>CM061228.1:55411-2639421 GCA_030844895.1 Ambrosia x helenae
TAATTTTATAGCTAATGTACACCCTTATTGGGTTAGTCACAGGACCCCGAATCTCCTATCCTTACAGGAGAAGCCTAAATTATAGTATTAACAAACTAAAATGGGTGTCTCTTGGACATTCAGGTGGTGTAGGTCAAAGAAAACTGAACAACAGTTTATAAAGGCTGGAAATTCTTACTCTTGGAAATAATTTTATAGCCTAATGTACACCCTTACTGGGTTAGTCACAGGACCCCGAATCTCCTATCCTTATAGGAGAAGCCTAATTATTGTATTAACAAACTAAAATGGTGTCTCGTTGGACATTCAGGTGCTATAGGTCAAAGAATACTGAACAACAGTTTAAAAAGGCTGGAAATTCTTACTCTTGGAAATAATTTTATAGCCTAATGTACACCCTTACTGGGTTAGTCACAGGACCCCGAATCTCCTATCCTTATAGGAGAAGCCAAATTATAGTATTAACAAACTAAAATGGGTGTCTCGTTGGACATTCAGGTGCTGTAGGTCAAAGAATACTGAACAACAGTTTATAAAGGCTGGAAATTCTTACTCTTAGAAATATATTTATAGCCTAATGTACACCCTTACTGGGTTAGTCACAGGACCCCAATCTCCTATCCTTATAGGAGAAGCCTAATTATAGTATTAACAAACTAAAATGTGTGTCTCGTTGGACATTCAGGTGCTGTAGAGTCAAAGAATACTGAACAACAGTTTATAAAGGCTGGAAATTCTTACTCTTGGAAATAATTTTATAGCCTAATGTACACCCTTAACTGGTTTAGTCCACAGGACCCCGAATCTCCTATCCTTACAGGAGAAGCCTGATTATAGTATTAACAAACTAAAATGGGTGTCTCGTTGGACATTCAGGTGGTGTAGGTCAAAAGAATACTGAACAACAGTTTATAAAGGCTGGAAATTCTTACTCTTGGAAATAATTTTATAGCCTAAAGTACACCCTTATTTTGTTAGTCACAGGAAGGACCCCGAATCTCCTATCCTTATAGGAGAAGCCTGATTATAGTATTAACAAACTAAAATGGGTGTCCCGTTGGACATTCAGTGCTGTAGGTCAAAGAATACTGAACAACATTTTATAAAGGCTGGAAAATTCCTTACTCTTAGAAATAATTTTATAGCCTAATGTACACCCTAATTGGTTAGTCACAGGACCCCGAATCTCCTAATCCTTATAGGAGAAGCCTAATTATAGTATTAACAAACTAAAATGGTGTCTCGTTGGACATTCAGTGTGCTGTAGTCAAAGAATAACTGAACAACAGTTTATAAAGGCTGGAAATTCTTACTCTTAGAAATAATTTATAGCCTAATGACACACCCTTACTGGGTTAGTCACAGAACCCCCAATCTCCCTATCCTTATAGGAGAAGCCTAATTATAGTATTAACAAACTAAAATGGGTGTCTCGTTGGACATTCAGGTGCCTGTAGGTCAAAGAATACTGAACAACAGTTTATAAAGGCTGGAAATTCTTACTCTTGGAAATAATTTTATAAGCCTAATGTACACCCTTACTGGTTAGTCACAGGACCCCGAATCTCCTATCCTTACAGGAGAAGCCTGATTATAGTATTAACAAACTAAAATGGGTGTCTCGTTGGACATTCAGGTGGTGTAGGTCAAAGAATACTGAACAACAGTTTATAAAGGCTGGAAATTCTTACTCTTGGAAATAATTTTATAGCCTAATGTACACCCTTATTTTGTTAGTCACAGGACCCCGAATCTCCTATCCTTATAGGAGAAGCCTGATTATAGTATTAACAAACAAAATGGGTGTCTCGTTGGACATTCAGGTGCTGTAGGTCAAAGAATACTGAACAACAGTTTATAAAGGCTGGAATTCTTACTCTTAGAAATAATTTTATAGCCTAATGTACACCCTTATTGGGTTAGTCACAGGACCCCGAATCTCCTATCCTTATAGGAGAAGCCTAATTATAGTATTAACAAACTAAAATGGGTATCTCGTTGGACTTTCAGGTGCTGTAGGTCAAAGAATACTGAACAACAGTTAATAAAGGCTGGAAATTCTTACTCTTGGAAATAATTTTATAGCCTAAAATACACCCTTATTGGGTTAGTCACGGGGCCCCGAATCTCCTATCCTTATAGGAGAAGCCTAAGTATAGTATTAACAAACTAAAATGGGTATCTCGTTGGACTTTCAGGTGCTGTAGGTCAAAGAATACTGAACAACAGTTTATAAAAGCTGGAAATTCTTATTCTTGGAAATAATTTTATAGCCTAATGTACACCCTTATTGGGGTAGTCACGGGGCCCCAAATCTCCTATCCTTATAGGAGAAGCCTAATTATAGTATTAACAAACTAAAATGGGTATCTCGTTGGACTTTCAGGTGCTGTAGGTCAAAGAATACTGAACAACAGTTAATAAAGGCTGGAAATTCTTATTCTTGGAAATAATTTTATAGCCTAATGTACACCCTTATTGGGTTAGTCACGGGACCCCGAATCTCCTATCCTTATAGGAGAAGCCTAATTATAGTATTAACAAACTAAAATGGGTATCTCATTGACTTTCAGGTGCTGTAGGTCAAATAATACTGAACACAGTTTATAAAGGCTGGAAATTCTTACTCTTGAAATATTTTTATAGCCTAATGTACACCCTTATTGAGTTAGTCACGGGACCCCGAATCTCCTATCCTTATACGAGAAGCCTAATTATAGTATTAACAAACTAAAATGGGTATCTCTTTGGACTTTCAGGTGTTGTAGGTCAAAGAATACTGAATAACAGTTTATAAAGGCTGGAATTCTTATTCTTGGAAATAATTTTATAGCCTAATGTACACCCTTATTGGGTTAGTCACGTGGCCCCGAATCCCTGTCCTTATAGAAGAAGCCTAATTATAGTATTAACAAACTAAAATGGGTATCTCGTTGGACTTTCAGGTGCTGTAGGTCAAAGAATACTGAACAACAGTTTATAAAGGCTGGAAATTCTTACTCTTGGAAATAATTTTATAGCCTAAATACACCTTATTGGGTTAGTCACGGGGCCCCGAATCTCCTATCCTTATAGGAGAAGCCTAAATTATAGTATTAACAAACTAAAATGGGTATCTCGTTGGACTTCAGGTGCTGTAGGTCAAAGAATACTGAACAACAGTTTATAAATGCTGGAAATTCTTATTCTTGGAAATAATTTTATAGCCTAATGTACACCCTTATTGGGTTAGTCACGGGGCCCCGAATCTCCTATCCTTATAGGAGAAGCCTAATTATAGTATTAACAAACTAAAATGGGTATCTCGTTGGACTTTAGGTGCTGTAGGTCAAAGAATACTGAACAACAGTTAATAAAGGCTGGAAATTCTTATTCTTGGAAATAATTTTATAGCCTAATGTACACCCTTATTGGGTTTAGTCACGGGACCCCGAATCTCCTATCCTTATAGGAGAAGCCTAATTATAGTATTAACAAACTAAAATGGGTATCTCGTTGGACTTTCAGGTGCTGTAGGTCAAATAATACTGAACAACAGTTTATAAAGGCTGGAAATTCTTACTCTTGAAAATATTTTTATAGCCTAATGTACACCCTTATTGAGTTAGTCACGGGACCCCGAATCTCCTATCCTTAAACGAGAAGCCTAATTATAGTATTAACAAACTAAAATGGGTAACTCGTTGGACTTTCAGGTGGTGTAGGTCAAAGAATACTGAACAACAGTTTATAAATGCTGGAAATTCTTATTCTTGGAAATAATTTTATAGCCTAATGTACACCCTTATTGGTTAGTCACGGGGAACCGAATCTCCTATCCTTATAGGAGAAGCCTAATTATAGTATTAACAAACTAAAAAGGGTATCTCGTTGGACTTTCAGGTGTTGTAGGTCAAAGAATACTGAACAACAGTTTATAAAGGCTGGAAATTCTTATTCTTGGAAACAATTTTATAGCCTAATGTACACCCTTATTGGGTTAGTCACGGGACCCCGAATCTCCTATCCTTATAGGAGAAGCCTAATTATAGTATTAAAAAACTAAAATGGGTATCTCGTTGGATTTTCAGGTGTTGTAGGTCAAAGAATACTGAACAACAATTTATAAAGGCTGGAAATTCTTACTCTTGAAAATATTTTTATAGCCTAATGTACACCCTTATTGAGTTAGTCACGCGACCCCGAATCTCCTATCCTTATACGAGAAGCCTAATTATAGTATTAACAAACTAAAATGGGTATCTCGTTGGACTTTCAGGTGCTGTAGGTCAAAGAATACTGAACAACAGTTTATAAAGGCTGGAAATTCTTACTCTTGGAAATAATTTTATAGCCTAATGTACACCCTTATTGGGTTAGTCACGGGGCCCCGAATCTCCTATCCTTATAGGAGAAGCCTAATTATAGTATTAACAAACTAAAATGGGTATCTCGTTGGACTTTCAGGTGCTGTAGGTCAAAGAATACTGAACAACAGTTAATAAAGGCTGGAAATTCTTATTCTTGGAAATAATTTTATAGCCTAATGTACACCCTTATTGGGTTAGTCACGGGACCCCGAATCTCCTATCCTTATAGGAGAAGCCTAATTATAGTATTAACAAACTAAAATGGGTATCTCGTTGGACTTTCAGGTGCTGTAGGTCAAAGAATACTGAACAACAGTTAATAAAGGCTGGAAATTCTTATTCTTGGAAATAATTTTATAGCCTAATGTACACCCTTATTGGGTTAGTCACGGGACCCCGAATCTCCTATCCTTATAGGAGAAGCCTAATTATAGTATTAACAAACTAAAATGGGTATCTCGTTGGACTTTCAGGTGCTGTAGGTCAAATAATACTGAACAACAGTTTATAAATGCTGGAAATTCTTATTCTTGGAATAATTTTATAGCCTAATGTACACCCTTATTGGTTAGTCACGGGGCCCCGAATCTCCTATCCTTATAGGAGAAGCCTAATTATAGTATTAACAAACTAAAATGGGTATCTCGTTGGACTTTCAGGTGCTGTAGGTCAAAGAATACTGAACAACAGTTAATAAAGGCTGGAAATTCTTATTCTTGGAAATAATTTTATAGCCTAATGTACACCCTTATTGGGTTAGTCACGGGGCCCCGAATCTCCTATCCTTATAGGAGAAGCCTAATTATAGTATTAACAAACTAAAATGGGTATCTCGTTGGACTTTCAGGTGCTGTAGGTCAAAGAATACTGAACAACAGTTAATAAAGGCTGGAAATTCTTATTCTTGGAAATAATTTTATAGCCTAATGTACACCCTTATTGGGTTAGTCACGGGACCCCGAATCTCCTATCCTTATAGGAGAAGCCTAATTATAGTATTAACAAACTAAAATGGGTATCTCGTTGGACTTTCAGGTGCTGTAGGTCAAAGAATACTGAACAACAGTTAATAAAGGCTGGAAATTCTTATTCTTGGAAATAATTTTATAGCCTAATATACACCCTTATTGGGTTAGTCACGGGGCCCCGAATCTCCTATCCTTATAGGAGAAGCCTAATTATAGTATTAACAAAACTAAAAATGGGTATCTCGTTGGACTTTCAGGTGCTGTAGGTCAAAGAATACTGAACAACAGTTTATAAATGCTGGAAATTCTTATTCTTGGAAATAATTTTATAGCCTAATGTACACCCTTATTGGGTTAGTCACGGGGCCCCCGAATCTCCTATCCTTATAGGAGAAGCCTAATTATAGTATTAACAAACTAAAATGGGTATCTCGTTGGACTTTCAGGTGCTGTAGGTCAAAGAATACTGAACAACAGTTAATAAAGGCTGGAAATTCTTATTCTTGGAAATAATTTTATAGCCTAATGTACACCCTTATTGGGTTAGTCACGGGACCCCGAATCTCCTATCCTTATAGGAGAAGCCTAATTATAGTATTAACAAACTAAAATGGGTATCTCGTTGGACTTTCAGGTGCTGTAGGTCAAATAATACTGAACAACAGTTTATAAAGGCTGGAAATTCTTACACTTGAAAATATTTTTATAGCCTAATGTACACCCTTATTGAGTTAGTCACGGGACCCCGAATCTCCTATCCTTATACGAGAAGCCTAATTATAGTATTAACAAACTAAAATGGGTATCTCGTTGGACTTTCAGGTGTTGTAGGTCAAAGAATACTGAACAACAGTTTATAAATGCTGGAAATTCTTATTCTTGGAAATAATTTTATAGCCTAATGTACACCCTTATTGGGTTAGTCACGGGGAACCGAATCTCCTATCCTTATAGGAGAAGCCTAATTATAGTATTAACAAACTAAAATGGGTATCTCGTTGGACTTTCAGGTGTTGTAGGTCAAAGAATACTGAACAACAGTTTATAAAGGCTGGAAATTCTTATTCTTGGAAACAATTTTATAGCCTAATGTACACCCTTATTGGGTTAGTCACGGGACCCCGAATCTCCTATCCTTATAGGAGAAGCCTAATTATAGTATTAAAAAACTAAAATGGGTATCTCGTTGGATTTTCAGGTGTTGTAGGTCAAAGAATACTGAACAACAATTTATAAAGGCTGGAAATTCTTACTCTTGAAAATATTTTTATAGCCTAATGTACACCCTTATTGAGTTAGTCACGCGACCCCGAATCTCCTATCCTTATACGAGAAGCCTAATTATAGTATTAACAAACTAAAATGGGTATCTCGTTGGACTTTCAGGTGCTGTAGGTCAAAGAATACTGAACAACAGTTTATAAAGGCTGGAAATTCTTACTCTTGGAAATAATTTTATAGCCTAATGTACACCCTTATTGGGTTAGTCACGGGACCCCGAATCTCCTATCCTTATACGAGAAGCCTAATTATAGTATTAACAAACTAAAATGGGTATCTCGTTGGACTTTCAGGTGCTGTAGGTCAAAGAATACTGAACAACAGTTTATAAAGGCTGGAAATTCTTACTCTTGGAAATACTTTTATAGCCTAATATACACCCTTATTGGGTTAGTCACGGGGCCCCGAATCTCCTATCCTTATAGGAGAAGCCTAATTATAGTATTAACAAACTAAAATGGGTATCTCGTTGGACTTTCAGGTGCTGTAGGTCAAAGAATACTGAACAACAGTTTATAAATGCTGGAAATTCTTATTCTTGGAAATAATTTTATAGCCTAATGTACACCATTATTGGGTTAGTCACGGGGCCCCCGAATCTCCTATCCTTATAGGAGAAGCCTAATTATAGTATTAACAAACTAAAATGGGTATCTCGTTGGACTTTCAGGTGCTGTAGGTCAAAGAATACTGAACAACAGTTAATAAAGGCTGGAAATTCTTATTCTTGGAAATAATTTTATAGCCTAATGTACACCCTTATTGGGTTAGTCACGGGACCCCGAATCTCCTATCCTTATAGGAGAAGCCTAATTATAGTATTAACAAACTAAAATGGGTATCTCATTGGACTTTCAGGTGCTGTAGGTCAAATAATACTGAACAACAGTTTATAAAGGCTGGAAATTCTTACTCTTGAAAATATTTTTATAGCCTAATGTACACCCTTATTGAGTTAGTCACGGGACCCCGAATCTCCTATCCTTATACGAAAAGCCTAATTATAGTATTAACAAACTAAAATGGGTATCTCGTTGGACTTTCAGGTGCTGTAGGTGAAAGAATACTGAACAACAGTTTATAAAGGCTGGAAATTCTTACTCTTGGAAATAATTTTATAGCCTAATATACACCCTTATTGGGTTAGTCACGGGGCCCCGAATCTCCTATCCTCATAGGAGAAGCCTAAGTATAGTATTAACAAACTAAAATGGGTATCTCGTTGGACTTTCAGGTGCTGTAGGTCAAAGAATACTAAACAACAGTTTATAAATGCTGGAAATTCTTATTCTTGGAAATAATTTTATAGCCTAATGTACACCCTTATTGGGGTAGTCACGGGGCCCCGAATCTCCTATCCTTATAGGAGAAGCCTAATTATAGTATTAACAAACTAAAATGGGTATCTCGTTGGACTTTCAGGTGATGTAGGTCAAAGAATACTGAATAACAGTTAATAAAGGCTGGAAATTCTTATTCTTGGAAATAATTTTATAGCCTAATGTACACCCTTATTGGGTTAGTCACGGGACCCCGAATCTCCTATCCTTATAGGAGAAGCCTAATTATAGTATTAACAAACTAAAATGGGTATCTCATTGGACTTTCAGGTGCTGTAGGTCAAATAATACTGAACAACAGTTTATAAAGGCGGGAAATTCTTATTCTTGAAAATATTTTTATAGCCTAATGTACACCCTTATTGAGTTAGTCACGGGACCCCGAATCTCCTATCCTTATACGAGAAGCCTAATTATAGTATTAACAAACTAAAATGGGTATCTCGTTGGACTTTCAGGTGTTGTAGGTCAAAGAATACTGAACAACAGTTTATAAATGCTGGAAATTCTTATTCTTGGAAATAATTTTATAGCCTAATGTACACCCTTATTGGGTTAGTCACGGGGAACCGAATCTCCTATCCTTATAGGAGAAGCCTAATTATAGTATTAACAAACTAAAATGGGTATCTCGTTGTACTTTCAGGTGTTGTAGGTCAAAGAATACTGAACAACAGTTTATAAAGGCTGGAAATTCTTATTCTTGGAAACAATATTATAGCCTAATGTACACCCTTATTGGGTTAGTCACGGGACCCCGAATCTCCTATCCTTATAGGAGAAGCCTAATTATAGTATTAACAAACTAAAATGGGTATCTCGTTGGACTTTCAGGTGTTGTAGGTCAAAGAATACTGAACAACAGTTTATAAAGGCTGGAAATTCTTATTCTTGGAAATAATTTTATAGCCTAATGTACACCCTTATTGGGTTAGTCACGGGGCCCCGAATCTCCTGTCCTTATAGGAGAAGCCTAATTATAGTATTAACAAACTAAAATGGGTATCTCGTTGGACTTTCAGGTGCTGTAGGTCAAAGAATACTGAATAACAGTTTATAAAGGCTGGAAATTCTTACTCTTGGAAATAATTTTATAGCCTAATGTACACCCTTATTGGGTTAGTCACGGGACCCCGAATCTCCTATCCTTATAGGAAAAGCCTAATTCTAGTATTAACAAACTAAAATGGGTATCTCGTTGGACTTTCAGGTGCTGTAGGTCAAAGAATACTGAACAACAGTTTATAAAGGCTGGAAATTCTTACTCTTGGAAATAATTTTATAGCCTAATGTACACCCTTATTGGGTTAGTCACGGGACCCCGAATCTCCTATCCTTATATGAGAAGCCTAATTATAGTATTAACAAACTAAAATGGGTATCTCGTTGGACTTTCAGGTGCTGTAGGTCAAAGAATACTGAACAACAGTTTATAAAGGCTGGAAATTCTTACTCTTGGAAATAATTTTATAGCCTAATGTACACCCTTATTGGGTTAGTCACGGGACCCCGAATCTCCTATCCTTATAGGAGAAGCCTAATAATAGTATTAACAAACTAAAATGGGTATCTCGTTGGACTTTCAGGTGCTGTAGGTCAAAGAATACTGAACAACGGTTTATAATGGCTGGAAATTCTTACTCTTGGAAATAATTTTATAGCCTAATATACACCCTTATTGGGTTAGTCACGGGGCCCCGAATCTCCTATCCTTATAGGAGAAGCCTAATTATAGTATTAACAAACTAAAATGGGTATCTCGTTGGACTTTCAGGTGTTGTAGGTCAAAGAATACTGAACAACAGTTTATAAAGGATGGAAATTCTTATTCTTGGAAATAATTTTATAGCCTAATGTACACCCTTATTGGGTTAGTCACGGGGCCCCGAATCTCCTATCCTTATAGGAGAAGCCTAATTATAGTATTAACAAACTAAAATGGGTATCTCGTTGGACTTTCAGGTGCTGTAGGTCAAAGAATACTGAACAACAGTTTATAAAGGCTGGAAATTCTTACTCTTGAAAATATTTTTATAGCCTAATGTAAACCCTTATTGGGTTATGGTCCTTCAAGTCTTCGCTGCTGATGGAGCGAGCACTTTCTTCCCTCTACAAACTCATCCTGAAAACGTGCCAGAACATCGGATCATTTCGATAGCCCACGTGAACGGCGACCACTACATCATGCTTAAGCTAGCAGACGACGCTCCAATGCTACATCCGAGTGGAGCATGGTCGACTTGGGTAGATGTAGATCGCAACCCATAGTTGGCGCTATACATGGATCGTCTTGATGAGGGACGTAGGCTATCTCAAAGACCTCCAGAGTGGTTTGACCTAACTGGTAGTCCTCGTAGTTCTGATTCTTCTGATAGTCCGATGTAACTTTGTTTTTATAATGTATAATGATTTATTAAGTAGATTTTTTTTTTGTTTTTATTATTTTAACTATACAATAAGAAATGAAAACATTTTTTTTATAAAAAAAAACTTATACAACATAATTAAAACTAACAAAAAAAAACCTCTACTGGCCCGTATAGGCTTTATGCCTCTACTGGCCCGTAAAGGGAAACTTTCTACGGGTCGTAGAGCCCTCTACGGCCCGTAGAGGTTTGAAAGGTGGTCATAGAGGCCCTTGTATCTACGGCCCGTAGAGGTCTCTACGACCCGTAGACAAAAAAAAAACCCTTTTCTAAAAAAATGGAACTTCTTTATAAAACAACATTCCAAAATTTTTAAAAAATGTTTTCCTACGGACCGTATAGCTCTCTGCGACCCGTAGGAGAGTATTTTTTTAAAAAATTATTCATCCATCCCACCCTCATTCATCCCCAAATTAATCAGACGTTAGTTACGAGCCGTAGAGACCTCTACGGCCCGTAGAGGTGATCACAATCATTGGCAATCATTACTGTACCTCACAATCATTGGCAATCATTACCTACGAGCCATAGAGGTCTCTACGGCCCGTAGAATGATCCAAAAATGATCCCTACAAGCCGTAGAGCCCTCTACGGCCCGTATAAGGTTGTGTGAATAAAATTCACAATTGTGTGAATATCCGGAGCCTTCATCAAAACTTAAGGGGTGTTTGAACTGTCAAGTGTTTGATAAAAACTGATCATAATCAATTATTGTAGAGAGTTGATCAGTTGCGAGAACCACATAAACACCTATACGCATACGAAGGTTATGTAACGCTCTCTTGTTTCCTAGCTATCCCACCATATTATTGTCAGCACTAACACTCTGTTCTTAGTTTCATTAAATGATGGAAGAGAAAAGATTGGGAAGGAAGTGGGAAAAAAATGTGTTCCAGAGTTTTTTTAGGGGGGAAAGGGAAGGAATGAGAGGGATAATAAAGAGATTTTTAGGGTGATTTTCAATCTTTCTAATTAGAAGGAACCAGAGAGAAAGGAATAGAAGGGAGATCCTTTCTTTTCCATCCTTTAATGAAACGCTGGAACAGAGTGTAAGTACAAATGTGTATGGTGTTCTCACGGTTCTTTACGTACAATTGGTTTTTATTTCAAGTACAACTATTTAGGAATGTCAAGTGTTTGAAATGTCAAATGTTTGATAAAAACTGATCATAATCAATTATTGCAGAGAGTTCAGTTGCGAGAACCACATAAACACCGATAAACAAACGAAGGTTATGTAACACCCTCTTGTTTGTTGTTTCCTATCCCACAAGAGGGTGGGAACACGTTAAGGCTCAACTTGTTTGAGCTTATTACCGATCTGATACTGGGTAGCTCTCGAGCTGTTGCCCTCTAGTTCAACACAGAGTGTTTTAACAGAAACCGAATAAGCACATAAGCTGCTTTTAAAGGAAGGAAGCAATGAGCATAAACATAAATAGAAACCTTAAAGAGCAAATACGTCGTCATATAAAATTTGTATGTATTAAATATAATATTGACGCCAGCCCTTTAAAACTGTTTTTCATTTGAATTCAACCGTCCGATCAAGAAATTATCAAATCCTGACCACATAAATTAATCAGTTTTGGTTTTAGTAGCAGTTACTTCCCGCCATTAAGCTGCACCAATCTCTCTCCCATGATCTCGAGTAAACTTTTTCTCCTTCTGTTTCTCCACTACAACCGTCAACTACCTCCGGTATAATAGGCTTCACCCGCTCTCAATGATAAAAAATCGTCTCCCTCTAATCCAAAGAGGAATAATCATATTGTGCCCTCAATGATAAAAAATCATCTCCCTCTAATCCAAAGGTGTGTTTAATCAGCATCATCTTCCTCCCAATTGACTTAGTCATCGGAGCAGTTTTCGTGCTTCTGTTCAGATTGTGATAATCAAAGTAACGTTTTCCTGGTTTGCAATACATTAAGATCAGTCAGATCCAAAATGAAGTTGTGTTGTCAAAATAAAATCAATGATTTAAGATATGTAATTGCATGCCCAATGATGTCATCTTGAATTTAATCATGAAATAAAAGTATTATGCTTTCGGGAAGTCTTCTCATTTGCTTATCAATCCAGTTGTTGGAAGCACGGTGGTAGTCGAGAGAGGCCTCTAACTTTCGTCAAGAGAAAATGGAAGAAGTTCTGCACACCAGGTGTTCGAAAAAATGCTCACTTGAGATTCACGTTGAACTTCGAGGTCAATTTTGCTTTTTTAATACTATATATAGATTTCTATAAAATAAAATGATGTTTGTGCATATGCTTCTACACGTCTATGTTAATTTTGTTGTTGATTTCTTATGAAATTTAATCATCTATGACTAACAGTTGGTGTGTTTGGACAATTATTAGGACAAACAATGACATGAAGTTGTTGTACATGTGTTGAATATTTTGTATCTGAAATGTGAATAAGTTATACTAATCATGGTTTCTTTTGTTTTTGTTACAACAGACAACAAAGAAATCTAGAGTTACAGAGTTTTTGAACCAAAAAGATTACAAGAGACTAGTGCAAGAAGTGATTGCGCAGATGACCTAGGGAGGAGTTGACAAGAATGTCGAATGCATCGGTCATATTAATGTCATGATCTCTGCTTTTGAATGTGTTAATGATGTGTGAAGTTACTATATACCCTTCCATGCTTATTTTTCAATACATTTGTTAGAAAAAGCTTTTAAATTTTTTTGAAATATAGTGCAGGGTTGGGGTGCTGCTGTTCTTGTGGGTGTTCCACATAAAGACGTGTTCAAGACAAGTCCTATGAACCTATTGAGTGTTGAAAGCAATAAAACATAATATGGTCAAGCACAATGGGCTCGGTTGATGTTTTAGTCAGGTACAATTACACTTTGGTTCTTTTTTTATTTAATTTGGATGGTTAATAACATAACATATATTGTTTAACTTTGTAATTTAGTCAATTTGAAGATAAGTTTTGGAATATGCAAGTTGCTGCAAGCTCAGCTCCAATGACATACTGGTATAGAGGTTCAAGCACACCTGCAACATGTTAATACTTTAACCTCTGAACATAACATACCACAAGACTCCACCAGGGGAATTAAGATACTTAATGTCAGTACTATCCATTCTTCACTCCTCAGTTAGATACTATTATAATAAGATTAGCAGCCCATAATAGTTAACGGCGCAAGGCGCGTGCCTGAGAAAGATTAGGCACAATAGTTTAAAAAACCAAAATATATAATAGGCTTATAGTATTAATAATTAAATACTAATTTACAGATGTAATAAAAGATCTAATATAGTTTTCTTCATAAATAATGCCCAAAAGATTTTTAAAAAGCAATATGTGGTTTTATCCTACTTTGCTTTATGTAAAGAATTTTGAGAATTAAGATGACTAAAAAGGGAGCCGAATTAAAACAAGGAATCACAAGTTGGTTCAAGCCTTTTTTTTAGCTGGCTAAGCATGTTTAAGGCAGGTTTTAGACATGTTCTCAGTCGATGCGAACCCATTTTTAATTGGGTCAGATCTGACTTTGGTCGGCTGAGTGCCCAGGCATGTGTCTTGGACAACAGAGTATTAGTCACATACTTATATTGTTTAAACTGTATTAATTACATCTTTGTAGGATGCCTTGGACCATTGGCTTTTGAATTTTTCAGACAGGGATGTTATGTGGGAGTGACATAAATTGTATGCTTCTTCAAATGGTTTAGTCATGTCTAACATCATATTCTTAACACATTCAATGTTTGCATTTATTGATTACTTTTAGTAGACTATATTGACTTTGCCGAAATTGATACCAAGTGACACACCGTATGATGTTCCTTCATAATGCGACTCAGAGGTGACTTAAATCTAACCATCCAGGTATGTGTTGTACAATAAAATTGTTGATGTTAAAAGATAAAGTTGTTGTTTGATACAATGCATGCTGCAACATAAGTTGTTCAACATTGTCAACTTTTTATTTTTGTTTTGCATATGAAGGTCTTAGAAAAAGTTAACGGAATTTTATCATACATGACTTTTCACCAAGTATTTATGGATATGTGGAGTCTTTGGCCATTACTAATGGAATCTCTTGCTACACATATACAAAACACATTAAAAAATGTTTTGCATAAGATCTACACTTATACAAAAAATAGTAAAAAGAAAGTTGTTTTGCATAAAATACTCGTGTCTTAATTATCAATAGGTTCGATCAAATAGGAAATCTATACCAAACTCTCACTAGGATTGTTATAAGTGTTTATTGTTTCAAGAGGGCAAAATGGTAAGTTTAGTGAAATATTGGTGGTCGCATAGATTGATTCATTGTTACTTCGGTGATTAGTTTTGACCATATAGAACAATGGCTTGCGGTAAAAAATTAACTCAAAAGAATGAAAAGTTTAGCGGATAACTTTTGTTATGCAAAACTGCTCTAAAAGTTCATGACACACATTAGATTTGGTAAAATTTCCCCCATTTTATATTTAAGGTAAACTTAAAAAAAGCATTTAAATTTCTCATACAATTACATCCCATTCTTATCATCAGTCCACATCTTTAAAATTTATCAATCAAATTTGAGATAGCTACATTAGAGTAGTATATTTACCAATAATTTTACAATAGTAAGCACTAAGTATTTAACTCGAAATTAGCTAAATGGGTGAGATGGGTCAAATGAGTTGAAATTCATACGAAATATAATTTACGTTTCTAAGGCCTGGTAATCACTTTATTGAAAGGATTATATAATCTTTTAATACCTTGCATGCTGCTAGGGATGGCAAAAAAAACCCGAGCCCGACAGATTTACCCGAAACCCGAAGCATTTGGGACGGGTATGCCCGATACCCAACGGGTATGGGACGGGTTTGGTATTGGAAAAAAAATATTTTGTGGGTATGGGACGGGTATGGTATTAGGTAATACCCGACCTGATTACCCGAAACTAAATACCCGTCTATCCGAAATATATACCCGAATACTTTTAAGTTTTATATATATCCTTTCTTAACTATTTTTTAATAATGTTTCATTCTAATAGATTCATTATTTGAATAATAAACTTTTTGTCTAAATTATATATTCTAATAACATTATTATTTATATTTATATGCTATGAAATATATAAATAGTTTTCAAAATTCATACTATAATATATATTTATATTTACATATTAAATATTTCAAAGATTATTATGGTGATGATAATATATATGTTACTTATTACAATTTCATATACTCTAGATTTCTTAAAACATAAGACTATAAAAGAAAATAAATATAAATATATATATATATATATATATATAGGCTAAGTATCCTGTTAAAACCCTCTTGAGTTGTGAAAACCCTATGTAACAACATTGTTTTTTTCTAATTTTTTTAGAATAGCTTGTATACTTAATTGTATGAGTTTCGGCCCAAAAAAAATCAAAAAAGCGCCGAATAGATTTTTTTTTTAAAAATTACGTAACACAGATGTTACATAGATTTTTTTGTTGTTACACATAAAAAAAATTACGTAACACATATGTGTAACAAATAATCTACTCGGCGCTTTTTTGATTTTTTTTTTTTGGCCAAAACTAATAAAATTGAATATAAAAGCTATTCTGAAAAAATCAGGAAAAAAAATGTTTTTACATAGGGTTTTCACGGGTTTTCACAACTCGTGAGGGTTTTTAATTTAACCCAGCCCTATATATATATATATATGTGTGTGTGTGTGTGTGTGTGTGTACATGCAAGTACCAATGGGTATACCCGATACCTGCGGGTATGCTCTATACCTAACGGGTAATACCCGACAAAAACCCGACGGGTAATGGAACGGGTATAGTATGAGATTTTATAACCGGGTATGGGTATGGTATTAGCCAAACCCGACCCATACCCGACCCGTTGCCATCCCTACATGCTGCTATATATTCATGATGATACGCAAAACGTCTAAAAATATGTCTACAAATTGGCTTAACATTTAGAATGACTCTTTGACACCCCCTCCCCCTTTTGACTTTTGTTGATAGTTTCATATACAAATGTTGTTTTAAATTGTAGTGGTAACAAACTAACATAAAGAAAATATAATCTTTATATAAGTTTTTGTATAATTTTGTTGTACAACCCGTCTAACGGACGGGTATAAAACTAGTTTTTATTGTATGAACCCTAAAAGTAATGGGAGCTGCATACAAAGCAATCCAAATAAAACATAAACAATCTCATAAATATACGACGAAGACGAATTGAAAAGGGAAAAGAGGAACGAAGAAATCAAACCTAACTACTGCCCTCGATCGAAGGAAAGAATAATAATAATAATAATAATAATAATAATAATAATAATAATAATAATAATAATAATAAGAATAATAAGAATAATAATAATAATAATAATAATAATAATAATAATAATTGGCGGAGGAATTGATCGAATAACAGAATCGCTGCCGGAATATTGCGCTATCATCATCATCCTGCATTTCTACCGCGTATTGATATATTAATAGATCCAAATTAATACTGAATTTGGGATGACGTAGGGGTTTTCTGTTTGAGATCAGATGGTAACATTTTTGAACTCATTATTACTACGTACTGCTACTTGATGATGTTAATTTGGTTCTTTCTTCTTCTTCTTCTTTATACAAAACAAAACAAAACAAAACTGCATGCATGTCATTCATTTTCATTCATAATTTATTGTCAATATATAATATATAGTAATTATGATTATGATTATTCAGGCGGCTAGTGTATCCAAAGTAATAGTTGGATCTCAAGTGTGGCTTGAAGATCCTGAGGTTGCCTGGGTAGACGGTCACGTTTCGGAAATCAGCGATGATCAGAAGCTTACGGTTGTATTGTCAACAGGAAAACAAGTAGTAGTAACAAATGCAACCGCTGTGCATGCTAAGGATCCCGAGTTCCCTGAATATGGAGTCGATGATATGACAAGGTTGGCCTATCTTCATGAGCCTGGGGTTCTACAAAATTTAAAATCCAGATATCATCATGATCAAATATACGTAAGTCCTCCTAAGTCCTCCTCCTCAAGAAGTATTTTAATTTTAATTATTATTATTATTAATTATATATAATTATTAATTAACATTTCCCTTTAATTTCCGGCCGGCGGCCAGACTTACACAGGAAGTATTTTAATTGCTGTCAACCCTTTCAAGAGATTACCTCAGTTGTATACTACAGATGTCATGGCTGACTACAAACAAGCACCTTTTGGGGAACTCAGTCCTCATCCTTATGCTATTGCACACACTGCTTACAGGCAGATGGTCAACCAGGAAATCAGTCAATCGATTCTTGTTAGTGGAGAAAGTGGAGCTGGTAAAACTGAAAGCACCAAGAACCTTATGCAGTATCTTGCCTATATGGGAGGTCGCCCTTCATCTGAGGGCAAACGAAGTGTCGAACAGCAAGTTCTAGAAGTATTATTCAATATTTTTATATATATATATTTTTTCTAAATACACTGCATGCATTGTAACATTAATTAATTCTGTTTAATTTGCAGTCTAATCCGGTTCTAGAAGCCTTTGGTAATGCAAAGACCGTCAGAAACAATAATTCAAGGTACCAAATACTTAAAAAAAAATAACAATCAATCTTCTTTTCACTTTATTATTATTAACTTTTTTTTGTTTTGTTTTGTTTTGTTTTGCATATATAAATGACAGTCGTTTTGGTAAGTTTGTTGAGATCCAATTTAACGAAAGCGGAACCATCACTGGTGCTGCTATCAGAACTTATTTGCTAGAAAGATCTCGCGTCTGTCAAGTTTCTGACCCTGAGAGAAATTATCATTGTTTCTACATGTTATGTGCTGCACCACCTGAGGTACTGGATCCAGCTTTCTTTCAACTTAAAAAAAACAACTACTTATTAATCACATTTCAGGAGTCTGAAAAGTACAAAGTTGGAAATCCAAGAAAGTTTCATTACCTTAATCAATCAAACTTTTATGAACTCAAAGGCGTGGACGAGTCTAAAGAGTATCTTGCTACAAAGAAAGCTATGGATGTTGTTGGAATCAGCTCTGATGAACAGGTTTCTGACCCTGAGAGACATTATCATTGTTTTTTTTTTTTAACAATAGTCTTACATAAACTATTTTCCTTCTACAGGATGCTATATTTCGTGTTGTTGCTGCAATTCTTCACTTAGGTAACATTGAGTTCACTAAAGGGAGTGAACCAGATTCCTCTCAACCCAAAGATGACCAATCACGATTTCATCTAGAAACTGCAGCTGAGCTCTTCATGTAATTATCTGATTATAATAGCATGTCCAGTTTTGATGTTTTAGCTGGCCGGCTGGTTGATACAACTACTTATGTTCAGGTGTGATAAGATAGCACTTGAAGATTCTTTCTGCACGCGTGTGATTGTAACTCGTGGTGAAAGCATCAAAAAGTGCCTTGATCCAACTGCTGCAGCCATCAGTAGAGATGCATTTGCTAAAATAGTTTATTTACAATTATTTGACTGGTAGGTTATTTTGAAAAAAAAAAAAAAAAAAAAAAAAAAAAAGTTGTTACTATACTTTCAGTTTCATGTTTTTCGATTAATTTTATTTACTGATTCAGGATTGTGAGCAAGATTAATAATTCCATTGGTCAAGATTCTGACTCAAAGTTCTTCATTGGGGTTCTGGATATTTATGGATTTGAAAGTTTCAAGACAAACAGGTGCTTAACTGGTACGCCTTTGGTTTCGTCATTTAGACTAGGTTATTTCATTACCATTGCTTTTTATTCTCGTTTGACATATATTCAAATCGGCCCTATGCAGTTTCGAGCAGTTTTGCATTAATCTAACTAATGAGAAACTGCAGCAACATTTTAATCAGGTCTGTGAATTTAGTTGAATCTTATCTAAACATACAGTTGTAATTATATACCTATACCCTTAACGTGTTTGTTTTATATAATAATCTCTTTGCCAGCATGTTTTCAAGTTGGAGCAAGAAGAATATACTAAGGAGGAAATAGACTGGAGTTACATACAGTTCGAGGATAATCAAGATATATTAGATCTCATTGAAAAGGTCTCTTGACATTTCTGTATGTTTATTGTGCTAAAAATATTTACAGTATATATGTTTTATGCCATAATTGTCTTCAGAAACCTGGGGGAATCCTTGCTCTTCTGGACGAGGCTTGGTATGTATACGTTTTCATATGATCAACTACTTTTGTCTCTGTTTTCTATACGTATGATGTTTGGGGTTTTAATTTTCACAATTATGTTTTCTATACTTTTGTCCATGCTTGATGTCTGAAAAATATAATGATGCAATTTGAATATATATATAAACTAAAGATGCCAATCTTATGCAGCGTGTTTCCAAGATCTACACATGCAACATTTGCAGAAAAGCTTTACCAAACATTCAAAGATCATAAACGGTTTAGTAAACCAAAGCTGGCGAAAACAGATTTCACCATTTGTCACTATGCCGGTGATGTATGTATACTAGTTGTATTTCTTTAAGATTCTACATATATATATATATATATATTCATCCAAAATTATATATATACACGAAATGATTTCAGGTGACTTATCAAAGTGAGTTTTTTTTGGACAAGAACAAGGACTATGTTGTTGCAGAGCATCAGGCACTCCTAAATGCTTCAAAATGCTCATTTGTATCAAACTTGTTCCCACCCGTATCAGAAGAATCTAAATCATCCAAGTTTTCGTCAATAGGTTCTAAGTTCAAGGTTTATCTGTTTTCCTAATTTTCTGCTGTAATTCACTTGCTGTAAGTAATTTATCAAACTTGTAACTCACATGTCGTCGTCATCTTCACAGCAACAACTACAATCTTTGCTTGAGACGCTCAGTCATACAGAACCACATTATGTTCGTTGTGTCAAACCTAATAATCTTTTGAAACCTGATATATTTGAGAATCATAATATATTGCAACAACTTCGGTGTGGGGTAAGTTGGAATTCTTTTTTATAATACAGATAGATTTCAGATACTAATTATATATTATAATCAGGGAGTTATGGAGGCAATCAGAATCAGTTGTGCTGGGTTTCCAACCCGTAAACCATTCAGGGAATTTGTAGACCGGTTCAAAGTCCTTGCTCCGGATGCTGTAGGGAAAAGGTACGTAGTTGTATCAACTGTTAAGTATTTTATTAATATATATATATATATATTGATTTTCCTTTGTCTCATATATAACTGTAGTGGTGATGACATCAAGTGTTCTGTGATGCTATTAGAGAAAGCAAACATTAAAGGTTATCAGGTAAAAAAAATATAATAAGAAAAACATTATATATATATATATATATATATATATGTTGTTACCAAAATCCATATTACTTTCCTTTAATTTCAATTTGCCGTGCCTCTACTACAGTCTTGTTACCGTTACCAATTACTAGACAATTTTATTTTATAATAAACTATACTGATTACACAATTAGTTACGTTGTATATCTTTTCTGAAATAAGCAATTAATATGTTATTAATAAAACTGTTACAGATAGGTAAAACAAAACTTTTTCTTAGAGCTGGTCAAATGGCAGAACTAGATGCTTTCAGAGCTGAGATTTTAGGAAAATTTGCGACCAAAATCCGAGCAAAATATCTCTCACACTCTGCTAAAAAAAAGTATTTGTTGTTACGGGCTTCATCGATACCATTACAAACCATTGTTAGAGGTATATAATTTTCTTCTTTTTGTTATATTTTAGTTTACAGGAACGTACGTAAAAGTTGTTATAACCTATGCTATGCTATGCTATTCAGGACAAGTCGCACGTAGTCGGTTTCAAAATCGAAGGAGAGAAGTGGCATGTGTGACTATCCAAAAATGCACGCGCATGTTTTTAGCGATGAAACGTTACAGGGCCTTACGTGGGATGGATACATCTAATATGTATCTTCACAAAACACAAAATAATGCTGCACAGGTATATGTGCCTCTATCTTGTTTGTGTAGTGCCAATGACTATGATCAATAAAATTGTCATATTCATTATGAATGACTTGCAAACCCAATGCAGACATGATGTAGAAGGAATTTAGCACACAAAGAACTAACAAAGCTTAGAATGGCGACTATATCTTCAATATGATTATAATTTATTACTGAATATTAGACATATATGACATACATTAGTATTAGAAGGATACAAAGTGTGATTATGTATTCTAAATATACTCCATGTAATCTCCATATGATATACAATTACTAAGTTTAACTTGGTATCAGAGCAAAGATCCATCCTAACCCTAGCCACTGGCACTATTCATTGGTATTGTTCACCCGGTGTCGTTCACTCAGTACTCTCCATCTTTTTTATTTGCTCTTCTTTTTCTGCTAAAATATGGCCATGCTTGTGGCTTTCTCCGCAACTAAGAAAACCTCCCACAATTCCCACAAGTTATGTTTTATGTTGTCTCCCACAATCTACGGTTTCTGAAAAGATTGATCCAATCTTTTTCTTGTCACAAACAATGATTCAACCATTCAATGGCAAAGATGTTGATATGCTAGTGTCTCTGGCCTTCGTGATGTATACTCTGGACTAAAAGTCTAGTCTCCTTGGTCAACATGGTCCTGTTGCCTTTAACGAACTTCATGGTCTTCTTGCGGACCATGAATAAATGGTGAATCAATCGCCCCTTGTTGCTCTGACAACACAAGATTTTATAGCTGTTGCTACTGCCACCTCACAATCGGTTGGATCCGTAGTTCTTACAACAAAATCCCATGCAAGTTCTCACCCAGCTTGCCTCACAACTTAGTTTTCAACTATAACCCGCAACTCAATAAGCATAGACCTTCTTTATTTCTATTCTCAGAACGCTTGTGGACCTGGTCGTTCCACAAACAACCATGGTCGTGGCCGTAATTCAAATAATAGTAACTTCGGGGCAAATAGAATTCAGTTCAATTGGGCATCAAATCAAAATACTGTTTCTGGTACATGTAATCGGTGTGGCATTGTTTACATACCATCTGATTGTCCTAACTGTGACTCTGCTTCTATTCGGTCCATGCAACAACTTTCAGCAAATCATGCTAACTATCGCTCACAAGCATCTTTATGGTTTCCTGACACTAGTTCTAATGAGCATGTAGCACAAGATCTCTCTAGCCTTGGCATTGCTGAACCCTGTTATGATGAGGAGGCTCTTCATGTTGGCAATGGTAAGGGTTTGCCTATTTTACATATTGGTTCCACTTGTTTTTTTCACCCACCAAAACTTTTTCCTTAACCATTATTCTACATGTTCCACAAATCAGAAGAGCTTTCTTTCTGTTCAAAAATTGTCATGATAACAATGTTTTCTTCGAATTTCATTCTACATTTTTTTTGCTATTTAGGCCAAGTTTACAAGTGCTACCCTCCTCACGGGTCCAAGTGAACATGGGCTCTACTCCATTCACCTTCCTCAAATCCAACCAATTTCCAAGGTCGCCTTCACAGTTGTTTGTGCTCCCGTCTACACATGGTATCAACGGCTTGGACATCCTCATCCACAATTGTTGCATTCCATGTTATCTAAAAATTGTCTTCCAGTTTTAAATAAAACTTTGAATTCTTGTAGTAATGCATGTCATGCAGGAAATCTTCAAAACTATCTTTGCCATCTTCCACTTTTAAGAGTACTTGTATTTTGGATTTGTTTTTTTGTGATGTTTGGGGGCCATCACCCGTTACTTCTTTTGATGGTTATTATAATTTCTTACTTCATGTTGATTTATTTACTTGTTGTATGTGGATTTTTCCTTGAAACAAAAGTGGGATGCATATGTTATATTTAAACAACTTCTAGCTATGGTTGAACGACAGTTTATGACTAAACTCAAATCCGTCCAAATAGATTGGGGTGGAGAATTCTGGAATCTTTCTCGTTTCTTTTCTCTACTTGGCATCATCCACCGTTGCTCATGTCCACACACTAGTGAGTAAAACAGCTTCGTTGAAAACGGGACTCACTTTACTTGCCAATTTGGTGTTCCATCCCGTTTCAGGCACTTTGCTTATGATACAGTTGTTTATTTAATTAACAGAATGCCCTCACGTGCCTCGTTGAATATCTTTCCGTTTGAGCATTTTTTTTTCACAAAATGGATTTCCGTTCTATCCTGTGTGATACACCATGGTTATAGGTGTCTTGACTCGTCAACTGACTGCATCTATACCGCTCGCCATGTGAGGTTTATTGAGCATCTTTTTCCTTTTCTACAACCTGCTCTTTATGAAATATCTATCTCCTTCATGAGAATCGTATTTCTCAAGTTACCCGACGCCCATTCTCTCTTCCAATCCCATCTCACCATAAACTCCTTCCACCGATAACTCAACCACCTCCCCTACACCTACCACGGTCCATAATGACCAGCATTTCCTTCCCCACAATCCCTCTACAATCCTCTTCCTATACCACATTTGAATCTTACATTTGCTAATTAGGATTTGGGTCCTCTTTCATATTTTTTTGGGTATTGAGGCTATAGGGTCAATTTTCTTATCGAACAAGAAATGATTCAAGTAGGTTTTCCCAATTATCAAGGCGGAAACAAGATAAACGCGTATGATATAGATAGGAATGAGAGTAGAAAGATAAACAAGCACAAGAAATACTCATACTTCCTTAGATTCAATCTAGTCACCAAAAACACACACTAAATGCCCCTCAGGCTACAACCATAAATAAAACTAATAAATGACAACGAAAATACAAAACTAAGCTATGGACATAATTGTACTAGCAGAGGTGGTTTTCTAAGGGGCAAAGCCACTTACATCCCCGATTACCACATCATCTAGTTTGTCTCTTGGTGACATTCATATGTTTGATAACCTCGTTCGTTACCACCAAGTTGTTGGTGCATTACAGTATTTCACTTTATCTCGACATGATATTACCTTCGAGGTTAACAAAGTTCGCCAGTTTTGCATTATCCGACTGAAAAACCATTAGTTCGTTGTCTAAAATGGATCCTTCAGTATCTTCTGGGTACTTCTAGCTAAGTTATGTTAACCAAGCAAGCATCTGGTTCTACTCTTCATGCCTACACTGATGGTCACAATTCCTCTCTGAATACCTTCTAGGATGCGGACTAGGCTGGTTATCCAGATGATTGTCGATCCACCAGGGGATTTGCCATCTATCTTGGTAACAATCTTATTTCATGGTCAACAAAAAAAACAAAGAACTGTATCTAAGTAATCAACAGAATCTGAGTACAAAGCCTTAGCTGAAACGATATTCTTTAAGATCTTTAAGTTCATGTGACATCTGGTGTGATAACTTGGGAGCCACATACTTATCAGCGAATCTTGTTTTCTATGCTCGCACAAAACATGTTGAGGTTAATTTCCATTTTTTGCATATCTATGGTCCAAGATACAGGCTTTTACCCAACCTTAGCTTGCGGGGGAATATTAGATGTATATGACATAGATTAGTATTCGAAGGATACAAAGTGTAATTATGTATTCTATATATACCCTATGTAATCTCCATATTATGATATACAATTACCAAGTTTAACTCTGAACATATGTGGTTAATTTAATATGATTCACATTTTTCTGGCTATATTCACTTTATTCCTTGGAATATTGCTCAAATTTGTAGGTAGATGCATACACCAATATTACAAATAATTTTTATAATGCAGGTTGTGAAGAAAAAATCTACGCCGCAAGAACAAATCATAGACTTGACCAACCAATTGGAGCAGGAGAAACAAGCAAGGGTAACTTAACCGTGTCTTTCTAATTATTCAGTGTTTATTTTCTTTGTTTACAAGGTATATATATTTATTTGATTTATTGGTATAGATTCCTATCATTTTCTATTTAATAACTTGTACATGAATAACAAATGAATTATCCTCATCTTATATTTATTGACATATAAACTATAAAAAGAAATGCATATATTGATTTAGGCATTTAGCCTGTCTTTGTTTATATTGGATTTTTCAATCATCTAATATTCTGTAGGCTGACATGGCGGAAGAGATTGCAAAATTAAGGTCATTTATAACAGTAATTACAGAATATTCAGTGAAGGAAGAAGGGGTTGCAGACATAGAAATTGGTCAGCTTCCTCAACCTGAAGATATTCCTACTACCGGCAACGAGACAATTGATAAACTTACAGCTGAAAATATCAAACTAAAGGTATTTAAAATTAACATCAGTTTTCATATATTATTTCTATTAAAAGAAATACTCACTAAATTATGTCATTCAATTCTGGAACTCTTGTAGTATGTAGTTAATGCACTTCAATGGAAAGTTGATGAGGCTCAAAAACTGTGTGAAGAGAGGTCAAAGCAGGCTAGCGATGCAGAGTCGATGGTAATTGAGTTGAAGCTCTCAATGCAAAGGTTACACCAATGTTAGATTGACCTTTTTTATTCAAGTGTTGGTATATGATCCAAGGATAAACTAGTAATGTTGTTCCTTGGTTATGTGGTTCTTCAGCCTTCAAGAAAAACTTTGTGACATTGAAACTGAGGAACAGATTATGCGGCAGCAAGTGATGACACATCCATCTAATACTGCGGTTAGCATTCCACAATTATATTTTTGGTTGTTTATTTCTTTCTTGCTGACTCTATTTGAAAGTATATTTTATTAAACTTTTTGGCAATGGATTTCAGGATCAACAAAATGGTCAGCATGAAAAGAAATTTGATAGCAACTTGGCCAATGATACGCAGAATGTATGTGTTTCAACATGAAGTTGTTAATTATTAGTCTTTTTGAGCAGCTAGGTTATATATGTTTACGACATGATTTAATAACAATTTTCGTTTGTGATACAGGAGAATGTTGAGGCCCTTCTGGCAGCTGTTAGACACAAGCTTGGTTTTAGCAAAGGAAAACCAATTGCTACATATATTATATACAAAAGCCTTTTATACTGGAAATATTTTGAAGCTGAAAGAACTAGCATATTTGATCGTCTTATGCAGGTGATCAGTTCTGCAGTAGAGGTATGTTACTACTTCTTTGTCTTTATTTCCAAGTGAAAATTTTAATTCCATTTTACTTCACATTTAACATGCATATTTCGGCTTCCAGAAAGAGCATGATAATAAACATATGGCTTATTGGCTCTGTACCACATCCGCATTGCTATTTTTGATTCAGAAGAGTTTAAGCCCGGCTGTTCAAAATTTGCCAAGGCCATCATTATTTGGAAGGATGACTCAAGTAAATTACTTTCTTCTTTAATATGTGGGACTTCAACAGTAAGATGTGATTTCAAAATACAAATTGTTATATGATCTGTAGGGATTCACTAAATCTAGTGATTTAGTACGCCAAGTGGAGGCCAAGTACCCAGCTTTGCTTTTCAAGCAACAATTAACTGCTTATGTTGAAAAGATCTTTGCAATTATACGTAACAATATGAAGAATAATTTATCATCACTCATCTCATATTGCTTTCAGGTAATTTTAAGCTAGCTTCTTCAAAAGCTTGTTTGTCATTATAATCCATGTATTTTAAATTTTATTTGGGGCACATCATAGATGTATAAATCTATCTATTTGGTTAAATTTGGGGGTATGGGTTTATATCAAACCCCGAGTGCAAACCACAAGCCACCTTAATCTAAATGAGATATTGCACTCATTAGCTTCTTATGAAATCTAGTCCTAATAACAGGAAAAACAAGGCACTAATTAATATTATCCCAACGGTTCAGGCAGCTAGAACATCAAAGGATAACCCGCTTCCACCCACTCACTGGGGAATTGTCATTGAATGCCTAAATGGAACGCTCACTATATTGAATGATAACCATGTATGTATGTATGTATGTATGTATGTATTATTATTATTATTATTATTATTATTATTATTGTTATTACGTAGAGTTGCGACCGTCCCGTTCGTATGCTCATCGTTTGACCTAATTACTTCAGGTGCCACCACTTCTGATTCAAAAGATATTCACTGAAGCTTTCTCTAACATCAACGCAGAGATTTTCAACAGGTAGCTAGCTCCTCCTTCAGCCTTGTTACACACCAAGAGTGTTGCCTGTCCCATTGCTTGTTTCACTGAAGCCCTACGTATTAATGTTATATGCAGCCTTCTTTCACACCAAGAGATTTGCACATTCAGAGTTGGGGAATATGTGAAAGCAGGGTTAGCAGAGCTAGAGCAGTGGTGTGGCCAGACCAAAAATGAGGTAATCATTATTACTAATCGGTGTAAAGTTAAAGCTGGTAGGACTCTGACCATTTGATAAAATCAGTATGTAGGCACATCACTAGATGAACTTCAACACGCGAGGCAAGCAGTTGGATTTCTGGTATGCTCCTAATCCTAGAAAACCAAGTGTTTATTATTTATATTATTGTAATACTACTGATGATTGAATTTTTCACAACTTGTCTTGTGCAGGTTATAAAAGAGAAATCGAAAATTGGGTATGATGAACTTACAACCAAGCTATGCCCTGTAAGTGTCTGCATGCATGTGTTTTGTTTGATGACTGGGCACTTTTAGCATCCAGGAAGGAACACATAAATAATAAAGTAAAGGATATTCATGTTATAGGTTCTAGGTGTTCATCAGCATCACAGACTCTGCAACCTCTACTTGAGTGATCAAGAGACAGGAACCGTAACTCCAGAAGTAAGAAACTAAGCATAGCTAGTTGTTGGTTATCAATCTTGGTCCTTGTAAATTAGTTAGTTTGATTTATATTTCCATCAATAATCTCAGTTTGAAACAGGTTCTTTCCAAGTTGAAAGTTTTTGCTGATAATGAGAAAAGCTCTTATTTGTTGGATGGCCACTGTAGGTATGTCCATGATAACATATATACATATAGTTATTTTTACAGAAATAGAATAGAAAGGTGATTTGAAAATTATATATATTTTGCAGTGTTCGTTTCTCCACAGATGAAATTAGTCTGTGTTTCAATGAAAAGGATTTTGCAGATGTAAAACCAAGTGGTAAACTGCTTGAAAATCCAGCTTTCCGTTTTTTACTAGAGTAGCCCCACATTGTTGCCCCACTTTTTTTTTTAATATATATTAGTGTAAAGTATTTAACTATGCTAGGGTTAGATATTCATAGATTATGTATAGTGGGTAAGATTTTCTTTTTTTCTCTTTTTCTTTTTTTACCCGTGCTTCAAAGCAGGGTTGGTTTGATGTACATAAACAAAATTTACATTCGGTTTCGTAACCTATTTTAGCGTGCATAGTAATGAAGTAACAACCAGTTCGTTATATAATAATCAAGTTGGCTAAAGGGAAGTCCAATTTAATCAACCATCTTCAAATACGTAAAGTCCTACATAGTAACTTTTTTCTCAAATTAAAAGAGGGCTTAGAAAGTTACATTATTGCACTTTATCTGGTTACTTCCTCTAAAGCATCACAATTGTCACGCCAATCGTAATCATCATCATAGCCTAACTCAACAAGTTCAAACGGTAGCGGTTTGCAAAACCAACACTAAAAATCGCAACCACTACTATTACAAATAAACCAAATGACCTCATAAAAACAATAAATCCAGGAAGATATCAACAACACTTCTCACACAAAACATGCTTAAAATTTTTATGTACACTGAGAATAAGATTCTCTTTTTTTCTTTTTTTTTTTTTCTTTTTTTCTTTTACAAAAGGGTAAGCTGCGAGTTTCATCCAAAGTGTTTTTTTTTTCGCATCTGGGTACTTGTGGTTTTAAAATATTTCCACTTTTGCCCAAATGACTAACCCCATCCATTTTCTTCCATTAAATCAGGAGCATTTTGGTCCATTGCAACAAATATTTAATTTATTCATTTTTTAAATTTCTTTTCGACCTCCCTTTTATTAACCATCATCATTTCTAACTCTTTGTTTCCTAAACACAATTATCAAGTCTAAACAAATCTCCAAAAAGTTATTAATTCCTATTTAAAATACATGTCTTCTCAACTATGTTACCCTCCGTACAATCCTTAACTTCACACTCCCTCATCCAAAAACAACTCCTCTCCACCTCATCTGATGGCCACATTCGCATCTGGCCACTTGATCCTTCACTTTTATCATCATCGTCCGTGCACCCACCACAAATTACTTCCATTGGAATCACCATCAAAGCCATGGTGGTTCATCAATTGAAGTTAGATTTATTGTATTGTCACACCTACGCGTGGAAACATGTCAGAGCATGCGCCTCGTATCTAGGAACGAATATTGGGTCTGGATTTTATGGAAACGAAGTTTTAGGGAGATGGATTACATGGTTCTTCATTGGGTTTGGTTACGGGTCGGGTCTAGACCCATTTAAAGCTTGGATAATATTATAGTGTACTTATTTGCCTTGAAATTCTAGTAAAGTTTCATTACTAAAAACTTATTTTAGTTTCATAACATTTATATATAAAAACAATGTATACAAGAGATTTGTTTTAAGCATGATTTCTTATTTAATTGTGAATAAATAATCTTATTTATGAAAAGAAAACATATTTTTTTAATAAGGAATTTATTAGAAACAAAATTTGAAATATGATTCATGTTAAAAATATACATACGCGTTTTTCCTTCTTTTAAACACGAGGGTTGAAAGCGATTTTTCCTTCTAAATGTGTACATTTGTGAAAAGTGAAAGGTGATGGTTGTCACAGTCTCCCATATTTTAGAGAATTTCGTCCCGAAATTCCTTTCAAGTGGAGGTTTCTATGAAAAGTAAAGTGTTTGAAAAAAAAAAAAAAAGATAAGTAGATTTAGTAGTGAAGAAAAATGTAAGAATCATGATTTGGCAAGGTTAAAAATAGTTATTTAAGACCCAAAAGTAAAGTTTCATAATCCTTGACATTTGACCCGAGGTTTGAAAACGAGAGTTTACCACGGAAAGATTTGGGAGGGTATATATATAAAGGGTGAGTTTATGGGCACTGTTGTAGCTGTCCCCCTTACTTTAGAGAGGTCTGACCAAAATTTCTTAAAGGTAATGCAGCGAGATTCTAAGTAGGCAGGGGTGTGAGGGTTCTGAGCTTTGAAGTGTAAGGCCAAAGAAAGATTTCAAGAAGACGAATTGAAGCTTGAGTAAACTTTGCCTAAAAAAATATATGATAGCCGTTGGTTAATGATCATATTAAAAGAGGTCGGGCCCAACGCTATTAAAGGAAATAGCCTAAAATGCGAAAAATGTTGAAAATAAATAGTAAAGTAGGTTCTTGGTCGGACTCCCAGTCCATTCCCGCAACATTGTTAGTGCTTATATATAGGGTGTGCCGCAGCTAACCCACCACACTAGCGATATTTTGGACTTGTACTGATTGTCTACCAATAGCCTAAGTAGAATCGCACACCACCTCAAGGTACCTGTAAACCCACAATTACGTTCGCGACCGTAATCATTGATTTACCTTACATTAAGGTGTTATGCTTTTCTATAACACTAGCTCGAAATAAAATGATGGATATGACGTAAATGTGTCCTAACTCTAAGAGCTAGTCGTTATATTTGTGAAACAAACACGTGGATATGCGACGACTTGATAACGTAATGATGATGTATGCAGGTAGGCAAATAAGCATTACGAAACAAAGCATGTATATGAATATAAGCACATATGAATCTAGGTATGGGCTACAACCAAAACCGGTTGTCTGGAAAGCTACATCCCAACGAGATGTATTCCTATAATTGGAAGAGAAATGGATTGTTTACCTCTCCAAGTTTAGAGGAGATTCAACATGAGTACTTGGATGTTTTGAGTTTTAGGTATAAGCGAGTTCAAATTTGTGGGTAGAATGTTTTTATGACGATTCATATGCATTAAGTGAAAAATTAAGTTTATAGAATATTACAAGTATTATAGAATATCCACTTTCAATATCATGGGAAAATCTAGTCTTACGCATAATCAAGTCTCATGTTTCATGGATAAACAAGTTTCATGTATGATCAAGTTTGCAAGTAGTATAGTATATGCATCAAATTTCAAGTATCAGGTTTCATAGTTTAGAGAAGAAGTATGTGTATCAAAAACATATCAAGTAATGTATTATAAGAGGGTGTTTGGTTGTCCATTTTCCCCCTCCTTTTAACTTATGACTTATCCAATAAGTCAAAAGTTAAGACAAAAGTATTTGGATAATTGTTTGAAAAGGGAACTTGTGAAAGGTTTTACGCTTTGAAAGGAGAAATGAAGGGAAAAGTCATAAGGAGAAAAGGGGAAGGAGAGCCAAACATGCTCTAAGTATAATTGTATCTAAGAAGGTGTATCTAGAAACGTATCCAGCTCTCGAGCAGGCATAAAGATCTCTACTAGTTGTCGGGTAGATAAAAGTATTAAAATTGACAGTGTGTTTGTAAAAGTCTGATGGTGCGAATGTAAACGTATAGGTAGACATAGTCGTGATTGTATCATACAAAGATAAATGTCTAGGGATAATCAGGATGGAGGGTAATGTTTGAGTTTATTGAAAGATGAAATTGTCATTCCCCTGGCAAGAGTAATTAATGGGTAGTTATGTTTTGTAGGAAATGGAGGCGTAGAACGAGTTAAAGAATGTTAACAATATATAGATTTTGTTTGTAGAAATGAAGGAGAATAAAATTAAGTGGATGACGATAAGGAATACTGGTAATGGGAAATGAAGTTTTTGGTTGGTAAGAAATCAAATCTCGTAGGGAATGATGTATATGGAATACAATTGAAATTTAAACCTTGGTTGTGGAAAATGAAAATTGTGACAACCGGTAAATTTTCTTTTCATTTCCTTCCTTTTGTCTCTTTCATTTTGGGGCTTCGTGCAATTTTCGGGACGAAAATTTTTTCAACGTGGGGATGATGTGACACCCGGCATGTTCGGCTTAAGCATTTAGTAAAAAATAAGTCTACCTTAGCAAGAAACATTATAAATGGACTTAACTGGGTTAGTTGAGTCGGGTCATAATAGGATTGTCCAGGGTTCAATGATCTGGAGGATCATTGGGAGTCATTTTGGAAATACACTAGTACCGGGTCCCGTTGTTGGTGAAATTACATGAACTGAATCAAGTAGGACAAGTAGATTATTAACACACGTGTAACATAACATGATAATATGTGCTACAAGGGGTGAACATGATTATACGTGCCTATATGTGCATAACATGTGTTAGAATTGCATAATCATGTGTTAGGATGCGTTAAATGCGTGCAGATGTGATCTGCAGACTGCTGACCTTTTACCTCATAAAAACAAACAACACCTTAGAGTTCTTGACAATAGGCAGAGATGCTCGAAAAATTGTCCAAACGGGTGTTCGAAAACTTGTGTAGAAGGTGTATGGAACGAGAACTCTTGTTATCCTGAAAGATGATTTCAATTGTTGTGCAGGCGTCAAAAGCATTGATGTCGGATTTTAGGATGGTGTGTAGGAGATCAACGGATATAATTCTGTAAATCCATCGTAAAACGATAACGTCAAGGCTTTCCCATGAGTCTTCAGCACGTTTGGGTGGTCGGGTAGCCTTGTTGGATGAAGAGGAGGAGGTTGCAGGGGGTAGTAGGGGCGGCAATTATTGACACGACCCGAAAACCGACCCAAACCCGACACGAAAAAAAAATAGATTTGGGTCAACTAACACGACCCGTTTAAAAAATGGGTCGGGTTCGGGTCAACTAACACGACCCGTTTAAAAAAACGGGTCGGGTTCGGGTTGACACATATATAAAATGGGTTGACCCGTTAACCCGTTTAAGTATTCAGAAAAAAAAAATATTATATTTTTCTTTTTTCTTTTTCCATTTCTATGTACATGGTTAGTTATAATTGTATTATTTTGGCACACTGTATTATTTATTTGTCACACTTATATACTCACGATTAAACATTTTATTGATAACCCACTTACAACCCAACAACCCGCTTATAACTCATGAACATGTATTACTCATTTAAAAATATGGGTTAAACGGGTCGTATTCGGGTTAACCCGGATTTTTGTGGGTTGGGTTAGGGTTGAAATATTTGACACGAATAATAATATGGGTCGGGTTCGAGTTGCATATTTCAACCCATGAACCCGCCAACCCGCAACCCATAAACCCGCCAACCCATCAACCCGACACGATTGACACCCCTAGGGGGTAGTGAGTCGGGGAGCGAGGTGATCAGGAACGAGGAAGGCTTTGCAATGTATTTTAAACAACTCTGACCACAAAGAATATTGGCCGGGTTCCATCTCTAGCGTGATAAGATGAAACTATTGATGTTAGAGACTATTGTAGTAGGATGAAGCTTGGATTCCATGCTTTAGCGGTTGGTAGAAAGAAGAAAGAGGGCCGAGAGGTTGAAGGACAAGGTTTAGAAGTATTGGACTCGTAATACCGTGAAAAATTGTGGTAATTGCCTTGTTGTTCTTAGTATTGGTCATCAAATATATAAAGATACATTGTGATATCCTATAGGGGAAATGGAATTTAATAATCCCAATTTTGGGGGGTTGGAAAGCAGCAGTCCCAACTTGAAACTTGTACTACAGCAGTCCCAACTTGTCAACCATTTTATTTGGTTGGTCTTAGACTAACCTCAATTAAGTTTTTCTGTTAAATACTGAAGTGGACTGCCACGTGGCGTCTGACGTGGCCAATCTGTCCCACTTGGCAAAAAAAATGGGTCCTCTTTATCCACTTGGCTTATTTAATTAAAAAAACTTTTAATTATAAAAAAACTTTTAATAATAATAAAAAAGAATTATATATATATATATAATACACACATACAATATATACACACACATATACACACTATCTATCATCTCTCTCTTCTCTCTACCACCCACCACCACCACCACCACAACCATCACCACCAACCACCACCACCACAACCATCACCACCAACCACCTCCCACCACCACCACAACCGCTCCCCACCAAATTAGGGCTTCTTCCACCATGAAACCATAACCAGACGAAACCATAACCATACCAAAACCACCACAGCCACGACTATCACCACCCCCACCGTTATCCTCCACCACGAAACCATAACCATACCAAAACCCCAAACCCAAAACACACCAACAAACAATCAGCCACCAAAACCCGTCATACCCAACCCCATAGCGGTTGAGGTGGAGAACCGAGGAAGGAATCGGAGGCAGCAATGATGGGTCCGGGTCACAACCAGGGTTTCGACTAGGGTTCAGGTTAGAGTTTTGATTCAGTCTGATTAAGGATTAAAGGTGAATGGTGGTAGTTTACCAAGGTCACAGAGGTGGGTTTTTGTGGCGGTTTCGTTGGTGGTTGATGTCGGCGATAGGGATTCAAGGCTCCAACTGAAGGTTCTCCTTCCTCGACAACTTCAGGTAGCCTCGTTTACTTCCTTATCCCGATCCTTGTGGAGGTGGTTGCAGATGGCGGCGGTTGAGGTGGTTGTTGGTGGTTGTAGGTGGGGTTTTGTGGAGGTGGTTGCAAATCTGGTGGTGGTGGTGGGTGTCATTTTAGGGTTCTAGGGTTCTTGAGGATGTCTGATGAATTTTTTTGGGGGAATGATTTTGATCTTGGATAGATGGTAATATGTTGGAGAGATTTGTATGTGGGCCTCCCCCTTTTTTTTAAAACATTAAATTAAATTTGATTTAAACATGTGGATAATGGGCCCCTCCTTTTTTTTGACAAACACAAACTTTATGCCACGTCAGTATTTAACTGAAAAAACTAACTAAGGTTAGTCTAGGACCAACCAAATAAAATGGTTGACAAGTTGGGACTGCTGTAGTACAAGTTTCAAGTTGGGACTGCTGTCTTCCAACCCATCAAAGTTGAGATTATTAAATTTCATTTCCCCATCCTATATTAAGATACAATCTTTGATTAGCCTAACTACATACTCTTTAAGATATTCGAAATCGTTCTCTCTTTTCTATAGGGTTGATATATATATATATATATTGAAAAGGATCAAATAGGAACCAAGAGCTTAGTAAGGAACTTAGGAACCAATCTGAGCCCTTCATCTTTGATCTTGATCTAGGGGTGGGTTATGTAATTAAACAATTATATATTATATTTTGATTTAAATAAAAGTTTTATATTTGGAAGTTAATAAAAACTTCCCGCGAATAACATTCCTTAAAAAACTCACCCAATTCAATATCCTAATCAGTTTCTCTAAAAAAGATCCACCACCTCTCAACCACCACCGCCTTCAAAAACCACCACCATCGTCGTCCCTCAGTCGTCGTCCTCTGCAAACCCCACCACCACCACCGCCCCTCCGCCGTCCTCTACAAAACCCATCAGACCACCCTCAGCCACCACCGCCCGCAAAAAACACCACCATCGTCGTCCTCTGCAAACCCCACCACCACCACCACCATCGTCCCTCCCGTCGTCCTCTGCAAACCCCATCAGACCACCCTCAGCCACCAACGCCCTCAACCACCCAAAAACCATCAGATATCCTCCCCCTGCAGGAACATCATCGGACCCCTCAACCACACCAAAACCATCGGACCTCCTCCCCTGTCACCATCATCGGTTCTTCTTCTTAGAGAGAGGGAGACAGCGATGAAAAGATTTGTTGTTAGTTGTTAGTTGTTATACACCAGTGTATAATTATACATCAGTGTATAATATATGTATTTAATACTATCATTCTTTACCAGTGTATAATTATACATCAGTGTATATCGATACATTTGATTAGCACTACTATTTATACACCAGTGTATAATTATACATCAGTGTATAATATATGTATTTAATACTACCATTCTTACCAGTGTATAATAATACATCAGTGTATATTGATACATTTTGACCTCGTTATCTTATTTAAGGTTTGATCGATTACCTTTTCCATATAATATACACCAACGTATATTATCCAAAACTATATAACATCATGTACTAAACATATTGATGAAGAATGATTACCATGGGGAAAATAAATACTTTACTAAAATAATAGGATTATAAAGGAAACTAATTAAACATGTGTTATTAATAGTCAATATACAATTACCACATTGCCCTTTGATTTAATTAAATATTTAATTAATGTTTTACTTATTTACAATCATGCCATTAGAGATCAATGGCTAAGATTGGTTCCTATGGTTCCTACTTAAGGTATGGTTCCTATTTGAACCCTACCCTATATTATATATATATATATATATATACTATATATATATATGTGTGTGGGGGGGGGGGAGGGTTATCTACGCTAAATATTGTGAGAACCGTGAGAACAAGTAAAAAAATCAATCAAAATCAATTTTTTTTAATACAAATCTCATTATAATCAAAATACAATATTAATAAATGAATTTTCTTTTCAAATCATTCATCTTTTCTTGCAAAAACACTTTCAAATTAACTTTTTACACATGTGTAAATGAAACAGTTTACACATGTATAAACAGTAAATTTACACATGTGTAAAAACAATTTATTTTCGTATACGTTTGAATTTTTACGTGTAAATTGTGTTTTTGGATTGTATTTTAGTAATAAAGATAAATGTAAAAAGAAATTTTGAATTTGAATGGTTTTGGATGCCGTTCTCACGGTTCGCACGAAATATAGGTGTTCTCAAATTAACTTTCCCCATATATATATATAGGGTGGGGATCCTAAGAGAACCAACCCCTATTTGAGAACTGAGAGAACCATTCTGAGCCACACATTTCATATAAAGGCAAAAAAAAAAAAATTATTTTTTTTTTTATTTTTTTTTTGCTTTAATCGCACATTTTTAGGCAAGGAAAAAATTATTTTTTATTTTTTTTGAATTTTTTTTTCATTTATACATATGTGTATATGACAATTATACATATGTGTATATAGCAATTATACATATGTGTATATAGCATTTTTCAGCTATACATATATGTATATTCAGTTATACATATGTGTATATAGCATTATACATATGTGTATAATGCAATTATACACATGTGTATACTGAAAAAAAAAAATACAAAAAAAATAAAAAAAAAATTTTCCTTACATATAAAGCAGCGATTTTTGCAAAAAAAAAAAAAAAAAAAAAAAAAAAAAAAAAAAAAAAAAAACTTTTTTTTTGCCTTAGAGAAATGTGTGGCCCAGAATGGTTCTCTAGTTCTCAATTTGGGAAAAGGTTCTCATTTGAACCAAATCCTATATATATATATATATATAAAAGGATTGATACTCACTTTTATTAGCGTGCTTATATATATATATATATATATATATATATATATATATATATAAAAGGATTGATACTCACTTTTTATTAGCGTGCATAATTTTGTATGTTTAACGGTAAACAAATAAACATAACTGTTGTTAGTAATAATAAATATTAGTGAGTTAATGGCAAACAAAACATATTTCTCTTCAAGGAAGAACCACAAATCTTAATCACTTGTTATGAATATAATCTTTAATTAGTACATACAGTTCTCATGGCTCAACTATCATTTGTAGAAGAGAAGAGAAGAGAAGAGAAGAGGCCATTTCATTTGTTGGAAAGGATGCGATCAATCTCACCTTTCTCGTTATACAATGCCACAAGTTTCTTCGCATATGATGGCATGTGTCTAGCAGCTCTGTGGATTGGATTGGATTGGATTGGATTAATGCAACACCTTCTTGTTAATTTATTAACAAGCTGTTACAGCTGACACAAAGAAAAGATTACCTTTGTTTTCCCCATGTGCGATTCACATATAAATAGTTTCTAATGGTGTGGTAATCCAATGAGTAGCGAGCAAATTCCAGACCTTTTGGCCCAATCTGATCCAAACCAAACCAAGTTATAAGCTTAATAATTCAAGTAGCCGATGATGTTAAGATTAGAACAACTACTCTACTCTACTCTCTTAATTACTTACTAGATTTAGTATAAATGCAATAATGTTGCCTATCAACTTTGGAGCAGGCTGAGCAGGACCCTTTCCTGAACATACACAACCAAATACTATACTTACAACTTTATTCATCTATCTATAATAAAACATAAAAAACACAAGAAGATTGATATACATACCAAGCTTAGCATTATCATCTGCCTTGACGGTTTCCATAACAAAAGGACGTCTCTCCCCCTGAAGCAGATTAACTTAGTTGTATGAAACACAAGTTGATAGATCTTTTATAATAAATAAATTAATAAAAAAGGAATTGTACTCCGCTCGTTGTAGGGTGATTTCCAATTGGTCTTTCACCAATTCAGCATTTCTCTTCCACGCTCATTTCTGGTCATCTAAAAAACATGACAACACGTACATACAATGTAATGTAATTTACAAAAAGCGCATTTCTCTTCCCCTAACCTCACTGTAATATACTGTGGATGTTGTGTCATGCTCACTCCAGAATATTTCGGAACCCCCATGTATCCCACCACCAAATCCTGAAAATCAATTCTCAACTCAAATTAAATCATGCACATCCACATCCATATCCATATCCTCTTGGGAAAATAACTTACAGCTAACCCGTTTGTGTAGTCAAAACAGCTGCAAACAAACATAAAAGATAGATAGATAGATAGATAGATAGATAGATAGATGAAATGAAATCTTAATTCATATTTGCCCTATTTAAGAATTCAATCCAATAGATTGATTACCTGTAGCAGGATGGTGCTATAACATCAACCAAATCATTCGCTGGCAGAGAGAAATATGGAACCTGTGTTTAGTTAGATTTAACGTTTCATGAAAACAATATGTTAATGGTATTAATTACATGACAAAAGATTCATTCACCTCTTCTATATGACCATCCAAATGCTTCAAATGGACCTATTGGACATCATCAAACAACATAACCATAACAAAAGAAAAACTGAAGCAGTATGATATATGTCGTCTTTGTTGTTGTCAGGTACCTTATAATCTTGCATAAACTCATAGTGAACAACTGTTTCTGGGTCTTTGCTAGCAGCTTTTAGAAACTTATCTAACCCATCTCGTGTTTCCATTGTCCACTATGACAAAAAAATAATAATAATAATAATAAAAATAATAAGTATGCTTTTCGGCAAACTGCATGCAGATTTAGCAGTCAAGTTCAAATAAAACACAAACAGAAACCAACTGATATTAGCACCAAGTAACACTGTATTACCAATTGTAGCAATGAATGGCATGGCATGGCAGCAGTGAAGGGTATCAAGACCAAACCGTACGTGTGCAGTGGATTCAAATTAAATAAATCAGAAAACAGAGTATGCAAGAACAAAACCAAAACAACAGAAACGAAAGATTGAAACTTGAACACAAAGTTAAGTTCAATCAATAGAAAAAGATTTTGAATTAGTAAGAATTCGGCTGTTGGCGGATATGTATATGTACCTATAATTAATTTGCCAACAAATCCTTGAAGGTCATTTGACAGTTTGATTAAACCAGCCACATTAAGATGTTAATACAAATTACATAATAAGAATACATATAAAGTAGAAAGGATAAAGAAATATGGATATAGGTAGTAAATAGAAGCTTACCACAATTGGTTCCTAAGACATAAAGTTTGTCCAAGTTGAGATATTGCTCAACTGATCGTAGTGCTGCAGATAAAGAAAGTAAGCTTTTTTTTATTTAAAAAAAAAAAAAAGGAAATGAAGGTTGAAGAAGAGAAAATGTGAATGGTAGTGAGGTACCTTGTACTTGGCATCCGACACCACAGAAAAGCAGACGTTTTACACCTGCTGCCTGTTAGTTTTTATTTATTTATTTATACATAATAATAATAATAATAAGTAAAAGAAAAGAAAAGAAAGCAAGGGATAGGATGGGAGAAATTGCAGTTATATAGTATATAGAATAGAATGACCTCAACTAAAGCAAGGGTATTAAGGTTAGGAGAGAGTGTGGCTTGACACCTTTAGCAGCTAGAACTTCTTCAGGGGTCCTATTACATTACATTACAATTACAATATATATATATATAAATGGCCGGGAAAGGTACGTACGTAACGTACCTGGCCAAAACTGGTCTAGGGGAGAGTCTATCATCTGGATCACTGTAAAGAAGAATTGAATTGAATTGAATTGAATTGAATTGGATAGAAATAATAAATAAAAGCAATTGGTACCTCTGAACACAGACAACAGCTTCAACGATGCGAGATTTTAACATTTGGATAGCAATAGTGGTGACAATGCCAGTCCATTGAGCACCTGGAAGAGGGTTGATCTTACGGGCATAGAGAAGCTCCTGGTGGACCCCAAAATAGGTGTCATCAAGTGAAAGAGGGTTTCGAGGCCTGCCATGAACCAGGTGCTCTAGTGGTTCAATTCTGGACATTCCGTCACCGAGGAAAGGGCAGGCGTTGTTGACATGAGCAACGTAGTAAGAGTCGCACAGCCCGCACTTGCTGCACTTATCTTTCGCAGGATACCTGCCGCCCGGAGGAATCGCCTTCGATCGCTGCCTCCAGTCCTCTCTAATTATTCTTCTACTACCAGAATCATCATCTAATATATATATATATCAAAAAACAAACAAATAATTACATACAAATTTGGATGGATGGACTATATTTGGCAAGGGTTTAATTAGCTTTACTTTAGTAGATAGAATAGAAGAAGAAGAAGGAACCTTTGGATTTAGATTTAGATGATGCAGAAACAACAACTATGGAGGCTTGGAAAGAGGCACTCAAAATCATCGTATCCTCTTGAGTTAGTTATTTCTTTCTTTCTTGATTGAATTGAATTGAATTGAATAAATCATAAATGAATGAATGAATGAGAACAACAATCATTTTCCGCCACATATCCATCTATATAAACCAACTTCTTTAATCCATTATCCTTATTATATGTTTGCGGGCTCAATTAAATAACCCACAGCCCAAATAACTAAACTAACAATCACAACAACCCCAATTTCTTTCTCTTTCTCTCTCTTCTCTTTCTTTAATCAAGCCCATCCTAGCCTTTATTTTAACTATCTAGTCCAAATTGTTCACACCATAAAATAAATATGTTAACTTTGTAAGACCCAACCCGATAAACGGGTAATTATACGATAATTTACGTGGTAATAAACTTAGTTTGGAAGTTGAGATTCAAAAATGTTACGTACATATACTAATATCAAAATCCAAAATCATTTTCATTAGTTCTTGTTTAATAGTCGCGAAAGCGATCGAGTCTCGAGCGTTTGGTTCTGATTTACGATGTGATCATCTCCCGACTTCAAATTCTTCTTACCTAAGAGTTTTACAAGACTTTTAACCCATTAAACATATAGAGGAATGAAGAGGATTGAATGGAAATGATAAGAATAAAAAAATTGGGTCATGATGCTCGTTCGCGCAGCGTGAAGGTTCGTTGTGTAGCGCGACACCTATAGCATCTCCCCGTCACGTAGCGCGACGGGGTGTTTTTTTACCAGACTTTTGCATTTTCTGTTACACTACATGCCTTAACTATTTCCATCCTTTTCAAGATTTTTTCACCCATTTTTGGCTAAGTTAAGGTCCCTACACTTAGGAGTTGTTCTCATGCCCGAAACCAAATTCACCCTCAATTTACACTTCGGTTGGTTAAGAAATGTTTTTACTCAAATTGACTCGTTAAGGCTCATAGAGGTTAAAATCATGAGATTTTGTGACTCCCAAATTCTAATTGTGATTTATACATACTAGTCAAGCCTCGACTCGACTAAGTGATTTCCGCCCAAGTCATTTTGCCGTGGTCGTGATGCCTCGTGTCCATGGCAACATGTGCCAATCCTCTTGGTCTTATTTGCATGGCCCTTATGACTCGCGACGTAGTTTTGTCCAACAACTCAATCGTTTGACATCTTCATTGGTATACTCACTTACGTATTCATATATACATATATATTTAAAGTCATAATTATGACTTACCTTAGCTTGCGCCCATCTAAATTTTTGCCTCCATGAAAATTTTTTTAGGACCTGCCACCAGTAATAATAATCTTCTTATATAATAAAAGAAAAAAGGGTGCGCCAGATGGGGCCCTCACACCCATTGATTTCTCTTAAAAAAAATTAATTATGTTTTAAATAAAAATAACTATTAACTATTGTTTTAAAATTTTAAATATGTTAATTAGTATTTTTTATCTTTATCTTTTCCTTATCTTACCCTCACACTCTTAAACGTTAACAACTTTTATATACGACATTTAAAAAAAAAAAAAATTACACTAAATTAACGAGCGTTTTATTATCTTTCCAACGGGCATCATATTGGTATACAAAAAAAAACGGAAAAAAAACGAATTTTTTAGGGAGTTTTTGTTCATGCAGAAAAATAAAACACAATTTGTTTCAGTAATTATTTAATCATGTCTAGACAAGTCACTAGTCATCTTATGATAGTATATATGCTTTTGAACCTACTGTTACATCTATTTTTATTTTATTTTTTTGTATTTTGATTGGTGTTTCTACAAACATTGAGTACAAAGGTTGCTAAACTAGTTAGATGCATCATATGACTTCAGTTAATAAGATGTATTATGCATGTAATAATATTCTTGAAAAGAAATATCAGCATAACTAATTGATTTACTAAATGAAAAATGGTTATATATCGATCAGCAACCCCTGGTTGTGAAATGATTTAAACATGATTGCTAATATATGAGGATTTGGGTGCGATCGATGAGAGTCCCACCACCACGTTATCCTGATTAAATAAAATCCCATCAATTAATTTAACAACATGAAAAGATAGTTCAGTAAGAGATATTTGTGATATGTGAAGAGTCGAAACTCAAAGCAAGACGACAACGTACACACATATGATATGATATGATATAATTAAATGGATTTATGATGAATTAGTGTGTGGTGTTAAAAACAAGTGGGGATGAAAAGATAACACCATAGTATATATGATTTGAAGATCAAAAAAGGAAGGTGATGGTACTTGGATCATATCGATCTAATTAAATAGTTTATCGCTTAAAATCAAAAACCCATCAATATGTTGGCCAAGTTGTTAAAGTGCTTTGCATGTTTGTCACTTTGTAATTTTATATTCCCACTCCAAACTTTTTAAGTGTCAACTTGTTTGTAATTATACCATATTCTACAAAGCAATCAACTAATTGTTTACGGTTCAAATGCAAACGGACACACATGCACGGTTTTTTTTTTTTTCTTTTCAGATTGATTGAGTACTTACATATATACTTCTTGAGCAACACGAGATATAATCCGGTTCAAAAAGTAAACAGGTTCTAATTGTTGGTAAACAGTCGGACTCAATTGCAGTGAAAATAGAACCTGGTTGTTAGGAACCATATAATTTTCTTAGACTATTGGGTACGGGGACAACCCAAATGAGATGTCCTCCATGCCACATAGGCGTCACGTAAGCAAGGGTGGGATGTTCTCATTTTGAGGACTAACCAATGGTATGAGGACATCTCCTCATTTATTATTAATCATTTATTTCTTTTTAACTTTTTTTTTAATTCTATTACAAATTAATAAATGACTAATATAAAATTAAATTTATTAATAAATAAAAAACTTACAATAAAAACAAGCATAAACTTAAAAAAAATACAATAGTTCATAAAATTTTAATAAACTAGAAAATTTATTACGTATGTTTTCTTGTAATTTTGCCAAAGCTTCACAATTTTCTTCAGGTAAAGTCGAAATATCGATTGACAAAATCTTGAATTCCTCGAGTGCTTTATTTTGTTCTGTCAACTTGATCTTCTCGGTCTTTACCCGTATCTTTTCGGCTTGTACTTTGTTAAACGCTTTTATTTGGGCTTGTATACCGTCTTAGCATGGAACCGCCCCTGCTCCCGCTACTTGATGCGGCTTTTTTTTTGCCTCCGCTTACTTTTTTGCTTGGTCGCGACCTATGTTAGCAACAAAATAATTAGTAAGAAACAATTTAAAAAAAAAAATAAATGAGTAACAATTTAAAAAAAAGGGTCCATGATTTTTGTAAAAGAGTGTGGTTTTTATAAAAAATATGAGATAATATAGTGAAAATGGTATAAAATGGTGAAAGGTTTGGTTTGCTTTTATAGTTTGTAAAATGTTTTTTTTTTTTTTAAAAAAAAAAAAAAAAAAAAAACTAGTTGTTTGATTTGCAACGGTAACACATTAAATAGGAGAGAGAAGATGGTGGCCGGTCCCATATGTTCTCGCGAGGATGTTTAGGACGAAGACGTCCCAAAAGGGTGGTGTGCATGTTCTAGACGGGGTGAGACGATCCTGCACCGAGTAGCCTTAAAGAACTTAATTAAATACGATACTTGATTTCTTTTTTAAAAAATGAACATTGTCTGAATCTTATAAAAATAATAATATTGTAGTGTGTGTGAGAGAGGGGGGAGGGAGGGAGGGAGAGAGAGGGAGGAGGAGGAGATGAGAGGGACTTATCAGCATAGTCATCCAGATTTCCATTTGGTTTCGTACATACAACCAAACAGCACCTCCAAAGGTTCTATCCGACTCCAACACCACATGGTAGCCACCTAAGTACGTGTTCGTTTTACAGCCTTGGAAAGGCTCTTCATTTCAGTTGCCAAATGTTGAAGTTTTTCGTTATTGAAGAAACACCAATATAACAATCTATATATACGAGCACAACAAAGAGATATTTGTATTAATGATTGCTAGGACGATTACAGACACTTGAAAACAAGTTGTTACAATGTTTCGACTATAATCTATCTTTCACAACTATAACAGAATTCTCTAAGTGTAGAATGCTGGAAGATTGAATGCCTCCTTCTCCTCAGGAGAAGGGGTACTTATAGGCCTTAGAGGTGTCCTGTGATTGGCTAGATTAGGAATGACAACTGTCTTGTACGATCGCATACCGTTAGCATCTTGGCGATGTCCTCCTGTGATAGCTCCACGTGTCCTATAGTCATCCTTTTTGTCCTTTTCTGTACCTCGTACCCAGGTATTTGGCATCCCAGTGCAGCCTGTGAGGGTGCGGATTAATGGGTCACAACGCACGCCCTGTTTGAAGGCTACTCTAATAAGTTTAAAGCCAATAGGCCAAATTTGGAGTGCTTCTCTGTTGAACCTGGTGATGTAATCCTCAATGGATTCATTGTCATGCCGGCACACTTGCAGGATATCAGTGGAGTCTCTCGCTCTATCCTACGTTGTGCGTTGTTGACTGAAGTGATTTGAGAACTTGTCAGTAAGTTCTTTTAGGCTATCAATCTTTCTGTTTGGTAGGCTATCAAACCATACTCGCGCAGCACCGTGAGTGTATGCGCGAACATGTGACACCAAGCTGGCAGAGTCCAGCCCACGCACTTTCCTGCCACCTCGAAGCTCCGCAGATTATCGTCAGGATCACCTGTGCCATCGTACTTACCTAGATTGCATGGGATTCTGGTTTTTGGTTGTAACACCCCAACCGATGGCGGAAACATCGGGATGTCACGTATTGATGATTGTTCAGTAGCTCATGGTAAATAATAAATTTCAATAATTGCTTTAAATACATTACATACAAATGTTCTACAAGAATCTGTACTTCAACATGAAAAAAAAAATACTAGTTACACATCTTCAAGCATCAACTCTAATCATCAAGCAAGCTACAACCTGAAACATGTTAAGTTTGAAAATATTTTGGGTCAACAAAAGTTGGTGAGAGTTACATAGGTTTTGATAATTGAATAAAAATGTTGTGCAATTCAAGTGTCATGGCAAGTCTAGTCCATATGTGAAAACATACTAGAAGTAAATCGAGTGCATAATCAACCCTTGTGATTGTTGTATTGTGGTACATCCCATACGCTCATGGTTCACTCGTTTATGTTGCGATAACAAACACCCACGCTACCTTTGTAGGAGGCACGTATCCGGGTGGGATTGTCAGTCCAATAGATCTATCAATGTATACCGTCGGCTGATCAATGTTAATGATTATGCTAGAATTGTGCTTACCCTAGTCATGTTCAAGACATAATGCAACATAGAAAAACACATAGACACTTTGATGATTGAATTGCATATAGAATATTGTAACATGTTTCACCCCAAAAGCGGTGATAAATAGAAAAAGGGCTATGTAAAACTCACCTTAGCAAAGTGTTATACTTCCTGAAAAATTGAATAGTGTGTTGCCCAAACAATGCCAAATATCACCCTATAATCAACGTAATAAATATGTCTAAGTCTATCTAGTCTACAATTATATTCTAGGGCTTCGAATTGAGGATAAATGCTCGTTTGATTAATAATAAAAATGTTTGATAATTGAGAGAAATTTAGTAAATAAATAGACAAAAATCTTTTTATAAAATTTGAATTTAAGATGGTCACAATAATGGGTTTAAAGTATAAAAATAATTTTTATAAAATTATTTTCTTTAAAATAGAATATTAAATCTATTTATTACAAATTGTCAAAATTTAACTTTAATATTTAAAAATACTAAAATTAAAGAATTATTAGTTTAAAAATTATATTTCTGTTCCAAATAATCAGAAATAATTTATATAAAATTTTGGTGCAAAAATATTAAAAATTGGATTTATTATGATTTAATTATGATTAAAAACTAACAAAAATTGATTAAAAATATTAAATAAATGATTTTTTAGAAATAAAAATCATTTCAGAAAAGTTTATTGTTATAAAAACTCAGAATAATTTTTGTGGAAATTTATAAAATTGTTTTGATATTTTAATAGAATTTTATAAATATAATAGAATAAACTTGATTTATTTATTTAATATATTAAATAAATAAATTTTTGAAAACTAAAAATTGTAAGTTAAACTTTTTCATTAGATTAACTTAAAATAATTTTTGTAGAATTATTAAAAGAGTTTTAATATTTTAAAATGAATTTATAAAATATATAAGTAATATATATAATTAAATTTGATTGTTTTGATTAAAAACAAAACAAATGAAAAAGGTTGCCACGGCTGGGTATCGAACCCGCGTGGCTTGGTCAGAAGGCACCAGACACAACCACCTAGTCCAGACCAGTGGTTGTGTTTGGTTTCAGTTTATATAAAATAAATAACGTAATCGAAATCGTTTTTATCCCCAAAATAAGCATACAAGCCCTAGATTTGCAATTGATCAAATCACACAACATTAACCCAATTAATCATAGGGTTAATGTTGTGTATATGCCGATTAATGAAACCCACAACAAAAATCAAACTTACAATTACGTTTCGATACTGGATTGATCGGTCAAGGGCCGAAGTCAAAAACACGATCAAATCAAGAACAGAGGATTTGTTAAGAGAAATTGGGGATTGAGAAAGAGTGAGTGGCGAGTTGTGAAGGTCCAGAGGGGTTCAATTTATAGGGTAGTGGCTTGGATGCTCGAATTGGCATGGTTGACTTTGAATTGAATTTTGGACGCGTCAATGATCAAGAATGGTAAGAATTGATTGATAATTGCCGTGTGTATGACTCAGTGTTGGCCGGTAATCACGTTGTTATGTCAATTCCAGATCAATTACGAGTTAATGGTTGTGATTTAAGGTAAGTCGTTGATCTCAGTTGACTTTCCAAGTCAACTGAAATGTTTTGAATTCATGTTATAATTAATACGCGTTGGGTTTAAACCAAGGAACAAGTGTAGAGCAGATGGTTTGTGTGGTGTGTGTAATGAACCGGCTTGGGGCGCGGGTTCGAGTCCCGGCCCAAGCTTTTATTATTTTGACATTTTTTTAACATATAATTAATATATATATATATATATATATATGTAATGAATAATTATCATAGTATTAGGGTTCAAAATGCCACAAAAATAATTAATTGCAAACAATAATACTGGAACTTGACGTTTTTATTAATGATGATGTGTAACGTACAAGTATAAATGCGTAATGTTACATTGGTGGCAATGGTGTGAGCGCAATGCGCGGCGTGAATTTAGATTTCTCACTGAGTGACGGAGGGTAGTAGGGCTGTGTGAGGTCATCTTCGCCGGACAAGTAGTGTTCCCGCCCAACGTTGTTGGTGAGAGACTGACTATTGTCATGGCGGAAGTGACTCTGCGACTCATCAGAGTCTTCCCTCCATGTTGGGTCCGCTTGTCTGCTTCCAATGTTATACCCTGTTGCCTTGGATGGACCCTCGGACATAGTGACGAGTCTTCCCACGTCATATGACAATTGTCGGCCTGAGGCTCGGAGTTGTTGTTCTCTCAGCTTCTGCGCATATCTGCGCTTTAGAGCCTCCTTTTCCTGGGCATACCACATCTCCGGACTGACCATTGATGCGGCATTTCCAGTAGGAGTACTGGTGCTGGCGTGGTCATTGATGAAAACAAAATATAGAGTTTGACGAGCCCCTGAGGACGGTGTAGCATGTAGACCTGTTTCTGTTGTGTTTTCTTGTCTTTCCCGGGTGTTGTCAGGCTGGCTGGTGTTTGCCTGGGAAGCACCAGTGCCTGAGTTATCCTCGGGGAAGGACGGTGGTAGTGGTAGAGAACTCATAGTTGGGTTTTAGAAAGATAAAAGTTTTTTAGAGATTGTTGTTCTATTACGCTCGAAATATGGATGGCGCTAATGAAGAAACACCAATATAACAATTTCTATATACGAGCACAACAAAGAGATGTTTGTATTAATGATTGCTAGGACGATTACAGACACTCGAATACAAGTTGTTACAATGTTTCGACTATAATCTATCTTTCACAACTATAACAGAAATCTCTAAGTGTAGAATGCTTGGAAGATTGAATGCCTCATTCTCCTCAGGGAGAAGGGGTATTTATAGGTCTTAGAGGTGTCCTGTGATTGGCTAGATTAAGAATGACAGCTGTCTTGTACGATCGCATACCGTTATCGTCTTGGTGTTGTCCTCTTGTGATAGGTCCACGTGTCATGTAGTCATCCTTTCTGTCCTTTTCTGTACCTCATACCTGCAGGTGATCATGGAGCAGGGAATAATGGCCTCTGATTGGCTTCGCGTCCTTTTCTTTGTCGGGTCACATCTTGCATGTACAAGGTTTACGTGCGCAGGCTTCTGGAAGGTTTAGTCAGCGCTAATGCTGACGTGTATGGAAATGTGGGGCCAGTGGCGAAGCTTGACCCGAAGGTTCGGGGGGTCGGAAGTCACTAGTTTCGGGCAGTCGAAAACCAGTTTCGGGCGGTCGAAAACCAGTTTCGGGGGGTCGAAACCCTATATTTCCAAAACTTTCTATAAGAATACTATATAATCGGAACTTCTGTGCGAAAATTGGGGAGGGGGGGTCGGCCGCCCCAACTAAGCTGCGCCCCTGTGTGTAGGGCTGGCAAATCGTGTCTTAGCAGGTTTAACAGGTTTCTGACGACGCGAACAACACAAGTTCTAAACATAAACACGACTCGTTTAACTACTTTATATCTCATGTTTATAACACAGTTATACGTTTTATGTATCAAAAAAGAGAAAAGATTGATATTTGCCTCTTAATTATAATTATTTTTTAAAAAAAAAAGTAAAAATTGGCATAGTGTACTTTTCAGTTAACATGTCTAATCGTGTCTTATACATGTTACTTATTGCCAGCCCTACCTGTGTGGGACCGTGCGCACGTATGGATACATATATCTTCGGTTATAATTAAATGTTCATTTCGTATATATTTAGTTATATTATTTTTTTAAACATGTTATATAAAAATCATTTTACAATATGGACATAAGGTGCATTTACTAGGTAGGTATGATTATGTTTGTTAGATAAACTTAATTAACAGCGAAGAATTAAAATAAAGAAAGAAAGTTATGTTTGTTAAAGATGGATAGATATATGTGCCACCAAAAGGAGTTGCACACCATCTAATCTTCACAATCAACAAACCTAGCTAGCTTTTTCAGTAGAATTATGATCGACCCACTCACACTCAGACAATGACAACTCCTTACAAACAAACAAACAATTAATTAATTATTCAGGAGGATCGGATAACATCTTCAACAGTATAAATATTTCAAAGGTCAGAAAAGATTATCATTGTAAAATTAGAATCCGACAAATAATAGATTATCATTCCCTTCTTTCTATCTTTAGAGGGTCAGCTATTCACACCCCCCACCTTCTATTTTATCCCCTCTGAAGCGTCTTGCTTTGACCAAAGCAAGGCGCTACAGGTTAAATCAAACGGGGGGGGGGTACGAGGTGGCAGAAAAAGCTGAATTTTGTTATCCACAACGTCCCGCTATGGCCAAAGCGAGACGTTTTGGATCAGGGGTTTAATTTGGGTTGTTTTTTGATTTTTTGAAGTATTTTTTTTATTTAATAAAATATCGATCCATCTCTACACTTAATTTCACGAGCTAACTACAAAAACATTATTATAAACCAGGTCTTAGAGAGTACACTCATTCCAACAATGTCTGCATTAGTATTATTAATAAAAGAGAGTATGTGATGAACAATAAATTCATGAAGCTGTGAAATCCGATCCATCTCTACACTTAATTTCACGAGCTAATTACAAAAACATTATTATAAATCAGGTCTTAGAGAGTACACTCATTCGAACAAGTTCTGCATGAGTATTATTAATAAAAGAGAGTATGTGATGAACAATAGATTCAGGAAGCTGTGAAATCCGATCCATCTCTACCTTTCTAGATTCTACCCTAAAATGAAAATTCAGTAATTCCGAGAAAGATACAACATTAATCTTCGTTATCCTTTATCATCTCTAAGAATTCAATTCCTAACAACTTTTCACCACCGTTAAGTACTAATGAAGACCTTGATCTGCAATATTTGAAAATTATCATTTCTTGACATGCTTGGTAACAGAGAGGAACACTTTTTTTCTTTTGTTCTACAATATTTGTTAGTTGTTAATGTTGTTCTAGTTTTTTCTACTTTTAGAAAAAAATTAAAAACCAATTCGAATACGGTATGCGCGTTAAAATTCATTAAATAAGTTAAAAGGCGAATTGGTCAAACTTTGTAGAGGCCTATGTTCTACGGGAGGTGAGTTGGCAATCAAGGGATCCGCTTGGAGTCTAAAGCTTCGCGTGTCATCTTCGTCGAACTCATGTTGCAACATTCGTCTCGTGCGTGTTAGGGTCCGAAATTTTAGGGCTTCTTAGTGGGTTTTTCCAAGACTTCATCCTTGTGCTTTGTAAGGGATTTACGAGGAATGGGTTGAATGTGTGTGTTGCAAATATAATAATAATGTAAATAGTAATAATATAATAAGTTATGGTTTCGAACGGTGGTTTGATTGTTTTATGAAGGTTTGATCGATATCATCCATACAAAGTTCGTTGTACTGGTTGCGGAAAGAAATCAACAGTCGAACCGGCACAAATTTTCATCTTATAAAAGAATATAACACAATCATGTGACACATGATAAGAGCTTTAAGTTGTGATAAACAAAGATAATAGGAAGAAGATTAGAGCTCCAAAAGCAAGTGTGGAGATCAAGTGAAAGAAAGTAGAAGAAGAAGATGAACAGTGGTCTAACATAACTTTCACCGGCTTGAGATATGAGTTTGATTAGCTTAAATCTCTCTGATCCATGGTATTCACTTTCACCTGAAGCTTTACTTTCCTACCTCTATGTTGAGTTAGTATACAGAAAGCAAACCAACTAACCTTTGCGCCATCATCGACTACAGCAAACCGACGATCTTCCTCCACGGCACTCCTAATAGGCCTCTCTTTATATCACAGTACGATTTAAGTGTTCCAATTTTGTTTTGTGTTGCTTTTTAATAATAAGTTTTGTGTTTATCAAACCCTAATGTCTAAATATTAGGATATTGCTTAGCTCCATGTTTAAAAGATGGATCTCGTTGTCGCTACGGTTAGTAGATACCATGGATCAGAGAGATTTAAGCTAATCAAACTCATATCTCAAGTTGGTGCAAGTTATGTTGGAGCAATGATTGTGATGAATGTTGTATCTATTTTGAGGGTGTAATGATGATTATGGTTATGATTTGACAAATGATTTATGAAACTATCAAGAATTGGAAATTTGTATAAGGCTGAACACAAGTGATCCTTCTTTAATGTTTTTTTATAATTCTCTAAAGGTTGAACACGGGTATAATCAAACAAGGGTTCGCGTTTCAATACGTTTTAATTGATCGTATGTGACTTCTGAAAACCACAAACGATCAACTAAACATTTCGAAACGCGCCAAACAGAGTCCGGAAGTCCAGCACATCGATTAGACATGCAAAAATTGTATTTTGAAAAAATATGGATATCGACTGTATAGTCCGAGCACCACGTACAATGATTTATGAAATTTGTACAAACTCGTGTGCTTCTACCAAAAAACACAAACGAGCAATAAACGACCCGAAACACCTCAGAAGAATTTTGTTGAATTGGAAACAACTTAAAACACTTCTACAAAATAATAATAAAACAAATTATTTGAGGCGTTTCGGGTCGTTCATTGCTCGTTTGTGTTTTTTTTTTTTTTTTTTTTTTTTTGTAGAAGCATCCGAGTTTGTACAACTTTCATAAATCATTGTACGTGGTGCTCGGACTATACAGTCGATACCCATATTTTTTCAAAATACAATTTTTGCATGTCTAATCGATATGCTGGACTTCCGGACTCTGTTTGGCGCGTTTTGAAATGTTTAATTGATCGTTTGTGGTTTTCAGAAGTCACATCTGATCAATTAAAATGTACCGAAACGCGAACCCTTGTTTGATTATACTCGTGTTCAGCCTTTAAAGAATTATAAAAAAAAAACATTAAAGAAGGACTTGTGCTATTTCTTTTCAAATAAGAAGTTTAATCCAACAAGGAGAACCCTTGTTTGATTATACTCGTGTTCAGCCTTTAAACTTCATTTGTGTTTTTTGGTAGAAAGGAACTAGGTTGTAATTATAATAATAATGTAATAAGTTATGGTTAATGCTCAAAGAAGTCAACCTTTGTTGACTCCTAGAAGTCTTGAATACCAAATGACTTTTGCAAGATACTTGAAACAAGGTATGGATATGGAGAACATGCAGTGAGATGATTTCCTATAAGATTCCAATATATCACTGCTCAAATTCCAAAACAACTACGGTTCATGCAAGCAAGTAAAATTCAGTTGTTGGACATTGTGATCGGGAGAATTCCTATGGAAGTTACTATAATATCAAATCGTTACATCAACACATTCCCTTAACACAAGCTTTGTCATCAAAGTATTTGTCAATAATGAAGGCAACCTAAAAACATCGAACTCTGAAGTGGGTCACTATTCATATATAAAGAACATTAAAAAGTCATTATTCAACGAAATTTATCTACTCACAATGACATCGAACACTTTATAAGCAACAATGTTCTTTATATATGAATAGTGACCCATTAGAAAGATTAAAATGTCACTATTCAACGATGAAGGCAACCTGAAACAACATATAAGACATGTATGGATTCTTTCATGGAGAATTCCTATAGAAGTTGCTATAATAGTTAAACAACTGTTCATGCAAGCAAGTAAAATTTAGTTGTTGGACATCATAATCAAAAAGGTAGACCACACCACTAGAACACTGCTCAATTCCAAAACAACTGTTCATGCAAGCAAAGTAAAATTCAGTTGTTGGACATTGTGATCGGGTACGAAGCAAGTTGTTGTCGGAGAGATATCTGTCAACAATTAAGGCAACCTGAAACAACATATAAAACCTGTCTGGATTCTTTCACGGGGAATTCCTATGAAAGTTACTATAATAGTTAAATCATGCATGAATTTTTGTAGAATGAGTTCAATTTCCATGAAAATGGATCTCAGGATGGCTAGTAGCTCTAGGTAAGAACATTGTGGATGATGATAACAATAACTTCTTTTCAGATTTTGATTGCACCGAATCTAGTCTTCAAGTAAGTCCACATGGTTAATCATCTATACATTCCATGGGTTTGTGTCCAATGCAAGGATCTTCGAATGCGGTATGCGCATTAAATTTCATTAAATAAAAGTTTCTTTATTTATTTATTACTTGCAACTGAGATTAATTGATTGATTGTTACTCTTGATAGCCATTGTAAAGTTAAGAAACTTGTTTTTAGGTAAGAACATTGTGGATAATGATGATGCTAACTTCTCTTCAGATTCTGATTGCACAGAATCTAGTCTTCAGATTATGACCGTATTGTATGGTGTGTGGGAATGTTATAAACCTGAAACTAATAAGTTACATTATTATTATTATTATTATTATTATTATTATTATTATTATTATTTACATTATTATTATACAATAACAATGACAGACTCTTTACTTGAGAAGAAGAATGAACAACGGTGGAATTTGAATTGGAATTAATGTTAGGAATTGGAGTGGACAAATTGAGGCCTAAGGTGAATCCGTTTGGTGATGCTAAACCTATAAAGGTTTTTCTTCAGGGGAAAGGTGTAGATTATCGGTAGACTTATTTTAGGAATTGTTTGAGAATATATTTTCTGATCAAAGGATCCATAACTGGACAGTTATTTGGAATGTTCTTGATCATTACAGGAGTGGAAAACGACAATCATCAATCTGGTTTATAATTCAAAGGAACTAGGTTGCAAAGGAACTTCAGGTCAACCAGACGTTTGTCAAAAGAATTTTGTACTATGCATACTCACACAAATGTTCAACAACTGAATTTTACTTGCTTGCATGAACAGTTGTTTGGAATTGTTTGGTGATGTAAAAAAAAGGTCCAACATGTACTAAGTTTAATGTCGGTGAAGAAAAAATTACATGCTTGAAATCAATGGGAGGGTAAACAATATCGTCTAGTTTTCATCCGTTTGGTAGCGCCGATCCGACTGTTGAATTCTTTCCGCAACCGGTACAACGAACTCTGTATGGGTTGCTTGTTAGCGCCGATCCGACTGTTGATTTCTTTCGGCAACCAGTACAAAGAACTCTGTATGGAGAATTCAGTAACTTCAGCTCAGCCAGACGTTTGTCAAAAGAACATACTTGAAATCAATGAGAAGGTAAACAAAAGTCGTCTAATTTTCATCTGTTTGTTAGCAACGATCCGACTGTTGATTTCTTTCCGCAACCAGTACAACGAACTCTGTATGGGTTGCTTTTTGCATTTTTATGAAAACAGTAATAGAAGAATGTTTCCCTCCTTGTTCGAATTATGGATCTCGTTATCGCTAAGGTTAGTGGATACCATGGATCAGAGAGATTTTAAAGTTAATAAAACTCATATCTCAAGTCGATGCAAGTTGGTGGTTATTATTTTGTTTTTTATATTTTTTAAATTTTTTTACAATAATTATATTTAAAAAAATTCAAAAACACCAAAAATTGAAGGAAAATAAATTTTTGATTCGAAGCGCCTCGCTTTGGTCATAGCGAGGCGCTTCGGGTCAAAAATTCAGCTTTTCTGACCTCGTACTGAGATTGGTAAAAAGTAAACCCAAGCGCCTCGCTTTGGCCAAAGCGAGGCGCTTTAAAAAGTGGAAATAGAAGCAGGGGTTTTATTATAACTATGAAGAATATCTTGAATGTGGCGATGTTGGGAAAGAAATAGACCATGAGGCGTAGGAATGACTTCGATTCCTAGAAAATGATGGAGAGGGCCTAAGTCTTTGATAGAGAATTGGTTGCTTAGGGCTTGAACAAAGGAATCCATAAATGGATTGTGATTGCTGGTGAGGACAATGTCGTCAACGTACACAAGAAGGTAGCAAGTGATGTTGTTGAGATTGTATACAAAGAGAGAGGGGTCAGAAATGCATTTTTAAAGCCAAAACGAGTGAGAAAGTTGGTTAGTTCGATGTACCAAGCACGTGGTGCTTGCTTAAGCCCATAGAGGGATTTTTTGAGTTTGCAAATGTGACGTGGGAATTCCGTATTGGTGAACCCGGGATGTTGCACCATAAAGACATCTTCGTGAAGAGTCCCATGAAGAAACGCATTATTAACGTCTAGTTGACGTAAAGACCATCCTTTTGAAAGAGCAATAGAGAGAACGGTGCGAATGGTAACGGGTTTAGTAACGGGACTAAATGTTTCATGATAGTCTTTTCCATATTGTTGGTGAAACCCTTTGGAAACTAGAAAGGCTGTGTACTTGTCAATCGTGTCGTCGGGTTTGCGTTTGATTCGGAATACCCAATTGCAACCAATGGGAGTTTCGGTTGTGTGAGGGACAAGTTCCGAAGTTTTGTTATGAAGGAGAGCATTATACTCAAGGTCCATGGCATGGCGCCAATCCGGATCTTTCAAGGCTTGAGTATAAGTGGATGGTTCAAGAGAAACGGGTAGAGGGTGAATGGTGGTAGAGTTGACAAAGTTGGGGTTGTAATACTTTGAGTTGGGTTTTGGTTGTCGGCGAGGTGGTTGAGGGTTATGTGGAGGTGAGTTCGTGGGATCATCGGATGTGTTGGATGAAGACATTGGTGAGGTGGGGTCGGTGGAGTGGGAATCGGTTGGGGTAGGGGTGGTGCTATCGGGTGGAGTTGGTGGGCCAGTTGGTGAGGGTGTCTCGATGGGCTGGGGTGTATGGCCTGTTGTGTGGGAGGTTGGGTTGTTTGGGCCTGTATTGTGTGCAGGAGGTAGAAGAGGTGGGTCGTGGGTTTGTAGAGAGATAGGGGTTTGGGCTTCGGGTGATGTGGGCTGTGGAGTAGGGGTTGGATGATGCAAGATGTTTTGGTCTGGAGTGGGTTGGTTAGAAGAGGTGGTTGATTGGGCCGATTGGTATGTGAATAGGAAGGAGTCAAATAACATGTGTTTGGGTTGGGGGTTGGTGATTTGAGATGGAAAAATATGTGGGATAAATTCAACGTGGCGAGAGTGGTATAGTTTGTGACTACTAGGGTCATAGCATTTGAATGCCGATTTGGAGGATGAGTACCCAAGAAATATGCACGCCGTTGAACGGGAATGGAGTTTGGAAGTAGCATATGGTCGTAACCATGGGTAGCAAAGACAACCAAACGGTTTGAGTTTGGAATAAGTAGGAGCGGTTTTGAACAACATATCGTAGGGAGATTTGTTGTTAAGGATGGGTGTAGGCAAACGATTGATTAGGTGGGTTGCGGTTTGAAAGGCATGGGACCAAAAATGTTGTGGTAAGTAGGAGTAGTGGAGTAATGCGAGGTTGGTTTCCACGACGTGTCGGTGACGTCGTTCGGCAATACCGTTTTGTTCCGGTGTGTGAGGTGGTGTTGTGTAATGGGAGATACCTTGAGAGGCAAGATAACGTGAAAGACCCACATATTCACCCCCATTATTAGTGAACAACGCAACAATGTTGGTTTTGAAAAAGTTTTCAACAAGAGATTTAAATTGTGGAAAAAGAATTTTAACATCGGATTTTTGTTTGATTGGGTATAACCAAATGTATTTGGAAAAATAGTCAACAAAAATGACATAGTATTTAAAGCCATCGATTGACGTTTTTACGGGACCCCATACGTCGGAGTAGAGAAGTGACTAAGTTTGCGACAATCTTTAGTGTCATGTCCGGGAATGTTACAATAGTAGCAATAGGTGTTATTGTTGCGAGTCGGGCGAATGTTAGTATTGGTAGTTTGAGGTGGCCCTTGGTTTCGGGTTGTGGCAGCGGTAATGTGGGTGATTTGTTTGGCCATGGTGAATCGAAAGAAAAAAAGGCAAAATGCGAACAGAAGGTGTCTGTCGAGTAGGTTGGGATCGAAGATGGTTCAAGGGAGCTTTTAGGCTCTTGATACCACATGAAGATATGAACAAAGTGGTTTTTGTATTGAAATTGTGTGTTGTGTACAATGATTTACATTACAATATATAGGGAATACAAGTTGAATGAAGAACTACAAAGTAAATACAAAGGCATGAATCATGGACATGAGTCATGGGCAAGTATCATGGGGTCAATGATCTTGACTTGACTTGACTTGACTAGGTAAATGAGAGGAGAGTATTCTTCAATTATTGATTGCTTGATTTATGTTGTTAATAATAACCACCTCTTTATATCATAATTGTAAACCAGACTAACTTTAAAAGAAAAACAAAACTTTTAAAAAGACCAATTAAGCATCCTAAAAATGTTCTAAAAGTATCTCCCCTATCTCTTTTTCAAATGATTTTAAACAAAAAAACGTTTCCGCTCTTTCCTCCACATTGACCACGCACGAGCACGTACTCTCTCTCTTGTCCATAAAAATAAAATAAAAAAATATATATGTAAAAAAAGAAAAGAAAATGCTCTAACTAGCTAGCTAGCTTCCATTATATTCTAGTCACACAATTGGATAAAAGGGTGGTAATGTATAATATATAACATAATTAGCAGAAACATGCAGACAGCAAAAATAATGCGAAAAAAGAATAACATGACTGACTGGCTAGCTATATATATATATGAAAGAAATATTGTTGTTGTTTTCAGTAAAAAAAAAAAAATTAACCAAAAAGTGACGGCCATGAAAAATCCTTAACCCAGTTACACTCATCGTTGCTGAAATAGAAGCCGTCTTCCTTAACCAACCATGAACATTTCCTAAGAGCTCCACACCTCCGCACCTTAAAAGCTTCAAACTTCTTCCTGGTTCGATCCCATTTCATGGTGCACCAGTACGCTGGGGTGGCCCTCCAAATACTGACCCTAGTGTCCCAACTGTAGTCGTCCCCTTCTTGAAGAGCTCGACCGCCTATATGATCACTCTCTTCTGATGACCCACACCATATGACAAGAGGCAGAGATGAATTGTTTGTGAAACCGTTGACAACACGAATTTGGTATGTAATACCATGGATGGATAATTCAGGGTGCTTTGAGGAGGACATCATGAAAACCACATATGAAACTAACAAGAAAAGCATCAAGATTTGCCACTTTTTCATCATATACTATTTATTTATGTGTAACTTGTTGGTTTTGAATCTAAGGAGTTTATTTACGAATGAGAGTTGTATTTATAGGAGGAGGAGATAGGAAGTGGCATGCATAGGAATAATCAGAACTATGTTAATCTACATGTCTATAATATATAAATGAAAAGTACTATGCCACATGATGATACTAGGTAAAACCATTCCGATTTCCTTTCAAAAGTATCATATGCATGCCACATGCAAACCACCACACTTTTATGTACTACACTTTTTAATACACCAAATTAATTAATGAGCGTTTTATTATGTTTCTAACGAACACCAAATTAACGAGTGTTAGCTATCACTACAAGGAATAGAGGCTTACCTATCGCCGCTAAAGTCCTGTCAAAAAAAACTTGGTAGCTAAAGCCCCTTGTGGCCGCTAAAGGGTCGTCACTAATGGTCTTTTTCCACGTGGCAAAAATCTGTGCAATCCGGGCAGGTCGCCGCTAAAGGTCTTTTTTTCCCCCGCTTTGTCCACAAACGTACAATCAAACAAAATAATAACAAAACTAATTAACCAAACATACCAACATTTACATATATATATAAACATACAAACTTTAACCAACATTCGTCTAAACATACCAACAAAACTAAACAAACATACCAATATTTACAGTCAAGCATACCAACAAAACTAAACAAAAATACCAAAAAATCCTAAACGTCTTCGTCGTGATCGCCACTATTACCGCTTCCGCCTTGATTTCCAAAGTTTTAAGATTGGAAAAATTGATTACACATTTGGAGCATTTGTGCTTGGAATTGAAGATTCGTTATCATGGCATTAAGTTGCTCCTACAAATATATTTATACCAAATGGGTCAAATATCCTATTTACTACACATATTTATACCAAACGGGTCAAATATTAAACACCAAATGGGTCAAACTACAAACATATACTAAATGGGTCAACTATCAACATTTAAACTACAAATATATATCAAATGAGTCAAATGTCCTATTTACTAAACATATTTATACCAAATAGGTTAACTATCAACAAATGAACTACAAATATATACCAAATGGGTCAAATATCCTACTTACTAAACATATTTATACCAAACAGGTCAAATATTAACATTTAAACTACAAAGACATACATGTGTAAATTGTGGTTGCGTTGGCGTAAGATGCGGAAGGCTTTCTCTCGGACAAGGCATAGGCCCAATCCCACGAACATGCCCGCGATGTCTGCTCAACACTTCTTCAAATATACCAATCTTCAAACACCCCAAATAATATTAGTTTTAACCTACTTTAAACCCAACAAACAATCGCAAAAACATGAAAACTAAACATGCACATACACAAATATATACCAACCTGATCCAACCATTCGGAGCTGCTTCCTCCTATTTCTTCTTCTTCGGCGATCCGTTGACGTTCAGACTCAAAATGTGACTTTAACCTGTGTTGTATTTCACCAAAGTGATTTAATAGAATTACATATATATATATATATATAATAGACTATAAATAAATGCTTACATAATTCTCTTCATTCTGAGGGGTATCAAACATCCCCTGCCTTCCTATATGTCCAGTACGGTATGCTTCATACCGTTCGATGCTCGGTTTAACATTAAAAGTTAAATTATAAGTTAAATATTAAGCATTATCATCTATGTATATGTGTGTATACCTTTTTGTGACAGTGACTCGCAAAAGAGCTCGTTCCACCTCAGTATGTGCTCGCTTGTTTTTGGCGGGCGGCTCTGTTAATTTCAGAGTTCCTCTTATGTTCAAGACTGCAGAAGTGATCAACAGCTCGAAGCCAGTTTTCAGGTTTCATACCCTCGGGGGGGACGTTGCCTTGCTGCCTCCACATCCTCACTATCTCTCGACACATTCAAATAATATGTCTTTGCTTCGTGTTTGCGGTCGTTGTACCGCTTTCTTACAACCACCATAATTCCTCCATGTTTATTATTTGCAAGGAGATCGTCATCAACAGCTTTGAAATCCATTTTGAACTCGCTCTAATAATTAAATAAAACAAGTTAGTCAGATAGAAAAAAATCAACAAATAACATATAGAATATATATTTACAAATCACTTACCTGCAAAAACTCAAATAACTTGTTTCTATCAACCTCGGAAACATTATCCCAACCTTTCACATCCAATGGGACCTCACGCCATATATACATAGATGCCTCCCGGGTGAACAAGCTACCAAGGTGGCCTACAGGCATGCAGGTGGCGGCATCATCAAATGTAATGTCTGCCCGGCCTTTGTTCTCAAGATGTTTTCTTAAGGCAAGGTTTTTTGCCTTGCCCCGTGTTCTCCTACGGTGGGAGGGTGCAATTAGAGTTAAAAATAATTAGTCACATTATTAGAATTGAAAAACAAGTAAAAATAGTAAACAGTAAAAAATTGTAAGACTTACCATCGTCTGCCCCGTGTCCGTGCCACCAATCATCACCACCTGGTGGTGGTGGCGGCGCCCCTGCACCGTCTCCGCCGTGGCCAAGGCCCATAACATCGGCCATCAAGTACACAAGCACCACCGACAATGATATCATGATGTCGTGCAATTATAAATAAAATTTATTAGTCACATTATTATATTTAATAAATGAAGTAAAAATAGTAAACATTGATTTATTATAATAAATGAAATCATCAACAATTACTGTGTTTTAATCAGACTCAATGTCGTCATAATACATACATATACATACTTACAAACATACACGCATACACTCATACATACACTCATACATATACTCATACTTACACTCATACATACATACATACACACATATACTTACAAATATACACACACACATACATACATACATACATACATACATACATGCATGCATACATACATACATACATACATACATACATACATACATACATACACACACACTCATACATACATACATATACACACTCATACATATATACATACACTCATACATACATACATACACACACTCATACATACATACACATACATACACACACATACTTACAAACATACACACTCATACACTCATACATACACACACTCATACATACATGCATACATACATACACTCATACACTCATACATACATACATACATACATACATACACACACATATAATATATTTTTAAAAAAATCTAAATATATAATATATTTTTTTAAAATATTTATATATTATGTATTTTTTGAAAAAAAACATATTTACTTACATATATCTTTTTTTAAAATATATATACATAATATATTTTTTTAAAATAAAAACACACAATTTAATGTAAATATACATACCTAAATACACATATACATACCTACTTACACACATATATACAAACCTAACACTAACAATATAAATTAAAGCATAAAAATTGAAAAAAAAAAAAAAACAATTGGCGGCGACTAACCGGTATTTGACGAATCTTCACTTGACGAATCTTCACGTGGTTCAGTAGATTGTTTCCCTACAACTCATTTTATAATATTATAAAAAAATAAAAAAAATAAAAGAAAAAACAGAAGAAAAAAAAATTAAACTCAGCGAGTGGTGGTGATGCTCGAATGGTGGTTCTTCCCTGTGACACCCCGCATTTTCAGGTTAATACTTTTACTGAACTCTAGTTAACTTACATGTTCATACATGGCTAGATACTTAACTAGGGTTAGTTAAGTAGGTTTAACATATGTTAGAAGATGATAACATATGTTATAAGTAGGAAAATCCTTGTTAAACACACACATGAGTCCTGTATCCCAAACATTGGTGAATTATGTGACATACATAGCAATAATATATACAATTGAATTATGGTGAACATGAAGTACGTGCTTATGTGAATTACATGTTTTTGTGAATGATCGCCTAACTGAAAGGTAATGCGTAGATTATGCAAATTACGTGCACAACATGAATAATATGCTATGTAATAATAAAAACAATGGTTTTTATTCAATTTAGAATGGTTAATAATATTGGGTCCGGTATTGGGCTAGAACATGGTTAACGGGTCAAGTTAATGGACTAGAAGGGCCCTAATACCAATTGCTTGGGGAACAAGCAAAGCCCTTTTATAATTAGGAGGCAAGGAAAAGATAAAAACCCTACCTCCTTGTCCCTCTTGCGCCGTGCGAACCCCCACCCCCATCCCCTCTTGGTTTTTCAAGCAATCAAGTAATCCTTCACCTAATCAAGCTAGTTCGGGTTTGATTTCAAGGCCCTAGGGAGTTTAATCCTTCGCAAGGTATACATTCTTATGATTTTTGATGAATTATAATGATTGAAAAACTTTAAAAACTCTAAAAAAATAATATATGTAGAATCGCATGTATGTATGTGTAGGAGTTCTTGGATGTTCTTGATGATTTGATGATGATTGTTATTAGTAGCCATGATTAGGGTTTTCACATGATAACATATGTGTTTTGCTATGATTAATATGGTGTTTAATCAGTACTATAGATGTTATACATGTATTAGGGATGTTCATGAAAAATTAGGGTTTGTAGATTACTTGGGATGCAAGTTTAAGATTCTGGCAGATTCGGTTGAACGTTTTGTAGGGGCTGTAATGGGTTGGTAAATTGATTGTTTTGATGATTTCTTTGCATGATTGTAATGTAAAAGGTCTTAGCTTTTCATAATGGGCAAAACCATCAGATTTGGACATCGTTTGAGTCGTTTTTGGAATTTTAATTGATTAGAGGTCATATCAGATTTTCGGATTTGTAAATTGGGTTAACTTTAAATGGTCATAACTTGAGATTTACAAGGAGTTAGGTTATGAAATTTTTACAGAAGGTCAATATTGGAAAAATAGAGCTTTTACAAGTGGATTCATCCCGTTTGGATGAATACACAATCTTTGAAAATTTTTCTACTAAACTGACCTGTTGAGGAAATTTTCTGGACATAGCTGTGTTGTACGAATTTTCATAATTTTCATAATTTTTGTCAAGTGAATCCCAAATAAAATTTAGTAAAAATTTGGGACTCTAATTCATTCGTTAAGTATTTTAAATAAATTGTTTTTCACAGCGCACAATCTGTCCTAAAAACGCAGATTGTGTACGGGGTCTTTATGTGACTATTTGGAGTTTTATGTGGTATGTAATTGACATGTACTTGTGTGAAAACTTGTATGAGATGTAATTGATGTATTAAACTGATAATAATCACTATGATCACCAACGGGATACGTAGGACATACTTGAGCATGTAGAGTCATTAGGTGTCACTACACGGTTTTGAACATTTAAAGGTCTCGGATAAACGAGTTATATGGTGTGTTGGTTATGCACATATACTCACCTAGTGACACTTGTAATAGGGAGTCGGTAGCTCGTTACTGTTTGAGGGATTTGGATCATTCACGTGCAACCTAAGGTGAGTTTCACTACTCTTTTTCTCAAAAGCATGCGTCTCAGGTATGAGACACTTTACTTAACATTTTCTAGTCCGGTTTGGGACTACTTACACATCCCGGGTTGGGATGCCATGGATCCTTATGAGGGTCGGTTACTTTGCTAGTTCGCAATTGTGTCCTTGATAAACTAAACCATTTCTATCATCTGTAAGTCCTCACGTACCGAATGAGTTGCCAGGGTTGGCAAGCGGGTTATTAGTTGATAGCGCTATTAGGTCTTACAAACCTCACACCGGCTCGGGGAGCGCGGGGGGTGAACTATAACTTAACGAAACTTTATCATTGTGGATAGACAATGATGTCAGGCATGCGGCACACTTATGTGGCTACAAGTACATAGCAGTTCGGTATATTCGGTTAGTTATCATGAATGGGTTAGCTACCCTTGACATGCGATGAATTAGTGGTTACACGGTGCGGGGAACCAACATAACTTACTTACTTACGTGGTTTTGGAAACCAGCGCAGTTACACATTCATCTACCTTACTTAGTGAACTCACCAACATTGTTTGTTGACCCACGATTTACATGCTTTTGCAGGTAGTTAGCTTCCGGTGCCAGGATTAGAAAGCACTGCACACTTCACTGCATTTGGGGTCTTGGGCATACACCTAAACTACATATTATGTTTTTACATTTTCTTTCATATGGTTTTAATTTGGGCGCGTTGTTTTGCGCATGGTTTTAAAAGGTTTAAATTTGGTTTACGCTTCCGCAGCTTAACTAAACTTGGTTTTGAAAACGAACTAAATGGTTTGGGCATTTAGAGTTCGTTCATATGACTTATGGCTATGGGATCCTGGTATGTCATGCGCCTCGCAGTATAAACCCCGCAGTGGAAATTTGAGGGTGTGACATTCCCCTTCGGTGGTGGTGGTTCCGAGAGAGTGAGACGAGGGAGCAGAGAGAGAAAGGAAACGAGGAAGCGAGAGAGAGATGAGCAGAGCGATAGAGAGAGAAGCCGAGAGCAGAGAGGTGAATCAGTGGGAGGGAAAAGTGTAACAACCGGCAAAAATAAGGTAATTCCGTACAAATTAATTAATATATGATTAACGTAATTAAATGCAATTATGTGTGATTTAATTATCAAGGCCTTAGGAGATAGCAATTTCCAAATAGTGCATAGGAATGCATACGTTTAATGGTAAAACATGATTGGATCATGTGCGAATAAGCTATCCGGTATGGACGTTGGCAATTACCCGGTAATAATTAAATAAACGAAAAGGATCCCGGACACCCAGGATATAAAATAAAGGGTAGTTTCATAAAATATAATGAGTTTTGGAACTCCAAAACCATAAGTGAAAACGTCTTGTACAAATCTCCCGGTAACGAATAAAATGCGCGTACCGCACCCGATACGCGTATAACTCATAATTTCACCCGGCAAAGGCCTAAATAACCAATCAACGCTTAAATTAGACTATATTTAAGGGTTATTAAAGGTATTTTTAATGTCCGAATATCGCGTGATTAAAACCCGAAAAATACCCGAACGACGAGGGATTTAACTTAACAAATATTGGGTAAATATTTGAAGTTGTGGACCCCACCTAGACCCATCAAAGGGCCGGCCTTATGGCCACAAAACATCCAAGCTTTGTGTTAATAATAATAATAACCTAAGATCTAGTATAAAGCATGCAACTACAAAAGCCAAAAGGTGTAAGAAACATGGAAGTACAAGGCATGCAAGCTTTTGTCCCCCTTTGTGTAAATTTCGGCCATATGGCCATAAAATCCAAGACAACACTTAGCTAATCATCACACTAGTGTACACATGCATGTGTGAGGTCTTGTATAAAGATTAAGATGGATCATAAGGATTTACCAAGATTACAAGCAAAACTCTCCCTTGTCTCTTCAAAAACCCACGGCCACCACCACTATCCCACATCCATCCAAGATCATTTTTGTACTTCATAAATCTCTTGAATCTTTAGTAATAATCACAAGATCCATGGAAGATTACATGTGATAAGGCTATATATAACATGTGTTAGGGATTTGGATATCAAAGCAAAACTCTTCTCTTTCTTTCTTCTTGTGGTCGTAGGGTATACCACTCCCCCATACATCATTCTTTCAAGTTTTTACATCTCCAAATCACTTAAAACAATCCATCATCCAAACCCCTATTGTGTGTTTCAAGCTTGGAGCTTAACCATTAAGGAAGAACACACTAAACCCCTCTCAAAATCAAAGGTTTTGTCTTCCCTAGCCTTGTGCTAGTAGTAAGCTTCTTAACCTTGTTTTTGATTATTATTATTCATGTATGTGTTCTTAGAAGCAAGTTGTACATGAAGGGGTTAGAAGGTGGTTTGAACATAATCTTTAATAGGTTTTACTTGTGTAAAATAGATGATTAAAGATATGTAAATAAAACATGGATTTGATGATGATAAAGTAATGATCTTGAAAATATATAAAGTTTACACTTAAACTAAGTAGGATGATGATTTGGTTAAGATTGTGGAATGAACTTGAATATGTTAAAAAGTAACTTTAAATCATCTTATTATGATCATCTAAGGTATAATGTATGGTGGAACATATTAGAAGTTCATGGATAAAGAAGATGAAAAATTAAAGTTAACTTACTTAGAAGAATGATATTTTGTTAAAATGGGCAAATACATAAAACACACATACAAGTAGTCTTACATATGGAATATAAGACTAACAAAAGTGTTTTGATACAAAAATAACTTACCAATAAAAAGTTGAATCTTCAAAGTCTACTATTTTGAGTGAAAAATGTTAACTTTGGAAGTTAGAGTGGAAAAATGCAACTTTTGAAAGTTGAGGGACTAATATTGTAACTTTGAAAGTTAGAGGACTAAAATGGATATTTTAGAAACTATTAGTCCAAAAATGCAAGTATGGAAAGTTTGGTGTCAAAAGTGTAAGTAATAAACTTCTAAGTATGATTTTGGTAAATACTAGTAGATATACTTGGGTATTTTTGTATAAAAGTATATTTTTGAAAGTTATAAAATATGGATTGTAGTAACATAAGGATTTTTATAAAATAGAGATTTTATAAAAATATTAAACAAACTTGAGAAACTTATACAAAAATGAATACTTTTATATAAATGGGAATATAAAAGTGTTGGAAACATTTTTGTATTTAAGTTGACAAGTTGGGTTAAAAATACATAAGTATTTTAAACCATCCAAGTAACATGTGGAAAGAGGAAGAAATATGGATAATATTTCTATAAAACACATGTTGGGAAAAACTTGGAAAAATTAACTAATCGAGTTAAGATATCGAAATAAGACGCGTTAACGAACCGTACACGGGCAAAACACGAGAAAAATGCCATTGCCGCAAGATAAGAAAATATATATTTTTAAGAAGTAAAATATATATACATCATGGGTGAAACTAATGAACACTTTTCTAAGTGTTAAAGGAATTATTCGTGGGAGAAACACATGACATAAACAAATAAGACGTTAAACAAACGTATATACTTAACAAGAAAAATTACACATTTATATATATGTACGCTCGTCTCGGCAAAATTCTAGTATATCTACTTAATGGGAAAGTAGATATGTGGGAAGGAAAGCCGCGACGAGAAGACAAAGATATATATATGTGTATGCCGTACCAACGAGATCCTAGTATATTTATTTGAATGGGAAAATAAATATACGGTATGGCGAGTTGAATCGGGTGTTAAGAATATACAATCGAACGACAAGATCTTAGTATATTTGTTTAAATGGGAAAACAAATGTGCGGCAAAGTGAGTCGGGTCGAGTGTTGAAATATATATTATATCGAGCAATGCGACCTTAAGTATAATTATTTAAATGGGAAAATAATTATATGTTAAGTGAAGTCGAGTCGATGATAATAAGATACAAGTTAAGGAAATATTACCAAGAGTAATATATAACTTGTAACACAAAGGGTAATGTAACGCCAACGAAACCTAGGATACGCACTTAATTAAACGGGATTTGGAATAACTTGTGGTCGGGAGTTGGGTGTACAACTTGCCAAGGCACATGCACTATAGGAATAGTGACTTATACGTCTAGGACGTTTGTAGGTGCGAGACCATCTTTGCTATCCGCCTAGTAAGCCAGACAGAGTTTCAGGTGAGTTTCACGGCCCCATTTTAAACTATTTTTACGTTTTTCGGGGGAAAGATATGTTAGGGAAAATGTATGACGGGTTTATTACTTGAGGTGTGACCGCCACTCGGGGTTGAGTCCTCGCCTCTATAATCATTTGTTCAGGGAAATGAAACCGGTGGAATATTTGAATAGTACTATTGGTGCCTGACAAGGCCCACCCCTAATCGATAGCGTCGATTATGCATTAGGTTATGCCTGGGGTGCATATATTCTGAACTTAAGTCGTGGGAAACCGAGTAAACGGCTTGGAGCGGGGCATATTTATTTTATACGTCTTGGTTTGATTATAGTCTCAAGTAGAATTATAGGAATTTGCAACTCCTATATATTGTCATAACATGGTATTTCCCAAGTATTCAAGTTTTGGAAACTAAAAACCTGTGAACTCACCAATATATTTATATTGACGAAACTTTTAAACATATCTTTCAGGTAATTAGATGAAGGAGAACCGGGCAAGCTGGGTCGAGGAATCCTCCAATGCGGCGTCAAACTTTTGCGGGGTTTCACTTTTATTTCCCAAGGCATTTGGGATATATTTGAGAAACCTCTATGATTGTCTTAAAAACAATTTACTTTTGTGTAATATTTGAACAAGATTTGACGTCATAATAAATGACCCATTTTCTTAAATTACTTGTGTTTAGCAATAACCTTGACTTTATGCTTTGAACCGTCGCGCCACGTGTTTCCGCCATTGTCGTGGTGTGACAGAAAGAGATCAGATGGTGGGTCTTATGTATTTTTCGACTTTTAGCGGCGACGGTCGCTGCTAATGCTTTCTTGTATGATATAACCCTGGCCCTACGATCTGCTGACCAATCGATGGTCAAGATTTGGTCTTTTCTTGGTAGGTGGGGATTAAGGCTTTAGCGGCGACACCTAGGCGGGTTGCCGCTAAAGGTCGAAATTCTTGTAGTGTATACGAAAAATGGGGAAAATTGACTTTTTAGTGAGTTTTTGTTCATGTAGAAAGAAAACAGAAAGTGTTCAGGTAATTCAATGTCTAGGCAAGTCAGCAATCATGTTAAGATATTATATATGCTTTTAAACCTACTATTACATATAATAACCCGCTAAGTACATATATATTCACAAATACAGATGTAGTCGATTAGTTTGGTAAGAATCTATTTTTTCGTATTTTAATTGGTGTTGCCAGGAACATTGGTTACAAAGGTTTCTAAATCGGTTAGATGTAGCATATGATTCTTATACACCAGATAAATCTCTAGCTGATAAGTGATAATTAATCATTTCACCATACACGCCTCTTAAGTCGTTTTTAATGTATGTACTTTGAAATCGACTGACATGTGGTAATTATTGAAATAGGTACTTAAATTATGTATGAGTAGAGAATATAGTAGGGAGACATGAAAAGTTATCATCCTACAATCTATAGCACTTAGAGTTAACTGCACAGATAGTTCTTAAGGTTTATAGAAAGTAATATCTTAGAGTACTAACTTATTTTTTTTAACATGTTAAGGGTTTATGGTTTCAGTTTTGTAACAAGTTAGAGTACTAAGGCTAACCTTGTTAGTTTTTCTAGTTAAGTTTTGATAAAATGACTAAAATGCCCTATAATAACTAGAGGAGCTATTCTTGTAATTAACTCTAATTGATTATAAGGGATTTGTTTTTTGCAATTTATTTAAATGAGAATAATCTATTAATATTATTAAAACTTATAAATTTTAAATTTTAAATTATCAAAATATACTTCCTTAAATAATTATACTCTATACATTTTATATATTTTTTTTATAAAACAATACTTTTATCCATATAACCACATGCCAAATGTGCCGAATGTGGTTTATAAAAAAAAATACCTATGCCAAATATGGTTTAGAGTAAAGTATTGTATTATTGCTATTAAAAAGTACTACTTTATAAAAAAAATATTATTAATATCATTTTAATTAATGTAGGTTATCATTAGAAGTGATAAAAATGTTCAACCACATTAAATATACTAAACAAATAATTATAATTTTATTCATCAAAAAGGTTTATTCTTTTATAAAAAATATTAAAATTATTAAGCAGTATTGTATTGAAAAACAAAACTTAAAAATGTTAAATTATAAATGTATACTAATAATATCATTAAAAGTGTTATTGCCCGTGCCACATTCGACATCGTCCACCGTTGCCTCTACGACGGTTTCGACATCGCTGGTCAATCTCCCCTTTTCCCTTTTCCCTCTTTACTCATTTTAGCTTTGGTGGTGGTTGATGGATAAAAGTATTGTTTCATAAAAAAAAAAGTATCTATTAAATTGTATAGCATATAATTATTTAATTTAGTATTTTTTTAGGATTTAAAATTTTTAAGTTTTAATAATGTTATTAGATAATTTTCATTTCAATAAAATGCAAAAAAATATCATTGTAATAAAATTAATTACAAGAATAACCATCTTGCTATTATTAGGCATTTTAGTCATTTTATCAAAACTTAACTAGAGAAACTAACAGAGTTCTCAACATGTTACAAAACTAAAAGCATAAACCTTTAACATGTTAAAAAAATAAGTTAGTACTCTAAGATGGTACTCTCTATAAACCATAAGGACTATCTGTGTAGTTAACTCTAGCAATTATATCCTTTTTATTTATCTTCAAAGTGAATCTTCACTGCTTACGTATTGATTGTTTTATTCGATGTCACATAGGTGATCGATTATATATCCATAATAAACATTGAAAATGTATGTCATTCTTTCACATATGCTCACTATACACATCAGACTCGTCTATTATCATCATCATCATGACATATCATTTGATACCAATTTTGTTGATTTTTTTCCAGGCTCACATCACAGTTTTAGAATGTTTTGAGAAAATGACAAAGTTGTACAAAGATTTCACTCGAGCAAGATGTGCACGTGTAGAACTTTAAGTAGGTTTTATGAGTTACCGAATTTGATCCTTTAAAAAAATTCTGAAAAAACGACATATTCCCTTTGCGGTACATATATTTTGTTACTTCATATAAGATTTATCTATCTTAAGAACCTCCCAAGAGATAAGCTAGTGGATAAAATAAAAGAAATTAAAACTCACTTAAACTCTAAAAAAGGCTAAAGGCCAATCCCACTCAATTTCTAATTTTTTTTATTTTATTAATTCCTAACACCATTTACATTGGAATCCTTATATCATTCTCAACCTTATAATTTTAGGAAAATTTAAGATTTTTTTCAATTTCTACACTCCATTAGAAATAGATATACGGATTGAAAAGTGGTTCTCTGTGTATGTGGAATTACTATTCACTCCATATATATCCAATATATTTTTGTGTGGACCAGCCTATATCACTACAAGAAAAATACCATATAAGGACCGACATATTTTCACACCATATACACATTACAAGGGTACCCGCATGATGCGATAGGAAACACAAACATGGTCAGGGTATGCGTGGTTTGATCAGTTATGTTATTATTCTTAACCAAAGTCGAAACCGAAGTTCTCAATTAGCCTAATTTATTATCCAATCATTTTCTGTTAATCAGTTCAATTTTATTAGGTTTGAGGGTGTTTGGGATTGAGTTTCAAAACAACTTATTGACTTTTTCAAGAAGCCAATAAGTCAATAAGCTGTTTGTGTAACCCAAAAGCACTTTCTGTTTTGACTTTTGGCTTTTGTTTTTTTAAGGGTGGAAAAGTTGTTTTTGAGAAGTTAGAAATCTTGGCTTTTGGCTTTTGACTTTTGGAAAAAATTACAAACTTACCACCCATACAACCAATATTCACAATAAGTTAAACGAAACACTTAAAAAAAGACAATATATTGACTTTTTGACGTTTCTCATCTCATCTCATCTCAATAAGCACTTTTGCATTTCCAAACTCAATCCCAAACACCCTCTTAGATTTACAGTTTTTGGTTTGGTTCGTTTAGTTTCAGTGAATAGCCAAAACCCTTTTTTTAGAAATATATAAAATTGAGGTATAAAAACATAAAATAGGTGTATAAATACATGAAATAGATGTAGAGGTGTAAGAGCTAGAATTATATGAAACTATGAATGTTTTGGTTCTATTAATTTTGATCAAACAGGTGTACAAATGAACGATAGCCGATTTTTAGTTAATTTGGCTTTCGATTAAATGATTTTAAGTTAACTCAGCATTTTTGTTGATTTCTGCTTGGTTCCGTCTGTTTTGGGTTTGGTTTCGGTTAACAATTCAGTTATTGCTTACCCATGGACACTATTAATCACGTAACATTTCATTGTTTTTAATTTAAAAAACCATAACAATAGTATACTCAAATTAAAAAGAATAAAAATACCCATTTATACGGTGTAATTCTTTTGAAAAGATATTAATGTACGAAAAAAGTTATGGTTTAAAAATCATGACATGGTTAGTTTTTTTATAAGGGGATGAAACAATTAACCAAAATTTGAATTCATTTTATGCATATACCTATAGACAGAAGAGAGACCTATGAGCTGTTCTATATATAGCCCAAACACAAAGGAGATATTCAAGTGCACTAAACCCACCAACACTTACTGCTACTAACTCAACCAGCTGCAAAACTTGGACAGAAGACAAAGGAATGGAGACACAAGACCCACGTTTTAGACTATTGGTCATTCATTATCACAGATTTTGTGTTTCGGGTTCTATGATAAACAAGACGAGTACTCTTAATATACAAGATTTGATATATTTTTTTCACAAACTTGTTAAGCAAATCACTGTAAGATACTTGCAGCCATGTGTCCAACAGCATCTTCAAGGTGGGAAAATCGAGTCAAAAACTCACCATTGATATCCGAATAATCTAATTCATTCTGCTTCCATAAAGCAATCCCATTAGCAATTGCTCTCAGCCCATTCTGCAACAATGAAACACCTTCACTTATTCCATCTGGATATTTTCTTTTCTTGTTAACTTTTATTATTTCGTCTACCTCCATGCCATTGCTCACCATTTGTTTTAAAATTAAACCTTCTTTCACTAGCAAGGCGGCCTCGTTTTCACCAGGGCTAGTTTTCGGGGTAGCCACCTCCTTGTCGAGAAAAACCTTAAACTCAGACATAAACCTTTCCTCGTTTGCATCTTTACCAAATTCCAAATCAAATGACAATGCTGCATCTTCTGGTACGAATTTCCATAGTTCATTACAACTGGTACGTGCAGAAAAATACCCAAATGCTGTAATCGCTAAGTGAGCTAAAGCCCAATGCCGTTCTTGCAATAACATGTGAAATAACTCCCATGAAGCTGAAACCTTTAAATCATCATCGCTTTCTTCAAATTCCATGTGACCAAGTCCTGCCACAAAAGCAGCTAGATTTGGTTTGCATTTTGTCAGCTCAGTACCAGAATTTGAGATAAAAAGATTCTGAAGCTCTATCATAAGTTTTTCCATTTCATCAGATGAATATAAATGCTTCATGCTAGAAATAATTCCTAAAGTTTCACTCAGAAGCTTAAGATATTGGCCCTTTGAATTGTCACTAGTACTGTTGTATTTATGAATCATGGCGGTTGATAGCTTTACTGTTTTCATTTCTGTGTCTGAAATGCTCACTTGCCTACACACCACATGACAGAAAAAAATATATATATTAAAAGGTAATCAAGAGTATAACAGAAATCATTAATAAGTCTGTGATATGATTGTTAAAAGTGATCATTGCATGAAAAGATTACCAACTTTCCACAAAATTTTATTGTGCCGTGTAGTAATTTTACTAAAAGGGTACAAACTTTCAAATAATGTGTGGTGTTCAGGGTAAGAAACTTTAAACTTCTGTCTTGGATAACCAGCTTTCAATTATTTTTCCTATTAAAGTTAGTGAGATTTGACGAAAATGGTCATCTCGCTTAACACGATAAATTTCAGTATTTTACTATATGAAACATAAGCCAAAATCCAGCGATACTTACAAAGATTGCAGAGCAGCAGATAATGCAAAAACTGGTGCACCAAACATTCCATTTCCATCTTTCCTTGATGATTCATCATCAAACGCCTCCAAGAAGCAAAAATAACCAGTCACTAATCTTTGTTTAGCAACACTTCTGGCCTTATCTGAAAGAAAATTCAATGGGAATCCTTCCATGAGCAATGCTATATACATAGCAGATGATAGTATTGATAAATCATTGTTGATGAAGTGAAAAACCCTGTCTGCCATTGACTGTAAACCGTTTTTAAGAAGCATGCAGATTGACTTAGCAAGCTTACGAAGAACACTATTGGGATTTGAAACTGATTCCCAAGAAGCTGTGGCTTTCATTACCGTGCAGAGTTTAATTACGATGTCATTTCCAAAGTCAGACTCAGCATGTCGAATTAAAAAGCACCAAAGTTCCATAATAATCTCCCAACAAAGATGGTGAGGATGAAAGAAATTTTCAAACAAAAACGACTCAATTTCTCCCCACATTGAAGTCGATGAGACTACAAGCATAAAAGTCTTCAATGCATGAATAACAGAAGAAATCATATTCTGATGACCAGAATTATGTAAGAAAGGTACTTGGAAAGCAAGAATAGATGAATAAACATTTTCCTCAATTAAAAGATTCAAAAACCAATTTAGCTTTTTAGCAATCTCAAGTGTCACATCATCCTCCAGATCAGGACAACTTCTCAGAAGATTAACAAATAAAGAAAGTTGACCAAGCAACAATGTTTTTGGCCCGTGCATGGGATCACACGCTGCAAAAAAGATCTCACTAGTTAATTTTTCATCCTTAGGGCCAAGACTTGAAATGGGAATATCACTAAATAACCAATCGAGAATTTGGCACTTATGATTGTGTTCCAGTTGAGCTGAATTTAACAAGGAATTGAGAAGATGAATTGATGTTGGTTCTAGAAGTTCAGTCAAAGCTTCGCTTGCAGATTTAAGATACTTTTGTTCACCCAAAAAGATTCTAAAGGTTAAGATTACAAGAATGCAAAGTGTAATATCTTTAAAAATTGAAAACGCTTGAGATGGGTAGTGTGAGATTATTCTGGCAGCATTAATCAAGTAAAATTTAACAGGAATGAATATCCTTTTCGCCTCAGCCATGGAGACTGGTTCCAACAGAGTTGACCAAGCTTGTCCTGCACAACTCAAAGATCCTTTAGCCAATGAAATAAGAGACAGAATAATATCCGATATATTCATTTTTACTGCTAGACTCCCTTTGAATAGCTGTGTCAAAGTAACAACTCCTTTCCATGATAAATTTAGCACAGTGACTAGATCTCCCCCAGCATTAGCAGCAATGATCCCCAAATTAACCAAATTTTCAACTGCACATTTTGTTATATTGATAATGTGATTTGCATCATCCTTTTCTGTTGGAGCATCATAATCCAAATCCATACTGTTGCAATATGCTTTGCATAGACTTATAACAGCATCAAGGACCATTTGTGAGGCCTTCAATACTTCTGGGCCAAATGTCTTTATTTTCTGTCATAATGAGCCGAAAGCAAGATTAGCAGGCAATTTCAGCTATGATATAATTAGCAACAAATTTTACAAAGCATATCTTAGTTGCAATACGAGTATAGGGATAAAGGGGCATGCTTCATAGATACACATATTCATAATTTCTATAGAAAATAATGATATGGCAATGTGTGTGTGTGTCTGTGAGTATGCATATGTATATATCCGATTAAAGGTTAACACCAGAGAAAACGAACGGGCTTTCTCATTTTGCATGAAATACTCCTCAACCAATTGTTGACACATTAAAGTCCTTGAACTTGTTCAGCTTATACAGACCTATGATACTAAAGGCTAATGCCGCTTACTTGCACAAACATAAAAGGTAGACCCCACAAAAGATTTTATGGTGATGTAAAAGCCACCTAGAATCTTCTTAGGACTAGCAAAATCATCCAACTTAGCAAAAGGTGCCTATGTAAGTCCATGTAACTAACATTTAGCGTTATTCACACGCTTGCATATTCTTAGGACTAGCAAAATCATCCAAGTTAGCAAAAGGTGCCTATGTAAGTCCATGTAACTAACATTTAGCGTTATTCACATTCTTGCATAACTTTAAGCAAAAAGAGAAATGTGTGGGTTTGTTATGCTAATAAGCCTACAATTAAATGATAAAACATCAACAATCTCGTTTAGAGTGTCCATTCAAGTTAACACCAAAAAAACCAAAAGTAATGAGATGTTGTCTTGGTTTTCCACTTTTTTTACATCTTACTGGCCATCTCCCGAGTCTCATACCCTTGGTCAAATCATGGTGAAAGCTTTGGGGTTACGATGAATACATAGAAGGTAGAAGCACGTGTGCTTTGTAAATTAGAATAGCCCGATAATTACACACACATCATACGTGTATTATTATGAATTTATGATTATATAATAATATAAATATGAGTTACAGTCATCCAGAAGTGAACAAGTAAAAATGGGACAGTACAGTAATCACCTTAACCTCTAATATGGAGTCCTTTGTGAGATTTAAGAGTTCCATAACGAATGTTTCAATTAAAGAGATTGACTCCTTTTGTGTGGAGACTGGATGTTTTGCCAAAGCCAACAAAACAGCAGTGGAATGGCCTAAGATGTCCAAAAGAAGCTGGAAAAAACACATGGTCTTGTTTAGAATTAGAGGAGCACTAAAGGTATGGAAAAAAGAAAAGAAAAGAAAGGTTGACCTGGAAAAAGAGAGCATAATGTTGTTCTTCTTGAGAATCATCAGTGGCCATGAGTGTCATGTTCAAGTGTTTTCGACACCAAATGGTTGCCTTGTAAAAAAAAAGAATTGCAAAGAATGTAAAGTGAGTGAGGAATCGGTTGGTTTATAAAAGAAGGAAGGGGTAGGGGTACCTTGGTTGATAAAGCAAGCAATTGATGGAGGCATGTAGATGATGAGTGTAGTAGGTAAGTAGTAGCGACATGCAAAATAGTTTTGTTAAGCAAACACTGAGAAAGGTCCAAACAGGTGAAGTCTTCCCATAGTGTCTAAAATAAAATCAATAGAGAAAAATGAAAACAATTCAGCAACAAAAGGCATACTGAGTGAGTGAGTGATATACCGTTAGAGATTGAAGAATGGAAAGGCTATCTTCTTCATCTTTTAAGTCCCCGAGTTGAGAAATGAGTTCAATACGCCTCTCCACCACCTACAGAATCAGAATCAGAATCAGAATCAGAATCATCAATTAATTAATTAATTGATTGATTATAACCCTAGCCTAACCTAACCTAACCTAACCTAATTGAGGGAGCGAGCGAGCGAACTGAAAGTAAGTAAGTAAGTAAGTAACAGAGAAACCCTATATATATAATGGTTTAAAATGATGTGTAGTATTTGAAGAAAATCCTAATTGAATAATAATAATAATAATAATAGAAGAAGAAGAAGAAGATAATAAGTAAGTAAGAGAGAGAGAGAGAAAGCGTTGGTTACATCTGAAGCTTTAATGGAGTCTAGCAACCTCTTCACTTCCTCTTCCGAACCACCCTTTCTCTTCATCCTCAATTCCTTTTCCCGCCTCCCTCCCTCCCTCTTTTTATTTTATTTTACTTTTGGTCTCTACTTTTATTATTATTATTATTATTAATCCAAAGGAAAAGAGGATACACATTAATTCCATTCAACCCCTCTAACTATTTACTTTATCACAAATACGCCCCTCCCCTACAACTTTTCAAATTTCTGTCCCCTTATTTCAACTTTACTCACAACTTTTTTAAATTAATCATGTGTATCTTCTTTTTGGTTTCGCAAGCTATTACGCGGATAGTCCTTCACTTATAGTCGTTAACCTATAAACATTTAAAGAAGTCATACTAAATGAAACAATAGCATACGCATAATAGATAGTAAGTAGATACACACTGTAACACACAACCCTCAGTTAACGGCCAACAAAACCCCTGCAACTCACATTTGTTTTTTCGTTCCTGAACAATGACAACCTGATTTATTGTCGATGTAATATGCCATTGTAACATCATTCTTCTTCTCTGATATCCACCATATGGGCTCACGAAAATATCATCATCGCCAAAAAACACACAAAGTACAAAATGTGAAAAAATAATAACAGCAATAATAATATGCTCAGACTAATGATTTTACCTTATTGTTACGTGTAAACCCTTATTGTTTTATGCCATTGCCTTTTTTGGTCCCTCCGGCTATTGCTTTCATGTAAACCCTTAGTGTTTGGATTCCTATCAATGTTTGTCCCTCAGACACTTATCGGATCAATAAATAAGGTTGTGCTTTGTTAGAATGTTATTCACATTTGTGTTTTTTGACGCTTCACTTTCTCTCTCCCATGTTTTTTTTTTCTCTGACAAAATCTGGTATGGTAGAGATGTTGGCTTAGTCTTGGTTTACCATTTTTCTTGTTTAGTCTTCGGTTATCTACCATTTTACGATCGTCGCCTTTATTTGATCGTTGCGTAAGCGATGAAGGTCTTCCAAACTTTCGCCGGCGTGTATCTATTTTTTGGTTGTATTTAACATCAACGTGCATCGTTTTCTATGTGTTGGTACTCAGTGGCGGAGGTTTGTAGGGGCGGGGAGGGGCGGCCGACCCCCCCGGATTTTCGCGTAGAAGTTCTGATTATATAGTATCCACATAGAAAATTTTGAAAATATAGGGTTTCGACCCCCCGAAATTGGTTTTCGACCCCCCGAAACCAGTGACTTCCGAACCCCCGGTGACTTCCGACCCCCCGAACCTTCGGGTCAAGCTTCGCCACTGTTGGTACTTTATTTAAAGATTTTATTTTGAATGCATGTATTGTTCATGTTTGTTGTATTCCCTTTTATTGGTTTGTTGATAGTGGTAAATAAACCCTAAATGTAACTACATTCTGCTTTGGGTTTTGTTTATTACGTTAAAAAGGCTAAACCTGTGTTTCCTGACTTGTGCAAGATGTGATGTTTGCAAGGGTTTTATAGCTTGAAGAGTTCTTTTCCAATTCTATGGTGTATATATAGGTCTTAGTATGAGAAGGATGACACTAGGCTTAAAACCAAAGTCGGTGGTGAATCCATCTCCTAGATTTCACCTTTCATGTTCTAGCAATGATAGGTTTGGTCCTTTTGACTTTTGTGTAAAGCCTTCAGGGTTGGTGTTTTGCCCTTTCTAGTCTCATGGCAAAGGTATGACATTTAAAACGAATACATGAGACGTTCATATCATATACAAACATGGCATATGCACCTACCTTTAGGCCTGTAAACGAATCGAACGTTCATGAACTATTCGTGAACTATTCGGCGAGAAGTTCGTTTATGTTCGTTTATATTGATCATTTGTGTTCGTTTATGTTCATGAACTGTTCGTTTAGGTTTAAATGAACGAACATAAACGGACACGACAAATTTCTCAATGAACGAACACGAACACAAAAATGTGTTCGATTATAAAAACTTAACCCTAACCCTAACATTCTAAACATATCACTTATTAGCCACTTTTCACACTTCACAACCGCTCTCCACCCCAACCCTAATGTTCATTTATGTTCATGAATCATTATTAACTTGTTTTTGTTTGTGTTCGTTTATGTTCATTTGTGCTCGTTTATGTTGATCATTTGTGTTCGTTTAGGTTTAAATGAACGAACAAAAACGAACACGACAAATTTCTTAATGAACGAACACGAACACAAAAATGTGTTCGATTATGTATTCGTGAAAGTGTTTGTGTTCGGTTAAAGTTAAATGAACAAACACGAACATGCCTGTGTTCGTGTTCGTTCGGTTCATTTACAGGCCTACCTACCTATCTTGTATATTGTCATGACTGTGACAATTAACACGAGAAAAAAATATAGACTATCGCTTCACGACTTAATATTTTCTATTAAAGTTAGTGTTATGTTAAATGTTATTAAGTTGATTGGGCTAATTGTAAATATAAGGAAAAATGGAAATAAATAATCCCAACTATTGATTAGTGGCCAATAACAGTCCCAACTACGAAAATCACCAATATTGGTCCCAACTTTCGACATATTGGAAACCAATGGACCCAAACTAACGGAGGCTAACTCCGTTAGTGTGATGCTGACGTGGCATGCCTAGGTGGCAAGATGATCCTACGTGGCATCCTACGTGGCATGCCACGTGGCAAAATAATCCTATGTGGCATCCTACATGGCATGCCACGTGGCAAAATGATCCTACGTGGCATGCCACGTCAGCATCACACTAACGGGGTTAGCCTCCGTTAGTTTGGGTCCGTTGGTTTCCAATATGTCGAAAGTTGGGACCAATATTGGTGATTTTCGTAGTTGGGACTGTTATTGGCCAATAGTGAATAGTTGGGATTATTTATTTCCATTATTCCTAAATATAATTGTATAATTTCATATATGGGGTCAAACCCAATAAAGTGTTATGTATAAAACTATAAATATAAGTGTATTTGTGTGTAAATAAATAATTATATACATAATTAATAGAAATAACTTTGAGCCAAATGGACCTTTTTTTCATGCTTGGGTCATTTACAGACCGAACCGTACCGATTGGCTCATTTATAACTGAGCGAAAAATCAAACGAGCAATTTTCCAAGCTTAGGATGAACGATCTGGCCAGCCCTACTTCTACTTGCAGGATTTAAATCATTTACCTCTTGAATAGAGGAGACACCTTACCATCACTATTGGGTTATATGGACAAATTTGAGGCGTGGCAATTAGATTTGTTTTACGTGTCAAACAAAACTTTGGCAAAAAAGGAAGATGTTTCACCCATTCACCTCTATTGACTTTGCCCAAGGATACTTGAAATATGATTTATTGGACAGTTAGTCGACATCTTCGGCATAAAAACATTTTTACTATGGTTCATTTGAATTCGATACGCTTTCTACATAAATTACGAGAAAATATATGTGCATTCACCTCAACCCATTTTGGAAGCATACAACAAACATCATGGTGACAAATTAATACCAACAAATTTAACCTTTGCATACACCATGTTTCTGAAAACAGAGTCAGAACAAACATACAAAGAAAAAAAAAAAAAAAGTTACACAAACCTTCCAGCAAAAGACAATAAAGGTAAAATGGATTCCTGTATTTTGTTACTCAAGCAAATGCAGACACCAAGATTAGTTTGTTGTCATAATCATCATCCTGATTTTTGGTTAATAACAACCAAGGCCCAATAACTTATCAATTGCTCAGTTCAAGCCAGGGCCATTAAAACCTGCATTGATTAAAAAAAAAAAAAAAAAAAAAAAAACAGCTTCATCAAATTTTTTCCTTTCCATAGTGCACACGCCTCAAGGCAAAACGGCCAAAAAACGAGTCTAAGGCGGCGCCTAATGGGGTTTTATTGCACGTGCACCTTGTAGGGCTGAGGCGGTACGCCTCATAGTTCATTACAACTAGTACGAATTTCCATAGTTCATTACAATAGTCATTGAAAGCTATCACAAGCCATTGCAACATAAACTATCTCTCTATAACAACAATTATGTCAAGTTCAGAGAAGACTAAATGCATTTCTGTATGGTAATGGCCCAATAACATGCTTAAAATCGCATGAACTTTGGCTACACCAAATGAGTCTAGCAGATATAATATGCCAGTATTCATAAGTCAAAAGACATAATCTTTATGCATTCTTCTAACAGCAAACAAGGCTTCCAGGTAAATAATATATGGTTAATTACAAGTAAGAGAGAAGTAAGAAGAGCAAATGTTACCTATCTATCTCCAAGGCCTGTTGGGGGCATCAGGTGAAACCAAACTCTCAACAAAGGTACATGCTTCAAGACATTCATCAACGTTTTGAATCTCGGAGGATGAACTAGTCTTGGAATCATAAACAATCAGTTTGGAACCGAACTGCAACAAAAGTTTGCCATCATTTGAAACACAAAAAGGCACCGAAAACTGATCCCTCCCAGGATCAGTCAAATAAGGGATGGACACCAATTTAGTCCAAGAGTCTTTCACTCCGTAAACCTTCATGAGCCATACATGGGCACGAATACCACGATAGTTACAAAGCACACACAGAGATTCTCCTAAAACCCCCAATGTTAAATCCTTATCACCTTCATCATACACAGGCTGCGAAATCTCAGCATAATTCTCCTTTGCTAAATCAAGTGAAACTATCATCCAGGAATAAGAGGAGCCAAAATCTTTACTAGCGGCCCAGTGAAGCGCTCCGTTGGAAAACTTACCAGAATCGTCGAGGGGAATCCCATGAGGAAAAGCATCAATCTTCTTCCAATTTCCATAGTTCAAGGAGTACATCCTAACAGCGGTAGAATGCTTAGCCCTGTCTTTAAAAACACAAGAGATTTCAACAACTTTGTAATCATCATCAGTAGAAGAAGAAGAGTATCCAAAACCATAGAGGACATAACAACCGGGCTGAGGTTTACGGGCGCAGGAGGGCAGCCTGGTGGACTTTCTAGTACTAGGGTTCCAAAGAAAGAGAGTGTCTTCCTCAATAGCTATGCATAACAAGCCGTTGCAAGAACCGACAATCCAAACAGACTTGCGGGGGTGTTTCATAGGATAATCAAGGTCGATAGGATTGAGGGAGTGATGAAAGAGGGCATCATAAAGAGAAGAAGATTTGAGGTTGATTTTGGGAAGAGTGCTGAAAATGAGACTACGGTGATGTGATGCATAAGAAGATGAGGAGAAAGTGAGGTGGGATTTAACGAAATGAGGATCGGAGATGAGAGAGTACCATGATTTGCAAACAGACCTGCACCGCAATAGGGACTCAACGGGAAGTCTACACAGAATCTCCACAATAATTTCCTGAAGAAGAAGAAGCGGAGGACCATCTTCTTTCGATTTCGATTTCGATGATGATGATATTGTTTTAGGTTGTTTCTGTTTGCCTTCCACTCCCATTTTAGGGTTCTTCGGTACACATTGATTTGATATGATTTGGGGGAAATAATAAATATGATCCCTCCTTCATGTTGTTGTTAGACCTATGCAGTTGGAGTAGCTGTCTAAATGACACGTAGCGGCTCGAGAGCTACCCGGTATCAGCTCGGTAAAAAGCCCGAACGAGCTGAGCCTTAACGAGCCCGAGCTCGAGCCTGAATATGGCTCGTTTAGTTATCGAGCCCGAGCTCGAGCCCTAGATACAAAGCTCGATTGGGCTCGCGAGCCTAAACGGGCCCAAACATAATTATAAGTTATTTATATATTTCTTATAATTTATAGCTCACATCTCCAAAGCCCAAGTCCTTATTTCATAGGCCCATTTAATAACACTCGCGAGCCGAGCTTTTGCGATCTCGAGCCGAGCTTTGAGCTCGTTTGAGATTGTTCTCAAATCACCTCGAGCCGAGTCGAGCTCGAGCTTTTGATTTTGCTAGCAAGCCGAGCTCGAGCTCGAGCTTCATAAAACCATAACGAGCCGAGCTCGAGCCCAGTCAGGCTCGGGCTCGACTCGGCTCGTTTACACCCCTAAGCGGGAGAAATTTAGAGCCCCGGGCGTATCGCCCAAATCATTGGTCTGGTACTAGATGTAGCTTTTCTATCAGGCAAAATGCCTAATATTTATAACACTCTAGTAGTTAAGGGTCGAGATACTGTTGGTCAACCAATTAATGTGACTTGTGAGGTACAACAATTATTAGGAAACAATCGAGTTAGAGCCGTAGCTATGAGTGCTACAGACGGTCTAACGAGAGGAATGGACGTAATTGATATGGGAGCTCCGCTAAGTGTTCCGGTCGATGGAGCGACTCTCGGACGAATTTTCAACGTGCTTGGGGAGCCTATTGATAATTTAGGTCCTGTAGATAATAGCACAACATTTCCTATTCATAGATCAGCGCCTGCCTTTATACAGTTAGATACAAAATTATCTATTTTTGAAACCAGAATTAAAGTAGTAGATCTTTTAGCCCCTTATCGCCATGGAGGAAAAATCGGACTATTCGGGGGAGCTGGCGTGGGTAAAACAGTACTCATTATGGAATTGATTAACAATATTGCCAAAGCTCACGGAGGCGTATCTGTATTTGGCGGAGTCGGTGAACGGACTCGTTAAGGAAATGATCTTTACATGGAAATGAAAGAATCTGGAGTAATTAATGAACAAAAAATTGCAGAATTGAAAGTGGCTCTAGTTTACGGTCAAATGAATGAACCGCCGGGAGCTCGTATGAGAGTTGGTTTGACTGCCCTAACTATGGCGGAATATTTCCGAGATGTTAATGAACAAGACGTTCTTTTATTTGTTGACAATATCTTTCGTTTTGTCCAAGAAGGATCTGAAGTTCACTAGGGGCTTGAATTTCATAAGGGGTGTGGTGGTGTTATGTGGTGTGAGTGTGTGTATAAAGATATTAAATTTGAATTAAAAAAAAAAGTGATTGTTAATTGGTTGAGATGGTGAAGGGGGGATTTAATTGGTTGACAGCATGCCCCTTCCCCCGTGAAATTTTTCACGCCTCCTCCTCCTGGCCACATTTACGTTGTGTTCCCGAGTTAACTAAACGGGAGAAAAGAAAAGAAAGGAAAGGAAAGATGTGTTCCCGAGTTTCATTAAAGGAATGAAAAGAAAGGAAAACAAAATATGGTGTGTTCCCGAGTTTCATTAAAGGAAGGAAAAGAAAGGAAATGGAAGGAAAACTAGTTAAAATCCTTTAGTTTAGTTTTCCTTTCGATTTGTAAGGAAACGGAAGGAAAGAACATTTATCCTTTCTTTTCCTTTCCCTTCCTTCAATTCTTTTCCTTTCTTTTCCCTCTTTAAGTTAACTCGGGAACACAGCGTAACTCCCATTTCACATGGAGGGGGGCGGTGTTAAGGCTCTAAATCCAGCGCAACCCCCCCCCCCCCCTTTTGCGCCTAACTCACCATCCACTACATACGGTCTTATTTCTCTTGTAGATTTACAATTTACCCCTTTTATGTTTCCCTCGTTGTTAGATCGAGTCTTGTTGTATTGTAATCTGTGAATGTATCCCCTCGTATACATATATGCCTTGATTTTCTTTTTCCACATATATATCACTACACTAAATTTAACACCTTCTTTCTTTACAATTACATTCTCTTCCTTCCTGACTTTAATTTAAGAAAGGAAGACAAAAAAACAAAATTTTGGTTGTGTTTTACAAATTTTTTATATATAAGAAAGAAGAAAACAATTGTATTCCGTTCCAATAGATTTTTAAAAAGTTGTGTTCCAAGAGATTTTTTGTTAGGGGGAGTGGAAAGAAAAGAGTAAGAAAAGTTCATGGCTAAATTGCATCATTTTAAATTGGAAGGAATTAAAGGGAAGAGATTAAAGAGAAGAGGAAAAAAAAAAGATTCTCTCTTCTTTTTCCTTCGTAAAGTAAGCTTGAGAACAAAGCGTTAATAAATTAGCTCATGTTTAAGAATGTTTTTCAATGACACATTATACATTCAACAATACATCATTTCAGGTTATTGTTAGTAAATGTATTATTTATGTATATACTAACATATAGTGCAAAATCCATAAAGCCATAATGATTTACCATCTCCATTGATTTACTATAAAGTCCCAATTACATAATTACTCCATGTAGTTTAGCTAAGGCAACGCATTTGAGTTCTGACATTGATAAGATAACATATTGAGATATCTTGTTTTTTATTTGTAACTAGTCTTTAAGCGCGCCCCGCGTTGCGGGGCGGTGGCCGTAAAACCGTGCCACCAGCTTTGTAGGATGGAAGCATAAAACCGTGCTAAGTAGCAATGAAACAACGACCAAAACCAGGAAAATCGTAAAGAAAAAACACAAACTATTAACAGCGAGTGACGCATATAACGTTAAAACATAGAGGGAAAATGAGTCGTAAAACCAAGTACTAAGCGAACCAAGAATAAACTTGTGCAAAATCGCAAAACAAAACGCGTTAAATGAGAAAGCATTAAATTACGAAGGGTGTAAATGAAAAAAAAAACACTAAAAGACGAAATAGACTAGTAGACAAAGGAGTTAAGAAAAGAGTATTGTTTCAAACTTTCGTGATCAAAATACATAATCAAAACCTTCGTAGGCAAAGTGCAAAATTAGGAACATGACTACTGATCGTCATGTTTCTAATTAATATATATAATAATATGTTAGGATTCTAACACTAAAAAAAGTTACACATTTGAGTACAGTTTTAATGTTAAATTACTATACGCTTTCAATAAACCATAGGGACTATTCATGCAATTTACTCTTGGAAAAAGAAAACCACCCTGGATTGCAATATATCAGGTAGTGATCGATCAGGGGCCATTGATCTTTTAAACCCACGATGATATCATTAAGGCCTTCATAACATGATAGAGATTCATAATTGACCGGATGCATTGCATAAGTTGACATTATAAACACTTGGGGAATCATTAATGAAAACCATGACTTGGATACTGATTTGAACTGCTCTGCAGGTGATCTTCAAAGGAGGGAAGATAAGACGTTGCTTTACATGTTCACAATCTCATAAACTCAAAAGCACATTCTTGTAAAGTGAAGCCAATAACACTGACATCTTTCTTGAATCAGTCAATGACACACACACACACACACACACACACACAAAAAAACTGAACGGCCAAAAGGAGCATCTATCATAGTATCATATAAACCAATAAGCCCCAACTATCAAGACGCTAGAAAGGGTAGAGTACACCATAGGAAAACAACAAGCAAACAAACAACAGCAAAGCTAAATTGGTAGTGGTTATAATTTCAAACACCATACAATATAAACAGGAGAAAACACAAACAGGTTAACAAATGTGTGGGGCTGTTCAGTGCAAATTCGTTCCTGCAGTTGTCTAAGATGTGAAGTTGTAACACATTAGGTTGAATATGGATGATTTAATTACTCATATGAATTTGGATATTTTAATAGGTTGCCCATCATCCCATTCAACGCTAACCCATTTGACTAGTTTTGATAATTGTGTATGAGTGACTTACACATGTCAAGGTTGAGTCCAATTTTTTGGCATGATTAACTAATTGGCCAAATTTGGGTTGGGTCTGTGTTCAGGTCAGACTGAAACCTGACATCGGCTGCCACCCCTAGATTAAGTAAAATATGGTTGTCTGTGAACAAACAAATTTGAAATTGTAACACGACAACCTTTAGAGAATCGAAACTATGTTAAACCATGAGGGTTGATTTATTTGTTACAGATTAAGTAGCAACTACTCTTGGGCGGAACAAAGTGGATGGCAGAATGGTAATTCAACCAGTTATACATGTCTAACAATAATAGGAATTTTAGGAACATACATCATTTGTTGATGCTACTATCCGATTGGATTTCGATACGCATTCTTTGCGTGAAAATTTCTTCGATTGCATCCATATATGTAGAAAGGTTCTGGCATACCTGTACGTCTAAGGAATTCACCCTTTCCTGAAAGAACGAAGAATTAAATTCTGGATTTTAAAAGTTTGATTTTGAAACCAAGATATGATACCTCAAACATGTTAAAACAAAACACACCCAGCATCACAATGATGGTATTAAATATGATCAAATATATACATGGGTTTAGGTTGGATTGGCACTTAATATGATCCATTTTTTTAGGTTTATAAGTAACTAAAAATGACTATTTACTAAGGTACTTCTCCTGTCCTTTTAGCTTTATAAATAACTATTTACTATGGCACTTAATATGATCCATTTTTTTATTACATGTATAAGAAGGCCGCCTGCTATTGAAACTACTTTATAGCCATAGACCACCCCAAGCATGTATTAACATTCATTTATACCAAATCCAGTAAAAAAACAAGGTGAGTTACGAATACTTACGATATAACAAGCAAAAATACCCTTGGTTACTTGTTCTGTAAAGTAAAACTTCATCCAGTGGTCAAAAAAAACAAAAATGTGTCATTCAGGATTTGGCATTATACACAAAACCGGATACATTTATTTCATTCGTTGGGTGGCCTTCTTATACATCTTTCCTTAAAACAACCAACTGAACTATTTAAATGAAGCAATATAAAAGATTTTATACGTTAGAATACACCTTGGGAAATTTCAACACACCCCCTTCCCCCGAAAATTTTCCACGTTTTAAAGCTGACACGTCGTTAGAGATAGTTTATGGCCCATATCAACTCACTTTTAGATAAGAAGGTCGAAGTGACCGCCTCAATAATTAGATAATTCCTTAAATGAGGAACATGATAAGTTAAAAAAACATGATGAGGTATAATGGGAGGCAAAACTTTCATGAACCTGAAAGACTCACACAATTAGAAATGTGTAGCTAACCTCAACTTTGCAAAGAAAGCTAAAAGTGACCTCCTTTGAAGATTGACTTGAACTCTTTAAGGATAGTAACTTTAATGGATAACTAGTAACTGGCCACCCTTGTGATACTTTTATATAAGCATCAACTCCGTCCAGCAAATGAGCTACTATCATCTCATCTTTGTCTACATACTCAATGGAGTGTCTGTATTCAAACCAACAGAACTAAGTGAACAACTTCACCAAAAAGACTACAACAACAACAACAACCGTACCCAGTAAATCCCACAATTAGCAAAGCTAAGAGTAGGGTCTGGGGAGGGTGAGATGTAGGCACGCCTTACCTCTATCCTTGCAGATAGAGAGGCTGCTTCCAGAGAGACCCCCGGCTCGACAACACACACTCGACAAGTAAACAACACTACTAAACTAATAAAGAACTATTAAATTTAGAGAAACATTGAAAGCGTCACCTAGTAAAATAAAGGTTTATATGCCATAAAAACAACATAACTCATAAACACCCAAATACAAGTCACCCTTATTGACCTTCCACCAAAAGAAAAAATCTACGCTCCTAGAACCACTCTACGAGACAACCTAACCCTCCCTAAAAATCCTTAACCTTAAACTTCACCAAAAAGACTAAAGAAAAAAAATGGCTAAAAGACATTTGGTAAAACAAGCATATAAAACTAAGGCCAATTGTCGTAGAAAAAACTTTAGACTTTAATTGAATTTGCACATAAAACTCTAGGCTTTATTAAATGATGAAGTCAACTTTTAAACTAGTCCATCTAATAATGTTTAGAAACTTAAGTGCTTAATCATGCAAAAAAGACCCTTTTATTTTAGTTTTATAAGGACAATGATTTGATCATGCAAAAAATACAGACTTTTATGTCCATAATAAAATGCAGAGATGCGAGAATTCAACAAAAGTCCATGGGGTTTTTAACGATTGCCCTAGAATAAACTAAAAATTGCACCGGCATATCACCTTGACTTGCTTGCAGCTTTAACCAATGATTTCCTCAAGGTGCTTAAAACAATTTTGTCTTGAACTCTTCGTACAAACCATTCCAAAGAGGACTTCTTCTCAGACATTGGAAGAAGATATAATTGGTGCCTTCAAGAACAAATAATTAAATTCCTATAGATGTAAATGAGATTGCAGAATAAAACTACACTGTCAACACAGAAATAACACGTAGATGGTTCTATCATATGTAGAGTGTAAAGTGGCAAAAAGGATGAGGGTGTGGATTGGGTAACAGATAAAATGGATTTAGATCAAAACAGGTGATTTTTATATGCAGGACAAGTCAACCCGCCAATGGAGTTTTGTGACTCTATCCTTTTTCTATAATATCTTATAGAGTTAATGTTTTAGTCACGATTACAAAAAAATTATACCAGTAAAAATATAATAACTGCTAAATAAAACCATTTAGGATATTGTAATGGCGAGTTTTGGCACATTTAACCAATTCCATAATTTCCACTAACAGCTAATAACATAAAAATTGATTGATTACAAATAATATACTACCCAAATTGACACCTTGGGTCAAAATGGGTAAAATTTATGTGTTGGTCAAGTCATTTCAACCAATTAATACCCTCTCATGTCCTTTTTAATGTTAAATGTGTTAAATATGATTACAAGAACTACATTAATAAGATAATGCTATGTTTTCTGTTACGTAAAACATGTTAGAACATTGTAAGCATCTGAATAAATGTTATGCGACCATTGACCCGTCTAACATGTTTTGTTATTAGCTAAGAATATTGAACTTGACCTGTTACCAATAAAATACTACCAAATCTACCCATTCCCATACAAATGGTTTCCACCTTTGGTATATATATGATAACAGGTACAGAGCAATGTGGTGCTATCAGCTATGCCTCATGAAAAGGATATTTCCAAATGTGGCAATGCTTGTTAGATGAGTATAGATTTTGAGTATTTTTCAACATGATTAAGATCTAGATAAGTAGAGAGATAGATATAGGTATGATCAGCATCACAAAGTTGACATGAAAACTAAAATCAAAAGTACAATTAGAAGTAACTTACACAAAGGACTTGGCAGCATCAATAATTTCACCAATATATACATCATTTGGAAAAATCTGAAGAAAAAAAGAATAGAGAGTAGCATAAGTTGGAACCATAAAATGATATATAATATTAGCAATGAAACATTCTATAAAAACACCATTCGCTTGTTAAATACACAGGCAATAATACCTCAGCATTCTTTAGTTCCAATGTGCCATCCAGAAGTTCTATAGCCAACTCATGATTCTGCTCAGCCAGGTCTATTTCAGGAACATATGTTCTTAAAGACAAACTAATCCGGTTTCCATCATATTCGATGACTTTAAGTCCAGTTAGTGTGTCCTCAATCTTTAGAAAACCTTCAAATCTGCATGTTGTAGAGTAAGAGAAAATAACTAATAGCAGTCGGAGAAAAGTCATAACCACTTGCAACTCCAAGTATCCTCACAATACCTTTTTAAAGTGTAGTCAAGGTTTTCCAAAGACTCTAGCATTCCCTTTTTCTTCTCAAGTTGGCTATTAAGGTCTGAAATCTTTATAGAAAAAAAGCATTAAATAAGTTAATGAGCAATTAAAAAGAGAAGAGCATAAAGAATACAAGGTACATTTAACAGGTTATATTGCATGCCAAGCAGCAACATTGTCTAACCTTAAACTTAGAATCGGGATGTGCGCCTTCAGATTCTAGTTGATAGTCTGCTGCTGTTTTTGTTTCGAGGCCCTTGAAGAAAAGAATAAAGTAAGGTTATGTTAGGCTTAAAAATGATAAATAGTAGTTGTGAGTAAGTAAGAATAGGTAAAATAAAGACAATGTGAAAGATTAGATATCATTGAATAGGTCTTCCTTGGTTGACTTGTTTAATGGAATAAAAGAAAGAGTAAAAGAAGTGAGATAGTAAGTTACCTGTGACTGTGAGTGAATGGATGAATTTAGGGCTTCAATGTTGTTGTGAAGTCGGATAGAATCTGCAGTCGAAATGAATTATGGAAACAAGTGATGTGATACATTCATTATAAAGTAGGTAGACCATTCAGAGGCTAACAAACAGCCCGTAAGTCAGTCGGCACAAGTAAAAAGCAATAAATAAATAAATAAATAAATGAGGGGTGACGGACCTTCCGAGTAGGTGTTAGTAAGATTGGCAATGTGATTGGAAAGTTGGGCATTTTGAGCCTCGAGGGAGGAAAGCTCCAGTTTGAGATTCTCCAAATATGTATCTATTATTATTATATTATAAATAAATGTGAAATGGATAACATAAACATAATAATCCTACATGAGATGAGATGAGATGTAGACAGTACCTAAGTGGTGAGGGTGTAAGGAAGTGACATCAGAGTATTCTTCAATAATCTCACTAATTTTACCCTGTTTTAATTTAATAATTAGAATAATAAAATGTTAGGGCTTATATTATATATACAGAATTACAGACAGATAGAAAGGGGAAGTGAAGTGAATACCTGAAGGTGTAAAACACATTCTGTGAGCAGATCCTCCTGGTGGTGGGGTGCTGTATCGGCATGACAGTGGGTTCGAATATCCGTGAGTTGTTTGATTCGACTGCTGCGTCGTGTGGGTAACGGGGATTAATAATAATAATAAACATATATTACATGAGTGAGTGAGTGAGTGAGGGAGTGTTAGGGTTTGTGTGTACCTCTGTAAATCCAAGTCCCCCATTGTGATTTGTGTCTGTCTGCACCTCAATGTTCTTTCTTTCGCTCGCACTGATTTGATTTGGTTTGGCTTCTTCTTTCTACATCTCCCGCCCTTTTTCTTTAGAGGGTGTTTGGGATTGAGTTTGAAAACAACTTATTTACTTATTGGCTTTTTCAAAAAGCCAATAAGTCAATAAGCTGTTTGTGTAACCCAAAAGCATTTTCTGTTTTGACTTTTGGCTTTTGGATTTTAAGGGTGGAAAAGCTGTTTTTGAAAAGTTAGAAATCCTGGCTTTTGGATTTTGGCTTTTGACTTTTGGAAAAAAATTACAAATATACCACATATACAACCAATATTCACAATAAGTTAAGCGAAACACTTAAAAAAACAACAATTTAATAACTTTTTGACGTTTCTCATCCCAAAAGCTAATCCAAACACTTTTTTTAAAACTCCTTTTCAAAAAGTCATAAGCCAATAAGCACTTTTAACTAAAAGCACTTTTGCATCTCCAAACTCAATCCCAAACACCCTCTTAGTCCCCCATTCCATTCTGAATTTCAGATTTGTGCCCGCTCCTTACTACTTCCACTTTGTCCTGTAGTAGTAGGTAGGATATTAGAGTTAATTGTAATTTTAGTCTTGTAGTTCGTCCTAACTAACACGTATATAATACCCTGAGTACCTGTGGTTTTTTTAGCTAACACTTTACGTCTCTAGTGAAGAATATTATGGTTACAATCCTTATATAAAGATACAAGTCAACCCTATTTTATGGAATGTTGTTATTTTACAATTCTATCTATAATTAACACAAAGAATATTCTAGATGCCTTCTATTACACCCCCGCAGTCGAAACAAGAGGATGGCGAATGTTGAGACTGGAGCGGAAGTCTTCAAATAAAACACGAGGTAAGCCTTTGGTAAATATATCAGCGATCTGCAGTCGGGTCGGCGTATGGAGGATACGGATAGTGCCACGCTGAACATGCTCGCGAACAAAATGGATGTCAAGCTCTATGTGTTTCGTTCGTTGGTGCTGAACTGGGTTATTAGACAGGTAGATGGCACTGATGTTATCACAATAGACCAAAGTAGCAGTGGAAAGAGGGTGACGTAACTCGAGGAGTAGGTTGCGTAACCAGCAGACTTCAGCAACGACATTGGCTACAGCACGGTACTCAGCTTCAGCACTAGAGCGAGATATAGTGGTTTGTCTTTTTGATGACCAAGATAGCAAATTGGAACCCATGTATACACAGTAACCCGAAGTGGAGCGACGGGTATCAGGGCATCCTGCCCAATCAGCATCAGTGTATGCCCGGAGAGAAACAGTGGAGCATGGGGATAATGTGAGGCCATAGTCAGCCGTACCTCGAATGTAGCGTATGATACGTTTTAACGCATTCCAGTGTTCAACGGACGGACTGTGCATATGAATGCAAATCTGTTGGACTGCGTAAGTGATGTCTGGTCTGGTGAAAGTTAACTACTAGAGTGCTCCTGCTAGACTTCTATATAAAGTGGCATCATCGAATGGGGCACTCGTGGTGGCACTCAATTTTGGTTTAGAGTCAACTGGTGTTGCAACCGGATTACAAGTGTCCATACCCGCCCGGTTGATGATATCCATAGTATATGACCGCTGAGATAAAAACATAGTATTACCTGTACGGGAGACAGAAATTCCCAAAAAATGACTTAGAGGCCCAAGATCCTTCATTGCAAACTCAGCCGCGAGGCTGCCCATGATCTTCAGTCGAAGAGTGTCTGAAGAGGTGGTGAGAATAATATCATCCACATAGATCAATAAATAAGCAATGTCACCCCCGTGATGATATGTAAAAAGAGAGTTGTCACACTTGCTCTGCGAGAAACCAATATTAGTGACAAAATCTGTAAAGCGTTGATACCACGCCCGTGGTGCCTGTTTGAGACCGTATAAAGATTTTGTAAGACGACAAACATTATCGGGAAAATCCCGATGGCGAAAGCCCATAGGCTGATACATGTATACGGTCTCTGTGAGATTTCCATGTAAAAAAGCATTAGTAACATCCAATTGATGAATAGGCCATGATTGAGAACGTCCCAGAGTCAACACGGTACGTATAGTAGCCGGTTTAACAACCGGGCTAAACGTCTCCCCACAATCAACACCAATTTCCTGGTTTCTACCGTCACACACCAAACGAGCCTTATATCTTTCAAGAGTGCCATCCGACCTGTATTTGTGACGAAATAGCCACATGTTGCGTATAACATGCATATTAGGATGTCTCGGGACAAGTTCCCAAGTCTTGTTTTTAATTAAAGCATTAAATTCGGTTGTCATGGCATTATGCCACTCCGGACTAGACAAGGCATCTTTGGGGTTTTTGGGTATAGGGACGATGTGTGAGGTGGAAAGGTTGAAGATTTGTTTAGGCTTTGAGATGCCAGACATGGCACGGGTGCGAATGGTTCAGGTTAGGGGAGGAGGTGGTTCCGGAATGGGTGACTGTGAAGGACCGGTGGAAGGTGGGTCATTTAACTGGGCTGATGGTGATGTGGGTATTGGAGTAGTGGAGTGGGCCGGTTGGGGTTGCGAAGGAGTCTGGGAAGGTGAGGTAATGGAAACTGGGCTGTGAGGGATTGTGGGTGTGGGCTGTGGGTTTGGGTCGGGTAGTGGTGAGTGTGAGGGGGATGTAGGCGAGGTTTGGGAGGGTGTGGTCGGATGGTCAGTAGGTGGATAGTGTAGGTAAGGGTGTATCGGGTCATCTAGGAATTTGTATGTGGTGGGTGTGGTTTTGTGTGACTTGGCAAAGGGAAAAATGGTCTCATCGAATAGGACGTGGCGGCTAATGGTGATGGTTTGGGTTTGGAGGTCTAAGCATTTATAGCCACGGTGATTGGGGGGGGGGGTAGCCGAGAAATACGCAAGGATGTTATCGGTATGCTAATTTGTGGATGGTGGTGTGGGGAATGAGGGGATAACAGATACATCCGAACACCCGGAGGTGATCGTATGTTGGCAAGCATTTATAAAGGCGTTGGGTTGGGGTTTGAAAATTATGAATTTTGGTAGGGATTATGTTTAAGATGTATGTGGCGGTTTCAAGGGCATGTGGCCAATAAGTTGTGGGCATGGATGAATGGGCCAGGATGGCTCTGATACCATGAAGAATATTATGGTTACAATCCTTATATAAAGATACAAGTCAACCCTATTTTATGGAATGTTGTTATTTTACAATTCTATCTATAATTAACACAAAGAATATTCTAGATGCCTTCTATTATCTAAGACTAACGGTCGTTAGTTGTTTTGTTAGTTTGTGGATGAGATGACTATTATACCCCTCAATCTTCTATGAAATGACTATTATACTCCCATCTTCTCCAACCCACCCACCCACCCACCACCACTACTATCATCTCCATCGCCACCCCCTCCTCACCATCTTCTTTCTCTCCATCTAACTAATAAAAGTCACCGGAGATGGAGAACGATGACGATTGGCTAGCACATGACAAGCTCCTACACTTCCTTCTCTACTTCTCCGTCACTATCATCGTTCCCTTCCTTGCTTCCCAAACCAAATACTCTCTCCTACGTCGCCGCAGCACCTCCGTAGCTTCCCTTCTTTCACTCACCGCTGTGCTTCCGTCAAAGACGTCGTTGCTGACATCATCAGTGTTGTCGTTGCCGTCCTTGTTATTAACATATGGAACTCATTATGTTTCCATGATGGATTTGTGCAGTTGTAGCAAAAACCAGGATATGAGATGGTTTAAAATGTTTGGTTCAAGTTTGACCTCTGTTATACTCAGTCTTCCAGATATATTGATCACTGTTGTTTAGGTTTTTACCTCCTGTGAATTTTATATTTGTTGCTTAGTTTTGAATGTGTTGCGTTTTTAGGCTGATTTTGTTGTAGATCCGTGTACCAATTAGAACCATAAAACTTCATAATTAGTTAGATGTAGAATATGACGGTGGAGATGGTGGTGGTGGGTGGGTTGGAGAAGATGGGGGTATAATACTAATTTCACGTAAGATTGAGGGGTATAATAGTGATTTCAACCACAAACCAACAGAACAACTAACGGTCGTTAGTTTCAGGGACGTAAAGTGTTAGCTAAAGAAACCACAGGTACTCAGGGTGTTATATATGTGCTGAACCTGTTAGTTAGGGCAAACCACATGGACGAAAACTGAAATTAACTCTTGATATTACAATAACCTCTTTAAATAATTTAAAATAAATAAACAATAATCTTATTGTTCCAATACATCATGGCCCCCCAACACATCTCTCCCTCAGTCTTCCACAGCTACCCCTTATTTCTTTGGTGATAACAAACAATAGCGCCCCCAATAACTAGCATGTGCATGCTACTCGATAACAAATAATGCTGGCCGCTAATGCGGCCGGGGTAACACGTTGCTAGGGATGTTCACAGTTTGGTTCGAAACTCCAGTTAGATCCACACATGTGACATGTTGTTTCCACTTATCCATCCAAAGACCAAAATATCTGCTAGTTTAAGAGTTAATCTGTCTTCCAGTTAAATTTAATTAATAAAGCTATAGGACTTACAATATAGTTTTTTTTTTTTTTTTAAATGGAAAAGATTGGTGAGTGGTTTTAGTATTTTTACACAAGTCATTCATGTAAAAGAAGCAACAAGCGATAATTGAATAAATCCATGCAAACACAATACCGATATTTTTTTTATCCACAATACGAATTCACCAAGTTAACATGGGATTAAAATCCTTATACACAATCCTGGATTTACCAAAATAATTAAAACATGTCCCTAGGCACTAGGTAGTAGGCTTAGCATGCCACACAAAGGTTTAGGGCCCCTAAAAATTATAAGTCCCAATTTTTTATTATTGTTTTTATATATTTCATGTGTATTTGGCTCAAGTGAACAAATAAATAACTAAAGACACAATGGCTCAAACAAGTAACGTTTAGGTCCAAAACTTGAAGAATTAATGGCATGTATCTCTTTTTCATGTGCGCGGTCGTCTACCTTCAACGTACCTTCCGCTCCCTCGTTAAAATATTGCATCAATTAAAGCTAGAAAATAAATTTAATATAAACATATCTACTATAATATATAAATAAAACCTATTGCGGGACACTTGGCACTTTCTCAGAGCTTCTTATTCTGTTTTCCCGCCTACTTCCTTTGCACAATTCTTTTCCTTATTTTTCTCACAAAGCTTAACAAAAAAGTTGATCCTTTCATTCTTCCCCACATGTTACCCATCATTCTTTCTTTTCAAAACCCTAAACAATAAATTTGTAAATTCTTCATTCTTCATCTCCAATACTATATCATCAAGGCAAGTTTATACTTTTCTTTTAATCTTATGCATTTATTCTCTACCTGAATACTTTATCATTGAGGTTTGATTTTGATTAGCGTTATTTTTATCTCCTTTATGACATGTGCCGCAAATAATTTGAATTAAATCTTTTGATGTTATTGTTCTTGATAAAAAAAACCTATATCTAATTTTATCTCCTAAACAAAATATGCCATTTTATTTTTTGTTCAACCCGTGTAATACACGGGACTATAACCTAGTTTTATATATATATATACACACAACATATAACTATGGAAAATTAACTACTCCAAATCATCAACTATTACTTTTTAGTTTTTAATTTGCCATTCCCAACTATAACTTTCGCTTATGGCCTTCAAATACCGTTGGGCCGGCTCTATCTTTGGATCAATTATGCTCCTAAATTTACTTGTACTCATTTTGATTCCAAAATAATCAATACGTTTCTTGACCGACCCGTTGATCATTTAAATTAACTTCATGTCTTTTCACATCATGCTTATACTTTTATAACACATATTTGTCTAAATCAAAATCATACAACTAATCACAGTAAAACTTGATGGTATTGAGTTGTGTATACATACACCGCACTCGACGAGATTCCTTTTATTTATTTAACCTCCATTGTAATCATCATCATCATACTCAGTTAATCCTACCTATAGCAAAGCTAAGGTAGGGTCTAAGAAGGGTAAGATATAGACAACCTTACCTCTACCCTTAAGAATAGAGAGGCTACTTCATAGTCAGTAAGACCCACGGCTCGATGTAGTTTGGTATCAAGCCTTGGACATAAGACACAAAACACTTAGGTAGCGTTTGGTATGAAGGAATTAAAGGGGGAATGGAATGGATCATTCTCATGGAATGAAATTAAACATGTTTGGTTACCATGTAGTAATGGAATGGTTCATTCCATAAGGAATGTGATTATTTCCATTTTAAGAATTTTCATTCCTTGGTAAGGTGGTGTTTTTTTTTCATTCCTTCAAGGAATGGAAACAAATATATTATTATTATTATTATTATTATTATTATTATTATTATTACTACTACTACCCACCATCGTTGTCATCATCCAACCACCACCGCCTATTGCCGCCACCCACAACCATTGCTACCATCGTCGTAACCCACCACTGTCACCACCGTCCAACCACCACCTGTGTCACTGCTACCCACTGCCTCCACCATTGTCATTGTCATCGCCACCACTACCCACCGTCACCGCTGCAACCCACCACTGCCGTCGTCGCCCACCCACCATCGTCACCGCCATCGCCCACTGCCACCACCACCGTTGCCGCCGCCGCCCACCACCACCACCGTCACTGCCGCCACCCACACTCACCATTGATTTTATATTTTCGTTTTTTCTTACATACCAAATAACACAAAGTAATAATTCATTCCATTCCCACATGATAACCAAACAAGACATGGAATGGTAATGATCCATTCCATTACCCCTCCCATTCCATTACCTCTTCCATTCCATTCCATTCCCTCTCTCATTCCATTACCCCATACCAAACAGACCCTTAGCAATCGGGACAAACCCGATCGGTGCATGTACCCCTTTGTCTTTTGGCTATCAACGCCACCACATGATGCATGATTAACCGTCCGTCATTTTTAACGTTATTTTCACGAAATTAGTAAAATAACGTTAAAACTATTGCAACTTTACTTTTGCCCCTCAATGACCACACATATATACATTATATGCGCACACCGTAAGTGGGGCGTCTAACCTCCATTGTAATGGTATAGTTAAAGATTAAGCGTTGCATTAAAAATTACATGATTCTCTTGTTAGAGTTTCAGCGTGCAAAACTAAATCAAAACCGACCTTAGCTCAGTTGGTAGAGCGGAGGACTGTAGTATGCATCAAGCTAACAGCTAATCCTTAGGTCGCTGGTTCGAATCCGGCAGGTCGGAGTTTTTTTATTATTTATATTTTCTAGCTATTAAATGTTTGTTTTTTTCCTTTTCATTTAATCATACATTAGATAGAAAATACAAAGAATCTATCTACACTTTGTGTGCATTTTACAATTTGATCTGCCAAACATTATTATCTCTTGCTGAAACTATGTATGAACTTCAAATTGGAAAGAGATAGACTCAGCAGGCATGACTTGAAAATCCGAGTCTAATTGATGTTGGAAATGTTGCTTATATATGTGAGAGAGAATCAACACAGTCAAGTTGTGAATCGGCTACCTTTGGGCCATCGATCTGTAAATTGAACAAAAGGACCACGTTACACGTACCTGCGTGGCGGCAAGTATAGAGTTGTCACATTCTAAACCCAGTCAACAACCTCCTGATATCCAACACCACCTTCCTGCATACTTCATTGTTAAGTCGACTTGAGAAACTTTGTCCGATCAGACCATGCATTGAGCGTTTCTTTAGTTGGATATGTCGAGACTTGACAAAGAGTGATCGCACTACTAGACACAAATCTGATTATTCTTCAAGATGTGATCTTTCGATATCTAGTGGCATTATGCTTACATAAATCATATATATATAATAATGACCACTTTTTAATAAATATTTATGATTTTGCTCTAGCACTTGCAAATTATTAAATCTCACTATGGCAGGCCAAATATAAAGGAACCAATGTATATCTCATGCAATAGAAGCTATAAATTAATGATCTCAAGTTAAGACAGAACCCTTGTCTTTTTTTCTTTTTTAATTAATAGTTTAATACAAAGAATGCAAGTAAATACAAAAAGTTTAACAGGACTCAACCTTACCAAAGAGGAATATTGCTGCAAACTTTCTTCAGGCTATCCATGAAAATGAATTCCTCAACTTATGATAATTTGATATCCACTTGAGCATTGCCCTTCTGAAATTCATTTGGGTAGCAGTATTCCTCCAGATAAAAATCAACATTTTCATGGACTAATCCATTGTGTAACATCTTCCTTTCTTAATCTAATGTTAATAACTGTTATTAAAATTATTTGCTGTCTGCAAGAAAAAGAATCTGCTCCTGAGATATTTCTGGAACAATCTTTGATTAGAACAAGATTGCAGTCTCTCCTGAATGCATTCAACTTTTGTTTTCATCATATATTGTTGATACATGAACCTGAAAAGGTTGCATTTGCAAGATGTAATTTAGGGGCTGTTCTATAAGTGGCTTGAAATTGAAATAAACAGTCTCGCCTGTGCAGAAGACAAGTTTTTTTTTTTTTTGGGATCATTTTAAGTTTTTATTTATCAATAAAAGACCAACAAGAATTACAAGTTAGCGGTGGGTAAACGGGCAACAAGTTGCGCCGCTACCCCTTTTATTTATCAATAAAAGACAAGTACAACAAACAATAATAACAGAATAATTTTCTAATTATTTTGAGAGGTTGTTAACTAGCACTCTAGCAGTTGCAAGTAGGCGTGCAATTTATAAATGAGCAAAGCCGCCCGAGCCTAACCTGCAGAACTCATTTAACAAAAGAGCTCGAGCTTGAGCTTCATGCACCAAGCTTGATTAGGCTCGCGAGCCTAAACAAGCCTATTTTTTATACAATTATAAAACTTTTATCACATGATAAACATTATTATGCATAAAATAAAAATAACTATATTTGTTATATATAAAAAAATTAAAAATGTATAAATAAAATAATAAACAGTTTAAAGGAGCCGAGTTCGAGCTCTCTTAAATTAAACGAGTTCGGCTCGAGATTAGGCGAACTCGGGCTCAGCTCGTTTACACACCTGGTAGTAAGATAATGATTGTTATATTATTGGGACAAATATAAAACCTTACCCAAACAATCCACAACTTTGGAGGCGTTTGAGATTGCAGGTACAGTACAGGTTGTGCTAATGCTTTATAAGCAAAGGCATCATAGATCTAAACAAATATGTTATATTTCTATAGTTCAAGTCATGAAGTTGCTTGCAGTAAGCCATGCATATAACTTCGTAAATTAGCAAATCCTACTACACAAGGAAGATAGCATTTGATACTTACATTGTTACCAATAATCTTGACACGAGCAACTCCCATTTTTAAAATGATGAAACCGCTTTATATCTCGTACTACAATATCCTTCTTGGTCATCTTGCTAGCATGTTTCATTAAAGAGTGACAATCCCCGCAAATTTTTAAATTTTTCACAATCCTAATAACCTTTAAATCATCACCAGAAATCAGGGCAAAGGCAAGTGCCAGTTTCTCACTATGACTTCCCAAAGATTCTTCTTTTTCTTCTTCTTCAATATTATGAAGCACCCACTCAGTTTCAGGCATGTAGCCAAATTCTCTTGCATTTTTTATTATTTCTTCTAATTTTAAATGTATTTCATCCGAGCGATCATGAAAATGATCACCAGCTACAAAAACTAGTAACTTGACCATGTATTTCAATATAACTCCACCCGGGATCTTTTGCTACACCTTTATTTTTCATTTTGGTCCTCACCTTTTCTACATCTTGCCACCTGCCAGCCCCAGCATAAACATTTGAAAGAAACACGTAGCCACCAGGATGTTTAGGCTCGAGTTCTAGAAGCTTCTCTGATGCATATTCTGCCATTTGAATGTTCTTGTGTACGCGGCAAGCACTGAATAGCGCTCCCCAGATGACAAAATCAGGATCTATGGACATGCTTTTGATGAATCTTAAAGCTTGGTTTAGACGACCAGCCCTACCATAAAGATCAACAATTACTGCATAATGTTTCATGGTGGGTTCAATCGAATAATCATGCTTCATTTTGTCAAAAAAACGAAGACCCTGGTCAACATTTCCAGCATGCAAACAGGCGGTTATAATAGCAAGAAAGACTACCCCATCTGGCTTTATTCCTGCAGACAAAGAGACATCCGTAACATGTTTCTTCAATATGGAGACTTCACATATATCCTTCTAAAGGTTCAACTTTCATAATATCATATTTACCTTTGAAAACATTAAATTATCATAATTACTCGTTTTCATAGTCAGTAAAATAAAGGTAGGTATTTACACTGAACAAAATGAAGGAAACATTATGGGCTAATAAGATGATAAGCCTGACTTTGGGGTATGACTGGTTGCGTATAACGGAGCCTATACAAACCCAGCCAAATTACCAGGGCAGGCCGGGCTTTGTTGTTCACAGTTCAAATGTATCAAATATCATAAAGAAAAATTCGGAAATGGAAGTCAACCTTTTACCTGTAGCCATCATTGTGTTGAAGCAACGAAGAGCCTTGTCAAGGTATCCATTAATGGCACAGCCCCATATCATAACACTCCATGTACGAAGGTCTTTCTCTTCAGCCATATCAAATACCCTACTTGCCCTTTCAATGGACCCGCATTTTGCATACATGTCCACCAGAGCAGCCGTGATTCCTTTCTTCAAAGCAAATCCATTGCTCAATATATAGTCATGTACTCTACTTCCCGTCTGAAGAGCTCCTGCCTTTGCACAAGCCAAGAGCACACAAACAATAGTCTGGTCATTAGGCTTCACACCCTGTTCCAGCATTTGATGGAACATGGATAGCGCCTTTTGATGCTGCCCATTTAGTGAAAACCCATTAATCATCGTAGTCCAGGAAACCACATCCCTTGTGATCTCAACAGAATGATGCCAAAGGTCCATTGCACGGTCAATCTCACCGGCCTTCATTAATCCATTAATCAAAGTGTTCCAAGTCGAACCGTATTTCTCGGGCATTACCTGAAACAACTCCATAGCCTTACCCCATTTCCCAACCTTACAATAGCCATTAATTAAGACATTCCATAGTAAGGGGGCGTCCCCCCATTGAGAAGTTTCATCAAACAGTTGGTGTGCATAGTCCAGCAAACCAACTTTGGCATACATATCGAGCAAATGAAGTAAAACAAGGCGATCGGATAATAAACCCAGCTTCAAAATAGTAGTATGGATCTGCATACCAAGGCAGGGCTCTTGTAAGGCGGCGGCAGATTTTAAAACAAAAGGGAAAGTCAAACGGTTGGGTGTGACATTGGAGGAGGTGAGCATGAGAAGAAAGTAGGAAAGGGAGGTCATGAAGTAGGAGTGGTCGGAAAGGGCGCGGATTAGTGAGTTGAAAATGTAAAGATTAGGGTTAGGGAAGTGGCGGAAGATGGAGAGGGCGTGGGTGATGAAGTGGGGCTTGAAAGAGTAAGAGGAGATGAGCTGGGTGACGATGCGTGAGTTGGAGAAGTGGTGGCGAAGGATGATTTGGGCGTGGATCTGCTGGAGCTGTTTGATGGTTTTGGAGGAGTGGATCAGAGAGATCAACTGGGCTGCTTCATCATCCAGCATCATCGTCATCTTGTTGTACTTTTTGGCGGGTTTCTTCTTCTTCTTGGTGTTTGAGAACAGCATACGGAGGGCTTTCATTCTTTGCTTTGCTTTGGCTGCCACCCAAATGAAATGCATATTCCTAGGGTTTTATACATTTTGGTCTATACATTTTAGTCGTCAAACTTTTACCCGTTAGCCAACAATAATTTGTATTTCAAAAACTTTCAACGACAATCCCAATTTTTAGATATTTTTCCTCTAGTGAACAATTTTTAACTTGTGACTAACCAAGTTAGTGGAGCTGACATGTTATGTCAACATCCACGTCAGCATCAACATGCCACGTTAGTGTCCATGTCATCATCCACGTCAGCATCCACTAACTAAGTTAGTTCTCAGTTAACAAAAGTTCATTGTTAGTCAATACATTGAAAGTTGGGATCGTTAAGGGAAAATTTTGAAGTACAATTATTACCGGCCAATCGGTGAAAGTTTGAATTATTAAAATCCAATACCCCTACATTTCAAACCTTTTAAAACTTACTAATATACATAGTATTATTATTTTTTAGCCTAACATATTTTTATTTTATAAAAAAAGAATCACAAAATAAGGACATATATATTTATTTTTTATTTGATCTAAAGGGGTGTTTGAGATTGAGTTGGGAAATTGCTTATTAACTTATTAGCTTTTTTAAAAAGCCAATAAGCTGTTTGTCTACCGCATAAGCACTTTTGCTTTTGCCTTTTTGATGTGAGTTGAAAAGTTGTTTTCAAGAAGTTACAAATACTGGCTTTTGAAATAAAAATTACAAATCTACAACTCATACAACCAATGTTCTTAATAAGCTAAGCCAAACACTTTTTAAAAAAAAAAACTTATTGACTTATTGATTTTTTCTATCACAAAAGTCATAAGTTAATAAGCACTTTTGGCCAAAAACACTTTTGAAGTTAAATAAGCAATCCTAAATACCCTCTAAGTAATTCATGATATGAAACTATAATATAACATAAAATAATGGGGAAATGGATTTAAATATTCCCACCTTTCACCTATTAGCGGATAATACTCACAACTTTCACTTTGGCCATTAGCACTCCCAACTTGCAACTTAGTTTGTTCCATCACCCCAAACCAATAGAGGTCTAACCTGGTTAGTCTACGTGGCAAAAATGTAAAAACCTAAACTTAAAGGACCTTTTCAAAACTTTTTATCTCTATCTTCAAAACAGATCAAAACACAACCCATCTTCAAAATAAACATGTCCCGTTTAAGTTAACTTGTTTAAACTGTTTAATTGGTCGTGTGTATATACACACACATTAACCTTTTTAATTTGCTTCAAATGTCTGATTGATCCCATAACATAAACATAATCATGTTTTACAACAATGGATTGTGAATTTGGGTGTTATGCATACTATTGGGTTTCGGTTACTATTACTAGGGTTTGTTGTGTGTACACGTGATTGCTTTGTGATGCCATGTGATTAAAATTACTTACATTCATATTCGAATCTGAATTCATCTAAAAAAATAATTAAGATGAGTTCATGATTTGGAGCAACTCCTAAATTTCAATGGTGTTAAAAGTTCAGGGCCACGTGATGTATTGGCTAATCTAAACGAACTACTAAAATGTATCCTATCACCAGGGTATATTAATTCATAACAATTCCATTTTATTGTACATGTTTTCTTTTTAAATCTCTGTGTTAATAAAAGCATACATTTGATATTGTAGTTAAGTGGGGTTTAAGTGGACGAGTCCACTTGAATCGGACAACCCGTATTGGAGCCTTCGTCCGGTAGGTGTTTTGGAATGGATTGGTTTGGCAGAGTGGAGGAGCTTGATTGTAATGTGGTGGGACCCTTCTGACTTTTTGAATAAATAAAAAAATGAATTTTTTTTTTTGCGTGTGTAAAGTAATTAAAAGAAAACGTAGATAATGAAGTGTAGGTTTGAAATGGTTATGGTAAGAAAAATGGGTTTAAAAAGATTATGGTTTGAAATGGTGTGGCGGTTTAGAATTCCAAACACCTTATGCATCCTAGATGCTCTTAGGCCAAGGGGTGTGAGGGACGTCCCCGGCCTGGCGACAGACGATTAGGACTGTCCACACCTCCCCCTTGGACCGTCTTCGTCCTCAACGGCCTCCACAAGACGAAGGCAAAGAACTACTTGCTTAAATGGGACCCTTTGAGCTAATGTGGAGGACCATCTCAAGGATGCGCCTCCCTCCCACCGGCCTTATCATTATTGACGAAAATATGGAAAGCTTGTGTACCTATTGCCTTGTTTTTTTTATTTTTTTTAAGAAACGAAAAAATCACATAAATGATCAATCCGACTTGCATACCTTTAGGCTTGTAAACAAACCAAAAGTTCAACGAACAGTTCATGAAATGTTCAACGGGAAGTTTGTTTGTGTTCGTTTAGTTAAACAAACAAACATGAACACAGTCCGCGTTCGTTAATTTATGTTCGTGAACGTTTGGTTACTTGTTCATTTATGTTTGTTTGTATTCGATAGTTATTAGGGTTTTTAACCTTTTATTTTTAACGTAAATATTTCAAATTTACCAGTGATAGATTATTTAATATATATTAGTGTATCTCATATTAATATTACTTTAACTATTTTAATTAACTATTATTTTAGGTGAATTAAACGAGGATTTCAAATTTAATATGATAATTTTGTGTTTTTATAAGACATTATGTGATCACGATTATGTCAAATATATTAGGTAATTATATTAGCATATTTTGGGTGGACAACGTTCGTGATGAAATTTTCAAAATTTAGTATGTGTTAGGGGCCGTTTGGAAACGTCTAAATGGGTAAGTGCTGACCCAGTAAGAGGTCCGAATGGTTAAGAGGTTCTGAATGATTAAGTGGTGTTTGGTTGGACATCTGAATGGTTAAATTTTTATTTTATTTCTATCAAATTTATAAAACCCCAACCCAACCCAACCCACCTCTTTCCTCCTTAAACATTCACGTCTGTTTACACTTTACCCAACCCCACCATTAATCCCTTTTTTTTCCTCTTTCAATTCATCATTTTCTTTTACCTCTTTGAACAATCAAGAACGCAGAGAGAGAGAGAGAGAGAGAGAGAGAGAGAGAGAGAGAGAGAGAGAGAGAGAGAGAGAGAGAGAGAGAGAGAGAGAGAGAGAGAGAGAGAGAGAGAGAGAGAGAGAGAGAGAGAGAGAGAGTGTGTGTGTGTGTGTGTGTGAGAGAGAGAGAGCTGAGGAAAAGGGGAGGAGCATGATAGTGTACGACGACGCGGGAGGAGCAGGGAGGAGCCGAGGCTTCCGTTCATGGGCGTGAGTTCGTAGACATTCACCTGAACCGGATGAATTGAAAGAGGCGACCGAGCAGCACAACCAAACATGGGTTAGACCCTTTTTTTTGTTTAGTCAGACTTTGGTTGGAATCTGACTGGGTAAGAGCATGGGTCAGACCCTTTTTTTGTTCAGAGGTACCCAGCCAAACATCCATGTCTGACCGAGTCAGACGTGAATACCATTCAGACTCCATTTAGAGCAAAACAAACAGCCCCTTAGTTATGCTCGTTTTTGTTCATTAATGCATGTTTGTGTTCGTTTACATTCATTAGTGTTTTTTTGTTCGCTTTTGTCCGATACCTAAATTTAACAAATAAAGACAAATAAACAAGAACACGTTCATTTCCTTAACAAACGAACACGAACAAAAACCTCGTTCGGTAATTGTTCATGAACAGTTCGTGAACACGTTAACGTTATTTCCTTAACAAACAAACACGAACAACAAATCTCGTTCGGTAAGTGTTTATGAATAGTTCGTGAACACGTTATTTCCTTAACAAACAAATATGAACAAGGCTCTGTTCGTGTTCGTTTACAACCTTACGTACCTTTTACAATTTTCAACCACCCCTTTATAGCCACAACCTTGTGTGTGTACTTCAGACATTTTGAAGTACAAAACTTTAGTTTTCAATTGAGGGTGGCATTATAAATTTAGAAATTTTGTTTCAACTATATTCTATCAACATCAACTTAAGGTCAAAATAAGAAAATCTACAATTCCTAATTTCCTATTAATAGAAAGTTTTTTTTTTTTTTAAAAGTAACTTTTCCTCGGCCCGGGACGTGGCTGCCTATGCTTTTGTGGCCTCCAGATCCCAGTCCTGGGGGCTGCAAGACCACATATTACGTAACAGTGGGGTTGCTCACGTTGACACGGATTATTCTGGCGCTATTGACCTTTTACAGAGATCCCTTCCCGACTTTGATATTGGCGGTTTCTTTAATAAGGACACCGCCCCCAAAAAGCCACAGAAAACTCTGGCGAATGCTCTTTATAACCGAATCGCACAAAGTTTGGAGGGGGATTTCCGTATGTCCGTCCGTCAGAAGGCCGTCTTAGAATGCCTGCAAAAGCCTCACGCCCAGGACTTCCTTACTGTGTTACCTATCGAAGGCTTGGGGCAACGGATGTCGGCAGTAGAGTACAGAGCAATCCTTAAATACCGGCTGATGATACCCATTTACCCCGATGATGAAAATTGCCCGGTCTGCCGCAAAGCATGCCTTGATAAGTATGGGGAACATGCGTTACATTGTAAGGAATTGCCAGGGTTTAAATATCGGCACGATTTTGTCCGGGATGCTTTGGCAGACATCCTTAGAAGAGCGGGGATCTCCGCAAGAAAAGAGGCGTCTGTTAATTTTCTCACAGACCCCGCGGAAGGGAGGTCCACCTTGCGCCCAGCAGACGTCTTAGTTTTTGGTTATGAAGGTGGGAAACATGCGTGTGTTGATCTTACCGGGGTGTCCCCCTTGTTGGGCTTCGAGATAGTGGGTTCGTGGCCGGCCAAGCGGTCATGAGAGCTGAATCCAAGAAGGTGGAAAAACATGCTAAAGCGTGTGAGGATAATCAGCATGTTTTCATTCCCTTGGCCTTCGACACGTTCGGTTCCTTGGCACCGGAGGCGGTGCGGTTTTTGGCTCGGGTTCAACGAGTAGTGCACAGCAACTTTTCCACCCCCAAGGGCGGGGTTTTGTTTTTAGCAGATTGGGATTTTCTATTCAAAAAGGGGTGGCGGCGCAGCTTGTTGCCCGCCTACCTACCATCCTTATGTAATTTACCTTTTTCTTTGTCAATGAAATCTACAAAAAAAAAATTAAAGTTAAAAAAGTAACTTTCATTCAAAAAACTCACCAACCGGTCCACAAAGCAAGGGCCGGAGAAGCCAAACCACTACAACAAATACAAAGAGGAACGAACCAAATCTTGCCATACTAACCTATTACAATTAGATCTATTCTTTAACCGTAAGAAAGAAATTGACTTTATTTTAGCTACTATATCCCCAACGTTAGGTTTCTTCCCGTTGAAAATCGTGTCGTTTTTCGTAACCCATAAACTCCACATAGTGACCATGATCAACCCGTGAACAATCTTTCTTCTCATCTTGTCTCCCTTCATCGTCTTGTATACTCCCAAGAAGTCTTTGACCTCAAAGGCATATATCGGATCCAAACCACACCATCTACTTATTCTATCCCAAACATTAGAAGCCATAATACAATCCGCCAAAACATGCATCGTAGTCTCATTGCAATATTCCTATATTTATAGTTGCAAGTACATTTAAGAAACTATAAAAAGATAGTAAGTTTATTTTAAAAACACGCGTGATATAAAGTTTGCAATTAACTAGTTTTTTTTAGGCAAATTTTTTTACACATTAAATTCCACATCATCTTGCATTTGCAAGATTTAAACTCACAATCTCGCCCAAGGCATTATAGCCTAGTGGCATCTTGGTGGTGAGATAAGACTTAAGGGCCATAAGGTCCTGGGTTCGAATCTCACAAAGGGGGTTTTCTCATAATTATGAGTTTCCTCCCGAATTGGCGACTTGGTGATGGAATATGATCGCGTGGAAACATTGGTGGCACGATGATACTCCAGTGTTCCGTGAGTGATTCCAATTTGTTGGCCGTTCAAAAAAAAAAAAAAAACTCACAATCTCACGTTTGTAAGGGGGAACACCATACTACTAGACCAAAAGGTCATGGGTAACTAACGAGTGATATAAAGTTTGCAACTAACTGCATTAGGGATGAGCTTGGTACTAGGGGTGCAAACGAGTCGAGCCGAGCCCGAGCTCGACCAGGCTCTAGCTCAAGCTCGATTAACTTTTAAGAGCTTGAGCTTGAGCTTGAGCTTGAGCTCGGCTCGTTTATTATCTATTAATTAACATATTAAATAAAAATAATATAAATAATAGTTCGTTTATGCTCGTGAGCTCAATAAGTGAAGCTCGAGCTCGGACTCATTTACTAAACAATATTAAATGAGTGGTTAAAGGGGTAGGGGCCTAAAAACTCCATTAGAGATATCATAAAATACATATTTACTGGTTTGATTTGATAATCAATACATAGATAGGATAATTGTATGATTGTTCTATAATATGACCATGTTTGATTTGGCCACTTTGAAGATACTTGATTTTTTTTTTCAGTCCACTTTTACCTTTTTTTTTTTTTTTCCTTTTTCATAGTTGTTTACCTTGCTTACGTAACTATTTCATTAATATATAATATTATACCAGATTATACCCCGGGGCACATACTGCGAAAGTGTTCTGAGGTTGAGAAATCTAATATAACACGTTAATTTTACATATGAAATAGACTGATGCGCTTTACAGTTACATGCAGGAAAGTTTCGGGATGAGATTGATACTAGGGGTGCAAACGAGTCGAGCCGAGCCCGAGCTCGACCAGGTTCTAGCTCAAGTTCGATTAACTTTTAAGAGCTTTGGTTTATTATATAAGGTCAAGTTATTTTACAAAGTGTAATAAAAATGAAAAGAGTGAGAATGATAAAAAAAATACAATGATATGACGTATATTTTAAAAAGTAAAACATAAAACCCCAAAAAGCGAAGAACTAAAAACTAACATTGTATGGTTCGATGAGACGGCTCCAATGTCGTTTGAATGAGTTCAATCGGAGTCCGTTTGATTACTATTTTTCTTTTATTTTGTATTTGATCCTAAGCCTTGTTGTATACATAGATGTAGATTTTTAATTTTTATAAATTTAATTGGTAAAATAAAAAGAAACGTGGGCTACTGGTGTATGTATCTACAATCTACAATCTATAACTTATAATAAAAGAATTAAAGATTGATGAGTTCTCATTCAATTAAGTCCTAAGAAAGCCATTTTAATGATATGACATTCAAGAAGGCATTCTCCTCCTTGAGTGTGCCACGTGTCATGCCATGTGGCAAATAAAAAAAATAATAATATAAAACCTAATATACTAAATTTAAATTGAGTTATTTCAGGAAAAAAGAATTTAAAAACAAATTTAAATTTTTCTCTCTTATTTTTCCTCCCATAATTTTTAAACGTTAATATCTTTTATATACGAGATTTTTTAAAGAAAAAAATTACACCAAATTAACGAGCGTTTTATTATCTTTCGAACGAGTACCATAGTGCTATATTAAAAACGGATAAAAAAAACGACTATTTTTTGTGGGGTTTCGTTCATACAGAAAAAAAAAACACAAAGTGTTATTTTTTATTAATAATGTTTTTCTTTTAAACCAGGTTCTTATCTACGATGTTGAAATTCAGCCCAATCACCATGCTTTCATTGGAATTTTACTCTTTTAAAGATGCATAGGTATACTTCATCAAGAGAAACTAGGAGAAAGAATCGCGCAACACTGCAACACATGGTGTCACCTTATAGCAATGTTATTTTTTATTTATTTAATTACAAGAGTAATAATTATTACTATTAGTATTAGTATTAGTATTATTAGAATTGTTATATTTTTCAACTCGGGACGCTCCCGGGATAAAAGCTAGTTTATAATAAAAGAATTAAACTTTGATGATGTGGCATTCAATTGAGGCCTCAGCCCCTCCTTAAATGTGCCACGTGACATCATGTGGAATTTTTTAATTTTTGAGTTTTTTTAATAAATCTATATATATTATAATTCTCTAATGTTTCATCCCATAACTTTTAATCGTTAATATCTTTTATATACGAGATTTTTTAAAGAAAAAATTACACCAAATTAACGAGCGTTTTATTATCTTTCCAACGAGTACCATAGTGCTATATAAAAAACGGAGAAAAAAACGACTATTTTTGTGGGGTTTTGTTTTCAAATATATTTTACTCTACTAATAAATCACAAACGATAAACATAACTTCATAGGCATAGATTCTTTTTTTTTATTTGAATATGATAACTTATGGCAGAGATTTGTTTAAAATAAATAATAATAATAATAATAATAATTATTCATTAATCATGGCAAATCATTAATTATGTTGTCATATTAGATATTTTATTATGTTAGGGGGACAGGGCGCTACCAGAATTGGTCACGGGTACCCCACTACCAGTACGGTAACACCGCCGCCACCCATGCTCGTAATGGTCCCGTGAACCAAATTCGGGTTCTAGTTACCGTGCTGGTTCACGGATTGTGGCACAAACTTTCACAATTTTTTTTTCTTTTTACTTCAATAATTCAACAAGTTACCTGGCTGCAAGTCTCTTGTGTATCTTCAATAACACCATCTTCTTCTTCTACCTCCTAACCCTAGAGATGGTGGCTGTGTGTGTAAGGTTTTTATATGGTTATGTTTTTTATTTAGGGTTTATTGTTATTGGTTTGGGCTTTGTTTTTCATAGGCCTTATGAAACTAATGGAGGTATTAGGCCAATATAGTAACTTAGTATGCCAATGGCCCGATTATTATTATTATTATATGTGAAAATAATTGATAGTTGGGTAAAGAATCAGTGGAGTGCTGCCTACAAAAAAGTGAATCAGTGAAGTAAATCAGTTAAGTGATGTGACAATGCATAATTGGTTAAAATCAGTGAAAAAAATGAATTCTAGTAGCACCCCTAACGCCATTATCTATAACTTATAATAAAAGAATTGAATATTGATGATGTGTCATTCAATAGAGGCTTAAAAAGCCATTTAATGACATGGGATTCAAGGAGACATTCTTCTCCTTGAGTGTATCATGTGTCATGCCATGTGGCAAATTAAATATAAATAAATAATAATATAAAACCTAATCTGCTAAATTTAAATTGAGTTATTTTAAGAAAAAAGAATTTAAAAACAAATTTAAATTTTTCTCTCTTATTTTCCTTCCATAATTTCTAAACGTTAATATCTTTTATATACAATATTTTTTAAAGAAAAAAGTTACACCAAATTAACGAGCGTTTTATTATCTTTCCAACGAGTACCATAGTTCTATATAAAAAACGGAGAAAAAAACAACTATTTTTTGTGAGGTTTCGTTCATACAGAAAAAAACAACACAAAGTGTTCAGGTTATTCATTAATAATATTTTTTCTTTTAAACCAGGTTCTTATCTACGATGTTGAAATTCAGCTCAATCGTCATGCTTTCATTGGAATTTTACTCTTTTAAAGATGCATAGGTATTCTTCATCAAGAGAAGTTAGGAGAAAGAATCGCGCAACACTACAACACATGGTGTCACCTTATAGCTGTGACATCCGGAAACCAAGCATACATTTTTTTAGCTGGCTTTACTGTTTACTTGCTGAATTTCGAGACGAAATTCTTTTCAACTTGGGGATGATGTGATACCCCGAAAATTCAGGTTCTCACTTTAACTAAACTCTAGTTACATTCCTTGCATTATACTTAACTAGGGTTAGTTAGATAAGACATACGTGCATGGTTATGAGTCAAGGTGTGATTGCATGATTAGTGAACCTCGGACGTTGGTGAATAATAAACTTATGTGTCTCGGTGATACCTGACAAACTTATGTGAAAACCATACGTGATTATGTGAACCTAAACCGAACACGTTAATAGAAATCATTAAAAGTGGAGCATGAGGTTGATTAGGGTCTTAATGCATGGGGTTACACTTGTTACGGTCCGAAATAACGAAAACGTCGAAGGATAACGCGTCGGGAGGCGAAACGAGGCAAAAGCGCGCCACCCGGACCTGTGAGCGGCCGCTCACAGGCTCCGAGCGGCCGCTCGAACCTATCTGACGGGTTTAAACCGCCTCAAACTCGTATATAAGCATCCTTAACCCCCATGCAGCCCTCATACTCAACCCTAATCGCCCCCTTACTGCCCCACACGAATATTTCACTCCAAAAACTCCTGCTAAGGCTCAAGATCATCAATTGGGAGGCTCCAAGGCGCGCGATTGATTGATTTGAAGAGCTAAGGGTATAACTCATGATTTCTTACGCTTTTTACTTTATGTTTTATTGTAAAAATCATATAACAAGTTTGTCCAGGTCTGAATGGGTTTAATAAACATTAAAACATGAGTCTTTTTGAAGATTAAACGGATTAAACCTATTAATAAACGCGTAGTAACATCATAGGATGCTTGTTGCGCAAGTTATTGGTGTTTTGATCCTAAAAGCTTTGATCTTGACATGTTTGATAATAGGATCTGATGGGAATAGGTATTAGGAAAGTTGTATGATGATTATTAGGTGTTATTGATTGATAATATGCAACTAGGGTTTGATATAATTGATAATAATGCACGATCAGAATCTGGACAGATTCTGAATGTCGACTTGTAGGGTCTGTTTCGTGGCTTGAAAATAATTGGTTTGATCTATTCTTTGCATGATTGTAACGTACAAGGTCTTAGATTTTCATAATGGGCAAAACCATCGAATTTGGACATCGTTTGAGTCGTTTTTGGAATTTTAATGGATTAGGGGTCATATCAGATTTCGGATTTGTAAACTGGGCTAACTTTAAATGGTCATAACTTGAGATTTACAAGGAATTAGATTATGAAATTTTTCCAGTAGGTCAATACTGGAAAAATAGAGCTTTTCCAAGTGGATTCATCTCGTTTGGATGAATACACAATTTTTAAGAATTTTCCTACTAAACTGACCTGTTGAGGAAATTTTCTGAACACTGCTGTGTTGTACGAATTTTTATAATTTTTGTGTTTGGAATTAAGACAAAACAAAAATAGGTATTGTCGAGTGAATCCCAAATAAAATTCAGTAAAAATTTGGGACTCTAATTCATTCGTTAAGTATTTTAAATAAATTCGTTTTGATGGCGCACAATCTGTCCTGAAAACACAGATTGTGTATTATGTGCTTATGTGATTACTTGAGGTCTTAGGTGATCTAAAATTGACATATAATGGAAGTACACATGTTTATGACACATACGGGCTGTAGAAACTAATTATAACCAACTTATCCACCAACGAGTCCGTAGGGTTTACTATTGCATGTAGAATCACTAGGCGTCGCATACACACTTTTGAATATTAAAACGCCTTGGACAAACGAGTTATATGGTGTAATGATGTTACGCCAATACTCACGTAGTGACACTGTTATTAGGGTGTCGGTAGCATATAATACTTGCTGTTCGGATTCTTTGCTTACGCGATAAGGTGAGTTTCACTACTCTTTTCTCAAAAGCATGCGTCTCGGGTTGAGACAACTTACTTAACGTTTCTAGTCCGGTTTGGGACTACTTTTACACATCCCGGGTTTGGGGTGCATGGTTCACGTGGTGAATCTATTTTTACTAATTCATATATATGTCCTTGATGAACTAAACCAAACACATCTTTTAAGTCCTTCAAAATACCGAATCAATTGCCGGTTGGGCAAGCGGGTTAATTAGTTGATAGCGCTATTAGGTCTAACAAACCTCACATCGTGCTGGGAGCACGGATGTGAACTATTAGCTTCAAACATAATCATTGTCGATGGACAATGGTGCAAGGCATCCTTATCCCGGTTATGGGAACTTGTTCATTAGTAGTTCGGTATTCGCCGGTTTTAGTTATCATGAGTGGGCTAGCTACCCCTGACATTTGAATTAGCTATTTACTTGCGGCCAAGGAGGCCAACGTTCTTACGTACTGTTATGTGGTCTGGGAGACCGACGTTTTCATTTGGTTACATGGTTTGGGAAACCTACGCTTTTACTTACTCACCTACTTTACTCAGTGAACTCACCAACATTGTTTGTTGACCCACGATTTACATGCTTTTGCAGGTAGTTAGCTTCCGGTGCCAGAATTAGAAAGCACTACACACTTCATTGCATTTGGGGTCTTGGGCATACACCTAAATTACATATTATACTTTCACATTTTCTTTCATATGGTTTTAATTTGGGCGCGTTGTTTTGCGCATGGTTTTTTTAAAAGGATTAAATTTGGTTTACGCTTCCGCAACTTAACTAAACTTGGTTTTTGAAACAAACTAAATGGTTTGGGCATTTAGAGTTCGTTCATATGACTTATGGCTATGGGATCCTGGTATGTCATGCGCCTCGCGGTATGAACCCCGCAGTGGAAATTTGAGGGTGTGACAGATTGGTATCAGAGCCATTGGTTATAGTGAACTAGGACTGCATGTTGAGTCTAGTCTATAATCATCATAGCATAAGTACACTCACAACTTAAGTGCACAACTAGCTCTTAGCTACATATATCTACAACATATGATTTCGGGAGATATGTTATCTCCTAGTTCTAGACTTAATTCTTAACACGTCAATGGTGGGGACCTAGGGTTACACCAGGTGGCGCATTACTGGGAGTAATATCCTAACTAACCTCATGGACGAGGAGACAACAATAGTACAAGGGAGGGAGCCCTTGCGAGCGTTATGGCGCACGTACACAGGAAGCTGCACGATGCGCATGACGTGGTACCATTAAATCAACTATGAAGGAATTCGAATGCTGAGACAATTAGTTTCTGTTCCTTGCTACTTGATCTTTCTTACCCCCATTCGAAACTCAGACGGGACTGGGTTACGCATATAGAACTTATTTCTTACTTTAGTACCTTACGCCTAGTATGAGCGGGCGGACGTATGACTGCATATCCCTGTTACTCATAAGTATATGGTAGATTCATGGGAACACATTAGATCGGGACTTGTTACACACATTCTTGGGGAGTTACGTAAAGCCTGCGATGTTATGCAACATCACAAGGGAGGATGAAACCTACTAATGGCTGATAGCCACGATTGGAGGAACGAGTGGTACAGCTTACCACTAAACTGGTTCACATAGGACTAGAGAAGGAGATTGTACGTGATGAGAACCATATAACACTGACATCGCAAAAGAGGAAGGATAAGAGATGGAAGGGGAACCTGAGCAGGACGAGCACATGGAAAGTGACGATGAAGGCTCTACTATCTAGACAGAGCATGGCGACGATTGGCTCTTACCTTTTCTTACCTATCTTTTCTTTCATTTTCCTTTGCTAACTTAGATAAGACTGAGTTCTTATGATCAACGATAGGGTGGTTGAGGCCCTCGCATCATTCCAAGCTAGTAAAGATCTATTTTGCTAAATCATTATTTTCCCCTGACTTCCACATTTGAACTTTCTTATACCTTGAACGCACATTGTATTTCCAAGCCTTTTATTGGTTGTAAACCTCGATAACTCCAACGGAACTGAAGGAGACCGTCTGATTGCTTCGGTAGTATAAGTCTTTGCTCTGTGCATTTGCCCCAGGCAGGATGAGGTAATGTATGCCACATGCACACTCGATGAGTTACAGATACTTGGGTGGAGAATGTAACCTCATGACGAAATTTAGAAACTTGTTACCTAAAGACGGATGGGTCTGAAATCGACGCCTACACTACCAAGCTACAGGAGTTAACTACTACATGCTCATACATATTTAACCTACATTACAAACGGATCGAGCTTCACACCAAAGGGGTTATCCCACAGGTTCGTAGCATGGCTACTACGGCTCACCTACCCAGAATATAACAAACCTTTCACCTGGCTCACAAACTCACCGACGAGGCTGTTGAGCATGGTACTTTTCCGAAGCAGGGTGCTTCATCTTCTACTTTTGGTGATAACAAGAGAACGTGGGATAGTATGCGGTATAAGTCCTTCAACAATAACCACAACAGTAACAACAACAATGGGGCTCGTGGAGGAGCATTTGTGATGGGCTCTGGGGAGGCCAGGACTGATAACAACAGCGTGACGGATACGTGTTCCTTAAACGCCACTCTCGCTTCTGTTTTATATGATGCTGGTGCAGACTATAGTTTTGTGTCATCAAAACTTAGCAAACAACTAGGGATAGTTCCTACACTTCTTGATACCCCGTACTTTATAGAGTTAGCTGATGGGAAGCCTGTTAAGGTAACCCACATCCATCGTGACAGTAAGCTCGAACTAGATGGACAGTTGTTTGCCATCGACCTCTTACCTATCACCCTAGGAAGCTTTGATCTCGTGGTTGGCATGGACTGGTTGTCCAAGCAACACGCTGAAATTCTCTGTCAAGAGAAGATTGTTCATATCCCTCTCCCTAGTGGAGAATTCTTATCTGTCCAGGGTGATCCTGGTGGTGCCATGATGGGCATCATCTCTTTCCTGAAAGCCTAGAAGTGTATTCGGAAGGGCTACCCAGCCATATTGGCTAACATTTCTGATACTCGAGCTGAAGTTGAAACAAAAATTGAGGATATCCCTGTAGTTCAGGATTTTCCAGATGTCTTCCCAGAGGAATTACCCGGACTTCCACCTGTTCGACAAGTGGAATTTCAAATTGACCGTGCACCAGGAGCCGCCCCAGTTGCGCGTGCACCATACCGCCTTGCACCAGGCGAACTTCAAGAACTATCCACCCAACTCCAAGAGCTATTGGACAGGGGTTTCATTAGACCTCGTTCTTCACCTTAGGGAACTCCAGTCTTATTTGTTAAGAAAAAGGATGGGAGTTTCCGTATGTGTATCGATTACCGGGAATTGAACCCTTTATCTCGTATTGATGATTTATTCAACCAGCTCCAGGGGTCGAGTTTCTATTCCAAGATTGACTTGAGGTCGGGGTATCACCAACTGAGAGTCCGAGAGGAGGATGTGCCAAAGACAGCCTTTCGAACTCGTTATGGGCACTATGAATTTTTGGTAATGCCCTTCGGGCTGACCAATGCACCAGCTGTGTTCATGGACCTCATGAACCGTGTGTGCAAACCCTATCTAGACAAATTTGTCATAGTGTTCATAGACGACATTCAGAACTATTCCAAGGGTAGGGGAGAGCACGAGCAACACCTACGACTGATCTTGGAACTTCTGAAAAGTGAGCAGTTATATGCAAAATTCTCCAAGTGCGACTTCTGGATTCGTGAGGTCCAATTCGGGGGTCATGTGGTGAACGAGGCAGGAATACAGGTCGATCCCGCTAATATTGATGCGATTAAAAGATGGGAGGCCCCTAAGACTCCCACGGAGGTCCGACAATTCCTTGGCCTTGCAGGTTATTATTGCAGATTCATTCAGGGATTCTCAAAAATCGCTCAACCCCTCACTGCTTGACACAGAAGGGGATTACCTACAAGTGGGGAGATGCCCAAGAACCTGCTTTTCTGTTACTAAAGACTAAACTTTGCAGTGCTCCAATATTATCACTACCTGAGGGTACGGAGGACTTTGTGGCGTACTGTGATGCATCTATCCAAGGTCTAGGGTGTGTTTTGATGCAACGCGAAAAGGTGATCACATATGCTTTACGACAACTAAAAGTTCATGAGAAAAATTACCCCACTCACGACTTGGAACTGGGAGCGGTGGTCTTCGCTCTCAAAATTTGGAGGCACTACCTCTGCGGGACAAAGTGCGCGATTTTCACAAATCATAAAAGTCTCCAGCATATATTCGACCAGAGGGTGCTAAGCATACGACAACGCCGAGGAGTCGAACTCCTGAATGGTTATGACTGTGCCATCAAGTAACATTCAGGGAAGGCTAATGTAGTAGCAGATGCCCTGAGTCGTAAGGAAACAAAACCCAAACGAGTGCGAGCCTTGCAACCTACCCTACAATCTAATCTTCATGTTAAGATACGTAAAGCCCAGGGCGTGGCTTTGAAAGGGAAAACATCGGACTTGAAACCTTGCAAGGTGCTGATAAGCACCTGGAATGGAGGACATAGGGTCTTCAGCACTTCATGAATCAAGTCTGGATTCCCCGTGTTGGAGATCTCAGACAACTAGTGCTCGATGGGGCACACACCCCTCGTTATTCGGTACATCCTAGTTCGGATAAAATGTACCGAGATCTCAAACTCTTTACTGGTGACCAAACATGAAAGCTGAGAAAGTCACTTATGTTAGTAAGTGCTTAACGTGTGCCAAGGTCAGGATTGAATATCAGAAACCTTCGGGCCCACTTCAACAACCGGAAAATCCCATGTGGAGATGGGATGGTATTTCCATGGACTTTATCACCAAACTTCCTAAAACGCCCAGCGGGCACGATATGATTTGGATCATTATTGACCGTTTGACCAAATCAGCGCATTTCATGGCAATTAGAGAGGCGGACATGTTGGAACGTCTAGCCGCTTTTGTATTACGAAAATTACCTCTAGGCATGGGATGCCTACTTCTATCATATCGGATCACGACGCGCGATCTACTTCCCATTTTTGGACTACTCTCCAAAACACTTTGGGGACTCCCTTAGATATGAGCACAGCCTATCACCCTCAGACGGATGGACAGAGTGAACGTACCATCCAAACATTGGAGGATCTACTACGAGCGTGCGTGGTGGATTTTTGCAACAGTTGGGATAAGCACTTGCCTTTGATTGAATTCTCGTATAACAACAGCTACCACACTCCGATACAGCGTGCGCCTTTTGAGGCACTTATGGACGCAAGTGTAGGTCTCCCATCTGCTGGACTGAAGTTGGGGATAGCCAGCTAACAGGTCCCGAACTCGTGCACGAGACTTCTGAGAAGATAGTGCAAACCAGAAACAGGAGGGCTGCTGCTCGTGATCGACAGAAAAGCTACGCGGACAAACGTAGAAAACCTTTGGAGTTTCAGGATTGGGGACAAGGTTTTGTTAAAGGTGTCACCTTGGAAAGGGTGTGACACGCTTTGGAAAAACGGGGGAAGATGAACCCGTAAAACGTTAGACCATTCGAGATGGTTGATGGGATTGGTCTGGTAGCTTACAGGTTAAACCTGCTTAACAAACTTGGTAGGATACACGATGTATCCCACATATCGTACCGAATCTATAGAAATGCCTGTTGGATACAACACTGATGGTGCCACTGGAGGAGATCCAGGTGGACGATCGGCTACGGTTCATGGAAGAACCAGTGGAGATTCTTGAGCGGGGCGTCAAGAAACTCAAACAGAACACTATACCTATTAACGTACAATGGAATTCCCGTCTAGGACCGGAATACACGTGGGAGCGCAGAGATCAGATGCGGCTCAAATATCCACACCTCTTTTTCTGAACCTGAACCTGTGCATAGATCAAATGCCGAACATAAAGCAGCTCGCTCAAAGTGAATTTCGGGGCGAAATTCCTTTCAACTTGGGGATGATGTGACATCCGGAAACCAAGCATACATTTTTTTAGCTGGCTTTACTGTTTACTTGCTGAATTTCGAGACGAAATTCTTTTCAACTTGGGGATGATGTGATACCCCGAAAATTCAGGTTCTCACTTTAACTAAACTCTAGTTACATTCCTTGCATTATACTTAACTAGGGTTAGTTAGATAAGACATACGTGCATGGTTATGAGTCAAGGTGTGATTGCATGATTAGTGAACCTCGGACGTTGGTGAATAATAAACTTATGTGTCTCGGTGATACCTGACAAACTTATGTGAAAACCATACGTGATTATGTGAACCTAAACCGAACACGTTAATAGAAATCATTAAAAGTGGAGCATGAGGTTGATTAGGGTCTTAATGCATGGGGTTACACTTGTTACGGTCCGAAATAACGAAAACGTCGAAGGATAACGCGTCGGGAGGCGAAACGAGGCAAAAGCGCGCCACCCGGACCTGTGAGCGGCCGCTCACAGGCTCCGAGCGGCCGCTCGAACCTATCTGACGGGTTTAAACCGCCTCAAACTCGTATATAAGCATCCTTAACCCCCATGCAGCCCTCATACTCAACCCTAATCGCCCCCTTACTGCCCCACACGAATATTTCACTCCAAAAACTCCTGCTAAGGCTCAAGATCATCAATTGGGAGGCTCCAAGGCGCGCGATTGATTGATTTGAAGAGCTAAGGGTATAACTCATGATTTCTTACGCTTTTTACTTTATGTTTTATTGTAAAAATCATATAACAAGTTTGTCCAGGTCTGAATGGGTTTAATAAACATTAAAACATGAGTCTTTTTGAAGATTAAACGGATTAAACCTATTAATAAACGCGTAGTAACATCATAGGATGCTTGTTGCGCAAGTTATTGGTGTTTTGATCCTAAAAGCTTTGATCTTGACATGTTTGATAATAGGATCTGATGGGAATAGGTATTAGGAAAGTTGTATGATGATTATTAGGTATTATTGATTGATAATATGCAACTAGGGTTTGATATAATTGATAATAATGCACGATCAGAATCTGGACAGATTCTGAATGTCGACTTGTAGGGTCTGTTTCGTGGCTTGAAAATAATTGGTTTGATCTATTCTTTGCATGATTGTAACGTACAAGGTCTTAGCTTTTCATAATGGGCAAAACCATCGAATTTGGACATCGTTTGAGTCGTTTTTGGAATTTTAATGGATTAGGGGTCATATCAGATTTCGGATTTGTAAACTGGGCTAACTTTAAATGGTCATAACTTGAGATTTACAAGGAATTAGATTATGAAATTTTTCCAGTAGGTCAATACTGGAAAAATAGAGCTTTTCCAAGTGGATTCATCTCGTTTGGATGAATACACAATTTTTAAGAATTTTCCTACTAAACTGACCTGTTGAGGAAATTTTCTGAACACTGCTGTGTTGTACGAATTTTTATAATTTTTGTGTTTGGAATTAAGACAAAACAAAAATAGGTATTGTCGAGTGAATCCCAAATAAAATTCAGTAAAAATTTGGGACTCTAATTCATTCGTTAAGTATTTTAAATAAATTCGTTTTGATGGCGCACAATCTGTCCTGAAAACACAGATTGTGTATTATGTGCTTATGTGATTACTTGAGGTCTTAGGTGATCTAAAATTGACATATAATGGAAGTACACATGTTTATGACACATACGGGCTGTAGAAACTAATTATAACCAACTTATCCACCAACGAGTCCGTAGGGTTTACTATTGCATGTAGAATCACTAGGCGTCGCATACACACTTTTGAATATTAAAACGCCTTGGACAAACGAGTTATATGGTGTAATGATGTTACGCCAATACTCACGTAGTGACACTGTTATTAGGGTGTCGGTAGCATATAATACTTGCTGTTCGGATTCTTTGCTTACGCGATAAGGTGAGTTTCACTACTCTTTTCTCAAAAGCATGCGTCTCGGGTTGAGACAACTTACTTAACGTTTCTAGTCCGGTTTGGGACTACTTTTACACATCCCGGGTTTGGGGTGCATGGTTCACGTGGTGAATCTATTTTTACTAATTCATATATATGTCCTTGATGAACTAAACCAAACACATCTTTTAAGTCCTTCAAAATACCGAATCAATTGCCGGTTGGGCAAGCGGGTTAATTAGTTGATAGCGCTATTAGGTCTAACAAACCTCACATCGTGCTGGGAGCACGGATGTGAACTATTAGCTTCAAACATAATCATTGTCGATGGACAATGGTGCAAGGCATCCTTATCCCGGTTATGGGAACTTGTTCATTAGTAGTTCGGTATTCGCCGGTTTTAGTTATCATGAGTGGGCTAGCTACCCCTGACATTTGAATTAGCTATTTACTTGCGGCCAAGGAGGCCAACGTTCTTACGTACTGTTATGTGGTCTGGGAGACCGACGTTTTCATTTGGTTACATGGTTTGGGAAACCTACGCTTTTACTTACTCACCTACTTTACTCAGTGAACTCACCAACATTGTTTGTTGACCCACGATTTACATGCTTTTGCAGGTAGTTAGCTTCCGGTGCCAGAATTAGAAAGCACTACACACTTCATTGCATTTGGGGTCTTGGGCATACACCTAAATTACATATTATACTTTCACATTTTCTTTCATATGGTTTTAATTTGGGCGCGTTGTTTTGCGCATGGTTTTTTTAAAAGGATTAAATTTGGTTTACGCTTCCGCAACTTAACTAAACTTGGTTTTTGAAACAAACTAAATGGTTTGGGCATTTAGAGTTCGTTCATATGACTTATGGCTATGGGATCCTGGTATGTCATGCGCCTCGCGGTATGAACCCCGCAGTGGAAATTTGAGGGTGTGACAATAGCAAGATTATTTTTTTATTTATTTAATTACAAGGGTAATAATTATTACTATTAGTATTAATATTATTAGAATTGTTATATTTTTTAACCTCGAAACGCTCCTGAGATAAAAGCTAGTATTAGATATTTAAATCCCGGAACACTTCCAGGATAAAAGCTAGTAAGGTAATCAGGATTCATACACCACCTATTTAGGATTTATACACCCTGGCCCACATCAAATACCAATAGAAAACTGCCACATACCCCAAAATGTGATGTCTCACCCCCAGAATATAACCCGCTAGTAATCCTATATTTGGTGTCACATGACTGAAAGCCGTCGACAAATTCAAAGATCAACGCTCGGTCGGTGTCCCCTCCCACGCCACCGCCTCCCACCATTCTTTACTTTACATTATAATAACAATAAACCCATTCTGCAATTGGCTACTGCCCAATCATCGAAACTGTCATTTTCTGCAACTTACAAACAAAGATTCCAATAATATACCTTAGCATATGCCTTTGCCTTCTTCGCCTTGTTTAAGTTAATAAAAGTCAGTCTCACCTTTTGATCAATTTACAAGAAACAAAAAGAAAAATGGTAAGCGTCAGGTTTTGGTTGATATTTGTGGCTTATGTTTTAGTTTTAGGTGGTGAGATTATTATTAGTAAAGGTATTCCGAGCACCCTGAGTGGACCTTTTAGGCCGGTGACGGTGCCACTTGACGACAGCTTTCGTGGGCATGCTGTGGATTTGCCCTCCGATGACCCTCGGGTCCAGAGGACCGTTGAAGGCTTTCAACCCGAACAGATTTCCATTTCTCTTTCCACCAACCATCATTCTATTTGGATTTCTTGGATTACAGGTGAGTTTCAAATTGGGGATAATATAAAACCACTAGATCCTGATAGTGTAGCTACTGTTGTACAATATGGGAAATCCCTCAAATCCCTCAAAGCACAGGAGGGTTACTCTCTCATTTACAATCAGCTTTACCCTTTTCAAGGCCTTCTAAACTACACTTCTGGCATCATCCACCATGTTCAACTTACAGGCTTGTCCCCCGATACCCTTTATTATTACAGATGCGGAGACCCTTCAATTGGAGCCATGAGTCCTGTTTTTCGATTCAAAACCATGCCTCTTTCTACCTCTAAAACTTACCCCAAAATCGCCATTCTGGGCGATCTTGGTCTTACTTATAACTCAACATCAACAGTCACCCATTTGATCAAGAATGACCCTGATCTTACGCTGCTTGTTGGAGATGCAACTTATGCCAACCTCTATCTAACAGATGGCACCGGTTCTGATTGTTATTCCTGTTCATTTGCAAATACTCCAATCCATGAGACGTATCAACCGCGTTGGGATTACTGGGGAAGGTAAAACTTTATTAAGTCTTTATTCAAATCGTGAGATTCTGTAACAGGATGTTTAAATTTTTGAGTGGGAACTTTTAGGTATATGCAGAGATTAACATCTAAAGTACCAATAATGGCTATAGAGGGTAATCATGAAATCGAAGAGCAAGTTGACAACAAAACGTTTGCAGCTTACAGTGCCCGCTTTGCGTTTCCATCTAAAGAAAGCGGCTCAAAATCCACCATGTACTACTCTTTCAATGCAGGAGGCATACATTTCCTAATGCTTGGTGGCTACACTGCTTATGATAAATCATGTAACAAATCAATCTTTCATTCTTTATTCATTTTTTCTTGACTTTTTGCTTGCTTCTAAGTTTAAACTGATGATGGGTTTGTGATATAGCCGATCAATACAAGTGGTTGCAGAAGGATTTGGCAAAAGTTGACCGCCAAGTGACACCATGGCTTGTCGGTGTTTGGCATCCACCATGGTACAACACCTATGTTTCTCACTATAAAGAAGCCGAATGCATGAGGGTAGCAATGGAAGAACTGTTGTATAATGCTGGTGTCGATATTATTTTCAATGGGCATGTAAGTCATGTGTCAGTTAGAGTTGCTTTCAAATTTCAAACAGGTCAAAGAGATTTAGCTATTAAGGGAATGGGTCAAGTGGACCAGATTGGTCAAAGAGATTTAGCTTTTCTGGTCACCCCAGCCTGACCTCACCCATGCCAAAAATGGCCAATTTTGACCCGAACCCATTATCCTATTCACCTGGCCCGCCTACTGGATAAAAGTCCAAGTGGAGTATTTGACAATGTGCTTGTTATAAATTTTCAGGTTCATGCATACGAGAGATCAAACCGAGTCTATAACTACACGTTAGACCCTTGTGGTCCGGTGCACATAACTGTAGGGGATGGTGGTAACCGAGAAAAGATGGCAGTTAAACATGCAGATGAAGCGGGTAACTGCCCAGAACCATCTTCCACACCAGATTCATTCATGGGTGGTTTTTGTGCCTACAATTTCACATCTGGGCCTGCAGCTGGAAAGTTCTGCTGGGAACAGCAGCCGGAATACAGTGCTTATAGAGAAAGCAGCTTCGGACATGGGATTCTTGAGGTAAAGAATGAAACGCATGCTTTATGGACATGGCACCGGAATCAGGATATGTATAATGTGGCAGGGGATCAGATATTCATTGTTCGGGAACCTGAACGATGCCCTGTTAAAGCTCCTCCTCATGTTAGGGTGTGGGATCAGTAAAATGTGAACGTAGGTGTACCCTTAGGGTGGGTTATAGAACAGATTTGTATAGCATATGATATGTGGATCAATATCTTTTATGCACACGATAAACAAAGCTCGATCCATGATTCGTTGTTTGTTGTAATGCAATGCAATGCAGTTTATCAAATATGAGTGAATGTAGCAAGTAAGTAATTAACTTGTAAAAGTTAGATAATCATAAATAAAAGAAAGATTACCATAAATTGATTAAAGTAGTTGTTGTATCAAAAATCTAAAAGTGCTACTGAGAGGTATATATCTTATCTAGCAGACAAAATGGTTGTGAATCCGAAGATGAAGGAGAAGGCAATGAATATGGTGTTGGGATGCAAGATTTGTGAAGCTTTAGAAGCTGGAGGGGTATCTAACGTGGGTACCGTCTCATTAGCAACCGGAGTAAGCCCTCCTCCAATGAGCGGTGGAGCACCGCCTGAAACTGGAGTAGTGATTGGTGTAACCGTGGCTCCTGCAGTGCTGAAAATGGACCAAGACATGCATTAGTAATTGGATTAATGAGAGTAGTATTTGTGATAATGAAGTAACATATATAGATGTGATGCATGTTGTTTTTTTTTAAAACATACATACATACATACCTGGGAGAGGGTGGATAAAGGCAAGATCCGTAACTGGGGTCAGTCTTGGCAAAGGTGGCAGTGGCGGAGAAGTCGCAGGATCCAGGAGCCATGAATCTGCGCATGTAGTAGCTGTTGAAGGCGTAGGAGGCGTGGGCTTGGATGGTGTTGGGAAGGAAACAGAGGCCGGAAGGCTGCAATGGGGCGCAGTCTGCTCCGGCGCTGCAGGCGTAGTCAAGGGCGGTCTGTAAAGCCTCCCTAGAGGCGTCACTCCTGGCAACGCACCATGTGGCCGTGGTGAATCTGCAATGGAGAAGTAGCAGCGCCAAGAGCATGAGTAGAGGAGCCACCTTGGACATTTGGTCAAAACAAATGAGTAATGCAGACAAAAGACGGGTATGTGTGTTGGTAAAGCTACAAAAGATCGAAGAATATATGTTATGTCATGTTGTGTGCTTTATTACCTTATTATTTATTAATAATTAATTAATTATGTTATGTATGCGCACAATTATTATTCACTTTGTCTAATCACGTTATTATTCACTTTCCAAAATTTATACTATCTCATTCTTTTTCTCAGAACGATACATACAGTGAGTGATACAGAGGTTCTGAGGTTGATTATACTTATTGATTGGTTCACAAGAAACCTCTTTTTATTGTATGCAAATCAATAACACCAAAACTAACCTTTTTTTTTTAACTACTAATTTATTATTTACCTTTTTTTATCACAACTAGTTCATATTGACTATTTGGCAAGTGCTGAACTAGTAAGGGGTCTAAATAGATAAGAGGCTATGAACAAATAGGTGCTGAACCAGTAAATTGTTGTTTGGTTAAACATTTGAATAGATATGTAAATGACTATTTTACTCTCATCCTACCCTACCCACCTACCTCTTTTTTTCCCTTTATTCAAACGACACCTTTTCCCAACCCACCCACCCCATTTCTCTTTTCCCCTTTTCTTTGTTTCAAGAATCTCTCCACCACATTATTGAATAAGTGAAAAACTGTCAAACTATTCTTCTTTCTTTCTATTATATTTTCATTTTCACCACACACATACACTGTAGAGAGAGAGAGAGAGACGGACAATAGAGAGAGAGAGAGAGAGAGAGAGAGAGAGAGAGAGGGGGGCGGATCCGCAGGGAGTGGATCGGAGGTCGGACGGTGTGGAGGAGTGTGGTTCAGAGGTCGGAGGAGAATAATATGTAGGGAGAGGAGGAGAAAGTTAGGGCAAATAAGGGAAACAACCCCCTTTTTTTTTTCATTCAGCATCACCCTATTGCTAAACCATTCAGTCTTAATGGATTCCATTAAGAGGTTGGTTTTTTAACCAAACACCCTCACCTCTAAGCGATTCAGAAGTTGCCTCTTAATAGAACCATTAAGAAGTCAACCAAACAACCCCTGAGACATAGGTCTCCCTCCATTTATGGGTATGTTTGGCAAAACTAGCTGGAGGCTGTTAGTTGCAAGCTGGTAGCTGGACGCTTTTTAAATATGTTTTGGTGTTTGGCAGAGTAGCTGGAACTTTTAATAAAATGTATAAAATGACCAAAATGGGTATAATTAAAAGCTTGTAAAGAAAGTTTTTATTTTATTTTTAAAATAGAATGAGTATTTGTGTCATTTACTAGTTAAAAGCTTGTAGCTAGTAGAGTTTTTTTTTTAAAAGCTAGTACTACTAGCTTTTCACTATAGAGCTTTTTCTGCTAACCTAAAAGCTTCCAGCTTTTCAACCAAACAAGACTTTTTATTGAATAGGAGTTTTTTCTTAAAAGCCTGAAGCTTGAAGCTTCTAAAAGTTCTTAAAATCTCTTTACCAAACATACCTTATATGGTCAAAAGTATTAAGTATCAAAATAAAAACTAACTGCACAATATTATTGGCGTTCAAAAAAGAAAAGAAAAAAACTGCATAATATTATCGCCATGAATCATACACGTATATAGATTTGGCGATAGCTTCACCAATGGTGCTTTAGGTACATTCACATTTCTCACTCTCATCAAAGTAACTATATAATTAGAAGCATCGATCACTTTTGTTGTGATTTTAGTGTTATCAATATGGCGTGCTGAAGACAGGGATAACAATGAAGCCCTAAATCGATTGAGCCATACGATAACGAGTGTTCCTCCGTTGCATTCTATGTTCTATGTGATATGAATACTTACACAGATGTTCATAACACGTACATGTGAAAATATTTGTAATGATATAATTAAAAAGAATTCTTATTATTATTGTAAAAAAATGTTATTAGGAACCACGAACCGAACCTTAAAAGGCTATGTGGTTCCGGTCCTAAAAGTTCTGATAGGCCGGGTAAAGGGTCTAACCCTCCATAACCTTTTAATGTAACAGACCTTTAGATTGTTATATATTCCTATTCTTTTATGATGCTCGTAAAAGAATTCCTCCATATAGCTTTAATAATAGCCCACGAGTTTCTTTTTTTAAGTCACTTTTCATTTCTCGACTTATGTTTTTATAACAATTTTATCATTCTCATCAGTTGGTATATTATGCGAATCTGTTATGTATACATCACAAATACACACGCGCACACACCATCAGAGCAACATACACAAATATTTACTTCAAATTTGGATTATATCGTATCTATACATATAAATCATGCCGAAAATATTTCACCAAAAATACATTGTTATTCTTATAAAAATATTTTTTAGTATTGCACTAACATTACGTGAAATCGATTACAATAACACGTAAAAAAAGAATAGTGAAAAGACTAAAGAAGAATATTATTTTATTTTTTGTGTTAAGAATACATATCAATTGGATCATTTTTATAGATTGTAGTTTTTTAATACATTATCAATATATTAATAAGTTTTGTTTTAATTAAAATATAAGCGGTTCATGTGGTTCTTAATATTAGAACCGATCCGACTTGAAAGTGATAATTCATATAAATCTAGAATTGGAAAACCAACCCATGTATTTAAAAAGGTTTGGGTCTAAGATTGTGATGGGTCCGAACCACGAAATGTTGGCACCTTGTTGAAAGAAAAAGAAAAAGAAAAAAGGGAAAGGAAAAACCCTCCTTTGGTCCGGCCGGCCGTCAGTCAGTCAGTCCGTCATTGAAGTAGAATCAGCAGCAGAGATCTCTCTATATATCTATCGGTTGGAGATTAGATCAGATCAGATCAGATCAGATCAGATGGCATACTACAGTCGTCAGCTTATTCTACGCCATTCTCACAAATCCACCATCATTACACTACCAGCAGCAGCAGCAGGTATCTTCCTCTTGTTGTTTATCTATTATTTCCAGTTTTTAATATTATGTTTATTATTATTATTATTATTATTATTATTATTATTGTAGGCCGGCGGCTCCTTTCCACACAGTTGGTGGGAGACACTCCTCTGCTCGTATGTTCCTCTTCCTTCACTTGTTGTTTTTTATTTATTTATTTATTTATTTAAGCTAATAAGCTGAGCCCAATAGGTTCGGGACTTTATACACTCGGCATTATATGATCCCCAACATGGATACTTTTCCCAAAGTCCAAGGTCTGTTGGAGTCCTTGACCGCTCCATTCACTTCCATAACCTTCAAGGCAGGAAGGCTTACATCTCACATTTGGACAAAATATACAAGCAACATCATGTTTCTTGGTTTACTCCAGTTGAGCTTTTCAAGGTACTTACTTATTTCTTTCTTTACTTATATATTATTCTTGATTTCATTCACTTACTTTTCCCTATCTTTCTGATTTAGCCTTGGTATGCCCATGCCATTGCTGAAGCTATTTTGCGCACAACTAATCTTTCTTTTCCACTTAAGGTCTGGTAACCTCACTCACTTCACTTTATACATCAACCCAACCCTTGCCATTCATTTTCTATATTTTTGTAGATCTATGAAATTGGAGGTGGATCTGGAACTTGTGCAAAGGGCATTATGGATTACATAATGTTGAATGCCCCTACCCGAGTTTACACTAACATGTCATACACGTATGTATGTCCAATCTCCATGCATCTTTTTTCTTATTATATTTATCATTGCATCTACTAATCTTTTCTGCAGTTCAGTAGAAATTAGTTCTTCCTTAGCCAAGAAACAGATGGAAACAGTTGGAGAAGTTAGCAGCCACTTATCAAAATTTAAAGTAGAATGCCGTGATGCTGCTGATCGTACCGGATGGGGTATTTCTACTACCCCTTGTTTTGCACTTTGCTGTTTTTACAAGCATGTTTAAATAAAAACTTGTTATAATTGATTAAATTTTATTTATGTTTAATAAATGAAACTTTGAGAAAGTTCTGTTTTGCTGTTGGATTGTGCAGCTGGACTTTCTCTTGTCTTCTGAGTATCCATGAACAACTTGGGAAATTAATACTTTTGCTCTTAAACAGGGGATCCTGAGCAACAACCATGTTGGGTTATAATGCTAGAGGTACCTTTTACTTTATATTTTCTCATTTAATATTACCCTTGTTTAAAACTCATTTCTTATGAACAGTTAACACACACTAGCTTTCTGTTATACTAAAAGTGGCAAATAAATGGGTTGGTAACAGGTCAAAAAGGGTTACTTTGGTGCCGGTTGGGTGGTGACCAGAAACATTTTTATCCAAAAAATTATCAGTGTGGCAGATATGATTATAAAAATACATTATTTCAGTATTACTTCAATTTTTTTCAGTAAGATGATTTATGAGGTGTTATTCACTAAAAATATGTGTTGGGTGACTTTCAACCCATGAGAGAAAAAACCCCAAATCAGCTCATTCATAAGTAAATCAATCTGCACTGTCACCGCTATGCCATGCTTTTGTCACCTCATTGTAAATTTGCAAGGTCGCTTATTTCTCTTTGTTTACTAGGTTCTTGATAATCTTCCACACGACCTTATATATTCAGAAAATCAAGTTTCACCATGGATGGAAGTTTGGGTAGAAAAGCAACAAGACAGGTAAATGGAGGCATTTAGTTATTTTTTTTTATATGAAATATGATGCATGTACATTATCCATTTTGTTTCATCTTTATTTGAGTGTAGTTCAGGCAATTGACAAAATCTTTCAAAACCTTCTTGGTCAAACGCAGGTCTGCTTTGTCAGAGTTATATAAACCAATGCAAGATCCTCTAATCAAAAGTTGTTTGGATATTTTAAATGTGGATAGAGATTATAGACCCCAAGAAACTCGGGAACCTTCATTGCCAAGCAACATTTGGGCCAAAATGTTTCCTAAACCTAGACGACGTTGGCTACCAACTGGGTGTTTGGTAAGGGTTGGTTTTTATTTGGGCTAAAATGTTTCCTATGAACTTTTTCTGAAATTGCGTATAAGTTCATGCATTTCATTTGTGTCTGATTATGTCCCTTAACTTTAAAAGTTAATGGTTCCCCGCGGTTCATTATTAACATAAAAGTACTTTTTGCATGAAAGGGGCACTTTCATATATGTGATATATCCACTAAGTACAAATCTCATATACACCCTTCTAAATTTTATAACATCATATTTAGTTACTCTTTCTGAACACTATATTTACCCATTCTGTATCGTATAAAATAGAACAGTTACTTAACGTCTTTTACTGAATAAACAAAGTGGACACTATGCTGTCAAGTTGATTTACAGTAATATTTGTTTATTCAGGGAAACGGAATGTTATAAGTACCTTATTTTATTTATTTTTACTATGGAATGGGTAAATATATACTTTTAGTGTTTTGAATATATGAGTATGATGTCATGATATTTTGAAGCATATGTATTCTTATTAAAAGGGCTACTTCGTTTAATTTTAAGCGTAGGCTTGGTTTTAAAAAGCACTAGGCGCACAAAAGCGACGAAGTCTAAGTGCATCGCGCGAAGCGCAAAGCGCAAAAATCGTGGGATTTTCGTACCCGAAGCGCGCACTAATTATATAGTTTTTTATATATCCCATAGGTTTTTAGTTTCATTTACCCAAAATATTGCTATAAATAAGGTTTTTATATGATTTTACCTATATGTACAAGCCAAAAACACCAAGGTACAACATTTTTATGCATAAAAATACATGGTGTACGAGAGGCGCGCGCCTCAGGGCCAAAAGCGACCGGAAACATGCCAAAAAATGCGCTTTTTTTGCGCCTTTGGGAAATGGGTAGGCGCAAAGCCCTGTGGTGCCCTAGGCTGTGACTTGATGTGCCTTGCGCCTAGGCGCGCTTTTTAAAACCCAGAGCGTAGGGAGTTAGTAATGTAAAAATGAAGTCAGAGATTTGTTTGCGCATTCAGTGAAAGGGCATGGGGTACCATACTTTTGACAATTGCCCTTTCAAATGTAATTAAAAGAAGATTCTGCTATTCATCCATATGTTGTAATGAAGCTTCATGTGATATTTAGAAACTTCTAGAAGCATTACATGGAGCGCTGCCAAAGATGTCAATGATTGCTTCTGATTTCAGTTACCTTCCTGATGTCAAAATACCCGGTGAAAGAGCTCCGCTGGTTTCAACCAAGGTACCATGGTTCTATAGTTTTAACCAAATTTATGGTGTTAAGGACATTGAATGCCATAAAGAACTAGCTTTTTTTTTCTCAATTAATTAAAATTCTTAACGAGATTGTGAATGTTGAAGAATATAATCCTTATTTTTTTAAACGTGACGGTTCAAGGATGTAAATTTTATATAAATAGTTAATATTGTACTGTTTCAGTAATACAGTAAAATTTTGAATATAATGATTGGGAAGATTTTTGATTTAAAATACATGTTGACTGATATTAAACCTGTTTAATTCTATTTATCTCATTAGAGATAAGACATAACCGGATCGACCCACTCATAAGTAAATCGTTTGCAGAAAGATGGAAGCAGTTCAGATCACAGCACATATCTGGATGCCAAGGTATTGTTTGCTATTCATGTTCTTTAAATACTATTACAATTAATTCAGCATAGATGTTGTAAAATACCCTTTAAATGGACAAAACCAATTAATCTCCCTGCCTCCCTTGCGAATGCTATTTTTCGTTTGTAGTTTTGACTAAAAACCAAATTCGGGAGTACACAAATAATCTAAATCAACATTTTTTGTCCCCTGACGTTGTGCTTGTCTATCATTCTTACAGGGTGATGCAGATATATTTTTCCCAACAGATTTTTGGCTTTTAGAACGTATCGACCATTACAGTTCTGGGTGGTTAAAATCAAGAATTGAGCGTTTTGACAGGTCGTCCAAACAAGGAAAGAAAAGGCGCACCATAACGGTATATTCAAGCATTTTATCTAATGTTATCAACTAGTGGTGGCAAGACAAATAGGTTGGGTAATGGGTGGAAACAGGTTCATGTTAAAACGGGCCAATGTTTCAGTACGGGTTCAAGTGCATGAAATAAATCAACTTTTACATTCTTAAAATAGAAACCAGCTTGCATCTTATTACCGATTTTAGGAACCAAGTTGCATTTTATCATTGATTATAACAATGAATGACTTGTTCAACTTGTAGGTCATTTTTTAGTTGATTTTTAATGGGTTTTTTTGTTGACGTGACATCTTATTTTTCATTTAGTGTATATATATGGCAAATGGCATTTGATGAGAAACCTAATTAACTATTTTTAGATAAAGTTTTTATAGAAAACTGGTTTTTGTAAGGGGCTGTTTGGCAACTTCTATATGGGTAAGTGCTGAACCAGTAAGAAGTCTGAACCTTTAAGTGTTGAACTTGTAAGAGGTCCGAACCATTCAGACTCAGTATAATGCTTACCCATTCAGAGACAAATGTCTCACTGATTCATACATCTGTTCGCAAAACAAACAGTCTGAATTAACTATGTCTGACTGATTCAGACATCTGTCCCATTTAGAGCTCATTAATAGCTGAAACAAACAGCTCCTTAAACAAGTAAATAAAATTACTTCAAAACTTTTTTACATAAACAGTTTTTTGCATGTGGCATGTGGTGACTTGCATGTCATCAACCAGTGCCACACCAACTTACATGTAAAATCAACTGATATGAGGTTTGACTGCTGAACCTACAAATAGAATGCAAGTTGGTTTCCATTTTGTCCCAAATTTGAAGTTGGTTGCTAAATCTGGAAGAAAAAAAACATAAAGATCTTTTCTAGCTCATTCATTTGCCCAATAACTGATTGCTTAATTATTAATTTATGATCGGAAAAAGTATTTTATTATTTTAAAATTGCAATTTAAAAAACAAAAAATTCAAATCTTTTACTAAAATCTTCATAAGGTTGTATGGTGACTATAAGCCCGTTTTGCAAAGATCTTTGTTTGACCCTTGATATAATCTACTATTATGTTTGATAATATCTATGGCGGAAATTTGTGTATGCAGCTTGATACATCGGTCTTCATGGAAGAATTCGGCCTGCCCACAAAGACAAAGACGAAAGATGGATACAACCCTCTTCTTGATGACTTCAAAAATACTAAATTTTACCTTAGTGTTCCAACACACAATACCAAATAAGATAGTTTGATCAAACAGGAGAAATGACTATCTACTGATGCCATAATTTAGGCTAATGATTGATGCCTAAACTAATAGATGTCTTTAGCTTCCTGTAGAGATTGAATCCTTAATTTTTGTGAGTGACTCCCAATTCGTCATCTGGTGTTTCAAATTCAATCTTATTACTTTTGAATTGCCATGTGGAATCATGGTAACAACCGGTTGCCATTTCCTCGCTGAACCTTCTTCATCAATGTGTTTCAAATTCAATCTTTATTAATTTTTGTGACTGACTCCCAATTCGCCTCATCCCCACTTTCCACCATGACATGTCTGTCCCAAAACTCCACATTGTACCAAAGCAAAACCTTTAGAAACAGATAGAAATGGCGCTGAGTTGTTAGCCAAGGGTTCTTTGTACCCCCCCCCCCCCCCCCCAACTTAACGGAAGTCATGGTAGTGGTTACTTTGTTGGAATTCTCTTTGAATCGAGCCACAAATTTACGATAGTGGTTACTTTGTTGGAATTAATCACCACGAATGATTTGCATTAAGAGCTCAATGACAATAATTGAATATGAATTGTAAAACGAACACAATTGTAATCTTCTTCGATAATCAATTGATTATATACTCCAACCTAATAACGAATTTAACAGATATAAGAGAAGAGCTAAAGAAATTGAAGCTTAGCCCCTGCAATTCCGAGCCAAAACCATATATAGGCATTGATCTCTTGCGTGTCATCTTAAAGATGTTGGAAGTTGCTCCGTCAATTTCTGTTAACAAGTTACAAGAAAACACTCCAAGCGGTGAGACTTGAAGTTATTCTGATGTAAGGCTAGTGGGTAAACACAGACGGGGCACACCTCCGTTCACATTTTTGCCATGTCTAGGACATCAACACTACCCCACTTCCATGTCCTCCCCTCTGTCCCATGTCCCCCCGTCCCTTATGTCCTCTCCGAGACATTGGAGACAGACCAATCACCATCACCCACCAATACCCTTGCCAGAAGCATCTGTTTCTATAACAAAGGGTACAGAAAAGTCAGGCAAAGCTAAGACTGGAGGAGAAGTCAGAGCTTGTTTAAGATGATTAAAAGCTGTTGTTGCTGACTCATCCCAAATAAAGGAATCTTTCTTCAACAAATTAGTCAAAGGCCTGGCCAACAATCCATAGGACTTAATGAATCTTCTGTAATAACCTGTAAGGCTCAAGAAACCTCTCAATTATTTAACATTTGTGGGAACAGGCCACTGTTCTATTGCTTCCAATTTCTTTGGGTCTGTGGAAACCCCTTTACAAGAAATTATGTGGCCAAGATACTCCACAGAAGTGCCACCAAAGGTGCACTTAGATCTTTTTGCAAACAATTGTTGAGATCTCAACACTTGTAACACTTGCTGCAAGTGTTCCAAATGTACTCCCCTAGAAGCACTGTACACCAGGATGCCATCAAAGAACACTAACACAAATTTCCTCATAAAATCCTTGAAAACAGTATTAATCAAGGATTGGAAGGTTGCAGGGGCATTGGTCAAGCCAAAAGGCATGACAACAAACTCAAATAAACCTTCATGTGTTCTAAAAGCTGTTTTTGGAATATCATCCTCAAACATCCTTATCTGATGATACCCTGCCGTGAGATCCAGCTTAGAAAAAATTGCAGCTTTGCTTAATTCATCAAATAAGTCTTCCACCAAAGGAATGGGATAGCTGTTCTTAACTGTAGCCTCATTGAGTCTTCTGTAATCAATACAGAATCTCCAGGTGTTGTCTTTCTTTTTAACCAACACCACAGGGGCTGCAAAAGGACTTGTACTACCGCTTACCACTCCTGACTCAATGAGCTCTTTTGTGAGTTTTTCTATAATATCCTTTTGAGATGCCTGGTATCTATAATTGTACTGGGCCTCAGAATTTGTAATGCGCGTTAAGATAATCATGCCTGACACCAAAAAAGCCCTCTCGCGCCCCCTGTTATGGTGTTCCCGGCGCTATATTAAAAAATAACGCGGCCACAACGATGAGTCTTAACAAGTTATCTTGAGTTAAAGCGCAATTTTCGTCACTATAGCCTAAAACCCTAAGTTACTATGGTTTGTCGGGTTAACACATTACATCCTTGGACCTAACCGTCTTAGGTTTTTTTTTTTTTTTTTTTTTTTGGTGAAATTACTAACATGCCATCCTTCCATCTTTTTCTCCAACCCTCCCATCACCACTACCACCACCACTCAGACCGTCCACCACAACCACCACCACTCCGACCGTCCACCACAACCACCTCATTCTCTCCCAACACTCACCTGCAACGCCACCACAACCCGCCGTTCCAAAATCATTTTCCCAATATTTTCGATTAATGATATAAAGACTCTAATCCACTTCTCAGGCCCTCGTATTTCACAAAACCCACCCACATACGTGTTTAAGATAGATAGTAGAGAATCAAGACAAAGGTAGGGCGATGGCGGAGACCCGGTGACGCCATCCTCCCTCCGGCGTGCGAACCACTCAAACCTCACAACTCGAGTATGACGCGTCTAGTAATGGTGACGGTTCACATATTTGTATTTTTATTGTCATCGAAGTGAGGAACTCGCGATACAATGAAAAATACAAATTTATCCCATTCGTCAATAGAGTGTAAATTGATCAACCCATACAAGCTCAACAATTTTTTAGATATTCTGACAAAAACACAAAGCACAAACATTTTAAAATCGACATGCTATGACATTTAAACATTTTCGTATGATATGTGTTTCTTGTACACACACCAAGGAAAAGTTAACGATGAAAGAAAACTTTTAATTACAGTTTACATAATTTGTTTTAAAAATGTATTTTAAAGCAATATACATAAAGAAAGAAAAAAAACTCATAATTTATGTACGTTTTACATTGTCTTGATTGATAGTGATGTAATATTTATGCTTATAAAAAAAATAATTGTATTGTTAAATATATCATATAAAAAGATGCATATGTACTTTGACATGTCAATTATATTATATATATAGAATCAGAACCTCAATAGACATACACACCAAATAAATAAAGACATAAACACCAAATAAAAAATGCAACCCCTAACCCATTATTAATACTTGCCTTAATTTGTCTACAAAACAAAACTACCCCAACCCAACCCAACCCAACCAAAAGAAATGACCATGAACATGAAGGTTTTTGATTTAGCTCATGTCTCTCAGCACAACAACAGTAAAGATTGTTGGGTCATCATCAACGCAAGGGTAAGAAACCCTAGTTAGCTATGACTTGTGTTGTTCTCGATCAATTTTCATATGATTTGAGCTAGTAGACTAATTATTTGATTCTGCCAGGTCAGGTGTACGATGTTACCAAATTCCTGAACGACCACCCAGGTGGAGATAACGTGCTGTTAGACGTGGCAGGTATATATATATTTTTATAAAAACTAAACATATTCATTCTATTCACATTAATTGGTTAATTAAACATATATATATATTTATGTTGTTTTAGGCAAGGATGCAAGTGAGGAGTTCGAGGATGCAGGACATGGAAGTGCTGCAAGATTGATGTTAGATGAATATTATGTAGGAGAGGCCCATCTTTTAGCACCGTTTCATGGTATTTCTACGACGGTCAACCTTAAAGAAGAAAATCATATTAATAATCTCAAACAAGGGAAAATCATGGAAGAAGTTAACGTGCTAGCTGGTTTTATCATGAAATCGGTTGGGCTACTTCTGCCCATAGCAATATTGGGTGGTGTTATTGCTTTTGTGTTGTACAACCTAGTGATGTGAAATTTGCAATATAATGAATACTTATTTTGTGTTTTATTTGGATTAAATAAATAATAGTCAATCATTATTCAAGGTCAAACTTACGTGGTACTAGCTTGGATATATTTTGTTATGAGTAACAACATGAATAAGAAGTGGCAAGAGCTAGCTAGCACTACAATGAAACTGACTAACTTACCCTTTTGTAATATCTAGTGAGTTGAGGAGTTCGTATTGATAATTTGGAATGAGTGAGTAATTTGAAGATTAAACTACTAGTTGGAGGCAATAGATCATGGTTAATCTTTACGGTTCGAGCTTCCACAAAAAATACAAAAAAATAAATAAAGTAATAATATGAACCAAGTTATCCTAATCTTAAACAGTGTAACAAAAATAAGAAGGGTGGGAAAGATACAAAAACACATTGGATCACGAAATATAACACAATGAGTCACAAAATATAACACAATGTCAATAATTATAACACAATACTGAGAAAAAACGACACAGTGAATCCTAAAAATGACACAATGACAAAAATAAAAAAAAGACACAATGCAAGATAAAAGACACAAATGATTATAGCTACAAGTTAAAAAAACGAAAAAACTTAAAAACTAAGACTAACCGATATGGAGACGCCCCACCCCCGTCCCTCCTTTTTTGCCCCGTCCCAAATCCCCACACCGCCCCCTCCCCCGTCCTCTTCCACCCCTGTCCATCCCGTCTCGTCGAGGACATTTTGGACGCTCCAATCATGTATTTTTTTTTCTTTTATTTTGAATTTGAACCAATAGGGTGTTTTCCTGTTTTTTTTTTTTTTTTGAATGCTTGAGACATGGAGTGTTGAGGTACGTGGCACTGAGACATAATATTTTTGGTGTCTCCACACCCTATAACCTAAGATCCTAAGGTTCAATAAGACGGTTTCAATACTTTTAAACGAGTTCAATCAAATTTCGTTTGATACAAGGCTTCCTATTTTTATTTTATCTTGGTTCATAACCGATCATAATCCGTAACAATGGACTTGGGTTATATGAGGTGTGGTTTACAAAAATATCTAAAAAAGGAAACAAAAATCTGCAAAATCCCGATTCTGTGTGTCAAACCTCATGTCGTCGTCTTCTTCTTGTAGTTGTCTTCCGCTTAGCTTTAATGGTGTTCCTTCATGGCACAGAAGAATTCCTTCACAATTCCATGTTAATTTCCCCAAACGCACACCCAAATCTCACATTTGCTTCACTTTCAACAAAAACAGCAGCGGCGATGATGAGGAGGAGGAGAAAAGATGGCTCCGAGAAGAGCAGCGCTGGTTGCGGGAGGAGCAACGCTGGATTAGGGAGCAGCAACGCTGGGAGGCTGAGAGGGAAACTCTCTTGAACCAAATCAAAGCTCTCAAACTCAACATTCAGGACCTCACACGTCATGGGGATACTAATAATAATAATTCTGTTGCCAAGCTGCTGCATCTGTTGAAGAAAGAGGTGACTCAGATTGCGGAGACTGGTTCTAGTGCTGCGCCTTTGGTCATCGAGGCGATTGAAGAGGTGGTTGTGAAGGCCGAAGAAGCCGCGGCTGAAGAGGTGGTGGTGAAGGAGGTTATTAGGGTTGAGGAGGAGGAGGATGAGACGGTGCTTAATAAGGAGGTAGATATTAAAAGGATAACGTTGAGGCCAGGATCAGAAGGTGATCAGGTTCAAATGTTGCAGGTTTGCATTCTTTCAATAATCAAATCAATGTATTTTTGGATAGAAGCAGACAGACAGCTTATGATTTGATTATATGTTTATTTGGGAAATTTGGGAGTTGCTTATCTGATTCGGGTCATTTGACATCTTAAATTAGCAGAATTGTCAAAAACGCACTGTTTGTTGTACAGGAGGCATTGCTAAAATTAGGATTTTATTGTGGCGAGGAAGACGAGGAATTTGCTAGCTTCTCAAGTGGCACAGAGAGAGCTGTGAAAACATGGCAGGTGAGCTGACTTACCAATTCCATTTTCTACTCACCAAAACACACTGAAGATGTTTTATTGTTTTTTTACTTTCCATTGGTTTGGTGCGTTAGTTTACATGTGTGATTTGTGTTTGCAAGTCTTCCATAGGTGTGCCTGAAACTGGCATAATGACAGCAGAGCTTCTGCAAAGATTATTCATAGACCAACAAGACCCGACTTCTGCCTCCAAGGTTGAAACTTGATACTACCTGAATTTAGAAATCCTATCCTAGTGTTTTCAAAAAGCGTGCCTCATCCTGCTTCTTCAAAATTCTGTATTTTCTCTAATAATCAGATGGTTTATTAAACGCTATTTCTGATTATTTGCTTTGGTAAACACATAATCTTTTAGCTTAACCCAACCCAAAGAGGTAAAATATGCCACCTCTAAAGGCCAATTTAACATTCTTTGGTTGTTCTAGGAGGGTGCAAATGGAGTTGCTGCAAATTCTATAGCAGAAACACCAGAAATTCCTACAAAAAATGTGAAAGATGTTCCAGAACCTTATGTGTCGGAAAATCGAGTCTTTCTTCTTGGAGAAAACAGATGGGAAGACTCCTCCAGGCTGAAAAACCAAAATACTCAAAGTCAACCAAATAGCAAAGGTGTTGTGAAGACAAAGTGCATTACATGTCGTGGGGAAGGCCGGTTATTGTGCTTAGGTGTGGTTTCTTATTCCCTAAACAACCTTTTCGAATAAACACAAGTAGGTTTTCAAGTCCGAGTCGATACTCAAATGAACATAAATTATGGTTAATTCCCACAATATTATTTGATCAAGAAAACTACTCAAAAGCTTGATTACAATCCACAATACCCAAAGCATGGTATTTATAATCTAACCTATCACGTTAGACTACAACTAGGATTGCTTAACTAATTATATAATATTGGACATGATAATTAACCCTAACAATTAAACCTAAACGTATTTACTTGTTTATAATTATCCACTCCCAGTTTCCCTCACTTCACCTTGCATGCCAAGTAAAGCTATCATGAAATTCCCAACAGGTTTGGGTTGAACTGTTTTATCCTTTTTAGGTTTTTTTTTTTTAAATAATTAATGTATTATGTGTAATTGCAATGGCCATATTACTCTTATTATATTAATAAAATACTTTTTTATAAACTAAACGATTTAGGACATCCTAAGCATTTGAATACACTTTAGGCAACCTTTTGACCAGTTTCTTTTGTACAAACCATTTTGATGCCTTATACATGGGTTGAAATGCCAAATTTAAAAGCATAGTTTAGTTCTTTAAGTTCGTGATGTGTCCAGTTTGATCAATGACCCTGAATAATACCAATTGGGTGTTTGTATTACACTATTACTTTCTAAAAGTGATAATTGTGACTTGGAACTATCAATATTAGATAATAAAAATGTGTGAGATTAGACAAATAAACTGTTTTCTTAGAACCTCATACCAGCTTCTTTATACTTGATTACGTTACTCACAATAATAACGTTTAAGTTAACATCCAAACACTTGCTAATTATTGTGATCGATCAGTTCATTTGTTTTTTTACAAGTTATTTTGTTGCAGAATGTGATGGAACGGGTGAGCCAAACATTGAGCCGCAGGTTAGCATATACTTTGAAAGCTTTGTTATTCAACTAATAGGCTACATGCAAACTATATTTTAAATTAGTGTAAAATAGAAATCCACTTTCATTATACTATCGATTTTAGCAACAAATAGAAAGGTGTTTTTCACATGTTAAAAGGTGATCCTCTAAAAGAAGATCATGAGAATGAATATCAAATATTACATACACTATATCTAAGAAGATGTCAGTATGTCACATCAACAACGTTTAAACGATCACGTTGCTATATAATCAATTTTATAAATGGTTATGCCAAACGTATCCCTTTTTTTAGTGAATGTAAATCACGCAAGTCATTCCCTTTTTTTTTTGTCTCCCATTGGAGGGTTTAACAAGCATATAGAGGGTACATTTAGGCTAAGAATTATAGTGTTGGGTTTTGGTGCAGTTTTTGGAATGGGTAGGTGAAGACACAAAATGTCCGTATTGTGAAGGCGCTGGTCATTCGATTTGTGATGTGTGTCAAGGAACAGGAGCAGGTGCTGCATAATCCACGGATATATTATCACCATTGACTACGGGATTTTGTTTTGATCATACATGTAAGTAGAAGCAACATAGCTATCCCCAAATGTGTAGATGAGTCAACAAACATTTAGCTATTTATGCATATCACTTGGGTTAACAAACAAGAAGCTACTTTCGTTTTGTATCATTGAAAGATGTGTTAAATTTTTAACAAATATAGATTAATATCGCCAACTTGTTTTGCTTTGTGTTTACACAATACTTTCTCTTAATTTTATTATGTTAACCATTAAGACTTTGTTTTCTTGATTTCTATTTTGGTTGCGATAACATGAAGAACCAAACCGGTACCGAATTATCGAACTTATCTTTTTTAAATTTCATATGTTATTTTTTCTCTCTTTGACTTAATTTTAGGTTTTCTCTCTTGGTTGTGATATCGTGAGGAATCGAGTCGCTATTGAACAAATGTTTGTGGCGGAGCGCGGATGAATCCCACTAGTTAACTTTTAAATGCTCTTATCCATAATATGCATATAAGATTGAATCAGGATTTAGAGAGGAAATGCGAATGTTACCTCGAGAGTGATTCACAACAAGAGTGCCATAGTTTTAGTTGGTCTAAAACGGATGTTAAAATAAACCTAAATAAATAGGCAGAGGATTTATTTTATTTTATTTGCACAAACCGGGTTTTTTCAGTACTTGGTTTTGGGTATAGAACCGGTTTCGGGTAGGGTCGGGTATCACTTTGACCGGGTATTGAAAAAATCGGTTTCAATTTCGGTTTCGGCTCCAAGCATAAAAAAACTATACCCGGTATATCCGGTTTCAGTTTTTCAATACCCGGATCTGGGTATTGAAAAAAACCCAGGTACTGAAAAAACCCGGGTATTCCGAGTATTGAATTCTTTGTATACAATCACGTCGAAAGGTAGTGCGACTTAGATGATTATAACGCGGTTGTAGAGTTCTTTGGATGAGACGTTTCAATCTTGGGTTGTCGAAGTGGTCAAATGACAACCCCTCTTGAATCACGAAGTGACCCATTCCTTCCCGGACCGCCTCAACATCAAAATGTCAAATAGTCAGGTTGCTTGACATATGCTTTTTGGGTGTTCGGAAAACCCGGTTCCGGGCAGGGCCGGCCCTAAAAATTCAAGCTCGAGCCGAGCTACAAAAATTGTGCCCCTTAGCCTTAGCTTTAGGCCTTAACGAAATAAATAATGTAAACTATTTTTTAAGCTATGATTAAAGTTATATCAAATTTTATTTCCCACTTAGGTTGTAGTATAACGGTAGAGGGAACAAACCCTCTTGAGGGGGTTGAGAGTTTGAATTCCACAAAAGGTGAAAATATAAATGGGTGAAAGTTTGACAATTAAAAAAAATTGTTTCATAACAAAAATAAAAGTAAAAGGAAGTCAAAATCAACCGGCAAAAAGCAAAAACAACTAAGTGAGAGCCCTTTTAATTTCATCTTTTTCATTCTCTCTAGTTCTAAACTCATTAATAAATCATTTCATTTTCATCTTTAATTCTTAACCTCTCAACATTTCCTTACTTTCTGTTTTATATAAACCACCATTCACTTTGATTAAACTTGATTAACAATTTTAGGGCTCAAACATACAAAAATCAATCGAATTAAAGACATCACTGTTAAGAAAACTTGTATTGCCGAAGGGTCAATGTGCCCCAGAGAAATTGAGCCCGGGCCGGGAGTCCTCCCCGCACCCCTTAAGGACCAGCCATGGTTCCGGGTATAAATCGGGTCTGGTTCTGGGTCCGACTTTTTACATAGAAATATATATACCATATGCGTACCCGACAGATAAGGTCAGGTACGGTTTCAGGTATTAAAAACGGTTTTTTTTAATACCCGATTTCAGGTTTTTTTTCCTGGTTTCAATTCTAGTTCCGGTTTCTTGTGCACCTCTAGTTGAAGGAGTGCATGGATTTTGGCCGTGTAACCGCACAACTATTAACCGACTTAATAAAACAAATAATAATAATAATAATACCCCGATTATTGTGACTTGTCATTCTTGTCTTTTATCTTTGTTTGCGCTCGTCGGATTTCACAAACAAAGAAAGAAAGAAAGAAAGAAACCCAAGTAATATTATAGTAAGACCATGTGTAGTGGGGCTTTATATTTATAAAGCCCCTGAATGTGATTGGTCCACGTGGCTGCTGAGTCAGCGTGGAGAGAGAAACTGAAAAAGGGGTGTAGTGGTGGGGCTTTATTTATAAAGCCCCTGTTTGTGATTGGTTGATTTTTTTTTTTTTTTTAATCTTTTAATTCAAAATAATTAAAATAAAATGCAAATAAATATAAAAAAATTACAAATAATAATAAAAACACCAACTAATATTAATTAAATTAAAAAAAACAAACAAGTTAAATAAACTACAATACCAAATTAAAAAAAAACAAACAACTTAAATAAACTACTGCAGGTTATATTTCGCAAGGATTTGTTGTCTGTGATGCATCGCGAGGAGTAGGGCTTCTCCCTCGAGGTGGTCGATCGGTTTGGACAAAAACTCGATGTCCTTTTCCCTTTGCCTCGCCTCTTGAATGTCGACGAACCTCTTATTCTGGGCCCGGATAAAATTGACCGGGCATGCCCAGAAGTTGCGCGTATTGCATGGTACTCGCGTCAAACTCGCCCCAGTTTGGTGGCAGCGGAGCAGTAGTGTTTGGCCTCGTGGTGTTTGGCCTAGCACCCGGTCGACCCGGGACCCCGAACGGTGAACCATATGGAAACATCTTTCGCGTTTTTAGTTTGTGTGTGGTTTTTAGTTTGAAAGTATATGTTTGTATGTGTGTTTGTATATGGTTTGGTATATATAAATACCTTTAAAAAAAATAACCGTTCAAGAATTAAAAATGGACAACGGTCCATTATTTGACCGTTCAAAAAATGCCTGCCATCGAGCCACGTGTCTGAATATGATTGGGCCAAACAAATTCACTCGAGCGTTATAAAAATCAAGCCCCAACCTAATTTTAACATATAGCGCCCAGGTGTAGGGGTGTTTGGGGCGCTATATTTGAATTTTTTTGAAAAATAACGCTCGACTACGGCTGGTCTAAGTTTAATCATCTGATCTTCTCTGATATTATTATTCTATATATTTGTTTCTTGTAATCTTCTTATTCCCTACGCATCGCATGCATGTTTCCTCCAATTCTATTTATATGTTTTTTTTATTCCATATAATTAAATATTAAATAAATATCATCGTCGCGAATGCTTCACCATAATGGGTTTATGATTCATGTTTTTTCGGTTCCGCTTTACATTACATGTTTAATACCTTTTTATTTAGGTCGGTTACTTCTCTTGAATAATTTATGCTAGCCTGTCTTAGGTTTATGTTTTAAAATTTGGGTTTTGTCTCAGACCTATTTTCATATTTATTTATTTATTTATTTATATATGTTGTTGTTTGCACTAACGTTGATTTTGAATTTATAAATTAAGCAAAAGCACTAACGTTGATTTTGGTGTGGTTTTTATAGATTGGTTGAGGAAGATTTGGAAATATGGATGATGATGATGATGATTCAGAGATGATTAATGCTGCAAAGACAGGAGAAGAAAGGAAGATAGCACTTGGCATTGCCCCTAAATCTCTCTTAAACCACACACCATACTGCTCAAAAAAGAAACCCAAAACGCCCTCTGATTGGGATTCCACCCCAACACCAAAACCTCACAGCTCAAGGTGGTGGGATTGAACTACCTACCCCAACACCAGCTGCTATAAATCATATCCAATCTCAGCAAAGCAGCTGGATTAGCAACCATGATTGCTGCTATGCGTCCTGATATTCATAGCATTGATGAATATGTTAGGAACACAACTATGTGTGGCCCAACATATTGGAGACTTCACCACATGTTATAAAAGCTGTGATGGAAGCTATTGAAGGGATGCGTGTGGCTTTGGGTGCAGCTGTGGTGCTGAATTATTGTTTACAGGGGCTGTTCCATCCTGCAAGGAAGGTTCGGGAAGTGTACTGGAAAATCTACAACTCGCTCTACATTGGTGCTCAGGATGCCCTTGTGGCTGCTTACCCGGTGTTTGAGGACAAAGGAGACAGCATTTACAGTCGGCCTGAGCTGACCGTGTCTTGGATTACAGGTAGTTGTTCAAAGGTGAATGAACAAATAGTCATGATCAAACGGTAAGTCAAAACTTGTTGCATATCATGACATGTGTATCGTATAATGGAATTTTTGGTTATTTGATGGATGGTGGTTTTAATTGATTGTTTGTTTGTTTGTTTGTTTGAAATGGCTGGAACTGCTGATCTTGGAGGGGGTACTACTTGCTACGTGAAAAACAAACTCTTTCCTTTGATTATTATGTGTCATTATTAATTTTTATATTAGACTGATTTATGGACTATTATTCATTTGAAGCAAAATTTGTTCCTTGAAGCATAATAAGTGGTGGGACGTGGTCTGAAACCTGGGTTGTTTCTTGGTAATCAATATTCATCATGGTGATATGTATCTGTCATTGTTACAATAAATATTGCTATGAAAGTTGGGACATTCAACTTGAAGTTAATTAGCTGTTGAAGTCCGTTTCAGTTCTAGCTTTCCAAATAGACCTAAAGACTCCTGCAGCTGCTTGAAACCACCGCACCTGTCCTGTCCTGTCCTGTGTCATATAACAAGGAACCCTGGCCTGGGATACGCAAGTTCCACTTTAGATTAGATAGATAGATGGCCCTTGAAAACAAAACAAACAAATTCATCTTAGGAGGGAGGAACCTAGCTGATAATTTTAAGCCAAATGATATTATTAGCAAACAACGGAGGAGACCATGGGTATATATATTATTTATTTATTATTTGTGGTTCCACTGATTTCAGGTGCACATAAGTTCCTTTCCATATGAAATTTGACGATGATTAAATCAAACACAATCAATCTCAACTTAATACAATGAAAAGAGAATATTTACCCACAAATTCAACTCTCTTATGTTTGAAGAAAAGTAGGTTAGGTTGGTTACTAGAAACAAGAGCTAAAGATGTTAAGGAAGGAAGGAAGAGCAATGAGCACTACCCTCTTCACATGTTAACATTATCATTACAAGTTTAGTATCGATTGCCTTAAAATTAAGAAAGATTTCATGGGTGAAATTATGCTATGCTATGCTGGGTCATATCAACAAGTATTTATTTATTAAAAGAGTTTATACAAAACAAAACAAATTGTATCCATACACCAACACACCACACCATGGTTTGTTTTTAATGGATCCCTTCACTTCACTTCACTACCTTACCTTATTCAAAACAATAACTACTCTCTCTTTTGGAAACTATATATATATATGCCTCATATTGCCCTGCCCAACAATGAATCAGATGATATATTAAAAGGTAGGTCCTACCCCATTTCAGGGAGGATTGGTTTATTATATACGCTCCGTACACAACATTTTCATTGTCACATATGCTATGCTGTCTGTGTCAGCAGCTGCAATTAAACACCGAGCCGCTCAAACACTTGGCTTCGTGAACTATCTTTTTAACACTTGTCCTCTCACTGGTGTGATCCAAGGGTGATGACACTCTATTCATCATGTTAATTTCAGGTGCACGTAATACCACCTTTGCTGGAGATAAAGCCCATTGCATACCCCATATTGCAAGCGGTCTCATGTATACAAGCGACCGGAAATGCCCATCCATCGTCCATCCCTCTGGCGTTTGAAATGCGTATCTGTAACACACACACACACACATAATAACCAGTCAGTCACATGTTCTTGTTCTACTTCCTTTACCATTCAATTTCAAAGATCCAGGATACTTACCCGAAACCATCTTCTGACCAGCCAGCTGTAAATATACCTTCAGCAGTTGAAAACCCCTCCTCTTCCATACCCGCATGAATCATAGTGGCTGCCACCCCATAAGTAACCCCAGACCACACTTCACGAGACTGCATACAAGTTTCGTCCACTTTTCCATTAGGATGCATACCGTTCACCGCACCCATCCTACCCCCACCAACTTTCATAACATTGAAATCATAAATCTTCTGTAAACTGCTTCGAATTTTGAACTCATCAAACAGATTTGGTAAACCCGATGATGCCATATACCATTGACCCGCTAATTGGTCAGCCTGAATCGATTTACTATTACTACTTGACCGCTATCATAATTGAAGTAGGACCCGTTCCATAGTTTTGATTCGAACGCGGCTTTCGCTTTGATGAATTTACTTTTATACTGCTCCGCGGTGGTTGAATCGCCTAGCTGTGCAGCCATGGCAGCAGTTGCTTGAAGTGCTGCCAGCCATAAACAGCCACAATATGCACTAACACCATGGACTGTCCACGCATCATATGTTTGGTCTGGGAAACCGTCGTTTTCAATCAAACCGTCAAAGTCTCGGTCAAACTGGTCCATGTAAGCCATGGCGGCGCAGACGGCAGGCCATACTTCAGCTCCAAACGATAAATCACCCGTTGCAGCAAAGTCTCGGTAAACTTGAAGGACAAATTTAGGGTTTAAATCTTTCCATTTGCTCGTATCATGTATGTTGTATGCATTCATTTCATGCCATGGATCATGAGTCCCAAGATCATGTGGGATCGCCCCTTTAACTTTTCGAATCCCACTTCTTCCGTCTGCTAGGAATTTGACTTTTCTTTGGTCTTCAAATAAAACAGCTCTTGCAAATTCCCGTTGAATACTGAGTTCTATTTTTGGAAAGAGTTCAAGAAGAGCAAAAGATGCATAGAAATGAACATCATATGTACACCACATGATGTATTCCACACCTTCCAAATATAGAAAGCTACCAACATCTTCGTTGCCGTTATTTGAATTCAGACGTTTGTTCTCTTCTCCTTCGGGCTCATCTTCACTAGAAGTCGCAAAAGAATTTTCCTCATCATATGTAGAACCATTGTCGTTGATGTCATTATGATCATTAGTTGTTATTTTTGATTGATGCTTTTGATCATGCATGAAGTCTGCTGCTGGTAGTGGTGTGTCTGAAAAAAGTTGAACAGTTACTAAACGGTAATTAATAAGAAGAGATGTGAAATTACAGGACAAGCTGCCATGAATGATAAATCAAGTATGTTGTGTTTGATAGGAACTAGTACCAATCCAGATTGTGCCACCAGCAACCAAGAAGTAGAGCTCATTGAATAATGTAAATTTGTACCTGAAAGTGAGTATGCCGATATTATATTAAATCAAAATGGGATAATTAAAATCTATAAACATGGTGCAAGGAGATGGTCTTTAGATGTGCTTATGCAATTTCTCTTATATATCCGTGAAAACCTACAATGGGACCCACTTATATGGGACCACAGTTTCCGCTGCCTTCAAGAGGGGTTAAAGGCTCACTAGAACTCTAGAAATTGAATTTAAACCAGGTTATGCTTATGCAAATTGAGGTTATGCATTTACGCTGAATCCACTTACCACCATGCCGCCCGTTGTAGGTTTTGCTTATGCTAATTGAGGTTGTAATGATCACCCTTTTATGATAATTTGAGTTTTCGGCAAATTCAGATTATTTGAATTTTGAAGTAATATATAAAATGATGTTAAAACAAAGATCAACCCTTCAAGAGGGATTATATCAGATTAGCTTATTTATAGGAGAAGTTACCATTCTGGTAGCTTGTCGTTTTTGAGGATTGGATTTTGCCATTTCTCAATCTCTTCTTCCCACCTCTTGTAATCTGATTAAAAAATCAAGAAACAGATGCAAATAAATTGTGAACACATAAAACAATTAACCAATTTGAATTCATCAGCATAAAACAATCAAACTACAAGATTACAACGCTTACTTGTTAGAGCATCATGAACCAAGTCCTCAGCCGCCCTCTCAGAAGTACCATAGTATCTAGTGTACCGCCTGGAAAAGAATAGTCACAATTATACAGCATAACATTTCAAGACTAGTTTCATTAAATACCTCCTGGAAAGAACTTCATATATATCCTTTTAATATGTCACAATTTTATCCTTCTAAAGTTCATAATATCACATTTACCCTTTTAAACCATTAAAAATATGCTCACTTCCTTCATTCAATAAAACAGCATGTTAGAAGTAACTGTTTTTATTTCATTTACTATTGAAAGGGTATAAGAGATATTATAGAATTTAAAAGGATATATATGAAATTAATGCGACAAATGAACTCAGAAATATGAAAGGTAACCTGTGATACGATTTCCCTTTCATAAATTTGACTTTCGGAGATGACCATGCAATAGCAAATGCCACAGTGCACTTCCCGTTTGGTTCAACCCATGTTGAAGCAGACACTGCAGCACAATTTGCATCCCCAGCTGACGAAGGAACTGCGGGGCCAGTATTGAAGTTATCCTGATCAAAATGACCATCCTACAAGAGAAAATTGATTATTAGAAAACACAAAAGATTATAATAGGAGTATAAACAATAGAATAATTACCTGTTCCATTTTACCCCACATTTCTTTAGCAGTAACAGAGGTTCCTTCAGACAAACCAAAACTAGGCAAAACTGTAACATTTACATTCTGGGTTTCACAGGCGGCAACAGCAAATGTAACAGGATGGTTCCCTTTAGCTGTCCTGCAAAGCATAATTTTTTTTTTTAAATATGTCCCAAAATTTATGTTATTTCAATTGTAAATTGTAATCTCGTTTTGACAAATAAAACAAGTTAGAAGGTTTTTTTGCAATAAAAACACAATTTGGCCCTTTCAACCAGTTTGAACAGTTTCCTTAAGCTAGTCGTCTAATCTGGTTGACCGGTTAGACATAAGCATGACCCAAACTGACCCATTCGTAAGTAAACCGATTGAAATTGCCAGTCATGAATTATGAATATATACTGTTGACTTACTTGTGATGTAGAAGCACACCTGAGACTCCATCTTCACCTCTGTCATCAGAAGAACAGAAACGTTACAACAATGAATACAAAAAGCTGTTGATTTTGAGCACCAAGTAAATAAGACTTACATGAATGGCTCGTTTACATGATCCCCAGAAAGATGTGATATACCCCCAATTGAGTTCTGTAATACAAACACAATAATTAATATTTAAGAAATCAAAACGGACACTCTTAAGTGCTAAAAGACAAGACTTACAGCCCAAGTCAAGAGAAGGCTAACTTGTGCCCTTTCTTTGCCGGTATTCACCAACTAACAAATAAAAAAGTAACAACCTTGTAATTAGATTATACTGGAAGAGATGCAAGATAACAAATCACATATATTAAAAATATACCGTATAAACAAAAACAGATGTCGGGAGGCTACTATCTCGATAATTATGTGGCAAAAATGGTGAGATTTGGCGACATGACACTTTCAGTTCTGGGTCAGGTTCGCCTAATAAGAAGAAAAAAAATAGCAAAGATAGCTCTTAGTTTCATGTGAAGGAAAGGTAAAATAAGTCAAACCATGTTTAATACATAGTACTGAATAGTGCCAAAACTATACCATCATAAACGGTCCATGCACGTGGGAACAATGCATGATATGTGGAATGCTGGCCACTTAAATTCCAGCCCCATGATGATAAACCTTGATCTGTACATTTTCTGGAATACAAATTAAAACTAAAGTCATCACATCCGCACTGCTGGTGAAATTTAGGGGGTAATTTCAAACCGTTAACCTATCAATGGGTCGATTTGGGCTATGTCATATCTGTAGCAGGTCAAATTGGCCATGTTAAAGATTACTTAAAGAGGAAACTGGTAATGGGTCTGATGTCGTCCAAAGTGATTTTAATGCAAATAATCTCTTGAAATGTGTAAAGAAAAAATTAGATTAATATTGCCATAATATGTTTTTTTAATCATGTTTTAAGCAGTACACTTGTAAAAAAATTGGACAAAACATGTTTCGGGTCAGCCCAACAGGACCCATAACACAAACTACCTGTTTTTGACTTGTTACCCAACCAGCCCATTTGCCACCTCTGGATGAAACGATACACAGGTATGTCATCAAAAGGAAAATTAAACTGTTTATCCAATTACCCTATCCCTTCATGTTGGCCCGGGGATAACACTGATGCATACTTTTTATGGCCACCTTCTCGCGATATAAAAATCTGTATTCATTAGCATAAGGATTCATCATTTAGCCAAAAATCATCTAAGATAAGAACAAACTGACTTGCATGCTACTAATGTTTCGCTATTAAATGTTCTACACAAGGTATAAGCATACACGGAGACAAATTATTTTACAGAATTCAACAAGTATATAAGTAATGACTAATGAATGATAATTTAAAGGCTGAGATTTACAGAGAACTGATTGGCCATCACAGGGGAAGCCTCACATGTACCCGGAAGGATTTGGAATTGCCTAAATTCTCCTCTAAAACCTCTAGTTATGCTGCCACTTCTGAAAAAAAAAAAAAAAAAAAAAAAAAAAAAAAAAAAAAAAAAAAAGATGTTATATATGAAAATGATGTAAAATGAAAATCATTTATTGGTGAGAAGCCAGAACAGAACTTACCCCATCCCACCAAGGGGAACCCCTTGACTTGCAAGTGGTTTTCCTTCACGATTGAAAGGATCAATGGGTGCCCTCTGAACACATTAAGCCAAGAAGCATAAGCATAACAGCCACTTGTGGAAACAGTGAATAGTTTTGTTGCAAAGTAAGGACTAAACATCACATCTTGCAGCAATGAAGATATTAGACGGCCAAAAAAAGCTCACACAGCCCTTACAGAAAAGGAGTTAAGTAACCGGATAACCAACTTGTTCTTGTTATATGTATGTTTGTAAAAGTGATGGCAGATTATCCAATTATTCGTTTTAGTATCCAAGTAACTTACTTGTGCTTATTATCAAATGGTGGAATACAACTATCTATCTTAACACCTTTTTTTGCCTCCTAAAAAAAAACAGAACTAGGAAAAAAAAAAGGATGATAAATGAGGGTTAGGATCAAATACACAGTGAAAGAAAAATAGGAAGTCGTAGGAAGGGTATCAAACGGACTCCGATTGAACTCATTCAAGCGGCATTGGATTCGTTTTATCGAACCCTACAACGTGAGTTTTTAGGTCTTCGTTTTTTTGAGGTTTTAGCTTGTGGTTTTTAGAATATGCGTTATATCATTGTGTCTTTCATGTACCATTGTGTCTTTTTCTTATTTTCATCATTGTGTCATTTTTTCAATTGATTGTGTCTTTTTTCTTCAGCATTGTGTTATATTTTTTGGCACTGTGTTATATTTTGTGGTTCATTGTGTCATATTTCATGATTTATTGTGTTTTTTGTATCCTTCTCACCCTTCTCATTTTTATTACAGTATGAAACAATAAAAAATCTAAAAACCACAAACACCCCTTAAACCATGTCTTCCTTATCTCAAGAAATCTATTATTATTATTTTGTTTTTTTTTTAATCAAAATGCTAAGATAATGCACACACAAGAAGAACATAGTTGGAACATTTACCCTTCCATGGGAGGCCTCTTCCCGGACATATGACCACAAACGTAAACCAAGCCGCATCTGCAATCAATCAATCAATTTAATTTATAAAAACACAACATCAATCAATGATTCACGTTTTAAGCAACATAAAGAAGACTGAAAGAGAAGACATAAAAAAAAAGACCATTTTAAGTGCTTCCATAAAAGTAATACTGAATTCCTTGAGAATATTGGCATGAGTGTTTAACTTCCTCCTCCATGCTTGTTCAGGAGGTGCACCCCCATCAAAATCAAGCTGTAACCAATATATTATTATTATCATCAAAAACTCCTCAATTAAATTAAAAAAACAAGAAGAAGAAGAAGTGACTGACGAGTTGGAGGGTTGTTGGATGAATGTATTCCTCAGGTGGCCATGAATTCCTTCTAAAATGAAATATATTCCCAGTGACCATCTCAGACTCAGACTAATATACAAGCAATGGAGATAGATGAGATCCTGTGTCTGGTATGGGAGGGTTGATCTGAAGAAAAAGATAGTGAAGAGTGATTGCAACTTATAACCTAATCCCCAACGGCTATATAAACACAATCGACTGAATTACTTGAATAATAATAATAATAATAAAAAGAAAACAAGTGTCTAATTAATAAGTCTAAACAAACTTGTGAAACTCCAAATGTAATGTGACTTAAAAATGAGGGAGTGTTAGGGTTATGATTTGGAGTGTAATGAAAAGTTGAAGTGTGTTTCAAGTGTGAACGGAAAATGGGATCTCATCTGAGTCACCAATGGAGATTATTATTATGAAGAAGAAGAAGAAAAGAAATGAAGGACCGACCGACCGACCGACTTGAATTGAAAGAAAGAAAGAAAGTAATTGTATGTATGTGTATTTAAAGTAAAGAATGGGGAAAAAAGGTCGGTAACGGAAAAGGGGAAGGAACAAGTAACGAGGTGGATTGGGGAGCGTCGACGGAGAAGGTTACACCTGGGAACCACCACGTACGCCTTCCGCCATCTGTTATTATTATTTACCACCAACCTATACAAACCAAACCTGTCTTTCTTTAATTTAATTAATGGCGTCTCTCTTACACACTATATGATCTTTATACATACACTCATCACCCACCCACCCACCATAAAAACTTTCAGAATCACAAGGATAGGGGATTACGGGGGTGAAAATTTTAAGGCCTCTTTTTCTTATACGTCCACGTAGTAGAAGCTAATCGGGCTTGAATTTAAAATGGGGTGTAGTGTGAGGGCGAATTTAAGGCCCCCTTTATTTTTTTTAGAACGGTAAAAAAAAAAAAAAAGGAGACATATATTATCCATAAGATTCTTCGTAACCTTTTTATAATCATCTTATCCACCACTTCTTTCAAAACAGAACTCACCTTAACCATCTACTTCCTTCTTGGTAACCACCGCCACCCTAGCCACTCCAGGTAACGGCAAATCAACATCCATCGCTTCCACAACCAAATCACCTTCGGTAGTCACCTTCACATCCTCCACATCAACAGACTCCACCACAGGTTTTTCATCTTAACCAAATTTTTTTTTAATTAATCAACAAAAAAACTTATTTTTTTTACCGTTACATAATATTCAAACAAGAAGGAGAGCACGTGGATGAATTTTATTGGTGGTTGATTGTGCAATGAAGCGTTATAAACATAACGCTGGGTATGTTTTTGATCGATGGCGCCCCCATGTACCGGTGTAGCGGGCGTTATTTTTGTTTTGACGCCCACAATCACGCTCGACTACGCATGATCTTACTTATTCAGTTATTTGTATATATGTAAGATATGGATACCCCATGTAAATCAGATAAGGGTATCTTCATTATTACTTAGACTAATTACTTGGGTGGTCAAATTTGCCAACCTCCCTCCATTCCCCCTTTGCCATGTCAAATTTATATAAAAGATTATTAAATTGTGTGTTTGCCAACCGGTTGCTTGTTGTCAAACGATTACGCTTTTAAGAGTGGCAGAAGTGTTGTCGCGTAGCAATCCAGAAATGCCCTCCCTTTCATAATTCCTTGGTTTTCCAAAACCAAACTCAAAATGTTTTGTACTTTTGCTAAACTCTTCTTGCTCACAATTCATGCTTATTTAGAATTATTATTAAGATGAATTTTCAACTCAGTTTATATGTTACAAGCTGAAGTAGCGTGGCTTATATCACTATAACCTCAAGTTTGACTCTAGTTAATGTTAAGTGGCTTTAGTGGCGAAGCCTGAGCAAAAATCTCGGAGGGTCGAAAACCACCGGTTACAGGGTGTAGAAACCGTAAATACCAAGAAAATTCTATACGAATACTATATAATCAGAACTTCTAAGCGAAAATTTCAGAGGGTCGGGTGCCCCTACCGACCCAATGAAGTTGCGCCCCTAAGTGGCTTAACTCACATATTTTACGAGTTACAAGACCACCTACATGGTTACAACTCTGAAAAACAGATTATAGATACTAGTATTCAAATATAAAATTAAAACCATAACATACTATGGAGTATGGCCCCTGTATACATTTTTTTAATAATAATAATAATAATAATAATATATAACAAATAAAAAAATAAATATTCAATACCATGAATTGTGATTGGGTTAATTATTATTGGGGCCCATATACATATGAGAAAGGAAAAAAAGGTCATAATGTACCATCGCCGACCACTCTCCTCCGACAGTGACCTTAATCCTTATGCAGCTTAACACCCAAATCCTACTTATATTGTTATTAGGCCATGGGGTGTGGTTTCCTCTTTCTACATTAGCGTCATATCATTTTCCTCTTCCCCTCCCCCAAACCAAGGAAATAGTTCATCCTTCCTTTTTTTTTATTATTTTACATCATCACCAACAACGGTCAATTTGTACTCGGGGTGAAGGGGGAGAATTCACCGATGGGGGGTTGGGGGTGGTGTTCCCCGATGGGGACGAGCTCCACCTCAGATCCTTTGGGACGGGCTCCACCTCAGATCCCTTCCCCTTCCCCGTCCCCATACCCCTAAACCTTATAATCTAATAAAACATTTAAAATTCAAACTAGCAACAAAACTATAAATTGAAAATCATTTGATTAATGGTAGAAAATTGAAAGTAGAATTTAAGTCCATTGTAAGGTTGGATCACCAAATGATTTTACCATCCTAAGTCATTTTAAAAGTTAAAATCGGATGTTTAAGGATATAAACTCATTTGCAAGATAGGTTATCAAGCGATCTTACAATGCTAATGATATAATACTGTCTAGATAAATATATGATACACCCCTTATACCACACTACAACTACAGTTTATTGGGTTATCACTTCAACTCCAACAATATTCTTATTTTTTTCTTATTTTTTTAAAATACATCATTTTAAGTTTATACTGAAATTAAGGTTAAAAATTCCTATCTAAGACAGGAAAACTATAGTCGAATAAAACATAAATTCAATATATAAACTCAAATTGTGTAAAAAAAAAATAGGGTAACATTAATAAAGTTAATAAAATTGTGGTTGGCTTTTAGAAAACAACATAATTTGGGTGAGGATGTGCAATTAGAGGGCTTAAAATGTAAAAAAAAATAAAAATAAATAAATAGGGTGGCTTAGGAGGAATAAAATAAAGCAAGACTTTTGAATTTGATGAATGTTTAGAGGGTAAAGAAAGGTAAAACATTAAAACAAAGGTAAAATTACAAAAATGCCCTTTCAGGTTACCTTAGTTTTTAATAAGGTTAGACATTTGGATGGATCTCGCAACGTTTTGGAAGCCTCAGTGGTACAACGGAGAAAACAAACTTTTTATGATAGATCTAACAAATGTAAGAAAACCTCTAAAAACAATTTTGGTTATTCAGTCTAACTTTTTGCTACGATAATGTTGATTTAAAAAATTACTCTTGTAAAAAAGGACATGGAGAAAAAGTTATTTATATTTTATAGCGATCTCCAACATAATCTTCACATCATGTTAATCTAAAGGATATTCACATGTTCGGAAATTGGAACCAACTACAACACGTTGATCCAACTATAACAATGTTCCATACATGTTAAAACAGTTTAAAAGCACACAAAAAAGAAATGACATGCTGTCCCAATTATGATTCTAGGGGCACCTTTCATCTTCATCATTTTTGTCATCTAGTGATTACTGATGGATATATTATTGGTTACACATGAACCATCTAATCCAAATCTATTTATTATAATAATTAAATCTATCTATTAGACTATAAGGAGTGGAGGGGAAAGAGTGAATGAAATGTCATGTAACACTTGTGAGACTTATGTGTGAAGAGTGAAAATTGTGGAGAGTGATAGGGGGATGGATGTAAAAGGAATATTATTATTATTTAAATTTTTGTTGGATTCAAAAAAAAAAGAAGAAGAAGCAGCCAATCAAGTCCATCCACCTCACCTCCAACCCTTGCCCCACGCCCTTGAAGTTTCTCCCGCCCAAGGGGCTTCCCCCCCCCCCCCCCCCACACACACACACACACTTCGGTTAGTCTTATAATAATTGAAAGCAACAAATCATACATGACATTCAAAGATGACATCCTCCCTGCAATGTGGCATACCATAGGGCATGTTTGGCAAAACTAGTTGGTGGCTGGTAGGTGGCTGTTAGCTTGTAGCTGCAAGCTGGTAGCTGCAAACTTTTTAAATATATTTTGGTATTTGGCAGAGTAGCTGGAGCTTTTAATAAAATGTATAAAATAACCAAAATAAACATAATTAAAAGCTTGTAAGGAATGTTTTTATTTTATTTTTAAAATATAATAGGCATTTGTGTCATTTACTAATTAAAAGTTTGTAGTTATTAGAGTTTTTTCTTAAACGTTAGTACTAGTAGTTTTTTTACTAAAGAGTTTTTTCTCCTAACCTTAAAAGCTTTTAGCTCTTTTAACCAAACAAGACTTTTTTTATTGCGTTTTAAAAAAAACTTTTGTATCCAATGGGTCAATATATATTAAGGGGTGTTTGGGATTTGATTATTCAAAACAGATTATGCATTTTGGAAAAACAGTGTTAGAGCTCCTTATATATTATTACGTTTTGGTAGCCTAAAAATTTATTATCTGCGTTTTCAAAACGCAATAATCTAAAAATCAGATTCAAAACGCAATCCCAAATACCCTTTAAATATGTGTATGTCATTCATTCTCTTAATAAATTTTATGTAAAAGGACAGATCTTGGTTTAACTTCTTAAAAACATTTTCGTCGTACGTATTAAATAGACAAATAAATAACAAGTTGGATGTAGTTGTCTAAACAAAGAATAATCAAGGGTCGTTGTTGCACTTTAAGACAAATAACGGAAGCAATAGAGAAAATTGCTCGTATAGTCTATGTAGTTTGTCCCGATTTCACCTATAATCTCCACCTTTTCAAAATTACATTCTTGGGTCCCCACCTTTTGACATCATTTAACTCTGATAATCCCTTGAGTGAATAATAGTTTAGTTTATCCAATTAAATGGGTGTGAAATAACTAAACTACCCTTGTTATAAAAAATATATAATAATAAAAAATGATTAAGAATTCATGTGGGGTTCGTCCAGTTCATCTTCCCTTCCATCATCTCCACAAACCCCCCCCCCCCTCTTTCTCTACCGCACCACAACCACGACATAAATTTGATATTATTCTGGAAGAGCTATAATACTCGGCGAAAAGAAATGAATGAGCTTTCACACCTCCTTGGGCAACGCCCTCTTTCACGCTATAGGGGGAAGGTGTAGATAGGGATGAATGAGCTTTCATGCCACCCCCTAGGTACCTTATTTGCCATTATGTCATATCATTTAATTATTTTTAAAGATTGATATTCAATTTCAACACCATCAGTTATTTTTACCGAATCTATTTTATTTAACGATTTTATGATTTTAAATTAGAATCTTCTCATTTCAAGAGTCACCGGATCACATCAAACAAACTTTTATATAAGGTCGTGATTCATCATCATCATACTCAGTTAATCCCACCTGTAGCGAAGCTAAGGTAGCCAGGTAGGGTCTGAGGAGGGTAAGATGTAGACAGTCTTACCTCTACCTCTAATAATAGAGAGGCTGCTTCCAGTGAGACCCCCGGCTCGATGTGGTTTGGTATCAAGCCTTGGACATAAGGCACGGAACACTTAGCAATCGGGACAAACCCGATCGGTGCATGTATCCTTTGTCTTTTGGCTATCCACACCATCACATGACGCATGATTAACCGTCCGTCGTTTTTAACGTTATTTTCACGAAATTAGTAAAATAACGTTAAAACTAGTGCAACTTTACTTTTGCCCCCAAGGACTACACATATATACATTATATGCGCACACCGTAAGTAGGGCATAAAGGTCGTGATTGTATGAATAAAGTCATCGAGTCTTCTAAACCATGTTTTATTTTCGACTTACGTAATTTTGGTAAGCTTCTAAAATACATGTGCTACGTGAGACATAATTTTTGAAAACTTTTGGGGGTGTTTTGTCAAAAATGATAAACAAAACGTACGATAATATAAAACGATTTAAAAAAAAAAAGTGTCACGCTAGATTATGTTTAGCTAGTTTTGTATGAAATCTACAAAAATATTTTTTTAGATTAGCATTGATAAAAAAAAATACTTTAGATTCATTTATGTCATGAGAAACATCAAGTAGATTATTATTTTATCAAGTGCATTAGGATTTGCTTTTTTTTTTTTCTGAACGAAGATGACGTGAGAAAGAGAAGTTCTGAACCAATTTTCTAGTTTTTGAATTAAATTTTGAGTTTTGAGTTTTTTATTATTGTTTTTTCATTTAAGTAGGAGTTTTCTGTTGTAAGTTTTTTACCTTAATATTCACCCTTCAAATAAACTTTAGTAACGCAGCCGTAACGCAAGAGAGAAATATACTAGTTTAGTTGTAAAAATATTACATTCATGAAAATATTCAAGGTCTCCTAGCTTAAACGTTTTTGAAATCTTCTTTAAAATCTAGCTTGAACCTAATAGATCGTCTACCTCAAGCACCACTTATATCAGGTTGGGTTCAAGTTGTTTTAAGCCTTAAAGTTAAAGAGAGGCTATCAAATAAAAATTAGACAAAATGAAGGACCACTTTAGCTTTAAAACGATGACTTGTAATGTTAGCATCAAAAGAAGCATTCAGTGGATCAAACATTAGATGACTTGTAATGTTATGTGTATAATTTCACAGAATCACATGTGCAGAAAATTAATGGCATTCTTGATACAAAATTAGTTGGTAGATTGGTTTCAGGATTCAAATCGACAATTTGACCTAACCGGGTCTAATTTCTTGTGGTTGTGGATGCAATTGATAACATGATTGTTGGATTAATGCCAATCGAGTCCACCAATTGTGGCAGACCCCACCCCTTCCCACACTTCATTGAAACCCACTTCATCATTGTCAATGCCTTCCATATCACTGTCCCACCATCCACTCCCACTTGCATCTGTTCATAAACATAAAACATGTAATGTAATTAGCTCATGTTTGGTTTGCACTCAATAATACCTATAGGTCTAAACCCAGCCCAGCCCAGCCCATTCGGTGGATATTCATATGATATACAAAATAATATGGGTATTAACCACACTCCTTTGAGCTCATACCCTAAAACCAAACATGATTCACTATAAAACCCATGCACTCATAACGAACACCCCTCCCTTAATTGCGTAACTTAGGTAGCGTTTGGTGTATAACGAGGAATCTGGTAAGGATTTCAGTTTGATAGTAGGTTGGAGTGTGTTTCCCAAACGGCCAAACCTGGTCCCTACATATATTTGAGACATACTTGATTTATGAGTTTCATTCCTAATTTTGAACCCCATAATTATCAACCAAACCCGAAAGCCTGAAACCACTATATTGAAAGCCATGCTATTACCTCATTCACGTGCCATTCAACCAAATGCCACCTTTTACCATTTATAAAAATGTCAGATACCCGTTTTCAAAATTCTTATTGTTTGAAAGATATGGTACTTACAGTGATTATAAAGAGGAAGTGGCTTCTCTTTTCTGATGAACGATTTTTGATATTTTGCTTGTTTTGGCATTGGATCACCTCCAAGAACTACCAAACCCTTTGGAGCAGGTGGTTTACCATACAAACCTGCTACTCATACAAAACACTCAAATGCAAATGAAAAGTTTATTTGCAAAAAACAAAAAATAACATACAATCACTTTCGTCCAATATTGGTCTTTGTACTCTTTATATTGTATGTTTAAGTTATAAAAGATGCGTTTTTGTCACATTTGGGGTCATCATAAAGTATCTTTTTAATGATCACCCAAAGGGGACAAAAGCTTTTAAGTTTTAACTAAATTTGACAATGAGTCACTAAGCACTGAATGAACTCATATATCTTTTGACAAAACCAATAATTAACCATAGACCAATAGTGTTATTTACTGATATGAATACATAGCAAAAAAACTCAAAAGGTAATAAAAATCAAGCAGGGGATGAGAAAAAGCAATCTACATGCAGCTGTGACAAACCTTCAAATTGATTTGTTTGTTTCCTCAGATCCTCAATCGGGGATTCTTTTGCTACATGCGTGGGGGTACTACTTTGAATCGAATCTTCTACATTGAAACAAACATTATCTTCATTTTCTCTATTGTGCTTGAACTGTTCAAAAACAATATCAAGAGTTCCATCTAAATCTGGTCCTTTAGTTTTTTTGGCAGCATTTGTTCCATTAAAAAGATGATTAGCACCAACACTAGCTCCTGGGGACAGAAATGGCTTCTCTTTACCCTGAAAAAGATTACTACCGAGTCCTTTAATCCAGCACATTGGGATTAAAAAAAATAAAAAATCACAGCTAATCCCTAAAAAAGCCACTTTCTTAATACAATGTTCCAACTAATCACTACACCAAAAAGTAACACTTGACAATTCTGCTTTGATGAGTTATATTCCCTGATTAGATTCATTTGATACAGTATTTTTTTTAATAAAACTAATTTTCATTCCACATTGCCAAATTTACATCAAAATAGCAGGTAGGTAGGCTACAAGTTGTGTCGCCACTCGCCACCCCTTTTTGAATGGCAAACCCTAACCTACTAAAGACGAAACCCTGTCCCCTGGAGTCGAGATGTTGCTGTGGATAACCCGTTGAACCATGGTCAGGAACCGGATAGCTTCCGGTGCCAGAGAGCGAAAGGTATCAAAAGCCAGGGGGCAAAAACATGTTGGTTCTCCTCATGAGGTTGAGCATGCTTTTCCACTTTCTTCGTTTTCGTTCTTCGTATTGCTTGCGCAGCTACAAACCCATTGTCCCTCAAACCAGCCAGAGGAGATACCCTGTGAGGTCAACACAAGCATGTTTTCCTCCGGCCCAACCAAAGACGAGCAGGTCGCAGAGTGGATCCGTAAGGAAGTTCACATGATGTACTAAGTAGATAAGTTTACTATGAAAGTATAGAAAAAACTGTGTTGGTGAAGTCTATCAATGTTGATGGCAACAATGATCAGCGTTTTTCTTGTAGTTAGTTAGTTAGTTATAAATGGAAGCTTGAATGCAGCATGTCTAGAAACATATATGAATGAGAAATGAATATGATGTATGAAGTTAAGCTGATTATTACTAAGATAATTAAAGGAAAAGTCAAAAGACGATCCTGGTTTCACAGACACCCGATGAGATAGATAGATAATTAAACTAAATTTCAGAGTTTATATTTATTATTATTAATTGTATGTATGTATGTATCAGCAGTGTATGTGAGGAGGATGGAGGTAAATAAAGAAGAAGAACCTGAAGTAATTTGTGGGTTTTAAGGAGCTTCCGGTCAAGGAAATCCGATAATGAAATATTTGGACGCTTCTTCTTTTCCAGTCTTTCCCTACAGTCAGCAATGAGCCTGTGAGTCAGAACGTATACATACAATTCGAACCCAAAGAAATAAAGAAAGAGGGATTATTATTATTATTATTAGGGTTTATGAAAGAAAGAAAGAAAGAGGAATTACTGGTGAGCAGCATTAGTATTATCATCAACAGCGGATGGTCGAGGGGTGAAGGATGAGAGAATGGAGCGTTGTCCACGAACCCTAATTCTTGAACTCATTTCCTTTCTCTCTTTCTTCTTCTTCTTCTTTTCTTTTCTCTTTTATTGATTTTGGTGGAACGAACACAATTCGTAACAACTCTGTCTGTCTGTGTGTTTTGCCGCTAAAACTTCACTTTACTTTTTAAACACTTTCATCCATATTCCGATAAGTCCACCCGCCCCAATCCTTCTTTACTTCATTCTTTATTTTAACACCATACAAACATAGGGGTGAACAAAAAAACATGTTTCTCGAACCAAACCGAACCGGCCTAACCCGAACTGATTTGGGACCGGTTTTCAGGAACCGGTTTCGGTCCTAGATACAAACCACCCTTTCCTCCATCAATTTCATATATTTTCCCTATAAACCAAACCGAACCAGTTTGGCCACTGACTGGTCTGAAACCGGTTTGAAAAAAACTGGTTCGAAACCGGTATGAAAAACCGATATTTATTTATTAAAAAAAAATGCAATTTTACATATAACAAAACCTAAAAAACAAAAAAAAAAAAAATAGAAGAAAATTTGCATTTTTTTTTAGGTTTTTGAATTTATAAGTTCCCGGTTTTTTCTTTATGGTTTTATATTCACCTCTGGGTTTCTAATGTACCGAATTGGAAGAAAATTTGCATTGTCGAGTTGTTATATTACAAGTATCGTTGTCAACAGTTCTAGAATTCCACCCATGATTAACACAAGTAACCACTTTCTTCTACCAGTAGACACCCGTAACTGCTTTTTTCTATCAGTAGACACCTGTTTTTGAATCAACCACAACCTTATTCTTCAATACGGTTCGAATTAGTTATGGCTCCTAAAGAACACAATTCGAACCTAAGCAGACAACCACTCCTAGCCGTAGTTGTCGAGGATGTTGAAAACACTTTATGAGACCACCAATTCCAACACTGTAATTATTGGAGTCCGGAAAATAAGGTGGCTTTTTGACGTAGGTCGTTTGAAACTGCAACACATAGTTTTGTAGTTTGCAACGTGGGTGAGTGAGTGTATGAAGGAAAGGTTTGGAGTTTGAATGAATCGTGAGTAAGTGAGTCAATGAAGGTTTTTATGAGTTGTACGTGTAAGAAAGTAAAAATATTAAATAATTTTGAAAGTAAACATACATCAATGAATCATAGAAAAGGTAAAAAAGAATGAAACCTAAAAAAACATGTAGCAAATGAGCCGAGTCAAGCCAAAACCCAGGAGGGTAACTAATGGTGTCGACTAAAAACCTAAGAACCAGATAAAGGAAATTACACGTGTCGCATTACTAATGACTTTGAGGTGGGACCCAACTTTAACAATTTCAAAAGGATTTTCTAAAAAAACGACATATTTTTTTATGGTACACACATTTTATCACTTTCACATTAGATTTGTTTATTCCGAAAAGCACTCTGGGGATAACCTAATATATGTGTGTGTGCGTATATCTTATATCTTATTTATACAAAGGGCTATAATAGTAATCTTATGACCATTTAGTAAGGCTGATAGGGACATGATTACCTGACATTAACCTACATGACCTTAACAACTTTCTGGTCCTATACCAGGTATAATAGACATGTTAATTTTCAAGTCTATACATGTTTACCTGTTAATACCCGTTACTACATGATTTGATTTTTTATTAAATTAAAAGTATGACGTGGGATTGATAATTAGATAGTATTTAAAAAAAACCCCTAAATCCCTTAGCCACCTTTCATTCAAAATTCAGAACTCTGAAGACTCTCCACCTCCATCCCCCGTCGAAGTGAAGACCATCCTAAATCCCTCGGCCACCTTCATCTATCGTCAAAGGCCATCCCTAAACCCTCAGGTTCATGTCTTATTGTATTTATAAACAGGTTCGTGGTCGTGTTCGATATTTATAGTGTTTCTAAACATGCATTGTAGTGTGTTATCGTGTTAACCTAGTATAAATAGGTTTGTTTTCGTGTTTACATATTTCGTGTTCATGTCTTATGTATTAAGAGATTATATATAACACGATAGGGTACCCCTGGCATTGAGCAATAAAATTTTAAGGTCCATCAAATTTAAAGATCATCTACTACGTTACCTGCTGGAATCAAAGAGTATAAAGAAAAGTTAAGGAACAAATCTGTAATATGCCTTTTAAGAAACATGAAATGAAATATAAGGAACAAAAATAAAAAAATAAATAAATGGGTATAAATGGAATTTCAAGTAACGCGGGATAGTAGCAAAAATAAGCTGTGGTGCGAATTGATTTATATAATAATAATAATAAGAATATGTAATATTCATATTCATTCATGATTTGCTTCGTGTTTCCAGGCTCACACAACACACAAAACACAAAACACATACATAATATAATTGGCAGCATTCTTCTCTCTCCTTCCTTCCTTCATTCCATTACGAAACATATTTCACTGAGAAACACACACATACATATTTCCATATACATCACAATCACAATCACAATCTTGTATGCATCATATTTTCTATATCTTTACGTAAATCTTTTTTAAAGTTGAAAACTTTTTCTAAACCCTCTTTTTCACATACCCATTTTCCCAAAAAGTCTGTATCTTTTTGATTGATTGTTTACAGAGTAAGTAAGAGAGAGAAAAGCTTTATATTTGTTTTAGGGCAAGTAGTCTTGATCTTGAATTCGGTTATTTGATTGACATTTTCTCCATTTTTATCAAACAAAAAAAGGATGGGGGAAATGTCATCTGATAATATTCATGGGCTTATTCTAGCTATATCATCAAGCGTCTTTATTGGCTCTAGCTTTATTATCAAGAAAAAGGGTCTCATGAAGGCTGGTGCTTCTGGAACAAGAGCAGGTTCTATTTCTTTATTAATGATTTTTTTTTTTTTTTCAAATGTTATTATGTGTATATAGTCAAACTTCTTAGTTCTCTGTTACCTTCTGATACACCAAGAAGCTGATTTGATTGTGTCTAGGATAATTGCATCTTAATATTTGCTATTGATGCACTCTGTTTTGTATAAAGAGTTTAAGTTACTTATTCTAAAGCTTGGGGGTTTCTTTAACGTTTACTAGCATGGTGTGGCTTATCATAGTTTAACTCAAGGGTGGTCCCGGCACTCTCACCAAGGAAATGGTAGAGGGGATGAAGGCGCCTCCCTTTGGTGCATTGGCGGACCTACTTGTAAGGCAAGCGGGGCGGGCACCCCCTTAATAAAAAAAAATATTAGTGGAATTTGTAGGCAAATCTCAATCGCATCCCTTAAAAATCCGGTTAAACCCCCCGATCGCATCCCAGAAAATAATTTCTAGGTCTGCCACTGATTTGGCAGCAAGGGGGTGGTGTGAGCCCATACCACCCAGCCTAAACTGAATATTTCAATGATCATCTAACAAATAATCATTTTCTAATAAGCGTCAAGAAACAGGGTCCTTTTTAATTCTTGTTTATGGTGTTTTTTTTTTTCATTCTCTCTCAATCATGAATCATTGCCAATGCAAAGCCCTGGTTTAATCTTAGGCTACATTAATGATGATAATAACATATATATATGTTGAGAGTTGATCATAGCAGCAACCAGGGCCGGCTCAAGGGGGAGTGAAATCAAGCAAGCGCTTTAGACCCCCACTTCCTTAAGGCCACATATTCTAAAAATTAATATATTATATGTAGATGATTTTAGCTTTAATATTGTTGACATTGAGATTTATGATCTATAATTATGCATACATAAAGATATTTTATGAATCATAGGATCTAAAACAATTTTTTTTTTACGAAAAGGGCCTCGTGTTTGTTATCCTCTTTGGGTATCGGATTTTTTGAGCCGGCCCTGGCAGCAACTATTGCTGTTGTTTATTCTTATAGAATCTGTAATGATAGTACACACCATGGTTGAAATTTGAAAATCATTATTGACCGGGTCGGATGCTTCAATTAGTATTTTTAGATAACACAAACATGCCTACAGCTACTTTATTCATTTACTTGCTCAAGGTTGTTTAATTGGTAATATTTACATCAATAGATGTTATTTTAGATGACATGACATGGAATGGAACAACAAATTTTCTTTTCTGTAAACTAGTTATTCTATTGGGATTGTGTTTCAGGCTCAGGAGGTCACTCATACTTGAAGCAACCTTTGTGGTGGGCTGGGATGGTGAGCAGTAAGTTCTCGTTACATCTCATTAGTTTTTATTTGTGCTTGTATAAAACGAGTCTTCACAATCATTGTAAGTTGAATGACAGTATGACACTTGCTATATTTGCCTCCTATGATCCAGTAGAGATGGTGATGATATCCATTCATTTTAAAAAGGGTTAATTTAGGCTATGTTTTATCTATGATTATGATAGGGTAAATGGGTGAAATTTCAGTACATGAACATATCTTAGTTGCAAGTATAAAAGCGGCATTTTACGATTTTTTCAACTACAAACTGCAGCACATGAACATATTTTAAAATGCCTTTTATTGTGCACAGTAGTTTTGGGATGGAGAGAGTAAACTTTTTGTAAAAGAACTGTTTTGGGTCAAGCAAACATGATCCAATCATTTTGACACGTCATCCAACCTGTCTATTTTCCCACCTCTACCATTGGGTTGTTTGTTAAGATACATGTTACACTTCTGTTTTTACTTTTAAGTTTCTATGAATGTGCAGTGGTTTTGGGTGAAGTGGCGAATTTTGCTGCGTATGCATTTGCTCCGGCCATTCTTGTTACCCCTTTGGGAGCTCTAAGTATAATAGTCAGGTAGTGCACCAAGATTTTCCTATACAAAACTGCCATTTTGATATTACTTTCACTCCAAACTATAAGAGTTTTTTTGTGTAAAATGGTTCCTGCAATTTAGAATCAAGGGTGTTGTTAAATAACTTATGAAAAGGTTGTATTTGATGCAAATGTGTGATTTTCATGTTTTTTTTATTTACTTGTTATGCAACCTGTGCAGCGCAATATTAGCCCATTATTTTTTGGATGAAAGGCTGCATATTTTTGGTTTAGTTGGCTGTGTACTTTGCTTAGTGGGTTCGACCACGATTGTGTTACATGCTCCACATGAGACTCAAGTTAGTTCAGTCAAACAAGTTTGGCACTTCGCAACTGAGCCAGGTATGTTTTATTTATCTGACCATTAAAGAAAAATTATTTATAAAAGTTATCAGATGAAAAAAGTCACTGAATCTGAATCACAACTAGGATAGTTAGAAAATGTATAGATGTTAACTTTATTAACGATTCTAGATCTTCTTATGGAGGGGCAGGCGAAAGTTATACAATTTATGATTTTGTATTAAAAGTTTGAACACCTTTACTAATTATGATTAGCTAGTGTTAACGAAGAATTTTATGATGTTCACAGTGTTTATGGTCTATGCCTGCACTGTACTGGTTCTTGTTGGTGTACTGATTTACCGTTATGTGCCACTCTATGGACACACTCATCTAATTATATATGTTGGAATCTGCTCGCTTATGGGCTCGTTGACGGTTGGCCTCTTATGTTGTTTTTGTAACCTTTTCTTTCATAAATGTCGTATATTCATGATTTATTTTTTTTAAAAAAATTGGAAAATGTAGGTTATGTGTGTGAAAGCAGTGGGAATTGCTATTAAGCTATCATTTTCAGGAAGTAATCAGTTTAAATACTTCCAAACATGGTTTTTCACGTTGCTACTTATTGGTTTTTGTCTGATGCAACTCAACTACTTGAACAAGGTATGCATACCCTGGCTGGCATTCGTTTTTGTAGTGAAAAAATGATTATTATGATTATTATTATTTGCAGGCATTGGACACCTTCAATATTAATGTGGTTTCTCCGGTATACTATGTCTTGTTTACAAGCCTGACTATCATAGCTAGTATTATCATGTTCAAGGTGAATGAAGTAATTTAATTATAAATAAATTATCTGCATTTATGTTTATGGCAATTGTTGATTAGATCTGTGGCATAATTAATGATAGGACTGGGATGATCAAAGTGCATCGCAAATTGCAACAGAAATATGCGGCTTTGTGACAATTCTTTGTGGGACCTTTCTTCTTCATAAAACTAAGGATATGGGAATGCCAACTCAGGGTTCACTCACATCTCCAAATTCACGACATCTGGAACTGCAAAATGTGACCGTTAGTGATAGTCATAGAACCGAACATAGAGCAGATGATAATAATACTTGTGAAAAGTAGTAAGAGCCTGTCAAGGGGTGTCACTCAGTATGTGACTTCAAACAAATATTCATTCTTCATTTTCTTTTCTTTTTGGAGCAGCTTGACATTCTTTGGTCATCATACTGTACTAAATTCTTCCCAGTATTATTCCATACAGTTTTTTTTTTTCATTAATTTGTTTCTTTTTCTTCCCAAATTATTTGGAAGTTTTAGGTTGTCAACGTTGTGCTAAAATTGTCATATGCATGTGGTTTTTTTATTCTTTAAAATTCTTCTTTAAGATTGAAATCTAAATGTGTCCATCACCTGACGCTAGGGGCTTGTTATAGCTACACCCAAATGGTAATGGATATCCAGACACTCATGGTACAACCAATATTGGACCGTGTTACCCGTTATGGCTCCTATAAGGATGGCGGGTAGTCTACTTCGGATGCATTTTTCTTACTACTATGTGCTAAGTCGCGTCTCCGAGAAATCTTGAAATGTTTTTGATGCAGTTTCGTATGAAATCAAATGGCTCAAGAACAAATAGTTAATCAAAGACGATAAACGAACCAAAAGTTCCAAGATCAAGGTTCTTTTCAATTAAAATTCAATAAAAAACTACCCTAAACATAAACCTTGAACCTAATTTATAACTAGGGTCTGTTTGGTATAGGGTAGTGGAATGGATGAGGGAATGGAACAGACGAGGTAATGGAATGGATCATTATCATTTCGTGTTTTCTTTGGTTGCCATGTGCGAATGAAACAAAACATTAATTTGTGTTGTTGGATGGGCGGGAAAAGGCGAAGGAACAAAATCGGTGGTGGGTGGTGGTCAGTGGCGGTGATGTGGGTGGTGATATGTGGCAGTAGCGGTGGACGGTGGTGGTGGGTGGCAATGGCGGTGGTGGCGACGGTGGAAGGTGGAGGTGGGTTGTAACACCCCAACCGATGGCGGAAACATTGAGGTGCACGTAGTGATGATTGTTCAATAGCTCATGGTATTAAATGAAAGTTGAATAATATTAAACGATTTACAATTTGTCTTACAAGTAATGATTACAAAAGCTTAATTAATATAAACTAATTCCAAAGCTCCTACGTGTTCCAAGACTTGTACAACTTCTAATAGCAAATAAAACCTGAAACATGTTAAGTTGGAAAGATGGGGGGTCAACTATAAATAGTTGGTGAGAATACATATGATTTTGCATGTAATAGAAATCAATAGTTTGTATAGCAGTCATAGTTGAGACATATCAATGAATAATGTTAGAGTATGAGTCCGACATGTAACAATGCGTCTTTTGTACAATCAAACCTTGTGTCGACTGAGACCTAACTCGCAAGTTAGTAAAAGTGTAACTGTTTTCGATCATCCCTGAATTTATGCGGGTGGATGGGTTTGTCAGACCTGTAGCGCTATAATCTAAACAGGCGGCTTGATCAATGTTAATGATTGTACTGTGTCTTTTTGTTACAGTCAAAATGAGTCCACAAGTTTCAACATAATAAGAATGAGTAATGGGTATTGTATCAAAAATGTTTAAACATGTTTCACCCCAAAAATGTAAAACAGTAAAAAGGGACTATGTAAACTCACCTTAGCAAGCAAGCAAGAATCCCAAATATGCAATACCAAGTATATTGATTCTCAAAGAAATCAACCTAGATTAACCATCACAAAGTCTAAGAATAACAAGTCGAACAAGTCTACTAGATCAATTGATCAGGGCTTTCTAATTTTGGGGAACGAGATTTAAATGTTTGATTTTGTATTTAATATTAATAAAAAATATAATAATAATTCAAGTAAAAAAAATCAAGTACTTATAAATTTATCTAAAAACAGTTATATATGTATATTTATATATAGTAGTAATAAACATATAAAATAAAATAATAATATTGTTTGTTTGAAAAAGAACATGACAAGAAAAATTCACCCACATGGTTCTGACACAATTGTCGAACCTGGGGTCTTGATTTTATTAAGCAACCGACCAACCAGCTAACCTACAAGCTCAGTTGGTTTGATTTTCTAAAAAAAAAAAATTAACTTAATGTTTAAGTGCCATCTTCCTCAATTAATATTACCCAACCAATCCTGCCATTCACTCAACAATTTTACCATATAAACAAACTTGATTTCAATATTACTATAAGGTTTCTATATGATACAAAAAAACGACCAGAATACAAAGATTAATAGCATCGTACATACTTGACACGAGAATGAAGCGACAAACTGATCGGATACGAAAAGCTAGCAGGTTCGATTCTGATGATCAGCGTGAATAGAGCAAACTTGCTTGTGTTTGCAATAGAATGAGGAATAGGGACCTTAGGTAGAGGCAATTTATAGGGGATTAGCATATTAGGTTCTAAATTTAGAAGCATATATAGCAAAATGATTTTGTGTTTCTTTATACAGTGATGATCAAAACAATGTAATAACCCAAATTATATACAAGAGTAATTGGCTCCAAGCAAGGAATAAGCGAGATTTGTGGATGACTAATTAAATTAGCGAGGTTAGTGGATGACCAGTTATTGACCGAGATTGGAGGATTGCAAGATAAAGGTTAAGTGTTTTATGGGTTTTGACTTGTAGATGTTGACCATATTTTGTCTTGTTAGACCTCTTCAATTTTGTTCTCATGTAAAACTTTACTAGGTTAGAGTCCCGTGGGGACCCACGGTTCACCCCAAAGTAAAATGAAAAAAAAAAGTAGGAAAATAAGAATTGTATTATGCAATTTGTTTTGGTTACTAAATGTTTGATAATGCAATATGTATGAATTTTGATGTTAAATGCAAAATGTCATCTAACAGTTTAATGTAACGAAATGATGGATATATCGAGTAAGTAAAGTTTAATTTGACGACTGCAAACTACATAGCATATTATCACAATATCACACATTACATTATTTGGGTAATATCTATATTCTAATCATAACTAATCTTATGCATAGAACACTTATCATTTAGTTGGGGCTTAACGAACTTCAACCAATATCACAGATTACATCATTTGGGTAATATCTATATTCTAATCATAGTTAACCTTAAGCATAGAATACTTATCATTTAGTTAGGGCTTAACGAACTTCAACCAATGGTCTATTTTCATTACTTCAATCAAAATCTTCCAAGTCTTGCTCATTGATAGCTGATTTTTCACCTTCGAAGTTGTTATCATTGTCATCACGATCCTCGGAGTGCAGCTCATTTTAATAATTTATGAAAACCTCCACCATTGTATTCCATATTTGTGTTCTACATAAAATATAGTTGTTGTAAAGATATGGATACGGTGATAAGTAAATCAAGAAACAATCCTTAACCCACTTACTTGAATGGGTAGCTTAAATTTTACATGTTATCTCTCCAATGGTTCAAACCGATTACATAGCTAAAAAACAACTAATAAGAAAATGGATCTAATGTCACATGCTGTAATATAAATTTCCTATATTTTATTAAAAAATAGACACCAAAAGGATCAACCTCGGACCCATTTGAACATGTAGCCAAAATGACCCATTGTACACACACTTTAGGAAATTTTTGACATGTTACAAAATGCCGCAAAAAAACGTCATTAATTAAACTGTGTACATATAGTACTTAACAATTAAAAATCTTAATAAATAGCATCAAAATCATAATCAATCATTCAAATAAATGACATTAAAATCATCCACGTCTCAAATTGCATTACCCATTATATACAAATTATTATTGACATCTATAAATTATCATTATTAGTTGTGATTGAAGTAATATAATTTTTTAACAGAAAGTAAAATTTTGAAAATTTATATTATCATTTAACTTCGTTGTTAAAATTGGTATGACGATTAAATGATTTTATTATTTGTTAAGGTTTGTATAGTATTATTGTGTCTCAAACAATTCTGTGAAATCGGAAATACTGGAATGTGTCACAACAAAATTTTGGGACACATTCCATTGTCTATAGGCGATCTAAAGAACATAGAAAGCTTGGATTTGTCATATAATGAACTCTCAGGTTCGATTCCTCAATCAGTTGTGAATCTTCGCCAACTCTCAATAATGGATGTGAGCAACAACAAGCTGACAGGTAGGATTCCTGTTGGTGGGCAAATGACCACTATTAATGAATTGAATTCTTATGAAAACAACAACTGGGTTTTCCCACGTTCTAACGTAACTTCCATCAAGGATTGATGAAGAAGTTACCATTTATTGGAGGAATAAGGGTTATAGTGTGTGGGTTGTTGAGGAGAATTCTGCATGGGTGCCGGAGTTCGAGTCCGTTGAATGTGCCGATGGTCTTGAAGATACGAAGGAAGGCGAAATCCGGGAGTCAGTTCCGGCGTCTCCGGCGAAATCATTGAATGGCATTGATGAGGCCGTTAATCATCCGATAATCCAGGAAGTGATTGACGGTAACGTGCATGATCTTAATTACGTTCCTAATTTACATGCAAATGTCCAGGATTTTCAAATTTCAAATGATGTGGGCCATGTGGGTGTTGAAGCTAATGGGCCGGCTGAAGTGGGCAAGGTGGAATGGGCTACTCCTATTCGCCCCGGGCCTTCTTTTAATGGTGAAAAAGAATTTGACGTGGGCTGCTCGTCAAAGATGAAAAGTAGAAAGAGGTCTCAGCTTCTTTTCCATAATTCCCCTGAGGATTGTACTGAAGCATCAAGGTTGGTTCCCATGTCTACTAACGGTGGGTTATTTTCGGAATTTGGATTTGAATACTCATGCTGAAGATTCTTCGTTCGAGGGACATGAGGTTCAGCTAGAACCCACTACAGATGTAAATTCTGGTTCGTACGTTGTTACGGAACAAATTCCTCCTGAGGTGATTGAGGAGGCTTCGGCTGTTGATTCGGAAGTCAAAGCAACGGTTCAGGTTTGCTCGTTAGTTGGTATTAACTTAAATAATTCGGTTAGCCTTGTGGCAGATGAGGTAATTGGGGAAAATGGGTTGTTGGATCATCAATGAACTTTATGTCATTGAATATCCGTGGGATTAGAAGTAAGGGTAAGGCGACTTGGGTTAAGAGTTTGAATTCGTCTAATGGTGTGGATTTTATGGCTTTTCAAGAATCTAAAATTGCGGATCCTCCTGTTAGACTTTTATCAACTTTTTGGGGCTACTCGGCTTTTCAATATGATTGTGTAGATTCTGACGGGGCTGCGGGAGGACTTGTTTGTTGGTGGGATCCCTCTTGTTTTAGGTAGACGGGTGTAGTAAGAGCTCGTCATATATTGGTTGAATCGGGGTACCTGGTTCATTCTAATATTTTCATTAATATTGCGAATGTCCATGCTCCAAATGACCCTGCAGGTAGAAGATGTTTCTGGAATGAATTGTTGTTTTACAGGCGATCATTGTTGGGATTGTGGATTATGATGGGCGATTTTGATGAGGTTAGATGTGCGGATGAAAGGGTTAACTCTGAGTTTTCCCCTCAAAATGCGATGGTGTTTAACTCCTTTATTGAGGAAGCGGAATTGTTTGAATATAATATGGGAGGCTGTAACTTTACTTATATGTCGGGGAAGGGCGACAAGTTGAATAAGCTGGATCGTACCTTTGTGTGTAGGGAGTTTTTAGATTTGTGGCCTGGGGCGACCCTAACAGCGTTACCTCGGTTCCTCTCAGATCACTGCCCACTTGTACTGTCTTTGAAGAATTCTGATTTTGGCCATGTACCGTTACGGTTCTACAACTCCTGGCTGGAATGGCGGGGTTTTGTTGATTTTGTTACTTCCATTGCAGGTTCTTTTCAGTTTTCTGGTCCTTCAGATGTTGCCATTGCTACAAAATTAAGGTGGTTGAAGGGTCGGATAAAGTTGTGGGTGCAAGCGGAAAGAAAGCGAAGGGAAACTAAAAGCTTAGAGTGCAAGAAGGTGATTACGGATCTTGAAGTTATAGCGGAGTCGGGGGTGTTGTCTGGTGTTGAGCTGGAGATGCGAGCTAATGCTAGGAAGACTTTATTCGAGGAAGAACGCCTAAAAGTGTTGGACGCTCATCAGAAGTCGAGAGTAAAATGGGCTTTGGAAAGGGATGAGAATTCTAAATACTTTCATGGTATCATTAAATTGAACTCGACATCAAATAAGATTCATGGCGTAAAATGTGGCGATACATGGGTTACGGATCCAGGGCGAGTTAAGGATAGTATTGTGGGGTTTTTTTCTGAAAAAATTAGTAATAAAGCTGGTGTACACCCGACCTTTACTTGTCTGAACATACCTACTTTATTACCTACTGATGTGGATGCTTTAGATGCGCCTTTTTCATTGGATGAAATCACGCGTGTGGTGTGGGATTATGATGGAGGGAAGGCTCCTGGACCTGATGGGTTTAATTTCATTTTTATTCAGAAATTTGGGTCAGTTCTTAAGCAGGATTTTCTAAACCTATTTGTAGAATTTCATGCGAATGGATTTATTAGACCGGGTTGCTTTTCGGCGTTTATTGCACTAATTCCAAAAGAGCGTGATCAGGCAACTCTTTTAGGTTATCATCCTATTAGTTTGGTAGGTATTATTAATAAGGTGCTTTCAAAGGTGTTAGTGGCCCGGTTGAAACCTTTTATGTCCCGCCTTGTTTCTGAAGAGCAGACGGCTTTCCTTAGTGACCGTAATATCCTTGATGGCCCCTTGATTTTGAATGAAACGGTCGCATGGCTAAAGAAGTCAAGGTTGCGTGGCTTATCTCTTAAAGTAGATATTGAAAAAGCGTATGACTCTTTACGATGGGATTTTTTTTGGAGGAGATATTGGCTCAAATGCACTTTTCACCTAAGTGGCTCGGTGGGATAATGTCCATTGTTCAACAGTCATGCGTCTCAGTTTTAGTGAACGGGTCTCCCACTTGTGAGTTTCCTTGTATGCGTGGATTACGTCAAGGTGATCCACTTTCCCCGTATTTATTTATTTTAGCTATGGAAGCTCTCACTCGGATGATGAGGCGGGCTAGTATGTTGGGGGTTTTTCGTGGTATTACAGTGGGAGGTACGGGTCCAACCATTACTCACTTTATGTATGCCGACGATGTTGTTTTTTGTGGTGAATGGTCACAGATTAACGCCCTTAATTTGAGGAGGTTATTGAGGGGTTTTTACTTAATATCGGGTTTGAAGATAAGCTCAAAGAAAAGTAGTGTATTTGGTATTGGGGTGTCTGATGATGATATGGAAGACATGGCTACGACTTTAAAGTGCTCCCGTGGCAGCTTTCCGTTTTCTCATTTAGGTGTGCCTATTGCCTCGAATATGAACTTGGTGAGATATTGGGATCCAATTATTGAGAAATTTAAGAAGCGTCTTTCTTTGTGGAAGTTAAAAACCCTTTCGTACGGAGGGCGAATTACTCTACTTAAATCGGTATTGAACTCGTTATCTTTGTATTTCTTTTCCCTTTTTCACGCTCCTATTCAAGTAATAAATACACTTGAAAGGTTGCGTAGAATGTTTTTTTGGGGGGGAGTTGATGTGGATGACAAGATGAGTTGGATCGCTTGGGACAAGGTGATTGCGCCGGTTAAATATGGAGAGGTGGGTTTGGGTTCGCTGAGAGATACGAATGTTAGTTTATTGTCCAAGTGGTGGTGGAGTTTAAAGTAGATCACGACTCTCTTTGGCGCAAAGTAGTATGGTCGATTCATGGTAATAGTAGGGGTTGGTCTTACATTCCGATAAAGTTGTCGGTATGAGGAACGTGGAAACAGATTGCATCTATTCCAAGTATGCTGGAAAGGTTTAACAATGGGCCGGTTCACTTTGTTAAGGGTAAAGTTGGCAGAGGTGAAAACATTCTGTTCTGGTATGATAGCTAGATTGCAGAAGACCCACTGAAGTCAACATTCCCTTTACTATTTGCGCTAGAAAAGAAGAAAACAAGTGTCGTTTCGGATCGATTACAGGTTGATACTATGCAGCAATTGGCATTCACTTGGGAGTGGAAGCGACCTTCTCCCATGGCTGGGGAACAACAACAATTAGACTCGTTTTGTTTGCTGCTGTCAGCGACATCTTTCAGCCCAGATTCGGACTCTTGGCGGTGGTCAGTTGGTGGGGATTCAGAGTTCTCAGTTAACTCGATCAAGGATTGGATTTTTGAGATTGAAAATGTGCTCCCAACATCATCCTTTGAGTGGTGTAATTAGGTTCCCAAAAAAGTAGGGGTCGTTGCGTGGCGTGCTTTTCTTGATCGTCTCCCGACCATGGCCGATTTGGCTAGACGCAATATTCAGGTGGATTCACAGGTGTGTAAGGTTTGTAATACAAGTGTTGAAACAGTTGATCATCTTTTTACGGGGTGCCCGGCTTTCTTGGAGGTTTGGCATCGTGTATTTGCATGGTGTAATGTTCCGAATTCTTATGCGTTCCATGTTCGTGATATTTTGTTTCTACATTTGACTGCAAAGCAAGGGATTCGGTCCAAGAAGGCGCTCGATGCGGTCATTTTAACGACATTTTGGAGTTTATGGCGGGCTAGGAATGACTTGGTTTTTAATCAAAAGCAAGTAGTGGTCCGGGATATTATTGAAGAAATCAAGATTATGAGTTTTTTGTGGGTTACAAATCGCACAAAAATGAAGGATATGTCATGGAATGCTTGGGGAAGATTCGATGCGGCAAAAATGGGATAATTTTGTTTTTTTGTTCAGCTATGATTTTGTTTGGGAGTCTATGTTCTGTTTTGTTTGTACTCCGGATTTTTCTGCTAGTTTCTTGCTAGCTTTTGAATGAATAAAGTTTGTTTGGCCGTTCAAAAAAAAAAATCACACCATATAATAAATAATTGTTTACCACTTTTATTTTATTTTTCTCTCTCCTATTAACTAATAGTATTATATCATAATTTCTATTTTCTCTCTCATATTAAATTACATTGACTTTTTATTTATTTATATTATTAAATAAAAATATTAAATCATGATTTTTCCTTTTTCTCGACTATTATTCTATTTTTTTATTAGTAACAATTTAATTTTTATTAATTCAACCTCGTATAATATACATGTTTTTAACCTAAAAATAAATAAAAAACAAAGTAAGGTATTTTAATTAGTAAACAGTACATCAAAGTTTATTTTTAAAAAACATATGTTTATAATTGTATGTGTTAGTCGATTACATTACATTTATTCAACTTTTTTTTTATTACTCAACATATAAAATTATATTTATTGACCACGTGTATTACACAGGGTTCTAGACTATTTATATAATAAAAGAAAGTTATGTAGGAAATGTGTCATTCATTAGACCCTTATGATTTTTTGTTTTCTCTCATATCTCTCATACTTAATTATGGATAATTATATTTTAATTAAAAAAAATAATTATTAACTATTATTTTAAAATTTTAAATTTATTAACTTAGTATCTTTATCTTTATATTTATTTACTATATAATAAATAATTTTTGCTCGTCTTTATTTTCTGTTTTCTCTCCGGTTAAATAATAATACTAAATTATAACTGTAATGTTTCACTTTCCTACTAAACAATAATCATTTTTTTATTTTTTTTCTCTCTAATTAAATAAAAATATTAAACTATAACGTTTTCTTTTCTCTCATATTTAGTTAATATTTTTTTCAACTATTTATTCTATTTTATGATTTATTAGTAACAACTGGGTTTTTAGTAATTCAACCCCGTATACTACACATGTTTCTAATCTAACAATAAATACAAAACAAAGTAAACCATATAATTAGTAGAATTAGATCAAAGTTTAGTTTTTTAAATACATATCTTAAGGATTGTATGTCTTAATCGATAACATTACATTTATTCAACACATGTAAGACACGAGTTTATTCAGCCTATACAATGACAAGTTTTTTTTTTTGAAATTTTTTTTATTACATATTATACAAAATTACATTTATTCAACTAGTGTAATACACGAGGTTATAACATTAATTAATATAGCTGCATGTAATACACATGTTATAAACCTAACAATAACTAAAAAAACAAAGTAACGAGTTACAATAAGTAAATAGTAAATCAAACTTCATTTTAAAGACATATATAGATGATTATATCCGTTAACCCGTCACATTAAATTTATTTCCAACAACAAACAGTCAATGATTCTTTAGTTTTCTTATATGAGTAAAGTATTTTTAAATATCAAGCTGGACAAAATGCTTAAGAGAAGGTTTGTTACTTTGTTATCATATAACTAGTACAGCATGCTTTTCTGCCAAGATGCATTTCCCAAGTACAACATGCTTTTTAGTCAAGGTTATCAATTTTGCTTTTTGTATGAACCGAATAGTATTGGTCATGTGATACATGGGCATAAACGTATTTTGTTGAGTTTAATTGGTACAAGTTGTACTTTAAAATTAAATTAACCTTTTAGTTATAATCAAGAAATTAATTATAGGATTAAGATCTAAAAAGCAACATGAAAAATAATTGACTTAGTATGATTGAGTTTCGGCCAGGGGTGTTTATAGTTAGGGTTTTTTTTTTTTTTTTTTTTTTTTTTTTTTTTTTTTGTCTACATACAATGCTAATTTGCTTCCAAAGTTGAGCACTTTAAGTTTCACCGAATATAGAGGAGTGAAATGTCCTAACAACAAAGAAATAATGACTTTTTAATTTTCTTGTATGAGTAAAATCTTCTTAAATATTAAGATGGACAAAATGCTCAAGAGAAGGTTTGTTATCATACAACATGCTTTTCAGTCAATAACAAAGGTTTGTTATTGTACAACTCGTACAACATGCTTTTCAGTCAAGATGCGATTTCTCAAATGCAACATGTTTTGCAGATAGGGTTATCAATTTTGCTTTTTGTGTGAACCGAATAACGTTGCTTTTTGTAAGAACCGAATATTATTGTTGTTAAATAACGTTGATCCAGGTGATTGAGGCTCTCAATCCCGAGCATAAATGTTTGGAGTGTTGGAGCATTTATATTTGGCTATTTTCATATTATATTTATTAAACAAAAACAAAGGATGTTTTAAACAAAATTACATATGGGATTCTGAGAAGTGTACATACCAGTTTTGATTGATTGTTTGTTTTAGTCCAAAGCCCACTCTAGTACTTTCCGGTGTGTATATATAAATATGCATGCAGATACACATGTCCACATGCATGAATGCATTAATTATGCATATTGCTTTAGGATGGTTTGTACAGTATTGGAGACTTGTTCCTTATAGTCATCGATGCATTGAGGGACTTGTAAAGTGTATTCAATTGGTTAAAGGTTGGGTCATATATGTCTATTCAATTGTTTTGTGTTTGTAAGTTTAGGGTCTCAAGGGTAGAATTTAGGAAGTAATCTCTCACTTTTTTGCACCGAATTTGGTTATTTGGTATCTTTTTATTCCATCTTTTACATTCGTTCTTGGCTCATATAAACTAGAAAATTGGTTTCTTGCACCTAAAGGAAACATCTGAGAAACAAATAGATATACAAACACATAAGCCACGATCTTGCATGTATTATGCGAGATCAACAATGATACCATATCCGATGAAAGGTAAGAACAATTGCATTTACAAAAGTCATCACAATTTTTAACGAATGAAATGAAGTACTCTAGTATTGGCTACACAAGTCAAACTTTGAACCATCGAAAATAGTAGTAGATGGTTTACTATGTACCGTTGAATCAACGGTTTAGCAGAGTGAAAGATTATTTGAATGTATACGCTCTCCCAGGAAATTTAATAAAGTTTTTTATGCATGAGGTCATCGGAGGATTATAAATCACAACGTTGTTTTCATCAAATGCAGTCTCAGCAAGTAACACAAGACCAGTTGGTTGTCTGAAGCCAAGCAACCTACGTATTGAAGCATCAAGTGCATGTATGTTGTAAAGTTTTGTAATCGAAATGTTGTTTTCATCAAATGTAGTCTCATCAAGGTGCATAAGTCCAACTGGTTGCCTGAAGCCAAGCAGCCCATGTATTGAAGCATCATGTGCATGTATGTTGTAGAGTATTGTAAACGAATATGTTGGATGTCGGTCCATATGCCATACACGGTAAAGCATTGGATCAGGTTGTTGAATCACCACGGGGCTCCATTTAGTTCCTTTAAACTGACAACAACGATATGGCTACATGCTAGAGCATCGGGAATGTGAACTTCATAGTATATCTCCCTTATCAAATCAAACCCTATGATCATGGTTAACTAAAGATTGTGTGGTCATTTCATAACTCTAAAGGCAAGGAAGTATATATCGTTATTTGATATATTGAGTACTATTTTGTGACGGGAACGACAACAAGAAGCAGCGATGTATCTGTATATTCTCGAGTTAAGAATATACATCTGGACTTTCCATCGGGTGAAAGTGGTAAGGGAATGGTCAATCTTGACCAGTATCATCATGCCAAAGCAGTACAAATCTTTGTTGTGTTTGAGAGGGACTTAGAATCATATGCCACTTCCTACCCTTGTAATCGACGACATATTCTGAACAACATATCATATGTTTCCATCCCTTTGAAACCGCTGTAAACTGAAGCAATGATCAAGTTGGGAGCCCTTTCAATTTCTTGTCCTGAATTTCCATATGCATATACATTTTAACATTCCATCTTGATGGTCATAATTGACTTATTATCCAATCAAGTACGATACATAAATTTAGGTATTGGGGTGTGATTGTAGAGAACTTGGAAGATCACCAGGTTTTATTTATCAATGGTATGATTTTTAAATTCAAATACCTTTTTTGTTATTAAATTTATGCCTTTTAAATTACTTATATACGTTAAATGGCATGTGTAATCGAAAGACATATTCATATAAAGGGTTAAAATTTTATCCCTAGCGTGTTGCGGCGAGGTCGAAACGTAGAATTGGAAAACTTACATAAAAGAAGCACAAAAACGTATTATATTTGACATGACTTGTTTAAAAAAAAGTTTACGTCGAAACCCAGAGACCAACTCGGATTTATGCTGACAAATATATAAACACGCACGTAAAAAATAGTTTTTTTTACGTAAACGAACGAAGGAGTAAGCTCAGAACTATAGAAATTCGAGTGGGTCAAAATGATATTTTACAAAGTTATTAAATACAACGACAAATTTGTTTTAAAAAATATTTAATTAAATATGTAGGGATTAGTTTGGGTTGGATAAAAATTGCAATTTCAAAAGTTGAGAGGGTTATAAAATAAAGTAATGGCGTAGGGGTTAATTGTAACTTTCAAACGTCGAGGGGTTATAGGGGTTAACTTAACCGACTTATCATTACTAGGAAGTCAAATTACTTCATAGCTCAAAGTTTCCTACTAATGCACTTAGTAAAAGCTATAACAATGAGATTTTAGATGTGAATCCCATCTAATGACCAAAACCCACTTTCTAATACCATATATTCATATGGAACAAAATCATCACACTTGTGTTTTGCTAAACTTAACCAATTTGACATGTATTGAGGTTCTTTAATGCTAGAGTAACCTCTATTAGCCACTAATTTCAAGTTTTTATAACAACCTAATATTTCCATTATAGTCAAGCATGAACATAGTCATTAAATTAGGCTAATTAGATATTACCTTTACGTGTATCAGGCTTAGATTATCCGTTTTATGGCTAATGCAAAAAAAACCCCTTTGATTTGGCCTTGATTGAGCTTGATTCTTGAGCTATGGTTAAGTGTGTGGTTTAGTGTGTGTGTTGATCTCCAGGGAAATGAAATGAAGATGATCATAATCCCCCCCTTTTTTTTTTATTAAAATGTGCTACTATTACACATTGGCAGATTTGGCCCCTTTACGGTACAAGTATGTTGACTAAAGCCACTAACCAAGTTAGTTTCCTTTTTAGTGTTTAAGCCTTGTTTAGCTAACAAGGTTAATGAGGTTAATTCCCTAGATTAGAAATTTCTTATAGGTCGCATTTCATTTGATTCAATTAAAAGCCCTGTGTGCTTATATTATCATAAAATACGATTTAGAACTTTTGGGGTGTTACATGCCGCTAGCGCGAAACATTCATGTTTTCTTTGTCTATATGGAGTCAAACATGTTGATGCCTTGAAACGAGGTTAAAGGTTTTAGTATGAGATTTTGGATTGGTAAACTCTTGCTGAAGCGTGGAGATATGATCAAGATGCCTAGGACTTGGTTTAGGGAGATAACACAAAAAAAGAGATCCATAGTGATGGGTTGTGTAAATCCCTTCTGATTTTTTTTTTCCACTTAATACTAAACCACAAGGGTATATAGTTTCCCGGTTGTTGGGTTATGTAAGAATACTGATGATGAAAACCAAAACCCATTGATCCATTCTCCCGTACTTTTAAGAATAAGGAATCAAATGTTGGAATTTTAGTATGTGAATGAGAGTCACTTGTCCCACATTGGTGTGAGAATGAAAAGTTAGTTGGTTTATATATGGAACAAAATGGAAGACATTAAATTCTTCTTGTCACATTTTACTGTGGAACATACCCTCGCGCAGGGGGGGGGAGGTTGCAAAAATGGTGGCTCGGGGAAATTTCTAAACCAACGCGACGCCCACACGACTTGCGGACAGGAATGCCACTCCAAAAATCTGGGTCCGCGTGACGCTGGGTTTTGCTACCCGTTTTAGTTTTTTAATCTATCTATGTGGAGTCTCCTAGTCTTCCGTTGCAATTAAGTGGGAGATTAATTGACATTAATCTCGATTTTGATTAACATCATTATTGCAGCACAAGTTTCATATTCAGCCAATTTTAGTCTATAAGAACTGCACTGTTTTGTGCAGTAGGTACATTAGATACTCGTACCACTTGTCCCGTGATTCCAGCCCAGCTGGTTGAGGATGTGAGGGTTTACTCCCTAGGGAGGTTCCCGCACGGGGTCTCGAGTTCGAATCTCACTGGGGCAAAATTGCCCCATGTGGGTGTGGCCTATGGATGTGTTATTCCAGCTCTGCTTCGGTGGGGTGCCGATTCGAACCCGGGTGGCTTGACTTCCGCAAAAAAGGGTTGAAGCAAGCTAATGGGTTTCCAACTGATCTACACCTTCCAAAAAAAAGATACTCGTACCACTTACACATACGTAGACACTTCGCACAGCAACAACCAACTTCTGATCATTTTTCAGGCAAGTGGGATAGTCCGGTAGTGCACCACCACTGTTAAAGAACCGGTGTACCCTGGGAACAGACTGAGAATCCGTTTAAGGGAATTGTGTCAAACACAAGCCCAGCTCACGTCGATGATTTCGTCTTCGATTGCAATGTAAGTTTTCTAACAAACTTAAACAGATTAGTAAAACAAACTTTTGTGTAGATTAAAACCTTCTTCTTAAGGAGTTTAGGTTCGCGAAAGTTTGTAAATATTTTTTTCCTTTTGGTACATCGAGTCGGATTAGATTCATAATGGGAATGCAATCTTTAATCCGAAAGACTGTTTTACAAAACGGATTTTGATTCAAGTTATGGGGTTTTAATAAGTATTAACATGTATATACAAGTTTTGAAATACTAAATTTCTAATTAGAGTATTAGAAAAGACATAATTTTGTACACACATGTAAAAATGGTTGCTAACGTTTACATTTTCTAATGATAGTATTGGAAAATAAAAGATTTCAAATTATAAGGTTTTGAAACACGTATTCTAACAAGCGTCTTAGAATCGACGACGTTGAAAGAATAACGTGTCATGAAACATTTCTAATAAGTGTATTAGAAATCATTATTTACAAAATCGTAAGAAATTGATGATTTTGTAAAAGACAAATAAGATGTTTATAATTTCTAACGAATGTGTTAGAAAAGATTATTGTACAAAATACACAAACATGTCAGAAATTATTATTTTGAAAAATAATCAACATTGAACCAGTTTGGTTAAAATTTGCGGTTTCTAACAAGCGAGTTTGAAACGGGTGTATTTTAGACATTCCAAAGTTAATACCGTTTATGTAGATGGTTTAATTTTCTAATGAGCGTGTTAGAAACAGTTTATTTTATATACAAACCAATAAGTTCTAAAACGATTTGTCATAATCGTGTATTTCTAAAGCGATTGTCATAGTCGTGTATTTCCAACGGGCGTGTTAGAAAAAGGTTTATTTAATATAATCAAAACTCTATATGATGAAACGTGTAATCGTTTGTATTCTAACAAGTATGTTAGAAATTGTTAATTTTTGAAAGCGTATATGTTTATATGGTACACGTATAGTTTCTAATGAGCGAATTAGAAACGGTTAATCATGAAAACCATATACTCTAACAAGTGAGCTACAAATGGTTTAAAATAATAAAACTATATTAGAGTTTTTGCTTTTAATTTGTAATCAAAACATAAATATGTATAGTTTATGGTTAAAAACACTTGTAAAAGGAGAAATGTTTTGAAGGAATATAACATGTCTTTTTCAAATTATATATGGTTTGATACTTGTATGATAAGTATGATGTCTTGAACCATTTAATAGTCTTGAGAGACTATTTAGTGTAAAACAACTTGATGTCGTTTTGGACATATTTACTTATTCGACTACTTGTGAGTAGTTAATTATAAACAACTTTGTTGTTTTGAACAGTGTATTGAGAGAGTACCTCGAAACATGTCATGAGACGATATAATTGCTATTATTTCGTCAAACGATAAAGTGTTGAAGAGAATAACATTTTGAGATTTGATGTTTATGTATCATTATATGAATACGTTTAAATATATTTGTAATCTATATCTATATCTATATCTATATCTATATATATAATAAACCAAAGCATTTTTAATGACATGTCATAATATTATGCAATCTCTCTTTTGAGAGATGCCACATAGGATGTGATGTGGCAACTCTAGACCAATTAAAAAAATGAATAAATATGGTTTAAATATACTAAATGTAAATATTAAAATTTTATTATTTTCTCTCTAATGTTTCCTCTCATAACTTTTAAATGTTAATATCTTTTATATACAAGATTTTATAAAGAAAAAAATTACACCAAATTAACGAGCGTTTTATTATCTTTCCAACGAGTACCATAGTGCTATATAAAAAACGGAGAAAAAAACGACTATTTTTTGTAACCCGACAGGTATTGTGTCAGGTTTAGAATTAGTTTACTAAAATTATGGGTTTGGGTCGGGCCTGTGATTAGGTGATACCCGACCCAATTACTCTTTTTTTATATTAGAATATGATAACTTATGGTAGAGATTTGTTTAAAATAATAATAATAATAATAATAATAATAATAATAATAATAATAATAATAATAATAATAATAATATTCATTAATCATATATTGGCAGATGCCATTTTTATAGTTTAGATACTTCTAATTTTATTCACTTTACTTAGATTTCTCAACCCGGGACGCTCCCGGGGTATAAACTAGTATATTATATATATTTTGGCTTATCTACTATATTTTTTTAAATAATCAAGTGGATTAAAATATATATATATATATATATATATATATATGAAAAAGGAATGTATGACGATATTTTTTTTGGACGCCGAATTTAATAAAGATATATATGCAAGAAGCGATTTGCATAAACACAATGAGTTAGTTGTGATTATGACCTATGTAGTTAGTCATAAGTTATACATCAAATGTATAAAACACATAATGAGAGAATCATGACCAACGTAGCAAGTGTATTGAGGCTAAATACACGAAAACAAGATATGTCATCTAATGTTGAGAGCATCAACATAATGCACAAATGTATTTTTGATGACTATAACATATGAAAGATATATATGTTATTATTCTTAAGCCTTTGAATTTTTTTGGGAGATTTATTATTAAAGGCTTACAATGGTGATGGATGTGTAGAGTCTCTACAAACCATCAATGTTGGTTGAACTATGTGAAGGATTTGTACAATATTTTGGGATATGTGAATGTCATGTCATGTCATTGAGAATGTCATGTCGTTGAGTGTCAATCTAATTGACTTTATCTCAAGATATAGTAATTTTATACGATTCATCGTGTTGATGATGAATATGTTTATCAAAGTGACTTATAATAAGACCTAGGTTTAAGTCCTTAAGAGCCAATGGTGAAGCGTTGGAGATTAAAGACAAATGAGTTTTGATCCTAATGGATGGAATTAACTATGGTTTGAAACATTCTTAAAACTACGGTTTTAGAATGGTAATGTTGTGTCTAAACTAAGACGTGAATGTTAGGAAGAGATAGTGCGCTATCTCTTAAGGCTGATAAGAATCAGAATGAGCATCTTATGTTCATATACTAAGTATCTGTAGTCTAAAGCATGCTAGACTAATACTTGTTAATTTAGATGCTTTACGGAGAATAAATTAACTTTGAACATTCAAACATATGTGACGACATAAGAGTGAATTTTGTAAAATCAAAACTATAATTTATTAAAAAGGATGACTCGAATGGACCGAATATACAGTTTATTGATTAAAAACGTGGGACCGTCAGCATACATTTTGTTAGTCAAAACCGGTAGCAGAAAACGTTCAAATTTGATAGTGTAATTTATATACCCGGTTATACCAAGCCGATGAAACCCGAATTTTCACCTCATTGCGCGAGGTAGTTACAAAGTTACCTAACAGATATTTCCGATGTATAAATATGCACCCACTATAGCCTCTATATAGATCTAACAAGCGTCATAAACCCTAGCCGCTCTCTCTCTCTCTCTCTCTCTCTGTTGAACCCCAAAACGTCGAAGGTATCCGAATTCATTTTACTCTCTATATTACCTATGTATTTTGATTGTTTGTTTGTTTAGTTAGTTAAGTATCTGTGCATTCACCCTAACTGCTCTTCTTTCGATTCATGTTTTTAACTTGTTGATTGTCTGCCTTTTGACACTAGGTTAATTAGGACCAGCCTTTAATTTTATTTCATATCCGATTTATATTTTTAGTGGAATAGAGGGTTGGTGGCGCAGCCGTTTACCCACCACTTTACTTTGATGTATATATATATATTATATTATGCTAAGGTTAAGTTAATAAAAAAGTTATACAGGAAATAAAAAGATTTATTTTTCAATGTGCAGGTTCTTAGAACTTTAACAATTAATTAGAATGGCTTTTTACAACAAAATTGGTAGCCTCATGAGGCAAAGTATCTCCCAGAGCTGTGTATCAAATGGGCAAGTAACCGGTCCATCGATGTTCAATGCTGTTCGTTGCATGTCTTCAAAGCTGTTTATTGGTGGTATGTATGTTGTTGCATATATGTAATGGTCACTTTGTGAAATGTAATTGCTTATATATATATATGTATGTTTCAGGTCTTTCTTACCAGACTGATGATCACTCCTTGAAGGAAGCATTCTCTGGATTTGGGGATGTCACTGAAGGTAAGAGCAATCTTTTAGTCAATAACCAGATTTCAACTCTTGTGACATCAGACATGTCTAATTTAGGAATAATCTTGTACCGGATACGTTTGTTTTTTTTTTTTTTTTTTTTTTTTATAATTTGGGGCTTTGCCGTTACGGGTTGTTATTGGTTATAATCTGAAGAGTTTTGTTTGATCCAGCGAGAGTTATTACCGACAGAGAGTCTGGGAGGTCTAGGGGATTCGGTTTTGTGAACTACGCTTGTGATGACTCCGCAAACGAGGCTATAAAAGCGATGGATGGCCAGGTTAGAAACTAAATTCTGTTGCACCAAACACATGTTGATTCTTAGTGTTTGGTTTTAATGTTTTATTGGTATGGGAATGAATGAATGACTTCCATTCGTAATAGAATTGTTTCGTTAATAGGTTTAAGTTCTGAACTCACAAGATGGAATTCTATTTGCCAACAAACCTTAGTTAAAACACTAATTTCTTACATTTAATGGTTTGTTTTTGCTTCAGGAACTCAACGGTCGAAGCATTCGTGTAACTCTTGCCACTGAGCGTGCTCCTCGTACAGGCGGCGAAGGTGGCTTTAATCGTAACCGTTACTAAGCAGACATGCTTTTAGTCAATAACAAAAGTTTGTTATCATGCAACATGCTTTTCAATCAAGATGTGATTTTCCGAGTAGAACATGTTGTTTAGTCAAGGTTATCAATTTTGTTTTTTATTTTTTGGTATGGAACCGAATAGTATTGTGTCATATGATGCTATAATCATTTGTATACAAGTCCGATGTTTTGTGTTTTTGAGAAGTAATAGTAGTGGTGGCAAATGTTTTGTGTTTTGTTACCGCACAACATGACCAGTTAACTAGAATACGACACAATTAACAAATTGTATATATTATGCAGGTTACATGTGGTTTTGATGGGCATAAACGTATCGTGTTGAGAATTATTGGTGTAGGAGCCATACCTTAAAAGTTTATTGTTACTATTATTTTTGATAATTTGGAGTTTAACTAACTAGCAAGACTAATTAACTTGGTAAAATATAATAAGTGACGAAAAGGGAGACCAAACTGCGAGTCTATTTTCATTCCAAACCGAATCCATTCTCTTGGTGACTTGTAAGTGACAAGGTATGAATTCGGCCAGGGTTGTTCATAGTAAGTTGGGTAGCGGTGGCTTTTATATCTACAAACAACCGTGCAAGCACAAAATGCTCAAGTGAAGGGTGTGACTTGTGAGTATGGTACCGCCCAAAACACAATCTTTTTTCTTGGAAAAAGTCTAAAAGAGCCGTTTTAAGAATCACCCTTTACATTATACCTTTTTATTTGCTATTGTCTATACCTATTAATTTGCTATAACCTTCTTTAGAGACAATCTCACCACCAGAAGAGTAGAACGTCTGATTCAATAACTGATCCAGTTTTAAAAATTGGTCCCAACTCCTTGATACGTCTTTAATTTACTATAAAAAAAGCCAACGTAATCTATCGAATGACGACTGCCTGTTGTAGTAGTGAACTGCCATCCTCTTACATGAGTTTGAAAACTTTATGATGAGCTATGGAATTGGATGGAGAATATGCACTAAATACTAATGTTGTGTTGTATATATCATATATTTATGTCGTTGAGGTACATTGCAATACTAAAAATACTTGAAGTTCAAACAAGTACAGGAATCAAGTCTCACATAAGTACGTAGTTAGGTTGTTTATAGGAAGGAACACCACTTGTGTCCATTTGTCACGTTCATATATTTATATTTATTCATATAAAATACAATACCTATGACTTAGACACACTTACAATCGTGTGTTCGGGTGATTCATATATCTACATGAGTTAAAAAGATAACATGTCGTAAGCTTGTCCTAAACAAACAAATTGTTGATTGTAATAAATGAGTTAGGCATGTATCGTTGAACATTATACATGGACTGTGATACCACGGCATGCTGCCTAGTGCAAGGCCATTAAGAACCACATGCCAATAACAAGATGTCATATGTCAATAATTGAGCATACAAATCCAACACTTGCGTCCCACTTTCTCCGTAGATGTGTGTTGTTTTCCTATCTTCTGACTCCACCAAAACACACATGTATTCCATATATACATGTACTATACATCAATTTGCTAGAGCGTTCTTTGAAGATGACTTCACCACCAGGAGAGTAGCGGGATTCGACTCTTAACACTTGTCCAACCGGTTCAATAAGTGAAACCGACGATTCTATAACCAATCTGGTTCCAAAACATTAGTCCTAACTCCTTTACAAGTCTTTATAACTGGAAAGTGAAGAACTCAAATGATCGCCTATTGTAGCTAATGTTCTTTGAGGATAACGTCACCACCAGGAGAGTAGCTAATTGTCCTAACTCCTTTACATATCTTTTGTTTGAATTAATGTGTTACAATATTGCATTGCTGCTTCTAATATTTAAACTTCATCCTTTCAATGGGAAATAATGATTTATGCATAAGTTACTCATTAAAAACAAGTACAATAATCAAGTACCATACAAAACAGCAAGATAAAATAATAACATGTTTATAGAAGCAACAATTGTGTCCGGTTGGCACGTTGAATTGTTGAAACCGTACACCACATGTATACGTATTCGTATAAAATACCTCAACTACTACATTGACACACTTAAAATCGTGCTTGGATGATTCATTTATAGTTAAAAAGACAACATGATGTAAACATGCCATAAGCAAATTGTTGATTGTAATAAATGGATTAAACATGTCATAAATGTATTAATGGATCGACTAACCTAACTAAACAAGACGCATAAATAAAAATCAACCGAACACGATCCATTTAATAAAATGGTTAAAAAAAATCAATCCATCCATAGTGGTGGAGTGGCTTTTGTTTCACCTATGTGATCAAAGGTTCAATCCTCACTTCCATCATTTATGGTTTGGTATCCGGGTAAAGATCGAATACGGGTGGCGCCAGTTCGAATTTGACAGGCGGCGAGGTTTTACCAAGTTCTATAACACTGTCGTGCCTTCAGGCGGGTGGGGCTCAGGTTTCCGCGCATCGGGAGAAGGCGGGGGCTGTTGGAGGTCGAGTAGTCGATCCTTGGTCACGGCGCCCCGCAAGGGTGATTGCTACACAGTTGTGTAGAAATTTAGGGTTTGTACACAAATAATCAAGAACCAAATGAGCCAACATGAACTCAGAACAAACAATAATGAACAACGGATGTAGGCGACAAAAACGGTGACAAAACTCTTATTAACCCAACCCAAGAAAAGTACCCACCAGATACCCAAACGATCTCAGCAAATCACTGAGATCTAATCAAACTAATACAAAGTTAGTCGAAGATCTGCTGATGATTTATGTCAGCAGATCAAGACGTAAAAGATACAAAGAATAATGAAACAGATTAACAACTAACAAACCCTAGAACAAACTCAGAGAGAAACAAAAGAAAAAATATGACTGAATGAATGAACGAGAGAGACAACTGTGGAATATATAGCTCGCCCAGAAGCTTCGAACAAAATGCTGATCCAACGGCTAGCAATACTCTTAATCTACGGTTGAGATGAAACCTGAAATAATGAGCTCAATAACTTCGAAACAAATATCAGCCACACAATACACATGGGCCCTCAAATAACCAGGCCAAAATAATAACCCAACAATAACGTATCAACTGGGCCAAGCCCAATAGGAAACCCATGAATCATATGTTTAGCCCAGTAATTGAATTAGAAGGAGCATATATTTTTAACAAGTTGTTCGCCGATAAAAAAAAAAAATCAATCCAACCCATGACATGTTTACTATCATCTCCTTAAAATAATCCTAATAACAAAATGTGACAAAACAGAAACATCTTTTTTTTGTACATAGTATGCAACGTGGCTCCAACCACCCCCATAACGTACTCATAAACCAATATTTTACTGAAAATAAAATCTTCATATCCATCCACCAAACACAAACACCAACAAACAAATCCTGGCCGTCCTTTCTCCCTCTTAAAACCTATTTATACCCCTTCACTCCTCCCTTCTCTCCGTGCCTGACCCACTCACCCCTCTCTTCTCACAGATCAGATCTAAGATATCCAAAACCCTAACCATGTCTCTGACCGTCGAGAAAACCTCAACCGGCCGTGAATACAAGGTTAAGGACATGTCCTTAGCCGACTTCGGCCGCCTCGAACTCGAGCTGGCCGAAGTCGAAATGCCCGGTTTGATGTCATGCCGGACCGAATTCGGGCCCTCGCAACCATTCAAGGGCGCCAGGATCACCGGTTCACTCCACATGACAATTCAAACCGGTGTCCTCATCGAAACCCTGACCGCCTTAGGCGCAGAGGTCAGATGGTGCTCCTGCAACATTTTCTCTACTCAGGACCACGCGGCCGCTGCCATCGCACGTGACTCCGCCGCTGTCTTCGCCTGGAAAGGAGAAACGCTGCAGGAGTACTGGTGGTGTACGGAACGAGCCCTTGATTGGGGTCCTGGTGGTGGACCTGATCTCATTGTTGATGATGGTGGTGATGCCACGCTTTTGATCCATGAAGGAGTCAAAGCTGAAGAGGAGTTTGCGAAAACCGGGAAATTACCCGATCCAAGCTCCACGGATAACGCTGAGTTTCAGATTGTGTTGTCTATTATTAAGGACGGGTTGCAGAGTGACCCAAAGAAGTACCACAGGATGAAGGATAGGTTGGTTGGTGTGTCTGAGGAAACCACCACTGGTGTTAAGAGGTTGTACCAGATGCAAGCTAATGGTACCTTGCTTTTCCCTGCCATTAATGTCAATGACTCTGTCACCAAGAGCAAGGTATACTGATTATAAATCACATAATTGTTTGTTTATTTCATTAATTTTGAACTCATCTGATTGATTTAGCTCATAATATTGCTCCATTTTAGATGCTTTGTTCAATTGAACCCTCCTATACCACAGTATCACATTACTGCATCTTTTAGGTGTAGATCTAGTTTTATATGCTAGTAATTTGCGTTTCAATAGGCTTCAGATGTAACTATTGCAGCATGATAATGCTAGTGATCCCAGATTGTGAACCAGTTGTGATCAAAAGGTTTGGGGATTTTTATTTTTGTATAATAGATAACTAAATTCTGTTGCAGTATTTTGATTTTAGGTTAAGTAGTTATTGTATGCTAGTGATAGAATGATCCTGCATTTCATTTCGATGATTTTAGGTTAATTAGTTATCAGTCATCTGAAATCTGGATATTTTCTATGATTACAGTTTGACAACTTGTATGGATGCCGCCATTCACTCCCCGATGGACTGATGAGAGCCACCGATGTCATGATTGCCGGAAAGGTTGCAGTAGTATGCGGGTATGGTGATGTCGGCAAGGGTTGTGCCGCTGCCATGAAACAAGCTGGTGCGCGTGTCATAGTCACAGAAATCGACCCCATCTGTGCCCTTCAAGCTCTGATGGAAGGTCTCCAAGTTCTAACCCTAGAAGATGTTCTCTCAGAGGCTGACATCTTTGTAACCACCACAGGTAACAAAGACATTATCATGGTTGACCACATGAAAAAGATGAAAAACAACGCCATCGTCTGCAACATTGGACATTTCGACAATGAAATCGACATGCTTGGTTTAGAAACATACCCTGGTGTGAAAAGAATCACCATCAAACCACAAACCGACAGATGGGTGTTTCCTGAAACCAACAGTGGGATCATCGTGTTAGCTGAGGGTCGGCTCATGAATTTGGGTTGCGCCACGGGTCATCCAAGTTTTGTTATGTCGTGCTCCTTTACCAATCAAGTGATCGCCCAGCTCGAGCTGTGGAAAGAAAAGTCAAGCGGGAAGTACAAGAAAGAAGTTTATGTGTTACCTAAACATCTGGATGAGAAAGTGGCTGCACTTCATCTTGGAAAGCTTGGAGCCAAGCTAACTAAGCTTAGCCAGGACCAAGCTGATTACATTAGTGTGCCAGTTGAGGGTCCATACAAACCGGCTCACTACAGGTATTGATCATAGATCAATAAAATTGTTGTTTTGGTGGTTGGTAGTTGAGAAGGTGGTTGGAGTGAATTGATTGGTTTGTTGAAAGACTGTCTATCTATATATGGTGGTTTGAATAAGGGTGGTGTATGAAGGTGGTGTAAAACATCCAAATTATTATTTTTGTTGGCTTTGTTGTATGTTCCAATGTTCCATTGACAATTAAATGGGGAAATGGTTTTCTTTACACGCTAGTTTCATCGGTTTGGTTTTATCAATTTTGTGAATGGCTAAATATATAAATCAATCGGGTTATAGGTTTCATACACCCCGTGACATCATATTTTGGGGGTGTGTGACATCATATTCTGAGTATGTGGTTGTCTCCTATTAGTGTGTGGGTGTATGAATCCTAATAAGAGGGTGTATGATTCCTAAATACCAAATCATAAATGTGGCTTCCTCATTTTAACCAAACTAAATTTCCAAACTAAAAATCCGAATAACTTCAATTTTAAATGGTTTTAACAAGATAAGTAGAGAAAAAGGTGAATTGAAATGTATTATGTTTGATCCATCACTTTAACAAACAAAATTTATGTCAAAACCTAAGCCAATTGAAACATAAATAAAAATAAGCTTGAAAGCGTATTATATTTGACCCAACATGTTTCTTACGAAAAATACGTCGTAACGTAGACGGGCATGTACATAAAATAACTAGGGATGAGCTTGGTACCGGTATCAAAAGTACCAATCCCGACAATTGCAAAAATTGGTTAAAAATCAACACCGAATTGAAAGTATCTATTTCAAAAATTACTTTTAAAGAATGGAAGTACAAGGGTAAACTTGAAGCTCTAAAACAAAAGCTTTTAAGAAGTTGAGGGTAAGAAATTGACAAGTATAGAAGTTTGGAGTAGCATAGTCAACTTTTAGAGTTAAATGTCATTTTCGTCCTTAAGGTTTGACACTTTTTGCTAGTTTCATCCAAAAGTTTATTTTTTCTTATCTGGATCCAAAGGTTTTCAAATTGTTGCTCGTTCCATCCAACTCGTTAACACAGTTAGTCAAAGTCAGTTAAGTAAAGGGCATTTTTGTCAATTCGTCTCTGTTTAATCTCAACCCTATTTAAATCACCCCCAAGTCAGTAAATTACCCCCAATTCATCTTCTTCCTTTCTAATGTCAAGAAACCCTAATCAATCAAAACCCTATAAAGGTCATTTACCAGCATTCACGCTTATTCAAACACTTCTAAAATTCAATAGTCTACCAAATTGTTGAGTTATTGACCTCATGATAACAAATATCCTCCCATTAAGAAACATGCTAATTGACCTGCATGAACACACACCCTTATTTTCAATAACAAATTAATAATACAAGACTACAAGAGAATAACGGGATAGCAGACTAGACTTTAGCCAACCATTGTCAACATCGTCCTAAACATCAAGCTTACTTTTAATATCACCAAAAATCAAATATATTACCTACGGATATAAGTGTACTGAAACATAAACAGAAGGTCATAATGTTCATCCGCTTAAAAATAATCCACTGTAAATTCACATAACACAATTTATCAAGGTCATGTTCTCATTGTGCGTACATCATGCAGGGACCACAGATCATAAGTATGGTCATATGAGACATCAATAAATAAAAGAATAAAAAGGTTTTAAGCTAAGTAAAACATCAAGCAGCCCCCAGAACATAATTCTGCAATCAGAAAAATGAATATTTGATACATAAATTATAATCAACAGTTCGATACTAAACAACTGATCTATCACTTCAAATCCAAAGCATGTCACTGTCTACAAACAAACCATATAATTTAAACTCTGAAGCAACCAGAAAAATGAATATTTGATACATAAATTGATTAGGGTTTCTTGAAATTAGAAAGGAAGAAGATGAATTGGGGGTGATTTACTGACTTGGGGGTGGTTTAAATAGGGTTGGGATTAAAAAGAGACGAATTGACAAAAATGCCCTTCACTTAACTGACTTTGACTAACAGTGTTAACGAGTTTGATGAAACGAGCAATAATTTGAAAAACTTTGGATCCAGATGATAAAAAATAAACTTTTGGATGAAACTAGCAAAAAGTATCAAACCTCAAGGACAAAAATGGCATTTAACTCCAACTTTTAAAGTGTGGGATAAAGGGAAAAATATCGGGTGAACTACATAAATAAGAGGGTTTTTTTACCAACTCAACAAGTTTACAAGTATACAACTCTTGTGATACAAAAACAAAATACAACTACATAACCCATAAATAAGGAATAAAAATCAATTAAATAATCTGCCAATACCTGTGTTTAAATTATTGATAATTCGATTTAATTTGTAGTTTGAAATATTTTGAACTTTAATTTTTTTTTTTTTTTTTTTACTTTTTGTTTAATTTCTTTCATTCCCGGACAAAGAAAATTACATTAAGATAACGGGGAGGCGGGCAACAAGCTGCGCCGCTAACCCTTTCTGAATAGCAAATCCTAATATACTAAAGACGTAACCCTGCCCACCCGAAGCCGAGACACTACTATGAATAACCCGCTGTACCCTGGTCAGGAAACGGGTAGCCTCTGGTGCCAATGAGCCAAAGGTATCAAAAGCCAATGGTACAAAAACGTGTTGGTTCTCCTCGCAGGCCTTAGCATGTTTTTCTACCTTCTTTGCCTCTGCTTTCCGCACCGCTTGCCCTGCTACGAAGCCACTATCCCTTAACCCGACTAGGGGAGATACGCCTGTCAGGTCAACACAAGCATGCTTCCCCCCCGGCCCATCCAAAGACAAGGAGATCTGCTGGTCGTAGGGTGGATCTCCCTTCTGCTGGATCCGAGAGGAAGTTCACAGGGGCCTCCTTTTTGGCTGAGATCCCAGCACGTCTTAAAATGTCACACAGAATGTCTCTAACCCAATCATGCCGATATTTGAAACCGGGTAACTCCTTACAATGAACCGCATGGTTTCGGTATTCAGGAGCAGGTATGAGCTCGGTACCGCTAACGAAAATTATGAAAAAGGGTATCGGCACCGAAAATATTCGGTACAATAACGGTATTTGAATGTAAAGCGGTAAAATACCAGTGCGGTATCAAAATCGACAAAAAGCTGGTATCGAATTGGTACAAAAAATAGTTCGGTGTGGGAAATTCTATACAAGTACCATTAGCAATGGGTGTTCTCTTGTTTCCAAAAGCAAGTGTTGTCACTAAACCACTATCCCTATGTGATACACTTAAAAGGGACGGATCTACACGTTTAGTGGATGTGTTGGACTTAAAAGATCCTAAAATAATTATCTATATCTATATATATTGTTCACACTGAATTGAACCAAAGTGTTACAAGTATGAAGATATGTGTTTCACTTTTCTCCTGCTACACCGGAGAAAGAGATAAATTGAGAAGCACATCGATTTTAAGATTAGAAATATGTTTTAATCATTTGATTGGCTGTTAGAATTTTCAAAAAGTTTAAATCTTATACAAGTATTTGATTATTTCTAATTGACACAACACCAACACAACAAATAGATCAAATTTGGGTTGGGAAAACCAATATGATGCGAGAGACAAGCTAACATTATCATTAAATCAAACATTAAATCTAATTGGATGTATGAGCAAGATGAATGAATATATGATATGTTACAATACAATACAATACAAATGTTTGTTTTTTCTTTAAAACCATTCTATTTATCAACTTACATCCCTCCATAAGGTTAAGGTACATGCTCAAGTCAGCATTGAACATCATGTATTTATAGCATCTCTAGCACAAAATGTAATGGTTTCACAGCCTCTGTTATAAGGGTTTGCTATCCCACTCTGTTTGCAATTGTAGTATGAAGCACCAGGTGTACCACAAGGTACAACATCCCTCCTCAATGTCTCATAACTTATATACCTTTTTCCCATCATCAACACTCTCCTACTGCTTTCAGACTCCATCATCTCATCTTCTGCACAAACCCTCTTCCCAACTGTATCATCAACATCATATTTTTTCACTAAATTAGGAGGGTCAGAAACTGAAACCCCGGTTGAGATTTTGATCTGGGTATGCACAAGGATTGAAGAAAATAGTAGAAATAAGAGCTGGGATTTCATTTGCAATTGGCTTGAAGATGTTATGTGATTGGGGGATTTTTGATAGTTAATGAGAGGGTGGTGATTTAATGGCATCTCACCTACAATATTTATTAAAATCTCCCAACTCATGTGCCCCACGTTACACCATTGTTGGTCATTAAAAGGTTACACAATGTCGCATGCATTCATCAAGGCTTTCTCACAATCAGCTCCGTACTATCTTCTAGCAACTCTTTAAGCCTTTGTAGAACCCACAGGTAGTTATTCTTTTTTTCACGGGAGATGAATGCATGGGCGACACAAAACGACTTGGATGTTGATGTCATACCTACAACTTGAACAAACGGAAGTTTATACTCGTTCGTTTTGTAGGTCGCATCAATCATCAGCACATGCGGGAACGCACGCCATAACCTGTGCGAGGTGGGATGGACAAACAAAATATTCTCGATCGCATTTGTCGAGGCATTCCTCCAGGTGAAGTAAACAAATTTTTTTTCCACCAATGTGGCTTCGAGTACCTGCATAGCAATAATAATAATTAAAAAATAATAATAAAGAAGTAATAATAATAATAATAATAATAATAATAATAATAATAATAATAATAAGAGATAATAATACCTGCATTTGAGTCTTGCCGCCGTATAACAAATGCTTAACCTTGGTTATTGTGTTACTAGGTTAGAGTCCCGTGGGGACCCACGGTTCACCCGAAAGTAAAATGAAAAAAAAGTAGAAAAATAAGAATTGTATTATGCAATTTGTTTTGGTTACTAAATGTTTGATAATGCAATATGTATGAATTTTGATGTTAAATGCAAAATGTCATCTAACAGTTTAATGTAACAAAATGATGGATATATCGAGTAAGTAAAGTTTAATTTGACAACTGCAAACTACATAGCATACTATCACAATATCACACATTACATCATTTGGGTAATATCTATATTCTAATCATAACTAAGCTTAAGCATAGAACACTTATCATTTAGTTGGGGCTTAACGAACTTCAACCAATATCACACATTACATCATTTGGGTAAGGGTAATATCTATATTATAATCATAACTAAGCTTAAGCATAGAACACTTATAATTTAGTTGGGGCTTAACGAACTTCAACCAATGGTCCATTTTCATTACTTCAATCAAAATCTTTCAACTCTTGCTCATTGATAGCTGATTTTTCACCATCGAAGTTGTTATCATTGTCATCACGATCCTAGGAGTGCAGCTCATTTTCAATAATTTATGAAAACCTCCACCATTGTATTCCATATTTGTGTTCTACATAAAATATAGTTGTTGTAAAGATATGGATACGGTGATAAGTAAATCAAGAAACAATCCTTAACCCACTTACTTGAATGGGTAGCTTAAATTTTCATGTTATCTCTCCAATGGTTCAAACCGATTACATAGCTAAAAAACAACTAATAAGAAAATGGGTCCAATGTCACATGCTGTAATATAAATTTCCTATATTTTATTAAAAAATAGACACCAAAAGGATCAACCCCAGACCCATTTCAACATGTAGCCAAAAGGACCCATTGTACACACACTTTAGGCAACTTTTAACATGTTACAAAAAGCCGCAAAAAAAAACGTCATTATTTAAACTGTGTAAATATAGTACTTAACAATTAAAAATCTTAATAAATAACATCAAAATCATAATCAATCATTCAAATCAATGACATTAAAGTAATCCGCATCTGAAATTGACTTACCCATTATATACAAATTATTATTAACATCTTAAAATTAGCACACTTAAAATTAGCACACTTATTGAAATCAAGATGATGATTATCGTTTAGTTACAATTGATTAAAGGAAAGTCGTAATATCAAAATGAAAGTCGGTCAACAATGTTAAAATGAAATTCGTAATATTAGTAACATCAATAAATAATATTAAAAATCTTAATAAATAACATCAAAATCGTAATCATCATTCAAATAAATGACACTAAAATCATCCGCGTCTCAAATTGCCTTACCCATTATAAACAATTTATTATTGACATTTTTAGTAATCATTATTAGTTGTACAGAAAGTAAAATTTTGAAAATTTATATTATCATTTAATTTCGTTGTTAAATTTGGTATGACGATTAAATGATTTTATTATTTGTTAAGGTTTATATAGTATTGCTGTCTCTCGAACAATTCTGCAAAATCGGAAATACTGTGCCTCGATTGACGTGATCGAGTAGGAATATTTATTTATGTATTTGAATTATAAAAATGGAAGGATTGGTAATTGATGTGAATTGGTCAACAACGCTTAAAATTAGCACAATCAAACTCAAAGACATAAAGTCAAATAATTGACCTCCATCAAATTAACAAAAGCGTAAAAAGTTTTTACTCAGATTTGGTCAACAATATTAAAATTAAGGTCGTAATATTAGTAATAACATTGAAAATTATCTTGAATACATTATATATTTTAGGAAACTGTTAAATAGATTTAAATTATATTTATTATTAAAAGAATAATAAAAGTGTAGGAAAATAAATGTACACTCCTATCTTCGGATTATATTTAAATTATAAACTGTTAAATAGATTTAACACTGTTAAATAGATTTTAATAAATGTTTAAAAGAAAGTCGTATATGTTTAAAAGAATATCGTTTCATGACAATTGATTAAAGGAAAGTTTTTGAATTATGAAAAAAGGGAAGGATTGGTAATTGACGTGAATTGGTCAACAACGCTTAAAATTAGCACAATCAAATTCAAAGACATAAAGTCAAAGAATTGACCTCCATCAATTTAACAAAAGCGTAAAAAGTTTTTACTCAGATTCGGTCAACAATATTAACATTAAGGTCGTAATATTAGTAATAGCATTGAAAATTATTTTGAATACATTATATATATTTTAGGAAACTGTTAATTATATTTAAATTATATTTATTATTAAAAGAATAATAAAAGTGTAGGAAAATAAATGTACATTGTTATCTTCGGATTATATTTAAATTATAAATTGTTAAATAGATTTAACATTGTTAAATAGATTTAAATAAATGTTTGAAAGAAAGTCGTATATGTTTAAAAACATATCGTTTCATCACAATTGATTAAAGGAAAGTTGTAATATCAAAATTAAAGTCGGTTAACGATATTAAAATGAATTTCGTAATATTAGTAATATCAATAAATAAGATTAAAAATCTTAATAAATAACAACCAAATCATAATCAATCATTCAAATCAATAACATTAAAATTATCATAAATAACATTAAAACTCTTCATAAATAACAACAAAATCATAATTTAAATTTCAAAATCAAAAACATCTTGTGGTGAAACCTTAGTAACAAACATTTTGTGCTCGATTGAACACCATTTGAAGACACAATATTCGCCAATGGAAGTATCTTTTTATTAAAGCAAATCAGGTCATCCAATCACAGTAAACCTTTACAAAAGAATTAAATATAGAAAATTTAGAATGTGTAACTAATTATAAAATAAGAATATTGTAAACATAAATGTTGAATATGCAAATAACAAACCTAGCGACTTGTGAAACAATTTCTGCACGTAATATTAGTATTAGTAATATATTCGTAAATTAATTCGGTCAATAATAAATAAATGAGCTTAAAAATCATAATATATAACATTAAATTCGATCAACTATTATTAATGCCATTAAAACTCATAATAAATATCATTAAAAAATAAATAAATCCTATTAATTGCAGGCAAGACCAATAATAATTCGAATGAATAGTAATATAAATAATATTAAACATAATTTCATAAAGATTGATTAAACATAATTTCGTAGTAATATTAATATAAATAAATGAGATTAAAAAATCATAATAAATAACATTCAACTCGGTCAATTATTATTAATGTCAATAAATAACATTAATTCTAACATACTAAAAATACATTAAAAATAATTAAATCTTATTAAACATAAATTTGAAAAATGTACTATAAATAAATGAGATTAATAATTTTAATAAATAACATTAAATTCGGTCAATTATTATTAATGTTAATAAATAATATTAAACATCTTAATAAATAACAATAAAAATGAATAAATCTTATTAATTGCAATCAAGACTAATCATAATTCGAAAACATAGTAATACAAATAAATGAGATTATAAATCTTGATAAATAACCTCAAAATCATAATCAATAATTCAAATGAATTACATTACAAACATAAAAAACCGTAATTTTAATTTGAAAATCAATGACTTCTTGTGGTGGAACCTTTGTAACAAACAACCTGTGCTGGATTGAACACCATTTAAAGACACAATATTCGCCAATGGAAATATCTTCTAATTGAAGCAAACTAAAATCGTAATATTAGTATTAGTAATTAGTAATATATTCGTAAAAATAGTAATAGGAAATTTTAATTCAGTCAATAAGATATAAATGGGATTAAATTTAAAAATCGTAATATTAGTTTTAGTATTAATAATATATTCGTAATTTAATTCGGTCAATAATAAACAAATGAGCTTAAAAATCGTAATATATAACACTAAATTCGGTCAATTATTATTATGTGTCATTAAAACTAATACTGAATAACATTAAAAAATGAATAAATTCTATTAATTGTAGGCAAGACCAATAATAATTCGTAATATTAGTTTTTGTATTAGTAATATATTCGTAATTTAATTCGGTCAATAATAAATAAATGAGCTTAAAAATCATAATATATAACACTAAATTCGATCAATTATTATTAATGTCATTAAAACTCATACTAAATAACATTAAAAAAATAAAATAAATCCTATCAATTGCAGGCAAGACCAATAATAATTCATAAAGATAGTTTAAACATAATTTCGTAGTAATATTAATGTAAATAAATGAGATTAAAAAATTGTAATAAATAACATTCACTTCGGTCAATTATTATTAATGTCAATTAGTATTAGTAATATATTCGGTCAACAATACTATTTTTACGAATACTAATACAGGTTTTAATACAGGTTTTAATTTATTTAATGTTATTAAATAGGCAACATGTGTATTGCTCCTTGTTTATACTCGAAATTAAGATATAATTGGAATGTGTCAATCCGTTTTAATTGGAAATAAATGCTGACACAATACAACCTATCTAGCCTAAGATTGCTCCTTGTTTAAAGCCCTTAATTTACGAATTTTGATTACATGAAAGATTTTATCTTTATATACTCATTATAATGGTATGTGTCAATCCGTTTATCAATCCATGATTTTAAAACAGTTAATTACAGAAATTAATGTCTAGAATCATATAACCGAAATAATTGTAACTTTTACATAATTTCAGTAATTAATGTCTACAATCATATTTAAGGAATGACTAATACGGATTGAATTTTTTTAATGTTATTAAATAGTCGATTTTTTATTTTTTGAAATTTATACTCGAATTGGAAATAATTGGAATTTGTCAATCCGTTTTAATTGGAAATAAATGCTGACATAATACAACCTATCTAGCCTAAGATTGCTCCTTGTTTAAAGCCCTTAATTTACGAATTTTGATTACATGAAATATTTTATCTTTATATACTCATTAATATGGTATGTGTCAATCCGTTTATCAATCCATGATTTTAAAACAGTTAATTACAGAAATTAATGTCTAGAATCCTATAACCGAAATAAATGTAACTTTTACATAATTTCAGTAATTAATGTCTACAATCATATTTAAGGAATGACTAATACGGTTTGAATTTTTTTAATGTTATTAAATAGGCGTTTTTTTTATTTTTTGAAATTTATACTCGAATTGGAAATTATGACACATTACCACCTATCTATCCTAAAATTGATCGCTTGTTTAAAAGCCTTAATGAAGATTGCTAATTTTTAGCCTTATGTATTGATAAATATGACCTAATTAATATAATTAAAACCGTAAATTTGTATTATAATTAGTAAATTGATTATGGAAATTATAGAAATTAATGTCTAGAATCCTATAACCGAAATAAATGTAACTTTTACATAATTTCAGTAATTAATGTCTACAATCATATTTAAGGAATGACTAATACGGTTTGAATTTTTTTAATGTTATTAAATAGGCGTTTTTTTAGATACCAAAAACTTGTTCATAGCTGTCGGCAATGTCTGGATCAAACATTAAAAACAACATTATGAGAATTAATATAATCAGTTTGCTTAAAGTTAACAAAGATAATTATCAAAACGAAAATTACAATCATACCAAAACTCTTGCGGAAGGGTCATGCATGACCTTGAAGAATTGCTCCCCCTTGTGATAAGCCATATTCGCAACTTTGTATTCGGATGGTAGTCTAGCATTCAAATGACAAAACAATCAAAACATTCGCGGCATATCATATTTGACTCATAAACATAAAGATGACAATGAATCCTCTCTGGATCTCAAATGAAAAAAAGATCAAACAACAGTTAATATATTTGTTCCGTTTCATATACAATTATTGACTTAAAAATCTGATCTTGCTTCCATATTGCGGTTTGTATTCAACACGTCCATATTTAATTAAAACGCTGAGAATGAAGATTTTCTCTTCAAATATGAAAATGGTTACATATTAAATATTGTTTACAGATAGCCATGCGTTAATAATAAAAACGATGACAATATGGACTTGTTCCACAAATCGTTAACTGGTTCCATATTATCACTAAAAGTTTTACAGGTTTGAGATCCATTTTTGTTGGCTATATTTAACGTTTACGAATAGGAAAACGTTACAATGGTTGATCTTGCTTCGATCCAAATGAAAAAGAAAACATACCTAGAATGAAGAGTGAATAAAAAGAAGAGTGAATAATGTTAATTGGAAGATTTGTTAGTTAGGTATTGGAGGAGTGTAATGGAAGAATGTATGAATGTAGAAATAAAAATTAGAAAGAGTATGTAGAAATTCAAGCGGAAGCATGTAAAATTTCTAGCGGAAGCATTTTTGTGTTTGGGTTGAGTTTGTTTCGGCCTTGCGGCCGGAGGCCGCTCGGTTTCTAAACGACTCTCAAAATGGCTAGGTGGTTTGGTACAAGAAGTAAAGAGAAGTAATGTGAAAAAAGTATTTTATTGATAATCTTTTGGTACAATTTTGCTACTAATTCCTAGTAGCTATTTATAAGCAAACACAAGAACTAACAATTACATAAGAAATGAAAGTAATAGCAAAAATCAAGTTATCCTTGATTTATGCCTTTGACTTGACCATTGACCACATAATTATTGGAGGAGAAATTATCTCCAATACTCCCCCTCAAGTTGGAGCGTGAAGGATACGAACGCCCAACTTGCCAAGTAATATTTCTTCTTTTCGAATATTTCTTCTTGCGAGCTTGAAAAACTCGACCTTTCTTCTTGCGAATTCAAAGAACCCGACTTTTCTTTTCCTTGCGAGCTTGAAGAGCCCGACTTTTCTTCTTCTTGTGGGTTGAAGATTTGAACCCGACTTTTCTTTCTTTTGCGAGTTCAAAGAACTCGACTTTTTTTTTTCTTGCGAGTTCAAAGAACTCGACTTTCGTTCTTGCGAGTTCAAAAGAACCCGTCTTTTCTTTCTCGCGAGTCCAAAAAAACTCGACTTTTCTTCTCTTGCGGGTTTTTAAAAAAAAACCCGACTTTACTCTCGCGAGTTTAAAAAAATCGACTTTTTTTTTAAAACCCTTTTGCTTTAAAAAAACGTTTTTTTTTTCTGAATAATCATTCACTAATATATTTTTTTTAAACACCAGACCACTCATCACCTTTTCTTTAATTCTTTCATTTTGTCTGGGGGATAGGGTTCCACACTATCCACTACAATTCCATTTTCTTCATCTTTTATTATTCCCATCACCCCTTTTTATAATAAACTTCTTGAAGAACCCATATTCTCTTCACATTTCCCTTTAAACAATCTAGAACCCACCTCTTATACATTCATTTCTCCATACAACTGTCTTTTTCATTTGCCTTTTTTTTTAATTGAACCACCAACCTTTTTTTTTATTTTGGAGTACAACGGTCTTGATATCCGGTGCCTATCCTTTGACGAAGACGACTCTGGTGGTTTTTGCATTCCCTTCGACAGCCACAGGAGGCTCCGGCGGGCACTCCGGTTTATCCTGGTTGATGGTAGGGCGGCGGCATCTCCGGCGTCTATTTTTCAACGCCCCCCTTTTTTTTGGCTCGGGGTCTTGTGAAGGCACACGGTGGTGGCCTCGATGGGTGAGGGACCCGTCGTTTTGGTGGTTAAAGTTGTGAAGAAGGTGGTCTGACGGGCTGTGAAAGAGGGGCTTTCGGTGGTGGTTGTTTCAGGTGGAGCAGGTGACGTCGTCGGTGGTGTTAGGGTTGCAAGGTGACGGCGCCAATGTTTTGTTTTTTTTTTTTTTGGTTTTTTTTTTTTGCAGTTATTCTTCCGAGCAGGATAGTAGCCTGCTCTGATACCATGTAGAAATTCAAGCGGAAGCAATTTTCTATTTGGTTAGGTTTGTTGGTTTGGCCTTGTGGCCGGAGGCCGCTCGGTTTCTAAACGACTCTCAAAATGGCTAGGTGGTTTGGTACAAGAAGTAAAGAGAAGTAATGTGAAAAAAGTATTTTATTGATAATCTTTTGGTACAATTTTGCTACTAATTCCTAGTAGCTATTTATAAGCAAACACAAGAACTAACAATTACATAAGAAATGAAAGTAATAGCATAAATCAAGTTATCCTTGATTTATGCCTTTGACTTGACCATTGACCACATAATTATTGGAGGAGAAATTATCTCCAATAGAGTATTTATAGGGAGCTAGTTGGAGCTCCATATTGGAAATGGGTACCTCAAACACTCTCTAAGGCCTCCATTCAACCCAATCTCACCTCAATTATTATATAGATAGATGTATGTCTCTTAAGATGCAGGGACTATCCGGGTTTTGTTTTCTAACGGCCGAATGTATGTCTACTGGCGTAACATTTTGAAAATAAAGTATATCCACCAATTTTAACTCGCTCGGACCCAGCCTCCTAGCATACGCGTGACCCTCGATGTGTTGGAAAGGTTTGTGATTATGTGTTTGGTTCTGGACCTCCAAAATATAACCATCGTGGCCGGAGTGGTATCTCCCGATTAGTTGAAACGGGCAATTACATTTTTTACTGCCCGTCTTTCGAACCGTGGCTACACTATGATGTACGCCACTACGGTCACATCGTATCCATGCCGTCGTTACCCTCCTATTCGGCCCCCTGCCTTCCAAAACAGTACGTGAGTATACGGTAATGTAACCATTTTTTTTTTGCCCTTTGATAAACCCACTCTGTCAGGTCTTTAAGAGACCCGAATACCCGCAAAATTTATTTACGATTTCAAATAGCAACTAATATATACGAGTTCAAATCTCACAAACCCTACGAGTTCAAATAACAACTAATATATACGAGTTCAAACCTCACAAACCCTAAAACAAATTTAGGTACGGGACTAAATATACGGGTCTAAATTATAAACAAGTGCAAATACATAAACACACCTGATTCGTTTCGTACGAAACATCCGGGACAGGTTCCTCGCCACCGTTATCACCTCCCTCGTGCGAATGATAAGTCCCGTATTCGTACTGTGGATGACTTGGCGGAGGCAAGTAAAATGACCCCGGTTCTTCTACGTACTCCTGGTTCAAATCGGGCAGCAGGTTCAAATCGGGTAGTGCATTCCCGTCACCACAGCGAACAACGGATCTAACCTCCTCCTCACCACGTTCCACCACGGCTCCGAAAAGGCTTTCCGAGACGTGAGATAGGCTAAACGAATGCTCCCATTCATCCCAAACATTACCGTAGTGACCCGAAGACATCGCGGTAGCTTGGTTTTGGTCGGATTTTTTGTGCACCCGTGTTTTTGATTTTGTTTCGTATACTGAAGAAAGAAGACAAGGCAAAAGAATATATCTGGACCTCTACGGGCCGTAGAGGCCTATACGGGCCGTAGAGGGTTTAATGCTTCCAACAACCAGCTTTTCTATGGGCCGTATAGGCCACTACGGCCCGTAGAGGGTTTGCTTTTTCAGACTGACACACTGAATGTCAGACTGTTCATTCAATGACCTCGTACCTCGTATGGCCTATGGGCCGTAGAGACCTCTACGGCTCGTGTAGGGTTTAAATGCACTTCACCAAACCACTTCTACGGGCCGTAGAGGGTGTTCGCATTTATTACACTGACACCCTCTACGGCCCGTAGAGGGCCCGTAGAGGGCTGTCAAACTTACTTTTTGTTATTGTGTAAATAACATACCTCATCTTATAGCCCTAAATCGGAAGTCGGAAAACGGCCAGACTCATGCCTTTTGCAATCTCTCTAATTTAGGTATTTATATTTAACAATTGATTATCCTAATCTTTGATCTTTATATTTCAGCAAACCCACCCTAGCTAAAATCAAAATGTCAGACTGCATACCTTTTGCAATCCAAGAAGATATCCTGAAAAGGCTTCCAACCAAATCACTGCTGCAGTTTAGATCCGTTTCAAAAGCATGGAAGTCTTTGATTGATAGCTCTCGGTTTGTTGTTGATTATAGCCTCCTCAACCACACTCACCAGCAGCATCTGTTAGTAAGGTACCTCAAAGAAAAAGATGTTGCAGAAAGGTATGTTTCAATTGTGGATGACGAAACTTTCCCAGTACACAAGTCTTCCTTGCCTGTCCCCATAGCCCAAGTTGGCCAACCCACAATACTAGGCAGCTCTCACGGCTTGTTCTGCGTATACATGTATCATTTAGATCCACGTAATTCTCTAAGAATTATGTACACTGCTGTTCTTTGGAATCCGTCGATTAGAAAAACGGTTGCTGTTGATGTTGATGTGCCAGACTCTAATATTGTTATTATAGGTTTTGGGGTTTGTCCTCACACTAGTGATCCTAAGCTTGTTAAGATTAGCTCTATAACTTCCGCCAGCCCCCGGCAAGTTGAGGTTTATACATTGAGCTCAAGGGCTTGGAGAAGTTTACCTACTATCAAACAGCCGCGTAACTCAATTCGTTTGAGCCGGGATCAGATTGCTATAGATGGCTTTATGTATTGGCTTGCTAGTGCTAGTGCTACTGGATTTGAGCGGTCGTATAATTTGGTTGTGTCATATGACATGACAAGTGACAGTTTTATGGAAATATCACTCCCTGATTCTATAGCTAACAATAATAATGTGGTTATATCTAAGCTAAAAGAGTCTCTTATTGTCGTTGAAATAGTTAAATTAGATGCTGGGAAACAAGTTTATGGTGTATGGATGATGGAGCATGATGTTAATCCAAACTCATTTACAAAGCTATTCACCATTAACTCACCAGAAGCATCCGTACGCACGATACTTGGATTTAGGAAGAATTATGAAGCTATATTTGCAATGACAACTGATTGCAATGCCCACGATGTCTTCATTCATGAACTCCACTCCGAATGCATCAAATATACTCGGTTTTCTGGGAATGGATGTTCATACTCTGCTCGTTCCTACATGGAAACATTGCTTTTGCTAGATCACTGAGATGGTACTTCTTATTAATTTTGACGTAAATTACAAATATGATGGCAAGGCATGGATGTTATAATAACTGACTTTGGCGCATATTGTTCAAGGTTAGTGATAAGTTAAATGCATTACTTGTTTATGGTCCTGTTATCTTTTCTTTTGTTCAAAGTCCCATAGTTTGGATGTTGGCTTTCTTTCTGATCTTTAAGTTAAATTCTTAATATTTCTTTACTGTCAAGTGGATCTTTGGTTGCAATACATATATATATACATATAGTATATGCTTAATTTTATTATCGTTTTCTTCACCCATGACTCCATAAGCCTTCTAAAGGAAAGGAGCCAAGGACATGATCATTTTTGTTAGTCAAATAAGAGCTTTAAATAGGTTGTTTTATATATTTCAATTTTCAACAGATGTAGAAAGGAAACTGAGAAGCTGGGTTGGACTCTCAGATGTACGCATTAGTTCATATATAGCCAAAAACCATTGCTGAGTAGTAGGTTAGGTCCACATGGCACTACGCCTTGCGCGAGGGGCACACATGTTTTTGGTACGATGTGCGTTATTTACCAACAGAAAACTGGTGGTGGTTTAGCATACATGGCATAAATAGTAGTTACGTATTGTAGCAGTGCACTAAGTGATTACATTGTTTAACAAAAGTTTAAGTAGTTTCTAACATCAAGACTCAAGAGTATGTGTCTTTATACAAAAGTTCTATCGGTTATGGGCTTTTTCTTTACTCGTCGACATGAACGTTCTTTATTTTCTGTGTTCTTTAGTTTCTACGATGTTGGGCTGGCAGGAGCTGAATACCATTGTTTCGTAAGGATGGTTATTGTGTGTAAGATTTTGTCTTAGATGGCGAACTTTAGTACTTTAGATGAAATGAATCTCTCTTTGTGGAGCCAGCGCTATTTATTCAGATGTTTAACCAAACAGCATTTTACTGGTTCAGCACTTACTGGTTCAGAGCCTCTTACCCATTCAGACCTCTTATTGGTTCAGCACTTTTTTATTAAGAGGTTGCCAAACAGCCCCTTAGTCGTTTAAACCTCAGGTATGAGAAAACTTACCTTAACTTTTATCTTTCTACCATGTTATTTCCATTGTAAACTTTGTTGGTATATGGAATCACCGAGAACTACCTTCCCCAAATTCTAACCTCCATAACAACATTTCAGTTATCTACGATAATTATAACTAACTTACTAAGTGATTAAGTGAATGGTTTTATGTCTATACCTCACCCACGCACATCCGCGTAACCCGTGACCTTGGTTTAAAAAAGCGCGTCTCAGGCGTGAAGCGCTCGAAGCGTTCATAAAAGCGCTTTTTTGGGCAAAAGCGCTAGACTACATGAAGCGGCGCTTTAAGTTGGGTGTAAGGTGGCGCTTCAGCCAGATTCAGCCTTGAAGAACGTTTACATGGGAACGTGAAGACCAAATGAGACGCAAGTATCCAGCTCTTTTTCCAAGACTACTGAAACCAGTAGGAAAACTCTATTTCGTAGACGAAATTCCAAAAACAAGGGGAGAATGTGTAAATAAAATTTTAACTTGGGTATATATGTAATTTATGAAGTTTGGAGAGGGATATATGTAATTTAAATTTTGGGTTGGGTATATATGTAATTATAGTTGAAAATAGGGGCAATTACATATATCCCCCTCCAAACTTCATAAATTACATATATACCAAAGTCAAAATTTTATTTACATATTTCCCCTTTCCAAACTTCATAAATTACATATATACCCAACTATAATTACATATATACCCAGCCTAAAATTTAAATTACATATATCCCCCCTACAAAACTTCATAAATTATATATATATATATATATATAATATATATGTAAATTAAATTTTGGGTCGAGTATATATATGTAATTATAGTTGAAAATAGGGGGATAGGTAGAGGTTCGGGTACAAAGACTAGGTTTTGTAAGAAGGGTGAGAAGGCTTCCTATGATGACACATGGCATTAGTTTAAATTAATCTAAAGGTCATTTAGGTAATTATGCATATAATTTAGATATGGTAAATTAAATCAATAATAATGGAGGGGTTATTTTTGGGATTTTATTCAAATCTCTTTAACTGATTTGTGTTTTATCATCATCTTCTTAGAAATCTAGTGTGTTTTGTCACCATCGGAATAACTTTGTGTTTTAACAATCAAGTGTGTTCTATCACCATCGTCTCAATAATCCATGTGTTTTATCATCAACATGTTATAACATCCCATTTATTAATTAAATTATAACACAATTTACAACTTTGCCACCCCTTTAATCTCAACCATCCATCAGCATGATCTAAAGGACACAATTACTTCTCACCCTTCTCACAAAACACACCCTTTGTACCCTAACCCTACCCTAGGGGGATATATGTAATTAATCCATGCAAATATGTTATAGATCATTGATGCAATAGCAAGTAGAAGTTGTTTATCAAGTAGAAGTTTCCAAACGTTATTTGAAGCAATTAGAAAGTTATTATAAATATAATTAATGTGTATTCATCAGACTTTTGATATTTGAAAATGGAATGGTATTTGAAGTTTAGTGCATAACCATTATCTTAATTGTAGTAGTTTTCCAATACTGTGCCTCAGTAATTCAATGCACATTAGCTCAACAATAACACAAACAAAATCACTACGCTGTTAAACAAAATAACGTCAAATGTACAAGCAAATTCTAACCTTTATAAAGTCTTATGAGAAGGAATGATGGCCACCTTTAAACAATTAGCGTCGACCGAATACCACATAAACTGCAAGAAAGGAAAAAAATGGATAGACAATAACCTGACCAAAGAAGCACCGCAATCCATACTTCTTCAAAGCATCGACAAACTAAACCGACGACTCCCTTTTCCTTTCCTGCAGGGCAGACTAAAAGAACAAATCACAAAGTTGTTGCGCACGTGTGCACGCGCACACACATACATACACATATTATTAAAACGTATATTTTTACGTGATTTGTGTCAATGTTATGAGTGTCACGAGAGGATGAACGTAAAGAACCCTTTCTATTTTGGAAATACCATATTGATAAGTAGTAAAAATGGGCCCAGAAATGATTTTATGTAACTTAAAATTCCTGATAACTTAGTAGTTCAGTCGTTATATCACCATGAAATAGAGTGTATATAATGAAATTTACATATATATCGGAATAGAACATAAACAAACCTGTTGAATTAGGTCGTCTTTTGTAGGAAAAAGGGACCTTTCGAGAATTGTCTTTAAGTTAGTAGACCAATCCTCCTGAGTGCCATATAATATTGGTTCTGCCCAATGCTTCGAGATATCAAAATAAATATGCCAATGAGACAATAACATAAGAACATAACTAATGATTTGATTGTTATTAATATTCAAGGGAGAAAGCCAAGAGGTTTATAGTGGGTGGTGGTGTTAATGTTCTAGAGAGAAGAAGGTTGATTAAATGAGAGAATATGAAGTGAGAAGTAGAGAACTCTTGAACTTGCACCATTATTAATAACCATTAACCTCAATATTGATGAGTAAAAGACTAACTTACCCTTTTTACAAATGCATCAAGTGTTTGTACTTTAAGCAATGAAATTTGTAATTACTTAAATTTTACCAGTATCCTTCCCTCATACTTTATAATATAGTATAGATAATCGTGTATATATATATAGGGGAGGGTTTAAATGAGAACACCCATCTTTTGTGAGAACAATGAGAACAAATCTCAACCACTCATTTTTGTTCTCTCATATTTTAATCAAAAGGCTAAATTGGTAATTTTGTCTCCTCTTATTTCACCTCTGCCATAACCACCAACCGTACCACCATCCTCTACCAGATCTCACACACTCAAAACCCTACCCACAATCCACACCCACCACTGTAACCACCACTAATCACCTCCGGTCACTACCACCGATTAACCACTTCCTCACCGGCTAGAACGTACTCCAAACACGCATACCCCTGAATCATCCTTCCGATCCCCCCTTTACTTCTGCATTACAGTTTCGGGTTCTCCCCCATCCACCGTTTGTCACACGTTAATCGATCTTCCTCACATTCGCCACTACAAACACTCGTCGCAACTCAAAGGCATGTTAGTAATTCTCTGCTTGATAGCTTCAACTGACCAATTCTATATGACTAATATCAATGTTGTCAACAAATTGGTCGAAGCATTCATTATAAGTTTTCATGTATTTTATTGAAAATATGTTTGAACGTAATGAATTGTTTTCATTTCTTTGTTGAATTTAGGATCTGCTGCTATAGGTTTTGACCTCACATTAATCTACCCAAGTCATGTACACCAAAGATAGGACACGTGTTGATTTTAGCCATGCTTCTTGATCTGGCAAGTAATTGTTTTTTTGCCCAATTTTATTGCTATCCAATTCATAGTAAATAAACACTTTTGGAATCACTGATATGGAATCTTGTTATTTATCTTGTCATCATTCTTGATCTGGCAAAACATAAATAAATAAAGAAGCTAGTTGGGACATTTTGATCATTTTACGGTTTTTGTAAGCATGTCAAACAGTTGCTTTTGAAATCATTTTTTGTGGTGTTGACAGTTATGTCGGTGTAATTGATATGTTTAATTTTCATTGCTACTTGTGTATTGTAAGGTTTTTTTCTCTTCTGCAATGGATTTAAAGTCAAATAGTTAAATCACATATGTAGTGGAGGCTCTTTTTTATAATCTTGGTTTAAAATTAAGCGTTCGCAACAACTTGTAACGAAGCATTCATTATAAGTTTTCATGTATTATGTTTTGACATGCTATACAACTCACTCGGTTATAGAACTTTGATTATGAAAAAGGTCTCGACTTTCTAATTCACTTTAGGCCCTTGACAGGATATGGTTGTTTAGGCGCTGCTTAAGGACGTTTGATATTGCAACAGAGGTATTGCGTGCTTATGACGCTGCGATAAGGAAACTATGAGGGTCAAGAGCGAGGACCAACTTTAACATACCAGTGGTTTTCCCATTCTCTAATATCAGAGAGAACAGAAGGATAAAAGAGGATGTCGATCTAGCGGCTATAGCATTAACACTAGAAACAAGTGTCATGTGGTGACTTCAATTGGTCAACTCTTTAGTACTACTAGTCTAACAACGTTAAGGAAAAAGATGAATCATAGCAGTACTACCAGCTGATATACTAGTCATAATGGTGTAGAAGTTGATTTGAATCTTTGTGAACCTTTAAAACAAGATAAAAATATTTTGTATGCTTTATTAATTCAATGCAATTATTGCATATATTTTGTCATTGTTGTGTTGGTGGGTTTTATAATTTTATACTTTATTGTCAATGTGTAAACCTTGATATTTGGATGCTTTAATTCGAAGAGGTATATCGGTAAATAATGTGTCCTGTGTTTTTTGTGCTGAAATCGACGAGTCGGTGCTGCATATTTTTACGGGCTGCAGATTTGCCATGGCTATCTGGGTTGGGGTCGGTACGTGGTGCAAGATAGGACCGGTGTATGCTTTTGATTTCAAAGATTTGCTTTCAATAGCTGATTATCGAGCTGGTTCAAAGTTGATTGATTAGACAAAAGTAATAATAGCATAGCACGTGCATAGGTCGTGCAGCATCAATCCCAAATTGGATTTAAAGTGTGTTTCTCTCATCTTTGGATTTTCCATGTTTCTCCGTACTTATAATTTAGGAGTCTAGTAATATTCACATGCTCTTATCACTAGACTGGGGGACATGACGAGGTAGGGCCCAGTCAAACCAAAACTGGTTCACACCATAATGGCCTAGCCCATTCAGAAAGAGGCCCAATGTACAAGGCCCAACCAATTCAAAGGAGTCAAAGCAGTCAACACAATGGTCAATCAAGAAGTAACTATCGGCAAGATCTTTGTGCTAATAAAACGGCAGTGATTTCCTCCTTCCCTTTCGGAAGAAAGGTTGACTAACAAAATGACTTTATCAACAACTATAAAAGGCGGTTTGAGGTAAAACGTTAAGGCATTCACTATTCTCTCTTTCATTATCTCACTACTATTCATATTACTTAAAAACCATACTTATTCTCACGCCGGAGGGTGGTCACAGGAATACCCCCAATCTTGTGGCGAGTCCTAACGGTGTTCTTTTTTTGTAGTAGGAACGATTTCATGCAATTGGGATAGTTTGGAAGGATCTCTCTGTATCATCTAGAAGGCTCAACTACTATCATGTTCTTGTTTCTTCAATGAGTGAGATATAAAAAAATGTAGGTTGTGAGATTCGAACATAACACTGCAAAAACAACATGCGTGAAATTGATAACCACCAAACTACAAATACCATTTGTGCTAGTAACAATTGCGGTAACTTTTTATATTTTTTACCCATATAATTTCTTTTTTTTTTGTTTCTCTAACATTGGGCCCCTAGTTTTGGGGGGCCCTAAGCACTTGCCTAGCCCAATTACCTTAACGGGCCGGCCCTGCTTCTGGTCATCCTCACCCTCTACTCCTCTAGTGAAACAGACGGCCGGTGCGGATCCCAATCAATGAACATCTTAACCTTAGATTATTTGGACGTATTTGTCCATGTCTCATCCTTTATAAGATTGTATAGATATAGACAGATATAGATATAGATTACTATTAAAAGTAAACTAATACATAAATAGAAAAGGATTGAAATCTATCTTACATCTAATAAACAAAACTCAGTTTTGACACTTGGCACTCCCACATTGCACCTTCAATCCTCTCTCCTCCCATATTGTGCCACATGGCACAACCTTAGAGTTTATAAAATTTTCTTCTTTTTTTTAAATCGAAAATCATTTATTAATTTAGTCAAAACCGGTCAAGGTGTTTTAATAACTTTCCTAAACATTGTTTTTGGTAATTGAATGATTATTTTGGTAAAAATTGGTCAAGCATATTATCATTCCTAAAAAAACTAATCATCCTCATGACAAATCATTCTCCATCCTCTTCTAAACCTTAAAACAATCAAACGAAGCAACCAATCATTCTCCATCCTTGGCGATCCTTCTTCAAGGTATTATCATTCCATTCTCCTGTAACACAATCATTGTTCGTCTATCGCCTCTCCTACGTTTCTTTCTGATTTCGTCTATGTTTATTTCTGATATCATTATATCTTCATTTGTTTTTGGCGATTAATGTTTTTGTATCTTTATTTTTATTTTTTATTGATTTTAATGATACAGGTTTCAATCTGTATGTATTGTGTGTTATTGTGGATCCAAGGCGTAAAGACGACAATTTAAAGGAAAATAATCAATGGTTTGTTTAGTGCAAGAGTTAATTGGTTCACATTCGTTTATATTTGATCATGGTAAAGAAGCCTAGTTTTTTTTTATTTTTGTATGTATCGTATATCCATTTGTTTCAGATTTGTACCCGAGCGACTGTTGCTTACATGCTTCTGATATCAAGGTTTGATTTTTGATTTTGAAATCTTTAGTTGGTTTTTATAATCAAACAGTTTGTTTGAAATTTTGTTCTTGGGCTTGATTTTTCTTTTGTTTGATGTTTCACGTATGGAAATGGATCGTATGGGTTAAATTGTTCTTTGACTAAACATGATGACGACTATAAGTTTGACAGGTAAGTGTTGGATCGATTTTGCACATACGTTTTTGGTTTGATTTTACAGTTTGTGTTCTAATTATTATGTTATATTCATGCTTTCATCATGAATCGTTTATTGATGGATGAATCGTTTAATGCACGAGTTTTTTCATCTCGATATACAGGACGGGCGATTATTAGCCTCAATCCCAGAGACTATTCACCTCAGGAAAGAGTTTCTAATCTTTTTTATTTAGTTGCTAATCAATATTTCTCATGCTCATGTTATGAATTACATTCAATATACCTCTAAAACGATTACCAGGTTTAGTTATAGATAACTAATTTCAATTTATGTCCCCTAAAGTGATTTTTATATTATCAATTCAATTTTTGCTAGGCTTGATTTTAAGTTTAATTTTTTAATCAATAATAATGTATTGTTTTTGGATTTATGCGTAAATTTATAAAGAAGAAAATGGTTTGGGAAAACAAAGTCTTCAATTTGGGTCATTTTTAAAAGGTGTTTTTAAAACGCCGTTCGTGGCAATTTGCTAAATATGTCGTGTTCCAACGTTGTTTTTTATGTTCATGCTTTGTATGATGGAGATATTGGTAAATTGAAGATATGTCGCTTTTTCAAGTTTTACTCTTTTTACTTTTTTTTTAAAACAAAAAGCAATAAATGAGAATGAGAAAGGAAACTGACGTAATTTAGGAACTCATTAAATTTCCTTATTACATTCAAATTATTCACTTCCTAAATTTAGTTTAATTTATATTGGTAATAAGTTAAATTTTGAATTTTGAATTTCAAAATTCAAATTAAAAATCAAAATATTTAAATTCGAATTACACAAAATTTCAAATTTTGAGTTTTGGTTATTAATGGTAAGAAATTACACATACTAATTATCCTTTTAATTACACATTTAATAAGATTCAAAGTCTATACATAAGTAGTGTCAACTCTCCAATTAATACATTAATTGATCATATTAATTCTGCTATATTACTCTAATATTAGTTTAACTTATATTGGTAATCAATTAAATATTAAATTTTGAGTTTCAAATTTTCAAATTAATGTTCGAAATGTTTACATTCTAATTTGACAAAATCTAAAATTTTAAATTTTGGTTAATAATTGTAGAAAATTACACATACTAATTATCCTTTTATTTACACAGTTAATATGATTCAAAGTCCTTACATAAGTTGTGTCAACTCTTATTAATACATTAATTGATCTTATTAATTGCCCTATATTATCCTAATATTAGTTTAGCTTATACTGGTAATCAATTAAATGACGAATTATCAATTTCAAATTAAAATTCAAAATATTTAAATACGAATTAGACAAAATTTCAAAATTTGAATTTTGTTTAATAATGGTAACAAATTACATATACTAATTATGCTTTTATTTACACATTTTGAATGACTTAATCTTTTAAAAAATTAAAATTTTGAATTAAAGTTAATAATGGTAACCATTACAAAACTATTTATTATCTTTAAATTATGAGTTCCTAATATATTTAAAATATAACAATTAATAATTTTCTCAAATTAATTACAAGTGAAAGTTAAAATTTTAAATACTAGAATTTAAAATTATAGATTTATGTTAAACTTTAAAAATATTTGAATACTAAATGTTTTATTTAAATATTTAATCTCAAAAAATTGAATTTAAGATTTATGGTAACACTTATATTTAGATTTAATTAACACATTTAAAATATTTAATTCAAATTTTTAAATGATTTAAATCTTTCAAATTTTGATTTATAAAATTTGAATTGATAGATTTCAATTAAACTTTATAAATATTTAAATATTAAATGTTTTATTTAAGTATATAATTTCATATTTCAATATCTATAATTTTAATTTTAATTTTTTTTAACATTATAGAATTCTATATTTTGAATAATAATGGTAACAATAAGACTTAATTATAACATTTAATTCAAATTTTGCATTATCTGAATATTTTAAAAAATTTCAAACTTTGAATTTAAATTAATAGTTGTAACAATTAATCCTACTATGACCATTAAAATAGAGTTATTATAATTAGAGATTTCCTAATATATTTAAAATTTAACAAATAATAGTTTTGATTATAAACGTCTCCAATCAGTTACAAGTCAAAATTCAAATTTTGCTTATTAGAATTTGAATTGATAGATTTCAGTTAAAATTTATATCTATTTAAATATATAATTTCATATTTCAATATATATAATATAAATTTTAAAATTTTGTTAACATTATAAAAATTCTATATTTTGAATTCTAGATAATAATGGTAACAATTAAACTTAATTATAGCATTTAATTCGAATTTTGAATGATTTGAATATTTTAAAAAAAATTCAAACTTTCAAAGTTAAGTTAATAATTGTAACAAACAATCCTACTATTACCTTTAAAATAGAGATATACTAATTAGATATTTCTTAATATATTTAAAATTTAACATATAATAGTTTTAGTTACAAATTTCTCAAATTATTTACAAGTTAAAATTCAAATTTTGAATACAAAAATTTGAATTGATAGATTTCAGTTAAACTTTATAAATATTCAAATATTAAATGTTCTCTGATAACAAGATTCCAGTGAAGTTCCAAAGGCGTTAATTCCCAATATCCGTATGTTTCGCAATGACCATCAATAAAAGCCAAAGACAGTCTCCATCGAAGGTTGGATTGTATTTAAGAGACCCTGTATTCTCACATGGCCAACTTTATGCCGCATTGTCAAGAGTTAAAAGCAAGGTAGAGGTGAAACTACTTATTCTTTATGGTGATGGGAATGTCAAAACTAAAACAAAAAATGTGGTGTATAAGGAAATATTTAGTGATATTTGAATAAAATTTGTATTCGTTGGTTTTAAATTTTAATAAAATATTTCTATTGTATTTTTCTTATGCGTTATACTACTCCAAATAATTGTACGTTGGTGAACCACGTGTCCACACGGGCAAATATCTAGTGATTATGATAAATGACAACAAAATTAAGCACTGTATTTAGTGAACATCTATAAATACACAACAAACAGTGTAGAAATTGTCACAACCCGACCCAGGTGGGCCCGGTTGGAATACAGATGGTTACCAAAACATCACGCAATGCAAGCAAACAGCGGAAGCAATGTATATAATACTATATTTTATAAATAACTTATTACATTTCTAAATACCGTACAATCTCTAATACAAATACTTCAGGTAATATCTAAGGTTCTCGCTTGACTTCTGATTCGTCCGCCAGGGATACTCCGAGTCGTAGCTGCTCCATCCTTCCAACTCGAACAGGTACCTGAACACATGCTTAAAAGGGTTTTGGGTCAACAATAATGTTGGTGAGTTCGTGCGTTAGTTTAAATGGTTTTCAATAAGGTTTTATTTCAAAAGCAAGTTCGTAAAGTTTACACGGTTCAACACATGGTGATGTACAAGCGACACCTCAAACCTAACACGGAATCTATCTACTGCCATTATAGATTCTCCTGGCAAAATACATGTCACAACGGCCCGCAGGCCTCAGTGGAGGGTTTTCCGGGCTTCCGGATCCACTGTGCGTGGGGGTTTCCCCAAGTAGCGCTACCCACATATTAAGTGGCCCAATCCCCTGGGTTAATGAGTGTCGGTATGGTTATTCGGCAGCTACTATCTTGTCACATCAAACGGTTTATAAAAAGGAAGCATGCATTCACCCCAAAACAGTAAAACACGAAAAGTGGGGAAGGTACACGGGACTCACCTGGAAGCAATGCATACGCATAGTTTATAGTAACCACAGCGTCTGACATCTCGTACGGCTATACTCCTGGTCGAATCCTAAGTCGACAACATTATTAGTCTTTAGTTCTCTTGGTCGTGGTTACGCGTGGGGACGAGCACGAGCGTATGGTTTGTTATTTATATATGTCTCCTTTTATATCCTTTGTCCAGAGTTTATGTCCAAGACTTAGTTGACGAGTCCCTGATCTAACGTCTACTTCTAGTCGAGTCCATATTCTAATTGTCGCATATTCTAATCTATGTCAATAATCCGGGTATACATGTTATGTCATCTTATTGTTATTACTTCCAATGCGTCGAGTCTAATGTCTTTAATATTAATGGTTCGCCTTTAGTCCATATGTCCGAATCTTAAGTCTCACTAAGGTGATTGTCCAAGTTAACGATCTAAACGTCCAAGTCTAATTGTCAAGTATATTATCTAAGTGTTATTGATTAATATCGCTACTATGGTTCCTTCTAGGGATGAGCTCGGGACGGGATCGGTACCGAACCGATACCGATCCCGACAATACCGATACCGAAAAGTCCAAAAACCCAATACCGATCCCGTACCGATACCGATAATACCGAAACCGAAAATCCATAAATATGGATACCGATACCGATCCCGAAACCCCTCGGTTCGGTATCGGTTCGGTACGGTATCGGGATCGGGACGGGATCGGTATTCGGGCTTGAATGCTCATCCCTAATTCCTTCCAACATATATGATTGTAAGGTATACTTTGGCGAGTTTATGTAACGGTATTATATAAATAGTAAGGTGTCCAAATGTCGAGTCCGAAGCTTGGGTATACATGCCTAATATTCGAAGTCTCAATACTATAAGTTACTATCTGTTCCACTATGTATATGTGTTTATACTTTTTAGTTCAAGTCGGTTTATCGCTACGTCTGAACCAATAGTCCAATGTCCAAGCTCTACATGTCGGTTCCATAACTATTATTCAAAGTCCCAAGTTACCTAATTGTGACATCTGTCACCTTCGACTTTCAATTTCTTTACAAAAATAGTCCCCCAAATATTTTCAATTTTAGTCCTCAAACATTTCTTGTAATTATTGTCATTTTCAAATGTAATAAATGTGCGAAACTCAAGTTATATTATTTACATGTATTTTGGATCTCGATCTCGATTTAATCTAACACGTAAGTTGCTACGTTATTCGGAAAAAAAAAATATATATCATAAAAAAAAAAATCAAGTTTATAAAAGTTTTAAGTTTGATTAATTAACTTGGTTGGTTGTTATAATAAGCAAACTAATTAGAAAAACATTAAAACTAACTAAGGTTAAAGGTGAGGGGCCAATCCTGTCAAGTTTGAAAGTTTTTAAAAAAAAAAAACTCTAACATCTGCTACTATTCACGTTTTTCCGGCCACATCAAATTCCGGCGGCCGGAATTTGAATTCCGGCGACTTGTATCTTGGATTCTTTTGGCGTTTTAACATCTAATTATGTGGGTTTACGTTTCTCCTTTAATTATTGATGAATTCTCATCATTTAATTGAGTTTTAACGCGATATTTAGTGAGTTTTAATCCGGGTTTTAGTGTGTAACCGCCGGAATTTTAAAACAAATCAAATCATGTGTTTTACACGATCTCTATATAAATCAACCTCGCCATTTCGTTTCTGCACCTTCACACAACAAAACCCACAAGAAATTTCCACTAAAACACGTCCAGAAAGCCCTCTATTCGCGTTTTTTTTGGCGAGTATGAAGCCTTGATTGCGATTCTAAAAACGCGTTGTAAGTATACAATCTTGCTTGTAATGTGTTAGTCGACCATCATGGATTAAAACCCCTCTATTACAGAGCTTAAATCGGGTCTGAATCATGGTTATTAGATTTGGGGTAAGGTTAGGGTTCTTAGAGATTTGGGGAAGAAGATGAAGTTTAGTTATTCTATAAATATAATTATCATTCCACCTAATCATCAAAGTATGCAATAGAGTAGTGGTTTAGTGGGTGGTGGTGTTGGGAAAGGACCCGAGTTCGAGTCCCCATGGCAGCAAAGAGTCTTTTTTTTTCAGATTTTGTATTTTTTTTTTTTTTTGTTGTTTTATTTTCAATTCTTAATTATTTCTTACAAATATATTTATATCTTTAAATATTCATATTAAATTCATTTTTACTCCAAAAATTATGAAAATTTAGGTGTAGCTTCTTGACATCATAAAGAACATTTCCACATTTTTATTTTTTGAAAAATGTTTTATTTTTATATTTTTATTGAATTAAATTGTTTTAATCATAAAAAATTGATAAAAAATTCATTTTTAATGATTTTAATCTCAAACTTTTTGAGTAATTATTTCTAACCATTCTCAACTGAAATAAAAATTATTGGTCAAGAAAACATTATTTTTATTAATTTTCACATTTTTAATCATTTAAACATGATTTAATCTCATAAAATCAGTTTTTAAATATAAATAAGTTTATATAAATTATGGGAAAATTATTCTAATACGTTTACATCAGAAATCATCCATTTTCTATAGAATAAATATTTTTGGACCACGTATAGTATTATTAGTCTTATTTACGTTTAGTTAGACATAATAAAACATTTATTTATTTATACAATTTAAACATATATTTTATAAATGTTTTTCTTATAAAATAGAAATACTCGTATGATTTAATGTCTTAATTATTTTCTTGTTGAATCGTTGTGTAACACAAAAATTATTTATTTATATATTTATGATTATCGTATTATTTTAATTGAGTTAAAGTAACTAACTAAATTATTTTGTCTTAATTATTCAAACATATTGATATCTAAATATTTAATCGGTAATAATTATATTACTTAAATCATATTACAAACTTTGGTATATTATTTTAATATACAACTTTTACATTATTTCGACTAATCATAAAATCTCTGATTCCCCAAATCGACTTAGCAAACCCTAATGCCTTAGACCCTAGATACCTTAGACTTTGTAGACTTTACCTTACTAGTATTCATATACGTTATAGGTTGAATTCCTCGGAATTCTCACTACTTAGCTCACAACCGCTTAAGTGGATTTTGATCGCTTTCGCAAACTGTGAGTATATCTTCCCCTTTTTACTGTTTTACTACTTTTGGGGTGATTCATGTACTTATTATCAAGTTTCTATTACTTCTTACTAAAATAGCAATTCTCCTGTGTGTTTGCTTTATGTTAATTTGTGTGTCTATGACTTGTCAAAATCATTAACCTTTGAGGGCCTGGCATTTCAATGAATAGTACTATGGTATACCCCCTTGTGACTCTGTTGAGAGACCTTGGTCATTGTCTTGTGATTCATATTACTAAAAATGTTTTGATTCTTGATTCTTGATACTTACTACATAGGGTTGATTTTGAACGGACATTACTTAAATTACATAATTGCAAATGGTATACAACACAGGGATTGCGAAACGTTTTGTACTATATATATATCCAACGGATGTACTCACCAATACATTATATGTGTTGACAAAATTATTTTGTACATGTTTCAGGTGACGTTTGATCTTACTTGCTTTCACGCTTAGGATGGACCTAGAGCTTAAATAAATTTATTATTTATGTTTGAGATTTCTATTAAGACTCGTTGTATTTCGTTTTGAATAATGAAAGTTTATTGCTATTAATATTTATATTTTAGTCCATGTGCTTTTGAACAATCGTCACTACGTGACACCTCGATGTTTCCGCCATCGGTTGGGGTGTTACAGATTGGTATCAGAGCCAGGTTATAGGGAATTAGGTTATTAGTAAATGCTTTTGACCTAGACTATAACTAAGCTACCCATTATATGCTTTCTTTTATTCTCATATTTCTTTAGATATATTTTCTCCTTTTACTTTTCATTATACTCGGAGAAGATTTTTATTCTACAAATGGAATGAAAACACCAAGTTAGGAGTGATATCCATACCTTGGTGAATAGTTTCACTCTTTATATGTTTTATTCATTTATTTTATTTATCTTGGAATATTTTCCTTTCGAGATAGGAGACGTCCAAATCTCAAGGAATCTATCCCTCCAAAAGAAACTTACTCACTAAGCTAGGAGTGATATCCTTATCTTAGTGACCAGTTTCACTCCATCATATTTTTACTATTTGGAAGTATATCTTTGAGTTAGGAGTGAAATCCACATCTCGAGGATATATATATTTCCACATTTCAAGATCCGCTAAAGTTTTGGAAAATATTTGTGACGGGGCACGTGCAATCTGGAAGGGTGAGCGCCTGTATTCTGAGTTTTCTGTCTAGGTTGGTAATTCGCATAAATCCCAATCAGACGAGGGACCCGTTTACCTACCTGGGAATTCTCGGGATGAGCATTCACTTATAGGCTAAAGTACGCCCCCACAAGTCACTAATAATATTTCAATTACTTTAGTCAGTCAACAGTTTCTTTGGAAACACTCTTATAACTCGTTTTATACTTGGTATTGTTTTCTCATTTGGAGTTTTATCATGATTTTCTTTATGATGTTCATAATTTTTCCTATATCAATTTATAATTACTATATCTTATGTTATGTGTTACTTGTCTTGATATAAACTATGACATTTCCAAGATTTTTGGAATCAAATCTCATAATTATTTTTCACTTTTGTAGATGTCTGATCGCGAATCTCGTAAGAGAGCCTCGAAGCGTCAGGCTAAACTGAAATCTGACCAGCGTATCGCGACTATGCTAAATGACAAGTTGGAAACACTTGTTCCTAACATCATTAATGCTATTATTCCAAATCTTAACCTGAACGGTAGCTCGAATGGGAACTCTAACGGGAATACAAATGGAAATGGTGGGGCTAGTGAGAATAAGTGCACTTTCAAGCACTTCAACTCATGTCATCCCAACAAGTTTAATGGCACTGAGGGAGCCACTGGGTTACTTGAATGGTTCGAAAGTATGGAGAATACGTTTATTAATAGCGACTGTCCAGATAACCTACGTGTTCGTCATGCCACGGGTGTTCTTCAAAAGAGAGCGCTTACTTGGTGGAATGGTGAAAAACATGCTCGAGGGACGGAAGCTGCTTTAGCTATGTCTTGGGATGATTTCAAAATCGCCATGACCACTGAGTTCTGTCCTCGTAGTGAGATGAAGAAATTGGAGGATGAGTTCTATCACCTCAAGCAGGATAGTGGAAATAATGTTCCCTACAATAACCGTTACCACGAGTTGAGCTTACTGATTCCTCGAATGGTAACCCCGGTATCCTTGGCCATTGAGAAGTATATTGAGGGACTGCCACCTCAGATCCATGATTCGGTTATGGGAAGTAAACCTGCTACTGTAGAGGATGCCATTCGTCTCGCAGCATCTCTTACTGACAAACATGTCAAGGATGGTACTCTAACTCGTAAGGGTACTAAAACACCTACTGAAACCCCTGCTACCACTGAACCTTCCCAAGAAAACTCTGCCTCTGCCTCTAGTTCCAATAAGAAACGAAAAGGTGGAAACCAAAACTATGCTGTAGTTGCACCTCTTAACCAGGTTCCTGTTGCAAACCCACCTACTGCACCTCAATCAACCCCAAGGGCTTATACTGGGAAACAACCTCAATGTGCTACCTGCCACTACCATCATCCCACCAATTTACCGTGTCGTAAGTGTGATGCTTGTGGAAGACTGGGTCATACCACTCCTTTCTGTCGTGTTGCCAATCGACCAATAAATAACCCACAGACTGTTATCCAAAACCAGGGAGCTGACCAACCCAGAGTTTGTTACGCTTGTGGCGATCCTAACCATATGCAAAACAGATGCCCTCATCTTACGGCTTTTATTCAGGCTCGTCAGCAAACCCCAGCAGTCCCAGCAGTTCCAGCAATACAAGCAGCTCCAGCCCGTGGTCGTGCTTTCAACAGCAACGCTAACCAAGATCAAGCTACCAACGACGTTGTCAATGGTACATTTCTTATTACTAACTTATATGCTTCGATTTTGTTTGATACCAGTATGGATAGGAGTTTTGTCTCGTTAGAAGTTGAACCTTTACTTGCTCGTAGTTGCCCCCACCTTACCCATCCTTTTACCGTGGAGGTTGCTAATGACAATCCTAATCTTATAAAAATTTATGCTCCATAGTTGCACAACCAAAAATCTTCACTTGAAAGAAATTTCGAGACGAAATTTTCTAAAGTAGGGGAGACTGTGACATCTGTCACCTTCGACTTTCAATTTCTTTACAAAAATAGTCCCCCAAATATTTTCAATTTTAGTCCTCAAACATTTCTTGTAATTATTGTCATTTTCAAATGTAATAAATGTGCGAAACTCAAGTTATATTATTTACATGTATTTTGGATCTCGATCTCGATTTAATCTAACACGTAAGTTGCTACGTTATTCGGAAAAAAAAAAATATATATCATAAAAAAAAAATCAAGTTTATAAAAGTTTTAAGTTTGATTAATTAACTTGGTTGGTTGTTATAATAAGCAAACTAATTAGAAAAACATTAAAACTAACTAAGGTTAAAGGTGAGGGGCCAATCCTGTCAAGTTTGAAAGTTTTAAAAAAAAAAAACTCTAACATCTGCTACTATTCACGTTTTTCCGGCCACATCAAATTCCGGCGGCCGGAATTTGAATTCCGGCGACTTGTATCTTGGATTCTTTTGGCGTTTTAACATCTAATTATGTGGGTTTACGTTTCTCCTTTAATTATTGATGAATTCTCATCATTTAATTGAGTTTTAACGCGATATTTAGTGAGTTTTAATCCGGGTTTTAGTGTGTAACCGCCGGAATTTTAAAACAAATCAAATCATGTGTTTTACACGATCTCTATATAAATCAACCTCGCCATTTCGTTTCTGCACCTTCACACAACAAAACCCACAAGAAATTTCCACTAAAACACGTCCAGAAAGCCCTCTATTCGCGTTTTTTTTGGCGAGTATGAAGCCTTGATTGCGATTCTAAAAACGCGTTGTAAGTATACAATCTTGCTTGTAATGTGTTAGTCGACCATCATGGATTAAAACCCCTCTATTACAGAGCTTAAATCAGGTCTGAATCATGGTTATTAGATTTGGGGTAAGGTTAGGGTTCTTAGAGATTTGGGGAAGAAGATGAAGTTTAGTTATTCTATAAATATAATTATCATTCCACCTAATCATCAAAGTATGCAATAGAGTAGTGGTTTAGTGGGTGGTGGTGTTGGGAAAGGACCCGAGTTCGAGTCCCCATGGCAGCAAAGAGTCTTTTTTTTTCAGATTTTGTATTTTTTTTTTTTTTTGTTGTTTTATTTTCAATTCTTAATTATTTCTTACAAATATATTTATATCTTTAAATATTCATATTAAATTCATTTTTACTCCAAAAATTATGAAAATTTAGGTGTAGCTTCTTGACATCATAAAGAACATTTCCACATTTTTATTTTTTGAAAAATGTTTTATTTTTATATTTTTATTGAATTAAATTGTTTTAATCATAAAAAATTGATAAAAAATTCATTTTTAATGATTTTAATCTCAAACTTTTTGAGTAATTATTTCTAACCATTCTCAACTGAAATAAAAATTATTGGTCAAGAAAACATTATTTTTATTAATTTTCACATTTTTAATCATTTAAACATGATTTAATCTCATAAAATCAGTTTTTAAATATAAATAAGTTTATATAAATTATGGGAAAATTATTCTAATACGTTTACATCAGAAATCATCCATTTTCTATAGAATAAATATTTTTGGACCACGTATAGTATTATTAGTCTTATTTACGTTTAGTTAGACATAATAAAACATTTATTTATTTATACAATTTAAACATATATTTTATAAATGTTTTTCTTATAAAATAGAAATACTCGTATGATTTAATGTCTTAATTATTTTCTTGTTGAATCGTTGTGTAACACAAAAATTATTTATTTATATATTTATGATTATCGTATTATTTTAATTGAGTTAAAGTAACTAACTAAATTATTTTGTCTTAATTATTCAAACATATTGATATCTAAATATTTAATCGGTAATAATTATATTACTTAAATCATATTACAAACTTTGGTATATTATTTTAATATACAACTTTTACATTATTTCGACTAATCATAAAATCTCTGATTCCCCAAATCGACTTAGCAAACCCTAATGCCTTAGACCCTAGATACCTTAGACTTTGTAGACTTTACCTTACTAGTATTCATATACGTTATAGGTTGAATTCCTCGGAATTCTCACTACTTAGCTCACAACCGCTTAAGTGGATTTTGATCGCTTTCGCAAACTGTGAGTATATCTTCCCCTTTTTACTGTTTTACTACTTTTGGGGTGATTCATGTACTTATTATCAAGTTTCTATTACTTCTTACTAAAATAGCAATTCTCCTGTGTGTTTGCTTTATGTTAATTTGTGTGTCTATGACTTGTCAAAATCATTAACCTTTGAGGGCCTGGCATTTCAATGAATAGTACTATGGTATACCCCCTTGTGACTCTGTTGAGAGACCTTGGTCATTGTCTTGTGATTCATATTACTAAAAATGTTTTGATTCTTGATTCTTGATACTTACTACATAGGGTTGATTTTGAACGGACATTACTTAAATTACATAATTGCAAATGGTATACAACACAGGGATTGCGAAACGTTTTGTACTATATATATATCCAACGGATGTACTCACCAATACATTATATGTGTTGACAAAATTATTTTGTACATGTTTCAGGTGACGTTTGATCTTACTTGCTTTCACGCTTAGGATGGACCTAGAGCTTAAATAAATTTATTATTTATGTTTGAGATTTCTATTAAGACTCGTTGTATTTCGTTTTGAATAATGAAAGTTTATTGCTATTAATATTTATATTTTAGTCCATGTGCTTTTGAACAATCGTCACTACGTGACACCTCGATGTTTCCGCCATCGGTTGGGGTGTTACACTAATCCATACTACTAGTCCAAAGGTCCAAGTTATCAAGTACCGAGTCTATAGTTAACATCTATTTCTATCAAGCTAATGCTCCAATCACTCCAATGTTCCAAGTCCATGTCTCAAATAATAATGTTCAAAGGGTCCGAAATCGTTATTGTGCCCGTCAAGTCCCACACGCTAAATATATATATATATATATATATATATATATATATATATATAAATAAATATCTATGTATAATAGTTCATTATCGGGTTTGGTTATACCTATCACTCGTCTTCGGCTCGGGTTTGACCCGGTTGACCATCCAGTTGACTTTGGTTGACCAGTCAGTTGACTTGGTTGACTTCCGTTGATCATAGTTTGCCTCGTCGTTTGACTCGTCACCTTGACCTAACTCGACCCTTGTCCCAACAACCAATAGTCACTACCACAACTTACTGTGACTGTCCACCATCTCCGGCCACCATAACCACCACAGTTCCGCCACTGCTTAACCACGGACCCAAATTGGACCATCATCAAAATCCCACCTTCAACGACCACCACCTCCTCCTCCGTGACCACTGCAGAACCACCATCTGGAACCTGTCCTGAACCCCTGACCGCCGTAGTACCACCACAACTACCATCTACCCCTCAACAACAATTATCCTTCATCACCACTTCAATACCCATAGCCAATCACCATAACCATAATATTTAGGAAAGAAGGGTTTTTACCTTTATAACCGGATCTGACCCGATTGAGATCCTCGTCACCGTCGTCGTCCTCTCTTCCTCTTCCCGAGCTCTCTCTCTCTCTCTCGCTGCTACAATAATAAACCGGTGGAGGTGGGGGTGTTGGTTGAGGGTTCGGCCGCCGGACTGCCGTCGTAGGCGGAGGAGGCGGACCTCCGGTCTCCCTTTCTCTCTCTCCTGCTTCTCTCTCTTCCTCTCGGATCTCTCTCTCTCTCTCTCTCTCTCTCTCTCTCTCTCTTTCTATAATAATCTGTATAGTAGTAGAGGTGGGGGTGTGGTGGTGTTGTCTTGACCAGCCGGCGGCCGGAGCTCCGCCGGAGAAGGAGGCCTCCGGTGCCCCTTCATCTCTCTAGCTCTCTCTCTCTAACTTGATTTCCAGTAAAGTGTGTGTGTATGTATTATAATGTGTGTGTGAGTGGTTTTTATAAAGTTATATGTGTGTGTCTTAAAGATAGGGGTGAGCAAATGTCGGTTCGGTTTGGTTTTTACATATAACTGAAACCGATAACCGAAGTTCGGTTTTAGGAAAAACCATAACTGAAACCAATCGGTTACGTTGGTTTGGTTAAGTCGGTTAATTTGTCGGTTATCGGTTCGGTTTCGGTTATATTCGGTTAATATCCAAACATAAAACTTGTGCAAAATTATAAACTTTAAATAGTTAGTAAAGTGTTAAGATCTTTTTCAAGAATACAAATATATATGAAAAACGCAAGAAAAATACATGAAATGCCGAGGAAACAAATAAAAAATGCTTCAAATATACGGATATACATGAAAAAACATAAGTTATAAAAAAGATATATTTCAAATACATGAAAATATGTTCCAAATACATGGATATATGTATGAAAAATACTTAAGTATATAACTATCGGTTCGGTTTCGGTTATTTCAGTTATGGAAGAAGGAAAAACCGAAACCGTAACCGAATGGTTCGGTTTTGGCCATATGTTAATCGTAACCAATTGGTTAATTCGGTTTAGGTTATTTTCGGTTCGGTTATCGGTTTGGTTTTGGTTTTTTTCGGTTATCGGTTTTCGTATGCTTACCCCTACTTAAAGATACAATGCCATGGGGCACATGGCATGGGTGCCATGTGTCCCCATGATGACTAATCTAAATTAGTTGCGAATCGGGTTCGGGTTGGTTAACATGTATTAGCTCGGTCTCATAACGTGCATTCTAAAATATTATTTATAATAAATGGTTCGGTTTTCAGTTTCGCACTAAACCAGCTCGCTCATTATTGGTTTTGGTTCGCTTTTATTACACGATAACAATATTATTACTCAAAAAATTTTGGGGTCGGTGCCGGGTTGTTACAGAAATCATGCCAACACGCATGCCACATGAGTCGTCTAGAAATAATGGCACTATACGTCACAAAGTAACCAATTCGAAGATATGGCTACTCTCATAGGTCATGACTTCCAACTATATATAGTATTATTGAATTATTACCAACTTATATGCAAACAAATGATGATAAATGAGTATATAAAATCAAATTATGAACGTGTATTACATGAGATATACAATCATTATTATAAAAGGTTGATACATGAGTAAACTCTACGTTATTAATATTTTCTCATAAACATATCATGATTAAAACAAGAAAAGGACAAAGTACAAATTTCAACACTTTTTGTTGGTTCCTGTTCCATTACAAGCAGCCACACCACTTATATCTTCTTCTACAAAGACTTTACACGAAGAATCTTCTCCTTACCCTCCTCATCCCCCCCCCCCCCCCCCTTTTTTTTCTGTTTCTTGATCTTCACTCAAGACATGGATGCCAGAGACCAGATCACACACACAACCTCATCAGGTTACTATTACTTGTTGTTCCACTCAAATAACCCATTTTCCAACATGGGTTTTCTCAGATTTGACTCCCCACTGTTGGTTCAAAACATTAATGGCGCTTCTTGACTTTAAAGTTGACTTTTTTTTCTTGGGTTTGTTGATGTTTGCAGGGCATGGGGTTCACTTATGTCACAGATGTGGGTGGCCTTTCCCTAACCCACACCCAAGTGCTAAACATAGGCGAGCACATAAGAAGATCTGTGGAACCATTGATGGTTATACTAATTTAATCGGTTCAGAAGTGGTTTCGGATGATGATAAAGAAAAGACCCCAAGTGAGATTTTATTTATTTATTTATTTTTTTTTTAGAAATTTTATTGTTGAGGTTTTGTTAATTGTGTGAATTTGTTTTTTAAGGTCCTAAGATTAAGAAGAAGAGTGGAGATGGTGGTGGTGGGATGAGGGTAAGTTTCAGTAGATCTGAAGATGAGTTGTTTTCGGACGCGGTTACTGAATTCGCAGACAGTGGATCTGCAAGCAAACATCTGGATAAAGATTTGTTTTTTTCGTTTAAAGACGCCGAAAATGATGGTGAGCGTCTCTCTTTGTTTTATGATTTTAGGGAGGGATGTTTGGCATTGTGTTTTCAAGTTGCATATGTGTATGGCGTTTCGTGAAACTAATTTTAATTGTATAAGTATTTAGAGGTTAAATAATTAGTTTTAGTGGCTGCAACGAAACTGATTCTGGTTATGTAGTTATTTACCCGTCAAATCCTTAAATAATCAAAATTGCCAAACACTATCTTCCTTGCCTTGGTCTTGGTCCTTTTTGCTGCAACAAATTAACTAGAAAACACAATGCCAAACACCTCCTTTACTGTAAAAATTTAAACATCTAACTAGGAAGCTGACTGTTTTACATTTTGATTCCTTATTCTAGAAATCAGCAAAGTCGATACCAGTGTTGAAGTTTCTGAAAAGATTGATACCCATGTAGAAAAATCTGAAGAAACTGAGAAAGCATCTGTACCTGCTTCGTCTGAGTCAAACCGTGAGTTGACTGAGACGGTTCTGCTTAAAGAGGGAGTCATGGGACACACACCTGAGCCAGGTCATATTACCCATTCACAAGAGACTACATCTATTGAAGTCGTGGAGGCAGGGGAGGAAAAAGGTCAAGAAAGTCAAACCTCTGAAACTAGTACCAAAGAGGATAAAGATTTAGAGTTGACCAAAACATCCCCTGAAGTTTCTGCAATTGTCGGTGGAGACCATGATATTGTTAAGCAGGGGGATGTTGATAAGTTGGAACCAGCAATCGCAGATGGAATTAGTGAAGACATCAAGCAGGAGCAGGAGATCAAATCTGACGCTGAACACGTTTCAGAAGTTGTTAATGATTATAAAACTGCTGAACAAACCACTATTGAAAAGCTTGGTTTGGAATATGAAATTTCTCAAGAAATTGTCAAACAATCTGAAACCGATCATTTAGAAAAATCCGAAGAAATCATTTCTCAAGAAATTATCAAAGAAGCTGAAGAAATCATGCATGAAAAATCCGAATCTGATCATAAACATGCTCCAGAAGCGGCCAAAGAACCTGAAAAGGAGGATTTTGGTGCATCAAATGTACCGATTCAGGAAGTTTTCGAGGAGCCCGTTGTGGTTTTGACTGAAAAAGAGGATCTTGAAGCACATGAATTGGAAAAAAGCTCGATAGAACAGATTCAAGAAGTTGTGAAGGAACCAGACACAGTTTTGACTGAGAAAGAGGATATTGCTGGACCCAACTTGGAAAAACAACTAAACGAACACACCCACGGAGTTTTTGAGAACCCCATTTCTGTTTTGACTGAAAAACAGGATCTTGATGCACCAGAATTGGAAAAAAAATTCAAAAGAACAGATTCAAGATGTTGTGAAGGAACCAGACACAGTTTTGACTGAAAAAGTGGATCTCAGTGGACCCCATTTGGAGGAACAATCAAACAAACACAACCATGAAGTTGTAGAAAAACCGGATTCAGTTCTGACCGAAAGTCAAGACATGGGTGCACCTGAACTGGAAAAATGCTCAAAAGAACATGTCGAAGAGCCCAATTTAGTTTTGAGCAAAAAGGAGGATCTTGGTGCACCCAAGTCGGAAAAATGCTCAAAAGAAGAAGTTATAGAACAATATGTGGATAATGATAGTAGTGTTGTTGCTGATGCCAGCGTTGATAATTCTGTTGTCAACAGCAAGAATGCTTCTGATGTTGTTCATGTGCCTATTGTAGAAGAAGCGAAGATAACCAATCAAGATTCTGGTGCGGCTTTATCGGTGGTTTCAAGTGGCCGCAGTAGTTTGGAAGGAAATTGGGGTTCAGTTTCAGGTACATTTACTGACTCTCATTGTTTTCAGTGGTAAACGGGAGAATCACTTTCTGTCCGATAATTGTTATTATATTTTTTTTCATAAAAATTGGTGTGAACCATAATTCTAAATGTTATATTAAATCAACAACAATTTAGTCTTTTGAATAAATGGTTAGAATGGTTTTATAATTGACACCATTTTTTATGAAAAATAAAAGCAGGGCAATTGTCAAGACAACTCTTATTGAATTCCCCTAAATTCGCAAATAAGCGCATGAACTTGGTTTTTGCATATGGTTAAATCCCTGGAATTTTAAAACCCAACTAAATGCTCTGCTTAGGGACTTGAATCATTTAGCAAGTAAATTTCTGAAGATTTTAAAAGTTGAAGTTAAAAGAACCTTTCTGCTGAGTTTCTAAAATGTCAAAAAGACCTTTCCATTGAGTTTTAAAAAAATTTAAAGGTTTAATCATGCAAAAAAAGACCTTATTCATTAAAAGTAAAGTTAAAAGACTTATATGCCAAGTTTTGAAATGTAAAGGGATTCAGAAATGTGTGGCGGCGCAACTTGTTGCCCGTCTGCCTGTTTTAATGTAATTTGGCAGTCATGAAATGTAGAATTATTACTTAAAAAATGACTTATCTGCTGCTAAGGATTTCTTCAAGCATAGGATCCTGATCTTTGACTATTGGAATGTTAGATCATGATCCAATCTTGACTAACTTGAATTAGTAAATTAACAACTACAAGTCAACTAACATTTATAAAATAAAATAAAATAAAAGAGCATATGGACCAACTTGCTAAAACGGCCAGTTAGAGTTAATATTATGAAATCATTTGACTTCGATAGCTTTACTATTTTAATCAGCATCATTATATACTATTGCTAGTTTGCTACCATGTTCAACCTTTTTATGACGTTGGAGTAGGATCTTACGATCCTGATCTTGCAGAGTAAAAATGATGCAATGTAAGATCTCAATCTTAAGGACTTTGATGCACGGATGCTGCAATGAAAGTTGTTTCTTCAAAAATTGTTCTTAAAATAAAAAATGACCAGAATTAAACCCTTTGTAACTAAATGCGTCGAATTTGCTACCTCTATACAGGACTGTAAACTTGATTTTTTTTTATATATATATTTGTATGTTATTGCAGTGCTTTCTACTGCTTCAATTGATGCTGGAACTTTACAATCGACTGAAAAGTCAAAAGTCAACGCTGGGAAGTCAAACGCAGCAACATCTGATGTTTACGAGCCACCATCATTCATGACACTAGTGGAAACCGAAAGCAAAGAAAAGAAACCGGAATCTTCTGAGGTGCAAGATTCAAAACAACAATCAAATCCTGATGTTTCACAAGCCGGGTGGTTTCCAACTATGGCGAAAGTCAACAATGAATCCGAAGGGAGAAAGAGAAATGAGGAAGCGATTGCAAAGGTTACAAACTGGAGCACTGGGAAACAGGCTATGCCTCTAAAGAACCTGTTGGGTGAAGCCAAATCGCCAAGTGGCGCAAAACCTCAGCCTGTGGTTCAGAAAGATGAAGCTACAGTCAACCCTGCAGTCAATGATGACGCGTCATCACCCCCAAAGCTGATTGATGAAGATGGTAAGAAAGGGAAGAAGAAGGTAAGGGGTATAAGTTCGTGGGTCCCATTTACATGTTGTTCGTCGGTAAATGTTGTTAACTAAAAGATTATCTAAATGCAGCAACGCTGTTGGATACTTTGCTTGATCGGGTCTAGATTTGTTGCTAAAACCGTTGCGAATTTAGTATTTTGTATATTAGAATTACAAAATAGATTATCTAACACTATGTTCCAGAGTTTCATTAAAGGAAGGAACCGGAAAGAAGGTGAAGGAATTGAAGGGAAAATGAAAAATAAGCGTGTTCCAGAGTTTCATTAAAAGAAAGGAGTGAAAAGAATGGGAGGAAGTTGAAGGAAAATTATTGCTTAAAATCTTCCTTCCAAAATGGAAGGAAATGGAAGGAGGGGAAAGTTATTAATTAAAATGTTTTGTTATTTACTATTTTATCCTTCCATTTAATCTAATATAACACCCAACAAGGGTATTATTGTAAAATTAAATCTTTTTTTTCTCTTCCTCTCAACTCGGGAACACATAAAATTTTTATTTTCATTTCCTTTCCTTCGAACTCGGGAACACAAAATAAAGTTATATATTTCTTTTCCTTTCCGTTCTTTTCTGACCTAAATCTCCTTTATCTTCTTTTCTTTCCGGTAGAAAACTCGAGAACACAGCGTAAATGCAGCAACGCTGATAGAATGGTTAATTTGTTCTTAGAATTACATAAATCACTAGTGTCGCTCTCAACTTTACAATAACCTATAGGGTTAAACTCATTCATTGTATATTTTAAATAACTTGATCTTAAATGTTAAATCAATAAATTATAGAATAAAGTTTTTTCAATTAACTGTAACCATGAATACAAGACTAACGTGAGCTAATAAGGCATTTAAGAACTGAGAAAGCCAAATAAAATGTTGAAATAAAATGCAACCAAGCAATGACATTCAGACTGAACCCGAACGAACAAGTTATTGTAAGCCACTAAGCCTCCATCGACCAAAATTTTCGCATGTTTAGCTAGCTACAAGTGTTATATAGGGGTGCAAACGAGCCTAGCCCGAGTTCGACCACAAGCACCGGTTGGTTGACATGGATCAATAGGGTTTATGAACCACGGGTCAAGTTATTTATTCTACACAGTGTAACAAAAATAGGGATGACAATGGGTCGGGTTTGGGACGGGTTTAGGTAATTCCAACCCCATACCCGATTAGGTATGCTTGTCCCAAACCCGTCCCAAAACCCGTCGGGTTTATATCGGGTAATTACCCGTCAGGTATCGGGTACACCCGTGGGTTTCGGGTAAACCCGTTAATTTTAAAAATTTATCCAATGGGTATATCTGACTAAAAACCTGTCGGTATCTATTGCGTGACTACTAACCAATACATTTAGCATTATCAAATATGTATGTAAATGATTACAATGTATAAATATAAAATAGTTAAATCATATAAAAACACTAAAAGACATAGATAACACATATTATACACAAATAATTTGTGTTTTTTTGAAGAAGATGATTATCTAAATGGACAATTAGATATATTATGAATACATATTTTAAAAGATATATAGGAAATTACATCGGGTATCTAATCGGGTAAACGGGTATACTTTATCGGGTAATCGGGGCGGGTAAATGGGTATATCATCAAATCCCAAACCCGTCCCAAACCCGCGAAAAAAATAAAAACTAATCCCATACCCGGACCCAAACCCGATTACCTGACCCTAAACCCGTCCCAAATGTGTCGGGTTTCGGGTTTACCCATCGGGTTCGGGTTTGATTGCCATCCCTAAACAAAAATGAGACGGATACAAAAAACGCAGTGTAACAAAAATGAGAAGGATACAAAAAACACAATAGATCATGAATTATGACACAATGAGCCACAAAATATAACACAGTGACAAAAAATATACACAATGAATTGAAAAATGACACAATGATGAAAATAAGAAAAAGACACAATGATATAACGCATATTTTAAAAACTACAAGCTAAAACCCAAAAAAACAAAGACCTAAAAACTAACGTCGTAGAGTTTGATAAGACGATTCCAACGCCGCTTGAATGAGTTTAATCGGGTCCGTTTAATACCCGCTTCCTAAAACCCCAACATTGCATCTGATCAGTGTCTCCAATGGCGTCGACGGCTATTCTCCGTCCACACAGACACCACCGGCTCCTCCTTACATCACGCGTCCACCTCATTTCATCATCTTCCAATTCCGACGACAATAATCAACACCCTAAATCCCATTCCTCTTTCAATGACGTTAAATCCAGTCTCAAGCACACACCACCCTCCCCACAACACAACCCCTCCTTCCACACCCCTAACCCTAACCCTAACCCTACTCAAAAAATCCCTTCCTATGAACATATCCGTAAAAACCTCTCCAATTTCCGTCGCCAACCACCTTCACGTGCCCCCTCGTTACAGGAGCTTTATCAAAAAAACGTAGCACCCAAACCCGACTCCGGATCCGAAACCAGGCAACTAAATTTGGAAGCAATCCGGAGCAGTTTAAAGAGCATAAGACCGAGTCTATCGCAATCGCAGTCGAAAGCGGCTATCCGGATTGATGATATAGATTTGAAATTGAAACCTAGACCAACGAGTTTGAACGAAATGGCTGCTGCTAATAATAATAATAATAATAAAGGCGGTGAGGTGTCGGATGAGACGAAATCGGAGTTTTTTAGGATGTATAGCTATGGAGAGATGGGGGAGAAGTTGAGGAGACTGCGGCCAGGGAATAAGAATGTTGGATTTAGTTTGGAGGAGTTGAGCCAGAGGATGCGCATGGTTCGGGAAATGGAGGAGAAGGAGAATAAGCGTGGGGCGTTCGGGCCGTTGAGGGATAGCCTTTTGAAAATGCAGGATCAGGAGAAAGCAAAGAAGAATGGAGGTATATGGATTTCATTTCATTTTACTTCACTTCACTTTTTAGATTAGTTGTTATTTAAAAGTGTTATAAATTTTTGCAGTTTCGACAATTAGTGTATTGCCTAAGATTCTGGAAACTGCTAGCTTATCGTTAGGCCCACCAAAGGAGGTCTTAGTTGAAAAGGCAAGTGCTATATTGGGCATTCTCTTTTTGATGATTTGGTTAGTTAGTTTAACATTCCGATATTATGCTGTGCTGGACAGTATTTCCATCCGGATCATATGTCGTCTGCAGAGAAACAAAAGCTTGAACTGAAAAATGTAAGGGAGAAATTTAAAATCTCTGAATCAGACTGTGGATCATCTCGTGTTCAAGGTATGGAGCATAAAAATCACTTCTATTAATGTCGGCAGTTTTTTTTTTTTTTTTTTTTTTTTTTTGTGTGTGTGTGTGTGTGTGTGTGTGTTATGTTTGTGGCTTAGTATTTTTCTGACTAGGGGCTTTATGCATTGATTTAATCTGTTTTTTGAGTGCCGATTACATAACTTATAATGTTAGGAATTCAAAGAAAAATACTTTATTTGGAATTTTATTTTTACCATTTTCTCCCTGAGAAATCCATTAATAAGCTATAAGTTTACCACCAACCAACCTGAAGATTGACTGTAAAACGAGGTTAAGTTAGTTTGGAAGTTAAGGTTTCACATAATTTGGAGGTTAACTTCCACAATAGCCTTTATTTAGAAAAATAGGGATTGTGTTATTCCTAAGCGTAAGATTTTGTTACTGTTAACTGCATCAATGTGTGACTTTTAACGTCTATTGCAATGTGTGTAGCAAACTTGAAAATTTCGCTTTTATTATAGATCTAAATTTAACGTTTTAGAGTGAATTAAGATTTTCATACTTGTAGTCAAATTCTCTCTTTTAGTTTTTTTTTTGTTGCTTGGGACGCTGTGGTATCATTGTTTTGCCATTTCAGTCCATGTCAATAACACCGTTAGACCTCTGATGTTAACAAATTAGAGATGGATCAAATACCTTTACCGATAAAACTAAAAATAGAAAACCCATTGACCCACCCGCTCCTTCCATTTCTGGAAGCTCTCTTTGCAGACTATCCCTCCTTTTTTCCAGTTAAGTTTTTACGAAGTATATGCTTGTTCGTATGCTTGAAATAATACAAGCGGTAATAGTTATTTCAAAACTCTTGTAATGATACAAGCTAGAATATTTAAACAAATATAAAGCATAATAAATAAATGAAATTAGGTAAGCATAATCAAGCTGGTAGTTTATGGGAAAATTGAGAGAGATCGATTTTAAAGTCTTGCAAGTTGCTATGAAATTAGAAGCTGATCGATCGTATTTTTTGAAGTGTTATAAATCAAGCTGCTGGGAAAATGGATAAAAAGAATAATCAAGCTGCTAGCAATATCAAGAAGATATCCAACTAAACTTCTCGAGTTCTCGATTATTCCTGTAGGAGAACCAATAACTCTGGTTGCAGAAGATGAACCCAGCGTCAATTCTTCCTTGAAACCATGATTACTGTGAGCTCACTTACAAGAAGTGCTTTTTTTTTTTTTTTTTTACAAAACCCTCTAGAGATTAAGCCAACGATTGGCAGGTTTTGGTGGTCTAAATCTGAAATGCTAGAGTGTGGTGTGTGTGAGTGAGAGAGAGTACACAGTGGCAGGTTTCGAATAAGAATGGAGAAAATCGGCTGCAGTCGCAGAAGAAGAAAAACAGCAGACTACTACCTTCGGTTCCTCTTCAGTCCAATGTTCTTAATTAAAATTCCCTTTAGATTTTGTTTGTGAGTGTTAGATAGCTGGACTAAAATGGCAAAAAAATGAACCCATGCGGCCATGCATTGTCTGATGCAAAAAGAAAAGAAAATGGACTAAAAGTGAATTTGGCCAAGCTATAGGGATGAAAACTGTAATTTACTCTAGTGTTTATTTTGTGTTGGACTAAAAGTGAATTTGGCCAAACTATAGGGATGGAAACTGTAATTTACTCTAGTGTTTATATTGTGTTTTTTATCCATTTTGTAGTTGTGTGTTTACCTATTCTCAGAAGCTGGCTTTCAGAGCCGATTTTGTAATGTCAATGCTTGTATTAGTTTCTTAATGGTTTGTCTTTTTACTATCTCAGTGGCACAACTCACAACAAAGATCAAGCACCTTGCCAGCGTTCTACACAAAAAGGTAATTAACATAGCATATTCTGCAACCTTCTCCTGTTGCTTTAGGTTTTGTCTAAGTTTTTTTCTAAATATAGACTCGCTGTTGCACATATGTCCCTAGACTTTCCTTATAAATGAATTAATCCCTTAATTTATAAAAGTTCAACAGAAGGATCCTTAGATCAGATTTTTAACAATTAGTTCCTTATTTTTTACATGATCAAGTTACAAGTATTCAACTCTCTAAACTAATAAAAACTTAACATATTGGTCCTTATTTTCCTTAAACTTTATATGAAGCGCTTTTTGCAAGTTTTTATACGTTTAAAGACTTAACCGAAAAAATAAATCTAACCTGAAATGGATGAAAAATGGTGCAGGATAAGCACTCTCGAAAGGGTCTACAAGCAATGGTACAGAAAAGGAAGAAACTATTGAAGTACCTTAGAAGAACCGATTGGGATTCTTATTGCTTTTGTCTCTCAGAACTCGGCCTTAGGGACAGCGCTGATTACAAAGCTTAAAATTGACTTTATCTTCTAGTTGTGTTTTATTTCAAATCGGGTCGAATAATAACGGGTTGAAACGTGTTAGCGTGTTGATGGATGAAAAGTATTGCTCTGTTGTTGAAGCAAGGGAACTATTGGAACTGGTTTATTAATCCCAGTGCTTCGGATTATCCTCTCATGCCTCAAGATGGTTAGATTTGTATTTTTATTTGCCATCTTTTGGGATATAGGTTAGCATCTTGGTGTAACCCTAGTTTTTGTTATTTAATTCTAGTGTTACAAGTCTGTCCTGTCCCTATTTATAGGTGACTGAATGAAAAAAGTGGGAGTGAGTTTTGAGGATAAAGAGAAGTTATGTCCATTTATCTCATTGATTGTGAGTTAGGCTGATTTTTTCCATTGCCAATTCAAGTTTGGCAACTTGAATGGATTGTATTGTTAATACTAGTTGTGAATCTGTATGTAATGTTAATCGTGGGCTGCTGTACAAGCGGTTTTGAATGGTGTTTCATCAACTTGTAGCGTGTCCGTTTCATCTAAATTTCAAATATCTTACCCATTGCCTACACTCTGATTTACATTATTTTTGTACCAGTAAAATTTCATATACTGGACTGGGCCATTGATTGCTTTATGAATCTGCTCTGTGAAAAGCCCTTGGGGATAAGTTCTTATTTTTATGAAGACCTCCTATCACTAGATAGTTAAATCCTTAAAGCACAAGGTGCACCTGTGGTTCAGGTCATTTTTAGCTTTTTTAAACTTGTTTTCAGCTGTCTTAGACCGTTTTTGGCTGGTTCAATATACTTTTAGCCGGTTCCAACAGGATTTTTGGTCATTCAAGGCTCGAGAACAAGGTAATATGATTATAACGAAGTAGATCTGTGTGTCCACCAATGTATGTTTTAGCTTGAATTCTTGAGACAACATTAAACTTTCTTATACCAAAGTAGATATGTGCGTCCAACAATTTCGAAACCACAAGGCAGTAACATGCAACATGTGTAAATCACAGAGACCATCCATATCATTACCTCTTTTAACTATAAAACCACTCAAGTTTTAAAACTATATTTTAATTTTTAAGTGCATGTACACACTACACAGTAGTCTTTTGGGTGAGTTTACCTATAATATTGAGACAAAATACAAAGCTTAATAAAATATATATCCAAATCAAATGTGTTCAGATTTGGTTTTTTGTTTCTTTTGAATTGCTCCTAAAAAGATGGTAGACCCATGTGACGAACTATTTTAAGTGTCCATCCTTGAGATTCATCTTGTCACGTTTCCCCCCTCCATGTTTCGGACTACATGGAAATTGACTTGCTTTAATACTACTACGTCTATAAAGCAAAACTTAATTACCAAAACATACAAATCATATTTGATTGATTAAGTGCTGAATTATTAAGATGGTCTTAATGGTTAAGAGGCTCTGAATGGTTAAGAGCTGAATCATTCAACATCCCTTATTAGCTTAATGGTTCAGCACTTAATCATTCCATTCAAACGCCGAAACAAACAGTTTGAATGCTAAATAATTCAGACATAAATGGTTAAGAGGCTACCAAACAGCCCCTAAACACGTGTTAATCCTTTTTCTATTGATGGGGTTGAACAAAGAAGCCATTACGAGTGAGGTGGTTTAATTTCACTTACATATAAAAACAACAAACACCAACGTAACTAAACTAAAATTACATACATAACAATTTGGCCATCCAAAAAACTGAAAAAGTGAAAGACAACACAAAGCAAATATTACCAATGGTTTTGTTGGAAAAATTGTAGTGAAAATGATTTTTAACTTATTTTGGACTTAAATAATTGTGTTCCATAATGTGAGAGTATCACAACGAACCACATCAAGTCCAAAATAGTGCTAAGATGAATGAGATATCGTTGCTTGAAAGTTGTATGTTGAAACAACCAAAGATAAGAAAATGAATTAAGTTTTGTCAACTTGACCCACATTGGTGGGATGACAAAACATGAAGTGATATATAAGGATGAACACTCCTTATAACTTTTTTAGTTTGAGTCAAACATTAGTGGGGAACCAAAAACTCGTCTCCGCGCACGTGATGTGGTAATGAGCGCAATGTGACGCTTTGATAGCGCACTTTTGCACTTGTATAAACCAGACTCCCCAGTATTATACGACGGCAACAAACCTGCAGTCATCTCAATTGAAGGTAGGGATGTGAATTTATAACAAGACTCCGAAAACACGACATGAACCTAACACGAATTCACGGGTTTAGGTTTAGCCTAAATGGGTTTGAGTCAGTTTCATGTTGAACCCACGAACCCATTTAGGTTAAAGGATTGGGTTGTGTCAACCCGGACGGGTTGGCAAGTTGAACCATTAACCCATTTGTATCATATTTTTTTTACAATACGTTTATCTAATAAATTATGATAAGTGGTTATTTTATGTCATAATTATAACTTAAAATAGAAAATAACATAATAATACGATAAAATAAAAATTGACACAAATATGTTAAATGTATATTTGTGTTTTTTTTTAAGTAAAATTTTAGTTTCAATATTTTATTTTGCGATAATATTATAAAATTAAAAAATCAGGGTGAAAAGGCCGTGTTCGGGTCAACCCATGAATATTCTGATCATGTTTGGATTCCTATGTATGACACGATTTTTGGGTTCAGTCATGTTCGGGTTCATATTAAATTTTTGGGTTTGGGTCGGGTTAGACCTGCCAACCCATGAACACGACCCATTTAGCACTCCTAATTGAATGACTAGGTTGGCACATATGATTGTGGAGTGTGGAGTATCAGGCAATCCTTAAGTACTGGCTAACAAATCTTCTATTTTTAGTTGACGAGCCATGCCCATTACAAGGAGGTACATGAGTTGTAATATATGCATGATTTGTTCAGTGTTGTTCTATCTGATGTTATAAAGCGAGCATGAATTTCAATGAAAAATTAGGCTCTTGTGAACTTTCTAACAGATCCACTTGATGAGAGATCTACTCTTCAGCCAATTCATATTTTTGTGATTGAGTGGGCAAGGGAAAAATACGTTTGTGTGGACATTACATGAGTGATCCCTTTGTTGGCCTTAAGGACAATGAGTTTGTTGTTGGCAAAATACTGTTTAAATAAAGTAGAATAAAGTAAAATCATTAAACACAAGAAAACTTATTTAGAGAATCAACACTTGTTTATCCCATTTGATTTTGACACATATGGTTTCCTAAACAAGATCTATCGGGTCGTGTATAGTAATTTCTCGACCGTAAGACCCATAGCTTTATTTTGGAAATGATAAGTTCAGGGGTAGTTACTATACATACGTCATATATGAGGGGCAAGATTTGAGTTAAAGCAAGTTGTTCGTTGATCCCCAATTTGATTTGAATCATCAATCCGCTCAAAACCCTCTGCCACCAACGGCTACAATAATAATAATAATAATAATAATAATAATAATAATAATAATAATAATAATAATAATAATAATATCCCCTCTCTCTCTCTCTCTCTCTCTCTCATTTCTTACAACACTGTCTGTCGGAACCCTAATTTTGTATCTCTTGAAGATGAAGCAGACTAAGCAGTCAAGAAACCAGATCCTGAGGGAGATTCCTGTCGACACTCCACCCTCAAACCCTAGTCCAATCAAGCACACCAAATCTTCCTCTCGAAAACACCAGCACAAGTTTTCCAAAGAAAACGATTCGCCTTACGACGTACCAGACTCATCGCCTTCTCCATCTGTTGCCACTAAATCCTCTCCCGCTGCCACTAAGTTGAAGTCACCTCTTCCACCACGCCCTCCTCCCTCATCCTCCCTCAAGCGGAAGCTCAGTAACGATTTCTCCCTTGACAATTATTGCGTATCCGGATCGGATGATACCGGAGTCAAGGTAATTTTTAAAACCTAACTCAATTGGTTATCGTTATAAGGAAGATTTGTATTATTCTTATTATGATGACGTGGCTCAATTTTTAGGTAATTGTGCGTGTGAGGCCAACTAGTAAGAATGAGGAAGAAGGGGAAGTGATAGTGCAGAAGACGTCTGGTGATTCGTTGGCCATTCTTGGCCAACCGTTTACTTTCGATTCTGTTGCAGATGCTACATCTTCTCAGGCGAGTTGCTTGTAGTTTGTTTGTTTGTTTGTATAAAATCCATTTAGATTAGATCTTAACCTGGATGAAGTAACTTGTCTGTTCAGGTGGATATATTCAATCTTGTAGGAGCTCCTCTCGTTGAAAATTGTCTAGCTGGATTTAATAGCTCTGTGTTTGCATACGGGCAGGTATTGTTTTGGTCTGTTCCATATTTCTGTGTATATATGTGCTGACTGTGAGCATGTTGGTTTGGTTTTTAAGTTCTTCATGGATGTTTGTAGAACTGTATTAACTATGTGGTGTGTATAAATTTGAGTAGACCGGGAGTGGCAAGACGTACACAGTTTGGGGGCCAGCCAATGCATTGTTAGAAAACGAATTATCTAGTGATCAACAAGGTTTAACACCCCGTGTGTTTGAAAGACTTTTTGCCCGCATTTCTGAGGTTTTAGTAATTTTATCATCGAGTCTATATTGAATTAGCTTAGCGTTCATTTTTCTTTTTATCTTACAATTTGCCTGATAATTTGCTTAGGAACAAAGCAAGCATGCTGATAAACAACTCATATATCAATGCCGTTGCTCTTTTCTTGAGGTAACACGCTACTTATTTATCATGGATAGTTAAACATTCACTGTTACACATTCTAATATTGAAACATTGTGTTTGCAGATATACAATGAACAAATCACTGATTTGTTGGATCCAGCTCAAAGGAATCTTCAAATAAGAGAAGATATTAAAACAGGTGTTTATGTGGAAAATTTGACCGAGGAGTCTGTTTGCAGTATAAAGGATGTGACCCAGCTTCTGAAAAAGGTCTCAACATCTGAAATTCACATCAAAGATAATGCTTTCGGTTAATATATTCTCAATCTCACATGTCTTAGAAGTACCCTGATTAAATAGATGAATCCATGACCCTTTAAAGGGTAATTCTGATGAACACTAAGCTGTATGTTTTATTTTAGAAAATTATCTGCTAAAGTAGGATTTCTGTTTATAGAATGGTTAATGTTTCTGTATATTTATGAAATTAAGACATCATATACTTGTATTGCAGTGTCAGATCTAGCAAGCTTATAGTGATGTAAAACGATGCCACTTTAAAATGTTGAGGTCTTAAACTTAAGTGTCATCCAAACTTTTATGTAAAAGTTGTATATGTGTTGGATCGAAGTGACTGAAATTCTAGGCAGCAGTTTTTACTTGCTATATATGATTTTTGGTTGACTAGATGTTATTACTTATTACTGGAAACTATGTTAGATTAAACAAATATTGTTCGTATCTACAAACTTAAAATCTGATTTTCCCTACAGGGGTTGTCAAATAGGAGAACAGGAGCTACAAGTATTAACATGGAGAGTTCACGTTCACATAGTGTTTTCACTTGTGTTGTCGAATCAAGATGCAAGGTAATACAATAAAACTATGGTTCAAGAGAGTTACTCTTTAAGTTATTTACCTTAGTGGTATACATGAAAAAAAGTGTTAATGCTTTAATATTATACCGTGTGTTCTAATTTCAAAAATCAAAATTTGAACTTTTTAGAGTATGGATGGCCTGAGTTCCTTGAAAACAAGCAGAATTAATCTTGTTGACCTTGCCGGATCAGAAAGACAAAAGTTGACCGGAGCAGCTGGAGAGCGGTTAAAAGAAGCCGGGAATATTAATCGTTCACTCTCACAACTTGGGTGAAAAATCCGACAATTGATTGTTTATTTTTATATCGATTGTATACTTATAATTGAATTAAATTATGTGTTTCCTTTGCAGGAATTTGATTAACATTCTAGCTGAGGTTTCTCAAAGTGGAAAACAGAGGCACATCCCTTATCGAGACTCGAAGTTGACTTTTTTATTACAAGAATCCCTTGGCGGTAATGCAAAGCTTGCCATGGTTTGTGCAGTATCTCCCGCACAAAGGTATCGTGAAAGTTTCCTTTTTATCTTTCTATTTTACTGCATTTTTTAAATTTCTAAGCAAATTTGCGATTTAACATGAACTGATATCTTTAAAATTTAACGTTACAGCTGTAAGAATGAGACTCTTAGTACATTGAGATTTGCGCAGCGTGCCAAAGCTATTAAAAACAAAGCAGTTGTCAATGAACAGATGCAAGATGATGTGAAATCACTGCGTGAAGTTATAAGGCAACTTAAGGTATAGTTTTTGTTTATTCTCTTCCTTAGTATCCTTGTTATATAGCTAATAGTGGCGGCACTATGGGCGGGTTGGGTAACCTGTCAAAAAGGGTTTGGGTCAAGACGAGTAAATCTTGATCAAGGTCAACACGTGTATAACCCCTTTTGTCCAATAGTTTATTTTTTTTAAAGAACTAGCGTGTCAAATGTGATTACAGAAATATATTATTTCAGTAATAATCTAACTCTTAAAGGGTTTGGGTCAAGACGAGTAAATCTTGATCAAGGTCAAAACGTGTATAACCCCTTTTGTCCAATAGTTTATTTTTTTTAAAGAATTAGCGTGTCAAATGTGATTACAGAAATATATTATTTCAGTAATAATCTAACTCTTAAAATGATATGATTTATGAAGTTTCATGTATTAAAAATAAACCTTGGTTCATATAATTTGCGTTAAACTTTAACATAAACTGATATGTTCCACCCGTTTCACATGTTTCCTTTTAGGCTAATTATTTTCATTTTCTAGGTATTTATTTCAGTAATAATCTAACTCTTAAAATGATATGATTTATGAAGTTTCATGTATTAAAAATAAACCTTGGTTCATATAATTTGCGTTAAACTTTAACATAAACTGATATGTTCCACCCGTTTCACATGTTTCCTTTTAGGCTAATTATTTTCATTTTCTAGGTATTTACCCGTTTGACGTGATAACATCTAACAGGTTGAAATTTGTATATCTGATAACTGGGAATGATATTTAACAGGATGAACTGTTGCGAATGAAGTCAAATGGTAACCAAGTTGACCCAGGCGCAGGCTATTCAACAGGTTGGAACGCTCGAAGAAGCTTAAATCTTTTGAAATTTAGCTTGAATCATCATCCAATGATGTTGCCTCGCATGGATGATGATGATAATCATGACGATGATGAAGAAATGGAGATAGTTGAGGAAGCAGAGCAAGTTATTTTAGCAGCCACTGAGGCATGCAAAAACATGGAATCAGGTAGACATTGAACCTTAAAAAATGCTACATCTTGAGCTAAACATGTCTAGAAACAGAAGCATTAACAACCATCTTTTACACGGATACTACTAATGCAGATGATCAAGAAATCTTGACCCATTCATTAGAAAATAAAACATGCGATCAAGATTCTTTAGGGGAGCCCAATGAAACATCTTCTCCAAAGAACTTGGTGGATGGTGATACCCCTAACCTAACCATAGTACCAGTTGAAGGAACCCCAGTTCTGAAACCTCCCACTCCAAGTGTTACACCACCAGCTATTAACAACAGTAGAAAAAGTTTGAGGAATTCCTCCACTTTTACTTCTTCTCCAGAAACCAATCGTTTGGCTGCCAGTTTAATGAATGGACTTGAAATAATTGATAAACATAGAAAAAATTCTGTTTTGGGCCGTTCATCATTCAGATTTTCATATCAAGCTGTGGCACGTGAACCGAAACCAGTTAAAAAAGAGATCGGTGTGCAAACAATTTTTCCAGAGAACGAGTTTTTATGCAGCAATTGCAAGTGTAAAAGTTTGGAAGAAGTAAACGAGGTAAATAATGATTTGAGTCTGCAGTTGGTTCCTGTTGATTGCGCACCATTGGATGATAATATATCGAAGCAGATTGTCATTCCAAAGGTATTTTTTAACTAAAAAAGTGGTGTATTTATTTTCTTTCTTTCTGTTTTTGCTCTTAAATTATGTGTTAACATTTATGCAGGCGGTAGAAAAGGTTCTTGCTGGAGCCATAAGGAGAGAAATGGCTTTGGAAGAGTTTTGCACCAGACAAAATGCAGAAATCATGCAACTTAATCGTTTGGTATGTTGGTTTTGATTGTTTAATGCCAACATGAATTGATGTTTTTATCCTTTTACCAACTTTCATTCCTTTACAGGTGCAACAGTACAAACACGAAAGGGAGTGCAATTCAATTATTGGGCAATTGCAGGAAGATAAAATAGCCCGTCTTGAGAACCTGATGGAGGGTGTGCTGTCAACAGAGGAGTTTGTAGATGAAGAATTGACATCTTTAGCAAATCAGCATGTGGTATGCATTCAAGATTCCAGTTCTTCAATTTTTGACAACATTTTACGATCTCAACCAGGGGTGACAAGATAAGTGGGCTGGGTTAATCTTAATCTTTAGCAAACCAGCATGTGGTATGCATTCAAGATTCCAGTCCCTCTTTTAAAAAGTATATTGATGCTACGATTATTAAAACAAATTTTTATATTAATTTAAACATTTAAAGAACGTGATTTAGAAGGGTGTATGCATATTTCTCATTTTGCTCAATATATTTGTGAAAAGATTTTTATGTAATATTCCATCCATGTTGACCCATTAATTAGTAAATGCATTCCAATTCTTCAATTTTTTCTTGTCATTTTGAAGTATTTTACAAAGAACTCACGTGGTAATTGTGATTACTAACACAATTATCAAAACATTGATCTAAACTTTTTATTAAGTGATTTAGAAGACTGTATGCATAAAACATAAAAATAAAAATTACACTTCAATACTTCATACAACTTTCTATCCGCGTGACCTATTTTGTTATTTTTTGGTAACACATTGGACTTGTTCATAAAAAAAATTGTGTCAAATTTTAAACCTCTAGTTTCATCCCCATTGACTAATCTTTTGTGCTTCTTTTCCTAAACGTTATACAGATTCTTAAGGAAAAATATGAGAATCATCCTGAAATTATAAGGAAAGAGTTCGAGTTAAAAAGTGTTCAAGACGAACTGGAGCGTTACAAGACTTTTTTTGATATGGGGGAGAGAGATGTGTTGATTGAGGAAATTCAAGATTTAAGAAGTCAACTTCAGTCTTACATAGATTGTTCACCAAAGTTGACTAAGAAAGAAAGTCCACTTTTGCAAATAACTAATGGAGAGTCAACTTTAGAGAGTGCTGAACAGAGATTTGAATCTGAAAGAATCAGATTCAGTGAAACAGAACGCAAATGGAATTCACTTATAGAAGAACTAAAATCTAAACTTGAAGAAAGTCATTTGCTTGCTGAAAAGCAAAGGCAGGAGATTGATTGTGAAAGAAAATGTTCAGAAGAACTAAAGGAAGCCATGCAAATGGCTATGGAGGGCCATGCACGGATGCTTGAGCAGTATGTTGATTTGGAAGAAAAACATATAAACATGCTTATTAATAAAAGGAGAATTGAGGATTCAGTTGAAGATGTGAAGAAAGCAGCTGCTAAAGCGGGAGTTAGGGGTGCAGAATCTCGGTTCATAAATGCTCTTGCTACTGAAATTTCAACTTTAAAAGTTGAAAGAGAAAAAGAAAGAAGAAGATATAAGGATGAAATTAAAGGCCTTCAAGAACAGTTAAGTGACACTGCTGAAGCTGTTCAGGCTGCTGGTGAGTTAGTTGTTAGACTCAAAGATGCAGAAGAAGCTGTTGCTGCTGCACAGGTTAGGTTCCTGTTTTTGTGTTTTTATCTCTCAAACGCATGTTTCAAGGTTCTATTATTGATAGAATTGCAAATAAAAATTTGCTAGTTAACACATGCATTTCATATGAATCATAGATGATAACAAGGCCTTTTGGCTATTCGTGTTAAGATGACAGTGTGTATACTCTTTACTGATGGGGGTTGCTTCACAAATTAGAAGGTTAATGAGAGTTCGAAAGCATATATAGATTTGGCAAGATAGACATGTCACACGGGGTTGGGTAGGGTTGACCGGCTAACACTCCTTATAATATTACTTTTCCATTAAAATTTAAATGTAACTAGAAGGTTTGCCCAGAACTTCTAAATTTTCTATAAATTATTAGTGTGCCTGATTTGATAAATTAAATCATACTATTTCACTAATAATATGATTATATGAATAGAATGACTTAGGATGTTCTAAGCATTTATTGGGCTGTGTTCAACCCATTTGATCTGCTTCCTTTTTTTCATTTGACTCAACATGTATATATCATAACCTGAATCAATCCATTAATAATAAGATTGGTCAAAGGTACCACCTCGAGGTAGGTTGAATCGTTTTAAGTTCATAGTTCTTTTCCAAAGTGATTGTAATCATGTTATAGTGAGAAGGTAGCTTGGTTTTCACATACTCTGCACATTAGACAGCTTCAGTTTAAGATTTAGCAGCTATAATGTTTCTTGTTTCTTTGAAAATATTCAGGCACGAGCTATGGAGGCTGAACAAGAAACTAAAAATGCTTTCAAACAGATTGAAAAACTGAAGAAAAAGCAAAAGATTGAGGCATCAACCCCTGTTTATGATATGCCAATATACGATACAGAGTCAAACTTCACAGTTGACAAGCAACCCAAAGAGGATTTTGAACAATTCTTTAATATGGATAAAGAACCTACTTCCTGGTTCTCCGGATACGACAGGTGCAACATTTAGGTACCAAACTTTTGTCTCAAGATTTGTTTGTACTAATAGAAAGTTCCTGTTATAGAAATGTAATATTTCCGATTTCATCTTCACACTAATCTTTAGCTACTTTGTATGATGATAATTTCGTGCGTAGGATAGATAGGGTATGTAGGGCCCTATACATAGAAATCTTTTGGATTCATATTTTGAAAATGTAAGTTATAGAATCTGAGATCCTTTATTTTCTTTGGCCTTAGTGTCATTTGGATAGGGGTCAATCTTCAGGTAGATCATATCTATTGCTTATTAGTTATTATTATTGTTAAATTATATGTATATTAATTATAACATTTAAAAAAAGAGCATAGACAGGGAGTTCACAAGTACCATTTGTGTAGTCCCCCTGAATCCTGTTGTGTGGTGAGTCTATTTCATGTCAGTGGAGACCATTAAACAACTAGCTTGTGGTATTGTCTTCTTTGATATGTATATTTCCCCTACCTGTGGACCACTAAGGGTATATATGTAATATTGGATCAGAAGATACGAAAAAACAAAGTAGATATAGCAATCCTGGCCATACATTATCTTATAAAGATAGATAATCGTATATGATATTTTATAGGTACAAAGATAGGGATTTATAAAAGATTATGAAGACATACAATGGGCCATGATTGTGATATCGATGTTCCCACAAGCTTGTTTTTGTTCATTTTATAGATAATTAATGCGTTCTGATTTTGCTTTGAGAGAGAGAGAGAGAGATGTATGGACTCAATGACCCGGTGGATGGTGAAAACACAATATTAATACTGTAATCATCTAAATAATAGAACAATTTTGGAGGTTATATGCATACAAAATAGGTCTCAGTTTCATTCAACCCATTTAACACGGTCCCTATATAGTTACTTTTTTTATTTGACCTAACTAACCCATTTGACACTGAGCAAATGGCTTGAAATTGGTATCTTGGACCAATCATGATGATCTTTTTGATTTAGCAATTTGTCTTGATTCATAATTTCATAGTTAGAATGTTTGATATATCTTGTGAATTTGTAACATTCGGCCTCATATCAACTGATGATGTATGTTTTGTCGATGGGTGCATATGTTTATTTTTTGTTGTTTGGGTGGATATTTCCTAGGAAGTCACCCATTCCTGGATTAGCCTAAGATGTCATAAGATCCCAAAATCTTGAACCACATATCAATAGAGAAAGTCGGGGAAACAAAATGACATAAAATGGACTATTTAATTCAAAGGACCATTTTTGAGCATTCATAAACAAACTAGTGAAAGTGGTTGGAGTGTTATTATAGAACTTTATATGCTTGCCCATCTTTCAATTGCATTTACACAGTAAGTTGTCTTTTTTTTTTATCTCACTGAAATTAGTTACTTTACAAGTTAGTCCCTTGGTTTCCCCAACAATATGATTTGATGTTTGATGTTAGGGTAATGGGACATGATACCAACCAACCCAAGTAATGGTAATAGCTTGTCAGGGCAGGGGTGGAAGAAAGATACATAAAGTGAAAGACAAAGAGAGAGTGTGATTAATGAATATGTAACTGGAGACAGCCTGGTTATTGGCCCATCTTCCTTAATCATAATTGATGCTAAATGAACCCTTACCCTACCAAAACAAACATCTCCAATCAATGCCCGCTCTGCTCTAACCATTTCTTTTATTTAATGCATTACTAGTCGTCTTATACTCCTAAATATTCACTTAAACATCATCTTAAGTGATATTTGACAAAGATATATGGTTATCGGTGGCATTATGAGTTCTATAAATTATTGATGATCATAAAAACTCAACTGCATGATTGTTTATTTGTCTTTAAAAATTCAACTTTTTACATCTTCACTCATTTGACATATTTCCTTCTTAGCCACATTTTAAATTTATGCATTGAATCCATCATATTTAATTAGATAAAGGAATTCAGATTTGATTAATTTTGTTATAACCTAATATGTTACTAGCATTCACAAACATAACTTTAAAGAACGGATAACATAATTCATCTTTTTCTTTGACCTTTAACCAAGCAAAGGTGATGTTTATAGGGTGTTTGGGATTGAGTTTGAAAACAACTTATTGGTTTTTTCAAGAAGCCAATAAGTCAATAAGTTGTTTGTATAACCCAAAAACACTTTCTGTTTTGACTTTTGGTTTTAAGGGTGGAAAAAGTTGTTTCTGAAAAGTTAGAAATCCTGGCTTTTGGCTTTTGGAAAAAAAATTACAAATCTACCACCTATACAACTAATATTCACAATAACTTAAGCGAAACACTTAAAAAAACAATCTATTGACTTTTTTACGTTTCTCATCCCAAAAGCTAATCCAAACACTTTTTTTAAAACTCCTTTTTAAAAAGTCATAAGCCGATAAACACTTCTGACCAAAAGCACTTTTGCATTTCCAAACTCAATCCCAAACACCCTCTTAGTTTATTATAAAAAAGAGAGATCAAATATTTGACTAGCTATTGCCTCTTATGTTGAGAAACTGTTTTAAGAAAATATTTTATTTTTGAAGAAAGACTAACAAAATGGTAGATTAACAATCATTAGGGTTACGTAGGGGTGTAAATGACACCTAGCGGCTCGAGAGCTACCGGGATCGGCTCGGTAAAAGGCCCGAACGAGCCGAGCCTTAACGAGCCCGAGCCCGAGCTCGAGCCTGAAATATGGCTCGTTTAGTTATCGAGCCCGAGCTCGAGCCCTAGATACAAAGCTCGATTGGGCTCGCGAGCCTAAACGAGCCCAAACATAATTATAAGTTATTTATATATCTCTTATAATTTATAGCCCACATCTCCAAATCCCAAGTCCTTATTTCATAGGCCCATTTAATAACACTCGCGAGCCGAGCTTTTGCGATTTTGAGCCGAGCTTTGAGCTCATTTGAGATTGTTCTCAAATCGTCTCGAGCCGAGCCGAGCCGAGCTCGAGTTTTTGATTTTGCTAGCGAGCCGAGCTCGAGCTCAAGATTGTAGGCTCGAACCGAGCCGAGCTCGAGCTCGAGCTTCATAAAAACCATAACGAGCCGAGCTTGAGCCCAGTCAGGCTCGGGCTCGACTCGACTCGTTTACATCCCTAGGGTTACGATAGTATAGTTGTATGAGTAAAATTTTTACTGCATAAGTTTGTCGTTATTATTATTATTACATACGACATATAAAAGAGATACAACAAATCCTACAAGTTCAATCCTTTTTTTTTCTTTTCTAACTTGAAATATATTCCATTAGTGTATAACAAACTTGAAAAACACATCCTTAGTGTTATAAACCGAAACATTAAATTTGTTTTGTTTTGTTTTTTATCTATTAGTTATCAATGTCCAAGAGAGTATAAATGAGTGTAGCCGTTTTTAAGTTATTTGAGATCGGATTGTTAAAAACTTGAATTGAGCTAAACTTGAATGAGCTCAAGTTCAAGTTTGTCACATACTATGCTCACATATATCTAAATGAGCCTATTAAAATGTGTTTTTTTTATAAATAGTACATAGATATTATTATATATTACATTTTGTTATATATATATATATATATGAATAATTATATACAATATATATATATATAATAATCAAACAATTAGTGAATGTTAAAAATGCCAAGCTTGAATTTTGAATTGGCGCGTTATACCCTTACCTAACACTCTGTTTCATAGTTTCATTAAAGGATGAAAGAGAAATGATCCCTCTCCTCTTCTTTTCTTTCCAATTCCTTCCAAATTAGAAAGATTGAAAATCACCCTAAAAACCTCTTTATTATCCCTCTCATTCTCTCCCTTTCCCTCCTACAAAAAACTCTAAAACACATTTTTTTCATACTTCCTTCCCAATTCTTTCTCTTCCATCCTTTAATGAAACTCTGGAACACAGTGTAAGAGTTTCTTATTAAGTGTCAAATATAATGTTATATTTTAATGTGTTTATCATGTGCTCTTTTACATATATAAAATTTTGGATTGATCAATGGCAGGGACAGTGAAATCTTATGATAGGTTTGGCAGTCTATTTGCATCAATTTATCATCTTCTAAGACAAATGTAAAGTCAATGTTCAAGAAAGTTGGCTCAACTACTATTTGGTGGATAATAACTCATAAGAGGGACCAACCCCTATTTCACTGTTCCACAAGAACCCTTGTCCCTAATTACATTCCCTTCTACCATACTTCAACAAAAAAAAGGGATTTAATGAGTGAATAGTAACAGTCCAGTTTGATCAAAGCCAAAGATGATATGCTCTAGTGATATGTACATCATGAAATGAAAGTTGTTTGTTGTTTTAGAATATAGCATTTGAGATATGGCAAAACAAAAGTTGTATATGTTTTCTTGTTTGGAAACCTTGTGTGAATGGGAAAATGATTGGGTAGGTTTGTAATTGTTGGTTTGGCTTTTTGTTGTTAAAAATCATCATGAATTGCCATAAATTGCCTTGGAATGTACTTTACATTTACAATAATGCTACAAACTTTTAGGTACAATGTGTAAAGCTTACATGATAGTACATGTTTATGTTCATTTATTTTTGTATATGCATTCAAATGTCTTTACCATTCATTTAAATGTCTTTACCATTCATTGAACTTACCCATAAATAAAACTCTAATGTAGTTCTATAAATCCAAAAAATATATATTGTTACATATTTAGGGCGATCAATAAGAAAATCAAACATAGAAATTGCATGGGATATGTAACAACGACGTCAGTACAATGTTTAAAAAAATAAAAAAATAAAAACTACTAGGAGAATATGTGTTCCGTGACTTGTTTTTGTAAAATCAGTGGATCTTATGATCCATTTGCTATTTTCATAAACATGGTGCGTGGACGTCTTTGGGGGAGAGACGTGTGGGCAACGGACCCAAGCCAAGCCAAGCCCCAATCTCACCGAGGGCCCGGATGATTATTTTTAAAATATTATATTATATTTATGCCAAAAAAATATATGTATATTTAAAACTCAAATAATACAAACCCATGCCCCCATCCACTCAAATTGTTAAACAAGTAAATAAAAAAAAAAAGTCTAATAATTAAAACTCATTATAAATTTAAACCTAGATAAATAAATGGTTAGACACTATTGATTAGAAAGACTTGATCGAGAGCTTTGCTTTAAAAAACGCTAGGAGAGCGTCAAGATTAGCTTAAGTAAATTAGATCATTTTGGTATTCTACTTTTGTTTTGTGTATTGTTATATGGTGGTTTTTTATATATGATTATTAAGTATATATTATCAAGTCTGTTTTGTTATCCATCCCGTGCCCAAAATGTTTTTGACTAGTGGCGGATTTAGAAACATTTTTCAGTAGTAACGTTTTTCATTTTTTTCATTTTAGTAGCAACGTTTTTCAAATTTCGTAAAAAAAACAATTTTTCCACTAATTTTCCACTACGCGCGCGAAGTTGAGCCGCAACATCCGCACCCCCTCCCCATGAACTAGATCCGCCCCTGTTTTTGAGGACTCATAGTGACAACCCTGATATAGTGTATCACGTATGAAACTTTTTATTTTCTGGAAGCACCATGCACTCTTAAGTCTTAACTTCTTTTGTCGGCTTTCATTAATATTTTTATTTAGGCCCAAGTTATGATATATTCTGTTATTTTATATGCCTAAGTTATGTTTATAGGAATAGAACGATGTCATATGTTCGTCTTCTTTTCCATCTTTTGATTTTATTTCTTTTGCCGTTGTTATATTGCTTGAAGAGTTATACTTATAAACCACAATAAATAAAATAATATGTCACCCCTCATTGTTTTTATTTATTTATTTATTTATTTATTAATAATTTACTTTCATTCCAGGACAAAGAAAATTACATTAATATATGATAACTTACATTATACTAGTGATAAGGTCTATATGTATATGTATATGTCAATGTAAGTTTAAAAACTTTAAAAGTCTAAAAGGTGAGTGTGGGTCACGATATTGCATATATTATATGTATTACTTTTCGAAGTATATAATTTTGGCCCCACGACCATTAAAAAAAAATCTCACCTGTTTATTTTCAAGATTGCATTGTATGGTAACTTAGTATAAGGGTACGTACAAAGTTATCTGACATTCACTAGTATAAATATTTGTTTTTTTAAATAGATGTATACCATACTATATATATTTGTATGGTACAACTTAATATTGCATATATAAACCCATTTGGTATGTAGACATCATTATTAATCAAAGAGTATTAGATAGACTTATGTGTTTGATGTCCCCACAAACAACTAAGAAAATCTATACATGTAATCTTGCCACTAGTTACGCAATCAAGTATTTCAATGCTTAGATATTTTTTTTAGTTTCTTTTATGTGATTATTCAACTAGTAATAATATATGATTTTTCTGTCTTTGTATGTATACAGTATTTATCTTATTTGTATTTTAAGTTTGTACTGTACAATCAATCATACAATACTCTATGCGAATCTAAGAGATAAACATCTGGATATGATTATACCAAAACATTCAATTATTTTAACAAAGTCAACACAAACATTATTATATTTTAAAGGTAACATCTTTCCTATGCTTGTTTCTTGAAAATCAAATTTCTTGATTGTGACATCTCGATCTACACTATAAATATCACCATAATTAGATGTTTAAAATAAAAAAAAATCTTTTTTTTTTCCAGAAAGTTGCAGCAATAAACATAGTGCAATCTTGTGAGTGAATGTCTAAAATCTTTAAAGAAATCTTGCTAAAACCTAAAAGTTTCTTACCTAAAAAACATTTTGTTTCTCTCCATTTTATTTGTTACTAATTCTTACATCTTTATAAGACTAAGATGTTTTCCTATATGTTTTGTGTCTTTAAAATGGGAGTTATTGACTACAATATTCAGGATATCGAGTTGGGGATGTAAGAGGGCCGGTTTTATGATTTTTCATAAGCAATCGATTACACAAATTTATAATTAGAGGTTCGCCTTTTGAACATGTAGTGAAACCTTGCAGACACTAAAAACAAAGGCAGACGACTCAACAAAGATAGTGTAATAGATGTTTTAGCGCGATAGAGCCATATAAGTAAAAATGAACAAACAAAAATCCGAAATGAATCAAGAAAGTTAATGATTAAAATTTATCAATATGGTATGAAAAATATGAATAAAAAAGGTTGAAGTAGAAGCTTTCTTTTTTCTCTCATCAACCCCTGCAGCATGTTACAACATATTACTAGTAACTAACTTTATAATGTTCCATCAACCGATCGTTTCCTCCTGCCAACAACGCCACCGGATTCTTGAAATTAGTCTAGAATTATACAATCAAATTTTGTTTCTGAATCCATCAATGTGTCTTCTAGCTCTCTGTCTCTCTATACAGAATTGCAGATGCATCTCTTACTTTGGACCTCTTTAAAAAAATCCATAATATACATCAAGTGGTTCAGCATTATATTTCAACTTTCATTTGACCTGCAAAAATGTTCCTACATAAGGTACTTTGACTATGTAAACCACCAGAAGTCAAACTTCATAAAAAGTCAACTCACCATGAAAGCCTTGTGACTGATCCTGGTCTATTGCCATCTTTACAATACTTTGAAGATCATTTTCCCAGAATGTTGAAGCCTATATATTTTTTTTTCATATGAACAGAATTCTTGATAAACACCTTGTGATTAATGCAAATCTTGAAATATAATTTAGTGACTGAAAATGTTAAATTACCTCACCAAAACCATCAATGTGAGGTGGCTTCATGATGGAGTTGCGGTGCATTGTCGCCATCAACGGGTTCATTGAAAATTGGTTCTCGGGTCCATCAGGAACCATACCATTTATTTGGGATTGGAATCCATATGGCAATGGTTGTACCGAGGCATCAAAAGGGTTCATAGTGTTGGGCACAGATACCAGAGGCCGAAACATCTGAAAATTTGCAAAAATACTATCCAAAATTACTCCCAAATTCAAATCAAATGCTCGCCTTGTCAAGTAACAAAAAAAGAGACTCTTATTCAAGTTACGGGGTGTTTGGACGTATGTTTAGTTAACAGATTATAAGTAACAAGTTCTAAAAACTCACATCCAAACACCCCTTATCCTCCCCGCGATTTGTCAAAGATCCAATTCAACATATTTAAGTTAGAAGAGCTTACATCTTTAGATAAAAGTGCTTCCATAGTCGCATCCATCCTCGGATTAACAGTGGCTAATTTCATGGACAAAAACTACAACAAATAAAAAAAGCAGAACCAAATTAACTTTAAAAACAAGCAACTTATATTAATTATGCTACATTGCTATGATAATTTAATATTAAGTCAATCTTAATTACCTCAACTTGTCGCTGCAATGACTGCACATAGTTTATAATCTCATCAAGCATAACAGCTTTTCCTGTGACCTATAAAATCAAAACCCCAAATGCTTCAGTTTTGACTTCAAAATGTGAATAAAAATAATAATAAAAATTGAAACTTTATTTTGTACCTTGTTACAACCAGGAACAAGATCTTGAAGAAACTTCATCCTCTCACTAATTTTCTCACGCCGTACCTGAATTTGTCAATATGGGAAACAAATTTGAGTTTGGTTTGTAATTTTTTTTTAAGAAGTACTACAATAAATTCATTCCATGACTGAAAATTACATCAAGAGAGCGGGCAGGCATGCAAAAACTGCGCCGCCACCCTTTTCTGAATGGCGAACCCTAACCTACTGAAAACGTCTTGCTATATAAATTGTGTATATTTATATTTTTTTTAGATCAAAAGAAGATATTTCATTTCATAATAAAAACACAAATATTCAGCCGGCATAGAAACAGGTAACAAGTTGCGCCGTATTATAGCATGTTAATAACAAATTTGTCAATGTTTGGAAAAGTATGGCTTACTCTTTCTGCAAGACTATGGCTGTCAGTGGCCTGACCCCTTCTGGCTCTAACATGAATGTAATCTTTTGGTGGTTCCGTTGACTTTTCATTTGACTTGCTTCTTTTTGCATCTGATTCCTCTTTTTCTGCTTCTGCCACAACCTGCACACACAACATTTTCTTTTCTTTAATAATCTTGAAGCAAAAAAAAATAGATTTAATGAAATGAAATGACTAAACTGACCTTGTCATCTTTAACAGTACTATTAGATTGTGTTTCTTTTCCCTTTCCTTTGGGAATCACCTTTCTCTTTCTCCCATTACTATTCTGTCCTTTCATTCCAGTTTCAGATACTGATGGCTGTTCCTCATTGGAATTGGAATCACCTAATTTCTTGTTTTCTTCTGGGATTCTCATGAATTGAGATCCAGCAGTCTTGAAAGATTCTTTCTTGTTACAAAAAGTTGACAACTTTGCTGCTCTTTCAACAAATCCAGGATCTGTAGGGAATTGTAATTGCTGATTCCCTGGAATTGGGTAATTCCCTGGAATCTGATGATGATCTGTTATTGACAGATTAAGCTTTGGAGGTGAGTTTAAAGGAGTGTTGTAGCATGAATTAGTGGCACTATTGTTTCCATTAATAGGTGAAATGTCACTGGAATTGCATATACTTCCAAGTCTACCAATCAATTCCCTCAGAACAATGCTGTCACCACTCCCTGGAATTGGAATTGGAATTGGGATTCCGGAATTGGAATTGACTGGAGATGAGACAATTGAACTTAAAGCTGACTCAAAAAGATCCCTTTGGTCCATTAAATTGTCACAATTGGGATTTAAAAAGCTATTATTGGGAGTACCTTGAATTCCCATTCCAGAGATGGAATGGGAATTCCAGGATTGGGGGATTCCGGTTCCATCACTGGTTTCCATAATTGAAGTGAAGTGAAGTGAAGTGTAACAAATGGGGTTGCAGTTTCTTGGAAAATCTGCAAATGGGTGTCTTGTTTTTTAAGAAGAAAGTAAGAAAGATTGGAACTTTAGGAGAATTGATAAGTGTTTTTCTGGTTTATTATGGAATTCAAGGTGTGTGAAAGAGAGGGTATGTGTGTGTGCGTGAGAGAGAGGGGGCAGTTGTGGGTTGAAGATAGATATAGGTGATAAGGCTAGTGGGTGTGAGACACCAAAAAGTTAGGCTATTGGGTGTGGAGACACCAAAAATATAACGTCTCAGTGTCACGTAGGATGTCACCTCACCTAATAGATGTCTCAAGCATCTTGAGAAATGAGTGGGGTGTGGAGACACCAACACTCTCATGTCTCAAGCATTTATTATAATTATTTTATTTCTAATAAATACTATATTTTATAAAAAAAATTACAAACCATCCTAAAAATTAAAAAAAATTATAAACCATCCTAAAAATTAAAAAAAAATTACATACCAACCTAAAATTACATAAACTTTCGAAAGTAAATACTAGTCGTCATGTCCGTTGTTCCAAATATATTCGATCAAGTCAGCTTGAAAATGATGATGGATGTGTTCGTTACGTAATGCGAAATCGTTTAACTCTTGTTGCCATGGGCCATCCGGAATAGTATTCTCCTCCACCGCGTTTTCATCGTACTCACAAATAGCTCGGCCTTCGTCTTCGATGATCATGTTATGCAGCAAGATACAAGCATACATACAATAACGTAGTTTTTTTTGGTGTGAAAGCACGTGTCGGGTTTGCGATGATGAGCCATTTTGCTTGTAGAACCCCAAATGTTTGTTCAATATCCTTTCGTGCCACTTCTTGATACTTAGCAAATTTCTTTCTTTTTTCGTCGGGGGGGTGCTTAACAGTTTTAACGAGTGTATAATAGGTTGGGTATATTAAATCCGCAAGATAATACTTGTGCTTGTACTCATCCCCCGAAACTGTAAATTTTGAATCCGGACCGCTACCTTTTCTAACATCCTCAAAAACCAATGATTGATTAAGAACATTAAGGTCCGTATTCGATCCGGGAACACCAAATTAATGCATGCCAAATCCATAAGTCTTGTGACGCAACAGCCTCTAAGATTATTGTTGGATGACCATGATCGCCTCGATAAAACATGTCACGCCATGCATTAGGGCAATTCAACCATGGCCAATGCATGCAATCGATGCTTCCAAGCAACCCTGGAAAACAATGCTTTTTCGTGACGGAAATGATACAATTTCTGGATATCATTGAAGTTTGGTTTTCGCAAATATTTTTTTTGCTGTAGATCTTGACAACACACTTACATAACTTATACAGGCATTCACGTGACGTTCTTTCGGACATCCGTAAATACTCATCCCACGAGTCGGATGTTGTCCTGTAAGCTAGTTGGCGCAATGCTGCCGTGCATTTTTTTATAAGTTGTGAACCCCCGTTTGCCTCTAGCATCGTACTGTAATGTAAAATACGGGTCACAACTGGCCAAATCATCGGCAATACGTACGAACAATCGACGGCTCATTCGGAACCGGCGCTTAAACATCTCATCCGTATACACAGGTTGATCGGCAAAGTAATCTCCTACTAATCGCTCGTGTGCACCTACACGTATGTTGTAAATAAATATAACTATTGTGGCGATAAAAATTGTAAACACAAAATATTCAAAAAAAATTATAACAACTGCCAAACCAACTGCACCACATAATCCTTTCTTACAACTATCAAAACATTTAGTATAAAACAGCATCTCAAAATGAAGGCTGCACTATTCATGGACATTCATATTTAAACATATCTATAATCTATAAGTCTTAATAAAAGAATTGAATATTGTTGAGGTAACATTCAATGGAAGCTTAAACCCTTAATCTCTCATTTGAGAGATGTCACATAGGATGTGATGTGACAATTCTAGATCAATTAAAAAAAAGGAATAAATATGGTTTAACCTAATCTATTAAATATCTAATCTATTAAATTTAAATATTAAACCTTTATTATTTTCTCTCATGTTTCCTCCCATAACTTTTAAACGTTGATATCTTTTATATACGAGATTTTTTAAAGAAAAAAATTACACCAAATTAACAAGCGTTTTATTATCTTTCCAACGAGTACCATAGTGCTATATAAAAAACGGAGAAAAAAAAACGACTATTTTTTGTAACCCGACAGGTATTGTGTCAGGTTTGGAATTAGTTTAAAAAAAATTGTGGGTTTGGGTCGGGCCTGGGATTAGGTGATACCCGACCCAATTACCTGAAACCACATACCCAAATACCCGATCATATACCCATGATTTTTTGAACGCATCACATAACCCTTAGACTAATGCCTTCGATATTTCAATAAATACCTTTTTTTCCTTATTTCATGGTAGTTATTTTTAGAATGATCGATTACAAACTTCCGCATTTATTTGACATTATATAACATTTTGTAATGGCACTAGATTTATACCCTGGCACAGAGATTTGTTTTTTTTTATATATTTGAATATGATAACTTATGACAGAGATTTGTTTAATAATAATAATATATTGGCTAGTCATTAATTATGTTGTTATATTAGATATTTTGTTACGTCATATTAGATATTTCAACCCGGGACGCTCTCAGGATAAAAACTAGTAGGATAATAAATAAATGAGAGATAACTCGTTTTATTTATTTATATTCTTTTTACATATTGTCGCTATAAAAGAAAAACAAACAAGTAAACTACTTGCCGTTAAAAAAAATCAAGTAAACTACATTAAAAAAGAAAAACAAAGGCCTATAGATCTAAAGGTGGCGTTAATCATTGAAGTAGACCCTAAACAATGTTTGAACCAATAATTAACCTCCTCAAACACAATTTATTATTAAGTTATTACATTATGTCAGACCGCACGAATTACTAAAATGTTAACATGTGTATATTTTGTTTTTCCAAATGATATCGTAACATATTCTTTTTTAATTATATGAAATTGGTATTTGACATTTTTTTTAAAGGCACTGTCTCCTTGTTTAACTCTTTTAGTGTCTTGATTTTGTAGCTGGAAGACCTTTTTTTTAGCACACTATAACTTTGTCCAGCTGAAATTGTAAGGTTATATTATGTAAAACTATGTGTTGTGAAGAAGGGTGTGGGCTTCAAAGGGAGGCAACGTCGGCTTGAGGGGTGTGACACATTGCCATACCGTGGGCTCAAGAAGGGGGGGGGGGGGGGTTGCTAGCGGGCATCGGATAAGGAGGAGCTGTATGTGACGTCGAGTTATAAATGAGTTATGTTAAATAAATATAAAGATTATACTTGTATCATTTTCAATATGCCATTTTAAGTATTTTCCTCACTAATATTATATCCTTTGTGTATTACATAAACACAAAAAAAAGGTAAGTCTATTTCAAAAATACAATATTAATCCTGCACAAGACTAATAATTTAAAATGCCAATTTGTTGTTAACGAGCTAGATAAAAATTAAATTTACAAAATGAATGTATCAAGGTACATTAGAATATTTTTTATGAACAAATGTGTCTCACAAATGAAATACAATAAATTATGAATTAAGTACCTATATAATACGATAAATTCTTACAATGATAACCACAAGTAAATTACATTTACGACGCTAAAAGAGCATAATACCTCGTAAAATATCGATTCAATGAGGTATCAACTAATTTGATAGAAAATATGTCTGGTTTAAATCCTTGTGATTCGTTTTCTAAGTTTGACATATCTAAGATAGTGATCTTTGCTGAGATGTATCCGAATGATTTTAGTAAAGAGGAAATAAGGTGTCTTTCGGGTGATCTTATGGTTTTTTATCACACATTAAAGGAAGATAGTAAATTTGCAAAATTAAATGGTATGTGTGACCTTGCTCGTGTGATGGTGGAAAACGGGAAACATGAAACTTTTCCTTTGGTTTATCGGGTGTTGAAGTTAGCGTTGGTTTTACCGGTTGCAACCGCAACTGTTGAAAGGTGCTTTTCTAAAATGAAGCTAATCAAGACGGATCTACGCAATCGAATGGGTGGGGAGTATTTGAACAATGCTCTAATTTGTGCGGTCGAAAGGGATACTTTTGATAAGGTGAAAGAAGATGATGTAATGACTCGATTTCAAGCGTTCAAAAACCGAAGGGGAGAAATCTATTAGGTATGTATTTAACTTTATTTATTATCGTGTTGTTATCTTTGTTTCGTTTACGTTATATGAAAGTACTGCAAAAAAATTTTTTTGAATGTTATCCCTAGATTTTATTTCTAGATCCGCCACTGCTCGTTCCAATCAAGGCTATTACAATTGTTCCTATTCTTAAACCACCAAAAAGTATTAGCTTTGATCTTATCTACAATAATCACTGCTCTCGCCTCCTTCCTGTTGAAGACCTTATCGTTTCACGCCAGCCATATAGCCCACATCGAAGCTATAATGATACCATGTATAATGTTTTTCCTTTTCTTGTTTCCAGCTGCATTTTTATATAAATCCAACAGATCTTTAACATCAAACGCATAGATAGGTGGAATGTTGCACCAAGCCGCAATCCTCGACCAAACTTCCATAACCACTACACAACCATTGAAAATGTGATTCACAGTTTCTTCTTGATCCTCAATCTCATATGTAATCTAATAAATATTGGTAGATGTGAGTAAGTTTTTAATAACTAGTAAACTAAAAGAGAAACTATCTACATGTTTAATTCACATTTAAGTTATAAGCATAGAGAAGGAGACACATGATAAAATTAAATGTATTAATAATGAGTTGTTTGAGCACCTGTGAAAAATTAAAAGAATTAATTATCCATAACGTACAATCATTTATTTAGTTACAACTTACATACAAGTTACTTGAATACAAAAGTTAGACCACCTATATATTAAACTGACACTTCTAGCTGTTCATCAATTTGCATGGTCAAAAAAGCCGGTACGTAACCAAGGAGCAGCCAAGTATCAAGTAACCAAACTGGCGACGAAAAGGATTTCTAGTTTAACCGGTAGAATCGATTATGATGATTCTCGTTGAAATGGGTATAAGAGTTCCTTGGAATAGACATCTAGTCATCTAATTATGGCATTGAAGTGAATCTCAGATATGTCTCATCATTCCAACACATACGTTTACCTAGACATCCTGCATCGATATCTGAAGAAACACCGATATAACAAATATAAAGACGAGCACAATGAAGAGATTATTGTATTAATGATGTATGGACAATTACAAGTACCCGAATATAAATGTTACAGTATTTCGACTATAATCAAACTTTCTCAACTATCACAGAATTCTCTATGTGTGTATTTGTGTGTGTGTAACAGAATGATCATTCTCCTCAGAGGAGAAAGGGTATTTATAGGCCCATGGGCCGTCCTGTGATTGGCTGATTTGAGAATGACAGTTGTCCTGCGCGGGTCTCACACGTTTGTCAACCGTTAGAGCTTAGGTGCTATCATTCTGTGATAGGTTCACATGTCCTGCAATCGTCCTTTCTTTGTACATCGTACATGCAGGTGATCATGGAGCAGGGAATAATGGCCTCTGATTGGTTGCACGTCCATTTCCTTGTCGGATCACAGCTGGTATGTACTGGGCAACGTGCGCAGACTTCTAGAAGCTTTGGTCAGCGCTTCTGCTGACGTGTGTGGAGATGTGGGGTCGTGCACACGCGTGGGTACATATCTCTTCAATATCCATGTCGTTATTAGGACTATGCATAAAATTTAAAAAACCGTCTAGAAATTAAGTATTCAAATTGAATAATAGTGGCGTAGCTTGTTGCTCGTTTACCCACTATGCATATACATATGTAACTTGTTTTTAATGTTTCTTATCGTTAATGGATTGCCATAAAAAAAAAAAAAAAAAAAAAAAAAAAAAAAAAAAAAAAAACCTTCATATCAAGCAATATTCAGACCAATGGGGTGGTGGTCCATTAGTAAAGGCAAAATTTTTAAAACACCTAGGTTATGAAAGGTCTTAAGTTCAAATCCCAAATATCATAGAATTAAAAAAGAAATTAGCCTTAAAAAAAAAGAATATTCAGTTATGTTATGTCCAAATCTAGGAACGAATCAAATGTTTTAGAAATAATACTTTGGATCAGAAAAACGGGTTAGCTGTGGCCTGTGGAGACCCATTTGGGCCACAGTCCTACCAGTTTTAAGAATCAGCTAAGACCCTAAGATGTTTCCTTATTTGGGCTTATTTACGGCCCATCTCTTTTGTTTTGCTCTAGTTTGGACTTTAAAGAATTAACGGTACAAAACAAAGTGTGTATGGGCCATTGAATGTTTTAACCTTATTTTTTAAAATTTTTTTTTTTCCGGTTAAAGCTTGTTTAGACTTTAGACATCTCTACTTTTTGAAGAAAGTTAACAATGTTTAAAATGATTCAGTTCTATATAAATACGTGGCATCGAATAGTTTGTTAGTAAAATGGCAATATGGCATGATCTATATATTTTTCTTCTTTTTTGTTCTACCTAATTTCAGTATATTTTCGAACAATTTATTGTTTCATATGTTAACTATAGATGTCTACAATAGGAGGAATAAACGTATTGAATAACCTTTCTCATTTTTAGTAGGCGATCATATAAATCAACTAGTTTGCTTGTAAAGAAACTAACCATACATGATCATTAGATGTTTATTTATCGAGTCATGCTATATCAACACCATGTTTACAGGTTTCTACTCTATGCATTCTTCTTATCACACATCACTTCATCAATCGACGATCAAATAGACATATGCTATACGAGCGTATACCTTCAATTCGATGCCCATATATGCCCGTATACCATCACATTCGGTATATATTATTATGTAATTAGTTAATAGGAATTTTAGATATAGTCTAATGTGTTATGTTAGCTATACATACTGCAAATAGGGTAGAGATTTGTAATCAAGTTTTTGAGTAGTTTTCTTGATATAATAATATTGTGTCAATTAGCCATAATTTTATATCCGTTTGAGTATCGATTTAGACTTAAACTGGTATCAAATCCAAGTTCCATCGTCAAACCAAACAAGCAGCCTCCAAACATGCAACCATAAGTACTACGTCTAAGAATTCTCAACACAGTATAGTTTTGCAAATTAATTAAAAAAGAAATAATATAAAATAATCCAAGTAAGGGATATTTTGTATTTGGAAAAATGGAAATAAATAATCCCAACTATTCACTATTGGCCAATAACAGTCTCAACTACGAAAATCACCAATATTGGTCCCAACTTTCGACATATTGGAAACCAACGGACCCAAACTAACGGAGGCTAACTCCGTTAGTGTGATGCTGACGTGGCATGCCACGTAGGATGTCACGTAGGATCATTTTGCCACGTGGCATGCCACGTAGGATGCCACATAGGATTATTTTTCCACGTGGCATGCCACGTAGGATGCCACGTAGGATCATCTTGCCACCTAAGCATGCCACGTCAGCATCACACTAACGAAGTTAGCCTCCGTTAGTTTGGGTCCGTTGGTTTCCAATATGTCGAAAGTTGGGACCAATATTGATGATTTTCGTAGTTGGGACTGTTATTGGCCAATACTGAATAGTTGGGATTATTTATTTCCATTATTCCTTTGTATTTTAATCAAGGAAACGACAATTTGTGGGTATGAGAAGGACACGACAGCATACAATGTATTGTGTTCATTTGATCTCTCGATCATTATCCATGAACTACTGACTTACTGATGTTGTAATAATAATAATAATAATAATATGTATGTGGTATCAATCTTCATATCCTTAACATTCCCTTGATTGGCCACCGTAAAATGCAACCATACGCTGCCGCAACATCACCACCTTATTCCTCCGTCTCCCGTATCACCTTTCTCTCTCATTTGCTCGCCACCCATGTTAATTCTTCTGCTTCTCTCAAAACACTATCACCACTAAAATGGAATTATTCCACTTCCACTAATAATAATAATAATTTATACATTTGTCGAAGCTCCTTAACCCCTCCTAACCCTTCACCACCTAATCTTAATGTTTCAGACCCCTCCAAAACTCAACTCCTTCATCTCATCGATGATGATGAAGAAGTTGTTAGACAAGCTCGGGTGTCCTTTCATTCTCTATATACTTTTATTTTTTAATTGGTTTGTTGAGAAAAATTGGATCTTTATATGATTGATTAATGATTTCTTGAGAAAAATTGCATCTTTAAATGATTTATCATTGCTTTGATAAGAAATAGATTGTATCTTTAAAATGTTTGATCAATGATTTGTTGAGATAAATGAAATTGGTTTTTTTTTTTTTTTTTTTTTTTGCCATTCAGAAAGGAATGACGGGCCAATTGCCCGCCTGCCCGTTATCTTGATGGAATTTGTCACGGTTATGTGTTGATAAAAATATATTACCATTCTTGTATGGTTCAAAAAAAAAAAAATTACACCGTAGACGGGTAACAAGCTGTCCCACCACCCCTTTTGAGATAAATTGTATCTGTTAATGATTGATCAATCATCTGTTGAGAAAAATTGAATCTTTAAAAGATTGATCAATGCTTTGTTGAGAAAAATTGGATCTTTAAAAGATTGATAAATGCTTTGTTGAGAAAAGTTGAATCTTTAAGTGATTGATCAATGATTGAGGAGAAAAAACTGTATCTTTAAAAGATTGATCAATGATTTGTTGAGAAAAAACGAATCCTTAAAGGATTGTAGAGAAAAAATGCATCTTTAATTAGTATCTAAATGAAGTTTGTGTTGTGGAAAGAAGTAGAGGTCTGCTGATTGGAAGGCAGCAAGGGCTCATATGGAAAATGGGATTGTGTATCAAGGCAGAGTTGAAGGATGTAATGGAGGTGGTTTGCTTGTTAGGTTTTATGCTCTTGTGGGTTTTCTTCCTTATCCACAGTTAAGCCCATCACATTCTTGTAAAGGTAACTAATTTTTACTCATTATTTACTCTGATCATGGTGCTATATGGAACCGGAAATGCGATACTTGGATCTTGATTGTGCTTCTAGGAGCTAATGGTTCTTGAATTTTGATTAAACCTCTACCCATTCAAAAAACAAAAAAAGCTAGGCGGAAAGATTGTTACAAGATAGTCGTTGTCATTTTCAATTTCATGCACTTGCAGTGACAACCGGATTAGTAGAATTAAGCAAACATTAATATCTAGATATCAAAGTTGGTTTTCTGGATGCAGGTTTAGACTGATTATAGCAACTTAAAAATGCAATACTGAGTTTTGAGTTAACTGATTACGACTATAAATATGATTTTCTGGCTATTTAGGACCGGAGTTATCGAATTTGGATAATCAGGTTAATTTATTGTCAAGTAAAGCGTCAAATTACTCTTAGCAACCGGTTATCTGATTTTAGTTTTGATTTTAATCCTCATAGTCATTCGCGAAACAGAATTTCAAAACCTGTTCTCTTGGTGTTAAACTCGTTTTATGCTTGATTTTAGTGATGAAATAGTCCTCCTTCCATACCTGAGGCATCTCCTGAATAATCTGTTCATATGCTTAACGAGGCAAACATCTTAGGATACAAATGATCAAGTTCCATAATGTGGAACCTACTCATTTAGTGAGTCGAAGTTGATAAATGCATGGAAATTAACTTGGAAAATCCTTGTATTGCAATGTATAACTAGCTTACTCATAAGCTTGCTTTGTAGATACTAATAAGTAACAACACTTCATATTAAATCATGTAGAACCAGACAAAACCATTCAAGAGATTGCAAAAGCTCTAACTGGTTCTCTCATTTCCGTGAAGGTACCAAAATGGTTTTTCTTTTAAACTTCAGATTCTTATATGCAAAGAAAACAGTATCTGTATCAAACATTGGCATGGATTAATGTTAGATATGAATGATTAGGTGATTCATGCAGAAGAAGAAAAAAGGAAACTGATCTTCTCTGAAAAAGAAGCTGTTTGGTCGAAGTATTCCAACTCTGTTAAAATAGGAAATGTTTATCAAGCAAAAGTTGGGTCGGTTGAAGACTATGGTGCCTTTGCTCACTTGCAGTTCCCAGATGGTAAAAAGTTCGGAATCAGGTGTCAAAGTTTATATGTTGTGTGGTCAAATTTGTAGTTTATACTGATGCATCAACCCATTGCAGGTTTGTATCATCTTACCGGACTTGTACATGTGTCAGAGGTGTCGTGGGATTTGGTTCAAGATGTGAGAGACATCTTGAATGAGGGGGATGACGTGAAGGTCAAAGTCATTGGTGTCGACAGGTGAAGATTGTTATGAAACCCTTTATGGATGATCTCTTTTCTAAAACTTCATTGTCATCATGACTCATGCAAGAGCTTTCGATATAAACTCTCAATTAGGGGTCAATCATTTCAGGTTGCTGGTTGAATTGTTAAACTTAACATGACCCATATTTTTACTCGTGTCATAAACATCAACCCTTACCCGCTCACAGTTAAAATTGTGTACCCGAACACAATCCATTGAGCTCATTTATCTGAACTAGTCAAACGGGTTGACGGGAATAGTCAAGCTGCAAGCATGCTAATTAAATTGGCGGATTGTAAACAATGGTCAAACGGGCTAGTAGGTTAACCGGTTTAGTTAAACATGTTGGCTAGTCGACTTGCTTAAATAAACGGGTTAAAAAGGTTAGACATGACAACCCAAAACCTGATTATTTTCCTCCCTACTCATAACATGCAGGAATAAGTCAAGAATTACATTGTCAATAAAGCAACTAGAGGAGGATCCGCTACTCGAAACTTTGGAAAAAGTCATTCCTCAGGTACAACAATGGTTTTCATCGCTTTTGTTTTCTTCATATTTCCACACCATCCTTGTCTCAGCTGATAATCATAACCTATTGTATGCAGGACGGTTCAGCTGGCTCTACTTCAGACAGCAATGCTGATTATGTTATTGAGCCACTTCCAGGGCTCGAAACGATAGTTGAGGAGCTACAACGAGAAGATGGGTATAATGAGATTAATGATTTTTTTAACAAGTCTTTTAAACTTGGAACAATTTATGGTTTTTGACTTGTCGGTTTACTAAACCAGCATAATTGACATAAAGATAACCCGTCAAGGATTTGAGAAACGAGTGGTATCACAGGATTTACAACTTTGGTTGTCGAATGTAAGTTACTTGTATCAATATCGTTGACTTATGAAAGCACAATCTATATATCTCTTAAACTTGCACTGTTTACAGGCACCACCTAATGGAAATCAGTTCACTCTACTTGCTCGAGCCGGAAGACAGGTATGGGGGTAATTTGGACTGCGATTGAGCTGGGTCAAACCTGGTTCATGACCTGAACCAGTTTGTCTCGACTTGACAACTCAGCTTGGGTGGCTCAAAACCCGGGCTGAACTCAAACCTGTGTAGGCTGAAAATATTCATGAAAACCAATCTTTTGAAAAACGAAAACTCATATAAACACTTAGCTAACAAATATTTATTATAATGAGGTTTTTGATCTGCGTCCGACCTAAGAAACATACCACTTACAGACCGTAAAGTTTATACAAATTGTGATTCAGGTACAGGAAATACAGCTGGTAACTTCACTCAATCAAGACGGGATAAAAAGTGCATTACAGAGAGTGTTGGAACGCGTTCCGTGAGTCCATATTCACTTCACTTCCAGTTCTTAATATACGTAAATTATTACACTTGCCTACTTGTTGTACAGAAATGACAATAAACCTGTAACTATTCTTTTACCGATGTATGTATTAATCTGGATGGGTTCATACAATCACCATCTTTATTCTAAAACAAACAACCATAAAAACCTCAAGAAAAGACTTACTTACTTTAAACGGGAGCCCTAGGAACAGCTTCCAGACTGGGGATTCCCGAAGGCTTGCATTTAATCTCCCGTAGCACAGTCTTGAGCCCGATTCCAGCAGCATTCGCTTTCGGGTGGACTCCGTGGGCTAAACCCTCCATGTTTGCCCTGTTCATCTTTTCCTTCTCGAAGGTGATACCATATCGGTTCTCCATATCTGTTGAACAACCGATGCAGTCACCAATGAGTATTAATGTAAGCTGCGAGAGTTTGGAGGCGAACTCAAGTTTGACAGGGCTCGAGCTTGATCTTATTACTATTGAACTAGGAAAACTTGATAATGAAGGAAACCATACGTACCTCTAGCGAGTTTAGGGTAGAGTTGGCCGTCTCGCGTTAGAGCCATCATAACATGTGGTAGACCAAGTGGCAGCTCGTCACCTTTGTCCACCTGCCAGAAATGAATCGCCTTCCCGTAAGTTTTCGCCATTTTATTGAGATCTTGGCGTTCGACTACACCAGGAACACCGGGCATGAAGAGCACGCCGCTCTTCACCTCATACTCGTGGCTATGCCAAAGCGGCTTTTCAGAATCAGGCAAGGTTAGGAACAAATCTTCCGTGACTACGTATTCCACCCCAATCAACCGAGCATCGGGCTCTGGGCGGTCGTAGATGAGGCACTGCCGCATTTCTTCGTTGACATGGCAGCAGTAGTGGTGTGCTTCCACTTGTCGGGTCATGTCATCCGCGTACATGTGAAATCTTAATCACAGAACATTAACAAAATCAATATAACTTTTTTAGTTATTGTTAACTAACACTAACTTAATCACATTAGTGAACTAGTAGGTCAGCCCGCGTGATCAGGCAGGGATTTGTACTTGTTCATTTGCAATGTGTCCGAAAATAACAAGGTTCGGCATGGTACAAGTCAAAAATCGCCAATCCATACTTTTCAAATACAACAGAAAATACTTTATTTTGAATATAACTCCGTTTCAATAAAATTTGTATCAAAATGTTGAAAATTTGTAAGGTCGGACTCGGACTTACACACAGAGGTGTTGGTGGATCTTATTGGGAGGGCCGAACGATTGGATGGCGGCGGAGGCAGTGTCGACAAGGGAGGTGGTGATTTTGGTCTTTTCTCCAGGAACTGAGGCGTGAACGGGTTCCATTTTCGATCAAGTTCTTGTATGTTAGAGGTCAGGGTGACTTATCATGTAGTTTCACAAGTGGTGGACAAACAAAGAATTGCATTTCCTTAAATGGAATAACCAAACGTTTTCTGTTTTGACTGTCTCCTTGATGGAGGATTGTCCTCACACGTGGTTACCGGCTTATATGGACAAATTATGGGAATTTTATTACGATATATTTTTACTGTAATCCAACACTTCTAGCCCAGTTGGTTGAGGGCCTAAAGTTTCATATGGGAGACTTGGGTTCAATTCTCACTAGCTACATTTGGAGGACATTGGTGGAGGGGAAATGAGGGATGACCCGGCCATTGGCTTGGGTTCGAGTCCTGATCCCGACCGGTTTTACCGATTATTTCACTGTCGTGCCTTCGGGCGGGTGAGTGGTCGGGTTTTCCAGGGAATTGGTGGCAATTGGTGGCCCAGGTACTCTCGAGTACCTGATTCGCCAAAAGGGTGTCCGGGAATGCTCGGAAATTGATTCGTTGGCCGTTAAAAAAAAAGATATATTTTGACTGTAAAATATAATTACATATTTACACTATTTCATTAACTTATAAAATAGATTTTGGCAAAGTTTAAGAAATGAAATCTAAAAGTTTAAACTAAAAAAACAAAAAAAATAGCACATTTATTCCTAAACTTTTAAATTTTATGTAAGTTTCAAATTATGTAATACTAGCTTATATCGTGTGATCTTTCTGGGATAGACAAATCTAATATTAAGACAAAATATATGTTACGATATAGCATAAAAATTCATGTACTATAATATGATAAAACAACAATTTTAATCATGTGAATAAGAATGAAAATGTATATTAAAAATAGAATGTATGTTTGGATGAGGTGCAAAGGCAAAAGCAACCATTGCAGGGCGTGATTGAGGCGGTGGTCTTGAAGGCGTAGCCTTTTTTATCACTAAAATATTAAATGTATGTTAGATATCAGGTTTGAAGAATATGAAGAAGAATAGCCGCTGCGTGTGGTGAGGTGGTTTTACGCTGAATCGGTTAGTAGCGTATTGGTGAATTTTGATGATGGTTCGGTAAAAATGTACCATCAAAATGAGATAGTAAACTCCAATTTTTTGGAGTTTCTGCAGGAATTGATGGAAGTCGGGATGGCTAACGTTAATCGAACTACAACAGTGTTGGATCTTAAACGATTGATTTAATCAAGAATAATTATGTTGCAGGAGAAAGCTGAACAGGAAGAAATGCAATTGCCTGCATCTGATGATGATCAGTCATCAGACGAAGTAGATTCAGATTAGTTATGTTATGTTTAATTTTTTTTTTTCATTTAAGTAGGTTTATTCTGTTTTTTGTTTTATATATTATTATGTATTTTTGTTTATAATGAATAATGTTATTTTCCGTTATTATTGAATGAAATTATTGATGATGTTATATGTATTAATTTACTGACTCTTTATTTTCTGTGTAAATGAAATAGAGAGGTTGATATTTAGGGGATCCTCTTTTTGTTTTTAATATGTGTTATCTCAACAGAGCTTTAATTTGTCTGTTGATTTATCTTTCCGTGGTTGTAACAACTTTCAGTACTAAACATCTGTCAGTACTAGCAATTGGTATCGTGAAAGGAACAGATGTTAGTAAACATGTTTTCCTTTACAACAGACGATTGGCTTCTTATTGTTGTTTTTACTAAACAAACCTTAAAATATGAATTAATCCTCTCGTGTTTTCACACGAAATTTCACCTAGTATATATATATATAATAATCCAAAGCAATAAATCTCACATAACACTTAAAGAGGCAAACTTTCTCATTAAGTGTGTCATGTGGCATGTGTATGTGGCATTAAGTGATTTTAGGAAAAAAATATTTAAAAACAAAATTAGATTTTTCTTTCTCATGTTTCCTCCCATAATTTTTAAATGTTAATATCTTTTATATATGATATTTTTTAAAGAAAAAATTACACCAAATTAATGAGCGTTTTATTATCTTTCCAACGAGTACCATAGTGCTATATAAAAAAAACGGAGAAAAAAACGACTATTTTTTTGTTTGAAGTTTTAGGTGTTAGCATTGGATTTATAGATTGTTTTAGGTTATGTATTGATTATTGATATTAGAGTTATAGATTTTTTTAGTCTTTTTGATAGGTGTTAATAATAGAGTTATACATTATTTTATGTTAGGTATTGAATATTGATATTAGAGTTATGCATTTTTTAAGCCTATATGATAGGTGTTAATATTAGAGTTATACATTGTTTTAGGTTAGGTACCAATATTAGTGTTTTTAGCCTTTAGGATAGATGTTAATATTAGAGTTACATTAGAGTTATACATTATTTTAGGTTAGGTGTTAGCATTGGAATTGTACATTGTTTTAGGTTATGTATTAATAGTTATACATTGTTTTAGATTAAATGTTAACATTAGAATTATACATTGTTTAAGGTTAGGCGTTAACATTTGAGATACATTGTTGATTGTTTTAGGTTAGGTGCTACCCGAAACTTTTCTGCATCTAACTGTAAAGCATATCAGTCTATTTCATATGTAAAATTGATGTATCATATTAGATTTGTCAACCCCGTGACGTTTCCGGGGTATAATCTAGTAAATATTAACTAAATAAGAAATAAACATGAAATTGGGATTTAGTAATATTATTTTATATGAGAGAGAAATAAGATCATCATAAGATTTTTATTTATTAAATAGTAAAATAATAATAAAGATAAAGATAAAAAAATATAAATTAATAAATATTTAGTTAATTGGTTTATTTACAACCTAAAACTTTTGGTGGAAATTTAAGGGTGTGAATGGTCTTACCAAGTGTTATGTGTGCCCACCCCAATCATTATATTATATACATAGATGTAAAATGCAATATTTTTTCTTTACCAAATCTCGAATTATGAATTAGTGTAAAAAGTGGCTACATTTATTATTTTACATTTATATATTACTATCCGCTTCTAGACAAAATAAAAGAGTGTACCTTCGTTTGGTTAAAGCAAAGAGCAAAAGTAGGGTGTTTCACAATAGATAAATGGTTTAAAGATGGAATCAATGTAATAGCCGGCTAGAGTCTTGATCAAGTCGAAATATTATTGCTTTCTAGCTTCAGGTTAGAAAGCGTTCTCATAATAAAATAAAAAATGTGCTTTTTTTTAATTAAAAAAAAAAAAAAAACTCTATAGTTCACACCTAGGAGTTATTATAACTAAACTTAAATTAACTTCTTGTTCTGATTAAAACAACTAATAAGTCTTATTCACCAACGACATATTATAAAATACACACACCCCTTTCTAGAAATATATGAATTTTCTTTCGGGTAAAATTAGTCGGCTGTTAAAGTTAATAAAACTTAGTGGTCATATGTAGGCTATGACGTAACCATTTCATTTACCATAGAATATCTACTCTATAAATAACTCTCACCATAATCCTATCACCGAACAACCAAACCAAATAACGTTTTATTTAATTTGATCAAACTGTAACAATATGGTTAAGGTTCCAAGAATCAAACTGGGCTCACAGGGTTTGGAGGTATCAGCTCAGGGTTTGGGATGTATGGGCATGTCTGCCGCTTATGGTCCCCCAAAACCCGAACCTGACATGATCAACCTAATCCACCACGCGATTGATTCAGGAGTTACCCTTCTTGACACCTCCGACGTCTATGGCCCCAAAACCAACGAACTCTTACTCGGAAAGGTTACTTTTTTCACCGTTCTTAATGTTATTTATGGCGTTCTAGTAAAAAAAAATGTTACAATAATGTGCTAGAATAATACTCAAAACGTCACATGTGAAATTCTTAAAGTGCTTAGTAAAAATAAATAACACCTACTCTATATGGTATGGAGTTGGGGCTCTATTGTGCTACATCAACGCCATTTAAGCATCTGGTTCTAATGGTACCCCCTTTATTATCTATTTATTTTTTTTAATAGTGGGAAAAGATTAAGCTAAATGACGCCCACTAGATTTCCATGTTAACACTCGATATTGCACTAACGATCATTCAACAACGCCTCCAAAACCTGGCAATAGTGTGGGGGCGCTATTAGGATGAGGTGGCAGGGGTGCTACCACATATCACATAGCACAGCCTTATTCATCCACATGTGAAATTGATTTGATCGCTGATAGTTAAAATTGCTAATTTATTAGACCTATTTAATAAAAGGATAATTTACAAGCAGGCTTTGAGAGGTGGCACAAGAGCAAAAGTGGAATTAGCTACAAAATTCGGGATTAAATATGAGAATTTTGAAATACGTGGCGATCCAGCATATGTGAGAACAGCTTGTGAAGCCAGTTTAAAGAGGCTTGAGATCGATTGCATCGATCTATATTATCAGCATCGCATTGACACTCGTGTGCCCATTGAAATCACGGTATCGTTATCTTACCTATCACAACCCTTTCCCCCTAAAACTAATGCTTCCATTTTAGACCAGTCGGCCACTACTCCATTGGTTAGACCGTTTTAAAAGCGGATTACGTCATAAATAATTTTATATTAATAAAAAAAAAATACTTGTGTATTGTTTTTAAAACTTGGGCCAACCACACGGTCCGGTTAACATGTCTTACCAGTAACCGGCCCATTCAAATGGAGACAGTTTAAGTAGACTTGACCAGGCCGGTTATGTAACCCAACTCTGGCCCGACAGTTCAGACCGCCAGGTCTGATTCTGATAACATTGCCTAAAACTCTTGAGATATAACTTGCAAGATGGGAGAAATGAAGAAACTTGTGGAAGAAGGCAAAATAAAATATGTAGGGCTATCAGAAGCTTCAGCTTCCACCATTAGAAGAGCCCATGCTGTGCATCCAATCACCGCGGTACAACTAGAATGGTCATTATGGTCTAGAGATGTTGAAGACGAAATTATTCCTACTTGCAGGTCTGTCATAAATCTATTTACCACCAATTTAGGGTTGTGCAAAGGGTCCGAACCGACCCGACCCGGACCTACTAGAATCGTATACCCTTTTATTGATGAAATTGGAAACCTAGAACCGAACCTTAGAAGCCTATGTGGTTCCAGGTCCTAAAGGTTCTAATGGGTCGAGTAAAGGGTTACTTCTTCAGTTCTTCCCATTCTTTTACCATGCTCGTTAAAGTATTCATCCATATGGTTCCAACAATAGCCCATAGGCCTCCTTTTTAAGTCACTTTTCATTTCCTGACTTATCTTTTCGTAACGATTTTGTTATTCCTTTCACTCATAAACATTATGCGAATCCATTATGTATGCATCACAAGTATGTATAATAAATACATTAGAGCAATATACATAAATATTTACTTCAAATTTGGATATTACAAAATATTATATAATATATCGCATTCATACATATACATCTATCCGGAAAATATTTCATGAAAAATACATTATTATTCTTAAAAATAATATTTTTTAATATTTTAATAAGATTACGCGAAATCGATTAGATTACAATAACAAGTAAAAAAGAATAATGAAAAGACCAAAGACGAGTGTTTTTTATTTTATTTTATGCGTTAACAATACATATTTATTGGACAATTTCTATAAATTGTAGTTTTTTATACATTTTAATTAAATTACAAACGGTTCTCGTGGTTCTTATATTAGAACCGCTGGGTTGGAACCGACCCGGAATCGATATTTCATAAATCAAGACCAGAAACCGACCAATATATTTAAAAAGGTTCGGGTTCATGGTTCTCGTGGTTCGGAACCGCGAAACGCTCACCCCTAACCGCCATCATCATCATCTCTTACTTTGACAGAGAACTTGGGATCGGAATTGTCGCATATAGTCCTCTAGGACGGGGATTTCTTTCATCGGGGCCCAAACTCACCGAGGGTTTGGCCAAGGACGATTTCCGTCAGGTCTGTCAAAGAATCAGAAACACTAGTTGTTACCTTATAATCAATAATGTGGCTTTAAACTCATGTCTATGTACCTCTTTGTAGTCTCTACCACGGTTCCAAGCTGAGAATCTTGAGCATAACCGACTCTTATACGAGCGAGTTAGCGCAATAGCAGCAAACAAGGGGTGCACCACAGCCCAACTAGCATTGGCCTGGGTTCACCATCAGGGGAAGGATGTGGTGCCCATACCAGGAACCACTAAAATACAAAACTTTGAACAGAACATAGGAGCTTTGTCTGTTGAGTTAACACCAGATGACATGACAGAACTTGAGTCCATCGCTTCAGCCGAAGCAACAAAAGGCGAACGGTACATGGATGGTTTCCCCACATATCTAACATCCGACACTCCACCGCTGTCCTCATGGAAACCTTAATTCAAATGTTACTTTTGCTATGGCCTTTGTATGATCCATGTTCTTGTTTGTATGCGCGCTTTATTAGTTACCATCCCGGAGGCATGTGAGTTTATGATAATAAGCCTCAACTTGTATTCATTTGAGTGAGCAGTATAGTATAAGTATAATAAGCCTAAACTTGTTTTCCTAGGCATGGTTTTTTTCTATTTACACAATTATTTAATTAGAGCAAATGACTTACTTGTATACAGAGAAGACTATGCTTTACAATTGAAACAGAGTTTGATAAACAAATGTTACTCGCATATAACAAGTCGAGTTCAAGCTCATAAGGGCTCGCCTCTAGTTCTCATTATCGAATATAAGTTTATCTATATCTTCAAGCATTTGAGCCAAACATGAGCATGCATCATGAAGGCTCATCAAGCTATCGACTCAAGTTCGAGCTTAGCCAAAGGTCACCACACTCAGCTAAACTTGTTGGACAATGATTGATATGGCAGCGGATAAATCAAACAACAAACACAAATATAGTATGAAAACAATCGAATATTATTGTGAAACAATCGGACAGAAACTGTTACAAAGGTTTGTGGATTGTTATTTTGGAAATACAATCTTGGTGGTTTACAATGAATACAAATGATCCTATAAATACCAAGTGAAACGACATGAGTTGAATCAGTTTTGAGTCGGTTATAGTTCCCACCGTTTCATCCTTTTTGGCGCCAAACAACTTCCATATCTATCAAGGGCATAAACGTCATTTTCTGTTTTTCTGTTGCTGAGGCGTGCCTTATGTATGCTGCAGATTTGTTCCGACCCATTTGATCATTTGACCCATCTTCTCAAACCTTGAATATGAACCACTTTTACTTAACTAACTTAACTATTTCATATACAATCCTAAGACATTAACCTTATTATTCCTATTACATACAAACACATTTTTTACAAATATATACATGATTAGATAATAATGTTCATAATAACTCGATATTCAAGTTTGCTATTTATTAAACTAACAAAACTAGTGCCCTACTTGTTTAAATTTCATCATCAAAGAATACATAGGAACTCAAATATCAGCATATGATAAAAATACACACACACAAGACACTTTAAATTTCATCATGACAAAAACACAAAACAACATTATTAGAGGAATGCCCTTACTTGACTCATAGCAAACCAAATTGTGCAATATAGAAGGCCAATGTTCTTAATCAGATTTCCATGAGGACAAGGGTGGAGTATCAGAGTTCTTGTAAGTGTGAGCTAAAATGAAGTCGGGCATTCTAGCACCCTTGAATGAAGCCATAGATTCAAGCTCAGCCATGTCTTTAGCTGTGAGTTTAACCGCAAGGGCTCCAAGGTTCTGGTTCAGATTTTCGATCTTGGTAGTACCAGGGATTGGACCTACGTCATCCCCTTGGTGCAGGACCCAAGCCAGTGCCAGTTGTGACGGGGTGCAGCCCTTTTTTTGTGCCATTTCACTCACTCGCTTGTATACAACTATATTGTGGTCAAAGTTCTCCCCTTGTAGCCTTGGCAGCATCTGTGAAACATGTTAAACAAGATAATTTAATAAAATCCACACATCAAATTCACTTAGAATCATAATATTGTGCAAGTACAAAGTACAAACACAAACCTTTCTATAGTCATCATCCGCCACATTCTCTACGACCTTTGGACCAGACGCAAAGAACCCACTACCCAGTGGACCAAAAGGAACAATCCCGATTCCTAATTCCCTGAAGGATCAAAAAAAGGTAAAGATATAGATGGATAATGTTAACATTACAATGGCTTATTCTTTTTTGATAATATTACCTTATGTTAAGTCTATAGAGTTAGTTAATGTGCGACTTAGTTACACTTAAATAACTGGTTAACTAGTTAGTTGTATCAATTAGTATAAATAATTCGTTAGTGGTATTGTATCCACTTGTTACTTATAAACATGGTTTCATATATATTTACCCGGCCTCCTCGCTTGTTCTTAGATTTAGCATAACCTATCTCGAGGACCTAACGATCAACAAAGTACAACAAACCAGTTAACCAACTAACTTACTGTATACTAATTAATAACACTTAACATATAGCTGCTTATGGGTTACCTGCAGGTAGGAATAACTTCCTCTTCTGCATCTCTAGTCCACAAAGACCACTCAAGTTGTACTGCGGTTATTGGATGAACCGCGTGTGCCCTTCTAATAGTTGCTGGACCAGCCTCAGACAGACCAATGTGCCTTACTTTACCCTCTTCAACCAGTTTCTTGAGTTCTCTCATCTACAAAACAGTTCAAATAAGTGTCACCTTATGTACGTTGATCGATAAATAATCATTTTTGTTAGAAAAGTAATGCTGAAACAAGGAGTACTCACAGTGATTTCAATAGGGATAGTTTTATCTATGCGATGAACATAATAAAGATCAATGTAATCAACATCAAGGCGCTTCAAGCTAGCTTCACAACAAGCCCGAACGTAGTCGGGTTCACCATGAATTTCCATCTGACCCACACCCTCCTCCCCAAATTTTAAACCAAACTTTGTAGCCACTTGAACATCCTCTCTTTTGACTCCCTTCAACGCCTTTCCGATGAGTATTTCGTTGGTGTGAGGGCCGTAGACGTCGGAGGTGTCAAGGAAGGTGACTCCTGAATGAATGGCGTGGTGGATGAGTTTGATCATGTCTTGTTCAGGTTTAGGAGGTCCGTAGCCTATAGACATGCCCATGCAACCAAGGCCAATAGATGAAACCTCTAACCCATGTGATCCCAACTTTATTCTTCTTACGCCTGACATTTCACTAGGAAAATGTATGTTTGCTACTATGAAAGATTATTAGATTAGAGTACGAGGTTGAAAATTGTTAGCCAAGAGGTACCCTTTTTTTATAGGACATATAGTTGACCAATCAGAAAGTCTTAAGGTAGTGTGATTACACAAGTGCAAAAGGATGAAATATCAAGCAGAGTATTCAACACAGGCGGCAGTTGACTAAGACACCTTCGCCTTTTTTATTTTCTTTTAATAAAATAACATAAATGGTTCATGTGTTATGTTTTGCATTTTTTTTTGTCCAAAGCTTGAAAAATTAAGCTCACGGCTTCTACTGTTACGAGAGGGCGTTTGGGATTGCTTTTTGAAAATAGATTATGTGTTTTGTTGTAGTAGGGGTTAAACTGCTTTTAAATTATTGTGTTTTGTTATTCATCTTCCAAACTAAAACAACCTAAAAACTTGACTACCGCCGCACTCACCGGAGAACAATATTACAGCCATTTCACCTCTTTCTTCTCTATTTTTCTTTAATTTATTAGTTTCAACCGTTGTCAAACGGTCACAAATCTTGGAAAGAGCAGAAAGGGGAGCGTTTTACATATCACGCCAGAAGCTGTTTTTGCCTTGAAAACGCCCGGAGGGGCGGTGTACCCGGCGTTTTCAGACGTTTTGTGTCTACTACACGCCCCATTACACATGGTCTTATTAAACGTAAATAATCTATTTTTATAAACCTTTCCCAAACACTAAAAAGTAATTATTTATGTTTTCAAAACGCAATAATTTGAAAATCGATTTCAAAACTCAACCCCAAACACGATGTAACATAATGCCCTTTCAGTTTTAAAAACTGATTATTTATGGTCATTGGAGTGGGTGTTAACTTTTTTTTTTATATTTAGAAAGAACAAAATGCCCTTTCAACAAAAAGGAAAAAACACTGTTAACTATGTTTGTGTGCAGATCTAGTCTTGTTTTGTGGGTTCTCGGGAAATCATTCGGTTTGGAAAAATTTAGTGAGATGTTATTATTATTATTTTTTTTTAAACTAAAATTAAGCTCTTACTTCTTTCATTCCCAAACAAAGAATATTACATTAAGATAACGGACATGCGGGTAACAAGCTACACCGCTAACCCTTTCTGAATATTATATGATTTGAAAAAAAAAGTAAGTGAGAATTTATAAAAAGAAACCAGTGGAGCTATTAACTATTTAACTGTTAACATATGTCAGTGTTGTTGACCTAATGACTTGTTGCACTTAAGCATTCACGTTTGGGAGTGTGAGAATGGGAGAGTTCAAATGTTTCTCGTTCTTGATAATGTTGACAAATAAACAGTTCGAGGTATAACAGGAATACTAGTGACGAGCCACAACTCTTCAAACCATTGTGACTTTCATTGGTAACCACCACCAATTGGTCTTTTGAACCATAATAACTAAACGAAAAATGTAAAGGTGACTCTCAAGCGGCGTTAGTGGAGTGTCATCAAAACGTTATATCACACCTAGCACCATGAAACAACATGTGCAGTGGCGTATCCAGGACGGATTTCCAGGGGGTTCCTTTCGTAGATTTTCACTGATTTTCACTAATTTTTCGAAATTTTCCACTAAATTTTTCAATTTTTTCCAAACCGAGGGGGTTCCTGGAAACCCCCTAAAAGCCCCTAGATCCGCCCTTGCATGTGCGTGTAAGGCCGCTTCATAGATTATCTATACATATAATAAACCAAAGCCATTTTAATGACATGTCATTTAAAGAAGCATTCTCTTTTTTTAGTGTGCCATGTGTCATCCCATGTGGCATTGAGATATTTTAGAAAAAAAAGAATTTAAAAACAAAATTGGATTTATCACTCTCATGTTTCCTCCCATAATTTTTAAACGTAAATATGCTTTATATACGAGATTTTTTAAAGAAAAAAATTAAACCAAATTAACGAGCGTTTTATTATCTTTCCAACGAGTACCATAGTGCTATATAAAAAAACGGAGAAAAAATGACTATTTATTTGTGGGGTTTTGTTCATACAGGAAAAAAACACAAAGTGTTCAGGTAAATCATTAATTATGTATAGACAAGTGTTCAAATCAGTAAATATGATTTTTTTTTTCAACCAGAGCCGAATAGGTTAATAGAGTTATACGTTGTTTTAAGTTAGGTATCAATATTAGTATGTTAGAGTTGCACATTTGTTTAGGCTTTAGAATAGGTGTTAATATTAGAGTTACATTGAAGTTCTACATTCTTTTAGGTTAGGTGTTAGCATTGGAGTTGTACATTGTTTTAGGTTAGATATTAATATTAGAGTTATATATCAGTCTATTTCATATGTAAAATTGATGTATCATATTAAATTTCTCAACCCGAGACGCTCCCGGGTTATAATCTAGTATATAATAAACCAAAGCATTTTTAATGACATGTCATAATATTATGCAATCTCTCTTTTGAGAGATGCCACATAGGATGTGATGTGTGTAACATTCGTATTTTTCGTATTTTCCATTCTAGTCCTTGTATTCTTGTATCTTTCCATTTTGTACCCTTGTAATCCCGAGCTTATGATCAATGGAAAAGTATTTTATCAATTACATTTAATCTTAATCTATTTCATTTATTCTATAAATTCTACGCGACGCAAACTTTATATAACGTCGCGTGATTCTTAATTTTGTTGTATTATAAATGCTATATTTAACAAATTCTAAGTTCGCCTTTATTCGTTTCGTTTAGGTTACTCCTACCAATTCTTGACGGGTCGTCGTTATAATTTATCCTATTCAATTTAGACTTTATAACAAGAAACTTATTTAGTTAAGATCTTAATATATATTTATTATTAATAAAACATATATATATAATAATAATACAAAAAAAAAAAACATAACATTAAATGTTATGTAAGATTGCCGTGATTTTTTTTTTTTTGTCATTATTTATTTTTTTTTTCTTTTAAATATATATTTACCACTAATTAACTTCTAACCACCCTAATTAATTCATTAAATACCCAACCCCTTCACCCCAACTATAAATACACCACTCCTACCCATTCTAACACTTGCTCATTTCTAAATCCTCTCTAATCTCTCAAGAATTCTCTCAAGAATAAGTGAGTTTCTCACTTCACCTTCAACCTCTCTTCTACTTTCTTCACTCTCCTCTTCTTCAAACCCTTTGAGGAAACCTCTAGGACCTCTCTCCTATTTGCCATGGCAAATAAACATGAGTAGGGCACCAATTTGAGGCCTCAAATGTGGCCATCTTCTATTATCTTTTATGCACTAAGTTGTTAATAATACCAATCAAGTTCACCAACAACTCAATGATGGAGGGACTTGTGTTATGGTTCATGGTTGACAAAAGGAGGGCCAAGGCTCATCCAAACTAAGTCACCATACCCTACTTCTTAAGTTATATTATATAAATACTAAATTATATAAACTCGGAAAGGTTTGTGGATACATCCCTACCTTACCAATGCTTGACTCTCATAACCATCCGAATCACCTCTATGGTGGTTTGTGTTTTGGTTCGCCTAAAAGGCTTGCTTGACTCTTATGACCATCCGAATCACCTTCATGGTGGTTTGTGTTTTGGTTCGCCTAAAAGGCTTGCATGACTCTCGTGAATCTATAATCTAAACCCGAACCTAAGACCCTTTATTCTTTAATTCTAGATAACCAAGGCTAAAGCTAAACCTTCCAAGACTTACCTTTTTGGAACTCTATCAAACGCACCCAAAGGTGAGTTCATACTTGTCCCCCTTTTATTCTTTATTCTTTGGGGCTCAACATGTATCACTATCAAAACTTAAACGATTTCATACTCTTAAACTATTATGCTCAATCTAAATGCTATTATGCTATGCCATGCTAGAATTCAAAGTCTTACATACAAATGTACGATTAGTTAACAACCCACCTTACATGTATAGCGCTATAGGTTGACACACCGCCCCCTTTATGGGTCATGATAAGATGAAGTCTTTTGTGTTATCGAGTGTTGTTGCCGTTTGTATGGTTCTACGTGCATATGCCTATAACATGATGATTCGAGTAGACTTTTCTATACTATGTACTTAGACTCAAACTAGTATGCTCACCAATGCTTTATGTGTTGACGGATATTTTATACATGTTGCAGGAAATGTTTAATGCAGGTTTATCAAGAAATCTACTTAGGATTGGACTAGAAACTCACGCTAGTTTAAGTTCTATATTTTGATGTTCTATTTTTCTTTTCGTGAAACAATTTGTATTATGTTATCTTTTTAGACAATGATTATGCTATGAATGAAATTTTATCTTTAAATTATATTATCACGAATTCTAGTGTCATGAAGTCTTTGAACAATCTACCACTAAGTCTCACCTCGATGATTCCGCCATCGGTTGGGGTGTGACAATGTGGCAACTCTAGACTAATTAAAAAAAAGGAATAAATATAGTTTAAATATGATTTAACATAATCTATTAAATACCTAATCTACTAAATGTAAATATTAAAACTTTATTATTTTCTCTCTCATGTTTCCTCTCATAAGTTTTAAACGTTAATATCTTTTATATACGAGATTTTTTAAAGAAAAAAATTACACCAAATTAATGAGCGTTTTATTATCTTTCCAACGAGTACCATAGTGTTATATAAAAAACGAAGAAAAAAAACGACTATTTTTTGTAACCGACAGGTATTGTGTCAGGTTTGGAATTAGTTTAAAAAAAATTGTGGGGTTGGGTCGGGCCTGGGATTAGGTGATACCCGACCCAATTACCCCTTTTTTTATATTAGAATATTATAACTTATGGCAGAGATTTGTTTATAATAATAATAATAATAATAATAATAATAATAATAATAATAATAATAATAATAATAATATTCATTAATCATATATTGGCAAGTCATTAATTATGTTGTCATATTAGATATTTTATTATGTCATATTAGATATTTCAACCCGAGACGCTCTCCAACAGGTAATTGCTATGTTTTCTTTTTCTACCATATTCTGAAATAGCTCAAATCTTATTGTATGCAGTTAAAGACCTTTGACTGAATGTATTGGTGCTAAACAATCTCTGTCCCCTTGAAGTGCTTGGGATCTTAATATTCTGTTTTAGGTGTTGATGTTGTAAGGTGAAATGGATCTTTTGGTATATTTTTTTTAAAGTATCTAATGTAAGTTGATACATAGATGTCATTTTTATAGTTTAGATACTTCTAATTTTATTCACTTTACTTATATTTCTCAACCCGGGACGCTCCCGGGTTATAAGCTAGTGGAAGTAATAACAAAGGAGACTTCTATAAACCCATTACAAGTTTCATTTTGTTCTTAGCAGGAAATGGATTAAACAAAAAACTTATCATCTCGTTTTCTAAAATTCAACCCAAAATATATATTTGTTTGGTTCTTTTAAGATTTATTTCCATTTGTGGAATTTACTGCGTTTGGTTGTTGTAATTTCCAACAAGGCCGCCCTGCTAGTCTTGACAACCTCTACATATTAGTTGACCAAGCCAAAAAAAAAAGGTAACCAAATGTATGCAAAACTTCGCCACGAGTAAAATTCAAACCCGAGAGTGTTCACAAACTGTTAAACTCAAATATCAGCACGATAAAAATATAAACACAGCACACTTAAAAAAACTCATCATAATATTAACACAAAACATCATTAAAAGCATGCCTTCTCTTGGATAGTAGCGTATAAGCGTGAAACACAAAAACCAATGTTCTTACTCAGATTTCCATGATGACAAGGGTGGAGTGTCAGAGTTCTTGTAAGTGTGAGCTAAAATAAAGTCAGGCATTCTAGCACCCTTGAAAGAAGCCATAGATTCAAGCTCAGACATGTCTTGAGCCGTGAGTTTAACCGCAAGGGCTCCAAGGTTCTGGTTCAGATTTTCGATCTTGGTTGTACCAGGGATTGGACATACATCATCCCCTTGGTGCAGAACCCAAGATAATGCCAACTGTGATGAGGTGCAACCCTTTTTTCGTCCCATTTCACTCACTCGCTCAAATACAACTTTGTTATGATCAAAGTTCTCTCCTTGTAGCCTTGGTAGAACCTAAGAAAGATCAAAAAAGAATAATTCAACAAATGTATATACAGTATGAGGTTATGCTAATACAAATCAATAATACAAGAAAATCTGCATATCAAAGTCACTTAATCGTAATATTGTATATGTGCGAACCTTTCTAAAGTCATTATCCGCCAAATTTTCCATCATCTTTGGACCCGATGCAAAAAACCCGCTACCCAGTGGACAAAACGGAACAATCCCAATTCCTAATTCCCTTAAAGAAAAAAAAAGTAAAGACAGAGATTAATAATGTTAGCATTACAATAGCTTGTTTTTTCCTAATGATATTACTTTATGCTAAGTGTATACAGTTAGTTAGTTAGTTAGTTAGTTAGTTAGTTACATGTTAGTTAGTTAGTTAGGGTTAAGTGGTTAATGTAGGTTTGCAGGATCGATTGAGAGGGTTTGGGTTTGAGAGAGAATAAGATAATCTTTAAGAATCAATACATAAATGAAATGATACAATATGTTTGGTATTTATACAAATGAAGGGGTGTGTCCCCTATGACTCTAACCGACACAATGGTTAGTTAATAACCAACATACCTATTCAACTTAGGATAACTAATATATGTCACACTATATATGTATATATATATATACTTAGGATAATTGAGGGAAATAAGAATTATGTCTAACATTCTCCCCCCTAATTCTTGATTTCCCCAAGGTCTTCAACTCCTATGAGACTTCGCATCTCTATGAACTTTATCCTTGGTAATGCCTTGGTGAGGATGTCGGCTTTCTGCATCTCTCCACTGATGTGATCAACTTGTATCTGCTCGTTCTCTATGCATTCTCTGATGAAATGATACCTTGTGTTGATATGCTTTGATCTTCCATGAAACACAGGATTCTTCATGAGTTGTATTGCTGACTTGTTATCTACTCGTAGAGTTATCTTCTTTGGTCTTTCACCTGTGAGTTCGCTTAGTACTCCTTGTAGCCATATTGCTTGACATGCTGCTGATGTTGCTGCCATAAACTCTGATTCACATGATGATAAAGCTACCGTGCTTTGTTTCTGACTTGTCCATGTGATAGGTGAATCTTTGTAGTAGAATATTGTTCCTGTTGTTCCTTTTCCATCTTCTTGGTCTCCATAACTGCTGTCGCTGTAACCAATGATTTCTGCTTCTTTGCCTTTGCTGTATTGAATTCCATAATTCAATGTGCCTTTGATATATCTTATCAAATGTTTAACTGCCTTCATGTGAGTTGTCTTTGGTTTCTCCATGAATCTGCTCACGTATCCAACTGCGTAGGTGATATCTGGTCTGGTATGTGTAAGGTACCTTAAGCTTCCAATTAGCTTTCTGTATTCTGTCTCATTGACTGGTTCACTCTCGTCTTCTTTGTCGAGCTTCAGACCTGGTTCCATTGCTGTCTTTGTTGGATTGCAGTCTTCTAGTCTAGCTTCCTTAATAACTTTCTTGGCGTAGGCTGATTGCTTCAATTGTATCCTTCCTTGTGCTTGGCGTACTTCTATTCCTAGATAGTATGTGAGTGGTCCTAAATCACTCATCTCAAACTTGCCTTGCATTTCCTTCTTGAAGCTTGATATGTCCTTCATTGAACTTCCTGTCACTATTATGTCATCGACATAAACTCCTATAATGATTGTTGATTGTCTTGAAGTTCTCTTGTAAACTGCTTGTTCTTGTGGACATCTTATGAATCCTATCTCTTTGAGGATGTTGTTCAGCCTTATATTCCATGCTCTTGGTGCTTGCTTCAAACCATATAGAGCCTTCTTTAGCTTGTAGACTAGCTTCTCTTTTCCTTTCTTTATGAATCCATCTGGTTGTGATACGTAGACATCTTCCTTTAATTCACCATGTAGGAATGCTGATTTTACATCCAAATGATGTACTTCCCATCCTTTCTGTGCTGCCAATGCTAGTAGTAGCCTGATTGTTTCCATTCTTGCAACGGGTGCAAATACTTCATTGTAATCTATACCTTCTTGTTGTACATACCCTTTTGCTACTAATCTGGCCTTATGCTTGGTGATCTGTCCACTTGCGTCTCTCTTGACCTTGAATACCCATTTTAGACCTATTGGTTTCTGACTTGAGGGGAGCGTAGTCAGTGTCCAAGTGTCATTCTTCTCTATGGAATCTAACTCGCTTTCCATTGCTTCTATCCATTGTGGGTAATCTGCTGCTTCTTTATAGTTTGCAGGTTCTTCATCATATGCTAGATAAAGATGTTCATAATCTTCTGGTCTAAGAGGTTGTGTGGCTGCATAGATGTCACTAAGTGATCTAAGGGCTCGAACTGGTCTATTTAAAGAGCCTGGTGAGTCTTCTAACTCTTGAGTACTTGTCTCAACTGCTGGATCACTTGTCGGTGTCTCTTGTACCGTTATTGGAGTTCTTGTAGCTGTGATTGGACTGCTGAAGAAATCATTATCGCTCTCTTGATCTTCGCTGTCGTCGTCATTCTCTTCTTGTACAGCTTCATTCTCTGAATCTCCATGTATCTCAAATCTTGTCCAAGATGGTTCATCTTCGCTTCCTTCTTTCAAGTAGTTGTCCCAATTCCATGGTTCATTCTCTATGAATTGGACATCTCTACTGATATGTATCTTCTCTTCTATGGGATCGTATAATCTGTAGGCTTTTGAACCATTCTCGTTTCCTAGATGTACCATTTTCTTGCTTCTATCTTCTAACTTCTTCAAATAGGGCGTCGTTACCTTTGCATATGCTATGCATCCAAATACTCTAATGTGCTTGATATTGGGTGCCTTTCCATTCACTGCTTCGTAGGGTGTCATTCCCTGTACTGCTTTAGTAGGTAACCGATTTAGTATGTAAATCGCCTGTCTTGTTGCTTCTGCCCATAAGTTCTGTGGTACGTTCATAGCCTTTAACATGCTTCTTGTCATACTCATTACTGAACGGTTTTTCCTTTCTACTACACCATTTTGCTGAGGTGTGTAAGGTGCTGTAAGCTGTCTGAGGATTCCTCTGTCCTCACAATACGTGGTAAGTGCTTTAGAAGTAAATTCTCCTCCACGATCCGTTCTTAATTTCTTGAGCTTTTGACTCGTCTCTGTCTGAGCTTCACTTAGGAATTTCTTGAAATTCTCATAAACTTGATCTTTTGACTTAAGCATGTAGATCCACATGTATCTTGAATAATCGTCAACTATCAGGAAGAAATAGTTGTTTCCTGCTAATGATGTGGGTGTAATCGGTCCACATAAATCTGCATGTACGAGCTCGAGAGGTCTCGTTGCTCTAAAACTTGCTTGAGAGGGAAACGGAAGTCTGCTTTGTTTTCCCGTAATACATGCATCACATACTTGAGATGGGTGCTTAATCTTTGGTATTCCACGTGCCATTCCTTTAACGCTTAACTGTCTTAGTGAATCAAAATTCACATGTCCCATACGTGCATGCCATAACCATGCAGGTGATACTATTCTGGCTTGTAAACAAATCGGACTTGTTATTCTGAGCCTTACTTTATAGAGTCTATTCTTAGCTCTTGGGACTTTCATCAATAGGTTGCTGTAGGCGTCATAAATCCATAGATAATCATTCTCCATAATCACTTTACATCCATTTTCTGTAACTTGCCCGAGACTTAGGATGTTGCTTTGGAGTGTTGGAATGTAGTAGACTTCTGTAACTAGTCTTTGTTCTCCATTGTTGCATTCCAATAATATTGAGCCTTTACCTTTGATGTTGACACATGATCCATCTCCAAACTTTACACTTCCTGCTATCTTTTCATCTAACTCTGTGAAATAGGAGCGTCTTCCTGTCATATGATTGCTTGCTCCGTTGTCCAAATACCATATTTCATTTCCATTATCTTCACTGTGATAACGTTCTGGTATGACTTTCTTTTCTTCTAGAACTACACTTCTTTCTTCACCAACTGCCATAAGTAATGTGGGATTCTCTTCTTCCATTACTAGGTGAGATTCTTCTTGCTTACTTCGAGGTTTAGGACATCTGGGAGCTATGTGTCCTAATTCATTGCAGTTGTAGCATCTTACACTGCTGCCATCTCTCTTGGGCTTGTAACTACTGTCGTCATGACGATTCTTAGTGGGATTTCGATCACTTCTCTGATCTTGATGGCCATTTCTGTCAAAGTTCTTTCTCTCATTTCTTTGACCTCTATTGAACTTCCTAAAGTTCTGTCTACCTCGATTCTGATTGTAGTTCCTATTGTTGTTGCTGAAAGGCCTTCTATCTTGCCTTGTAAATAACAGCTTCTCTTGACCTGCTGGTCCAAATTTCTTCTCATCTCTTGACTTAAGGCGTTCTTCATAAGCTTTAAGTCTACCAAGCGCTTCATCTAACGTCATGGTATCTATATCTGAATATTGCTCTATGGATGCAATAATCTGTAGGAACCTCTCTGGTACGGAGTCCAGCAATTTTCGTACCAACATCGACTCTTCAATTGTCGTTCCTAAGGTTTTTGACTTTGTACTAATCGCACTTAACCTACCAGCAAACTGGTCTATGGTTTCTGTCTCTCTCATTGTTATCATCTCGAATTCTGTGCGTAATGATTGAAGTCTTGCTTTCTGGACTCGGTCAATTCCAATAAATCTTAACTTTAATGCTTCCCAGATTTCTCTCGCTGTAGGATGTGACGCCACCTGCATCACCATATCCTCTGGAATTGCCTGAAAGAGATAGGCAATCGCTGTCCTATCCTTCTTTACATCTACCGTCGACGTGCCTTCTGTGGGTTCCACTACTTCCCAAAGACCATTTGCACTTAATATTGCTTTAACACGAACAGCCCAAATCGTGTAATTTGTAGATGTCAACATTGGTGTCTGGAGGTTGAAAGTGAGAGTCTCCTTCGTGACTGTCTCCTTTGACGCTGTCTCTTTCGACATTGTGGGTTTAACGGGCGTCTGCTTCTGCGGACTTTTGTTCTTCTTCTTCCCTATTGTCCAAATCTAATATGGACTATCCCACGCTTCTATGGAACTTTGTTTGACTAGCTTTGTCAAACACGACTATGATATGTCTGAAGAAAATATTCTTGTTTAACAAAGTTTGATGCTTTGTCGGGCCCACAACAAAATATCAATATCCTTGCTATAATATTTCTTTATACCACTAATGTTCCAAAATCTAAAGTCAATCCTATGACTTGATAATCCTCCAACGATGATTGATTAGTGTCCTTTAACAACACCCTTTGTCAATCCTAAACACCCTTCTAAAACAAATCACTTGTTTTTCTACTATGCTTCAATCCTTTTTCTTTTCTTTTTTTGTTTAATCAGTGATAAATTCCAACAAACAAACACTGATATAATACCCTTTATAATAAAATACCCTCAAATAATATATTATATTTCTGTTTGACTTTCTGAAGTCAAACTTCTTCTTCTTTGTATCGCACAACCACTGCCCAAAAAAATTTTTTTTGTTTTGATCTCCTTTGATCAAACAACTATGGAACTTCCAGTCCTATGTTCCACAAACAACTATATTTGGATTCTAATCCAAAAATACGATCGAATACACGAAAAATTTAGAAAAAAATAAAAACCCGGTTCTTCAAAACCCGATAATAATCTTAATCTTTGATGTTTTTGATGTTTTCTTTATAAAACGACTCTGTTGTGGTATGTCCGAACGTTCAGAACAACACTTGAATTCTGGAAACTTGTTTTGATTGAAAAAACGATTTGGCGGGAAAAAAATTTGTTCGGAAAAAAACAGAGAATCGAAAAAAAATTTGATTTTTTGATTAGATTAAGATTATATGTATTCGATTCTAACTTATAAACTAAGGGCAGGGATAGTATAACCGTTTGATCGCGTTTAAACGATGTTTCTGCGTAACCGGTATCTCGCCGGAATCTTCTGTTTTGGCCGGAATAGTCTGATCCGGTCTTCTTCTTCCTTTCAACGGTTGTATATCTTGATGTATTGATCTTGCACGAATCCTGGTTGGCCTTGAATAGATGTTCCAGTGATTCTGAGCGTTATAACTTCTGTCTCTGTTTTGTTTTCTTACGAATGAAAAACAGAGTATCGATATCCTTTTGATGATTGATTATAATCGGATGGAACAGATTTGAATAACCGCTCTGATGCCAAATGTAGGTTTGCAGGATCGATTGAGAGGGTTTGGGTTTGAGAGAGAATAAGATAATCTTTAAGAATCAATACATAAATGAAATGATACAATATGTTTGGTATTTATACAAATGAAGGGGTGTGTCCCCTATGACTCTAACCGACACAATGGTTAGTTAATAACCAACATACCTATTCAACTTAGGATAACTAATATATGTCACACTATATATGTATATATATATATACTTAGGATAATTGAGGGAAATAAGAATTATGTCTAACAGTTAATCAACAAAGTACAACTAACCAGTTAACTAACTAACTAACTTACTGTATACTAGTAACACTTAACATATAGCTGCTTATGGGTTACCTGCAGGTAGGAATAACCTCTTCTTCTGCATCTCTAGTCCACAAAGACCACTCTAGTTGTACTGCTGTTATCGGATGAACCGCGTGTGCCCTTCTAATAGTTGCTGGACCAGCCTCAGACAGACCAATGTGCCTTACTTTACCCTCTTCAACCAGTTTCTTGAGTTCTCCCATCTACATAACAATTCAAATAACAGTCACTTAATCTATATCCAACTGAAGTAGAGCATAACATAATAAGTGAAACAGGGACTCACAGTGACTTCAATAGGGACTTTCGTATCGACGCGATGAACATAGTAAAGATCAATGTAATCGACATCGAGGCGCTTCAAGCTAGCCTCACAACAAGCCCTAACGTACTCGGGTTCACCATGGATTTCCACCTGACTCAAACCCTCCCCAAATTTCAACCCAAATTTGGTAGCCACTTGCACTTGCTCTCTCTTCACTCCTTTCAATGCCTGTAGTGCACCAATCATTTTCAATGCAATCAGTTGAATTTATATATAATCTAATCAAATGAGAAGGAATAAGGAAAATACTTTGCCGATGAGGATTTCGTTGGTGTGTGGTCCGTAGACGTCGGAGGTATCGAGGTGAGTGACGCCGGAGTTGATGGCGTGGTGGATGAGGTTGATCATGTCTTGTTCTGGTTTGAGTGGACCGTAGCCTCCAGACATGCCCATGCAACCGAGGCCAATAGCTGAAACCTCTAGGCCTTGTGATCCCAGCTTAATTCTTCTCACGCCTGACGACATGTTTTGATTCAAACCCTAGAAAATATGTTTGATTCGATGGAATTCAAAGCTGATTAAACGCTTAAGTTGAAGATAGTAGTCAAGAGAAGAGACAATTTAATATGGGGCATGATTGATTAATCGGAAAATCTTAGGCAGGATAAAATATATTTTTTTTTCACTAGTTTGCACTCTAGCTAATTCACTCGGTTTTTTTTTTTTTTTTTTTTTTTTTTTTTTTTTTTTTTTCATAACCTTGATCTCATTCACAATGTGGCGCACCGTAACCTGCTTTTCACCAAACACAATTTTTTTATGGTTTGTATCTAGGCTATGACGTAACCATCTAATTCTATTATTGTCTCTACTAGCTGATTACCCTGAGAGAGTCTCGGGGTTGAAAAATCTAATTTTACGTGATAACCTATTGCAAATAGCTCAAGTTAACTAACCACAAAATCTCTCAATCATTGCATTTTCATAGTATTCTAATCAGTAATAACTCATATTCCCCACAAAATCTAATTTTACATGATAACATGAACACTTTGTGTGTTGTTTTTCTGTATGAACGAAACCCCACAAAAAATAGTCGATTTTTTCTCCGTTTTTTATATAGCACTATGGTACTCGTTGGAAAGATAATAAAACGCTCGTTAATTTGGTGTAATTTTTTTCTTTAAAAAATCCCGTATATAAAAGATATAAACGTTTAAAAATTATGGGAGGAAATATGAGAGAGAAAATTTTAAATTTATATTTAAATTTTTTTTTCCTAAAATAACTCAATTTAATTAAAAAAGGAAACAATTCAAAAACACCAAAAACTCTCCATTATGATGCCACGTGGCACTCTCAAGGGAAGGTTGAGGCATCCATTGCACGCCACGTCAGCATATACGTTTTCTTTTATATATATAGATAGATTAATAATTTTCACCATCGTCCTTGTGGTTGTACCGAACAACAACAAATAAGGTTTATATAATTTGATCACTATATGAAGATGGTAAATGTTCTAAGAATTAAACTGGGTTCTTTAGAGTTTGGATTGTCTGTGAATAGATGCCTTTCTAAATCTAGGTTAGGTTTATGAATAGAGGGGCAAAAGTATATATGTGTGGGCCCTGGGAGTCGTAAAAGTAAAATTATACTAATTTTAACGTTATTTAACAAATTTCGTGAAAATAACGTTAAAACGTCAGCCGGTTTATCATGCATCATAGTGTGGGGTTGATAGCCAACAGACAAGAGAGAGGATACATGCACCAATCGGGCGTGTCCCGATGCTAAGTTTTATGTGCTTTATGTCTAAGCTTGATGCAAACAACTAGAGGTCTCATCGAAAATTCAAAAGCAGCCTTTCTAATCCCATGAGGTAGTGGTAAGACTATCTACATCTTACTCTTTCTAGAACCTACGTCTGGTCATCAGTCCCTACGTTAGCTTTGCTAATGATGAGGTTAGATGAGGTGAGTATGATGATGATTATGAATTCAGGGAATTGCATTAGTGAGCATATAAGAAAAAAGGCCTTTAAATTGGTAATAACTTTCGGCCTTCTTTTTTTCGAATAACTTGGTTATTCATAGTTGCTATAAGCCCACTAACATTTTTTATGTGTTAAATTGTTAAACTTTAACAATAATCTTTTTATTTAGTTAAGGTTTTATATAATTTCTTCTTTAGTAAAACATCATATAATTTTTTTATATATATAAAACCACTAGATTATACTCTGGGAACATCCCGGAATTAAAAAATCTAATATGACAATATCAATTTTACATATGAAATAGAATGATGCATTTTATAGTAGCATTTAGATTGGGCAATTGGGACAACATAGCTTTCATAAAACCAATGCCTCGGTTGTAAAAAAATATATATTGAGCTCATCCAGAATTTTCTTGTTATCCTTTTAAGTTCACCTTTTAAGTTCAGGGTAGAGGTGCACAAACCGGTTATAAAATCGCTTAACTAGTTCCAACGGTTATTTTCCCATTTTTTTTCTTTAACCGGTTCGGCTATTCTTCTTAACCGATCAGTTAATTCCCGGTTATTTCATGTTAATTAACCGGTTATTTTTAGTTTTTCCCCCAACTTTTCGGTTTTTTACCCAGTTAATCGATACATCGGTTAAAAATAGGTTAAAATAACCGGTTCCTCCACCTAAATACACTTACAAACCATTGGTTATTTCAAAACTCCAACCAGCTATGGCTCGAACGGTTATTTGGTGGTTTGGGTTAACAAACAGGTTTTTTTTATCACCTCTGCTTCAAGGAGAGGTCCACTTTTAACTTGAAGGAAATCCTTTACCCACAGGCCACAGTTGCAAGATACTTGGATATTAACATTGGATACAAAAAGTAACAAAACCTAAGAAACAACACACAAACTGACCAAACATACAAGTTTGAATAGAAGATGCATGTTCTTAAACATGACATGACAACCCATGTCATGAAGAGCAACACAAACATATTAAAAACTTTCTTGGAGAAATCTCCTAATATATCACATACAGCTCCTCCCAGTTGTAATTTATTTATCGAAGTGAAAACGCATTTTGAATGTTCGATTAAAGCTCACTTTCACCCGAACCAAATTTATACCTTTTTTAAATTTCTGTTTTGACTTGGACTCAGGTCAGAAACCATTTTGACCCAAACTCCATTTTGCTAGGCTTTATATTATAAAACACTTATAAATTGGCCTTCCAAGAAGACAATGGAGGAGTCTCCGAATTTATCCATGTCAGTTGCATCAATGCATGTCTTTCACCCTTCACAGCTTCACCTGAAGCAAATGATTCAAGTTCAGCCATCTCCTCCGGTGTTAGCTTTACAGATAAAGCCCCAACGTTTTGCTTTAAGTTTTCAAGCTTCGTGGTCCCTGGTATTGGAACCACATCAGTTCCTTGGTGATGCACCCAGGCTAAGGCTAATTGAGCTGCGGTGCACCCTTTCCTTGCAGCCATCTCGTTCACTCGCTCAAATATAGTCTTGTTGTGATCCATATTCTGAAACCTTGGCATCCTCTGCAATGAGAAACTTGAACTTAATCCATTCATGTATATACATTTAAAGAACCTTTTTTCTCCAAAAGCATGACTCTTTTGAAAATGCATAATAACTAACAGATTAATTTTTTATTCAACTTCAAATTTGGGTGAGTTTTAAATAAGATAGTAATTTAGATTCTTGGAGTTTGCAAAATTGACTAGATTAAATTAGATAGTGTCTTGAATTTCTATCTTCTTACTGCTGAGATCTATCTAAGATAGCGATTACAATAGCAAATAGACGTAAATCATTTGAGTCACGCAACTTCAATTGTAAAGTCACCAAGCGTCTAACCCATATCAAAATTCCAACCAAATCTACAAATAATCAATGAAGGCTCAAAGTATGCATACCTTCCTGAAGTCACCCTCTATCAAGTTTTCAGCCAAAGAGGGACCGACAGCTAAGAATCCCCTGCCAATCGGACTGTAAGGAACAATCCCAATGCCAAGTTCTCTGCAAAACAGACCATAACACTTATCATCAGACTTCAAAATAAACACGCCAAGAATTTTGTTAACATCAAAAACTCTTGAAGATGACCTGCAAGTAGGAATAATTTCACTTTCCAAATCCCTTGACCATAAAGACCACTCATTCTGTACTGCTGTTATCGGATGAACAGCATGAGCCCTTCTGATTGTTGAAGCACAAGCTTCTGATAATCCCACATACTTCACTTTCCCTTCCTCTACCAGTTTCTTGAGTTCTCCCATCTTTTAAATCACAGTTTATCACATATACAAGTGTCAGCTCAATCTAATCTAATCTTATCTTCCATGCAACATTAAAATTGCAAATATAACAGCAAAACTAACAAGTACACCAATAAAACTTCTCAAATTAGAATACACAGGTAAGCAAGAGAGACTCACCGTGACTTCAATTGGGACCCGAATATCGATCCGATGAACATAGTAGAGATCGATACAATCAATATCAAGTCTTTTCAAGCTACCTTCACAGCATGATCGTACATATGCCGGATCGCCACACGCTTCTGTCTTTCCATTCACCTGTCGGATTCCAAATTTCGTAGCTATTTGTACTTTGTCTCGAAGCCCCCCTTCTTTCAATGCCTAAAAAAACCTTAAATTGAAACCAAAATATATATAAAAAAAAAAAAACCTAAATTGAAATCAAAATATATATAAAAAAAAAAAAAAACCCTCTGATTTGATATAAAAAAAATAATAATAAAAAAAAACTAAATTGTCATCAAAATACATAAAAAAGCCCTAACTGAAATAAAAATACATAAAGAAAACAACTAAAATGAAATCAATATATAAAAAAATAAACCCTAAACTGAAATCAAAATATATATACAAAAAACCCTAAAATGATATAAAAAAATCCCTAAATTGAAATCAAAATATAAAAATCCCTAAATTGATATAAAAAAGGAACCTAAATTGAATCAAAATACAACCCTAAATTGAAATTAAAAAAAAAAAAAACTAAACTAAAAAAAAAGATAACGAATTCGATCGATTAATGATCAGTAGTTAAAGTATTGACCTTGCCGAGGAGGATTTCGTTAGTGTGAGAGCCGTAGACATCGGAAGTGTCAAGAAATGTGATGCCTGAATCAATGGCGTGGTGGACGAGCTTTATCATATCGGGTTCGGGTTTGGGTAGTCCGTAGCTTCCGGTCATACCCATGCAGCCCAGTCCCTGTGCTGAAACAACTAGACCTTGTGACCCTAGTTTCACCTTTGGCACCAGCGAAGCCATTATTGGCTGTGGATTGAAACGTGTGTGGTGTGGATTATATGTGGATTGGTAAGGCATGCACAGCAGAAAGCTTAATTTGACTGTCATATAGATTGAAGATGATGGACAACTGATGACGTTTCGGGAAAAAATCATCTGATTGGCTAATCGCCCCACACGTGTCCTGTCATCTGGTGAAAATCTAACATTTTTTTAATTTAGTTTTTTTTTTTTTTTTATCGGGTCCCAGTGGTCTATAACACATCTGGGGTGAGACGCGGCCCGAGTTCAAGACGGCGCCAAAGCGTTTTAACCGACTTTTCACAACGGGGCCTGGCTAGGGTAAACCCGGGGCAACCAGAAATCGAACTTGCGACCTCAATCGGACAGGAACTCCGAGGAGAAAACCCTCCCACCTCACTGTATGACCATTTGCCCTAGAGATCATTGGCTATTTTTTTTTTTAATTTAGTTATCTTAACATTTTTTTAATTTAGTTATTTTCTTTCTACCAACAAATTTTATCACACCTTGATTCCATATCACGTTACCTTTGCAAGGATTTAAACCCATAAGGTCATAGGGTTAGGATCAAATACACAGTGAAAGAAAAATAGGAAGTCGTAGGAAGGGTATCAAACGGACTCCGATTGAACTCATTCAAGCGGCATTGGAACCGTTTTATCGAACCCTACAACGTGAGTTTTTAGGTCTTCGTTTTTTTGAGGTTTTAGCTTGTGGTTTTTAGAATATGCGTTATATCATTGTGTCTTTCATGTACCATTGTGTCTTTTTCTTATTTTCATCATTGTGTCATTTTTTCAATTGATTGTGTTTTTTTTCTTCAGCATTGTGTTATATTTTTTGGCACTGTGTTATATTTTGTGGCTCATTGTGTCATATTTCATGATTTATTGTGTTTTTTGTATCCTTCTCACCCTTCTCATTTTTATTACCTTGTGTAGAATAACTTGACCCTAAGGTCATAACCTTACATTTGTAAGGGGGGACACCATACCACAACCTTAACACTAAGTTAGTTAGCCACGTCATTGTTTTGAAACTCGGACCGGACCGGCCGGACCAAGTTTTAAAACAGGATTTTTTAAAATTTTACCATATTAATTTTACAAGACAATCCGGTTCTTATATTCGGTCCAACCGGTTGGACTTGTCAGTTGTCGGACCAGTAAACCGGTAAGGATACCGGTTCGCCGTCCAGTCCAGTTCTAAAAACATTAACCCACGTATTACATGGGTTGAACCGTTTTATATTATAAAATAAACAAAAGAACCATAATTAAATTTGCATATTACGTTAAATACGAATGTTCTTAACAGGACTTAAATCCAAACCAACATTTAACTACACTTCTCACGAGCCAACAAGGCTCACGCAATGTCAACATGGTGCAGTAGCGTGAGCCTCCCAACACGTCACCTTCACGAGATGGTTTCGTGCAGTACCTTCTCGTTCTCTCTTCTTTCGTCTCACATATCTTCTATATCCTCAAAACACATGTCCGTCACCAAGGACCAAGCCCTCTTCCTCTTTCTTCAACAACATATGTTCCCATCAACAACATGACATGCTGATACTAGTAATAAGACAATTAGCCTACTGGCTTTGTAATGAAAATCCCAAGGATTAAACATTTGCTGCCATAACTACATACACCAAAAACAACCAACAAAGTCACAAACTTTACAAACAACACCAAACCAAGGTTACAACCATTAAAGCATAGTTTAACAAAGGAAAGCTGACATGGCACAGATCTGAGAACGTGACAGCTTCCATGTCTGGCAACTTTGGTACGAGCTTATCTTGTTACAAGATTCTTATATATAGAAAATAACAAAAGCTAAAAAAATATATCCTTTTATTATATGTAGAATTTATTTCTAAGATACTAAACACGAACACATTAGTTTTGTTTTACTAGAAGACGCATAACATAAAATACCATGAAGAGCAACATAAACCCAAACATATTGAAAACTTTCTTTGAGAAGTCTCTAAAAGCAAATCAGATACACCTCCCACCTTCACGAGATGGTTTCGTGCAGTACCTTCTCGTTCTCTCTTCTTTCGTCTCACATATCCTCAAAACACATGTCCGTCACCAAGGACCAAGCCCTCTTCCTCTTTCTTCAACAACATATGTTCCCATCAACAACATGACATGCTGATACTAGTAATAAGACAATTAGCCTACTGGCTTTGTAATGAAAATCCCAAGGATTAAACATTTGCTGCCATAACTACATACACCAAAAACAACCAACAAAGTCACAAACTTTACAAACAACACCAAACCAAGGTTACAACCATTAAAGCATAGTTTAACAAAGGAAAGCTGACATGGCACAGATCTGAGAACGTGACAGCTTCCATGTCTGGCAACTTTGGTACGAGCTTATCTTGTTACAAGATTCTTATATATAGAAAATAACAAAAGCTAAAAAAATATATCCTTTTATTATATGTAGAATTTATTTCTAAGATACTAAACACGAACACATTAGTTTTGTTTTACTAGAAGACGCATAACATAAAATACCATGAAGAGCAACATAAACCCAAACATATTGAAAACTTTCTTTGAGAAGTCTCTAAAAGCAAATCAGATACACCTCCCACCTTCACGAGATGGTTTCGTGCAGTACCTTCTCGTTCTCTCTTCTTTCGTCTCACATATCCTCAAAACACATGTCCGTCACCAAGGACCAAGCCCTCTTCCTCTTTCTTCAACAACATATGTTCCCATCAACAACATGACATGCTGATACTAGTAATAAGACAATTAGCCTACTGGCTTTGTAATGAAAATCCCAAGGATTAAACATTTGCTGCCATAACTACATACACCAAAAACAACCAACAAAGTCACAAACTTTACAAACAACACCAAACCAAGGTTACAACCATTAAAGCATAGTTTAACAAAGGAAAGCTGACATGGCACAGATCTGAGAACGTGACAGCTTCCATGTCTGGCAACTGTAACACCCCAACCGATGGCGGAATCATCGAGGTGTCACGTAGTGACGATTGTTCAAAAGCACATGGTACTAAAATGTAAATATTATTGAATAAACCAAAATTGTCTTACATGGAAATGGAAAATACATTGTCTAAATGAAATGTAAATATTGAATTAACTGAATTAAAATAAAGCACTAAATGTTCCTTGCTAAGGCACTAGATCAAACTGCACCTGAAACATGTACAAAATAGATTTGGTCAACATATGAAATGTTGGTGAGCATTCCTAGATTTGATATATATAGTAGGTTTAAAAGTTATACAATTCAAGTGCAAGCTACAGTGCAAATATGTAAACCATGTATCAAACAAATGAGCGAAATCAACCCTGTGACTGTATAATGTACTGTATGAACTGTAGTGTACTCAACCAATAAATGGATGATAACTTAACACTGGCCACGGATTCTCCGATGAAAAAGGGGAGAATCAATCTAGGCGGGTTGTCAATCCAAATAGCGCTATCCAATGTTAAGGTCGGCTTGTACCATGTTAATGATTTCACTAAGTACAAATGTAATCCACATGTATTGTCTAAGCATAAAGCACGTTGTAAGCAATGCACATAGTACTAGAATTGTATTGTAAAAATGTAAACTTGTATTTGAAACTGTAATAGTGTACATGTAACACCCCAAAAATGTATAAATGCAAAAAGGGGTAGGAATACTCACCGTTCACGTAGTAGTTTGAGATTTAACTGGGCAACGAGATATGAATTGAGATTACTCCCAAATGATTAACCTAAAGTAATTGATAATGTGTAAGGGAAATAACTCTAGGATATATGTATTTCTAGGGCTTCGAATTGGGGATAAATGCTTATTTGATTAATTAATGAATTGTTTATTAAATATATGAAATTTAATAAGTAAATAAATAAAAGTCTCTTTGTAAAATCTTAAGTTGAATATAATCATAACATAAGGTTTTGAGTATGAAAATAATTTTTATAAAATTATTTTCTTGAAAATAGAATATTTAATCTAATTATTTCAAATTGTCAAAATATGACTTTAATATCTAAAAATATTAAAATCAAAGAATTTCTAAATAAAAATTTGTATTTCAGTTCTAGATAGTTAGAAATAATTTATATAAAATTTTGGTGCAAAAATATTGAAAAATGAATTTATTATGATTTATTTATGATTAAAACTAACAAAACTTAATTAAAAATATAAAATAAATGGTTTTTCTGAAATAAAAATATTTTCTGGAATGTTTAAGAATATACAAGTTTAGGATAATTTTTGTGAGATTTAATAAAATCGTTTAGATATTTTTATAGAATTTAATAAACATAAATGAATAAACTTGTATTATTAATAATATATATTAAATAAATTATTTTTGAAAAACTAAAATTTGGGTGATGAACTTTATCACTTGAAGATCATATAATAAATTTTGTAGAATTTATAAAATAGTTTTAGTATTTTAAAACGATTTTAAAAAAAAAAATGGAGATAATATAAGTATAAGGAATAATAAAAAAAATGTTTGTTTAAGGTGGGATTCGAACCCTGGCCGTAGGCCGGTTCAATGCTTAGCCCAACTCGAGTCTACCAACTGATCTACTGATCAGTTTGTATTCGTTTTCGTTTTTCAAAATATAAGAACAGATATGATTTTTCATCATCTTCCCCAAAAATAAACCCTAGATAATAATCCGATCAATTGACTCATTACAAGCTTTAATAGTTCAATTAATCAGAGGGCTTTTAATCTACATAAAAATCCGAACAAAACCATGTGATATAATTGAACTTACAGTAACAGAGAAAGATTGAATCGGCCTAGGTAAGTATCGAACATAAAGCTTCAAAATCCAATAGTTTGAGAGTTTTTAAGTGGATGTGTATTGGGGTTTATGTTATTCGGCCCTATGTGGATGTTTCTGCAGGTTTGATTGAAATAAACGACGAGTATTTATAAAGTTTAGATTTGGGTTCAAGCTTTGGTCAAAACCGAGTCATGAGGCTCGATTAAAGGCGGTAATCACGCGAATTAAAGGCATGAGATGGAAGGGTTGACTCGTTTTAAATTTTCGTTCAATATAGTGTAATAATTATAGGTGATTACTGCATGATTTGAGGCCAATCATATGGCCAAAGCCTGCGCACAGCAGCGAAAAAAGAGAAAAGAAGAAGAAGGTGACAGCGAGTTTAAAGGGGTTAAATACAATTCGTGTTGGGATTAAAACAAGGTTGTGTTGTGGCTCAGCTGGTAATAGCGTGTGTGTTGTGTATGTTTGACCCCGGTTCGAGACCCGCTGGGACCATCTTTTTTTTTGTTTAAAACTGTTAAGGGAAGGGGGGAGAAATGGGCCTCAGCTGTTGGGCTGTCCCCTTGGGCTCAGCAGGCCCAACTCCTAAAATAAGGAAGGGGAAGGGTAGTTGGGTTTGGGCTTAGAGGAATATTGGGTTTGAGTTTGTTTGGTTTAGAGTTGTAGTATAAACTAAATTTATTATAATTATTATTATTATTATTATTAAAAATATATATATATATATATATATTATGAAAAAGTGACGGATGTCACAGCAACTTTGGTACGAGCTTATCTTGTTACAAGATTCTTATATATAGAAAATAACAAAAGCTAAAAAAATATATCCTTTTATTATATGTAGAATTTATTTCTAAGATACTAAACACGAACACATTAGTTTTGTTTTACTAGAAGACGCATAACATAAAATACCATGAAGAGCAACATAAACCCAAACATATTGAAAACTTTCTTTGAGAAGTCTCTAAAAGCAAATCAGATACACCTCCCACCTTCACGAGATGGTTTCGTGCAGTACCTTCTCGTTCTCTCTTCTTTCGTCTCACATATCCTCAAAACACATGTCCGTCACCAAGGACCAAGCCCTCTTCCTCTTTCTTCAACAACATATGTTCCCATCAACAACATGACATGCTGATACTAGTAATAAGACAATTAGCCTACTGGCTTTGTAATGAAAATCCCAAGGATTAAACATTTGCTGCCATAACTACATACACCAAAAACAACCAACAAAGTCACAAACTTTACAAACAACACCAAACCAAGGTTACAACCATTAAAGCATAGTTTAACAAAGGAAAGCTGACATGGCACAGATCTGAGAACGCGACAACTTCCATGTCTGGCAACTTTGGTACTACTCTGCAATAAGTTTCATTTAAACTTAATAATGTCAATAAAGGTAAATATGATTATATGTCTGGGTACGAACTTATCTTGTTACAAGATTCTTATATATGTAAAATTTATTTCTAAGATACTAAACACGAACACATTAGTTTTGTTTTACTAGAAGACGCATGACCTTGAACATAAAATACCATGAAGAGCAACATAAACACAAACATATTGAAAACTTTCTTTGAGAAGTCTCTAAAAGCAAATTAGATACACCTCCCAATCTGACCCGTTCATCAAAGCGGACCTATCTGATTAAACGCCTTCTAAATTGCCTTTCCAAGAAGACAATGGAGGAGTCTCCGAATTTATCCATGTCGATTGCATGTATGCATGTCTTTCCCCCTTTACATCTTCACTTGAGGCAAATGATTCAAGCTTAGCCATCTCCTCCGCTGTTAGCTTTACAGATAATGCCCCAATGTTTTGCTTTAAGTTTTCAAGCTTTGTGGTCCCGGGTATTGGAACCACATCAGCTCCTTGGTGGTGCACCCATGCTAGGGCTAGTTGAGCCGCGGTGCACCCTTTCCTTGTAGCCATCTCATTCACTCGCTCGAATACATTCTTGTTGTGATCCACATTTTGAAACCTTGGCATAACCTGCAATCAGAAATTTATAACTTAAGTTTCCATCTCTATAAATACAATTAAGGATTATCAAAAATAAGTTCGTTTCGCATATAGACAGACATTTGGTTTTTTGGTTGAACTTCAAATTTGGGTTAGTCGTTAGATAAGATGGTGACTTTAGATTCTTGGAGTACGCATATCTGACTAGGTGAGACGAGTGTCCAGAATTTTCGTCTTTTTGCTGTTGAGGTCTCCGTCTCATTTAGATATCGACTACAACCAAAAAGACGTAAATTATTAAACTTTGGTCTGACTAGGTTCTGCGAAATGAAGTTGTGCAACTTCAACTCTATAGTCGCTATCTTGAATAGCGTCTAACCCATATCTTAAGTCGAATAAAAAGAACCATCCACTTGTCATGATGGGTACAATCCATTTATGAAAAGCTTTTACATGAATGCTCAAAATATGCAATACCTTCCTGAAGTCACCCTCAACCAAGTTTTCAGCCAATGACGGGCCGGCAGCTAGGAATCCCCTGCCAATAGGACTGTAAGGAACAATCCCAATTCCAAGTTCTCTGCAAAACGTACCATAACAATCAAATAATCATCAAACTTTAAAGTAAACCTATCTGGATTTATGTTAACATCAAAACCTCTGAAGATAACCTGCAAGTTGGAACAATTTCATCCTCCAAATCTCTTGACCACAACGACCACTCATTTTGTACGGCTGTTATTGGATGAACAGCATGAGCCCTTCGGATTGTAGAGGCGGATGCTTCTGATAATCCCACATACTTCACTTTCCCTTCCTCTACCAGTTTCTTCAGCTCTCCGATCTTTCAGTTACAATTTATCAAACATAAGTCATAGCTGGCAAGCGGCTCGGGTCGAGATGGGTCACGGGTCAAAACGGGTTCGGGTCAAAACGGGTCAATTTAAAAAAAACGGGTTTCGGGTCGGGTCGGCCAGGTGGGGTTTAAAAAAGGCTTCTTTTTTAGTATTTACATGTAAAAGAGAAAAAACTCAAATTTATACTTTGTTAAAACGGGTCAGTCGGGTTGGGTTTAAAAAAGTTAATTGGTACTAAACTAAATGAGGTAAGAAAAGTGTGGATGATCCTTGAATAAAGGAACGACTGCTATGGAACTACAGCAGTCAATTGGTACTCAACTAAATATGTATATGTATATACATATACATATGTATATGTATATGTATATACATATGTAAATAAGTCTGCCATACAAGATTAGGATTGCAAAACTAACAAGCACACCAATGGTTGAGTATGCAGTATCAAATTAACTAAAGACACTAACCGTGACTTCGATTGGGACTCGAATATCAATCCGATGAATATAGTAGAGATCAATACAATCAATATCAAGTCTCTTCAAGCTACCTTCACAAGCTGATCGAACATAAGCCGGATCACCACACGCTTCTCTCTTTTCATCCATCCGTTGGATTCCAAATTTCGTAGCAATTTGAACTTTCTCTCGAAATCCTCCTTTCAAAGCCTAGAAAAAAAAATCCTTAGATTTAAATCACAATGAATATATATTTATATATTGATTAACAGAAGCTGGTTGGTATACCTTGCCGAGGAGGATTTCATTGGTGTGAGGGCCGTAGACGTCGGATGTGTCAAGGAAGGTGACACCAGAATCAATGGCGTGGTGGATGAGGTTGATCAAATCGGGTTCGGGTTTGGGGGGCCCGTAGATCCCGGACATACCCATACAACCCAACCCCTGTGCAGAAACAACTAGACCTTGTGAACCTAGTTTCACTTTTGGCACCACTGAGGCGGTCATTTCTGTTTGTCGATAACAATTTGCTTAATCCTACTAGATACAGACATACATATATATGTAAAGCAGAAACCTTACTTTGACTGTTATATTGATTTGAGCAAAAGGACGATAGATGATGAACTCACTGATGACATCATTACCTTAGAAAAAACAGAATCTTTCTATTTCCACAATAATGTGCAGCAGAATCGCACTACGTGTCTTTCTGCAGTCTCACAAAAATGAACACCTTTCTATTTTTTATGTTTAGCATTGTGCTATATATACTCTATGAGATTCAAATGAAACTGTAATACAAGTTGTATGTCAATAATGCTCACACTAGACATCTTTTTTAACAGTCAATTGATCATAAGAACCGTATGAATGTATGATCATATGACCATTTTCGTCATAATATATGGTCCGTACTAGTGTATGACAAATAAGTGATGTTGGAACAAGCGATATTATAAGAAACACACGAACACGACGACAACTTGAAAAACCAAATTATGAGAACATCCATACGACTCCATGCTAGACCCTCTATTTATATATCTCATTCTAAGCCACCTAAGTTGACTCATACTAGGACTCTTTTACCTAACAACATATTTATATGACCTTTTACAAACTCAATCCTACTAATACTAGATAGCTATCCATACTATCTTAGCAAGGAAACTCGTGCGGAGGCAGTACGGTTTCCGGGGGACGCCACAAAGGCTGACAAGCCGGCCCGGATCCGATAGAACACGGAGTTCGGGGAGGGGGGGGGGGACTGACCTTAGTTGCATCATCTCAGTTGATTTGTCAAACAAGTAATATTCACATTTCTCTCATAGTAAAAGACAGCAAAAGAATTGTGGCGGTTTCAAAAATTAATATACGTTCAGTAAATCCTTTATTTTTATTAAGTTTCCATTAAATCAACTAGAACAATTAATGTATATTTCAATAGCTAATGTAGACGATTTATATGTTATTATTTTTTATACATAGTCAATTCATAAAGTGACCCACGTTGTTTATAAATATTTATTGAACTAATCTCTTAGCACCATCTACACTAGCAACATGATCGCCTACTGGAACTAAACATACCAAAAGCATCCAACAAACTCACAAATTTTGAAGCTTAGTCAGCATCAACCATTACACAAGGCTATAACAAAGTAACAATCTTTAAGAACACACTTTGAACCTTCAAACCGAGGGTACAATTATTAAAGCATCGTTTTAAAAAAAAGGAAAGCTGACATGGAAAACATACGAGTTATGACGACTTGACAGCTTCCACGACAAACTGTATACAATGCTACAACACGTTAATTAATTGCGTTTCCAAGATGACAATGAAGGAGTCTCTGAATTTATCCATGTCATTTGCATGTATGCATGCCTTTCCCCCTTCACTACATCACTTGAAGCATATGATTCAAGTTCGACCATTTCCTTTGGTGTTAACTTAACAGACAAAGCTCCAACGTTTTGGTTAAAGTTCTCAAGTTTTGTGGTCCCTGGTATTGGAACCACATCAGTTCCTTGGTGGTGTACCCAGGCTAAGGCTAGTTGAGCTGCAGTGCACCCTTTCCTTGCAGCCATCTCGGTCACTCGCTCGAATACAGTCTTATTGTGCTCCACATTCTGAAACCTTGGCATGCTCTGCAATAAGTTTCAGTAAAAACTTAAGTTACATTAATATATAATGTTAGTACGAAATACAGTAAACATGATCAAAGTTTAGATAAAACATTTTTTCTTCTTTTAGATGAGATCATAATCTGATCATGTCTGTGTATGAACATAGTTAGAAGCTTTTGATCATAAAACATGTCATGCTATGCATGTGAACATATCATACCTTCCTCATGTCGCCCTCTATCAAGCTTTCGACCAAATTAGGACCTGAAGCCAGGAATCCCCTGCCAATAGGACTGTAAGGAACAATCCCAATGCCAAGTTCTCTGCAAAACAGACCATAACACTTATCATCAAACTTCAAAACAAACCAGTCCGGACTTAAGTTAACATCAAAACCGCTTGAAGATGACCTGCAAGTAGGAACAATTTCATCCTCTAAATCTCTTGACCATAAAGACCACTCGTTCTGTACTGCTGTTATTGGATGAACAGCATGAGCCCTTCTGATCGTAGAGGCGGAAGCTTCTGATAATCCCACATACTTCACTTTCCCTTCCTCTACCAGTTTCTTAAGTTCTCCCATCTTTCAATAACAATTTATCAAATGTTAAATAATTACAGCTCAATCTAAAAGTTTCTGTCTTTCTGCCATATAAGATTTAAATTGCAAAAAGAGCAACAAAACTAACCAGTACACCAATTAAAACAACTGGTTTTGGTGTTTCTGCAATAGTCCCGTCACCTGTACCCGATCCACTAGGGTCAGGTAATTGTTAAACCTTTAAACATCAAAAAACCTAACTACCCAGCCCGTTTAACCCGATACCTGAGTAACCCAAACAATTTCCTGACCAAACATCTATAATCTATCTATAACTTATAATAAAAGAATTGAATATTGATGAGGTGGCATTCAATGGAGGCCTAAGAAAGCCATTTTAATGACATGACATTCAAGGAGACATTCTCCAAGTGTGCCGTGTGTCATGCCATATGGCAAATTAAAAATAAATAAATAATAATATAAAACTTAATCTATTAAATTTAAATTGAGTTATTTTAGGAAAAAAGAATTTAAAAACAAATTTAAATTTTTCTCTCTTATTTCCTCCCATAATTTTTAAATTTTAATATCTTTTATATACGATATTTTTTAAAGAAAAAAGTTACACCAAATTAACGAGCGTTTTATTATCTTTCCAACGAGTACCATAGTTCTATATAAAAAACAACTATTTTTGTGGAGAAAGAAACAACTATTTTTGTGGGGTTTCGTTCATACAGGAAAAAAAAACACAAAGTGTTCAGGTTATTCATTAATAATGTTTTTTCTTTTAAACCAGGTTCTTATCTACGATGTTGAAATTCAGCTCAATCGTCATGCTTTCATTGGAATTTTACCCTTTTAAAGATGCATAGGTATACCTCATCAAGAGAAGCTAGGAGAAAGAATCGCGCAATACTGCAACACATGGTGTCACCTTATAGCAAGGTTATTTTTTTATTTATTTAATAACAATGGTAATAAGTATTACTATTAGTATTAGTATTATTAGAATTTTTTTCAACCCCGGGACGCTCCTGGGATAAAAAGCTAGTGTAATATGTTTTAAAAACTAACATATACATATCCAAACCCGAGCTACCCGAATAACCCGACCTAACGAACCCAATAACCACACAACCCGAATACACAAAAAAACTCAAATAAGCCACCCGAACCACTTGTAACCCGAATAATAAACCCGATCAAACCAAGCAGGATGAAGAGAGACTCACAGTGACTTCGATTGGGACTCGGATATCAATCCGATGAACATAGTAGAGATCGATACAATCAATATCAAGTCTTTTCAAGCTATCTTCACAACATGATCGGACATACGCCGGATCACCACACACTTCCGGCTTTCCATCGATCCATCGTACTCCAAATTTCGTAGCAATCTGAACTTTGTCTCTCAATCCTCTTTCTTTTAAAGCCTAAGCAATTCAAATTCCCCAAATATATAAAAACAAAAATAATAAACCGAAGACTGAGTGATGAAAGTCAAATAAGTTAAAGTAGCGACCTTGCCGATGAGGATTTCATTGGTGTGAGGACCGTAGACGTTGGAGGTGTCAAGGAAGGTGACGCCGGAGTCAACGGAGTGGTGGATGAGGTTGATCATGTCGGGTTCGGGTTTGGGTAGTCCGTAGTTGCCGGACATACCCATGCAACCGAGTCCCTGAGCTGAGACAACTAGACCTTGTGAACCTAGTTTTACTTTCGGCACCATTGTTGTTGGTTGTATATCGATTTCGGAGTTGGGTGTGTGTATGATTGATCGGACTGTAAGAATTTAAGGGAAGATTATGAGGAAGATGAAGTCAGTGATAACGTCATTCATTGCCATGAGAAAGACAAATCTCCACAAATGGTTCAAAGGAAAAAAAAAAAAATAGTAATGCTTAATGATTAAGAGCTTAATGATTAAGAGGCCCATTAAGAGGCTACGAAACAGCCCCTTATTATGTGAAAAGATCTTGTACCATATGTTTTTTTGGTAAGAACTGTGAGAATTAAAGAAGGGTATTTTTTTTTTTTTCAAAATTTTTATCTCCCATATTACTAAACATGTATTATAGTATTGAAAACTACACAAAAAAATTGGTGTAGAGTAATTCCGTGTAGAGTAATTACATAATTACTCTAGTGTAAACTAGTGTATTTACTTTAATGACGTAATTACACTAAAAAAAAATTTAATTTTTTTTATATTATTAATCTAGAAAGTATGTTTAAGCACATGGGAAAAAATTCTAAAAAAAATAAAAAATTTTACCCCCTTTGATTCTCACAGTATTTACCGAAAAACACTTTGTATTTAATCTTTACTCTAGTTATTATTTAGGGATTATATATTTTAACTTTTCAAGGGGTTTTTTTTCATAAAACTTAACTCGCATTTTACGTTAGGAGGTAGGGGAAAAAATTTGCGTTGTCACCCTTTGTCGAATAGCAAAACATAACCTACTAAAACAAATTCTTGGCTATGTGTTGTGGCATATATTTTAAGTTCATATATAATTTGGAAATCAACTTTCTTAGAAAATAAAATACGAAAAAGTGAAATAAGAGAAGAAGGGAAAAAAAAAACTTAGTTTTACATAACTGTTACAAGTGTTGCTACCAATTACTTATTACCAGGCTATGTGTTGTGGCATTTGAAGGGGGCGTGCAACCATTGGACATGTTGTCACTTAGGGCAACGGGTAGGCCACTAGAGCGTGGCATGAATACGTGGTCTCGCCGTGGATCACGGGCATTGGGCAGTGGTGGTTTATTCATTTATTTATTTTGAAAATGCTAAATAATAATATATAACATATGGTATTGTGAAAATTCTCCTACATCAGCATGGCACTTTTTTTTACATTTGACATTCGCCACAACACATATGGTATTAGGTATAAATTAGATGTATAAGCAATTTATTCTATTATTTGATTTAATAAAATTATTTTATTATTTTTGAATAGCTATCATAACGTAAATATACTCACACAAGTTAGTATGAACAAGATGCATAAACAACACAATTGAACTCAAATTGGCCTAAGTTTAAGTTTGGGCCGTTTGCCTGTTGGGCTCATTATGTTTTGAGACAGTTTGAGCTTGGCTTGTTCAAACCTTCATGATGTCTAAACTCTAAAGCAATAAAGCTTGTTAATAGTTTTTCAACTCATCAAAGGTGCTTTGGTCCGGTGGTATCAAGTTGATGGATAAGGCTTTGCCTTTTCAAGTGGTGTGATGTTCAAATCCCATGGGTGACAAAAAAATTAGCCGTTCAAAACAAAAATAGAGGCAATAGCTTATGTATTAAACGATCTTTAATTTAGTCTCAATCTAATTCAAATTCGGCTCGCTTATGCCCCTGATATTTAAATTTAATGTAAGGCTGAAGAGTCGTAAACATGTGACAATAAATCTCATAAAGTATAATATACAATAAAATTTTAATAAAGCTATTTTACAAGTTTGAATAAACAAAGAATGATTGAAGAGTTAGTACATGTGATTATCATCCAAGAGTCCATGACAACAAGATATCAACTTGACTTCAAAGGCCAATCTCATTACCCAGTAAATCAAGGCTTAAAAGCTAAACATAATATCAACCTTTCCATACAAATAACAACCTTAACCTCCTACCATTTTACCCCCATTGTCACACACATATTTCCACCCATGGATTCATCTCAAATCCAACACCACCAACCGCAACCGCCCGTGACTGCAGTAATATTATCCGAATCGATCAACATATCCATCCAAAATCTAACCAAGTCTTGCAAAAGACGCCAAAAATGGGAATTTTTCTCAGGATCAACCAAACAGACTTCAAACAACAAACCTCCTTGGAGAAACCACTTAACAGGTTTCCTAGAATCAACCCCGGTTCATATTATCGCCATTGTGTTGCTCGTCGTTGATCTTGTTATGGTAGTTCTTGAACTCTCAAAAACTATTGTTTCTTGTCCCGCAAACAAGAGAATTAGCAAGAAGGTAGATCTTTGGTACCATTGGATAGGAATTGGAATCTTGGTTATTCTTGCTACCAAAAGCTTGGCATTAGTAGTTGGGTGTGGGAGTTCGTTTTTCAAGCGTCCTGGATTGGTCGCTGATGGCGTGGTTTTGATTGGTGCATTGTTGTCTGAAATTTTGTTGGAGCGGGTTGGAGTTGGGTTGATTGTTGTGGTGAGTTTGTGGCGGGTTTTGAGGGTTGTTGAGAGCGTTTATGAGCTGAGTGATGAAGCTATTGAAGCGCAGATAACAAGTATATTATGCCAGTTTGAGTTGCTTCAAGAAGAAAATGAAAAACTCAACAGGATTATAGAAGAACTGCAAGAACAACTTGATGAACAAGCATAGATGCTTTCACAAGTATTATTAGTAATGATATTATCAAATGAGCCCACAAACTTATGTGCATACATTTGTATAGATTTATCATATATGTATATCACTTGCAGAATACTGTGTAGTACTTTATCTAAATTTATATTTAAATTCGCATCTTGACGCCCTATAAACTCGAGAAGATATACCAGCAAACAAAACAATCAACATTTCGTAAGACTGTTTTGACCCAAACCAAATTGATCATCTTTCAAAACAACTTGTTTTAATCCAAACCTAGTTTGACCAGTAATCGTTACACTACCCGCCCGTTTTTCCAGGATTAGTTCACAGGTTTGCATCTTTACACCTTATAAACTCAAGAAAGTATACCATCAAACAAACACGCGAGAAACATCCAACAAAGTCACAACCTTCAACAAAGTAACAATCTTTAGAACACAACTTGAAAACCTATAAACACAAAACACTTAAAACCAAAGGTGTGGGTTTCTAATCAAAATCTTAAAACAACAATGAACGCTGACATGGCAAAGCTCTGTCCACTACCACACCATCATATACAGGCACTTGAACTGGTACTGGCATTGGCATTTTCACGGGCACTCGGAATGGCATGCAATGCTACAACATACCTATTTGCCTTGACCTGAAAACTGAACCAAGTGAGTACCAAATTTCATAGTACAATAAATAGAAAATAACGTTTTACAACTGTTAAGTATAGAAATACAAGAAATGAACCTATGTAAATCTCAAATAAGTGGATGATTCTAATTGCTAATTAACAAAGGTTTTTATTATTAATTTTGAGGAATGATTTTTTTTTTTTTAATTCGCAATGTATTTTTTTGAGAATTCTTATTAAATTTTCATGTATATTTAATTTATAAGTATTTTTAATATCGGGCGCATCGTGTACCTCACACATCAGTTTCGGTAGCCTAAGTGCCTCGGCCAAGCGCCTTTTAAAACCAAGGTTATATACGCATCACCTTGGAGTGAACCTTCAATGTCATGCGGAAATGTGTGTGTCAGTGACTTACAGCAAGTTACACAATTCATCTCCATGACCTATTCAGTTTATGAGGATTACCAAAAGATAATTAAACGTTTTTCTAGGCTTCCTGCAATCCTATCTCATTGTAACTTTATATTGGAGGGAAACAAAACTAACCTAGGGGATGTAAAGATCTACTGATATCATTGGGAAAAAAAGTCACTTAGCAATAAGATTCAAGCCTGTAAACTCAAACTTGACCAACTTGTTGGCAGCCCTACTTCGATGTTCCACTTAACAATGATGATTCATGATTGCATTTAAAGATCCAAAGACCAAAAAGCCTTAATTTTATAAAGATGAAAGTCTTGTGTGATTATATATTATGCATTCTCAATAGGGAGCAAAAAACAATAATCACAATGAGAACTCACCTTAGGACTCTGCATGGTACTTGTGGCTTGTCTTTTTGTCTGCGGCTTCTTGTGAAAATGAGGAGATACAAGACTTTCCACATAGACCGGCGTTCCGAAGAACACCGGATTCTTGCATAACCAGTATTTACTAGAGCAAGTATCATCACACAAGGGCCACTTATTTGGAATGCAATTCTCCAATAGTTTTATGTTGTGCACAACCTCATACTTGATCTCACGTTCCCACCCAAACATTTCCCAGGACTGCTTATTATTGTATTCCTTCATTACCCATACTGTTCGGATATATATTAGATGTTGGAATAAACATAAACGCTCTTCCATAGTTCCCAAACGCATTGTAGAGTTTACATATTTGGGGACTTCCGAAAACTTCTCATCCGAAATATGTAATGAAAGAATTACCATTTGCGTTTTTGACAAGGTATCATATGCCAACCAATGAAGTGCTTCATTGCATAAGATACCGACTCTACTAGTAACAGTATAATGCACCTCCCCGATAACCTTCCAAACGTTAGATCTCAAACTAAATGCTTGAAAACAGGTATGATACCGACCTTTCTTGAACCCTAAGACAATTTTATAATCATCGGTCGATGATTCATAACCAAAACCCCAACACAAAGAATCGGTTTCAATAATTTGGGGGTTGGTTACTTTCTTCACCTCCCTAGTTGAAGGATTAATTACTAGAATTTTAGTAGGTGAAGGGGCGACACAAACCAAACCATTAGCAGAGCCGAGTAGATAGCGGTCATTGAGATCAAAGAAGTTGTAATCAGTATCATACTTTTGACACGCAAGGTAATCAGTTTCTTTAGACATAGTAATTCTCCGGCCTCCAATTCTTTCATTTTTGCGATCATTATCATAATGACGGTTGAGATGGGCTTTAATGAAACGTGGATCTGATATCAAAGATCTCCAAGACTTGCATACACTCTTGCAACGGATGAGATCCCTCACATTCAATCTTATAAGTATCTCCTCTTCGACTTCATGTAAAGGATGTGCCATTGAAACCCTAGATTTGGCGAATTGGGTCCCGAAAGGGGAAAGGTAGGTGATGGATGAGATATTTCTTTTGATGATGAATTTATTAGACAGTATGGTAAATGCCACCCACTTAAAGACAAATCATGGTTACGTAAGTTTTTACTATCAAATCAACGGCTTAGTTATACACACACGCGCGCGCGCACATATATATACATATATTACCATTAAATTTATTACGTATGCATATTTACCAAGAGTGCCAGCTGCAAATCCAATGTATAAGCACAGATATTGTGGCTTCTCAATAATTCATTGTGTAATCTATAAATAATCAAAATCATGTGAATAATTTTCATCCAACTATTTCTCAACATGGAAGAGAACAAAATACTTACAAACCACGCAATGTCATCACCAACATTTTAATTGGCTATTTGCAGTGACACCAAATCTGAAGTATCTTTCATCATCATTGAGCTCTGAACTAGAACTGGAAGACAAAACAAGAAATCCAAACCATCATGCTCATTGCTAATTTGTTGTTTGCATTTTAGATTGATATCGAATCATACAAGTAACAGCTAAAGCACAATAAACCCAAGGCAATTAATCTAATGAAAGAAAAGGAAAGAAATTTATCAGACAGTCATATACAATTTATCAAGACATAGTTATACTAGTTAAGTAAATAGTTGGATTTTTATCAAAAAAAACTTGCTTGCAATTCAGCAATCCCATAACATAAGAATCCCAAACACCTTCTTAAACAGCCTATTTGCTTATTGCATACTTAAGAAATAAATAAGGCACTTTGGATTGAATGAAGAAAACTGTTTACGTTATCTGCATATCTTAGTATTAAATAATTTATTTTTCCATGAACAATTTTGCAATTGCTTACTTTAAACTGATTACCTGTTGATGGATTCAAAGTACTTGTTTACTCTTAAATGAAATAACATGTTTTCAGCAAACTGAAAACTCACCAGGGTTATATTTGAGAAGGACAAGATTATTACTGCAGATTAGAACGGGTCCATATGGTGGGCAACGGTCGTCCGAAAAAATAACCCAATGTCCCCATTTAAGAGTAAAACAGACACCACCACCTACCAACAAACAACAAAACCACCTACTGACTGTCAGCCACTACTAACCTACACCACCTTCGGCAACTTCTAACTCATGGCCGCCGTTAGCCACCAGCACCATCAACTGCCACCACCATCATAAAGTAACAAAAAACACATCAAGAATCAAGAGAAACAAAAACAAATTTTGACTTTAAACTCAATAACAGCAAGCATAAACCTATAAAAAGCTTCAACCCATGAAAAATCCTGTTCTTTAACTCTCACGTGCCCCATTGCCATCACCGGAAATTGTTTGCAGTTACCGAAAGCCTGAGTTCAACTTATAATAAAAAATATAACGGTTATAATATTCTAATTAAGTTTCATAATATTGACTCTTATGGTACTCATCCCCCCCCCCCCCCCCCCCCGGGTCTCCTTTCTATTCAATCTTTTGTGAAAATAGGAAGGTACAAGGCTTTCAACGTATAAATGAGCCCACAAGAACACCTGAATCCTAACACAACCACATTTCATGACACAGGGGCCTCTTAGTTGGAATGTGATTCCTCAATAGTTTTATGCTGTGCAAAATGTCATGCTTCATCTTTGTAGTCCTGCATTACACATACCTCATAGGGAAGTAGTAAATGGAGAATAACGCACACCATCTTCCATAGTCCCCAAACCCATTGATGGATTTTGACCAAAATATAACTGGTATCTCACATGACCAGGCTGAGGGACTTCCCCAAACTTCTCCTGAGAGAAAGAAATGATCGGATTATGTTCTCTATGGATGAAGTGCTACGAAAGAGGTAAATGATGCAAATCAGTCGTGTTAAATAAATCAGTTGAGGGAAATTGGAAGAGAATAGTGGAAATCCAACATGAAGCATGTAAAGACGATTTAGAGATACATTCAAAACTAAGGAGCACAGGAGGAAATCCAACAGGGGGATCTTATGCTACACTTTCCTGGGACTTTTTAAAATAACAGCAAACAAAAAGGCATCAATTGCAAACAGTTGTGACACGGAACCAAACCCATGGTCGCTTTAGTGGAAAGAACAACCTACAACTCCAGTCCAAACCCAACAGTTGGATCAACTTCAAAACCTTTTTCAGCACATAAACTTCTACAGCCGCAGCCCGCATCAGGGGGTAACGTTTAATCTCGAAAGACTTCTTAATGTTGGAACTTGGAAGATCATTGGGCTACTGCCTACTCTACAGCCTATTAAAAACAAAATTTATCTCAGTCATCTTCTTAACTTCAATTTGAGTATTATATATCAAAAGAAACGACAAGATATATTTAGGGGTAAAAACATACACATTCAAAACATGATTGAAGACATCAAGCAAGGCACTCTCTTTCTTATGGGTTAAGAATAGATCTAGGTTCCAAAATATCACATTGAAGACATCCTTTATTACTAAAGACTTGAAAACAGGCAATGGTCAGCTCTCCTAAACCCTAGGACAAGTTTGTATTTGGGGCTTGCTTGCTTGCTTGAGGGATTAATCACTACATGTGCTTAGAGGTTCCATTGAATATTTACCAAGAGAATGATCTGTAAGCATAGATATTATTATTATTATTATTAAGGCTTCTCACCAATATTTAACAACATCATGGAAGAGAACAAATAGTTAGAAAGCAGGCAAAAAGTAAGCGGGTGGGTGGGGATTTTCATCAAACACCTGTCCTGCAATCTATCAATGTCACCCATAACATCAACCTAACGCTCAAGCTCGGATTTTAGCCATAAATGAACTTCCAAATTACACTCACAATCCCATCCCATCCCATCCCGTCTTTTTTTTTTTTTTTTTTTTTTTTTTTTTTTGATGTAGCTAAATTAACATCCTAGCGGAACTATAATTGGAATCAAAGAACCAAAAGTAGTATGTTGTTTGTAATATGTCCAAATTCATTCATCACTCATTAAAGATGGATAAATTTACCTTTGATCTCTTGGATTTGATGCCCATCATCCATTGCCCTAACGGTTAAACTAATCCTACAACTTCTGCTTAACAATTTTTTATATATTTTTTTCTTTTTTGAATTAAAACTAGGATTCTATAACCCCGCGCTTTGCGGCGGGAGCTCATATTACGTTGAAGGTTCGGTGGACGTTAAAGATCACGCTCGCTGTGGGAGATCATGTTGCATGGAGGGTTTTATGAACATAAAATATAATATTAAGTGACTGTTATTCTCGCGTGGGCTTCAAAAAAACACTCGCGGCTAAAAGCTAAAAGTTTGGCCACCAAGCTTTGATGGCCAAATTGGAAGAAAAGAAAATACATAAGTTAATAAGAAAGTTAGTGGCCAAAGCCGGATGGTCAAAGTTTGAAATCCTAAAAGTTTGGCGGTCAAAGTTTGGTGGTCAAATTGGAAGTACATAAGTTAATAATAAAGTTAGTGCCCAAAGCTTAGTGGTCAAAGTTTGAAATCCTAAAAGCTAAAAGTTTGGCCACCAAACTTTGATGGCCAAATTGGAAGAAAAGAAAATACATAAGTTAATAAGAAAGTTAGTGGCCAAAGCCGGATGGTCAAAGTTTGAAATCTAAAATCTAAAAGCTAAAAGTTTGGCGGTCAAAGTTTGGCGGTCAAAGTTTGGTGGTCAAATTGGAAGAAAATAAAGTACATAAGTTAATAAGAAAGTTAGTGCCCAAAGTTTGGTGGTCAAAGTTTGAAATCCTAAAAGCTAAAAGTTTGGTGGTCAAAGTTTTAAATCTTACAAGCTAAAAGTTTGATGGTCAAATTAAAGAAAATAAAGTTAAGCTAAAAGTTAGTGACCAGAGTTTTAAATCGTAAAAGCTAAAAGTTTGGTGGTCAAATATTAGTGGTCAAATTAAAAGAAAATAAAGTTAACCTAAAAATTAGTGACAGAAAATAAAGTTAACCTAAAAGTAGGAGGGAACACGTATGAATTTAGTTGCCTATATTATTATCAAGTTGAAATAGGGCTTTTTAGCAAATAAATGAGATCATTATATTACCAATTTGAATGAGGGCTGAGGACTGCTGCATATATTACAATTGAAAAAGGGCTGAAGGGCTTATTAGTAATTTACTATGGAGGGACATCGTAGAAGCGTCCCTTCTTTAATAGATATATATAATTCATGTAAAAGTGGCTGGTTTACAAATCTTGTGTAAAAAGTGATTGCGATTTGAATAGCCCTACGTCAAACCGGTCCAACGAGCCGTTAAAACATCAAAAAAAATCCAACAAAAATATAAAATTCCCAGTACAACCCACTTTTTGCCCGATCCGATCGGCTGGTTTCCCAGTCCGACCATCGGTTCGCCGGTCCAACCACCGGTTCCCGGTTCCGTCGGTCAGGTCTGAATCTGAAAAACATTGGTAAATGCTTAATCTATATTATATATAATGCATTTCACATGGTATTTTAAAATACTCAAAAGTGGATAACATTTTATCCCTTATTACATAAGGTATCACTAAGACTACTCGGAGTGGTGGGGGGAAAGAGGGGGATGAAGCGCCATGTGACATTTGTGGGACCTATGTGGGGGGAAATTGTGAGGAGTGAAAGGGGGAAAAGGGGGGAAACAAATAATATTATATTGTGTTAAAGTTAAAAAAAAAACTGGCCAATCAAATGGTGCCACATCACCATCACCCCAAGCCCCACGCCAAGGAGTCTGCCCCCGCCCCCCTTCCTGCCCTCTCCACGCCAGGGTGGCGGTGGTGTTTCCGCCCCAAAACCCCTCCCACGCCATCTCCCACGCCTCCACTCTGACTACTCTAAAAAATGTTGGTATAAAAAGTTGATCTCAAATGAAATGATAATTATAAAAGTAATTATCAAAACAAGTCAAATTTTGAAAAATCACAAAACAATGTTAATTATAAAAAAAAAAAGTCAAATTTTCAAAAACCAAAATCTTTGCAACACCCCGAAAATTTATACGGTTAAAAAGGGATGACGATTTCAAATGAAACGAAAGTTGAATGACTTCAATGGTTAAAACTAACATTGATTGTTGGGCCTTTAGTCAAATGGTACCATGGTGTTGAGATAATGATCGGGACCTTATAGGTCTTTATTTCGAATCTCGGTGTTTGAAGTTTTGCTTTTAGCTTAGGGTGGACAAGTTGGGTTGAATTATCCCGATCCTAATTTGCTAACATATACTATTATTTTTATTTCTTTACTTTTTTTTTTTTGTAAAAGTCTTTTTTTTTTAATTTCGTACCGGGCCTGTTTCTATTTTTTCCCTTTCAAGGATAAAAATTTGGTACCGGATACTCGTACTGGAACGATACTTTCGCTATTGGTATAGTGATATTTTTCTTTATCATAGAGAACCGAGCTAATATTACCTTAATATCAGTACTGATATTGTGTCTGTTTTTAAGTTTTCTCAAAAAACCCATTGAAAATAGAATTATAGTAGCAAGTACCGGTTCGATACTATATAGTGATATTTTTATTTTGTCGTGAACCGAACCAGTACAATCTTAATATTGGCACCGATATCATATTCATTGTTTTAGTTTTCTACTTCGAAATGTACAGAGTTCAAACAGGGTCCTGCAAGAACACAAAGGTGTAACCACGTGCCGCGACAATTACGAGCTTAAAAAGGTTTATTTAGATTGGTTTCTCTAAACAACAGTTACCTATTATTAAAGTTCACCAGAAATTCAACGTAATAGACGTCCCCGCAGCGAAGCGCATTATTATTTTTAGAGAATTGAAAAGAAGAAGAAAAAAAATGAAAGGGCATGTTTGGCTCTCCATTTTCAATTCTCTTTATAACTTTTCCTCCTTCAAAAGTTACTTATTCTAATAAGTCAGAATTTGTGACTTATGACTTTTCCCACAAAATCTCATTTTCAAAGCATAAAACCTCTCCATAAGTTACTTTTCAAAAAACCATCCAAACACTTTTTTTAACTTACGATTTATTGAATAAGTTAATAAGTTAAAAGGAGGTGTGGAAATGGAGAGCCAAACATGCACGAAAAGAAGTTTGGGCTAAATAGGAGGGGTTGTCCGTCGATTGATTTCGGTGCTGAGTAAGGCTGTTCAAATCGCTCGTCGCTCGTTCGGAAAATGCTCGAAAAATGCTCGCTCAATCTTTCGCTCGGTTGTATATGAGCCGATCGGATCGGTTCGGTTTGTAAATGAGCCAAGCACGAGCAAAGGTACGCTCGGCTCGGTTCGGCTCGAATAAATTTTTATTTATTTAATAATAGATATACATACAATTTACAGATAAATTTATGGCTTTATATATAAGATTCTATTGGATTTAACTCAGTATATGCAAACAAAATATAATCAGCCCACTTAACTCAATAAAAAAAATTAACACTAGATTTAAAAGTAAAACAATAAGTCATGAGGTGACAATCTTGACTTCTTTATGTTATTAATCGTCCATCGCTAATTGTCACTTGATATCACACCTACATCACAATTCAACAATTGTTTTCTAATGTATGTTTATCGCCTCACCAGCCTCAATCTAAGCCTCATCCTTGGACACTGGGATCTCAATATTAGTGTTATCATCGGACATTTCGACCTTAGTTGTTAAAAGAAGTTGTCACCCGACAATGAAAACATCGAAGGAAACATCCCAATTTTATGATCGTCCTTATTATTCTCTGCTCGATTCTTGCTCGGCGTTCGCACGGAAAATTTACGCTCAAAGAATGCTCGTTCGGTGTAAATGAGCCGCTCGGCTCGGCTCGGCTCGGCTCGGCTCGTGAACACCCCTAGTGCTGAGGTACACCTTCCGAGAAAAAAAAAGGAGGGAAAATAGAGTTTTTTTCCTTCTCTTATTTCCATACCTTGGCGCGTAAAAGGGAGTGATTGTAGAGATATAGACAGCCACAGGGTTGGGTTGAAGGCAGCAAATGATGACGGTTTGAAGAGGAGATCTCCGATCAGTTTTGAGGAAGACGGATCGAACAAAAGGTACTACCTATGTTTCATTTATTCTAAAACGTTTGATGATTAACGTTCAGTTCAACCTAATTTCTGCTAAGAAATGGCAATTAGGGTTCTACCAGATTTAGGGTTTTTTGGTTTAATTTATGATTCATGACGAAACTTGCATGGCTACACGGAATAATCACGATCTGTTCATTGTTTACTGCTTGTTACACTTTGATAACCTAATCAAATAATATTGCAATATTTTCAAACCATAGTCGATTGTTTTGTTGTTCTAATAGTCTTTGCTTGATTTCTTTCACTACTGTAATTGTCTCTATCAAGAACTGTCTTTGGTAATATGATAACAAAATTCCGGTGAACGATGCTTTTAATTGTTGTATGGTACCATTTGTTATTCTTATTACCAAAATTAGAAATAATATGGTTCCAAGCAGAAAGTAAACCATTTTAAAGCTATTATTTGAATTATGTAACCACTTGTATTTTGAGTGTTTAGTATGTTCTGTGACCTAACTGTTGCCTGCAATCAAATTGCAGCTTCTGGATCCGAAAGAGATGACATGAACTTGGTGGTTTAACAAACAGAGCTACAAAAGCAACCGAGAGACGAGCACATGTGTGAATTTTTATTTCTATAAAGGTAGAGGTAGGAGAGAATGGATTGCAGGCATGTTAAAATTAGAATGAATGTAGAAGGTGATAGGCTAAGCAACTTGCCAGATGATCTTATCCATAAAATCCTCTCTTTTCTTGACATTAGAGAGGCCATCCAAACAAGTGCTTTGTCATCTAGATGGAGACATACTTGGACTTCACTGCGTTGTCTCAATTTCTCATCAAGTACGTATTTTCGTACGTTGCTCCAGTTCGCCAAGTTTGTTAAACATGTTCTGGCTAACCGAAATAATCAAATAGAAGTGTCTTTTGTCAAGCTCCATTTTCGTGGAAAGGTTAGCCAGGTGTTTGTCAAAAAGATTTTGGAGTATGCATCCTCCCATAATGTCCAGCAAATGGATATTTCTTGCTTACCTGAAAAGAAGACCGAGTTCCCTGTTTCCCTCTTTTGTTCTCAGTCTCTCAAGCATCTCACTTTGTACGGGTGGATTCGCGAATATGTCAACATGACCCCGCCTACTTGGGAGCTACAAGCTTTAACAACACTGAATCTCCATCGTGTTACATTAAATGATGATAGTACTGACAAGTGTGTTGGGTTTTTCTCCAACTTTACAAACTTAAAGAATCTCACCTTAAGGGACTGTAGACTGGTGGGCCCGAATTGTTTAAATATATGTCATCCTGGACTATCTAGTCTAACACTTGAAGATCTTTGGAATGGTGTCAATGCGGATACACCTCAACTCAAGAATCTCACTATAAAATATTGTTCTGGGATACATCTGATTTCCGCACCTAAGCTTTCCTCCTTGAAATATAAAGATTATCCTCATCCTTTCGACCTTCCTGCCGACCTTCTACTTTTGGAGAAGGTGGATATATGCATTTCCTGTGCTTCATCTGAAGGAAAGGCAACTGCTCATAAAATTGTTTCTATGCTTCAACAACTTCGTAGTGTCCAGTTTCTTACCCTTAACGAAGAACTGATCAAGGTATGCTGATATTGGTCCTTGGTGTTATCATTCACATCTAACAAAGTTTTTCATCTGTTAATCTTGGTTTAAAAAGCGCTCCTAGCCTCAAAGCTCAACAAGGCTCAAGCCCCCGAGTGGCACAATTTCTTGGCAAAACATTAACCCTGAGGCTCACGCAACATATATTTTTCGCATTATTGTGCATTATCTTGTTGTACAACATGATTTTCATGCTGTACATGTATGCAATTCCATAGTAAAACATATATAAAGCTTACTTGTCTTATAATATTGGGTAAATGATTCTAGAAACCTATAGGAAATATATAAAATGTTCTATAATTATTTGCGCCCCGGGAACGAAAAGCGGTGCCCTTTTGGCACTTCGTGCCTTAGTTTTAGACATTGTCACTTTTGTGGGCTTTTCACTTTTTAAAACCAAGCTGTTAATTTAAATACTCCAGTGATTACGAAAAACAATAAAAAAACTATTGGTACAATTAAGGTTTATTTTTCTTTACATATAATTTTTAAATTGCATTATTTTTGGTATGTTTTCAGCTTCTATCTTCATCCGTAGAACTAATCGCACAACAACCTTCTCCATTTGCCAACTTAAAGAGTTTAAAGATTTATCCAGCTTATACTCCGGATGAGCTAATGCAACCAAGAGTAAGTAGAAAGAAGGCGAAGCTAATGCAATCAAAAGTAACTATGTCTACTGAAGTTAGAAACTATTTGCTTAATAGTTCTCCAGGTGCCACCTTTACAATGGTTTCACATGAGGTACTTACTACCTTTGTCTTCCATACATTCTACTTATTGCTTTGATTACCCAGTGTTCCGTCAATTTGTAAAGTGAACCGTCAATTTATACTAGGAAGAGCATTTAATATATGTTTCCTGCTTATTATATGATCCATGTAAACCATGTAGGAGATTAGAGCTGTGAAGAATGTTATATCAGCACGGAACCTTATGTCACAATTGCAAGACAAGTTGAAAAAAAATACTGAAACTTACATGACTGATATAGAGCAAGACAAGGCACCAATGGCAACGGCGCTTAAGCAATTGGATGATCTGGAAGACGCAATGTTAGTGTATCCGAGTATTATTGCATTATTGGAAAAGGTGCCTACATCCCATCTGGATAAGCTGCAAGCAAGGCTTTCTGGTTTGCTTGCAGAGGTCCAAACCATTATAAACCATAAGAAGGATTTATTGAAGATCCAATGTGATAAGATGGTTAATGAACCTGCTACGTCATCACAGCCGTCTTCATGACAAATAGTAAGTTCTTGATTTCCATATACTTGTATCTGAATATGTTCATTCTCCTTTATAGCAATTCACAAACCTTTAAATATTTGATAAATAAAAAGAGAAGTATATAAATGCAACAAAAAGTTGAATTGCCTGATTTGCAGGTGGGGCAAGTTCAAAGAGAAGTACATAACATCCCTTGAACTTTTGATACTTTATAAAAAAAGCCCTCAAGTTTTCTACCTTTGTATTAAGCTTTCCAAAGCTTATGACAGTGGACGGAAAGTAATAATAATCCTTAAAAAATCATAAACATTTATATAAAACTCAATATTATTAAATATTAAAGCTAAAAACTAAAAACATTTATAATTTTATAAGCTTGGTTTAAAAAAGAGCGCTTCGTTTTGGGTTCAAAATCCGAAGCGCGGGGCTTAAAGCGCGAGGCGAGAGCTTCACGTATGTGAGGCGTCTAGTGTTAAAAAATTATAAAAATATATTTATATATGTCAATATGACATTTTCTACATGTTAATCGATCATAAGCACAAAAACATGATTATAAAACACCATTGAACACTAAAAAGCATATTCAAAACATAAAAACGACGAGGCACTACTGTAGTGGGTCAAAGAATGCAATATAAAAGGGTTTTTTGGGCTGAGGCGCTATTGTAGCGCGCGCCTCAAGTGTTGGAGGCGGTGCTTCATGCCGTCTGGCGCTATTTGACAAAAAAAAAAAAAAACGTTTTTCTTGGAGCCTCGGGCGCCTCACGCCTGAGGCGCGCTTTTTTAAACCAAGTTTATAAGTTTACTAAATTTAAAAATAGTTATATAATTTTTTTATAAAAATGTTAACCATATTTTTAATAGCTTCAAAATAAAATAAGAAAAAAATAAAAGAATATTAAACCCAATCCTGGCCCACCCACCTGTAAGTAGCGATCTGTGAGGACTGATGTCTCTTTCAAAAGTCCCTATGGTCCGCTGTTCAACGGGCGTCCGTGAACTCCATATGGCATCCATTGATCTTCATTGCGGTCTCAATATCCCAAATCGCAACATGTTTGTGTTTTGTTTTGTTTTCAGGTTCTTAATGGGCCAAGAGTTATACCCGCAACAACTTGGGAGTTGGGATGGTGAAGTTTTATATTTATTGTGCTTATGGACTTGGCTTTTTCAAGGATATGCTTTTTTTGCTGTTACTCAAATGATTTTTGGTTTGTAAGATCTCTAGTTATGATACTTATGTATCGAACTATGTTGAAAAGCTTTAATTGTTTTTGTACTCAACACTCGCTCTTGTGAAGTCAGTACTAGGGATACTCTACTATTTTGCTATTTTTAAAGCCTCGTATGAAGATATTGAAGCTTTGGAATTTCTGGAAAGGTTTCTTTGAGGCGTTGACGAGATTAATAAGAACATTAGTCGGGTCACGTTGAGTTCCATAACTTGATCAAAAGGCAATGGTGGTCTTGGTATTGGTTGTCTCATCTCTCTTAGTTTAGCTGTCCTCGCTAAATGTTTGTGGAGGCTAAAAAGTGGAAGATGATAGATTGGAGACGAGTTTTTGTTTGTTCGGTTCAAGGTTTTGTCATTGAGACGTTCATGCTAGGAATTGAAGTATTGATTACTTAGCGGGTGTTAAAACTTAATTTAAAAGTGGGTATGGGTATTCATGGATGTTACTCCCAATAATCATTCGTACCCTTTTAGAGTAAATTATATAACTAACAAGTAACAAAGACAGATATATGATACTTCTCGTAAGATAGTGTCAATCATAATTCATAAGCTGCCATATGCAATTATATGTCTTGTGCTTTTAAAATTTTTGTTTTCTCCCCTTGTAGTATTAGCAATCATCTTTTTTTTTTAGTTTTCACTTTCTCTCATTATTTGTGGAAACGAGTTGAATTTTAGTGATAAGAACGAGTTGAGTTTTATTATTTATATAAAAAATAAATAAATAAATAAAAATAAAAAAAATCCCAAAAAGAAGATCTCGAATCCAAAAGGGTGACTTAAATGGTCAAAACCATGACCGTCGAGCTTCTAGTCCAATTGTACCTTGGTGTTGAGTTAGAGCTAAGGACCTTATAGGTTTTGATTTCGAATCTCGGTGCTTGAAATTTTGCTTTCAGCCTAGGGTGGACGAGTTGGGTCGAATTATCCCAATCATAGAAAGGATATTTTTTTTTTTTAAAAACGTTCAAAAACTAACTAACCCATGCTTCCGAGTTTATTTAATCAAAGAAAAGAACGAAAGTGTTAGGTTCATATTTAAATTTTCTCGTTATTAACTTTTTGATTAAATCAATAAGTTATATGAGGCGAAATAAGGAGAGCCAAACATACACTTAAACCAAACCTGAAGTCACAAACTTTGTGTTAGGTTCATGTGTTGGTTTTGTTTTTTTTTTTTTTTTTTTTTTTTTTTTGAGAGAGAAATGAAAAGAAGAAGAAAAGAGGGAAGTAATTTTGGGGTAAATTGATTCAGACGGAAACGGAGGGAAAACAAAGTTTTTTCCCTCTCTTTTTTTATAGGTTGGCGAATAGAGCGTTTAAAAGGAAGTGATTGTACTGTAGAGATACATAGAAAGGGTTCGGTTTGAAGCAAATGATGACGGTTTCAAGAGGATATCGATTCGATTCCAGTTTTGAGGAATAAAGAAAGAAAGAAACGACGTCAAGGCTGACGGATCGATATATTAAAAGGTATCAGCATTTCATGTCCATTGTTTGTTGCTTTTCATGATTAATGTTTCATCTAAATTAGGGTTCTACCAGATTTAGGGCTTTTTTTTTCTTGGTTTATTAATTTTTTAACTGTTGTCTTTTAATTTCAAAACTATAATCTTAATTTTATTTATGATTGAGGAGAAACTTGCCTGCATAGCTAATTAGCTATACGGTATAATGACAACCATGAGCTCTTCATCAACTTTTGGGCTTTTGTTCATTGTCAATTTACTGAGTCTTAGACTTTGACAACTAATCATATAATTAAATGTTTCTAATTGTTTTAAGGCACCATTTGTTATTCTTGTTACCAAAATTAGAAATAATGCGGTTCCAACACGAAAGTAAACTGTTTTTAAAGCTATTATTTGAATTACGTAACCACTTGTATCTTGAGTTTTTAGTCGGTCCTATGCCCTAATTGTTGTGTGCAATCAAATTGCAGCTTCTGGATAAAAAATAGATGAGCATATATTGTTAGAAATTGATATCAAAAGCACACGAATATTAAGCCGAACTTGTGTTTGATTAAGTTGAAGAAGGCATGGTTTCCAACATATATATGTGAATTCTTATTTCTATACAGGTAGAGCTAAAAGAGAATGGATTCCAGGCATGTTAAAATTAGAATGAATGTAGAAGGCGATAGACTAAGCAACTTGCCAGATGATCTTATCCATAAAATCCTCTCTTTTCTTGACATTAGAGAGGCAATCCAAACAAGTGCTTTGTCATCTAGATGGAGACATACTTGGACTTCACTGCGTTGTCTCAATTTCTCATCAAGTACGTATTTTCGTACGTTGCTCCAGTTCGCCAAGTTTGTTAAACATGTTCTGGCTAACCGAAATAATCAAATAGAAGTGTCTTTTGTCAAGCTCCATTTTCGTGGAAAGGTTAGCCAGGTGTTTGTCAAAAAGATTTTGGAGTATGCATCCTCCCATAATGTCCAACAAATGGATATTTCTTGCTTACCTGATAAGAATACCGAGTTCCCTGTTTCCCTCTTTTGTTCTCAGTCTCTCAAGCATCTCACTTTGCACGGGTGGATTCGCGAATATGTCAACATGACCCCGCCTACTTGGGAGCTACAAGCTTTAACGACACTGAATCTCCATCGTGTCACATTAATTGATGATAGTACTGACAAGCGTGTTGGGTTTTTCTCCAACTTTACAAACTTAAAGAATCTCACCATAAGGGAGTGTAGGATGGTGGGACTAAATGGTTTCAATATATGTCATCCTGGACTATCTAGTCTAACACTTGAAGATCGTTGTTATGGCGTCAATGTGGATACACCTCAACTAAAGTATCTCGCTATAAAAGATTGTTCTGGGATACATCTGATTTCCGCACCCAAGCTTTCCTCCTTGAAATATAAAGATTATTCTCATCCTTTGGAGCTTCCTGCCGACGACCTACTTTTGGAGAAGGTGGATATATGCATTTCCTGTGCTTCATCTGAAGGAAAGGCAACTGCTCATAAAATTGTTTCTATGCTTCAACAACTTCGTAATGTCCAATTTCTTACTCTTAACTCGGAACTCATCAAGGTATGTTGGTATTGGTCCTTAGTGTTATCATTCACATCTAACAAGGATTTTCATCTGTTAATTTAAATAATTTCGTGATTACGAAAAACATTAAAAAGTTATTGAGGGTAATTCTTTCTTTACATATGATTATGAGATTGCATTATTTTTTGTATGGTTTCAGCTTCTATCTTCATCCGTAGAAATAATCGCAAACCAACCTTCTCCATTTGCCAACTTAAAGAGTTTAAAGATTTATCCAGCTTATACTCCGGATGAGCTAATGCAACCAAGAGTAAGTAGAAAGAAGGCGAAGCTAATGCAATCACAAGTAACTATGTCTACTGAAGTTGGAAACTATTTGCTTAATAGTTCTCCAGGTGCCACCTTTACAATGGTTTCACATGAGGTACTTACTCCATAAAGTATACCTTTGTTGGTCGGGCCTCCCTTCTAGCGACTTGTTAGAAGGTTTGCCTAGGTTGTTTATAATACGAAAGCTGGTTTGTTCAAATAAAAGTATACATTTGTCTTCCATACATTATAATAAAAGGTCTGATTACCCAATGTTCATATTCAAGTAGAGCCTATGCGCTAAATTTGTAAAGTGTTACACTAGGAAGAGCATTTAATATATGTTTCGTGTTTATTATATGATCCATGTAAACCATGCAGGAGATCAGAGCTGTGAAGAATGTTATATCAGTACGGAACCTTACGACAGAATTGCAAGACAAGTTGAAAGAATTTACTGAAACAGACATGACTAATATAAAGCAAGGCAAGGCACCAATGGCAACGGTGTGTAAGCAAGCTGAAGATCTGAATTGCACAGTTTCGAGCATTAATGCATTATTGGAAAAGTTGCCTACATCCCACCAGTATAAGCTGGTAGCAAGGCTTCCTGGTTTGTATGCAGAGGTTCAAACTATCATGAGTTATATGAAGGATTGGATTTCGATCCAATGTGATAAGAAGGTTCATGAACCTACTACGTCATCGCAACCATCTTCATGACAAATAGTAAGTTCTTGATTTCCATATACTTTATTCTCCTTTATAGCAATTTGCAAGCCTTAAAGTATTTAATAAATAAAAAGAGAAGTATATAAATGGAACAAAAACTTGAATTGCGCAATTTGCTGGTGGGACAAGTTCAAATCCCACCTTCGGCACTTCATTTTTCTTTTATTAAGGTTCCAAGTTACATAACATCCCTTGAACTTCAAGTTTTTGATAATGTCCAAACAAGCCCTCAAGAAAAAAGAAATATTAAACCATACCCTGGCCCATCCACCCGTACTTAGGTATTCGTGAGGACTGATGTCTCTGTCAAAACACCCCACGGACATAACCATTCAATGAGCGTCCGTGAACTCCACATGGCATCCCAATAGACTTGTGTTATGTTTTGTTTTCAGGTTCTTAATGGGCCAAGAGCTATACCTGCGGCAACTTGGGATGGATGTTGAAGTTTTATATTTATTGTGCTTATAGACTTGGCTTTTCAAGGATAATTTTTTTTTTTTGGTTGCTGCTCAAATGATTTTTGGTTTGTAATATCTCTAGTTATGATACTTATCTATCGGACTATTTAGAAAAGCTATAATTGTTTTTGTACTCTAGACTTCCTCTTGTGAAGTTAGTGCAAGGGAATCCTTTAATATTTTGCTATTTATAAAGCCTCGTATGAAGATATTGAAGCCAGGGAATTTCTGGAAAGGTTTTTTTGAGAAGGCGACGAGATTAATAGGATGATTAGTTGGGTCATGTTGAGTTTTATAACTCGATCAAAAGACGATGAAGGTCTCATTTCCTTTAGTTTAGTTGTCCTTGCTAAATGGTTCTTGGTTTTAAACAGTGTGCCTAGCCTCATGTGACTCAAGGCGTAGGTGAGTCGCACTTTTTTGGCAAAAGCTTGGCTTGAGGCACAGGTAAGGTATGTGCCTCATGTACATGACTAGGGATGAGCATTCAAGCCCGAATACCGATCCCGTCCCGTCCCGATCCCGATACCGTACCGAACCGATACCGAACCGAGGGGTTTCGGGATCGGTATCGGTATCCATATTTATGGATTTTCGGTTTCGGTATTATCGGTATCGGTACGGTATCGGTATTTTAAGGCAAAATACCGATACCATACCGGTACCGTACCGATACCGAACCGATACCGTCCCGTACCGTATGTGTTCGGTATCGGGATCGGTATTGGGTTTTTGGACTTTTCGGTATCGGTATTGTCGGGATCGGTATCGGTTCGGTACCGATCCCGTCCCGAGCTCATCCCTATACATGACCTTTTCTGTTCAACAGGTTTGTAAATTGTACATGTAGGTGATTATATGTTAAAACATACTTAAACCTTTATTGCTATATTTTGGTTAGGGAATTAGTGAATGACCTACGACAGGTTCTATATTTTGAAACTTGATACATCAAGTATAATCAATAACATCAACTCATCAAGCAAAGTCACAATCTTCACACCATAATCAATACCTTCAAGCATTATATATGTCACTAACAATCTTAAAAAAAAAAAAACACCTTTCAAACGCAACAGCTAAGACTTTGATAATCTTTAGAACACAATTTGAAAACCTGCAAAGCTCGTCGGCTTCCACATTATTAGGTCTTGGCACCGGAACTGGTACTGGCATCCTCACAGGCATTGGGAATGGCTTGCAATGCTTCAGCATACCTATTTGCCTTGACCTGAAAAATTATCACGAGTATGCAAAATTTCATAGTAGAAATAAACAGAAACGTGGCTCGTTTATAACCATATGTATGATTGTTGGATTGTTTATGCAGTATTATAACATGCTTTTAAGTTTTAAGTATCTAACACTTATAATTCGTCTAAGGTTAATGGTTTTATAAATTGTTCGGTTGACTTAGTTGGGGGTCGGCTAACACACACTACAGGTGAAAGATTATACATCTAACATGTTGTAGTAGGCCATTCTTATGCTTGTTGATAAAGAACATAACATTAAGCAACTTTGTGATATTCGTGCTGTGATGGGTTAAGGTTTGCCCAGCCATTAGAGGTTTCACAAATCAATGTTAAATCTTTAATTAACTATATTCTATGGTATTTAGCTGGACTTGCTAAGCTTTAAGCTTACCCATATGTGTGGGTGGTCAATGAGGCTCGGGTAAGGATTAGGTGCTAATAGTGGGCACACTGATTATCAAAATATAGTTAAATGATATTCCGGTATCAGAGATATATTCAACAGTTGAACAAAAAAAAAAACCCTAAGTATTGCAAACAAACTGAGCTTTTATCAAACCACTCAAACTCAGCTTAAGCTCAAATATGTTGATTTGAGTTTTTTTTGTTAGTCATGGTCTATTGATGGACAATACGTTAAAATGTGGGATCATCAACACACATTTCGTTAATTGGGACCGGTGACCGCCAATAACTGAGCCCCATGAACAAGAAGAGAAAGGAAAATGGAGCATGTCAACTGACGTGGAAGGCGGTTAAGACGCCTGTCTTCGTATGCATAGGTGATGGTCGTATATACTAGCCAAATACTCATGTCATACAACAAGATACAAAATTTAAATATAGGTGGTAATCAGGCATATCATTTTTCCCTGAATGGCCACATACATGGTTCTCACTGTTTCTTTTTTTTTTTTGTTTTTTCGTTTTATCCAAATCGAGTGGAACCCACAGAGGTAGGCTGGATCCGCTACTGGCGGTGAATGGTGATGGTTGCATCTAGTCATGGAGTAGGGGTTCCACCAGAGAAGCCACTTAAACAGGTTTCCTAGAAGCAACAGGTTGCATCTTTAAGCCCTATTAAGTCAACAAATTATACCATCAAACAAAACAATCAAAAGTTCTTATACTGTAATGACCTATACCATGTCGATCATTTTCCAAAACGACCTATTATATCTTGAACCCAGTTTGACCAGTTACATGAACAGGTCTAACCCGTCCGTTTTCCAGGCTTAGCTCAGAGGTTTGCATCATGACATGAAACTCAAAAAAAAAAAAAAAAAAAAAAAAAAAAAAAAAAAAAAAACATTGAACAAAACAGTCATTTTCATAAACCAAACACATGAGAAGCATCCAACAAAGTCACAATCTTTAATAGCCTAGTTAACACAATCAAGCACAACAGACAAGACTACAACCAAGTAACAATCTTTAGAACACAATCTGGAAACCTTCAAGCACGAAATACCCAAAACCAAGGGTGTGGGTTTCTAAGCACAATCTTAAAACTAAGAAAAGTTGACTTGGGCACATAACCACGCACTCTAACCTTCCACATCATCAAATCCTGGCACCGGAACTGGTATTGGATCCTCATAGGCATCGGGAATGGCATCCAACGCTTCAGCATACCTATTTGCCTTGACCTGAAAAATTATAACAGGTGAGCATGCCAAGTTTCATATTAGAAGCAAACAGAATATAGTGTTGACAACCGTGAAATATATGAATACAGGAAATGCGTGCAAGGCCAACTTATGAATTATGACTACAGTAATGCATGCGTGTGTGTGTGTGTGTGTGTGTGTGTGAGAGAGAGAGAGAGAGAGAGAGAGAGAGAGACACTTAGGCGCTAATAGTGAGCACAAGAGACGGGCTAAGCTTTAGGTCCATTTTGAACATGAGTACAGTATTGTGGTTCTAACCGGTAATTGAATGGCCAAAGAAAATATGGAGACTAGAAAGAAATATAGAGAGATATATTGGGACCATATTTCTGCAAATCTTTTCTAAAACATCAACTGACTTACAAAAGTTATAAATACTCAAAAGATAAATAACTACCCATTACTAAGATCATGCACAGCAGACCACTATATGCAACAACTATGTAAATAATTAAAAAAAGTGCAACTTAATTGAATTAAACATGCAAACAGTAATTGACTTTAACAAACATGCAGACCCACTTCATTGTCACTTTCAACCATACTCCCATGTAGGCACGTATCATACAGATATGGAAGATAAAATATACAGTTGAAGATTTGGGAAGGCGTAACACCATATGTAATCCAGAATTGTTGAACTCTTTCAAGATCATAAAATTAGTTGTTTTGGAAGTTGCTTTTGTTATATACTTGGTTTAAAAAAGCAAACCTAAGGCACTGTATACTCGAGGCAAAGAAAAAATGCCTCAAAACCTCCACCGCTCCACGATGCAATTCCCCCTTGACCCTGCCATTTGTTGGGTTTGGTAGTACTTAGCTTATATAAGCATGCACTCCGCCCCAATGACACCTTAGTACTTAGCTTATACGAGGGTGCACTTCACACTTGTGTGATTATATATAATGCATTCTCAAGCTCAATCCAGGCAAAATTTGTTATGATATGTACAGTGGTCATAAAAACAATACCAACAATTAGAACTCACCTGTGTTCTCTTGATGGTACTCGTGGCCCGTCTTTTTCTCTGCGATCTCTCATGAAAATGGGGAGATACAAGACTTTCCACGTATATTGGTGCTCCAAAGAACATCTGGTTATTGCAGAACCAATAATTATGTGACGATATTTCATGACACAAGGGCCTATTATTTGGAATGTAATTCTTCAATGGTTTTATGATGTGCACAGCGTAATCCTTGATCGGACGTTCCCACCCAAACATTTCCCAAGACTGTTCCTTATTCATTACCCAAAGCACATAGACAAGTCCATCTCGGAATATGCATAAACGCTCATTCATAGTCCCCAATCGCATCAACAAGGGCTGCAGAATATATAGCTGGTGGAATCTCACATCTTCTGGCCCAGGGACTTCCAGAAACTTCTCCTCCGAAAAATGAAATGAAAGAATTACATTTTTCTTTTCGGACGAAGTATCATTGGCAAACCAATGAAGGGCCCCCTTGCATAAGACACCGACTCTACTAGTCAAAACATAATCAATCTCGCCGATAACTTTCCAAGTGTTGGATCTCAAGCTAAATACTTGAAAACATGTATGATTCTCATCTTTCTGGAACCCTAGGACAAGTTTATAATCATCCGTCGATGATTCATAACCAAAGCCCCAACACAAAGAATCATTTTTAGGAATTCGGGCCTTGGTTACCTTCCTTACCTCCCTAGTCGAAGGATTAACTACTAGAATTTCAGTAGGGGAAGGGGAGACACATACCAAACCATTAGACGAACCAAGTAGATGGCAGTCATTGAGGCCAAAGAAGTTGTGGTCAATCTCATAGTGCCGCAATAAAATGTATTCGGCTTCTTTAGACATAATAATTCTTCGGTGTCCAAATCTCTCATCATCACGATCACGATCATGTTGATGATTGAGATGGGCTTTAATGAAACGTGGATTCGACAACAAAGATGACCAAGACTTGCACACACTCTTGCACCGGAGGACATCTTTCACATCCAATCTTTTAAGTATCTCCTCTTCGATTTCATACAAAGGATGTGCCATTGAAACCCTAGGTTTAGCGATGGATCTAGAAAGGGGAAAAAGAGGACGCGTGTTTGTGGTGACGGAAATGGGTTGTATTAAATTGAAAGACTTATTTTGACAATTACTTTATAAGGGGGTATGATAAATGCCACCGACATAAAGACAAATCATGGTTATGGAAGTTTTCACCATCACATTACCGATTTAGATATATTATCTTACCATGAAACTAAGACAAATCATGGTTATGGAAGTTTTCACTGTCACATTACCGATTGAGATATATATTTTATCATGAAACTTACCAAGAGTGCCATTCACAAATTCAATCTATAAGAACAATGTAATCTATTAATAACCGAAATCATATGAATAATTTATATCCAACTATTTATCATCAACATGAAAGAAAGAAAGAAAGAAAGAAAATTAAATACTTACAAACTGCACAGTGTCACCACCAAGGTTTTAGTAAGCTATTTGCATTGACTCTAGTTCTTCATCATCATTGTGCTCTGAACTGTTAGCCAAAAAAAAAGTAATCACAACCATCAATAAGATTATCAGTCTCATCATGACCAATGCTAATAATTTGTTTGCATAGTTGAAACAAAGGATAAAGCCTAGCATTTTAGATTGATACTGAATCATACAGGCACAAGCTAATAAATTCCATGCATTAATAGTTGTTAGCTTATTCAGAAATCATAGAGGGGTTTCACTCAGTCTGAATCATTTTCTAAAGGCATCAAATATTCCATGCATTTATAGTCATTTGTTACTCGTAAATTAGTCTGATTTTGTAAAGTTAAAGCGCATCCGGTTGCTGGAAAGAGGAAAGAGGGGGTTTTGTAACAGAGAAAGACATTTCTTTTACTGTTAAACTTACTGCATACGCTTAGTGGTTCCATCGAACATTGAATACTTACCAAGAGTGGGCGTTTACAAACTCAATCTATAAGCATGCATATTAAGGCTTCTGATCTATAATTAACCAAATTAATACGAAGAAACCATCTATATATTGAATAATATTTCTTAACAGCAGAGCAAGAAAGAGAAGAAATACTTACAAACAAGACAGTGTAATCAGCAAGGTTTAATTGGGCTATTATTTGCAGCATTCCCACTGTCTTCATCGTGCTCTGAACAAGATTTAGACAAAAACAAGTCATCCAAACCATGAGTATGATTATTTATTTATTTTTATTTTTTTGAGAAGAGAAAGCATACCAAGCTGACTATATATGATATCATAAAGATAAATTTTACAGCAGGATGGCAGGCAAACGGGCAACAAGTTGTGCCGCGACCCCCTTGTTAGTTTCAATGAGATTGAATTCATGCTTGTCTGTTATTGTTAGCTACTTTATTCCCCATTCCCCAATCACTGTTAATGACTGTTAGTTGTCTTAACTTGAAACCCGACAAAAGTTAAGGACTGTCCATCACACAGTCAAACAGAATTTACTATGAGTTATGTTTTTAAATTATTTCAGTCTAAACAGCCACTTAGCTTAATTGAATATTCCAGGTATGCATAGTTGTAACTTGTAAGCATATTGAGAGATCATAAGGAAAGAGAGGTTCTTCATACCATAATCAATACCATGAACTCATGAAGCACAACAACATGAGGCACTCACAAAGTAACAAAGTTCAATACCATGGCTAACTTGGACAGCTTCTACAGTTCTACATCATCTAAGTCCGGCACTGGAACCGGTACTGGCTTTGACATGGATACAGTGCTACAACACGATTATTGAGGCATAAGAGAGTAATGAAAGTTGCTATAATTTTCAGAAACTGTAATGAAGTCTATTAACCCTTCATGAAATACAAGGTAAAGTGCTTACCTTAATTAATATTTGATTGCAATATAATCCAACTGGAGACATAAAAAGACTTACCTGGGTGAGGGAGATGTGAAGCTATAACATTTTTTTTTTTTTTTGTGCAATTTAAAGTGGCAATAAGTAATTGATTATATTTATAAATTTCTGAATTTATATGGTGATCAGAAATGGATAATCAAGTAAAAGAGTTGCACAAAATCACTCACCGGTGGTAGTCCCTACTAAAGCAATCAAATCGTCTCCGGCTAAAAATTAGGGCTATATTCTGGCAAACACCAACTGTAATTACAAAACAGATTAAATAGAAAAAAAAAAACTTATATATGTTAATGCGTTTGCCGGGAGTCTAACCGTTGGACTACAAATAGGGCTGTTCAAAAGGCTCGGCGCTCGCCGCTCGTTCGGAATTTGCTCGGAAAATGCTCGCTCGATCTTCTGCTCGGTTGTATATGAGCCGATCGGCTCGGTTCGGTTTGTAAATGAGCCAAGCACGAGCAAAGGTACGCTCGGCTCGGTTCGGCTCGAATAATGATTTATTTATTTCATAATGGATATACACACAATTTACAGATAAATTTATGGCTTTATATATAACATTCTATTGGATTTGGCTTAGTATATGCAAACAAAATATAATAGCTCACTTAACTCAATACAAAAATTTAACACTAGATTTAATTGTAAAACAATAACTCATGAGGTGACAGTCTTGACTTCTTTATGCTGTTAGTCGTCTATTGCTAATTATCGATTGATATCACACCTACGTCATAATGCAACAAATGTTCTCTGATGTATGCTCATCACCTCACCAGCCTCAATCTAAACCTCATTCTTAGACACTAGGATCTCAATATTAGTGTTATCATCGGACATTTCGACCTTAGTTGTCACCCGACAATGAAAACATCGAAGGAAACATCGCAATTTTATGATCGTCCATATTACTCTCTGCTCGATTCTCGCTCGGCGCTCGCTCGAAAAATTTGCGCTCGAAGAATGCTCGTTCGGTTTTCGGCTCGATTGTAAGCGAGCCGCTCCGCTCGGTTCGGTTTGTAAACGAGCCAAGCATGAGCAAAGCTCCGTTCGGATCGGCTCGGCTCGTGAACAGCCCTAACTATAAACGCACATTTGAATACCTTAAATTAGAAAAATGTCCAATATAGATCTAAGTTTTATGATATCCAATAGTATTCTGCAAGAGATGCATTGATCAGATTTTTTTTGAACGGCCGACCAAACTTTTATTTCTGAAATACTAGCAAGACGCTAGCATAAACCAAACACAACCGAAAACAAATCCGCAAACAAGTACAACAACAAAAACAAACATAATAAAAATACAAGAGAACATAAGAAAAACATTAAAAAATACAAGAGAACAGATGCATTGATCAGATAGTTTTTAAAAGGTAAGTTTTAGGGTTGAGACGCAGATAGGGGTATCAATTCCTAACACAACACGAGAATAATTAAATTTTGGGTTTCTATGTATAACTCGTTTAAATTCAGGTGGATTCGTGACTTCATGTTTAACTCGTTTAATCATATGGGTCATGTTTGGGCTGATTGAACAATATATTTCGTATGATTAACCCACCAACTTGCTTAAGTCATTATTACAAACGGTTTACAACTCACTTACAACTTGCTAAGCAATTTACAACCACTCAACCCCATTTGACTAGTTTACATCAATGGGTTATACCTACGTGTTCGAAAACTAACTAACGTCGTGTTTATGAGTTGAAATTAAAGAAAAGAAGGGAAGTTGTAGAAAAGAAATTTTTGAATGTATTGGAAAGTTTAGTTGCTTATTTGTAGAGAGAAGTGGAAGTTAGGGTTGGCATAACAGATTACACGAACCTGTTAAGAACACGACACGAAATCTAATCGTGTCATTTTTTCAAACACAAACACGACCCTATGTATAACATGTTAACACAATAAGGAACATGTTAGTTGCTTATTATTATTATTTTTTAGAAGTAGAAGTAAGGAAAAAAAATGTGTTCTAATAGGGTTGTTAAACGAGTCGTTTTTGCGGGTCTAACCTGGATTAGAAAATTTTAGACGAACCTAGGGGTGTAAACGAGCCGAACCGAGCCGGGCCCAAGCATGTCTGGGCTCGAGCTCGTCTTGGTTCGACCCTAATACTTTGAACTTGAACTCGGCTCGAAAATAAAACCCAAGGGCTCGAGCTCGGCCCGAAATAATTATTGAACAAATTAAAAGGAGTTAAAAGCTCAACTCGAGCTCGCTTTGATAGCTTAAACGGCCAAAACTCGGCTCGAACTCGGCTTGCCAATGTTAAATAGTAGGTATACTATATATAAAATAATAATAATAATATAAAATTTGTTTGAACTTGCGAGCCTAAACGGTCTTTGTATAAAAAGCTCGAGCTTGGGCTCGTTAAGGCTCGGCTCGTTCGAGCTTTTTACGGATCCGACCCCGCGTAATTCTCGAGCCGTTGCACATCATTTACACCCTAGACGAACCCGAAGACAACACGAAATTCTGCGGGTTGACCTGAATATAAACCATTTGACCCGATTTATTTTTGTTTTTTGGCTTCTAATATTATTTTAAAATTAAAACCTTACAAGAAAAATAGAAATGTATATAAAAATATATCATTATTATAAAATCTTATGTCAATTTTTTAAGTTATAATTATAGTATAAAATACTAGACAAAAACTAGAATATAATATAAAGGGAAAATGGTGAAACTAGCCATTTACCGAGTAGATTTACTAAACTAGCCCCCTTAGCCGTCTTTGGAAAGACGGTTCCCAGTTCCCGAGGCGTCTTAGCCGACTTCTGATCCTTTTTTTCCTACGGACCAATGAAACCCCGCCACATGTCCGACAACCTGCAAGACGACTTAAAGTCGTCTCACTCGTCCCATTCCCGAGACGACTTTGAGACTTCCCTCAGCCCGAGACGACTTAAAGACAACCCTTCCATTTCCCGAGACGACTTTAAGTCGTCTCGCAGGTTGTCGGACACGTGTCGGGGTTTAATTGGTCCGTAGTAAGACAGAATCAAAAGACGGTTGAGACGCCTCGGGAACTGGGAACCGTCTTTCCGAAGACGGCCGAGGGGGCTAGTTTGGTAAATCCACTCGATCAATGGCTAGTTTCGCCATTTTCCGTAATATAAAATTATAAATAGGTTAAATCGGTAAACCAACCAACTCATCAGATTGAACCATACTTGACCCGTTTAGCTAAACAAGTTGCCAAGTTTGACCTTTAACCCATTTAAACCAAACCTGATCTTGTTGGTTTTTTTTAGAGAGAAATGAAGGGTGTTTGGGATTGTGTTTCAAAACAACTTATTGACTTATTGGCTTTTCCAAAAAGCAATAAGTCAATAAGCTGTTTGTGTAACCCAAAAGCACTTTCTGTTTTGACTTTTGGCTTTTGGCTTTTAAGGGTGGAAAAGCTGTTTTTGAAAAGTTAGAAATCCTGGCTTTTGGCTTTTGACTTTTGGAAAAAAATTACAAATCTACCACCTATACAACCAATATTCACAATAAGTTAAACAAAACACTTAAAAAAACAACAATTTTTTGACTTTTTGACGTTTCTCATCCCAAAAGCTAATCCAAACACTTTTTTTAAAACTCCTTTTTAAAAAAGTCATAAGCCAATAAACACTTTTGACCAAAAGCACTTTTGCATCTCTAAACTCAATCCCAAACACCCTAGAAAAGAAGAAGAAAAGAAAAGAAAAAATGGGAAATAATTTTGGGGTAAATTGATCCAGAAGAAAGTGGAGGGAAAACAGAGTTTTTTCCCTCTTTTTTTAAGCTTTAGCTTGGCGAATAGAGCGTTTAAAAGAGAGTGACTGTACTGTAGAGATATATAGAAAGGGTTGGGTTTGAAGCAAATGAGGAGATCCATTCCATTCCATTCCAGTTTTGAGCAAGAATGAAAGAAAGAAACGTCGTCCAGGCTGACGGATCGATATATTAAAAGGTAGCAGCATTTCATATCAATTGTTTGTTGCCTTTCATGATTAATGTTTCATCTAAATTAGGGTTCTACCAGATTTAGGGCTTTTTTTTTATTTTTTTTAATTAATATGTTAAGTGTTGTCTTTTACTTTCAAAACTATAATCTTAATTTTATTTATGATTGATGAAGAAACTTGCCTGCATAGCTAATTAGCCACACCGTATAATGACAGCCATGAGCTCTTCATTAACTTTTGGGCTTTTGTTCATTGTTAATTTACTGACTTTGACATCTAATCAAATAATTAGCCAATGATCTCCAGCCGAGCTGGTTTGAGGTAGGGTGGGTTTTCCCTTAGGGGTTCCCATCCTGGGGGTAGGTCACAGTTTCGATTCATGCACACAACAAAAAAATTCCACGTGACGGTTTGAGCTTAGGCAAGGAGGACACCGGTGTGTGGGTAGGGATTCGAACTTGGGACCGCTAGGTTAGGGTTGTACAAGGATTTCCACTGAACTAAGCCTTTAAAAAAAACCTAATCAACTAATGAAATGCAGTCTAATGTTTTTAATTGTTTTAAGGCACCATTTGTTATTCTTGTTACCAAAATTATAAATAATACAGTTCCAACAAGAAAGTAAACTGTTTTTAAAGCTATTATTTGAATCCCATAACCACTTGTATCTTGAGTTTTTAGTCTGTCCTATGCCCTAACTGTTTCGTGCAATCAAATTGCAGCTTATGGATCCAAAATAGATGACATGAACTTGGTGTTTTAGCAAACAGAAAGATGAGCATATATATATGTGAATTCTTATTTCTATACAGGTAGAGCTAAAAGAGAATGGATTCCAGACATGGTAAAATGAGAAAGAATGTAGAAGGCGATAGGCTAAGCAACTTGCCAGATGATCTTATCCATAAAATTCTCTCTTTTCTTGACATTAGAGAGGCAATTCAAAACAAGTGCTTTGTCATCTAGATGGAGACATACTTGGACTTCACTGCGTTGTCTCAATTTCTCATCAAGTACGTATTTTCGTACGTTGCTCCAGTTCGCCAAGTTTGTTAAACATGTTCTGGCTAACCGAAATAATCAAATAGAAGTGTCTTTTGTCAAGCTCCATTTTCGTGGAAAGGTTAGCCAGGTGTTTGTCAAAAAATTTTGGAGTATGCATTCTCCCATAATGTCCAACAAATGGATATTTCTTGCTTACCCGAAAAGGAGATCGAGTTCCCTCTTTCTCTCTTCTGTTCTCAGTCTCTCAAGCATCTCACTTTGCACGGGTGGATTTGCGATTATTTCAACATGACCCCCCTACTTGGGAGCTACAAGCTTTAACAACATTGAATCTCCATTGTGTCACATTAAATGATGATAGTACTAACAAGTGTGTTGGGTTTTTCTCCAACTTTACAAACTTAAAGAATCTCACCTTAAAGGAGTGTAGACTCGTGGGCCTAAACGGTTTCAATATATGTCATCCTGGACTATCTAGTCTAACACTTGAAGATCGTTGTTACGGTGTCAATGTGGATACACCTCAACTCAAGAATCTCTCTATAAAAAATTGTTCTAGGATACATCTGATTTCTGCACCCAAGCTTTCCTCCTTGAAATATAAAGATTATTCTGATCCTTTGGACCTGCCTGCCGACCTTCTACTTTTGGAGAAGGTGGATATATGCATTTCCTGTGCTTCATCTGAAGGAAAGGCAACTGCTCATAAAATTGTTTGTATGCTTCAACAACTTCGTAGTGTCCAATTTCTTACACTTAACTCGGAACTTATCAAGGTATGTTGGTATTGGTCCTTAGTGTTATCATTCACATCTAACAAGGAGTTTCATCTGTTAATTTAAACACTCTCGTGATTACGAAAAACATTAAAAAGTTATTGAGGTTAATTCTTTCTTTACATACGATTATGATATTGCATTATTTTTGGTATGTTTTCAGCTTCTATCTTCATCCATAGAAATAATCGCAAACCAACCTTCTCCATTTGCCAACTTAAAGAGTTTAAAGATTTATCCAGCTTATACTCCGGATGAGCTAATGCAACCAAGAGTAAGCAGAAAGAAGGCGAAGCTAATGCAATCAAAAGTAACTATGTCTACTGAAGTTCGAAACTATTTGCTTAATAGTTCTCCGGGTGCGACCTTTACAGTGGTTTCACATGAGGTACTTAATCCATAAAGTATACCTTTGTTGGTCGGGCCTCCCTTCTAGCGACTTGTTAGGAGGTTTGCCTTGGTTGTTTATAATACGAAAGCTGGTTTGTTAAAAAAAAAGTATACATTTGTCTTCCATACATTCTAATAAAAGCTCTGATTACCCAATGTTCATATTCAAGTAGAGTCTATGCGCTAAATTTGTAAAGTGTTACACTAGGAAGAGGATTTAATATATGTTTCGTGTTTATTATATGATCCATGTAAACCATGCAGGAGATCAGAGCTGTGAAGAATGTTATATCAGCACGGAACCTTACGACACGATTGGAAGACAAGTTGAAAAATTTTACTAAAACATACATGACTAATATAAAGCAAGGCAAGGCACCAATGGCAACGGTGCGTAAGCAAGTTGAAGATCTGAAATGCACAGTTTTATTGCTGCCGAGCATTAATGCATTATTGGAAAAGTTGCCTGCATCCCACCAGTATAAGCTGGTAGCAAGGCTTTCTGGTTTGTATGCAGAGGTTCAAACTATCATGAATTATATGGAGGATTGGGTGCAGATCCAATGTGATAAGAAGGTTCATGAACCTGCTACGTCATCGCAACCATCTTCATGATAAATAGTAAGTTCTTGATTTCCATATACTTTATTCTCCTTTATAGCAATTTGCAAACCTTTAAATATTTGATAAATAAAAAGAGAAGTATATAAATGCAACAAAAAGTTGAATTGCCTGATTTGCAGGTGGGGCAAGTTCAAATCCCACCTTCAGCACTTCATTTTTCTTTTATTAAGGTGCCAAGTTACATAACATCCCTTGAACTTTAAGTTTTTGATAATGTCCAAACAAGCTGTTACCTGTATTCGTATAAGTCAGGGGTTAGAAGTGTCAATTGTAATAAATACAGGGACTAATAGTGACAATAGCTAGAAAGATCAAAAGTTAGTTATAGTTAGTTAGTTTGGAGGGAATAACCTGTATAAATGTAGCTATATCAGTAATAATAATGCATGCTATGTTGATGAACCTTCTTCTCTGTTTTCTGATTCTGTTACATAGCTAACAATTTGGTATCAGAGCCACCGGTCCTCCGGCCTCCGATCACCATAACTAACCGTCGTAACCGTCACCAACCACCACTTATTCCGATCATTTTTCATTCAAAATCCTTCGTTTTTTCATTTGATTAGCTCATTTCTTCTTCAATTCGTTTTTCTTTCACACGTGATTTGATCATCTTTAATCAAATCATTCCATTAATTGATCAATTCATGATCAATTAATTCTCTGTTATTCCGTTCGTTCAATTCATACGTAGTTTGATTGTTGTGTGATCAAACTAATCTGTTAATTGATCAATCAGTGATCAGTTAATTCCAACTTTTATAAATCTTTCTTCATTTTTACTGATTCTTGTTATCATGACTACCCGTAATCAAAACGTTGAACAGAAGTTGCAAGAACATGACAGTACCCTGATGAGATTAGAAACAGCTGCTGGGAAGAATCTTACTGAAATAGAAGGGCTGAAGAGCTTTGCTCTCAAGAATGCCGAAAATTTGGCTGCCATTAAAACACAAATGGAAGCACAAATGAATGAGATTATCAAAACAGTGCAATCTTTGGGCAATAATAATAATACTCATAATGATAATACTACTACCAGTAACAACAACCATAATGATAATAATAATAATATGTTTCATTCCGGCCACAACAATGCTGTAATGAATCATAACTCACATAATAGTCGCCTAACAAAGATTGACTTTCCTAAATTCAAGGGGGATAATGTTGAAGGCTGGTTGTGTAGAGTAGAACATTTCTTTGTGATTGATTCTACTCCTGAGGCCTTAAAAATTAGGCATGCAATAGTACATATGGAAGATGTTGCTCTCTTATGGCACCAATCTTTTGTTCAGTCTAGAGGTGGTTCAATTGATGGGATGAGTTGGGGTGAATACAAGAGTGCCATAACTGCAAGATTTGGTTTAATGCTTAACCAAGATGCAATGGGGGCTTTGGCTTCTATTAGGCAAACTGGATCACTAGAAAAGTTGAATCAAGAGTTTGATATGGCCCTAACAAAGGTTACTATCTGTGATGAATATGCAGTTAGTTTATACTTAAGGGCATTGAAACCTGAAATTGGGTATCATGTAAGGTTGTTTCGACCTAAAGATTTGCCTGATGCCTATCTTTTGGCAAGAATGCAAGATGATGCATTAAATGCCATCCAGTCATCTATTCCAAAGACAACCAGAGCTAGTTACAATACTCATAATAATAATAATAATAAGCCATATACCCTGGCAAACACCAACAAACTGTCCCTTTTACCCAGCCCTAAACCAATTAGTGCCAGAAAATGGACACTAACTCAAAAAGAGATTGAGGATAAAAGATCCAGAGGAGAGTGTTTTGGTTGTACAGAGAAGTACAGTCCAGGTCATGTATGCAAGAACAAGCAGTTGTTCTCCATTGAACTTTGTGGGGCTGATGAGGAAGAGGAGAACCAAGAAGTGGATGTTTCTGAGTTTTTAACTCAAAACATTCAAGATCTGGAACCAAAAATCTCATTACATGCTATGATGGGTGTTCCATCATATTCCACAATGAGAGTACAAGGATCTATTGGAACAAAAACCTTGCATATTTTGAATGATTCTGGTTCTACCCACAATTTTTTGAATGAATCTTTGGCACAAAAGTTTAAATGCCCAATTGAAACTATTCCTGAAGTAGCAGTCACAGTTGCTGATGGGAATAAGTTGAAGTGCACCAAGATGTGCAGGAACTTTCAATGGATGATGCAGGGCATTTGGTTTAAAGCTGATGTCATTTTGGTCCCTTTGCCAAATTATGACATGGTTCTTGGGGTTCAATGGTTACAAACTCTTGATGACATTGTTTGGAACTTTAAGAAGCTAACCATGAAATTTAAGATCAATGATAAGTGGGTTGAATTAAAAGGCTTAGAGAACAATAAGGTCTCCTTATGTTCTGTTGAGAAAATGGATGAGTTGTTAAGTAATCATGAAGAGATTGTATCAGCTCAGATTTTCAGCTTACAATCTGCTTCTAGTGACAGTTATCAGCATGAAGCAAAAGTAAAAAATGCTGGTACTAATGAGGTCCTACAAGAGTTATTACACAAGTATGCTGATGTATTTGCAGTTCCAACTGGGTTACCTCCCAAGAGGGACTGTGATCACAAAATTCGATTGAAAGATGAGAATGTCACTATCAATCAGAGGGCATATAGGTATCCACAGGCCAGAAGGATGTGTTGGAAAATTGACAAAGGAGTTACTGGATTCAGGAGTTGTAAGGGCCAGTAAGAGTGCCTTTGCTTCACCAGTTGTGTTGGTGAAAAAGAAGGATGGCAGCTGGAGGTTCTGTGTTGACTATAGAAAGTTGAATGATGCAACCATTAAGGACAGGTTTCCTATTCCTCTTATTGAAGAGTTGTTAGATGAACTTGGGGAAGCTACTGTTTTTTCTAAATTGGATCTCAGGGCAGGGTATCATCAGGTAAGAATGGATGATGATGATGTGCATAAGACAGCATTCAGGACACATCAGGGACTCTTTGAGTTTGTGGTAATGCCCTTTGGGCTTACCAATGCCCCTGCCACTTTTCAGGCTCTCATGAACAGCACTTTTTCTGATCTTATGAGAAAGACTACATTGGTATTTTTTGATGACATATTGGTTTACAGCCCAAATATGTCTCAGCATCTTAAAGATCTTGAGCAGGTACTTATTCTTTTAAGACAACACACTTTATTTGCTAAGCAATCTAAGTGTTCTTTTGGGGGGTGTTCTGTGGAATACTTGGGACATATTATTTCAGGGGCTGGTGTCCAAACAGACCCACAAAAGATAATAGCCATTAAGAGCTGGCCTGTCCCTCAAACTCAGAAACAGTTAAGGGGTTTTTTTGGGTCTTGCTGGATATTATAGGAGGTTTATAAAAGGGTTTGGTGAGATTGCAAAGCCCATGACTGAGCTGTTAAAAAAGGATTGCTTTGAGTGGAATGCAGGGGCAAATCTGTCATTTGAGAAGTTGAAAGAGGCCTTAACAACTGCCCCTGTCCTAGCTCTACCAAATTTTCAGAAACCTTTTGTGATAGAAACTGATGCCTCCTCTAAAGGCATGGGAGCTGTTTTAATGCAGGAGGGTCATCCTCTGGCATTTGTAAGTAAGGCCCTGTCTATAAGGCAGCAGTCCTTATCAGTTTATGAGAAAGAGTTACTAGCCATTTTGATGGCAGTAAAACAATGGCATCACTACTTGATAGCCAAGAAATTTCTCATCAAGACAGATCATAAAAGCCTTAAATTTCTATTAACTCAGAAAATAACTACCCCATTGCAACAGACTTGGTTAGCTAAGCTTATGGGGTATACCTATGATATAGTCTATAAACAAGGAGCAGAGAATTTGGTAGCTGATGGGTTATCAAGAATTCCTGGAATGGCATTATTTGAGATGGCCATGAGTTCTTTAAACCCTCTACTCTTAGACAGAATTAAACAATCTTGGGTTGGGGATACTCACATTCAAAACATTATAGAAAGGCTGCAACAGGGTGAAACCATTCCTAATGTGTCATGGGATGGGCAAATTTTGAAAAGAAAAGGGAAGATATGGGTAGGTGCTGATACTGAGTTGAAGAAAGATATTCTTAGGATGTTTCATGATGCTCCTACTGGTGGTCATTCTGGATTCTTACCCACTCTTAAGAGGTTGAACAGTTTTTGCTATTGGAAGGGTTGTTATAAAGAGGTTTTCAATTATGTTAAAGAGTGTCATGCTTGTCAACAGGCTAAGTATGAGCCTGTGGCTAACCCTGGTCTGCTTCAACCCTTACCTATACCTACTCATGTGTTTACTGATGTGTCCATGGACTTCATTTCTGGACTGCCTAAGGTACAGGGTAAGGACACTATATTGGTAGTAGTGGATAGACTGACTAAGTATGCACACTTTGTGCCCTTAGCTCATCCATTCACTGCACCACAGGTGGCTCAAGTGTTTTTAGACACCATTTTCAAGCTTCATGGCTGTCCAACAAATATTGTTTCAGATAGGGATCCTCTTTTCATGAGTTCCTTTTGGAAAGAATTCATGAGGCTCCAAGGGGTTCAACTGTGCTATTCAACTGCTTACCATCCTCAAAGTGATGGGCAAACTGAGGTTCTTAACAGGTGCCTGGAGTCCTATCTAAGGTGTATGTGTATGCACTCACCAAACCAATGGTTAAAATGGTTGAGTTTGGCTGAGTGGTGGTATAACACTTCATACCATTCCTCAATCAGGTCCACACCTTTTGAAGCCTTGTATGGTTTCCCACCTCCTACTCACATACCTTTCATTCCTAATGACACTCAAAATGCAGCAGTTGAAGACTTACACACAGAAAGGGAAGCTATGATTGTCAAACTTAAAGAATCTCTAATGCAATCCAGAAACAGAATGAAGCAGTATGCTGATGCCAACAGGTCTGACAGAAATTTTGATGTGGGTGATTGGGTCTATCTTAAGTTGAGGCCTTTTGTTCAGACAACTATGAGAAGACAAAAACATTCAAAAATTGGCCCTAAATACTTTGGACCATTTCTGATTATAGCAAAAATAGGGCCAGTTGCATATAAATTGGACTTACCCGATGACGCCCAAATTCACAATGTTTTCCATGTGTCTCTTCTTAAACGAGCTCATGGGAATCACAATCCGGTCGTCTCTCTTCCAATTGGTCCAAGGTTCACGCTGCAACCACGAGCTGTAATTGATAAAAGATTGGTCAGACGGGGCAATAGGTTAGCTCAGCAATTTTTAATCCACTGGAAAGATTTACCTGTGTCGGAAGCCACGTGGGAGTTTGCTGAAGATTTCAAACTTCGTTTTCCCTCTTTCATTTCTTGAGGACAAGAAATTTTTTGGGGAGGGGAGATATGTTACCTGTATTCGTATAAGTCAGGGGTTAGAAGTGTCAATTGTAATAAATACAGGGACTAATAGTGACAATAGCTAGAAAGATCAAAAGTTAGTTATAGTTAGTTAGTTTGGAGGGAATAACCTGTATAAATGTAGCTATATCAGTAATAATAATGCATGCTATGTTGATGAACCTTCTTCTCTGTTTTCTGATTCTGTTACATAGCTAACACAAGCCCTCAAGAAAAAAGAAATATTAAACCATACCCTGGCCCATCCACCCGTACTTAGGTATCCGTGAGGACTGATGTCTCTGTCAAAACACCCCACGGACATAACCATTCAATGAGCGTCCGTTAACTCCACATGGCATCCGTGGATCTTCATTGTGATCTCAATATCCAGTTCCCAATAGACTTGTGTTATGTTTTGTTTTCAGGTTCTTAATGGGCCAAGAGCTATACCTGCGGCAACTTGGGATGGACAGTGAAGTTTTATATTTATTGTGCTTATGGACTTGGCTTTTCAAGGATTTTTTGTTTTTTTGTTTTTTTTGTTTTTTTTGCTGCTGGTCAAATGATTTTTGGTTTGTAATATCTCTAGTTATGATACTTATCTATCGGACAATTTAGAAAAGCTATAATTGTTTTTGTACTCTAGACTTCCTCTTGTTAAGTCAGTGCAAGGGAATACTTTACTATTTTGCTATTTATAAAGCCTCGTATGAAGATACTGAAGCCATGGAATTTCCGGAAAGGTTTCTTTGAGAAGGCGACGAGATTAATAGGAAGATTAGTTGGGTCATGTTGAGTTTTATAACTCGATCAAAAGACGATGAAGGTCTCATTTCTTTTAGTTTGGTTGTCCTTGCTAAATGGTTATTGGTTTTAAAAGGCGCACCTAGCCTCATGTGACTCAAGGTGTAGGTGAGGCACACTTTTTTTGGCAAAAGCTTGGCTTGAGGCACAGGTAAGGTATGTGCCTCATGTACATGACCTTTTCTGTTCAACAGGTTTGTAAATTGTACATGTAGGTGATTATATGTTAAAACATACTTAAACCTTTATTGCTATATTTTGGTTAGGGAATTAGTGAATGACCTACGACGGGTTCTATATTTTGAAACTTGATACATCAAGTATAATCAATAACATCAACTCATCAAGCAAAGTCACAATCTTCACACCATAATCAATACCTTCAAGCATTATATATGGCACTAACAATCTTTAAAAAAAAAAAAAAAAAACACCTTTCAAACGCAACAGCTAAGACTTTGATAATCTTTAGAACACAATTTGAAAACCTGCAAAGCTCGTCGGCTTCCACATTATTAGGTCTTGGCACCGGAACTGGTAATGGCATCCTCACAGGCATTGGGAATGGCTTGCAATGCTTCAGCATATCTATTTGCCTTGACCTGAAAAATTATAACAATGAGTATGCGAAATTTCATAGTAGAAGCAAACAGAAACGTGGTTCGGTTATAACCATATGTATGATTGTTGGATTGTTTATGCAGTGTTATAACATGCTTTTAAGTTTTAAGTATCTAACACTTATAATTCATCTAAGGTTAATGGTTTTATAAATTGTTCGGTTGACTTAGTTGGGGTCGGATAACACACACTACAGGTGAAAGATTATATCTCTAACATGTTGTAGTAGGCCGTTCTTATGCTTGCTGATAAAGAACAGAACATTAAGCAGCTTTGTGATATTCCTGCTGTGACGGGTTAAGGTTTGCCCAGCCATTAAAGGTTTCACAAATCAATGTTAAATGTTAATTAAAGAGGCTCGGGTAATGTATGGATTAGGTGCTAATAGTGGGCACAGTGACTATCAAAATATAGTTAAATGTTAGATACTTAAGAGAGACCTGCAACCTTTCCATCAAGTCCTTGCTCCCCGGAAAAAAAAAACAAGGAATATACACACACCAACCTTTCTATCAAGCGCATGGGGTTGCCTGATGTGTTCCCTGAAGATTTGCCGGGGTTGCCACCACCTCGACAAGTCGAGTTCCGTATTGATCTTGCTCCTGGAGCTATTCCTGTAGTGCGATCGCCATATCGCTTAGCTCCGTCTGAAATGCAGGAACTATCCAACCAATTGCAGGAATTGTTGGATAAAGGTTTCATAAGACCAAGTTTCTCACCTTGGGGAGCTCCTGTCTTATTCGTAAAGAAGAAAGATGGCACTTTTCGTATGTGCATCGATTATCGGGAGTTGAATAAATTAACCATTAAGAAACGCTATCCCCTTCCCAGGATTGATGATTTGTTCGATCAACTCCAAAGATCCAGTTTTTACTCCAAGATCGATCTACGATCCGGTTATCGTCAACTTCATATCCAAGAGAAAAATGTACCAAAAACAGCTTTTTAGAACTCGTTATGGTCATTATGAGTTCTTAGTGATGCCGTTTGGTTTAACCAACGCACCCGCAGTTTTCATGGACTTGATGAATCGTGTGTGCAAGCCTTACTTGGACAAGTTCGTTATTGTATTTATTGATGATATATTGATTTATTCTCGCACCAAGAAAGATCATGAAAATCACCTTCGTTTGATTTTGCAATTATTGCTCAAGGAGAAGCTCTATGCCAAATTCTCAAAATGTGACTTCTGGATTCGAGAGGTTCATTTCTTAGGCCACGTGGTGAATGAAAAAGGTATACATGTCGATCCCGCCAAGATCGAGGCAATCAAAAATTGGGAAGCACCCAAGACTCCTACTGAAGTCCGACAGTTTCTTGGCCATGCGGGTTACTATAGAAGATTCATCGAGAATTTTTCTAAGAAAGCACAGTCCTTGACCATGCTAACCCAAAAGAATAAAAAGTTCGAGTGGACCGAAAAACAAGAGTCGACTTTTCAATTGTTGAAGGAGAAATTATGTGGCGCTCCAGTATTAGGTCTTGGCACCGGAACTGGTAATGGCATCCTCACAGGCATTGGGAATGACTTGCAATGCTTCAGCATATCTATTTGCCTTGACCTGAAAAATTATAACAATGAGTATGCGAAATTTCATAGTAGAAGCAAACAGAAACGTGGTTCGGTTATAACCATATGTATGATTGTTGGATTGTTTATGCAGTGTTATAACATGCTTTTAAGTTTTAAGTATCTAACACTTATAATTCATCTAAGGTTAATGGTTTTATAAATTGTTCGGTTGACTTAGTTGGGGTCGGATAACACACACTACAGGTGAAAGATTATATCTCTAACATGTTGTAGTAGGCCGTTCTTATGCTTGCTGATAAAGAACAGAACATTAAGCAGCTTTGTGATATTCCTGCTGTGACGGGTTAAGGTTTGCCCAGCCATTAAAGGTTTCACAAATCAATGTTAAATGTTAATTAAAGAGGCTCGGGTAATGTATGGATTAGGTGCTAATAGTGGGCACAGTGACTATCAAAATATAGTTAAATGTTAGATACTTAAGAGAGACCTGCAACCTTTCCATCAAGTCCTTGCTCCCCGGAAAAAAAAAACAAGGAATATACACACACCAACCTTTCTATCAAGCGCATGGGGTTGCCTGATGTGTTCCCTGAAGATTTACCGGGGTTGCCACCACCTCGACAAGTCGAGTTCCGTATTGATCTTGCTCCTGGAGCTATTCCTGTAGTGCGATCGCCATATCGCTTAGCTCCGTCTGAAATGCAGGAACTATCCAACCAATTGCAGGAATTGTTGGATAAAGGTTTCATAAGACCAAGTTTCTCACCTTGGGGAGCTCCTGTCTTATTCGTAAAGAAGAAAGATGGCACTTTTCGTATGTGCATCGATTATCGGGAGTTGAATAAATTAACCATTAAGAAACGCTATCCCCTTCCCAGGATTGATGATTTGTTCGATCAACTCCAAAGATCCAGTTTTTACTCCAAGATCGATCTACGATCCGGTTATCGTCAACTTCATATCCAAGAGAAAAATGTACCAAAAACAGCTTTTAGAACTCGTTATGGTCATTATGAGTTCTTAGTGATGCCGTTTGGTTTAACCAACGCACCCGCAGTTTTCATGGACTTGATGAATCGTGTGTGCAAGCCTTACTTGGACAAGTTCGTTATTGTATTTATTGATGATATATTGATTTATTCTCGCACCAAGAAAGATCATGAAAATCACCTTCGTTTGATTTTGCAATTATTGCTCAAGGAGAAGCTCTATGCCAAATTCTCAAAATGTGACTTCTGGATTCGAGAGGTTCATTTCTTAGGCCACGTGGTGAATGAAAAAGGTATACATGTCGATCCCGCCAAGATCGAGGCAATCAAAAATTGGGAAGCACCCAAGACTCCTATGTAACATCGCAAAATTTTTCCCCCAAATTTTTATATAAACGCCCTTATTTTTGTTACATTTTAAAAATGTAAAGTCTTTATTTTTTTTCCCTCATTCACAACATATATATATATATATATATATTGTAATAATAATAATAATTATTATAATAATAATAATAATAATAATAATAATAATAATAGTAAATGTAACACAAATCAAAATTTATTTGTAGAGTTATTTTCCTGCTCAAGCCCATCTAAAGTTCCTGAACAAATCTCGAGCCCACACACCCCAGCCCAATTAGTCGGCCCATCTGAAACCTAGCCCAACCCCTCCTCCTTTGGTACCACGGTTTAATTAAAAAAAAAATAATGTTCCAGTTGAGGCTCGAACCCGGGTTGCTCACCAACCCAACACAACCACACAACCACTACGCTACTTATGCAGTTTGTTAGTAATCTGATGCATTAATACCTTTATACGCGCATTCAATTCTTTCTTTCTTGTCTGCAACTCGCATCAGCAGCAGCGAATCTGGTTTCTTTATTTCTTTTTTTCCTTTGACCAATTAATCAACTTAATTAATGCGAAAATTATCTTGGTTGACTTGGAATCACAATCATCGGCCTACACACGGCTAATCAATCACCAAATCATACCAATTATAATTATAAACGCGTCATAATTGATTCAAGGTCAACCATTACCATTTTGAACACCAAGATGTTATCCCTATAAATTGATCATCCTAGAACCTTGTACACTCGCTCACATATCTCTCCTAACCTCCAATCATTCTGAAACACTCTAAATAATTATTATTGTTCGTCGTTTGACTTTTACTTTGACTCGGCATTCATACTCAATTCATAATTGTAAGTTTGATTTTTCCAGTGGATTTTGATTATCGGCATTCACACATCATTAACCCTAAGTTTAATCAGGGTATTGATGTGTGAATCCCTTGATTGGAAAAGCTAGGGCTCGAAATCTTAATTTGGGGATGAAACTGATTTTTCATAATGTATTTATTTTATTAAAACAGGTCTAAATCACAACCACAGGCCTAGGCCAAGTGGTTGTGATCCTTGCTTGTAACCAAGGGGACCCGAGTTCGAGTCCCGGCTAGAACACCCTTTTTCCACATTTTTCTTTTTCTAAAACAAACCATTTATAATTATTTATTATACATTTAAATCTTGTAAATTCATTTTTAAATAGTAAAACCTTTTTATAAATTCTACAAAAATTATATTATGTTGATCTGATGAAAATGTTCAACACCCAATTTTTAGTTTTCAAAAATTTATTTATTTAATTTATATAATAAATAAATCAAGTTTATTCCATTTTATTTATAAAAATCTATAAAAATATCAAAACGATCTTATTAATTTCCACAAAAATTATTTTAAGTTTTTATAACATTAAGCTTTTCAGAAATGATTTTTAATTCTGAAAAATCATTTATTTAATATTTTTAAGCAATTTTTGTTAGATTTAATCATATTTAATTCATAATAAATCCAATTTTCATCATTTTTGCACCAAAATTTTATACAAATTATTTTTAATCATTTAGAACAGAAATATGATTTTTAAAATAGAAAATCTTTAATTTTAGTATTTTTGAATATTAAAGTTAAATATTGGCTATTTATAATAAATAGATTTAATAATCTATTTTAAAGAAAATAATTTTACAAAAATTATTTTTATACTTTAAACACATTCTTGTGACCATCCTAGATTTAACATTTATAAAAAGATTTTTAGTTATTTATTTACTAAATTTCTCTCAATTGGCGAATATTTTTTAATATTAATCAAACGAACAATTGTCCCCAATTCGAAGCCCTAGAACTTATACATTTGTAGACTTGATAGACTTAGACATATTTATTACCTCATTTTAGGGTGATACTTGATACATTTGGTCAACACATTTCTCAACAGATATAACATTTTACCAAGGTGAGTTTTACATAGCCCCTTTTCTATTTATCACCATTTTTGGGGTGAAACATGTTTATAACATCATCATTGCAATTCAATCATCAATGTGTCTATGTGTTTTCTATGTTGCATTATGTCTTGAGCATGATTAGAGTAAGCACCATTCTAGCATAATCATTAACATTGATCAGCCGGCGGTATACATTGATAGATCTATTGGACTGACAATCCCACCCGGATACGTGCCTCCTACAAAGGTTACGTGGGTGTTTGTTATCGTATAACATATTGGACCATGAGCGTATGGTATGTATCATTTTATAACAGTCATCAGGGTTGATTATGCACTCGATTTATTTCTAGTATGTTCTCACATATGGACTAGATTGACATGACACATGAATTGCACAACATTTTATTCAATCATCAAAAACCTATGTAATTCTCACCAACTTTTGTTGACCCAAATATTTTCAACTTAACATGTTTCAGGTTCTACTTGCTTGACGAATTGCTTAAAGATATGTGCATAGTTCATTCAATTTGATGTACAAATTCTAGAACATTTGTATGTAAGTTATTTAAATCATTTATGAAACTTATTATTCACCATGAGCTACTGAACAATCATCATTACGTGGCACCCCGATGTTTCCGCCATCGGTTGGGGTGTTACAGATTGGTATCAGAGCCATGGTTATAGGGAATTAGGTTATTAGAAAAATAATCTAGTCTATAACCATAGGATTTAACAAGTACTTGCTTCTTTTACTTGCTATTCTCTATCTCCCTCCTACTTCTTACCTCTAATTTCATCCCTACAAGAAGGTCGTTCTCCATCAGTGGATCTACTCTTAGATTAATAGGACAAAATCCTCAGGTTTAACATGAACCACCTTGAGATCCCGTCGAAGTTCTAGATTTTAATAACGAACACGTGCAATCTGGAAGGGTGAACGCCTGTATTCTGAGTCTTCTGTCTAGGCTGGCATTGCGCATATATCCCAATCAGACGAGGGACCCGGATGCCTACCTGGGAATTCTCGGGATGAGTGTTCACTTATAGGCTAAAGCATGTCTTCATATGTTATCTGGAATCTTTGATAAGTCAACGTTTTCGTTTATTCGTTTTAATTAATGGATAAATGATTACATTCCTTATATTACCTTATTCATTTCATGCCACATTGAACCTTCATTGTGTTCTTTACGGATCATGTCTCCACGTCGTAGCACTCGCAATAACAGTGGTGAAAACCAAGAGGAAAGTAACAACAACCACAATACCAACCACAAGAACAACAAAAACAACAAAGGTGTTGATGCCCGACTGGCTGCAATTATTCACAACCCTGCTCAGGTTACTAATCCTAATCAACCCTGGTAATTATGCTATAAATGTGGAAACCCAAATCACTACCGTAACCGATGCCCTAAACTAAACAGAGATCAAGACCCTCCAGTTACTTACCAGCAAGCCCCACCATTTAAATGTTGTATGCCTTTAATTCTATGTATTGACACTTTTTGGATTCAAGTAATAAATTCAAGTAATATCATAACATCTGCATGCATATTTGTTTGAATGTGAACTGATTGCTATATCTATAATCATACTTGCTTACCTGTACAACAATTTGTTGACTACCAAACAATCTACACAACGATTGGTGGAGGTCATCATGTCTTTCCAACAGTCGGGGAGAGGCCCTACCACCTGCTCAACGACTGGTGGAGACTATCCGACCTGCTCAACAATCGGTAGAGTCATAGAGAGACGCAAAACCCTAATGTAAGGTAAATTGGTGATTACGGTCCGGAACGTAATCATGAATTTACAGGTACGTTAAGGTGGTGTGGAATACTATCAAGATTTTCAGTAGTTAACCAAATGTAAACATTAGATATCTAGTAGTTCATTTAGTAGCTCAACTCACACGTGACACGCCTCTTATCCACGCTATTCGAGACTGGTTACTCTATTCATTGTCATGCCCTAACATAAAATTCTTCAAGTCACACTTGTCCTAAATTTTATCCAATCCCCTTCAACCCTGTGTTTTCAATAAACTTCGGGACGAAGTTTTCAAAAGTAGGGGAGACTGTAACATCGCAAAATTTTTCCCCCAAATTTTTATATAAACGCCCTTATTTTTGTTACATTTTAAAAATGTAAAGTCTTTATTTTTTTTCCCTCATTCACAACATATATATATATATATATATATTGTAATAATAATAATAATTATTATAATAATAATAATAATAATAATAATAATAATAATAATAATAATAATAATAATAATAGTAAATGTAACACAAATCAAAATTTATTTGTAGAGTTATTTTCCTGCTCAAGCCCATCTAAAGTTCCTGAACAAATCTCGAGCCCACACACCCCAGCCCAATTAGTCGGCCCATCTGAAACCTAGCCCAACCCCTCCTCCTTTGGTACCACGGTTTAATTAAAAAAAAAATAATGTTCCAGTTGAGGCTCGAACCCGGGTTGCTCACCAACCCAACACAACCACACAACCACTACGCTACTTATGCAGTTTGTTAGTAATCTGATGCATTAATACCTTTATACGCGCATTCAATTCTTTCTTTCTTGTCTGCAACTCGCATCAGCAGCAGCGAATCTGGTTTCTTTATTTCTTTTTTTCCTTTGACCAATTAATCAACTTAATTAATGCGAAAATTATCTTGGTTGACTTGGAATCACAATCATCGGCCTACACACGGCTAATCAATCACCAAATCATACCAATTATAATTATAAACGCGTCATAATTGATTCAAGGTCAACCATTACCATTTTGAACACCAAGATGTTATCCCTATAAATTGATCATCCTAGAACCTTGTACACTCGCTCACATATCTCTCCTAACCTCCAATCATTCTGAAACACTCTAAATAATTATTATTGTTCGTCGTTTGACTTTTACTTTGACTCGGCATTCATACTCAATTCATAATTGTAAGTTTGATTTTTCCAGTGGATTTTGATTATCGGCATTCACACATCATTAACCCTAAGTTTAATCAGGGTATTGATGTGTGAATCCCTTGATTGGAAAAGCTAGGGCTCGAAATCTTAATTTGGGGATGAAACTGATTTTTCATAATGTATTTATTTTATTAAAACAGGTCTAAATCACAACCACAGGCCTAGGCCAAGTGGTTGTGATCCTTGCTTGTAACCAAGGGGACCCGAGTTCGAGTCCCGGCTAGAACACCCTTTTTCCACATTTTTCTTTTTCTAAAACAAACCATTTATAATTATTTATTATACATTTAAATCTTGTAAATTCATTTTTAAATAGTAAAACCTTTTTATAAATTCTACAAAAATTATATTATGTTGATCTGATGAAAATGTTCAACACCCAATTTTTAGTTTTCAAAAATTTATTTATTTAATTTATATAATAAATAAATCAAGTTTATTCCATTTTATTTATAAAAATCTATAAAAATATCAAAACGATCTTATTAATTTCCACAAAAATTATTTTAAGTTTTTATAACATTAAGCTTTTCAGAAATGATTTTTAATTCTGAAAAATCATTTATTTAATATTTTTAAGCAATTTTTGTTAGATTTAATCATATTTAATTCATAATAAATCCAATTTTCATCATTTTTGCACCAAAATTTTATACAAATTATTTTTAATCATTTAGAACAGAAATATGATTTTTAAAATAGAAAATCTTTAATTTTAGTATTTTTGAATATTAAAGTTAAATATTGGCTATTTATAATAAATAGATTTAATAATCTATTTTAAAGAAAATAATTTTACAAAAATTATTTTTATACTTTAAACACATTCTTGTGACCATCCTAGATTTAACATTTATAAAAAGATTTTTAGTTATTTATTTACTAAATTTCTCTCAATTGGCGAATATTTTTTAATATTAATCAAACGAACAATTGTCCCCAATTCGAAGCCCTAGAACTTATACATTTGTAGACTTGATAGACTTAGACATATTTATTACCTCATTTTAGGGTGATACTTGATACATTTGGTCAACACATTTCTCAACAGATATAACATTTTACCAAGGTGAGTTTTACATAGCCCCTTTTCTATTTATCACCATTTTTGGGGTGAAACATGTTTATAACATCATCATTGCAATTCAATCATCAATGTGTCTATGTGTTTTCTATGTTGCATTATGTCTTGAGCATGATTAGAGTAAGCACCATTCTAGCATAATCATTAACATTGATCAGCCGGCGGTATACATTGATAGATCTATTGGACTGACAATCCCACCCGGATACGTGCCTCCTACAAAGGTTACGTGGGTGTTTGTTATCGTATAACATATTGGACCATGAGCGTATGGTATGTATCATTTTATAACAGTCATCAGGGTTGATTATGCACTCGATTTATTTCTAGTATGTTCTCACATATGGACTAGATTGACATGACACATGAATTGCACAACATTTTATTCAATCATCAAAAACCTATGTAATTCTCACCAACTTTTGTTGACCCAAATATTTTCAACTTAACATGTTTCAGGTTCTACTTGCTTGACGAATTGCTTAAAGATATGTGCATAGTTCATTCAATTTGATGTACAAATTCTAGAACATTTGTATGTAAGTTATTTAAATCATTTATGAAACTTATTATTCACCATGAGCTACTGAACAATCATCATTACGTGGCACCCCGATGTTTCCGCCATCGGTTGGGGTGTTACATCCTACTGAAGTCCGACAGTTTCTTGGCCATGCGGGTTACTATAGAAGATTCATCGAGAATTTTTCTAAGAAAGCACAGTCCTTGACCATGCTAACCCAAAAGAATAAAAAGTTCGAGTGGACCGAAAAACAAGAGTCGACTTTTCAATTGTTGAAGGAGAAATTATGTGGCGCTCCAGTATTAGGTCTTGGCACCGGAACTGGTAATGGCATCCTCACAGGCATTGGGAATGACTTGCAATGCTTCAGCATATCTATTTGCCTTGACCTGAAAAATTATAACAATGAGTATGCGAAATTTCATAGTAGAAGCAAACAGAAACGTGGTTCGGTTATAACCATATGTATGATTGTTGGATTGTTTATGCAGTGTTATAACATGCTTTTAAGTTTTAAGTATCTAACACTTATAATTCATCTAAGGTTAATGGTTTTATAAATTGTTCGGTTGACTTAGTTGGGGTCGGATAACACACACTACAGGTGAAAGATTATATCTCTAACATGTTGTAGTAGGCCGTTCTTATGCTTGCTGATAAAGAACAGAACATTAAGCAGCTTTGTGATATTCCTGCTGTGACGGGTTAAGGTTTGCCCAGCCATTAAAGGTTTCACAAATCAATGTTAAATGTTAATTAAAGAGGCTCGGGTAATGTATGGATTAGGTGCTAATAGTGGGCACAGTGACTATCAAAATATAGTTAAATGTTAGATACTTAAGAGAGACCTGCAACCTTTCCATCAAGTCCTTGCTCCCCGGAAAAAAAAAACAAGGAATATACACACACCAACCTTTCTATCAAGCGCATGGGGTTGCCTGATGTGTTCCCTGAAGATTTGCCGGGGTTGCCACCACCTCGACAAGTCGAGTTCCGTATTGATCTTGCTCCTGGAGCTATTCCTGTAGTGCGATCGCCATATCGCTTAGCTCCGTCTGAAATGCAGGAACTATCCAACCAATTGCAGGAATTGTTGGATAAAGGTTTCATAAGACCAAGTTTCTCACCTTGGGGAGCTCCTGTCTTATTCGTAAAGAAGAAAGATGGCACTTTTCGTATGTGCATCGATTATCGGGAGTTGAATAAATTAACCATTAAGAAACGCTATCCCCTTCCCAGGATTGATGATTTGTTCGATCAACTCCAAAGATCCAGTTTTTACTCCAAGATCGATCTACGATCCGGTTATCGTCAACTTCATATCCAAGAGAAAAATGTACCAAAAACAGCTTTTAGAACTCGTTATGGTCATTATGAGTTCTTAGTGATGCCGTTTGGTTTAACCAACGCACCCGCAGTTTTCATGGACTTGATGAATCGTGTGTGCAAGCCTTACTTGGACAAGTTCGTTATTGTATTTATTGATGATATATTGATTTATTCTCGCACCAAGAAAGATCATGAAAATCACCTTCGTTTGATTTTGCAATTATTGCTCAAGGAGAAGCTCTATGCCAAATTCTCAAAATGTGACTTCTGGATTCGAGAGGTTCATTTCTTAGGCCACGTGGTGAATGAAAAAGGTATACATGTCGATCCCGCCAAGATCGAGGCAATCAAAAATTGGGAAGCACCCAAGACTCCTACTGAAGTCCGACAGTTTCTTGGCCATGCGGGTTACTATAGAAGATTCATCGAGAATTTTTCTAAGAAAGCACAGTCCTTGACCATGCTAACCCAAAAGAATAAAAAGTTCGAGTGGACCGAAAAACAAGAGTCGACTTTTCAATTGTTGAAGGAGAAATTATGTGGCGCTCCAGTATTAGGTCTTGGCACCGGAACTGGTAATGGCATCCTCACAGGCATTGGGAATGACTTGCAATGCTTCAGCATATCTATTTGCCTTGACCTGAAAAATTATAACAATGAGTATGCGAAATTTCATAGTAGAAGCAAACAGAAACGTGGTTCGGTTATAACCATATGTATGATTGTTGGATTGTTTATGCAGTGTTATAACATGCTTTTAAGTTTTAAGTATCTAACACTTATAATTCATCTAAGGTTAATGGTTTTATAAAATTGTTCGGTTGACTTAGTTAAGGGGTCGGATTAACACACACTACAGGTTAGAAAGATTATCATCTCTAACATGTTTGTAGTAGGCCGTTCTTATGCTTGCTGATAAAGAACAGAACATTAAGCAGCTTTTGTGATATTTCCTGGGGAGCTCCTGTCTTATTCGTAAAGAAGAAAGATGGCACTTTTCGTATGTGCATCGATTATCGGGAGTTGAATAAATTGAAACGCTATCCCCTTCCCAGGATTGATGATTTGTTCGATCAACTCCAAAGATCCAGTTTTTACTCCAAGATCGATCTACGATCCGGTTATCGTCAACTTCATATCCAAGAGAAAAATGTACCAATTTTAGAACTCGTTATGGTCATTATGAGTTCTTAGTGATGCCGCTCGGGTAATGTATGGATTAGGTGCTAATAGTGGGCACAGTGACTATCAAATTCTCATATAGTTAAATGTTGAGATACATGTCGATCCCGCCAAGATCGAGGCAATCAAAAATTGGGAAGCACCCAAGACTCCTACTGAAGTCCGACACCTTTACTATAGAAGATTCATCGAGAGAAAGCACAGTCCTTGACCATGCCCCGGAAAAAAAAAAACGCTCCAGTATTAGGTCTTGGCACCGGAACTGGTAATGGCATCCTCACAGGCACTTGCAATGCTTCAGCATATCTATTTGCCTTGACCTGAAAAATTATAACAATGAGTATGCGAAATTTCATAGTAGAAGCAAACAGAAACGTGGTTCGGTTATAACCATATGTATGATTGTTGGATTGTTTATGCAGTGTTATAACATGCTTTTAAGTTTTAAGTATCTAACACTTATAATTCATCTAAGGTTAATGGTTTTATAAATTGTTCGGTTGACTTAGTTGGGGTCACACACACTCAGGTGAAAGATTATATCAAGTTGTAGTAGGCCGTTCTTATGCTTGCTGATAAAGAACAGAACATTAAGCAGCTTTGTGATATTCCTGCTGTGACGGGTTAAGGTTTGCCCAGCCATTAAAGGTTTCACAAATCAATGTTAAATGTTAATTAAAGAGGCTCGGGTAATGTATGGATTAGGTGCTAATAGTGGGCACAGTGACTATCAAAATATAGTTAAATGTTAGATACTTAAGAGAGACCTGCATTTCCATCAAGTCCTTGCTCCCCGGAAAAAAAAAAACAAGGAATATACACACACCAACCTTTCTATCAAGCGCATGGGGTTGCCTGATGTGTTCCCTGAAGATTTGCCGGGGTTGCCACCACCTCGACAAGTCGAGTTCCGTATTGATCTTGCTCCTGGAGCTATTCCTGTAGTGCGATCGCCATATCGCTTAGCTCCGTCTGAAATGCAGGAACTATCCAACCAATTGCAGGAATTGTTGGATAAAGGTTTCATAAGACCAAGTTTCTCACCTTGGGGAGCTCCTGTCTTATTCGTAAAGAAGAAAGATGGCACTTTTCGTATGTGCATCGATTATCGGGAGTTGAATAAATTAACCATTAAGAAACGCTATCCCCTTCCCAGGATTGATGATTTGTTCGATCAACTCCAAAGATCCAGTTTTTACTCCAAGATCGATCTACGATCCGGTTATCGTCAACTTCATATCCAAGAGAAAAATGTACCAAAAACAGCTTTTAGAACTCGTTATGGTCATTATGAGTTCTTAGTGATGCCGTTTGGTTTAACCAACGCACCCGCAGTTTTCATGGACTTGATGAATCGTGTGTGCAAGCCTTACTTGGACAAGTTCGTTATTGTATTTATTGATGATATATTGATTTATTCTCGCACCAAGAAAGATCATGAAAATCACCTTCGTTTGATTTTGCAATTATTGCTCAAGGAGAAGCTCTATGCCAAATTCTCAAAATGTGACTTCTGGATTCGAGAGGTTCATTTCTTAGGCCACGTGGTGAATGAAAAAGGTATACATGTCGATCCCGCCAAGATCGAGGCAATCAAAAATTGGGAAGCACCCAAGACTCCTACTGAAGTCCGACAGTTTCTTGGCCATGCGGGTTACTATAGAAGATTCATCGAGAATTTTTCTAAGAAAGCACAGTCCTTGACCATGCTAACCCAAAAGAATAAAAAGTTCGAGTGGACCGAAAAACAAGAGTCGACTTTTCAATTGTTGAAGGAGAAATTATGTGGCGCTCCAGTATTAGGTCTTGGCACCGGAACTGGTAATGGCATCCTCACAGGCATTGGGAATGACTTGCAATGCTTCAGCATATCTATTTGCCTTGACCTGAAAAATTATAACAATGAGTATGCGAAATTTCATAGTAGAAGCAAACAGAAACGTGGTTCGGTTATAACCATATGTATGATTGTTGGATTGTTTATGCAGTGTTATAACATGCTTTTAAGTTTTAAGTATCTAACACTTATAATTCATCTAAGGTTAATGGTTTTATAAATTGTTCGGTTGACTTAGTTGGGGTCGGATAACACACACTACAGGTGAAAGATTATATCTCTAACATGTTGTAGTAGGCCGTTCTTATGCTTGCTGATAAAGAACAGAACATTAAGCAGCTTTGTGATATTCCTGCTGTGACGGGTTAAGGTTTGCCCAGCCATTAAAGGTTTCACAAATCAATGTTAAATGTTAATTAAAGAGGCTCGGGTAATGTATGGATTAGGTGCTAATAGTGGGCACAGTGACTATCAAAATATAGTTAAATGTTAGATACTTAAGAGAGACCTGCAACCTTTCCATCAAGTCCTTGCTCCCCGGAAAAAAAAAACAAGGAATATACACACACCAACCTTTCTATCAAGCGCATGGGGTTGCCTGATGTGTTCCCTGAAGATTTGCCGGGGTTGCCACCACCTCGACAAGTCGAGTTCCGTATTGATCTTGCTCCTGGAGCTATTCCTGTAGTGCGATCGCCATATCGCTTAGCTCCGTCTGAAATGCAGGAACTATCCAACCAATTGCAGGAATTGTTGGATAAAGGTTTCATAAGACCAAGTTTCTCACCTTGGGGAGCTCCTGTCTTATTCGTAAAGAAGAAAGATGGCACTTTTCGTATGTGCATCGATTATCGGGAGTTGAATAAATTAACCATTAAGAAACGCTATCCCCTTCCCAGGATTGATGATTTGTTCGATCAACTCCAAAGATCCAGTTTTTACTCCAAGATCGATCTACGATCCGGTTATCGTCAACTTCATATCCAAGAGAAAAATGTACCAAAAACAGCTTTTAGAACTCGTTATGGTCATTATGAGTTCTTAGTGATGCCGTTTGGTTTAACCAACGCACCCGCAGTTTTCATGGACTTGATGAATCGTGTGTGCAAGCCTTACTTGGACAAGTTCGTTATTGTATTTATTGATGATATATTGATTTATTCTCGCACCAAGAAAGATCATGAAAATCACCTTCGTTTGATTTTGCAATTATTGCTCAAGGAGAAGCTCTATGCCAAATTCTCAAAATGTGACTTCTGGATTCGAGAGGTTCATTTCTTAGGCCACGTGGTGAATGAAAAAGGTATACATGTCGATCCCGCCAAGATCGAGGCAATCAAAAATTGGGAAGCACCCAAGACTCCTACTGAAGTCCGACAGTTTCTTGGCCATGCGGGTTACTATAGAAGATTCATCGAGAATTTTTCTAAGAAAGCACAGTCCTTGACCATGCTAACCCAAAAGAATAAAAAGTTCGAGTGGACCGAAAAAACAAGAGTCGACTTTTCAATTGTTGAAGGAGAAATTATGTGGCGCTCCAGTATTAGGTCTTGGCACCGGAACTGGTAATGGCATCCTCACAGGCATTGGGAATGACTTGCAATGCTTCAGCATATCTATTTGCCTTGACCTGAAAAATTATAACAATGAGTATGCGAAATTTCATAGTAGAAGCAAACAGAAACGTGGTTCGGTTATAACCATATGTATGATTGTTGGATTGTTTATGCAGTGTTATAACATGCTTTTAAGTTTTAAGTATCTAACACTTATAATTCATCTAAGGTTAATGGTTTTATAAATTGTTCGGTTGACTTAGTTGGGGTCGGATAACACACACTACAGGTGAAAGATTATATCTCTAACATGTTGTAGTAGGCCGTTCTTATGCTTGCTGATAAAGAACAGAACATTAAGCAGCTTTGTGATATTCCTGCTGTGACGGGTTAAGGTTTGCCCAGCCATTAAAGGTTTCACAAATCAATGTTAAATGTTAATTAAAGAGGCTCGGGTAATGTATGGATTAGGTGCTAATAGTGGGCACAGTGACTATCAAAATATAGTTAAATGTTAGATACTTAAGAGAGACCTGCAACCTTTCCATCAAGTCCTTGCTCCCCGGAAAAAAAAAACAAGGAATATACACACACCAACCTTTCTATCAAGCGCATGGGGTTGCCTGATGTGTTCCCTGAAGATTTGCCGGGGTTGCCACCACCTCGACAAGTCGAGTTCCGTATTGATCTTGCTCCTGGAGCTATTCCTGTAGTGCGATCGCCATATCGCTTAGCTCCGTCTGAAATGCAGGAACTATCCAACCAATTGCAGGAATTGTTGGATAAAGGTTTCATAAGACCAAGTTTCTCACCTTGGGGAGCTCCTGTCTTATTCGTAAAGAAGAAAGATGGCACTTTTCGTATGTGCATCGATTATCGGGAGTTGAATAAATTAACCATTAAGAAACGCTATCCCCTTCCTAGGATTGATGATTTGTTCGATCAACTCCAAAGATCCAGTTTTTACTCCAAGATCGATCTACGATCCGGTTATCGTCAACTTCATATCCAAGAGAAAAATGTACCAAAAACAGCTTTTAGAACTCGTTATGGTCATTATGAGTTCTTAGTGATGCCGTTTGGTTTAACCAACGCACCCGCAGTTTTCATGGACTTGATGAATCGTGTGTGCAAGCCTTACTTGGACAAGTTCGTTATTGTATTTATTGATGATATATTGATTTATTCTCGCACCAAGAAAGATCATGAAAATCACCTTCGTTTGATTTTGCAATTATTGCTCAAGGAGAAGCTCTATGCCAAATTCTCAAAATGTGACTTCTGGATTCGAGAGGTTCATTTCTTAGGCCACGTGGTGAATGAAAAAGGTATACATGTCGATCCCGCCAAGATCGAGGCAATCAAAAATTGGGAAGCACCCAAGACTCCTACTGAAGTCGACAGTTTCTTGGCCATGCGGGTTACTATAGAAGATTCATCGAGAATTTTTCTAAGAAAGCACAGTCCTTGACCATGCTAACCCAAAAGAATAAAAAGTTCGAGTGGACCGAAAAACAAGAGTCGACTTTTCAATTGTTGAAGGAGAAATTATGTGGCGCTCCAGTATTAGGTCTTGGCACCGGAACTGGTAATGGCATCCTCACAGGCATTGGGAATGACTTGCAATGCTTCAGCATATCTATTTGCCTTGACCTGAAAAATTATAACAATGAGTATGCGAAATTTCATAGTAGAAGCAAACAGAAACGTGGTTCGGTTATAACCATATGTATGATTGTTGGATTGTTTATGCAGTGTTATAACATGCTTTTAAGTTTTAAGTATCTAACACTTATAATTCATCTAAGGTTAATGGTTTTATAAATTGTTCGGTTGACTTAGTTGGGGTCGGATAACACACACTACAGGTGAAAGATTATATCTCTAACATGTTGTAGTAGGCCGTTCTTATGCTTGCTGATAAAGAACAGAACATTAAGCAGCTTTGTGATATTCCTGCTGTGACGGGTTAAGGTTTGCCCAGCCATTAAAGGTTTCACAAATCAATGTTAAATGTTAATTAAAGAGGCTCGGGTAATGTATGGATTAGGTGCTAATAGTGGGCACAGTGACTATCAAAATATAGTTAAATGTTAGATACTTAAGAGAGACCTGCAACCTTTCCATCAAGTCCTTGCTCCCCGGAAAAAAAAAACAAGGAATATACACACACCAACCTTTCTATCAAGCGCATGGATCGCGGATTTAGCTTCAAGGCTTATAAAGGGGGAGAAGAAGGCTTTTTTCCTTGCTTTTCCTCGGTTTCAAAAATCCAAGGGGTGCTATTGAAAATTTTTATGGGGTGCGGATGGGATAAACACGTATATATAAATACTAAAAAAAAAATTCAAGGTGGGCGACCGCACCCCTTTGCCAGAGTGTGTGTCCGCCAATGAGTATCAGAGATATATTCAACAGTTGAACCAACAAAAAAAGAAAACAACCAACCAAACTAAGGATTGCAAACGAACTGAGCTTTTATCAAACTACTCAAACTCAGCTTAAGCTCAAATCTGTTTGATTTGAGTTTTTTGTTAGTCATGGTCTATTGATGGACAATACGTTAAAAGGTGGGATTATCAACACACATTTTGTTAGTTGGGACCGGTGACCGCCAATAGCTGAGCTCCATGAACAAGAAGAGAAAGGAAAATGGAGCAGGTCAACTGACGTGCAAGGCGGTTAAGACGCCTGTCTTCGTATGCATAGGTGATGGTCGTATATACTAGCCAAATACTCATGTCATACAACAAGATACAAAATTTATATATAGGTGGTAATCAGGCATATCATTTTTCCCTGCATGGCCACATACATGGTTCTCACTGTTTCTTTTTTTTTTTTTTTTTCGTTTTTCCCAAATCGAGTGGAACCCACAGAGGTAGGCTGGATCCGCTACTGGCGGTGAATGGTGATGGTTGCATCTAGTCATGGAGTAGGGGTTCCACCAGAGAAGCCACTTAAACAGGTTTCCTAGAAGTAACAGGTTGCATCTTTACGCCCTATTAAGTCAACAAATTTTCCAAAACGACCTATTATATCTTGAACCCAGTTTGACCAGTTACATGAACAGGTCTAACCCGTCCGTTTTCCAGGCTTAGCTCAGAGGTTTGCATCATGACATGAAGCTCAAAAAAAATAAAAATAAAAACATTGAACAAAACAGTGATTTTCATAAACCAAACACATGAGAAGCATCCAACAAAGTCACAATCTTTAATAGCCTAATTAACACAATCAAGCACAACAGACAAGTTGACTTGGGCACATAACCACGCTCTCTAACCTTCCACATCATCAAATCCAGGCTCCGGAACAGGTATTTGATCCTCATAGGCATCGGGAATGGCATCCAACGCTTCAGCATACCTATTTGCCTTGACCTGAAAAATTATAACAGGTGAGCATGCCAAGTTTCATATTAGAAGCAAACAGAATATAGTGTTGACAACCGTGAAATATATGAATACAGGAAATGCGTGCAAGGCCAACTTATGAATTATGACTACAGTAATGCATGCGTGTGTGTGTGTGTGTGTGTGAGAGAGAGAGAGAGAGAGAGAGAGAGAGACACTTAGGCGCTAATAGTGAGCACAAGAGACGGGCTAAGCTTTAGGTCCATTTTGAACATGAGTACAGTATTGTGGTTCTAACCGGTAATTGAATGGCCAAAGAAAATATGGAGACTAGAAAGAAATCTAGAGAGATATATTGAGACCATATTTCTGCAAATCTTTTCTAAAACATCAACTGACTTACAAAAGTTATAAATACTCAAAAGATAAATAACTACCCATTACTAAGATCATGCACAGTAGACCACTATATGCAACAACCATGTAAATAATAATAAAAAAAAAGTGCAACTTAATTGAATTAAACATGCAAACAGTAATTGACTTTAACAAACATGCAGACCCACTTCATTGTCACTTTCAACCATACTCCCATGTAGGCACGTGTCTTACAGATATGGATGATAAAATATACAGTTGAAGATTTGGGAAGGCGTAACACCATATGTAATCCAGAATTGTTGAACTCTTTCAAGATCATAAAATTAGTTGTTTTGGAAGTTGCTTTTGTTATATACTTGGTTTAAAAAAGCAAACCTAAGGCACTGTATACTCGAGGCAAAGAAAAAATGCCTCAAAACCTCCACCGCTCCACGATGCAATTCCCCCTTGACCCTGCCATTTGTTGGGTTTGGTAGTACTTAGCTTATATAAGCATGCACTCCGCCCCAATGACACCTTAGTACTTAGCTTATACGAGGGTGCACTTCACACTTGTGTGATTATATATAATGCATTCTCAAGCTCAATCCAGGCAAAATTTGTTATGATATGTACAGTGGTCATAAAAACAATACCAACAATTAGAACTCACCTGTGTTCTCTTGATGGTACTCGTGGCCCGTCTTTTTCTCTGCGATCTCTCATGAAAATGGGGAGATACAAGACTTTCCACGTATATTTGTGCTCCAAAGAACATCTGGTTATTGCAGAACCAATAATTATGTGACGATATTTCATGACACAAGGGCCTATTATTTGGAATGTAATTCTTCAATGGTTTTATGATGTGCACAGCGTAATCCTTGATCGGACGTTCCCACCCAAACATTTCCCAAGACTGTTCCTTATTCATTACCCAAAGCACATAGACAAATCCATCTCGGAATATGCATAAACACTCATTCATAGTCCCCAATCGCATCAACAAGGGCTGCAGAATATATAGCTGGTGGAATCTCACATCTTCTGGTCCAGGGACTTCCAGAAACTTCTCCTCCGAAAAATGAAATGAAAGAATTACATTTTTCTTTTCGGACGAAGTATCATTGGCAAACCAATGAAGGGCCCCCTTGCATAAGACACCGACTCTACTAGTAAAAACATAATCAATCTCGCCGATAACTTTCCAAGTGTTGGATCTCAAGCTAAATACTTGAAAACATGTATGATTCTCATCTTTCTGGAACCCTAGGACAAGTTTATAATCATCCGTCGATGATTCATAACCAAAGCCCCAACACAAAGAATCATTTTTAGGAATTCGGGCCTTGGTTACCTTCCTTACCTCCCTAGTCGAAGGATTAACTACTAGAATTTCAGTAGGGGAAGGGGAGACGCATACCAAACCATTAGACGAACCAAGTAGATGGCGGTCATTGAGGCCAAAGAAGTTGTGGTCAATCTCATAGTGCCGCAATAAAATGTATTCGGCTTCTTTAGACATAATAATTCTTCGGTGTCCAAATCTCTCATCATCACGATCACGATCATGTTGATGATTGAGATGGGCTTTAATGAAACGTGGATTCGACAACAAAGATGACCAAGACTTGCACACACTCTTGCACCGGAGGACATCTTTGACATCCAATCTTTTAAGTATCTCCTCTTCAATTGCATACAAAGGATGTGCCATTGAAACCCTAGGTTTAGCAACGGGTCCAGAAAGGGGAAAAAGAGGACGCGTGTGTGTGGTGACGGAGATGGGTTGTATTAAATTGAGAGACTTATTTTGACAATTACTTTATAAGGGGGTATGATAAATGCCACCGACATAAAGACAAATCATGGTTATGGAAGTTTTCACCATCACATTACCGATTTAGATATATATTTTATCATGAAACTTACCAAGAGTGCCATTTACAAATTCAATCTATAAGACCAATGTAATCTATTAATAACCGAAATCATATGAATAATTTATATCCAACTATTTATCATCAACATGAAAGAAAAAAAGAAAGAAAATTAAATACTTACAAACCGCACAGTGTCATCACCAAGGTTTTAGTAAGCTATTTGCATTGACTCTATTTCTTCATCATCATTGTGCTCTGAACTGTTAGCCAAGAACAGGTAATCACAACCATCAATAAGATTATCAGTCTCATCATGACCAATGCTAATAATTTGTTTGCATAGTTGAAACAAAGGATAAAGCCTAGCATTTTAGATTGATACTGAATCATACAGGCACAAGCTAATAAATTGTATGCATAGCTATTAGTCTATTACAGTATTAGTAAACTTAAACAACCACTAAGCTTAATCGAATATTCCATGCATTAATAGTTGTTAGCTTATTCAGAAATCATAGAGGGGTTTCAGTCAGTCTGAATCATTTTCTAAAGGTATCAAATATTCCATGCATTTATAGTCATTTGTTACTCGTAAATTAGTCTTTGATTTTGTAAAGTTAAAGCGCATCCGGTTGCTGGAAAGAGGAAAGAGGGGGCTTTGCAACAGAGAAAGATATTTCTTTTACTAATAAACTTACTGCATATGCTTAGTGGTTCCATCGAACATTGAATACTTACCAAGAGTGGGCGTTTTACGTTTACAAACTCAATCTATAAGCATGGATATTAAGGCTTCTGATCTATAATTAACCAAATTAATACAAAGAAACCATCTACATATTGAATAATATTTCTTAACAGCAGAGCAAGAAAGAGAAGAAATACTTACAAACAAGACAGTGTAATCAGCAAGGTTTAATTGGGCTATTATTTGCAGCATTCCCACTGTCTTCATCGTGCTCTGAACAAGATTTAGACAAAAACAAGTCATCCAAACCATGAGTATGATTATTTATTTATTATTTTTATTTTTTTGAGAAGAGAAAGCATACCAAGCTGACTATATATGATATCATAAAGATAAATTTTACAGCTGGATGGCAGGCAAACGGGCAACAAGTTGTGCCGCGACCCCCTTGTTAGTTTCAATGAGATTGAATTCATGCTTGTTTGTTATTGTTAGCTACTTTATTCCCCATTCCCCAATCACTGTTAATGACTGTTAGTTGTCTTAACTTGAAACCCGACAAAAGTTAAGGACTGTCCATCACACAGTCAAACAGAATTTACTATGAGTTATGTTTTTAAATTATTTCAGTCTAAACAGCCACTTAGCTTAATTGAATATTCCAGGTATGCATAGTTGTAACTTGTAAGCATATTGAGAGATCATAAGGAAAGAGAGGTTCTTCATACCATAATCAATACCATGAACTCATGAAGCACAACAACATAAGGCACTCACAAAGTAACAAAGTTCAATACCATGGCTAACTTGGACAGCTTCTACAGTTCTACATCATCTAAGTCCGGCACTGGAACCGGTACTGGCTTTGACATGGATACAGTGCTACAACACGATTATTGAGGCATAAGAGAGTAATGAAAGTTGCTATAATTTTCAGAAACTGTAATGAAGTCTATTAACCCTTCATGAAATACAAGGTAAAGTGCTTACCTTAATTAATATTTGATTGCAATATAATCCAACTGGAGACATAAAAAGACTTACCTGGGTGAGGGAGATGTGAAGCTATAACATTTTTTTTTTTTTTGTGCAATTTAAAGTGGCAATAAGTAATTGATAATATTTATAAATTTCTGAATTTATATGGTGATCAGAAATGGATAATCAAGTAAAAGAGTTGCACAAAATCACTCACCGGTGGTAGTCCCTACTAAAGCAATCAAATCGTCTCCGGCTAAAAATTAGGGCTATATTCTGGCAAACACCAACTGTAATTACAAAACAGATTAAATAGAAAAAAAAAAAACTTATATATGTTAATGCGTTTGCCGGGAGTCTAACCGTTGGACTACAAACGCACATTTGAATACCTTAAATTAGAAAAATGTCCAATATAGATCTAAGTTTTATGATATCCAATAGTATTCTGCAAGAGATGCATTGATCAGATCGTTTTTAAAAGGTAAGTCTTAGGGTTGAGACGCAGACAGGGGTATCAATTCCTAACACAACACGAGAATAATTAAATTTTGGGTTTCAATGTATAACTCGTTTAAATTCGGGTGGATTCGTGACCTCATGTTTACACGTTTAATCATATGGGTCATGTTTGGGCTGATTGAACAATATATTTCGTATGATTACTCACCAGCTTGCTTAAGTCATTATTACAAACGGTTTACAACTCACTTACAACTTGCTAAGCAATTTACAACCACTCAACCCCATTTGATTAGTTTACATCAATGGGTTATACCTACGTGTTCGAAAACTAACTAACGTCGTGTTTATGAGTTGAAATTAAAGAAAAGAAGGGAAGTTGTAGAAAAGAAATTTTTGAATGTATTGGAAAGTTTAGTTGCTTATTTGTAGAGAGAAGTGGAAGTTAGGGCTGGCATAACAGGTTACACGAACCTGTTAAGAACACGACACGAAATCTAATCGTGTCATTTTTTCAAACACAAACACGAATCTATGTATAACATGTTAACACAATAAGGAACATGTTAGTTGTTTATTATTATTATTTTTTTAGAAGTAGAAGTAAGGAAAAAAAATGTGTTCTAATAGGGTTGTTAAACGAGTCGTTTTTGCGGGTCTAACCTGGATTATAAAATTTTAGACGAACCTAGGGGTGTAAACGAGCCGAACCGAGCCGGGCCCAAGCATGTCTGGGCTCGAGCTCGTCTTGGTTCGACCCTAATACTTTGAACTTGAACTCGGCTCGAAAATAAAACCCAAGGGCTCGAGCTCGGCCCGAAATAATTATTGAACAAATTAAAAGGAGTTAAAAGCTCAACTCGAGCTCGCTTTGATAGCTTAAACGGCCAAAACTCGGCTCGAACTCGGCTTGCCAATGTTAAATAGTAGGTATACTATATATAAAATAATAATAATAATATAAAATTTGTTTGAACTTGCGAGCCTAAACGGTCTTTGTATAAAAAGCTCGAGCTTGGGCTCGTTAAGGCTCGGCTCGTTCGAGCTTTTTACGGATCCGACCCCGCGTAATTCTCGAGCCGTTGCACATCATTTACACCCTAGACGAACCCGAAGACAACACGAAATTCTGCGGGTTGACCTGAATATAAACCATTTGACCCGATTTATTTTTGTTTTTTGGCTTCTAATATTATTTTAAAATTAAAACCTTACAAGAAAAATAGAAATGTATATAAAAATATATCATTATTATAAAATCTTATGTTAATTTTTTAAGTTATAATTATAGTATAAAATACTAGACAAAAACTAGAATATAATATAAAGGGAAAATGGTGAAACTAGCCATTTACCGAGTAGATTTACTAAACTAGCCCCCTCAGCCGTCTTTGGAAAGACGGTTCCCAGTTCCCGAGGCGTCTTAGCCGACTTCTGATCCTTTTTTTCCTACGGACCAATGAAACCCCGCCACATATCCGACAACCTGCGAGACGACTTAAAGTCGTCTCACTCGTCCCATTCCCGAGACGACTTTGAGACTTCCCTCAGCCCGAGACGACTTAAAGACGGCCCTTCCATTTCCCGAGATGACTTTAAGTCGTCTCGCAGGTTGTCGGACACGTGTCGGGGTTTAATTGGTCTGTAGTAAGACAGAATCAAAAGACGGCTGAGACGCCTCGGGAACTGGGAACCGTCTTTCCGAAGACGGCCGAGGGGGCTAGTTTGGTAAATCCACTCGATCAATGAGTTTCGCCATTTTCCATAATATAAAATTATAAATAGGTTAAATCGGTAAACCAACCAACTCATCAGATTGAACCATACTTGACCCGTTTAGCTAAACAAGTTGCCAAGTTTGACCTTTAACCCATTTAAACCAAACCTGATCTTGTTGGTTTTTTTTAGAGAGAAATGAAAAGAAGAAGAAAAGAAAAGAAAAAAAGGGAAGTAATTTTGGGGTAAATTGATCCAGAAGAAAGTGGAGGGAAAACAGAGTTTTTTCCCTCTTTTTTTAAGCTTTAGGTTGGCGAATAGAGCGTTTAAAAGAGAGTGACTGTACTGTAGAGATATATAGAAAGGGTTGGGTTTGAAGCAAATGAGGAGATCCATTCCATTCCAGTTTTGAGCAAGAATGAAAGAAAGAAACGTCGTCCAGGCTGACGGATCGATATATTAAAAGGTAGCAGCATTTCATGTCAATTGTTTCTTGCTTTTCATGATTAAAGTTTCATGTAAATTAGGGTTCTACCAGATTTAGGGCTTTTTTTTTATTTTTTTTAATTAATATGTTAAGTGTTGTCTTTTACTTTCAAAACTATAATCTTAATTTTATTTATGATTGATGAAGAAACTTGCCTGCATAGCTAATTAGCCACACGTATAATGACAGCCATGAGCTCTTCATTAACTTTTGGGCTTTTGTTCATTGTTAATTTACTGACTTTGACATCTAATCAAATAATTAGCCAATGATCTCCAGCCGAGCTGGTTTGAGGTAGGGTGGGTTTTCCCTTAGGGGTTCCCATCCTGGGGGTAGGTCACAGTTTCGATTCATGCACACAAAAAAAAAATTCCACGTGACGGTTTGAGCATAGGCAAGGAGGACACCGGTGTGTGGGTAGGGATTCGAACCTGGGACCGCTAGATTAGGGTTGTACAAGGATTTCCACTGAACTAAGCCTTTAAAAAAAACCTAATCAAATAATGAAATGCAGTCTAATGTTTTTAATTGTTTTAAGGCACCATTTGTTATTCTTGTTACCAAAATTAGAAATAATACAGTTCCAACAAGAAAGTAAACTGTTTTTAAAGCTATTATTTGAATCCCATAACCACTTGTATCTTGAGTTTTTAGTCTGTCCTATGCCCTAACTGTTTCGTGCAATCAAATTGCAGCTTATGGATCCAAAATAGATGACATGAACTTGGTGTTTTAGCAAACAGAAAGATGAGCATATATATATGTGAATTCTTATTTCTATACAGGTAGAGCTAAAAGAGAATGGATTCCAGACATGGTAAAATGAGAAAGAATGTAGAAGGCGATAGGCTAAGCAACTTGCCAGATGATCTTATCCATAAAATTCTCTCTTTTCTTGACATTAGAGAGGCAATTCAAACAAGTGCTTTGTCATCTAGATGGAGACATACTTGGACTTCGCTGCGTTGTCTCAATTTCTCATCAAGTACGTATTTTCGTACGTTGCTCCAGTTCGCCAAGTTTGTTAAACATGTTTTGGCTAACCGAAATAATCAAATAGAAGTGTCTTTTGTCAAGCTCCATTTTCGTGGAAAGGTTAGCCAGGTGTTTGTCAAAAAAATTTTGGAGTATGCATTCTCCCATAATGTCCAACAAATGGATATTTCTTGCTTACCCGAAAAGGAGATCGAGTTCCCTCTTTCTCTCTTCTGTTCTCAGTCTCTCAAGCATCTCACTTTGCACGGGTGGATTTGCGATTATTTCAACATGACCCCGCCTACTTGGGAGCTACAAGCTTTAACAACATTGAATCTCCATTGTGTCACATTAAATGATGATAGTACTAACAAGTGTGTTGGGTTTTTCTCCAACTTTACAAACTTAAAGAATCTCACCATAAGGGAGTGTAGACTCGTGGGCCTAAACGGTTTCAATATATGTCATCCTGGACTATCTAGTCTAACACTTGAAGATCGTTGTTACGGTGTCAATGTGGATACACCTCAACTCAAGAATCTCGCTATAAAAAATTGTTCTAGGATACATCTGATTTCCGCACCCAAGCTTTCCTCCTTGAAATATAAAGATTATTCTGATCCTTTGGACCTGCCTGCCGACCTTCTACTTTTGGAGAAGGTGGATATATGCATTTCCTGTGCTTCATCTGAAGGAAAGGCAACTGCTCATAAAATTGTTTGTATGCTTCAACAACTTCGTAGTGTCCAATTTCTTACACTTAACTCGGAACTTATCAAGGTATGTTGGTATTGGTCCTTAGTGTTATCATTCACATCTAACAAGGATTTTCATCTGTTAATTTAAACACTCTCGTGATTACGAAAAACATTAAAAAGTTATTGAGGTTAATTCTTTCTTTTCATACGATTATGATATTGCATTATTTTTGGTATGTTTTCAGCTTCTATCTTCATCCATAGAAATAATCGCAAACCAACCTTCTCCATTTGCCAACTTAAAGAGTTTAAAGATTTATCCAGCTTATACTCCGGATGAGCTAATGCAACCAAGAGTAAGTAGAAAGAAGGCGAAGCTAATGCAATCAAAAGTAACTATGTCTACTGAAGTTCGAAACTATTTGCTTAATAGTTCTCCGGGTGCCACCTTTACAATGGTTTCACATGAGGTACTTAATCCATAAAGTATACCTTTGTTGGTCGGGCCTCCCTTCTAGCGACTTGTTAGGAGGTTTGCCTTGGTTGTTTATAATACGAAAGCTGGTTTGTTAAAAAAAAAGTATACATTTGTCTTCCATACATTCTAATAAAAGGTCTGATTACCCAATGTTCATATTCAAGTAGAGCCTATGCGCTAAATTTGTAAAGTGTTACACTAGGAAGAGGATTTAATATATGTTTTGTGTTTATTATATGATCCATGTAAACCATGCAGGAGATCAGAGCTGTGAAGAATGTTATATCAGCACGGAACCTTACGACACAATTGGAAGACAAGTTGAAATTTTTTACTGAAACAGACATGACTAATATAAAGCAAGGCAAGACACCAATGGCAACGGTGCGTAAGCAAATTAAAGATCTGAAAAGCACAGTTTCAATGCTGTCGAGCATTAATGCATTATTGGAAAAGGTGCCTACATCCCACCAGTATAAGCTGGTAGCAAGGCTTCCTGGTTTGCGTGCAGAGGTTCAAACAATCATGAATTATATGGAGGATTGGGTGCAGATCCAATGTGATAAGAAGGTTCATGAACCTGCTACGTCATCGCAACCATCTTCATGATAAATAGTAAGTTCTTGATTTCCATATACTTTATTCTCCTTTATAGCAATTTGCAAACCTTCAGCACTTCGAGGGTGTTTGGGATTGAGTTTCAAAACAACTTATTGACTTATTGGCTTTTCCAAAAAGCCAATAAGTCAATAAGCTGTTTGTGTAACCCAAAATCACTTTCTGTTTTGACTTTTGGCTTTTGGCTTTTAAGGGTGGAAAAGCTGTTTTTGAAAAGTTAGAAATCCTGGCTTTTGGCTTTTGGCTTTTGACTTTTGGAAAAAAATTACAAATATACCACCCATACAACCAATATTCACAATAAGTTAAGCGAAACACTTAAAAAAACAACAATTTATTGACTTTTTGACGTTTCTCATCCCAAAAGCTAATCCAAGCACTTTTTTTAAAACTCCTTTTTAAAAAGTCATAAGCCAATAAGCACTTTTGACCAAAAGCACTTTTGCATCTCCAAACTCAATCCCAAACATTTTTCTTTTATTAAGGTGCCAAGTTACATAACATCCCTTGAACTTTAAGTTTTTGATAATGTCCAAACAAGCCCTCAAGAAAAAAGAAATATTAAACCATACCCTGGCCCATCCACCCGTACTTAGGTATCCGTGAGGACTGATGTCTCTGTCAAAGCACCCCACGGACATAGCCGTTCATTGAGTGTCCGTGAACTCCACATGGCATCCGTCGATCTTCATTGTGGTCTCAATATCACAGTTCCCAATAGATTTGTGTTTTGTTTTGTTTTCAGGTTCTTAATGGGCCAAGAGCTATGCCTGCGACAACTTGGGATGGACAGTGAAGTTTTATATTTATTGTGCTTATGGACTTGGCTTTTCAAGGATTTTTTTTTTTTTTTTTTGCTGCTGGTCAAATGATTTTTGGTTTGTAATATCTCTAGTTATGATACTTATCTATTGGACAATTTAGAAAAGCTATAATTGTTTTTGTACTATAGACTTCCTCTTGTTAAGTCAGTGCAAGGGGATACTTTACTATTTTGCTATTTATAAAGCCTCGTATGAAGATACTGAAGCCATGGAATTTCCGGAAAGGTTTCTTTGAGAAGGCGACGAGATTAATAGGAAGATTAGTTGGGTCATGTTGAGTTTTATAACTCGATCAAAAGACGATGAAGGTCTCATTTCTTTTAGTTTGGTTGTCCTTGCTAAATGGTTATTGGTTTTAAAAAGCACACCTAGCCTCATGTGACTCAAGGTGTAGGTGAGGCACACTCTTTTTGGCAAAAGCTTGGCTTGAGGCGCTGGAAAGGTACGTGCCTCATGTACATGCCCTTTTCTGTTCAACAGGTTTTTAAGTTGTACATGTAGGTGATTCATGTGCAAAAAGCTGACTGCTTTTGCGTTTCGTGTCTCGGTACACTTCTCGCTTTTTAAAATCAAGATGGTTGTGGAGGCTAAAATTGGATTAAATGGTTTTTGGTAATGGAAGAGGGTTGGGAACTCAGGAAGGTATATAGAGTAACCGGAGTTAAAAGATTTGATGATATTGAAGACTTTAGTTTTTCAAATAAGGAAGATTCTTGGACAAGGATCAGAGATGCTTCTGAGATTTTATCGGTTCACTCTTTGAGGAAAATTATGAGTTTTTGTAAAATCCTAAAACTTAGCAGTTTTGTTATAAAGTATCAAAAAATCATTATTTTATATTATTATCGAGATGATTTTATAAAAAAATTTTCCAACATAAATAAAAAATACATGTCGCTATCCTCTTGGGCATGTTGTCCACAAACGGACTATGAATAAGAGAGAATATTAACTTCGTTTGTTTGTTGATGATGTGACAAGCTTGCGTTACAAATTCCCTCTTATGTGGCATTCTTGCGTAGTTGCGTGTCAAATTCCATCAACAACAAACGGAGTTAGGATTTTGTTAGTCGTCTATTGATGGACAATATGTTAAAAGGTGGGATCATCAACAAACATTTCGTTAGTTGGGACCAGTGATCGCCAATAGTTGAGCCCCATGAACAAGAAAAGGAAAATGGAGCAGGTCAACTGATGTGGAAGGTGTTAAGACGCATGTCTTCCTATGCATAGGTGATGGTCGTATATAATACTCATGTCATACAACAAGATATAAAATTTATATATAGGTGGTAATCAGCCATATCATTTTTCCCTACATGGCCACATATTAGGTGGCAAAACAAGGATCCACAATTTTCCAATTTCAGTGGGTTCCTTTTAGTAATTCTTTTCCAAATCATACATGGTTCTTACTGTTTTTTTTTTCATCGAGTGGTTTCCTAGGAACCCACAAAGGTAGGCTAGATCCGTCACTGGCGGTGAATGGTGATGGTTGCATCTAGTCATGGAGTAGGGGTGGTGTGATGGTGGAGGGAGTGGGCGAGGGGATTAGATGTAACAAAAGTATATAAACAGAAAACGTATTTTACAGGTTTGAGTCAGATCAACATATTCATTCAAAATCTAATCAAATCCTGTAAAAGAAAGCAAAAATAGGAGTTCTTCTGAGGATCAACCAAACAAAGTTCCAACAAGAGATCTCCTTGGAGAAGCCACTTAAAAAGGTTTCCTAGAAGCAACAGGTTGCATCTTTACGCCCTATTAAGTAAACAAATTATACCATCAAACAAAACAATCAAAAGTTCTTACACTGTTCTGACCTATACCAAGCGGATCATTTTCCAAAACGACCTATTATATCTTGAACCCAGTTTGACCAGTTACATGAACAGGTCTAACCCGTCCGTTTTCCAGGCTTAGCTCAGAGGTTTGCATCATGACAAAAAAAAAAAAAACACACACACACACACACATTGAACTAAATAGTCATTTTCATAAACCAAACACACGAGAAGCATCCAACAAAGTCACAATCTTTAATAGCCTAGTTAACACAATCAAGCACAACAGACAAGACTACAACCAAGTAACAATCTTTAGAACACAATCTGGAAACCTTCAAGCACGAAATACCCAAAACCAAGGGTGTGGCTTTCTAAGCAGAGTCTTAAAACTAAGAAAAGTTGACTTGGGCACATTTTAAAACGCTCTCTAACCTTCCACATCATCAAATCCAGGCTCCGGAACAGGTATGGGATCCTCATAGGCATCGGGAATGGCATCCAAAGCTTCAGCATACCTATTTGCCTTGACCTGAAAAATTATAACAGGTGAGCATGCCAAGTTTCATATTAGAAGCAAACAGAATATAGTGTTGACAACCGTGAAATATATGAATACAGGAAATGCGTGCAAGGCCAACTTATGAATTATGACTACAGTAATGCATGCGTGTGTGTGTGTGTGAGAGAGAGAGAGAGAGAGAGAGAGAGAGACACTTAGGCTAAGCTTTAGGACCATTTTGAACATGAGTACAGTATGGTGGTTCTAACCGGTAATTGAATGGCCAAAGAAAATATGGAGACTAGAAAGAAATCTAGAGAGATATATTGAGACCATATTTCTGCAAATCTTTTCTAAAACATCAACTGACTTACAAAAGTTATAAATACTCAAAAGATAAATAACTATCCATTACTAAGATCATGCACAGTAGACCACTATATGCAACAACCATGTAAATAATTAAAAAAAGTGCAACTTAATTGAATTAAACATGCAAACAGTAATTGACCTTAACAAACATGCAGACCCACTTCGTTGTAACTTTCAACCATACTCCCATGTAGGCACGTATCATACAGATATGGATGATAAAATATACGGTTGAAGATTTGGGAAGACATAACACCCTATGTAATCCAGAATTGTTGAACTCTTTCAAGATCATACAATTAGTTGTTTTGGAAGTGGCTTTTGTTATATACTTGGTTTAAAAAAGCAAACCTAAGGCACTGTATACTCGAGGCAAAGAAAAAATGCCTCAAAACGTCAAGCGATGCAATTCCCCCTTGACCCTGCCATTTGTTGGGTTTGGTAGTACTTAGCTTATATAAGCATGCACTCCGCCCCAATGACACCTTAGTACTTAGCTTATACGAGGGTGCACTTCACACTTGTGTGATTATATATAATGCATTCTCAAGCTCAATCCAGGCAAAATTTGTTATGATATGTACAGTGGTCATAAAAACAATACCAACAATTAGAACTCACCTGTGTTCTCTTGATGGTACTCGTGGCCCGTCTTTTTCTCTGCGATCTCTCATGAAAATGGGGAGATACAAGACTTTCCACGTATATTGGTGCTCCAAAGAACATCTGGTTATTGCAGAACCAATAATTATGTGACGATATTTCATGACACAAGGGCCTATTATTTGGAATGTAATTCTTCAATGGTTTTATGATGTGCACAGCGTAATCCTTGATCGGACGTTCCCACCCAAACATTTCCCAAGACTGTTCCTTATTCATTACCCAAAGCACATAGACAAATCCATCTCGGAATATGCATAAACGCTCATTCATAGTCCCCAATCGCATCAACAAGGGCTGCAGAATATATAGCTGGTGGAATCTCACATCTTCTGGCCCAGGGACTTCCAGAAACTTCTCCTCCGAAAAATGAAATGAAAGAATTACATTTTTCTTTTCGGACGAAGTATCATTGGCAAACCAATGAAGGGCCCCCTTGCATAAGACACCGACTCTACTAGTAAAAACATAATCAATCTCGCCGATAACTTTCCAAGTGTTGGATCTCAAGCTAAATACTTGAAAACATGTATGATTCTCATCTTTCTTGAACCCTAGGACAAGTTTATAATCATCCGTCGATGATTCATAACCAAAGCCCCAACACAAAGAATCATTTTTAGGAATTCGGGCCTTGGTTACCTTCCTTACCTCCCTAGTCGAAGGATTAACTACTAGAATTTCAGTAGGGGAAGGGGAGACGCATACCAAACCATTAGACGAACCAAGTAGATGGCGGTCATTGAGGCCAAAGAAGTTGTGGTCAATCTCATAGTGCCGCAATAAAATGTATTCGGCTTCTTTAGACATAATAATTCTTCGGTGTCCAAATCTCTCATCATCACGATCACGATCATGTTGATGATTGAGATGGGCTTTAATGAAACGTGGATTCGACAACAAAGATGACCAAGACTTGCACACACTCTTGCACCGGAGGACATCTTTCACATCCAATCTTTTAAGTATCTCCTCTTCGATTTCATACAAAGGATGTGCCATTGAAACCCTAGGTTTAGCGATGGGTCTAGAAAGGGGAAAAAGAGGACGCGTGTTTGTGGTGACGGAGATGGGTTGTATTAAATTGAGAGACTTATTTTGACAATTACTTTATAAGGGGGTATGATAAATGCCACCGACATAAAGACAAATCATGGTTATGGAAGTTTTCACTGTCACATTACCGATTGAGATATATATTTTATCATGAAACTTACCAAGAGTGCCATTTACAAATTCAATCTATAAGACCAATGTAATCTATTAATAACCGAAATCATATGAATAATTTATATCCAACTATTTATCATCAACATGAAAGAAAGAAAGAAAATTAAATACTTACAAACCGCACAGTGTCACCACCAAGGTTTTAGTAAGCTATTTGCATTGACTCTATTTCTTCATCATCATTGTGCTCTGAACTGTTAGCCAAAAACAGGTAATCACAACCATCAATAAGATATCAGTCTCATCATGACCAATGCAAATAATTTGTTTGCATAGTTGAAACAAAGGATAAAGCTTAGCATTTTAGATTGATACCGAATCATACAGGCACAAGCTAATAAATTGTTTGCATAGCTATTACAGTCTATTAGTAAACTTAAACAACCACTCAGCTTAATCGAATATTCCATGCATTAATAGTTGTTAGCTTATTCAGAAATCATAGAGGGGTTTCAGTCAGTCTGAATCATTTTCTAAAGGTATCAAATATTCCATGCATTTATAGTCATTTGTTACTCGTAAATTAGTCTTTGATTTTGTAAAGTTAAAGCGCATCCGGTTGCTGGAAAGAGGAAAGAGGGGGTTTTGTAACAGAGAAAGACATTTCTTTTACTGTTAAACTTACTGCATACGCTTCGTGGTTCCATCGAACATTGAATACTTACCAAGAGTGGGCGTTTTACGTTTACAAACTCAATCTATAAGCATGGATATTAATTAAGGCTTCTCATCTATAATTAACCAAATTAATACAAAGAAACCATCTACATATTGAATAATATTTCTTAACAGCAGAGCAAGAAAGAGAAGAAATACTTACAAACAAGACAGTGTAATCAGCAAGGTTTAATTGGGCTATTTGCAGCATTCCCACTGTCTTCATCATGCTCTGAACAAGATTTAGTCAAAAACAAGTCATCCAAACCATGAGTATGATTATTTATTTATTATTTATTTTATTTTTGTGAGAAGAGAAAGCATACCAAGCTGACCAGTGGCGAAGCTAGGGTCTCGAATCGGTCGGGGCCGGACTCAATTTTTTTCAATCGGTAGTGACCGGAAGATCAAATCGGTGTGGTGTGTGTGTGTGTGTGTGTGTGGGCAAAGATGGGTATATAAAAGCAATAAAGGAAAAATTTCTGATTATATTTATAATTTTTTTTGCAATTGTAATTGATTATATTTATAAATTTCTGAATTTATATGATGATCAGAAAATAGATAATCAAGTAAACGAGTTGCACAAAATCACTCACCTGTGGTAGTCCGTACTGAGCAATCAAATCGTCTCCACCTAAAAATTAGGGCTATATTCAGGCAAACACGAACTGTAATTACAAAACAGATTTAATAAAAAAAATTAAATACATTAATGCGTTTGCCGGGAGTCGAACCCGGGTCTATTGCTTGGAAGGCAATTATCCTAACCGTTGGACTACAAATAGGCCTGTAAACGAACCGAACAAACACGAACACAGGCGTGTTCGTGTTTGTTCATTTAACTTTAACCGAACACGAACACGAACACGAACACATAATCGAACACATTTTTGTGTTCGTGTTCGTTCATTAAGAAATTTGTCGTGTTCGTGTTCGTTTATGTTCGTTCATTTAAACCTAAACGAACAGTTCATGAACATAAACGAACACAAATGATCAATATAAACGAACACAAATGAACATAAACGAACACACAAAAACAAGTTAATAATGATTTATGAACATAAATGAACGTTAGGGTTAGGGTGGAGAGCGGCTGTGAAGTGTGGGGCTGTGAAATGTGAAAAGCGGCTAATAAGTTATATGTTTAGAATGTTAGGGTTAGGGTTAAGTTTTTAGAACAAATGAATTAAGGTTACTTAACAAAAGGAAATAAATAATAAAAATAAAGCTAAGTTTAATTAAACGAACATAAACGAACAAAATAAACGAACATAAACGAACGTTCATGAACATAAATGAACGAACACAACGTGTGTTCATGTTCGTTCGTTTAATTAAACGAACAAAAAATTGTGTTCGTGTTCGTTCATTTATTTAAATAAACGAACACAAACGAACTTCCCGCCGAACAGTTCACGAACAGTTCATGAACGTTCGGTTCGTTTACAGGCCTAACTACAAACGCACATTTGTGACTGTAAATTAAAATATGAATTATATTTTAAACATGTGTTAGCATTAGAGTTGTACATTGTTTTAGGTTAGGTATTAATATTAGAGTTATACATTGTTTAAGGTTAAACGTTAACATTGGAGATACATTGTTAATTGTTTTAGGTTAAGAGCTACCGGAAGCTTTCCTGCATGTAACTCTAAAAGCACATCAGTCTATTTCATATGTAAAATTGATATGTCATATTAGATTTCTCAACCCCGGGATATATTTTAGTATTAAATAAATAAGAGATAAGCGCGAAATTATGATTTAATAATATTATTTCATATGAGAGAGAATTGAGATAATCATATGACTTTTATTTATTATATAGTTAAATAATAATAAAGATAAAGATACCAAGGTAATAATAAAGATAAATATTATAAAATTAATAAATATTGGGTTATTAGGTTATTTATAACCTATTTTTTGCGGTAATGCAGGGGTGGGGATGACCTCACAAAGTAGGGGTGAGCATAAAACCGAAAAAATCGAACGGAAACTGAAAAAACCGATTTAACCGAAACAAAAATAACCGAACCACACAAAGAACCGGAAAAAACTGACCCGAAAAAACCGAACTGAATAACCCAAAAAAAAAACATTTTTTAATATATATTGTACATTTATTTGGGAATTATCAGTATTTTTTAAATAATAACTTTTCAAAGTATTACAAAAGAAATGTCTTAATAAAAACTTTAGAAAAACAAAGAAATCGTTTAGAATGTTCGGTTTATGTGAACAATATTCATTTAAAAGGTTAAGTATATTAGTATAAATATAAACATATAAAAAAAAATACTCTTAAACCTTGGATTATAAGTTACATTTTAAAATTTAATGAAATTATGTTCCAAAAACCGAAAAGACCATAAAACCAAAACCAAACCGTTACTAAAGCCGAAAAAACCAAACCCGAATCTCTTTATGAACTCATTGACTACTAACTTCATAATGCAAGATAAAAGCAATAACTCTTACAAGTGGGAGGCAGGTAAGCGGGTCACAAGTTGCGCCGCTACCCCCTTTTGAATAGAAAAACCTACTCTATTAATCTTAGGTCCTTCGTCGCTGGAGAGTTGCGCTGCACAACCTTTTAAACTCTTTTTAAGAACCGAATTGCCTCGGGGGCCAGACCTCTAAATGTGTCAAAAGCAAATGGCACAAAAACGTGTTGGTTCTCTAGACAGGCAGCTTCATGTTTGACAACTTTCTAGGATTCTGCTCTCAAGGCTGCTTGCCCTGCCACAAACCCCGAATCTCGAAGTCCCACCAACGGAGACACCCCTGTGAGATCAACGCACACATGTTTGCCTTGTGCCCACCTGAACACGAGGACATCTGCTGGCCTTAGGGTGGACCACCCTTTTAGGGGGTCGGTCAAAAAGTTAACCGGGGCTTCTTTTCTAGCCAAAATCCCTGCCCTTCGCAAGACGTCCCATAAAACATCCCTGACCAAATCATGTCTGTATTTAAATCCGGGCAGCTCCTTACAGTGAAGGGCATGTTCCCCAAACTTATCTAAACATGCTTTTTTGCAAACTGGACACGACTCATCAACTGGGAACATGGGAATCATGAGCCTGTATTTAAGGATAGCCCGGTATTCAACAGTTGACATGTGTTGCCCAAGCCCCCTAATAGGAAGGACAACCAAGAAATCTTGAGCATGCGCTACTTTGAGGCATTCGAACACCGCTTTCTGACGCGCAGTCATGGCAAACTTATCTCCCATAGTCTGAAGGGTTTTACAGTTAAACCCGAATGGTTTTAAAAAACCATAAACCCCAACACTTCAGGTACGGTTATGATTTTACCAAAAAACCGAATCGAACCAGACCGTTTACACCCCTATCACCAAGTGACATGTGTACCTACCCCAATCACTTTATTACAGTGGACATTATATATAGGGGTTGAGTTATTTTACAAAGACTACAAAAAATGAGAAGGGTGAGAGAGATAAAAAAACACAATAGATCATCAAATCTGACACAATGGGTCACAAAATATAACACAATGCCAAAAAATATAACACAATGTTGAAGAAAAAAGACACAATAAATCAATCAGAGTACTTTTCATTGACAAAAAAAGGGTAAATTACATAAGGATGAAAATACGAAATAGACACAATGGTACATAAAAGACACAATGATATAACGCATATTCTAAAAACTACAAACTAAAACCCCAAAAAACGAAAACCTAAAAACTAACGTCGTATGGTTCGATAAGACGATTACAATGCCGCTTGAATGAGTTCAATCAGAGTCCATTTAATACCCTTCCTACGACTTCCTATTTTTTTTTCACCTTGTATTCGATCCTAACCCATACGTAGATAAATCTCAATCATATCAACACGACTAAAAAGCAAGAAAGGGATATTCTTGTACATATATTGGACATTAACGAGGGACGAATTTTTTGCATAAATAGGTTATTTGCTTGGGGCAAGAGTGTTTTTAGGTAGGGTGTTAGATAAAAAGCAAAAATAGGTAAGTCACCAATCCAATTGGCGACATTGATTCAAAGATTTTGAATGTTGCCAACCTAGTTGGCGACATTGATTTAATATTTATTATAATTTTGAATGTTGCCAACCTAACTAGTGACTTTTGGATGTTGCCATCTAGGTTGGCGACATTGATTTAATTTTTATTATAATTTTGAATGTTGCTAACCTAACTAGTGACATTGATTCAATTATTTTGGATGTGTATGAAAAACGACCAACCCGGTATAATCTAATCAGGTATGGACAGAATGAAGCCATCGGTTGTGGTTGGAGGGTTTTGGAGGGAAGCAGGTTTTCTAAGAAAAAAGTTGTTTTTAAGAGTGATGGTTAGCTGTGACTATTTTGGCTTGGTTGGGGGTCTAACCCTTAAATAGCTGAAAATTGTGGAATTTTAAAAAAAAATTAATACTTTTATAACATTTTTGAACACTCGTTTACGAATCATCATCATCATCATACTCAGTTAATCCCACCTATAAGGTAGGGTCTGAGGAGGGTAAGATGTAGACAGCCTTACCTCTACCACTAAGAATAGAGAGGCTGCTTCCAGTGAGACCCCCGGCTCGATGTGGTTTGGACTCGTTTACAAATATGTGAATTAAAAATTATAACATCAAAGTTGCTAGTTCGGTTGGTAACATCCAAAATGATTGAATCAATGTCACTAGTTAGGTTGGCAACATTCAAAATTAAAATAAAAATTAAATCAATGTCGCCAACCTAGATGGCAACATCCAAAGTCACTAGTTAGGTTGGCAACATTCAAAATTATAATAAAAATTAAATCAATGTCGCCAACTAGGTTGGCAACATCCAAATTATTGAATCAATGTCGCCAACTAGGTTGGCAACATTCTAAATCTTTGTATCAATGTCGCCAATTGGGTTGGTGACTTACCTATTTTTGCTTTTTATCCAACACCCTACCTAGAAACACTCTTGCCCCAAGCAAATAACCTATTTATGCAAAAAATTCACGAGGGACCTTTTATCTACTTTTTTTTGAGTTGAGGTGTATACAAGACTGGACCACAGTTCCAAAGGGCTTTAAACGACAAACTTTCTATCAACTTTAAAAAGATGCCGTCTCTTCATCAACTCCTAAAACCAGTCGTCGTCTCCATTTATATTTTCCCCGTCTTCCTTCAACTCACCGTCTTCTCATCCACAATATTATTCCCTTCAACGATCCTTATACCAAACAATGACCACCTCCATCCTATTCCTATACATACTCCTGATCTCTGTTTCCTTTGCTGCAAGCACAGACGACACTTTCAGTGGTGCTGTGTTCGGCGTTAGTTCCAAATTCTCCGGCAAGGAACGGTCGCTTAGTCTGTTTAAAGCTCATGATAACCTCCGTCACCTTCAGATTCTAGCGTCAGGTGTCGATCTACCTCTTGGTGGTACTGGTCGTCCTGATGCCGTTGGGTAATCTACTAAACACACGTGTTTCATGCAATTAGTTCTTAATTTATCTGTGTTATATATTTTAGTTTTGTGATCTTGTTTTGTTGTTAGATTTGTTTCCTTAGTTTCTAAGCGAATTTAGTTTTTTTTTAGAACTTTGTTAGGTTAGGTTAGGTTAGGTTAGGTTTTAAATGAGGATTAGGGTTTTTATAGGCTGGAACCTGGAATCAGAATCAAGCTGCGATACTGATTGCATGATATATCGTCATACTCAGGAAATTCCACCAATAAGCTAAGGTAGGGTTTGAACCTTACTTCTACCCTGTAGGAAGAGAGAGGTTGCTTCCTATGAGACCCTTGCTTGGTAGCAGTTTTGCATCAAGCCGTGGACATAAGACACATAACACTAAACAATCAGGACATAGGCCGATTGGTGCATGCACCGCCTTGTCTTTCGGCCATCAACGCCGCCACATGGTGGTGCACGATTAACCGTCCGCCACTTTTAATGTTTTTTTCATGGAATTAGTAAATGACGTTAAAATTAGTGTGGTTTCGCTTTTGCTCCTTGAGGGTCCACACATATATACATTATATGCGCACCTCGCAAACGGAGCGTATGATTTCTTGACGATTCTCATCATCAATTCAAGGGCAGGCAATTCCTGAATCTTTAAGACACGATCTGTTTAATTAAAATTAGGAGGCTATGCTCCATCTTTTCTCCTCTTTGGTACATAAAACATACAACTGTGTTATAGCCATGATATATAAGTAGTTAATGAGTCATATTCATGTTTGTTACTTGTGTTAATCGCATCATCTTTGACTTGTTAAACACGATAAGACACGATTTGGTAACCCTAAATTTAATTCATTATTGTAATAACTGAACAAGAACTTAGTTAAATAACTGGTGAATAGTACTGATTTAAAGTTCACATTGACTTTGTGTGTCCTGAAAACTGTTGAATCAACTATGAGAATTAGGTTTTGTTAAGTGGTAATTTTATCATTGTAAATCAGTGAAGTGCAATTAAGTGCTGTGATTTGGAATAATGGCATAATTGAATCAACTATGGAATGTTATATTTACAATAAGCTATATTTTTGCAGTCTATACTATGCCAAAATTGGAATTGGAACACCACCTAAGGAATATTATGTGCAAGTAGACACAGGAAGTGATATAATGTGGATCAACTGTATACAATGCCGAGAATGCCCGAAAAGAGGCTATCATGGGTATTCTGTTCTTAATTTAACCTATTTGAAAATATTTTTCTATATCCATGTGATGGATATGAATGCCAACAATTTTGACTTATAATGCTTCAAACAGCTGGAACTTACGCTATACGATCCAGAAGATTCATTCACAGGGAAACAGGTTACATGTTCTTCAGAGTTTTGTGCAGAGATCAATGGCGGTGCAGTTACTGGTTGTAAACCCAACGCATCTTGTCTATATACTGAGACTTATGGTGATGGGAGCTACAGTATTGGTTATTTTGTTATGGATGTTGTTCAATATGCTAGTGTGTCAGGTGACCTGGAAACTAAACTGGCAAATGGAAGTGTTATATTTGGGTATGTTTTGATAAATTCTTATATCAAATTAAATTATTAGTATGTGTGTTACATGAGCACCTTTAAAGAAAAAGGGGAATTGCATGTATCCCCCACTTAACTTGAAAAATTGCATATATCCCCAAAACACAAGTTTTCAATGCATAATGTACAATGCTCTTCATGCATGATTTGGGGAAATATGCGATTTCGTAAGTTTATGGGGGGGGGGGGGGTATATGCAAATGCCCCTGAGAAAAAATGAAAGATGGTATATAGATTATGTAATTAATCCATATATGGTGATAAATAATTTAACAAATTCCGAAAGACAAAACATACTAATCTAGTAATCTGTCAAGCGTAATGCTCATATTATTATCAGAAAGGGGTGGCGGAGCAGCTTGTTGCCCGCTTACCTACCACCTTATGTAAATCCGTGTTTTGGTTTAAATAGTATGTCTAAAAAAAATATAATATATATATATATATATATATATATATTGTGTGAGTTATTATTTGTTTAAATTAAAATTTTAGTTTGGCCATTGTTTGATAATTGAAGGGCTAGAAAATATGAAATTAGATAATACAATATATTTCTCATTTCTTTATTTATGTTCTATAACATATTAAAAAGAAATTTTAGAATTGGTTTCGAAATGCAATTAAATAACTAATATAACAAAAATTGAAATACATTGCTTTATAGGAATTTTGTGTATATTATCATCATACTCAGTTAATCCCACCTATAGCAAAGCTAAGGTAGGGTCTGAGGAGGGTAAGATGTAGACAGCCTTACCTCTACCCCTAAGAATAGAGAGGCTGATATAATAGGAAGTGGATGAGAAATGAAAATATTATACAGGTTTACTCATAATAGAAGGGTGAAATTGGAATATGAAGAAATGTATAGTTAACATAGAACGGTTAGTTAATTGACACTATGATATTTGGATAGGGTAATTGATTGAGAAATGATGAAATCCTCCAATATTATTATTATTACTATATTGTAAGTATGGATTGGAAAGTAGAAATTCTATCTCCAGTGTTTGTTTTTGATTTTTTATTCTTTTTTCCTTATACACTCAGTCCTTCTGTTGTTATTAATTTATTATATAATCAGGTGTGGTGCACGACAATCTGGTAACCTAGGTTCAACTGAAGAAGCACTTGATGGGATTCTTGGTTTTGGAAAATCAAATTCATCCATAATTTCACAGTTGGCTTCATCTGGAAAGGTGAAACAGATGTTTGCACATTGTTTAGATGGCGACAATGGTGGTGGTATTTTTGCAATTGGGCATGTTGTTCAGCCGAAGGTTAATTCAACGCCTTTGATCCCAGATGAGTATGTGGCAAATCTTCTCTTTTCCCAAAAGAAACAATTAGTTTTTCTAATTTGTTTAAAAAAATATGTGGCTTTCCAGTGATTTGTCTGGTCACTTGTTTTTACTATAATTTATTTTTGTTTTTTTTTTCCTTACAAACTTATTATCATGTTTGTATAGCATTAATTTGACACGAGTAGAGCATGTGTAGCTCTGCTCACCTACACGCCTACCAAAATTAAGCTCCATGCAAATGGGGCATATTGAATGTTGTAACTTAAGATGTACATATGCACGCATGTATCTGTATACTTTGTAGTATTTGCATGTGCATGCATGCTTAATGATTCTCTACATGCTAGCATTCAAAATGTAAATGAGGCATATTGAATGTTGTAACTTAAGATGTACATCCAAACATCTAGTGTAAAATTTGAAAACCAATTTTCTTTTATCTTTTTTAAAAAAGAGATATTAGTGCAATTGCTCACTAAGCACTGAAGCTAATATTGGTCACTTCTGAAACTATAGGCCTCATTATGCTGCCAATGTTGTGGGGATTGAAGTTGGTACCCAGTTATTAAATCTTTCAACGAGTACACATGGTTCTGGGAACAAGAGAAGAACAATAATAGATAGTGGTACAACATTGGCTTATCTTCCGGATGCGATTTACAAACCCCTGGTGAATCAGGTGAATTTTTTAATGCATTATAAACGTTTTATTGAAAAGAATATTGATTCTTTAGAAGTTGCATCATATGTTTTGTTTCTGTTTTTAATTCTTTTTCTTTAGATAGCTGCAGGGCAGCCTGATTTGAGGTTACGCACTCTTCATGACCAGTATACATGCTTTGACTTCTCTGGAAGGTACAGTTGATATGGAATCATTATATTATTGCGCTTGTATGGCTGATTATTACAGAGCTTTTTTGTTTCATCCACTTTGCTGTATAAAATATATTTTCTTTCCTACTAAAATGCATGGCTTGTTTCTCTTGGCATTCAATTGGTATGAAAATTTAACAATGTAGTTGTTCTTATTAGTAACTAGTAAGCACATGGGAATGGTTGATCTGGGTATGTTACTATGTTGTATATTTAGTGAGTCATACTGGTAAAATAATAAAAGGTAGCTATAAAGATAATGGGTCAAACGGGTTAAAAGTCGTCCAATCACTTTATTATCCCTTGGGTAGAGGTGGCAATTCGAATAGTTGATTAGGGTACTGTTTAATCTTGTCATCTTGGTTTAAAAAAGCGCGCCTCAGGCATGAGGTGCCCGAGGCGCTTGGAAAAGCGCTTTTTTTTTGGCCTGAGGCACTCATCTACATGAGGCGCTGTGAAGCGCGCCTAAGGCATGAGGCGCCAAGGCGTCTAAGGCGCCGCCTCAGTCAAAATTAGGGTTTATTTGGGCAAAAGTCAAAATCCTGGTTTTTTTTAAAGATTTTTAAGTGTGTTTTGGCTTCAATATTTGTTTTAATGAAGTGTTTAAGTGTGTTTTATAATTATATTTTTGTATTTTGGATTGATTAACCAGTAGAATATGTCGTATTGACTTATTTAAATATTTTTTTAATATTTTTTTACCTTGGGCGCCTCACATACGTGAAGCTCTCGCCTCTTGCCTCGGCTTTTTGAACCATAACGCCTTGGAGCGCCTCACGCTTTTTTAAACCAAGCTTGTCACGCGGATAAAATAAGAAAAATGGCCTTAAAGGAAACGGGTCAATCGTGTCGAAAGCCATTCAAGGTGTATTTTTAATGCATATACCTTCTAAACCGTGGTATTAAAAAATTTAGATTACTATTGAAATAATATGACTTCTGTAATCATACTCGACACAATGCACATTTAATTTTTTTGACCAAAAAGTGTTTCGGATTCACTTGACCTGGCATGTTTTACCCATATCAAAATACAGTTTTGATCTAAACTCGTGACATAGCTCACCAATTTTGCCTTGGGTGTGGTATGTGTAGACCTTTCTCTCTTTTAAAAACTAAAAGTAGAATGACTTGCTAACTTCTTTCTTTTTACATTTTGCAGTGTTGATGATGTATTCCCTGCAGTTACGTTTTATTTTGAAAATTCACTTTCTTTGAAGGTTTATCCTCATGATTATTTGTTCGCCTTCGTAAGTATCTCTGGCTGGTTTTTCTTTTTGTGTGTAAAGGCATTTATTTCGTCATTTTTTTTTTAATTTAGGCTGTTAGGTCATTATGTTGACCATTACATGCGTTTATCAAGTTGAATTGGCAAGTGTTAATTTTAACTAAGGAAGACCGTTATGGATAATACGCCAAGAATTAAGTACAGCTAGATAAATGTATAAATATATGACATGCTAATATCCCTTTATCTTTAATTGATAACTTAAATACTTCATTTAAAATCTTGCAGGAAGATTCCTTGTGTTTTGGCTGGCAAAACAATGGTCTGGATTCAATAAGTACAACTGACACAATTTTATTGGGAGGTAAGCATCATTAGTTTAAGAATGTTTTTTACACTTTCAAGTTAAAATCTTTAGTTATAAGAGTGTTTATTATATAAAAAAAAAATGTAAACATCATTTGTATTCAGCTTTGGCTTGTTAAGATATACTGAGTAAATCCTTTTAGTCATTTAATTATTAATTGTTTGCATTCGTATTAAATATTTGAAAATTTCAAGTATCCTAAATTAGAACTAGATATGGATGACTGGATGTAAACATTGAGTTTTTTCATTTGCGTAGTGTAAGAAGTGTATATGAAAACTTACTGCGGAGTAAACTGAAAATAATTTAAGCCATTAGTATTTAATTGCAGGTTCATTTAAAAGGTATCAAGTAATATGATATTTGCTGTGCTAAAGTGCAGTTTCTTCTATTGGAATTTTAATCCTAGCATATTTCAAGTTCAAAATCAATATGAAATCTTACAAATTTTCAGCGATGATTGCACTACTTTTTGGTTGGATGTAATTACAGAAAAGCAATAACTAAATAAATCTATATCAAACATGAAGCAGAAAGTAAACGTAATATGTTTGTTTTGGGAAGTCAACTCAGTTGTTTTTAGGAATGAAGCATAAATCAGTTAACCATTTGAATCATTTACATGAACTTTTGGGCTTTCATTATCAGTGCAGGTTCTTTAACAACATTTTCTTAGTTATGTGGTAACTATTTAAATGTGATTAAAATCTGACCTCTATTAGTCCATATTCACAATAATTGAGAAACAACTTCAGTTCATTCTGATTAAATTGCTGTAACTGTAATTAATTGTAAGATATCCGATTTTTAACCTTTAGGTCATTTTCTGAGTGCTATTTTCTTTGGTTGTTGTTTTGCAGATTTGGTACTATCAAATAAGCTGGTTTTATATGACCTTGAAAACCAAACAATTGGATGGACTGAGTATAATTGTAAGTTGTGATTCGTTTTAACATAACATCTTACTTTTTTCTTATTTCAGTTTCTAAACATGCTAATTCTACAATACATATTATATCCTGGTTTCATTTCCCAAACTCCATTCTCGTCATTTTGTTCTTCCTGCCTCGTTGTCTTTAAGCATCCTTTCAGTTTTAAGATCTCGTTTACGGATTCAAGTTGGCTTCAAATTCTTTGATGCAAAATGGTCAATCATTGTTTTGAATTTGATTAGTTGTAAAAGATTTTTTTAACATGCTAACAGTAAGTTTGAGAAAGAATGCATGCTTGATCTAGTGAAGGCCAAAGTCTAGTATCCAACATCCCAACCCATGCTAAATAAGATTGCTAAGTCGTTTTTCAATTTCTCATACTTACTTTATTTGACTTGTCTAAGTATGCGGAATGATATAAGGGAAATTAGAAGATGTTGTATGACGGAATGTAAGGAGTGGTAAGAAAATATGAAATAGTATTTCTATTACACTTGATCTCATAATCTCAAGAATTATTTTTCAATCTCTATTCTCCATATTATTGAGCTATTATTCGTCATTGATTCCTGAACATGATGAATTAATCTTCCATAAGGAGAGCAATTCACATCTGTGGTGAGGAAGCAAGGGTTATTGAAAAAACCTATGATGGCTGAATAGAACAGAGAGGGGGTGATTGTGCGTTGATAGCAGATTTATGAGTTTAGATGATGGTGAAGAACTCAATAGTTGGGTAAAAACGGTGTACCAAATGCTATTTTCGGCTGTAGTGAAGATGTGGATGCCAATGAAAGTAGCAATGCCACCCAGGTTTGCATGATGGTGTAGTACTCATGAAGAGAATTGAATTTGAGAACACCCACGTCTTGAGTTCTACGTCATCATCCAAACCCTTGGCTTGCCTTTGACATCCATGTGTTGACTAGAAACAATAGTTGGTGCTCTATTTTTCATCTTATTATTGAGTCCTACTTCATCATTCAAACCCATAAATTTGTAAATGCATAATCACTCAAAAATAAACATTCTGTTAACATCTCAATCCAGTCTCATTCTATCTATAGCTGTCATAAAATTCATTTTCTTCTCTAATATACCATCCTTCAATTTGTTGGAGATTAACTACTAAAACAACAACAACCATACCCAGTAAATCCCACAACTATTGGTAGGGTCTGGGGAGGGTGGGATGTAGACATGCCTTACCTCTATTCCTGAAAATAGAGAGACTGCTTCCAAAGAGACCCTCGGCTCTAAAGCCCACAACAAAACAAAAAAATATACTAGAACAGGAGATTTAAACTACCCGTATCACAGAGATGATTGTTGGAGATTAACTACCAACATATTATTCAACTACTTTCTCCATTTATCTTTCAAGTCCACCTCTGTTGTGTCAACTAACCCTCACTACTTAATTTTTTTATTAAATATTCTTTTTAATGATTTCAGGCTCTTCAACCATCAAATTGAGGGATGAAATTACTGGATCAGTGCATTTAGTAGGTCCTCATTCTATACCATCTGCTGGCAGCCGGGTTCCTCGTAGATATTTAATCTTGTTTTTAATAGCTGCTCTACTTCACCGAATCATATCTTGATTTCTAAAGGTAGTGTACAAACACACGATATATACAGTAAAGATTTAGGCAAACATAACACAGGTATCCAGTCTATTGTTTGGTAGCATGTCCAAGATCCCAGAATTGTATTGAACAAAATAGGTGATTTCTGTAAATAATTTCACAATCTGCAGATGGCCAGATGAGTTTCTTTGAAAGCCATAAAGGAGTTTTCCCCGTCTTTCTTCTCTAAAATCTCTTCAATGATTCTTGTTTCTGTAGTATCTTTTCTTAAGCTCTTGGGTCATGAGGCTAGTGGAAAACTGGTCAATTTTGTTGGTTAGAAGCAACTTGGTTTTTTTTTTTTTTTTTTTGCTTCAAAAAGGTGTTTTGTTTCAGGAATAATGGAAATAAATAATCCCGACTATTTACTATTGGCCAATAACAGTCCAACTACTAAAATTACCAATAATGGTCCTAGCTTTCGACATATTGGAATATAATGGACCCAAATTAACGGAGGTCTAACTCCGTTAGTGTGGTGCTGACGTGGCATGCCACGTTGGATGCCAATGGTCAATAGTTGGGATTATTTATTTCCATTATTCCTTTGTTTCATGCTATTTGGATTTTAGTTTGGTCGAGCTATATTATACATGGAAAGTTGACCTTCAAGGGGTGGCTTACTCATATAAACGATTGAGTCCCTTTGGTACAGGCGATTTTTTCTGGTATTCTGTTTTAACCCACTTGAAGATCACTTGTTCTCTAGCTTTCACCTTAGCATAAACTGCGTTTTACCTGACCTCATTTGTAGCAATGTGTTGGTTGGTGGGTTTGGTGAGTTTTTCAAAGTTCTTATGGTTAAAAAAAGTGTGCCATTTGCTTTAACTCGTTCTCTACCTTTGAACACTTGAAGGCCATATGTTCGACGTAAGTTGCATTTTACCTGATCATATCTGGTTAGGGGGGTATTTATGGGTCTAGTGTGTTTAGGATTAGAAAAAACATGGCATTTGTTTTCGCCCAGTTTGTTTTGTAAACTATAATGTCTTTATTTATTCTTTTTGGTTAATATTATATCATTTGGAAAAGTTATGTATGGACACCTTTATTGAGATCAAATTTGTTAATGTAATTAAAATGGTACTATTAATGTTAGAAGAAATAAAATCGCAATAATTGGGAGTCCATGTCAAACTTATTGAAAGGTGGGACCTTATAGGCTTATAGCCAAGAATTTGCTGGCCAAACTGGGCCTTTAATGGCCCAACCTCTTTAAGTCCCTAACCAAGTGACTCCCACTCTAGTTCTAGTGTTATTATATGGCTCTCTTATTTTATGGCATTAACATTTCTTTTTTTAAATTGAATCTTAAAGAAAGCAACGTTAATTATCCTATCTATTAATAATTCAAGTATATTTTCCTATCTATTAATAATTCAACTCTATAAATAGTACCAGTGGTAAGGTTGTAATTTAGAGTTTTGGCTGGGGTGTTCTCCTATCTATTAATAATTCAACTCCATTACTAGTACCAGTGATAAGGTTATGATTTGGAGTTTATCTATTAATAATTCAACTCTATGAATAGTACCAATGGTAAGGTTGTAATTTGGAGTTTTGGCTAGGGTGTTCTCCTATCTATTAATAATTCAACTCTATGACTATTACCAGTGATAAGGTTATGATTTGGAGTTTTGGCAGGGGTATTACTTTACGTAGTTGAACTCTCAAGAAAAAAAAAGGCCAAAGGTTAGGGTTTCATGTGGTGTCATCAAAGTGTATATGGTGAAGACATATGGTTTTGATGTTCAAATTATACATCTGATGATTTTATGATAATAACCTCTTGAAGCTACCTTCTCAATGTAATACGTGTTTTAATTAATATCCTTGGTTAGCTAAACAATGTTAGGGCCACGTAAGTTTACTGGTAACGGATTATCATGGCCACACCACAATAACAATAATGATTTAGCATTTTGTAAGGAGTGTTAAAAAAAATTGGTTTTGAGTAAAGGGTTAATGTTTTATTATAAACTTGAGAAAAATGTGAAATATGTTATTTTAGGGTTCCACCGTTCTATATAAAAAGGTATGGCATAGAATTATGAGTTAGACTTTTATACACATTTGCTTAAAACATCCAATTCAAACTCTACTAGTTGTGAGTTTTATTAGCATTGGTTAGAAATGATGGTTGAAAAATACCAATCTAACATTTTATGCAACTTGTTATATTACTGATATGAAAAAATTTAATTGGATTCCTCTTTGAATAGTTACAGTGGAATATTTGGTACCACTAGGTTGGGTACGACCTACTAGATTAGTCGTTCTGAATATTAAGGAGACGACACCTCTAAGCCAAATACGACCTACTAGAGTATGATACAATGAATCGACTAGCTTTGAAAGAAGTTATCAACATCATGAAATACTGATTGAAGTCAATGGAATTTTGCCAATTTTGAATGAACAAATCAACATCGTGAATAACCATCAATACCATCTTTTGTTTAATCACTTAACAAAATAAGATGGTAAACTATGTTAGTTTATGATAATAGTTGTATATGACAAGACTACAAGAGTAAAAGAAATTATAAATTAAGTTATTCTTATTTGATTTTAGCTAAGCCAAATTACCATAAATTTCTGCTTTATGTTAATTTTTACCAATAAGATGATAAACATTAGTTATTTCAAATTTTCAATCATATTAATTTCACATTAATAATGAGACTATGTGTATTTTTTTTCAACAACATTGGAATGACCAAAGTAGCAGTCTTCTAGCGGTATTGGAGTCTTAAAATTTCGATTGTGACAAAATGTCAAACAACATGAGTCAAAGTTGTACCACAATGCGCCTTTGAGCGATGGGTTTTACTTAGAATCGGTGACTGACCGAGTCACTAACGTTATCTGCATTCACGAATACGGATAAGTTTTTGTCCATAAATGTATCCGGTTTGCCAGGCCATATTGGACGCTAAAATAATAATAATATTGAAGTGAATTTAATTGTATTTTTGGCATAAATAAAATCACCGCTAATAATAATAATAATAATAATAATAATAATAATAATAATAATATTCTATCTATTATAATAATTGAAAGCAATAAATCCCATATGGGCATCCTCCCCTTTAAGTGTGTCATGTGGCAATGACATGGTATTAATGATATAAAACAAAATTGGATTTTTCGCTCTCATGTTTCCTCCTATAATTTTTAAACGTTAATATCTTTTATATACGAGATTTTTTAAAGAAATAAATTACACCAAATTAACGAGCGTTTTATTAACTTTCCAACGAGTACCATAGTGCCATATAAAAACGGAGAAAAAACCGACTATTTTTTTGTGAGGTTTTGTTAATACAGGAAAAAAATACAAAGTGTTCAGGTAATTCATTAATTATGTATAGGCAAATTACTAATTATATCAAAACCAGTAAATATGAATTTTATTTTAACAGGTGCATTGAAGTTGTACATTGTTTTAGGTTATGTATTAATATTAGAGATGTACATTGTTTTAGGTTAGATGTTAACATTAGAGTTATACATTGTTTAAGGTTGGACGTTAACATTAGAGATACATTGTTAATTGTTTTAGAGTTGGTGCTACAATATAATAATAATAATAATAATAATAATAATAATAATAATAATAAATAAATAAGAATAATAATAGTAATAATAATAATAAAGATTAGAAGGAATGTATCACCGCCACGACAGGAAGGAAGGAAGGTCTTAAATCATTCATCATCCATCTTCCTCAGATCCCAAACAAACAAAACCGCATCTTATTGTATCTTATTGTTTGGATTGGGATTGGATGCTTACACAAACACACCCAGAAAGAAACCCTATAATAATATTAATATAAAATCATCATATCCCACAATTATTCCTCGATTTTAGACGCACAATTCGCTTCTAATCACACACATAGATACATCATGACATTCAATCATTCCTAATCTCGTCCCTTCTTTCCCTATATTAAACATTAAAGATTCAATCGGTTTTTAATCCATTCAATTAAACACAAGACGCTTCCTTCTGTGTTTCTCATCTCCTTAATTTACCATGTACGTTTACCAATTTTTTTTACATCGGTTCTAAATAATGTTATTTTAGCAATTTCTTCATTAGGGTTTTTTTCTTCTTTTTTTTTCTGACGCTGTGGTATGATTGTTTTTTTAGGTTTTTATTGCGATAGATTAATGTAGTTTGCTAATTATTTTTCTTTTATTATATAAAAATTGGATTTTTATGATTATTTATTGTGTAGACTTTACATTTTTGCTTTAATTATTGGCATATGTGCCTGTTGCTTCTTTTTACCTTGCCCTGTGATTCATTAATTGTTATTAACTATAGTGAGTGCTACTTGTTTGATTTTATACATCTTTTTGTAAATTTTATGCTTATTATTTTGTTTTAAGCTTTCTGTTGCAATTGTTGCTTGATTGTTAAGGGATGCTGATTTTATGCATCTTTGACCTTTGGAATGTGCATATAAATTTACTGTATGTTTTGGATAAGTTATAGATGTGGGGTTTTTTCTTGTTTCGGTTGGAAGATGTTATAACTGCATTTGTTTGCCATGTGGTTAGATTGATCTGAGTATGAGAGGAATAGATGGGATGTGAAAGTTCAAGATTTTTCATAAAGAATTATTGCTCATTGATGCAGGGAATACAGGAACGAAGTTGAAGAAATCGATTACGTGGTAGATGAGATAGATGGTTTGGAGTTTGTGATGGATGATGTGGAGGGCGGCGGTGGTGGTGATCAAGTTGAATATGATTATGATATGGTTAGTTTAACTTCATTTCTTTTTTTCTTGCTTTGCTTCTTTGCGTTTGTTATGTTTTTTTTATGAATGGGTCAAATAGGTAAAATGTAAAACGACCGCATGGGTCGATAGTAGCCTAAAGCGTATTTGTATGCTTTCATTCTCTTAAATTACTTGTTATATAAAATTGGATTGTTATTTGAGAATATAGTTTTTATAATAGTATTTATTTTAATAACTTCTATCATTTTTGAAGGTGACGGATACATCTTCTGCTCACGTGAGGAGAGGTAGAGACATTCAAGGGATTCCATGGGAAAGATTGAATATAACAAGAGAAAGTTACAGACAAACAAGGCTGGAACAGTATAGAAACTATGAAAACATACCATTATCTGGTGATGCTGTTGATAAGGTATTGTTTTATAACCGTGTTTCTCTTGTGTGTGTGTGTGTGTGTGTGTGTGTATATGGATGTGTGTGTCTTGAGCATTATATTCCCCTGGCTCTCTTCATTATCATGGAAACCTTGTTGGTATGTGTAGAAATGTAAACAAAAGCAAAAGGGTGGCAACTATTACGAGTTTTTTCACAATACCAGAACGGTGAAGCCTACAATCCTTCACTTTCAGGTATAGATCAATACCTTTTTTTTCTTCTGTATAAAAAAGAATGTTTTTTTTTTGGTGGTAATTGTTGTCTCACAGTACTACAGTAGCAATTCAACATACGGGATATGTAGAGTTGGCATTGTGACCCAAAGTGTTCTATCAATGCAAAGAACCTTCCAACTCTTTCTAATTTATGTTCTTATTGGAAAAAACTAGTTAAAACGGCTGACTGAACAAACGGTTTGAAAGTCACCCAAAGTGTTCTATTAATAGTTAGAAGTTAGAACCTTCAAAGTCTTTTAATCCATGTTCTTATTGGAATATAATAATTCTTGTGTATTTGGCAAACTAAATATTTGAAAATTAGATCTTTTGGACAAAAACAATGTTTGGGTCAAAGCAACACACACCAGCCTGACCTGTTATCTAACCTTTTTGACCCTTGTGTTTTGTCACCTCTACCAATATTAGTTTTTTTATTTATCCATATTATTTCAGTTAAGGAATCTGGTTTGGGCTACCTCAAAACATGATGTGTATCTCATGTCTAACTACTCAATCATGCATTGGTCATCCTTATCACACACCATGACTGAGATCCTTAACTTTTCCGGTCATGTAGCACCTACTGAGGTATTTCTTTCGACTACGACACTTTGGTCATTTCTATTTGTTTTCATTACTTTCCGAATCTAATTTTCTTGGTATTATATGGTTTGTGGTCATATAGAAACATGCTGGGAGTTTGCTGGAAGGTTTTACACATACTCAGATTAGTACTCTAGCAGTAAAGGATGATTTTTTAGTTGCCGGTGGATTTCAGGGAGAGCTTGCTTGTAAGGTACGTTACTGGGAAAAAAATATCTTCTAATTTTTAATTTTCTTCTTCTGGGGTATCGATTTTAACTACGTTTGAATGTCTTTATGATATGTTATATGTCTGTGTGGTGTTTGTTACTATGATTAAAACTGAAAAACAATGGTCTAGAGGCTAAGCTAGCCAAAAGATGGTGCCTTGAACCTCTTAGATAGTCAGGTATGCATGACAACATTCACAATTAAATAGGTCAGAATATATAGGTATTTAGCAGTAAATTTTATTTTAACCTTTTTGGTTCCTAGCTGCAGCATATGTCTAATTGTCTACGTCAACTGATATTGTGTAGATGAGCTGGTTTTATGTATTCTGTTTTTTCAAATAAAAATTTTGTTTTTCTTCAAACTAGATGTTGACAAATAAGCAGCTTAGAATGTCATTTAGGATGTCCAACAAAAGTAAGTAAATAATCTATAGTCGAAAAAAGGGAACTAAAAAAGGAAAAATCAACTGAATTGTAATTTTTTAACAATACTTCTCATAAAATTGTAGCAATCATGGGTAACAAGATTCCTAATTGATGAACAATTCAGTGGATAATCTGTAATCGCATTCAATATGTTTCAGTAATACAAATCCGTGTACATTTTAAATTCTCAAGTTAGGCACCATTTTTTATCTTCTTGCAATATAAATATTTGTTGGGAACATCTTACTTCGCATCATTTTCTTAGGTGAGAATACTAATTGATAACCTAAAGGGTCCTGGAAAAGTATTTATACATGGTTTATCTTTTTCTTGCACTTACAATCATGGTTTAGTTGTTTGTGAACTTTATTGTTATGTGACATGCGTTCTGATCTGTAATGTGTTTATATATAATAAATGATGCAGCGGCTGGATAAACGGGGAGTAAGTTTCTGTACAAGAACAACTCATGATGACAATGCCATAACAAATGCTGTTGAGATTTATGATAGCTTGAGGTAATTACCACCTAGGACAGATCAGTTTACCTAAACGAGAGATGGGAAAATGGGTCTAATGGGTTAATCTCAAAACGAGTAATTTTTGGTAAGAGTTGTGACTTGTGATTGTGTTTCCCAAAACATTTCTGCAGCAGAAATACACTTTTGACCGATTTTGATTTGTTTGGGACAGTTGACCTGTTTTCATTATGCACTTGGTGTCTTACAATCCGTTTGACCCAGTTGATCTCTTCTCCTTTTAGATATTATTTTTAAACTTACGTATTTGTTAAAGATAAAACATAACCTGAATTGTCCTGTAAATAACTAAACGGAATCAAAACTCTGCATTTATATATGTTGCTGATGTTATCATATTGATTATTGATTATTGAGTTGCTTTGTAGTGGTGGAAAGCATTTTATGGCATCAAACAATGATGGTGGTGTGAGAGAATACGATATGGAAAGATTTCAGCTTGTGAATCACTTTCACTTTCCTTGGCCTGTGAATGTGAGTCCTTATAATTTGTGATGTGCATCAAAATTGTCACCTATAATCTATGCAGTCAATAGCGGCGCTATAGCGGTTAGTGGACCATATGTAAAATAGCGGTCATAATAGCGAAATTGCTATTATTGGTGCTATTGGCCGCTCTTTGACCGCTAATTTGATTCCCGGATAGCGGTCATAGCACCACTTTTCAAGGTCTTATATTTTCGGGCCAAAATTAAGAAAAATTCAATTTTTTTTTGGAATAACCCAAAGCTAAAAATCAATATTTTGACGCCAAAATTTTTTTTTAAAAAAAAACCCATAAATTCCTTGGTTGTAGTGGAGTCGGAGGAAGATTTTGTGGCTAGTGATTAGATGTTGATGAATTATGGCTTAAGATTTCAAATATGGACACATTTGTGTTGACTTTTGATATTACTATTAATATTATATACGTTTTATGTGTTATATATATGTATTGCATGATATAAAGATTACCGATATTTCACTGCTGTAGCCTATATCTCAAATAGCGGCCCTTGAACGCTATTTGATTTTTACCGCTATAACTGCATAGCCTGTGATAATATCCATAGATCCATTGTCCATGGTATAATCTCTATTGAAGGCGTACATTGTGACTAATTTCCACTCAAGTCACAGCCACTGGTTATATGGGCATGTGTTCATATTAATATATTTTGAATGAAGTTTCATTTTGAACCTTAAGATATGGTAAAATTTGAATTTCTTAATTGCAGCATTCATCATTAAGCCCAGATTGCAAGCTTATAGCTGTTGTTGGAGATCATCTTGATGGACTTATTGTGGACTCATCAAATGGAAAGGTATGAGATTATACATGCTTTGCTTTTTTAATTACTTTTTAGGGTTAAAATGGGTCGAGTTGCCCGAATCATCTTTTGTCCATATTTTGTAACATTCTATAAATAATGTGTTGTATTAAATTTGATAGCAAGAATGATTGCTTAAGTAGAGAAAGATTATCATTGTTTCAACAATATTTTTTCACATTAAAAACAAACAAATGTACCTAGTAAAATGCCACTTATACATTATTTGAAGATATATTCTATCAGACCCATTCGACTTGTTTCCTGGTTTGAAACTTCCATAGCTCATTTTATGTTTTATGCTTTACTGGAAAATTGCTGTTTACGATTTGCAGATGGTGGTATTCATTGAAGGTCACGTATAATTCTTTTGAACATTTTGTGTAAATAATGTGTTAAATATGATTAAAAATATATATTATTATGATAATCTAGTTTTTTGAGTAAAGCAATTTAGTAGTCTGCATGCTTTACGCTTTTGAAATAATATACTCTGTGCAACATTTGACCCTTTTTCTATTTAACAACACACTTTGGGCTTACATTTGACCCGCTTTTTAAATTAAAACAGTTATAAAACATAATTCAAATCATTTCATTGATTCATTCCAAGTAAACGGGTTGAAATCGCTACCTCTAATTTTAAAATTTTATTTTGTTATAGTGATCTTTTAATTTTATTTATTTTTTCTTTTTGGAACAGTTCACTAAATAGCAATCTGGTCTTTTTATTGGTCTGTTTGGTACTTATGTTTTTCATCCGGTTTTGTTAATTACAGTTCGATGGGCTTGATAATTAAAACTGGCTGAACCGATTAAATTATTGACATGGCACTTTTAGTGCCACTAAATACTACCCTATCCAGTAATTTTAAATTTTCATTTTTGTTTGGAATAATAATTTTTTTTCTTTCTAATTGTTTGCAGACGGTTGCATCTGTTGAAGGTCACCTTGACTATTCATTTGCATCTGCATGGCATCCAGATGGAAACCTATTCGCTACAGGGAATCAAGACAAAACATGCCGGGTATGGGATCTAAGAAACCTCTCAAACCCAGTATCTGTTCTCAAGGGCAACATGGGGGCAGTGCGGTCACTCAGGTTTTCTTCAAGCGGGCAGTTTCTGGTGGTGGCTGAACCTGCTGATTTTGTCCATGTTTATGATGGCAACTTAAACTATGAAAAGAGGCAAGAAATCGATTTCTTTGGAGAAATATCAGGCGTGTCGCTTAGTCCTGACGATGAAACGCTTTATATTGGAGTGTGGGACCGAACGTATGCTAGTTTGTTACAGTATAACAAACGACATAACTACGGGTACCTTGATTCCTTTGTGTAGGTCTAGATTTAGTTACAGGTGCCTAAAAAAATAAAATTTCTAATTGAGTTTTTGTTTGGATTCTGGTTTAGTTTTGGTTTATATGATGAATGGAGACATGGGTGATTGGGTGTTGTGTAAAACTTGTCAAGAAAATGTATAGGGGTTACCTTTGGAAGCATGCGTTTTGTTGGTCATCAGTTGTTCAGATTAATGTTTTTTTTCCCTCATGTGTTGAAAATATGAGTATCAAGTGTTTCCATAACGTTATCTTTATAAGTCTTTGTTTTTGTTTAGATCATGTATGGCTAGATTTATGCTTAAAATTATAAAATGACTGATAAGGGTTTTTTTTTTTTTTTTTTTTTTTTTTTTTTTTTTTTTTTTTTTTTTTTTTTTTAACAAATTAAACTATATGTGTAATAAAATAAAATTGTGAAATGTGAGATGTCTTTTTAAATCATATTGTAATGAGTATAATTGGCAATTTATATTTAAACTATTATTTATATTTAAAAAAATGATATTATATAACTTTTATTTGTTAAGTAACAGAATTTTTTGTTTTTTACAACATATAAATTTCTTAAGAATGATGTTGGTACGTCCATATCCAGTTCAGGTATTATTGCTGAGTTAGTTCCCATCAATAGAATTTTGAAGCTGGATTTGAATTCACCATCCAAATTTTAATCCAGCTTTAAAATATCCTAATTCGAATTATTCTATTCAGTTAAAATTAAGTATTTGAATTTGGACGCGTTGAACACCCTGAATAGAGATGGCACATGATCATTCGTTTCCATTAAAGTTACTCTTAAGAATTAAAAAAAAAAAAAAAAACAATTCGATTTAGTTGGAAAGAACCCATATTCGCACAAGTGTGCCCACACAACATTATCCGACTTGACAAGGAATCCATTATCGCAAACAATCACAGCCCCTACACACAATCACACACCTTGGAGCACCCCTTCTGCATATCCACACAAGACAAGGGTAAGCGGGTTGAGGTCCTACAGGCTACAAGGCACCCACCCCTTATCGTACCCTCCCCAAAGATGTGTTTTGTCATAACAATTAAGAAAAAAGAAATTAGTGCATTTCTAGAGTAAACCAAAGTATCACCACAGGATGCACCTAATAATATCCTCAGAAAAATATAAAATTCATCGTCAATAAGAACATCAAGGAAGAGCTGCATAAAATCTAATCATCCACCTCGCGAACAATCTTTAAAAAACGCAATATAAATATCATATTACTGTAAAAACATACAGGATTCTGAACAAATGAAACAGAAAAGAAAAAAAAAGTTTCAGGAAATAAATAAGGAAACTAGGTCTTGTAATATACAGCTGCAAAAGAAAGTAAACCTTGAATGATATCTGAAAGGCGCATTGAACAATACAGGAGGAGAGTTAGTAGCATCGCGTATAATATGTGACTTTATCAAACAGTTAAATTTTAGCCAATTAGTAATGTTTTATAAATTCTGTGAATTTTGGATTGTATATTTATTTTAGGAAGAATTTCCAGATTTCTCTGTCTGTCATATCTTTAATTAAATGTGAGCCAAACACACCCTCCTCGTCTACAAGGCTCCTCAGTTGTCTTGCAGCACTGTTGAAGCCGACATAATGTTTTTTTGCGGAGACAAATAACACTCCATAAGGAGGCTTCAAACACTGATGAAAAAATAATAATAGTGAGTTTATGTTTTGACAGGTCGGAAAATTAAACTTCTAAAGGCAATTTCATATATATCATTATACCAGGCTCCATAAGGAGGCTTCAAACAGTGATGAATAAGATAATAAAATGAGATGATTCATCGTAATAACATTGTTTCCTCTTCGTTTATTCATTGTTATTTGTTCAAGTATGAAATGGGTATATATGATATTGTAAGTGTTTTTAAAACGTAAATATAATATTGGATACTTAATTAAGATAAATACATGAAACTTCTTAACTTTTAAAAGGATATACGTGAATTCGTCCTATTTGAGAAAACCAATTATTATTGAAATAATGATTCACAAAAGTTGGAGTTAAAAATATTATACACAAGTGTTTTGGGCTGTCTCAATCCAACCTGACCTTTTAGCAAAACCAGCAAGCTTGATAATGGGTCAAAATGGGTTCTTTGACAAGCAAACTTGTTTTGCCCATTTTTTAAGTATAAAATTCATTAAATTGCTATATACTATTCTATAGGAGGTTTCATGCATATGAATACATTTCAGATGATATTTGACCCATGTTACACATTCCTTCTTAATTAAATCTTTTAGGTAAAGGGTCACCTGACATGGAATAAATACTAAATTTCCTAAATATGATTAGATAAATCTTATTATCAGGAGAAAAAAAATTCAACAAAGTGATTAAGAAGATGTCATGAACCGATCGGCCCATTTCCTTCTTAACTAAATCTTTTAAGTGCACCCTGTTATGGTAACTACTGCACTTTCCAATTTCAAAGGAAAAATACATACCTTTTTAATTAAAGCATACAGCTTTTTCAAAGAAGATGCAGAATACGGAATGTCAGTCATCAAAATAATATCATATCCACCTTCTCCATGATCTGTTTCACTAGCCCTCTCCCAAACCCTGCTTCCTGAAAGCTTTGTTGATCGCCTCGAAGAATTTTCTCGTCCCATTATACTACCATCTTGACTACTACATCCATCTATGAAATCCTCTTCTGTGAAACTAGCGTTTGTTGTTTTTGGTAATTCTCGTAAATCACTTTCTACAATAGATAAAACCGTGGCAAGTTCTTCCCATTCTCCAGCATAAAAGTTAACCATAGGACTAGTAAATTGTCTTGATGGAGTAAGTGAACTTTCGGGCTGTTGAATCTGTCTGTCACGGGCCTGCTGTAAATTTGCCATAACATTTGGGATAGTTGTAGTTCTTACATTTTCGGCACTTGAATCTTGAAAGTGTACTACTGAAGCCCCCTGTGGTGTGCAATAGTAGAAGGTTTTTTTTAGAAAAAATAAAATAAAATAATAATAAATCACAAAATACCCTAGGTTGGCCCATGTTGTGTGATCCAATCTTCATTTAAGATTTTATTATGTTAGGGAAACAGTCCATGTTTTGTTCTAATCTGTTGGTATTCTCTAGAAATGGCAAAATGGCTCGGTTGGAGAGGTTGGGTAAACGATCAGAACAGGTCCTGCTTAAAACAGGTAATGTTGGTACAGGTTGGGTTGGCCTGAAACACTTTGAATCCAATCTTTTCAATAAATATGTTTACAAAAATTGTATTTTTTTCAGTATAAATCAATCTTTTCGATAAAGCAAATTAGGAGGTTTCATACACTTTTCAAATTGTATTTTTTTAGTATAAATCAATCTTTTCGATAAAGCCATTTAGGAGGTTTCATACACTTTTCACGAGTTTCAAACAGTTTGACCCGTTTAAACCAGTTAGAAACAGAGCATAACCCAAATCGAAATATCCAAAACAAAATGAACCAAAACTGATGCCGCTGACATTGTCTTTTAACTTGGGCTACATAATTCGGTATAATACTAATTTACAACCATAGTTGTCAAAGCGTAAAGCGCACTCAAGGCGCTTTGGTACCGCCTGTGGCCTAGGCGAGAAGCGCAAAAAAAGCGTGGGCCTGAGAAAATAAAAGCGCAAATAAAAAAAATGGGGAAAAATCACCAAAATCACTAAAAAATAACAACTATCAGCAGCACCATGATTAAAAACCACCAAAATATCCAAATAGCAAGTTGTTTATGCTTGAAAACCAAAAAATAGTTCAAAATGTAAAAAATAATAAAACTTCAAATCCAAAAGGGCATAGGGTTAGAGGTTGTTTATATAGATTAGAATGCATAACTTGTTTAAAAAATAAAAGATATGATTAGATATTACTAGTTTTAAAAAATCTGCTATAAAATGGTAAAGGGATAAAACTTTAAAAAAAAAATCATTGCTTTATTTATCTAGGAGAGAAAAGCGACCTAGGGTCGCTTCTAGGAAATTCATCACCTAGGCGCCCTAGGCGCTCGCTTTTAACAACTGTGTTTACAACACGTCTTCATAAAAAGGTATGTACGTAGCTCAGAAGAAAAAGAAGCAAAATCAATAATTGAAACATATAAAAGCATGATGAATGTACCTTCAAGCAAGCGAAGATTCCTGAAAGCCCGTATCCGCATCCTAGCTGGGATGAACGGAAAAAACATACAGAGCATGAATTACCATATGCAAAGTACCATTCAGGAATAGCATGCGCAAAAGCATCAATATCATAGGGTTATCAGAATGTTAATTCTAGGACACAGGGTCACTTTGATAGGATTTAAGAAAAGTACAAGTTTCTATTTCATATTATCAAGTATATTCAATATTAATGCTATTCAAACATGAAATACAAGTATATTGAAAATAAAATACACAATGTGATTAATGTATAAACAGAGAATACCTCAAGTACTCTTTTGCCTCTAAAACTTAATTGTCCATCCCGAATCTCATGTTTAAGAACATTCACAAGATCAAATGAGCTATCCCATGATTTAAAAGATCCTACACCAAGATCAATGTCAATTCCAATAGATTTATGTTGTCAAACACACATATGTTGGTATGTATATTACAACCATTCACTTCAAATATTCAACAACTATTAGGTGCCATGTGGCAGCAAAAATCAAGCAAACTTTTTTAATTGAAGAATGATGCAAGATTTAACTTACCATCGGTTTTTGATGTGATCAGTTCTGATCCTATCAAATCAGACACGCTAACTCTTCCCTGCAGTTCAAAATTAAGAGGCCCATTAAATCATATAGTTTAGAATGTAAAATGTACATAATGAACATGTAAGGTAACAAAATAAGAAGCAACTAAAGTATGATATCTTCGAAAAAAGTCAAAAGCACCAAAATAATAACATGAGAGTATGAGACCTCACACTAAGGTATACAGAAAACACAAATAAATCGCATAAAATGAATGGCTATTAGTAGATAACATCGTGTAGGGTGTTTCGCACCTTAAAGATATTTACTCCTTGCAAATCTATGCTCTCCCCAGCATACTTGTAAGGGTGCTCTAACTGCATAACAGGAATACATGCACTTGAATAGATATGTCAACATTTAATCCCAAAGGCCAAGTTATCTACTTCAGATAATAAAAAAGAAAATACCTTGGAAGGTATAATTTCGACAGCCGGGGAAGGCAGATGCATTTCCCTATCAGACGCAGTCGACATGCTTTGGCCTACCCGGTCTGGCGCCAAGCCAGGCAAGCATTGCGAAAGCAACGACGGTGCACGCATTATACCAGATACTACTAGTAAATATAAATCCTTTCAAAAGAAACTTCTGTAATCACCAGAACCTTATATCAGTATATTCCAAGCAGTAAAAAAAGTAATTTTTTTTAACAACAACAGATATCAGCAATTCAATAAATACACACACATGATAACACATCTAGTCAATTAAATTTGGCATAAAAATTAGGGCAAGGGAATAAAACATTCAGTAATTCAATTGCTCAAACCAAATTCAAATTATTCAACAAACTGATCGGATCATGATTTGATTTCAGTGAGAGATTACCAAAACCGATAATCAGACCATAATTCTCCCTCCATCAAATCAAAAGATTACAATAAACACATGAGGATCATTGAAGTAGACGTACCAGAAATGAAACAAAGAAATGGATATGATGGGTCGATTAGTATGAATAATTGAAGGAATTGATTAACAGATATTATTGAAATCAAAGAATTAGAGGTGTATTAATAATGATAATAATAATAATAAAAGATGTAGGGTTTTGAATTTGGGGTTTTCTTTAAAGTCAAAAGAAAATACCAAACAGAAGAAAATAGTGCGACACTTAATGGTTGATGGAGATTTTATATACGGAGTAAATGGTTTCGAATAAATGACGGTTTTATCCTTGAGTTAACGAGACTTGGGTTGGATTCGGTGGTAGATAAAGTGAAACCACGAGGGTATATGGGGATGACTAGATTTTTTTGGTGCCAAACTTGGTCGACATTTGCCGCTAAATCTTTTATCCTTTCACCCCTGTAAACTAGGGGTGTAAATGACACGTAGCGGCTCGAGAGCTATCCGGGATCGGCTCGGTAAAAAGCCCGAACGAGCCGAGCCTTAACGAGCCCGAGCCTGAAATATGGCTCGTTTAGTTATCGAGCCCGAGCTCGAGCCCTAGGGCCTAGATACAAAGCCCGATTGGGCTCGCGATCCTAAACGAGTCCAAACATAATTTTAAGTTATTTATATGTCTTTTATAATTTATAGCCCACATTTCCAAAGCCCAAGTCCTTATTTCATAGGCCCATTTAATAACACTCGCGAGCCGAGCTTTTGCGATCTTGAGCCGAGCTTTGAGCTCGTTTGAGATTGTTCTCAAATCACCTCGAGCCGAGCCGAGCGAGCCGAGCTCGAGCTTTTGATTTTGCTAGCGAGCCGAGCTCGAGCTCAAGATTGTAGGCTCGAACCGAGCCGAGCTCGAGCCCGAGCCCGAGCTTCATAAAACCATAACGAGCCGAGCTCGAGCCCAGTCAGGCTCGGGCTTGGCTCGGCTCGTTTACACCCCTACTGTAAACTAAAAATGATACATGGGTAGGTGAGATACGAAACGCAAATGAAATGTGAACCTAACAGTCTAGCATGAGTTTTTACGGTTTTGGCTTAGTTGAAACGAGTTTGGATCATATACATGTCAAGATTTAGTTAAACTAATCGTGATTTATGAATTGAAATGGTGGTTCATGGATCAAACCTATCTATCTAATGTTATAATTTTTTATTTGATATTTTATAATAAAATGAAAAGACAATGTTTTTAGTTTAAACATTGTTTTATGCATACATCACATACGTACTTTTTGTTGCAATTTGTAGTTACATATAAATAACGAGACGTTGAGTTTTGACTTCCTAAAAACTAATTTTGACTTTTAAACGAATATGATTTTTGACTATTCGCAAGTTAAAATGTCCAAACGATAATTCTGATGAAGTGATTTGAGACCCAAGCCTTAATTCTTTTGAATCAGATATCCAAGCCTTAAATTGGTTTTTGCAAAAGAAAATCTTTTGACTTTTCACTGTCAAACAATCCAATTCTAACTTTTTTAAAACATTACTTTTCTGATTTTTTTTGGCTGAGAAACATTGAAACATTAAGTGCAATACATCTAAATCATTGAAACATCAAGTGCAATACATCTAAATCATTGAATCATTGTCAAACAATCCAATTGTAACTTGATCAGTGCCTATTACATTGAAACATCAACTGCAATACATCTAAATCATCCGAGGTTTCTAATATCCTATGCCCTATGTTTTCCTATGTCCTATATTCCATTCAAGTTAAACCAACATTTGCCAAATATTTGTTCATTTGGAATGCTTTTCTTCTTAATTATGTTATCTTGTATTTAGAAATTTATTTTTTTATGGAATATTGGCAACCAGTGGCGAAGCTTGACCCGAAGGTTCGGGGGGTTGGAAGTCACCGGGGTTCGGAAGTCACTGGTTTCGGGGGGTCGAAAACCAGTTTCGGGGGGTCGAAACCCTATATTTTCAAAATTTTCTATACGGATACTATATAATCGGAACTTCTGCGTGAAAATCCGGGGGGGTCGGCCGCCCCTCCCCGCCCCTACAAACCTGCGCCACTGTTGGCAACAGTGCAGTACATCTAAATTATTCGACAATGCTAACATATTCTTTATATTTTCTTGTAATCTTTCACATCATCACATGCCACCACAAACAACAAAATATCAAAACACACAAAAGGAATTATGTTGTAAAAATATCAATTAGGGGTTACTAAGATTATACCGGTGAGGGGTGATGGTGGAAAATCAATGAGAAGTAAAATCTGAATAAAAAATCAAACACTAAAATTCGTCTGATGACTTTTTTAATTTTACTTTGTCATTTATCTTCAAATAACACAAAAACGCATGTCTTCTTAATATCATACAAACAAAGAACAATTGTTTTTAGGAATCAACAAACGAAAATAAGCAGACATTGTAAACATGAAAACACGCATGTGGATCTTGTTCGAAACCATACAAACAAAGAACAGAGAATTAAAAAAAAACGAAGTAATAAGTAACGGAAGGAAACTGAAACCCTAATTTGATATACTCGTTAAGTGCGCCAAATTCATAATTTTAATACCCAAAGCACATTTTCAAACAAACCATGACTATAAGATTTATGTTGTCGCACAACGATAGGGTTTAAAGAAACAGAAACGATACCGTGGAACGTGACGTCACGTGAAAGGTGATGACGCGAGTTCTACCGCCGGTGTACTTGAGAAGGCCTTTGGCCGGGTGGGGGAGGGTCTTGCCGCTGTGACTGTGGTTCGTCCCCGGCGCGATTTCGATCTCGTAAGATACGGCGGTTGAAAATTTTCTGCCGTAACTCTAGTTTTAAACTGATATGCGAGCGCTATTAATTTATTATCTGAATAAAGAAAGGAAACGTTGGTTTGGGGTTAAAATGTTAACGGAGCCGTCAACCCGCGTTAAGTTACTTTTGTATAATATATAAGTATGTAGAAAATAAAATATATGACAACTAGCCTGATTACGGGTGAGATTATACTGGATACGTTTGTTGTTGTAAACTATAACAAGTTAAGCAAGTTGTGTTTATATCACCCCACTAGAACTTGTGTTGTATTCATGTTTGAGTTTAGGTTTATGTGTCTAATATCACATTTTAACATCATAATAAAAAGTACTAACATTTATTACGACGGACGGTTAATCATGCATCATGTGGTGGCGTTGATAGTCAAAAGACAAAGGGGTACATGCACCGATCGGGTGTGTCCCGATTGCTAGGTGTTCTGTGCTTTATGTCCAAGGCTTGATACCAAACCACATCGAGCCGGGGGTCTCACTGGAAGCAGCCTCTCTATTCTTAAGGGTAGAGGTAAGGCTGTCTACATCTTACCCTCCTCAGACCCTACCTTAGCTTTGCTATAGGTGGGATTAACTGAGTATGATGATGATGATGATGATGAATAAAAAGTACTAACATTCTTTTTTATTTTGAATACTAGAATAATTTATAAAGGAAAAAATTATGATGTTTTTTTTAACAATTAGTGGGTTACACTTGCATTTCGTGATAGTTAAGGGGTGATTTTAACATAATTTAAACAAACAGAAACACACATAAACAAGGAGCTATAAGTTTGGCTGGCCTCAAAGATTTTATAAAACCATACACAACCAAATTGGCTAAATCTTTATTATTTGTTTATCTAGTGTTGTTATTATTACATAGATTTAGGGGCTGTTTGTTAGCCTCTTAATCAGCCTCTTAACCATTCAGGTCTGAATTATTCATCATTTAGACTGTTTGTTTCAGCATCTGAATGGAATGATTAAGTGCTGAACCATTAAACTAATAAGGGATGCTGAATGATTCAACTCTTAACCATTCAGAGCCTCTTAACCATTCAGACCATCTTAATGATTCATCACTTAATCAACCAAACAACCCCTTATAGTTTTATGACAAGTGATGATGCTAGATTGATAGAGGTGACACGTGTGGCTCACATCAAATTCTAAAAGATAATAATGTTTAAAGTGACGGGTTTTGGATTAAGTTGGATTGATTAAATTTATAGTTTTTTTTTTATTATTTTGTATTTTCTCTTTATAAATAAAGAAATGAATGTTACATCACCAAATATTTTAATCAAAATGTTTTAAAGCTTAGTGTTCTAATTTGTCACTTTTCCTTTAATGTCCGACTAAACCATACTAACATGTTATGCGATGTTTTTATTTGAATTGGGTTTTTGATTAAATGGCTATTTTAAATAAAAATGTTTATAAAAGTATAATTATAGATGTCACTTATGTATAGTTCTTATTGAGTGTCTAATATATAATTATATTATAGAAAAAAAAATGCTACCTTGGTCAATAAAAGAATGTATTTATAGTAAATTGATTATTAGATTTTTTTAACGGCTAAGAAACTTTCATGTTTCAGTTGCTTTTCATTTAAGAGTTTTAAATATATGTATTAGTAAAAACTAGTATTTTACCCCCGCCGCGATACGCGACGGCACACGACGCGCAGCGCAGAAACGGTAAAGACCCGTTTCATATAAGTTATTGTGTATTTTGTGTTTAAATCATGGACCTGGAAGTTTACCTTTATACTGGACTCTTTTAAGACTTCAAATGACCCCAGTTTAAGAAACTGATTATGTTATAGTCTTTGAATTGTTTTAATTAGTACCTCAATTAGCCCGAACCATAGATGCCGCACGTAGTTGACTGACATGTTGTTGCCCTGTTTTGAATAAAGAAGGGAAAGAAAGTAATATAGTGGCAAATTTGTAGTTAAGAATTAAAGTAAGGTTGATGTGGTATTTTTCATTTAAAAAAGAAATTACATTTGATGTGACACTTAGCTACAGTGTCTCTTGTTACAAGACACAAATCACATTTGCTTTTTTAATATATAATATAATATGTATTGTGTATACACACGGATACACCCATGTTCAAAACATTGTGCTAAATGTAGCACATGTGAGTTGTGACTTTAATGGTAGAGAAAAAGGGTGAGGGTGGTATTGGCCACACGTAATTATTACTATTTAAATGGACGCACGTGTTATATGAATCGAGCATTAATGATTTAGAGGTAAGCTTTTATGGAGTGAGAATTAAAAACACAGCCCTCACTCTCTCGTATACCCTCACACAAAGCTACATCATTTTCACCATGACTTACCCTCATTGGTATGGGCACAACCCTCACATAAAGCCACATCATTTTCACTTAATTATACTTTCTTACCCTCAGGGGCGGATCTACTTGTATGGGAACGGGTTCCCGGGAACCCAGTCGGTTTTTAAAATTTTAGTGTTAATATATATAAAAAATACACAAGGAACCCATAAATAAATTAAGAAAGGAACCCATAACAAACTTTGTAAAGTGGTGCAGTGGAAGTGAGTGTGTGTTTAAAGATAAGGTCACTGGTTCGACTCCTCCTACAAGCTGATTTTGAGGTATTTTTTTTTTTTATCAAGTTTTGGCTCCATTTTTTTAATTTAAAACCAACATTAGGGTTTTATTTAATAACAAAACTTCACTTCATCCTCCTCCTCTCAGCAGCCTCCAACAGATCGAACCCTATCACCATTTCAAGAAGGTCGCCCCTAACATGAACTCACCAAAAACCCCGATCCAATTCATGTTTTATCTGGATGCATTATTTTCCTTGTAAATGTAAGTATGTAACTGAAATTTGATTTAGAGGACATACATTTTTTATTCATTTCTTAGTCCTCTGTTTGTTGACTTATTATGCAGGGTAAAAATGGAAATGGATGTTCCAATTTTGGTAGCCTATGACTGTTATCTTGACAGAGAAGCAATTCCTCAATGAATGCCCTTCATTTCATCTGTTAAGGTACTGGACTAGTACTCTTTAATGGTTGTCACTTGTTAAGGAGCCTTGTATAAGTCAGTAATAACAACAGAAAGATCCTTCAACATGAAATCTACTACTAGCTTATTATTATTATTATTATTATTATTATTATTATTATTATTATTATTATTATTATTATTATCTTTTTAATAACATGTTATATGCACTTACATAATCTAAGATCTATATTAAAGAGGTCACTGTGGTATTATATGTTCATGTTTTTGCTGCTTAATAAATTAAGAATGTGGTTATTCGTTAAATAGAATCGTGTGTTTTTCACACTTGAAATGTAAGCCGATGATTTTGTTTAGGTATGTTGTATACTACTTGTATTTAATAAACTGAGACAGTTGGTTCAGTTTTTGAAGATCTTGGCTCTTAAACATAGTTGTTAATAGTGAGCATAGCGCCTTTATAGCGTATAGCGTAGCGTAGTGGTTAGCGCTCATGTGTCGTTATATAGTTGGTTGTGAACAGACAAGTTTGATATTAGTTAGTATCAAACATTGAATCATGTGTAGTGTAGCGGTTAGCGCATGTCGCTATATAGTAGGTAGCGACCCCAACCGTCAAACCGACCCGACCCGACCCGAAATTTTATTTTTGGTTATATGAAATTGGAACACCTAAAAAAGGAACCCATTGAAAAAAAATCCTGGATCCGCCACTGCTTACCCTCATGGATCATGTGTTTAATGGTATACCAAACCTTAAGGTTGATTTCATAATTGTTAGGCTTATCTAAACTATTTTTCATCCGTTTGTTAATTTATTTTTTACTCATATTTTTGTTGTTGTGACTTCTTTATATATTTTAAATAAGTATATATTATATATGGTCATTAAATAAAAGTTTAATACATGAATATGAGTTTTTATGGTCAAGTTCAGGTCGAACTCAAAACATTTAAAAAGTCGAGCTTGAGTTTGCATCATGAAAGCTTGACAAGCTATCAAGTTAAGCTTTTAGATATATAGACTCGTTTGCAACCGACAATCCTATTCTATTAGCCAGGAAAATTGATTGATAAACATCATGATTTTGAACACAAGTCAAATGGGCTCTCATCTAAACTTTTAAAAGAACTTCTGGCATAGCCCGGTTGGTCATGCGATGAAGGGAGAAGGGTCTGGTCACAGGTTCGAACCCTAGAGCACACAAGGCAATAAAGATAAGAGCTTGTGGTTCATTGGTTGATGTAAGTTCGAATCTGAGCTGACCCGGTTTTCATCCGGCTGTTACTCCAGCGAGGAAACTCGTGTGGAGGCAGTACAGTTTTTCGGGCGAACGGCGTAGTCCCCACCGTACCAGCTTGGACCTGGTTCAGACAACATAGTCTGGACGCGTGGGTGATTAGGGCCTGCCAAGAGGCGGGTGTGATGATCTATGCCACACAGTTAAAAAATTCACCGTTCAAAACATAAAAATCTTAACTTTTAAAAATATACAAACAACAAATGTACTGATTTCTTAAATAAGATAATGACATCTACACAATTAAGAAGTGATCTTTGTTGAACTCTGATTCAACACCCTCATGTCCATCAAATTCATCAAGCCCCAATACTTGTTCAATGATCATACCCTCTACATTTAGCTTATCTACTAACAATAGATCTTCCAATACTATTTTATGCTTTATGTCATATTTTTCAGTCAAACAGTTAACTTCTGCTGCAACTATGTTCCTGCTTTTTGGTGAATTGCCAACTTTTTTAGTAGGGGACATAATGAAGAAATCCTGTTTATACTCTGAACCCCAATCAGATGCCGAATCAAACGGCCAGAAAAGCAGTTTATCGCTACTAATATCTTCCAAATCCATGATTTCTGATGAGTAATCAGAGCTGAAAGATGATGAAAACAGTGAGTGCTCATCACTGCTATCATCATAAGCCAGTTTTGACTTTGACTTTTTAACAAGAGTCTGACCATAAGACTGCTTATGATAGCTATCAGAAAATGAGTCATTCTCCAGCCATGAAAGTGATGAAATCACTTCTTCCTCATCTAAATTCTCCTGAAAAAACAGACATTCATCGAATACTTTTCTTTGTTCAAGAATTAAAGATGCTTCTTCCATTGGATTCACTCGCGAGCCGTCGAAGAATGTGGTTTTGTTATTTGAAAGTGGATCAGATGTTGGTGAGTCTGTTGATAACAAGGACATAAACCATGCATCTATCTTAAGGTCCATGTAACCTGATAACTCGTTATCTTCTGAACATGATGATGGAGATGATGCATCACCTAGTGACAACCATGTGCAGTTATCACGATTAAGCGATTCTTCTTTCCTTATAGCAATATCAAGTTCAATTTCACCATCTTTAACCACACATTCTTTCTTGAAAGTCTTGAAACCGGATCTTAAGACAGAGCGCGGGTCATGGATTTGGAGTTTGATTGGTTCTCTAAACTTGTCATGTGATCCTAGTTTAAGTTCTTGTGTATAAACTTTTAGATTCTTCCTAATGCACACCATGATGATTGACACTGTGATTCAAATCATGGTTAGGTTGGAATATCATTAGCAATCCAAACAACAAACAAAAATTGGAAGTAGTAATAGTCTACAAGATGGCAGTAAAGAAGAAAAAGCCGAATTTCAGGATCAAAAGAACACATTGAATTCATTAGTTGATTACAATTTCAAAAGGTTGTCTATAAATAATTTAAACTAGTATAGAGTCTTAAAGAAACAGAACAAAGATCACTAAAATAATTGTTTGAAGAACTGCAAACTCTTGTAGATGAATAATGATTAAATAAGTCTAACAGTACATTAAACACTAACTCTAATAGTAATAAAACTATTGTTTCTTTAGAAGAACTTTGACTCTATTGATTAAATAAGTGAAGAGGTATAAAGGATTTTCATCCGAGCCTCGTAAAAGGTGATGCGGCTCCCTTGAGGAGCCGCAGCACAAAACACCTCTATAATCTCTTAAGGACATCAAGTACATATACAAGTCCGGAAGTCAAAAGCACCGGAGTATATTACTGATTGTCCGAGCGATAGTACAACATTTTCAACTAGTATAAATACCCCCTCACAAGTACAGGTAACACTCGTTCACCTACACTCCGAACTATACTCTCTCTCTCTCTACTTTACAACAATTATTATTATTATTTTTTTTTTAAACACAAAGTTTATCATCATTTCATTAAAACAAAATACGAAATTTACATCAATGCCATAAGAGAATCATAAGCTCACTAGCGCAGCATAATAAGGGCGGGGAGGGGCAGTTCCGATTATATAGTATTCGTATAGAAATTTTTGAAAATATAGGGTTTCGACCCCCCGAAACTGGTTTTCGACCCCCCGAAACTAGTGACTTCCGAACCTTCGGGTCAAGCTTCGCAACTGCATAAGCTCATCTATAAATCAATGCCAAAAGCAGGTTATTGGCGCAGTTTAATTAATGATTTTTATTATTATTATATTTTTGGAGAAGTTATCACTTTAAATGCAATGAGAAGCTTGTACAATCGAAATTACCAGAAGCTTGCCGCGGTTTTGTAAACTACAGATTTGAACTCGAACACAAGGTATATATAATTCCGGTTCGCGTCGCTTATTGTTGAAAAATCTGATAAAGTCACAGGAATGAAATAAATTTGTAGCGAACCACCTGCAAATAGATAACCGTATTAATTCAGTCACATTGTAATTTGAATTTCATAAAGCAAGTGAACCTATACGATTGATAAGAAATGAAAGCTTCGTACCTTGTGTTGAAGACGATCTTAGATACAGAGAACGTCTTCTTTAGTTTTCCCGCGTTGTGATTACGAAATGCGAAATGTGGAAGATTAGATGATAATGGCACCACCTTTTATTGCCTTTTGAACTTTACTCCGAATTGTTCGGGCTCTTAAGTGATCGTGTGCTAAACCAACTCCAAACACTTTCTATGTTGGGTCTATAATGTGGGCTACTTTTGGCCCAAAACAAGCCCAAGTTTGAGAATCTGGTTTACTTATTTATACCTGTGGTGTAAATGAGGCGTAGCGGTTCGAGACGTACTTGAGATCGAATCAGTAAAAAGATTGAACGAGTTTGATCCTGAGCTTGAGCTTGAAATATTACTCGTTTAGTTTTATAGCCTGAGCTCGAGCTTTACATACAAAGCTCATTTAGGGTCGTGAACCTAAACGAGTTCTAACAAATTTTATATTATTTTTTATGTACGTATTTTATCTATTCGAGCAGGTTCATTTTAACCAATAACATTGACAAGCCAAGCTAAAACCAGGCTTTGGCTCTTTAAGTCATCAAAGCAAGCTCGAGCCGAGCTATTAACTGCTTAAGATTGTTCTTAAAATACCTCGAGTCTAGCCGAGCCAAGCTGAACTCGAGCTCTTGGGATTTACTTTCGAGCGAAGCTCGATTTCAAAATAGCAGGCTCATACCGAACCGAACTCAAGCCTCATAAATTGATGAGCCGAGCTTAAAGCATAGTTGGGCTCGACTCATTTACAACCCTAATTAATACAATAATAATAAGGTAGGGAACGTGCTACTATTTCAAACACTTTCTGTATCGGGCCTAGACCGTTGGCCACTTCCGGCCCAATATAAACCCGAAGTTGAAAATTTATTTCCTGCTAATATGATTAGACTACTAGGTGTGAAGAGGGGTGGCATTTTCATGATGGGCCGTCACGTAGACGCTACGTAGGAGTGGGGGGAAAGGCATTCTCATGATGGGCCTCCAAGGGAGTGGTGTACACTATGATGACGGGCCTCCTAATTGATCAGAATTATTAAAAGTAATAAAAAAACAATTAAAAATCAATAGATTGGCCCGGCTTGAACGGCAACCAAATGCCTTTGGTGCCACCCCATGGATGATGCCGCCCCTAGGGGTGGTGTAGAGAGGCCCAGCAAATGGATGCCACCCCTATGCCGCCCCCATACCCATTACTCTTAACAAAATCCAAACTTTTTTGAGCTTTTCCATGTGTTTCAATTTTTTATTAGGATTTCCAATCCCAACTGCTTGATGATCCTTATGTTTGTCTTATGCAAATTTTTTTTTCCTCACCTAACCTCATATTTTTTCCCTTTAATCCAGGACAACGAAAATTACATCAAGATAACGGGTAGGCGGGCAACAAGCTGCGCCGCCACCCCTTTCTGAATAGCAAACTTTAATCTACTAAAGACGTAGCCATGCCCACCCAGAGCCGAGACACTACTTTGAATAACCCGCTGAACCCTGGTCAGGAAACGGATAGCCTCCGGTGCCAATGAGCCAAAGGTATCAAAAGCCAAGGGTACAAAAACGTGTTGGTTCTCTTCGCAGGCTTTAGCATGTTTTTCTACCTTCTTTGCCTCTGCTTTCCGGACCGCTTGCCCTGCTACAAAGCCACTATCTCTCAACTCAACTAGGGAGATACACCCGTCAGGTCAACACAAGCATGCTTCCCCCAGGCCCATTCAAAACAACAAGTTGCACTGCTGACGTTTTTGAGTTACAGGTATGAAAATATGTTTATTTTCTTTTTAATTTATACTTGAATTTAATAAATAAATATCACGTCAAGTATTACGTGGTGTATACTAAAATGATAGATAATACATTACTACATTAGTTATCTTGTAAATATCTAATAGAAAATATCTACTGCCATTTGAACAGAGGGTGAGACTGCGCTTATTAAATTGATAAGGTATGCTTACAACTTTTGTTCTTTTATGGATATTGGATAAAGCTTTCATCACTAAGTTCCAAGATTTCGATTTGGAAAGGTATAATATAAATGGACAAAAACGTTTAATTATGGGTGATGTTATTTAGACATTCAAAAAAAACTATAGATATCTTCTACGATGGGTCGTTGATGCCACAATAGGCCGTGGAGGCCAAATAAGTGAAAAACGACGGTTCGTGGGGGCCTCCACGGCCCGTCCCTTTACAAAAAAAAAAAGTGAAAAACGACGGCCGTGGAGACCCCCACGACCCGTCCTAATACGAGGTACGAGGTGTCAGTCTGAACTCCATGCAAAAGCAGGGGGTTCAGACTGAAAAGGTTTGAAAAGGTGATTCCCCACGGGTCGTTGAGGCCTCAACGGCCCGTGAAAAGGTGGTTGGTTTGGGCATTTAAACCCTCGACGACCCATCAAGGCCTCAACGGCTTGTCGTTTTTAGCATTTAACCCCTACGGGGGCAGCTTCTTCCTCATTTCAAAAAAAAAAAAAAAAAAAAAAAAAAAATCAAACATCATCACCACTATTCTCTCGACCTTGATTAAGGTTCAAGTTTATTTCCGAACTGAATCTATTTATGACTAGACCTTGATTAAGGTTCAAGTCAATCTCTGTATCAACCCAGGATAACTCGAATCGTATATTGCCCGTTTTGCTAGCCCAACGTATAAGCTGGTGCCTCGCTCAAGGTCTTGCATGGTTCGCATCCCTGCCGTGTTAGACAGTGGACTACGTTCAAACGCTCCAGTTTGTTGTCCTCTTTGCTAGCCCAGCGTATTCTAGCTGGTGCCTCGCTCAAGGTCTTGCATGGATCGCATCCCTGCCGTGTTAGACAGTGGACTACGTCCAGAATCCCCCGGCACCTGACACTTACTAAGCCTTTGTCACATAGGTTGTATATGTATTAATCATAAGAAACCCATGGTATCATATGTTTAACACTTACCTGGCCAGGGTAAGTAATTCGCATATGGTACGCACAGACTTATTATAATTAAGGCATCACACCCTATGCAAGCAAATTTTCAGCTCATGCTTGTGCCCCCTATTTTATTTGGTAAAACCCTTCCTTGATAAATTATTCAACGTTAGGTTTTTACCTTTATTCATTAAGAAAAAGCGATGTGTTTTCAATTTAATAAGCTTTGTGTGATCACACTCATTGGTATGATCACAACGCCTTTCTAAACATTAGTTTGGGATGATTACCCCCAACCCGGTCTCGATGTTCAAGTTAAGTTTGTGCATTGATCGTTCATTATCGTGAACTATGCACCTTTCACATTTTTCCTATTGCTTGCATATGCAATTACCACTCTTCAGGTGATAATTGCATACTAATGCACCTACTATGGTTTCGAGCATGTACCTGTTTGATACTTGCTCCCGTGTTCCCTTTCGTTACTGATCCATTAGCCTGAGTCGTTACTTGACTTGGTCCTTAGTGAGCATGCTATCAGCCGTGCTCCCGAAACCTCTACAACCTCGTTTGGTGAATCATTCGATCCTCTCTCGATCGAATAAGATGTTATCATCCCTGTCACATTTATAATTTCAATTAATTAGTAACATGACATTTCATTATTAGTATGCATCACTGCAATAGTGATGTTAGAGTTCTTGTTATGCGAGATTTCCGTTGCCCGAATCAATCTTTTGGATAGGCCCCATGAGTACCTAACCATTTCCTTATCAAGATTTTGAGATAGCGAGTAGCTACGCGATATCACTATTGATTACCTATAACAATTTTCCGATCAAAACGGATGTTTATTATAGGTATTACTTACCAGATTCCTTGATCAAGTCTTGAACCGAACACCCTTCAACACTTTGAGCGCACGGTTTGAGTCCAAGTATCCTTCCCTGTAACAACCGGCAAAAATAAGGTAATTCCGTACAAATTAATTAATATATGATTAACGTAATTAAATGCAATTATGTGTGATTTAATTATCAAGGCCTTAGGGATAGCAATTTCCAAATAGTGCATAGGAATGCATACGTTTAATGGTAAAGCATGATTGGATCATGTGCGAATAAGCTATCCGGTATGGACGTTGGCAATTACCCGGTAATAATTAAATAAACGAAACGAATCCCGGACACCCAGGATATAAAATAAAGGGTATTTTCATGAAAGATAATGAGTTTTGGAACTCCAAAACCATAAATGAAAACGTCTTGTACAAATCTCCCGGTAACGGATAAAATGCGCGTACCGCACCCGATACGCGTATAACTCATAATTTCACCCGGCAAAGGCCTAAATAACCAATCAACGCTTAAATTAGACTATATTTAAGGGTTATTAAAAGGTATTTTTAATGTCCGGATAACGCGTGATTAAAACCCGAAAAATACCCGAACGACACCCGAACGGCGGGGGATTAAACATAACAACAATGGGTAAATATTTGTAGTTGTGGACCCCACTTAAAACCCACATGGGGCCGGCCTAAGGGCCATGATATACCCATATCTTGTGTTTTAATAATTATACTCTAAGATCTTAACATTAAGCATGCACACACATAAAGCCAAAACATGTAAGAAAAGGTGTAAGTGAAACATTAGTACAAAAAGCAACTTATCCTTGTCCCCCCTTGAAGAAAATTTCGGCCAAGTGCCTAAGTAATCCAAGACCAAAATCCAAGCCATCATTACATTAGTGCATGCATGTATGTGAGGTCTTGTAAATAGAGTTCATGATACCTTATAAAGATTTAACCAAGATTTGCAAGAAACCACCTATCTATACATACATACATACGGCTCACATACACACACATATCATCTTTGCAAAAATCTCCCAAGTACACATATGATCTTCCATAAGATCTCTTAAATCTTTAGCATCATTACATGTGATAATTATATAAATAACACATGGTAGAAGATTGAATAACCAAGCAAAACAATCCTTTCTTCTTCCCCTCTTGTGGCCGTGGGTTTCCATACACACACACACATTGTTCTTTCAAGTTTTTACATCTCCAAATCACTTAAAATCATCCATCATCCAAACCCCTTTTGTGTGTTTCAAGAGCTTGGAGCTAAACCACTAGGAAGAACACACTAAACCCCTCTCAAATCCAAGGTTTTTGTCTTCCCTAGCCTTGTGCTAGTAGTAAGCTTCTTAATCTTGTTTTTGATTGTTATTATTCATGTATGTGTTCCTAGTAGCAAGTTGTACATGAAGGGTTTAAAAATGGTTTTGAACATAATCTTTAATAGGTTTTCATGTGTAAAATGGAAGATTAAAGATATGAAAATAAACCATGGATTTGTTGATGATGATGTATTAGTCTTGAAAATATATAAAGTTTACATGTAAGACTAAGTAGGATGATGTTTTGGTTAAGATTTTGAAATGAACTTGAATATGTTAAAACTAACTTTAATTCATCTTATTATGATCATTTAAGTCATAATATGTGGTAAAACATGTTAGAAGTTCATAAATGAATAAGATGGAAAATCTAAGTTAGCTTACTTAGATGAATGAAATTTTGATAAAATGGACAAATACATAAAACACACATATAATTAGTCTTCCATATGGAATATAAGACTAACATAAGTGTTTTGATACAAAAATAACTTACCAATAAAAAGTTGAATCTTCAAAGTTTACTATTTTGAGTGAAAAATGTTAACTTTGAAAGTTAGAGTAGAAAAATGCAACTTTTGTAAGTTAAGGGACTAAAGTTGTAACTTTGAAAGTTAAGGGACTAAAATGGACATTTTAGAAACTATTAGTCCAAAAATACAAGTATGGAAAGTTTGGTGTCAAAAATGCAAGTAATAAAGTCTAAGGATGATTTTTGTAAATACTAGTAAAAATACTTGGGTATTTTGTATAAAAGTGTATTTTTGAAAGTTATAAAAATATAAAGGGTTTTAACATAAGGATTTTTATAAAATAGAGATTTTATAAAAATATTAAACAAACTTGGGAAACTTATACAAAAATGAATACTTTTATATAAATGGGAATATAAAAGTGTTGGAAACATTTTTGTAGTTAAGTTGACAAGTTGGGTTAAAAATACATAAGTATTTTAACCCTCCAAGTAACATGTGAAAAGAGGAAGAAATATGGATAATATTTCTATAAAATACATGTTGGGAAAAACTTGGAAAAATTAACTAATCAAGTTAAGATATCGAACTAAGACGCGTTAACGAACCGTACACGGACAAACATGAGAAAAATGCCACTGCGGCAAGATAAGAAAAATATATATTTTAAGAAGTAAAATATATATACATTATGGGTGAAAACAAATAAACACTTTCCTAAGTGTTGGAGGATTAATTCATGGGAGAAACACATGACACAAACGAATAAGACGTTAAAACAAACGTATGTACTTAACAAGAAAAATTACACATTTATATATATTTGTACGCTCGTCTCGGCAAAATTCTAGTATATCTACTTAATGGGAAAGTAGATATGCGGGAAGGAAAGCCGCGACGAGAAGACAAGGATATATATATGTGTATGTCGTACCAACGAAATCCTAGTATATTTATTTGAATGGGAAAATAAATATACGGTGTGGTGAGTTGAATCGGACGTTAAGAGTATACAATCGAACGACAAGATCTTAGCATATTTGTTTAAATGGGAAAACGAATGTGTGGCAAAGTGAGTCGGGTCGAGGATTGAAATATATATTATATCGAGCGATGCGATCTTAAGTATAATTATTTAAATGGGAAAATAATTATATGTTAAGTGAAGTCGAGTCGATGATAATAAGATACAAGTTATGGAAATATTAACAAGAGTAATATATAACTTGTAACACAAAGGGTAATGTAACGCCAACAAAACCTAGGATACACGCTTAATTAAACGGGATTTGGAACAACTTGTGGTCGGGAGTTGGGTGTACAACTTGCCAAGGCACATGCACTATAGGAATAGTGACTTATACGCCTAGAACGTTTGTAGGTGCGAGACCACCCCTTTGCTATCCACCCTTTTGAGCCAGACGCAGTTTCAGGTGAGTTTCACGGCCCCATTTTAAACTATTTTTACGTTTTCGGGGGAAAGAGATGTTAGGGAAAGGTTTGACGAGTTTATTACTTGAGGTGTGACCGCCACTCGGGGTTGAGTCCTCGCCTCTATAATCATTTATTCGGAGATTGAAACCGGAGGAATATTCGGATAGTACTATTGGTGCCTGACAAGGCCCACCCCTAATCGATAGCGTCGATTTTGCATTAGGTTATGCCTGGGGTGCAAATATTCTGAACTTAAGTCGTGGGAAACCGAGTAACGACTTGGAGCGGGGCATTTTATTTATATACGTCTTGGTTTGATTATAGTCTCAAGTAGATTTATAGGAATTTGCAACTCCTATATATTGTCATAACATGGTATTCCCAAGTATTCAAGTTTTAGAAACTGAAAACCTGTGAACTCACCAATATATTTATATTGACGAAACTTTTTAAACATATCTTTCAGGTAACTAGATGATGAAGGATCCGGCGAGCTGGGTCGGGGAATCTCCAATGCGACGTCGAACTTTTGCGGGGTTTCACTTTTATTTCCCAAGGCATTTGGGATATATATGAGAAACCTCTATGTTTATTTCAAAAACAATTAACTTTTGTGTAATGTTTGAAACAGATTTGACGTCATAATAAATGACCCATTTTCTTAAATTACTTGTGTTTAGCAATCACCTTGACTTTATGCTTTTGAACCGTCGCGCCACGTGTTTCCGCCTTTGTCGTGTGTGACATTCCCGACCCTCGGATCCCTCAAACCTATGGCTCTGATACCACTTGTAACACCCTAACCCGTAATCACGCGATCAACGCCCAAATTATACGGGTTTGGACCTTACTTAAACCACTCCCGATTTAAAACTTTGAAATTTTCTTTATAAGTCAACCCATTAAGATCAAATACATGTTTGGTTCACACAAATTTTTACATTTTAATAGTTAAAACATATTTTAAGATGTTGCGTTTTAACGGGAGTTCCTTAGATTCTAGTGCGGAAGCTTGTATGGGTGATCGGGTGTGTTCGGCTCTTATCGCGACTAGATCCTTGCTCCGGGACTTCCATCACATGTTTACCTAGCACCATTACACAAAGAATGGTTAGTGAGTGGTCAAATGAAACATTTAGCTAGTACGATAGTCGTTACACGTCGAAACGGAACGAACCAGGCCAAACAACCCTTTATCAGGAGAACAAACTGCTGCAACTTATGCGCAGCAGCTGTTCGGATCGCTTTTACCCCTTCTAAAACCCAAAATCCGACTTCGACTTTCAAATGAGAATTGTTCTACGCTCCGAGAGCTTTCCAGGCATATAAAGAACGCCTCCTAACGATTTTTCTACGATTTTATATGCAATTTTAAAGATCGTGCTGACATGCAGGTCTGTTCGCGCGGCGGTCGGTTTATTCGCGCGGCCGCTCGAAGCTTCTGATGTAATTTTGGTGGCTTTTAAGCGTGGGAATCATGTCGCAACCGCATTTGATGATTCCCGAAGCCTAAGTAATGACTTGCCGACTAAATAAACCTTTGTTTGACTGAAATTATGGTCCGGTTTATGTCGCCATGATCCGGTTCTTAGTTTTGAATGTTTATGGCGACTTTTACACAAATCGACCCATTTAGACATTGAACTTAAGCAAAACACCATTCGACCACGCGCAATGCGTATAGTTTATGTTGTCAAGTCATTAGACACTTGATCAACTAAAGTGTTTGTCCGATTTGTTCATTATGACTTTGTTATTAGATTTATCCTTTAGTAAATCTTTATAAATTCCCAAAATGCCCCTCCTAGCCAAATCTTTCGATTTAGCAATTCATGGCGACTCTTCTTGATTCAAACCCATTGTTTTGGACTCAATGACTTGTTTAAAAACTTCTAAGTCCATACGGACTTAGATTTTCAACATTTCTCAAGATTGTTCTAATGTGGTCGATTCTAAGCGCCTTAGCGCGCATTAGACATAGTTATGGAAATAACTTACTTGATTTGCACCCACACTTCATGTGGGTACTTTATCACCTATGTTGCTTCGCCCGAAGGCGTTTATTTGACTACGGACTTACCGGGTGGCCTTGACCCATATCCATACCTTGTGTTTATCCTCCATGATTCTTAACATCAAGAATGCACGCGCAATTGCATCTACCTGTATGCTTTCTAAATAGACAACGTTAATTTCTCGGAACTCAAATGGCAATAACTTGCCATTTGACCTGTTTAACTTTATGAATCTTAATGCTTGGAATACAAGCATCAAGTGTTGGATTCACATGGTGAGGACATCACCATTTGACCCGTTTAGACTCCTAGTTCATAATGCTATGTTACCCAAGTTTTTATCTATGGTTCAAGTGAAACAAACTTGACCCATTTAACATCATGCTTAACGACTCCATTCAATTGGTTTAATTTGGATTAAAACATCATTTCTCACATATCTTTATTAGTTGACCCGTTTGATGGATTTCTCCATTTGGTCATAACTCATTATCTCGATTAAGGTCATAAACCACATTTTGTATTGAGTGCACATAAGGCAACTCACTTAATAGATTCTACCCCTTGGGGTTTATCTTTACCTCACACTCAAGATTTGAAACTAATGTTTATAACAATTTAAGCTATGTTATAGTATATTGGTGTAAGTAAAACTTACCTCATATCCATTCTTGCTTCCAAGCGTATTGAGCTTGCATCCGTTTGACCCGTTTGCATCCCTAGTTCTTGTACCTAACTTAGGGACATGTCAAACCTTGTTTTGTTAGAATACATAATATGGATTTCTTTTATAATCCACGACATCATGTATTCGTTTTAACTCTAATCCAACATCACATTTCAAGTATTCATGTTCATACATGTATTACACATTTATTTCCTCATTCAAGCATTTTATCGAACACCTCATATGCACCATTTTCATCATGTTAATTCTAGGTGTTCAAGACTTCCTAGATTCCGCCATGGCTTAGCTAACCATTGACACATAATCATTTCAATAATTAGCACACATACATGATACTAATTACATAGAAATTGCAAGATTATTCCACTTACTAGTGTAATTCATGTTTAATGTAAAGACCCACTACATACACATAACACAAGATCATAATTTCACATGAATCAACAATATATTATGATTCACCACGTTTTATAGCTTTCTTGGTGCCTACTAACACATAGAAACCCATAGAAACCAAGAAATTCACGTTTTTACCAAAACCCTAGGATTTCACCATGATCATAAACGAATTATAACATCAAATTACACCAAATTAAAGGTACCTTGGTATATGTAGGACCTTAGATGACCCATATTTGGCTTCATGCATTTAATTTCTCCACAAATGCCCTTGATTTGAACATGCTTATGGATGTAAGTTTTTGGGGAAGAATCCCCTTTTTTTCTTCCTGATAATCGATACACACATATGTGTGTATGGATTCTTCCATTTTTTTTATTTAGATTATCCCATGTGCAACTCTAGTCCCTCAAGTTACTACAATGTTATTTTCATATAAAAACTAACTAATTAAGCTAGTTTCTAACTCCTTGTATTCATTTATAAAAATACTATTATTAACTAGGTTACTTCCATATTAGAGCATAACCCATAATCTTATCGTTTAAGTCTCGTTTTATTATTTTGCTAATCACGCCTAATGGCATAATTAGACGAACAAATGGTTTTGGGGTGTTACAATAATTGACCCATAAGGCGAGCTATAGAGAATTTGGTCTTCCACGCGCATATGTTTCCCCTTAGGCGCTAGGTCCAATTGACTTGTTTACACAAGCAAGGCAATTTCCGTCCAACTAGATTGTGATTGTGCTACCATGAGACGGCGTTTCACGTCTTTGGTTCCGAAGACCTTCCATGCTTAGTTTAACCGTCCGGTCCACACAATCCATTCAGTTGCTCATGCTACCAATTGCTACCTAGTTCCTAAGGCATTACATATACCTTGTGCACTACTCAACCACATGGTTAATATACAAGAATTTAAAGTCGCGTATAGGACTTAACTTACTCGCGTCCCTTTAGCTTCAAATCTTTCCCCGCGTGACTTCCCGACGCCTATTACTTTGTACCTATAGATTAGTCCATAAGAACGTTCATGCGATTGTGATTAGACAAATGTTAATGTGGCCATATAAATTATCAAGTGTATCAACACAACAATCGTAATCCTATGAAGTCGAGCCTCATTGTGACATTTCATCGAACATATGGTGGGCAGGATTTTTATAGCACAAGATTGTAGGTCCTTAAGACCATATGAACCATACCCACCACATTAGCAAATTCCCATGACCTTTAGTTATACTAATTTCATTGTCTAATTTAATCTAACATCAATCACACACGCACAATTATCATGAGTTCTCTATCTTTTGTTTAAACCCCAAGAAAACCCACAAGTTTACCCCTATGAATTTCAAGGATTTCTCCCATAGATCTCAAATTATCAAGATTCATATAAACATGTTTTGTTTTAAGGTCCTTTTGTACTAGAGGCACCCTCCTAAATCACGAATTTACCAAAATCAATGTTCTTAGATTACCATTATCATCACATAACACAATCCTACATCAAAGTGGATAAAACAAAGCTTGCCTAAGGATGAGATAGGGATTAGATGACTTAATTTTGGATCATGCAAATTACCACCACTTGATTTATAGTTGATTAGGGCCTGATTTGGCGTTTCTATGTTTTAGTGTGTGAAATGGTGGGTGTGGGTGTGTGCTATACGATTTCCAGGAGATGGAATCCTGGTGGCCGGTTTTGTTTTACACATCTAACCCTCCACCATTAAGTATTGTAGGATGTGAAAATCAATCCCTCTAGTTGATACTAATGTTTATTACCATTTTTGCTGTGGATTCTTAATCAACTTAACTCTTGTTAAAGTGTTAGGCATGCATGATTTATTAGGATTTACATTAAAATCTTTTCTTGTTCTAAGCCCCTTAGTAAAGTTTGTGTTAAAATAATTAGGCGCATTTATGAAATTTGGGGTTGTTGGATCAGTATGCTCTTTAACAGTTGCTTGCGTACGAACACTTATGTGTTTTGCAAGTTAATCAAAGCAGTTTGTTTGCATCGGAATAAGTTAAAGTTTCACTATCAACGTGAGTTATTACTCCCCCTGGATGTTTATAAACTAAAGACAGTTAATGAGAATCTAAGCAATGAATGTATATGATAATAAATAAGCAAATAGATTCTCAGATTATGAAATGGAATTTCAAGTAAAAGATTTGAAGGATTTCAGTTTTCAATTAAAATCAATGTCTAAAATAGTGGGATTAACCCATCTATTTATAGACAAACATATACATGAACCTTGTTACAAAAGCAAGACTGCAACATGCTGTAATCTTGGAACTTGTACAAAAGATAAAGTAATAATAAACTAATAAACTACTAAAACATAAGGGCGATGGAAAGATTCATTTACAAGTGCTGATGAGTGACAAACTACTGATGAGTAGGCCTGTAAACGAACCGAACGAACACGAACACAGGCGTGTTCGTGTTTGTTCATTTAACTTTAACCGAACACGAACACGAACACGAACACATAATCGAACACATTTTTGTGTTCGTGTTCGTTCATTAAGAAATTTGTCGTGTTCGTGTTCGTTTATGTTCGTTCATTTAAACCTAAACGAACAGTTCATGAACATAAACGAACACAAATGATTAATATAAACGAACACAAATGAACATAAACGAACACAAACAAAAACAAGTTAATAATGATTCATGAACATAAATGAACGTTAGGGTTAGGGTGGAGAGCGGCTGTGAAGTGTGGGGCTGTGAAGTGTGAAGAGCGGATAATAAGTGATATGTTTAGAATGTTAGGGTTAGGGTTAAGTTTTTAGAACATATGAATTAATTAAGGTTACTTAACAAAAGGAAATAAATAATAAAAATAAAGCTAAGTTTAATTAAACGAACATAAACGAACATAAACGAACAAAATAAACGAACATAAACGAACATAAATGAACGAACATAAACGAACGTTCATGAACATAAATGAACGAACACAACGTGTGTTCATGTTCGTTCGTTTAATTAAACGAACAAAAAATTGTGTTCGTGTTCGTTTATTTATTTAAATAAACGAACATAAACGAACTTCCCGCCGAACAGTTCACGAACAGTTCATGAACGTTCGGTTCGTTTACAGGCCTACTGATGAGTAGTTTGTCTTCAGCAGTTCTTCGGTTGACTTGTCTGGTTTGACTTCAGAACTTCTGATCATTACTCTTCAGTACTTGTTGAATCCTTCTTCAGTACTTGTGTCTTCTTTCTTCAGTAGTTTCATACTTAGAATATTTTGGCAGAAGTAGGAATTAGACTAAGGTTAGCAAAAACGGTTTCAACAATCCTTTTTGTCCTTACAGGGGTGTTACATGTTCCTACCCATATTCCTTTATTATCTATATCTATATCTATACTACTATATAATGGGTGCTAGATGGGCAAAGTAGTCATTTCATATTTATCTATATGGACAAATTTGTAATTTCATTAAATTGACAAGACAAATTCAATAGAACAATTAATTAACACATCCAAATTAATAAATGAATATTATTATTATTATAATTATTTATTGTCTATACAATATTAAAATACAAATGGTTTATGCAATATGGTCTTATACATCATGCTTTATGGGTTATTTGTGCTTCGTAACGTTGTAAAGAGGTTTGTATAGTTGTACATAATTGTTTTCATAGGTTTCTATAACTTTCTTTGACCAAATTACAACTGCATCCTCAGCGTATTTTAGCAACTTCACTACTATACGTCCACATGTATCTTGTTTTGAGAAACTTAAACAATTTATTTACTTGAAATTGTAGATCCAAAGTTGTAACCGGTTATAACTCGTGATTGTATATACAAAGATCGCGTATTACACACTTTCCATTCTATAAACCTTCAACTTCTCATTAGAGTTTCGTATCATCATAATTTATCGGTGACTTGAAACTTCTGTCAACCACATCGCAAATGAACACACTAAGCCAAAAAGATTGGTCGACCTTTTTTTTTGTTTTCTGATAACCAATTTCCGATTGAGACAAGGGTTGTGTTCGCCTTTCATTTTGCCAAGTGATATTGCTTGTAGTATTGGTTCCAGGTAACAAATCAAACCTTTAACTCGATTGCTACAAACGATCTTTTAACATATGTTACTCGAAATTCATTTAAAATCTTTAGGGTAAAAAAAGAAGATATACCATAGTGTATATGGGGTTTATGTTGAGAAGAAGATGAATTTTACAGGAACAAGTCAATAAAATTTACTATATATGTAGTAAACATACACTTTGTGCAGTAAAGAATTCCATTTGACTTAACTACGCTTTTATTTAATATATACACCTAAATCATTTTATTTAAATGAAAGTATGTTTTTATGAATTGATGGATACTAGACAAAAATATTAATATGTTCTCTTGAGAAAAAATAAATACATAACTTGGTTTAAAAAATGGCGTACCATTTCATGTGCAAATTTTGTTTTTATTAAGTTGTTATTATTATTCAAGAAAATCGTGTATATTATGTATTTATGTATTACAATAATATAAAATTTGCCTATATATAAGTGTTATCATTGGGAATATATATGAAATAAAAAAATTAACATATTACTAAATTTTATATAAGATTTGTGAAATATTTGAAAGGGTAATAACAAATAATCAATTAAGAATATAAAGGGTCACCGCTATAAAATTAGTAAATAATAACAATAAAACTATTAAACGTAACCTACCATAACTCATGAAAGAAAATATTGTAGGATCAGAATTTTGTGAATTTGGGTTGATAATCAATTGACTATTTTTTTTGGATGGAATTATATTTCATTAATTTGGTTTTAGTATAACGCTTAATTAGTATATGGTTTATGAGTTGTACATACATGCTACTTTTGAACCTATTAACTCTCAAGTATAATACTTGATTAAATTTTTTGTAGGTCACTAACTTCATGCTTGAAAGATTGGAGTTGCTCAATTGCATTTTAATCTTAAGATATAAATCATTATTTCCTCCCTTCTGTGTATTTTCCCTGTTTTATTCACTCATTGGTGCATCTCTTCTACCTGTTATATTAGACCCATGTAATGATATTTTAGTAATTTGTACTAAACCTATCTTACCAAAATAACATAAGTGAGAACAACAAATAAATAAGTTATAAATCCAATAACAAATGTCTTATGTGAAAATAATGAGATTCATAAGTCATGTACCTTCCTGTCATATCATGCATACAGGAGATATTACTCGACACATGGAGTGAGATCGGTTTTTATTGCTTATTCCCCTTGGTAACCCTCTTTTACGAAAAATAAAACCAAAAACCTAAAATGAAGCTAGATTAGACAATGGCATGTTCGTTTTTTAAGATACTACGTCACAATTGACAAAACAAACACAAACACTCTATATGGAGTTACTATGTCCGTTTATTATGATTTTCCGGTCAGCTTTGGCTCATACGCAAATTTTCAGCATGTTTATACGGGTACGTTTAAAAAAAGATTAAATATCGGTAATGAACAGACGCAACAAAATGTGTATCAAGTTTTAATTCAATAAGAACAATATGTATGTGTTTAAAAAAAACAAAACTACTAAAAAATATAACAAGAACCAAACATTTTTATTACACGGGTCCATTAATTAAGTAACAATTCAAATAGATGAAATAAAAACATTACAAAAAGTGAATTTTATAATATATTGTATCAGATTATGGTTTTTTAACACAAGGTTTAACAAATAACAAAATGCTATAAAATAAAATTAAACATGCAATATAAAAAGTTAAATATACATATGAGAATAATAAAAAACAAACATAAATAATTCAAATAAATACGATAGGGAAAACAACAACAAATAATTCAAATACCACTGAAGATTTACATACACAAAACGTTCGCTATTTTATTTGTAACTGTCATCGTTATCTATTATAAGTATTGCAAACCTTTGTTAGAGATTGCCATTTTGATGGCAAAACATACATATAAAAGAAAATTGACATTTTTGATACTTGACTGGAATCTTGTTGTAAGATGGTATCAAAGTATCTTTCTACCGATGTTTGATATAATCACAACTTCAATAACAAACTTGGTAACTTTTATGATTCTTAGTCTAGTACCAAAGGAACTTTAACCAAAGGAAATTATCTTCCAACTCTAATCTAATTATCTAATCTAATTATGCATCATGAAATGCATGCTAATATATTATGTATGCCCATGCATGATATATATGATGTCAATCAATCCATTATTTATTTGATGAGCTGTCGCAATGGACCACTTCAAAGGACCAAACCGGTTGTGAAGGAGAAAAAGGACACGTATCACCTACGCCGACCTGTAAGCTATATACTTTATCGGAAAATTAAAAAGGCATATTCTTTTTCTTTGCCACGTTGTAACTTATATATTTTATTATTTATACTGTTTATACTTTGTGGCTGAATTATCAAAACCATCGTTTTCTATAATTATATATATAGCACTTTCCAGATTTAATGATATAATCATGACCACTGTGGCAAAGTTAGGTATAACATTGCGCAATTGATATAGCTTCGAAACATTAGAATATTATTCAACGGTAGTTTAGTTATAATAAATTGATACATTTGTTTATGTAGTAAGTATAGGAGAATAGGAATGTGACTGAATGAATATTTCATTAATCAATGGCCTCTATAAATAATACAATGAGGAACAATAATATAGGAAACATAGTTATGATATACAACAACTTTCCTAAGATAAGGCAATTATCCTTATTTACATAATAATTGCTATTACACCCCCGCAGTCGAATCGGGAGGTTGTCGTACGTTGAGACTGGACCGAAAATCATCAAACAGGACGCGCGGTAGACCTTTCGTGAAAATGTCAGCAACCTGATAGCGAGACGGCACATGCAGGACACGAACACACCCCCGTTGTACCTGTTCACGGACAAAATGAATATCGAGCTCAATATGTTTCGTCCGCTGATGCTGAACCGGGTTTCCTGATAAATAAATGGCGCTGACATTGTCACAGTAAATGAGCGTAGCCTTGAGGAGCGGTTGATTCAGCTCGAGCAAAAGATTGCGAAGCCAACATATCTCAGAGACAACATTAGCAACCCCTCTGTATTCAGCTTCTGCACTGGAACGGGACACCGTAGGCTGCCGCTTGGAGGACCAGGAGAGCAAGTTGTCGCCAAGATAAACGCAGTAGCCGGAAGTAGAGCGGCGGTATCGGGACATCCTGCCCAGTCTGCATCAGTGTAAGCCCGAAGAGAGATGTTCGGGGCAGGGTTCAGAGAGAGGCCATAGGCGGTAGTCCCCTGTAAGTATCTGATGATGCGTTTAAGAGCATTCCAGTGATCATCCGTGGGAGAGTGCATATGCATACATATCTGCTGAACCGCGTATGAAATATCTGGCCGCGTGAAGGTAAGATACTGTAGAGCACCTGCCAAACTGCGATAGGTAGTGGGGTCATGAAACAAGCTGGAGCCGGATGCAGACAGTTTAGAGCCGGTGTCAACCGGAGTGGCAACCGTTTGCAAGTGTCCATGGCGCCCTGTGAATGATATCCCTAGCATAGGATTGCTGGGACAAAAACATGTTGTTACCAGTGCGTGTGACCGAGATGCCAAGGAAGTGAGACAACGGACCCAAGTCTTTCATGGCGAATTCAGCGGACAGAGAAGCCATAATACGTCCACGAAGAGCTGTAGAGGACGCGGTCAAGATGATGTCATCAACATAGAGTAGTAAGTAAGCAGTGTCTTGACCATGATGATAAATAAACAAAGATGTGTCGGACTTGCTCTGGATGAAACCCTGCAACAAAACAAAGTCAGTGAAGCGCTGGTACCAGGCACGCGGTGCCTGTTTCAAACCATAGAGAGATTTCTTCAATCTGCAGACATGACCCGGATAGCGCTGATCCCGAAAACCCATGGGTTGATGCATATAAACCGTTTCCGCCAATGAACCATGAAGAAAAGCGTTAGCTACATCGAGCTGGTTAATCACCCACGAACGTGACAACGCCAATGTTAAGACAAGGCGAATAGTAGCCGGCTTAACAACCGGACTGAAGGTGTCACCACAATCAACTCCAACCTGTTGGCTGCGACCATCGCAAACCAGTCGAGCCTTATACCTCTCCAAACTACCATCTGAGCGAAACTTATGCTTAAAGAGCCACATACACCGAATAATATTCATGTTAGGATGACGGGGAACCAACTCCCAAGTCTCATTTTTAATAAGTGCACTAAACTCATTGGTCATGGCATTGAGCCATTCAGGTGACGACAAGGCAACCTGTGGGGATTTGGGAATAGGCACAATGGTGGCGGTGTGGAGATTAAAAAGTTGCTTGGGTTTGGTGATGCCGTCCATGGCACGAGTGCGCATGGTACGTGGTTGCGGTAGCGGGTCAGGTGGAGGTGCTATGGGCTGTTGAGGCAGAGGTGGAGATGGTATAGGTGCCGGGTTGGGCTGTTCAGGCTGGGTCGGCTGAGGTGGCTGTTGGGCCGTGGAGTGCTGAGGGGTAGCAGGAGTGGACTGGGCCTGCTGGTTTGGGCCAGCAGTGGGGGTGACAGTCACAGGTGGGCCAGTTGGGCGGCGATGGCGGCGAGTGTATGTAAGGGGTTGGGCTGGGCTGACCGGTGGGTGGGAAGTAGTGGCGGTGGAGTTGGGCTGGTCAGGTGGGCCGGATGGAGTGGGCCTGTTGACGGGCTGCCAAAGAAGTGGATTAAGTCCACTTTCCAGGAAGTCATACGAGCCGGGTTTGGTGGGTTGGGTGCAGGCAAAAGGAAAAATAGTCTCTTCGAATAGAACGTGCCGAGAGACGAAGATAGAGTTGTTGGTGAGGTCTAAACATCGGTAGCCACGATGGTTAGGTGGGTAACCGAGAAAGACACAGGGCTTGGACCGATTGGCAAGTTTGTGTATGGAGGTGGAGGGGAGTAAAGGGTAGCACAGGCACCCGAACACGCGAAGGTGTTCATAGGTGGGGTCACAGGTATATAGGAGGGAGGTGGGGGAAAGGAATCGGGTGTGTTTGTTTGGGATTATGTTGAGGAGGTAGGTGGCGGTTTCAAGGGCGTAATGCCAAAATGAAGGCGGTAAGGAGGATTGGGCTAGGAGTGAGCGAACCATGTTGTTGATTGTTCGGATTTTTTCGCTCAGCCTTGCCGTTCTGAGATGAGGTGTAAGGGCAAGAAAAACGGAAGTGCATTCCATTTAAACGACAAAAATTGTGAAACGAGTTATTGTCATATTCCTTGCCATTATCGCATTGAAATTGTTTAATTTTACCCCCAAACTGTGTGGTTATGTAGTTATTAAAGATGGTGAATATAGAAAAGACATTTGATTTGGTTGTCAAGGGGAACGTCCACAAAAAATTTGTAAAGTCATCTAAAAACAAAACATAGTAGCGGTGGCCCCCGGTGCTAGGCACAGGGGAAGTCCACAGATCACTGTGAATTATATCAAACGGTAAATAAGTACGATTACAAGAATCAAAAAATGGCATACGAACACTTTTGCCAAAAACACAAGCCAGACATAATGTTTTGTCATGATTATTAGATGAACTAGAATAAGACAAGGGTAACGAATGCAAAATAGGGGAGCTCGGTGCCCAAGGCGTTGATGCCAACGGTCTTGAGTGACGGCCACAAAAGCTGTAGAGGAGTTTGTGGAAGGAAGGGGTGCTGTCAAAGGGTAGAGGTCTCCCGAGCTATTGCATCGGAGGAGGTGTGCCCTGGTCTTGAGATCCTTCACAGTAAAACCGAAAGGGTCAAACTCAATAGATAATAAATTATCAGTAGTAAGTTTTCGGACAGATATAAGGTTCTTTATAAGGTTAGGGGTAAAAAGGACGTTATTTAATTTAAAGGGCGGGAATGGTGGTGGTAGGGTAAGGTTGCCTTGACCGATCACGGGAATAGTCATACCATTTCCAACTACAATATATTTGTTAGTGCAAGTATTAAAAGAAGACGGGAAGTCGTTACCTTGAGGGGTTTTCATGTGGCCAGAAGCACCGTGTCCATGACGTCGTGCGGGTCCGGTTGGTTGAGGGACAACGCGTAGAGAGCCTGCTGGATATCCGTGGGAGACAGGGTGGCCGTGTAAGCTTGATCCGGGGCTGCTCCGAGGATCCCTGCCGAGTTGTTGTTGGTCCGAGCAGTGGACGGATATGGACACGGGGCTGGTGCGGATGGTGCGGACCAATTTGGCTGCTGTCCCTGCGTGAGAGAACTCCATTGGCTTGCAGCCCAGGAGTTAGGGAAGACGATATACGGATGTTGTGGCTGAGTGCTCGAGGGGCGGTTACCACGGTTTAGAATTGCCACGACCTCGTCCCCGAGTTTTACCACGCGATCTGTTCTGCGAAGAAGCAGACGCGGCAGCAGAACCCACGGGATGGGAGACCGTGGTGGCTGCAAGGGCAGTGGCAGCCGCTGTAGCAGATCGAGCAGAAGAGGATTTCTTGGTTGACTCAGCCATGGTGAGTCGGGAGCGGCACTCGTTAAATGGTGGCAGGGGTTCCCGGTTTTGTAAGACTGTGGAGATGCTCTCGTAGGCCTCGGGAGACCCGCTAGGAGTTGGGACACTAGACGCTGGTTGTCAACCGGCGCCCCAACGCTGTTCAACTGATCCGCAAGATGTTTAACCTGCTGACAATACGCGGACATGCTCGGGAAGGCTTCAAGGTGTATGTTGGAGAACTGCTGCTAGAGAAGAATTTGGCGAGCAGATTTGTTGTTGTTGAAGTGTTCCTCGATGGCCAGCCAGGCTTCGTAGGCCGTCTGACCCGGGACCAAGATGATATGAAGGAGTGGTTTGGATATAGTGCCGTAAATCCATTGCAAAACCAAGGCGTCAAGACGTGCCCATAGGGCATCAGTCTCGGCCTGGGCTGCAAGGGCTGCGGCGGCGTCTGCAGCAGACGACGAGCCAGAAGGAGCGGCTGGTGGGGGACGGGCTGCAGGTGTTGGTGAACCTGGTAAGCCCGACAGTGCACCTCGAAGAGGGCCGTCCAGGATGAGAAGTGCGAGGATTCTTCTTCAAGGATAAGGGGGATGATGGCTTTGATGTTGGTGACCGCCATGGCGGGATGAAGTTTGAGGTCCATGAGGGTTGGGAAGGGAGAAAAGAAGACAGAACAGGGGGCAGAGGAGGCGGAACTGTGGTGGTGGGGTAGGGCCGGCGGTCAGGCCAAGGAAGAAGGAAGAGGATCGGTGAACCCTCTTGATACCATATAGGAGAATAGGAATTTGACTGAATGAATATTTCATTAATCAATGGCCTCTATAAATAATACAATGAGGAACAATAATATAGGAAACATAGTTATGATATACAACAACTTTCCTAAGATAAGGCAATTATCCTTATTTACATAATAATTGCTATTAGTAAGATATATGCAATGCAATATGTTCAAGTCCGGCTTAAGTGCAAGTAAAACAAAGCCATTGCTTTGAACTCAAGTCTCAAGGCCCCTATGACCCATGTATTAAAAACTTTTATATGTGTACACATAAACCAAAGGCAGTGCCGGCTCTAATGCTTTGTAAAACTAGGCAAGCGCCTAGGGCCCCTAATTTTGCTAACCTTTGATCTTAAATCCATAATTGAATGATGACGATGTTTCAAAACAAATTCTAAAGATCATGAGACATTTCCAAGATGAAAGACTAACGCGAGATATCTGTTTCCATGAAGGAAATAAGTCTCAAATGATTAGATTTCACTTTATACATATATAGTTACATAACTATATATCTTAACTAGTTTTTACTTTCCAGTTCATTATAGTGGGTTTTAACTAGTAAATCGTAATGAATTTAAAGTCAAATTAGACGCCATCATATTTAGCTTTATGTTTTTTTTCACCAATTAAGGAAAAAAATAAAAAGGAGGCATTGCTCTTACCAGCAAAAAAAAAATTTAGTTTATTGTTGCTGGTCTAAAGCCCGAATAAATGAGGTGAGCTTATAGAAAATAATCTAAAAGGCCCCTACTTTTTAGTTCGCTTAGGGCCTCTTAAAATATTGGACCGGCTCTGACCAAAGGTAGGCGGAGAAATATCATTTAGTTATAAGTAGTGGTGCAAACGAGCTGAGCCGAGCTTGAGCTTGACCAGGCTCGAGCTCGGCTTGATTCGAGCTTTGTTTTCAAAGCTCAAGCTTGACTTATTTCTCAAGCTCGAGCTCGGCTTGTTTATTATCTATTAGTTAATGTATTAAATAAAAATAATATAAATAATAGTTTATTTAGGCTCGTGAGCTCGATAAGTGAAGCTCGTGCTCAGGCTCGTTTACTAAACAACATTAAACGACGGGTAAAATATTATTAAATATTAAAAAAAAACTAATATTATACTTAGGCTCGACGAGCCTAACGAGTTTCTTATGCCAAGCTCGAGCTCGGACTCGATAAATAAACGAGCTTTGATTTAGGCTCAAGCTCGATAAGGCTCGGCTCGTTTAGAGCTTTTTACCGAGCCGAGCTCGAGTAGCTCGCAAACGGCTCGGCTCGTTTGCACCCCTACTTATAAGTTATCATTTAATTTTATTTGTATAATCAGCCTAGGATATCGCTTTAGGCCCTTTCAAACGTTGCGTCGGCCCTGAATATGTTATATGTATCATGTTATTCATGTATGCTTGTTTAACTGTTATGTTATTTAAATGGTGAATTAATGTAGATTATCAGTTGAATAAACGGGTATTAGCACATAACTAACTTTTATATGGTTCGATATAATTCTTTTGATCCGTGACAAAAGCTTTTGCATCCACAACTATAGATGATGAACGACAATGCAAGTTTGTTGACATGGCAATTAGCGCTCGATGTGTTATACATTTTATATCGGCAGCATTGATTTGAATCACAACGAGCTACAAATTACAAAGTAAACTAACTTATTGGTGATCGTAACGAGCTACAAATTGCAAAGGAAATTAGAAATTTATAATATTCGAATCCAAGATGTGTTTGATGTACTATAATCTCCCGCGGATGGTGGATCGAAAGATCCCACGATCAACAATGTGTTAAAATATTTTCAAAAAAAAAACAATGTGTTAAAATAGAAAAAAATAAATTTAAATATGTTAAACTTGTAGATGAGCCAAAATTAGCATATCTGGTAGGGGTATATTCGAGATATCAAGCATAATATCAAAATCTTATTATTTAGCAGACATGTTTATTATATTTTAAAAAACTAGATTATACCCCGGGAGCGTCCCGGTTGAAAAATTTAATATGATACATCAATTTTACATATGAAATAGACTAATATATAACTCTAATATTAATATCTAACCTAAAACAATGTACAACTCCAATGCTAACACCTAACCTAAAAGAATGTAGAACTTCAATGTAACTCTAATATTAACACCTATTCTAAAGCCTAAACAAATGTGCAACTCTAACATACTAATATTGATACTTAACTTAAAACAACGTATAACTCTATTAACCTATTCGGCTCTGGTTGAAAAAAAAATCATATTTACTGATTTGAACACTTGTCTATACGTAATTAATAATTTACCTGAACATTTTGTGTTTTTTTTTCTTGTATGAACAAAACCCCGCAAAAAAAATAGTCATTTTTTTCTACATTTTTTTATATAGCACTATGGTACTCGTTGGAAAGATAATAAAACGTTCGTTAATTTGGTGTAATTTTTTTCTTTAAAAAATCTCGTATATAAAAGATATTAACGTTTAAAAATTATGGGAGGAAACATGAGAGTGAAAAATCCAATTTTGTTTTTAAATTCTTTTTTTCCTAAAATATCTCAATGCCACATGGGATGACACATGACACACTCAAAAAAGAGAATGCTTCTTTGAGTGACATGTCATTAAAATGGCTTTGGTTTATTATATGTATAGATATTTAATGATTGCCGATTATCGGTTTCATAGCCAATTAGCCAACTTACTAGTTTTTTTTTTGTTTTTTTTTTTGTTTTTTTTGTTTTTTTTTTTTTTTTTTGACAATCAACAAAAATTTTCATTCCACCCAAGCTAGGGTGTTATGAAACACATAGGAGTAAAAGGGGACGGATGTCACATAGCGGGATACTAACATTACACCGTAAAAAGCCAAATTTACAATGAATCACAACAAAAACAAGCAAATCACCAACTTATACGTACTAGCCAAATTAAAAGAACACCACAACTTCCGATCCAATGATGTTTGCTTCGCCTTGTATATTACTAGTGAATTTAAATTATATAAAATGTTTTTTGAAACGTTGAAACGTTGATTTAATTGTTTGGTTTGCAATTATTAATTTACTTAAGCAACCACCTCAGAATGGGACAACATGTATTGAATTTTGTTCTTATCGTAAAGGTAGGAGACTGACTATTAACATGTATTTGTGTGAATATATCAGTTTTAGAAACTTCACATAATATGTTCAATTCTTTGTGTGTCCCCTTCAGTAGGTTTCTTTTACTACAAGTAGTGAAGTAGAAACGTAAATCGATTTAGTCAAGTGTATGAAACCTATATAGTCTACTATCTACAAATCTACAATCTCAATCAATATGCGTGAGTAGGGCTGTAAACGAACCAAACGAACACGAACAATGCTTTGTTCGTGTTTGTTTGTTAAGCTTTCTTAGACAAACGAACCGTTCACGAACACACTAACGAACATAATTCTATGTTTGTGTTTGTTTGTTAAGAAATTCAGTTGTTTGCGAACTGTTCGTGAACACGGGTCTTAAACACAAACAAACAAAAACAGACATTTAATATGCAACTAACTAAAAAATCATTGTTAATATTAACCATTAGACAAAGTACATCTACTAAATGATGTTGATAAGTCAAATTGTACTAACTTAGACATAATTATCTAAAATTACTTAGGCATAGGCATGAATACATGATATTCCTAATTCAAAAGTTCATAATTATCCTATGTTTTAACTAGTGATCGAACATAAACAAAACATACACAAATGGATATAAATAAACGAACGTAAACAAACACATTGCCGAACGTTCACAAACGCAATCGAACGAACGAGACATTTGTTCGTGTTTGTTTGTTTAGTTAATCAAACGGATTTTTTTGTTCGTGTTCGTTCATTTATTAAACAAACGGACACAAACGAACTTCCCGCCGAACGATTTACGAACTGTTCACCGAACGTTTGGTTTGTTTACAGCCCTATGCGTGAGCTAGTACGGATTCACTTCATATTTGTTCACTACCTATTAAACGCAACACAAGGAATCAGAACCACTCATGATGATCAAAGGGTACTCCACCACACACTCGAACTTCATAACATAAATAATGATACATTTTATCTAAATAAATTTGACAACAATGTAGTCAACAACGATTTTTTTTTTTTTTTAACGGCCAATGAATCAATTCCGAGCACTCTCGGGCACCCATTTGGCAAATCAGTTACTCGAGAGTACCCGTGCCACCAATTGCCACCAATTCCCGGGAAAACCCGACCACTCACCCCGCCTGAAGGCACGACGGTGAAATAGTCGGTAAAAACCGGTCGGGATCAGGACTCGAACCCAAGCCAATGGCTGGGTCATCCCTCACTTCCCCTCCACCAATGTCCTCCAAATGTAGCTAGTGAGAATTAAACCAAAGCATCCTATAGAAAATTTTAGACCCTCAACCAACTGGGCTACAGGTGTTTTTTTTATTAATTAATGGTAGGATAAGCTTTCACATATAAAACGGATCTTCCTTGATGCTCTCCAAGATTCTACCAACAAAAATCTCTTTTATTATTACACTCTCTATTACAGTAACTTTTTTCCAGCATTTAAAACCGGCTTCATTTATTACCCAACTCCAATATTCATACCCGAATTTAAAGCATTAGGGATAGGGAGCTTGAGTTGATTAACTCAAGTTCGTCTTGACTTATTATTTAACTCAGTAATTTGTTATTATTGTCGTTGTTATTATTTTTTTTATTTTATTATTATTATTTTTTTATAAAATGTTCTTTATTAACTCATAACCGTAAAAACTTACATCAAGATAGCGGGCATGCGGGCACAAGCTGCGCCGCCACCCCTTCTGAAGAATCTGAACGGCAGTATTATTATTATTATTATCTATATCTATATATATATATATAGCAAAGGGGTTAATTTTACATGTCATACTCTTATGCAATCTCTCCTTTGAGAGATGCCACATAAGATGTGATGTGGCAACTTTAAATCAATTAAAAAAAAGAAATAAATATGATTTAACCTAATCTATTATAATATTTAACCTAATCTATTAAAAACCTAATATACTAAATCTAAATATTAAACCTTTATTATTTTATCTCTTGTGTTTCCTCCTATAACTTTTAAACGTTAATATCTTTTATATACGAGATTTTTTAAAGAAAAAAATTACACCAAATTAACGAGCGTTTTATTATCTTTCCAACGAGTACCATAGTGCTATATAAAAATCGGAGAAAAAAAATGACTATTTTTTGTAACCCGACAGGTATTGTGTCGGGTTTGGGATTAGTTTAAAAAAAAATTATGGGTTTGGGTCGGGTCTGGGATTAGGTGATACCCGACCCGATTACCCGAAACAACATACCCAAATACCCGAACTACATACCCGATCATATACCCATGAATTTTTTAACGCATCACATAACCCTTTGACTAATGCGTTCGATATTTCAATAATTAGCTTTTTTTTTTCTTATTCATGTTAGTTCTTTTTAAAATGATCGATTACAAACTTCCGAATTCATTTGTAATGGCACTAGATTTATACCCCGGCGCAGAGATTCTTTTTTTTTATATTTGAATATGATAACTTATGGCAGAGATTTGTTTAAAAATAATAATAATATATTTTATTATTATATATTAGATATTTCAACCCGGACGCTCCCGGGATAAAAACCAGTTATTATTATTATTATTAAATCTATAGGAATACTTATAAAAATATTAGATATGCCACGTATGCATATAATACATACATCATCATACATGATAATCTCAACACTCTATAAAAACCAACTCTTTTCTCTAACATAACCACCATAACAAACAAATCCAAAATAAATGGAGAACTGTTCAAACCAACACCAAGATCCTGAATATTCAAACAAAACATCCATTGATCAAGAAACCGACATGGGTTATCCAATTCAAGGACCAAAAACAGCTTTGGAAAGAAGAACAATCAAGTGTTTCTTGAAGGGTATGTAGAGACACCAGATGAAGATAATCTTGTAAGGGCAAAGAGTTTAACTGACGAAGATCTTGATGAACTGAAAGGGTGTTTTGATTTGGGATTTGGGTTTAGTTACGATGAGATTCCTGAGCTGTGTAACACTTTGCCGGCACTTGAATTGTGTTATTCCATGAGTCAGAAGTTTCTTGATGAGCAGCAGAAGTCGCCGGAGATGCAGTCGCCTAAGGCGGATGATGAAATCGGATCGCCGCCTTCTGCTCGGGTTGCTAATTGGAAGATTTCCAGTCCTGGTGAGTGTTCTTTAGTTTATTGCTAATCGTGTTACTATTGTTGTTTAGTCGGTATTGGTTTTGTTCGTCAGAGTGGTGGTATTACTGGTGGATCTAGAAGAAAATTTCAGGGTAGCAAGGATAAGAAAACTTTTTGTTGGGAAAGCTAATAAATTAAACGGATAATTAAAAAATTGCACTAATTTTCCACTTCGCTAAAAAAAAAAAAAAAAAAAAAAAAAGTCTAACGGTAGTGCCACCCTTCCCACATACATATGCTCCAAGGCTACTAGCCTCGCTATAGCTTACGATATAAAAAATAACCATATTTCAAATATTACTATGCTTTCAAGAAAATTTATACTTGATTATGGACGGCTTAGTAAAAAAAAATTAATGCGTTGAGTTGTGCAAATTGTTGACCCCCCCCCCCCATACAAACACGAGCCTAACTTGAAGTCTTGAACACACAAATACGAGACTGAATGAAGACTCTTTATAATCATTATAAACCTAAGGACACAATTATGATAGCCCTAACCGTATATTTATATTGATCATAACCCAACTCAAAACTATATTTTAATAACCATATAAACCAATTTGGTAAACTGATTAATAAACTAATAATTCAATTTATCACTTATTGACCGTCACTAGTCTCAACTTCCAAAATCACTACTGATGGTCTCAAATTTTAACTATTTCCTTTAAGTTGTCACATACTATTAGTTAGTATGATACTAACTAAAGTTAACTTAGTTCTTAGTGACATGAACTACCACATAAGCACTCAACAACATCAAAACTTTGTCACATAAGCAGTCCATATCAACAAAAGTTTGACTTTTTGCCACTTAAGTAGTCAACATCAGCAAAACTTTGATTTTTTTGTCACATAAGTAGTCAGCGTTAACAAAAATTATATGGGTTAACTTTTAGTTAGTATGAGACCGCGCAGGGAAAATAATCTAATTTATAAATTATAAATAATAACTTGTATACGTATATGTTGGCAACTATAATCTAATTGAATTGAACTTGTGCAGGTGATGATCCTGAGGAAGTGAAAGCAAGGCTCAAGTATTGGGCACAAGCAGTAGCTTGCACAGTTAAATTATGCAATTAGCAACTTTCTTAGATTTATGCACCAATTTGAGGCATAATTTCAAGTTTTAATCATGAATCTTGTAGAAGTGGTAGGAGATCCGACAGTTTGCCTCCACCACCGGTGGCGGTGGATGAGGCGGGTGGTTGTGAGTTTTTTTTTGTTCTAGTGCTTTTGGACATACAAAGTTGATAGTTGAAGCATTCATGATCAATTTAGTTGTAGTTTGGAGTAATAAATTGATGAAATAAAAGTTTTTACTAACATTTAGGTGTTGTTTGTTTTTTGCTCAGAAACACTTCTAACCTCTTTTGTCTGCGCCACGCAGATGCGCGCAAACGTTTGGGTCTGCAGATTGTTTGTTTTTTGGAAGACCTTTCATTAAAAAAGGTCTTCCTGACCTCTTCTTGATGCAGACTTGTTCTAAAGTCTTTTAAGGTCTTCAAATGTCTTCTCCACTTCTCTTCTCCTCACCTACCACCACCACCACCGTCCACCACCACCCACCACCACCACGGTCCACCACCACCACCACGGTCCACTGTCCACCACCACCACCGTCCACCAACGTCCACCACCACCATGGTCCACCACCACCACGGTTCACCACCACCACCCACCACCACCGTCTACCACCACCACGGTCCACCACCACCACCAACCACAGTCCACCACCACCACCATCCACCACCACCGTCCACCACCACCGTCCACCACCATCCACCACCACCATGGTCCACCACCACCGTCCACCACCATCCACCACCACCATGGTCCACCACTACCACCATCTACCACCACCATGGTCCACCACTACCACCGTCTACCACCACCATCCACCACCATCCACCATCCACCACCACCGTCTACCACCACCACGGTCCACCACCACCATCCACCATCCACCACCACCGTCTACCACCACCACCGTCCACCACCACCACTACCACCCACCACCACCACCACCACCATCCACCACCACCGTCCACCACCATCCACCACCACCACCGTCCACCACCACCACCGTCTACCACCAGACTGCTATAAAAAATCAGTTTATGTAAGTTTCAGTTCATTTTAGCAGCCTGCAGACATTAACAAACAAACAGTCTTCTTCTTGCAGACTGCAGACCTTTGGTCCACCTCTTCTCCTGCAGATGTTTGCAGATGTGGTCCGCAGACTGCAGACATTTTTTCTTGCAGAAAAAACAAACAGCACCTTAGTCAAAGACCAAAATATTATTGATGTAGGTAGTTTATGGTGGACCCATGCTCTCTTGGTTTAGTGGTATGATGTCCCCTCTTATAAATGTAAGGTTGTAGGTTTTAATCCTTGCAAATGCAAGGTGATGTGGAATAAAGGTGTAATAAAAATTTGTCGTTAAAAAAAAGTGGTTTATGGTAGAAGCATGTTACTCCCTCCGTCCCAATTTAAATGTCATGGGTCTAAAAACACACAATTTAAGAAATCTTTTGTTTGTATGTGGTAAAATGACAATAATATCCTCAGAAGTGGTGATTTTGTTTTGTCTTTTATGGGCAAAAATGTAAATTGCATTTTTATTTTTGGAAAGGGACATTTAATTTGGGACAACCAAAAAAAGAAATAGGGACATTTAAATTGAGACGGATGGAGTAATATTTAGTGTAATTTACATTTCTACTAAATTTCAGACAATATCATCTCATTTAAAAAGTTGTAGGTCCTTTATGTAATTATGTTACTATTTTTCTTTAACACATTACATGGTTTAACTTTCACCAGGTTATTTTTTAATGTTAAGTTTGACCATTTATCTCACAAGACAATTTAGTCTTCCGGCTCCGGCCAATTAGGGTTCCGACAAGGTGACATTTTCTAAGGCTTGACGGTGTAGAGCCGGCATGCCTATGCCGGACCGACGTACACTGCCCCCTATGCCGGCAACGACATGAGCGTCCAATTCTTGCCGGGTATGACGTCCATCTTGATTGGTGTTTTGGTTTTTTTAAAGGGATAGATGATGCCCCTACCACACCCTTGGACCATCATCACCATGATGCTCCTACCCCACTGTAACACCCCAACCGATGGCGGAATCATCGAGGTGCCACGTAGTGACGATTGTTCAAAAGCTCATGGTACTAAAATGTAAATATATGATTATTGAATATTGTTTTACAATCATGTGAAATTAAATACAAGACAACAAAATAAAGAAAATTGATTGATTTAGTCTAAGTCCAAAGTCCTATGTGAAGCGTCAAGCAGCTTATCCTGAAACATGCACGAAAATAATTTTGTCAACATATGAATGTCGGTGAGTACTACTTAGTTTTGTACGTATAGTATAAGTTTTGAAAAGTAGTACAATTCATGTGTCTAGCATCACCAAGGCATTATGTAAACACGCAAGTAACCAAACAAGACAAAGATCACATGTAAAGTTGTACAATGTAATTGATAATGAGCACCTCAACACGTGTGAGTCTAAAAGAGCACCATAACACAAAGTTATGTCTAAATGAGCACCGTAACATAAGTTACGTCTAAATGAGCACCGTAACATAAGTTACGTCTGAGGGTAAAGAGCACCATAACATAAGTTATGTCTAAATGTATGATTTTGTATGTAAGCTACGTTCATGTTTCAAGCATAAGCACAAAGATAAACAAGACACGTATATGAATTGTAAATGAATAAAATGTATGTGTAAATGAATATGAAAGTTTTGTATACTTGTGCATGAATCACCCCAAAAGTTGTAAAAGCGGAAAAAGGGATAAGTAATACTCACCTTAGCAAGGTGGTAAGTCTTGTGAAATTGGATAAGTGAAATCCGATGTTGCCAAGTATCACCCTATGTATATGATAACAAATAAGTCTAAGTCTATTTGGTCTATAAGTATTTTCTAGGGTTTCGAATTGGGGATAAGTATTCGTTTGATTAATAATTTAAACGTTAAATAAAAAGAGAAATTTGATAAATAAATAAACAAAAGTCTTTTTGTAAATTTTAAATCAAAGATGGTCACAATATAAAGTTTTAAGTTTGAAAATAATTTTTATAAAATTATTTTCTTATAAATAGAATATTAAATCTATTTATTTCAAATTGTCAAAATATGACTTTAATATCTAAAAATATTAAAATTAAAGAATTCTTGAATTAAAAATTGTATTTCTGTTCCAAATGAATAGAAATAATTTATGTAAAATTTTGGTACAAAAATATTGAAAAATGAATTTATTATGATTTATTTATGATTAAAAATTAATTAAAAATACAAAATGAACAGTTTTTCAGAAATAAAAATTATTTCTGAAATGTTTATCGTTATACAAGTTTAGGATAATTTTTGTGGAATTTTATAAAATCGTTTTGATATTTTTATAGAATTTTCTAATTTTAATTGAATAAACTTGTAATATTTATAATATATATTAAATAAATGATTTTAAAAAAAACTAAAAGTCGTATAATAAACTTTTCCTTCTGAATAACATAAAATAATTTTTATAGAATTTATAAACAACTTTTAGTATTTAAAAACGATTTTAAAATATTAATAGGTAAAATATATAAATAAAAGGGTTTCAAAAAGAAAATGTTGCTTTGGCCAGGGCTCGAACCCAGGACCTGATGGATGGATGGGGACGCCCAGACCAGCTGATCTGGGAGTGTTTTTTGTGTTTAAACTCGTTTGGTATTTTATTTATACAGAAACGAAAATAACCTATCTTCCCCAAATATTATATAACGAAACCCTAGCTTATCAATCGAGTGATTCACACAACAATAACCCAATTAATCATAGGGTTATTGTTGTGTGAATGCCGTATGACAAAACCCACAAGAAAAATGTTACTTACAAACACGAATTGATTACGATTTGCTCAGTCAAAGAAAAAAAAGTCAAACGCGAGCTAAAATCTTCGATTCTGGACGATTTGGTGTTTGAAAATGAAAAGTGTTATAGGGGTTATGCTAATCGCATATATTGTGTGTGTGTGTGTGCAGGTTTGATTGAGTTAACGACGGGTATTTATAGGGTTTTGATTCTTGACTAAAGGTTGGTAAAAAACGAGCATTAAACGCTCCAAACCCGGTGATTAAGGGCTGTAGTTGCGTCCAAGTCGTGTGAGGGTTAATTGCCGAGTCATTATCATGCTTTAACTTGGTCAATGGTTTCCAAAATGGATGGCTGGTCTGCAGCGATCGAATCAGTTAGGGAAGAAGGAAAGCATCGCGTTTTAGAAGGTGTTTTATATTTTTCGAGTTGAATTAAGAACACAAGCGTGCTGTAGCTTAGCTGGTGCGTGGTGTGTTGTGTTTGGATCGAACCGGCCGTCTACCCGGGTTCGAATCCGGTGACAGCAAAATTTTTTTTTTTTGTTTAAAACATAAGCGACAAGGGAGATGGGGCTAATGGGCCTTGTTTCTGGGCCGGCTTCTTGATGGGCCGAGATTTGGGCTTGGTTTATGTCTTGGGCTATGGTTTGGTTGAGGTTAATGGGTTTGTTAATGGTGAAGGATGGTGTTGGGTTTTAAGTAAAGACTAATATTATCATTATTTTTATTTTTATTATTATTATTATTATTATTATTATTATTATTATTATTATTATTATAAATAAGGATAAAATGTGTCGTACAAGATAGGTGGTAAAAAAAAATGTATATATATTTAATAATAATAGGGATAAAAGTGACGAATGTCACACCCACGCTGATATGGCATCTGAGATGAAGGACCATTATAGATGATGAGTCTCCTCCCCACCCTATAGTTTGATACACTTCAATATTAGATATCTTGGAAAATGATGGTTGAGATTGGAATCGGTGAGTCTTCCGATTGTTGGTCACGAGATTTAATGTCCCAATTGGTTAGGAAGACGACTAATGGGCCATTTATGACCCAATGCTAAACCTCCACATATTGATGTTTTAATGGAAGACCACTTATGGCCATTTATGTTTTTTTTTTTTTTTTTTTTTTTTTTTTTTTTTTGTGTTTATTAAAACATGTTTTATAGAAAATTATAAAGAAGACCAAATTGTCCTAATGTGAGAGAGGCACATGGTAAGAGAATCACATTAAAAATTAACTATGTTATTGCTAAAGGACACAACGTTTCAAAAAATAATAACATAAAAGATACTGCTGAAGTTTGGGATAAACGTAAATGGAACAAAGTGAGGAAAAAAAAATAGATTTTATTGGTAGATTTAGTTAAAGGATCAGGCTCTAATGCTTTGGTAGATTTAGTTAAAAAAAAACAAAAAATAGGCTTTATTGAGATGTCATTTTTAACTTAGTAATAACAGTGTTTTTTATTCTAATGGTGCATCCAAAATTTTAAATTGTCTAATGGTGCTCCAACTAGTTATGTCTACTTGATTATAATGATGTGCCCGAAAATTACTCCTTGGCACTTCTTACTTTTTGACATGCAAAAATCACTATATACAATAAACTATCATAACTATGATCGTATTCAGGGGCGGATGTTTCTTTGGGTCTGCCCCCAACCTAGCGCTATTCTTATGCGGTTGTTAATCGTGGATGAAATTTAGTTGGTTAATTGCAGGCACGAACCGGAGCTTGCGGATGCTGCTGAACACCCATTTCCTGCTGCTGCTACTAATGATGATGTGGTTTGATTACAAGAAATTTCCAGAAATATGATCAGAAATGAAATTTATCTTACAATTAGCTCTGCAAATGTTAATAATACACGCAAAACAATATTTAAAATCATAGTGAAGTTTCATTTGTAGTGTTCTAAACATTACATTGGCATAACTGATGAATCAAATTGTTTACGGTAAGTTTATATCCAATCCATCAACTTAAAAAAAATACAACAATAATAATATATGAAAACAAAACACAACATGTTTTTAAAAGCTTTAATGGATATGGAGGTTTGCAACTCCCTCTGCAGCTTGAGAATGAAGACTGTTCTTTCTCCACCTCCAATAATTTACCCTCATTGGATCGTTGATCTCTAGAATTGCGCAAATCGTCACCGCAATATCTGAATCTTGACTGTTTGACTCCGGAGCTACAGCTTCAATGGCATTTTTTAGATCTTGGTTTGGTTCAAAACCATTTGAGATCAGATCCAACAGCAAGCTAAGTGCAAACACATGGTTGACTTCGGAAGTCAACACGTTCAAACAAAGTGCTGAGATCTTAGGATTTGTTACAAATGACTGCATGTTGTTTTGGTAGAGACCGCGAAGGTATCTCCATGGGCTTTCGTTTTCTGGTTTGATTAAAATGGCTTTTATGGTGTAATCAACTTCTGAATCTATTGTAGCCTCTATGCCACCTAATCCCGGGTGTCTGGTTATAACGAAGTATCTCTGCAAATAAAAAAATGAGGCAACATAATTTAGTACATAACTTCAAACCAAAAATCAGACTCACCAATACACACCTAGTGTCCTAGTTAGAGGTGAAAAGATGCAGGTGGAGTTACAGGTATGGTTAGAAACGAGTCGTATTTTGGTAGTGGTTAAAATAGGCCAGGTCGATTCTGGTTGACCTGCGATTCTGCAAACAGTTCCTTTTTGTTTTATAAAGTTTTCGATAAATCATTAATGTGCTACAAAAACAAAGTTATTACCATAGCAATCAAAATATGCATTTTTTTAAAGTAACAAACTTTAGGTCAAGACTTAGAGCTGATAACCATAACGGATACACCCATTTGAGGAAATGAACCAACTCGGCAACATAATTTTCAAATTTTGGATCAAGTAATTGATGTCTATCAGGAATCTAGGATGGTCAGATGTTTGGATGTGTTTTTTAAAAGTGATTATGTAATATTATATAATTCAAATCAGATAATAGGTTTTAGTAATTGGATTGTAAAAGATAGTGTCCGATGTGATTCGGCTGTTTAAAGCAGTAATATGAAATAAAAATAATGTATGGCAAATCGATTAATTTAGGACCTAATTAACATAAAGACTAAAAATAACATTTGTGTGAAAAAACAACAGCTGTGTGAAACTTGTTATTTAATACACCTAATTAAGCAAATAATAAAAGCCAAAACTTTTGTTCAAATATTACGAACATATTGCGATTTCATGCAACACTAAGTAGCAAATCAATTTTCAAAACATATATCCAAACACCCCCTAAATCTGTAGCTAGGAACACAAGTACACAACCCACCAAAACGTGTACCACATGCCAAATTGGCTTGTTGTGGTACACGGTAACACGGCACATGATTGTGTGTAAATTTCAAGCAAACGAATATATGCACATCATGTGTGCGCCTATTGTAAGGTGGGTTTGATCAACTCATGTTACAAAAACTCCCTATAAATTAAATACACGTATGCAGATCTATACATCTATTTACATAGATTTCAAGATATGTGTGACTTATCATGTTCAAGTTTTCTGTTGTGTATAAACAATGTCAAGACGACAAAGGTTTCCTTTAACACTGCTTTTAAAGTTTTAACCTTTATCCGTTAGAGAAAAATGAAAAATATATAGCCCAAACCGACCCGTTCACAAGTAAATGGATCGATCTTGCCATCTCTACTAGGTGAAGAATTCATTGCCAAACACACAAAAAAACGATTTGATCTTCTTGCATTTACATTAACAAGAAGTAACAGAGAAAAAAACAACTTGCGTGGAACGCATGCAGTTGAAATAAAGATCTCAAATTGCAAACCTGATTCCAAGCAGAGTTGTTGAAAACGTCATTTTCCAATAGTTCATTGCAATATGCAAGTTCATCTTCCCAGCCTCCAAGATTTTGTAGAACCCACTGGAGAGGAAGAAATAAATCAAAAAGGGATCTCAAAATCGATGTAAGGCATATAATTGTTAACACGAAAAGTCTTTACAACTGAAACAAAAAACCGAAAGCTGTTACAAAGCAGCTTGTCGAACACGAGCATAGGTGATAATATATCAAAGAGGGGTGAAGAAAACCTGTCTATGAGACCAAGCATGATAATGTTTAGCATCGTTTGAGAATATCGCCTTGGTGAACTCAAGTTCTCTACCAACAGCTTCAGTCCCTAGTTTCTCAGCAACCCACCTCCTATGGTGCCTATAATAAGATTTCATTTATCAATATTCACAAACCCTAATGCCAATGCAAGAGATTCCTCATAGTCGATGATTTTCAAACTAAAACATAAATATGGTAGAAATAGAAACAAATACATTCAGTTCATTACTATGTTTGTTTAGCGCCTGAAACAAACAATCTCTAGCCTCACACAATCCAAATGCTTTAATTAAACATTTAGAGCTATTCTGGTAGAATCTGAATGCTAATAGATTTTATCCATTAAATAAGAGTATCCATCATTTGTTTTCTACGCTAATAGCACAGAAAAGAAGCATGAACTGTATAAATGGATACCGTCTCACCATAGCTGATAGTTTTTTGAGTTTTTGCTAGCAAGCTGTTCAACTAAATCAAATTCTTCATGCAAATCAGCATTCAGAGCCTCAATTATTACACGTCTGAATTGCCACACCTGCGAAAGGCAAAACAAGTATCATCATAAAAGTTTAAATAAAACTACTTGCGTAATAAATCTATTTTATGAAGTGAAAATCAAATGATAGTTTATTAGCGTCTAAAAGAGTATCCAACTTAGTATAACCTTTCAAATGAAATCCAAAAACCACAGGTTGTAGTAGGCTAATTTAATTTATGTGCAAAAGGAGCAACACGTTAACTAGATGCCATGAATAAATTAACTTTCTTTTTTTGCATAACAAATCCGATACTTGCATACAAGCATGAGAATAACCTGACCTCAACCCTTACAAATTTAACTCAATATTTAAATATCATTCAATTACCAATCTTTGTTCCTCAGGCTTCTGATAAATGGATGACATCAAAACCATAAACGATAAGCATGGTTTAAAAAAAACGGCTGAAGCGTTCGCCTCGAGACGCGCCTCATAGGGAATCGGGAGGAAAACGAGTCTGAGGCTGCGCCTCAGGGTGCTATTATGTAGATGCGCCTCACAGGGCTGAAGCAGTAATAAAAACTGCACCGCAGGTGTGCCTCAGGGGTTTTTTAAGTTTATTTTTGATGTTTTAGACTTTTTATTTCAATTTCAAGCATGTCATGCCCTTTTAACGTGTGTTTTTTATGTTTTTGATGAATTTGATGCTGAAATTAGTTAGTATTTCATTTTCTATAAGATATATAACATTTATATATATTTTTTCATTCCGCCTTGCGCTTACGCCTCAGTTCGCCTCGAGGCGTACGCCTCGTGAGGCGAAAGGAAAACGCCTCGAGGCACGTTTCCGTACTTTTAAACCTTGACGATAACATATAAAGTTTTATACTTGTATCACATCATTTGTATCTTGATCAGTGACATTGAAAACCTATATCTTGACAACAAAGCTGATCCATAAATCATGCAGCTTGAGCTCTTACCCAGTCTTAAAAGGACAAACGTAATACCGTAGTACCGTACCAACTCGAATACTCGACCCAACCCAGCACAAAATTAGCCAGTAGAAACTTTCTTAACACATAATTCAATTACAGGCACACATAACAGCCATAAAGTTACAATTTTTCTCCAACCCATTAACAAAGATCCAAACTTTATCAGCTTTTCTTACATCAAACTTCATTCTTTTTTTTTTTTTTTTTTTTACCAAAATTCATTCTCAAAGTAGTTAATCTAACTTATTACTAATAACCCAAATTATGCAAATATACAAACATATAATTAAAGTCAAAATCTTGGTCAACCAAACTTAATCTACAATTAATATATCTGAACAACAGTAGGGGTAAATTAAATTAAATTAAATAAAAAATAAAAAAGGGGGTAGTTACAGTGTAATTGCCGGCGTTAAGGTGAATAGCTTCGGCGGTAAGATGAAGGGTTCGAAGAGATCTTTCATCGGCCAAATATACAGCTCGGAAGTAGCCCATGATCTCGGCGAAGTGTTGCGAGTAGGCAATGGGGACAACGGGGTTAGGGCCGTCGTCTTGGGGTAGCGGAGTAACATCGGACCATTCGGGTCGCTGGCTTACTGGTAATGCTGTCCTCTCGTCTCCTTCGGAATCCATTCCGCCCACCACGATTATTATTATTATTATGATGATGATTCTCTGCGTGCGTTTCTTGTGTCGCTTTGACACTTTACTTTCATCCGTTGAATAGCTAGGTTAATTATTCGGCTCCGGTTATTCACGCATCGCAAATTTTTATTTAAACAATCCTATACGGCCCGTAGATAGACATAAAAACGAGGTACGAGGTTCAGTCGTGACAAACCAATGATTGTGAGCTCCTATACGGTCCGTAAAGGTCTATACGGGACGTATTTAAGCTCTGATTATTTTAAACTCCAATTTGAGTGTGATGGATGGGGTTGAATGGGTGTTTAAGATATGTAATGTAATTTTTTTTATAAAAAAATAAAAATATATGCAATTTTTTTATTTTTATGCAAATTTTTTAAAAATGTTATTTTCTATGTAACTATAATTTTTTAAAAATGTTGACAATAAATACATGGTTAGCGTGTGAGTTCGTCAAGTTTATGAGTTTAACTATATTGACGAACTCACACGCTAACCATGTATTTATTGTCTTAGTTAAATGACTAGTTACAAGACAAAGACTAAGGAGTATGGTCTCTCAATCCTAAAGGTCACATCAACATTCCCTCATTTCATCCTTATCAAGGGGGTGGTGTTCCCCTTCTCCTTTCCTCCTTTCCCTCCACTTTCTATAATAGGCTGAGGGGTATGGGATCGGGGAAGGGGATCAGTGGGTGAGGTGAGCATCTTGCCGAAGGGGAACACCGCCCCCCCCCCTGATGATGCTTCGGCAAAAACGGTAAGATTTCCCCGACCTCACCGTCCCATTTCCCAAGGAAATTTTTAACTTTTTTGTTTTGGCTGAGTTTATTTGACTGTTAGAAAATGTGACATCCGTCACTTTTCATTATATATATATATGTATATATATTTTTTATAATAATAATAATATTAATTTTATAAAAATTATTTTCACATTTAAAACTTCATAATGTGACCATATTTGATTTAAAATTTACTCAAAGACTTTTGTCTATTTAATTACCAAATTTCTCTTATTTATAACGTTTAATTTATTAACCAAATAAATACTTATCCCCAAATTCGAAGCCCTAGAAATACATATATCTTAGAGTTATTTCCCTTACACATTATCAATTACTTTAGGTTAATCATTTGGGAGTAATCTCAATTCATATTTCGTTGTCCAAGTTCAAATTCAAGTTATTACGTGAACTGTGAGTACTTCCTATCCCCTTTTTGCTTTTATTCATTTTTGGGGTGTTACATGTACACTATTACAATTTCAAATACAAGTTTACATTTTTTTTTTACAATACAATTCTAGTACTATGTGCATTGCTTACAACGTGCTTTATGCTTAGACAATACATGTGGATTACATTTGTACTTAGTGAAATCATTAACATGGTACAAGCCGACCTTAACATTGGATAGCGCTATTTGGATTGACAACCCGCCTAGGTTGATTCTCCCCCTTTTTCATCGGAGAATCCGTGGCCAGTGTTAAGTTATCATCCATTTATTGGTTGAGTACACTACAGTTCATACAGTACATTATACAGTCACAGGGTTGATTTCGCTCATTTGTTTGATACATGGTTTACATATTTGCACTGTAGCTTGCACTTGAATTGTATAACTTTTTAACCTACTATATATATCAAATCTAGGAATGCTCACCAACATTTCATATGTTGACCAAACCTATTTTTGTACATGTTTCAGGTGCAGTTTGATCTAGTGCTTTAGCAAGAGACATTTAGTGTTTTATTTCAATTCAGTTATTTCAATATTTACATCTCATTTAGACAATGTAATTTCCATTTCCATGTAAGACAATTTTGATTATTCAATAATATTTACATTTTAGTACCATGAGCTTTTGAACAATCGTCACTACGTGGCACCTCGATGATTCCGCCATCGGTTGGGGTGTTACAGATTGGTATCAGAGCCATGGTTATAGGGAACTAGGTTAGTAGATAAAATGGCCTAGACTATAACCGAACTTTAACTAGCATGCATAATATTTCCTGAATTACCCTACCCCTCATTTCTCCCTACTTTCCTCCTTCTATCTTTCCCTTCTTCCCTCTCTCTATTCTTCTTATCTTTCATCATGGTGCATAGAGATGGTGTCCTACAGAGAGTGTAAAGTTTACATCATCATACGGGAGCAGTACCTTTTATGAAGACATTCTTAGACATAATACCTACTCTTACTTTACTCCTTCGAAGTTGTTGAACTTTAATGAGTGTGATAAGGACACGTGCAATCTGGAAGGGTGGACGCCTGTACACTGGGTTTTCTGGCATAGGCAAGCATAGCGCATAAATCCATTTACGGACCTGTTATGCTTACCTGGGGATTCCTGGAGTGAGTGTCCACTTATAGGCTAAAGCACGTCTTCTTTGATCACCATTGGGTTTAATTCCTTTGAAAAGTCAACGTTCTTGTTGGGCTTTACAGCTAGACAAGGGCACTCCAAGTATTTTATGCAAGCTTTTTCAATAATACTCTCTCGGTTCATATACAATATTTTGTATTTTACGATTTTCATATATTGCTTACAAGTTCATACTTTCATAACCATCTATGGATTTCACAATCACACTTCACCTTACCCTCTTAGCCACTTTTTTTAAATATTCAACACCCTACCCAAATCATATTATTTCTTTTCTCCACATGTTATTTATTTTTAAAAACTATAACCTCATACTTTAGCACAAACTAAAGATTTCTAAAACTAGTTGTATTACCTAGCAACTTTACAAAGTACATATTTTCCTCGAACTTAAATTCAATTGATTATTTATTGACGTAACAAACGATTTTCTATATAATGTTTTAAACTATTACAAAGCCTACTTAGCTTGTACTACTTAACAACTTTTGCCTTATGTACAAAACCAAATTTTGAAAAATATTTATTTTTTTTTAGTATCTAGTCTCTAGATTCTACATCAACACTCACTCAATTTCAACTTGTTCAAATTTTTACATACACCACAATCATGTTTTCTTATACACTTGATTATAACCTTTGATCCAAACCCCAAAATTTACACTGCTATACTATAAAATAAACTCTTTATCAACTATCTTCACATTCACCATCTCTCACAACCTTGATTCTGCTTCAAGATTTTTCATCATCCTCTCAAGAACTAAATTCATATCCTTCACCTTCTCACACGTGAGCTAAGTTACCCATGATAATCAAACTACTAAAAACCTGATACTTGATTCTACAGGATTTTTCCAAAACATCATTGTTTATGAAACTTGATTTTCCCTTAATTTGACTATTCACTGGACATTTAATTATTCATGATACTCGTGTTTTCATTTTCTTGATCTTATTGTACCCAATTATGACATACTCATAGGCATATAACATCTAGAGATTTCCTTGCATACTATTATGTACGAACACAAATTGGTGATCTATCATATTAGTTACGTTTATTTTAATCGTACACTTACATTTATTTGAAACGTTTAGACTTGATACTTGATCTTACAGAGCTTTTCTAAGAAAACATCATTGCTTATTATATGAAACTTGATTTTTCCTTTAACTTGACTATTCATTGAACATCTAATTATTCATGATACTCGTAAACATTTAATTATTCATGATAACACTTACACTTAATGGTTGTAGTACTTACAAACTTGCTTGCATAAACATGCTATCAATTTGCAACCTATGTGAATAATAATTGCTGCACTTAATAAAGGTCATCATGCCTTTTTCAACAGTCGAGAGAGGCCCTACAACCTGCTCCACGACTGGTAGAGGCTATTGAACATACTCAACGATTGGTAGAGGTCGCTATGCCTTTTCAAACAGTCGGGAGAGGCCCTACAACCTACTCCACGGCTGGTGGAGGCTATCGAACCTGCTCAACAATCGGTGGGTCATAGAAGGACACAAAACCCTAATGTAAGGTAAATTGATGATTCCGGTCCGGAACGTAATCATGAATTTACAGGTGCGTTAGGGTAGTGTGAAATTCTATTAGAGTTTTTGGTAGGCGTCCAGTACGTTTTCAAGGTATCAAAGGTGTGGTGGGTTAGCTGCGGTACACCCTGTATACAAACACTAATGATGCATTGAAAGTGAGATTGGAAGTCGGACCAGGAACAAACTCTAGCTATTTGGTAGTCTATTTAGTCTTTCTGTAGACAATCAACACGTACATATATCTTAGGATTCCTAAAACTTGAAATTTATTGATTTGCTAGATTCTTATTCTCCTTACTATTCGAGATGAACCTAATCCAACCGTTACCTCACACCTATCAAACCTCCTATCCAAATCATTTGAAACAGTTTACTTTGTTACCTATAAATTCACGTCGTGCCTTAACTCAAATTTTCCAAACCACTGCTACCTTAATTTCTACCCAAGCATCCATAACCTTATGTTTCTAATAACTTCGGGACGAAGTTTCTAAAAGTAGGGGATGCTGTGACATCCGTCACTTTTATCACTATTATTATTATTATATATATATATATATGTTTTCATTTTTTTTTTTATTTTCGTACTACCTATCTTGCACGCCACATTTTATCCGCTATAATAATAATAATAATAATAATAATAATAATCTAGTTCAAAAAAAAAAAAAAAAAAACAAACTTGAGCCCAAACAAGACCAATACTTGATCTTGTGTGTGTGTCTTTCGAAGCCCAAATCAGGACCCAGCCCAGTACCTGGCCCACCTTTCCCTTACCTCTAATCTGGCCCAACTACCCTCTCCTTCTATTTGAAACAAAAAAAAATATATATCTGCTGCTGCCGGGTTTCGAACCGGAGCAGCCCAGCACAACAACCAGCACGTCCACCACCTGAGCTACATGTTCAACCTGTTTTAATCCCAGTCCCAAATGTATTTAACCCTTTACTTTCGCGTCCCCTTTCCTTCTTCCTTTGGCTGTTTACGTGCAGCAGCAGCAGATTTTAATATTTTTTTTTTTTCTTTCTTCTCTTTTGACCAATGATTAACACCATTAAACGTAACATTAGCCACGATTTGACTTGGAGCCGTAATCATCGGCCATCTATGACCAGAATACACAATCAATTACCTCTCCAATCTTACCAATTTTAGCCAAATTACGCGTCATGGTCAACAATTACCCTTTTGAACATCCAAGACATCACACTATAAATTAAAGGTTCCTGGAACTCCTCACCTCGCCATTAATCTCTTCTCAACCTCCAATTCTCTCTATTTCACACTGATTATTACTATCAAGCTCGTCGTTGACTTTTTGCTTTGACCCGACATTTGCAATCAATTCGTCACTGTGAGTTCGATTAATTGTGTGGGTTTTATTCATCGGCCATCACACATCAATAGCCCTATGGTTAATCAGGCTATTGGTGTGTGATTTGTCCAATTGGAAATTCTAGGGCTCGTGTATATGAATTGGGGATAATCTTGATTTCATGTTGTGTATATAATTATTATTAGACGGGATTATCACAACCACAGGCCTAGGCCAAGTGGTTGTGACCATAGGCTATAACCCTGAGTACCCGGTTCGAGTCCGGCTACTACCATCCTTTCTGTTTCTTTTTATTTTTATAAGCAAACAAACCAACATGTATATATTTTACATTTTAAACTTATAAATTCATTTATAAATATTAAAACTATTTTATAAATTCTAAAAAAATTATATTTATTAAATCTGAGTTAAAAGCTTTATCTACAATTTTTATTTTTCTGAATTTCATTTATTTAATATTTATAATAATTAAATCATTTTTATGCTATTATATTTATAAAAATCCATTTATATATCAAAACAACTTTATTAAATTCTACAAAAATTATCCTGAGTTTGTATTAAGTGAAACTTTACTGAAATGATTTTTAATTTTGAAAAATCATTTATTTAATATTTTTAATCAATTTTTGTTATATTTAATCATAATTAAATCATAATAAATTCATTTTACAATATTTTTGCACCAAAATTTTACATAAATTATTTCTATCCATTTAGAACAGAAATACAATTTTTAATCTAAAAATTCTTTAATTTTAATATTTTTAAATATTAAAGTTATATTTTGACAAATTGAAATAAATAGATTAAATATACTATTTTCAAGAAAATAATTTTATAAAAATTATTTTCACATTTAAAACTTCATAATGTGACCATATTTGATTTAAAATTTACTCAAAGACTTTTGTCTATTTAATTACCAAATTTCTCTTATTTATAACGTTTAATTTATTAACCAAATAAATACTTATCCCCAAATTCAAAGCCCTAGAAATACATATATCTTAGAGTTATTTCCCTTACACATTATCAATTACTTTAGGTTAATCATTTGGGAGTAATCTCAATTCATATTTCGTTGTCCAAGTTCAAATTCAAGTTATTACGTGAACTGTGAGTACTTCCTATCCCCTTTTTGCTTTTATTCATTTTTGGGGTGTTACATGTACACTATTACAATTTCAAATACAAGTTTACATTTTTTTTTTTTACAATACAATTCTAGTACTATGTGCATTGCTTACAACGTGCTTTATGCTTAGACAATACATGTGGATTACATTTGTACTTAGTGAAATCATTAACATGGTACAAGCCGACCTTAACATTGGATAGCGCTATTTGGATTGACAACCCGCCTAGGTTGATTCTCCCCCTTTTTCATCGGAGAATCCGTGGCCAGTGTTAAGTTATCATCCATTTATTGGTTGAGTACACTACAGTTCATACAGTACATTATACAGTCACAGGGTTGATTTCGCTCATTTGTTTGATACATGGTTTACATATTTGCACTGTAGCTTGCACTTGAATTGTATAACTTTTTAACCTACTATATATATCAAATCTAGGAATGCTCACCAACATTTCATATGTTGACCAAACCTATTTTTGTACATGTTTCAGGTGCAGTTTGATCTAGTGCTTTAGCAAGAGACATTTAGTGTTTTATTTCAATTCAGTTATTTCAATATTTACATCTCATTTAGACAATGTAATTTCCATTTCCATGTAAGACAATTTTGATTATTCAATAATATTTACATTTTAGTACCATGAGCTTTTGAACAATCGTCACTACGTGGCACCTCGATGATTCCGCCATCGGTTGGGGTGTTACACAGAGCCATGGTTATAGGGAACTAGGTTATTAGATAAAAAGGCCTAGACTATAACCGAACTTCAACTTTCATGCATTATATTTCCTAAACTACCCTACCCCCTCATTTCCCTCTACTTTCCTTCTTCTATCTTTCCCTTCTTCTCTCTCTCCATTCTTCTCATCTTTCATCATGGTGCATAGAGATGGTGTCCTACAGGGAGTGGAAAGTTTACATCATCATAGAACGGGAGCAGTACCTTTTATGAAGACACTCTTAGACATAATACCTACTCTTATTTTGCTCCTTCAAAGTTGATTGAACTTTAATGAGTATGATAAGGACACGTGCAATCTGGAAGGGTGGACGCCTGTACACTGGGTTTTCTAGCATAGGCAAGCATAGCGCATAAATCCATTTACGGACCTGTTATGCTTACCTGGGGATTCCTGGAGTGAGTGTCCACTTATAGGCTAAAGCATGTCTTCTTTGATCACCATTGGGTTCAATTCCTTTGAAAAGTCAACGTTCTTGTTGAGCTTTACAGCTAGACAAGGGCACTCCAAGCATTTTGTACAAGTTTTTCCAATAATACCCTCTCGTTTCATATACAATACTTTGCATATCATGATTACTTACAAGATCATATCTTCATAATCATCTGTACGATTATACACTTACATTTTCTAATCTCATGATTATTCATTAACTACCTCATAGATGTCTGCTCGCCGCATGCTCCGTGATGCCAGCCAACGCCATGTTCGTGCTTCTGGACGACGTTCTGATCGTCGCCTCGCATGTTTAGTCGCCGAGCAAATTGCTGCAGTGATCCCAAACCTTGTCAGTGAGATAACCCAGAATAGTAACAGTGCCAAAACAGGGAGTACGACTCAATTTCGGTGCACTTTCAAACACTTTAACTCCTGCAACCCCACAAAATTCACTGGTGAGGAGGGTACTACTGGCCTTCTCCAATTGTTTGAAAGCATGGAGAGTACTTTTGTGAACAGTGAATGTCCTGATGAACTCCGCGTTCGCTATGCTACTAGTGTCCTTCAAAAGGGGGCGCTAACCTGGTGGAATGGTGAAAAGCGCAATCGAGGAGCTGATGTTGCTTTATCATTATCTTGGGCAGATGTTAAGGAGCTCATGATCGCCAAATTCTGCCCTAGGAACGAAATCAGGAAACTGGAGGAAGAGTTCCATGGACTGAAACAAGACAGTGGTGAGAATCTTGCGTATAATACTCGATATCACGAACTTAGCATACTGGTTCCACACATGGTCACCCCAGTCTCTCGAGCAATCGAAAAATATATCGAGGGATTACCTGACCTGATTCAAGACGTTGTCACTGGAGGCAAAGCCACTACGGTAGAAGAAGCCATCCAACTTGCAGCCACATTAACAGACAACCACGTAAGGAAAGGAAACTTGGTTAGAAAGGGCACCAAGACGGCTACTGAGAAAACCACCAATACTGTTGAACAATCTAAGACTGTTTTAGCAAAGGCCGCCACTACTGCTTCGAACTCTAAGAAACGAATGGGCGATAATCTGAACCATACTGTTGTGGATTGATGTATTGTAAAATACATCTATTTCCAGTGTAAAGTTTGTACAGTTTTCGAGTCGCTAAGATAGTGTTTTTATTAGTTTTAGGCTTGTACTGGTCTATTTTATTTAGTATAGGTTTTTATATATTTTTATTAGTTTTGTGTCATTTTTAATACTTATGTATTTATTTTAATTTGTGTAGGTGTTCATGGACGTTGGAGCGTAAACGAGCAACTTTGGTCAAGCCAAGAACACCCGAGTCTAGAGCACCGAGTTATAATACTATATATAATAATAATAGTTTATTAATAATAATAATAATAATGTCAAGTAAAACAAAAAAAGAAATGGTGACTTTGAATGTCAACCTACGGCCCAAAAGCCTTTTGGCAAAAAGCCTACTTGAAGTAGGTTGGAAAAAAAAAGAATATTATTAGAGGGTTTTTAAGGAATGAGCCACTAATTGGCAGGGGGGCGGCGCACATTACAATTGGAGAAGAGATTATTATTTCTACTAGAGAGAGCAGCATATATTATTCTTTGGGGAGCACATTAGTATTTTTATTGGACAAAGTGCCGCACATCAAATTCAAAAAGGAAGGAGAGCAGCAGAATTATAAGAGAAGGGGGTCAAGGGTTGATGCCTAGGTGCCAGCACGGGTCGGTTCTAATCTATTTATTTATTATTTATTTATTCAAACCCGTTGTGAACGCCATGAGTATTATCTGTTTCTATTGTTTTGATTCTTTCATGACTTTTATTGGCTAGACCTTTTCGCTACCTAGGTTAAAGATGATTGCACATGTTTGATTTATTTTCTTTTGGTCTTGGAACTTTTGGTTGTGGGTTGAATTTTAAAGTAAAGAACTTTTTATTTTCTGGTTTGATGTGTATGCGTATTTAGTTTTATTTAATTAATTTTTATAAACTCCACTTGCGTTTTTGTGAATGTCTTTCATGTATGAATGCGGGTTAGGTTGCGGACTGAGTGTTAGCAACTAGTTTATGGTTAATTGCCTAGGGTTATCCATAGGAGTTATAATTGTTAGTTAGGTAATTCTAAGTGTTCTACCAATTCTCAATAGCTGTGAGGTGCGAGATTGTTGGTCTGTCTAGGGTGTTAAATTGCTAGTTCTAGAGGCTTTGTGAGAAGATCTTCCTAGTTTCCCTAGCATTCCTTGTAGGCCAAGTCTTATCAGAAATATTGTAGTTACCCCTTGCACTTTCGGGTGTACTGTGACTTTCGCGCTGTGAGGTAGACTGTCTAGCGGGTACTTTAAGATTCGAGTAGGTAAGCCTGTGAGGGTAACCTCTCAACCGGTGGTTTAACAGCACAACAATATTCTAGGGTTTCCCCTTGAGAAGGGTCGAGGGTGTCTAGTTTATTCTTGATGTTTAGTATTTTAAGATCCCGGTTCCACACCAGTTCCATAGCCATTAGAAATTTATTATTCATGTGTAGGATTCTAGCCTAGGTAGTGCCTTCCCATCACCTGATTTTAGTTCTAGTTCCCAGCTTGTGTCCTCAATTATTTAAGTTTTATTTTATTTATTTTTATTAGTTTATTAGAAAACCCCCCCTTTTAAGCAACAAAACAATTTAAGTCAGTTTGTAGATAAGTTATCGAGTCTAGTTTACGTTTTCCATTAGAGTCTCGTGGGTTCGATACTCGGACTTACTTTAGCTGTACTGCACTGACCGGTACACTTGCCGGTTGTGTGGTTTAGGTTTAGAGAGTCTTAGTTTATAAATTTAAAACTTAGAGTGTCTAGTTTAGGTTAATTTAGTTAGTTTTTACTAAACCACTTTGAGCACATCATGGATCCTGTGACTCAACCTCCTATCAAGAAAGCCTACACGGGAACCCATCCTAAATGCAACACTTGCAAGTATCATCACCCTGCAAATCTTCCATGTCGTCGATGCACTAGATGTGGAAGGTTTGGACACTTTGTCACTACTTGTCGTGTAACAGATTGGACGCAAGATAACCATCAAACAGCTGCCCAGGAACCACTACGGATTACTAACGGTCGGGCATGTTATCATTGTAGAGACCCTAATCACATGCTACCTCAATGTCCCAAATTGAACAATGTAAACCTGGTGGCACATGGACGAGCTTTCAATATCAATACCAACGAAACAACTGATCTGGATGACGTTAATCCCACTGGTTAAGCCATGGATGAAATCTTCCCAAGACTCGAGAATCCAATACTTGTGTTTTCATTTTCATAATTCTATTATCATTTTGTACCCAATTTTGTCGCACTCATTAGCATACAACATCTAGAAAATTCCTTGCATACTATTGTGTACGAACATAGATTGGAAATTTATCATATTCGATTGCATTTATTTTAAATCGTATAAGTTTCAGACTCTACCTTACATTTTATTGAAACATTTGGTCTTGACTTCCATGGAAATCAAAATACTTATTTCCTAAAAACATCATTGGTTATTACATGAAACTTGATTTTTCCCATAAATTAACTATTCATTGAACATCTAATTATTCATGATACTCGTAAACTATTTCTATAGGCCACTAAGATAACACTTACACTTAATGGTTGTAATGCTTACAAACTTGCTTGCATGTGTGTATTATCCACGCAACTCAGATAAACATTTCATTTAAAGGGCTCCTCGGACGAGTGGTAGCCCATACTTAAATACTTTTATGCTTACAAGTCATTGCAAACCCATGCAATTGACCTCATTATCACCTGGCCTCATTTCATTGATAACATCTCATTGTAAATCAACGTGTTTGTTGTGTCATCTTCTTGTGAAATTTATTTGCGTTAATGTGTTGTTAGAATAGGATCATAGAAGGACATAAAACCCTAATGTAAGGTAAATTGATGATTCCGGTCCGGAACGTAATCATGAATTTACAGGTGCGTTAGGGTAGTGTGAAATTCTATTAGAGTTTTTGGTAGGCGTCCAGTACGTTTTCGAAGTATCAAAGGTGTGGTGGGTTAGCTGCGGTACACCCTGTATACAAACACTAATGATGCATTGAAAGTGAGACTGGAAGTCGGACCAGGAACAAACTCTGTTTACTTGATAGTTCATTTAGTCTTTCTGTAGTCAATCAACTCGTACATTTATCATAGGATTCCTAAAACTTGAAACTTAGTGATTTACTAGATTCTTACTCTCTTTACCCTTTCGAGACGAACCCAATCCAAGCCTTAACTCACACCTATCAAACCCCTTATCCAGGTCATCCGAATTTTTCCAAACCACAGTTAGCTTAAATTTTACCCTAGCATCCATAACCCTATGTTACTATTAACTTCGGGACGAAGTTTCTAAAAGTAGGGGATGCTGTGACATCCGTCACTTTTCATTATATATATATATATGTATATATATTTTTTATAATAATAATAATATTAATATTAATAAAAACTTTACAAATTATATTTAGATATAAACACTAACCCACCCTTTTTTCCTTATTTTTGAAGCCCATTTTAGTTCATCTTTATTAAGATTCGGAGCCCACTGCTGAGCCCAAGAGATGAGCCCCACAGCAGGCCCATCTCCACCCCTTCTCTACCTTATAAGTAAAAAAAAAAAAAAACTGCTGGTGCCGTGGCTCGAACCGGAGCCGGCCCCAGCACAACTCATACACCCACACACAGTTAACCACTTGAGCCAAGCCCTTATTCCTGATTTAATTCCAATCTAAAATACATTTAAGCCAATTTTGCTGCCCCTCTTCTTCTTGGCTATTACGAACAGCAGCAGCAGGTTACCTTTGGCCATTTAATTGGCCCTTCATATGGAAACCATTGACTCAATTTACTCGTGTTATTGAACGTGCAATGTATCACGCGTATTATATTCTTTAATCCGGTCAAAACATTCCATTTTTTTATAACTAACGCGTCATCACATTAAACATGGTCAAACATTGCTAAATCTTTAATCCGACTCTTATACTATAAATTGAACGTGCCTAGACCATCCCTACTCGCCGATAAACATTTCTATACTCTTAATTTCTGATTTCATAACCTGCAACGAAGCAATTCTTGTCGCATTTGACTATTTCTTGACCGAGCTTCGACCTGATCGTGACTCAGTGTAAGATCTCTTTTGTTTGTGGGTTTCAATGTTCGGCATCTCGTGAACAATAGCCCCAATGATTCAGGGGCTATTGAACACGAATTGAGCAAGTTTGGAAATCTAGGGCTCAATTGGGTGAGATTTGGGGAAGAACACCTTAATCAGATAACGTATATAAATTTTTTGAACAGAAGATAAACAAATAACTGGTATAGACCAGCTGGTTGCATGCTGTGACAAAGGGAACGAACCGGCCACTTGGCCAGGTTCGAACCCCACCACACACATTTCTTTTTTGAAACTTTCCTTTCTTTATATATTATTGTTTTATCTTTCAAATTAATTTTAAAATACTAAATCTATATTATAAATTCTACAAAAATTATATTTAGTTATTCTTATGATAAAGTTCATTATCCAATTTTTAAATTTTCAAAAATCTTTTATTTATTATATATAATAAATATTACAAGTTTATTCTATTTTATTTATAAAATTCTATAAAAATATCAAAACGATTTTATAAAATTCCACAAAAATTATCCTAAACTTGTATATTCTTAAACATTCCAGAAAATATTTTGTTTTCAGAAAAACCGTTTATTTTATATTTTTAATTAATTTTTGTTAGTTTTAATCATAAATAAATCATAATAAATTCATTTTTCAATATTTTTGCACCAAAATTTTATATAAATTATTTCTAACTATCTAGAACTGAAATAAAAATTCTTATTCAGAAATTCTTTGATTTTAATATTTTTAGATATTAAAGTCGTATTTTGACAATTTGAAATAATTAGATTAAATATTCCATTTTCAAGAAAATAATTTTATAAAAATTATTTTCATACTTACAACCTTAAGTTGTGAGTATATTCAACTTAAAAATTTTACAAAGAGACTTTTATTTATTTATTCATTAAATTTCTTATATTTAATAAACAATTGTTTATTAATCAAATAAACGTTTATCCCCAATTCGAAACCCTAGAAATACATATATCCTAGAGTTATTTCCCTCACACATTATCGAATGGGGAAATGGAATCTAATAATCCCAACTTTGGGGGGTTGGAAGGCAGCAGTCCCAACTTGCAACTTGTACCACAGCAGTCCCAACTTGTCAACTATTTAATTTGGTTGGTCCCAGACTAACTGGGGTTAACTTTTTCTGTTAAATGCCACGTGGGCATCCCACGTGGTAGTCCTACGTGGCAAAATCTGTCCAGTTGGCAAAAAAAACGTGGGTCCCACTTGTTTTTAATTAAAAAAATATATTAATTATTTAAAAAAATCTTTAAATAATAATAAAAAAGAATTTATATATATATATATACCCCTACATCTTCATCATCTTCACCACAACAACCACCTGCCACCACCTGCCACCACTGTCCACCACCACCATCTCCGACGACACCCACCACCACCATCTCCGACGACACCCACCGGGGTAAGAGAAAGGAACTTTGTACACGAAGCAACAGAGCAGGCCTTGTGGGCCTCCCAATCGGCAACCGGAATAGCTAAATCTTCTGGGCCTTGTGGTTTCAGATTAGGGTTTCAGGTGGTTGATGGCGGCGGTGGTTTCAGATTAGGGTTTCAGGTGGTTGATGGCGGCGGTGGTTTCAGATTAGGGTTTCAGGTGGTTGATGGCGGCGGTGGTTTCAGATTAGGGTTCAGGTGGAATAATCAGGGGCGTTGATTGTGATTGTGATTGTAATGGGTGAATGGACGACATTGGTGGTAATGAGATGAATGGATCGGTTGAATGTGTTAGGGGTTTGAGATGAATGATGGATCCATTTCGTTTGTTGATGATGATGATTAAAATGAGGGAAGAGAGATTGGTGGTGAGATGCACAATTCTTTATTATTATTATTATTATTAAATTTGTGGGCCCCCTTTTTTTTAAAACATTAAAACATTATAAATATTATAAATATATGATGTGGACATGGCCCCACCTTTTTTTTTTGACAGACCAGCACTTTTTGACAAGTAGGACTGCCACGTGGGATGTCCACGTGGCATTTAATAGAAAAAGTTAACCCCGGTTAGTCTGGGACCAACCAAGTTAAATAGTTGACAAGTTGGGACTGCTGTGGTACAAGTTGCAAGTTGGGACTGCTGCCTTCCAACCCCCCAAAGTTGGGATTATTAGATTCCATTTCCCCTTATCGAATTCTTTAGGTTGATCCTTTGGGATAATTTCCAACACATATCTCGTTGTCCAGTTCAATTTCAAGCTATTACGTAAACAGTGAGTATTCCTATCCTTTTTTGCTTTTATTCATTTTTGGGGTGTTACATGTACACTATTACAATTTCAAATACAAGTTTACATTTTTACAATACAATTCTAGTACTATGTGCATTGCTTACAACGTGCTTTATGCTTAGACAATACATGTGGATTACATTTGTACTTAGTGAAATCATTAACATGGTACAAGCCGACCTTAACATTGGATAGCGCTATTTGGATTGACAACCCGCCTAGATTGACTCTCCCCCTTTTTCATCGGAGAATCCGTGGCCAGTGTTAAGCTTTTTATCCATTTATTGGATAAGTACACTACAGTTCATACAGTACATTATACAGTCACAAGGTTGATTTCGCTCATTTGTATGATACATAGTTTACATATTTGCACTGTAGCATGCACTTGAATTGTATATCTTTCAACCTACTATACATATCAAAACTAGGAATGCTCACCAACATTTCATATGTTGACCAAATCTATTTTGTACATGTTTCAGGTGCAGTTTGATCTAGTGCTTTAACAAGAGATATTTAGTGCTTTATTTTAATTCAGTTATTTCAATATTTACATTTCATTTAGACAATGTATTTTCCATTTCCATGTAAGACAATTTTGGATTATTCAATAATATTTATATTTTAGTACCATGTGCTTTTGAACAATCGTCACTACGTGACACCTCGATGATTCCGCCATCGGTTGGGGTGTTACAGAAAAAAAAGAAAAAAAAGAAAAACAATAAAAAAAGGGAAGGGGGAAGGGGGAACCATTTCCCCTAGAAGGGGGAGGGGAAGGGGGAAATGACGTGGCGCTGACGTGGACAAGGGGGGGGAAGGAAGGGGGAAGGGTGACCACACCCCATAGCCTTAAAATACAATATATTAGCATCGGTGAGATCAATGATAAGTTTCCGTTTGCAAATCGAAATTTGAACGGCAGGGGGAGGTTGTTCCCCGTCAGGGGAGGATGCCACCTAGGCTCTCCGATGCCTTGACCAAACCCACACCCCTCAGCCTAAGGTCATACTCATAATAGGTTCAATGTAAAAGGGTGTGAAATTTGATATATTATAGGCTATGGCTTTCTTGTACAAAAGTAAGATAGTACTATTTATTTCATCAACTACAAACACAAACACATACAGTAAAAACATCACAAACAGACATTTACTAAATCATACACCAAAACCAGCATAGCTACTATAATCTTCAAGTGCACATCCCATTGCTTATTATCTCTTTTCTGCAAGAAACCAATCAAGTTCACAACATTACACATAAACTTGCCCAATAAAGATCCCACAACAGATAAATTAAACTGCTTTAAAATCTTTATTAACCAGGCGCGAAACGACACACCTTGTCTCTTAAGAAGATGACGAACTCAACAGATCTTGAATATCTTTCTGTTCATAATCAAAGAACCAATTCAAGAAATCAGTAACCCGCATTCCCAAAAACCCAAACCAATATCTTTTGCATTTTCTTTTTCGAACTAACCTCGAATTCTAGAGGTGGGGTGCGAGGACCGTATCGTTGGATAACTTTTCCTTCTCTGTCCACCAAGAACTTGGTGAAGTTCCATTTGATGCCATCAACTAAGAAACCACCTTTCTCTGATTTTAAAAACTTGTAAAGCGGTGCTGCATTGTTTCCATTTACATCAATCTGCAATGATCCAAATATCCAATATTGTTTCTTTCAAATTTACAAATGTCTCCTTCTATCCCTTCAAAATTGCAACAATTTGCAAAATTTCTTTCTTATCTCGAAGATTTCGAAAATGAAAGGAGCAATAAGTATCCCTAAGCCGTTATTTTTTACTTCCATATGAAAAAAAACGTCAACTTCACTCGTTTTTCATGATGAAAGGTTAACTTCTTCCATTAGATTGTAAACTTCATCCAAAGGGGTGTTTGGATGTCCTTGGATAAACATATCACACTTTATCCAATCACTCAAAATTAGTTATTGCAACTTGAGTTTAAATGCAAATCCAAACACCACCTAAGCTTGAGAAATGAGAAACATATTCATGCATTCCCAATATGCTATATAACTTAAAAATCAAAGATTACCTTGTCAAATATCGGGAACTCAGCTTTGAATTTCGTGCATACGGTTTCCTGAATTTCTTCATTTGTTCCTGGCTCTTGCCTAAGAAACTGGTTGCAAGGAAAAGCCAATATTTCGAAATCTGCCCATAAAAATGAAAGTTACTTAAATCAAAACCATGAAACTATTAGATTTTAAAGAAAATATATATCTAGTTTCATATACAATAATGGAAACCATACCTTGATCTTTGTACTTTTGGTACAATATATTCAATTCTTTGTAGTTTGACTCAGTTAGTCCACTGTGAAATAACCAAAGGATTAGATATTAATAACAGGAAAAAGAAAAGATTGTATAGTTTTACCAACATATTTACTCTACACAAAAGTGTCTAAAGTTTGATGATTTCAAATCTAAAAGATGACGTATTTGACATTCGTAAGTCACATGTGTACTGTACTCTTGTGAAACGGAAATTGTGATGACAGTAGTCTTGAAGATGACATACTAAATAAATTAAGAAGATAAGGATACCCTCAACCACATACCACCCAACTGTTTATCTCAACTATATTACATCAGAAAGAAATGGCAACAATAAATGCTATAATAATGAATGATGTAACAAACTCAACACACATCTTGAATTTCTTGATCAAGAACTACTTACTCTCAATGTTTTTAAAAGCATTTTGCAGGTTCTAGAAGAACTAAAATACAAAAAACAAGTAAAGGGAAGTGGATTTATCAGCAGAAGAGATTATTCCAGCGCTTAGGCTTTCTCCAACCCGCCCGAACTCCGGCGCCCGTAGCCACGTTTTCCGACGTGGACAGTGAGGTGGGCTGTGGCTTCGACCAGTGGCGAAGCTTGGTTTCAGAATCGGCGGGGGCCGAACTCAATTTTTTTCGATCGGTAGTGGAAAATTGGCGGGGGCCAGACTCAAACCGGACTCAATTTACCTATGAAAATTGCAAATTTCCACTACTGCGCCAAAAAACAGGGGGGGCCAGGGCCACCCCTGGCCCCAAATATACTTCGCCCCTGGCTTCGACGCCCGTTGCAGAGGAGTGGGAGGACGGGCAGGCAGGCTGAGTTGGCATCGGGCAGGGGAGGACGGGCTCCTCTCCCGTTGAAGACGGTCTTATTGTAGTAATCAACTAATTAACAAAATCAAGAATTGCAATACAAACATCTAAAAGTATGCAACATAGATCATCAGTCAAATCAAAATCTGCTTCATTTAAAAAAAATACATATTCAAACTGTTTGAATGTTTGTTATAAACTAAATAGTTATTTTATAAGATTGATTTATAATCATCAAACAGACTTTTAGCCAAAATCTTTACAATAACATAGACACAACACAACAAGTTTGAAATCAATAATTCTACAATATCCACAAAAACATATCATGAATAAAAGTTATAACAGAGAAACTATGTATTTACCATTTAGATGCAACATTAACAATCAAAAGAACCTTCCCCTTGTAAGAGCTCAAGGACACCTCATTTCCACGAATATCCTGTAAGAGTCCAATCCCATTATTAACACATAAAGTATGTTTACAGTTCATATAATTATATATTGAAATTTGCATAAAAATATGTCTATTTGAAAAGTAAAAAAATACTGGATTTACTACCTTGACAGTGAAATCATGAACTGATTTGGGTGTTTGTTGAGACATGTTTGGAGTGAAAGAAGAAGAGGGGTGTCTGTAAAACAAGAAGAGGGCGACACCAACAAGGAGAAAAGAGGTGAGTGTAGTAGACGCCATCGGTTGTGGATTCGTGTGTGCTTTATATATACAGTTTTTGTAATTGTAATTCTGTTGCAAGTCAATTCGTGTGTGCCCACTTGCTTATGCCTAAAAATATATCTATCATTAATTCATTGCTTCCTGATAATTACAAACCAGATAATAATAATAATAATAATATATTTACACGAGCTTCAGTATCCGCGAAAATCATAGAAATAATTCATGGTTCTACCTTAATTTTATTTGGAACGTGGCATATGAATAATTAGTGTTGGGTAGAATTCGCTAGGTGCTAGTCGGTCGGTAGGGTACCGACTAGGATTAATTGGATTTATTTATATATATTTTTTCAAATTTATACATATATAATGCTAATTTTATACCTTATATGTATGAATTTAGAAGTTTAGGGGCCAAATATAAACGAGTGAATAAGAATGGGGTAAAATATTAAAATACATAGACTTAAATAACCTTAATCATCTCAATTGTTCACCATATCCCGTTTTTTTCTCCACATTCCTTCTTTCATCGTAAGGAACCAAAAGACGCAACTAGGGTTCATGAAGTTCATCGATTTTGCTTATAAATCATGGATTACCATCCAATTTTGAGGTAAGACCTTGTTTTATTTGATCGGTTTGCTCTTGTTTTGACCCGTTCGAATTCATTTTTTACCTAATTTTGAGTTTTTTTAAGTCTGACTAGGACCAATTTGGTCCGACTAATCGGTGATTAATCGCGACACCGATTAATTGAGTGATTAGCCCAAAATTAATCAATAAAGTAAGGACTAGCGATTAATCACCGATTATTCGGCGATTAATCGGATTTTTACAACCTTACATATGATTAGGGGTGAGCAATAAACGGTTCCGAACCGTGAAAACCGTGAAACCGACCCGGAACCGTTAGAACCGAACCGAATTAATGTTATAGGTTCCGGTTCCGGTTCTCATATTTTGGCATAATCGGTTCCCGGTTCGGTTCCGGTTAGAACCGACGGGTCCGGTTAAGAACCGTTAAACCGTTTTGAATTAAATTAAATATTTAAATATTCTATTATTATTTTGAAATAGAATGTATTGTTTCCTTCTTTATAGTTTTTAACACTTTTAAATTGTTTACTAGGTAGGAATGTAGAGTATTGCCTTATGTGATGGTCAGCAGTCAACACAGCTTGTTCTGACCCGTTTAATCTGTATAAAAAGAATGATTTGATCCGAACAAAACATATTTTGATACGTAAACTGCTATACTTTTAGTAACCAAGTTTAACACAAACTGTTGATAATTTTTTTTTAAGAAAAATCATTGTTTTTGTTTATTTTTTTATTTAATTGTTAATGTTAATTTTAGGATTTTATTGACAAGCGGTTCCGGTTTAGAACCGTTCATGAGAACCGTTTTCACCCGGTTCTGGAACCGAACCGTTTAGTAATTATCGGTTCCGGTTCCGGTTCTCATATTTTGGAATAAACGGTTCGCGGTTCGGTCCGGTTCGGTTCGGTTCGATCCGGTTCTGAACCGTTGCACAGCCCTACATATGATACACATAGATTTTAACGAAATGTGCAAAGCACTAGCATGATTATCATAGTAGCGTGTAATAATTGCTCTAATTTAACTTTTAGCAGTGTAGTTACATTATTTAAAAAATGTGACCGTGTGGTTTTTTTTTTCATACACTACACACTAACAAACTGTTTGTATTTGATCATAAGACTATTTGTATAAATGGAAGTGTGTGACAACTTAATTTTCGAAACTAGTCCAAACGTAACTACATGGGACTTTCTAACAAGAAGTGAAAACAAAAATGTGTATATGTATGGGTCAAGTGTCAAGTTTTGTACATTAATAAGAGTTACTCACAATTTACCTATGTCCTATCTATTAAAGAACGAACTTAATGAATAGTGAGGGAACACATGTGTGATCTTCACTGGTATCCAATCAGATCATTTCATATGTAGCTCCCAAATTAAGCTATCTTCTGACTTCCTTCCAAAAGGTGTATCTTTGTCAGTTTGTTATGATAATTTACGAAACTTTAACAATTTTTTGTTTTTTTATAATATATAACTAGGGGCATATAACCCGCGCGTTGCCACGGGAATGCAACACAAATTCGATCGGTATCGGTTCGTTACAGTATCAGCGTTGCCGCGGGAATGCGACACAAATAAAGTCATGCACGATATATTGGCTCCCCGCGCTTCGCTGCGGGAGCTCCTATTGTGTTGAGGGTTTAGTGGTCGTTAAAGATCGTGCCTCGCTGCGGGAGCTCTTTTGCGTTGAGAGTTTCGTGGACATTAAACATAACATTAAGTGACAGTTGTGGGAAAAAAAATACTCGTGGCCCATTACCTTACAGACCAGCCTTAACATTACAACAGTTGGGTTGAAAAAAACACTCGCGACTCATTACCTTGTAGACTAGCCTTAACAATACAACAGTTGGGTTGCCTATTGTTGACTTGATCTGAAGCCCAAGGTATTCCAATAACCGCGACCCATTACTTGTTCACCAAATATGAGGCCCACAATTGCCCATAAAATGTTCACCAAATATGAGCCCACATTTTTCAATTAGCGGTTGTGGTTACAAATGGGTTGTGATGCCTTTTAAAGTCAAAGGTTATATACAAAAGTCAAGAATTGTAGGCAACTCATTATATATATGATTTATTAAGGGTCGCGCATCGTAGTAAGTGACACTGTATAAGTGAAAAAGCATACATGTTGGTAAGAAAAAACAAAATCCAGTGCATGTTAGCAATAAAGCGGTCATAGTACCTCACACTTCGCTGCGGGCAACGTTTGTTTTGTAAAAGTGTGTGATAGTCAGGATACTTAGTAAGACGGGCAACGTTTTGTTGTGCCAAAACGTATAGACAATTAAAATAGTTGATAATAAAATATTAACCAAAAAACTAACAAATAATAATTAAATTTGGATATTAAATTATTCTGACACAATCACACAAACAATGATGTGTGGTTACAGAGAGAAGTATATCAAGTTGTGTAAAAATGAAGCGGGTGTGTAGTGAGGCGGTTTATGTTTGTAAAACAAAAAAAGAATGAGGTGTACGTTAGTAAGAGGTCATTATTAAAGTGTTCCTTAATTAATATAGAGATAATAATAGGCTCACAAAGGTAGTATCCATATTTGTAGTTTTCATATAAGCTAGAAGTAAATGACTTTTTACTTCTTTAACCACCTTACTTATTATCTAGGGTGTTATAAAGATTAATTGAACTCCAAGAGAGAAAATTCTAATACTATAAAACATATATACAATCCTTCATTCATTGTGCTTTATGCATTACGTATAGGGAAAAAAAAAAAAAACAAAAACTGACAACCCATGTTCTTAAATTAAAGCTACTAAAATAAAATTTTGACAATCCATGTTCTTAAATTAAAGCTACTAGCTAAAGACCTTGAAATAAGCCACTCAACATGTGAACGTGGGTGTTTCATGGGTCTTAAACCTGCTTCATACGCATCCATCCTAAAACCAACTGACCCATTTTTTACCAACTCTTTGGGACACAGATTTTGGTTAGATTGTGCCAATAGCTAGCGGGTTTGAATTGCTGGTGGATCGCCTATCTGATTGTTATAAGCTAGTTTTGCGTGCTCTAATTTAAGTATGTATAAGACTACGTGGTATGGGGGGCGTCCTTGGCCCGTCGATCCCGTCCAGCCCCGCAAACACCGCCCCCGCCGGGCCATGTCCGGCTCAAATGGCTGGAAATGGACATTGTGGCCGTCCATGGTGATTGGTTGGTTGGAAAGTGTGGGTCCCTCCTATTTAATATTATAACCGTTGGAAATAAAAAATTTTTTTACCATTTATTTCACTATAAAAACCCACCTATTTTCCAAACTATTTTTACAAATCATCTTCATTTCTTCTCTAAATCTTTACCCTTTTCTTTGTAAAATCCACCAAAAACCCAAACCCTCTTCTCTAAAATGGCTTGGACTTCCGATAACGAAATCAAGTTGGTGACGGCCTTCATCAATATCAAAGGGTCGACGCACGAAGAAATAAATTCGTCTTCTTTTTGGAACAACGTTTTGACGGAATACAATCGTTTAAGCCAAACAAATCACCGCACCGCAGATCAACTCGCTAGTAAGTGACAGATTTTTACAAAGAAGGTGTATGAGGTGGAACATCCTATTTCAAGCCACGATGGAGGGGAACCCGGGCATTACCGAAGGAGTGGCAATCCAACACACACAAGAAGGCCACCGGGCTGCTCATGGGGAAGAATTCAGCATCCCCCATCTTTTCGCATGGCAATTGTTGCGTTTTTTTAATTTCGATTTTTAGGTGTTTTTTTAAGGTTTCGGTTTTTTAAAAATTTGTAGGTTTCGGCCACTTTTTTTTTTAATTTTTAGGTTTCGGTGTTTATTTAAATGTCTACTTCATTGTAACTTTTTTAATATTATGTGACCTTTTATGCTATTTATTTTAATTATTTACTTATTTAAAAAATAAAAAATAAATGTTGGTCTATAGGAGTGGATGACTACCCAAAGAATACTACCCTCACACCCTTGGGTAGTCATCAGATTGTCAAAATCCAAGGATAACCCACTTTTTGCTGACGTGACGACAAGGCTTCCCAAGCCTTGACTAAATCATACCATATAGTCGAATAAGCAACAATCCTTTAGGTTGATTGATTGTTGTTTTTATATGGGTATGACTTAGAAGTGTGTGTGTGTAACAACCGGCAAAAATAAGGTAATTCCGTACAAATTAATTAATATATGATTAACGTAATTAAATGCAATTATGTGTGATTTAATTATCAAGGCCTTAGGGGATAGCAATTTCCAAATAGTGCATAGGAATGCATACGTTTAATGGTAAAGCATGATTGGATCATGTGCGAATAAGCTATCCGGTATGGACGTTGGCGATTACCCGTAATAATTAAATAAACGAAACGGATCCCGGACACCCAGGATATAAAATAAAGGGTATTTTCATGAAATATAATGAGTTTTGGAACTCCAAAACCATAAATGAAAACGTCTTGTACAAATCTCCCGGTAACGAATAAAATGCGCGTACCGCACCCGATACGCGTATAACTCATAATTTCACCCGGCAAAGGCCTAAATAACCAATCAACGCTTAAATTAGACTATATTTAAGGGTTATTAAAGGTATTTTTAATGTCCGAATAACGCGTGATTGAAACCCGAAAAATACCCGAACGACACCCGAACGACGGGGGATTAAACATAACAAGTATTGGGTAAATATTTGAAGTTGTGGACCCCACCAAACCCACTTGGGGGCCGGCCTAAGGGCCTTGATATATCCATATCTTGTGTTGGTAATAATAATCACCTATACTTAGCTTAAAGCATGCAAAAGGTGTAAGACAAATGTGTAAGTAAACAATAGTACAAAGCATGCTACTTTCTTGTCCCCTCTTTTCTAATTTTCGGCCAAGGGCCATATAATCCAAGACAAGTAGCCAACAATCATAGCCTAAGTGTGCACATGCATGGGAGAAGATCTTGTATAAAGATTAAGTGAAAGAGTCATCCAAAGATTAACCAAGATTTGCAAACAATCATACCTACACATACATACATACACGGCATTATCTACACACACACTTATCATATTTTCAAAAATCTCCCAAGTACACATACAATCCTCCATAAGATTTCTTGAATCTTTAGCATGATTACATGTGATAAGATTATAAATAACATGTGTTAGGAGGTTGAATAACAAAGCAAAACAATTCATCTTCTTTTCCTTTCTTGGCCGTGGGTTTTTCACCTCTCCCATACCTCATTCTTACAAGTTTCTACATCTCCAAAACACTTAAAACAATCCATCATCCAAACCCCTATTGTGTGTTTCAAGCTTGGAGCTTAACCATTAAGGAAGAACACACTAAACCCCTCTCAAAATCAAAGGTTTTGTCTTCCCTAGCCTTGTGCTAGTAGTAAGCTTCTTAATCTTGTTTTTGATTGTTATTATTCATGTATGTGTTCTTAGAAGCAAGTTGTACATGAAGGGTTTAAAAGGTGGTTTTGAACATAATCTTTAATAGGTTTTACATGTGTAAAATGGATGGTTAAAGATATGAAAATAAACCATGGATTTGATGATGATGATGTATTAATCTTGAAAATATGTAAAGTTTGCATTTAAAAACTAAGTAGTGTGATGTTTTGGTTAAAATTGTGGGATGAACTTGAATATGTTAAAAGTAACTTTAAATCATCTTATTATGATCATTCATGTTATAATATGTGGTAAAACATGTTAGAGGTTCATAAATAAAGAAGATGAAAAATTAAAGTTAGCTTACTTAGGTGAATGATATTTTGTTAAAGTGGACAAATACATAAAACACACATATAAGTAGTCTTCCATATGGAATATAAAACTAATAAAAGTGTTTTGATACAAAAATAACTTACCAATAAAAAGTTGAATCTTCAAAGTCTACTATTTTGAGTGAAAAATGTTAACTTTGGAAGTTAGAGTAGAAAAATGCAACTTTTGGAAGTTAAGGGACTAATATTGTAACTTTGAAAGTTAGAGGACTAAAATGGATATTTTAGAAACTATTAGTCCAAAAATACAAGTATGGAAAGTTGGTGTCAAAAATGTAAGTAATAAAGTCTAAGGATGATTTTGGTAAATACTAGTAGATATACTTGGGTATTTTGTATAAAAGTGTATTTTTGAAAGTTATAAAAATATAAAGGGTTTTAACATAAGGATTTTTATAAAATAGAGATTTTATAAAAATATTAAACAAACTTGGGAAACTTATACAAAAATGAATACTTTTATATAAATGGGAATATAAAAGTGTTGGAAACATTTTTGTAGTTAAGTTAACAAGTTGGGTTAAAAATACATAAGTATTTTAAACCACCCAAGTAACATGTGAAAAGAGGAAGAAATATGGATAATATTTCTATAAAATACATGTTGGGAAAAACTTGGAAAAATTAACTAATCGAGTTAAGATATCGAACTAAGACGCGTTAACAAACCGTACACGGACAAAACATGAGAAAAATGCCATTGCGGCAAGATAAGAAAAATATATATTTTAAGAAGTAAAATATATATACATTATGGGTGAAAACTAATAAACACTTTCCTAAGTGTTGGAAGAATTAATCCGTGGGAGAAAACACATGACATAAACAAATAAGACGTTAAACAAACGTATATACTTAACAAGAAAATTACACGTTTATATATATATGTACGCTCGTCTCGGCAAAATTCTAGTATACCTACTTAATGGGAAAGTAGATATGTGGGCAGGAAAGCCGCGACGAGAAGACAAAGATATATATGTGTATGACGTACCAACGAGATCCTAGTATACTTATTTGAATGGGAAAATAAGTATACGGTATGGTGAGTTGAACCGGACGTTAGGAATATACAATCGAACGACAAGATCTTAGCATATTTGTTTAAATGGGAAAACAAATGTGTGGCAAAGTGAGTCGGGTCGAGAGTTGAAATATATATTATATCGAGCGATGCGATCTTAAGTATAATTATTTAAATGGGAAAATAATTATATGTTAAGTGAAGTCGAGTCGATGATAATAAGATACAAGTTAAGGAAATATTAACAAGAGTAATATATAACTTGTAACACAAAGGGTAATGCGACGCCAACGAAACCTAGGATACACGCTTAATTAAACGGGATTTGGAATAACTTGTGGTCGGGAGTTGGGTGTACAACTTGCCAAGGCACATGCACTATAGGAATAGTGACTTATACGTCTAGGACGTTTGTAGGTGCGAGATCATCCTTGCTATCCGCCTAAGTAAGCCAGACAGAGATTCAGGTGAGTTTCACGGCCCCATTTTAATCTATTTTTACGTTTTCCGGGGGAAAGATATGTTAGGGAAAATGTTTGACGGATTTATTACTTGAGGTGTGACCGCCACTCGGGGTTGAGTCCTCGCCTCTATAATCATTTATTCAGGGAAATGAAACCGGAGGAATATTGAATAGTACTATTGGTGCCTGACAAGGCCCACCCCTAATCGATAGCGTCGATTATGCATTAGGTTATGCCTGGGGTGCATATATTCTGAACTTAAGTCGTGGGAAACCGAGTAACGACTTGGAGCGGGGCATATTTATTTATACGTCTTGGTTTGATTATAGTCTCAAGTAGAGTTATAGGAATTTGCAACTCCTATACATTGTCATAACATGGTATTTCCCAAGTAATCAAGTTTTGGAAACTAAAAACCTGTGAACTCACCAATATACTTTATATTGACGAAACTTTTAAACATATCTTTCAGGTAACTAGATGAAGGAGCACCGGGCAAGCTGGGTCAGGGAATCTTCCAATGCGACGTCGAACTTTTGCGGGGTTTCACTTTTATTTCCCAAGGCATTTGGGATATATATGAGAAACCTCTATGATTAACTCAAAAACAATTTACTTTTGTGTAATGTTGAACAAGATTTGACGTCATAATAAATGACCCATTTTCTTAAATTACTTGTGTTTAGCAATAACCTTGACTTTATGCTTTTGAACCGTCGCGCCACGTGTTTCCGCCATTGTCGTGGTGTGACAGTGTGTTAATACCCTAAAGGCCTCAACCTTTCTTTGCTTTGTTTCCTGTTGATCATTGCCCCCAACCACTCATACAATCAACTCCTCTTTGATTGACCATGCCAACCCAGTCGGTCAATGACCTCATTCACACAACAACTAGCCTAACTTATCCCAATGAGCCAAACAACATTGTTTGTTGATTTAGTGAAAATAGTTGCTTCATTCAGACTAGATTGTTGGTTCATGGATTAGGACGAAATGATGAGGACCATCGAATTGACATAGCTTAAAGAAAAACCCTACCTCGCCCTAGAGCAATGAAGCCTAACAAATATATTGGTAAAATCATAACTTGTATATCATATTTCCCTTTAGATTTCCAACCAACCTTTGATTTTTCCCATGGGAATTTCCTTCTCGCTATTCACACAAATTCATTACCATTGCCCATGGCGTTGAAATAATAAGGTTGTCTCACCAAAAAGTCTTTATGGCATGTCGTGTCAGGTCACGTATAGTTGAAATGGACTCATCGACAACAAAATGAATATAATTCATCATTCAAACATAGGGCTTATAGATTCATTTGAAAAACTAAAAGAATAATCAGAAGGAGTAATGCAAATAAGTAATCCCAACTATTGCTTTTTGGTCGATAATAGTCCCAACTACGAAAATAACTACTAGGCTCTCCTTCTCCTTTTCTCATTCTTCTACCTTAAAAGCTCATTAATCTTAAAAGTCACAAATTGTGAATTATGATTTTTCTTTTATTTTCTCCTTTTCAAAGCACAAAATCTTTCAAAAGTTCATTTTCAAACAATTACCCGAACATTTTTTTTTTAATTTCTTGACTTATTGGATAAGTCATAAGTTAAAAGGAGGGAAAAACAGTCAAACACCCTTGAAATATTGACAAAACTAACTTCCTAAGTTTTATAAAAAAATAGTTAAAGTTGTAATAAACACATACCACAAGGACCACTTATGTAACCAACCAAACAAAGCAATTCCTTTTACACCAATCCAAAAGTTACAAACGACCACCTCGCTCTCTCGCGGGCTTCATCTCTTACCCCTCATGGCTTCCTCACCGCCACCCAAACCCTAGCTTCCCTCCGCCGCCACCCTCTACGGTGGCGATTAACCACCATCTCCACCAACCCAACCACCCTCCAATGGACCCCACCACCAATTCTCCCTCACCCATCACCCCCTCACCCGAAGACCAATACCTTTCCAATTCCACTCATCTCTCCCGTCACCACGTCCTCACCCGTCGATCACATCACATCAACCAACTCTCTAAATGTTATCGCGACCATTACTGGGCCTTGATGGAGGACATAAGAGTCAGTTACCGTGAATACGTTTGGAAATTCGGAATCAGTCCGTTTCAAGAAGATTGTAATGAAGAGAATAATAATAATAATAATAATAATAATAATAATGTGAAAGTAGACCAGCAGGTTGATGAAATAATTGTTGATGTATGTAATGGAAGTGACGTCAGCAACAGTTTGGTCTGTGGTTTCAATGGGTGTAAGATGAAGGCTATGACTTTGACTAGATTTTGTCATCTTCATATTTTGTCTGATCCTAACCAACAGCTTTATAAGCCCTGCGAGTTCCTTCTCAAGAGGTTTCTAACCTTTATTATTATTATTATTATTATTATTAATTATAATTTAGGTTATCTGATTATTAGTTATGGAGGTTAATTGATTCTTGCATGCATGTTATCTGTGAATTTTAGTGTAATTATTCGATATGTTAGAAATCGCGTAGAAGAAGGATAACATAGGATAACATAGTGCTCAATTTTATCTGTAATATATCTGCAGGGCTGTTGATCTTCTTTGTATGTAGTCAGAAGTGTTGAATTATGTATGGATGTTTAGAAATATCAAATATGTCTGTTTGGCTTTGTTATTATTGCTTTTGTTTGTGTATGGATTATACGCGTCTTTTTGTTTTATGAAGGTCAAGATAGTTTTTACTTTGAATTGAGCGATTCGTGTTGGTTGCATTATAGCTCTTGGAGTCCGAGGGCGCAGCCCCTCGGCTAGTAACAAGTCAATAAAAGGTCTCTTAAGCTCTGTTTTTGTAAGATGTAGTCTATGTTTTAAAAAGCGCAAAGCGCACCTAGGCGCAAATCCGTGCGCCTTATGTAACCTTAGGCGAGCAGTGTACGAAAAGCGCAAAAAGCGCAAGAAAAAAAAGCGAGAAAAGCCCGCTTTTTGTACACATGATGTTTTTGTGCTTAAAATTGTTATACATGTAGCTAAAAAGGTTGTACATTTTAGTTAAATCATATATATACTTTATTTGTATCTATATTTTGAGTAAAAAATGCTAAAAACCTATAGCATATATAAAAAAAATTATATAATTGTCTTGCGCCTCGCGTACGAAAAGCCCACCGCTTTTGCGATTTGCGCTTTGCGCCTCGGTTTTAGACCTCGTCGCTTTTGTGCGCTTTGCGCTTTTTAAAACCAAGGATGTAGTCTGATCACAATATCACATTACTTAGTGACTCATGTTATATTCTTGTTTGTTTTTATTATTTCTGCACTCACATCCGGGTCAAAACTGGCCGAATCTAGGGTCTGTTTATAAACAATAGTTTACTTGATAAAAAGGCGTAGAAATATGACATTTTTTAAACAAGCAACGAACAATTACTATACTAAGTTACTAACAAAGGCGTTTCTTTTGTTATTTTTGTATGTTTAGTGCGCATGCAGGAATTGCACCTTGTGGAAAACCAGTGCTACGGTCAATTGTACCTTCGCTCTGCAGCATGCATTTTCTGAAAGCGCAACAACATGTGGTTCGGGCTTTGCGGAAGGCGGGTTTAAACATAACTTGTATGGATAAATCTGGTCCAAAGTTTCATGTGATGATAGCTGAATATGTTAGAGAAATTCAGGAGAAAAGGAAGAAGAATGGTTGGCTGGGAAATAAGAAAAAGATTGTGCCTAAGCTTGAAATTGAGAATGAAGTGCCCAATTAGTTAGTTGGGTGGGGGGTATTATTGTCTCTTTTGCCTAAGTGGTTTGGCAATGTACAAAGTTAAAGCAGAGTTTACTATTTTAATAGTTTTAAATCATATTATTGGTGGGTTATTTTTTCCGTCTCAGGGCATGTACATGAATGTTGAACTATGGTGCTTAATAGAGATGTGGTTACGTAGGCTGGTATGGTGGTTATCTGGGTTTGTCAACTCAGTAGAGGAGTTTCAATTTTTTATTTAACACAGTTCTTAAATAATATCAGTATGACTTAAATCTTATTGTTAACAGATTAATATATATACTCTATATATGTTAACAAGTTTACATATATTTATAATTTCACAATTTTTAAAATTTTTATCTACATATAAATATAAATATTATATATACAACTTAAATTTTATAGGAAAAAAACCTGTAAACTATATAATCTATGGGCTTGGAGTAGTCGAGTATGGAGGAAGTGGAGTATACGGCCTCGGTGACGCATTGCTATTGTGTCTTTTCAATACCTTGGTCCATGGACGGAGCTTATATGAATAGGGTGTCGAATTGGAGTCCCATTTGTGAGGTGTTCCAATCATGCCTCTTTTTTATGGAACGCTACTACCCTTATAAAGTCTGTTCTTTATTTTTCGTTGTATACAGCTTTGGCTAAAATTATTGGAGATTTAGAAGATACTATAAAACGGTTTCTTTGGGGAGGCTCTTCAGATGTTCATAAGGTGCAATGGATTGCTTGGGATCGGGTCTTCTTGCCCAAAAAAGTGGGAGGTCTTGCTTTAAGTAAACTCAAGGATATTAATTTGTCAAGATTGTCAAGATTACGCGTTCCAGGGTTGATGGGGCCATCAATTGCAAGGCTAATCTTTTTACATTTAGTCAAATATATTTGCACATAATCCGGTAGTTATAGACGGGATTATTCATTGGTTTGTTTATCGCGACTTTATGGGTAATAACGTTGAATGTGATGGTAATCGGATTATTTCATTTAATTTGACAAGTGAAGAATTTGGAGAAGTAGATCTTCCAGATTGTTTAGCAGGCCCTGGATATATGGAGATATCTAAGCTAAAGGACTCTCTTGTTGTGCTTGCGGGTTGTGAGGTATGGATGGTGTTGAAAAATGGTGTTCCAAAATCCTCATTTACAAAACTATTCACTGTTAATGCTTTTATGCATTATAGTATAATTGGATTTAGGAAGAATGGCCAACTGATAGTGCATCGGATGGGTTTACATGATCATAGTGAACTTCAAGTTTGTGAACCTGATTCAGAACACAAGAACGGTCTTGGGATTTATGGTTCGGTCTTCAATATGGCGTCTTATACAGAGTCCCTACTTTTGCTTAATCACTATGATTCTATCATTCAATGATGATAGCCATATTGCTACTTGCATTACTTTTTGTTTCTCAATAGTATTGTTTCTTTTTTAAAAAGTTGAATTTTGTTACTAAATATCATTGCTGTAGGTATAGATGTTAAGGTATTAGCTTTTGTATCAAATAATGTATTTTCTATAAATCGCAACAAATAGGCAACCTTCCTATTCTTTCATTTTCTAGTGGACGGATCCTTGCGCCTGTTAATCTTTCTGGAGTTTGGACCAGGCCTAACATGTAAATAACATGTTATAGTATATCATGATATATAGGCTTCATGTGTTGACATTGTGCTACATACACAACACTCTCAAAACAATGTATGTAAACCGGGGCTGGCCTTTGGGGAAGTGGACCCAATAAATTGCTTTGGGCACCACTTATTGAGGCCCCTTCGGATCTTTGGATCAATCAAGATGAACAATATACATGATAGGAGTATGCATCAAAAAGGATGCAGGGACTTGCAAAGGAAACAGAGGGTGGAGGGAGTTTGAGAGAATATGCAAACTTAATATTATTATTCCACACTTACAAATGATACATACTAGGGGTATTTATACCCATACAAATGACGTTTATTTAACCGACTAATCCTAACCGATGCGACTTAATGATACAGACACAACGTTTCAGTTTTGGCGCCCTTTTTCTGTTCTGTTTGACTTTTCTGAAGTCAACAGAATGACTTTCTAAATTAACATAATTATACTTTGATTATCTTGATTATCATCTTCCAACACCACTTACATAAGGCCCTATATGTATAAAGAAAGTTATATGAAGATTAGGAAATGGTGCGCAAAGTGTTCCATGAAAATTAGGGTGATGGAGGAGATCGACACAAAATTCTAATATCGGCGTTTCACATCCCAACCTTCTCTGCACTTCATATCTCAGCTTTCCACTAGGGAACCCGACAACTTTTCTCAACTTAGGCAGTAGTTAGCTAGGCCTTCTTTTAATTTCTTTTTAATAAATATAGTCCGTTTTAATAATTGGGATATTGTAAATACACTCACCATATTTTCCATTTACGCCCTAATCTATAAAATTAATTACTCATTAATTACATTTTAACTAATTGAACAATTGTTTAACCGTTGTGGTTTTTTGCTGAAAGAACTTGGAGTTTATGAACATATTAGTGGTTTTGGGATTTATGGTTACTCCTTCATGATGACCTCCTACACAGAGTCATTACTTCTGCTTAATCACTCCAATTCTATCATTCAGTGTTGATGGTCGTCATGCATATCGTTTTCCATTCCACTTTCTTTTTTTTTTCAAATTTTCTCTGTTCTTATTCAGTCTTTTTAGAAAGGCAAAAAATTTATTTACTAAATACAGTAACGCAATGTGTGAACAATCTTGAGGCGTCCTTACATATTGCAGCACATGAACGTCCAGTCAATTTTTTATGATAGCTAATATAAAGTTTTTCATGATAATAGCTCAACACCCTAGCCAACCGGTGACCTGTATCGTCAAGTCAATTCTAAAGTCAACTTCGAACTCTGTATACCTCAAAGACGTGGTAATAACCATATCATTTTAGTTGTCTACATATTGACCCGTTTAACAATAATTCACTCTATCTAAGCACAATATGTTTTATATTGGGGAAAATGACCAAAATAGCCCGTTGACCGGGCATTTTGCACAACTAGCCCTCTCCACCGTCTTTGGAGAGACGGGACACGGCTCCCAACCAGCCTGAACCGTCTCCGAGACCGTTTGGTTTTATAGCCAATTGCCAACCAACACGTGGCGTCTCTGATCCCGAGGCTGTACCGTCTCTCTCTAGACGGGTCAGAAATCTCTCCCAGACGGTTCACGTTTCCCAATGCCGGCTGCCTTCGGTTCAACCGTCTCCCAGACGGGTCACATTTCCCAAGTCGTCTTAAGCCGTTTTGTGCTACCGTCTGAACCGTCTCACAAGTGTATATAAATACCCCAATTCACTTAACGAAATTTGCACCCACCCCTCTCCTCTAAGCTTTCATCTTCCAATCCAATGACGTTCTTTTACTTTCCCAGCCGAAGCCTACCGGCTTACGAAAATATTGTCCCGATTACTTGGATTGTTGTTTCATCTGCGTACGGCTACTTGGATTGTTGTTCCATCTGCGCGTGGTTTGCAACCCGTGTAATGGATCGATGATGTGGTGGTCTACATTTGAGGCAAGTTCGTTCGCTTTCCGAATTTATGTCTCGATGTTCGACGTGTGCTCACTGAGAACTATTGTTACATAAAACGAGGAAACGTCTCGGACTTGTCTGTGTAGAGCACATACACCATTCGAAACAACGTCTATGTAGACCACTGCTACTACCGTCGCTGTGGAGGACAAAACATCTAACACTAAGATGTAGTCGTCAATAGTTGGTTAGACACTACGATTACTTCAAACAAAGTTCTTAGTTCTGGAAGTAAATTTAGGAATTTTGTTGTAATAGTGTAGTTTTTTAATTGTTGTTTCTTAGTTCTGGAAGTAAATTTAGGAAGTTTGTTGTAATAATGTAGTTTTTTTATTTATTGTTGTTGTAATAGTATAGTTTGTTTATTTGTGATTGTAATAATATAGTATGTTTAATGAAATATTTACCTTAATATAAAAACAAAAAAACAAAATTGCATTAATATTAATAAAAATATAAACATTAATTGCATTAAATAAAAAGTTAATAAATTACAAATTAATTAAGACGATGTCTTATCATTTGCCAAACGGACACGTGTTTAAACTCTTTACGTTCCCTGTTTTTATACTGTCTTAGACTGTGTCTAATTGCCACGTCTTCGGGAAAGTTAGAGGGTACGTCGTGAAGAGTCCGGTTGTGGTGCCCGTTGAAGATTTGACACTTTAGGGTCAAATCGCTCAACTTCCGGCTTAGGGACTCGGTGGTACGTTCTGACCCTCCAACGAGCCGATTGTATTCATGCAGTATTCGGAACCATTTGTTGTTTAGGTGGGTGCTTTCTTCAACATGAAGCCATGCTGCAATCAAGGCAATCTCCTGTTCTTCGGTCCATCTTTGAGGTGTCATTTTTGTATGATTTAGACGGTGTTGGACGGTGGTGGTGGGGTGGTAGATATTGTTTAGACGGTGTTGGAGGGTGGCGGATAGTCTACGGTGTTGGACGGTGGTGGTGGGGTGGTAGATAGTGTTTAGACGGTGTTGCACGGTGGTGGATAGTGTTTAGACGGTGTTGGACGGTGGTGGATAGTGTTTAGACGGTGTTGGATGACGGGAATGGGACGGGAGACGGGTATTTATAGGGCTGAGCTGGACAACCGAAGCGTCGCCCGGTCATCGGGACTCACCGGCGTTGGGAGATGTGAACCGTCTTGAGAGACGGTTGAACCGAAGGGCCAGCCGTCTTGGGAAATGTGACCCGTCTTTTGAGACGGTTGAACCGAAGGGGCAGCCGGCATGGGAAATGTGACCCGTCTGGGAGACGGTTGAACCGAAGGCAGCCGGCATGGGGAAACGTGAACCGTCTGGGAGAGATTTCTGACCCGTCTGGAGAGAGACGGTACAGCCTCGGGATCAGAGACGCCACGTGTTGGTTGGCAATTGGTTATAAAACCAAACGGTCTCGGCGACGGTTCAGGCTGGTTGGGAGCCGTGTCCCGTCTCTCTAAAGACTGTGGAGAGGGCTAGTTGTGCAAAATGCCCGGTCAACGGGCTATTTTGGTCATTTTCCCTTTATATTGATATGTTTTGACCCTTTTGATACTAATTCACTGTACTTTGGCACATTTGACCAACATCCGGTCTGCTATTGATGACCAAGCTATAATATCGTCAGTTGATGGCCAAAAGGCGTTTCGCCCAATAGTATCTTGGTGTGTTATGAGGTGTGCGCCCCTCCCCTTGTGGTCGAGGGTTGAGTCCAGCAGTGGATTGTGGAGTATAATGAGGAGTGTGTTAGTTGGGTGTGTGAGCTACCATCCAAAGAAAAAGACTCGTATCAAAAGCAATACGTAACAAGGAGGAGAAAAAGAAGACGGTTGTGTGATTACATAATTGTTTTTATGTTTTATAATTAAAATAGCATGCAATAATTTATAAGTTTTTCAGTTATGTACTTAAGATTTCCGAGATTGAAACATGTGTTTTGAACAGAAAATTCTATGCTGTTGCTTTCTTTTTCAACAATACGCACAGCTAAAGCTCATGCATGCTTATAAAAATAAACTTTAAAATGTAACTTTCCTATTTTCTTTGCTTGTAACTTTGATGGGTCGCATACTTTATAAGAACTGATGGACAAGTAGCAAGAAGGAGTGAAGGACAAAGTAACAAATTGTACACCAAGCTTAAAAGTTTGTAAAGATTATTGAATAAGTAATCTTCACTCTCAAACCAAAGTTCCTTATTACTAATTTCATCTTCCACTTGTACGCACACTCAAAATCCGGCGAAGCACAGAAGGAATGAGCTTGAGAGAGTTGAAAATTGCGCCAGAAGCATTCCCCCCATAGACTTTCACATACATCCATCTACAATTGCCACCAATTCCCGGGAAAACCCGACCACTCACCCGCCCGAATTCACGACGGTGAAATAGTTGGTAAAACTGGTCGGGATCAGGACTCAAACTCAAGCCAATGGCCGGGTCATCCCTCATTTCCCCTCCACCAATGTCCTCCAAATGTAGCTAGTGAGAATTAAACCCAAGCTTCCCATAAGAAACTATAGGTCATCACTCAACTGGGTTACAAGTGTTGGACTCCAGCGTTCCTATTCTGAAAACATATAAACTACCATACTTTAATGCTCTCCAGGCCCATTAAAGAAACACATTTGATTTGAACTTTTTTTTTTAACAGCCAACGAATCAATTCCGAGCACTCTCGGGCACCCTTTTGGTGAATCAGGTACTCGAGAGTACCCGGGCCACAAATTGCCACCAATTTTCGGGAAAACCCGACCACTCACCCCCCGAAGGCACGACGGTGAAATAGTCGGTAAAACCGGTCGGGATCAGGACTCGAACCCAAGCCAATGGCCGGGTCATCCCTCATTTCCCATCCACCAATGTCCTCCAAATATAGCTAGTGGGAATTGAACCCAAACCTCTTATAGAAAACTTTAGGCCATTAACCAACTGGGCTACAAGTGTTGGACCGTTTGATTTGAACTCACCAATAAATCTAGGGGTGAGCAGAATTCGGGTTTACCTGAAAATACCCGAAACCCGAACCGAAAAATACCCGAAACCGAACCGGTATACTATAAACAAGATGGTCTTCGGTTCCTTTTATAAGTACATCTCGGGTTCGGGTCGGTTCTCGGGTCTGAACCTAGGGTAACCAATTTTTTCACAACCCGAACCGAAGTAGCGAAGTTACTAGCAAGCTGCAACCTAAGTCCACCAGTTTTGACCTTCCCTTGCTTGACTTTATTGTGTTAATAGAAAATTCCAACAGTAGTTATTTGGATTTCCGCATATCTTATTTTGATGATAAACATACGACAAGCATTTAGTTTCAGTAAGAGATCAAATGCAAAAGAATGAAAGAATCAAGTGAGAAAGAAAGATGAAATGGTTGTTGAAAGTGGAAATAAGAAATCAGGGGAAAACTAGTGAGAAAGAAAACAACACAAATGAGTTTGGTTTCAAGACGATTATCATTTATTGTTTCCAAGACAAGTAAATGTATAATAAATATTATATTATTATTTATCGGACCAAGCCAAATAGTAATGAGTTTCGTTTATAATTTCTGGCTATAAAAATAATAAACTTTTTTTTATATTTTATTGTAATTTCGAGTCCCAATGTACCACTGACTTTTTATTTTATTTTTATGTTAAACGTACACTAATAATTCAATTTTATTTTTTGTTCTTCCTTCTGCTTTTCACCACTCTGCAACATCAACGCAGAGATATGTGCTTCAAAATTACCTATACACGACCCTCCCTTTTTATGTAATGATGTTGCTTCCTGTAATCATATAACCTTCTGATCAGTAAATCGGGTCGGGTTTTGACTCTAGGACCGACGGAACCGAAGGTCCGGGGACCGATGACCGAACCTAATTATAGGTTTTTATTTCGGTTCTGATTTTCTAGACTTTTCGGGTCTCGGGTCGGGTCGGTTCCTATCGGGTCGGGTCGGTTCTGGACCAATGCTCACCCCTAAATAAATCCATGATCTACGACCCATCATATATAAAGCCTAACAGCCAAAAACTCATCTCCTTACACCCTTCATTTCTTCCTTTCAACGCTTCCAGAATGTTGAAACCCTAAACCCTACAATCAAAATAAAAAAATCGAATCCCAAAAATGTCGGACAACATTCCGTTCGAAATCCAAGAGGAAATCATCAAAAGGATTGTTCCTGTCAAGTCTTTGATTCAGTTTAGATGCGTGTCAAAGCAATGGAAGTCTCTAATTGATAGTTCTGAATTTATGACTCATCATCACAACCTCGAACAGACTCAGTCGAATCATTTGCTGGTAAGCTACATATTAACTTCTGATGAAAACTATGTTTCTGAGGACAAATATGTTTCGATTGCTGATGATGATAGTTTCCCCCGCCACAAGTTTTCCCCTTTTGTTCCTGCAACAGTTAAGCTGCTTGTGTATCCATCTATTATCGATTGTTCTCACGGATTGGTGTGTTTGAGCGGATATACTCAAGATCATCAACTGAACAGAAAGAGACTGATTGTTCTCTGGAACCCATCAATTAGGAAATCTGTTGGTATTACAATACCGGATCGAGCCGATGATGTTATTGGTTTTGGTGTTTGTCCTAAAACTAGCGACCCTAAGATCGTCAAGATTACACTTAACGAGCCCAAGGCTGAGGTTTTCACTTTAAGCTCCGGGGCTTGGAGAAGTGTGCCGATGAATCCGCCTTTTAGATCATCATTGCACCTCCGGAATTCACAGGTGGTTGTAGATGGGGTTATTCATTGGCTTGCTTATGATAATTCTACAGATGAACATGGGTTTTATTCATTTGATTTGGCTAGTGAAGAATTTGGAGAAACACTAGACTTTCCTTATAAATTAGGAACCCGCCCTGAAGTTTTGTACAATATATCTAAGATCAACGAGTCTCTTGTTGTGCTTAGTTATCACTTAATAGCTAATTCTCATACACCGAACCCATTTTGTGACGTATGGATGATGTTAAAAAACGGTGCTTCAAAATCCTCCTTTACAAAACTATTCACTGTTAAGGACATTGGGGGTAAATGCATTACTGGATTTAGGAAGAATGGCCAACCGATAATAAGGGATCACACGGGTAGGCATAATAGTGAACTTGAAGTTTATGACCCCTGCTCAGATCGCATCAACGGTCTTGGGATTTATGGGTCGGCCTTCATGATGACCTCCTACACAGAATCACTACTTCTGGTAAATCATTCTGATTCCATCATTCAGTCATAGATGACGAACCTACCTTTTAAATCTTAGGTTTCTTGTTTTTGTACTGTTCTATTTCGTTTCTTAGAAAGACAACATTTTTATTGCCACAAGTATTGATCTTAAAATATCAGCCAAGCCATTATATGTCGTCTGCTATTAGAAATCTTCTGATCTTGATATTTGTTTGTGACTTCAAGAGCTTGGTTTTAAAAAGCGCGAAGCGCACTAAAGCGACGAGGTCCAAAACCGAGGCGCAAAGCGCAAAGCGCAAAAGCGGTGGGATTTTCGTACGCGAAGCGCAAGACGATTATATAATTTTTTTTATATATGCTATAGGTTTTTAGCATCATTTACCCAAAATATAGATACAAATAAGATTTATACATGATTTAACAACCCTTTTAGCTACATATATAACAATTTTAAGCATAAAAACACCTCCCGTACAAAAAGCGCGCGCCTCAGGGGATTTTTTTGGCAAAAAATCGCGCTTTTCCTACGCTTCTTGTACAAGGTGCGCCTTGGGTTACATGAGGCGCAAATCCTGGCGCCTCAGTGCGCCTCGCGCTTAAGCGCGCTCGAGGCGTGCTTTTTAAAACACAGTTCAAGAGAAAAGGAAGCCTCTCTTTTACCATGGGTAATATTTATAGCTTTTAGTTTAGCTTCCATTAGACTTAAAAAGGTAACTCTTTTTTATTATCACTTAGTTGAAAACATGATCCTAGTATTTGTAAATCCTGCTTGATTTATGATTTCCGTCATAAGCACAAATAGGTGGTTGTTCCTTCAGGTTATGGTTCTTTCAATCCAGCTATTAATCCAACCAACATGCTGGAATAGCAGAATAGCAATAATAAACCATTAAAACTACCACAATATTTGATCGGTGTACACAAATTGCTGTCACCATACAATAACTGCAGGGCTGATTTTAATTTTGCGCACATGAACGCCGAGTCAAACTTTTGATGATATTGTTTTGTGTGGTTCAGTTAGCTATAGCCCGTGACTCGTAAGAATTCTGAAATCAAGCTCAAACTCAATATAACACAGATTGGGCAACAAGCGTTTCATTTTAGTTGCCTAAATTTTGACCCGTTGAGCATTAATTCACTATAACTTGTCACTTTTGAGCTATTTCAGTCTAGATTGATATATTTTAGCCCGTTCAATATTGATTCACTGTATTTGGCACATTTTACTATCATCAGAACCCCTATTAATGACAAAATACCCATACTGTTTAGCTCAATACATGTCGGGCATATCGTGAATACCAGTGGGTATCAGGCATACCCTTTGTTTGTTTAAGAAATAACTGTTGAGATTTGCATGAACATTTTTTTTATACCATTCATTTTGTTATAATGTTTATAACAATTAAAACATAAAATTATAATAATTGCATGCATATTTCAATCATTATAAAATGTTTAAAATATGTAAATTTCATATCAGGTGGTTATAAAGGGGGTTATTCATTTTGGTTGCTTATGATTTTATTATACAATAATCCGATTATTTCGTTTAATTTGACAAGTATAGAATTTGGAATGGTATACCTTCCCGATGGTTTAGAGTACTCTAGAAATCTTTCTGTCACTAAGCTTAAAGGTTCTCTTGCTGAGCTTAATTACAATCAAAATGACCTGATTTGTGATGTATGGATGATGATGCAAAACCATGGTTTACAAAATTATTCACTGTTAGTTTTAAGCGAACTGATGATACGATATTATATTAAGTAATTGGATTTAGGAAGAATGGTCAATTGATAGCAGAACACGTATGTAAGCGTTATGGTTCGGTGGTAACAACGCTTGAGGTTTACAAAACTTGCTCAAAACGCAGCAATGATCTTCGGATGTATGTAGGTTACCACAATTCTAGATTCTTGATGACCTACACAGAATCACTACTTCTGCTAGCTTAATCACTCTAACCATGTCACTGAATGATGATGCTCGTATTTCATCCTGCATATGTTTTTTATTCTGTTTATTTTTTTCGTGAGTAAACATATCATTGCATTTTGTGCATGCATCTGTTCCTTTTTGTTCATTCATTTTCTAGCATGATAGGACTAGCGACCCTAAGATCGTCAAGATTACACTTCACAAGGCCAAGGCTAAGGTTTTCATTTTAAGCTCCGGGGCTTGGAGAAGTGTGCCGATGAATCCGCCTCAAGATTACACTTCATTGCGCTTCTTTGATTCACAGGTGGTTGTAGATGGGGTTATTCATTGGCTTGCTTATGATTATTCTACGGATAAAAATAGGTTTTATTCATTTGATTTGGCTAGTGAAGAATTTGGAGAACCACTAGACTTTCCTTATAAATTTGGAACACGCTTTAGAGTTTTGTACGATATATTTAAGATCAACGAGTCTCTTGTTGTGCTTATTTATAGCGTTATCGTTGATAATTATACACCGAAACCATTTTGTGACTTATGGGTGATGTTAAAAAACAGTGTTCCAAAATCCTCCTTTACAAAACTATTCACTGTTAAGGACATTGGGGGTAAACGCATCACTGGATTTAGGAAGAATGGCCAACCGATAATAAGGGATCACACGGGTAGGCATAATAGTGAACTTGAAGTTTATGACCCCTGCTCAGATCGCATCAACGGTCTTGGGATTTATGGTTCGGCCTTCATGATGACCTCCTACACAGAATCACTACTTCTGGTAAATCATTCTGATTCCATCATTCAGTCATAGATGACGAACCTACCTTTTAAATCCTAGGTTTCTTATTTTGTACTGTTCTATTTCGTTTCTTAGAAAGACAAAATTTTTATTACTAAATAACATTCTTGAGGCCTCATTATATACTCCCGCAAGTATAGATTTTAAAAATATCAGCCAAGCCATTATATGTCGTCTGCTATCAGGAATATTATGATCTTGATATTTGTTTGTGACTTCAAGAGAAAAGGAAGCCTCCCTTTTACCATGGGTAATATTTATAGCTTTTAGTTTAGCTTCCATTAGACTTAAAAAGGTAACTCTTTTTTATTATCACTTAGTTGAAAACATGATCCTAGTATTTGTAAATCCTGCTTGATTTATGATTTCCGTCATAAGCACAAATAGATGGTTGTTCCTTCAGGTTCTGCTTCTTTCAATCCAGCTATTAATCCAACCAACATGTTGGAATAGTCGAATAGGAAAAATGAACCATTAAAACTACCACAATATTTGATCCGTGTACACAAATTGTTGTCACCATACAATAACGGTAGGGCTGATTTCAATTTGCGCACATGAACGTCTAGTCAAACTTTTGATGATATTGTTTTATGTGGTTCAGTTAGCTATAGCCCGTGACTCGTAAGAATTCTGAAATCAAGCTCAAACTCAATATAACACAGATTGGGCAACAAGCGTTTCATTTTAGTTGCCTAAATTTGACCCGTTGAGCATTAATTCACTATAATTGTCACGTTTGAGCTATTTCAGCCTAGATTGATATATTTTAGCCCATTCAATATTGATTCACTGTATTTGGCACATTTGACTATCATCAGAACCCCTATTAATGACAAAATACCCATACTGTTTAGCTCAATACATGTCGGGCATATCGTGAATACCAGTGGGTATCAGGCATACCCTTTGTTTAAGAAATAACTGTTGAGATTTGCATGAACATTTTTTTTATACCATTCATTTTGTTATAATGTTTATAACAATTAAAACATAAAATTATAATAATTGCATGCATATTTGAATCATCATAAAAATGTTTAGAATATGTAAATTTCATATCAGGTGGTTATAGAGGGGGTTATTCATTTGGTTGCTTATGATTTTATTATATAATAATCGGATTATTTCGTTTGATTTGACAAGTGAAGAATTTGGAATGGTATACCTTTCCGATGGTTTAGAGTACTCTAGAAATCTTTCTGTCACTAAGCTTAAAGGTTCTCTTGTTGAGCTTAGTTACAATCAAGATGACCTGGTTTGTGATGTATGGATGATGATAAAAAATGATGATGCAAAACCATGGTTTACAAAATTATTCACTGTTTGTTTTAAGCGAACTGATGATCCGATATTATATAAAGTAATTGGATTTAGGAAGAATGGTTAATTGATAGCAGAACACGTATGTAAGCCTTATGGTTCGGTGGTAAACAACGCTTGAGGTTTACAAATCTTGCTCAAAACGCAGCAATGATCTTCGGATGGATGTAGGTTACTACAACTCTATCTTCACTCTAACCATGGCACTGAATGATGATGCTCGTATTTCATCCTGCATATGTTTTTTATTCTGTTTATATTTTTCGTGAGTAAACATATCATTGCATTTTTTGCATGCATTTGTTCCTTTTTGCTCATTCATTTTCTAGCATGATAGGTTTCAGGGATTAGTGTCTCTCTATATATACACACACACATTTATATACCACTACTGGGTAGTGAAGATAGACGCACCTTTGTAATTGGTTATGCCCGATGGTGTAAACTAGACACACCACAAGGGCACACGGGGTGGTCCGTGATGGCCGTGACCATCGCGAACACCGCCCCGTCAATCTTGTTATGGACAACAACTACATCGCGCCCATGACAAAAGGCATGTAGGGTGGGTGGTTTGTTTGGGGATGAGGTGCAATGTTGTGATTGGTGAGTTTTGTTGGGAGTGGTAGAGAATGATTTAGTGATGTTAATGATGGTGTGATACATCACCCCATGTGTTCAGTGATAATGTAATAAAATGTGAAACATTGAGGTGACACAAAATGTTTGGGTGTGACGAAATGGGAAGTAATGACCAACCTGCCCACCCTAATAAAAAGAAAATATATATTGGTGCCCTTGAAAACATCTGATACGAAATAATTCCCGAATCACTGGTTCAAATCAAACAATAAAATTAAGGTTAGATCTACGATTCATTTTGGATATAGATTTACCACCAAAAACAATGGTAGGGCTGCGAATCACTCTCGAAGATACATAAATCACCACTTCGGTTATGAATTCAATTCTAAGAACACCACTCAATATGCCACAATTGAGCTACCATAGATATAATTAATTTAACTTAAAATCCATTAAGAAAAATTAAACAGAGAAAATTCTCATTTATTCATAAACACACTAACTTTCATTTCTCTCGGAGTGTTTACACAAGAAAACTAACGAAAACAACCACAGCACACCACGTTGCTACATCTTTTATGTAAACTTGGATACTATTGTACCAACCAACTAAAAAGTAGAAAGCAGAGGAAACAAGAGCATGACTAAAACAACAGAAACATGGGCATAAAGAGAAATAACTGGTGTGTGCTTGTGGTCGATGTGGAGTGTAGGTATTTGCGTGGGAGCCTTGAACCTCCATTTTATTCAATCGAACTGTAACCCGGTCCAAATTGGTTCCAACCCTCTTGACTTCCAAAGGCTAGCAATTTTAAGTCGCCGCTTAACCAGGTCGCATTCGTTATCAATATCCTTTACATACTGAGATTACAAACTTGAAAACTATTTTTTAGATTTAAATCAGAAGGTAAAATGGTGACAGTTTTTTACATTTAACGGTTTCGACTATATCTAACCATTTTAGTTGATTCTTCATGACACAAATAGAGGGTGTGTTCAATACATAACAAACTTTAAATACATGTGTATACATGATCGGTATCATCAATTCTAAAGTCAACTATGAACTCGGTATAACACTACTATTTTTTTTAACGGCCAACGAATCAATTTTCGAGCACTCTCGGACACCCTTTTGGCGAATCAGGTACTCGAGAGTACCCGGACCACCAATTGCCACCAATTCCCGGGAAAACCCGACCACTCACCCGCCCGAAGACACGACAGTGAAATAATCGGTAAAACCGGTCGGGATCAGGACTCGAACCCAAGCCAATGGCCTGAGTCATCCCTCATTTCCCCTCCACCAATGTCCTCCAAATGTAGCTAGTGGGAATTGAACCCAAGCCTCCCATAGAAAACTTTAGGCTCTTAACCAACTAGGCTACAAGTATTGGACGGTATAACACTACTATTTCATTTTGGTTTTCTATACGTTGTCCCATTTAACATTAATCTACTATTTTTTGCACTTTCCAATTTAGGTTCATGTATTCACCCGTTTGATATTAATTCACTATATTTTCGCACATGTACGCCAAGAAAACTAAAGAGTAAAGTGCAACTCGTGTCCCTTTGGTTTATGTGTCCCTTTTGGTTTATGAGTGGTATGAACCTCACTACCTCAGTCTCTCCCTTACAATTCTCGCATCCTGAGCCCCTATAGTTCACTTTTCTTATAACCATTCCGTTCACACTGCTGGTTTAATACAACGAAGCCCCTATGCTTTCTTGCAGCATGAGTACACGTGCTTTTCATTTTTTTCATTCCCTCCATTCCTATGCTTTACAATTTTTCTTTCTTTTATCTTCGGTTTAATTATGAGGTAATCTGTTTTATCTTTCTTTTTGTTTGATTTATCTTGATTATTATTTGATCATTTAATTGTTTAGTTCATTGATTTTCTAGTAGTTAGCACTTTGTATCGTTCTCGCTATCAATCATTTAATTGATGTTGTTTGCTATTGAGGTTGCTAGAGTGTTTTCCACTTGTGAGAATTTGTTGATTGAATCAAAGACTCATATAATTGAAGGTGACGTGATTCAGTCTCGATGTAATCTATGTCATTCCCCCCTCAGTTTTTTGCTCAACAATGTAAGTTTATGCATGTTTCATCTGAAAATTTCATACGTATTAAGTCCACTTCCCTTTAATTTAAGGGTCTCGTGACTTTTTGACCATTCTATATATTTATTCAAGCTCCGCGATTCTTTCTCAACAACCATTTGCACATAATAAATAAACATACTTTATGTTTTGTGTCAAAAAAGTTCCTCTACAACTTTTTGATCATTAAACTTGAACCTCAAAAAAAGTTGCCATAGTTTTGTTTAAATTTAACACGTGAAGGAACTTTAGTGTTTAAAAAAATATTAAAAGACTTTTATTAAAAAAAAAAAAAAAGTTTGTAAAAAGGACCTTTATGTCAAAATCAGAAAGTATATTGGTTTGGTTTTTCATGTGAACCAACTAGGGATGAGCATTCAAGCCCGAATACCGATCCCGTCCCGTCCCGATCCCGATACCGTACCGAACCGATACCGAACCGAGGGGTTTCGGGATCGGGATCGGTATCCATATTTATGGATTTTCGGTTTCGTTATTATCGGTATCGGTACGGGATCGGTACGGTATCGATATTTTAAGGCAAAATACCGATACCATACCGGTACCGTACCGATACCGAACCGATACCGTACCGTACCGTATGTGTTCGGTATCGGGATCGGTATTGGGTTTTTGGACTTTTCGGTATCGGTATTGTCGGGATCGGTATCGGTTCGATACCGATCCCGTCCCGAGCTCATCCCTAGAACCAACCACGTTATAAAAATAAAACCCTAAACATAAAAAAAAACACCATATCAAAATATGTCTGCCAACATTCCTTTCGATATCCAAGAAGAAATCATCAAAAGGGTTATTCCTGTCAAGTCTTTGATTCGGTTCAGATCAGTTTCTAAACAATGGAAGTCTCTGATCGATTGTCCTGAATTCATCACTCATCACAGCCTCAACCAGGCTCATCCGCATCATCTTCTGCTAAGGTGCACATCAATTACATATGAGGTAAATTATGTTTCCATTGTTGATGATGATGATGACAGTTTTCCCCAAAACAAGTTTTCTCATACTGTTAGCGATACATTAATGCTTAATTGCTCTCACGGATTGGTCTGTTTGCACGATCATGCGAAGAATCTGATTGTTATTTGGAATCCTTCAATTAGGAAATCTGTTGGTATACCGATTCCGTATGAATTCAACGCTGTTGGTTTTGGTGTTTGTCCCAAAACTTTTTACCCTAAGATTGTCATAATAATTTCGCACTCCATAAATTACGAGGCTCAAGTTTTTACATTAAGTTTTGGTGCTTGGAGAAGCAAATCAATGAATATGCCTCTACCTTATGAATCACTGCACTTTTCGAATAATATGGTAGCTATAGATGGGGTTATTCATTGGCTTGCCGTTGATTACACTACGCAGAACGATGGATCTTATCTTCACCGGATCATTACATTTGATTTGACAAGTGAAGAATTTGGAGAAGTAGACCTTCCGGATAGTTTAGTAGGCCCTACATGCTTGTCCATATCTAAGCTCAACGAGTCTCTCGTTGTGCTTCACTACTATATAGATGATGCAGAGAAACCGGTTTGTGATGTATGGATGATGTTGAAAAACGGTTGTCCCAAATTCCTCGTTTACAAAACTATCCATTGTTAAGGATAAGATTTGTTGTATAATCGGATTTAGGAAGAATGCCCAGCCGATAATGCATCAAATTTCTGGTGAACTTGAAGTTTATGAACCCGGCTCAGGAAACACGAATGGTCTTGGGATTTATGGTATGGATTTCAATATGGTCTCCTACAAAGAATCCCTACTTCTCCTTAATTACTCTGATTCTATCATTCAATGACGACGATCATGTAACCCATATTTCAACTTGCATCTATTTTTTTAATCCCGGATTTTCATCTTTTTCCTGTTTTGCTTCATATTTAGAAAGATAGAAATTTTGTTACTAAATAATCTTCTAAGCAAATACAAATGCTTGTTTGTTTCATACAAAATAATCTTCTAAACATTGTAGCAGCAACGTATTTTCTCCCTCATAAGAAAAACAAATGCTTGCTTGTTCAGGTTATGGTTCTTTAAATTCAGCTATTGATCCAATCACCATGTAGGTATTGCAATAATATACCAGCAAAACCACTGTAATATGGACAGACAATAGCCTAAACAGTGACCAAAACAGCAGATGCAGGGCTGATCTGTGTGGAAACTGCAGTCAACTTGCTGAACATAGACATCCAGTCATTTTAATAGCTGCCACGTGATCAACATGCCACTCGGTATAGGGTTAAGCACCTGTTTTTGAGGGGTTATGCAATAAAAGGTGTACAAGTATCACCGATACTGGTTATCACCCGTTCTCAGTGGCGAAGCTTGACCCGAAGGTTCGGGGGGTCGGAAGTCACCGGGGGTTCGGAAGTCACTGGTTTCGGGGGGGTCGGCCGCTCCTCCCCGCCCCTACAAACCTGCGCCACTGCCCGTTCTTGTCTGTATGACTTCAGCTCATCATACTCGGCATGGTTGTTTACAGCCCAAGTTAACCTATAAATAAAGTCCCAAACACCTCCTAGATATTTAGATGTTTGTGTTCAAACTGTCACAGACAGTCACCATTATAGTTCTATAATTGAATGTAGTCTCTACTCCCAATTCTAACTTATACTATTGCCAGCTAGGATTTTGGAATGTAAGACCGGCAAATCACAAATCCAAGCATTTGATTTGAGTGTTTATAAAGCTCAGATTTTGTATGGATCGGTTTCACTACATCGAATTGCAGCTTTAGCGGCGACATCTGTGGATGGTGGTGGAAAGAGGTTCAAGATATTGATCGAAAGAGATGGCATGGTGAACAAAGCTACTGTTGACGGTGCCTACACCTAATCAGATCACAACAATGATCTTGGGATTGATCATTGATGTAGCTTACAACTCGATAATCTTGAAGACCTCCTACACAGACGCACTACTTTCTCTTGAACACTTTGATTCTATCGTTTGGTAATGATGGCCGTATTATATTCTGTTTTTCATCTCAAATAAACATTTCATAATATTTTCTTGCAAGCATATATGTTAAGATCACAAACTGAAGTACTAAACCATGAAAGTCATATAAACACTTATTATCATCATCTCAAATATGTTGAAGTAGAGATTTTTTTTGTTTTTTTAACAGCCAACTCATGTTATATATTCAAATTGAAAACATGTCTCCACACCCTATAGCTAAGGCATGCTTACAGATGACTCAAGTATGTCCCCTACATCAGCTACATCAGTTCATGCCAATTATTATACATTGAACTTGCACCACATTTCCCATTCTAGAAGAGGCGATTTTGCCCTATTCTTGACCCAGAAAAAGGACAAGGTTTGAATCTCATCAATCAGCGTATCCATCATCAAAGGTGTTGCCGAGTGCACTAGGTTATTCCTAGTTCTCCATATTACCCAACACGTTGATAAGACGAACGCCTGAACCGCCTTTGCTTTTACTTTGGTCAGCTTCGCATGCTTGTGAAATTCCAGCAAGTCGCGGACTGAAAAACAGATAATGTTGGGAGTATTACACCACCTCGACACTCATTGCCATACCCTTGTTGCCACATAGCAGGAAGTCAACAAACGCTCCATGGTCTCTTCAATCTCGCCACAGAACCGACAGTCAGTTGAGGGTAGGGGTGCAAGCCCGAGCTCGACCAGGATCGAGCTCGAGCTCGATTGACTTATAAGAGCTCGAGCTCGAGCGCGGCTCGATTCGAGCTTTGTTTTAAAGCTCGAGCTTGGCTCGTTGACAATTTGTCAAGCTCGAGCTTGGTTCGTGCTTGGCTCTTTTATTATCAATTAGTTAACACATTGAATAAAAATAATAGTTCGTTTAGGCTCGTGAGCTCGATAGGTGAAGCTCGAGCTCGGGGCTCGTTTACTAAACAACTTTAAATGAGTGGTAAATATTATTAAATATTAAAAAAAACTAATATTACACTAGGCTCGATAAGGCTCGACGAGCCTAACGAGCTTCACATGCCAGGCTCGACTCGGGCTCGATAAATAAACATGCTTTTTTTTAGGCTCAAGCTCGGCTCGTTTCGAGCTTTTTAACGAGCCGAGCTCAAGTAGCTCACGAGCGGCTCAGCTCGTTTGCACTAGGGGTGTAAATGACACGTAGCGGCTCGAGAGCTACCCGGGATCGGCTCGGTAAAAAGCCCGAACGAGCCGAGCCTTAACGAGCCCGAGCCCGAACCCGAGCCTAAAATATGGCTCGTTTAGTTATCGAGCCCGAGCTCGAGCCCTAAATACAAAGCTCTATTGGGCTCGCGAGCCTAAACGAGCCCAAACATAATTATAGGTTATTTATATATCTCTTATAATTTATAGCCCACATCTCCAAAGCCCAAGTCCTTATTTCATAGGCCCATTTAATAACACTCGCGAGCCGAGCTTTTGCGATCTCGAGCCGAGCTTTGAGCTCGTTTGAGATTGTTCTCAAATCACCTCGAGCCGAGCCGAGCTCGAGCTTTTGATTTTGCTAGCGAGCCGAGCTCGAGCTCAAGATTTTTGGCTCGAACCGAGCCGAGCTCGAGCTCGAGCTCAAGCTTCATAAAACCATAACGAGCCGAGCTCGAGCCCAGTCAGGCTCGGGCTCGGCTCGTTTACACCCCTAGTTTGCACCCCTAGTTGAGGATATGTGTATGTTTCTCTTCGAGAGGGCTGCAAGTGTGGGAGCTCTTTCCATTTCAGCACGCTAACCACATCACCAACTTATTCGGCCAAATCTCCGATGAGTTATCGCACTCTTCGGGCTCCAAAACACCACCACCGCTAATCCCCGTACCACCACCGTCACTTCCATTAGTTTCGCCTACCTCCAGCTCCACCGCCCACCAAAACAACATTACCAAGTCCTCATCACTTGGCCCAACGTTGTTGTTCGTGCCTCCGTTCGTTGCAAATGGATGTTCATGGCTGGTCCCTTTCATAACGTCCCTTGAACAACTTTCTAAAGATGAATATATAACATTACATGTTCCTTTCAATTACCCAAAGTATTTCCCTCATGCAGAAAAGAAACAATCTATAAAAGATAATATTTTACTAAGTTTTAATATGGACATGGATACAGGAGCTATGCGTAGGACAACAAGCCGTCCATTTCATGCGCAAAGACAGGAATGGCGACCACCGTGGCGCCCCATTAAGAATGAACCAAATGCTAACAGCAGGCGTAAGTGTCGACCGCCATGGACCGAGCATTCCGCCATTCCGTCCTTGAGGACAAGAGCGTTTTTCAGGGCGGGAGTATTGATACGGTTCCACGTCTCCACTCCACAAGCAGTTACTTTGGTTGTTGTCATGCAACCCACGTTTACTTATTTTATTTTATGTATTGGTGGTCCATGTTTTCATGCATGTTTCCATTACGTTCAGTTACCATTTTGTGTATTTAAGAACCATTTGAGTTGAATGAATGTAAGAAGAAAATTGATAAAATTCTAGTCTAGTTTCTCTATCTTATTCTTTGGAGTCTAACCCACTCAACGGGTCACTTGGGAGATTAGCCATCTCGAATCGGCTTATAACAGCTAGGGGCGAAGGATTCGTATGTAATTTGTTTTGTATAATCAATCCCAAACATCCTCTTATTATGTAGTCGGAATCATGATTTCGACATACAAGTTGAAATGTCTGATAACATTCCGTTCGAAATCCAAGCAGAAATTATCAAAGGAGTTCTTCCAGTCAAGTCTTTAATTCGGTTTAGGTCAGTTTCAAAACAATGGAAGTCTCTAATCGATAGCCCTCAGTTTTTCACTGATCACCACAGTCTCAACCAGGCTCAGCCACGTCATCTGCTGATAACATTTGCAGAAGACTATAAGGACAAATATGTATCCATAGCTGATGATGATAGTTTCCCTCACCACAAGTTTTCCCCTATTGTTCCTCTGCCTGCTAAGCTTATTGAGCATCCATCTATCATCAATTGCTCTCACGGATTGGTGTGTTTGTACGGATATAGAAACGAACTGATTGTTCTTTGGAATCCATCAATTAGGAAATTCGTTGGTATACAGATTCCGTATGGATTCGATGCTGTTGGTTTTGGTGTTTGTCCTAAAACTTTTGACCCTAAGATCGTCACTTTCACACTTGCTGATGGTCGGTGCGGAATCGCTTGGAAGGCTGAGGTTTTTACATTGAGCTCTAGGGCTTGGCGAAGTGTATCGGTGAATCTGCGTTGGTCTCGTTATCGGTTTCCAAATAATCAGGTGGTTATAGATGGGGCTATACATTGGTTTGCTTTTGATTCAATTACTGAATCTCGTCAACGGATTGTTTCATTTGATTTGACAAGTGAAGAATTTGGAGAGGTAGACCTTCCTGATAGTTTAGAGCACTCTAGAAATCTTTCCATCTCCGAGCTTAAAGGTTCTCTTGCGGTTCTTAATCACAATAAAGGTACTCTTGTTTGCGAGGTATGGATGATGACAAATAATGGTGATCCAAAATCGCGCTTTACAAAACTATACAATGTTAGTCTTAATAGAGCAGTTGATACATGTCTTCATGTAATAATTGGATTTAGGAAGAATGGTCAACCGATAACTGAGCACATACGTAGTACTGGTGATTTAGTGGTATCAACACTTGAAGTTTACGATTCCTCTTCAGAACACATCAATGATCTTGGGATGGATGTAGCTTATAACTCGGTATTCAAGATGACCTCCTACACAGAATCACTACTTCTACTTAATCACTCTGATTCTATCGTTCAGTGATGTCACACCACGACAACGGCGGAAACACGTGGCGCGACGGTTCAAAAGCATAAAGTCAAGGTTATTGCTAAACATAAGTAATTTAAGAAAATGGGTCATTTATTAAGGCGTCATTACTTGTTCCAAACATTACACAAAAGTAAATTGTTTTTAAAGTAACATCAAGGTTTCTCAAATATATCCCAAGCTTTGGGAAATAAAGGCGAAACCCTGCAAAAGGTATAACGCCGCATTGGGAGATTCTCCGACCCAGCTCGCCTGATCCTTCTTCATCTAGTTACCTGAAAGATATGTTTAAAAAGTTTCGTCAATATAAATATATTGGTGAGTTCACAGGTTTTCAGTTTCTAACACTTGAATACTTGGGAATACCATGTTATGACAATGTATAGGAGTTGCAAATTCCTATAACTCTACTTGAGACTATAATCAAACCAAGACGTATAAATAAATATGTCCCGCTCCAAGTCGTTACTCGGTTTCCCACGACTTAAGTTCAGAATATATGCACCCCAGGCATAACCTAATGCATAATCGACGCTATCGATTAGGGGTGGGCCTTGTCAGGCACCAATAGTACTATTCGAATATTCCTCCGGTTTCAATCTCCGAATAAATGATTATAGAGGCGAGGACTCAACCCCGAGTGGCGGTCACACCTCAAGTAATAAACCCGTCAAACATTTCCCTGACATATCTTTCCCCCGAAAACGTAAAAATAGTTTAAAATGGGGCCGTGAAACTCACCTGAAACTGCGTCTGGCTCAAAAGGTAGATAGCAAGTGGGTGGTCTCGCACCTACAAACGTCCTAGACGTATAAGTCACTATTCCTATAGTGCATGTGCCTTGGCAAGTTGTACACCCAACTCCCGACCACAAGTTGTTCCAAATCCCGTTTAATTAAGCGCGTATCCTAGGTTTTGTTGGTGTTACATTACCCCTTTGTACTACAAGTTATATATTACTCTTGTTAATATTTCCTTAACTTGTATCTTATTATCATCGACTCGACTTCACTTAACATATAATTATTTTCCCATTTAAATAATTATACTTAAGATCGCATCGCTCGATATAATATATATTTCAACCCTCGACCGACTCACTTTGCCGCACATTTGTTTTCCCATTTAAACAAATATACTAAGATCTTGTCGTTCGATTGTATATTCTTAACACCCGATTTCAACTCACCATACCGTATATTTATTTTCCCATTCAAATAAATATACTAGGATTTCGTTGGTACGGCATACACATACATATATCTTTGTCTTCTCGTCGCGGCTTTCCTTCCCACATATCTACTTTCCCATTAAGTAGATATACTAGAATTTTGCCGAGACGAGCGTACATATATATATAAATGTGTAATTTTTCTCGTTAAGTATATACGTTTGTTTAACGTCTTATTTGTTTATGTCATGTGTTTCTCCCACGAATAATTCTCTTAACACTTAGGAAAGTGTTTATTAGTTTTCACCCAATGTATATATATATTTTACTTCTTAAAATATATATTTTTCTTATCTTGCCGCAATGGCATTTTTCTCATGTTTTGTCCGTGTACGGTTCGTTAACGCGTCTTAGTTCGATATCTTAACTCGATTAGTTAATTTTTCCAAGTTTTTCCCAACATGTATTTTATAGAAATATTATCCATATTTCTTCCTATTTTCACATGTTACTTGGATGGTTTAAAATACTTATGTATTTTTAACCCAACTTGTTAACTTAACTACAAAAATGTTTCCAACACTTTTATATTCCCATTTATATAAAAGTATTCATTTTTGTATAAGTCTTCCAAGTTTGTTTAATATTTTTATAAAATCTCTATTTTATAAAAATCCTTATGTTAAAACCCTTTATATTTTTATAACTTTCAAAAATACACTTTTATACAAAATACCCAAGTATTTCTACTAGTATTTACAAAAATCATCCTTAGACTTTATTACTTACATTTTTGACACCAAACTTTCCATACTTGTATTTTTGGACTATAGTTTCTAAAATATCCATTTTAGTCCTCTAACTTTCAAAGTTACAATATTAGTCCCTTAACTTTCAAAAGTTGCATTTTTCCATTCTAACTTTCAAAGTTAACATTTTTCACTCAAAATAGTAGACTTTGAAGATTCAACTTTTTATTGGTAAGTTATTTTTGTATCAAAACACTTTTGTTAGTCTTGTATTTCATATGGAAGACTACTTATGTGTGTGTTTTATGTATTTGTCCATTTTAACAAAATATCATTCATCTAAGTAAGCTAACTTAGATTTTCCATCTTCTTCATTTATGAACTTCTAACATGTTTTACCACATATTATAACATGAATGATCATAATAAGATGATTTAAAGTTACTTTTAACATATTCAAGTTCATTCCATAATTTTAACCAAAACATCATCCTACTTAGTCTTAAGTGTAAACTTTACATATTTTCAAGATTAATACATCATCATCAACAAATCCATGGTTTATTTTCATATCTTTAATCTTCCATTTTACACATGTAAAACCTATTAAAGATTATGTTCAAACCTCTTTTTAAACCCTTCATGTACAACTTGCTACTAGGAACACATACATGAATAATAATAATCAAAAACAAGATTAAGAATGCTTACTACTAGCACAAGGCTAGGGAAGACAAACACCTTGGATTTGAGAGGGGTTTAGTGTGTTCTTCCAAGTGGTTTAGCTCCAAGCTCTTGAAACACACAATAGGGGTTTGGATGATGGATTGTTTAGGAGTAATTTGGAAGTGTTAAACTTGAAGAAAAATGTGTGTGTGTGTGAATACCCACGGCTCAAGAAAGGAAGAAGAAAGAAGTGTTTTGCTTTGTTATTCAACCTCCTAACACATGTTATTTATACCCTTATCACATGTAATCCTTCATGGATCTTGTGATTATTACTAAAGATATGAGAGATTTATGAAGTACAAAGATTGATCTTGGATGGATGTGGGATGATGATGGTGGCCGTAGGTTTTTGAAAGAAGAAGGAGGTTGCTTGTAAATCTTGTTTAAGTGATTATGATCTTTCCTAGCCTTACACTTGATCTTATACAAGACCTTACCATGCATGCATACACTTAGGTTATGATGGTTGGCTATTTGTCTTGGATTACATGGCCTCTTGGCCGAAATTTCTTACAAGGGGGACAAGAAAGTAGCACACTTGTACTAATGTTTACTTACACACTTTATCTTACATCTTTTGTCTTATGCATTATGCTTTATCTAAGTATAGATGGTTATTATTATTAACACAAGTTATGGACATATCAAGGCCCCTAGGCCGGCCCCTTGGATGGTTTTGGTGGGGTCCACAACTTCAAATAATTACCCATTGTTTGTTATGTTTAATCCCCCGTCGTTCGGGTGTCGTTCGGGTATTTTTCGGGTTTTAATCACGCGTTCTCCGGACATTAAAAATACCTTTAATAACCCTTAAATATAGTCTATCTTAAGCGTTGATTGGTTATTTAGGCCTTTGCCGGGTGAAATTATGAGTTATACGCGTATCGGGTGCGGTACGCGCATTTTATTCGTTACCGGGAGATTTGTACAAGACGTTTTCATTTATGGTTTTGGAGTTCCAAAACTCATTATATTTCATGAAAATACCCTTTATTTTATATCCTGGGTGTCCGGGATCCGTTTCGTTTATTTAATTATTACCGGGTAATTGCCAACGTCCATACCGGATAGCTTATTCGCACATGATCCAATCATGCTTTACCATTAAACGTATGCATTCCTATGCACTATTTGGAAATTGCTATCCCCCTAAGACCTTGATAATTAAATCACACATAATTGCATTTAATTACGTTAATCATATATTAATTAATTTGTACGGAATTACCTTATTTTTGCCGGTTGTTACAAGTGATGATGGTGTTAGGTGTATGCATCTACTTTTTTATTCTGTTTTTTTTTTCCAGCAAGAATACATTTCACTACATTTTCCTGCAAGCGCGCATGTTAAGATCACAAATATCCATATTATGTAATACTACTAAAGCTTTTTATTCAATCATTTTCCAGCGCAGATCCTTGTGGTCGGGTTACATTGATTTTAGTCTTTTCAAATTTCCATTCATACGCGACTACTAGGTATTGAAGTTATACACGTCATCGTACTAGGTTATGTGCACCAGTGTAACGGTAGTTAGACAGGTCAGGTGGTTGTGATATTGTATATTGCTGTCCTAAAAACATTGCTTGTTTGGGCTTCTACCTGTTTGTTATCAGTTCGGGTCGTCAGTTCCAATTCCTGAACCGATTGTTTTGTGCACCTCTACTTCTACCATTCTACGCGTTCCTTTTGGTCCAAAGCTTTCCACATCCAAAACATTTGTTTGTAATTAAAAAAAAAGTTACCTTGCAAAATCTGTATTTTTGCTTTCTTTTTCAACTGTAAGCTCCGGGGCTTGGAGAGGCATATCAGTGAGTCTGCTTATGCCTCTAGGATCATTTATATTTGAATGTGGTCAGTTAGTTATAAATGGGATTATTTATTGGGGTACTTATAAATGGGATGATTTAATGGTATACTTATAATTTGAGTGGATATACTGATATGATTATTTCATTTGAACGGACAAGTGAAGAATTTTTGGTGGTAAACCTTCATGATAGTTTAGCAGACCCTATAGAATATAGATCTAGTCAGCGCACAACAATGATCTTGGGATGGATGTAGCTTATAACTCAGTGTTCAAGATGACCGCGTACACAGAATCACTACTACTTAATAACTCTGATTCTATCGTTGAATGATGATGGGGTATGCATCTACTTTTTTTATTCTGTTTTGTTTTTCCTGCAAGTATACATTTCATTACATTTTTCTGCAAGTAGGGGAAAGGGATAATGGAAACCTTCTAAAATGAGAAAACCATGGAAACCTAACTAGTGGCCAAGATTAATCCACCTCAACCTCTATTATTTTAATAAAAAGGGTAATCTAGTAAATTTACCCTTCCCCCTCTTTTTCTAATTTGAATTTTCTCTCTCTCCCTCCTATATAAACAACTCCCTCTCTCTCTCTCTCTCTTCATCTCTCTTCCACCATCTTCAAGATTAATCCCACCACCACCACCCCTACCGCCACCTCCACTGCCACCGCCACCACCACCCCCCAATACCACAGCTGCCACCCCTCTCCTCCCCTCGTCCCTGGTTATCACCGTCGTTGTCGTCCCTGTTTCCACCGCCACTAATTCGTTGCCGTCTATGGCGGAGCTCCGGCGAGTCAGACCCAACCCACACCCCTATTCCCACTGTAATAATAATAATATCATCACTTTCTCACACTCTTCCTTTCACATCATCTGTCTTTTGCACTTTCTGAAAATCACCCACCCAACATAACATAATTCAGGTCTGTTCTTCAATCTTGCATCAAGATTTTGTTTATATTACGATCTTTTGGACTTTTCGTTGTGGGGTTTCTTTAAAAGCCACAAATTTGAAAAAAAAATTGTATTTTTATGTAATTTAATTGATTGATCAATCAATTTTTGTCAAATTCTTGTAATCTGATTAAAAAGATTTATGGGTTTCAATCAAAACTTTGAATTTTAGCTTCCCACTTAAAATTTGCTCAAAACAGGGCTCTATTTTTTTTTTCTGTTATGATATTAAATTATTAATATTAAATTGCAATTTTGCAGGTTTTTATTGCATTAAGTGGTGGAAATTTGTAAATCAATATTAAAGAACTGGATTCAAGATGAGGAGAGCTTTGGTCAGATCTTTTGGGCCGATTCGATACACTTTTCGACATCATGGGGTTGCAAAAAGATTGTTGGTATTGAATATAAATGATGGGAATTATGAGAGATAGAAAGTCAACAGTGGAGTAGTTATAAGCTAGACGAGTTGAGGTGAAACTTGGGTTATAACCAGGTTGGTCTTGAAGCGGGTTAAGAAGACGGGTCCACCTTTGGTCAGCAAGGGTCAACTTTCAGTCAACAAATGTCAACCGAGTCAGTCGGGCAGTCAACGCTGGTAAATTTTAATATCTCTTAACATATGCAACAATATGTCTGATTTGTTTTTTTACCAGTATATGCAGTTTTGTATGAGTATTATAATGTGGGCGGAATGTATGTTTTGCATCTGTTTCCTATATTGCGTCTGTTTCGTATGTAACAACAGAACTAAGTTGGTATAAAATAGTTACCGATTTTTTACCAGATAGAAAAGTTTGATTTTTTAATATTTTTTTTTGGTTGGGGGGTTAGATGGTTTAATATTTTTTTGGTTGGGTGATTGATTATGTTAAACATTGAAAAAGATTTTTTGGTTGGGGGGTTAGATAGTTTAATATTTTTTTTTTGGTTGGGGGGTTAGATGGTTTAATATTTTTTTGGTTGGGTGATTGATTATGTTAAACATTGAAAAAGATTTTTCGTTTTGTGTTTTATGTTCGTAGTATCTTTATGTTTAGTTTGGGTGTTTTTATCGTCTATATTTTTGTATGATCTTTGTGTTTAGTTAGGCTGTTACATGTGCAGCACATCTGTTTTTATCGTCTATATTTTTCTTATATAGGATTACGAATCAGAGGATGATGGGCTTGGAGGTGGTTTAATATATATCTTTTTTTTTTGTGTTTCTAGTTTTTTTTTTTTTTTTGTGGGGGGGGGGGGGGAGGGTTGGGGGTTTAGGTGGTTTAATATTTTATTTTTTTTAAGTTGGAAATAATTGTTGTTTTTTTGTGTGTTACTAGCATCTCTTTTTTTGGGTGATTTATTATGTTAAACCATCTATATTTTCGTATAATCTTTTGTGTTTAGTTAGCCTGTTACGTGTGTAGCATATCTATTTTTTGCAGTCAAATTATGTTTTCTGTTTTCTAGCATATCAAATTCTGTTCTATGTTTACTGCAGACTACATAAGTGTTGTCTGTGTTTTTCCTGTTACACATGTACATAAGTATTGTCTGTATTATGTTAAACATCGAAAATGATTTTTCGTTTTGGGTTTTTATGTTTGTAGTATCTTGTTGTTTAGTTAGGGTGTTTTTATCGTCTATATTTTCATATAATCTTTGTGTTATGTTAGACTGTTTACGTGTGTAGCATATATGTTTTTTGCAGTCAGATTATTTTCTATGCAACAATATGTCTGCTTTTGTTTAATATGTTTTTTTAATCAAAATTGGTGAATTTTAATGTCTGTTAACATATGCAACAATATGTCTGCTTTTGTTTTTTACCAGTATGTGCATGTTTGTATGAGTATTATAATGTGTGGAATGTATGTTTGCATCTGTTTCCTATATTTTTGCACATGTTTCGTATGTAACAACAAAACTATGGTATAAATTAGTTTCTGTTTCGTATGTAACAGTAGAACTAAGTTGTTATAAATTAGCTTCTGATTTTTTTACCATATATTGATTAAAACAAAAGTCACTAATCATTGGATCAAATCTATGTTTGCGTCTGTTTCGTATGTAACAGCAGAACTAAGTTGCTATCAGTTTCGTATGTTTGATAATCTTTGATAACTAAATGTATAAAACAATGTTTTTTTGTATCAGTTTCGTATGTTTTTTTGTAATCCAGTTGGTTAACATACGTTAAGCGGGGGGGGGGGGGTCTTTTACATGTAAATTGATGATTTTTGTTTTATTTTTGCAGGTGAGCATATTTTTTTGCATTAAAGATGAAGATGATTATCAAGAATGAAGTGTAGACATTTTTTTTTATTTATGATACTTTTTTTTAGCATTTGTTGATTTGTAATGACCGTTTTGTTTGTTTTTTAGCATTTTGTAAGAAACAATTCTTGTGTACATTTGAATGTTTTTTGATCAATAAAGTTTTTAGAACTTTGTAATGACCGTTTTGTTTGGTTTTACCACTTTGTAAGTAACAAAATGCCAATAACCATATTAATTCTCGTTACGTATGCAACAATTCTGGTGCTGGTACAATAAAACGAAAAAAAAAACATGGTATAATAAAAAAAATAATAAATCAGCATTTTTTAAATAATATATACTGGCAACTCAGTTTTAACCTACGTAACACAACACATGTTACATATGTAACACGGGTATCTGGCAGATTTAGGACAATGGTCATAAAAGTATGAGAGGGATGATGTGACATGTGTGGGGTCCACTTGTCATATCTGCTTTTTCAGAAAAATGACATTTGACCATTGTGCCCTTTTTTTGTCCTTTACCTTAATAAATATATTAAAATAATATAGAATGAATCTAGACCATTGATCACTTTAGATCAATGGCTACAAATGAGTTTACATGGTTTACTCATTTTGGAGGGTTTTTATTATAACCCTCCCTCTGCAAGTATACATGTTATGATCACAAACATCCTTTTTTATACGACTGTTGCTTTCTATTCAATCATTTTCTAGCACGGATCTTTGTCGTTGCTGTAGTCCTTTCAAATACCCTATATCATGATAGCTTTCATGCGTTAGTGTGTTGTGTGCGTATATCTGACTAAAGAGGTAGCGAATTTAAACGCACGGTTGTACACTTGTACTAGGTTATGTACTTATGTCTACTAGTGTAATGGAGTTACACACATTATGATATATATTGATGCCCTTAAAAACTTCGGTTTCTTACATAAATAAATTTTAGATTATATGGCATATGATACTTTAAAAAAGTGATATATGCTAAAGATACATGAGATTAGATTTTGGATTGCATGTGCGTGCGCAAATTCTTTATTTTTGCTCTCATCTTCAACAATATACGAATAAAACAAATCTTAATGATGTAACGAAAATGATGTTCATGCTTATAAAAACGTTCATTCATGGGAGCAATTGCATGTGATTGGTGGAAGGTGGTGGACCCCCTTTCAAATCCATCTTCACGCCTGCTATGCACATAGGGGTCAATTGCTTTGCTTTTTTGTTGTATGGCGTCGTGATAGGTGAGGTTGCAAGGGTATCACACACCCGCTACCCATAGCCTTAGACGATCACTAGTGGAACAAGCAATTAGCGCCCCTTCCTTGATTTCTATTGGATGAAAGAAGATGGCACAATAACCAATGTAAAGTGGCGTTATAATCTTCACGCTCAACGCTCATTTTTGGAATTTTAAAACCACATAGCGCCCCATAAGGCCCTGCGTAACGATGTGGGCGCTAAATTAGGATTTAAGGCCCCAATAACGCCCCACTACACATGGTCCAGGAGAAATTGATGAACAAGCATTTGCAGGTTGGCCCAACCTACTTTTAACTTGCACTAAAAGGTAGAAGTTACCGATCTTGTCCCAACCCATATTAACATGTTCACTTGCCTTTTAGCCACTTTGGACAGCTTTTTCCAATTTAATGTTAAAAAAATATATATAGCCAAATCAACACAACAATTTTAGAAACTCACTCTAATCATTCAAGTAGGAAGTATGTCACACCCGAGATTCGCAGCGAATAAACGTGTGGTGGTAACGGAAGTTGGTTGCCAATATTATATTAAGCAAACACACGTAAGTGTTAGAAAATAATCAACCCTAACACAAAAGCTTTGATTTACATCAAAGTTATTGACCCATCATTGTCATATCTGATGCATTAATATAAAAAAAAACATGAAATCTTAGCATAAAATTTATATTTTATAGTCAAAGTGTGACCAAACAAAACTGCAGTTTAGAGTGAAGGGAATGGAGGGCTTGGGTTGGGGGGCATGAGTTGCCATGTGGCAAGGGTGAGGTCTAAAAGTTAGTATTAAAAAAAGTTAAGAAGTGGAGAGGCTTGAGTTTGGAGCTTGGGTTTTAAATATTTGAGAGGTTATTTATTTGTTACAAAAACCAAACATATGCCTTCACCTCGTACCCCCCACAAGCCCCACGCCGGGTCTCTCCCCCACACCAAGGGGGGCAACGCCAAACCCACCTAACGCACGGGATGGTGTTTGGGGTTTGAGTGGGTGCCCCACGCCCAATCCCCTTGGTCTTAAGGCTAATTATAACAATTCATACTCATTCTGCTTTTGTAGATACAATGAATATAAATATGCACAAATATAACTTCATATGAAACATGTTGATCCTAACTTCCTTTTAAACATGTAAAAAGTACTAATAAGTTGGAACCTAAGCATGAAACTGAAAATGAACAAAATCAAACGCATTTTATCTTAAGTCAACAGGCTTCTCAACTGCCTTCAAAAAAAAAAAAAAAAAAAAAAAAAACAGGCTTCTCAACTATTTAAATATTACACCCCAACTTAGACATATTTTTAAGTAGCATTATCTTAAAGTCATTCACAAATCATTTCCCGTCCACGTCTCTATAAATTAACTAAAAATCGTATGTATCCTTAAAATTTGTTTAACTTTTTATAACTTCTCACGTGTTCCTCATATGTATCTTTGTTTTAACTAGGGCTGCAAACGAACTGAACTTTCAGTGAACAGTTTATGAACTGTTCGGCAGGAAGTTCGTTTGTGTTCGTTCGTTTAATCATGAACGAACATGAACAGGGGCCGCATGCGTTCGTTTATGTTCGTGAACGTTTGGTAACGTATTCGTTTATGTTCGATAGTTTAATAGGGTTTATAATTTTTATAATGTTTTTATTTCTTTTATTTACCCAAATAAATAATATATGTGAGGTAAATATGTTTGGATAATTTAGTTATATTTTGGGTGGATCTGAACTTTCAGTGAACAGTTTATGAACTGTTTGGCAAGAAGTTCATTTGTGTTCGTTCGTTTAATTATGAACGAACATGAACAGGGCTGCGTGCGTTCGTTTATGTTCGTGAACGTTCGGTAACGTGTTCGTTTATGTCCGATAGTTTAATAGGGTTTATAATTTTTATAAATTTCTTTTATTTACCCAAATAAATAATATATGTGAGGTAAATATGTTTGGATAATTTAGTTATATTTTGGGTGAATCTAGCTGATATTTTAAGAATTATATTTTATTCCAAAGTTAATATATGTTCATTTGTGTTTATTTATGTTCATGAACATTTTTGTGTTCGTTTGTGTTCATTAATGTCCGTTTGTGTTCATTAATGTCCGTTTGTATTCGTATGCGTTAATGAAAAAAATTAACAAACGAACACGAACACAGGTGTTTTCTTAACGAACGAACACGAAAAAAAAATCTCGTTCGGGAAGTGTTCATGAACACATGATTTCCTTAACAAACGAACACGAACAAAGCCGTATTCGTGTTCGTTCGGTTCGTTTGCAGCCCTAGTTTTAACTAAATATCACTTTTTTCCATTATTATTGTTCTTTTTTTTCTTCAGCTCACCCTATAAAGAGAAAGTTCATAGGGACTGAAATCCTGAATAGTTTTTTTTTTTGTTTTTTTTTTTTTTTTGAAAATAAAAATAAAAAATGGTATGGGCCACTATATGGATCGGGTCCGTCCAGGCATGCTTTTTATAACCGGACCATTCCCGTGAGCAATATATGAAGCCCAACGAACAGCCTATAATTCATATCCCTCTGTTTTTTCTTCCATTGAAACCCTAAACATATCCCACAATCAAAACATCGAACGGAAAAATGTTAGACAACATTCCTTTTGAAATACAAGAGGAAATCATAACAAAGCTTCCTGTTAAACCTCTGATTCGATTCAGATCTGTTTCAAAGCAATGGAAGTCTTTAATCGATAGCTCTGACTTTATTACTGATCACAGCCTCAACCAAACTCAACCACATCATTTGCTTGTATGCGACAGAACAGGCTCTGTGGGCAAATATGTTTCCATTGTTGATGACGACAGTTTCCCCCTACACAAGTTGTGTCCTACTGTTTCTTCCACTTCTAAGCTACTTACCTTTGCTACAATGATCGATTCATCTCACGGGTTGGTATGCTTGTGCGGTTATTCGTATGATCTTAAGAATAAACTTATTATTATTTGGAACCCTTCAATTAAGAAATCTGTTAAAATAAAGTTGCCGAATAAATTAGACGCCGTTGGGTTTGGGGTTTGTCCTAAAACTAGTGAACCTAAGATTGTCAAGATTACGCGTAAAACTAACGCTGCGGTTTACTCGTTAAGCTCCGGGGCTTGGAGAGACGTATCGATGAGTCTGCGTCTGCCAGCTGGGTTTAGCTTTAGTTCTTATCAGGTAGTTGTTGATGGGGTTATATATTGGATTACTTGTAATGAGAGTGGATCTTGTGATAAGATAATTTCATTTGATTTGACAAGTGAAGAATTTGGAGTGATAGGGATTCAAGATAGTTTAGCGAACCCTAGACGTCTGCGTATCTCTAAGCGTAAGGAGTCTCTTGTTGTGCTTAATTACAATAAACCGGCCTTGGTTTGCGATGTATGGGAGATGACCAGAAATGGTGATCCAAAATCAGTGCTTACAAAACTATTCACCGTGAGTTTGAAGGGATCGGATGATTCAATATATCATAGAATTATTGGATTTAGGAAGAATGGTCAACCGATAATTGAACACCATCATAATCATAGTGGTGATCGTTTTCTAACAACGCTTGAAGTTTATGAACACTGCACGGATCATAGCAATGATATTGGGACTGATTCACGCTTCATGACAGGCATTAATTCGCTCTTCATAATGACCTACTACACAGAATCGCTCCTTTTGCTTAATCACCCTAATTCCATCATTCATTGATGATGGCTGTGTGATACGCGTTGCTATCATCTACGTGGGTAGTAGCAGTAGAGTTAGTTTTATGCAACTTTAACTAAGCTATTTCTGTTTTGCTTAATTAGGTAGTTTTATTTTCTTCTTTGTAGGCATCCGGTATCCATATTGTTCTTTTCTAATGAAGTAATGTTATTGGGAGACTAACAATCTCAAATAAGCTTATATCTTCGTGTTTTTTTTGTACCATTATTTGTTATTGGATTGGATTAGCTAAATGTTGCGTGTATATGTGAATTGATAAAGAAGAGAGTAGCGTAGTAATATAAGAAAGCGGAGAATAAAAGCTGCTAAATAGGAGGGTGTTGGTGTTAAGACCTAAGACTAAACGGTGTGGGGCGGCTCGGGGTCGGCAATGCCGTCTTGGGCCGGCCAACACCGCCCCGGCCGCCCCAAACCCGTCCTAAACGGCTAATTTCGGACGCCTTGACTGTGGCTTTTAATTGGGTGTTTGCTTTGTGTGGGATCATACCCAACGGTCATATGGCCGTTTATTAAAAAAAATTCCAATTTCTATTTAATAATCCATTTACCTCAAGAATTTAATAAAAAAATCACTCACAACTACAAATCTCTTTCAAATCTTTACATTTTTATAACCTATTCCTCTCAACCTCTATACAAATTTTTAAATCTTTTATAAAAATTACCACACAATGTCGAATGCTCCTTCATTTGTAACCTTTTTTTTTAATATTATGTGACTTTTTATGTTATTTATTTTAATTATTTAGTTTTTTAAAAATTAGAAAATAAAAATTAAATGTTAGCCAATAGGAGTTGAGGACTACCCAAGGAACACGACCCCCACCCTTGGGTAGTCCTCAACTTGTCTAAATCCAAGGGGGGGGGGGGGGGGGGGGGGGTATTTTTTGCTGACGTGAGGGCAAGACTTCCTAAGATGGGCCTCTACCACACCCCATAGTCTAATAAGAGGTGCACAAAAAAATTGGTTGGGTACAAACTCTAATTTTGAACTTGAACCTGACTCGATTTTGAAATGAATGTTGGATGAACCTGGTTTGGACCTTAACCGACCCGCAGGGACTGAACATGGTTTAAGCCCAATGAAACCCAATCCTTTCCTTTCAAAAACCCTGTTTCAACCAAATCGTTTTTTTTTTTTTTTTTTTGTGTCAAAAGCCGGTTTTTTACAACATTTGGCCGTTGAACACGGTTTAAGCCCAATGAAACCCAATCCTTTCCTTTCAAATCCTGTTTCAACCAAATCGGTTTTTTTTTTTTTTTTTTTTTTTTTTGTCAAAAGCCGGTTTTTTTACAACATTTGGCCGTTGAACGGTCGAAGTTAAAAAAATAAAAACTTTTTTCCCCTATTTAAATTAATCACTTTACACCAAATCTTTATAATTCTAATTACCTTTCTCAAATTCTCTCCAAATCTATAATCTCTATAACCCTCAATTTATAATTCTCCATCATTCTTAAAAAAATTATAATTCTTTCTACATTTCACAATAGGTTCCTCATCCTCCTCCGAGGAAATAAACGCATTTTTTTTTGTAATGCGATGGTACAAACCAAATTGTTTTAGAGGAAGAAGAAGAAAAAACTAGTTTCCAACCCATAAGACGGAAGGTACAACTAAATAGGGATTGTGAATGTAATTTATTTTTTTGAAAATTACTATTTTATTTAATGTAAATGTATATTTTTGTGCAATTAGTAATTTTTTTTTAGAAAAACATAGATCATTTTTTGTATAATAACAATTTATATTCAATATAGGTGCTAACGATAGATTGGTGGCCGATTATTTTGCCGAAAACCTAGTATACACTAATCAAATGTTTAGGCGTCGGTTCCGAATGAGTCGTCGCCTTTTCCTATGTATAGCCGATGATTTTGCAAACTATGATCCGTTTTCACATTAAGGTCGGATGCTAGAGGCTACACGTGGTTTACTACTCCTTGAAAGTGTACATCGATAATTCGTCAATTGGCTTATGACACAACTAGCAATGCATGGGATGAATATTTGAAGATGTCTGACAGAACGTCACGAGATAGTTTGTACAAGTTTTGCAAAGGTGTGGTCAAGCTATACAACAAGTGATATTTACAAAAACCAACAAAAAAATGACATTCTTAAGTTTTATTAGCATCACGAAAGTAAACATGATTTTCCTGGTATGCTTAGTAGCATTGATTGCATGCATTGGTCGTGGTCTAATTGCCCTAATGTATGGCGAGATCAATTTACATGAGGCGATCATGGTTATCCCACATTAATTCAAGAAGTCGTGGCATCGCAAGATCTATGGGTTTGGAATGCTTTCTTTGGTGTTGCTAGTTCAAATAATGACTTAAACGTGCTTAGGCAGTCAAATGTTTTCAACAACATCATTAACGATATGGGACCCGATCCTAGGTTTATGGTTTCGTGAGTAGAATACAAGCACATGTATTATTTAGCCGATGGAATATATCCAAGCTATGCAGCGATCATTAAACTATATCGTATCAAGAAGATGAGAAAAGAAAGAAATTTGCCATATGTCAAGAAGCTGCGAGAAACGCTATTGAACGACTATTTGGAGTTCTACAACAAAGATGGCACTTTGTGGCAAATCTAGCACGCACATTCACCCTCAAAAGGTTGAGATACTGTATCTATGGTTGTATCTTGCTCCCCAACAATATTCTCGAGGACGAAGGCAATGTGATATGTGAGTATGACGAAAATGACATTAATTGGAATGTTGTGTCTGTTGGTGAAGACGAGCAAGAGTCTAATACGTGGGCATTACAATGAGAATACACATAAAACCCTTCACCAGGATATGATTGAACATATTTGGCAATTGGGTCCGACCAACACCGACGATTAGTTTTCTTTTTATTTATTTTTAATCAAGTAGTTTAATTTTTTTTTATGTATTATTAGAGCTATGTTATTTTAAGATTATGTAGTTTTATTAGATTAAAAAAAATTGCGATTAAAAAGCCGGTTGCCAAAAAAATTATTTCATTATTTTACAATAAAATTAATTAAAATAAATTAAATAAATGTTAAAATTAAAAATAGGAAATTAAAAAAAAGTTAAAAAAAATGGTGAGGATAGGACCATACCATAGTTGACACTGATGAAGGGTAGAGTGATGTGACGATTTTGTGAAGGGTAGTGATGGTGACTAGAAGGATGACCATACCCTTAGGCTAACCGGACAAAAATGAAATTAACTTGGTATTTTATTTAAAAAAAAAAAAAAAAACCTCTTTTGTCATATTGGATTCTGCAAATAAACAAACACCAAAAAATTGATAGCCTGACCAATTTTATGCATGGACTCATCCATGATATATGAAGCCCATAAGCATAATCCATATCAGTATTGACCTAGCCATCCCATTACCATTACTATCGAACTCAAAGTTCAAACCCTCAAAGTTAAAATGTCGGACAACATTCCATTCGAAATCCAAGAGGAAATCATCAAAAGAGTCCTAACTGTCGGGTTGACGCTGTGAATTGTGATCATCAATAAACTCAAAATCTACTTTGTACTTTACGAGTAGATGAAATCGCTTTGAAGGCGGAGGTTTTCACATTAAGCTCTGGGGCTTGGAGAAGCATATCAACGAGTCGGATTGCGCTTAAAGCATCATCTGGATATACATGCAGACAATTAGTTATAGATGGGATTATTATTGGGCTGCTTATAGTTTCCGTGAAGAATGGGATATGATAATTTCATTTGATTTGACAAGTGAAGAATTTGGTGAGCTAGAGATTCCGGATAGTATAGCACACCATAGACATCTATCCGTCTCTAAGCTTAAGGAGTCTCTTGCTGTGCTTAGTTGCAAGCGCAGCGAATATGGCAAGGTTTGCGATGTATGGAGGATGACCAAAAATGGTGATCCAAAATCCTCACTTACAAAACTATTTACTGTTTGTTTTAAGCCATCATATGATTCAATGTTATATGAAATGATTGGATTTAGGAAGAATGGTCAACCGATAATTGAACACCAACGTGAGTTTGTCGGATGTCAAGTAACAACACTTGAATTTTATGAAGCCCTCATGAAACATTGCAATTATATTGGGACTCATTTGCGCTTCATAATGACCGCCTTTAATCCGTCCTTCATGACGACCTCTTATGCAGAATCGCTACTTTTGCTTAATCACTCGGATTCCATCATTCGTTTTTGATGGCCGTATTTCTTCATTCATAGTTTTTCCATATTTCTAATTCGTCATGTTCTAATTATCTCTTTGGAAAGACATAAAATTTATTAGTAAATTTCATTAATACGATGCATACAAACAATCTTTTGGCTTCGTTATATTTTTTAGCAATTATGCATTTCGTAGTATTTTTCTGCAAGTATACATGTTAAGTTGCAATCATGCTGGTTCTAGTCTTTCTTTAGTTTAGACCTGGAACCCCATGAGCAGAGAGACAAATCGATAATCTATATCATGATGGGTTATGTGCGTTAGTGTGTGCGCGCATGTATTTATTTATTTATGTGGTTACAGCATGTAGAAATATGTCCACATCAGTCTGCAAGGAATTCAAAAGCAACTTACAAATATAACTGTGTAGATATATGCACCCACTGCAACTAGAAGCCCCATTGCTGTAGAGCCTTCAGGTAAGGAACGCATTCGGTTTATGCAAATTCCAATAAGCAACAGAGCAAGAGCCTCCCACGGTAATAAAAAAAGTAACTATATAACAAACTGTCACTGCACTGATCTCATACTCATTTTGGAAGATCGAAAAAAGTCAATTTAAGCTACGACTGATAAAACGGATAAACTCGATGCCGACTAAAAATGAAAATAAAGTACCTAATTAGACAAATCAGAAACAGTCAAACAGTTGAATTAAAGTTGGATGAAATTAACTCTACTGCTACTACCCACATGATGGCAACGCAGTGTATTGGCACGTGTCACACGGCCAGCATCAGTGAATGATGGAATCAGGGTGATTAAGCAGAAGTAGTGATTCTGTATAGGAGGTCGTCATGAAGTGCGAATCATAGCTTATTATGAAGCTTGAACCAGTCCCAAGATCACTGCCATGTTCCGTGCAGGGTTCATAAACTTCAAGTGTTCTTACATGAACATCATCACACCTATCCCAGTATTCAATTATCGGTTGACCGTTCTTTCTAAATCCAGAAATGATATTATGTACCGAATCATCCAATCCCTTGAAACTCACGGTGAATAGTTTTGTAAGCAATGATTTTGGATCACCATTTCTGGTCATCATCCATACATCGCATACCAAAGCCGGTTTATCGTAATTAAGCACAACAAGAGACTCCTTACGCTTAGAGATACATAGATGTCTAGGATGCGCTAAACTATCTTGAATCTCTATCTCTCCAAACTCTTCACTTGTCAAGTCAAATGAAATTATCTTATTACGATATCCACTCGTATTATAAGTAATCCAATATATAACCCCATCAACAACTACCTGATAATCACTAAACCTAAACCCAGCTGGCAGGCGCAGACTCATCGATACGCGTTTCCAAGCCCCAGAGCTTAACGAGTAAACGGCAGCGTTAGTTTTACGCGTAACCTTGACAATCTTAGGGTCAAAAGTTTTAGGACAAACCCCAAACCCAAGAGCGCTTAATCTATTCGGTAACTCAATTTCAACAGATTTCCTAATGGATGGGTTCCAAATAATAATAAGATTCTTCTTAAGATCATAAGCATAACCGGACAAGCAAACCAACCCGTGAGAGGAACTGATCATTCGAGCATCGTTAAGTAGCTTAGCAGTAGGAGCCACAGTAGGATAAAACTTTGTGTTGGGGAAGCTGTCGTCATCAACAATGGAAAGATATTTGATCTCAGAGCGTGTATTGTACCTTAACAGCAGATGATGTGGTTGAGTTTGGTTGAGGCTGTGATCATTGATAAAGTCAGAGCTATCGATTAAAGACTTCCATTGCTTTGAAACAGATCTGAATTGAATAAGAGATTTAGCAGGAAGCTTTTTTATGATTTCCATTTGAATTTCGAAAGGAATGTTGTCTGACATTTTGCAGTAAGGATTTTGATTTTGGGATAAGTTTAGGGTTTGGTTGGAAGCGGAGAGCTTAACATGACAATCTCTTATTGATCCAGGCTTTGATTTTGACAAGGGTTATTTTCTCAAATAGGGTTCGTTTGGCAACTTTTGAACGGGGGTTAAGTGTTGAATCATTAAGTGATGTTTGGCGACCTGCGAACACGCTCCGAAATTCAAGCTATTGCGTGGCCCTGGTTTTTGCAGTAGTCTTTTTTTTTCCTAGGCTGCAGGCGGAGTTCGTCGGTTGTTTTTCAGGCCTGCCTCCAGCCTCGATCGTGCCTCTGATTCAGTCATACATGTGTTAGAATCTGACCTGTTCAGAGCCTGAGTCATATATGTTATGCGATCAGATGCGCCCATCCAAACAGAGCGAAGTCTGACTCGGTCAGACCATACGTCTGGTCAGACCCATTAAGTGCCAACCAAACAGGGCTTTATTGTGTTTTCATCTGAATTGGTGTATACGCGTTATTACGTAATGGAGATGGATATAACCGGGTGATTCCACTGATGGCATGATAATACTACAACGGTCTGTAAGTGAACCCAATCTGTCGTTAAAAAAAACACTCATGAATAATCGGTGTATAAGCATTAGCTCCACCATATTTTGGGAGTGAGTTTTTCATAATATAAAAAGTGGTTTGAGTGGTTGTGGTTGAGGGAGAATATTTTTAAAAATGACTATAAGTTGATGAGAGAAATGTAATGATAAAGGTGTAAAAAATTTATTATTTGATTGAAAATGAAAGAAAAACATTAAGGATTTTTAGTGTAATTAAGTAGATGTTGAGGAACATGATGTGAATACTCTTAAAACCCATATTTCACGGGAGCAACAAAAGCACATCCATAATTCGTGTAATTCTTACCAAAAAAAATTAAACCTTTTAAGCAAGACTCCATGGTAAAAATAAACTATATTTGAATAGATGAATGGTCTATAAAGTAAACAATAACAAATTGTTGATTTTTCTATCTTTTAACCTGTATACAATGATAGTGAAGTCCGAAAACAAGGCCAATTTCATCGGCTACTTAAGATTGTCTTTTGACTGGTTGTAGCGGCGTGTAAACGATATCCACAATGACCATATTATCCCTGTAAAGGGTTTTCTTTTCTTCTAAAATGGAAATCTTTTGTACCCCCTCCAGAACTAGAGTCAGAAAGATTCATCAAAGGAGAAACCTGCACCGACCTTCACACATAAACAGGTCGATTTAAGTTGTGATTTATCTAATTATTCAAATGGGTCAAAGGGTTTGAAAATTATCCGAAGTGTATAATTGTGCCCAAAAAAAAAAAAAAAAAAAAAAAAAAAAAAAAAAAACCTAATTATCCGAAGTGTATAATTATTCAAAAGGGATGAACAAGTAGTTGCAGTTCTATAAGGTATTTGCAGGTTGGCCCAACCTGCTTGTTTTGACTTGCACTAAAAGGCAAAATTTGCTCATCTTGACCCGACCCGTTTTAACATGTTATCCAACCTGTTTATGGAAAAATAAAGCCAAATCAACACAGTAACTTTAGAAACTTACTTTGGTCAGTTCAAGTAGGAAGTAGAGGTCTCCTTTCATCAGATTCCACATGATGCCGAGCCTGCAGGAGTATAAAAAGTTACAAACAGTCTCGTAAGAGCTAAAATTATATAAATCACTAAGCATTTGTACCTCCTCATTTGCCCCTGCTGCTATATTTATAAATTGGTCCCTGATTACAGTAAAAAGGTGATCAGACTTGAAACAGTATTTAAAACGAAAGAAAGATAGGATACGATAATTAATTTTCTTATTAAACAAGTGAAATGACAATTTTTATTAGTTTAATACCTATGATTGTTCTGAACTGGTTCCAACTCCAATACCCCATTTTCTTCTTCCTTAACTTTTGCAAGAGGCGAAAAAAACTTGAAAATAAACGAAACAAATTAGCAAAATCACATAACAAGTTGAATGCATCAAGAGGACAACCTCTTGAAATGTCATACCTGATGCATTGAGATGAAAACAATAGAAATTCCAAGCATAAAATTTATAGTCAAAGTGTGCCCAAACAAAGCTGCAGATGCAAAGCCAGTGAAGATCGTGGCAACTGTTGACGAGTATTTTTTCAAAATCGTATCTGCATGCCATAAATCGTTTTAGAATTATATGCAAAACAAAGATATTATGATGTATCACATAGTGATGAGATTTTATAAGTGCAAGCTTTCTATAAGTTGTTTAATAGACTTTGAACATGTTTATAATCTTACCGGCATATTTGAAGAAAAATGAAGATAATATTCCTTGGGCTGCATTGTTTATAATCAAAAGCATTGTAGCTTTTGAATGTCCTTGCAAAATATCAAAGCTTTCAGGACCTGAAATATATAATCATACCAAGTTAAGGCTTTAACAGTCAAAACTTCTGGTCCCAGTTAAAGTCACTAAATGCATTGTAGGTAGTGTTTTCGGGTCAAGCTCCATTTTGACCCAACCCGCCTGACACACCAAGTTTTCTGATTCTAATTCACATGAAGATAGCATAAAACAACGAACACCAAGTAAAAAGTATGCATAATTTAGTATACATGCATGTTAATAGTAATAATGAAACTTAGAATCAGTTTGTCAAATTCAACACAGACGCAATTAGTACCTTCGATGATGACAGTCCCAAGGATCCCTAGGAAGTTGAATATTGCACCATATCCATACAAAAACAAATTCTGCAATTTAGAAAACAAGGTAAAAGTTTAGAAGACACAAAAATATTGCGCTTTAGTTGAATATTGCACCATACCCATCTTTTAATAAACTCAAATGTACACAAAACTTACAAAGACCAAGACAGGACAAAAAAAAGTAAGTTGATATTTTATGAAAAAAAAACACCTATCATATTGGTACTGCATTAATGCAAATAAACAAATAAACCAAAAGAAATTTGCTTTAAAAGGTTAATTTTAAATGTAAACCAACAGCTGAAAAAACTAGATACACATGGCATAAGTTAAATATTAGTGTTTTGTACAAAAAGTCAGCATAAGGACCCAAATGTAACAAAAAGTCATTTCTAATAACCGGTGTTAAAAAAGTGCCAAGTATTAAAATCCCATTGACATTCTATGCAAAAATCCCAATGTTTCTCTTCTTATATTCGAAAATTTGATAAGAAAAAATAAACCAAAATCAATCTGTTACAGGTGAATGTTCTTTTCGACTAAAAGGGGAAGATGATAAAGTAATTTACACATGAAATTTTAAGATCACCTGCATGTAAATGCTTGTATCATATTGACTCTTGAGTGCGTATTCATTGAAAACTGATGCCATAGATGGAACAGTGACCTGTATATTCCACTTGTCAAGTTAATTTAAATATACAAACGTCAACAAAAATTCCAATGAGATGCTAACAACATAATAAAAGAATCATTATGTATTTCATTTCAGCATGCCTGGAAAGCATGCAGAAATATGTCCACATCAATCTGCAAGGAATTCAAAAGCAACTTACAAATATAACTGTATAGATATATGCACCCATTGCAACTGGAAGCCCCATTGCCGTAGAGCCTTCAGGTAAGGAACGCATTTGATTTATGCTAATTCCAATAAGCAACAGAGCAAGAGCCTCCCACTGTAAAAAAAAAGGAATATATATAGAAAAATTATTACTAATGCTCATAGAAAAGTGAATACGGTGATTGATCTGATGAAGAAAAATAAATTTTAAAAAAATAGAAGCTCAAAATAGACCTGAATAATTGAAAATCGACGCTTCATTACAATCTTCAACAGAATCGCAATCACCAAGACCTGCAAGTTAGTAGGTATAAGGGTTTAACAAGAAGAATATATATATTAAAATTAAAAAAAACCTCAAAACAGGAAAGTAATGTTTGTGACTTTGTTTGTCAAAAGTATGTCTTTCATTTTCCAATTAAGAACAAAATTGATGATAGATATGAATATGAAAACTAATTCTGCAGACATGTGTAAATACATAAACACACCTGACTTGTTTCAAACGAAACATCCGGGACAGGTTCGTCGCCACTGTTATCACCTCCCTCGTGCGATTCCTTGAAGTTGCCATGACCCTCCTCGTGCGAATGATAAGTCCTGTATTCGTACTATGGATGACTTGGCGGCACGTAAAATGACTCCGGTTCTTCTACGTACTCCTGGTTCAAATCGGGAAGCAGGTTCAAATCGGGTAGCGCCTTCCCGTCACCACAGTGAACAACGGATCTAACCTCCTCCTCACCACGGGTCCGAAAAGGCTTTCCGAGACGTGAGATATGCTAAACGAATGCTCCCATTCATCCGAAACATTACTGAAGTGGCCCGAAGACATCGCGGTAGCTTGGAATCGATCGGATTTTTCGTGCTCCGGTTTTTTTGAAATGTTTCGTCGACTGAGGAAAGAAGACAATGAAGAAGAATATATCTGAACCTCTACGGGCCGTAGAGGCCTATACGGCCTGTAGAAGAATTGCTTTTTCAGACTGACACACTGCAAGTCAGTCTGTTCATTGAATGTCCTAGTACCTCGTATTCCCTACGGGCCGTATAGACCTTTACAGGCCGTCTAGGCTTTAAATGCACTCCACCAACTCACCTCTACGGACCGTAGAGGCCTCGACGGGCCGTAGAGGCTACCCTCATTTATTACACTGACACCCTCTATGGCCCGTAAAAGGTTATGCAAACCTAATTTTTGTTCTTGTGTAAATAACATACCTCCCCTACTATGTAAAAAAAAACAAAAAAAAAAAAAACAAAAAAAAACAAAAAAACAAAACAAAAAAAAACAAAAACAAGTCTACATTTAAGGTGTAGTACTTTACCTGAAATCGTGAGTCATTGTTGCAATGTCTCGTTGAGATCAACCCTACACTAGGAAAATAATAGTTAACCTGAAATTGTGATTGCACTCTGTCACCGCCTGCAATGTCGTCCATCTGTTTTATTTTTATCTTGAACTTAGACCCCACTAAATCAATTTTTGAAATTTTATTAAAGAATATTGAAGTTGCAAAAATGAATGTAAAGATTTTAAACATTAATGTAAAGTTAGTGGGATTCTAAAATTCTATTGCAGTCTATGCGTGCATTCGTGGCAGTGGAAGCACATACAGACAGCTTTGGATTAAGAGAACCAAAATTCAAGTTGTCTAAGTCCCTGAAGTTGATTATCTATTTTTTTTTGCTGGAATTCGTGTTGTCCAGTTGATTATCTACTTTTTTTGAGAGTGTGTTTATATCCGGATTCGAAAGTTCGTTACAGTGGGAGCTGGTAGTGACAAAGGACGAGTCAGAGGCAGACATAGCCGCCGCTGCTGTGTTGGAGCTCGAGGGAGCTTCAACAGGCCTTCAGGTTAACTGATAGGAAGGTGGTGATAACTAGGTGGAACTTAGAGTTCAGATTGCATGAGAGAGTCTTACGGACCTCTGGGCGGGCAATTGATGGGTTCGCAGGCATTATGGGCTCTAAATGAGCTTATCAGGCGGAGCAACTTCTAAACCCAAATTAGTCTCTATAAATATTTTGACGTGCTTGAAATTTGATTGACACCTTAGTAAGAATAACCTAGTTGCCACACATGGAGGTAAGTCAGTTTTGACCGAACCAAGTAAATCTCCGTGTTTGTTTATTGCTTTCACGTGTCGTGTTTATATTTGTATGCTCGTTCCTAACAACTTGGGTGCGTTTGATTCGCATGAATTTAATGGAATTCAATGGAACGGAATTTGAATTCCAACTCTTAAGGTGTTTGGTTTATATAAATTGTTGGAATTGGAATTTCAATTCAAATCTTGATGTGATTTGTTGACAAATGAATTGAAATTGGAATTTGGTATAAATTTCTTCAAATTCCTTTACTAAAGAAATTCAAAAGTCAACAAACATTCGAAGGAATTCAAGTGAATTTATTGAAATCTTTGATCGGTTGATGTCATCGCATCCGCCACACGGTCACCATCCATAATGCCCAATTTCCCGGTTGAACGTTTCGACTCAAACCATTTCAACCCTAACCATTTAGAACCACACTGTTTTGATGCCCGCTTTGACACATACTGTTTCGACCGACATCATTTTGACCTGTACTGTTTCAAACCGAACTGTTTCGACCCGTATTGTTTCGAACCGAATAGTTTCGACGCACATCGTTTCGACCTCTATCGACTCGACCCATACCGTTTCGAATTGAACTATTTCGACCAGAGCTGTTTCAACCCGTATCGTTTCAAACGAAACCGCTTCATACCAAACGTTTTGACCTGGACCGTTTTAACCCGAACCAATTTGACCCAAACCGTTTTGAACTGTAGCGTTTCAACCTATACCGTTTTGACAAGCCTAGTCGGTAATGCAGGTTCTGTTGGCAGACTAAGTCGGTTACAGCCAGAAATGCGGGTCGAGGACCATGGGTCGGGCCAACGATGCGGTCTGATCCGTGTTCTGTTTATGGGTGCAAACGAGCCGGGCCGAGCCCGAGCTCGACCAGGCTCGAACTCGAGCTCGATTAAGTTATAAGAGCTCGAGCTCGAGCTTTGTTTTCAAAGCTCGAGCTCGGCTCGTTTAGTATTTATTACTTAATATATTAAATAAAAATAATATAAATAATTGTTCATTTAGGCTTGTGAGCTCGATAAGTGAAGCTCGGGCTCGGGGCTCGTTTACTAAACAACTTTAAATGAATGGTAAATATTATTAAATATTAAAAAAACTAATATTATACTAGGCTCGATAAGGCTCGACGAGCCTAACGAGCTTCACATGCCAGGCTCGAGCTCGATAAAGCTCGGCTCGTTTCGAGCTTTTTGCCGAGCTGAGCTCGAGTAGCTCGCGAGCTGCTCGGCTCGTTTGCACCCCTAGTTCTGTTTAAGCTGGCGGGTCGGGTCAGGACAGTTGCGGTCAAGGTGGGCTGTTGGGGTCGAGGAGGTGACGCCAATTGGGTCGGCGATAATCCGACGTGAGTGGTGGGGGCAAGGGTGATAGATTCCAAATTATTTGTCAAACAAACACAACAATAATTGAATTGAGATTCCAATTTCAACACTTTCAAATTCCTATTGGAATGTTTAAATTGCAAATCGATGATTTTTTTTTTTAATTCTAATTCCTATATACAAATCCCAATTTCAAACCATTTCGAGAACCAAACACAGCCCTTGTGGTTGGTCCACAAATGTCATTTTATTCATTAAAAGGTTGTTTTGCTACGGCAAGTTCTCCATTGACTGGCATCAAATACGACATATATCAAGCGTTCCTTTCACAATAATCGTGGTTCAACAATATTGGAACCATTATTAGAATGTACACATATATAGTCAAAGATGCAATTTCTCTCACGTTAAAATCATCTTGAGGTTGATCGTTGAAGACATGTACTCCACTGGCTCGGTCCATTTAGATGAACTCTTATCTATCAATTCTATATATATTAATTAGGTTAGAGTTCCGTGTATTACACAATTTGAACAAAAAAAAACCATAAAATTAACAAAAGAGTGACAAATATAATAATTGAAATTATGTATTCTTAGAGATATATGATTTCATATCAGATTTGAAATGGGAAAAATGATTAGTAGTGATGGGTATCTTAGAATTAGAACGGTGAAAAAGACCATAGAGTTAGGATTTGCTAGCATTTGAATGGCAAGGAGAAATAGCAAGCGAGTCAAATGACAAATCTCGGGAATAATGAAGAGATAGATAAAAAGGTTTAGTAGGAGGGAGGATCAATTTCTTGGTTAGGGTTTGCTAGCGTTTGAAAGCAACTCTTTCATATGGTAATGACTGACCCATCCATAACTTTGAAGATGAGAACACATCAATCCCTCCAAGTATTGCACTCTACCACCATTAGCGATAAACTCTTTCAAAGTCTCTTTTATCAATCTCAATTGCTTAAAATCATTCACCGTAGCCACAATCGCCCTACCTTGGATATCATCGAATGCCTTAGTCTCGTCCTTGATCTGTACCATTTTCAAATCTTGATTACATGATTGACGGCCCGTCAAAGCATCCCTAAAGGATACCTCATCTTTCCTTTCTGCCCGAAACAGCTCAGCATTCATCGGCTTCTTAGACTTCGACTCTTCAACAAGTTTCCTTCTATGATCATCACTTTCTGAACAAGACTCCACACCTCCCGTGAATAAAGCAATGTTAGATTTCAACCAGTTGTCTCCTATCTTGATCTTCCTCATACTCCTTTGGAGTTCTTCCACATCCTTTACATTCCTAAACGAGATGAAACCAAAACGTCTTCCAAACTTATCTCTTTTCCGAGCAATATATATCCCATATATTACTCCTAGATCACGAACTCTTTCTGCCAGATCCAAAGCACTTCAGTCATCAGGGATGTTTGTCACGTAGAACTTTGTCTCTTGAAAGCCTCCTTCTTCTGGTCTTCGTTGGTAGTCTTGTTAGTCTCCATGTTGATGATCGCCTCTGTCTCCATTGAGAGCTTGTTACCCGTTTACTGTAGAATTTTAGGGTTTCATTCACAATCACAATACACAAGACTGAGCCACCATAAACTCATAAGAAAGAACAACGGATGTAGGAGAAAAAACGGTGACAAAATCTTATTTCACCCAACCCAAATCAGTACCCAACCAATACCCAAAAATATCTTAGAAAAACACTAAGATCAACAATACAATGTTCGTCACAGATCTGCTGATTATTTAGATCAGCAGATCAAGACTATGATAAAGAAATACGACTAACAAACAAAGACTTACAACAATACAATGAAGAAACCCTAGACTCTGTAAATAAGACGAGAGAGACTCGAAAAGAAAATAATAAGACTGAATGAAGATAGCCCTCTACACTGTTGTATATAAAGCCTCTCTGGAACCTTCTGTCGAAGATGCTGAATGGACGAACGAGATTAAACCAAGCCAACGACTGAGATTGCTCCTCGAAACCTGAAAGGAGCTCACAAAATATCTAAAAACAAATGAACCTTTTAGAAGCCCAGATAATAAGCCCAAGACTAATTACCTTTATGGGCTAAACATTAAGCCCAAAAGTCCAATTATAACATTCTTGTAAAATGTTAGTGTTTGAATTATATATCAAGATGTCATTTTAACATCCCCCTTAATTCAAACACTAAACATGTTACTTAAACCAAGTTTATTACATAAATACTCATGTTGTGACCCATAGAGTCCCTTAGTGAAAATATCAACAATTTGCTGATCTAAAGAAACTTTAATGACTTTAATAAAACCTGCACTGATCTTTTCTCTTAGAAAATGCCGATCAAGATCAAAGTGCTTAGTCTTATCATGAAACACAGGATTTTCAGCTATTGAAATAGCTGACTTGCTATCACAAAATAAACTTAGAGGCAACCTACTTTGAATCCCTAATTCTTTCAACAAATTAGAAATCCAAACAAGTTCAAATGCAGTAGAGCACATTGCTCTATATTCAGCCTCAGCTGAAGAATGAGCAACAGTGCTTTATTTCTTGCTTTTCCAAGAAACAAGACATTTACCTATAAACACACAGTAACTAGTAACAGACTTACGAGTAATCAAACACTTCGCCCAGTCAGCATCTGAGTATGCTGACAGGGTTAAGTCACTTTTTTCAAACATTATACCTTTACCAGGTGACTGCTTAAGATACCTAAGCAGCCTTAATGCTATTTTCAAAACATTTTGAGTTGGTTTATACATAAACTGACTCAAAAATTGTACTGCATAACTTATGTCAGGACGAGTTAATGACAGATAGATAAGTTTCCCTATAAGTTTCTGAAAACCAGTTATATCTTCCAATAACTGATTATCCTTATCACCTTGAACTGTTAAAAGCATAATTTTGTTCAATAGGAACAGAAACAGGCTTACAGCCAAGGTAACCAAACTCATTAAGGAGATCTAAACAATACTTTCTCTGATTTAGGCATATACCCAATTTTGAGTATAAAACTTCTATACCAAGAAAATATTTCAACTTTCCTAAATCCTTAATTTGAAAACTTTTCTTTAACAAGTCCTTAACTCTACAAATTTCATCCTCATTATTTCGAGTAAGAACTATATCATCAACATAAACAAGCAACACAACAAAGACATTATCATGTGACTTAATAAACATAGAATAGTCACAAACACTTTGAACAAAACCTATGGTTTTTAAAACATCAACCAACTTTTCATTCCATTTTCTAGGTGCCTGTTTTAAACCATATAAGGATTTTATAAGTTTACACACTTTTGACCCATTCCCAGAAGAGTATCCTTCTAGCAATTGCATATGAACATCTTCTGTAATAGCACCATACAGAAAAGCATTATTTATGTCAAGCTGGAATAAAGTCCATCCATTATAAACAGCTAAACTTATAATACACCTAATGGGAACCATCTTGACAACTGGAGAAAAGGTTTCTCCAAAGTCAAGACCCTCTCTTTGACTATACCCTTTAGCTACCAATCTAGCTTTATACCTATCAACCTCACCATCATACCTATACTTTATCTTATACACCCACTTACACCCTATAGCCTTTCTACCTGGAGGTAGATCAGTAACAACCTAGGTGTTGTTCCTATACAATGCTTCCATCTCATTATTCATAGCCTCTACCCAATTTGGATCTTTTGAGGCATGTAAATAAGATGTGGGTTCTACAGACTTGTTAATACTAGACACAAAACACATATTCTCATATGACAGATTAGAGTAATTAACAGTTTTCTCAACTCCATACTTCACCCTACCTTCTATCACATAATCACTAAACTTTTTAGGTAAAACGGACTCTCTATTAGACTGCCTAACAACATTAGGTCTACTTCTCTCAGGAGTCCTTGTGACATCACTTGATCCCTCTAACCCAAGATCATCAGTGCCTCTACCTTTAGAGATTCCAGGTTGATGATCAGAACCAAACTCCTGATCTACATCACCAGAAGCTCTATGGGAAACACCTGATTCCTCCATAGGTGAGTGATCATAAGCACCAAAGGGTTCCCCTTCATCATTGGGAAGGTTTGAAAAAAAATATTTTTGTTTGTCACTTAAAGAATTTTCATTTTCAAAGTTATTAAAAAAATTTAAATGATTTAGATTATCATAAACAAGTTCTTTGTGTTCAGTTTTAAAAGGAAAAATATTTTCATAAAACCTTACATCTCTTGAAAACTCAACTTTCTTTGTTTCTAAACACAACAATTTATAACCCTTTTTTACAAAAGAATAACCAATCAAAACACTTTTATCAGCCATGCTACAAAGTTTGTCAGGACCATCAAGAACAGTTTTTGAAACATAGACACCCAAAATTCCTTAAGTGACTAAATTCTGGGGGGGGGGGAACCTATATATTAACTCATAGGGACTCTTACCATTTAACACAGATGAAGGAATCATGTTAATAAGATAAGCAGCAGTAAGTATACACTCAGACCAATACCTAAGAGGAACACTGCTTTAAAACAGTAATGCTCTAGCTGTATTTAAAAGATTCCTATGCTCTCCACAACACCATTTGTTGTGGAGTATAAGCACAAGATGTTTGATGTAATATTCCTTTTTTATTACAAAATTCATTCATTTGTTTATTAACAAATTTTGTACCATTGTCACTCCTAAACACTTTAATTCTTTTTGAAAACTGAGTGATCACTAATTCATAAAAATTCACAAGGTTTTCAAATACTTCACTTTTGGTTTTTAACAAATAAACCCAGACTGACCTAGAATAGTCATCAACCACAGTAAGAAAAAACCTATAACCTTCCAAGCTAGTGATCTTGTATACATCAAGATGCAATAAGTCTCCCACAGCCTTTGACTTGTGATCACTAAGAGGAAAAGGTACTCTAACTTGCTTAGCCTTGTGACATATCTTACAAGGTTCAGACCCATACTCACTAACATTTAAGGAATCCTTTAAAGGAGCTAGAACCTGACTAGAAGGGTGGCCTAGTCTACTGTGCCAAAGACTGTGTTCAGTAACACTATTAAAACACAAATTGTTAAAACTAATATTCTTTCCAACAAAATACAGGTCATCCTGCTACCTACCAGTCACCATGATTCTCTTTGACTTGGAATCCTAGACATAACATTGGTGTTCATTAAACAACACATCTAACTTATTATCTTTAGCTAGTTTATGTATAGACACCAAATTAACACAGTAATCAGGTATATAAAACACATCATGTAAAATCATCCCATCAGCTAATATAATATCACCTATCTTAATGACTCTAGCATTTGTACCATTAGGATGTTTTACTTCCATATTATACATAGACACATCAATAGAATTAACTAGGTGTTCATCATTACCAACCAAATGTTGATTTGTCCCAGAATCCATTATCCATCCAAAGAGTAAAGCATATTTAACCATACTAGAACAATTAGAGTAATTCTTAAACACCTTAGCAAGTTTAGACAAAACAGATAGACTTGAAAAACTATGAACAATGATAGTCTCACCTCCTACATTTGTACTTTGAGGATCTCCACTAGTTTTTTCATTGATCAAGTTCATCAGCTTGGAAATCTGTTCAGCAGTAAAAGGTGAACCAGAACCAGAAGAAACATTTGCACACACATTGTTACTGTTACTAGGCACACCAGTTCTCCAATTGTTTTGAGTTCTATTAACATTAGCTTTACCATTGTTAAACTGATTACTATTATTAAACTGATTACCAGTTCTTTTTTGAACTCCAGTTGGATAACCAATAAGTTCAAAACATCTATCTATGGTGTGCCCAATCATGTTACAATGTGTGCACTTAAGATTAGGATTTGGTCCTCTGGTGGACCTTCTCCTATTATCAACAACTTGATTAGACTTAGCAACAAAGGCAACATTATTACCCTTTGATCCACTACTTGTGTCTCTATGGGATTCCTCCCTAGAGACAACAGCAAAGGCTGTCTTTACAGAGGGTAATGGATCATTGGTTAATAAGGTTGTCCTAACAGGTTGGTATACATCATCAAGCCCCATCAGGAATTGCATGAGTTTAATCAGACAACTAAAATCATTAAACTCCTTAGCAGCTTGACATGTACATGAAGGAAGTTGAACAATGGAATCAAAATGTTTCCACATAGTGTTCAACTTATTATAATACACAGCAACAGAACTACCACTTTGTGTTAAACTATTAATTTTTTGATGCAGATTAAACATAACACATCCATCAATTCTATCATAAGTATCCCTAAGGTCTATCCAAACATCTCTAGCATGTGTAGAAAACACTTGACCAACATACAATTCTTCACACACAGAATTAACCAACCAAAACAGAATAACAGAATTGCACCTATCCCATTGGTTAGCAAGGACATCATCATTAGCAGACTTCACACAAGTACCATCTATGAAACCTAATTTGTTTTTAGCTTGTAATGCAAGTTTCATAGACTTAGACCACACACTGTAATTTTCAGTCCCTTTCAATTTTATGTTAATAATAGACAGACTAGATGTATCACTAGGATGAAGAAACAGAGGATCACTAATATCAAGTTTGCTAACAAGAGTTCCAACAACATCTCCACCCCCAAGGTTGGGGCCACCACCACCAGCGTTGGTACCCCCACCCCAGAAGGATTCACAACATCACCCATGAATACAAGACAAACTTAAAACACAAACAGAACAAACAACAAGGAGTAACCAACAAACAAACAAATATTCCTAATAGATTGAAGCTATGTCAGTGATACAGATCATGGGTTCATCACTCAAGGTGCCCATGCAGTTCTTAACACAGGAGATCTTTATTAACTAGATATATATATACGTATATATCACAAACAAAGACAACACCAAGAACAATGCCGGTCCACCCTAACCCGGCCAGAAGACCTAGACACAACAAAAAAACTAAGATAGAACGATCTCACAGTGAGGGGAACCCAAGTTAGGGTTTCGCCAAACCCACAACCAACACCTTCACTTAGGGTGCTGAGTTATGGGTGCAATTGAAGCAATGATAATCCACTCCAAGCACGAACAGCTTCTAATCCAATAGCAATCAGCAACAATCCAGAGTTAATGCCAACAACAGTTGACCTGTACCCCAGATCTACACAAACGAGACTAAACAAGGCAGTAATAGACCAGATCTAGAAAGATCAGATCTATTAGAACAACAAAAAGTCAAGATCTATCAAGAAGATCAAAACCTTTTGAACAAACCAGACAGATCTAAACCAGATAGCTTAGATCTGTTTACAAAAAGAAACACGATGACAAACAAGCAGCGGAAGATACAAAAACCACAGAATCAAGAGCCTATTGCTCTGATACCATGTAGAATTTTAGGGTTTCATTCACAATACACAAGACTGAGCCAACATAAACTCATAAGCAAGAACAACGGATGTAGGCGACAAAACAGTGACAAAATCTTATTTCACCCAACCCAAATCAATACCCAACCAATACCCAAAAAGATCTTAGCAAAACACTAAGATCAACAATACAATGTTCGTCGCAGATCTGCTGATTATTTAGATCAGCAGATCAAGACTATGATAAAGAAATACGACTAACAAACAAAGACTTACAACAATACAATGAAGAAACCCTAGACTCTGTAAACAAGACGAGAGAGACTCGAAAAGAAAATAATAAGACTGAATGAAGATAGCCCTCTACACTGGTGTATATAAAGCCTCTCTGGAACCTTCTGTTGAAGATGCTGAATGGACAAACGAGATTAAACCAAGCCAACGACTGAGATTGCTCCTCGAAACCTGAAAGGAGCTCATAAAATATCTAAAAACAAATGAAACGGGTTCACCTTATAATGAACCACCATAATGAACCTTTTAGAAGCCCAGATAATAAGCCCAAGACTAATTACCTTTATGGGCTAAACATTAAGCCCAAAAGTCCAATTATAACATTCTTGTAAAATGTTAGTGTTTGAATTATATATCAAGATGTCATTTTAACACTTACCCACCATCTAAATGTAACTTGTTTCACAAATGTTATGAAATGATTTTAAAAAAAAATGATTGTGGTTCACCCGTCAATTTATTAATAGAATATAGAGTTTCTTGAATGAGATATATCTTTTTTAGTAAAAGAATAAGTTATTTATTAGGGTTTTAAACTTCGATCTCATCTATATCTATATCTATATCTATATCTATATCTATATATATATATATTGCAAAGGGATTAATCCTACATGTCATACTCTTATGCAATCTCTCCTTTGAGAGATGCCACATAGGATGTGATGTGGCAAGTGTAAACCAATTAAACAAAAGAAATAAATATGATTTAACCTAATCTATTATAATCTTTAAACTAATCTATTAAATACCTAATCTACTAAATCTAAATATTAAAACTTTACTATTTTTTCTATCATGTTTCCTCCCATAACTTTTAAACGTTAATATCTTTTATATACGAGATTTTTTAAAGAAAAAAATTACATCAAATTAACGAGCGTTTTATTATCTTTCCAACGAGTACCATAGTGCTATATAAAAACGGAGAAAAAAATGACTATTTTTTGTAACCCGACAGGTATTGTGTCGGGTTTGGGATTAGTTTAAAAAAATTGTGGGTTTGGGTCGGGTCTGGGATTAGGTGATACCCGACACGATTACCCGAAACAACATACCCAAATACCCGAACTATATACCCGATCATATACCAATGAATTTTTTAACGAATCACATAACCCTTAGACTAATGCGTTCGATATTTCAATAATTAACTTTTTTTTCTTATTTCATGTTAGTTCTTTTTAGAATGATCGATTACAAACTTCCGAATTCATTTGTAATGACACTAGATTTATACCTCGGCGCAGAGATTCGTTTTTTTAATATTTGAATATGATAACTTATGGCAGAGATTTGTTTAAAATAATAATAATAATAATATATTTTATTATGTCATATTAGATATTTTAACCCGGGACGCTCCCGGGATAAAAATTAGTATATATATATTGCAAAGTGATTAATCCTACATGTCATACTCTTATGCAATCTCTCCTTTGAGAGATGTCACATAAGATGTGATATGGCAACTTTAAACCAATTAAAAAAAAAGAAATAAATATGATTTAACCTAATGTATTATAATCTTTAACCTAATATATTAAATACCTAATCTACTAAATCTAAATATTAAAACTTTATTATTTTATCTCTCGTGTTTCCTCCCATAACTTTTAAACGTTAATATCTTTTATATACGAGATTTTTTAAAGAAAAAAATTACACCAAATTAACGAGCGTTTTATTATCTTTCCAACGAGTACCATAGTCTATATAAAAATCGGAGAAAAAAAATAACTATTTTTTTGTAACCCGACAGGTATTGTGTCGGTTTGGGATTAGTTTAAAAAAAATTGTGGGTTTGGGATGGGTCTTGGATTAGGTGATACCCAACCCGATTACCCGAAACAACATACCCAAATACCCGAACTATATACCCGATCATATACCCATGAATTTTTTAACGCATCACATAACTCTTAGACTAATGCATTCGATATTTCAATAATTAACTATTTTTTTTCTTATTTCATGTTAGTTCTTTTTAAAATAAAAAGAAATAAATATGATTTAACCTAATCTATTATAATCTTTAACCTAATCTATTAAATACCTAATCTACTAAATCTAAATATTAAAACTTTATTATTTTATCTCTCGTGTTTCCTTCCATAACTTTTAAACGTTAACATCTTTTATATACGAGATTTTTTAAAGAAAAAAATTACACCAAATTAACGAGCGTTTTATTATCTTTCCAACGAGTACCATAGTCTATATAAAAATCGGAGAAAAAAATGACTATTTTTTTGTAACCCGACAGGTATTGTGTCGGTTTGGGATTAGTTTAAAAAAATTGTGGGTTTGGGATGGGTCTTGGATTAGGTGATACCCAACCCGATTACCCGAAACAACATACCCAAATACCCGAACTACATACCCGATCATATACCCATGAATTTTTTAACGCATCACATAACTCTTAGACTAATGCGTTCGATATTTCAATAATTAACTATTTTTTTTCTTATTTCATGTTAGTTCTTTTTAGAATGATCGATTACAAACTTCCGAATTCATTTGTAATGGCACTAGATTTATACCCTGGCGTAGAGATTCGTTTTTTTTTTTTTTAATATTTGAATATGATAACTTATGGCAGAGATTTGTTTATAATAATAATAATAATAATAATAATATATTTTATTATGTTATATTTGATATTTCAACCCGGGACGCTCCGGGATAAAAACTAGTTTAAATCATATATAGCCAAACATGCATCTTCTGTCACGTTAAAATCGACTAGTTGTTATTACTGAAGACATGTTCTCCATTGACAGGAGTGGAAATTTGGTTTGAAAGTCTTCCATTTATATAAACTGCGACTTATCAAGTAAACGTTGGGTAAGAGAGAATAATAAAAATCACCGTCAGGTTGTTTAACCTTAATTTATGCAAGTTAAGCTTGCAATCACTTTTATTGCCGAATAAATTGTATTATATAAAAGTTAGAAATAAATTAAATATAAAATCATGTACATATAGATTTTTAAGTTTGTTAAAAACTTTTTGTAGGAGGAGTTAGGTTGTTAATTAACTTGTCTTATTTGGTCTATTTTTAGTTTTGTTAATTAAACAGAACGGAATACCGAAATATGTTTTTTTGAGCCGAATCAGGCTGAGCCACTCATGTCATGATCATAGATTGACCTCAAAAGTCATCCATGGCCTTTATGGCCAGAGTTCGATTACAAAAAGAAATATTATAATAGTTTGTTTATTACATAAACCCATATCTATCTTCTTGTCTTTCCTAATTCTTTCAATATTTCGAATTGGGGTTGAAGCATGGCAATCATGCGGGGTATGGGTTTCCATCTGATTTTTGCAAGTATCATTTTGATTGCAACCACACATACATGTTTGGGCGCTCAAAATATGTCGTTTTACAATGAGCATGAGAGGCTAGTTCTTCTCAAGTTCAAACAAAGCGTCTCCGATGAATTTGGAATGCTTTCATCATGGGTAGGGAAAGACTATTGTCAGTGGAAAGGAGTGTATTGTGATGCTGCCACCAAAAGTGTTGTCGGCCTGTATCTCAGGGGACAAAATATATGGAATTCTTATTATTCCCCAGCTGATGTAGGTTTCATGCAAAATGAAGTGTATTTCCTAAAGTCCAACCCAACTGAAGAAGATCCCTCGGATATCTACTCAGTTGGACAGGACTGTTACTTAGTTGGTGAGGGGCTGAACTCTTCGTTAGCAGAATTAAGGAATCTCAAATATTTGGACTTGAGTGGGAATGATTTTCAAAAGAGCCGGATCCCTAAGTTCATAGGATCCTTGAAGCACCTTAGTTACCTCAATCTCTCGAGTGCAGGCTTTAGCGGTTTTATTCCTACTCAAATTGGAAATCTTTCGAAGTTGGAGGTTCTAGATCTTAGTGCTCCAAACCAAGATCTCATGGTAGAAGACCTATCATGGGTTTTTAATCTTCAATTGCTCAAGCATCTTAACTTGAGTGGAGTGGATCTTAGACGAGCACAAACCATCAATACGGTACTTTACATGATTCCTTCACTAGTAGAGTTAAGTTTGAGTCATTGTAGTCTTACTAATGCCCATCTTGGTCCTTACCTTAATCTAAGTAAAACACTTTCCAACATCAAATATCTAGATCTAAGCAAGAACTTCATGATTGATCAATTGCCTCCTTTTCTGCAAAACATGACATCCCTTGCTTTCCTTGATATATCAAACTTTGGGTTTAGTCTTCCATTGAAAGTTGCAAGCATTCTAAATATGATCCCTTCATTATCATCATTGCATTTGTCAGATTGTAAGCTTGGTAATGATGATCTATTTCCCACTAATTTGAATTTCAGTATCCGTTCTAACATCCAACATTTGGATCTTAGTCTGAATTCAGTTGTAGGAAAATTTCCACGTGGCTTAACAAATATAAGTACCCTACGAGTCCTTGATTTTCACAACAACTTCCTAAATTCACCAATTCCTACCATGCCTAACCTTCTAAAGCTTGACATTTCTGGTAATAAATTTAAGGATATCAATCACGTTGGAATATGGAGACAATGTCACCTAAAACAGCTTAGTGTATCATGGAATCATTTAGGGGAAGAAATTGTCGATGTGCCAACCAACATATCTGAATGTTCCCAGTATGGTTTAGAAGAGTTGTACTTAGATCATAATCAACTGATTGGCTCGATTCCAGAATCCCTCATAAGGTTGACCAATTTAAGAGTTTTGGATTTATCATCAAACATGTTGATAAAATTAATCCCAGAATCTCTTGGAAGATTAAGAATGTTAGAGGTACTAGATCTATCATCAAACCATTTAATTGGGAAAATTCCTGTCTCCATTGGGCAACTTTGCAAAATCAGTTTTCTAGATGTGTCTGGCAATAAGTTAGAAGGAATGGTTTTTGAAGCTCATTTTGCTAACCTGTCGATGTTGACGTACTTTGATATTAGTTTTAATACAAAATTGACGCTCAATGTTTCACGTGAGTGGATACCTCCATTTCAATTGACAACCATTCAACTCAGTTCTTGCAAAATCACAGATGAATTTCCAAGGTGGCTTCGAACACAAGGGAACCTAAAGAAGTTAGTGTTGTCCAATACTAGCATTTCAGGTCCATTGCCTACATGGTTTGCGCAGATGCCCGTCATTCCTCACTTAGATCTCTCTCACAACATGCTCACTGGACCTTTGACAAACCTTCCTTCTGGGGATCGTTTGAATGGGTTCCAAGATAAATATAAAGGATCACTACTTCTGAATGATAATCTTTTCAATGGGTCGATCCCAAGGTCATTATGTAGAAGGACAGCTTTGGAAGTTCTTATTCTCTCTGAAAATAATTTAACTGGGAAAATTCCTAAATGTCTAGAGAATCTTCAAAACTTGTATGTAATGATTTTAGACAACAATGCAATGTCGGGTGTCATTCCAAGTTCTGTTGGTAGGAATTCACAGTTGTCAAGGTTAAGCTTGTATAACAATAACTTTAGTGGAGAGTTACCTCAAGATTTGGCTAATTTACATCACTTGTGGGTCTTAGATTTGGGCAATAATGAATTCTCTGGATTTATACCGGAATGGATCTCCGAACTTACAGAATTGATTGTTCTCGGGTTACGAAATAATAAATTCACCGGACGACTTTACCCATCATTTTGCAAGAATGCATGTCTTCAAATTTTTGATGTTGCAAGCAACAACTTAAAAGGGTCCATCCCTCATTGTTTAGGAGAGCTATCTGCGATGGCTTCCATTAACCACTGCCGTCATCATCTATATCCTCGGGAGAGAAAGGGAAAAATTCAGACAGATATCCGTTCTTCATCCCAAGAGTACTTTGTTATCATGGACCTTTCAAGCAATGAACTCTCCGGAACAATACCTGTGGAAATAACAGGACTTACTGAAGTGATAGCTCTCAATCTTTCTCACAACAGTCTCACCGGGAATATTCCAGAGAACATCGGAAACATGAAGAACATGGAAGCTCTTGATTTCTCGGTAAACAACTTGACTGGGATGATTCCACCAGGCATGGCTGATTTGGTGTTTTTGGCCTCTCTCAATTTGTCACACAACAATTTGTCAGGTCTAATTCCAATGGGAGCACAACTTGATACTTTCGATAGTTCATCATATGCTGGCAATGAAGATCTATGTGGTCCTCCACTGTTGAAGATTTGCATAAATCCTATCCCAGCAACCACCCCAACAAGCAAGAACGAAAAGAAGGTATGGTTATACTTAGACGTAATGTGTGGTTTTGCAACAGGGCTTTTGGGTGTTATTGGAGCTTTGTTGTTCAACAAGCAATGGAGGATCAAATTTTACAGGTTTGCACAGCTTACCATGGACAACATATACGTTGCAGTGGCAGTAAAACTCAACAAGATGAAGAGACGACCAGGAGAAGACATCTAGATCTTTCTAAATACAATAAACTGTGGCATATCCATTATTTATCATAAATAAAATTGCTCTACTGTTATTGTGCTTTTATATTTTTAAGGAATTCAAAGAGTTCAATACATGAAGATTAGTAAATGCTAGTTACTTATTTGATTAAGGTTGGGTGCAGTAGCAGCCGAAAGCAATTCATAGTTATTATTAACCTTTATTACGAGTGTCATTGTGTAAGGTTGTTGGTTGGTGGGTTGAAATGTGCATACCAAACCCGACCCATATTATTATTCGTCGCAAAGTTTTCAACCCTAACCCGAACATACATAAATTCGGGTCAACCCGAAAATGACCCGTCTAACCCGTATTTTTAAATGAATCATATATGTTGACTAGTTATAAGCAGATTGTTAGGTTATAAGCGGGTTATCAATTACGTACATGTTTATTGGTGAGTATGATTGTAACTAATAAATAATATGGCGCGTTAAAACTAAACTTTATTATGACTAGACATGCATGTAAATGGAAACGAAGAAAAACAAATATAAAAATAAAAGTTTTCTTTTCTAAATACTTAACCGGATAAAAACAAATATAAAAATATAAGTTTTCTTTTCTACATACTTAAACGGATTAACGGGTCAACCCTTATTTTGTACAAGTCAACCCAAGCCTGGCCTGTATTTAATACGGGTCTACCAAAACCCGATCCGTTGGGTCATGTTAGTTGACCTAAACCTGTTATTTATTTATTTTTGCGTCGAGGTTGGTCGGGTATAGGTCGTGTCAAGAATTGACAACCCTATTTATTACTAGAGTTTCAAAAGCTATTTTTATTTTGATGTCCTTTCTATTGCAAAGATAAAAAAATAGATATGAAATTCAAATGTTATAACAAAAAAAAGTATACAAGCCAAAATAATGTTTGCAAATTTAGGCCCCACACCTTAAATTATAGGGTAGAGGCTTGATACCAAACCACATCGAGTCGGGGGTCTTACTGGAAGCAGCCTCTCTATTCTTAGGGGTAGATGTAAGGTTGTCTACATCTTACCCTTCTCAGACCCTACCTTAGCTTTGCTATAGGTGGGATTAACTGAATATGATGATGATGACCTTAAATTATAGGGTAGTTTTTTTTATATGTCCTTATAAACTAGAACACCATACTTATTTACGTTAAGTTGCACATTATACATTTAAATTTTAACTAGAGTCATCGTTACCTACGTGTTGTCGCGTGATGTAGCTTGAACTTTGTATTGTACATATCAAAAAAGAAACGCCAAACGTTACTTAATAAATGTTTTGTTGCTAATATAACTCAATTTTGAATGTATTTTATACTATCACGTTGAGAAAACTAAAAACACGGCACATTGAAAATATTAAAGTGTCAATGCTATGCTTTAATATAGAGAGGTTCAATTTACAAAGGATATATGAATTTGGATCTTGAGGGTATAAAGATTAACGTGATTTAATTTTGGGTAAAGAAGTTTTAAAAGGAAAGAACAAAAAAATCCGACAGTTTGGGCCATTAAAGGCAAGGGAACACCAAAGCTAACCCATACACAACAAACAAAGGCCATATACAAACTTGGCGCATAGCTCACACTTATGCACTTACTCCTCTAGACAGGCTCAACCTCGGCCCATTATAAACCAAAGTCATTCCTTATTTGACCAATTACAAAACAATGAACCAAGTATTCTAAAACAAAACTATTATTTTTCTTTGTATATACCTCAGATACAATCTGTTTTAGCACCATCCAACTTAATTTAGGCTAGCATAACCAACCTTCAAAGAAGTGTGCAACATTTTGTGTCCGTATGTTTAGAGACAACCTGATTTTTGTTTGTTTTATTGGTGTTGATCATTTTCAAATCTTTTAAAGGAGTTTGGAAATCATCATCAGACCCTGGATCCCTTGGTTGTTCTGCTTAAGACATCAAAACAAACAACAACAATGCATAATTTTACATTAGAATTATATCACTGAAGGCGTTTTATTATATCACTGAACGCGTTTTACTGCATAATATGACAGTCTTAGTATCATTAGTAAAAGGCATCTACTAAATTACAAAACGCATTTATAACAGAATCATCCAATTTTTTATACAACAGGTTACTAAACATCTTATTATATATCTCAAAACGCATTCATAAACACATAAAACGCCTTTACAATCACATTCACCCAAATTTTCAAACAATCAATAACCTAAAACATCATCAAATCATCTCATGTATCAATAATCAGATAAAACGCCTTTATCATAAGATCTAAAACGCCTTTACTAGATCCAAATGTTAATCTTACAAATCATCAAAAAACTTCTAAAACGCCTTTACTAATTCAATCAACCATCTAAAACGCGTTTAAATGATACCTGTAATCCTTGGTTTTTGAAGGCCTATCATGATATTGCATGCTTCTTTTTTCACGTCCTTCACCTGTTTTAGGTTTTTAAAGTAAAATTAAAGTAAAATACGATCAAAATACGATCAAAATTAAAGTAAAATCATGAACAATTCCTTACCTGATTTGCGTTTTGGAGGCATATTTGTTGATATGATTAATGTTTCTCCGATGCTCTGTTTTTTGATTTTTGGACTTCGGTGTCAGTTTTGATTTTTGGAGAATCAATCGCACGCATAAAATGAAGTAACCGTCAATTAATGAGGTTGATTGGGCGCTGGATTAAAAATTTCAAATTATTTTAGTTTTAATTTGTCTGTTTTACCCTCAAATTGATAACTGCCATTAATGACAAACGTGGTAATTAATGTACGAGGTTTTCCTTATAAAACGCAGAAGGTGGGAGATGGAGGGCCAGGATGGCTTCTCACACTTTGTAGGTTAAGAAGGCTTTGTACGTTAGCCGGCCTCGTTATTTTTTTAAGTGTTTCGCTTAACTTACTATAAATATTGGTTGTATGGGTGGTAGATTTGTAATTTTTTTTTCAAAAGTCAAAAGCCAAAAGCCAGGATTTCTAACTTTTCAAAAACAACTTTTCCACCCTTAAAAGCTAAAAGCCAAAAGTCAAAACAGAAAGTGTTTTTGAGTTACACAAACAGCTTATTGACTTATTGGCTTTTCCAAAAAGCCAATAAGTCAATAAGTTGTTTTGAAAGTGAATCCCAAACACCCTCTAAGTGTTGAATCATTAAGTGATGTTTGGCGACCTGCGAACACGCTCCGAAATTCAAGCTATTGCATGGCCCTGGTTTTTGCAGCAGTCTTTTTTTTTCCTAGGCTGCAGGCGGAGTTCGTCCGTTGTTTTTCAGGCCTGCCTGCAGCCTCGATCGTGCCTCTGATTCAGTCATACATGTGTTAGAATCTGACCAGTTCAGAGCCTGAGTCATATATGTTATGCGATCAGATGCGCCCATCCAAACAGAGCGAAGTCTGACTCGGTCAGACCATACGTCTGGTCAGACCCATTAAGTGCCAACCATACAGGGCCTTATTGTGTTTTCATCTGAATTGGTGTATACGCGTTATTACGTAGTGGAGATGGATATAACCGGGTGATTCCGCTGATGGCATGATAATACTACAACGGTCTGTAAGTGAACCCAATCTGTCGTTCAAAAAAAACACTCATGAATAATCGGTGTATAAGCATTAGCTCCACCATATTTTGGGAGTGAGTTTTTCATAATTTAAGAAGTGGTTTGAGTGGTTGTAGTTGAGGGAGAATATTTTTAAAAATGACTATAAGTTGATGAGAGAAATGTAATGATAAATGTGTAAAAAAATTATTATTTGACTGAAAATGAGAGAAAAACATTATTTTTAATTTTTTAGTTTAATTAAGTGGATGTTGAGGAACATGATGTGAATACTCTTAAAACCCATATTTCACGGGAGCAACAAAAGCACATCCATAATTCGTGTAATTCTTACCAAAAAAATTAAACCTTTTAAGCAAGACTCCATGGTAAAAATAAACTATATTTGAATAGATGAATGGTCTATAAAGTAAACAATAACAAATTGTTGAATTTTCTATCTTTTAACCTGTATACAATGATAGTGAAGTCCGAAAACAAGGCCAATTTCATCGGCTACTTAAGATTGTCTTTTGATTGGTTGTAGCGGCGTGTAAACGATATCCACAATGACAATATTATCCCCGTAAAGGGTTTTCTTTTCTTCTAAAATGGAAATCTTTTGTACTCCCTCCAGAACTAGAGTCAGAAAGATTCATCAAAGGAGAAACCTGCACCGACCTTCACACATAAACAGGTCGATTTAAGTTGTGATTTATCTAATTATTCAGATGGGTCAAAGGGTTTGAAAATTATCCGAAGTGTATAATTGTGCCCCAAAAAAAAAAAAAAAAAAAAAAAAAAAAAAAAAAAAAAAAAAAAACCTAATTATCCGAAGTGTATAATTATTCAAAAGGGATGAACAAGTAGTTGCAGTTCTATAAGGTATTTGCAGGTTGGCCCAATCTGCTTGTTTTGACTTGCACTAAAAGGCAAAATTTGCTCATCTTGACCCGACCCGTTTTAACATGTTATCCAACCTGTTTATGGAAAAATAAAGCCGAATCAACGCAGTAACTTTAGAAACTTACTCTGGTCAGTTCAAGTAGGAAGTAGAGGTCTCCTTTCATCAGATTCCACATGATGCCGAGCCTGCAGGAGTATAAAAAGTTACAAACAGTCTCGTAAGAGCTAAAATTATATAAATCACTAAGCATTTGTACCTCCTCATCTGCCCCTGCTGCTATATTTATAAATTGGTCCCTGATTACAGTAAAAAAGTGATCAGACTTGAAACAGTATTTAAAACGAAAGAAAGATAGGATACGATAATTGATTTTCTTATTAAACAAGTGAAATGACAATTTTTATTAGTTTAATACCTATGATTGTTCTGAACTGGTTCCAACTCCAATACCCCATTTTCTTCTTCCTTAACTTTTGCAAGAGGCGAAAAAAACTTGAAAATAAAAGAAACAAATTAGTAAAATCACATAACAAGTTTAATGCATCAAGAGGACAACCTGTCGAAATGTCATACCTGATGCATTGAGATGAAAACAATAGAAATTCCAAGCATAAAATTTATAGTCAAAGTGTGCCCAAACAAAGCTGCAGATGCAAAGCCAGTGAAGATCGTGGCAACTGTTGACGAGTATTTTTTCAAAATCGTATCTGCATGCCATAAATCGTTTTAGAATTATATGTAAAACAAAGATATTATGATGTATCACATAGTGATGAGATTTTATAAGTGCAAGCTTTCTATAAGTTGTTTATAATCTTACCGGCATATTTGAAGAAAAATGAAGATAATATTCCTTGGGCTGCATTGTTTATAATCAAAAGCATTGTAGCTTTTGAATGTCCTTGCAAAATATCAAAGCTTTCAGGACCTGAAATATTCATACCAAGTAAAGGCTTTAACAGTCAAAACTTCTGGTCTCTGTTAAAGTCACTAAATGCATTGTAGGTAGTGTTTTCGGGTCAAGACCATTTTGACCCATACCAAAAAAGCTCCGTTTTGAACCATTACCCAACCCACCTGACGCACCAAGTTTTCTGATTCTAATTCACATGAAGATAGCATTAAACAACGAAAACCAAGTAAAAATTATGCATAATTTAGTTATAATACATACATGTTAATAGTAATAATGGAACTTAGAATCAGTTTGTCAAATTCAACACAGACGCAATTAGTACCTTCGATGATGACAGTCCCAAGGATCCCTAGGAAGTTGAATATTGCACCATATCCATACAAAAACAAATTCTGCAATTTAGAAAACAAGGTAAAAGTTTAGAAGACACAAAAATATTGCGCTTTAGTTGAATATTGCACCATACCCATCTTTTAATAAACTCAAATGTACACAAAACTTACAAAGACCAAGACAGGACAAAAAAAAGTAAGTTGATATTTTATGAAAAAAAAACACCTATCATATTGGTACTGCGTTAATGCAAATAAACAAATAAACCAAAAGAAATTTTCTTTAAGAGGTTAATTTTAAATGTAAACCAACAGCTGAAAAAACTAGAGACACATGGCATAAGTTAAATATTAGTGTTTTGTACAAAAAGTCAGCATAAGGACCCAAATGTAACAAAAAGCCATTTCTAATGACTGGTGTTAAAAAAGTGCTAAGGTATTAGACAAGGACAAAGTCCAAAATTAAAAGTATGTTGATACTCTATGCAAAAATCCCAATGTTTCTCTTCTTATATTCGAAAATTTGATAAAAAAAAATAAACCAAAATCAATCTGTTACAGGTGAATGTTCTTTTCGACTAAAAGGGGAAGATGATAAAGTAATTTACATATGAAATTTTAAGATCACCTGCATGTAAATGCTTGTATCATATTGACTCTTGAGTGCGTATTCATTGAAAACTGATGCCATAGATGGAACAGTGACCTGTATATTCCACTCGTCAAGTTAATTTAAATATACAAACGTCAACAAAAACTACAATGAGATGCTAACATAATAAAAGAATCATTATGTATTTCATTTCAGCATGCCTGGAAAGCATGTAGAAATATGTCCACGTCAGTCTGCAAGGAATTCAAAAGCAACTTACAAATATAACTGTATAGATATATGCACCCATTGCAACCGGAAGCCCCATTGCCGTAGAGCCTTCAGGTAAGGAACGCATTTGATTTATGCTAATTCCAATAAGCAACAGAGCAAGAGCCTCCCACTGTAAAAATAAAGGAATATATATAGAAAATTTATTACTAATGCTCATAGAAAAGTGAATACGGTGATTGATCTGATGAAGAAAAATAAATTTAAAAAAAATAGAAGCTCAAAATAGACCTGAATTATTGAAAATCGACGCTTCATTACAATCTTCAACAGAATCGCAATCACCAAGACCTGCAAGTTAGTAGGTATAAGGGTTTAACAAGAAGAATATATATATTAAAAAAAAAACCTCAAAACAGGAAAGTAATGTTTGTGACTTTGTTTGTCAAAAGTATGTCTTTCATTTTCCAATTAAGAACAAAATTGATGATAGATATGAATATGAAAACTAATTCTGCAGACATACGATTTTTGGGAAAAATAAAGAACACAATTTCACAGGTCAAAAAAGTTGACAGATAAGATGTAATGATGCAATGACAAAAGTTTTATGTGATCTAAAAAGTTAAAGACACAAGAAACGATGTAACAGATAATTTACCTTCAGATTGCTTAGCATCTTTACAGTTGCAGGATTAAAATAGAGCTGCAAGAAAGTTGTCAGTATTAGATAATAGGCTCCAATTAAAACTTCAAGAGACATGCTGTTTGCCGGTGATCAGCCAAGCATCCAATCAGCAATGCGACCGATAGTCTGATACTAAGTAACGTAACAAAAGAAATTATTTTGTTTTTCCTGTTCATGCTAAATGTATTTCCACCCTATTCAAGTAAATTCTTCTACTTGTAACATCACCCTACACGCCCTTTGCAAATAAGTAAGAAAAAAATACCAAAAAGAAAAGCATCAACTTGTGAAACCAATTAATGTTTTTCTACTCATCCCTTACGCAGTTACGCTTGTTTTAACATCATTCCCTTTCTTTGGTGGTTATAGAAAACCGGGAATAATCAAGACCTAGAGAACTAATTAACCATTTAGATTGATGAGTTTTTATGTTGGAATACCAAAATGTGTCTATGAGCACCACCCCTTACTCTTCCAAAGATAGTAGGTTCTAAGGTCTAGAGCATGTAAACATGCCAAGACTATTTTTGAAATAAACATTAATTGATGACAGTTTATATTAGACAGTATTATTAGACTACTGTTATTTTAAAATATTATAATGGAATCTTGATTATTTGTTACCATAAACTAAGTACAATACTTGGTGCCCAAGTATCACCAAGCCTATAAATATACGACTCTTGTAACCCTTTTAAGAAACAATAACTCTTCCGATCCGATCCGATCCAATCCCTACAAAGCCACTCAGAAACTATATTCTAAGTTTCATCACAGCATTCCTTCTGTGTGTGATCAATTATAAAATTTAATGTTTAATATTTTCTTAAAATATTTTCAAATACCAAAAGAGCTACTACATTATAAGTACCTGCATAGTGAACTTTAGATAATTATTAATAGCATAGAGAAGTGCTGGAACAGCAAGAAGCACGTTGTTGCGGGCTGCCTGCAAAAAAAACATAAAACACAAGGTTGCTGTTTTATATAAAATGAAACGAATAATGCCTAAATAGTTAGAATTTAAAATAGCTTCAAGCATAAACAGATAAATCAAGTAAAATAATCTTCAAAACTCAATAACTGGAAATCGCAAAAAGTGTGGTTCATAACATTTGCGAGACAAATTAGCTTTTATTTAACAAAGGGCTGGCTCAAGGGGGAGTGAAATAAAGCTAGGGCTTTAGGCCCCCATTTTCTTGAGACCCCTAAATTCTAAAAAAAAAAACTATATATAGGTAATTTTGGGCTTTCGGATTGTAGGCACTGTGGTTTGTGGTATATAATTATGTATACACAAAAAGGTCATATAAGAATCATGATATTGAAAACAATTTTTTAAACAAAAAGGCCCCAGTTTTATTATACGCTTTGGGCCACTAAGAAGCTTGAGACGGCCAAGCACAGCACTAAATCAACAACGTGAACTACCAGGTGCTTTGTGGCCCTCTAATAACAATATCTTCATTGTCTCTGTTTGGTGGGCTACCTCATTTTTTAACCCTAACTTAATTGTATGGTTTGCATGACATATGCTCCATCAAATACATCATTTTTAGAGACAATTGCCAAAAACATTTAACTACAAGTCTATAATAAAGTAGAAACTGGTGGTATTAAGAAAGTACAATGCTTAATTGGCTAAATCAGGTAAAGATATTGGCCAAGGCTATGAGAAAATGCTAAGCTAGCTATTAACATCCTTTTACTACGGTGTAAACTTGCCTCGGTGATCACCTACTTAAATCTCATTAAACCAAGGCCTAACATCAGAAGCATTCTAATGTTCAATAAGTTATATTAATGATGAAGAGGATAGCAGTTCAGGCAGGTAAAAAGATTAATTTATAAAAAAAAATTTTAACAAAATTGCATTTTCAGCCAAGTAAAAGGTATAATTCTATCCAACAAAATGTAATCCAAGGATATCAAGTTCACACATTACTGCTTTCGGCTGCCTTCGTTGTTGAAAAACTATAACCATGGCCATATATCATACATGTAATAAGCTGACCCAAAACTGAAATATGGTAACATACTAATATTACCTGTACAAAACTGGAGATTGAAAGAAGTGGCTTCTCTCCGATCTTCTGATTTCTAGCCTGTAAATTAGGAAAGAATTAAGCAATTCATAAAACTCTATAATTTTAGACATGAAGAACAAAGTCAACATGAGTTAGACCTACATATTCAGAAACAAATAAGTAAACCTTACCTGGATAACAAGCATTACAAGTGCAAAGATAACCTTTGCAACTTCTGTCAGAAAGTTAACACTTATGGGGCTAAACTTGAACTTTCCATCAACCTTTGACATGTACACCAATATTGGCTGTAAAAGAAAATTTAAAATAGTAAGCTAGTAATAACTTATGCAATACGACTATTATGCACAACTAAAATTATACCAACAAACTTCCACTCAATAACAGTTAGGATTTTACATTTAGAAGTCTGAAACATACAAATACGAATATTATGCACAACTAATTATACCATACGCGTTTCTTATATTGTCTAGCAATCAAATCAGGATCAGGATATCACAATGAGACCTCGCCAGTCGCCACAATTAAATATACCAAAACGATTTAGTAAACTGGTTACAATCAAATGTAGTTTGGTCTTTATATAGATTCTACAATGGTGAACAAAATGCAACACATTTCAAACAAAACCATACACAAAATGACAAATCTGAAATCTGACATGTGGCGTAATCTTATAACGAACGTAACAACAGCAAATAGAAACTACCTGTAAGCCAACTAAAATGCAATCACCAACAACTAATAGAACATTGAGCACCCGTTGCTTTTTCGAAAACTTGGTCCGGTGTCTATCGTAAGCCCGGGAGACGGTTTTAGCTGAGGGATTGAGTAACTTGGAATGACAGACACTGCATTCTATCATCCCTTGTTTCATCATCCAATTCCCTCCCTCTTTCACTCCCTTATCCTTCTTCCTCTATATATGCAAAAACATTTCTGATTAATACTACACATCAATTCAATTCAATCAGATCTTAAATAATAATAATAATAATAATAATAATAATAATAATAATAATAATAATAAAGGATCAATTATGCTCCTGAGAGCTCAGATCTTGACTGACCTAAAAGAAAAGTAAATTTGTTTGTATACAAGTAATTTACAGCAGCGGTAGAATGAGGGGTGAAATAAACCCTAAAACGTAACGTATTTGATTGATAGTGTTTATGATGCAAAGAATATGCTGAGACTTTTTGCTGTATAGATTTAGATTTGGATATGATAGTTCCTTTTATTAGTATTTTGTTTGCTTTAAAATGGCAGCAGCAGCAGCAGCCTAGTTGAGGCTTTGCTGTGATCTGCAGAAAAGGGTCACCGGCATTTTAAAATGATGGCTTTTTACGGTCCCAGTCAAATCAGCGTCTGACGTGTAATCAATAAAATTTGTTAAAATTTTCATTTATTTTAAACTACGTCATCATCACCACTATTTGGCGGTTTGAAACGAGCGGAACAACAGAATCTTCAAAGATAAAAGACATAGAGCGATTGACACAGTGGCGACTATAAAAAGCACATCGTATTTCTGGATTAGAAACCGTTCTAGATTTAAAAACATAGACTGGAATGTTTGGTATGTTTGTCCTTTGAACTTGGTGTAGTCGCTTTGGCCCGTTGGTCCTTGCCAGTGGCGAAGCTTGACCCGAGACTTCGGGGGTCGGAAGTCACCGGGGGGTCGAAAATCACTTGTTTCGGAGGGTCGAAACCGTATATACCAAAAAATTTCTATACGAATACTATATAATCGGAACTTCTGAGCGAAAATTCAGGGGGGTCGGCCGCCCCTCCCCGCCCTTTAAAAGCTACGCCAGTGGTCCTTGCTTTGAGGACCAATTGTGGCGTTTTTTGGTGAATGAAATTTATCTTTAAAAAAAAATCATCCACATCGAATACACGGTTCAACAAATGAAAAACACTATAAAACCTAAAAGAGATTCAAATTAAGTGTTAATGTAAATAATATGAATGTAAAAATAGACATGATGGGTTGCTACGTTATATAATTACAGTTTTATGGATCGTAAACTTAAACGTTTTTGTAATGGAAATTGCAACCCCTCATCCATCCAAATTAGTCATGAGTTGTAGCCTCGCTTTTCCAATAGAACAATGGGGACAACTTAAAGTAACCTTCATTTTTTTTATGTAAACAAAGTTTTATACATATCATAAACATAATTAAGCATTAAGCACTAGTATTCAAAAAATATCAATAGTTGATATTATAAGATAAAAATGAAATATACATATACTTGTGACTACCATCAACACTAAATTATATATATATTAAGAAAAAAAAAGGGAAATTAAACCGCAAAGAGTGTAATTTGTACATTTGTCATCCCACTTGTTTATGAAGTTAATATTGGGACATTCCTCCCTCTCTATATCTTTTTTATATGTACATAAAAAGGGAGATGTGTCTCAATAAGATGAACTTTGGTAATCATTCTCTTGAGTATAACTTATAGTAACCAATCGTATCTTATAATGTTCCCATTCGAATTTAGTTTAGTTATGAACACCTTTAGGTAATTCAGTCAAATCCTAAACGTTATTCTAATTTATGGAATCAAGTTTTGCTAATAATAGATTTATTTCATTTAAAAGATTGATTGATGCTGATAACTTAATTAGAAGATGTAGGATCAATAAACTTTCCATACATACATTTTAGTGTTAGTCATGATACATAATCATCAAGTTAGTAGGCTTTTAGACCCAGCTGACGTCCTGAGTTGACTATTGGGTTTATTATGATACATATTTAGCTCTTGGTTTGATGCATTCATTTTCAGGTATTAAGGAGCAGTATTAATTTCTAATTATGTAAGGGTTGGTGCAGTAAAGGTGTATAAGAGGATTAGCCGAAGATAAATTCAAAGTTAAAAAATAATGAGTCTTTCCCCTGCTTCTTGTACTTTCGAAAAGTCATGATAAGGACATTTACTGTTCCACTGACCTTAGAAATCTTAATGAATTCTACATTCTTAAGGTCTGACATTTGGAAGATCAATATATTTTAATGGAGAAAACTTAATGATGGTTATTATCGTTTCTCTTAATGATGATTACTTTAGTTTTAGTAAGAAATGTAAGTTTGCCCACATTTAGGCATCCACAAAACTTTGTTATGAGTACATTAAATACTAGGAAGACAAGTTGTGACGGAGTAGTGTCTAGTGCAAGATATGTAATTTGAGGATATATTAAATTGTCGTTCCCCCATCTCTGGAACTTCTACAAGTTATATAGGTCTCTAGCAACTCCATATAATAAGTTTCAGCGATGCATGTTAACGGTTGTATTTCATATATTTTAGAGTTGATTTTCTTATCGTCCAGATTTCATAAGATATTTAAGGACATACTTAGATGGAATCATATTAAGTATATATTAATTGATTTTTTTAATACTTTGGTCAGTAGTAAACAAATTAGATACAATTAGACATTTTTCTAAGCACCACTTATGGTAATGAACAATATCTTACGGTAGAAACCCATTTATTCCTTTTGCCATTTGATGTTTAGGGCGTTTATAACATGCTTTAAGGTCACTTAGTATGAGATTTGTTAATAAAACATCCTTTTAGAACCAGATCATGATATCTCATGAAAATTGGTCTTAGTGAATAAATTGTATAGGTTTCATTTTCCTTTTAGTTTTCATTTTCCTTTTAGTTTTCATTTTCATGAGAACAAAGTATATGAAAATTAATTGTATTAGCTAGTTTTATTTCATAAGGTTTCTGTTCAAATAATGGCAATAAATAATATGAGAGTTTAAGTTAATAGTGACTTTGCTTTGGTCATCAAAACGTTATAATTGTCAAAATATATATATTGCATAAATGTCCCTAATTAATCAAAATGCTTCCAAATGTATACAATTTTACACTCAAATGATCCCTACCCTAAACAAAAGTTAATTTCTTCGTTAAATGATTGCAAAATACCTATTTTCCCCTTTGCCAAAATACAAAAAACAATTGGAAAAATTTTCCTCATCCTTATCTCCATCTCTATCTCCACTTCACTCACTTCATCCCTACCCTAACCCTTATCTTTGCCTCACAAACCACCACCACTACCTCCCGTTACCATCACCACCACCACCACCTAACTCTAAATTGAAAAGCACCCATGTTGGAACAAACATAGAAAATGCATCTCATATTTATTGATTTACACAAGTTTTAAATTTCTTGCTGAGAGGGTCTAATATTATTTTTTGGTTTAATGAGATTTTATTTACCTTGCTGTTAAAAAATGACTTTTCAAAAAATAAGTTCAATTAGCCGATGAAGATCACATTACTTCATCTTCCCCTGGTTAAGTGGAGGTCAGTTTAGGACGTGGTTGTAGCATCCGAATTAGGGTGTTCAGAATTCAAAAAATTCGAAATTCGACTTAATTTGATTCAATTATAAAGAATTCGATTCGATGATCAAGAATTCGAATTCGATTCAATTCGAGTTCAGTAAATCGAATACGAATCGAATACGAATTTATGATTTTAAATTCGATTTGAAATTCGAATAAAAATAATACATATTTATTATATATATAAATATAAATATATACACACCTACAACTTTAGAACATGGGCTAATATATGAATTTGACCTAAGTAATAAATGAGCCCATTACTAAGCCCAAGTCTAACTAAATCCCATAATTTAAGTCTTAACCTTAAACGAATTTATTCGAATTCGCTTCGAATTCGAGTTTCTTATACGAATTCGAATCGAATTCAAATTGAGTTTTTTATTCGAATCGAATTGGTCAGCTTTTAATCGAATTCGAATCGAATACGAATTCAGTAAAAAAAAATTATTCGAAAAAATTCTATTCGAATAATTCGAAAATTTGTTATTCGATTCGATAAACACCCCTAATCCGAATAGAGACGGATGAGAGGGGTAGAGACCATCACAATTATAAATTGCAAATCACCGAGAACATTAGTGTAACTTTAAAATTCTAAGGACCAAACTTGCAATTTATGTAAAGCAAAATGACCATGATTCGTTTAAGAGTACCCGTAGTGGCCTCGTTATCAGGCGTTTTAGGCCACCATAGCGCCGGGAACACCGCCCCCCCATGCGCTATGGTGGCGTTATGGTGGTACCCAGCTTTCAGCATAGCGAGCGTTTTCATGAGGGTTTGTGCCTTTTGACCGTTGGTAAACGGTCCAATATTAAAAAAAAAAAAACTGATTTATTTAATTTTTATCTATATATATATACTTCATCTTCTACAACATAACACACACATATACAATTCACACACACAAACAATTCATACATACACACACTCTTTACAAACCAAAAACCAAACCTATGGCAGCCTGGACGAATCAAGAGCAACTCGAGTTAGTGCGGGCGTGGATAAACGTTAAGGAGATCCCGTCAACCAATAGGCGGGCTTTTTGGCAGGATGTGTTGGTTGAGTTCAACCAAATCACGGGAACGAACCACCGTAACGTTGACCAGATCTACAGTAAGTGGCATTCTATACGAACTAACGTTGACAGGTGGCATGGAGTCCATTCAGCGACGATGCAGGCGCACCCTGGGGTTAGCGAACAGATGGCAATTCAGTTGACACACGACGCCTATCGTCAACAATACGATAGCGACTTCTCAATCACCAATCTTTTGTCGTGGTCTCTGATGCGTTTTCACTATGTTTAATTTTTAATGTTTAGGCTTTATGTTTAATGTTACGTTTTATGTTTTGTGTTCTATTTGTAATGTTTAATGTTTTAGGCTTTATGTTTAATGCGTTTTCACCAATCTTTTGTGTTTAATGTTAGTTTATTTTAAAAGATTACATAATATTTTAAATTTAAACCACATAAACACATAAAATTACAATCCTAAATTACTTATTACAAACAGAGTTCCTAATCCTAAACTACTTATTAAAACGTTACATAAACACATTACATAAAGACATTACATAAAGACATAATATAATCCTAAATTACTTATTAAAACCTAAACCTCCCACTACGGAGAGTAGTTGTCCCAGTCGAGTGTGTAGTACTCGGGGGATAGGGAACGTGAGCTGTCCCTCCCATCGGACCTTGCATCCGAGGGGAAGTAGTAGTTCTCCCCACGAGGGGAAGGCATGCTCCAAAGGCGCTCCTCCTCCTCAAGTTCCCTGAGGGCTTCCAAGTCCTCAGGAGTTGGGTCCCCATATTCACGGGGTGGGGTGGGGATAGGTTGGTGGTGGTGGGTGGGGGTATTCTGGGGGGTGGGGATAGGTTGGTGGTGGGGGGAGGGGATAGCAGCAGCAATTCGGGGGGTGGGGGCCGACACTCTCAGTCGGTCCATTTCATTAATAGCCATGGTATAATCCATGGCCCAGGCCCATTCTTCATCCGTGAAGTCATCATCGACTTCAGGATGAGGAAAGGTTGGTGGTGCCGCAGCAGGAGGAGGAGGGTGATAAATCCAATGTTGTGGAGGAGGAGGAGGAAGAGGAGGTTGTGGAGGAGGAGGAGAGGAGGTGAATGGTAGTCTCCGGGGCCGGCCCCGTCCCCGGACCCGGCGAGCATACTGCCGGACATTAGAAGGTCCGGCAGCTCCTGCTTGAAAACTGCCCATATTATTCATTGTGTTCAGGATGAGGAAAGGATGAGGAAGAGGGAAGAGGTGTGACTGAGATTTGGGAGGAGGGGGTATTTATAGGTGTGACTGAGATTTGGTGGGGGGGGGGGGAAACTTTGAAATTCAAACTTTGAAATTTAAACGTTTGGGGGGGAAAGTTTGAAATTCAAACTTTGAAGTAGGAGGGAAACTGTTTGAAATTCAAACGGTTTGGAACAGTAACCGTTTGAAATTCAAAATTTTTTTTATTAAATTTTATTTTTTAATACTAAATAATTTTTTTATTATTTTATTAATTTAATAACTTTCAGTTTAAATTTTTATTTTTATTATTATTTTTATTTTTAATGAAATATTATTAAGTATTAAATATTCTTATTTAAATAAAAAACAATAAAAAACAATCATTACCCAATCATTTATAACCCCTACATAACCCTCCTTCCCACTACACCTCTTTTTCCATAACCCCAACATAACCCCTTTTCTATTACTTTTTAATATTTTAATCCTATAACCCCAACATAACTATCCACCACTACACATACCCTAATTAACTCCATATAAAAATCTTCTAGGCTAAAATATCTTTTATGATATTTCAAACCGACAGTTGCACCGGAAAGAAAAACAATAAATATCAAAATCTGAGTCACTGAGTTGTCGGTGGCGAGTTCAGTACCATCTCTAGTTGGTGAGTCGTGATTGAAAGCATCCAATATACTACATTTACTTGATTCCGAAACCAGCCTGTTTAAAAATAATCAATTCAATGATTCATACACCCGAACCAAACCCATCTTCTCCACAGTACTCCCTTTATTATTATTACTCAATACTCAATTGATAGAGATACTTGAACACATCTACACTCACATTCCACCTTCATTGCCTTGCATTCTAAGCAAACTACACCCAATATTTTCCCTACAAAAACCACTTGCATTTTTATTAAATAACACACACTCTTCACTCTTAGTAAGTTGCATCATGTTATATATCTACTTTCTTCAATTCATATAGATCTTTGTTATTAATATTATTTGTCAGCAAATCCCTTAATTGGGTTTATTGTTTTAGTTTTCATTTGTTGTTTATAGTATCTAGTTTATTATGATTTATGTGTTTTCAAGAAACTTACATCAAATGCCTTGAAATTGAAGAAAATAGATTTATTTAGTATTGGCTTACTGGGTGTTTTTGTTTTCTTTAATTTTTATTAAAATCCCTAAAAAGATACAAACTTTGTTGATGGGTATGTTGTTTTAGTTGCTTTCAGTATCTGGGTCTTGTTCTTTCAAGCAATCTTTCCTAAATGCCTAAATATTCAAGAAAAAGGAGCTTGATTTATCATTTGCTGATTTAAGATTGTGAATTTGTGATTGATCTTAAATCCTGTGGTTTTTTTCTATATGTTATTGGGTTTATTGTTTTAGTCTATATATATATATATGTGTGTGTGTGTGTGTGTGTGTGTGTGTGTATGTGTGTGTTCTTAAGCATCTGGGTCACTCTGATTCATTTTTTTAATTTTAGATCTTTTCATCAAATGTCCAAATATTTAAGAAAATGTACTTAATATGTTACCAGATTCGTTACCGGGTATGCTGTTTTAGTTGACATGTTTTTAATGATATTGATATCCAGGTCTAAGGAACTTATGATTTATTTTTGTGTAATATATATTTTTGTTTATTTATCTTCTGCTCATTTCAGATCTGATTCAACTTATTCCTGTGTTTTTTTGGTCAAAACCCTTGAAGGAAACATTCTTTCTGCATACACATCTCTTAGTTTAGAAAATAGCGCATGAGGCGATCAGGAAAACGCCTCAGGGCCTTGAGGCGACGCTTCATGACATCTGGGTCAAAATTGGGGTTCGTAGAGGGTAATACGTAGAAACAACCATAGGGATGAGTAGATTATGAATGTTTTACATTATAAAAAGGCTGAGACGTAAAAAAAGTGAGATAGATTTAGCTTTTTATTGTACATTAGGCTTATTTGGTTGTATATAGAGCAACGCCTCACGTACATGAGGCTCTCGCTTCGTGCCTCGCGCCTTGCGTCTCGGCTTTTGAGACCTAAACGCCCCAGAGGGCCTCACGCTTTTTAAAACCAAGATACATCTCAATAATTCATGCATTTTTCCAATATATATATATATATTATTGATCTTCTTTAGCTATTTTGCTCTGTGATTCTGTTTCATCTTAGATGGATCCTAATTAATCATTGTGTGTTTTATTTTGCATATCATATCTTCATTGTATCACATTGATCTAATATTCATAGGCCCCCTTAAATAACAAAGTAAGGGATGTTAATTCATTACTGGGAATTTGTTTTATCCTCCCTTGTCTATCCAAATATGATTTAGTAAAAAGAAAGAGGAACTTCATTTCTCGCTTGATTAGTCTACCATAACTTACATGAACATGATCTGAAATATCACTGGTTACTAATATTATCTTCTTTATTTATGTTATCCCGAATCTTTTTAATTGAAATGAGCTTAATTTTAATCGGATGTTCTGCTTTTGTTTTTTTTTCTTTTTGCAGCAAAGAAGAATGGGGACAAAACATACATTTCTTTTGGTGTTAAGTGTACTGTTTGTAATAGTTTCGATCGTGAATGCTGACACTTCACCTGTATTGGTGAAAAAAGTAAAGGGAAAAAAAGTTTGTGATCAGGGTTGGGAATGCAAGGGGTGGTCACAATATTGTTGCAACCTCACAATATCACAATATTTCGATTACTATCAGTTTGAGAATCTTTTCTCAAAAAGGAATACTCCCATAGCACATGCTGTCGGTTTTTGGGATTTTAAATCTTTTATTACTGCTTCAGCCATTTACCAACCCCTAGGGTTTGGTACCACAGGCAACAAGACAACACAGATGTTGGAAGTTGCTGCTTTTCTTGCGCATGTTGGAAGTCAAACTTCTTGTAAGTTTATACTTTTATTGGTTTGACTTTTGTTCTTTATTGATGGGTATCTTTTTATGCGTATAGGTGGTAATCTTGACCCACTTACTTATGAACGGGTCAATTTGGGTTGTGTGTTATCACAAACGTGTCAAGTTGGGGGTTGTGTGTTGTCGCAACGGGTCAATTTGGGTGAAATGTGTTATTGTAAAGGGGTCAAATTAAAACTTTTAGATAAAATCTAATGGGCCAAAAAGGTTGAAAAGGTGAGAGTCACCAAAAGTCTTTTCTAGTGCATAAAAGCTTACAAATATTTTGTTTAAAGATTTAGATTATTGCTTCAATAATATTGTTTTTCATTTTCTTAATTAAAACATTATTTTTTTATTTTATTTTTTGAACGGCTTAATTAACACATTATTGATGGGGAATCTTGTTATGCATAGGGTGGTAATTTTGACCCACTCCCTTATGAATGGGTCAAAATAAATTATTTGGCTCGGGGAACGGGTCGAATGGATCGTAAGAATTTACATTCACCAAAAGTCTTTTTTTAGTGCTAACACCTTCTAATTGTTTTTATCCAAGCAGTTATTTGAATCTCTAGCTATGCATTATTTGAATCATGAAACCAACTTTCATGGGATTTTTAGTTGGAATTAGATTGGGGGAACCGTGAGTTGGTTTGATATTTTCTTGAAACATTTTTCAATGGGATAGATTTAGGGGGTGTTCGGATTTTATTTAAAAGGGTAATTGCGACTTAATCAATTCGTAATTTCTGATTATCTAGGGTCGATATATATATTTCGAGTCGGTAAATAGTTAACGTAAGAAACTTACTATTAAGACAGATGTATATTGTCTATTCTTGAACTTTAATCACTTTTTTATCTTTCCGAGTCTAAATAATCAATTTTATAAAAGACATCATAACACCCGTTAATGATAATTTATACTATTTCATGTTATGTTGCCTTTATTCCTAACTAAAAACATGAAGTCCCTATTCAAGTATAGATCTACTAATGGCATGCCGCATGTTAAACTACTAAATGAAAAATAACATGATTTTTGTTTTTGAAAATGATTTAGGTGGATATGGAGTGGCAACTGGTGGGCCAACAGCATGGGGATTATGCTACAACAAAGAAATGAGCCCTATGCAAGATTACTGTGATGATAACTACAAATACACTTACCCTTGTGCCCCTGGTGCTTTATATTTTGGTCGTGGTGCATTGCCTGTCTTTTGGTATGAACTTAGCTTCCCTAGCTTGTAAAAATATAAAAGTTTTATCTAACCTATTTTTCTTCTTACACCGCAAAATAGTTGATTCTTTAAAGTTGGAAAATATATGAGCAGGTTGGACGATGTGGTAGAGGTCAAAATGTGATTTTTTTGTATCGAGTCAAAACAGGTTTGGTTGATCTGAAGCACTTTTTGTCCGTTTTTCTAATAAATAATTAGTGTGTGAGATATGACTACAAGTATTATATTGTTCAATATTATTCTAATCTTCTGAATAAAACAATTTAGGATGTTTTACGTATTAAAAATAACATTCGGACAATGCAGATATGCATTCATAAGTAAATAGATTGAACATAACCCTTATTTCTTCTGTTTTGATCTTTTTTTTCTTCAGAACATGCAGATATGCATTTCCTGTTTTTATTCTTGATAAAACAAAACCCTAACTATTGAGTTTTTCCAGGAACTACAACTACGGATACATTGGCGATTGTATAAAAGCTGATCTTTTACACCACCCTGAATACCTTGAACAAAACGCGACTTTAGCCTTCCAAGCTGCAATCTTTCAATGGATTACCCCATTAAAGAAGGGTCAACCATCAGCTCATGATTGCATGGTTGGGTCATACAAACCTACCAAAAACGACACTGCATCTAACAGATTCCCTGGATTTGGGTGCACCATGAATATCCTATATGGCGAACGAACGTGCGGCCAAGGCGATGTTGATGACATGAACACCATCATCACACATTACTTGTATTATCTTGACTTGATGGGTCTTGGCCGTGAGTATGCTGGGGCGCACGATGTCCTCACGTGTGCTGAACAGAAGGCGTTCAACCCTTCAACCAAAGACTCGGCTTCGACTTGACCTTGGTGGGGTTAAAGTCAAACGCCATGTCAGTGTGGCTTGAATCTTGATTGAAATAAAGGTGCACTCTTTGGAATGTTTGTAGGTTCAAAATCATTATGTTTTTCTTGGTTATTATTTTATTTTGTTTTTAAAATGGGAACCACAGACACAAGTCTTTTAAAAGTTTATTTAGATTGTGTTTCTTGAGCTTGCTTCTGTATTATAAATATTGTAATGAATTTGTACAAAGTGTGTTGCTACTTATTTGTCCATTGTTTTTGTTACAAGTTGCTCCCTTCAACTTACTTCTTAGGTTAGGTACTCTGCATTTTAAGATTAGTATTCACAAAAGTTGAAGAAAAATAATAATTACATCAAAAGATATCAAGTATTTTAAAAGTTTGGTTGCTGCTCAGAGTATGCAAAATATAAATTTATACTGTATATTTAATAAAAAACTAGACGTGTTTCCTATTAAGATTCATTTAATAAATGAGCTCGATCCCAAGCTTCACATACTGAGCTCGAGTCAGCAAGCGAGCCTAAACGAACCTTTTATTTATATAATTTTTATTTTTATATTTATAATATAATTATATAATAGCTATGACAAAATAGTTAAATAATATATATTATATTTTATAAATTTAAATATGTAGTAAATAATCATAAAAATATATAAATAAAATAAGGAAAATTGGATTGTAATAATCCCACTTTTGTGTTGTTAGCCAATAATAATCTCACCTAAGTTTATTCTTCCAACTAGTCCAACCTTTTAATTTATTTTTTCTCATTACACCCGTCGTTAAGTCACACTCCGAAACCATAAGTAAATAGTTAAATATTTAAAAGCAATTTAAGTGTTCATAATCCCATGACACTACATGATGCATGCCCTACTCGTGCTCCATACCTAGTTACCTGCAAAAGCATGCTAACGTGTATCAACATAAAGTCGGTGAGTTCACAGTTTGGATAACAAGTATAAAGTAATCGTAAGCGTAGGTCTCCCAGACCCAAATGTTCAAGTGTTATCAGTTTAATCATGTCAGGGGTAGCTAACCCACTTATTGCAACTAAACAGGAGATTATTGGGAACCTTCAGAAATGTGTTAACATAAGTTAAACTACCTTAGGAACTAGTGTCTATCAACACTAGCATAACATATGTGGTCAGATGCCCATGCTCCCAGCATCGCAAACATGAGGTCAGTGGCGAAGCTTGACCCGAAGGTTCGGGGGGTCGGAAGTCACCGGGGGTTCGGAAGTCACTGGTTTCGGGGGGTCGAAAACCAGTTTCGGGGGGTCGAAACCCTATATTTTCAAAATTTTCTATACGGATACTATATAATCGGAACTTCTGCGCGAAAATCCGGGGGGGTCGGCCGCCCCTCCCCGCCCCTACAAACCTTCGCCACTGCATGAGGTTGCTGCACAACCTAATAGCGGTATCAACTAATACCCCGTTCGCCTCCAGCGATTAACCCAATAATATGTAAGGACTTTAAGTGATAGAGTGTTTAGTTCACAAAGGACCAATAATTTTTAAACTGATCAAAGCGCAATCCACCCGAAGATTCGTAACGGACTCTCCTAAAGAGTCAATGTTCAAGTAGTCCCGAACCGGACTAGAAAACGTTTACCAAAGTTGTCTCACCCTAAGACGCATGACTTTGAGAAAAAGTAGTGAAACTCACCTTAGTATGCAAGCAAGTAAATCCAAACTCCAAAGTATGGTGTGCTACCGACTCCCTAGTACATGTGTCACTAAGTGAGTATATGTGTAATACCATTACACCATATAACCTGTTTGTCCAAGACGTTTAAATGTTCAAAATCATGTAAGTGACACCTAGTGATTCTACATGCATAAGTAAACCCTACGGACCCGTTGGTGAATATGTTGGTTATCATTAGTTTTACACTTCATATGCATCTCATATAAGTGTCCCTTCAAGTTCATGTCAATTACATACCACATAAGACCTCAAATAAATTAAAAGGTTGGAGACTTAACATTGTTAAATGGGAAGATCATGAGAAAAGCTCTTTGACTGTTTGATTTACGAGAATAGCCCCGGAGACGTCTCTTTGGAGACGGTTCACGTTTCCCAAGCCGTCTGAGGCGTCTCTCGAGACGTCTTGGTTCCCAGCCAATAAAACAACAACACGTCTCCAAATGACGTCTTCGGATTCGTCTCGTGAGTCCCGAGACGTCTCGGGTGTCTTATTCGACGGTTCAGTTTTCCACGTCCCCCGTGATTCCCGAGACGTCTCCTCCCTATATATACCATACCTCCGTCCCATTCTCCGTCTCTAACTCCATCCGACTCCTCCTCTACCACCACCCTAAAACCGTCTCCTTCATTTACTTCGGATCGATTTTTTTCGGTTCGGATATCAGACCGGATTTCAGATTTTTCCGGATTTCAGATGTAAACAGACAATAGAACATAGTAAAAGAGTTAAATGCCAATTTAGTCCCTGAGGTTTGTTAAAAATTGCCACTTTCATCCAAATCTTTTTTTTTATCAATTTAGTCCCTGTGATTTCATTTTTTTGTCATTTTAGTCCCTGTGGAATGTGGATTAACAAGATTTGGATGAAAGTGACAATTTTTGACAAACCTCAGAGACTAAAATGACAAAAAAATAAAACCACAAGGACTAAACTGACAAAAAATAAAGATTTGGATGAAAGTGACAATTTTTGACAAACATCAGAAACTAAATTGACAATTAACTCTAGTAAAAATGAAAATTTTATTCCGGGCCAATCTTATGTGTGGACCATTGCATATATGGCCCACAATTGGTATCCTTATAAGAAAACCCTAAAGCTGAAATATTAATAACCATCTCCAACCAAGATCACAATCGAAGCGAAAAAGTTAGCCGGCATGATTCCTTCCGAAATCCAAGAGGAAATCATCAAAAGGGTTCTTCATGTGAAGTGTTTAATTCGGTTCAGATCAGTTTCAAAACAATGGAAGTCTCTGATAGATAGCTCTGATTTCATCACTCATCACAGCATCAACCAGGCTCAGCCACGCCATCTACTGGTAAGCTACACGGAAACAGATAATGCTGAGGTCAAATATGTTTCAATTTCTGATGATGATAGTTTTCCGCAGCACAAGTGTTGTTCAGCTGCTATTCCTCCGAGTGTTAAACTAGTTAACAGTGTGTTAATGCTTGGTTGCTCTCACGGGTTGGTGTGCTTGGGAGGTTGTACTCCAGATCCAGTGAACAAAGTCTTTGTTGTTTGGAATCCGTCAATTAGGAAATCCGTTGGTATAGTGTTGCCTTCTGGAAGTGGAATTTGTGTTTTTGTTTTTGGTTTTGGTGTTTGTCCTAAAACTAATGACCCTAAGATTGTCCAGATTCCTCGTTTTATCGGTGGTTACGAGGAGGCCGAGGCCATGGCCGAGGCCAAGGCTATGGTTTTCTCATTAAGCTCTGGGAGGGGTTGGAGAACCATACCAATGAATCTGCCTCGTAAATTAATTATATTTCCACATTCTCCGGTAGTTATAGGTGGAGTTATGCATTGGGTTGCTCATGACGACTTTAAACCAACTGATGATGTCCATTTTCGTAGGATTATTTCGTTTGATTTGACAAGTGAAGAATTTGGAGAGGTGGACCTTCCTGATAGTTTAGCACGCCTACACCGCTCTAGAAGTCTGGCCATATCCAAGCTCAAACAGTCTCTTGTTCTGCTTGATTATTATTACTCTACAGGTGATGCAGGGAAACCAGCTTGTGACGTATGGATGATGTTGAAAAATGGTGCTAAAAATATTTCGTTTACAAAACTATTCAGTGTTAACGCTAGGCCTGGTAGTATAATTGGATTTAGCAAGAATGGGCTGCCGATAATGTATCAGCCGCATAGACATTATGGTGAACTTGAAGTTTGTGAACCTGGCTCAGAACACATGAATGGTCTTGGGATTTATGGTTGCGACTTCTTCAACGTGGCCTCTTACACAGAATCCTTGTTTCTCCTTAATCACTCCGATTCTATCATTCAGTGACGACCACAATGATTTGTGTTTTATCCCAGTTTTTATTATTTTCTAGTTTTGTTTCTTATTAAAAAAAACATATGAAATTTGTTAGTGAAAAAACCTTGAGTACTCGTTATATGGGTTGGTAGTATCTGATACAATGCATTGTTTATGTACCCGAGATCTCTTGAGCAGTTTAGAACGTTGTGAGATTGGTTTTATTATCGTTTTACATTCAATTATAGATATTTTTATCTGTCATCTAGTTCGAGTCGGGTCACATGAAAAAATATCATACAAAGCTCAAATATCATACGAAGTATGAAATACATAATAAAAAGGGGAAATGGAATTAAATAATCAAACTTTAGGGTATTGGAAGATAATAATTCTAACTTCAAAGTTGTAAGGCAACAGTCTCAACTTGACCTGTATTTTACTCCATTGAACCAAAACTAACTGGGGTTAGTTTTTAACAGACCCAATTAGTTTTCTGGCTAAAAATGTAACTTTTAAAAGATCAAGGACCATTTCTGCCCATTAGTCAAACTTTTTAAACAAACCCATTTCCTTCTCCGGTGACCGGCGCTCTCCTCTGGCGACCACCCCTCCACCTCCGGTGACCACCTCTCCTTTTCCGGCGACCACCCCTCCACCGCCGGTGTGGTCACAGGAGAAGGAGGGTGGTCGCCGGAGGTGGAGGGGTGGTCGCCGGAGGAGAGCACCTGTCACCGGAGAAGGAAATGGGTTTGTTTAAAAAGTTTGACAAATGGGCATAAATGGTCTTTGATTTTTTTTAAAAGATAGATTTTTAGCCAGAAAATTAACTAGGTCTGTCAAAAACTAACCCAGTTAGTTTTGATCAAATGAAATAAAATACAAGACAAGTTGGGACTATTGTCTTACAACTTTTAAGTTAAGATTATTGCCTTTTGGAGTTATGAATTCAAGTTTTCTTTTTAAATATCTTATTTATAACAATTTGATTTATTATGAAAGGGCAAAAGTAAATTAGGATGACAAGTAGACGGACAATAAGTTGCACCGTCATCTCTTATAAACGAAAAGTTAAACTCAAAACAACCAACAAGTTCCATGTATATGACTAATCAAGTAATCAATATTCAATCTGAAGTTCTAAACGGTTAAACTTGAAATAATCAAAATATCAAAAGACTAAACATGCTATGCAATCTTACGTCACATTCAAATTACAGAACATGAATAAACAGAAGAATCATGACACCCAACTCCCCAGTAATAAGTAGACACCAAAAAACATAGCTGAAATCAAGGTGGTTCAAAATTTCAGTTTTGTTGGAAAGGGGTGATCGGGTTAGTCTCAGAGGAGCAATGACGTAGTTAGACGACAACTGACAAACAGCGAATTTGTAGGGGAGGGTTTGAATCATTTTTATCAGTCTAATCCGCGCAACCTTAAATATTCGCAACATATCATGCGGATCCAACACAAATTTGTTCATTTCACAAAACAGTCAAACATAAAAGAACATAACTACCAAATGCATTACTAATTGGATTTCAAAATCTGAAGGTGATTTCTTCTACTGGCGCCGCACATGGAGAACGAAAAAGGATTATTAAAATCTCTGATTTTTCATCCTCATCAAACTTACAACCTGAGAATATGCTCACCTTCTTTAGTACAGGAGACTTGGCCAATATAAGCCTCACATAATCCAACTCATGCTCTGCGTCCCTAAACCTTCGAATCTCAAATTCGTTCAGATGCTCCAACGTAATATCTGAATAATCTTCAAGTGTAAAGGATTCCAGTTCATCTTCGTCAAGCCAATATTCTTCATACATCTACATGACAAAGTATCGTGTGTGACTGTGAGTGTACTTTGAGATAAGAATCAAAACAAGTAGAATACAACATACAGTCTTGTTACTTACCACTAGCTTAAGCTTCTCCAAGTTTGGGGAGCTTCTAACCAAAAGAGTAAGAAAAGGTAACCCATATATGTGACTAAAGCATACACCATCCATACACAAGTATTTCAAATGGACCAATGCTATAGGTAGCTCTTTCGGAAGTCTCTCTGGAAAGAAACACTTGAACCATATCCAAAACAAAGATTAGTGATAACCAATACGCAAACAAAAGTCTAATCAAGTATATAGAGAGATAAAATTACCGTAATGATGGTAAACTCAATAGAGAGATATTCAATCACAGGTAAACACTTGAATAGATCAGCAATGGGTGTACGCCCCACTCTCAGAGATAGTTGCACCGCCACTATCCTGCAAAAATTTCCAAATAACTTACGAAAAATCTTGAGAAACAGAACTGGCATTTTAATATATAATTTAATTACATAAACTTACAAGCGTCAATCTCTTAAGTAACGGACAGCTTGATAAAAGACGCAGAAGTGTCGAGTCATAAGCCGATAGATTTTTCAAATACAAGGTTGTAAGGCAACCGAATTCATTGAATGAACGCTCATGGTAAAGGGCACAATCACGGAGATACAAATCCGTTAACTGGCGTAGCGAGAAGAGCGAAATGGGTAACACATAGCCCTCATAGCCATCACCAGTAATATCAAGGTTTAATATCTTGAGAGTATTTTTCTTCGACAAATGAAGCAGTATATGGTCAATCTCAACACCGGAATCATCTACTTCCACATCAAGGGTGAACTCATGGATCGGACCCTCGTGTATTAACAGAACCTGGTATATAGCATTGAAAAATTTACCTTTGTTGGCCGCCTTCATCCGTTTACTTGGTTTGTTAGAAACAGACAGGTCATCCCTATCAGTTGACACTCGAAACTTATTCTCGATAAACACGAGTTTAGGGATTGTGGTCCAATGGTACCTCCATTCCCTAGAGAGGATGCTTGTCCTTGCTGCCTCTTGAATGGGCAGTAAACATAAAATGGTTTCTATTATACCTAAAGGAAGCTTGCTAATTCTATCCATCTTATTAGCTGCAAAATTAGATACTTTGTTTAATACGCATACAAAATAAAAGCAAAAATTGCAATAAAATAAAACGAATTAATTAGGTTAGTGACTGTATTAAGGAAAATTAATGCAAACATTTGTTTAAAGTATTGAAGTAAAATTACCCAAAGGAAGTAATAATCAACAAAGTAAATTAATGGTTATGAGAAGTAATCGAAATGAAAAGAAAATACCTAAATATGACATATGTTATTTGATGAGCAGACGATAAACGAGCAGAAGCATATACCGAATAGGGTTAGAATTATGTTACAGGAGATTCAAAAGAATTTTGGTGGTTATAGATGGTGGATTTATGGGTAACTGCTAGAGGGTCTCCTGTGTTGTTGAAAGAAATAAAATAAAATAAAAATAAACAAAACAAATATGGGTTGTGTTTGTGACCTCCTAACCATCCGGCCATTTTTTTGATGGTGTGTTCTGACCGTAACTAATTATTAATCGAAATTATAATCGGTTAATAACTGATTGAGGAGTAATCGATTAGTGGTTATTTTTAATCGTAGTTTACTAACCGGTTAGAGATTTTTTTTAGTAATTCTAAAAACAATTAAAACCTATAATGGGAAACACTCTAAAGGTTGATGATTCGTATATGCATAATCTTATAAGGGCCAAGGTAGGGAATGGGAAAATGGTTCGATTTTTGCTGGATGTGTGGGTAGGCGACATCAGTGGCGAAGCTTGACCCGAGATTTCGGGGGGTCGAAAGTCACTGGGGGTCGGAAATCACCAGTTTCGGGGGGTCGAAAACCAGTTTCGGGGGGGTCGAAACCGTAATATACTAAAAAAAATATACGAATACTATATAATCGGAACTTCTGAGCAACAATTCGGGGGGTCAGCCGCCCCTCCCCGCCCCTTAAAAGCTACGCCAGTGGGCCGACATAGCTTTAAAACATAAGATGGCCGAACTTGTATAGATTAGAAGAGAATAAAAGATGCTGGGCTGCGGAGAGGTTGATGGTCTCGGTTCAAATCTCGTATTGAGTTGCAGAGTGGGTAAACAGAGTGCAATCAAGTGAAGAACAGTTAAGAGTGGCAGGAATGGCTTTGGAATGCCGCGGACGTGAAGGTTTCAGAGTCAAATAAAGTTGGTTTTGGCTGGTGGCAAATCTAAAGTCTTCTCTGTCAAATCGGTTAAGAAGGTTATACAAGATGGGGCTGATTATGGTAATAATTATGTTATGAAATGGGTCTCGTGGGTACCGCTAAAGTGTAATATTATGATTTGGAGGGCAGAGATAAATAGGTTGCCGACCACAATGGAGCTTGAGAAGAGAATTGTGAACATAGAAAATAAGGGTGTGTCTTGTGCGATAGTTGTGATGAGTCGGTCATGCACATTCCCTCGGCGTGCTGCATAACTTCTAAAGTGTGGGAAGGCTAGGGAGATGGTGCGGGTTGGAGCCGATATATGTGTTCGATGTTAGAAACTTTTTGGAGGTGTACAAAACGGCCACGGGAGGAAAAATGGGGAAGAAGATTGTGCATGGGGTGATTATAGTTACGTTGTGGAGTATTTGGAAAGCGAGAAACGAGAGAATAGGTCAAGATTTAAAAAATTGTTTGGAAAGATTGGTGTAAGTCTCTGTTGTAAGGGTGTTTTTGCCGCCGGTCTTTGCTTTGAGAACTCATTGGTATTTGTTGAATGAAAGTTAAGTTTCAAAAAAAAAAAAAAAAAAAAAAAAAAAAAAAACTTTTAAATTGGCATGTTTATTCTCTTCAATTTACTCGTTAGTTATGTTATGTACCACTTTCCTTGCTTAGAGTACAAGTCCTAGATTCCTCATGTGAAGCCATGCACTCACTGGACTTTGTCAACTTAATTATTTTGTTTTGTTTTATTAGTTTGGTTAGTTAGTTTACTTCGTGGGTGCCATGTGCACATCTTTTCCTTTTAGGTAGTGGGGTCAGTAGTGGGTCTATGTAGTGGTCAAGTAAGTGAGTCACTTCTTTCATGTTTTATATACGTATGGTATGGTAGTGGGTAGGTTACTAGAAAGGCTATATAAACAATATTTGTAAGTCTTTTGAATTATGAATGAAAATATTGAAAGTCTATATTCTCCCTAGATGTTCTTCTGGTCCTCTTGAATCCCCCATTCTTTGAGCTTTACCCACTCAACTCAACGGTTACTTATCCGATTGGTACTCAACAGTGGTATCAAATTTCTAACAAGTGATAAGTGCTTATTTTTCCATTGATATGATACCAAATGCTTTTTCATTCCCAATCACAAGCTTGCCACTTGCACAAGTTAAATTGTTTGCACTAAGACCCGAAAGACATAACATTTTAACAATTCAAGATACAAAAGATCATCTATCTCAAAAACCCGTATCAAACTGAAACAAACTTGCTCATTTCGTTTAACAGTCAATAAAGAACAAAACCACTAAATGCATGACTCATTGGACTAAAACTTCCCGACGGTGATTTTTACCACAGGCGATGCGCAAGGGGAACATAAAAGGATTTTTAAAATCTCTGATTCTAACGAGCTTCACATGTCAGGCTTGAGTTCGGGCTCGATAAATAGACGAACTTTGTTTGAGGCTCAAGCTCGGTTTGGGCTCGATAAGGCTTGGCTCGTTTTGAGCTTTTTATCGAGCGATCTCAAGTAGTTCGCAAGCAGCTCGGCTCAGCTCGTTTCCACAGTTAGTTTCTCCCGATACTCTTTACCCTTTGCCTTCAAAGGTAGCTCTACTTTATGATAAAGTCGTTTATAGATTAAATTTTTTTTTATCTATGTTAATTTTTTTTAAGAAAGATGGAAAATTTTATTTGAATCAACCTAATCTATACTATCTATAATACATTTCACAAGAACCTCTTAAAATTTAAGTTTTACAAGTATAATTGCTTAGAGTACAACACACAATGCACATATTAACTACTTTTGGCAAATATGTCTTTTATACAATACTTCCGATGCCAAAGAGCCAAAAGTATCAAAGGCTGAGGGGACAAAAAACATGTTGATTATCCTCACATGCTTTGACATGCTTCTCGACTTTCTTGGACTCTGCTTTTCGCATCGTCTGCCTGACCACAACCATGGGCGGAGGTATATGCTTTGTGATGTAGTCCGAGACAGCAGTCTTTTTTCAGTTGTATATATACATGTATACATAGTTTTTCGAGTGAAATCAATGTTTTTTTAATGGTGACTACATTAGACCCAATCCAGTTCCAGTTAAATGAGCGCAACTCTAATTTTTAAGTAAATAAAAATATAATCTTTTACAAGCTCACTTCACTATTTAGCCCATTAGGGGGGAATGGTCGCTTATAGGATTCACTTTTCACTTAATTGATTTCAAGCAATCATGCACTGCCACATCACTTCACTGATACACTTTTTTTTTGAGGCAACACTACATTGATTCTTTTATTTACACGGTTTTCAGATTTCTCATAAACCGTCCTACCAACACGGTCAAAAATAATTATGTGCATTAAAATCGGTTTCATCTAACCGTCAGAAATATTGAATTTCACATGCAATACGGTTGAGATTTTTTTGTATATAAACCATTATACCACGGTGGTGAAAACCTCTGTTGTAAAACAAGGTCTCGAAAGCCGAGTACTCCCCGAGTAATCGCTACAAGGTAGGTTGCCGAGGACCGAGTACTCTACGCCTAGGCCGAGTACTCCCCGAGTACTCTCCGACTAGGCCGAGAACTCCCGAGTACTCCCGACTCCGACTAGGGAGCGCCTAGCGACTTTTGCAACCATGGTGAAAACACAGTTCAACATCAACAAAACCCACACCTTCAAAATGGCTCGCTGGACCGAAAATGAAGAAATGACTCTGGTCGTATGCGTTAAAAACGCACAAAATGATCAATCCTTGCAACGCCAACCTCCTAGGGGCTCAGGGGGCTCATAAGACCATCGAATTTATATTATGTTTTTTTTTAATTTTTAATGATGATGTTTTTTTTTTATTGTATAATAATTTTATTATGTTATCAACCTTACTTGACTCGAATCGTCAAACCGATCCACCCAAAAATATTTATGTCCGTTTCTACAAAATTAGAATGTCTAAAATAGTGACACCATTGGAAAAAATTTCTGAATCCGCCACTGACCACAACCCCAAGATTTATAGGTAGGGTCGGGTGAGGTAACGAGACTGGGTCAAAACGGGTAGTTTCAAAATCTGGTTAGTTCGGGCCATAACACTATAACAGGTTTTGACCAAATAGGTATTTGTAGGGGTGCAAACGAACCGAGCCGCTCGCGAGCTACTCGAACTCGGCTCGGTAAAAAGCTCGAAACGAGTCGAGCCTTGTCGAGCTCGAGCCGAGCTTGAGCCTAAAACAAAGATCGTTTATGTATCGAGCTCAAGCTCGAGCCTGGCGTATGAAACTCGTTAGGCTCGTCGAGCCTTATCGAGCCTATGTATAATATTAGTTTTTTAATATTTAATCATATTTACCCCTCGTTTAAAGTTGTTAAGTTAACGAGCCTGAGCTCAAGCTTCACTTATCGAGCTCACGAGCCTAAACAAATTATTATTTATATTATTTTTATTTAATAAATTTACTAATAGATAACAAACGAGCCGAGCCCGAGCCGAGCTCGAGCTTAAGAAATTACTAACGAGCCGAGCTCGAGCTTTGAAAACAAAGCTCGAATCGAGTCGAGCTCGAGCCCGAGCTCTTATAAGTTAATCGAGCTCGAGCTCGAGCCTGATCAAGCTCGGGCTCGGCTCGTTTGCACCCCTAGGTATTTGTCATGCCAAATTTGATCACGAAAGGTGGATCTAAATGGTAAGTTGTAGAAAAAAGTATTGTTGATGAATACAATGCTTCAATTTTACCGGTTAGGCCTGTAAACGAACCGAACGAACACGAACACATTTTTGTGTTCGTGTTCGTTCATTAAGAAATTTGTCGTGTTCTTGTTCGTTTATGTTCGTTCATTTAAAACCTAAACGAACAGTTCATGAACATAAACGAACATTAATGAACACAAACAAAAACAAGTTTTATAATGATTCATCACAATTCAACCAAATCTAATACTCACAATGCGACCAAAACAAAATCTAAATTAGTAGGGTTGCGGAGTGTGGAGAAGAAGAGAGGTGGGGCTGTGAAGTGTGAAGAGCGGCTGATATGTCTAGAATGTTAGGGTTAGGATTAAATTTTAGAACATATCAAATATATTGTATATAATATAATATGAATTAAGGTTACTTAACCAAAGGAAATAAATAATAAAAATAAAATAAAGTTTAATTAAACGAACAGAAATAAACGAACATAAATGAACGAACAAAATGTGTGTTTATGTTCGTTCGTTTAATTAAACGAACAAAAAAATTGTGTTCGTGTTCGTTCATTTAATTAAATAAACAAACATAAACGAACTTCCCGCCGAACAGTTCATGAACGTTCGGTTCGTTTACAGGCCTATTACCGGTTATTTAACGGTTCTATCTTCCATCACCAAATCAACTCAAGAGATACGAAGTATGCTAATGGTGGTTGAATGTTAGCATCCGTGATACATCTAAAGACTTGTATCACCAAAGCAATTCAAGAGATGTGAAGAATGCTAATGGTGGATTGGTTGTTGAATGTGCATCGGTGACCGATGGAAAGACGTGTAGGTTATTGTCCATTGATTTTGTTACAAGTTATGATCTTCAATTTACTTGTTTACTTACTCTTCATTGAGTTTAAGTACTGCATAATAATTAGCATGATAATGTAACCGGCGATTAAATCTCTAGCAAATGATAAGTATGCTAGCCAGGCTTATTTTTTCAATGGTTATAGTAAATATCATATGCCTTCTCATTACCGAGCACAATTTCATGACCCGAAAAGCATCACCATTTTAACAAATTCAAGACGCAAAAGATCATCTATCTCAAAACCTCATCGGAACAAAACAAACGCGTTCATTTAACTAAAGACAACAGAAAACAAAACATAACCATCAAATGCACAACTAAGTGAGAATTTGAATTATTTGACCATGATTTCTACCACAGGTGATGCGCGTGGAGAAAGACGAAGGATTTTTAAAATCTCTGGTTTTTCATCTACATCAAATAAACGATAAGTGAAAATGCTCACTCTCTTTAACACGGGTGACCTGGCCAATATAAGTTGCGCAAAATCCAACTCATTCTCTTGGTCGCCAAAATCTTGAACTCGAGTTCTTTCAGATGCTCCAACATAACATCTGAATAATCATCGAGTGTAAAAGAGCCAATCTCTTCATCCTCAAGCCAATTTGTATTATAAAACTACATGATGAAGTGTCTTGGGTGAGAATATGTTAAGAATCGAAACAAGTCGAATACTAAAAAATATTGTTTGCTTGATATAATGGAAGTCGAATACAACATAAAATTCTGTTATTTACCTTTAGCTTAAGTTTCTCCAGATTCGGGGAGCTTCTAATCAGAAGAGCAAGTAATGGTAACCCATCTATGTGATTAAAGCAAAACTTATCAATACACAAGTATTTCAAGTGGACTAGTGTTGTTGGGAGCTCTTTCAAATGTCTCTCTAGATCAAAAGACTTGCACCATAGCAAAAACAATAATTAGTAATAACGAATAAGCAGACCGGAGTATAATCAAGCCTATAATATTAAGGAATAATGGAAATAAATAATCCCAACTATTGACTATTAGCCAATAACAGTCCCAACTACGAAAATTACCAATAGTGGTCCTAACTTTCGACATATTGGAATATAATGGACCCAAACTAACGGCGTTAGTGTGGTGCTGACGTGGCATGCCACGTAGGATCATTTTGCCACCTAGGATGCCACGTCAGCATCACACTAACGGAGTTAGACCTCCGTTAGTTTGGGTCCATTATATTCCAATATGTCGAAAGTTGGGACCAATATTGGTAATTTTCGTAGTTGGGTCTATTAGTGGCCAATAGTCAATAGTTGGATTATTTATTTCCATTATCCCTAATATTAATACCATGGGATAAAATTACCCAAACAATGAAAAGATCAACATAAAGATATTCAATCAAAGGTAAACACTTGAACAGATCAGCAATGGTTCCACTACCCTCGATAACCGAACATTCACAATTCTGCAAAAATAACAATATTCAGATAATTTATGGAAGACCATGGGAGTTAAGAACATACAAGATACTTTAGTTATTAAGAACATACAAGAGTCAATCTCTTAAGTAATGGACAGCTTGATAAAAGACGCAGAAGTATTTCTGTATCCGTCCATACAGTTCCCAAATGTAAGGTTGTAAGGCAACCAAATTCATCAAATGGGCGCTCTTGGTAAAGAGCACAATCATTGAGATACATATCCGTTAATTGGTGTAAAGAGAAGAGAGAAATGGGCAACCTATCAGCTCCCGCATTAAAGTCGAGTTTTAATATCTTGAGATAATCTTTCTTCAACAAATGAAGTATCATATGGTCAATCTCAATAGAGAAGGCATCGACTTTTATAGAAAGGGTGAACTCACGGATCGGACCCTCGTGTATTAACAGAACCTGGTATATAGCATTGAAAATTTTACTCCTTTTGGTCATTCTTTCCTTTTCACTTGGTCTGTTAGATGTTTGCTCCAAAACAGACGGCTGAGCCTGAGCCTGAGCCCTATCAGTCGATACTTGAAACGCATCCTCATCAAAGACAAGTTTAGGGATTTTGGTCCAGCGGTGCCTCCATTCCTTAGAGAGGATGCTTGTCCTTGCTGCCTCTTGAATGGGTAGGAGACATAAGATGGTTTCTATAATGCCTATAGGAAGCTTGCTGATTACATCCATCTTAGCTGCAAAATTAGCTACTATGGAAATCTGTTTAGTCTACACACAAACGAATGAAACGTATATGATAACGAATAAAGAAAGTCAATTTCAATCAACAAAAACCGAAGAAAATGAAATGAAATGAAAGTGAACCTAATAGGGTTGGTGAGTATATCAAAGAGAAAATTAATGCAAAATCACCCAAATCAAGTAATGAACAATATCCTATAAGGTTAATGAGAAGTGATGAGAATATAAAAAGAAAAATACCTTGTAGTTGTGTTGCTCAACTGAAATGAAATGGGTTATGTTATTTGATAAGCAAACAGGCGACTAACGAACCAGCCGCCACCAGCAACGACAACAACTGTGATACCCCGAAAATTCAGGTTCTCACTTTAACTAAACTCTAGTTACATTTCCTTGCATTATACTTAACTAGGGTTAGTTAGATAAGACATACGTGCATGGTTGTGAGTCAATGTGTGATTGCATGATTAGTGAACCTCGGACGTTGGTGAAAAACAAACTTATGTGAAAACCATACGTGATTATGTGAACCTAAACCGAACACGTTAATAGAAATCATTAAAAGTGGAGCATGAGGTTGATTAGGGTCTTAATGCATGGGGTTACACTTGTTACGGTCCGAAATAACGAAAACGTCGAAGGATAACGCGTCGGGAGACGAAACGAGGCAAGAGCGCGCCACCCGGTCCTGTGAGCGGCCGCTCACAGGCACCGAGCGGCCGCTCAATGAGACCTGACGGGTCTAAACCGCCTCAAACTTATATTTAAGCATCCTTAACTCCCATGCAACCCCCATACTCAACCCTAATCGCCCCCTTACTGCCCCACACGAATATTTCACTCAAACAACCTCTGCTAAGGCTCAAGATCATCAATTGGGAGGCTCCAAGGCGCGCGATTGATCGATTGGGAGAGCTAAGGGTATATTTTACGATTTCTTATGTTTCTATCTTGTGTTTTCATTAATAAAAATCATATAATAAGTTTGTCCAGGTCTGAATGGGTTTATAAAACATTAAAGCATGAATCTTTTTGAAGATTAAATGGATTAAACATACTCATAAACGCTTAGTAACATCGTAGGATACTTGTTGCGCAAGTAATTGGTGTTTTGATTCTTAAAGCTTTGATCTTGACATGTTTAATCATAGAATCTGATGAAATAGGTATTAGGAATGTTTTGTGTTGATGATTGATGAATGTTAATAGTTTTTGTGCACACGGTAGGCGATTAAAGTATGATTTAGGCGAAACTAAAATCTGGACAGAATGGTTAGTCAAATTTGTAGGAGCTGTAACACGGCTCTAACATAATAATTTTAGTGTCTTCTTGGCATGGTTAGGTCACACCTGGTCTTAGCTTTTCATAATGGGTAAAATCATGTATTTTGGACGTCGGATGAGTCGTTTTTGGAATTTTAATTGATTAGGGGTCATATCAGATTTTCGGATTTGCAAATTGGGCTAACTTTAAATGGTCATAACTTGAGATTTACAAGGAGTTAGGTTATGAAATTTTTACAGTAGGTCAATACTGGAAAAATAGAGCTTTTCCAAGTGGATTCATCTCGTTTGGATGAATACACAATTTTTAAGAATTTTCCTACTAAACTGACCTGTTGTGGAAATTTTCTGAACACTGCTGTGTTGTACGAATTTTTATAATTTTTGTGTTTGGAATTAAGACAAAACAAAAATAGGTATTGCCAAGTGAATCCCAAAGATAATTCAGTAAAAATTTGGGAGGATAACTCACTGGTTTACTATTTTAAATAAATTCGTTTTGATGGCGCACAATCTGTCCTGAAAACACAGATTGTGTATTATGTGCTTATGTGATTACTTGAGGTCTTAGATGATCTAAAATTGACATATAACGGAAGTACACATGTTTACGACACATACGGGCTGTAGAAACTAATTATAACCAACTCATTCACCAACGAGTCCGTAGGGTTTACTATTGCATGTAGAATCACTAGGCGTCGCATACACACTTTTGAATATTTAAAACGCCTTGGACAAACGAGTTATATGGTGTAATGATGTTACGCCTATACTCACGTAGTGACACTGTTATTAGGGTGTCGGTAGCATATAATACTTGCTGTTCGGATTCTTTGCTTACGCGATAAGGTGAGTTTCACTACTTTTTCTCAAAGCATGCGTCTCGGGTTGAGACTACATTGGTAACGTTTTCTAGTCTGTATTGAGACAACTTTCTTTTACACATCCCGGGTTTGGGGTGCATGGTTCACGTGGTGAATCTATTTTTACTAATTCATATATATGTCCTTGATGAACTAAACCAAACACATCTTTTAAGTCCTTCAAAATACCGAATCAATTGCCGGTTGGGCAAACGGGTTAATTAGTTGATAGCGCTATTAGGTCTAACAAACCTCACATCGTGCTGGGAGCACGGATGTGAACTATTAGCTTCAAACATAATCATTGTCGATGGACAATGATGCAAGGCATCTTTATCCCGGTTATGGGAACTTGTTCATTAGTAGTTCGGTATTCGCCGGTTTTAGTTATCATGAGTGGGCTAGCTACCCCTGACATTTGAATTAGCTATTGTTTACAGGGTCTGAGAGACCAACGTTGTACACTTGACTTTTGGGGTTTTGAGAACCTACGTTATTATTTACATCGCTTACTTATATTGTGAACTCACCGACTTTATGTTGACACATTTTAGCATGCTTTGCAGGTCCTTAGGTACGGAGCACGATTTAGGGCATGCATCATTTGTGTCTTGGGTTACGAATATTTATTGTTTCGTACTTCTAAACTTTGGTTTTGGGCGCGTTGTCTTGCGCAAACTTTTGCAAATGTTTTACTCTGTTTACGCTTCCGCATTACTTTAACTTGCTTGATTAAACTTTGAAACTTTTTCTTAAAAACGAACTAAATGGTTTGAGCATTTAGAGTCGTTCATGATACTTATGGCTATGGGTCCTGGTTTGTCATGCACCTCGCGGTAAAACTCCGCAGTGGAAATTTGAGGGTGTGACAACAACGACGAGAAGAAGCATACACCAGTGACCAGAATAAGGTTAGGGCTCAAACACTAGTGCTTCCTGTCCTATGTCCGTTTTCTAGTTTTCTTTTTTTCTTTTTCCTTTTTTATAAAGGGTAAATCTTTTTCCTCTTTAAGTACATCTATCTTTGTTTTTTTTTTTTGTTTTTTTTATCTCAATCCCACATTTGAAATATTAAGACCTTTATCATCACACCACAAGAGTGCATGTTCGTTTTTCTAGTTTATTTTTTTTTATTATGAAACACCAACACGCCTCTACTATAAAAGACTTTTTCTTTTCCTTTAAATATAAAATAAACATTTTAATTAAAAATATTTAATCAAATTTTTCTTTGATTGTGGTATAAGACTATGTGGTATACCCCTCATCATCCACCTCAGCGTCACATTATACTCATTTTTCCTTCTCCATTTTCCTCATTTAGGGGGTGTACTCCCCCTTTCCCCTCCTCCCTTTGACTGTCAACAAGAAAAAGAAAACACAAGATCGGGGAGCTCGATTGGTGTTTCCTGTTTGTACCGATCCCAACTCGGGGCCGAGGGAAGGGGGTGTTTCCGTCAGTGACACCGACCCACCTCAACTCCCCGAGCGCCTTATCAACTTCACACCCCAAAGCCTAAACCACTATGCTATGATACCTTTAAAAAAAATCTACTATTTAATTGATGTAAATAATTATTATAACAATGATCATGAAAATAAGAGTCATAAGTTACATTAGTTTATTTAGTTCAAAAATTTTAGAGTTTGTAGTAAAAATCAATTTAAACCAAAAGTTAAGTTTATAAAATACCAAATAATCTAGCGGTCATCTTGAAAAATTACCTTTTCTTCCTCCTCAAACTAAACCCTCATTTAGTTTATCAAATAGATTCTCCATCATCATTCATATATTATACTAAGAAGCTGTTTGGCAACTTCTGAATGAATAAGTGTCGAACCAGTAAGATGTCTGATCCATTAAGTGCTGAATCAGTAATAGGTCTAAACCATTTAGACTCAGTATAATATTTACCCATTCAGAGGCAAATGTCTGACTAATTCAGACATCTGCTAGCGAAACAATCTGTTTGAATAAACTATGTCTGATTGGTTCATTAGATTTTCTCACGGCTGTTCAATTAAAGAATACTTCTTTGTACATTTATCATTATTTTTCCCTCTCCACAACTTACAACTACTTTCTACAAATATTAAAAAATAAATGCAAGAAAGCCATATTCCCCCAAATACTCTAAAATTTCCAAAATATATCGAGTAGGTTCCCTATATTCTCCGCTCACAATCCCTCCTAAAATATGGGGTGATTCACTCACAAAAATCTGGTTTTCAATCCGATTTGAATTGATTTGAGTGGGTTGGTTTTTTCACTCCTAAAATCAATTTACAAGCCGATCCAGTTTGGGCCAAACTGGTTTGAGCCTAAGATTAAAAATATGGTGATCCGATTTGTTCCAAAACCGGGTTTTGTACACCTCTAGAAGTAAAACAAAATGTGCCCATCTGAAATGGGCTGACGATGGGTTGGTTAGACCTCATTTAGCCCAATATGCGTCATCACTAAATGGCATGTTCTTTAGTTCTTTGTCAACTCACTTGAACCCTTAACAAACTTTAAAAAAAATAATATTAATTATATATGTAAAAACCTTAAACATAATTCACTAAGACTAATCGGTGAACAGACGTGGGAGAGCCCCGTCCCACCTTTTTTTCCCCGTCTCGACCGCTACACCGCCCCGGAGTGGCGTCCCAACCCCGTCCCACCCTCCCCCGTCTCCCCCGTTCTCCGAAGAACATAAAAGACGGACCAATCACCGCCCCCTGCCACCCCGTCTCTACCTCCCTACACCGCCCCCTGCCCCCGTCCCCTCCCGTTCTCTGTCCTCCGGTCCCACCTTTTTCCGACGTGTCACCCCCTTCCCCCGTCTGCTTACCCACCAGCCTAATAAGAAATAAAACTGTCCAAAAGTGATAGTTGGATTGGTATGATACCTTCCTTTTGTATAGATCACGTGTTCAAATTTTGCAAGTGGCATGTAGTGAAGTAGATTACGAATAGATTGGGAGTGGTACTAAAAAGAAAAAATAAATTACCAAACTAAACTTAAAGTTATATCAACTAAAATCATAATAACTAAAATGATAAAAACAAGATAAACAAAACCTAAATATACAAAATAAAATAAGAAAAAAAAAACCTAAATTACAAAATAAAACAAAAAACTATAATTACAAAATTAAATAAAACAAAACAAGATGAGCTCGAACTCAAGATATCAACTCTTTTAGATAAACAAGCCGAGTTGACTGAGCTGGCTCATTTAATTTCAAGCCCGATATCTAGCTCAACCTAGCTTAACTCGGTTCGTTTATAGTCCTAATTATGAGTAACTAAACCATGATTTCACATGAGTCCTAAAAGTGGGTAATACAAACATCATTGTCAATGCGACTTGAATCTTGAATGGAAGTGCAGCCTTTGGAATGTTTGTAAGTTCATACTCATTTTGTTTCATATGCTTAGTAATTATTAGATATTTAGTTTTTTAAATGGAAATGACAGACACAAGTGTAAGTATTTTATAGATTGTGTTTCTTGAGCTAACTTCTGCATTAAAAGTTCTGCAAAAAAAATGTATAAAGAAGTGCATGTTATTCTCTTCAATTTACCTGTTAGTTACTCTTCATTGAGTTAAAGTACCGGATAATAATTAGCATGATAATGTAACTGGTGATTAAATTTCTAGCAAGTGATAAGTAAGTTCTGTGAGCTTATTTTTCCAGTGCTTATGGTATATACCATATGCTTTTTCATTCCCGATCAAAACCTGCCCGCTGCACTATGACCCGAAAAACATAACATTTTACAATTCAATATGCAAAAGATCATATATCTCAAAAACCCGTATCAAACTGAAACAAATGTGCTAAACAGTCAACAAACGAGAACAAAACAACTAAATGCTTAACTCATTGTACTAAAACCTCCCGACGCTAATTTTTACCACAGGTGATGCACAAGGGGAACATAAAAGGATTTCGAAAATCTCTAATTCTTCATCCTCATCAATACAACGATGTGGATAAATCCTGACCTTCTTTAGCATTGGTGACTTGGCCAATATAAGCTTCACAAAATCCAACTCATTCTCTGCGTCACTAAAATGTATACTCACAAATTCATTCAGATGTTCAAACATAATATCCGAATAATCTTCGAGTGTAAAGGAGCCTATATCATCTTCGTCGGGCCAATCTATGTCTTCCATCTACATGATAAAGTGTCGTGTGTGAGTGTAATTCGAGATTAAAAAAAGTAGAATACAGTATAGATTCTTGTTAATTACCACTAGCTTAAGTTTCTCCAAATTCGGGGAGTTTCTGATCAATGGAACAAGAAGAGGTAACCCATATTTGTGACTAAAGCAAAAAACTATCCACACGCAAGCGTTTCAAGTGGGCCATTAATGTTATTGGAAGCTCTTTCGGTAGTCTCTCTGGATTAAAACACTGGAACAATAGACAAGCCAAAGATTAGTAATAACTAATAGGCAAACCAAAGCATATATCATGTGGATAAAATTACCTCAACAATGAAAAGCACGACACGAAGATATTCAATCGATGGTAAACACTTAAACAGATCAACAATGGTGGTATCACTACTTCTAAAGATAACTGAACACTCACAATTCTGCAAAAAAAAAAAAAAAAACAATATTTAGGTAAGTTACGGAAGACCATAGGAATTAAAGTTTGGTTATCATGAGCTTACAAGAGTCAATCTCTTAAGTGATGGACAGCTGGATAAAAGACGCAGAAGCGTTTTCGCATACGTCCACACACTTCCCAAATATAAGGTTTTTAGGCAACCAAATTCATTGAACGAACGTTCTTGGTAAAGAGCACAACCATTGAGATACAAATCTGTTAACTGGCGTAACGAGAAGAGATAAATGGGTAATCTATGCCCCTCATCAAAATCCGAATCAAAGTCAAGTTTTAATATCTTGACAGTATTTTGCTTCGACAAATGAAGTAGTATATGATCAATCTCAACACAGGTGCCATCTACTTCCATATCAAGGGTGAACTCATGGATTGGACCTTGGTGTATCAACAGAACTTGGTATATAGCATAGAAAAACTTACACCTTTTGGCCATATCTTTCCTTTTACTTGGTTTGTTAAGGTATTGCTCCGCAGCGGACATCACAGGCTCATGAGTCCATTCTTGAAACTTATTCTCAATAAACGCGAGTTTAGGGATTGTGGTCCAACGGTTCCTCCATTCCGTAGAGAGGATGCTAGTTCTTGCTGCCTCTTTTATGGGTAGTAAACATAAGATGGTTTCTATTATACCTAAAGGAAGCTTGCTGATTCTGTCCATCTTATTATGGAAATCTGTTTAGTCTACAAACATAATAACGAAACAGATATGAAAACAAATCCATGTAAGTTAACATAAACAAAAACAGAAGAAAATGGAATGGAAATGAACCAATTACACTGTGTTCCCGAGTTTCATTAAAGGATGGAAGAGAAAGGATCTCCCTTCTCTTCCCTTCTCTCCAATTCCTTCCAAATTGGAAAGATTGAAAATCACACTAAAATCCTCTTTATTATCCCTCTCATTCCCTCCCTTTCCTTCTTACAAAAAACTCTGGAACACATTTTTTCCTCACTTCCTTCCCAATCCTTTCTCTTCCATCCTTTAATGAAACTCTGAAACAGAGTGTTAGGGTAGTGAATGTATCAACGAAAATTAATGGCACACATTTGTTTGATAATGTTTATGATAAGAAATTGAATATGAAAAGAAAAATACCGGCCACTACCTGTGAAATGCCGACATCGATGAGCAGAAGCATAGGGTTAGGGCTCAAACACAAGCGGTTTCTGTACTTTATGTTCGTTCTCTAGTTTTGTTGGGGTGGGGGACTCTGCTTTGGTGTTTGGATTGAGTTGCAAATAACTGCTTATTAACTTCTCTAAAAACCTAATAACTCAATAAGGTTTTTGTATAAACCAAAAGCATTTTTGATTTTGGCTTTTCAATAAGGGTGAAAAATTTGTTTTTAATAAGTCAAAAATCCTGGCTTTTTGACTTTTGACTTTTGGCCATTTTACACTAATAAGCTAAAACAAACACTTTTTAAAAACCAATTTATTGACTTATTGGCTTTTCTTACCACAAAAGTTAATCCAAATACTTTTTTAAAAACTCCTTTTTAAAAAGCTTTAAGTCAATAATGGATGAAATTAAAAATGGAATATATACCCTAGATTTTCTATAAGAGAATGGAATGACAAAATAGGTATAAGTATAACATATAATTGTTGAGTTTCACCCCTATTTTTTAAATGACAATAACTTTTTAATCCGACATTATTTAAAAAAATGCACCATAAAAACAAACTTTTTAACATATTTCATTTGCATACCATATTGCTATATTTTTTAAAAAATATATATATAATTTTTGATTGGTTGATAACTTACGTTTTATCATATATAACTTGCGTTTTTTTATCAGGTATAACTTGCATCTTTTATCAAGTATAACTTGCGTTTTATCATAAAACGCAAGTATACCCTCAAAAAGACGCAAACGATCAACCCCGCGATTTTTTTAACTATGACAATGAGGTATGTAAATGAAAGATAAAAAGCTTGGTTTTATTGGTGTATTTAAAAAAAATAATGTCGTATGAAAAATTATGTCTATTTAAAAAATGGAGGTAAAACTTGAAAAAAGTCATTAATTATGATGATGGACAATAATACACTTTTGGCTAGTGTCATGTGCTAGCCTCTTAGTCCTTTTCATATTTTTCACATTAAGGTTCTATTTACGATAGTCTATCTCATACTAAATAATCCTATTATATATTTGACACCCAATACGTGTGTGCTTCGTGAAATGTGAAAGAACTATATTTTAATCGTAGGTGTTGGGTCACAAACTTGTTTGTAAAACATAGAAAATAATAATTAAGTCGATGTAGAACTTACGCATTGTGACGAACCTATCAAACATGTAAAATAGACGCATTGCGACGAGCTTGTCAAACGAGAAAAAAATGGCTAAAAATGTTGAGCCCCACACGCATGTTACGGTGCGTTAACTTGGAAAATTAAGAACGAAAATATAAATGTAAAAATTGCAAAAAGATGAAAAGTATGAGGGACCAAAATTAAAAGTAAAAATATGTTGCGGTCAATTGTAAAAGATGGAAAAACTAAGGGATGAATTGTAAATGATGTTAACCATCTCCTCTTTAAACTCACCCTCCAACTCGGTTCAAAAAAAACAAAAAAAACAAACACGCGTTTGCGCATTCTACACATTAGGGGTAAGGAGTTGGGTCTTTGATTTTTCTGTGTTTTTTTTCTTAACTATTTAAGTAAAGAGAGTTAAAGTTAAAATAAGCATAACATCTCATGAACAAGGGACCATTTAGAAAGCAAATAGAGTCTACAGTCCCCTGAACCCGTGACCCAAGGGGCTGTAATTTAAACCCAAACCAGAACAAAAAATGTAACATGCTCAACATAATAATGGGTAGGGGTGTTCAACGAATCGAATAACGAATTTTCGAATTATTCGAATCGAATTATTCGAATTTTTAATATTTTTACCTGAATTCGTATTCGATTCGTATTCGTTTAAAATTCAATTTATTCGATTCGTATTCGATTCGAATAAGAAACTCGAATTCGAATCGAATTCGAATAAATTCGATTTAGTTCAAATTCACCTTAAATAACAAATTGTTTTACTTTTAGTTTTAAAACTAATACAAACTCATTATTTTTAACATATAAAATACAAATCTACAAATTGATAAACAACAATATGTCAAATACGAGAATAGTAAAAATAGTAGAGAGTATAGTTTTATAGAGTTTTGTGATATATAAGGTAAATATATAAAACATGGTTATGCTAAAAGTTATAGACACTATGGGTTCTTAGAGTTTGACCAAAATTTAGAAGTTTTTTTTTTTCAATGTGTATACTTGTGTATATAATAATGTGTATATGTGTGTATACATTTAAAAAAATATACATGTACAATTTTTATTCGAATTTCGAATCGAATCGAATTTAAAATCATAAATTCGTATTCGATTCGTATTCGATTTACTGGACTCGAATTCGAATCGAATCGAATTCGAATTCTTAATAATCGAATCGAATTCTTGGTAATCGAATCGAACTAAATCGAATTTCGAATTTTTCGAATTCGAATCGAATTCTGAACACCCCTAATAATGGGTGTAGAACACAATGAAAAAACATAACATGAACGTTCTACAACCCTAAAATGTCCAAATGTATAAAAACAAATATCCCTATATTTTCTCGAGGGACTATTGACGGCTTTTGAGGTGGTTGCTATTTACTAAGGATGGTTATCACACCATCACACCACATTCAACTAATCCCCATGTGCCACCTCATGTCATTACATTTTATCACGTCTATCACATTTTCCACGGTGTGGTCATCGCATTCAACAAATCCCCGTCGCGCTCGTGATGTACATCACGGTCGTGATACATTTTGCCCATCATGACCATCACGGGGCGATGTTCATGGTTATCACGACCATCACGGGTGGTCTATCACAGACGACCCCGTGTGGCCTAATACATCACAAACTATATGGATTTGATACGCCACTAATCCCTTGTAAAAATTTAAGGGATTTTAACCCGAAAGAAATTAAATTTCAACAAAATGCCACATATAGTACATTATATGACCAACAGGAAGAGACATTAGTTGGAAGTACCGGAAAATAAATAGCCAGACAATGCAACCAGTGATTAAATTTCTAGCTAAACTATCATATGCATTTGCATTTGCATTTGCATTTGCATTCCCAATCATGATCTTGCTCTAGCACTACGAGTCTACAACACGTGAAGCATTATATTTTAACATATTCAAGTAGCAAAAAATCATATTTCTTAAAACTCCATATTAGATAGAAACAAAACAATTCATTAGATGAAACATTCAACATAAACAACCAAGTCCTATGACTGATGGGATTTCAACTAACACTAATTTTTACCACAGGTGATGCGCACGGGGCGCTTAAAATGATTTGTGAAATCTGCAATTTCACATCCTTATCAAGTTGATCTCACAAGAGTATTCTCACCTTCTTTAGTACAGGCGACTTAGCCAGAATAAGCTTAACAAAACCCAACTCATTAAGGGCGTCACTAAAATCCAGAATCTCCAATTCGTTAAGGCGCTCCAACACAAAATCTGAATAATCTTCGAGGTGAAAGGAGTGTACTTTGACATAACAGTCGTCAAACAAGTCATCCTCGCCGGAACTCTACATCAAGCGTCTTGTGTGAGTGTATTTTAATATAAAAATCAAAACAAGTAGAATACATAGATTCTTGTTAATTACCTGTAATTTAAGTTTCTCCAAGTTTGGGGAGCTTCTAATTAAAAGATCAAGAAAAGGTACCGCATATTCATGCCTAAACCATACCCCATCAAGATACAGGTATTTCAAGTGGACCAATGTTGTTGGAAGCTCTTTCGGAAGCGGAAGAAACAACTTGAACCATAGACAAAACAAAGATTAGTAATAACTAAGTAGCAGACCAAAGTCCAATCAAGTATATACCATGTGGATAGAATTACCAAGAAAACGAAAAACCAAAAAGAAAGATATTCAATGCCCGGTACACACTTGAAGAGATCAGCAATGATGGAATCACCACTGTCATCGATAGTTCCACCGTCACTCATCTGCATAGATTACAATATTTAGCTAAGTATTGAAAGACCAAGTGACATTAACATTCAATATAATTATGAACTTACAAGAGTCAATCTCTTAAGTAATGGACAACTTGATAAAAGACGCAGAAGCGCTTTTTTACTGGTTTGTAATTCTTGTAAGTGTAAGGATGTAAGGCTACCAAATACATGGGATGATGGTTGATGGTCAAGATCACAACTACTAAGAGACAGATCCGTTAAATGATGTAACGAGAAAAGAGACAAGGGTAACATATATCTCCCACCGAAGTCAAGTTTTAATATCTTGACAGTATTTTTCTTCGACAAGTGAAGTAATATGTGATCAATCTCAACACAAGAGCCATCTGCTAGCATAGAAAGGGTGAACTCATGGATTGGACCCTGGTGTATTAACAAAACTTGGTATATAGCATAGAAAAACTTACACCTCGTGGTCATTACTTTCCTGTGACCACGTCTGTCAAACGTTGGCTCCAAAACGGCCAGCTCAGCCCCATAAGTCGATACTTCAAATGTATACTCATCGAACGCAAGTTTAGGGATTTTGGTCCAATGGTGCCTCCATTCCTTAGAGAGGATACTTGTCCTTGCTGCCTCTTGAATCGGTAGAAGACATAAGATGGCTTCTATTACACCTATTGGAAGCTTGCTGATTCTATCCATCTTAGAACATTCTTGTTGGCTGCAAATTAGCTACTATGAATATCCATTTAAGATAAACTCAGTCGAAACTCTAATACATCCAGGATTAAGTAGGAAACAAATAATTAACAGGATTGTTATATTTTGTAATCATGTAAACCCTCATAATTCATTCAAGGGTTAAGCAGATTACATATAAGTCATAGTTTTCAGGGTATCATCAAGTTACCCAAATCCAGATTATATAACCAACCATATATATATTCAAGCAGGTATTATCGTTATGTTATGACAAACAACAGCAAATGCATAAGATAACCCAATAAAAAAAAGGAAAACTTAAAATGTTTGAATCTGAATTTTTATCACTCAAGTAACATTGCAGCCCAAAATAATCATCGTCTCTAATAGTACAAACCTATTACTTCTTTCTTTAGTTGATTCCACTTCACATCCCTTTTCTCTCTTGTGAAAAAACCCTAAAAAAATTTGGGGGCATCTTGTATATGGGGTCTGGTTATAACTTTAACTCAGCTCATAAAGTAATGTCAAGATTATCAACAGTTACTTCAAGCGACGAGCATTTTGCACCGAATATTAAACCGATATCGATCACGTACCCAACCAAGGGTGTTCGGTATCGTTACTCACATTTAGAGGTTTCAGTTTTGGTATTTTCGGTATTAGTACGTGATCGGTATGGTATCGGTATTTTAAGGTAAAATACCGATACCATACTGGTGTACCAACACCGTACCATATGTTTTCGGTATCAGTATCAATATTAGGTTTTGGGAGTTTTCGGGATCGGTATCGGTTTATGCCGATACCGTCTTGAGCTCATCCCTAGTTATTTCATCTATTACTTCATCAGACCATTTTTTTAAATATTTTTAGTGTAGAGCGGTGTGCAATATATATGTATACTTGTGTGGGCCATCATGAGGTGAAATTAAAATTACACAAACTTTTAATGTTATTTTACTATTTTTGTGAAAAATAACGTTTAAGGGGGTGGGCAGTTAATCACGCATCAGATGGTGTCGTTGATAGCTTAAAGACAAAGGGTGCACCAATCGGCATCTATCCCGAGTGTTGAGTGTTAATTGTTTTATGTCCAAGGCTTATGCAAAAACTACTATCGAGCAGTATCCCTATTCATATGTAGTAAAGGTAACGTTGTTTACATCTTATCATTCTAAAACCTTACCTTTACTTTCTATATGTGGAAACTTACCAGTATCATAATGGTAATGATGGTGATGTTATTGTTTTATTGGTTTTAGCAGCGCTCAAATCATTTTTCAGTCATTAAATTAAAAAAAAAGATAAAATATAAAATCCTAAAAATACTACTCGTAGTCTTCGTCGTTCTTCTCAACCATTGGGTGGGTTTGGAATTTGGGGCTTGTTCAGGGTCTTTGGTTTAGGTGGGTTTTGATCGGGCCAATCGGAAACAAATAACTTTTTTTTTACTTTTGTAAAATATAGATGAAGAGATGACAAAAATTAGAAAGCTTAAGAAGTGTGAGGTAAATATTTGATGTTATATATGTATTTTTACCGTAAAACGGAATGGCAAGATTTTATTTTTTTTAAAATTCAAATGGTAATATTATCGTTGATATGGGCCCACTTTCCCTTCACGTTTACCCGATTAAGCCACTAGCGCAGCCACTAGGGGTGTCCAGAATTCGATTCGGATTCGAAAAATTCGAAATGCGACTTAATTCGATTACCAAGAATTCGAATTCGATTCAATTCGAATTCGAGTCCAATAAATCGAATACGAATTTATGATTTTAAATTCGATTTGAAATTCGAATAAAAACTGTATATGCATATTTTTAAATATACATACACATATACACATTACTATATACACAAATATACACATTGAAAAAAAGAACTTCTAAATTTTGGTCAAACTTTAAGAACCGGTAGTCCCTACAACGTTTACCATAACTATATTTTACATATTTACATTATACATCACAAAATTCTAACAAACTATACTCTCTACTATTTTTACTATTCCCGTATTTGACATATTGTTGTTTATCAATTTTGTAGATTTGTATTTTATATGTTAAAAATAATGAGTTTGTATTAGTTTTAAAACTAAAAGTAAAACAATTAATTATTTATGGTGAATTTGAACTAAATCGAATTCGAGTTTTGTTATTCGAATCGAATATGAATCGAATAAATTGAATTTTAAGCGAATACGAATCGAATACGAAATCAAAGTAAAAATATTAAAAATTCGAGAAATTCGATTCGAATAATTCGAAAATTCATTATTCGATTCGTTGAACACCCTAACACCCACCCTTTCACCGTTGGGTAATGCACCTTGGGATGACATGGTCGGGACGTTACCCGGTAACACATAGCCTTAATTAGAAGACCCTGGTGATACGCAATCATAGTCAAGACCAAATGGCCGGTAGTGGCAGACCCAAATTTTTGGTTTTTATGGGATTAGAAACTTCAAGAGGCATGCGTTTATCGCTAAATTCAAAATTCTTTTCCGACTATTATTTTAGCTGCTATTTAGAGGATCTAAATAAACGTAAAAACCTTTTACTTGAGGGTCCCAAATTATATATATTATTTATGTTCGTTATTGACTTATTGTACATGATATTTACCAAAATGATAAAGAACTTAATAACTTAATAACATGGTTGCATGAGGAGCAAACAACTTTGCACAATAAGGTCAACCCAGACGGCTCATTTGTTCCATGGATATTATCCGCTTCCTCAGTATTGTCACTAGGTGCCATCTCAATCCATAATGGTTCGCAAGTTAGGCCATTCACTAATGGTGTTTTCGGCTTTTATTTGGTTGACATCACGACTTTCTTGAACTACATCACGACTTTCTGGAAGCAGCCTCTCTATTCATAGGGGTAGAGGTAAGGCTGTCTACATCTTACCCTTCTCAGACCCTACCTTAGCTTTGCTATAGGTGGGATTAACTGAGTATGATGATGATGATGATAATATTTGATGTTAATGACATGAACACCAACATTACATTACTTATATCAACATGATCAGGACCCTACGAGGTGGTCACGTGTGCTGATCGAATAGAAACCGTTTAACCCATCAAATACTACAGACTCGGCTTCGAGTTGACCATGGGGTAAATCAAACACCATGTAAATGAGGCTAACATCTTGAATGGAAAAAAGGTGCACCCTTTGGAATATTTGTAGGTTCAAAATCCTTTTGTTTCTAACGCTTATTGTTTTGTATTCTCTACTTTTTAATTAGTATAAACAGCATATAATTCTCTGTCGCCAATCACAAATCTGTAAACATTTGAAGTAAACCAGAAAAGCGTAACGATTTTTAACATTTCCATAAGCAAAAGATCATCTGTCTCAAAATCCCATATCGGGTCAAAACAAAAGTATGCATTTCTGTAAACGTTCAACAAAACCACCAAATGCTACCACTAATTAGATTTCTACCGATCTAACAATGACTTTTTGTACCACAGGTGATGCGCACGGGGAGATTAAAATTTCTTTTGAAATCTCCAATTCTTCATCATCGTCCAACTTGTCACTTAGGAAACATATCTTCAACTTCTTTAGTACAGGTGCCTTGGTCAAGATAAGCTTCACAAAATCTAATTCGTTCTCCTCGTTGCTAAAGTTAAGAATCTCTAGTTCTTTTAGATGTTCAAACATGATATCTGAAAAATCTTGGAGTGTAAAGGAGTAAGGCGGAATAATGTCAAACGAAATATCCTCTATGATCTACATGATGAAGTGACTTGTGTTAGTGTATTTTGATATAATATTCAAAACAAGTACTAGAATACAATAAAGATTCTTGTTATTTACCACTAGCTTAAGCTTCTCAAGGTTTGGAGCACTTCTAATCAAAAGAGCAAGAAAAGGTAACCCATTATCGTGATCGAAGCATATATGTTGCATACACAAGTATTTCAAGTGGACTAATGTTGTTGGAAGCTTTTTTGGAAGTCTATTTGGATCAAAAAACTTAACCAAAGACAAAACAAAGATTAGTAATAACTAATAAGCAAGACCAAAGTATAATCAAGTATATACCACGTGGATAAAATTACCATTACGATGTAAAACCAAATAGATAGATACTCAATGACAGGTAAACACTCAAATAGATCAACAATGGTGAAATCTCCCGTACCAGTGATGGTTGACCCGTCGCTATTCTGCAAAAGTTACAGCATATTCAGCTAAGTTATAAAAGACAAATGAAATTGACATTCAAATATATTATGAACTTACAATAGTTAATCTCTTAAGTGAGGGACAACTGGATAAAAGACGCAGAAGCGCTTTGTCAGAGATGCATATTTCTTGCAAATATAAAGTTGTAAGGTTACCAAATCCAGTGAATGATGGTGGAGGGTCAAGAGCACAATCATTGAGATACAGATCCGTTAACTGATGTAACGAGAAGAAAGATGAGGGTAACTTATACCGTCCAATGAAGTCAAGTTTTAACATCTTGACAGAAATTTTCTTCGACAAATGAAGTATTATATGGTCAATCTCAACACAAGATCCATCTATCCTCATAGAAAGGGTGAACTCACAGATTGGACCCTGGTGTATCAAAAAAACTTGATATATAGCATAGAAAAATTTACACCTTTTGGCCATGTCTTTCCTTTTACTTGGCTTGTCAAACGTTTGTTCCAAAACGGATGGCTCAGTCTCATCAGTCGATGCTTCAAACTTATCCTCAATAAACGCAAGTTGAGGAATGTTGATCCAATGGTACCTCCATTCCTTAGAGAGGATACTTGTCCTTGCTGCCTCTTGAATCGGTAGGAAACATAAGATGTTTTCTATTATGCCCGGAGGAAGCTTGCTGATTTTATCCATCTTAAGATATTCTTGTTGGCTTTAAATTAGCTAATACGGAAACCTATTTAAGATCGATCAACTAGGTTTAACACACACACACACACACACACAATATATATACAAGCATAAATGCATAATACTTAAATAATTCGACTTAGCAAGCATTGTTACGAGTTTGAAATCGAACATAGTAGTTGCCAATTGATCAAATAATTCATGTTAACTTTAATTAAAACACAAGAACAAAACAATAAAAGTACGACAGCCCTAAAATCTCTGAATGCATGTAATATTTAATTATATCTCTAGTGCTTATAATGGTTTAACTTGTAATCATGTAAATCCTCATAATATATTCAAATCACGCAAAGAAAAAAAACCAAATTTATTACAGGTATATTGCTTATGAGAAAGAGAAATAATAGATATGAAAGGAGAATACCTGTAAGACTATATGGTGTGCACTCGGGAAGATCCATCGGGGAGCTGAGTTGGCCGAAGCCCCGTTCGGGAACACCGCCCCCCCCGAAAAAAAATCGGGGAAAACGGGGAAATCCTCCCGTTGGCACCGAGCTCTGTGATTGGCCAATTGTTTTTGAACGTTAAAAAGGGGGCCCACCTGTTTGAAAGTTAGCCGTTTGTAAAAAAAAAAAAAAAAAAAAACAAACATTTACTATATATATATATATAAAATTTACCCCACAATTCACAAACTCACTCAAATTTTTAAACCAAACCACCACATTTTATAAATTACTCTTCCAAATTTTATAACCAAACCACCCATGGATCCAAGGCGTTCAACCCCACAACCCTTTTACCCGAACAACCCCGCTACTCCTTCCACACAAGCTCCAAACTTTCCCTTCCCCGCTACACCGCTCGACCCTAACACATTCGGATTTGGCGGTTTTAGTCAACCACAAAATCCATGGCAAATGCAAATGCATCACCAACAACACTTTCATATGCAAATGCCACCCCCGAACCAAATGCCAACCGTCCCCGCTAGACCCGAAACTCAAGCCGAACACGACTTTATATCGTTAGGCGTCGATGACGACGTTATCCCCGAAACTCAACCAACATCTAAAAAAGACACAAAGGGGAAGAAACGTGCCACTACTAAGGCGGATAGCGTTCCATGGACTCAAGACGAGCTAGAGGCCTTAGCACGAGCGTGGGTGAACGTTTCTACCGACCCGATACGAAGTAAGTTTATTTTATTTTTTTTTGGCCGTGGGTTTTATGGATGATTTTAATTTTTTTTTTTATTTATCACGTGTAGGTACGAATCGAAACAAAGATGGCTTTTGGAACGCGGTTTGCGAACAATTCTTCATCTTAATGCAACGCACGCCTTATCGAACCTTTCATGCCGTTAGTACTAAGTTTAGGGAGATGAACGCAAAATGTGGAGAATTTGCGGGCGTTTATCAAAGATGTTGGAACAATAGAAAGACCGGTGAAAGCGACGAGAACGTGTTGAAGAATGCGCTTGGAATGTTTTGCAAAAAAAAGGCTAGTGGGGGGTGGGCGTACATGAGGCCGTATGAGATTTTGAGAGCATGTGATAAATGGAGGGTGGTGCCAAACGAAGTGGCACAAGCAAAACGAACAAAGACGAGCACCTCGGGAAGTTATAGTGCGGGGGGGTCCGATGCTCGTTGTACTATAAATATAAATGATGACCCCGAGTTTGAAGATGATGCTCCCGCGCCCGATTTGGAGCGGCCAATTGAAAGGGACCGCGCGAAAAAAGCCGCATCGGGCTCAAAAGGAAAGGCCACCGCTTCGAAATTAAGTGTGGTTGACAGAATAGATTCGTTGATTTCAAACTTTAACGAGTTTAAGTCGGAGCAAAATGAAAGGTGGAATGAAAGAAAGAAGGAGAAGGAAGAAGCACTTGATCTAGAGCGGGAGAAGCTTGCGTTGGAGAAGGCACGGCTCGCGTACGAGCAAGAAAAGGTGGAGTTTGCGATGATGGACAAAAATATCGACGATCTTCCCGAGCAAGAAAGAGCGGGGTGGGCGGCGAAGAGAAACATGATCGCGAACAAGTGGCTTGGAAAAGATATGCTTTAGATGGTTTTTTTATGTAATTTTCTTGTTATTTTTTAAATTTCCATGCATTGTAGGTTGTAATTTTTTTTAATTTAATGAAATTTATCTTTAGTTTTTTTTTTCGGTTTTATTTTTTATTTTTTTAAAATATTGCCGTTTTAAAAAAAAATAAATTATATGTTTTTTATACATTTTTTATAAAAAAATAATTATGAAATATAAAATATATAATTAAAAAAAAGGAAAAAGAATAAAAAAAGGAAGGGGGAATGGGGGAGTTGGGGGAAACCATTTCCAAAGTTTGGGGGAGAAAATGGGGGAAATGACATGGCGCTGATGTGGCGGTTGGGGGAGTTGGGGGAAAAAGGGGGCACACCATATAGTCTAACAAAGCTGATATGAGTTTTTGTTACTTTATAAGCACACCGGCGACGACCAGAATCATAATCCAGAACGTGGGTTAGGGTTTAAAGTAATTAATTATACTTATATACATATAGGTACTTTAAGTCGGTTCCTTTTTATCTTTTAAGGAACTTTCTTTTAAATAAAGTAATATTTCGTCCCTATGGTTATTTGGTTAGTTATTTCATTACAATTTTTGTAAAGGACAATTTTACATTAGGATGGCGAGCGCGTCTCTTGGGGCGTAAATTAGACCTTCCTTCCGTTGGATCTGTCAGAAAATTAACCGTGGCCTCCTTTTTTGTCGATATCCCGACTCGCCTATGCATATCCCACAGGCTATCCCGAACCATATTGTGGCGATACTTGAACCCCGATAACTCTTTGCAGTGGAGCACATGTTCCCCATATTTACCCTAGCAAGTCTTATGACAAACAGGACAAGATTCATCATCTAGGAACATAAGAATTATCGAGTGGCCGGTAATTAAGAAACATCGTGTACTCAACCGTTGTCATATGTTGCCCCAATTATACCCACTACAATCGTGTTTTACCTTTTTTTTTCTTTTTGTATTTCGACATTATGTTTTGTACTTTGTTGCCACTTCAGACCAAATGCTATTTTTTCTGGTACGGTGGTGGCGTTTGTGATTCAAGTTCGACAAAGAAGATTTGGACTGGAATCTATATGCGATTGGAGCCAAGGTGTAGATTGATCGGAGGAAGACGAGCTGAAAAACACAGTTTGCCTCCAAATTGCGTAGCTTTAACTAGGCAAACACCATTTCACTATTTGAGAATTTTGTTAACATTAAATAATTTTGATGAAGAAAGCTGAAAACTAAATTTAAGAAGATGAAAAGGAGTGTCTATGATGAAATCACAATATGCCTACACATGGTTGTAAAAATTATGGTAGCACTAGCGACTTTTGCAATTATGCCATGTGCCCCTCATGTGACTTTATGTGGGGAAAATCGTTCAAAATCAAAACCATAACACTCTGTGCCCAAGTTTACTTAAAAGAAGGAAGAGAAAAGAAAGTCTATATTCCCCTTTCCTTTTTTTTCTTCTTATTTCTCTCATTCTCTTAACCATCATGACTGAGAGACCAAACCCGTAAACTAACACAAACCGAAACAAAAAATGTAATGTACTCTATATACTACTGGGTCTAAAACACAATAAAGAAACATATGTAAAACACACAAATACCTTATAGTCCAAAGAAGGGAATACTCGAGACATTTGAGGTCATCAATATTCATGAGCTATTTTTAGCAAACTCACTAACATGTCGCAAACATTTTGCATTTCATACGCCACTAACCTGATGAAAAATCTAGCGAGTCTGGTCCGAAAAAAAAAGTCCAACAGAATACAATACTTTCCCATACAGTACATTAAAAGGATTCATTAATCCAATCAAAACAAAATTTCTCAGTTCACCAATATGTCAATGAAACCAAGTGGTAAGGCTAATTAGATTTCAACTAACAGTGATTTGTACCACAGGTGATGCGCATGGCAAGCTTAAAAGGATTTTTGAAATCTTTAATTTTTCTTTCTTAGTAAACCGGTTCCATAGGAGTATCCTCACCTTCTTCAGTACAGGTGACTTGGCCAATATAAGTTTCACAAAAGCCAACTCATTTTCTTCATTGCAAAAATGTAGAATCTCCAATTCGCTAAGATGCTCCAACAAGATATCTGAACACTCTTCGGGTATAAAGGGGCCCATCACAGATTCATCAAACTCCTCATCAACGTTAATCTACATCAAGTGTCTTTTGTGAGTGTATTTTCACATAAGAATTAAAACAAGTAGTATATATGAATTCTTGTTATTCACCTCCAGCTTAAGTTTCTCCAGGTTCGGGGAGCTTCTAATCAAAAGAACAAGAAAAGGTACAGAATATTTGTGACAAAACGACACCCATTCCATACACAAGTATTTCAAGTGGACCAATGTTGTTGGAAGCTCCTTTGGAAGTGGAAGAAAACACTTGAACAAGAGACAAAATAAAGATTAGTAATACCTAAATAGTATAGCACACCAAAATATAATCAAATATATACCATGTGGATAAAATTACCAAAAATATGAAAAACATAAGAGATAGATATTCAATGAGTGGTACGCATTTGATGAGATCAGCAATGGTGTAATCTCCATCGTCATAGATATTTGTACTGTCACTCAACTGTAAAAACTACAAGTATTTAGCTAAGTTACGAAAGACAATGGGAATTGACATTCTAATTTATTGTTATGAACTTACAATTGTCAGCCTCTTAAGTGATGGACATCTTGATACAAGACGCAGAAGCTCTTTTTTACAAGTCCGTATGTCGTCCAAATATAACGTTGTAAGGCTACGAAATACATTGGATGATGGTTGATGGTCAAGAACACAACCACTGAGATACAGACCCGTTAACTTATGTAACGAGAAGAGAGATAAGGGTAACTTATATACCCATTTCAATTCAAGTTTTAATATCTTAACGGTATTTTTCTTCGACAAATGACGTATTATATGGTCAATTTCAACACAAGAGCGATCTACTTCCATAGAAAGAGTGAACTCATGTATAGGACCCTCGTGCATAAACAGTATTTGGTATATAGCATAGAAAAGTTTACACCTCGTGGTCATTACTTTCCTATGACTTGGTTTGTCAAACGTTTGCTCCAAAACGGATGGCTCACCTCCATAATCCGATACTTTAAACATATCCTCATTAAACACAAGTTTAGGTATTGTGGTCCAATGGTACCTCCATTCCGTAGAGAGGATACTTGTCCTTGCTGCCTCATGAATGGGTAGGAGACATAAGATGGTTTCGATTACGCCTAGAGGAAGCTTGCTGATCCTATCCATCTTATTATAATATTATTGTTGTCTGCAAAATTAACTGCTATAAAAATCTATGTGAGATTTAACTTTGTATAATATACACAAAAGAAGCACAATATGATTAAATCACTGGTTGATTATCATAAGCATTGTAAGTCCTAATCACATTGTCCCTTGAACCCATCAAATAACGCAAAATTACCCAAATAATGATTATCATAACAAATAGATATGAAAAGAATACCTGAGCAGTAGGTTAGGGTTTAAAGTTTAAAGCTTGAATCAACTAATCGCCGCAAACGCAGCAACCAACGAACCAGCTACCAGAAGCATAAACAAGAACAAGAATGGGGTTTTAGGGCTCAGATAATGTTATGTTATCCGTATTTTATTTTTTGTTTCCATTTTTTTGTGTTGTGTTTTAGACTTTTGGCACCAAAGTTTTGTGGGTTTCATTTAGGCACATTAGAGAGATGGTGCTTGTAACCTTTTTGTTTTGACCAGAAAGATAAAAAGGACATGCCTCTGTCACATTAGACCCACCGTAGTGGGGCGTTATTTGCTCATCTTTTTTAAAAATCGCGCCCTGCCCACCAAAACACTAGGGCGCTATAGGCAAAAAAATGAGTTGGGCTTTATAAAAGTAGCGCCCAAACTCAAATGTATCCATCCAACCAAATTACTACATGTGGACAATTGCCTGGAAGTTCAAAATTAAGTGGGCCAAAAAGTAGAATCTTTATATAATAATAACTAGTAGGTTGCCCGCGCGATGCGGCGGGAAATAAAACCACTTCTACGGGTATGTATTGTTTGGTTCAATTTAGTTATTAGCTCCAACCAGAAACAAAATTATCAGTTAAATAATCTTTTAACCAATTGGTTCGGTTTATTTGATTAGATTGTCTTTTTTCTGTTCGGTAAAGTTAATTTTGTTAACAACCAAAGCCAAACTTTGCCAAAGTATAATTCTACTAAAGCATGGCTTAGGGACCCATCTTTTTTGGCCCCATTCTAAGCTGTTATTTTATATTTGTATTGGGCTTGTTTATGCAATATGAACTGTAGTTCGTTCTTAAAAAAGGAAATGCGGTTAGGTTAAAAAATGAAAGTGGGAAAGTGAGGACTTGAACTTGAATCTTGTAGTAATAGTGAAAGGTCGTGCATTTGAATCGTAAAATCACGATCGTCGAAGTCCAACTATCTTCTGTTTCATTTTTGTTCTGATTCTTTCTACAATCAAAATCGAGATCGAATCCAAAATATAAAATGTTTTAATTAGCAACTTAGCTCATTCGAGATCGTCAATCAAAATTGTTGATTTGCTACGCATCACTTAAAGGTAAATTGATAATCTGTTAATGTTTATCACTTAGATATTGACTTGTGTAGCTTACGAAATATGCAGATAAATTATGACATAATGTGAATGATAACTTAATGTTTTTAATAAAATGCTAGATCTTTATTGATATTTCTATGTAAATAAAATTGAGATTGAAAATAAAAATTATGATTAAAATTTGTTAAGTTTATATTATCATAATCATATAATCATATATGATACTTAGATTTTAGTATTCATATTCTGCTAACAAACATATCAGGTTTAAAAGCAAACTATTGAATTTTTTTTAGCTAAAAGGGGTCAAAATTCGTTTTCTAACCCTAAAATGATCAATTTTTTTAAAATTAAAAAAAATAGCAATACTATAATCAAATTAAAGAGGATAAAATGCTCGTTTTTATTATGTATTTTTTTTAAAAATATTAACGTATGAAAAAAGTTATGACCGCTTAAAAGTTGTGGGGTGGTTGCCTTAAAAAAGGGAAAAATTTAACTATCATTGAAATAAGCGGAAGTTGATTAAGATTGAAGGAATTAAAGTGTAAAATTGTTTGAATGGCAATTTTACCCTCATTTTAGGGTTGTTTATAAAAATAAAGTTCTTTACTTTTAGGTATCTAATATCTTAAACTACCATTCACTCATGCATTATATATAGTATAGATATTGATTAGTTTTAAATTTTATTTACGTGACGCGTGCTTGTTAATAAAATTACATTGCATTAATGATACTAAAATATAAATTGGGTATGACTCTACGGTTATAAAATTACTTAGTACTTTAATTAAATATATTATGCATTTTAAAAATGAAACAAAACAAGTTGTGGCTGAATTGCCGAAGATAGGTATTACACATTTGATGGTTAGTTTTAATTTATTTGATTAGGAAATGGGGACTATGGTTTGAAATATTACAAACTTTAGATATTACAAGTTATGAACTTTATATTTAAAACATTGTTTGTATGAGTAGACGAATTAATGTGGATTGAAAAAAAAATCACGTAAGATTATAATGATATAATATGATTTAAAACAAGAATTATATATTAGTGGAATGATCTCTAACAATTTTTATATGACCCGACCTTGACCAGAAAAAAAATTATTATACAACGACTAATAGACGAGCCCTATAAATTTCTGTCCCTCATGAAGAAGATTTCTGGGTCCGCCACCACGTATACATTGCTACTTTTATTGATATTAGGTTTAATTTTGACTTTGGAAAATAAATTGTTTTACATAAATGCAAAAATATGTAATTATGTGATGTTAAAATTAGTGATTTTGGATGTATAGTAATCATATAGATGATCTTACACACAACTTTTGATAACAAATAGCTTGTTTACGTTTATGTTTACCTTTTAAGTAAGGAAAGTATCATGATATATCTTTATAAAAACAAAATTTTATTATTCACAATCAAACGTAAAATATAAAAACAAAAAATCACATATCATATTCAGGTCTTTGAAGTATACATACCTGTGTAAATTTCTGAAAGGATAAATCTTGATCAGCGAAAACAACTGAATATTAATTTAGATGAATGACTGTTAGGTATGAATATAGAACAATAAAAAAAGTTATGAAGAACATATGCAATAGAATTTTAGTACCTGTATGTGTTTGATAGGAGCGGGGAATTATGAAGTACAAATACTCAGAAATAAGATCTTATATAGAAAAAATATTCGAATAACCTGCACCTAAAAATGTGCAACTTACATAGGATTTTAGTATTATCTATAAGAGTTTATAGATAACATTAATTCAAATAACATGCAACCTAAAAGGGTGCAACTAAATTAGGATTTTAAGATTATCTCTAAGAGTTTCTAGAGAACAATTATTTGAATAACATGCAGTGTAACTAACTTAGCATTTTAGTATTATCTCTAAGAGTTTATTATCTCTAAAAGTTTACAGAAAAGTAACTAACTTAGGATTTTAATCTAAAATGGTGCAAGTTACTTAGGATTTTTGAATAACTTTATCAGAAAATATTTTAAATTATTTGGATTGTCCATATACATTTATAATTAATACTACATATAGTTAGTTTATTTGTTTAATCTTATGTCTGCTATTATTTAGAAAAATGCGAACGGTGTAAATTAGCAATGTATAAAATTTGAACTTTTTAAAACTTGTCAATTTTAAAACATGTGTAATTTGCTATCAATGTCATTATTAAATTTATATATTTTTTAAATTGAACACAATTATTATCAACAATATTTTGTTTACTCTTTTATAGAATTAGTTAAAAGTATGTGGTTTGGCTTTTTTGGTATATAATTCTCATTTCAAATGATTATCCCTTCTTCTCTTTGTCTCTTAATTTTGTTCAATTAGTTGTTTAATTTTTTTTTACTATGCATGATTTTCTGTAAGAAATAGTTTTATAGTTGCATTGGGTATATAATTTACTGGACTTTAGAACAGATTGACAAGAAAATCATAACTCAAAATGCACGCTTCTAATACAAATTTTTTTTTTGTACTCGGTATATGTATTTAAAACAAAAAATGCAATAATAACTTGTACATAAGGCACTGTTTCTTGTACATTTCAATCTACACATCGGTATTAACTACGACAAACACCGTAACGTCGACAAAAATGAGTCGGTCGTCATGGTATATTCGTATGTTTTTAAAATATAATAGTTTTAAAGTTATGATAGAATTAAATAAAAGAATTATAATTTTGTAGGGGAGGGGAGGAAAATGTAATTAGTAACTAAGAATTGGGGAATTAAAGTGTAAATAAGATAGGGTTATAAATTGTAAATAATGTATGAATGACTAATTTACCCTCATTTTAGGGTTATAAATGAAAAATGAGTTCTTAAGTTTTGGGTATCTTAAAATACCCTTGCCTCATGCATTATAATATAGTATAGATAAAAAATTTAATTAATATTAAACAGAGGCTTTATAAATAAAGCCCCACCACTACACCCCTTTTTCAGTTTCTCTCTCCACGCTAACTCAGCAGCCACGTGGGCCAATCAGGAAGGGGGTTTTATATATAAAGCCCCCCACTACGCATGATCTTATAAAAACACCAATATTAAAAACATTCCAAACTCATTCAATAAGAAATCCTAAAAATACATAAAAATTAGCCATATCATCACCATCTTTTACATTTGCTTATCGTAATTAACCATATAAAAAAATTAAATAACTTTAGTTGGTTGTAAAATTTGAAAATTAAAATATAAAATATAATAAAACTTTATTTTTATAATTTTTGGTTTTATAAATAAAAAATATTTCTTTTATAATTTAGAATAATTAATATTTTAATATATATTAATCACAAATATTTAATTATATTTGTTTAACAAAATGCATATTTAAGATAGTCTTTTTAATCACCACCCAACCCCGGTACAGGTGTTGAATAATTTGGAAAGAATAAGGCGAACATTTTTCTAGGGTGGTAACGAAGAGGTGGACAAATTGAATTGGGTCGCTTGGGAGCACGTTATCTCTCCTATGGAGTATGGTGGGGTTGGGCTTGGTTCTCTTTGGGACACGAATCTAAGTTTATTGGCGAAATGGTGGTAGAGATTCAAGGTGGATCAGCCGGGTTTATGGAGGAGAATTATCTGGGCGATACATGGTAGCTCACGCACTTGGAATTACATACCGGCGAAAATAACGATTAGCGGCCCATGGAAACAAATTGCGAGCATCCCGGGTATTTTAGAAGGCATGAATATTGATGTTAATCATTTGATTATAGGAGTTGTTAATCGCGGTCAGATGTCCTCTTTTGGCTGGATTTTTGGATCGGTGATGAGCTTTTATCAAGTACATTTTCGCTGTTGTTTGTGTTAGAAAAAAGAAGACATTGTTATGCTACAGATCGGGTCAAAATGGGTCCTGTAGGTGCATCATTTTGCTGGGAATGGAGAAGGAATTTGTTGTCCCAAGAAGAGGAAATTGAGCTGGAAGGTTTGATTCACTTTCTTGGAGATGTTGCTTTGTCCGATGATCATGACAGGTCGCTTTTCCCCACAAATGGACTCTGCAGCTTCTCGGTAAAATGTGTCAAAGATCTATTATTCGAGAAAAACCACCAGCTGAATCGGCCAGTTTTCGAATGGTGTGGCTGGGTACCTAAGAAAGTGGGTGTGGTCGTGTGGAAGGCAAATCTCGATAGGCTACCGACGGCTAGTGCTTTGAAGGAGGAATATTCATTTACCGTGCATACTGTGCAGGTTTTGTCAGCTGCAGATTGAATCGGTTGAACACGTTTTTACAGGGTGTCCAGTAATTGTGTATGTTTGGCAACAAATTTGGGTGAGGTGCAAGGCTCCGAATCAGATCATTTTCCAGTTCAACGACCTCCTGTGTCTGCACACTGCAACAATATCCGGCCCAAGATCTAGAAAAGCTTTGTACGCGGTTATACAAACAACAATTTGGAGTGTGTGGAGGGCCAGAAACGCAGCCGTTTTCTGCCAAAGACTAGCGACAGTTCAGCAAATTGTGGAGGAGGTCAAGATAATGAGTTTCCTGTGGGTCAGACATCGGGCAAGAATGTCGAAGATGACATGGGATTCATGGCGTAGCTTTGACCCAGTCAAAATGGGGTAGTTCGGGTTGTTGTCTATGTTTGTACTCTATGTTTTCATTGAGTTTTCTTGTTTTCTTGTTATGGGACAATGTATCCGGGTACTATGTTTGGTGCTAGCGTCTTGCTAGTACATCGGAATAAAAGTCTAGTTGGCCGTTCAAAAAAACCCCTCACCTGATTTCACAACATGCACACTACCCCACATTTATATCATTTTTTCTAATTCTTACACAAAAACGAAACTAAAAAATGGGTTTCAAAATTGGTTCTACTATAGCAAAAAAATTGATGACATGTAAAAATGGCTAAAAACCACACTTAAAAAATAAACTATTGTGGATGCTCTTAAGTTCCATTGGTTGTTTCAGGCTCATTTGTTTATTTCTAGTAAAAGAAACTCTAGAGTTAAGAGTTTTAAGATAATAACAACCAACATCAAGCCATTTTCGGTTAGAGATAAAGAAGTGTTGAAGAAAATTGCCAAAGAGTGGGTCTTTAGTTTTTTTCTTTAATTATGCACTCTTCATGTTTTAGTTATGTAGTTTTCTCTTTTAACTAAGAATGAAGCATTTCTATTTTTTATAGCATAATAAGCATGATATTATTATTATTAATTTTTTAACAAGATTAAAAAACTATATTATTTATTATAAAAAACTATATTATTTATAATAAAGGATATTATGACATGGCGGTGACGTGAAGAATAACTTACATAAGTGTATGTATTTCTACCCATAATCAACACCATATATAATTTACACCAACCAACAAGAGTAGACACACAAGCTTCTAGTATGAACGCCTGGACAATGGTGTTGAGATGAAGTGAGAAAATAGGATCAATCTTATGGTCCCCTCATCATGCTATGGTCGTGTTACACTAAATAGTTTAGATTGGTGAGGATTTTGTACCTCTTGATTGACTCATAGATTCGGTATCATATCAGTTGACTTATATTCTGGAGAACAAAATTCAGACTACTTTTGAGGTCGCCGCTATCTGTGAGCCATCGCTAATATATTTAACATTTTGGATTATAATTCAAGTGACGGAAGATCATAGTTCTCAAAATCTCCTTATCATTTAGAGACAAAATTGTTCATTTGAAATGGGATTTCAACTAACATCAATTTTTACCCTTGGTGATGCACACGGGGCGCTTAAAAGAATTTCTGACATCTCCAATTTGTCGTCGTCCTCAAACCTATCCCATAGGAGTATCCTCGCCTTCTTTAGTACAGGTGACTTGGACAATATAAACTTCACAAAATCATACTCATTATCTGCGTCACTAAACTGTAGAATCTCCAATTCGGTAAGATGCTCCAACACAATGTCTGGATAATCTTTGCCTGGAAAGAAGCCCATCTCAGATTCCTCTAAAAATGAATCATTGACTAAAATCTGCATCAAGTGTCTTGCGTTAGTGTAATATCACATAAGACTACTCGGAGTGGGAGGGGGGGGAAGAGGGGGATGAAGCGCCATGTGACACTTGTGGGACCCATGTGGGGAGGAAAAAAATTGTGAGGAGTGGAAGGGGGAAGAGGGGGGGGAAGGAAATAATATTATATTGTGTTAAAGTTTAAAAAAAAAAAAAAAACTGACCAATAAAATAGTGCCACCTCACCCCCCCCCACACACACCCCACTCCGGGCAGCCTAAGAATTAAAACATATAGAATTGTGGAATACATAGATTCTTGTAATTTACCTCTAGCTTAAGTTTCTCTAGGTTTGGGCAGCTTCTAATTAAAAGAACAAGAAAAGGTACTGCATATTTGTGCCTAAACCATACCCATTCCATACACAAGCATTTCAAGTGGACCAATGTTGGAAGTTCTTTCGGAAGTGGAGGGAAACACTTGAACCATAAACGAAACAAAGATCAGTAATAACGAATAAGCAAACAAAAGTATAATCAATTATATACTCCATGTGCATAGAATTACCAAAAATATGAGGCCCGAAAGAGACAGATATTCTATGGCCGGTAAACACTTGATGAAATCAACAATGGTGATATCTCCAATGCCATTGATCGTTTCAGCGTCACTCAACTGCAAAAACATGATATATAGTTAATGTATGAAAGATCATCACGACGATTAAGATTATATTTTGTTACAAACTTACAATTGCCAATCTCTTCAGTAATGGACAACTCGATAAAAGACGCAAATGTGTACGTCTTGCAAATGTAAGGTTGTAAGGCTACCAAATCCATCAAATGATGGTCGATGGTCAATAACACAATCAGTGAGATACAGATCCGTTAATCGACGTAGCGAGAAGAAGGATATGGGTAACTTATACTTCCCCCTAAAGTCAAATTTCAATTTAGTGACAGTATTTTTCCTCAACAAATGAAGTAATATATGGTCAATCTCAACACATGAGCCATCTGCTCTCATAGAAAGGGTGAACTCATGTATTGGACCCTGGCGCATCATCATAACTTGGTATATAGCATAGAAAATTTTACACCTCTTGGTGAATACTTTCCATTCACTTGGTTCATCAAACGTTTGCTCCAAAATAGACGGCTCAGCACCATCAGTCCATACGTGAAACTTATCCTCAATAAATGCAAGTTTAGGGATTTTGGTCCAACGGTACCTCCATTCCGTAGAGAGGATGCTTGTCCTTGCTGCCTCTTGAATAGGTAGGAGACATAAGATGGTTTCGAGTATGCCTATCGGAAGCTTGCTGATTCCATCCATCTTAGGATATCCTTGTTGGCTGCAAAATTAGCCCATGATTGAAGTATAAAATTTTGAAATCAAACACATCAGTTGTTAATAATAATAATAATAATAATAATAATAATAATAATAATAATAATAATAATAATAATAATAATAATAATAATACAACAGATAAAAAAATATATATCCAAATGGTATAGAAACAAACAAAATCAGAACCAAAAACACTACTTTTCACACTTGGCTTAAACTAATCGGCAACCGCAAGAAACCCAGAACGTATATTGTTAATGAAAACTAATATATATATATATATATATACTAGTAGGAAACCCGCGCGATGCTGCGGTGGCAAAAATTTGCAATGCGGCACTCGTTTTATGTTAGTTTACCAATCCTCTCATGATATATTGTATCGTAGTTTTGTTAGTTTCTAATTCGTAGCATCAATGTTGTCTATCTATACAATAAGTCTTACACATCTCAATTAATTAAAAATAACTTAACATTAAAATTATCGGCATCGCATGTCGCAAGCCCGGCAATGAAGATGAGATTTTGGCACTTGAGTTCACTAAGACTATCCATTGTGGTCTGCGAGCAGCCTGCCGCGAGCCACAACTTTGTATACGTGGCTAACGGTGTCCACGCGAGCCACAACTTTGTACACGTGGCTAACGATGTCCACAACATCTCCACGTGAAGCTGTCAGCGAGCGATGGGACGTGAGCCAGCTCGCGTCCGTAAGCGGGCTGGCTAGTCTTTTAAAATTCAAAAATTAAATTCACCCACCAAATTAATTACCCCCTCTATTTATTTACCCAACCATCTTTTTTCACAAACACAAACCTTCTTCTTCTTCTTTATACTCAAACCCTAAAACCTTTAATTTTCAAACCAAACTTCATCATCATGGTGCAGTGGACTGAGGAGGAGGAGTTAGCACTCGTGCTCGCGTACCAACAAGTCCACGGGGACGCTGCTTCGTCAAGGCGTGGATACAGGACTCGCGGCCCACAGTGGCACCGGGTTTTGGCCGAGTTTGGTACCCTTGTAGGGGGTACCACCCGTACCAATGACTCCATCTCCCACAAGTTTGGGGACATGAAATCGAAGTGTAAACGCTTTGAAACCGCGTACAAAGCGGTGAAGGAGGATATGCCCGACGAAACCGATGACGTGCTCGTCGCCTTCGCTAAAGTGGAGTACCTTCGGACGGTTGGCCATAACTTTAACCACGTTTCGGCATGGGGTATTTTGTCCCCTTACGCTCGGGCCTACGTTAGGTTTTTGTTCCCTTACGCTCGGGCCTACATCTAATAGCATGGGGTATTTTGTCCCCTTACGCTCGGGCCTACGTTAGGTTTTTTTATTTTAGTGTAGTGTAATGTTTTTTTTAGTGTAATGTTCTTTTTTTAATGTAATGTTTGTTTTTTTAGTGTAACTTTTGTTTTATTTTTTAGTGTAATGTTTGTTTTATTTTTATTTTACTTTAAAAAAATTGTGGTAAAAAATTAAATACATTGTTAAAAAAACATAACTCACCTTGATCCATAACACCCTCTAGCGAGCGACCGCCGGCCGCTACCCAGTGCCAAGTAAGGATTGACGTGACACAATATTATTCGATAAATCCTTCACTCACCTCTACCCACAACGGATAGTCTAAGAATTTACCTCATTGTGATGGTGGTTTGTCTCTTAGTTCACTTAAGAATGAAGTTTTTCATTCAATTTTTTTTTTTGAAAGGTTAATTTCTTTTAAATCCTGTGGTCTGTGGGACTTGAACCCAAGACCTTCCACAACCTAGGTGTTTTAAAGGCTTTGCCTTTACCAATGGATCACCACCCCATTGGTAAGTTTTTCATTCAATTATAGTGTGATTTTTTTTTATTTCTTTGCAAAATATTTGCACCAAAATCGGAATTTCTATATGGTGGCAATGACTTATTAATAATTGCATTGTGGCACGTCTATAATTGCATATCCTTCCGGTTCGTTGGAATGTATACGCCTTATTGGAGTTAATGGAATGTGGTATGAGTTTAATACCCATGATGTAATTTCCTAATTATTAGTTTGTATTGGGTGCTTAGACTTTGGCTGTCTCGGTTTCTAGTGAGTTTAATACCCGTGACGTAATATCGTAACTGTTAGCTTGTATTGGGTGCTTAGTCCTTTGAGTACCTCGGTTTCTATTTCTTCTATTGGAATTTCGGTGTTCAAAAAATAAAAAATAAGAAAAAACCATGTTTTATCTCCATAATAATGAATAACTGAACTTGGTTACTACTATAGGGATGAAAATTGTGTTAGGTCGATATGTTAAATTGATAAAAATAAACACAACTCAGATATTTATGTCAATACATTGAACTAACTTGCACATACTTAAAATCGCACATACTTAACCCAACACAACTTGTCATTAGCTGAGCTGGCTTCGCGGACATGGTTAGGCTATACAAACACACAAGAACAAATTAATTTCCAATAAAAGATAGGTTTGTTGTTGCCTTGAGTGACTGAAAACAACAGATGGACCAATGGAAAAAAGAACAAACTTTAATAGAACCAGCTTCGTTACTCAACATGTCCTCACAAGAGAAAACCATTGCTTTGAATTTGTTTCCACGGTATTCAAATACCTCTGGGAAAACATATGAGTTTAAGCTACAACACTTTTCCTTATAGATGTCCATAAATATTACAATAGTTTAGTTTTTGGTAACTATGTTTTATCCAAAAGGATAAGAAATTCATGATTTTTAATATATACAGTCGAGCTTTCAGAGATTACAATTTTAGCTAAAGCTGATGTGTCAGAAAGTTTGACTGTTCACTTTTGTTTTTTTAGGTATCATTAAATGAAAATGTTAAAGTGAAAATGAAAGAAGATATGTACTGGTGAATCACTAAGGACTTTAATGCCAACAAAAAGCAAACTACATGGGTACATAAATCTGTTGTTGACCCTTCCTTTGTCTCGCAGTATGCTAATCAGCTATTTTAGGATTTCTTGTTGTTTGAGGTGGGTAAGCAGAGCATTTGGATTCCTATGTTAGAGCAAAAGTATAATTTACAAATTAAAGTAAAAGACACATTTTTTTTAAAGACCAACAAATAATTTTATTCCAACACTGATTAACAAATCGTTAAACAGCCAAAAACACCAACAGTATCATACACACCATGGACAACATCTATACGGCTAAACAAGAAAGGTTAAAAACACACCAATTTTCCCAAGATAGTGCAGGCGTCCTAGCCCGGCTTTTAAGCCATAGATATCCGACAGTGCGAATCTCTTCCTTCAATTTGTCAATGGAAAACTTCCTACCTTCGAACACCATTTCATTCCTACACCTCATAATAATCCATAGAGAAGATCTAATCGCCAAAGACACTGCTTTCCGCCACTTTGTTGAGCCGTTATTTTGTTTGTGGATGTTATCCAAATCTATAAGTTCAAGAGCGAAGATTGGTTTCAGACGGCACCACCTTGCAACGAATTCCCAAATCTGCATTGCAACTTCACAGGACACAAACAAGTGCAGGCCCGACTCTTCCTGATCACCGCAAAACCTGCAGCCTCTATTCGGAATAGAAATGTTTCGCCTAACGAGAGCGGTAACAGTCGGGAGCTTATCTTGAACAAGCCTCCACATCATAAAATTGACTTTTAGAGGGACCCAGCTATTCCATTCAAAATCCAAGCCAATATCAGCAAAACATGTCTAATGAAGCTTATATCGGATACTCCGAACTGTAAAGGCGCCAGATGAATCCAACGACCATCTCCAACGATTAGCACCATGACTAAATACAAAACCATGTATCACCACAGAGAGATAGTTTAGATCAGCAACTTCCAGCGGCTCGGATGGTGATCTGATCCACTGGAACGACACGACCAAATCTATTGGTTTGAATGTACCTTGGCGGCTTTTGTTCTTGCTCTCACTCATTCTCTCTAGTTCAAGCTCTATAATGACAACATAGAAAAAATGATGCATAAAAATTAACACATTTGACTAATTTGAATAATGAGATGTCAAATAGATTTCATGACAATTATATATTAAAATAACCTGATATAGGCGAAGAAGACAAATATTTGCATCTAAACTATACATCTACAAAGAAACCAAAATTTAACCACACCCAAACTATATATAATCTGAACTAAATGAAGAAGTAAAAAACCTTCCACATTCAGCATTACTTTCCCACAACAACACTTAACATATAACAAGAAACAAATAGTAAACAACAACTAACAAGAACATATACCATACTAATTTTCCGATAATGTCCATCATGAGCTCCAACAGACCACTCAAATGCTTTCAAACTATATGAGGTTCTCCATTATTTTTAATCAATAAAAAATAAAAGGAAACAATACATGCCTACCAGATTAGGAATAAAAATGAAACTTGAAAAAATTATTAATTAAAAAGCATTTGAAGATATTTATTAAAATGGAACATTTAAAAAAATAACTTGTAAATATTTAGAGACAAAAAATCTAATCAAACAATAGACAGACAACATATAGATCCGAAAGTAAGCGAGTGCCTTTAAATTCAAGTCAATTTACCAGATGAATGCATAACAATAATGATAAAAATTCAAAAAATGCAATAAAAATAACAAAAAAAGATAATATAATTAAAAAATAATGTAAACCCTTTAACAAGAACAATTTCATAGATTTCAAGTCAAATTCAAAGCACATTACTGTACTCCCTTTTTGTATTGTTAAGAAGAGTGATATTAGCAACAAAACTCCGTCAAACCCTGAATTTGTTATTTAGGAACATAAGAGATAATATAAGTCTTAATTGATCAACAAATCTTAAGGAAACAACATAATCATCCATTTTGAATGTGATCATATTTCACATGTTAGTTACTTGAGGAAAAAAACAATCAAAGGAGAATCGGGTCGAGCCAACCTAACCCATCCAAAGATACAGAATTTTTACCTGAGCTTGTGTTGACAGTTACCTAGCCCATCTGACCTGTACTATTTGCACTCTTTAAGTGTTTCAGTTTGAAAAAAAAAAACAATACATCACTTTAAGTTCTTCTTCTTTCTTTTCTCAGTCTTGGAATTTGGTTCGAGCTCGCTCTTTCGCTAGAAAGGCCTACAAACAGAGAGCATTAGGTTATTAGTTACTGCAGTTACATAACAAATAAGAATATTTTTAGTTGTTAAACGCAACATATAGTAAAACGTCAACAACTTATACCATGAGGCAGTCTATTGATATATTCCATTAACTACAATTAGTTTGTATCCTAGTTTTTGGAGCAAAAATATCTGTAACAAAACATTATAACAAAGAAAGAAAGTGTAATAACCTGAAGAAACTGATCATATGTTGATTTCAGAAGCTAGAATAAAAACTCAAAAAGACATCACAAGCAACAGATTCAAAGCAATAAGCTTAAATCAAAATAAGACCAACTAAGTTAAGTATGCAAATATCAAACACCCTCTTGGCACAAACGGATATCACTTTAATTCTTGGTAAAAACTCATAATTTTGTGATTAAAACACCTATTTTCCGATACCATAAAAAGAAACAAAGTTAATTCAACCTGTTAATAATCAACTACCCAAAACGAAAACAAGTTCCTTCGATTTGAAACACCTATTTTTTGGGATCAAAACACCTGTTTTGTGATTAAACCACCTATTTTCTGATATCATAAAACGGAAACATGTTTCACTGATTTGAAAAAGAAAAATTACCTTCTTGAAGCAATGACCACCCGATCTCCAGAAAGCTAGAACTCGCGAGTGCCCTCTAGTACTGTAATCAAACAATTATGAAGTTGCAATAAACACCTTGCTATGTGATTCTGATTATTTGTACTGATAAAGCTAAAGAACTAAAAATTTGAAAGACGGGTACCTTCCGGTAATGACAACATTTCGAGGACCGGCTCGACTAACTTCATCTAGAACCATGTTTGAACCTATCATGGTTCCAATGATAATGCTATCAAACCAAATATACCAAATCAAATCATTCATTTGACCATCTCCACCTACAGTCATCATTTTAGGGATTAATTAATTAATCTTGCTTAAAAAATGTTTAGCAAACTAAAAGTTTTGATCATTAGCTAACCTGACAAATTGAATCCAATCAATAAGATCACTCCAGTGCTCATCATGGTCACTATATATCTCCCAACATGAAGAGCAATCTACACATCATCAAATATTAAGATAATTCCATAATAACATCATATCATATTAACTATAAACGAACTTACACAGAATCTAAAGTTATGGTTATGCAGAGAACGACTTAAACGATTCACAGAAATGAAAGTTATAACCCAAATCGTTATGAAGAAGACAGAATCAGAGATCCAAAGATGCTGATGTGGATCTTAAAAGCTGAACAAATGATGATGACTACGAACCGATGGTGATGCAGATCTTGAAACTTGAAAGTTTAAACCCTAGATTGAAATATCGCTGGTGTTATTGAATCTAGAGATCATATAGTGAGGGTTTTGAATGAAGAAATAGGGTTCAAAATAAAAATAAAGTGTCACTTACCCTTACTAAGGTCGTAGTATTCGTCGATATGGGGAAATATTCATCGATCTGTTGATTAAATCGCCTATATTCTTGAATCGCATGTGAGAGAAAGAGTGGGGGCGGCGGATAATGTTATGAAATGTGAGATAATGAGATCTGATAAAGAAACCCTAGTTTGATAGATGTAACCCGTGTTGCTTTTTTTTGCATAAGAGACTTGTGCATAATGCATCACAACTTGCATCTTTAAAAGATTAAGAGTTTTTATGTATTGACTCATTGTACATTATGCTTTCAAGGTTTGTACCCTGGCAAATGACCAAATTTGCCCCTCCTATATGCATATTATATATAGTATAGATATATATATGAAAATTAAGATAAGCATTAGGTAAGTGAACAACATCGTATATAAATGAAAAAGAAAATACCAACTGATATCATTCAGGCTTATGTTATTTCATAAGCAAACCAATGAACCATCCACCACCAGAAGCATAAACCGGAAAGGGGTTAGGGTTTAAAGCAAGTGATTTGGTTAGAAAAGGACAATGAGCTGTAGCTAGCTCAATAGGCGATGGAGGAGAAGTTAACATTTAGGTTGAAGGGGTCTCTAATTTGGAATCATATCCTAATTGGTTTATCGCAGTAGGCTTCGGGCGACGAGTTTTTCCTAAAACTGGAGATGGTGCATTTAGGCTACCCAGAGGGTGTTTGACTGTTTGGGATTGAGATTGGAAATGCAAAAGTGCTTTTGGTCAAAAGTGCTTATTGGCTTATGACTTTTTGAAAAAGAGTTTGTATTAGCTTTTGGGATGAGAAACGTCAAAAAGTCAATAGATTGTCTTTTTTAAGTGTTTCGCTTAACTTATTGTGAATATTGGTTGTATGGGTGGTAGATTTGTAATTTTTTTTTCCAAAAGTCAAAAGCCAAAAGACAGGATTTCTAACTTCTCAAAAACAGTTTTTTCACCCTTAAAAACCAAAAGCCAAAAGTCAAAACAAAAAGTGTTTTTAGGTTACACAAACAGCTTATTGACTTATTGGCTTTTTGAAAAAACCAATAAGTCAATAAGTTGTTTTGAAACTCAATCCCAAACACCCTCCCAATGTTATCTCTGATTGCGGGCGTATTGAGTCGCCTTCAACCATTGGTTACCCCGGATAACTGGGTTTTTATTCGTTAGTCGCTAAAACAAATTGTGAAAAGACCAAACTGCCCCTTTTAACAATTAAATAACTAAATAAATAAATTATCTAACAGAAAGATAAAACCAATTCATAAGTGTTTCTTCTAAAAATCCAATTCCGCCTGTGGCGAGGATGTAAATGAGTCAAGCTGTGCTCGAGCCCGACTTAAGGTAATTTGAGAACTAAATGGATATGATGAGATGCCACTTTATCATCTTACAATGACTAAAAAAGTGAAATTAGAACTAATTAGCTAAAATAGTTAAACGGCCCAAAACTAAGGGACTAAAACCATAGTTTGCTCTTCTTTTAATCAACATCATTTATTAATTACAATTTTACTTGTATAATATGTTATTTTTACTCATTTCAAAATGTAAGATAACATGTAGTTTAATTGTAGTGTAGACGGGTGTATGTTAGCCATAAGAAATATACTCATTTTAAGATGAAACCGATGTTTTCATACAAGTATAGGTCATTGAATCAGCAACCACACTGTACACTAGTGAGATCAGTTTCAAAAAAAAAAAAAAAAAAAAAAAAAAAAAAAACAAGATGATGTCATGGTGAATTTGAAACTAAAAACATCCATAATAAAATATCGTTTAGGTTGATTATCATTTTAGTTAAAAAAAACCCAATGTTTTCGGTAACGTTATTTTTTGTTTCAACTTTTGTTTATGTGTTTGTCAAGTTCTACTTTTTTATACGGTAATGTTTTCTTTTTCTCTTTTTTTATACAAAGAAGTAGTTTTTTCTCAAGACGAATGTTATCAATGATGTCTATCTTTTGTTTTTTCTTTTCTCTTGTTTAGGAATGTTATCAATGATGTTTATGTTTTATTTTTCATATATAAAGTTACGTATTTTGATGTTTTGACGTTTATTTTTCCTGGTTTTACTTTATATTTTTTTGTTGCTATACCGAACCAATACCAATTAAAGTCTCGCTACAACGCTTTTGGTAAACGCTTATGTCTAAATACACCATAATAAACATGCTTATTTTTAAATTACTAAATTGATAAGTATACCCAAGAAATCTCACTCAAATAAACATACCCAACAAATCTCACTCAAATAAACATACCCAACAAATCTCACTCAATCGTTTTATTGCTTTTGTGTGTGTGTTCGGTTTCGTGTGAGCAATCCCTAACATGACTGAGCACTGTTTTTGAAACAAGTTATTCAGTTATTCCCTTCGATTTACTTGTTAGTTACTCTTCATTGAGTTTAATTACTGGATAATAATTTCTAGCAAATGAAAAGGGAGCTGTGTGAGCTTATTTTTCCAGTAAATAAACTCAAGATGCAAAAGATCATCCATCTCAAAAACTTATATTAGATCAAAACAAACTTGGTTCATTTCACTAAACAGTCAACAAAAAAGAACAAAACTACCCGACAATGATTTCTACCGAAGGTGATGCGCATGGGAGCGTAAAAGGACTTTCGGAATAAATTCTTTCAACTTTGATTCGTCCTCCTCATCAGAGTGAGGATACGGGAATATTTTCACCTTCTTCAGCACAGGTGACTTGTCCAATATAAGCTTCACAAAATCCAACTCATCATCTGTCTCACTAAAATGTAGAAGCTCTAATTCGTTTAGATGCTTCAACGTAAAATCGAAATAATCTTTAGGTCTTGAGGAGCTGAACTCATCGTCTTCAAGGTTATATTCGTCATACATCTACACGATAAAGTGGCTTCTATGAGTGTATGTTGATATAAGAATCAAAACAAGTAGAATACGAGTTAGATTCTTGTTATTTACATATAGCTTAAGTTTCTCCAAGTTCGGGGAGCTTCTAATCAAAAGAGCAAGAAAGGGTAACTCATGTTTGTGACTAACGCACGCACGATGTATATCCAGGCATTTCAAGTGGATCAATGTTGTTGGAAGCTCTTTTGGAAGTCTCTCTGGAACAAAATGCTTGAACAATGGATAAAACATAGATTAGTAATAACTAATAAGCAAACCAAAGTATCATCAAGTGAATAAAATTACCTCAACGAGTGAACACGGAACATAGAGATATTCAATCATAGGTAGACACTTGAATAGATCGACAAAGGGGAAATCTTCATCATCAGAGATAATTACACTACCATAATCCTGCAAAAAAAATAAAAAACCATATATTAAGCTAAGTTATGAAAGGGTCGCTACCGGGGCCCGGTCGGGTCGAAACGGTTTGGGTCGCTACCGGTCCCGTCGGGTCGAAACGGTCCGGGTCGCTACCGGGCCCGGCCGGGTCGAAACGGTCCGGGTCGCTACGGGGCCCGGCTAGGTCGAAACGGTTCGGTTCGCTACCGGGCCCGGCCCGGTCAAGACAATCCGGGTCGCTACGGGACGGGTCAGGTCGAAACGGTCCGGGTCGTTACCGGGCCTGGTCGGGTCGAAACGGTCCGGGTCGCTACCGGGCCCGGTCGGGTCAAAACGGTTCGGGTCGCTACCGGTCCCGTCGGGTCGAAACGGTCCGGGTCGCTACCGGGCCCGGCGGGTTCGAAACGGTCCGGGTCGCTACCGGGCCCGGCCGGGTCGAAACGGTCCGGGTCGCTACCGGGCCCGGCCCGGTCGAAACGATCCGGGTCGCTACGGGACGGGTCAGGTCGAAACGGTCTGGGTCGTTACCGGGCCCGGTCGTGTCGAAACGGTCTGGTTCTTTACCGAGCCCGACCGGGTTGAAACGGTTCGGGTCGCTACCGGGCCCGGCCGGGTCGAAACGGGACGGGTCAGGTTGAAACGGCCGGGTCGAAATGGTCCGGGTAGCTACGGGACGGGTCAGATCAAAACAGTTCTGGTCACTACCCGGCCTGGCCGGGTCGTAACGGTCCGGGTTATTTTCCAGCCCGATAGGGTCGAACCGGTCCGGTTCAAAATGAAATACCTCAGATCCCCTAAAATTTTATATTTAAGTTTTTTTTTTCTTTTTTTTAATTTTTTACTTTTTAAATTTTTTATTGCTATTTTTTTTTTAAATTTTAATTTATTTTAATGTGAACCTATCTTAATCCAAACCATCCATACCCAAACCCATCCGTACCCAAACCCATCCTGACCCAACCCATCCTAACCCAGTTTTTTAATCTACCCATCTTGACCTATACCCATCCTAACCCAAACCCATCCTGACCCAACACCCAAACCCACCCAACCTACCCATTTTGCCACCCATAGAAAATATATTTCACTATGAACTTACAAGAGTCAATCTCTTAAGTAATGGACAACTAGATAAAACACACATAAGCGTTTTAACATTTATAGATGCGTGTTGCAGACATAAGGTTGTAAGGCAACCAAATCCACTGAATGATAGAAGGCGGTCAAAAGAACAATTCCTGAGACTCAGATTCGTTAATTGATGTAACGAGCAGAAAGATAAGGGTAGCACATAGCGCCCAGTCAAGTCAAGTTGCAATATCTTAACAGTATTTCTATTCGACAGATGAAGTATTATATGGTTAATCTCAACACAAGAGTCGTCTACTTCCATACGGAGGGTGAATTCATGGATTGGACCTTGGTGAATTAACAAAACTTGGTATATAGCATACAAAAGTTTACGCCTCTTGTACATCCTTCTCCTTTTACGACGGGTAAACGTTTGTTCCAAAACGGAGAGATCAGCTTGATTATTCGAAACTTGAAACGTTCTCTCAATAAACGCAAGTTTGGGGATTTTGGTCCAATGGTACCTCCATTCCCTAGAGAGAATACTTGTCCTTGCTGCGTCTTGAATCGGCAATAGACATAAGATGGTTTCTATTATGCCTGGAGGAAGCTTGCTGATTCTATCCATTTTAAAATATCCTTGTTGGCTGCAAAAGCTAACTCCAGTTAACATACACACAAAACAATTTTATTGTTTTAGGCATTTCATCAAGCACCTTGTGGGCATAAATAACAATTAACAAATAATTCATCCATTCCTATAAACCACTTCAGTAGGATTTTACTCATATTTTCAAATGATTTTATGTTCATTTTCAACATTATTAAACCCCATTTGATGAAAACCCCTAATTTCTTGAACATGAACCCTAAAATAAAAATTCCGAAAATAAATTGATGTTAGAAGATGAAAGGAAGCTTACATGTTAATCAGATGAACATAAACACCTTTTTAAACATTACAACTCACATGCAACTTTCAGATTTGAGTTTGGATTTCACGATGAACACACACACACACACACTGTGTGTGATTGATTTCCCTTCCCCCATATTTAATCAGATTATTACTTTCTTTTATTATAAGTTACACATAACCCCCTTACACTTCCATTATCACTCTTTTATCCAAAAAGTTTAGGAAATAAAATGTAGTCTCAAATGTTACACAAGTAAAAGTGTAAAACAGACCCGGAAAACAAAGTAACTTTACCACGCTTGCTATGTATTTTGTATGATATGTTTTTGTTTTTTAAATGCAAAGTTTGCATACACAAATCTTGTATAAGTGTTTTCATATTGGGTTTATGTTGCTTCTCTATAAAAAGGTTTTATAATAAACTTGTATAAAGTAGTGTATGCTACATGAAAATTGTATAACAACTTATTTGTTTAAATACTCCCTCCGTTCAATTTTAAATGTCCATTATTCTAATTTTTGTTGTCCCAAATTAAATGTCCATTTCTAAGCAATTTTCGGTTTTGCTAATAAAAGACAAAAGACAATTAAATGTTTGAAATAATAACTTGATGACATTATTGTCATTTTACAATATACAATCAAATATTTCTTAATATGTGTGTTTTGTGGGCCCATGACATCTAAAATAGAACGGAGTGAGTAGTTTTTTGTTACAAATTATTCGGTTTAGATTACTTGTTAGTTACTCTTTTATGAATTAAAGCACTAGGTAATCATTAAAGCAAAAATACTTTATTCGCAAAAGAACAAGAGGTAATCCATATTTGTGACTAAAGCGAAAATAGTTTATTCGCAAGCATTTCAAGTGGACCAATGTTGTTGGAAATACTGGATGATAATTAGCATGATCATGTAACTGGTAATTATATTTTTAGTAAGTGATTAACACGATAACGTAACTTATCATTATATTTCTAACAAGGGCCTATGGTAAATAATCTTACGCCTTCTCTTTCCCAATCACAAAGTTGCCCCTTTCACTAAGACGCCAAAAGCATAACATTAGGGTGGTGATGGACACCATGATGGTCATCACTCGTTGGAACGCCACCACTCATCACTTGCTAGCGATGGAAATAGATGGTGAGTGAAGTAGGAGAAATAGATTAGGTAGGATGAGGTGGTGGTTTGTGATTGGCTAGTGATGGAAATGGTGCAAGTGATTTTGGTGATGGTATGATGGAATTGGGTGGAATGAGGTGGCGAGTTGTAATTGGCTAGTTTGCGAGTGATATTGTGATAGATGCCCCTTCCACCCTTATAATAAATCAAAGATGCATGATTAACTGGATCATCTATCTCAAATATATAAAAATTCATAATAGATGGAAACAAATTCATTCATTCCACTAAACAGTCAACAAAATAACACAACCACCAAATGCTTGACTAATACCATCAAAACCTCTTGACGGTAATTTTTACTACAGGTGACGCGTGTGGGGAGCATAAAAGGATTTTTGAAATCTCTGATGCTTCATCCTCATCTAAGTGAGGAAATGTGAATATCGTCACCTTCTTTAGTGCGGGTGATCTGGCCAATACAAGTTGCACAAAATCCAACTCATACTCAGCATCACTAAAATTTCTGATCTCCAATTCGTTCAGATGTTCCAACATAGTATCTGAATAATCTTCGAGCGTAAAGGTGTCCAACTGATCTTCTCCAGACCAATCTAGATCGTCCATCTACATGGTGAAGTGTCTCGTGTGAGTATATTTTGAGAGATAAGTTAAAACAAGTAGAAATGCAGAATACAATATAGATTAGTGTTATTTACCACTAGCTCAAGTTTCTCCAGGTTTGGGGAGCTTTTGATCATAAGAAAAAGAAAAGGTAAGTCATATTTGTAAGCAAAGTACAAAGACTCGGTTCGCAAGCATTGCAAGTGGACCAAAGTTGTTGGAAGCTCTTTCGGAAGTCTTTCTGGAGCAAAACTCTTGAATAATAAACACAGCAAAGATTAGTACTAACTAATAAGCAGCCTAAGTATAATCAAGCATGCGGATAAAATTACCAAGACGCTGGCAAACAAAAGAGACATATATTCAATTAGAGGAAAACACTTGAATAGATCAACAATGGTGGGACCTCCTTCGGTAAGAAAGATGTCGTGACTTTTCTGCAAAAAAAAAAAAAAAAAAAAAAAAAAAAAAAAAAAAAAAAAAAACTAGAATATTCAGATAAGTTATGAAAGACCATGAGAATGACATTTTGTTTTATCATGAACTTACGAGAGTAAATCTTTTAAGTGATGGACAGCCGGATAAAAAATGTAGAAGCGTTTTGTCATCTGTCCATATACTTCGCAAGGATAGGGTTGTAAGGCAACCAAATTCAACGAATGAAGGTTCATGGGAAAGAACACAACTCTCGAGATACATTTCTGTTAGTTGATGTAACGAGAAGAAAGAAATGGGTAACACATACTCACAGTCCAGATCATTAAAGTCAAGTTTTAATATCTTGAGAGTATTTTTCTTCGACAAATGAAGTATTATATGGTCAATCTCAACACACGAGTTATCTACTTTCATAGAAAGAGTGAACTCATGTATTGGTCCCTCATGCATCAACAGAACTTGGTATATAGCATAGAAAAGTTTACACCTCTTGTTCATATCTTTCCTTTTACTTGGTTTTTTAAGGTGCTGCTCCAAAGCAGACAGCTTAGGCCCACGAGTCCATTCTTGAAACTGATTCTCAATAAAGACAAGTTTAGGGATTTTGGTCCAACGGTGCCTCCATTCCCTAGAGAGGATGCTTGTCCTCGCTGCCTCTTGAATCGGTAGAAGACATAAGATGGTTTCTATTATGCCTAAAGGAAGCTTGCTGATTACATCCATCTGAAGATATTATTATTGTTGGCTGCAACAGAACTAGGTAGTCTGAAAAGCTATTTAAGATAAAACTCTGTTCAATACACACATACAAAAGAAATGAAGCATAATACATAATTATGAATTTTGAAATCAAACAAAGTAAGCTTATGCAAATATTAATATTAATATATAGCTAAGAGCCCTAAAATCCAGAACCAAGAGCTCTGCCCTTTACAATTTGAGTAGCATATTACACCAAATTCACAATGACCCACCAAATTCAACAAACAAGATGTAAAATTACCCAAATCCAGTAGTAATTAACAAAGTATATAGTTTATGAGAACCAATCGAAATGGAAAGAGAGAGAGAGAGAATACCTATTGCACTGACTGACCACTTGCAGGGTTAGGGTTCAAATCACCTCATCAAACACAAGTGACAAGGTTTTTCTTAAACCAGACATCTCTAAACCCTAAAATGTCCGCCAAATCACACACCCAACCACTTATTTTATACACACTCAGGGGTTTATACACTTTATACATACGACCCGTTTATAAGTTTTGTTTTGACATTGTTTGGAAGATTGAGGTTTTGCCGTTTTGGTAGGTATATGGATGAGCCATTCCCTTTACGGTGGAGTCACTAGGGATGAGCTCGGGACGGGATCGGTACCGAACCGATACCGATCCCGACAATACCGATACCGAAAAGTCCAAAAACCTAATACCGATCCCGATACCGAACACATACGGTACGGTACGGTATCGGTTCGGTATCGGTACGGTACCGGTATGGTATCGGTATTTTGCCTTAAAATATCGATACCGTACCGATCCCGATAATACCGAAACCGAAAATCCATAAATATGGATACCGATACCGAAACCGAAACCCCTCGGTTCGGTACGGTATCGGGATCGGGACGGGACGGGATCGGTATTCGGGCTTGAATGCTCATCCCTAGGAGTCACACTTCTTGTTTTCCTTATTTTTTTAAAAGGTTCTTGCTTTCTTCGCGGGAGGTGGGAAGTTCAAGTCCTACCGCAGTCGACCTTCGGGCGGCGAGTTCCCCCGGGAACTGGTGTCAAATTACTGGTGGACCCGGGTTACTTTCGGAGTACTCCTTTTTCCAGTGGGTACTTCGAGAGTGCTCCAGATTAATTTGTTGGTCATTCAAAAAAAACAAATAGGGATGAGCATCGTACCGGTCTGGTACCCGTACCGAAATTCCCCTGTAAATGGGTACCGATCTGGTACCCAACATAACTGGTACTGGTTCGGTACCGGTATTTACTAAAATGTGAGTACCGATAGTGGTATCAAAGTTGATTCGGTACCGGTACCTAGTACCATTTGCTCATCCCTAAAATATAGACGTGTCGTATATGCCTATACGACTCTTACTTTTAAAAAAATTAGAAGTTTATTTAGCAAAGAGTAAACGGCCAAAATGGCCCCTGGGGTTTGCCTAAAAATGCTTGTTTAGACATCAAACTTGATTTTTATCACTGAAAACCCTAAGGTTTCCTTTTGGTGCCATTTTGGACACTTTTTTTTTAACTCATTTAGAAAAGTCAGATAACTCCAGGGGCAGTTTGGCCCTTTTATGTCCTCAGGGGCCAAAATGGCAGTTAATGGAAAGTTATAAAAAAAATAAAATTCAAACCCCTTTCCCTCCTCTCTTTTCCGGTCAGAAAAACCGGCCAACTCCGGTACGTTTCCGGCGAGAATAAAACCCGAATTTTAATATTTTTTATGATCCAATTTCGAATTCCATACGTTTTATCATCAAGTTTTAATGATTTCCAGCATTTAAACAAGCTATAAACATGATTTTATTGAGCTTTGAATTGGGTTAATGTTGTGTAATGGTCGATTCACGTTATGTTTTACTTTTGTGGGTCAAATGAGTAAAATAATTAAAAAAAAAAAGCGAATCAAACTGGGTTAAGAGGGTCAAAAGTCACCATTTTATGGATCAAATTAGAAAAATTAAAATTGCTAGAAAAACAATCCAAATTAAGCTAACAGGTCAAAAGCACAGTCATAGGATTCGCTAATCTACCTGCGTACCGCGAATCCAATCGTGCGTACCAGAATCGGGTACATTCGCGTACCGTTCGCATAGGATTCGCGATCCGATTCGTAAAATTGAGCGTACCCGATTGTGTAGAATTTTGAACCAAATATCACAGATTCGCGTACCGGATTGTCGAATTCGCTGTCTAGATTCAATGTGATTCGCGAATCGGAATTAAATGTTTCGAAATCTGCAGCAATTATGTTGACTATTCGCTTACCATAGCTAGATGAAAAGTCTATTGTTTCCTTATAATTATGAACTTGGTTAGTTTGTTTTATGTTTTTGAGCTTATAATTATGAACTTTGTTTTGGATTATGATTATGAAATGTTTATTGGAGTTATTTGAAAAAATATATATTGTATAATGTTTAGATACGATACGGCGTACCAACTTATAGGGTACACCGTACCGCGTACCGAATTGGCGAACCGAATGAACCTACCCCCCTCGTACCGAATTTTAGAAATGCGCGAACCGCGTACCCGATTTCGTACCACGAACCGGAGCGTACCACGATTCATGTGACTATGGTCAAAAGTTACTCTTTTATTTTTAATTGGTCAAATGAGTACAATTAAAAAATATCTAGAAAAACGAGTCAAATTGGTTTAACGGGTCAAAAGTCACACAACGGCCAACGGGTATCTTTAACGCATAAAACTTCCTAAATACTTTTACTAAAAAATTGGGTCATCACTGAAGTAACGCAATTTTCTAATCATGCCGGCCAGATAGTGTTTTGTGTCAAACCAACCCGACAGGTACAGAAACTACTCGTTACCCAATCCAACCACTTTGCAACCTCTAATAGTCACCATCAGCCTTAGATTGCAATTGTCAATTTTCTTCTACTTAACTCAAGAACTAAATGTAACTACATCCATTCACACTTTAGCTGTGAATATCAATTGTGAGCCCTCTAATAACTCCCTAAGTAGTGGGTCACAAATAACTTTAGAACATGATTTCAGCCACTGGTATCGGCATCCAGAGGTGTATCAATGGCTGCACAAAGAGCAAGCCACCAGCACAACCAGGTCTACCAGGTAGCTCATGTGTTCAATATGGATATCACTCGCTTCTTCACCATTGCCACACAGGCCGTAGGCTCCATCTCGATCCATAATGGATCACAAGTTGGTCCACTCACAGGTTGCTTTTGGCTTCTGTTCGGTTGACATCAGTATTCTCTTGAACTATGATTGTGACGTGAACATCCTATATGAAGAACACATGTGGTAAATGTTATACTGATGACATGAACACCACCATTACACATTATTCTGTAATATTACATTATTACCAAATGTGATGTTCAATGCTAGGCCCAACAAGGTGTTCACTTGTGCTGAACACAATCCGTTTTAACACATGAACTACTAACGAATCGGCTTCGTACCTTCGAGATAAAGTCAAACACCATATCATTGTTGCTTGAATCTTGAATGAAATAAAGGTACAACCTTTGGAATGCTTGTAGGTTCAAAATGGTTTTCTTTATCATATTTTTGTATTTGAAATGCTAATTACAAACACAATTATTGTGTCAGATTTTTTAAAATGTGCATCTTGAGGTTGATTCTGTATTACAAGCATTGTAATAATTCTGTATAAAGAAGTGTATACAGCAAATTCAACTTGCAAATATCTTCTTTTTCAACTTGCAAATATCTGTTGCCCGCCTGCCCGCTATCTTGATGTAATTTTTCTCGGTTATGTGTTAATGAAATATTTGATGGATTGAAAATATATATATATATATATATATATATATATCAAAATACAGATGTTCATTTCAGTAAACAGTAAAAGAGAACAAAATCACCAATGGGCTACTAATCGGATTTCAACTATCTAACAATGACTTTTACCACTGGTGACGCGCATGGTGAGCCTATAAGAATTTTTGAGATCCGCGATTCTTCATCCTCATCAGGCTTATCATATAGGAATATCTTCACCTTCTTTAGGACAGGTGACTTGGCCATGATAAGCTTCACAAAATCCAACTCAATCTCCACGTTGTTAAAGTCGAGAATCTCTAATTCGTTCAGATGCTCTAGCATAATAATATCGGAATAATCTTTGAGTGTAAAGGAGGCAATCTCATCTTCATCAAGCCGATCAATGCCAAATACATCTAGCTTAAGTTTCTCTAGGTTCGGGGAGCTTCTAATTAAAAGAAAAAGGAAAGGGAACCCGTATTTGTGATTGAAAGATACACATTCCACACACAAGTACTTCAAGTGGATCAACGTTGTTGGAAGCATTTTCGGAAGTTTGGTGGGACTAAAACGCTTGAACCATAGACAAAAACAAAGTTAGACCAAAGTGTAATCAAGTATATAGCATGTGAATAATATTACCAAAATGATGTAAAACCAAAGTGAGAGGTATTCAATGACAGGTAAACACTCGAAGAGATCAACAATGGTGGGATCTTCATTGACATCAGTAGGTTCAATTGGTTCAATTTCAGTACTATTCTGCAAAAATTTACGATATTCAGCTAAGTCGTGAAAAAAAAAAATGAGGATTAACATTCTATATTATTATGAACTTACGAGAGTCAGTCTCTTAAGTGAGGGACAACTAGATAAAAGATGCAGAAGCCTTTTTGCACAAGACCAATAAAATTCCACATTTAAGGTTGTAAGTCTATCAAACGTATTGAATGATGGTTGATGGTAAAGTTTACAACCACTGAGATACAGATCCGTTAACTGATGTAGCGAGAAGAGAGACAAGGGTAACTTATACTGCCTATCCAAGTCAAGTTTCAATATCTTGACACTGTTTTTCTTCGATAAATGGCGTAATATTTTTCCAATCTCAACACAAGAGCTATTCGGTACCATAGATATAGTGAACTCATGTATCGGACCCTTGTGCACAAGTAGAGCTTGGTATATATCAAAGAAAAATTTACGCCTGTCGGCCATTATTTTCATTAGGCCAGCCCTATCAGTTGACACTTGATACTGCTTATCATCAATAAACACAAGTTTAGGGATTGTGGCCCAATGGTACCTCCATTCCTTAGAGAGGATGCTTGTCCTTACTGCCTCTTGAATGGGTAGGAGACATAAGATGGTTTGTATTATGCCTAAAGGAAGCTTGCTGATTCTATCCATCTTATTAGGATATTGTTGCCTGCAAAATTGGCTACTATGAAAATTCAGTTAAAATAAACTCTATTTAACATAACAAAACACAAGAAGCATAATAATAATAAATACATAATAGCTGAACTTTATAAATAAACAAAAAGAGAACCATACGCTTTGAGTGCCATGCATAAACTACGGTATTAATGAAAAAAAACCATGTAAAATAAACGATAACCAAAAAAATTGAAAGTAACCGTGTCTACGCAACTTGATAATTGACATGGTTTATGTTACACGATTAACTAACCAGCCACCAGCTTCGACGAGCAGAAGCTTAAACCGTAAGGGGTTAGGGTTTAAATCAATTGTTATTTAATTATTCCCAGCGCGATGTAAGAGGCATTCATTCGGTATGGGTTTGATTTATTACAGTATTGCATGGTAGAAAATCATAAGAACAATTGTCGTACTTGTACCACTAGATTCAGCTTGAGTTGGTTTGTTTTGTCATGGTGAAAAGCAAATAAAAAAGATTACATGAGGAGAAAATAAAATATTATTGGTAGGAAAAAAAAGTAATTAAAACACAAAGCCCAATTTATTGTATTTGGGTCTAAGCGGTAAAGAAAAAAATATGGAAAATAAACACACAAAACAGGGCTGAATCGGGATCCACTTTTTCCTACAACCATAAATCATTCTTAACCTCTACCTCATCACTTGCTTTTGCTTTTATTTTATTTTTTTATCAGCGAACAACTGTGTGGCAGCCACCCTTGCGGGGCGCCGTGCTGAAGAATCGACTACTCGACCTCCAGCAGCCCCCGCCTTCTCCCGATGCGCGGAAACTCGAGCCCCACCCGCCCGAAGGCTCGACAGTGTTATAGAACTCGGTAAAACCTCGCCGCCCGTCAGAATCGAACCGGCGCCACCCGTATTCGATATTCACCCGGATACCAAACCATAAATGATGGAAGTGGGGATCGAACCTTTGATCACATAGGTGAAACAAAAGTCACTCCACCACTTTTATTTAATTTATACCCACACAACAACAAAAAAAAACTTTTTTATTTATTCAAAAAGTCAGAATGGGCCACAATATTCTAAATCGGACCCATCCACTCTGCCAAACCCAACCTCACCGGATGTCCTTCTCCAAGCATACCTGTCCGGTTGGTGTCGTCCAGTTGTCTCGGACATGTCCGCCCCACATGCATTGTGGGTCCTCATATGATAACTGTAACTTTACACACTTATCAAATATTCCCTCCGGTTCTAATTGGCGTGTGTATAGTTATTAAAAAAACTAGTTTTAATAGATGTATGAACTTAATAAAAAATGTTAGAACACTTGGATGAACAAATATGAAGTGATTCAATACAAAAACATATATAGAATAATTTAGAATTTTATTTTTTTTACGTTTTCATTCTTCGACTTTTTTTACTTATTGTTATTACACATGGAAGGCTACTAAAGTCTATTGTTAGATACACTAGTAGGAAGCCCGCGCGTTGTCGCGGGAGCGATAATATAAAGTATGATACTCCATATTAGTTTATCAAGTCCATATCTAATATTTTCATCTACCAAATCGTCAATGCGGCAAGCTTTTCTACATAAAAATGTGTTCTTAAGCATTAAAAAAATCTTCGACTTTAAAGTCTAGCTTTCAAGAACTTAAGCAAGATCACATCACTTCTTCCATCTTTAGATCCAGATGACTTCAGTCATATATTATACAAATTTTAACCCGAGTATAGTATTATAGCAGACTCCACAAGTTCAATTTTAATTCAATGAATTGGCGTTAAGCAAAGAAAACATAAGTTCTCATTATCACAATTATGATGAAACCAAAAGGACTTGATATCAATCAACATATCATACTCATTATCCATGAAAATTTAAGTGCGTGTACTATGCAATGTGTTTTCAATCTATATTTCACATAGATGTATATAGATAACATAATGCTTGTGTTTGTAATGTTGGTAACATTGAATTAAATATGTCTATTTATACATGAAGTATATCATTTACAAACCATCCAATTGAAAAACAAACAAAAATCTAGTTGTTTTACAGTTTTGCGTAAATATAGAACAAATTAATAACTCTCAAAGAAGGAGAAAAGTAAACAAAAAATATGAGACTTCAATAAAAAAAATGAGATTTTATGTTTTATAATTTACAAATTACACTTTGGCAAACTTTTGAGCCATCCGACCCATTTGAACAACATTCTTCCTGTCTAATTTTATTTTATTTTACCTAGTTGGCCCATTAGAGAGTAAAATAACCAGATTCATAGGTCAGGAAATTACCTTTCGGTTTGCCTTAGAAGAAATTCAAGATGCTTATCAAGAGCTTTTTTCTTCTTTTGATCAAGCTCTAACCGATGCTTGTACAACACCTAAAATGACATGATATTTTATAGAAAATAAATATGTATCAAAATTATAATGTAAAACGTACAAACCCCTCATATACTAAATTACATATATGACTTACCAGCTTCTCAATTTTTGTTCAAAATTTCTTCCATCCTTGGAGATATTTAGTGCAACTTTTTTCATTTGGAGCTCTTCTTCCTAACCATTGAAGATAATGAACTACAATATCAAGAAGATGACGTAAGGAGAAAAGTAAACAAAAAATATGAGACTTCAATCAAAAAATGAGATTTTATGTTTTACAATTTACAAATTACACTTTGGCAAACTTTTGACCCATCCGACCCATTTGAACAACATTCTTCCTGTCTAATTTTATTTTATTTTACCTAGTTGGCCCATTAGAGAGTAAAATAACCAGATTCATAGGTCAGGAAATTACCTTTCGGTTTGCCTTAGAAGAAATTCAAGATGCTTATCAAGAGCTTTTTTCTTCTTTTGATCAAGCTCTAACCGATGCTTGTACAACACCTAAAATGACATGATATTTTATAGAAAATAAATATGTATCAAAATTATAATGTAAAACGTACAAACCCCTCATATACTAAATTACATATATGACTTACCAGCTTCTCAATTTTTGTTCAAAATTTCTTCCATCCTTGGAGATATTTAGTGCAACTTTTTTCATTTGGAACTCTTCTTCCTAACCATTGAAGATAATGAACTACAATATCAAGAAGATGACGTAAGGAGAAAAGTAAACAAAAAATATGAGACTTCAATCAAAAAATGAGATTTTATGTTTTACAATTTACAAATTACACTTTGGCAAACTTTTGACCCATCCGACCCATTTGAACAACATTCTTCCTGTCTAATTTTATTTTATTTTACCTAGTTGGCCCATTAGAGAGTAAAATAACCAGATTCATAGGTCAGGAAATTACCTTTCGGTTTGCCTTAGAAGAAATTCAAGATGCTTATCAAAAGCTTTTTTCTTCTTTTGATCAAGCTCTAACCGATGCTTGTACAACACCTAAAATGACATGATATTTTATAGAAAATAAATATGTATCAAAATTATAATGTAAAACAAACCCCTCATATACTAAATTACATATATGACTTACCAGTTTCTCAATTTTTGTCCAAAATTTTTTCTATCCTTTGAGATATTTAGTGTAACTTTTTTCATCTGGAGCTCTTCTTCCTAACCATTGAAGATAATGAACTACAATATCAAGAAGATGACATATACACTTCATCAGAGGCACTCAAAGGTCTCACCTTCCAATAAACACAATTAAAACAATTCTTAAAGACAATTCAATGAATATCTATTGGTATGGTAATGAGGGCAAGATTGGAATAGAATATTAAGATGTGAGTAAGATAATGATGGTAAAATTACAAACATATCCTCCTAAGTGTCTTAATTGTCACAACTATGCCCATTATACCCTTAAATTTCTTGCTGAAGTATGTTGTACATATTGCTTCTTAAGTTGTACGGAAATAAAAATGACTATGTTAGTCATCACTCCTCCTTAATAAGATAATATAGATTTGAAGCTTGGAGTACCGATTGAGTTAGAGTAACTATACGTGAAGCTAAACGAGTCGAGTTAATATAAACCTAACCTTGTATTATCCAACTTAATAAAAACCAGGGTCGGCCCAATTGACTTATGAGGCTAGGTAAGGATCCAGGGCCTCCAAAAAATCAAGGGCCCCATTTAATAACAAATAAATATATGTGTATGAGTGTATAGGCCCAAGTGATTAGATTAACCAACTATGCATAGAAAGCAAAAAGGCTCAATGAATGAACCGAACCAACTTAAAAAAAAAAAAAAAAAAACTCAATTAATTGATAATTAATACTCCAATTTATTTTTTTGAAGGGAATTAAAACTCCAATTAAATGCATATTGCAGTTTTTTACCTACCTAAATTACAGGATTCAAAGGATGCATTTTTTTTTCATGTGCTGTTTGGCAGGCGATCTCCTCTTGGTGTCGTTTGTCGGATATTTTTGCGTTTAGAATAAAGGATTTGATGGAAGTTCACAAGAATGCAGGTCTGCCTTTGGCGGAAAAGGACATGGTTCATGGTATTATGATTATAGGTTGTTGGAGAATATGGAAAGCTCAGAACGATCGCATTTTCAATGGCAAAGATAATAAAGCAATGGATGTGATATCTGATGTGAAGACTTATGGCTTTATGTGGTATAAGCATAGACATAGAACTAAAACATGTACTTGGGATTCTTAGTGTAAATTCGAACTGATGTAATGCATTTTGGGGCTGCTCGTTCTCCTCCTCGGAGACCGAGTGTGTCTGTTGTTTTAATGAAGTTTAAGTTTCAAAAAAATAAATAAATAAATAAATAAATAATAATAATAATAATAATAATAATAATAATAGTTAAGTAATTAGCCATAAAAACCACCACTTTATAATTAAATTAAGTTTCAAAAACCATCTTTCACAAAATCCCAGCTCAGATCAAAACTCAATTGTTCATTTTCACCACATGTTTAAACTAACTGGTTTCCAGCTGCCCAAAATACTTGCCCGATATAGTTGCTAAGATATTAAGCATGATAACTTCATCATCAAGGCTCGCTTTTTCAGCCCGCAGGGTCGCACATTTTCTCAACAAGCAACGAAGTGAAGCGCTTGTGTCTGCATCTAGAGGTGTATCAATGGCTGCACAAAGAGCAAACAGCCATGCACAATCGGGTCGACCCAGATAGCTCATCTGCTCCATGGATGCTATTCGCTTCCTAAGCATTGTCACGCGGGCCCTGGGTTCCATCTCCATGATGGACCGCAGACTGGGCCAGTCACAGATGGTGGCTTTTTCTTCTGTTTGGTTGACATCAAGATTTTCTTGAACTATGATTGTCTCATCGTCTGTCTGACAGAAATCAAGATTTTCTTGAATCACATTGTCCATAATGCTCTGAGCAACGGGGATTGATTCGACTTGGTCAGAGAATGTAGAATCGGAACTTTCAAACTCAGATAATGCCTGAAATTATAGCAAACAATAACAAATCAGAGTTGCTGCCAAAGGTTGAAAATTTAGACACATTTACTTATAAATAGGCCGATTCTTGTGATGTTTTTATCTCAAATGGGTCAAATGAGTAAAAAACAAAACAAAACAAGAAAAAAGTAGCTAGAAAGAAATCACCCAGCGATATCTTTAAAATGCATAAAACCTCCTATATTATCACTCAAAAATAAGATCACCGGTCCGACTTGCACAAAAAAATACCCATTACCTAACCCACCTAATTTTTTTTACCTCTGTCAGTGACCATCGACACTAATAAATAATAATCCATAATCAAAATACAAAACTTAGTCACACGGTCCTCTTGCTTTACATCATGTCATCATCTATAATTGTTGATTTTGTCTTATTAATATTATTAGTGAAGACGTGATTTTGGGTCTTATTGGCTTGATGTGAGAAGCGATAAGGACGGATCACAGAATGATAGACGTGAGTGGTGTCTTAAGATGGCAATTGTCAATTTTCTTGTACTTAACCAACTCAATTAGCAAAAACTGATTTTTCAAACATAGGAACTACATGTAACTACATCCCTTCACAGTTCACACTTCGGCTGTGATTTTTCAAACATAGGAACTAAGAACTATAGATCACAATTTCAGTTGATTTAAAGGGAAAAAAATGAACATACCAGCCTAAGCTTTGAAAAATCAGCAAGGAAAACATCTTCCCACTCTTTTGATGGCATCAAATGTTCTGGACATGCTGCGATATCAGGAATATTTGGCATATAAACAGTTTGTTCCTTGGTTATCACCTTTTTTTCCACCTTTGCAATCTTCACCTTTGGTATACGCTTTGCTTCCCATCTATGCACAAAAACGGCTATTAGTATGTGATAGTTAGCTGACCATGCAAGTCCACTCTTGATCCTAGCATACACAGCTTCAAAGTATAAAAGAACGGAAACGAGCCTCGAGACGTTTTCCCTTCGCCTCATGAGGCGTAAGCCTCGAGGCGAACCGAGGCGTAAGCCCGAGGCGGAATCAAAAACTAAATGAAAAAATTATATATCTTATAAAATATAAAATAATTGACCCAAAAAAGTCTAAGACATCAAAAACATACATTAAAAATAAAACGATTGACCCAAAAGTCTAAAACATAAAAAAACACAAAAACCACCATAAACCCCCTGAGACGCACCCGAGGCGCACCTGAAGCGCACATTTTCTTAACACCTTAGCCCTTAGAGGCGTATGTACAGACTAGACCCCATGAGGCGTGCCTCAAACTCGTTTTTTTGGTGCTTCGCCTTGAGGCACACGCCTCAAAAGTTTTTTTAAACCATGCGCAGCTTTAATGCCATTTATGTTTGTTGCATAGTTTAACCATAAACAGTATTTCTAACAGAAAAAAATAAAGAGGTGGAATTTTACCTGACCCGCCTAAGATATTCTAGCCCGTCTTGTGGTGGGCCCGAATCAAAATCAGGTTCCCCGGTGACATAAAGCGCAGGCCTTTGGATGCTAACATATTCTGAATCACTATCCTCATCTTCATAATAATCTTCCTCTCCATCAAAATCATCGACATTTTCACCGGATAAACTCTCCACTTGGTTCATATTCTGCATTTCACAACTAATGTTTTCAGACCCGTCACCTGAAAAGGTTTCAACATATCAGTGACAGTCAATATATGACACTTCGTGTTCAGATTTCATCATTTCGACTCAAAACCACAATAGTATTCAAGATAACAATCCTATCATGCATATTATGTCATATCGAAGTGGGATCAATGTTATACATATAATAACCTAGCACAGTAGCACATAGGTCTAAAAAACTGAGTATCAAGTGTTTGTGTGTACTAATGTTTATTATAATAAACGATATGAAAACCAAAGAATCCAGATCTAATGTCAACAATGTAAGAATATCAGCTGCCAAAACCACACAAAATCATCGCCAATTGCATTTCAATACTACTTTTACATTTCACATACGCTAACTTAACACATTGACCAAAAGAACAGTATGTCAAGTGCCGTTTATTCTAACTTTTATAACAAATTAACTGAGCGACAAAGAACCCAAATTTATTGCCAACAATATGAGCGTATCAACTATCAACAACTAAAACCACACAAAAAACATTTCCAACTACCTTTACATTTTACATATGCTATAACTAAACACATTGGCCAAAAGATCTTTGCTTATCAAGTGTCAATGTGTACTAACTTTAATAACACTATGAGCACATCAACCGCTAAAAGAATACAAATATCATCACCAACTGCATTTCAAAACTAATTGTATACCGTCTAGCAAAAACCGGTAACCTAAAGATAAAAAATATACCAAGAAAATCAGCAGCAGCAGCAGCAGCCGCCTTTTTGTCAGCGAATTGAGGCCGCGGATCAAAACTCACATAATTCCCCTCCCCATCATGCTTACAACCCGTCAAATTATCGTACTCCTTCGCCACAACAGATCCAAGCCCACAATAGACCTCAAACCACTTCTTCTTTTGCTGTTCAATTCCAACATCCCTCAAACCCTCAAGCTCTTCCCTTGTGTACAGTACCCTTACCTTATCGCCTCTTTTATCACAATCACAAACACTCTGCCTTACAAAATCATCATTCACTTGCTTTTTCGACCCTTTCCCTCTTTTCCTATGCCTTTTTTCTTTCTTTATTTCTTTAATTTCATTCATCTGCAAACCCAATTCAAAACCCACATTTTGTTCTGGTTTTGTTTCGTCAATCGATTCAATTTGTGGTGAATTAGTGAAATTAGTGATCTGGGTCGTAGTGTTTTGACATGATTGTTGAGGTACAGGAATCAATGGATTGGGTTCATGGGGTTGTTGATTATCTGTTATGGCTTCGAGGGTTAAACCTAAATCGGAAAAGATGGATTCTTGAAGGGTGTTGATGATGGAATCATCTGAGGAAGCATTTGTTTCCAAAGCCATATTTTGAGTCTGTGGGGTTTTGGAAAGGGTTTTTCTTTTTCAAGTGTTATGTTTCCACTAAAAGTTTATATTTTTTTAACTCACAGAAATGTCTATCATTCGTCCTAAGTACTTTGCTATAGTTCTCTCTAGGTTTCGGGTGTTAATCGGGTTGGTCATTCGGTTTGTGCGGGTAGTTCAGCAATAGTGTCGGTCCATCGCTAGGTTTCGGGTATTAATCAGTACCATTTGAGTACTTTTCTATATGTACCTCTATCAATTCAGGTACTTTTTCATGATTTTGATTAAAAATAAGATGAATGTCTATCATTGGTTGGTGTTATTTGTGTGTTCTACTTTTAGGTTGTGTCTCTACTCTCTAGTACTCTAACTATTTAGAGGGTGTTTGGGATTGAGTTTGGAAATGTAAAAGTGCTTTTGGTCAAAAGTGCTTATTGGCTTATGGCTTTTTGAAAAGGAGTTTTAAAAAAAGTGTTTGGATTAGCTTTTCGGATGAGAAACGTCAAAAAGTTAATAAATTGTTTTTTTTTTTAAGTGTTTCGCTTTACTTATTGTGAATATTGGTTGTATGGGTTGTAGATTTGTAAATTTTTTCCAAAAGTCAAAAGCCAAAAACCAAAAGCCAGGATTTCTAACTTTTCAAAAACAGTTTTTCCACCCTTAAAAGCTAAAAGCCAAAAGTCAAAACAGAAAGTGCTTTTGGGTTACACAAACAGCTTATTGACTTATTGGCTTTTTGGAAAAGCCAATAAGTCAATAAGTTGTTTTCAAACACAATCCCAAACACCCTCTTAGAGAGTAATTTCCCTTTTGGATGGAAGTTAAATTTTCTTTGAAGTGGAGTGAAATTTACCTTTTTTACCTTTAATTGAAAAGGCAAAAAAATAAAATAAAATAAGAATACCACCCGATGGGTAGAGATAAAAACATGTGTTAAGTAATTTAAGACTTTCTTTTTCACTTTTTAAATAGGTTGGTAAAGAAACATTAGTAAACGTATATCGTCTAAATTGATGGAAGTCCATCCCATGAACGAAATGCGTGATGATTAAACACTAAGAAGAATTTGCGTATGTTTTTTAAATAATTATACTTAAAAGATGAAATGTAAAGCTTTTGCATCGCGCAATGAAGATACATGTAAATTACTCTTCTCCATGGTATAAGAAGACAAGAAATGTATAATGATAATTTTAATAAATCATATTTAACAATATGAGTAAACAAAAAATTCCAAATTAGTAATTTAATCAATTTGTATGACAGAGGTAAGAATTGTATAGAAATGTATATGAAATTTGTCCTTTAATCCGTAGTTTCTACTCTATTATTTTTTTAATCAACAATCTTCTCTAGTTGTCACATTGTTACATGTTTAAACTGCTATCAAGTTTTGTGCATTCAATGATTTTAGGAAGTAATCGAAGTTTGTCATAGATAACTAACTGAATTTACAGTACAGTTTTAACAAGTACAAAACTACAAATGCTAGGTTGCAAAGAAACCACAAGCACAATGGTTACAAACCAACTCGCCTAAACATAAACATAACCATAACCATAACCAACGTGTCAACAAGCAATAGCCAATTTAAACCAGCATGAAGATGAGTACACATCAATGTTCAAACCAAAATATACATTCACAAAGCTGCAGATGCAGTCAACAACCACAAAACGTCAAAACGCCTTTCTTCTTGTCATCTACATTACGCTTCGGGAGCTTGTGGATGAGCCCCCAATAATTTCAACAAAAAATTCAACAACCGGAGATGCGTGTGGGGACTGTTCAAGGATTCCTGAAATACGCAACGCTTCATCCTTAGCAACCTCATTGTACAGGAATATCTTCACCTTCTTCAGCATAGGAGACTTTGCCAAGATAACTTTCACAAAATCCAGCTCAGCATTCCTGTAAATCATATTTACAATCTCTAATTCCTTCATATGCTCTAACCATATATCTAAATCATCTTCAAGCGTAAAGGAGTCTCTTCTCTCGGATATCTCAACCCATGAATCGTCTAAAATCTACATGTTTTATTGGTATTTCTTGCGTCAGTGGATTGCGGCATAAGAATCAAAATAAACATGATAAAAACTGAATATATTATCTAGTCCTTTACCTCTAGCTTCAGTTTCTCTAAGTTAGGAGAGCTTTTGATCAAAAGAACAAGAGCAGGTAACCCGTAATTGTGGATGAAACATATATCTTTTATACATAAGTATTTGAGGTGGACTAATGCGATTGGAAGCGCTTGTGGAAATCCGTCATGTGCAAAACACTTAAACCACAGCAAAACAAAGATCAACAACAAGATAGATTAGTTTTTTTCACAAATTAAATCAATTATATACAAATCAGATAATAATACCGTGGTTTAAAAAAACTTTTGAGGCGTGCGTCTAACTCAAGGCGCGCCTCGCCAAAAAAACGAGTCTGAGGCGCGCCTCATGGGTTCTAGTCTGTACATACGCCTCTAAGGGCTGAGGCGTTAAGAAAATGTGCGCCTCAGGGGGTTTATGGTGTTTTTTTTTATGTTTTAGACTTTTTGGGTCAATTATTTTATTTTTGATGTATTTTTTTATGTTTTAGACTTTTTGGGTCAATTATTTTATATTTTATAAGATATATAATTTGTTCATTTATTTTTTGATTCCGCCTCGGTTCGCCTCGAGGCTTACGCTTCGTGAGGCGAAAGGAAAACGCCTCGAGGCTCATTTCCATTCTTTTAAACTTTGAATAATACCTCGATGATCCCAAATCCAATAGACAGATTTTCAACCACCGGTAAACACTCAAATAAGTTAATAACAGTAGAATCATCACTATCTTCGAAAGCTAAATGGTCAATATGCTGCAACAACAATACAATATTCAAATAAACAATGAAAACCTGAAAACACATGAGGATCAAGATTCAATTTTAGTAAAAACTTACCAGAGACACGCTCCTAAGTCGCGGACAATTGGACAGGATATGCAAAAGTGTCTTTCTAGAAGCCATTACTTCTTGCAAATATAAGCTTACAAGGCCACCAAATCCATTAAACATCGGTTCATGGTCAAGATCACAACCAATGAGATGTATGTCTATTAACCGATGAGAAGCGAACATATCTAAAGATAACTTATACCCCGAGATAAATTCAAGTTTCAACTTCCTAACTGTATTTTTTTGTGACAAAAGAAACAATACTCGGTCGATATCTACAGATGACCCATCAGTGACCATGGAAAGAGTGAACTCATGTATTGGATACTCATGCATTGACAAAACTTGGTACATAGCATCGAATAGTTTACGCCGCTTGATCATCTCATTCCTTTGACTTGGGTGGTCATACAGTTGACCCATATCAGACAACTCGTCATCTTTATCAGTTGATACTTGAAATGAATCCTCAATAAACACAAGTTTAGGAATTTTGATCCAATGGTACCTCCATTCCCTAGATAAGACACTTGTTCTTGCTGCCTCTTGAATTGGTAATAAACATAGGATGGTTTCTATTATGTTTGCAGGAAGCTTGCTGACCATATCCATTAAAATAAAAAAAGTGTTTCTGTTTCTGGACAGAGTGACAGAGGGTTGTACACAGAGTTAGTTACAGATTGATCTGAGAAGAGCAATAAGTACCTGATGCGAATTGATAGGGAATCAGATGCTAGGGTTTAATGGGTACACTGTACACAACCAATGAAACACCAGCAAACCTCTCAAACACTTATCATGTGATGTTCTTTTTTATTTATTTATTTTTTTTAGTTAAATTCTTATGCTTAAACTGTGCTTAACGGGTCGGGTTGGATCCGAACCCAAAAATTTTACATGAACCCGAACCCGAAAATTGTGAGATACATATGAACCCGAACCTAACATGAATGTTCTAAGGTTGACCCAAACCCGACCCGTTTAACCTGTTTTTTTTTTTTTTTTTTTTTGCAAACTAATGTATTAAAATTAAAATTTTACTACAAAAAACACAAACATATATAAAACATTTATGTTTTATTTATAGATTCTCATACCAATTTCTATTTTAAGTTGTAAGTGTAACATAAAATACCTAACCAGTTTAATTTTAACATAAAACATATTATAAAAAAACAATATATAGCATAAATAGGTTAAACGGGTCAACCCACCAACCTGCTCGAGTTGACTCGAACTCAACCCATTTAGCTTAACGGGTTTGTGGGTTCAACCCAACCCTGACCCGAACCCATTTAGACTAAACCCAAACCCGCTAATTTCGTGTTAGGTTTGGGTCGTGTTTTCGGGTCGTGTAAGAAATTCACACCCCTACAGTTAAACTTATCAAATTATATCAAAATAGAGGGTAGACGAGCAACAAGCTGCGCCGCCACCTTTTTTGACCTTATTTTTTTTTAGTAATTTTAATATATGATAACCGGGGCAACCACAGGTAGCATACGAACAGTTTATTCTTTTCTTTTTTTCATGACTAACTAACTAATAAAGTGTATTGTCCCATCATTTGGTGGAGTGACAAGTATAATAAGGATAAGAACTATGCATCCTTTGGAGGTCGTTAGTTCGAATTCTAGCCATACAGGAGTTTTGGCCAGGGAGTTTCGACTCTTGTGGCGGCGCAATTGGTATCAGGAGTTATGGTTCCTTCAAGGACGCGGTTTTGACCCATTAAACAGGTGTTACGCCCTCTATGGAGAAATCTTGTTTAGCCGACACCAAACCATTCTGAAAGATGGTTCTAAAAAAACTAATAAACTGAATTTGTCTATACCATATGCATTTGCAAAAGTAATTTGAAACCAATATAAAAAATCACTAAATTATTCATAAAACTAACTTTAGTTATAACTTGCAAAATAGTGAAACTCGACTTAAGCAAGTTAAGCTAAAGTGATCTTCGTGATTTTCTCTTTAAGAAGCTTACACAAAAAAGAAAAGAAATGCGTTCACCGATTAAATCACTTTAAACTGATTACAGTTCACCACAGAAACATGTATTCATTATTGAACAAATTATGACAAACCAAAGATATGTAACAGACCAATCTGAGCATAATAAGCACGCATCCATGTTCTCAAACCAAAAAAATATATAAATGCAAAGATAACAACACTATTATATGCCTCGATCAAACCAAAATCTACGGTCATAAAGCTGCTGCGGATGCAAATCAACAGTCAAACTCGTTTGGTTCGTTGATTACATTATCCCTCTGGAGCTACTGGTGCAGGAGCCCTCAAGAGTGGTTGAAGAGCTTTCACAACAATGCTCATATTAGGCCTAAACTCAGCCTCATATTGCACGCATAAAGCTGCCACCGCTGCCAGCTACATCAACAACACAAATGTCAGTTTATTTAGTTAAGGTGTTTGCTTTTAAGAAGCATCAGGCACATGTATCACGTATGACAGGCATCGCCTCAGCCTCTATGTATAACCATTAAACCATATACGCCTTATCTACAACCAAACGTTGAGTTCTATCAAGTAAACATATGAGCCTCTACATACACCCTAATTTTGACAAATTTTTACCCAGGGGTACATGAGACACCGGCTAAAGCGCCTGACCAATTTTAAAGCTTGTTTGTCAAACCAGATATTCTTTTGCTGACAATCGATAATAATACCCAAACATTATTGTTGTTTATAGAAAGAGATAGACCTTTGCAACCGCTTTTGGAGGGTACTCTCCCTTGAGCCTTGGGTCAACACATTGTTTCACCTTGTCTTCACTCAGCCTTGGTGTAGCCTAATGTGGAAGAAAGGAACAAAAAAAAAAAAAAAGATTTCAATTCCATTTGTTTAATTATTTCTCTTTAGTCATGCTCTCCATTTTGTGGGTCGTGTCAACACGCCTCTCAACAAAATGGAACCCACAAAACGAGATTGCCAAAAAATGTCCAAAAGACGAATGTCTTTTAACGTTTATATATCTAGGAGGTGGCATTTTCTACTCGTTTATTTTTTAATGGATCGATCCAGGTTATGTTTCATCTTTAAAGGGTCAAACGGGTAGTACACAAATTAGCTAAAAAGGAAAATGGTCAAACAGATCAAAAGTCACCCGGGGTGTATATTTAATTTAATGTGTAAGCCTCCTACATAATTTTATAATTTTGTAAACATTTACAAGATTGATTGTTTGTAGGTGCAAAATGTAAATATATAAAATCGGGAAAAAACAAGCAATCAGGTCAACCACATTTGACCCGTATAGAAAATTACTCGTTTTGACTTATTACCCGATCTAATTACCTTGCCACCCTAACTCGTACTTGGCTGTGTCCCATCTTTGTTTCTCATGTCAACAACTACAGGGATCCAGTACCGGGCCCAAAAAATGAAGTAAATAAGAAATAATCAACAAGAGACTGACCCAAGTGACGAGGCTTTGTTGTCCACGAGGCATTGTGTGATCAACGGGTTTCCGGCCAGTTAGAAGTTCAAGCAGAACAACCCCGAAGCTATACACATCACTCTTTTGCGTCAATTGTCCGGTCATTGCATACCTACATAACGGTATCATTGAAGACATTTAGCTAAATGATAAAAGTTCATTTTCATGACAGAAGCATGTAGTTATAATATGATAATGTATACGTTATTACATTATCATATGAATATCAAATTAAAATGCACATTCCAGTGACTCAACCCATAGATATGAAAAGGGTTTATAAGCATTACTCTGGCGCATGATAGCCAAAAGTTCCCAAGACACGAGTAGAATGCAAACGTGCAGCCATATCGGGTGCTTGATTTGAAAGGTTGAAATCGGCAATCTTGGCTCTTAAATCCTCAAATAGTAGCACATTGCTAGACCTAACATCTCTGTGAATTATTGAAGGTTGGACCTTTTCATGCAAATAATCCAGTCCCCTTGCTGCATCAACAGCAATCTTTACCCGTTGCATCCAATCAAGCACGGGCCCCGGTTGTGCGCCTTGCACACCCTTCCTGCCTGCATTGATATAGACTTAAAAACTCGACACCAACAAAATTGCGACTTATATAACCCAATAATTAAACATGAAAACAGAAGTATAAAACAAACGTTCTTGTACCGTGCAATATGTCATGTAGAGATCCCATGGTTGCAAATTCATAAGCCAAGACACGTGTATTTCCATCCACACAATAACCACACAGCTCAACAAGATTTTCGTGCTTCAATGTTGAAACCATGGCAACCTTGAACAGGAAAACGATCATTATAAAGAGAGAAAAAAAAAAGATAACCTCAATTCGTACATACAGTCAGTCATACACAACTAGAGGTGGCAATATTGGAAGATAGGGCAGGCTGGGTAGCGGTACAAACAGCAGGTCAAAATAAAGGGGTTTAGGAGGTTTAATGCTTTAAAAAGACAGATTTTGGGCAACTTCCGAACAGCTTGATCCATTTACTTTTAGCTAAGGGGTTTAGGAGGTTTATTGTTTTAACAAGACAGATTTTGGGCAACTTCCGAACAGCTTGATCCACTTACTTTTAGTTATTATTTTTTTTATCTTACCCACAGCCTGCTAGAAGTAAACTGTTAAAATTGCCATCTCCAAAGAAAACAAAGAACCAAACACGACCGGGCAAAACTAGAACTGGAACTGCCTATATAGGGTTCTAGATTTTTCTGTTCTCAATTTCAGACCAGACCATGTTCGAATCGATTCAGTACTCGGTTCAATTTATGTTTTTTACTTTTCGGTTCAGTCCAGTTCGCACACACCCCTTACTCCCTTAGTGGCAAAGATTATTTACTTCCAGAAACATTGGCTTACCTGAGTCAAAAACTCGTTATCTGATTCAGCCTCGGTAGAAACATCAAGCTTTTTGACAGCCACACTTTTACCATTATTTAAAGTTGCAAAATAAACTCTTCCATATGAACCTTCACCGATCAATGCTTTTGATCCAAAGTTCTCGGTTTTTTCTTTCAGTTCATCAAGTGACAGTGCAGGCACTTCGATTGTTGGCACTGGTTTTTGTGCATCAAATTTGGCAGGAGGTGGTACTTTGTCCCTTTGGTGCCCTACATTATGTGTAGATAAAACATTAAACACAGTCTACATATGAACCACAATGTATTAATACATTGTAAATCTATAGAACTAAACAAGCTATTGCAATTAGGAGCTGTTCGGATGTAAATTCTATTGAATAATAGAAAAATCAGATAACCAACGGAAATAAGATATGGTGTAGGAGATAGTGTTTGGATGCACTTATGCTGCTTAAAGTTGTAAGTTGTAACAATCAATTTCTATAATGGTTGATACAAAAGTATATAAGTAGTCTACTCTTAATAATCAGATAATCCCTCAATACACACATCCAAACACCTCCTTAATCAAGTAAGGTCCCAAAGCAATTTGCTAGTTATACATTCACAATTCTCCATCTTATGATTATACAATTAACATTATTATGATTTATGATTTATGAAAGTGATAACAATTATGCATCAGTAATTCCAACTAAAAAGGTATTATTATGTTGTTGCCATTATTTGACATCATTGAACGGTATGAAACATACCATCAACATGGTCACTATGGCTTTTCGTCAATCCATTGTCATTTGAGGGATAAGATTCTTCGACTTGACAGGAACAACACAACCACCTCCGCATCCTATCTCTCTTCCTCAATATCAAATCGTCTTGAGCCCTTTGTTTCCCCAAACGTCTGAAGTATCCAGGTGGCACGTGTCCCTAAGTAACCATTAAAAAAAAGTAAAATTAATCATTATTACAAATAAACAGAAGTCATCAGATCATTACAAAACAGACAACTTTAGATATAAGTCCCCAAATTTTCTTTACAAAGTATTTAGAAGGCGTATATTGAAACTTGAGAGTGATTATGAAACACTAAATAATCAGAATCATATAATTGGTCACGTACCGAATATTTAAATTTAATAATAATTTCTATACATGATCCAATATGAAAATAACGTCTATGGTACAACCTAAAAAGCTACATACACCCTCCTGATGCACAAGATCTGCTAACGTACATGTCGCCTCACACCATCAAAAGCAATGCCCCTCTCGTACGAATGCGCCTCATTACTAACGAGTGCTTTTTAAACTAATGTTATTGGTAGTGTTTGGATGTGCCGTTGTAGTTCAATTTCTTGAAGTGGATTTAAATTTTAATCATTACAGATGGTATAAACTAAAAATGGTTCGGATAATTTGAATATTATTTAAAGTAATTAGTTTTGTTAGTTCCATACTGAAAAAATAAAAACTGAAAATATTGAACCCTAGAATAACCATAATCAGAAAAGCATAACCATAACTGTGACTTGAAGTTGCAGTAAACAAATAGTCAATGTCAATAGGCACATCCAAACAATCTCATCATATAAACTGAATCATCATTACACTAAATATTAAATACCATAAAACTAAATAATTAATAACAATTACATAATTTCACAATCAAAACAACTGTCATCAAAACATATCTTCCCCATCCACAAGATGTAATCATGCATATAAAATTATAAATCAATACATGAATTTCATATCAAAGATCATCACACACACACACACACACATATGCAGCAAATTCAAAGAATAATTATATAAATTCTCACCACTAAACCACGCAAATGACACCGGGATTCCATAACAGAAAATAATAAAAATTGAAACCCAAATCACAAAAATCAAAGAAATTTACACCAAGGAAACCCAATTGAAGACCAATTAAAAAAGATTAAATCTTGAATCATAACATCTAATGAACCCAATTCAAGATAAATTAGGGTTCCTTTGAAATCTGATTAGAGAAATGAATTACAATAAACCCATTTACAAAAACTGAAAAAGGAACAAACTTTAATATAAATTAAAAAAAAAAGGAATAAAGCGAAATTAAAGGGTTACCTGTGTTATTGATTTAGGGCTTTGTTTAGTTTAATTGGGTGTATGAGAAATTGGGGAAAGACAGATAATCAGAGAGAGAGAAACAAAGAAAGGTTTATGTTTAAATTAGCAAAAAAAAGGCGGTGATTAATTTGTGATTTAATTGATTTCAAAGAGAAAAAATGATTGGATTTTTTTTTTTTTTTTTTTTTTTTGGGTTGAAGGGTTGTAACGGGAAAATAGATTTTATAGATATAGATAGAAGATGACAACGATGTGGTGTGTCTCATCATCAAATGCTTGAATATAACATGTTATCTTTTTTTTTTTCGTCGGTGCTTGTTAGTTGTTGGTTTTTGTCTATTGTTATTTTTGTTGTTATTATTATATATCTTTCAAACAAGTAAAAAGGTATATAAGAAAAGTCATCAAACAATTTCTAAAGTCATGAAAGAATTTGTAGCGGTACATGAGTAATAAGTTGTGTTGTTATACTGTTTTGAACAGTAAAGTCGAACCTACCAAACAGAGCCGGCCTAACGTTTTTGGAGGCCCTAAGCGTACTATAAAGTCGGGGCCCTTTTGAATTTGGTATAAGAAAACATCGATATTAAAAGTGGTTACCTGAGTTTTGGTGTGAATTGTGATCTTGTAATTCAATGTATATGCTCTTCACAAGAAAACTGCACAACCAAAAGACATACTCAATTTCACATATATGTTAAATAAAACCAAGACAAGAAGTAGGCCTGCACCTTGTTATTTCTCTTATATTCTCTTTTAAGCTGCAAAACTATATTTGTCCAAACATTTTAGTAACAAAACCCTCCTTTATCCGGGCTTGGGACCGGCAATTATAAACTAAAATGTTTATAGTTGGCGGAGTTAAAAAAAAAATCAACTTACATGTCTTATATAAATAGTATATGCTTAATCACTTGAGATCGTTGAGCAATTGATTACCCAGATTTGCGCCTCCAATCTCGCCATAATCTACATAATATGCGTCAGTTGAGTCAACAGTCACACAAAAATAGGAAATCTCATCTTGTGCCGATTAAAAAAAGAAAAAGAAAAAGAAATCTGATCTTTAAATGGAAATAGAAGGGAATTAGGTAAATTGGAATCAGTAAAGGAGACATCTTTCACTCTTTCATTTGTTCACTTGAAAATCAGTTTTGGGCCATTATTTGGGCCATAGCATATGAAACAAATTAATAAAATTTGGGCCCTTATATTTTAGAGGCCCTAGGCCATTGCCTAGGTTTGTAAGCCTAATGGGCCGGCTCTGCTACCAAAAAAAGTCATGAAAGAATTTGTAGCAATAGATAAGTAACAAGTTGTGTTCCTATCCTGTTTTGAACAGCAAAGTTGAACCTACCAAAATATAGTTATGGTTTTTCGATATGGAGAGATTGTTTTTAATGAGATATTATGAATTTGGAGTTTGTTGTGATAGTGGATCAAATGCAAAACCTTAAGTTTGTGTGTGTATGAAGCAGACCGAGACGCTTGATCAAGGCAAATCAATGGTTAAAAAGGAGATAAAACAAGTGTTATAAAGGCAACCATCTAAGATAACACAACGACACAACTTCTACAAGTCACATGTAAAGAAATGCAGGCCAACAGGAAACGAAAACACTACTGCAAGTCTGCAATAAATAATACTTTTTAGCCCTAAAGTTATGTTTTTCCTTATAAATTTGTTCTTTAGTTTTTTTTTATAAAGACTAAATACGCGTTTGCATTAAAATTATTTTATGTGCATTTCAATATAAGTTTTATTCTCATGTTTTACATTTTGGTCTAATTTTGGGAGTTAACATGCGTGCGTGATTTAAGATTTATTTTTATTTATGTGTTTAACTAAATACGCGGTTGCATTATATTTTTTATGTACACTATTCTATATATTAATTTACAACATCTTAAGAAATAGTAATATATTTTTGTCTTTTGTCGGGTTTCTTTTTTCTTTTCTTTTTTTTTTCATAGTAAACTTAAACTTTTCTTTTCTTTTTTTTTTAACAAATCTTTGATTTTTTATAATTTTGTCATAAATTTTGGTCCCTTGACCCCCTAAACTTTCTAATATGCATCGGTGTAAATTCGATTTTATCTACTTTTTACGTTATGTGAGTCACTTAGTGTTAATAGTTTTTGTTTTTGCTTTACTTTTTCACGGTTTTGGTCGTCGTTTGGTTGGTACTTAACACGGTTTTATGCCCATCATCCCGCAACGCGGGGGGCTTATGACTAGTTTTGATATAAGCTCTATTTAAAATGGAACAGTATTCGAAATTTTACTTAACATGGAGTTGTATTCAAATTGATGACATAATGAAAAACTAAGTCGGTACTGACCAACTGTAACAACCGGCAGGTCTCGGTCAATATTTGATATGATTTTAATCACGTTTTCGATGAAATCAAGAATATTTGGAACTTAGTTTTAATTAAACTTAGCCATTACGAGTCTGAAAATGTCCTTCTTGAAATTCGTGGACACCTTCATGCTTTTACATAAAGATCTACACGTGTTTAAATTAACAAACTGACATCAGTCAAAATTTGTCTCACATGGCTGATATAAAGTTATTGTAAGTGAATTCAGTACGTAGATGTTACTATAGCAATCAGACGCAAAATCGACTCAAAATGGTAAAAAAAAAAAAAAACGCAGCATTTTGGAAATGTGAGAGGAACCGACATTGTAACCGGACTTCAAATACACTGTTTTAACCTTAAACGTACTCGTGGGATAATTATTTAATTTAAACAGTGGTATTTCTTAACTTATGAAAGTTAACGGATCGTTAAACGAAGAAAACCCGCAACTGAACGCAAGTTATGTGAACTAACACGCATTTTAAACGTGCACGACAATGAAACCCATCTCGGCGAGAATTGATATTTTACATATTAAAATTAATTATTTTAATTTATTAAAATAATTTATACAATTTCCATGTGCAAAAACGGAGTCAAGAAGCGAGATGGGTCAAAACTGAACAGCTTGTACATGGTAGTGGGCCTGGAACCCAACCCAACTAACCACCCATAAAATCCCAAAACCCTACAATTTCTTTCATTTACACCCAACTCTTTCTTTCTCTACAACAAAAAAAAAAATCTCTCTAGCTTCTCTCTCTAGAAATTTTGGCAGCCAGCCGATGATGTTCCGGCACCCAGCCATGGTGGTCCGGATACTTTTCAGCGATATTATACTATATCCCTACGTTTCTCATCGACCCGGATGCAATAGTGAAGTCCGTTTTTCATAAAACCTGACGGTTTGAGTTGTGGAGAAGCTCCGGTGACGTGCCATTCAATTTCCGGCCAGTCCGTTTTGAGTTTTTCTCTTCATGCATGTTAAGATCGGGTCTTTGGGAGTCTCCATGCAAATTTTTGGGTGTTTTCGTTTTCAAGCAAAATTCCGGTGACCGGTGACTTCTGGCATAGCGTTAGGAGGCTTCTAGGTGTCCATTTTCAACAAAAAAAAATATTTTCGGAATCCTTACGACTAGTAGATTCCATACGAAATGGTTTCTTTGCGAAATTTTAACATTTTTCAGACACATTTGCCGAACCCGAATATGTTTATTACAAGTTTTGAAGCATTTTCGGGTTAGGTGATGATTTCGTGTGACACCCGGCAACTTCCGATCAACACTGACGTGATTTTTTTTATGATTAAAATTAAATATTTATTTCAGATATTGTTAATTATTGAGTTTCGGAAGTTTACTGACTGTTTTTACGATCGAAACTGCGACCGGTTAAATTAACGCGAATTAAACGCGTGTTCTGAAAACACGCGTCGGACATCGAAGATATTTATATTTATGTTCGGTTTTGTATTTCGAACAAAACCGACTACTTTTTATAATTAATTATTGGGCCTAGACTAGAAACCGAGACGTTTACGTTTATAACGGGTTCGATACGCGGTGCACAACCTATCTACCCTAACCCTACCTATAAATGCTCTCTTTCCTCCCTCTCTTCTTCTTTCTCACTGCCGCTCACCTCTCTCTCTCTCTACTCTCTCTCTAAAACTCTCTTTCTCTCTCTACAATCTCCCTCCCTCTGCCTCTCCTTGCTGCAGCCGACCACCACCACTCTTGGTGGTGGCTGCGTGGTGGTTATAACCGGGAAAAGGGAAGGCCCGACGAAGTGGTTCCGGCGTGGTGTTCTTGCGAAGGGAAGGTGCAGATCCGGCGGGTTCAAGGACCAGGTATGTTTGGTTATTCGGGTTTTGGTTTGCACATGCCGGTCAGACCCGGTTTCAGGGTGGTCTCGGGTCAGACCTTGGTGGTGGTTCTGTGGTCGAGCAGGGGTGGTGGCGGCGGCGTGGTGGCTCGGGAAGCCCACGGGGGCCGGGTTGGGTTGCTTGGGTTCTGATCGGGTTTGGAACTCGAGTGGCGGTGGCTTGGTTAAGTTTTATAGGGCTGTGATGATGGTGGTTCAAGGGGGGCCGGCGGTGGTGGTGAAGTGGGTCCGATGGGTTGGGTCCGGCTCGAGTCAGATGGATTGTTGGGGGTTCGGGTTCGGGTCAGTTTGGTAGGTCCTGGTTCGGCCCGGTGGAGGTGGTTCGGGTGGTCCGGTTTGAGGGTGGCTCGAGGTGGCTGGTTTGGGGATTTGGCTCGTGGGGCTGATGGCTATGGTTCCGGGTCTGGTTGGTGGTTCGGGTCACTCGGGTCAAGTTAAGTTCGTGGTTGTTTTGGTTCGGGTCTCGGGTCTTGTTTCGAGATGGTTTCAACGCGGGTCAGAATCGGGTTCGGGTTAAGGGTGTGGTTCGGATCAAGGTTTGGTGGTTTTGGTGTTCGAGTCAGATCCGGGCGGTTCGGGCCAGATCTGGATGGTCAAGCTTCGGTCAACGCATAGTTCGGGGCGGCTTCGGGTTACTCGCGTGTGATTCGGTATACTTTAAATTTGTATTTATTACTATTTGTAGATATTATATATATTTATAAATATTGTGTATTTGTAAATATTATATATTTATGAATATTAGATATTTGTAAATATATTGTTATGGATGGAATATGTTTGACTCGCGAACGAACCGGATAATAAACGGAAACTATATATATTAAATATCGAACGATTTGGTAAACGATTAACTTGACGTGACTTATGGTTTCGAACTCGGACTAAATATAATTGGACTACATTGTCGGACTATATTATATATATATATATTGGTATATATATATATTTATATAATTAAGTGTATTTAGGTGTTGAAACGTATAGTCTCGTGAATCGGAAATGTGAATAAAAGGACTTGATGAATTGTGTTTGAAAGTTGATTTTGGGGAAAATTGTAGACAACGGGTGTTGTCTGGTTTGTACAAAAACAGAGGAAACTCTGCCCGAATTTTTATAAAGTTAAAGCGTAACGAACTACCATTTTTATAAATAAATTTCCCCTAAGTGTTTTGGACAAACAAATCGAAATGCTTTCAAGGTCTGTTTATTCGTAACGATAAAGATGATTTCAAACAATATTTGGGGAAAAGTAACAAATGTCATTGATTGGTTTAATAACTAAATTTGTATTTCCTCAAAGGGTATTTTCTAAAATATAATTACGCAAAACAAATACATTTACATGATTTACGAGACAAGCTACGATTCAGGATAGTTATACGTTTCGGGGTACTAGTCCAACATGGTTTATACACAAATAGTAACAAGTGTGCAACTTGGGTGCTATGTAATACAATAATTAGGATAAGTCATGATCGGTTCGTCGAGTTGAAACGTATTTAAACTCGTGTTGGTACACACGAGTCTAGACAGTCGGATAGACTATCTGTTAGGCGGTTAATAAGCTAGGCTTATGTGTGATAGACTGTTAAGGTGTCCTTTGTTGGTAATTAGGGCACGAGGAAGTCGGTCGAGGTCTCAGGCTTCGTTTGCTAGCTTAGCACGGAAATTAAGGTGAGTTCATAACCCCACCTTTTACTGTTTTATAAATGTTTACGGGGTGGAAGACATACTTCTTTTATGAAAAACTGAGGAACTTAAAACGAAACAAAGTTTCGGAAAATGAAACGGGTTGCGTGAGTTTACGGCCCCTCTTTTAAACTGGTTTTATACTTTCGGGGGAGAAAACATGTGTTAAAACTGTTTGGTAAATTCTGTCATACTATGGGTTCTAACGTATACTACACGATCTTTGGAAGTCCCGGGGGGAACCATGAATGTGCGGGTTTGCACAACGGGGAAATGTGAATAGCGCTATTGGGAGTGACCAACCCCGCTCGTCGGCTTGGAGGGCCGGGCGAGTGCATATTGTCTCAAACAGGAACAACAGGAACATTTGGAACTATTCGGGCACAAAACTGGTATACGTGTTAGTAATGGTTTTCCAATCGTGGTAGTAACAAAACATACGCCTAGCTAGCGTATACTGGTTTTCGATTTGTTATAGTATGGACAGGGTGAACATGGTAACACTGTTGGAACTTGGTAATGTTTGATAACATTTTGCAAAACTTATGAACTCACCAGCATTATATGTTGACTTTTTAAGTATGTCTTTCAGGTTTTAAACTTTGGTAACGGCACGGTTGGAGTAGGTGGCAGTTGGGATCGGGAATCCTAGAGGTTTAGAATTGGCGTTCAGGGAACCAGAGTCTTAGATGCAACTTTCCGCTGCGCTGGCAAAGGCACCAAACGTCGCAACCGACGAGGGAAAAGTCGGGGTGTGACAGTTTGGTATCAGAGCCATAGGTTTTAGCGAATTAGGTGTCTGGGTAGATATCTAGGCTTTAACCTGAGTTTGTTTTGAAGTTGGGACCGAATTTTCTAAGACAAAGTATTTAGCACGAACGCCTAGGAACTTAAATTCCAACCGTTGCCAAGTGTGTTACATGACTATTAGTGTGTTAAGTCACACTAAACTCAGCGTACATTCCTTCGGCGCAAGGAACATTTATTTTTCTTATGTGAATAGGAAGTCGGTATTTTCTATAGTGGTATATAGAAAGGACATTGGCATGTAGTGGTTAGGCATACCTCACTGGTGACTGGCGAGTCATCGTTTTAGACTTCAGAGCGGTTATTCACATAGAGTTAGCTGAGTCATTGTTTCTTGGTATGTGAAACAACTTACTTGTTTATATACTGTGTGCATTTACTTAAAGTATATATTATACGTATCGCCAATGGTTGTCGACTCAAGCTTGGACGTATCTAGAACGCTCACACGCGTCGCGTTAGTTGAACGGGTTGGCATAGGGATTGTTGCAGCATCTGCGGTCTCGCATCCCGGGTTCGGAGCATGCTATGTCGTCAAGGTCGACTCGGGCCAGAAACGTCTTGATGGGGCACCTCGTTTTGCCGATGATGCTGAGAAGCTGGAATATGGACGGGAAGAGCACCGGGAAAGGTGGCGCACACAACAAACATTATATTATGTAATATATATATATACGTGTTACTATGTGGATGTAATGAGTGCTTGTGATATACTCATGATGGAGGTTAATAGGATGATCTGGTGAGGTAAATTTTCGATAACGTAGACGTCACGTTATTGCGAATTTACAGGCACCTGATAGTTCTAAAGACATCTATCGTGAGGGTATCTATGTTATTAGGTTGTTGTATATGTATTTATATATATAAATAATGGATAAGGGTTTTTCATTATTTTGTTGTTACGGACGTGATTGTCGATTCTCCCATGTTCGTGTCATTTGTGACCTTGCTTTTCTAAAACCAGTTTAAGATCTTGATGACCTTGTTTCTTGAGCTTCTAAGGTTCCTGTTTTAGAACCTAGTTATATCTTTGGACACGATTTACATCTCTCTTCTTTTGTGTTTGTGGTCTTCAACATTTTATCATAAAGGAATCTAATTTTTGTTGATTCCTTATTTTTTTTCCACAAAATTAGACACGTATTTTTGTACACGTGTCAACTATTGCATGTTTGAACTCTCTAAACCTGTGAAGGTCCATTGTAGGGCTTCGCATCAAACGATTGTTTCATTAGTGATTTGTCTTGTCATTACGTTGCTCGTAATGCTTGTTTTCTAATCTTGATGTGTCAGGCCATTGTGGGCAATGAATCCTTTGATACTTCGTCGATGAGTTTCTTTAAAGTCGACATTTCAGTTGAATCGAATTGTTGGAATTTAATACAGCACCTTGCGGTGAATATTCAATCGACTTGGAATAATGAATGATTTTATTGACATGTCTCACTTTCATCAACTTGTTTGTCATTGCCTTAAATGCAGACACACCTTGTGGTGTGTAATGAAAAAGTTGGTGCACTAGTTGTTTCGTTTGAGGTGCGCCAATAGTGTTTGTTGACAAAGTCATTGTTTACACTTTGCATCCAGTTGGTTCCGAAACCTTATTTCGTGCCATTTGTACCGGCAAGTCCGTTGACTATTCTTGTTGTACTACCATTGGTTCTTGGATGATATCCTACCTCAAATTTTGAGGACAAAATTTTTGTAACATGGGGAGAATGTGACACCCGGCAACTTCCGATCAACACTGACGTGATTTTTTTTATGATTAAAATTAAATATTTATTTCAGATATTGTTAATTATTGAGTTTCGGAAGTTTACTGACTGTTTTTACGATCGAAACTGCGACCGGTTAAATTAACGCGAATTAAACGCGTGTTCTGAAAACACGCGTCGGACATCGAAGATATTTATATTTATGTTCGGTTTTGTATTTCGAACAAAACCGACTACTTTTTATAATTAATTATTGGGCCTAGACTAGAAACCGAGACGTTTACGTTTATAACGGGTTCGATACGCGGTGCACAACCTATCTACCCTAACCCTACCTATAAATGCTCTCTTTCCTCCCTCTCTTCTTCTTTCTCACTGCCGCTCACCTCTCTCTCTCTCTACTCTCTCTCTAAAACTCTCTTTCTCTCTCTACAATCTCCCTCCCTCTGCCTCTCCTTGCTGCAGCCGACCACCACCACTCTTGGTGGTGGCTGCGTGGTGGTTATAACCGGGAAAAGGGAAGGCCCGACGAAGTGGTTCCGGCGTGGTGTTCTTGCGAAGGGAAGGTGCAGATCCGGCGGGTTCAAGGACCAGGTATGTTTGGTTATTCGGGTTTTGGTTTGCACATGCCGGTCAGACCCGGTTTCAGGGTGGTCTCGGGTCAGACCTTGGTGGTGGTTCTGTGGTCGAGCAGGGTGGTGGCGGCGGCGTGGTGGCTCGGGAAGCCCACGGGGGCCGGGTTGGGTTGCTTGGGTTCTGATCGGGTTTGGAACTCGAGTGGCGGTGGCTTGGTTAAGTTTTATAGGGCTGTGATGATGGTGGTTCAAGGGGGGCCGGCGGTGGTGGTGAAGTGGGTCCGATGGGTTGGGTCCGGCTCGAGTCAGATGGATTGTTGGGGGTTCGGGTTCGGGTCAGTTTGGTAGGTCCTGGTTCGGCCCGGTGGAGGTGGTTCGGGTGGTCCGGTTTGAGGGTGGCTCGAGGTGGCTGGTTTGGGGATTTGGCTCGTGGGGCTGATGGCTATGGTTCCGGGTCTGGTTGGTGGTTCGGGTCACTCGGGTCAAGTTAAGTTCGTGGTTGTTTTGGTTCGGGTCTCGGGTCTTGTTTCGAGATGGTTTCAACGCGGGTCAGAATCGGGTTCGGGTTAAGGGTGTGGTTCGGATCAAGGTTTGGTGGTTTTGGTGTTCGAGTCAGATCCGGGCGGTTCGGGCCAGATCTGGATGGTCAAGCTTCGGTCAACGCATAGTTCGGGGCGGCTTCGGGTTACTCGCGTGTGATTCGGTATACTTTAAATTTGTATTTATTACTATTTGTAGATATTATATATATTTATAAATATTGTGTATTTGTAAATATTATATATTTATGAATATTAGATATTTGTAAATATATTGTTATGGATGGAATATGTTTGACTCGCGAACGAACCGGATAATAAACGGAAACTATATATATTAAATATCGAACGATTTGGTAAACGATTAACTTGACGTGACTTATGGTTTCGAACTCGGACTAAATATAATTGGACTACATTGTCGGACTATATTATATATATATATATTGGTATATATATATATTTATATAATTAAGTGTATTTAGGTGTTGAAACGTATAGTCTCGTGAATCGGAAATGTGAATAAAAGGACTTGATGAATTGTGTTTGAAAGTTGATTTTGGGGAAAATTGTAGACAACGGGTGTTGTCTGGTTTGTACAAAAACAGAGGAAACTCTGCCCGAATTTTTATAAAGTTAAAGCGTAACGAACTACCATTTTTATAAATAAATTTCCCCTAAGTGTTTTGGACAAACAAATCGAAATGCTTTCAAGGTCTGTTTATTCGTAACGATAAAGATGATTTCAAACAATATTTGGGGAAAAGTAACAAATGTCATTGATTGGTTTAATAACTAAATTTGTATTTCCTCAAAGGGTATTTTCTAAAATATAATTACGCAAAACAAATACATTTACATGATTTACGAGACAAGCTACGATTCAGGATAGTTATACGTTTCGGGGTACTAGTCCAACATGGTTTATACACAAATAGTAACAAGTGTGCAACTTGGGTGCTATGTAATACAATAATTAGGATAAGTCATGATCGGTTCGTCGAGTTGAAACGTATTTAAACTCGTGTTGGTACACACGAGTCTAGACAGTCGGATAGACTATCTGTTAGGCGGTTAATAAGCTAGGCTTATGTGTGATAGACTGTTAAGGTGTCCTTTGTTGGTAATTAGGGCACGAGGAAGTCGGTCGAGGTCTCAGGCTTCGTTTGCTAGCTTAGCACGGAAATTAAGGTGAGTTCATAACCCCACCTTTTACTGTTTTATAAATGTTTACGGGGTGGAAGACATACTTCTTTTATGAAAAACTGAGGAACTTAAAACGAAACAAAGTTTCGGAAAATGAAACGGGTTGCGTGAGTTTACGGCCCCTCTTTTAAACTGGTTTTATACTTTCGGGGGAGAAAACATGTGTTAAAACTGTTTGGTAAATTCTGTCATACTATGGGTTCTAACGTATACTACACGATCTTTGGAAGTCCCGGGGGGAACCATGAATGTGCGGGTTTGCACAACGGGGAAATGTGAATAGCGCTATTGGGAGTGACCAACCCCGCTCGTCGGCTTGGAGGGCCGGGCGAGTGCATATTGTCTCAAACAGGAACAACAGGAACATTTGGAACTATTCGGGCACAAAACTGGTATACGTGTTAGTAATGGTTTTCCAATCGTGGTAGTAACAAAACATACGCCTAGCTAGCGTATACTGGTTTTCGATTTGTTATAGTATGGACAGGGTGAACATGGTAACACTGTTGGAACTTGGTAATGTTTGATAACATTTTGCAAAACTTATGAACTCACCAGCATTATATGTTGACTTTTTAAGTATGTCTTTCAGGTTTTAAACTTTGGTAACGGCACGGTTGGAGTAGGTGGCAGTTGGGATCGGGAATCCTAGAGGTTTAGAATTGGCGTTCAGGGAACCAGAGTCTTAGATGCAACTTTCCGCTGCGCTGGCAAAGGCACCAAACGTCGCAACCGACGAGGGAAAAGTCGGGGTGTGACATTTCGGTGTTTTCCGGTTGGTTTCATTGATGTTTTGGTGGTATTTAGCCTCAGGTCAAATTTGAGTTCGTTTCAGGTTTAGTCAAAGCTAGTCAAAGTCAACTAAACTTGGTCAACATGAGGTTCTAAACGGATTCGTGGTACGCGTGACATACTTCGGGAAGGTATAACATGCGTTACATTATGAATAAATATTTCGTAAACAAATCACAAATATTAGGTTTATATTTATATTTATAATAAGTATTTTATAAATATAATTAACAAAAGGCGTTAACTTATGAAACGAACCGAAAAAGTAATAAACGATAAGTATAAGTATCACACGATGTAATAATTCGATAAACACGTGTGACTAAATATAATATCGACATCGGACTTAAATTGTTCAAATTTATGGAATCGAGACTTCAGAACTTCGATTTGCTAGTTATGTTTGTTTTTGTTTAAACTATATCTAAATTATAATGTTATATCTCCTTTATTTGCATGTTGTTGTTTAGATTCTCTCAAACAAACATGGTTTTCTTGTTTACACTATCCTAATATGACATCTCATTTCAACAGATTTTAGTGAAATACATGTGGGGATCTTAGAGAAAATATCAACAATGCTTACTGCAAGATCTATTATGCGCTTTAGGACAATGTCAAAATCATGGAGAACTTTCATTCATACCCCAGAAGTAATCAAAAATTTCAAGGGGAAATTATATGATAATGGATCCTAGAAAATCGGAGGACTTTGTTCTTATCAAAGATGAAGAAAGCCTACCCCAAAATGTAACCGTCCTGCCTTATCCTGGTGAGGCAACTCAAATAATGGTTGCTAGTTGTAAACCGTTGGTATTGTTGTTGTATTGAAGGATGATTTTTGGACACTTTAGAACACTAGCACAAAGGGCTATGGCTATTATTTGGAACCCTTTAATAAGAAAGAAGGCTACGATTCATACTAATTCATTGGATAACCAAAAATTGGTCATTGGTCTTGGTGTTTATCCCAAAACTAATGACTCGGGCCGGTCAAAATACAGCTCTTCAAAGCTTGGAAGGTGGAAGTATACACTACTTGTTCAAGAACCTGGAAAAAGGGTTTTGGATTATGTATCAAGTCACAACATGAAACTGACTACAAAACAAATTGCTTTAGAAGGAGAAATTTATTTTCTTAGATATAAGGTTGATGAAGATGACAACATTCTATTTGATGATCATAAAATGTTGTTAAAGTTTGACCTAACTAACGAGACATGTTCTAAAATGCCTATAGATGCTAATGTAAAAAGGTCATGGGTTATCAACTTAGCTGAGCACTAAAGTACACTCATTTTGATTTTGGGGCAAAAGGTTCGTTGTTAACATGTGTAGGGGTTAGACAATGGGTCCTTTACAAAACTTCTTAAGATAAATGCACAAAATAACTTTCTAAGTAGGCTACAAGGATTAAAGAATCCGACAGGACTTATATTCAAGACTAAGTTCGATAAAGATATTGAACTTCGTGACCTTGAATTTAGGGTATCTAAAAATAACACACGCAAGACATATGTGGCACTTCCCTGAAAAGGATACTCACTTAGGGAGTCGATCCTATTGCTTAATCACTAAGCACCTCTTTACTTTCTTTTCAATAAGCATTACTTTCTTCTCATTGAAAAACTTAGGACGTAGATGATATGCACTGCTTTTTTTTATTCTTCTCATTGAAAAAACTTTGGATGTAAATGATATGCAGTACTTTGTTTTCATTGAAAAACTTTGAATGTAGATGATATGCAATACTTTTTTTTCATTGAATAAATTTTGATGTAGATGATACCTTCTCTTTATGAATTGAAAATTAGTTGTTTCTTTAAGGCCAACAAAAAATTTATTATCAAGGTTAACAGGTAGTTAACCAAAACCATACAACACTAAAACATAATTAAACGTCCATACATGATACATCAAAATCACACCAGTGATCCCAAGTGATTGATTGTGATTTGGACACGTTTCAAAGCAAAGATACCCTAAGGTTTTAATGTCGTCCATAATCCGACCAAGCCTTGTTGGCTTTCCGTTGGTTTTGACTCCTCCGAATACACCATATTGTAGTTTGTATTGTGGTATAATTGGCTTTCTTCCATTTCCTTGATCCCTTAAGATATATATGCACAAGTAACAAGTCTTTTGCTCTGAAGGCGTACACTGAAGACATTTTGCACCAATGACAGACATAATCCCAGACAAACTGTGATGATGCATTTAAATCATTATCTTCACCCCCAACACATATTAAATGATAATCCAGATTTCACCTAACATAAAGCCAAGTTTACCCTATAATGCATATAAAAGACCAATTAACTCAAGAGCTTGTGAAATTTTACCCTACCAAATTGAACATGATTTACTTTAAAACTGTAACTGTTACGTTTAACTGAAATTTTACTTTGCCAAAAACATAAAGATTTCAACTTTAAAACAAATTACCCTTAAGGTTCGTCTCTCCAACTCTGTACACAATAAAAAACAAAAAGATTTCAACTGTAAAACAAATTAACCCTAAAGTTCGTCTCTTTAACTTATAAAAATAAAGATTTACGTTTGTGGGCTGTATTCATTGTTGGACTTACATCTTCTCCGACAGTCATCGGAGATATGCAGAATTTTTGCCGGGAAAACGTTTTACCCGTATGAAGGGTTCTCAAACACCAAAATATGAAGGACGCGATGAGTGTTGTGCCTATTTGTTTCCTGTTTAGGTTCCTTTTTTAACTCGACAGATTGAGCATCATAGGACACACGTACCTACTTGGCCAGTTACTTGTCGCAGGTGAATTCAAGACGTTTGGATCTTGCGTTTGTATCTCACTTTTATATAATTATACTATTTTAATTATTTTAATTGGACTACATCTATTTTTTAAACTTTTAGATTTTTTATAATTTATATATTTGTGGGCGCTCGAGAAGGGAAGGGGCAAAAGTAAAATTGCACTAAATTTAATGTTAGTTTAGTAATTTGGTTGAAAATAATGTTAAAAATGATGTACGGTTAAGCATGCATCATGCGGTGGCGTTGAGAGCCAAAATACAAGGGGATACATGCACCAACCAGGCTTGTCCTGATTGCTAGATTGCTAAGTGTTTATGTGCCTTAATGCCTTATGAACAAGGCTTGATGCAAAACCAATATCGGGCTGAGGGTTTCATTGGAAGCAGACTCTTTATTCCCACGGGGTAGAGGTATGTCTGTTTACATCTTACCCTACTCTACTATTGTTTTGCTATTAGTGAGATTAACTAAGTATGATGATGATTATCTAAGACTAGCAATTCACTCTGCGCTTCGCGGTGGAACATAAACCTGTTCATTCAGGCATGATTCAAATCATCAATATTGAAAGAACTAGTTTATAACTTTTGTTATCATCAACTTTGAATAATAACAATACGAAAATCATTCGCAAAGATGGTACTAACAAACAGGTCATGAACACTCGTCTCAAAACATTGCCAAATAGTACTTGTTTTATATTAAAAAAAAAAAAAAAAAAACAAGTGGGCATGTCACCAAAGCCCTTATATTCCATATTGTCACCTTTCAACTTCAATCATAAACTATTTATGTTTTGCAAGAGTTAGGAACATACTATTCTACTGTAGTAGGTATCTAAGGCAACTCTTGCAAGACCAAAGTCACAAAGCTTCATCTTGCAATTGTCAAAGGCCAAGATATTTGTTAGTCTTAGACCATGTGATAGACACTTGCTGGAAAGTAAAATCTATAGTGTAAATAAGAAAAGTCATCAGAAAATTACAGTAGAATAACAGATAAACGTGCGATGATCTTACTAAAAACACAGTTATGGTCCTTTGACGTTGAGGGATTGCTATAATTGAGATAAAGTGTTATGAGTTAGGGTTTGGTGGGTTAGTGGATAAAATGTGAAACCTAAAGTTTTTGTGTGTATGAAGCAAGCACGGAGCCTTGATCAAGATAAATCAATGGTTAAGAAAGAGACGATGTCACGACCATTAACTTTTTATATCGTTCTATCATTTATTAGACGCATATAAATTCTATACGTCATTGCTTTTAAAAATTTACATGTAAACAAATAGTTTTTTTTTTCAAGCAAAAGAGGCTAAAAACGACAACTGACAAAGTTGGGGGTTAGATTACGAAAAAAAATAGTTTTTCCCCAACCCAAGGGGCTAAATACGACAAATGGCAAACTTGGGGGTTGGATTTGTCGGTCACTTATCTTTAGGATAGAGATAATAATATATAACCAAGATTTTGCTAATTTAACTTTATATTGTTGGTACGTGTTATTAGCGAACAAGGATTTTGTTTGCGGTTTTGGGCTTCCATCTTGGTTTTTTTAAGAGTTTTCCATCGTATGAGATGAGTTTATAGTAATAGTTCTCACTAATTAGTTATCGATAAATTCAAGTTAAGACAGTAATCGAAAGTGATACATCTAAACAAACAAAGTAAGATTCATGTCCCCAAACTAACAAGACAAAGTCAACCATTCAAATTTGACGAAAAGAAAAGGAAGCACTAGCTAGATGTATCACTTTCGATTAGTAATGTGAACGAAATGGTCAAAGTTAGAAGTAAATTGTGATACAAAGAATAAAAACAAGTTGAGACTAGCCATAAAAGATGGAAACTTTAATAATAAGGTTATAAAAATCCAATAAATGGTTTCATTCTTAAAAATACAATTTGAATTTAAATTGGTTGGATGGTTAAATCTAATATGAATCCAGAGCCAATGAACTTACACACGGCATGAATTGTCACGATTAGACTAAGCGGAGTGGGGCGGGAGAGGGGGCGGGAAAGGGCGGTAACACCGCCGCAAGGCCGGCGTGGAAGGGGCGGGAAGAGGGGGGGGGGGGCGGGAGATGGTTCACCGGCGTGGGGGAGATAGTATTGCCACGTGGCATTTGTTGATTGGGGCTTGCTTTGTTACCGTTTAAAAAAAAAAAAAAAATCAACCGTTGGGGTAACGGCTCTATTTTAAAAAAAAAATTATTATATATATATATATATATATATATATATATATATAGGGTAGGGTTCAATTGAGAACCAACCCTTAGTTAGGAACTTTAGGAACCAATCTCATCCATCCATCTTTAATGGCATGATGGTAAATATGTTAAACATTAATTAACTTTTTAATTAAATCAAGGGGTAATATTGTCTTTTGGTATGTGAGTATTAATAGGTTATTTAGTATACATTGTAACTGACAAAAACCACAACTAATATCATTTGTGCGTACAAAAAAATTATACTGTACGATAAACATTAAACAACTATACGTCAGTGTATATTCATATTCCAATAATTATACATCAGTGTATATTCCAATCATTGCTACAAAAACATTATACTGTACGATAACATTAAAACAACTATACGTCAGTGTATATTCATATTCCAACAATTATACATCAGTGTATATTCCAATCATTGCTACAAAAAACATTATACTGTACGATAAACATTAAACAACTATACGTCAGTGTATATTCATATTCCAACAATTATACATAAGTGTATATTCCAATCATTGCTACAAAAACATTATACTGTACGATAACATTAAAACAACTATACGTCAGTGTATATTCATATTCCATGCACTCACACGAACTGATAGGTTGGTCTTATCAAGAGTAACCTGAAACAAAGAAAAAGGTTGTTTAGCATATACATCAGTGTATACATACAATATACATCAGACCCCAATAAAATTGATGCTATAGAACAGTGTTTAGTATCGTCATATTCAAACAATTATACATCGGTGTATAGTCCAATCATTGCTACAAAAAACATTTTACTGTACGATAACATTAAACAACTATACGTCAGTGTATATTCATATTCCAACAATTATACATCAGTGTATAGTCCAATTAGTACTACAAAAACATTGTACTGTACCATAATATTCAACAAATATACGTCAGTGTATATTCATATTCCAACAATTATACATCAGTGTATAGATGAATGTTAGTGTATCTGTACGCTTCAACATGATCTGAATTATACATCGGTGTATACTTCCAAAAACTAAACTAATATACGACAGTGAATAATTGTATAACTCTTTGTACGTATGAAAACTGCTATAACGCAACATGATCTGAATTATACATCGGTGTATAATTCCAAAACTTTGTACGTACGAAAAATTTTTGCACGTAAAAAAAAACTGCTCTGCAAACTGAAACCCTAATTGCGAACAAAAAAAAAATTAAAAAACTAAAAAAACATTACACAAATACCTTGATTCTCAACACTATTTTGCAAAAAAAGGTTGTGATTGTGTATCATGATCCTCAATATCGTGAGAAACTGATTGAATGATTTCATGTATATGATTATTATCCATCACTTGTTTATCTTAATCGATTGAAGCCGGGTCTAATGAATCGTACGTGATGTTGATATTTTGGAGGAAGGCAATTGAGTGATATTAGGAGGAAGTTATGAGTGATATTAGGAAGACATTGATGGTGATAAACATTCCATCTTTAAAACTTTTTTTTTAATTAAAATATAAAACATAATTGTTCAATTACCATCCTACCTGTGACATCCGTCACTTTTCATTATATATATATATATATTTTATATATAATAATAATAATAATAATAATAATAATCTATCTATATAATAATTGAATACATCTCGGGTCGAATAGAAGCCTTAGAGAGGGCCTCTAGGATCCAACAAGCAATATGGAGCTCCGAATCTATGACTATAAAAACCTCTTTCATTTATTTTTTTTCATTCTCCATATCAAAACTCTCATTCTACTCTTCTAATTCCTATTGATACTACTCCATATCAAAGCTCTAAATCTAATTCCTAACAAATCTTAGATGCTTCTTCTTCTTCATCTTGCATCATTTCTTGATTATCCATAACCGATTAAAGGTAAACATCCATACTACTCTTCTAATGTTGATTATCCACACATATTCAATCGGATTGTGATAAACAGATTTGTAATAGAGAAATATTCAATCGGAATTTTTTTTAAAAGCATATTTTCATTCATTTGAAATCATTTGAAGCGTATTTTGATTCATTTGAAAGCATATTTTTTTTTTAAAAGCATATTTCATTCAGATTTGTGATAACCGGATTTGTGCTAAACACATTATCAATCGGATTGTTTTAAACTGATTTGTAATATACCCATGTATTCAATCGGATTTTTTAAAAAAAAAACATACTTTCATTCATTTGAAATCATTTGAAAGCATATTTTTCTAAAAGCATATTTTCATTCAGATGTGTGATAACCGGATTTGTGATAAACACATATTCAATCTGATTGTGATAAACGGATTTGTAATATACAAATATTCAATCGGAATTTTTTTTAAAGGGATAATAAGGATTTTTTTCATTCGGATTTTTGTTTAATTTTATTACTATTCCATCGGTTTTACTAATGCTATGTTTTAACATTTGAAAAACAGGATTTGACTTTGAATATGCAACAAATTCAAGTAACCAACTACGATGGTTTACCTGGTTTTGAATGCACTGTTACAAATGAATTGGTACGTTTATTCCTGTTTGTATTTTTTTTTCTTTTAAATGCTTTTACTTCGCTACATGTAATTCTTAATTTTTGCTTACTTACTACTTATTACTATGCAGATAATTCCTTATACGATTGCTGAATTGGCAAACTTAAATGAATCATTGAAGATCAAGATTAAATTTACGGATGGGCACGCGTGGTCTGTGCCGGTGCGTGTAGAAATTTCTTCTCAAGTCGCTAGGTTTGTTATTTACATATTAAACATTTATGTTTATAATATTCTTATTTTATAATTAGAGTAGAATTCTAAACTTTCTATACATAAAGCTTTTGTAAAGGTTTACTGTAATTGGATTGCCTGATTTGCTTGAATCATAAGATATTTCCATTGTCGAATATTGCGTCTTTAAATGGTGTTCAATCCAGCACAGGCTGTTTGTTACTAAGATTGCACCACAATAAGTCATTGATTTTCAAATTTGACATATCAATTTTTAATGTTTTTAATGTAATTTATTTGAATTACTGTTTTTTTAATTTATGTTTATGTTTAATGTCATATCAATTGAATAGTTTTCAAAATTTTATTTAATGTCATTTATTTATTTGACCGAATTTAATGTCGTGTAATCTGGAATTTGAATATTAGTGATTTTTATTTATTTGCATTAATTTATATTTTGACCAAATTTAATGACATTTATTACTATCTTTTAACAATTTACCGAATTTAAATTAACATATTAATGATTGTTATTTAATTTTATTTTGACCGAATAAATAATGTCATTGATTATTAGTCAATTTAACCCTTATTTATTTTCTAAATAACTGTTATTTATTTGATTTATCAATATATATATATATATATATATATATATTAAAGGGTTCAGGTTGAATTAAAATGTGAGGCAGGGCCCAATATATAAAATAGTTTACGACAAAGAACTATTTTAAAGTGCATGGCCCAATATAAAAATACTTATACTTTTTTAGAGGGCAAAATGTTGTGCAAGTATTATTTAGCCACGATATCACATGTCACCCTCATGCTTTTTAAAAGAAACCAATATATACAAGATTCAAAACAAATCCCTCATTTAAAAGTCATTGCCCACTAATTTTCATTATATAAGCACACTAATATTCCGTAATTACATTAATAACAATGTTGACTTTTCCTACTAAATTTAAACTTTAACGTGAGTTTACCAGATACTAAATTTGTGATAAATGAGGTTTTGAACGCAAATTACAATATTTTTATTTAAATCCAGAAAAAACTATTTATAAATCCATAATTTGTGAGGTTTTTTCCTAAATCCTAAATTTGTTCCAAACGTTAAATTACAAAATTTACAATATTTGTGATAAATATTGTAATTTACACGTCAATTTACAGTGTAATTTATTTATAAGTCATAATTTGACTTAAAATTATTCTCTTACTCATAATTTGACCGAATTAAATTGAATTACTCATAATTTGACCGAATTAAATTATTCGCTTACACAATTATTCTCTTATTAAATTTACCGTGTCATTTATTTATAACTCATATTTTGACTTAAAATTATTCTCTTACTCATAATTTGTAAATATTCTAATTTTTTCTTACACATAATTTAACCGAATTAAATTGATATTACTCGTAATTTGACCAAATTAAATTGAATTACTCATAATTTGACCGAATTAAATTATTCTCTTACACAATTATTCTCTTACTAAATTTACCGTGTCATTTATTTATAAGTCATAATTTGACTTAAAATTATTCTCTTACTCATAATTTGTGATAGATCATAATCATTTACAATTGCAATTAGTTTTCTAATTTTAAGCATTTTTCATTGCAATTATTTCCCAAAATATACTCATTAGGATACCAATTATAACATAACAATAGTTAAAATGTTTTCCTGATTTGGAAAAAATACTGTATCTGTACACACTGGCCTTAATTCAAGGGTCATTAAATAGTAACGAAATCTACTACATGAATCTGAATTTGAATCTGAATAATTATTAACGTCATTTATTTTTGAAATAACTCTCATTTGTTTTTAATTTTTAATGTCATTGATTTTTAGTCAATTTAAACCTTATTTATTTTTGAAATAACTCTCATTTATTTTTAATTTTTATATTTAACCGACATTTATTCTCGAAATAACTCTCATTTATGTACCGTAATAACTCTCATTTATATTTGATTATGAATGATTGATTATTAATCAACTTAACCCTCATTTATTTTTGAAATAACTCTCATAAATTTTTAATTTTTAATCTCATTAATTTATATTAATATTAATATGAATTTCAGTTTACCATAATAACTCTCATTTAGTTCGAAATTAATTTATATTCATTGAACGAATTTAATGTCATTTAATCAGAAAGATTGTTATTTATTTACATTAATCATAATTGACCGAATTTAATATTATTGAATCTGAAATTTGAATTTGAATGATTGTTATTTATTTGCATTAATAAATAATTGACCGAATTTAATGTTATTTATTATTATCTTTTAATCTTTAATCTCATTAATTTATATTAATATTAATACAAATTTTATTTTACCATAATAACTCTCATTTATTTTTTATTATGAAAGATTGATTATTAATCAATTTAACCTTCATTTATTTTCGAAATAACTCTCATGTATTTTTAATTTTTAGATGTCATTGAATCTGAATGATTATTAACGTCATTTATTTTTTAAAAATATCATTTGTTTTTAATTTTTAATCTAATTGATTATTAGTCAATTTAACCCTTATTTATTTTTGAAATAACTCTTATTTATTTTTTATTTTTAATTTAACCCTCATTTTTTTTCGAAATAACCCTCACTTATTTACCATAATAACTCGCATTTATTTTTTATTATGAATGATTGATTATTAATCAATTTAACCTCATTTATTTTTGAATTAAATCTCATTTATTTTTAATTTTTAATCTCATTTAATGTTATTTATGATGATTTTAATGTCATTGATTTGAATAATTGATTATTATTTGGTTGTTATTTATTATGATTTTTAATCTTATCTATTGATATTACTAATATTACGAAATTCAATTTATTATTGTTGACCGAATTTAATTTTAATATTACAACTTTCTTTTAATCAATTGTCATGAAACGATGTTTTTTTTAAACATATACGACTTTCTTTCAAACATTTATTTAAATATATTTAACAATGTTAAATTTATTTAACAGTTTATAATTTAAATATAATCCGAAGATAACAATGTACATTTATTTTCCTACACTTTTATTATTCTTTTAATAATAAATATAATTTAAATATATTTAACAGTTTCCTAAAATATATATTGTATTCAAAATAATTTTCAATGCTATTACTAATATTACGACCTTAATTTTAATATTGTTGACCGAATCTGAGTAAAAACTTTTTACGTTTTTGTTAAATTTATGGAGGTCAATTCTTTGACTATATGTCTTTGAATTTGATTGTGCTAATTTTAAGCGTTGTTGACCAATTCACGTCAATTATCAATACTTCCATTTTTTATAATTCAAAGACTTTCCTTTAATCAATTGTCATGAAACGATATTCTTTTAAACATATACGACTTTCCTTTAAACATTTGTTTAAATCTATTTAACAGTGTTAAATCCATTTAGCAGTTTATAATTTAAATATAATCCGAAGATAAGAGTGTACATTTATTTTCCTACACTTTTATTATTCTTTTAATCATAAATATAATTCAAATCTATTTAACAGTTTCCTAAAATATATAATGTATTCAAGATAATTTTTAATGCTATTACTAATATTACGACCTTAATTTTAATATTGTTGACCCAATCTGAGTAAAAACTTTTTACGTTTTTGTTAATTTGATGGAGGTCAATTTTTTGACTTTATGTCTTTGAGTTTGATTATCCTAATTTTAAGTGTTGTTGACCAATTCACGTCAATTACCAATCCTTCCATTTTTTATAATTCAAATATATAAATAAATAAATATTCCTACTCGATCACGTCAATCGAGGCACAATATTTTCGATTTTTTAGAATTGTCCGAGATACAACAATACTATATAAACCTTAACAAATAATAAAATTATTTAATTGTCATACCAATTTAAAAACGAAATTAAATGGTAATATAAATATTCAAAAAGTTACTTTCTATAAATTTTCAAAATGTTACCAATTTTAACAACTAATAATGATTACTAAATATGTCAATAATAAATTGTATATAATGGGTAAGGCAATTTGAGACGCGGATGATTTTAGTGTCATTTATTTGAATGATTGATTATGATTTTTATGTTATTTATTAAGATTTTTAATCTTATTTATTGATGTTACTAATATTATGAATTTCATTTTAACATTGTTGTCCGACTTTCATTTTTACGACTTTCCTTTAATCATTTGTCACTAAACGATAATCATCATCTTGATTTCAATAAGTGTGCTAATTTTAAGATGTTAATAATAATTTGTATATAATGGGTAAGGCAATTTCAGACGCGGATTATTTTAATGTCATTGATTTGAATGATTGATTAAGATTTTGATGTTATTTATTAAGATTTTTAATTGTTAAGTAATATATTTACACAGTTTAAATAATAACGTTTTTTGGCGGCCTTTTGTAACATGTCAAAAGTTGCCTAAAGTGTGTGTATAATGGGTCATTTTGCCTACATTTTAAAATGGGTATGGGGTTGATCCTTTTGATGTCTATTTTTTTAATAAAATATAGAAAATTTATATTACATGTGACATTGGACCCATTTTCTTATTAGTTGTTTTTAACTATATGTAATCGGTTTGAACTATTAGAGAGATAACATGTAAAATTTAAGCTACCAATTCAAGTAAGTGGGTTAAGGATTGTTTCTTGATTTACTTATCACCGTATCCATATCTTTACAACAACTATATTTTATGAAGAACACAAATATAGAATACAATGGTGGAGGTTTTCATAAATTATTGAAAATGAGCTGCACTCCGAGGATTGTGATGACAATGATAACAACTTCGAAGGTGAAAAATCAGCTATCAATGAGCAAGACTTGGAAGATTTTGATTGAAGTAATGAAAATGGACCATTGGTTGAAGTTCGTTAAGCCCCAACTAAATGATAAGTGTTCTATGCTTAAGCTTAGTTATGATTATAATATAGATATTACCCAAATGATATAATGTGTGATATTGGTTGAAGTTCGTTACGCCCCAACTAAATGATAAGTGTTCTATGCTTAAGCTTAGTTATGATTAGAATATAGATATTACCCAAATGATGTAATGTGTGATATTGTGATAGTATGCTATGTAGTTTGTAGTTATCAAATTAAACTTTACTTACTCGATATATCCATCATTTCGTTACATTAAACTGTTAGATGACATTTTGCATTTAACATCAAAATTCATACATATTGCATCATCAAACATTTAGTAACAAAAGCAAATTGCATAATACAATTCTTAATTTCCTACTTTTTTTTTCATTTTACTTTCGGGTGAACCGTGGGTCCCCACGGGACTCTAACCTAGTAATAATAATAATAATAATAAATACTAGTCAAGACCATACCCAAACCAAACCATAACCAAAACCAAACCCACCCTTTTCTTTATTTGGCCCAAACAATCTGAAGCCCAACGTTGATGGCCCATATAGCCGGCCCAGAGCTGATCAGGCCCAACATCCTTACTCCTCTTCACCCTTTAAAAAAAAAAAAACAAAGCTGCTGCTGCGGGACTCGAACCCGGGCAGAAGCCTAGTCCCACAGACGCGTGCCACCATCTGAGCCAAGCTTCAATTTTGATTTAATCTTAACTCTAATTCTATTTATGGCCTTCTAAACAAATCCATCTCCTTCCTTCCTTGCTACTGTGCGTAGCTGTGTAAAAAAAAGAAAAGGAGAAACAGTCAACCTTGACTTGGACCACTTAATTTACCTATAATTGGCAACCTTCCTTCTTAATTGACTTGTGTATTGGAAAGGATAGTAAATCACGCGTAATATACTCATTAACCCGTCAAAACATTCCATTTTTTTTAACAATCGCGTCATTACGTTCATTAAACGGGTCAAAACCTTCCAACATCAATCCAACCCTTGCCCTATAAATTGGACGTGCCTAGACCATCACTACTCGCCGAATTACCTCTCACCACTCTCAATTTTCTGTTTAAAAACGATCTGCAATTCAAACCCTTATCGCGTTTGACTTTTCCTTGACCGAGCCTCGTACCCGAATTCGATCAGTAAGTATTCTTCTTTTTGGTGGGTTTTAATGTCCGGCATCTCGTGAACAATAACCCCAATGATTCAGGGGCTATTGAACACGAATTGTTTGATATTGGAAATTAGGGCTCGAATAGATTGAAATTGGGGAAGAACACTTGGATAAGTTATGTATATATTTATTTAAGACAACAAACACACAACCAGCTGGTGTAGACCAGCTGGTTTACACACGTGATGTAGGGAAACGAACCGGCCAGTGGCCAAGGTTCGAATCCCATGCTCAACAATATATTTTTGCCTTTTTTCCTATATATATTTAACACATTAAACCTTCTAAAATCAGTTTTAAATACTAAAAGTGGTTTATAAATTCTACAAAAATTATCATATGATCTCCAAATGATAAAGTTCATTACCCAATTTTTAGTTTTTCAAAAATAATTTATTTAAGTTATATTATTAATAATACAAGTTTATTCATTTATATTTATTAAATTCTATAAAAATACCTAAACGATTTTGTTAAATCTCACAAAAAATTATCCTAGACTTGTATATTCTTAAACATTCCAGAAAATATTTTTATTTCAGAAAAAATCATTTATTTAATATTTTTAATCAATTTTTGTTAGTTTTAATCATAAATAAATCATAATAAATTCATTTTTCAATATTTTTACACCAAAATTTTATATAAATTATTTCTAACTATCTAGAACTGAAATACAATTTTTAATTCAGAAATTCTTTAATTTTAATATTTTTTAGATATTAAAGTCACATTTTGACAATTTGAAATAATTAGACTAAATATTCTATTTTCAAGAAAATAATTTTATAAAAATTATTTTCATACTTAAAACCTTATGTTGTGACTATATTCAACTTAAAATTTTACAAAGAGACTTTTATTTATTTATTTATTAAATTTCTCATAATTAATAAACAATTTGTTTAATAATCAAATAAACGTTTATCCCCAATTCGAAGCCCTAGAAATACATATATCCTAGAGTTATTCCCTTACACATTATCAAATTCTTTAGGTTGATTCTTTGGGATAATTCCAACTCATATTTCGTTGTCCAAGTTCAATTACAAGCTATTACGTAAACAGTGAGTACTTCCTATCCCCTTTTTTTTGCTTTTATTCATTTTTGGGGTGTTACATGTACACTATTACAATTTCAAATACAAGTTTACATTTTTACAATACAATTCTAGTACTATGTGCATTGCTTACAACGTGCTTTATGCTTAGACATTACATGTGGATTACATTTGTACTTAGTGAAATCATTAACATGGTACAAGCCGACCTTAACATTGGATAGCGCTATTTGGATTGACAACCCGCCTAGATTGATCCTCCCCCTTTTTCATCGGAGAATCCGTGGCCAGTGTTAAGCTTTTATTCATTTATTGGATAAGTACACTACAGTTCATACAGTACATTATACAGTCACAGGGTTGATTTCGCTCATTTGTATGATACATGGTTTACATATTTGCACTGTAGCTTGCACTTGAATTGTATAACTTTTCAACCTACTATATATATCAAAACTAGGAATGCTCACCAACATTTCTTATGTTGACCAAATCTATTTTGTACATGTTTCAGGTGCAGTTTGATATAGTGCTTTAGCAAGGGATACTTAGTGCATTATTTTAATCAGTTATTTCATTATTTACATTTCATTTAAGACTTTGTATTTTCATTTCAATGTAAGACAGTTTCTGGTTTATTCAATAATATTTACATTTTAGTACCATGTGCTTTTGAACAATCGTCACTACGTGGCACCTCGATGATTCCGCCATCGGTTGGGGTGTTACAGATTGGTATCAGAGCCATGGTTATTGGGAACTAGGTTACTAGATGAAATAGGCCTAGACTATAACCGAACTTCAACCTTCATGCATAACATTTCCTAAATTTCCTTCTACTTTCTTCCTCTATCTTTCCCTCCTCCTCTCTCTCCCTTCTTCTCATCTTTCATCATGGTGCATAGAGATGGTGTCCTACAAGGAGTGGAAAGTCTACATCATCATGGAACAGAGACAGTACCTTTCATGAAGACACTCTTAGGCATAATGCCTACTCTTATTTTGCTCCTTCAAAGATGTTGAACCTTAATGAGTGTGATAAGGACACGTGCAATCTGGAAGGGTGGATGCCTGTACACTGGGTTTTCTGGCATAGGCAAGCATAGCGCATAAATCCATTTACGGACCTGTTATGCTTACCTGGGGATTCCTGGAGTGAGTGTCCACTTATAGGCTAAAGCATGTCTTCTTTGATCACCATTGGGTTCAATTCCTTTGAAAAGTCAACGTTCTTGTTGGGCTTTACAGCTAGACAAGGGCACTCCAAGCATTTTATGCAAGCATTTTCAATAATACTCTCTCGATTCATATACAATATTTTGTATTTCACGATTTTCATATATTGCTTACAAGTTCATACTTTCATAACCATCTATGGATTTCACAATCGCACTTCACCTTACCATCTTAGCCATTTTTTTTTATATATTCAACACCCTACCCAAATCATATTATTTCATTTCTCCACATGTTAATTATTTTAAAAACTATAACCTCATACTTTAGCACAAACTAAAGATTTCTAAAACTTGTTGTATTACCTGATAACTTTACAAAGTACATATTTTCCTCGAACTTAAATTCAATTGATTATTTATTGACGTAACAAACGATTCTCTATATAATGTTTTAAACTATTTCAAAGCCTACTTAGCTTGTACTATTTAACAACTTTTGCCTTATGTACAAAACCAATTTTGAAAATAAATTTTTTTTTTAGGAATAATATCTAGTCTCTAGATTCTCCATCGATACTCACTCATTTTCAACTTGTTCAAATTTTTACAATATTTGGCATATACCACAATCATGTTTTCTTATACACTTGATTATAACCTTTGATCCAAACCCCAAAATTTACACTGCTATATAATCTCCTTACTATAAAATAAACTCTTTATCAACTATCTTCACATTCACTATCTCTCACAACCTTGATTCTACTTCAAGATTTTTCATCATCCTCTCAAGAACTAAATTCATATCCTTCACCTTCTCACACGTGAGCTAGTTACCCATGATAATCAAACTACTAAAAACCTGATACTTAATTCTACATGATTTTTTTTTTTCCAAAACATCATTGTTTGTGAAACTTGATTTGACTATTCACTGGACATTTAATTATTCATGATACTCGTGTTTTCATTTTCTTGATTTTATTATCATTTTGTACCCATTTATGTCATACTCATTAGCATATAACATCTAGAAATTTCCTTACATACTATAGTGTACGAACACATATTGGAAATTTATCATATTGATTACGTTTATTTTAATCGTACAAGACTCTACATTACACTTATTTGAAACATTTGGACTTGATACTTGATCTTACAGAGCTTTTCTAAGAAAACATCATTGCTTGTTATATGAAACTTGATTTTTCCCTTAATTTGATTATTCAGTGAACATTTAATGATTCATGATAACACTTACACTTAATGGTTGTAATACTTACAAACTTGCTTGCGTGTGTGTATTATCCACGCAACTCAGATAAACATTTCATTTAAAGGGCTCCTCGGACGAGTGGTAGCCCATACTTAAATACTATTATGCTTACAAGTCATTGCAAACCCATGCAATTGACCTCATTATTACATGGCCTCATTTCATTGATAACATCTCATTGCACCTCAACGTATTTGTGGTGTCATCTTCTTATGAAATTTATTTGCTTTAATGTGTGTTAGATTAGGATCATAGAAGGACATAAGACCCTAATGTAAGGTAAATTGATGATTCCGGTCCGGAACGAAATCATGAATTTACAGGTGCGATAGGGTAGTGTGAAATTCTATTAGAGTTTTTGGTAGGCGTCCAGTACGTTTTCAGGGTATCAAAGGTGTGGTGGGTTAGCTGCGGTACACCCTGTATACAAACACTAATGATGCATTGAAAGTGTGACTGGAAGTCGGACCAGGAACGAACTCTGGTTATTTGGTAGTTCATTTAGTCTTTCTGTAGTCAATCAACTCGTACACTTACCATAGGATTCCTAAACTTGAAACTTAGTGAATTACTAGATCTTTATCTTCCTTATTACTCGAGACGGACCTAACCAAATCCTTAAACTCACACCTATCAAACCCCTTATCCAGATCATTCGAATTTTCCAAACCACAGTTATCTTAATTTTTACCCAAGCATCCATAACCCTATGTTTCTAAATAACTTCGGGACGAAGTTTCTAAAAGTAGGGGATGCTGTGACATCCGTCACTTTTCATTATATATATATATATATTTTATATATAATAATAATAATAATAATAATAATAATAATAATAATAATAATAATAATAATAATAAATACTAGTCAAGACCATACCCAAACCAAACCATAACCAAAACCAAACCCACCCTTTTCTTTATTTGGCCCAAACAATCTGAAGCCCAACGTTGATGGCCCATATAGCCGGCCCAGAGCTGATCAGGCCCAACATCCTTACTCCTCTTCACCCTTTAAAAAAAAAAAAAACAAAGCTGCTGCTGCGGGACTCGAACCCGGGCAGAAGCCTAGTCCCACAGACGCGTGCCACCATCTGAGCCAAGCTTCAATTTTGATTTAATCTTAACTCTAATTCTATTTATGGCCTTCTAAACAAATCCATCCCCTTCCTTCCTTGCTACTGTGCGTAGCTGTGTAAAAAAAAGAAAAGGAGAAACAGTCAACCTTGACTTGGACCACTTAATTTACCTATAATTGGCAACCTTCCTTCTTAATTGACTTGTGTATTGGAAAGGATAGTAAATCACGCGTAATATACTCATTAACCCGGTCAAAACATTCCATTTTTTTTAACAATCGCGTCATTACGTTCATTAAACGGGTCAAAACCTTCCAACATCAATCCAACCCTTGCCCTATAAATTGGACGTGCCTAGACCATCACTACTCGCCGAATTACCTCTCACCACTCTCAATTTTCTGTTTAAAACGATCTGCAATTCAAACCCTTATCGCGTTTGACTTTTTCCTTGACCGAGCCTCGTACCCGAATTCGATCAGTAAGTATTCTTCTTTTTGGTGGGTTTTAATGTCCGGCATCTCGTGAACAATAACCCCAATGATTCAGGGGCTATTGAACACGAATTGTTTGATATTGGAAATTAGGGCTCGAATAGATTGAAATTGGGGAAGAACACTTGGATAAGTTATGTATATATTTATTTAAGACAACAAACACACAACCAGCTGGTGTAGACCAGCTGGTTTACACACGTGATGTAGGGAAACGAACCGGCCAGTGGCCAAGGTTCGAATCCCATGCTCAACAATATATTTTTGCCTTTTTTCCTATATATATTTAACACATTAAACCTTCTAAAATCAGTTTTAAATACTAAAAGTGGTTTATAAATTCTACAAAAATTATCATATGATCTCCAAATGATAAAGTTCATTACCCAATTTTTAGTTTTTCAAAAATAATTTATTTAAGTTATATTATTAATAATACAAGTTTATTCATTTATATTTATTAAATTCTATAAAAATACCTAAACGATTTTGTTAAATCTCACAAAAAATTATCCTAGACTTGTATATTCTTAAACATTCCAGAAAATATTTTTATTTCAGAAAAAATCATTTATTTAATATTTTTAATCAATTTTTGTTAGTTTTAATCATAAATAAATCATAATAAATTCATTTTTCAATATTTTTACACCAAAATTTTATATAAATTATTTCTAACTATCTAGAACTGAAATACAATTTTTAATTCAGAAATTCTTTAATTTTAATATTTTTTAGATATTAAAGTCACATTTTGACAATTTGAAATAATTAGACTAAATATTCTATTTTCAAGAAAATAATTTTATAAAAATTATTTTCATACTTAAAACCTTATGTTGTGACTATATTCAACTTAAAATTTTACAAAGAGACTTTTATTTATTTATTTATTAAATTTCTCATAATTAATAAACAATTTGTTTAATAATCAAATAAACGTTTATCCCCAATTCGAAGCCCTAGAAATACATATATCCTAGAGTTATTCCCTTACACATTATCAAATTCTTTAGGTTGATTCTTTGGGATAATTCCAACTCATATTTCGTTGTCCAAGTTCAATTACAAGCTATTACGTAAACAGTGAGTACTTCCTATCCCCTTTTTTTTGCTTTTATTCATTTTTGGGGTGTTACATGTACACTATTACAATTTCAAATACAAGTTTACATTTTTACAATACAATTCTAGTACTATGTGCATTGCTTACAACGTGCTTTATGCTTAGACATTACATGTGGATTACATTTGTACTTAGTGAAATCATTAACATGGTACAAGCCGACCTTAACATTGGATAGCGCTATTTGGATTGACAACCCGCCTAGATTGATCCTCCCCCTTTTTCATCGGAGAATCCGTGGCCAGTGTTAAGCTTTTATTCATTTATTGGATAAGTACACTACAGTTCATACAGTACATTATACAGTCACAGGGTTGATTTCGCTCATTTGTATGATACATGGTTTACATATTTGCACTGTAGCTTGCACTTGAATTGTATAACTTTTCAACCTACTATATATATCAAAACTAGGAATGCTCACCAACATTTCTTATGTTGACCAAATCTATTTTGTACATGTTTCAGGTGCAGTTTGATATAGTGCTTTAGCAAGGGATACTTAGTGCATTATTTTAATCAGTTATTTCATTATTTACATTTCATTTAAGACTTTGTATTTTCATTTCAATGTAAGACAGTTTCTGGTTTATTCAATAATATTTACATTTTAGTACCATGTGCTTTTGAACAATCGTCACTACGTGGCACCTCGATGATTCCGCCATCGGTTGGGGTGTTACACTACCCTTAGATCAAGATTAAAAGATGAATGGCTCAGATTGGTTCCTAAGTTCCTAACTAGTACCTTGGTTCCTAAATGATCTTTTTTCTATATATATATATATATATATATATATATATACATATATATATATATATAACAATAACATCCAATACACACACACACTCCTTTTTTTCACAAAATCTTCACAATACTACCATATATTTTCAAAAAAAATTGCAAGATGTCGAGCGATTCTTCGAGTTCAGACGATATGTTTGATCAACTCGCTTTGGATGACTTGGGCGAAGGTGCCGCAGAAATGTTAATGGCGACCGTTCAGAACGTCGTTAAAGCTATAGCGGACGACGAAGGGACCTCCGAACCACCCAAGCGTAGAAAGTATATCATTCGTGAACGACAAACCGGAAATGAGTTATTGGTACGTGATTACTTCTCACCCGAATCAACTTCGAGCGGATCTGGTTGATCATATTTGGAGTGTACCAAAAGATTACCCATCTGACGAAGACGATAGCGATAACTAAAATGTATTTTTTTAATGTTTTTATTAAAATTTCATGTATTTTTGGTTTGTTAGTGTTTTTTTTATTTAACTTTGTAGTTTATTATGAATTAATATTATGTTTTTTAAAAATTTTGTTTTATATTTATTAAAAAAGAAAATTAAAAACAACAAAAAAAAAAAAAAAAAAGAAATGCCAAGTGTCACTTCCCCCACCTCTTCCCCCCCCTTCCACTCCCCACAATTATTTCCCCCCTACAAGGGCCCCACAAGTGCCACATGGCGCTTCCCCCCACCTCTTCCCCCCACCACTCCTTATAGTCTTAACATGCACAAAATTTGTTTAACTTGATTTTTTTTTTTAATTTTAAAAGTTGCAAATTACAACAAACAACATTAATATATGTTAAAATTTTATATTTAAACTTTATGTTCATTATTTTTTCTTTTAAATTTTGGTATAAAATACCATGTTATAAAACAAAATATATATTTAGAAAAAACTATAAGAACAAACATGCCAACCGCGAATTCGAACTGCCTCACCAGCTAAATGTATTCATGGGTTCCATAAAAAAACAACACAAACCAATTTTGACTAATCCTAAACCTTATAATGTCGTGTTACACTCGTGCTGCGTAAAAGTTTCATGTCTTATTTGAAAAGGGTTATAAAGGTATAAATGTTGTATTAAAAATGTTCAAATTTTAAAGCATGCTATTTAAAACGGATGGAGTTGTCCTCGTTTTCAATTGAAAGATGAAACTAAAGATTGATTTTTATAGTTTAAAGTTTAAACTTTATAATAACATTTTTTTTTGCAACTTTTCTAATAACGTCAACTCACCAAGCAACCAATCATGTGTACTTAATCATCATTCATGTATCCAATCACAATATATACTCATGGAAACTTAATACTATTTTAAACAAAAGGTCAACGTATTTTTTGTATCATGATTACGTTATTAATTTCTTCATCTTATCTTACAATTTTTTTAACGGCCAACAAATTAATCATGGGCACTCTCGAAGTACCCACTGAACAAAGGAGTACTCTGAGAGTAATCAGGGTCCACCATTAATTTCACACAAATTTCCAGGGGAAAACCCGCCGCCCGAAGGCCCATTGCGGTAAAACATGGCCCACCAGCAACATTTTGGTGCCGGTAGGACTCGTACTCCTCACCTCCCATAAGAAAAGCAAGGAGGGTGTCACTCCACCATAAAAGAATTGGCATCTTATCTTACAAATTACATAGCAAAATCAGCATTCATTTATACAATCGCCAAGTCAACAACATACATGTTTCTAAATTTTATCAACAAATTTTGTTAAAATGTTTATATTTGTAAGGTCTAAAGTTTTATTATAATAAGTGAGATTATAGCATAACCAATAAAATGGATGCATGAGTTAATTGTGGAATTCGACTAATTAGAATTGAATTTTTTGTAAAATTCTGTTGTAACAGTCACTACTTCATGAAAAAGAAACTCATTATAACCATCACTAGAATTGATTTGGATGATATCCAAAATTGAGTTTTTAAATCTGTTGTCTTTGGCAAAGATGATGGTTCTATCTATTTGGTTAATTGATTGACCAATTGTAGTTGCATTAGCGTTTTAAAGTTAAAAGTTGATATGATAGATGATTAAACTTATTGTTTTTTTTAAAGGTGAACTTCATTAAAACAAGCAAACAGTCCACAAAACAAGGACCGAAGCAAACCGGATTACAACATATACAATGGATATACCGCTCATTCTTTCCAAATTATCTTTTTAAACCTAGAACGGGACCTAAGCCAAAGGAAAGATAAAGATTTAACCTTGGCTACAAGTTCACCTATTTTAACTTCTTTACCTCGAAAAATCTTCTCATTCCTAGCGATCCAAATGACCAAAAGAGAGACCATTACTATCCCTTGAATAATCTTTTTTGAATCTTTGCTTCGTTTCCCAGATGGAAGCTGCAGAAGGTTTTTAATCTCGAAGGCGAAAATAGGCCTTATTTTACACCATGATTAAACTTATTGTGATGGAATTTTGAAACAAACATGCCAGAATGGGTTAGAAATTGAACTGATGATGTTCAAGATCATGTTAATGTTAACATTAGTCATTGCATCATTTAATTGTTAATTGTGCTTTAAGATAGGAAGTATTGACTTTAGGTGGTTAACTATCACTGGACTATGAATAGACAAACTAGAAGCTTATATGCAATAATATGCCTATCTTGGTATGAAAAGATTTTTCTAGATCTAGTACATAAATGTTTTTATAAAGACGTGTAAGCTTAGAAGCTGCTGCTTTTTTTTTTTTTTTTTTCGAACGGTGACTTTTTTAACTGTGTGGCAAAGATCATCACACCTGTCTTTTGGCAGGCCCTAGTCACCCACGCGTCCAGACTATGTTGTGAACCGGGTCCACGCTGGTACGGTGGAGACTACGGCGTTCGCCCGGAAACCGTACTGCCTCCACACGAATTTCCTCACTGGAGTAACAGCCGGATGAAAACCGGGTCAGCTCAGATTCGAGCTTGTATCAACTATTTGATATGAACTTAATCGTTAACCAATTGATCCAAAGAAAATAGATAGAAAACTTGAAAGAAATATAGAAGGATATTAGACTAACTCATAATTTTCATTCATGATTATAACATTAACATACTTGCCCTTTTATATGCTTACAACAAAAAAAAAAAATTAACAAGCTTAACCCACTGCTAAACTTAAGCAAATAATGAATACTTAATTGGAAGAAGTGGTCAAACACCAATAATTAGGTATTATTCTTTGACTCCTACTTTATTGGAAGAAGTGGTCTAACACCACTAATTAGGTATTATTCTTTGACTCCATAAATGACTCACAACTACTAAGATGTTGAACGTGGCATGCATGTGGTCTACTACATGGGTAGACCATGTCAGGCACATAACAATCCACCCTGCTCGAACTCGCCTTGTCCTCAAGGCGAAAATCCAATTAGGCCATGGTGACCGACATTCGGTTCGTTTAGTGGCAGTTCTAGGCGTCTTAACGGGGTACCATGGAGGGCGCCATTCAGGTGATGCTTTTTGGAGGATCCCAAATGCTTTTGTTGTTAACGTGATCTTTTGGTGATGGTTTTGGTGGGTTTGTTGTCACAAAAAAACATAGGTGAAAATGCTTGTTTTGGAGTGATCATTAAGGCAGATTGTGGGAATGCCGATTTTGGTGCCGAGAGGTCAATTGAAATGGCTTGTTTTGGTAGTATGGGTGTCGGTTTTGGAACGGTGGCAGAAGTGGGTGGTGCTGCGGTTTTTGTTATCCCTGGAGAAGGTGGAGATGGTTTTTGTATCGGTATCGGTGTATATGGGGTAGGTTTCCGTAGTTGTGCGGAAGGAGGTGGTGGTTGATGGCTTGGGGGTGGTGTCGAAGACGGTGGTGGTGTGGCGGCCAAAACCAGTGGTGGTGTAGTATTGATGGTGAAGAGAAAATGGTGGCGTAGGTTGCCCATCTTCGGGACTCGCTTCTGAGAAGATCCCTCATCTCAAAAAGCGTCGACTCGATTCGAGTCATTGAAGCATTCCATTCACGAGCGTCCATAGGAGTGGATCAAGGCCGCTCTGATACCAATTGATACGAACTTAATCGTTAACCAATTGATCCAAAGAAAATAGATAGGAAACTTGAAAGAAAAATAGAGGGATATTAGACTAACTCATAATTTCCATTCATGATTATAATATTAACATACTTGCCCTTTTATAGGCTTACAACCAAAAGAAATTAACAAGTTTAACCCACTATTAAACTTAAGTAAATAATGAATACCCACTACTAAACTTAAGTAAATAATGAATACTTAATTGGAAGAAGTGGTCAAACACCACTAATTAGGTATTATTCTTTGTCTCCTACTTCATTGGAAGAAGTGATCTAACACCACTAATTAGGTTTTATTCTTTGACTCCATAAATAACTCACAACTACTAAGATGTTGAACGTGGCATGCATGTGGTCTACTACATGGGTAGCACATGTCAGGCACATAACACTATTGGACCACAAGCTCTTATCTTCATTGCCTTGTGTGCTCCAGGATTCGAACCTGTGACCAAGCCCTCCTTCCCAGGGGCGCAACTATGAAGGGGCGGGGAGGGGCACCCCCCCCCCCCCGAATTTTCGCTCAGAAGTACTGATTATTTAGTATTCGTATAGAATTTTTTTAGGTATATACGGTTTCGACCCCCCCCCCCTTTTTGAAAAAAATAGGTATATTATATAAACCAAAACTAATGATATATCGGATGATACATGGTTCCCAAATATCAGTTGTTTTACCGAGTTTATCGTTTTTCTTTGTTTTTTTTTCTTTTGGACCCATTTTGAGAGATAAAACCCAATTATTTTATTTAGCCCATTTTTTTCTTTAGAAAAAACCTAATTTAAAGCCTAAACCCAATAAAACTCCAAACCAAAACCCTCGTCCCTCTCTGTACTACTCTGTGTCTCTGAATCTGTACTACTCTGTACTACTATGTGTCTCTGAATCTCAGTCACCACTCACCTATGAGTTTATATTTTTATTTTCAAGTTTCAACCATATTTGTCTTCATTTAAAAATAAAAAAGAATCAAGCCATCATTGATCATTCCATCTAGGTACACAACTAATTTCATTTTTCATACTTTCATAAAACACCCAATATAATATTTAGTTGTTGTCTTGTTGAGTGTTGACGTTCTACTTAGAACATTGATATTAATTGTATTCAATGTTTGACTCGATCCAAACATATAATTCGAAACATAGCTATAGAAAAAAAAAAAATTTAGGTCCCGTCCCGTGATTGGTGACCCTCCGACCCCCCGGAACAATTTCTCAAGCTTCGCCACTGCTCCTCCCTTATCGCATGACCAACTGGGCTATGCTAGAAGTTCCGTGTAAGCTTAGAATTGAGTGGAGTAAAAGATTGAATAAGCAAACATGCTTAATTTGGTTGATATCATATTACTTTTTAAACCTTGTCTCTAGAAATTGTATGCTAAGCATAGCTTGCAAGCTAAGGTTAATAACAAGGCATCCAACTCTATTGTGTGAGTGCTTGCTTTCTCAAATGACCAACATATATTTACATACCACACACTTTAATTATTTACATTCTATGCTTTAAAAATAGATTTGGTTGACTTTTCAGTTTTCACCCATTTGACTTGCTTCATTAAGTTAATTTTTACTTTATTCAACTGACACAATTATACATAAAGCTAACCTATATTAACCCACTCATAAGTCATAAATAAATTATTTGGGCAAATGTGACACCTCTATCATTTATAAGCTATTTCTCCTTGCATCTGTGAGTTTACATAATCTGCTGCTAAATATTTATCTTCATGGCTTTAGATGTCAAGAAAAAGCAATTTTCGCGGGCCAAAGGGGCCCGCTTCGGTATCTAATAATCGAGCATGCCACCTCATTTGATCTGTATGGCTTTTTATCTTTAGGATAATGTCTACATGATCTGCTATTATTATCGTCCCCTTAGGCCGAATAATCCTGTACATCTCAATGAATATGTCAACAATGTCACACCTGTAATTAACATAAAACAAATGACCTGAATTAGTTGTAGGGTCTATGTCTCATCAATCTTGTTTCATCATAACATGACCTATATAGTACAGGGAGGGGGGGGGGGGGGGGGGGGGGGAAACGGGCGGTTCAGGTGGGTTGAGCAGTTATTACTTTGATTCAGATTAAAACGGGTCAGACTGGGTTGACCCATAAAGCTTTTTTCTAAAACTGTAATCTTAGTTTATGATAATTAAAAAAAAAATATTGATTCAATATTAATCTTAAACTTCGAAAATCATTTTCACACCTTTTTTTGTAACCATGACGCGTTACCAGAAAGCTCACTACGTTAGGAAGGTGGCCTTAAGGGCAAAGTTTTTTTATTTGACCCGTTTGACTAGAACATACCCGAATCAACTTACCTAAAAGTAAATGGGTCAGAATGGTCACCTCTAACCTAAAAGGGTGTGTGTATGCAGTACGCATATGTGGGCCCCTTAGAACTAGACCAAAGTTGAGTTGTTCAGTTTGGTTAGGCCTGTGGTTCTAGGCAAAAACCGAACCGACTACATTAATAAATATTCAGAAGTAATCAGAACCAAGTAACTGAACTAAATGGCTTACTTATTCATGTACAAACTGAACACATTGTCTGCATGTATCAAGTCATATGATCTAGGATATGTCGAAAATGGTTCACACCTGTAAGCAACAATATCAGAGATGATTAACACCAAAAGCCAACCACACCGTAAAAGATTCAAAAAAAAAAAAAAAAGAAAAAAAAAAAGAAAACGAACCAGTTCATGTAAGTTCCAATCAAACCGCGGTCATAGATAACACCAAGGGTTTTATAATTCGCATCATGAGGAACAACATTCATAACCCAAACTGGATACTTTGAAAGTGAAGCTGCAAACCCGCCTAACCCTGCATTCATATCCATGATATTTCTATACCCACCACTCGATAACGATTTTAACACGTGCGCGTATGTAGAAACTCTCTTTTGCCACATCAGATTATCATCAAGAAAATCTTGACTCTTTAAGCCAGGAATTAGACCAATTCTAGGTGGAATAGCATTCAACCTTTCGGGCCAGTTTTTAATAACACCCCAGAGACGTCTTGCGTATGTTCTACTTCAGGTAAAGGAGTGATGCATGCATCCATTGTTTTATACCAACCATCATCAGGATCATCATTTTTGTCACAAAATTTTGGAAATTTTGAATCTTTTTTCTTGCATTCGATATGATTATTAGGTTTCTGCCACACGGCAATCGGGCCTTTTCCTTTAAGTTTTCTCCAACACAACCGTCTAGCAAGATCCTCTAAACGGGTCAGTTCTTTTTTTGGATCCTTGGTGGTTCCATCTGAGGCTGTGTATTTGGTTCTCCAGTTAATAGGCGGGCCTGACAGCACCCAATAACCACCGGGCCGCAAAATCCGGTCAATTTCCATTAGATACAACCCATCTAGCACACAAAATTATTAATTTTTGTTAGATACATCCACATCTAGCACACGAAATCACTCATTTCCATTCGACACAACTCATGTAGCACATATAACCATTATAAGGTTGGCAACTTTGGCGAATGAGTTGATTTGAGTTGCTTTTTATCTCAACGACCAGGAGCTTAGAGATTCCGCACCCCATGAAAAAAAAATTCTGGGTCCGCCACTGCCCGTTACCCAACCCATGATTTAAGCAACTTAGTTCATATAACATGCATGCTTAGAAAATAAAAATAACAAAAAAGGCATAACTTTTTAATCATACATACCGTATTCGGTCCATGGCACAAGGCAACGCGAGCAATGAGCCATGTCGAATGATCTTGAAGGATAGGGCAGTCTATAGGTGCCAAGAACACCAAGCATGGCAGGAAGACCTCTTTCTAGAGCAAATTGCACTTGAGCTTCATGTATGTCCCTTGGAGCTATAGACATTGTTATTATGTTGTAATCCATTAAAGAATCTCCAAAGCTTGCAACCTGCCATGTTTAAAAATTAATATTAACCAACAAATGATACTTATATCTTATCTTGTTATGCAAAACCTTCTAAATTAGATCATCACACAAACATGAAATGTATAATAGTGTTGAACACTTGAACTCACTAAGTATTAACAAAAAAATAAAAAATAAATACTAATGTTGGATAACAACTTGTTATGTATATATACGTTGAACTCACTACACATTCTAACCAGCCGTGTAAACCGAACCAGATGTTTAACTTTTATTAATTATTATTCATGTCTTATTAACTTTAAACATATATATTGATGAACAATACTTCATTTTTATTAAAACATAGTGCAAAAGCATGCTTTCTTTAAAGTATAAGCACGCTTTTTTTTAAAACACATTTTTTTGTCTAAACCTCCATAACCGAAGGCCGGCCCAACCAAACAAACCCGTCCAGTTCGGTTTGCATTTTCTCAAAACCGTACTTACAAATTCGGTCCAAATTTTTCATCAAAACCAGCCGACTTGGACCCTAAGCACCCTATAAAAAGTGTCTTGAGTCAACCCAGACCCATTTGTTTTGACCCACTACCCAAATTAATTTACCACCCACTTGACTTATATTAAAGGCTCACGCACACCCTCAACTCTTATTTACACACTCTTTGCCCCTATACGCGGCGTATATGGTCATACGTAGCGGCGTATAGAGGTCTGACAATGAGAATGTTTGCGGCCCTCCTATAAGTTACGTGTAGGCCTATACGCGACATATAAGTCCTGATATGACTCTAACTGATGGGCATTAACGCGCGTTAGAGCTTTGTGCCAAAATCTATGAGTGGTGTATTATTATAGAGGGGTGTCCCATTAGTCCATTACCATAGCCCATATTATATTAAATTACTTTACTAATTAAATAAAAGATCATCATTTGGCACATGGGCCCACTCAAAAGTTATACTATAAACCAATAATAATCTATATATATATATATAGGGGCAGGATCAAATACAAAAATATAAAATCGTACGAAGCGTGCGAAGGATCACTTTGTACATGATAATTACGTAATGATAATTACGTAATGCACAAATGCATGATAATTACGTAATGATAATTACGTAATGATAATTACGTAATGCCTTCATGAACATAAAAAACATTACGTAATTATCATTACGTAATTATCATGTACAAATGCATGATAATTACGTAATGATAATTACGTAATGCTTTCATGAACATAAAAAACATTACGTAATTATCATTACGTAATTATCATGTATAAACATCCTTCGCATCCTTCGCACGTTTCTTTATTTTTGTAGAATAACCGCCCCCTATATATATATATATTGCAAAGGGATTAATCCTACATGTCATACTGTTATGCAATCTCTCCTTTAAGAGATGTCACATAGAATGTGATGTGGCAAGTGTAAACCAATTAAAAAAATATATATATGATTTAACCTAATCTATTAAATACATAATCTACTAAATCTAAATATTAAAACTTTACTATTTTTTCTCTCATGTTTCCTCCCATAACTTTTAAACGTTAATATCTTTTATATACGAGATTTTTTAAATAAAAAAATTACACCAAACTAACGAGCGTTTTATTATCTTTCCAACGAGTACCATAGTGCTATATAAAAAACGGAGAAAAAAATGACTATTTTTTGTAACCCGACAGGTATTGTGTCGGGTTTGGGATTAGTTAAAAAAATGTGGGTTTGATTCGGGTCTGGGATTAGGTGATACCCGACCCAATTACCCGAAACAACATACCCAAATACCCGAACTATATAGCCGATCATATACCCATGAATTTTTTAACGCATCACATAACCCTTAGACTAATGCGTTCGATATTTCAATAATTAACTTTTTTTTTCTTATTTCATGTTAGTTCTTTTTAGAATGATCGATTACAAACTTCGGAATTCATTTGTAATGACACTAGATTTATACCCCGACGCAGAGATTCGTTTTTTTTATATTTGTATATGATAATTTATGGCAGAGATTTGTTTAAAATAATAATAATAATAATATATTTTATTATGTTATATTAGATATTTCAACCCGGGAAGCTCCCGGAATAAAAACTAGTAATAATAATGTAGTAATAATAAAACATTTACTTACCCCACACCCTGTATCAATCACAGTCCTAACCACTCCAGATTCTAAAGGCACCATCTTCTTCAACACATCAACATAACCTTTAACACCATTCCTAAAAGAAGTCCCACCACCTGGAAACACCAACCGATCACCCACCAACTTAACCCAATTCTGCTGCTTCTTTGACTCAGTCAGCTTCTTAAACGGCACATTACTAAACCAAGCTTCTGATCTACTCTTAGGCCATGAAAAAGGCTTCTTATACCCCACTGGAACCGGCACCAGACACCTCAGAGTCTCTGTTGCTGTTGGACAGTGACGTTCCCTATGCAACATTTGTGTAACTTTATATAATCTTTCCTTAAATGGGTCTTGACAGGGACAGTAATGGGTGAAGTTCGAAGGGCAAAGTTGGAATTTTGGTGGTGGGTTTGGGTTGGGGAGTGGGAGAGTGTGATGGGGTTTGAAGTTAAGTGGCGGGTCAGGGTCAGGGTTAGGGTCAGGGTTAGTGGTTAAGTTGAAGCAGTTGGGTCGGGTTTGGGTTGTGGGGATAAGGGGTGGGTTGAGGGTGGATTTGTATGAGCCAAGAATGTAGGATATTGAACAGAGGGTTGTGATGAACAGCAGTCTGGTTAATGGGCTTTTGAGACATGATGAGTGTTTAGGCATTTTTGTGAAGTGTGTGAGGGTGATGGTGTGGTGGTGTGTGAGAGAGATGATGGTTAGATCTGCTGTTAATAATAAGAGATGTGTTGGGTGGTGAAGAGGAAGTAAGCTGGATGTTTTGTCCCTTATTCCCGCTAAGATATCAACAGGATCTGGTTTTTTTTTTTTTTTTTTTTTTTTTTTTTTTTTTTATATGTGAAGATTTAGCCCTTAACTTTGTACCTTTTTATATATGGGCAGGTTTTCACCCGTTGGGGTTTCCTGCCCGGGGTTTCGGGTTCGAATCCCATGATGAGCGTAGTACTCATTTATGGTATGCGAGTGGTAGGTATTATTTTGCTCGTTTCGAACTCGGGTGGCTTATCTAACTACTTAACAGATGTAGGGATGTTAGCAAGCTAATGGGGAATCCGTTGATCTATACCTTTAAAAAAAAAAACTTTGTACCTTTTTGTTCTATAAACCTTTTTGAAATTTGTATCACACTGTTAGGGGTGTTTATTGTTTGGTTTATTTAGTTTTAATAAAAAATATAGGTTGGAGTGTTAGATCGAACGAGTTGGTTGGGTTGTTTCGAACTGACCGGTTTGGGGTTTGGTTTAGGCAAGTTTGTAGCTTCATCGAATTTTGTATTGTTTTTATTTGGTGTCATTAGATTGCATTAACAAGTTTTAAATGATACGTGTTTTTTTAACATCAAATGTTGCACCTACTCTACTATTATACCAATAAGTCTAAATAAAATCATTGCCAAGGTTTGAACCTTGACCACCCCTTGAAGACGCATTTGCTTCTACCAAGTGAGCTGGCCCGATGGTTTCTCTTTTGGCCGGACATGGTACCCATTGACCGGTAGGGAGATTACCATCGACCGTTAGGGAGATTGGCTTTAAATGATATAGATGGTTGATGTATAAAAGACGTGCATACATGCATAGTAAGCCGATGGCCTTTTGTTCTAGTGGTATGATGTGTTTATCCCATATCCCATCAAAATGATACAGATTCAAGTCTTACGAAATGGACATTAGGTGGATTTTTTTTTTTTTTTTTTTTTTGGGGGGGGGTTGGTTTGTTCAAGGTTTCGAGTTCCAACTATCTATCGGATCAGTAAACCACCAAACCATCAAAATTAAGTCGTATAAATCTCAAAATCTTAGAGCAGTCAAACCAACCAACTTGTTTCGATTTGAACGGTGTGGACAACTAATACTCGTATCTTGTTTCAATGGTGTGGACAGTATCCCACATTTGAATTTTGAAACCTACGTCCACCCATATCCGTGTTTGACCCAACACTAGAGGAGGGAACCAGTTCACGAGCCAAAACAGGTTCCTAAACCAAAATCCTCCGCTCGAGAAGCTGGTTTGAGGACAGGATAAAATCTGGTTTCAAACCAAACCGACCATTTTCCCCCTTTTAACCGATTTCTAACCGAACCAAGTTGAACAAAAGCCGATTTGACTTTCTTTGACCAAAACCGAACCGGTTTGGGCCCAAAAACTGATTTACGCATATTAATCAAATTTTTTAAGAATTGAATTGTATGTCTACAATCCAAACTCAAAGTGCTCCACTGATACAATTAATTAGTTACATCTTAGGTGGTGTTACTATATCATAATTCCAGTTTTCATTCACCCGACGACTAGACTAGTGGTGATTCTCTGCATCTCGTTCCATCCATTGTGTTAAGACCGCTCCTCAATTCAATCTCGACGCCTTTATGTCGCTTACCCAAAAGCAAAATCCTGCCATTCAACCAAAGAATGATTTGAAATTAGCAACAAGACTTGCAATTTTGTTTATTCAGTAAGTTGCAGTAATTCAGATAAAAGATGTTTTCTGCATATAATAAAAGAATACAACATTATTTATTCCAAAAAGACTTGTATCCTATCGCCCCTTGTGTCGGTAAAATCTAGCAATAATTTCCCTCCAACTTCATATGAAGCATCATCTAGCAGGGCCTTGATGTTCACACCTCCCAAAGCTATAAGACAATGAAAAGTAATGTTAATATTTATTATAGGTGATAAATTGAGCGGGTCGGGAGAGGGTTACTTGTATGTCGGGCTAGTTTGGTTGATCAGAAACACTTTTTTGTCTAAATTTATAAATACTACAAAAATATATTGTCACAGTAGTCATCTATTTTTTTGGATAAATATGTTTGAGCCAAAGACCAAACTACAAAAAACTTTTTGTAAGATTAAGTAGGGGGCGTTCTTATTAGATAACCCATTAATTACGGCTTTCAACATGTTTCATTATGAGCTAAAGTTTTTTATTTGACCCACTAGAGAGAATCAACCCATCCAAAAGTAAATGGGTCGAAATCAACACAAATAATATGTGTGATAAAATCTGGTTCTAGTAAAGATTTGGTTATGTACAACTTAAAATCGCGTTAAGGTCATTCAGAGACAATACCTGGGACGATATTCGTGATTCCATCCAGAAAACCGGCCTAAAAATTTCAAACCTGAGTTAGCTCTTTAACAAGTTCATCGTACTACAAAAATGGTCAAAATCACAGCACAAGTTTTCATAGCTCAAAACAATAGTTGTACATAGACGTAGCAAGATATGCAAGTTGGCCGGGTTGGGTAACGAGTCAAATGGGGTTCGTGTTGCCACAGGCAGAAATGGCCAGTGAATTGACCCACAAAAACTCTGTCCTGTTTTCATAAATAATCATGTTAATTATGATTACAAAAACATTTTTTAAAACTATAGCAATCCAAATCTTTGGAACGTTGTGTGGGTTAAAAATACACTTCTGGGGATTTTCAGTCTGTTTGGCCCATTTGACATCGTTATAGCAATTTTTATTTAACCTGTTTGAAATCAGGCACAGCCCAAATCGACCCAATCAAGACAATTAATTCAGTACGGGTCACGTTGACCTAACAAGCATTTTTATCCATTTTTACCATTTTGTATGAATGAATAGCGCAATAATTATGAATTTTTTATTACAAAAAACAATATTATAATAATAATTATCTGAATCTTTTTTACCAGTTTGACCCATTTCCCTTAGCAAAAAATATATTTCAAAATATTTGACCTGTTAAGAGTCAAAACACAGCCTAAATCAACCCAACCATAAGTAGACAGAATGAAATTCAGATCTCTAGATGTATAATACAAAAAGGCAAGTTATACTATATGAACATTGCGTGATTGGATGAAAACTTGTGAAGTGATTAATTAGTGTAATTTTAAGAAGTGACATACAGGAATCTGGACATCAAGTTTCTCAAAGCCATCTCGTCCAATAATTTTGACCCTTAACTTGCGAGACCAGATCCCTGAGAAAGGATTCTGTGTGTCACCTCCACCATACTTGCTGTATGTTTCTGGATTTAACAGTTCAACAATAGGCTCAGTGGAGCTTTGACCTGTTTGTTCTGTATCATCTTGGCCCTTTCTTTGGATACTGAACGGGTTGCTGCTACCTGATAAATAAACATACCATGTTAATAGTAGAAAAGAATATAATTTAAAGAGCCAATTTATATACAAAAAAACAAATATTGTTAAACTAAAAAAAGAAAGGAAGAAAGAAACAGGTTGCTCATAGACCTGTTTGCCACACAGGTTGACTGCTCTTGGTAGCATAACGCTTTTCTTCTTCATAATATGCATTAAAACCCAAGACATCTTTAACTTCTTCAAAGGATGGCATGCTTGCAGGAGGAGGCACACGTCCTCCTTTAATTGCTTGCAATGCATCCTGCAGATGTCAATATGTCATGATAAACTTCAGTCAAACTTAATGATTGGCCCATTTGAGCTAGATCGGAATCCAAACTGACCCATTCATAAGACAATGGGTCAAAATTTCCACCTTTACCAAAACTCAAAGTGAAGCATGTCACAATGCAGGAAAAAGGGGAAGCTAACCTCCATTGCACGGATAGATACACCCAACAAGGAAAGAGGGTATGCTACAATTTTATATCCAATTTCCTCAAGTTCTAGAGGAGTGAGTATTGGTGTTTTGCCCCCACCTTCGAGCATGTTGGCCTACGTACGAATAAGAAAAATCATAATGATGATAACAATAACAACAGCAACAACAACAATAATACTGTTAATACAAATTTGGACTGTCTTACATAAAATACCAACTTATTTTTCATCGGTAGCGATTGGGTCATTTTGAATGCTAAATACAGCAGTAAAAAATGATAACTTATACATAAAAACATTAAAGTTATACACAAAAATGGTAGATCTATATATATAAAAAATGTTGCATTAACCAATTACAAAATGAGCCAAAAGGTAAACATAACCATTAAAAAATGACTCAGGTGAACAAAAGAGCACACTAACTAAATTGGGGCAAAATAAATTCTCAGGGGAATTATATAAAACATCTTTTTACTTGCTAACTGTGAAACGAACTTTCTAACCATTTTAGGAACTTGGGGAGAGATTTCACAGAATGCTTTCATCTCTTCTTTCGAAGCAAGTGCATCAATAAAAAGGACATCAGCTCCAGCATCAGCAAAAGCTCGTGATCTCCAAAGTGCCTCTTCTAAGGATAATGCTTGGCGGGAATCCGTTCTTGATACAATAACAATATCAGAACCACTCTCTTTCCTAGCATCAACTGCTGCTTTTATCTTCATTACAGCCTCCTCTCTAGGTAACACTTTCCTGCCTTGTGTATGACCACAAGCTTTTGGTGATGCCTAACCATTTGAACATATATTAGCAGCTTGAGATCTATATTTGCTATTATAGTTAACGCATAGAGTGGTTTAAGGTATACCGGCATGCATAAGATTGGGGGGGGGGGGGGGGGGATGTTCGCATAAAGTTTAGAATTTTTATTCAAAGAGAAAGACAAATATTCTGATTTTCTGATTATTTAAGCTCACAATATGCAGATTCGAAGGAAAGATGCTTAAGCAAACAGAAGATAAATGTAAAATTACCAAACTCTACCTACCTTTAAGTGATTCATCATCTGATCATGAGTCTAACTATTTGTATCACTATAATAATTTTAAAAACACACCACCTTTGTTCATTCTCCACCACAGAGCTGCACAAACTGTAATTGTAAAACCTTAAGTTTAACATAGTGATAGTATGTTAGAATCATGATTGATGGTTAATTAGTTGGCATAGTTGCTTCCGTATTTCCATATGCATGTGTGTTAATATTATCAGCATATAATTCATAAGGTAACCATATTAGGGAAAGTGGATGGCATATTGGAATGTTGTATGTGATAGTGAGTGAGAGTGTGGTTTAAATGTTTAATTAAACATCTTTAGGAGAAATGACTGCCTCTTGAAAGCAAACGAATTTTGTACTCTCATGTTAGTTTTCAATAGAATACTTTTTTTGCTCCTATCAAGCAGAGATTAAGAAATGAACCTGATCTTCAAGAATTATTCCTGCAAATCCTGCTTTAATATATCCCTTAACAGTTCTTTTCACATTCATGGCATTTCCATACCCATTATCCCCATCACCTATAACTGGAATGGACACAGCTTGAGTAATTAGTTGACCTTGGTCAACCATTTCTCCATAAGAAATTAGTCCTGTGTCTGGCAAGCCTAACCGAGCAGCAGAAATTCCAAACCCTGTTTAGAGAAATAAAATACAATTAATGGACTCCACAATGAGAAAACTAACTGAATCTAGTTTATTCTTTTTGTGGGCAAAACAATTGTCAAATATGTAAAAGAGAATCACTGAATTTGCAAGTGATAGCATGGCCAAAATAACACACATCTGCTTATCACTACCCATTCCGAAAAAGATGAAATATTTTGACTTTCAAGGTCAAACATATGACTTCCCAAATCCAAAAGGGCCAGTCTAAAGTCTAAACAAACACAACTGACATACTAGACAGACATCACTGACATGTCATACGGGCGTATGGCGCAAGAAATATTTGTTATATAGGTCACACAAGGACCCGTATGAGATGATGTTTGCCAAATTATACAGTCCGTTTGGTGTCTTCGACCGACATGACCACCGACAAAGTCATGAGGCGCATGTGATGACTGATCATTTTCGCCCTATCATACGGCCCATATGACCCATCTAAATAGTAAATTCCAAAATAAACAATGATTTGGCGTAAAGTTTGACATAGGCAAATTTTATGTTTTTTAACTTACTTACATTTGTCCAATAAAGTACCACTTTGTTTCAATAACCGGTGAAGTTGCATAACCACTGAAGTTTAAACTGTACACTAATTTTGACCACGAAAGTCAAAATTTAACCATCATTGCTCACCTTCTAACACTTAAATTGATATAAAAAATTAAAAAAGAAAAAGGTTTGCATCAAACTATGTTTTTTCACTCATGGACTCAAATTCTCACTGGTAGCAAACACTAACAATCTTATATACAACCTATTTTCACCTAACTTAAATTCATACCTAAAAACAAAACCTAAGCCTAGAAAACTCATACAAACAATTAATTATTAATTATTAAAAGGTACCGGTAGTGAAGCAGAACTGAAAACCAGCTCTCTCGACAAGGTTGGCGCTGAGAGCATTAAAACAAGCAGGACCTTGATGAAGTCCAGGAGATTCCAGTAACTTCCGAAGCTTCTTCGCTGGAGAAGACTCTAAAACGGCGTCGTTCTGCGTTCTGTCTCCTCCGTATGAAGCTGGTGTGATGATGGAGTTGTAGCGGACAGAACGACGCGATCTTAATATATTATCACATGCAAAGGGTTTGTTGGTGAGAGTCGGATTAATAGAGTGGGTGGGGAGTGTGGAACGGGTTGAGTTTGTAACTAATTTCACCGGTGGTGACGGAAGAGAGTGGTGGCATATGCAGGAGGAGGAGGAAAGACTCATGTTGTGATTAATCAATCGACTTGCTACAAACTACAAAGTGTCACACACTAACATATAAAGTTTAATATGTTGATATGTTAACATTTATTTTTAGGTTTATTAGATTTAAATCATTTTAAGCATAAATAATTCAAATATTAACCGTCTCACCAAACGAAATGTTTTCCTAACTAAGGTTCAATCACGTTAGAAAAAATAGGTTAAAAGTTGAAAGTCTTGCATAACTAATAGTTAGGATTGTCAAATTTTGTCATTGGGGTTGGTGGCCCAATGGTAGAAGCAAAGCTTCTAGGAACACTTAAGGGGGAGGTCATGGGTTCAAGTCTCGTAAGAAGTAGAAATTTACCGTTAAAAAAAAAAAGAATAAGTAATAGTTAGGATTGTTTAAATCCAGTAAACGTTGTTTTTATCTATTTTTCAATGTAAATTGTTCACAAACCAAGGCATTTCCAATTGTAAACGAACCAAACGAATACGAACAAGCCTTTGTGCGTATTTGTTTGTTAAGGTTTCTTGGACAAACGAACCGTTCACGAACACACTAACGAACATAATTCTATGTTTGTGTTTGTTTGTTAAGAAATTTAGTTGTTTGCAAACTGTTCGTGAACACGGGTCTTGAACACAAACAAACAAAAACAAACATATTTAATATGCAACTAACTAAAAAGACATTGTTAATATTAACCGTTAGACAAAGTACATCTACTAAACAATGTCGACAAGTCAAATTATACTAACTATCTAAAATTACTTAGGCATAAGGCATAGGCATGAATACATGATATTCCTAATTCAAAAGTTCATAATTATCCTAAGTTTTAACTAGTGATCGAACATAAACAAGCATACACGAACGGATATAAATAAACGAACATAAAAAACACATTGCCGAACGTTCACGAACGCAGTCGAACGAACGAGGCATTTGTTTGTGTTTGTTTGTTTAGTTAATCAAACAGAATTTTTTGTTCGTGTTCGTTCATTTATTAAACAAACGGACACAAGCGAACTTCCCACCGAACGGTTTACGAACTGTTCACCGAACGTTTGGTTTGTTTACAGCCCTAGGTCCAAGGGTGTGGAGGAGGCCCATCATCACCATTTTTTTTTCTTTTTTTATTTGCTTTTTTTTAATTAAATAATATTATAATATTAATATTAAAAAAGTTAAGATTACATTAATAAACCTAAAATTACAAAGAGTTAATAGCCATTTTCGTCCCTGAGGTTTGGGCCAGTTTGCCACTCCAGTACAAAAGTTTTTTTTTTGCAATTCCTTCCCTAAGGTTTGGATTTTTTTGCCAAATTCGTCCTTTTCACTAACCCAGTTAAAAAAGCTCGTTAGTGTCAAGGGTAGGTTTGTCTTTTTACTTTTAATATAAAATTTTAATAAAAAAATCTTACCCTACCTCACCCCTACCTACCCTACCCCACCCCCATCCCATCCCCACCCCTATATCTCTCTCTATCTCTCTCTCTCTCTCTCTACTCTCTCTCCCCTCTCTCTCTAGATCTCTGCTGCTTCTAATAATAATAATAATAAGTAAAAACCCAGCCACACCCTAAAATGATAATGATAATCACAATAATATAAACACATCCAACATTCAAAATAATATATAAACACATCCGAAGTTGTACACACTAAATGCCAAAACAAACCAAAAAACAATCATCTCCCTCGTCACAATTCAATTATTCAGAAACCTTTTTCCATTCTTTAGCTCTAACCCATTTACTCTCTTAACTATTTTCAAGAACAACCTCCATTCTTCGATTCACCTCTTCTTGCTGAATACCCATTTTCATATCTAATAATTATTGGTGAGTAATTTTAGTATAACTATAAAATCTCACTCTCTCTCCGGTAAGACCCACCCGCCTCCGCTGAAACCTATTCGAGCCAGATCTGTTAAAGATCGTGACATGCAATGTCCGATCTATTGTACACTCATCATCTCCTTGTCTCTGTTTTGTGGGGCTGTATCTAACAACCATCACCCTTCATCGAGTGTAAGCTCTGGTGAGGGTTATGCTAGGAACGCTGGAGATTCGACTGAAGAACCGTCGTTGCTGTCGCCACCGCGAGATCTGGCAGTGGTGGTTGTTGTATCTGTTACGTGGCCCTCAACGCGCTCCAAGACCGTGTCAATAATGACTCATCTTTCTGAAAAAGATAGAGGGAGCTAATGGAGGCAGAGGTTGGTAAGTGGGGTTGGACACGGGTAATTATTAGTGAGGAGATAGAGAGGGAGGGAGGGAGGGAGCGGTGATGGTGGATTTAGGGTGGAGGTAGTGTGGCAGCGGTGGGTTTAAGGTGGGGCAGTGGTTGATGCAGTGGTGATATGGTGGTGTTGGGTTGATTGTGACATGGTGGCTGTGTTTAAAAGGGGGAAGAAGATGAGTGATGATTTTACCATATTGTCCTTCATTAAAGTGGAAAAAAGACAAACCTACCCTTGACACTAACGAGCTTTTTTAACTGGGTTAGTGAAAAGGACGAATTTGGCAAAAAAATCCAAACCTCAGGGAAGGAATTGCAAAAAAAAAAACTTTTGTACTGGAGTGGCAAACTGGCCCAAACCTCAGGGACGAAAATGGCTATTAACTCAATTACAAATAAAAAAACACTTAAATAAAACAAAAAACAACGAACACTTAAAAAAACTAAAAATAAAAACGAACACTTCAATAAAAAGCTGTAGAAGAGATGGTGTGAAAATGAGATAAATTGGTCAGGTATTTATAATAATTAAAAAAAAAACTTTTTTTTAAACGATCATAATGCCGTTGCCCAACGGCTCTATCTCGTCCCCCAATGTTCCAACTAGGCACGGCATGCCCGGCTATGGGCTGCCTGCCTTGCCGTTGCCGCCCCGGGGGGAGGGGGTGTTTGCCGGGGTTGCCGGGCCACACCGGCCCTCATGCCGCGTCCACACCTGGTGGTCTAACCATCACCACCACATAATATTTGACCGTGAATCTGTTGGCGATTGCAGATTTGCAGGTTAAACTAGATTGCAGAACGAGTCATGCGTATCTTCAATTCAACATCTGACTTGTCATTACAATCACATGTGGTAAACTTATTAGGCTAGCTAGTAAGAAAATTTTATAGTTGTACAATTACATTTTCTTAATATACAAATACTTGGTAATTACAAGCTTTTTAAAAGCAAGAACACCTTTGTCACTCTAAAAGATTATAAAATTATAATGATCACGAAATAGATTTATAATCATCAAGAATTTTAACTTATTCATATCAGTATTATTGTAGTCCGTTCACCATAAGTCACACAACATGAAAAGATGGCTAATAACGGATCGTGAAAGCACAATTTAAGAATACAAAAAAACTCATCTCCAACGGCATCTATCAGACTAATAATATACAAATGTTTTTAAAAGCCTTTTGGTCGATTAAAGTCAAATTCAAACCGAAGGATCACCAGGCTGATGTTTCTGTTGATAAACCGTCTCCAAGCATTCCTTAGCCCTGTGAACCTTCGACTGCAGATAAAAGCTCCCATTCGTTGCATTTCGCTCAAATAGATTGTCGTATTTCTGTAGATGATGCAACGTAAATGTCAACTGATTATTCTTAAGACAGTAAAAAAAAATTGAAACGGAAATTTATGTTTCAGCTCATTCTTATCTCCTTGTAATACATCGTGTACTTGGTAAAAAAAATAATTGAAATTAAAAAGTACTTGCCTTTGCGATTTCTTCCCACGATGACTGCTCAGTGACACCGAGAATTTGTCGAGCCTCTTGTTCAGTCATAACTTTGCTTCCTCTACGCACAGCATTTTGTAATGTTTCTTGAGCAACACCCGTCTTCGACGCATCTGCAATTTTTATCATTAGCATGAAAATCAAACAAAAATTAATATAAGAACATAAATAGCTGGAAAGGTAAATAGGTCATATAGTAAACCATAATATGCGCTTGTATTTTCCAAACACCAACGTATGTGCTAGTAAATCAGACAATTTATCATTTAAGAGCATATGTCTCGCAAGAAAGAAAGAAAAAAGCAATGCCGAAACATCCAACGATCGATTATAATTTTAACAGCTGGAAAAGGACTAAGATTAACGAAAGAGGCATTAATGCTTTGTGTGAGGTCAAACAGGTGGGCCGAACAAGTGCGGAGAATCATCAACTGATATTTACTCATAATGTAGAGTATTATTCACATCAGCATTATAGCAAATGGAGTAATCCAAAAATGGTTTTCTTTCATTTTATTAGCATTTTGAAAGAAATTTTTTTTTGAAGTTCCAACTTTGCAATACATCCGAAAGCTTCTAAGCAGTGTTTTTAATAAACAGTCGCTAACCCCCCCCCCCCCCCCCCCCCCGGTATGCGCCGCTTTCCTAATCAAAAGATAGGAGAGCACCCATTCTTCCGAAGTTACGGGGTCATTTTGCCGAGTTCCTTCGACATGGTTCTCTCAAGCGCCCTAGTATACTCTACTTATTCACCTGTGTCGGTTTGAGGTACGGTCGGTTCACCGGGAGGATCACCCTCCCAATTCGAAGTTTTTTTCCTTGGAAGTTTCAACCTCGTTGCCTATGACAGCAGTCGCGACTATGGCAGGGCAGTACGCTCTGCTCTCTCGCGACCCCTGCTCTAATCAAAAGACTAAAGGCCCGATTCAAAGGGTGAGCCCTGAAATGAGAAAGGCTTGTAGACTCGTGACGCTGAACGAGACATTTGAAAACTAAAGCGCACACTATAAAGTGCTTCAAATAACCGATATAAAGAAAGGGCTAGTATTTTATATTACTAGCATTTCTAATATCATTACAAAATTAAACCAAGATTCTGACCATCAACCAGTGCCAGACTCAAACATTTTTATCAAAGCATGCATTATAATCACAAAAGAAAGGAAATTCTATTATGCTACAATGTAGGTTATGAAGGTGCCAGATTATCTGAGTGTGGGCGATGGAGGTGTTGGCTTATCAGAGTGTGGGCTATGGAGGTGTCAATTTATCATAGTGTGGGCTATGAAGGTGACAACGGCTATGAAGGTGCCCGATTATTGGAGTGTTGGCTATTGAGGTGCCGGATTATCGGAGTTGTGGCTATGGAGGTACCGGCTTATCTGAGTGTGGGCTATGGAGGTACCGGGCTGTTGTCGCTACTTATTTGTCCTACTCATATTGATTGTTGTGGACTGCCTACTTCTAAAAAGCTATAAAATGTTACAGAGGTTTGCAACAAATAAATCACTGTATCAGAAGCTTACTCTGAAGGGCTTGGCGATACGCTTGAACCATTCCCCTAATCAAAATTCCAGAGCCCATTACAATCAAATTTGCAAGAATTTTAGCAGCCTGCAAAAAAAATAAGTTTATATCATGATTCAATAAAACCACATCAATAATCACACACTAATTGTTCCGATCCGTAAATACCTCGATCAAGCAATTAACGCAGCTAGGGTTTCAATTGTCTTAATTGCAAATAGACGTGCATAAAACTAAATATGAAATATAAATAATAATACATACATACCATGGCTATAAAATTTAGATCACCGATTAACTTTGTATGGAATTGAAGAACAATTTGAGATATAGACGGAAGCAGAATTAGGGTTTTGTTTGTGCGAATAAAATATGTGAATGATGGAACTTGGAAAAGAAGTCTGAATAATAAAATACGCAAATACTTATATATAGGAAATATATAATGTACAGTTTGGTCCTTTCATTATTGCTTCTCCGGGATGTGTCTTGAACTTTCTAGATCTACTGTTTTAGTCCCTCGCATCGCATGTGTAAGGATGTAATTAATTTGTGGAAAGATTCGAGAACCCAGTGTGAGGTCTTGAGTTCAAGTCTCACAAGCACCCAAAAACTCACCGTTCAATTTTTTTTTCCAAAAACAAAAATCGACTCGGATGGGGAATTGAACCCACAAACAATGGCCGATCAGTTGAATATATTTTTTTCTTTTTAATCAAATTGTTTATACCATTATATCCGTATTTGACAGGGTTTGAACCGTTGACATCAAGGGAATCAAATGCCTTAACTCCAATGGCTTTACCAATTGTACACAATCCCCACCCAATCAATTGAATAGGTTAATATAAACCCATGGATAAACCCACCAAGTCGTGTTTTTGAGTAGTTGATTATTTTAATTTATGAGAAAAATGGAAAAAAAAATCAACAACAAGACTCAATCAGGGGAACTGGACTTCAAAAGGGGACGCGTATGCCATTGTGATATGGTCGGTGTTGACCACGAAAATTAAGGTATATATGAATTAGTGGATATGGTATTTGTTTAAAGTATAACAATAAGTAGAATAAACTTGATTGATATGTTCCTACAAGGTGATTGGATGTAGAACTTGTCTAAAGTATCATGTTGAATAGTTGGCAAAATTTGATCGATGAGTCCTAAATGAGCAAAATCCTGATGTTGTTGACTTATAAGAGACAATATTATTGTTTTATGTCACATAACAAGTTGAACCATCATGTTTGTATTTATTTTTATTCTAGGTCCCTCTTGTTAACAATTGTGACTTTTTTGTTTAAATTTTGTTAAAAATACCAAAATGCCCTTTTCACGTGAGTCCATCCTTTATTTATTTATCTATTGCAACACATGTCACTGTGCTTTCTTTTTTCATTCCCTTTGATTTTGCCTTTCGTCCAAGATCAGTCATGCATGCATATTATCTAAACCGTTTACATTATCTAAACACATCAAATGACCCGATTAAGCAAATCACTTACCATTCCCAAGTTGTTTAATTATACTTATGTAAAGCAGCTCAATCGATCAGATTTAGCTAATCACTTAACATTATATAACCCAAGCTATTTGAACTTACCATTACCATTTCCCAAGTTACTATGACCTAATTATACTAATTAGTTAACACCACACATAATGCAAATATGATAGAAGTGAAACATGAAACACGGATCAAGATTATCAGTATCATGTACATTGTGTATAAAGATTTGATCAACGAGACTGATAAACTAAAAACCATGTTCTATAAGGAACCTAGATCATGAAAAAGGTGAATGTTCGGTGGAGTTGGGTGGTCGTGTCATATGCGGAGTGATGACAGATGGATGGTGTTGGGTGGTCGGTGACGGAACTGGGTGATGATCGATAGTTGAGTTGTCGGAAGCAGTAAAGAAGTGTAAGGGGGAAATGAGCAGGGTGCAATGTGTGAAGATTGTGAAATATGTAGGTTCAGTTTGAGTCACATGTTTTTTTTAATAAGAAAACTAGAAAAGAATGTTTTACCCGTGCCAACCTATTTTGTTAGGAAGTTAACGACGAAAATTGACAGGCATTGAAGGGAGGGACACGTTGTATAAGAAGTTAATCACATGTGTCCACTTCTCAAAGAAAAAATATGTAACTTATTTTAAAGGTCCGGTAAAGATGTAACTCATTATCTTGGCATTGGTAAGGAATACTTATAAAAAATCATAATTTTTTATATTGACTTGTGCAACAATTTAAAAAAAAATTCATATTTTTATACTGACTTGTGCAACAATAAATGTAAGTTATGGTGTTATGACACAAAACGACGTAGCTTTAGTATTTCTGATCTGATTTTAGTTGACACACACATCCCTTTCCCGTTTCCGTTATTCTCCAATCTCCCGCGACCAACTCCTCCTCCCTCCACCGCCGTACGCCACCACCGCCTTCCTCTATAGTCCCCTCACCATTATTAACCATCCTTATTATATTATTATTATTATTATTATCATTATTTCTTCTGCTGCTTCTTCTATCAACACTGTTACCTACAACCTAGGTTTTTCTCTCGCTTATTTATCATTTAGGGTTTTAAACCTACTGTTTTAATTATTTTATTTTAATATTTAATTCTCTTCTATAAATTTGTTGCTTCATGCTTAGGTTTACAACCAATTGACAAGTCCAATAGTTGCTGTAGTCACTTTCATATCCAAGCCTCATGCTAATTTAAGGTTGCAACTATATATATACGCTTTTATTTGATTTTGCTATGCATATATATTTTTATTTCATTTACTAATTAAAAATTGGATGATTACTGATGTTGTGATTGTATAGGAAATGTTTGAAGGTTTAGTTAGGCAGCTGATTTTAGGTTATCTTGGACAATATATTAAAGATATACACAGGGAACAACTCAAGATTACACTATGGAATGGTCAGTCTAGTCATCACTGTATTTCCTACTCTTTAGTTGATGTACCTTTTTATTCTGTCATTTAAGTTACTGTCGGTTTAGTGGCGTAGTATAAACGTACTGCTCACATCACTGGTACCGGAATTACGGTGAACGTTAATACTTCATTCGACTCTGTTTTCATATATATATATTAATCAGAGTGTAAACTACTGGAGTTGATTTGTGTTTCGTCTTTAATGCAGAGGAAGTATTGTTGGAAAATGTGGAGTTGATTCTAGAGGCTTTTGATTACCTTGAACTTCCATTCGCTTTAAAGCAAGGTGAATAAAATCTGCTTTAAACTTAATGCTGTTTCTTCTTTTGTTATTGCTGTTATGATGCAAATACATCAATTATTTAACTTATAGAATCTGGAATGCAAATATGTCTGTTATCTTTTTTGATATGACGTGTCATGATACATATTTGACTATATTTCCAAATTCTATTAATGCACATTCTGTTCTATAATAGATTCTCTGTTTTGCTTAGTCGTGTACAATCATATGATTTGAGGGATCTAGCTAGGAATATCCGTGTTGAACATTATTAGAAGTCGTATCGACATTTCTTCTACAAATTAGGCTATTATTATTTGATTTTATGTAGTTATTATTGGTTTCTCATTTTATGATAATTATCGTTATTTTGCTTTCTTAATTGCTCCTTGTCCCACATTCACTTACATGAGTATTTGGCAGGTCGAGTTGGGAGACTAAGCATTAAAATTCCCTGGAAAAAGCTTGGCTGGGACCCAATTATTATAATTTTGGAGGATATATTGGTTTGTGCCTCCCAACGTGAGGATGGAGAGGTGACTATATAATCTCATTTTAATATACGAGTATTATGTATCTCCATCATATTATATTCTTTCTTGTTGTATCAACTATTTCAATGAGTCACTGGTCAGAATATATAAAAATTATGATAGGCGTTGAAAGACATATGTTTCTTCTGTTCATTACCAAACAAGTTAGTAGTAAACTAGTAATGGACTAAAATTTCTTTTATCTCTAAAATCATTGCCTATTCTCTGCTGTATTATAACTAAAACCATTTTCTGACAAACACAATTGTATTTGGGATCTCAAATTTTAGTACAAGGCTTGGAAGCTTTTCTTTTCTGTCGTTATATTCATTTTTAAACAGTAATATTTTTGTAGTGGGGCGCTGATGATGTTGAACGAAGAGAATTTGCTGGAAAAAAGGCCAAACTTGCTACAGCAGAATTGGCAAAGTTATCGCAACGTGTATGTGGTGAGCTACATATTTGTAACTCATGTCTTTTTATGATCTATGGCACTACATGTTCAAAATTATCTAGAGAATCTCTTTTTTGAATAATAAATAGGGTGACACCTGTATTGTGTTTTTGGAGAGACTTTATTTATGTGGTGCAAAGCTCCTTGGATTTTAATGATGGCTTGTATTATACCATATTAAAGTAATATTTAGCTATTGGGTGTATCTTTTCTCCGGTCTTCACTCTCATATGGTGGACGTGATTGATCTGTCATAATCTTGGCAGTTGGCACTAAATTATAATAGACACACATATTTGTTTTCTTCACACGAAGACACATGCTGTTTGTAACCAAAGAAATTGTCATCATATTTTGCGAATTTGCCCATAGTTGGTATGGTTCAGATTTCAGTTTAGCTCGTTTCTAATAAGTTTATGATCTCTGCTGTATATTTGTTCTATATTACTGGTTGTTTGCACACTCATAGCAAAAACATAGGTGCTTTAAGATGTAGCTTACTTGTTTATAGTCTTTGTAAAATAGATGATTACCAACTGTGGTAAGTCTTTGGTGATTTCTGCAAAAGAGATTGGAAGACTATGATTGTTGGCAGTTTATGTATCTTGGTGAAAATTTTGCAAATTTGGCTGCATTTTAACAGTACTATTTTCCCCCATACTTTACACAAAGATAGTTTTTTCTTGAAATGGCGAGTCACAGACTCACATCTTATTCTTTGAGAGTTCTTTAAGGTTGCATCCATAAGCATGTAATTGTATATTAATTGCAGTCTTACAGGTAGAAGTTAGTGTTAGTTAGCTATTGTTTAGTCATTCTACTGCTAACATATCTAATTCTGTCTCAAAGAAATTCAAGTTTCTTAAATTAGTTTCTTTGGTTGTTGGTCAAGTATCTAATATATGTCTGGATAAGGATAAAATAAAGGTGTATAAAAACTGGATAAGTACTGAATGTTGGTTGTCTTTGTATTTCAGTGAAAATTTTGCAAATTTGGCTGCATTTCTAAGTAACTATGCTTCCCCATTCTTTACATATAGACTGGTATTTCTTGAAAAGTCAACAGCTAGCTCACATCTAGTTAATTAGAGTTTAGTAAGATTGCTTCTATAACTGTGCATTTTTATGATAGTTCTAGGTTAAAATGAGTGCTGGTTAATTGCTGTTTAGTTATAATTACTGCTAATATATCTACTTCAGCCTCAAAAGAAATGTGACTTTTCCTGCTGATATAAAGTAATAATCAATAATGGGAAAAAAGTGGATTTAAATTAAAAGCTTACAAGAAAACGGAAGTACTGCATTTCTGGGGATAATCTAAAAAGGAAAACGTTGTGTTTTCATTAATAGTTGGAGTATTTTAGCTTGAACTTGTTAAACTTGGTGCTTACAAAGTATTCATCTATGCATGGAAGCATTGTTACATTTTTTGGGCTAATAAATTCTTTGTTTTTCTTCAGATAATCAGACTGGGAAATCATTTATATCGTACATTACTGCAAAGGTAGTGATTTTGTTTGTTGCATCAACTTCTCAATGATGATCATATAACTTACAATCATGTTTGTGTTTGCTTTGCTTGATAGAATTACTTGTCATATAATAAAAGTTTTCTTGATCTTATTTCGAAATGCAATTTGCCTTTCAAGCTTAAAAGCTTCCAGTCTTCCACAAGTAGTCAAACTGATATTTATTTCATAATTTTCTCCAGATTATTGATGGCATCCAAGTCACCATCAGGAATGTTCATGTGGTATATGGAGATATGTCAAATGACAAGGTCTATTCTGTTCTGTTACGTAAATTATCTTCTAAACTTTAAAAGGGCACTTTATTGAAGCACTCATCTTTCTTTTTATCAACTTCTTTACCTGATTTAACAGAGGAACTCCTTTTAATCTGATAGTTGTATACTACTAATCCTTTATAAAACTAAGAACTTTGGAATACTTGAATTGTTCTTTTTTTCCTAACTAAACTGTTAATGTTCTTTAAATCTTTCAGTCACCAGCCTTGCCGTTTTGCAAGGTTCTTATTTATACAGTTATTAGTATTACATCATAGTTAATTTTTATATGAATTTTGGGGAGAGAAGTATTATTTATTGTGTTATCTCTATGTTGATGGCTTAAATCATATCAGATGAAACATTAGTATGATATTTGTGTTTTTTGCAGGCACAAACTATATTTGGTTTGAAGTTGACTAGTTTGACTGCAATGAAGCAAAATTTTGCAGGGTATCTATTACTCTACAACACACTTTCATGGTTTTTTCAAATATCTTAACAAAAAGATTTTTCCAATCACATATTTGGTTTCTCACAACTGTTCCTGTTATATACCCTGTCCAGTTGGCCATTTTCCAGTTTCTTGACTGATTAAAATTTAAAATTTGAATATAGTTTGTTATTTTGGATTGACAATTCTTGGAGATGATGCAAAGGTGTATGTGTATCTAACTGAGCTTATAATTCTTTTTATAAATTCTTTAGATTATCAGGTGGAAAGGTGAGGATTGGGCAAGTGAACAAACTTATTGAAATTCAAGGTTTGGAAATATACTGTAGAACCTTTCATGGATGTGCAAACGATCTATATACCGACAATGGTGGACACTCCATGTCAATGGTTCCTGCAAGTTCTCAAAGTGACGAACATATTCACTTGTTGGCACCGGTCAATGTATCTGCTTCTCTCTCGGTATGCACAAAATAATAAAAGAAAATATCTTGTTACAAATAAGTCAGGTGTATTATTAGGCTCTTTTTGATTACAACCTTTTTAAGAAGTCTATTTCTGTATTTCTGCACATAGTACATCATCGACTAAGTGAAAAACATAAAGCTTTTCTGTATATTTTGTTATATAACTTTCATACAATAATCTCTCTTATGTTGAGATCCTACAACATATAAAAGGAAAGAAGATTACAGCCAGTTAGCCCAAATACAGCACAAAATCAATTAATCAATCAATATAGCAATTACAACTAATAAACCAATTTCTGATTTCTTGCACCATTGGAGAGGTTTCTACACAAGGTATACGTATTGAAATACATTATGTTGTGAAGTTGGCCTAGTGAATATGGATATTTGTTAGAACTTGCTTGTTAAATATTTTGTTGGCATCAAATGAAAGGTTATTGACATATAGAAACACACACACACACAGAGTTTGTAGGAAACCTCTTTTAGTTATGCTTGGTAAGTTGGTATGTATATTAATTAGCGGGTGTTTGGATTGACTGTTTCGGAATGAGGTAACGGAAACAATAGAATGTGTTTAGTATGAGGGTACGAGTTTTAAAATTAGGATCATGTCCTCAGATTTGGGCATTCTACATACCCTGAGGAAGGGGCGCGTTTGCAATTCCACTTCTTTAGCCAAACCCATATCCCTAGGGGCCTAGACCATACCTGAGTGCAAACCAAACACCTTAGATTGCGGCTGCTGTTCTTTACAGGTGAATAGGTCTGGACGGCTTGAAAATAATGCAGCACAATACTCTGTTGATGTTGAGTTATCCGGCCTGGTTAGTCTCACAACTTTTCAATTAAGTGTTTACTTAATATTTCGCTTACTATTAGTATTATATATCATTCTACTGACTGACATGTTCCCAAATTTTAGGTCTTATCCCTGAACGAAGATCAATTGCAGCAAATACTGTATCTTTATGATTATCTTTGCATCTGCCGGCTAAGAGAAAAGTGAGTGAAAAGTTTTTTTAATTGGTGTTATGCTCTTTAATTACATGCCAAAACACCAATTAGCTTGCCCATCTGTCTTATAAAAATTATCTGGCATAATTATAGGAAAACAGGCACTTTTTTTGAGCTCCAATTTGAGTGGCACTAGTGAACTATGTGTTATAGACTTGTAGGAGTTGTTTGCTCTTGTTTAGGGTTCATGAGCATAATTCTTTTCGTTACATGACATATGGATAATAATTTTTTTGGTTCAAATTTAATGTTTTGAGTTACTATATTGTATAAGCATGGAATCTAATTGCCAGGTTACATAACTTGCATTAATTACATAGACGGTTATTTTCTCTTTGTTGCTGTTATGCATCTTCAATTTTTTTAACAAGATTGCCCATGTATAATGGGCAAACACATTTTCTTTTGTGACTAGGTTGTTTTTTTTTTTTTTTTTTTTTTAAAAGTTTACAATATGCATACGTGTGAATTCTCATGTCACATGTCTTTTAATGTTCTTAGATATGGTCGTTTTCGCCCTTGGGAGAGCCCTTTATCAGAGAGACCTATGGGATGGCAGATAAAGTGGTGGCAGTATGCGCAACACTCTGTGCTATCTGATGTTCGTAAAAGACTAAAAAAGACTTCATGGAAATACCTAGGAGAACGTGTGTAAGTTGTTCTTCATCAAAGTTGGTCATACTTTCTCTACAATGTACTATCTCCTTTCCAAAATATTAGACCAAAGAAACATGGTCCTATATGCTGCAGTAGAGGGAATATTACCATATTGTACTTATCACTTATTTAATTCCTTTCTGTATTGTATCTTGCTATATCTTATTATGATTCCTATCTTTCCTTGTACAGAGGCAGAAAACGGCGGTATGTAAAGCTGTATAAATTGAAATTAGAATGCCTTCGAAAGAAGAGGTACAATTTAAAACTGAAATTCAAATATTTGACATATGGATTAACTTCCTAGTTACTCTTTCTCTCTCTCTCCCATTTATTTTCATCTGATGCCTTCTGTTAATTATTAAAAGATCTAAGATATAATTGGTTTCTGGGCTTCTGCTATTTTTACCTGTATCAACTTCCCAATATTTCTATCTTGATTTAATCATTATTTGGTAATATGTGATCAGCCTCTGGATGATGCAATTGTTTCGGAGTTGGACCAAATGGAGAAATCATCTGATATAGATGATATCCTAAGTTACAGGTCTGCTGCTGAAAATGAGATTCAGGTATATGATTATGATCATTATCTCATGTTAAGCTTGGTACCATTATGATTAACTTTATTTACAATAAACACCCTTGTAGGAATTCTTGTTGGATTCAGCCAATGGTATCGGAGCTAATGAAGCCAATGCTACTTTTGACAAGTCGGTTGATGATGACCAATCATCAAGCAAGCCCCAAGGCTGGTTGAAGTGGTTGTCTCGTGGTATGCTTGGTGCAGGAGGTACAGATGATTCCAGCCAGTTCTCTGGCGTAGTTTCAGATGAAGTAATCAAGGTACATGTGTTAGGCTTGGTTAAGTTACTTATTTTAGTTGATAATTTTGTAATCTAACAAGTAAAAGTAACCATTTTGTGTAAAGTTGTTTCATTAGTTTATTACAGATCCAGAAGTCAACAGGTTACTTTTTTTGAAATACTAGCAATTACAAATTACAACACCGAGTTGACGTTTATTTATAGTATAACATAAGCTATAACTGAAAATAGGATAGCATTAAATTACCCTGTTTAGAAGTCACCCTACTAAAGATCATCTGATTATTCTATAACCCGACAGGATATTTACGAGGCAACAAAGTTTCATCCTGCACCCTCCCCTGTTCTGGATGCTACCGGAAGTGATGGAATTCTTTTGTCTTCTATTAAATTATCTATAAATAGAATCACTGCAACGTTGCGCAACAGGTACTGTTGATTACTGAAACCCCAGTATAATGTAAGAGTTGTAAAGAATTATATGTTAACATAACCAGATTGTTAATGATTTTTAAGCTTACTGATTTGAAGTTATGGACTGGGTTCTAATACGTTTTTTATAGGAAGTTTGATCGTGCTATTGCTGAATTGGTTTTTGTGGAGAATCTTGTTGAATGCATGATTTGGGAGGAATCTGCTGTTGTTACTGCATCAATAGACTCTTTTGAGATGATGAATCCATTAACTGAGAATGCCATTTTACTTACTAAAAAGGTTTGACTTTATGTGCATTTCATACCTTGTTTATGATGCAGTATTAGTGCAAATGTTCTTCTAATGTTTACTCATAAATCCAGATTTAACTTTTATCTCCAATTTATATTTTTGGTTTATTCTTAATGATGCAAGTATATTTTGTTTTCTTACAGGGCGTCTCAGAGGAGCATTTTCTTGAAGCGGGAAAACCATCCCTTAATATCCAAGCTTACATTCCAAAAGAAAATTGGGAGGGAGAATTGACATGGAAGGTACTTTAATTCCATTTTTTTTTAATTACAAAACAAATCATTAAAAGTAGTTCTTTTGCCATGTGTTAAAACATTCTGATAATAAATTAATGACGATGACCCTTTCATTATTTCAGGTCATGCTTGAGCCAATTGAAGTGACTTGTGATCCAACATTTTTTTTGAATGTCATGGAGTTATATAGTGTTCTGAGTTCTTATAAAACTCACGAAGAAAGGGTTAGTTCCCCCACCCCACGACTCAAAGACACATGCATTCTTTCTTATGAACCGTTTGTAGACTGCATCATTACATTTTCAAGATGTATTTCTTGTTGGAGCTCTGTGAGGCATAAAAGTTAAAACATTGCATATATCTCAGCATTTTGCCTAAATAAGATATGTTGTTGAATGGTTTAGCATTAACCAGATGCTATTAGTTTTTCAAAATATTTTTCTGGTTGCAACTCTGTACCATGCGTAAAACATTTCATAGATCACAACATTTTGTCTAAATATTGTTTGTAGTTAACTGATCAAGTATTAACCGGATGTATATGCAACGTATTTAATATATAAACTGTGATTATAATTTAGTTTTTTGTAAACATATGAGAAATTTATAAAACAAAATAACTTGGATATGATTACTTTCCTAAATACTCTGGCTGCAGGTGTTCATTCTTCTTGGTAGTTATCTCTGATGCCATAGTATGTGCTGATGTAGACCTCTATGTTTTTCATCACTTTAATCTTATTTCAACACGAAACTAATAATTTTATACTCTTATATGAAAATTCTTGGTAGTGCAACATAATTTCACGGAACATCAATGAAAGAATAACCTAGGCTGCTTTATCAGGTTTGGAGTAACAAATTCAATTGGTTTCATGTTATAGGTCCTAGAATCGCTCAACAGGATCAATGATGTGAAGTCACGGCTAATATCAAAAGCTGAGTATGTCTTTTTTTATGACCTGATGGGATAAATTATTTGATATAACGGTTATTAATTTATGTTTAATATAAAGCTTCAGCTATGTGTTCTACCTTATGTATTTTTTTTTTGTTTTTTTTTTGCTTTTTTTGCAGATACATATTGTCAAGTCGGAAGAGAGTGATGTGGGATATTAGTTTGATAAATCTCAAAATAATTATTCCATGGAAGAACAAGAATTCAGAGATGCATAAATTGGTAACATTTTTCATTTACTTAGTCAACTGTCCAGAATATTTCACAGTGAATGTGATATCTTCATGATCTTCTATTTGACAACCATGTTGTGTGTTGCACCTTAAGTTTTGTATGCAGTTTTCTATATTGTTGATTATGTAATATCATAGTTGTGATAATTTATGCTCAACTTTAAAAAGGCAGCTGACACATCCAATAGCATAGCCACTTAATATAAATATATAGGATCATGAGAACTATTTCTTAATATACATGTAGGATCATCATGAGAACTATTTCTTTATGAGAAAACTAACCCCCCCGCCCAAACTTGTATCATACTACATATATAGGATCATGAGAACTATTTCTTTGTGAGAAAACTAAAAAACCTTCTACTTGTATCATACTACATATATGCAGTATATATGGCATATATGTAGCATATATTATATATTGCACTCTTCTGATATGGAGGTTTTTAGTTTTCTCACCATGGGGTGTTTTCTCATGATCCTCACCTGTGTGTGTGTGTGTATATGTGTGTGTGTGTGGCTAAAGATAAACCAGGAAAAGTATTGTATATTGATTATGAATAATAGGGTTACACAGGTGCTATATAGATAGAAATAATGTTACACTTGCATACCTTCAAACCGTTCTAGTATTCCCTTGCAAGCTAAGGGCTGCGAACGACTAGGGTTACACAGAGTTTCTGTTAGCTATTGTGAGAGGTTGTTGTGAAATGGCCTGTGGTGGTGACTAGGGTTTGGAGAGCATGTTGTTTATGCTATAGAACCGTGGGGAGAGTTGGTGGTTTCCGGTAGGATTTCTGATGGCTATTGTGAGCTACATGTGATGGCTAGGCTTTCAGAGAACAAGTTGTTTTTGCTACTAAACCCTAGTAAGAGCAAGTTCTGTCTGCTAGGGTTTCCGATGACATGTGGTGGCAACTAGGATGCCAGAGAGCATGTTGTTTCTACCACTGAACCCATATGAGAGCAAGCTGTTTCTGCTAGGGTTTTTGACATGTATTGTAGGCGGTTTCCATGAGCAGCATGTGGTGGCGGCTTGGGGTTTGGAGAACATGTTGTTTCTGCTACTAAATCCTTATGAGAGCAGGTTGTTTCTGCTAGGGTTTATAGTGGTTATTGTGAGTGACAACTAGGGTTATGAAGTTCATGTTGTGTCACATTAGGCGAGACCTGCCCTACGGCGGCGCCTACCGCTTGTGACGGTTGTGGACTTGTGGTCAGTAGCTAGGGCTTTAAGGAAACTTGGCTCTGATACCAAGGTAAACCAGGAATAGTATTTATATTGATTGCATGCCTAATAGGCAAGGTTTAAAAGTACAGAATTGTACCTCGAGGCGTTTTCCCTTTGCCTCACGAGGCGTACGCCACGAGGCGAAATTAAAAAATAAATATAAATATTATATATTTTATAAAAAAATGAAATACTAACTAATTTCGTCATCAGATTCATCAAAAATATCAAAAACACACATTAAAAAGACATGGAATGCTTGAAGTTGACACAAGAGGTTCAAAACAGCAAAAATGAACATCAAAAACCCATTAGGCGCACCTGAGGCACAGTTTTTGTTACCGCCTCAGCTCTATGAGGCGCATGTACAAAATAACACCCTCAGATTCGTTTTCTTATAGAATCGCCTAGAGGCGCACGTCTCACCCGTTTTTTTAAACCATGCTAATAGGGCTACACAAGTGTTGTGTATAGAGAATAATGTTAAAACATTATATACCTTCTAGATATGATTGTTATATACTTATATAATTACTCCAACAGCTAATAGGTATGTAATCATCTTTTGACATTTTTGTTGTTCGATTTGGATGAAAATGGAGTGTGTATGAACTATGTAAAGTGTTCTATCATGTAGATGAATACACATATATGTTTTAATATATGTGTCTATATAACAATATAAATGAGTAAATGACAAATCCTTATTGTACGTGTAACCTATTATAAAATTCTAGTCTTATGGGTCAAAGGTTTGTTCTAAGATTGTTAAATTCATAACCAAAATGGCCAGGTACTTGGATTAACGGCTGTTACATTTACATCCAAGCGTGATATTGACTGTTTCGCCCCTGATATCAATGTACCATCTCAATTTGTGAGAAATTTGGTAGATATCGAATCTTCAAGTGAGCTCCTGAAGGAAATTCATATGCAAGATCTGCATGATCACTTTGAAACAAAAATAATTGATTTTGAGGTCAGCATTTTCTCTCATTTTTGTCATTTTTTATATTTTTTAGCAATAAAAACTGATGCTTAGCATTCTGCAGATAAATTTGTTTGTGCCTTTTTATCCTTATACTTTCCCTATTCTGGAGAAAGTTAATGCTTCTTTTGATATAGCACGGTGCATTGTTCAGGATGAATCATTCTTGAAAGCATTGGAGGTAGGTAAACCTTCGGCACCCTAACATTTTCTATAGGATTATTTTGATATATATATATATATATATATATATATATATATATATATATATATCCTTCTAAAAGTTTAAAGGTCCCTTTCAAATCAAATAGTATATCTGTACCCAGTGTTGCAAACCTCGGTTTAGGCTTGTACTCGGCGACCTACCCTGGAGCTAGTACTCGACCTAATCAGGGGAGTACTCGGGGCTCAAATCGGCCTATGCGGGGAGTACTCGGAGTACTCGGCCAACTCGGCTATACTCGGCGACCTACCCTGGAGCGAGTACTCGGAGAGTAATCGGTCAACTCGGCCTTGTTTTGCAACACTGTCTGTACCCTTACAAAACACTGAAAGTTGTCTTATCCATTAAATACCAAATAAAATGAAATCTGTCTCATTGAGTAAACACATAGGGAACAACGTTATTACTACTGTGTGAACCATCCCAATGAATGTTCTCTTTGGTTATTCAGTGAAACATGCTGTACTAAGTAACTTGTTTCTGCAACACATTGACTATTTACTTGGAAATGGTTGTTACTCTTGGATAATTAGTTTCACTGCAGTAGTATGAAACTGATTTTTTTGGCCCTTAAAAATTTGATTATTAGAAATAATGGAATTAGTTTATTCAAACATATAGAAGTATAGAACTGATTATTTCTAATTGAGGGGGTGATAATGAGATATCAGTCCCAAAACGCATCGCGTTACTCCCCAGATTTGCTGTTTTATATAGGAATTAAATGTTGAACCATAAATGAGTGGTCTTTCTATTAGATTTGCCTCTGTGCATCTGTGCCTATCTTAAGCGTGTTCGAGGTTCTTGTATTGAAAGTTTACTACCTCAACAATTAGTCATTGCGTACACTGTGTTGTCTTGTTTGGTTTCAGGTTTATGTAGTGGTGGCAACTATATGGGCACACTTGTCGCCATCGATAATTGGGGCAATTTTGGAACTTGTTGAAAGTTTTAGTATGCTGCATCATTCACCACATTTGGTGACATCCGAAACAACTTCATCGTATGATTCAGGTTTAGATAAACCAAAAAAGACCAACACTTCTCGGATTTCTGTTATTGCTAATCTGGAATCTGCTGGTGTCATTGTTGACCTTGAAAATGGCTTAGAGGCTAGCTGCACACTAACTGTTTCCCTGCAGGACTTTGATATTAGGTATGTTTGTCTCTTTTAAAGTAAATTGACATGTACCCTTGAAAGGTAGTCTTAGTTATCACCCAACTTAACTTGTGAAAATAACACGATTAGTAGAAGACCAAAAGAGCAAATGAGGGCATTTCGCATGTTTGACTCTAGTCAAACGAGAACTCTAATATCTGGTAAAAAGCTGTAAGAACTAATCAAACCTTTAAATTCGAATCATACATTCATCAAATTCACAATTATACGTCCCTAAGTGTTTGGTTAAATTTGGAAGCTTTCTTCATTGAAGAACGTTGACAAATGCACAATTTTATATCTAAGCATTTAGGCGTATGTGCGTCTACGCACCCTGTAGAATTTCACTCTCAGCAGATGCATATATATGAAACTATGAATTATCTTACATGCTTCAGAGTTTTTACAAACACTTTAATGGGAGATAAATTACGAATTTGTGAAGACTGAAGACTGATATGATTCATATTCAAAATTTTGATTGATTGCTTCTTACCAGTATTTGAGTTTTTAGTGGATCCCTTTCTACACATTTTATGTAGGTATGCATCATGCATGTGTGTGTGTATTGTTCTTATTGCAGTTGATAATAGGCTTTGTTGGAACTTCAAATTTAAGCTGGGAATAATTTCTTGCTCTTTTCTCCTTTTTAGGTTTGTTATTATGGAATCCACAAACGCTTGCTGGATATGTACAAGAGCTCTAAAAATAACATCTCGTTCATTGAAAAGTGGGGAGGACCTTATAATATGCTTATCTGAAAGTAATTTTTCTCCCCATTCTTCACAGCTACAAGAAGAAGAATTAAACGTTTCACCTAATGGGTGCCTCATGTTACATTATGATGGTGATTTAGTTGACCACAAGTTTAGCATCTGGTTAAGTGATCTTGATATTCATTGCTACCCATATATTGTTGGATTGCTTGTTGACTTTTTCAATAAGCTATCTGAATATACTCCTTCACATGATGCTGTCAAGATCCACGATTTGGGTAACGGTTTTCAATCGGGTTCATATTTTGACTTTCAAAGATTTGGTTGCTCCAATTTCTTCCAGACCAGTTCATGTGACTGGGATAGCATCTCAGTGCATCAGTACCCTTTTGTGACGATACACAATGACAGGCCGCTTCTTAATCTTGAAAGTTCACTTATTAACATCAGTCCAGACTGGAAAAAGCTTCTTCAAATAAGAGAGAGTAAGATAAACAGTTCAAAATTCTGTGCAAAAAAGGAATTTCAGAAACTATACGCCCCATTGATTGAACATGAACCATTGGATCATGACCTTGTAGATCTGGTTGTAATAAATCTTCATTTCAGCAACATAAGATTGCATCTTCATGACTCTAAATGTATTGTTGCATCTGCTACGCTTCCTGTTGCTAAATCGTATTTGGCTGTACATAATGACTGTTTGGATATGCTTTGTTCAACTGAAGGATTAATACTCTCTTCTTATTGGTGCCCTCAGTCTTTACAAGATTCCCTGTGGGGCCCAACATCACCCAACCTCTCCCCAGTTATTAACATTCGTGTGAAAAAACAAAATCATGGGTCAATATCATCTAGTATTGAACTGGATTTTAGCATTCAAAATGTATCATGCGTTTTACCACCTGAGTTCCTCGCTGTTCTCATTGGTTACTTCTCATTGCCTGATTGGAACTTTAATGCCAACGAATATAATGATGAAGTGACCAACCTTAGCTTGACTTACAAGTTTGAGATATTGGATTCTGTTTTGTTTGCACCGGTGGTTAATGCGGATCGGCAGTTTCTAAAGCTTGATATTCCACAAATGTACTGCACCTTTATTGAGAATTGTGGTTCTGACATCCTTTTAAAAGAGATTCCTGCTGAGTGTTGTGTTCCAGATGAATTTATTTCGGATCAAAATCATAGTTTAAATTTATTCGGGCGGGAGTTATCTTTACATCATATTTTTTTGAAAGATGAAGCTTCTGATTCCGTGAAATTTAATCATGATATTGAAAAAAGTGTTGGATTAATTGCACCTTTTAGTGGTGATTTATGGATCAGAATACCATATGGATCTAATCCTCCTTGTCCTACTGCTTCTTCCTCAATTTGTGTCATGTCAAAGATTAGCAATTGCCAACTTATTGTTGAAGGTACAATATAATTTTTATTCCTCTCTGATTCTAAATTAGGGTGTGCAAGTATTGCTTCGGTATAATTTATCCTGGTTTGGTCTGGAAGCAAAATGGAACCGTTTTTGTTTCTAGTATTTATACTTCTCAAACTTGATAGGACCTTATTTTATATTTATATTAACATCATTCGAACTATAAACCCCAAATTTGGATTTGGTTTACGGCCCAATTTGGCAACTAACCGGTTTTGATTGTCTGGTTCTCGGTTCCATTATTATTGATTTTCAGGCTTTAGTTTGGTCTGGTCCTGAGTCCTGACGGACAAAACTATATAACTGAGTGGACACCAAAATGGACTGAACCCCTACCAAATACATTGTCCGCTCTTGGTTTAAGAGTTTTTGTAAGACCAGATCCAGAAGTAGTTTTCTTTTCTACACTATATTATGCTATGTTTTAGAAGTTTGAAACCTGATGTTTGTGTTCAGTTTAAGGTCTGGTTCATTCTTTATTCAATCTGTTTTTTTGTTGCACCCCCTCTAGTTCCAGATTCATGATGACTACCATTTTGTACATAATGTGATATTTATAATAATTGTTTTTTTAAGGAAAAGAAGCTATTGGCTGCTTTGGAGCATTACAAGATGTCATTGATGAGTTATCATCTGTTGAAGATCTTTCCCGATGTTTCACTTCTGATGTTTTACAGTTTCTCCAGTCAAAGGGGAATCTTAAAGAAAATCATGTTCTTGTTGAATCTTCAACTGTCACCTTCACAGAAATTCGATTTTCTATCCAATCTATGTCGGTAAATATTTACCCTCAACAGACAGAATCGGTTTCTCATGAACTTATTGCCAATATCAACATGAAATTCACATGTTCGATATCATTAAAAAATGACAAACCTCACTGTGTGAATATGTCATTCAGTTCACTACAACTCAAATCCCTACTTAACTCTGTGGTTTTACTGGAGTGTACATCTTCTACCCAAAATGGACTCGTACTTCAGTTAAATGTTTTAGTGTCGGATGAGGGTGAACATCAGCTTAATTTTATCCTTCCTTGTGTTAACATTTGGTTATTTTTATCTGACTGGAGTAAAGTTGTTGACTTTTTTAATTCTTTCGGTATACAACCTCCTAAAACTGCCATCTTTGACGAGGAACTAAAGAAATCCACTTTGGATCGGGTTTACCATGTTGATACTCCAGAAAACACGTCTCCATCTACCATTGTGTCAAATTATTTATCTTCAGAAGACATAATTCAACATCCGTTTTCACTAGTTGTGAAATCAAATCATATCGGAATAAAGATTTGTGTTCCTGTTCAAGTCTTTGAAGCATTCAGATATGATGGAGAAGCCCAAACTCGAGAGAAGAATTCATTCAGCGACTACAGTTTTCTCTTTATTTATTTGCAAAGTAGGTGCACTGAGATGAATGTTAATGGTAAAAAAGCAAATTTGAAGTCAAATATTGGGAAAACAACGGGAACATTTGAATTGTGTCGGAACAAAAGGGTTCATTCCTGGCCACTTTTTCAGTTATTGCAGGTTGATGTTGAAGCAGATGTTGGTAATGATGACGTGGATCAAATGCACCTGAATACTGATGTTAACTGTGATAATCTTGATGTTTGGCTTTCACATGACATATTTTACTTCTGGCAAACTATGCATTTTGTGTTTCCGGATGACAGTGGGTCTCCTCAATTTCCAGCGTTTGGTGTAAATTTTAGGTTTTGCCTACAGAAGTTATCCCTTCTTTTGACTGACCTAAAGGTCTGTGCCCTGTTTTTAAACTATTTTAGTATAGGACTATTAACTATATTAGATTTCATTTACGAACACGATCTAGCTTTTGATGAAGTGGGATTGGTAGATGACCATGTTAGAACAAGATTTATCTATCTATCTTTATATTTGAAAGTGTTCTTATGGCTGCCATTTTATTTTTGCTTGCTTAAATTCTTGGTTGCATAAATTAATTAAAACTGGTGAAAGAAGGTACAGTCTGACTCTTAATGCTCTTTATGTGCACTTTGCCTGCCTCACATCTTAGGTTCATTCAGTAATAAAGAGAGACAGGAAGCTAAACTTAATAGACTTCTTTTCTTTTCGAAGTGAACTTTGTATACAATTGCTCATTATTGTTTTAGTTTTAAATTCGGGTAGCAAATTGGTGGGTCAGGTGAAGATTAGGGTAGCAGTTCAAAATGGATAGAGTATTCGGGTGTAAATGGTCTGGGTCAAGATGGGTAATTTTTGTACCTGGAGGTTGATCCAGGTCACTTTTTGCCCAAAGTATGAAACTATGAATTTATTAGGAATAATTAGTGTCAAATATGATTTCAAAATAAGTTTCTCCAATATTAATCAAACTTTTGATTTAAAATGATTTGAAGGTTTTATGAACTAAAATGGACTTTGGGCAACTTTTAACCTGGTTCGTCCGTCTTTGTCTTAACCAATTCTTTGATTTTTCCTGTTTGACTCGTTAGAAATAAAACATAACCCAAATTGACCCGCACTAAATGTAACCAAAACTGCCTCCTTTTGTTTGAACTATTAAAACTTTTTATTCGTATGTTGGTGGAACTTATGTTTTGTATGTGATCATCTAGTGGAGCTCCAATGGCCCTCTTCTAGAAGTTATCATGGGAAGCTTGCTGTTTCGTGGTATCATAACTGAAAACCTAATGGAAGGATCAATTGAAAGTGAGCTTCAAGTGAACTACAATAATATTCACAAGGTAAATAAGTTGTTGCACCTTGCGACATTTCTTATCATTTAGTTTATGTAAATATTTATAATTATTTATTTGCATTATATTTGCAGGTTTTGTGGGAATCTTTTCTTGAGCCTTGGAAATTCCAAGTAAGCTTAAGAAGAGAACATGGAAAGAGTGCCCTTGAGAATAGCGCAGTCATGACTGATGTTCATCTTGAGTCAGCAATGAATCTCAATATTAATGTTACTGAATCCGTTACTGAGGTATTACATCTTTCATGATGACATACATGGCATATTCATATATTTATGTGCAATATAATCGCATTGGTTTTGAATAGAAGTGGAAACAGGGACAGGTTGGGTACTGGGTAGTAGTTTGCTAGTTTAGAATGGGCCAATTATTTAGTACGGTTGAAACGGGCCACAGTGGGCTGGGTTGAATTTGGTTGTCAAGTATGATTACAAAAATAATAATATTAGTAATTTAATACTGGTTGGATTTTTGGGTAAATCAATTAACGAGTTTGTATGTATTAAACATACACATGGGTGACTTTCAGCCGAGTTAATACATGTGAGATAAATCACAATCCAAATTGATTCACTCCCCTTTTAGCAAGTCGCGCCATGTGAAACCATTTTTCTTTTTCTGGAAAGGTAAAGTTAATTGATGTCATGCATTGTCAATCACTTTACTAATTCAATTTCTCCCCTAATTTTCATTTCAAAGGTCGCCTTCAGAGCATTTGATATGGTTAAGGATGCATGGGAGCTCATGGAACCAAATGTTCTTTCTGGCAACTCAAGATTGACAACAACAGGCACCAGTGAGAACACACCTGCCAGAAGATACGCCCCTTACACACTTGAAAATTTAACTTCACTTCCTCTTGTGTTTTACATCTACAAAGGTTCTCAAATTGCTGATGGTTTCAATATGTCATCATTAAAAGATGGAAAATACGTGCAGCCAGGCTCTTCATACCCAGTGTATATTGATGATACTTCCCGTGATGAACAGAATTTTAGCTTTAGGACCAGCCAATCTTCTGACAACCTAGGTGACAGACATGTTGCTGATGCACAGCATCATTACATCATTGTTCAACTTGAAGGAACTTCCACCCTGTCGACTCCTATTTCTATTGATTTGGTTGGCGTAAGCTTTTTTGAGGTGGATTTTTCTAATTTGTCGACTAATTTGGGAGTTGAAAGTGGTGGGGATATTACTAAAGGTGTTGGTAGCTATGTTGTTCCTGCAATAATTGATGTTTCAGTTCAGAGATACACCAAGTTAGTGCGTCTGTACTCAACTGTAAGTCCAACTGGTTAGCCATGTTTAATTCTACGTTATATGCACAAACGAGCCTAGGCCTGATACTGATCCAAAAGGTTCTCGTCCTTTTGGGCTTATGAAAATTGCATATTGGGCATAGTATTTACTGAAAAAGCCTGGTTAGGCACTCGGCCTTGTCTAAAGACTGGATAGCCTCAAATGTCTTGTCACATAGGCTTAGGTTCCAATAAGATGCTAAGTAATTGTGTGCGCAGACACTTGTGTGTGATTTGACTTCCAATCAGTTTTCAATCTTTCCAATGAGGTTTGCTATTTTTATATTATAATGTAGATTAAAACACGTGTTTTTCTGTTCTGTATAAAACTAAAACTAAGCTATATAGTGCTTTATTATTATATTTTTATTTTTTAAAGTGCTATAATCTTTTATCTGTAATTTTTTAAAGTACTTGAATATTTAAACCGGTATTAAAAAATACGACTGGGCTGGTTGGGGTTGGTTGGGACCATCGGGCCCAAACAGTCCATCTTTTGTGGCTAGCACCAGGCTTTTTGGTGGACATGACATCTTTTAGGACCGTCTTGTGCACCTCTATTTATAATGGTTTCCCTTTTAGGTCATACTCTTAAATGCAACATCAGTGCCATTTGAAGTGCGGTTTGATATTCCATTTGGCGTATCTCCTAAGGTACTCACTTGTAAAAAAAGTTATTTTATAATGTTACTGGAGTTGATTTAGTGTATATATGTCTCATAAAGTTTTTCAATTTCAGATTCTGGACCCAGTATATCCTGGTCACGAGTTTCCTCTTCCTTTACATTTAGCTGAGACGGGCCGTATAAGATGGCGCCCACTTGGCAGCACTTACCTTTGGAGTGAAGCTTATAGTATTTCTAATATTCTCTCTAATGAAACTAAAATAAAGCTTAAAAATTTTCGTGCTTTCGTCTGCTATCCTTCTCTTCCAAGTAGTGATCCTTTTCGATGCTGCGTATCAGTGCATGACATGTGTCTGCCCTCAATTGGACGCATAAACAAGGGTTCATCATCTCTTTATATTTATGATTCCTTAAAGCAATCAGACAAGATAGAAAATCAAGATCGGTCTAATAAGCGATGTATTCACCTGATTACATTAAGTAATCCTTTAACGGTAAAAAATTATTTACCAGTTACAGTATCTTTGATGATTGAGAGTGGTGGAGTCACACGTAACATGGTACTTTCAGAGGTTAGTAGCTTGTTATGGATTTTGACTGTTTTTTTCTTTGTGTTATCACTTTTTATAATTAATTTGTGTTCATTTTAACATCTGCAGGTTGAAACTTGTTTTCATCATATTGATTCGTCGCATGATCTCTCATTGACTTTTCATATTCATGGGTTTAGACCATCCGTTCTGAAGTTCCCCCGTGCAGAGAAGTTTAGTGAAAATGCTAAATTCAGCGGAACAAAGTTTTCTTCAACTGAATCCATTAACTTTAGTTCCGATACCTCTAAAGGTGATGCACACTTGATTCTTCTTCTTATTCTCTCTCTCTCTCTCTCACACACACACACAAACACACACACCCCCCACCCCATCCCAAAGTTATAACTTGTAATACTTGTTTGTGATTATACTCAACCCCATCCGGCATCCCAGAGTTATTGCTCACAAAAAATGGCAATTTGTATGCAACTTTTAGCTACCAAAATGCCATCTTTCCCCCTTGCATTTTGGACACCATTTTCTTATTCAAGTTATGGTGAGGCTAACCAAGATTAAAATAGGTAATGTAGTAAATTTTTAGCCATCCATTATAAATGTGGACAATTACTTTGGGATGAACTAAAATAGTAAAGTGGTCAATAATCTTTGGGCAGAGGGAGTAAAAGCCGATATGGGCACCATTTCAAAAGCACACAAGAAAACGAACCACTAAACCACTTCCTTGTTCTAGTGTGACCCTAAAACTGAACTGAATAACCCAGACAATAAATGGATTAGGCTGGTTATTTAGTTGACCCTAATTTTGAACACCCCTATGCACACCAACCTAAAAGCTGATTTTTTTTTTTTTGTGGCTGATGGCTTTTGTTTAGCTTCATTATACGTGACAATGGAAAAGGTTATGGTTGCATTTTCTGGGGCCCGTGAAATCTGCATATTTGTTCCTTCTTATTGTATAACTGCTGTGGCTTTCCCCTCATCATTTCCAATTCTACCAATGCACTGACGACACATGGCTGCACTGTACCTTCTTGTTATGATTTGGATGAGCGAGACCTATATTTAGGCAAAAAAGACGGTCTCAGCCTTTTGTCTTCAAATCAATTTCTGCATGTGGGTGCCAAGAAGTTCCCCCAAAATAGTAATCTTGTTTCCACTAGGAAGAGCTGGACACATACCGTGGAAAGTCTCTGAATAATACAGAGGCACAAACATCATCTATGAGTGACAAGGGGAAAGACTCAGTTTCAAGAAGTCGATCAAATGTAACCCTGAATGATTTTGATGAAACAAAGGGGAAAAAGGTCAATTTTTGCATGTATTCTCCTGATCCTAATATATCTTCGAGTGAGATTAGGGTTAGGGTTACTCGCTGCCAATCTGATGCTGATGTGGAAAGTAACTTTGACTATGCATGGTCTAGTCAATTTTTTCTTGTTCCACCAACGGGTTCAACAACGATTCTTGTTCCTCAATCATCCAACAATGGTTCGTATGTGTTATCTGTATCTTCTAGTGCTGTTGCTGGTCCTTTTTCTGGAAGGACAAGAATTATTAGTTTCCAGCCCAGGTATCATGGTTCTACATCTGTTATCATATTAGTTACTATAGGTGGCAAAATGGGTCTGTCCAATGGGTTGGGTAATGGGTCAAAACAGGTTTGGGACCAAACGGAATATCTTTAGTGTGGGTCAAATTGGGTCGAGTTGGGCTGACCCGCAACACTTATAGCCCAAAATATATTTTTTCACGACTATCTAGCCTGTTATATACAATGAGAAAATATATATTATTTTAGTCTTAATCTAGTAATATTGAATAATATTATTGGCATAATAGGTGAGTCCTTGGTGTTAGGTAATGGGTCAAAACAGATCGATTTGGGTCGACCCGCAACACCTTTTGTCCAGAATTTATCTGAATATATAGCCTGACATATTTTATGAATACCATATGTATTACGTCAGAATTTAATCTAGTAAATATTGAATGAAATGATTTGGCGTAATAGGTGGGTCCGTGGTGTTGAATAACGACTTAAAGCTGGCTCGTAAAATCGGGTCGAGTTGGGTACATGTTTTTAAAATTTATATCTTTGAAATGATCAACATGTCAATTATGATCCAAAAAGTCATTATTTCAGTTAATCTAATAATATCATATTACAATGATTTACTAGGTTTTATGCTTTTGACTTTGGACCCAAAAGCCCCGTTTTTAGCTATTTTTTCTACCTGTATTACCGATTATAGATAAAACATAGCCACAGTTGACCCATTGACATGTATATGGGTTGAAAGTGCCACCTCTAATAGCTACTATGAATCCTTGGTTTTACGTCCTTTATTGATCCTCATCTCTTTTTTCTTATGTTCCAGACATGTGATCAGTAATTCAAGCAGTAAGGACTTGTGCTTTAGGCAGAAAGGATCTGACTTCATATATCATTTGAAAGTTGGCGAGCACTCTCATATTCATTGGACAGATATAACAAGGTTCATATTTTTTTTTTCATAATTAAATTGCTAACTTCATATTACAATTTACCAGTTCAGTTTTCTACCCCATTGATGGTTTACCTAATATGGGCACACCAATTGAAAGCGAATTAAGGCTTGTAATTGTGTGTGTGCATGTGTTTAACATACTTGTGGAAGTTATGTAACAAGACTTGTACCTGAGTGTATGTTTCAATTTTCAATTGCGAGTGTTAATAATTCATCCTAATCTTCTCTTCTACTAATTGCTTAATCATGCTTCCAACCGTATATTCCCTGTTCAAATGCTAATAGAGGTGGCAAAAGGTGGTGGTAACAATGCAGAAAAAAAAAAAAAAAACAATTCCGGTACCGGTATGGTCGACCTTAAAAGACATCTTGTCTACAGTTTTTTTAGTAGCCTAATATTTCAAATAAAATTAGTTAGGGTTTTTTTTGCCATTAAAAAAAGAATATTTAGGGGTTTCAAGCATTAAGATACACATTTGATGACTTTGGCTCATCTGATTTCGTTTTCCGTTTTCAAGCTATATGTTTTAAGTTAAAAGTTAAAACATAACTTCTACTGATGCTTTTAGCCCATTTGAGATAAAACATAACCGTAATCGACTTATTCATAAATGGGTAGATATTGTTACATGTACTTGTCATTATCTTCTATCTGATGCTTATTTACATGCAAATGGCAGGGAATTACTCATTTCTGTTCGTTTTGATGAACCTGGATGGCAGTGGTCTGGATGCTTCTTTCCAGAACATTTAGGTGATACGCAGTTGAAAATGCGGAATTATGTTTCTGGTGCAGTCACTATGGTACGCGTGGAGGTGCAAAATGCCGACGATGCAATTAGAGATGCAAAGATATTTGGGAATCCTCATGGTGATTCCGGGACAAACTTGATTCTTTTATCTGATGATGATACTGGCTTTATGCCATACAGGATTGATAATTTCTCAAAGGAGGTTAGTTCTTAAAACATCTTGAACAGGAATTAACACCTTCTTGATTTGCATGCCCTAATGTAGGTCCATGTCAAGCAATTTTAAAACTCCTTCTAAGGGCGTGTGTCGAAGTGGGTTTGGGTCAAACCTTGCAGTTTTGGACTAAAGAAGTATCTAATTAAATTATAAATAAGTATTGAAAATATACATTGTGCACAAAAAGAAAATGTGAAAAACAACCGCCCCTTGCCCTCTTTCCTATTCCCTTATTAAAATAATGGCCCACATAACCACTTTCAACCCAGTTTGGCCTGGTTCATTTCTCACCATTTATTAAGTTCCGCCCATTTCTGTCCTAACTGATATTTCATGGGCACAGTTACCCCAAAGACGGGTCACCTGCGTGTTTTAACGACTTTGGTCAAGAATTCCCATACCACCCATTTATTCAGGATTTATGAGTCAGCTTTGTTGGTTGCAGAGACTGCGCATATATCAACAAAAATGTGAAGCATTTGAGACCGTTGTTCATTCTTATACATCTTGCCCTTATGCATGGGATGAACCCTGTTACCCACATCGTCTAACTGTTGAGGTGTGCATTCCTTTTAATCTGATAAATGAGTTAATTACACAATTAGTGATTGTGGTTTACCAAAATTAACATTTTTAGGTACTAAGGTTTTCGAGCTGCAAGTTCAGGTTATGTGGTTTCAATTTTGTAACACCTTTGGATATTAACACTAACTTCTGTTATGTTTTTGTTAATAACTCCCAAAGGTGTCACAAAATTGAAACCACATAACCTGAACTTGCAGCTCGAAAACCTTAGTACCTAAAGGTGTTATTTTTGGTAAACCACATGGACTATCTGTGTAATTAACTCTATAAATTTATAATGATACTTCATCTCTCATCAGTTTTCACATATTGTGATCAAGTACAACATTTTCTCACTTTTTTTTGTTTTGTTTTTGATCTCCCAAGGTGTTTGCTGAGAGAGTAATAGGTTCTTATACCCTTGATGATGCTAAAGAGTACAAACCAGTGTGTTTACCTGCAACTTCTGAGGTATTTGTATCTTGATTAACTTCAGCATGTAAAGGGATTAAAAAGATGAAGTACGAAGCGATCTTTTTTACTTATGAATGGGTCAATTAAGTTATCGTTTGTTTCTAATGGACTGAATGGGTTGAATAAAATATTTTGCTTAAAAGGTGACTAATCAAATGGTTTGAAGTTTGAACTTGAAAGTGGCTCAAAGGGAATTTTCAATGCCTACATGTTACGACCTCCTAAATTGTTTTCAATAAAGAAAAGGTTATATTTAATAAAATATTTTAAATCATGTTTTGCATTTTCACAATTATATATACTTGGCAAAAAAATGTATTTGATTAATTTGACCCCACCCGTATACTAAAAATAAGATGTTCAATCCGAATCTGTTTTGACTCACTACCCAACTTGCCTGACCCTCCCATGATGTTGTAAAGCTTATGATGTTAAAGATGTCTTAATACCTCGCTGAATTTATGAACTACTAAGAATTTCTTTTTAGAATCTGAGAACTCTCATTTCAAGTCACAAAATTAGCTAATATGATTTTCTGTTGATTTATTTGTAACCTATTATATCGTTCATGGTTTTATTTAACAGAAGCCTGAAAGAAGATTGTTAATATCTGTCCATGCTGAAGGAGCATTAAAGGTATATATAGTTTTGTATTTCAGATGCAGATAATGATTTTCATAACACTTTTTTTTTTCTAATTGATATTTTTACAATCATACAGGTTCTCAGTATCATTGATTCAAGTTATCATTGTTTTGATGATATAAAAACCCCAAATTCTTCTCGGCTTAATCATAAAACAGAAATTGACCAAAGGCAGGAGAGTTCTGTTATTTACAAAGAAAGATTATCGGTTGCAATTCCTTTCATTGGGATTTCTGTTATAAGTTCTCAACCGCAGGTACCATTACTTGGATATTTGCTAAAATCTCAGGGTAGTTAGTCAGTTTACCATACTTATGAATTTTCCCATTTTGTAGGAGTTGCTCTTCGCTTGTGCAAGGAACATGGTGGTTGATTTAGTTCAGAGTTTGGACCAGCAAAAGTTTTCCTTGAAAATATTTTCTTTGCAAATTGACAACCAACTTCCAACCACACCTTACCCTGTTATATTATCTTTTGACCATGAATACAAGCAAATCCCGACTTCTCAAATCAAAACTAAAGATGATAGTTTGAGTGTAAAAGGGGGACATATGAAACAGTTCATATCTGACAGTTCATGTGAGCCTGTATTGTCATTGGCTGTAGCAAAGTGGAGGAACAAAGACAGAGCATTACTTTCCTTCGAGCATATAAATTTAAGGTGTGTGCTATAATAAATTCCTCTCAATTGGCAGGTTGGCTACCGGCTGGGCAGGGTAGATCTAAAACCTTTTTTATCCATTTTTTAGCAGCTCTGTAAGTAATTGGTGTGTCCAATATATACCTACAAATGTTTTTCTTGCAACAATAATCTATTATGTTGAATTATTTAGAACGTTTTAAGCATTAAGATACAGTTTGATAATGATTTCCTTTTAACCTATATGAGTTGTTCAACCCCTACCCTCTTTGGCATAGGGTGATATAAGGTCCAACCTAAATGGACCCATTTGGTAGCAAAATGGGCTGAAATTGCTACTGAGGGTACTGAGTCACGTTGACCTGAAATGTTTTTTGTCCAAAATTTGTAGCTATTCTATGCTACGAATTATCTCAACAGTAATTCATTATTGAATTAAATTATTTAGGGGGTTTTATCTTATGAATTGAAATAAAATTAGTGTGCCTTTTGATTTGTTTGACCTTTCCAATCTATTTGACGCCGTAGTGATAAAATATAACCTGAATTGATCCGTTTGTAAGTAAATGGGTTGAAATTGCTACCTATAGAAATTACTAATCTTTTTTATTTTCCTTTCTTGTTTAGAATGACAGATTTTCATCTTGAGCTCGAGCAAGATGTCATCTTAGGTCTGTTCGACTTTTTTAAGACAGTATCTTCAAGGTTCCATAGCAGAGCCATGCCACACAAGGAAACAGTCATGCATCCTCTCTCCTCAAGTTTTAGTGTAAATATGGCAAGGAAATTTTCTGATACCCATCAAACTGAGAAGTCAAATGGGAATCCTACATTTGTTGAAAGTCAAAGTCAAACCTCCCCCTTGCTACCATCAGTTGTGCCAATTGGAGCACCTTGGCAGAAAATCCATCACCTAGCACGAAAACAAAAGAAAATTTACGTTGAAGTTCTTGAAGTAGCCCCGTCACTTTGACTCTAAGGTTATTCACCCCTTACTTTTTGCATGATTTTTTTTTTGTTATTATTTTGATTCGATTCTATATGTTCACTTGTGGGTGTTATTTTTCTTTTTGCAGCTTTTCAAGCAGTCCGTGGATGCTAAGAAATGGAATACTTACATCCGGAGAGTATCTTATCCATGTAAGGATGACAATCGGGATAAATGTCCGACTTTAGTTTGTTACACTCAGTTTTTGAATTTATCTGGCATTGTTTTCTTGAAACGTATTTGTTGTATCTACTGCCCTAACTTCTTATACTTGTGTATAGAGAGGTCTTATGGCTCTTGCTGATGTGGAGGGAGCACGAATTCATCTGAGACGGTTGACAATTTCTCATCAATTGGCTAGCTTGGAATCAATTCGAGAGATCTTGACCATTCATTACACACGGCAACTTCTTCATGAGATGTACAAGGTTCGAGTATCTGTGGTCCAACTATTCTGTTCCAATTTATGAATGTGTTTAGCAGTATATTTGAACACACTGCATTCGTTCAGGTATTTGGTTCTGCTGGGCTTATAGGCAATCCTATGGGTTTTGCAAGGAGTGTAGGACTTGGAATCAAAGATTTCTTGTCAGTTCCAGCCAGGAGCTTTATGCAGGTAATTAAACGTCGCTTTTTAGCTTATAGCCGGCGTCCATAGTTGACCTGCAAACACTGTTTGTCCAAGTTCTGGATAATGTGTTGGTTATGATTACGGAAACAGTATAATTATGATAATATTTTAAATTTTAGTAATTAGTATAACATGACAGAAAGTTATATGCATTAAAAATAGAACTTGGCCAACTTTAACCTCTTTTAGATAAAGCGCAACCCAAGTCGACCAATTCATAAGTTGATATGTTGGGAATATATCAATATGTCCTAAAATTTATGTATTGTGAAACTTCTTTTCCAGAGTCCAGCTGGACTTATCACAGGTGTGGCACAAGGAACTTCTAGTCTTCTTAGTAATACAGTTTATGCTATTAGTGATGCTACCACTCAAGTTAGTAGAGCTGCACACAAGGTATAATTTGTTTACTTGTTTTAATTTAATTAAACAGTTAACTTCTTTTCATTACATTTTTGCACTGTTCAATATTATACTTGTAGGGTATTGTTGCCTTTACAATGGACGACCCTACTTCAACCGATATTGAAAGGCAGCAAAAGGGAATGCCACCTCATGGAAAAGGCGTGATTAATGAACTCTTGGAGGTTTAGTTTTTTTTCCATTGTCAAACCCTTGTCATGTTATTAGTTAATATTATTCTTGTTACAATTTTTCTATCTCAGTCAGCTTAATTTATAAATGTATGTATATTTTTTAAAATTTCAGGGGCTCACTGGTCTTCTTCAGTCACCAATAAGAGGAGCTGAGAAACATGGCCTTCCAGGAGTCGTCTCAGGTACATTTTTGTAATACGGTTGCAGTTCTGCAATTGCAAAGCAACTAAAAGTAAAAGATGACGTTTGTTACTACCTTGAGATTGTTGTTGCCTTGTTGGTGGTGGTATGACAATGGAATTTTCCTTCCTACATCACAAATTGGTTGCGGGTTGGGTAAATGGTCAAAAGAGGTTTGAATTGGGTTGTGTTGGCACACAATTATTTTTTTTGCTTAAACTTTCCTTCAAAAATATTTGTGTGTTGAATGAAATTACAAAAAAATATATTATTAAAGAGGTTTGAATTGGGTTGTGTTGGCACACAATTATTTTTTTGCTTAAACTTTCCTTCAAAAATATTTGTGTGTTAAATGCAATTACAAAAAAATATATTATTACAATAAATATTCGTTTTTGAACAAAGCTTTTTACTAGGTTGTTTACTTTGTAAAATAAACTTCGGATGGCTTTTGACGTTGTAACAGAAATTCTCATATTTAAAAAAGCTATTAGTTAACATGCTACTTGTTTAATGAAGTTCAAAAAGTTGAAATGTTGAATAGAATAATTTGTTGTGTGTTGACCCGACCCGACCCAACCCAGCCCAGCTTGCGTTGACCCACCCATTTTGTCAGTTAATGAACTGGAACACCAGACTCACCCATTTTTCTAGCTTACTATCCAATCAGAATTACTGGATCCTGGTTTACAGATTTTACGTCTTTCACCTTTGTCAGGTTTTGCTCTTGGAGTGACCGGGCTTGTGGCAAGACCAGCTGCAAGCATCCTTGAAGTCACAGAAAAAACAGCCCGAAGTATAAGAAACCGAAGCAAACTCTACCACATGGGATCACACCAGCTCCGGGTCCGTCTCCCAAGACCTTTAAGTCAAGATCACCCTTTAAAACCCTATTTATGGGAAGAAGCTGTTGGTGTATCCGTACTATCTAACTTGGATCACAACTTGATGTTAAAAGATGCGACGACCCTAATCTTATCAAAACCACTCAAACAAGGGGAAGATTCGCCATCATCACCGAACGGCTTATTTTAATCGTTAGCTGTCCGAGTCTCGTGAATTTAGGGAAACCTGAATTTCGTGGGTCCCGGCTGACCCCGACTGGAATATAGAAGCTGAGATTACTTTGGATAGTGTGATTCATGTAGATAGTGATGAAGAGGTAGTACATATAGTGGGGAGCAGTTCAGATGTGGTTTTAAGGAACCCAAACCAGCAAAGACGGGCTGGCGGGAAAAGATGGTATAACCAGCCTACGCGGGTCCCTCTTTTTCAAACGAACTTGGAGTGTTCGTGTAAAGAAGATGCGGATGAGTTGTTGAAGGTGATTTTGGTGATGATTGAGAAAGGGAAGGAGCGTGGGTGGGGCGGGGTTCATCGGTTGCATCAGAGTGATGTCCGATAAAGGGGTTGGTGTACATTCTTTATATTTAGCTTGTATATTATTTGTAGATACATGCCATTAGGAAGGGTGGTGTGATATCACCATCATTGATCTAAGCTAGAAAAAAAAAAAAAAAAAACCATGAGAAAAGAACATTAAGATATAGGAGAGAACTCAGAGTCTGAAATAGGCGAAAGTTTTGGTTTATTTGTTCGATTTTGTTGCTTTTATCATAGAGGGTGTTTAGGATTGCTTGTTTATTTGAATGGGCTTATATGTCTTTTGCATTATGGTCATGTTTGAATGCACAAAGTTATGTATAATGTGAAAAAGTAATATCTTGTATATTTATATTTCTCATTACGGTGTGCGCATATAATGTATATATGTGTGGCCCTTGGGGGGCAAAAGTAAAGTTGCACTAGTTTTAACGTTATTTTACTAATTTCGTGAAAAATGACGTTAAAACGACGGACGGTTAATCATGCATCATGTGGTGGTGTGGATAGCCAAAAGATAAAGGGGTACATGCACTAATCGGGTTTGTCCCGATTGCTAAGTGTTTTGTGCCTTATGTCCAAGGCTTGGTACCAAACCACATCGAGTCGGGGGTCTCACTGGAAGCAGCCTCTCTATTCTTAGGAGTAGAGGTAAGGCTGTCTACATCTTATCCTCCTTAGACCCTACTTTAGCTTTGCTATAGGTGGGATTAACTAAGTATGATGATGATGATTTATATTTCTCACGTTTAATATGTTTCACATTTGAGCCAAGTTTTCAAGCTCAAATCAAAATCTCTGTTGGGCTTAAATAGCCCATGTCGAGAAATCAAAACAAGATCGTTTTTTCAAGTCAAAAATCAGAATATTTTCTTTATTTCGGTTTTATGCAAAAACACAACCAATTTGTGATCATGTTTTGAGTGTCAAATTACACATTTTGCTCAAGGATTGAGAGGGATGTTAAGCAGAGAAATATACACTTCTCTCAGTTTATTTACATTTGGTAGAGGTACTTGTCTCGTTACTCGTATGCCTGCCTGTTTTCTGTTCTCTCTTTCTGAGCCGGGGGTCTCTCTGGAAGCAGCCTCTCTATCCGTTTGGGTAGAGGAAAGGTGTGCCTACATCTCACCCTCCCCTGACCCTACCAATAGTCTATACTATTCGTGGGATATACTGGGTATGATTGATTGATTGATTGATTGATTGATTGATCAGTTTATTTACATTAATCAAAACTTCATCTCTCTAACCATATTTAACTGAAAGTTGGCAATGTATATTTGAATTCTATGAATCAATTTGGAACAAATACTCATAATTCTAATCCTAGTTTGATCAAAACTCTAGTTGGAAAAATATTGCTGATTTGTGTTGAAAATCATTGGCATCTCATAAAGGTCATGAGTTGGAGGCAGCATAGCTTCTAAACAGTGGTGCAAATCATCAAGACTGAAACCGTCTAGCCAATCATCTCCATAATCAAGATCCTCATTTTGCATCAAACTATCCATCAATCCCATGTTTACCTCAATACTATCTTCGAGTTTAGTCAAAGATTCAGGCGGCAAGTCGCCTGAAAACAAGACGTCACCTTCAAACTTACCACCAAACTCACCGTCTGAATACTCAAACGAATCAAAGCTACCACTATTGTTACTAGAGCTATTCTCTTTTTGTAATGGTGATGCAGGATGAATGTTGTTATCTTCGAATACCATGATCATCTCTTTCGGATCATTCTTCTTGTTGTAAAGACGACATAGAACCCAGTCATCCAACTTCAAGTATCAAAACATAACATAACCATGTCAACTTCAATGGTTTTTTTAATCAAAAAATTAAAAAGTTATTAAAAACATTAAACTGACCTTAGCATTTGTAAGTCTATATTCATGCATGATCCAATTAGTCTTAATCCCCTTAAGCCCTTTTCCCGCGTAAAAAACCAAAGCTTTCTTGATCCCGATAGTTTTGGATTCGGACTTAATGGGTTTATCCGCTCCGGTTGCTTTCCAGTAGCCGTTTCCTGTGACCCGATTAGGCCTTGACCCGTTCGGGTATTTCCTGTCTCTTGGTGTAAAAAAGTACCATTCCTTTGTTCCAAACAGAGCCATTTCTAAACAAATTATATAAAAATTCAAAACAATTAGCATTGTTTAATGTGTTAAGTAGTTAGACGCACAGTGTTCCAAAAATGAGAAGACGAATACCAGGAAGCTCCCATGGATCATGCTTGTACAAATCCACATCCGCGATGATGGAAGGCGGTTGAGGGACACCGAAGTTATCGGATTCGGGTCGGGATCTAGGACAGAGGTAATGAAGAATGAGCTCCTCGTCTGTGGGATGAAACCGGAATCCAGGTGGCAAATTAAGCTCAGCTTCAGCATCTCTAATAAGCCTTTTTGTTACAGATTTTGATGGTGATCTCATTATCTTCTTCTAGTGCTGAATTGAATCTTTATCTGAGAGTTTGAATTGGTTGAATATTGATGAAGGGTAAGGGAGGCTTTTATAAATGTTGAGGATATATGACAGCGAATGAGAGGAGGGAGGGAGTTCGATTATTATCCGACAAGGGTCCCACTTAACAAAAAGCCTGTCTTCAACACCTGGATATATATATATCTCACGTGCATATATAAATTATACAACACACTAGTTCTCCGACATTTAAAACGATACACACACGTCCAACACATGTTTTTGTTTACCTGTCTTTCGAACACAACCTTTTCAATAAGTTACTCACTTTAATGGAATCAATTTTTGTTGGAAGATGAGTTTCTTTTCAACGGAGTTGTCATACCCGTTTAGGCAGGCTTTGACCCTTTACTTATCCGTCTATGTTGTCTGAACTGGGTCCACGCTGGTGGTAGTGTGGGCTGTTAACGGCTTATGCCTGGAAACCGTACCGTCTCCACACGAGCTCAGTTTTTACCGTCACCCGATGGAGTAACGGTCGGATGAAAACCAAGTCAGCTCAAGTTCGAACTCCCTCCACCGGGGAGGCCAAGTTCTCCGCATCATTACCATGCCCCTCCAAAGTGTGTGTTATGGGGATCGAACCCGGGTCTCTAAGAGAGAACCCTTGTCTGCCTACCGGTCCACCACTATGTGAGGGACTGCTTTAACGGAATCTTACATCCTATTTTTTAATTCATATATTAGTTATCATAAAAATATAAATCATACAATAGTTATAATATATAGGAAACAAAATTTATATGGAGAAGAAAATATGCCGTGAAACTTGTTTTTGTATTTTTTTTTTTTACCAAGAACTAACTTTTTACTTATTCAAAAGCAATGAACTTAACATATTTAATAAGTTTGTGAATATACATTGGACTTGAAAATTTAAAGGTCATACGTAAAACCTTTTTAAATTAATACATTATTAATTTATCGATATAATATCTTGCTAAATTAATAAAATATCCCGGTTCCAACATTATTAATTTATATAGGTTTTACTCTAATGGCTATACCCGATATTCGACGGATAATTACCCGAGGAGTATACATGAACCGGGTTTCCAACGGGGATCCGGTTTTCGATACGATTCAGAATAGATTAAAATCTTGGAAGGCTAAACTTTTGTCTATTGGGGGGGGGGGGGGGGAAGACTTACATTAATAAATCAGTGTTAGCTAGCCTTCCGATGTATTATTGGTTGTTGTACAAAGCACCAGTAGCGGTTATTGAAAGCAATGAAAAGATTATGCGACAGTTCTTGTGGTCCGGAGGTAGGGTAGGTGGAAGTATGCATTGGGTATCTTGGGACGTGGTGACTAGACCAAAAAAGTATGGTGGATTGGGCATCACAAAACTCACCGATGTTAACACGACGCTTTTAGCGAAATAGGTTTGGAGGTTTAAAAAAGATTGTGATGGAATGTGGAGGAGAATTATTGAATGTATTCATGAGGGCAGGAATCGTTGGGTTTTTCTTCCTATTAAAAACGCCTATCCGGGGTGTTGGAAGTCTATTGGTAGATTCCTGGATGGTTTGGTCATAAACGGTCATAGTTTCAAGTCATTGTTGAAAGGTAAACTTGGGAATGGTGAGCTTCTCAGATTTTGGAAAGATATTTGGTTTGGTACGGTCTCTTTAATGGATAGATGGCCGAGAATTTTCGAGCAGGATCGTAATAAAAATGCGCTTGTGGGTGAAAGATTTAGGGTGATGGGAGACAAGGTTTTGTTGACTGATGATTGGGTGATTGAAACGACCTCTATTGAGGCTATTTCCAAGCTATAGGTCTTGACAACAGCGAAGTCTTTTCTGTTGCTGCTGTCAAACGCTGGTTACGAATGGATAGATATGTGCAGCCGGTCCAGTTTATGAAGTGGGAGTCGTGGGTGCCGATAAAAATCAACATTTTTATTTGGCGGATGGAGTTAGATAGAATCCCGACCTATTTGGCCTTGGTGAGAAGGAAAGTTAATATCTCAGACACATCATGCCCTCAGTGTGATACATATGAAGAATCGGTCCAACATATTTTGGTGAGTTGCGGATTCGTTTTTGGGGTTTGGAGAGGTTTGGAATTGGTGCAAGATATAATGGATGCTATGTGGATTCGGTCGAAGAATTGCTGCAGCTGAAGCATGTGTCGAACATGTCAAAGTGGGAAAGGAGGATTATAAGGTGCATTATGATGATAACTTACTGGGCGATTTGGAAAGAGCGCAACAATATGATGTTTCAGGACTGTACGCCTCGAGTTATAGACATTGTCGCGCGTGTGAAGGCTTTATCGTATATTTGGTTTAAACATCGTTCTAGATTTAAAAACACTGAATGGAATGATTGGGTGAAGTACCCTTTGTACATATTGTAAGGATTTTTCGGCGGTCCTTGATTTGAGGACTTGCCTGTGTTAATGAAGTATAATGTTCAAATTTTTTTTTTACCCAAGGAGTATTGGGCTGGGTATGCGACACTATTTTACAACCAAGTATGAAACTGTAATTAATAACACCAAATCCATTGGCATCCTTATATAGTGATACCTCTTTGCTACAAGCCCTTTGGTTCACATTTTTCTTTTTGGTTGAAAAAGTAGTTATAACTGCTATAACTAAAACTTATGATGGTTATATTTGTGTTATACAAGTTTTATTAGTGTTAAGTAATATAAAGTGAGTGTAAGTAACTAAGTAAGTGATCGATGGAGAAAGGTCGGTAAAAAATAAGTATAAAATCAATTCCTAAATACCTTTACTAGAAAAGTAACTTTGATTAATTAGTTGTTAACGATAATGAGAAAAAGTAATCCTCTACTGATTTCAGGTTTGACAAAACATGATTGATCTAGTTAACCTAGTGGGAAGTCATTAAAAGTGAATATGTGTATAATTCAACAACCGATGAGTATGAAACCAAACTTGATGGATTCTATTTACACAAACACCAATTCAATATATGAAACATAAACCAATAAACAATTCATAGACAAAAAGATCACCAATTTAATGTTCAACAAAACCAAATCTTTTAAATGTAAAATTACAATCGAATCTGATCCGAACTAAAGGGGTTAACAAATTCAATCCCATAAACCTAGGTTAGACTAAAATTAAAAGCATTAATCATAAACCCTACACCCGGAGAAGATCACGAGTGGTTTAGTTGCTTATCTTAGTAAAATAACGTTAAAATTAGGAACAATTTTTAACTTCAATGCTTTTACGACTATAATTATGCTTTTTAACTTCAACGCTCTTTCTTTCACTAAGGCTTAGGGACCATTTAGTCATGGGTTCGATTTTCATATAGTTTTTTTTTTCTAGATTTATTAGGTTTCCTTTTGAATTGGTGTATATGCATTATTGCCTGAGGGAGAGATAGATATAATCTGTTGGATGATACTCAAGTGATGTTTCAATTTGCGCTAAAAACAAATATTTTAAGTAATCATAATCCGGTTCTTGACAAATAATTATTTCTTTTAGCTTTTGGGGGTGGCCGGGTGGGGATGGGGTCGTACTTTATAATCCTTACTTGAAAGGATTTGTGGATTCTTTTACCCATATTCATTCAAACTAAACATGCACAAAAGCTCCATAATTTTGTCCACTTGCATGTCTTCATTCAATGTATCTTATTCTTCGTTTTAGGAGATATATGATGCATCATCAACTCCCTATATTAGAATATGCTAAAATTATTTTACAACTAAATGATCTTTCTACTAATTAAATATTTAGTTTCATCTTATCTTATCTTACCAATAATATTTTTTATTGTGAAAACTCCTCACTTGTGCCACTACTTCTACTTGCCTAGTACGTTGAGACTATACAATACTAGATTTATATCTTGGTAGCGTCCTGAGGTTGAGAAATCTAATATGACATATCAATTTTACATACGAAATAGACTGAAGCGCTTTACAGTTACATGCAGGAAAGTTTCGAGTAGCACATAACCTAAAACAATTAACAATATATCTCCAATGTTAACGTTTAACCTTAATAAATGTATAACTCTAATATTAAAACCTTACCTAAAACAATATACAACTCTAATGCTAACACCTGTTGTAAATAGAATTCAAATTTACTGGTTTGAATATAATTATGATAGATAATATTGGAGATTATAAATTCACCCTGTCATACATTAACGTACATGTCACGATCGATTTACACTAACTTATGAATACTACTGATGTTTTTGCCTATCTGGATTGACTGGTCTAAAGTTCACATAATCTGGTCATATATAGACAATGAGGGGTCCATTGAGGGAACCATGTCACCAGAAAGAGGGGTTGTGTGGGACACTTCTTTGAATTGAATTCGTGGGACCATAGTTTCTACAAGTTCTTCACCTTTTGGGTTTCTTGAAAAGGTTTTTTGGATCTTTCATAACTCATTAGGGTCAAACACAAATTTACTATGCTTATTGTGATTCTTTTCTTATTTAAAAATAAAAATCTAGTGTACTTTCGATCAATTTCGCATATGTTCGTTGCAATATTTGAACAATATGTCTAAGAGGATATCGATACTTATTTACATATGAAAGACCATAAAAAAGAATAGCAATGCCAATGATTTTCAAGCGGTGTTAGTTTGGTTCGTCATGCTACAACTATAACAACACTCGTTATAATTTATGATAATGGGGAAAGATCCTGTACAAAATGTTTTTTGGTAAGAACTGTGAGAATCAAAGGAGGATTTTTTTTTAATTTTTTTTTTCGAATTTTTTTTTCCCATATTGTTAAACATGTATTATAGTATTTAAAACTAAAAAAAATGGGTGTAGAGTAATTACGTGTTGAGTAATAAATAATTACTCTAGTTTAAACTAATGTATTTACTTTAATGACGTAATTACACTAAAAAAATGTTTTTTAATTTTTTTTTTGTATTATTCATCTAGAAAGTATGTTTAAGCACATGGGAAAAAAATTCTAAAAAAAAATAAAATTTTTTTACCCCCTTTGATTCTCACAGTTTTTACCAAAAAACACTTTGTATTTGATCTTTACACTTATGATAATAAGTGAATATTTTTTTTTCAAATACAACTCACTTTTCAACTGATTTATAATCCATCTTCAAGAATCGTTAAACTACCAATGTTAGTTTATAAAAATTAAAATTCCTTGGTGTCTTGACTTTGACTATAATATGTCTAAGTTTGACTTATGATTAAAAATAAAAAGTTCATTTATTGATATAATATACGCCACTGCTGACGTTTTTTGTAAAGGGACAAAGGCATAAGGTGCTAATGATGATGGCGTAATCTCTTACGTCACTAAGCATAGTCCTACAGACGTTTTCTGGTATTTTCTTATTTTTGTTATTTCATTAATCAGTTCACACTTCAACATCGATTGTTTATGTAGTAGGTTTCATATGTGTAGTTGATTACACAACAAAATGTATTCAATTGTTACTGCTCTGAAATCAAAACGTTAGAATAGAGTCTAAAAGAGTTGGTTTAAAATTAAATAAATTTGTTTTTTTACTCGTTCAAAATATACCCGGCATTTATCAACAAGGAACCCCTCGTCAAGATCAAGAGTATAATAGACTATCGCTCAACTCCTTCAGAGATACAATTCACAACTTTTGTGAGCGTCAAACTAAATAATGAAATGTACCTTCTTGCAGTGGCGAAGCTTGAGAATTCAGACTGGGGTCGGAAGTATATAATTATTATTTTTTTTTAAACTAGGGGTTGAAACCATATATAACAAAAAAAATTCTATACGGATACCAAATAAGCGGAACTTCTGAGCAAAAATTCGAGGGGGGGGGGATGTCAGGCGACCCCCTGCCCCCTATATCTTGCGCCAATGCCTTCTTTGAAGCACCGAAACTATGGGGCTACATGATCACATCAGCTCAAACCCATGCGCAACCTTCATATTGTCAAATCCCACCAATGGAGGTGACAATTGGTACCTATGGATATGTGTTTACTTGCATCAACGCAACCCTTGACCCTTCTATTGCCCACATTGCAATCGAATCACCACAGCTTGAAAGTGTTCGAAGAAACTTTCTTCGAACATGTTTTTTTTCCAAAAAATAAAATCACACTTCAAACCCAATTCCAATTATTGGAACATGAAAATCAGTCCATCACCATCTATTGTGAAAACACGAATAAATTGACGGAATAAATGCAATCGATCAGTGAACTAGTTTATGAAGAAACTCTCGTTCTACAAATCCTTTAACGTATGAACCCAAATCATAATGTTTTTGTTGTAAACAATAATGGTTTTGACAAACATCCAGTTGACGAATATAAATCTAGATTTAAATACTAGTTACGATAATTTTAGCAACTCATATTGAAATAAACTTATGTACTTGTATAAATAAAGTTTGTTACAATTAATAATTGATAAATCCTTTACATGTTAAGTACGTAAAAAGAATATCTAAACACCCTCTCAAGATTTAAATGGTATTTACATGAATCTTGTTTTTGAACAGCCAACAAACGGATGTCCCGACAATTCAGAATTCCCACCAATTGATTACAAAAGCATCCTATACGCCCATCGCAATCTTACATTTTTACCCCAAAACTCATAATCCTACAAAAGACTAACAAAAACCCTAATTGAAAAGGTATTGTTGATTTGAGTTATAAATGATTGGCATATCATTATTAAAGTGATGATCAGGAGGCATTTCTTCCAAAAAATGCTGCAGATCTTCCAAACTCACATTATCAAGCCACCCATTCCCATCATCAACATCAACATACTCTTTTTGCATCATCAATCCTCCCATCCTGCTCTGCTCACTACCATCTTCCATAAATTCGGACGCCAAGTCGCCCGAAAACAGGACATCACCTTCAAAGCTACCACCGAACTCACCGTCTGAATGTTCAAACGAATTGAAACTGTCACTGTTGTTACTAGAGCTGTTCTCTTTTTGTAATGGTGATGCAGGATGAGTCTTATTATTATTATTATTGTCTTCTGGTACGATGATTATCTCTTTTGGATTATTCTTCTTGTTGTAAAGACGACATAGAACCCAATCATCCAACTGCACCCATCAAAACATTACCATATTAACTTCATTGTTTTTTTTAATATATAATATCAAACAGTTATTAAATTTTTTTTTTTTTTGAACGGCCAACGAATCAATTCCGAGCACTCTCGGGCACCCTTTTGGCGAATCAGGTACTCGAGAGTACCGGGCCACCAATTGCCACCAATTCCCTGGAAAACCCGACCACTCACCCGCCCGAAGGCACGACGGTGAAATAGTCGGTAAAACCGGTCGGGTTCAGGACTCGAACCCAAGCCGATGGCCGGGTCATCCCTCATTTCCCATCCACCAATGTCCTCCAAATGTGGCTAGTGGGAATTGAACCTAAGCCTCCCATGAGAAACTTTAGACCCTCAACCAACTAGGCTACAAGTGTTAGACAAACAGCTATTAAATTAAACTATAAATATTAAACTCACCTGAGAAACTGTAAGTCTATATTCATGCATGATCCAGTTTGTTTTAATCCCTTTAAGCCCTCTTCCCGCGTAAAAAACTAAAGCCTTCTTTATCCCAATAGTTTCGGATTTGGACTTAATGGGTTTATCCGCTCCGGTTGCTTTCCAATACCCGTTTCCCGTGACCCGGTTAGGCCTTGACCCGTTCGGGTATTTCCGGTCTCTTGGTGTGAAAAAGTACCATTCCTTTGTTCCAAACAGAGCCATTTCTAAACAAATAATATAAAAATTCAAAAGAATTAGCATTGTTTAACGTGTTAAGTTAAGTAGTTAGACGCGCACAGTGTTCCAAAAATGAGAAGACGTATACCAGGAAGCTCCCATGGATCATGTTTGTAGAGATCCACGTCAGCGATGATGGAAGGCGGTTGAGGGACACCGAAATGATCGGATTCGGGTTGGGATCTACGACAGAGGTAATGAAGAATGAGCTCCTCGTCTGTGGGATGAAACCGGAATCCAGGTGGCAAATTAAGCTCAGCTTCAGCATCTTTAATAAGCCTTTTTGTTACAGATTTTGATGGTGATCTCATATTCTGCAATTAACTGATGAAGTAGTTATGGATGGAGGTGTTGAAAAGTGTTGGTGTTGAAGTGATCAAATAATATTGTGTAATGTGAATATGTGGGGGGTTATATACAAATGAGGGTGTTTTGATTGAAAGAGACATGTGTAGATCCCACATATAGAAGCTTCTTTGAAACTGCACGTGCTTGTTTATGTTTATGAGAAAAGAAATTTCATATTATTTCAACATTCATTTATTTATGGTTTATTGGATTTTAATACTCCCAACTTTCCAAGTTTGGCCGGTAATACTCTCAACTACAGAAATGTTTGTCAACACTCCCAACTTTTAAGGTATTTTCCACTGGCACTCCCAAACTAACCCAGTTAGTTTGTTCAGTTAGTTTGCTGACGTGGCATGCTGACGTGACCATTATTGCTGACGTGGATGCCACAAAAGATGACACGTCATCTTCCACAGCATGCCACGTCGGCAATAATGGCCACGTCGGCATGCCATGTCAGCAAACTAACTGGATTAGTTTGGGAGTGCCAGTGGAAAATACCTTAAAAGTTGGAAGTGCTGGAAAACATTTCTGTAGTTGGGAGTATTACCGGCCAAACTCTAAAAGTTGGGAGTATTAAAATCCAATATTCCTTTATTTATTTATGAAATTGTGGAAGACTCATCTTGCTACACAAGTAATTGAGACAACTTTACTAATTCGGTCAATATATGTCACTTTCATAACTTTCTTTTATATGATTAATTGGATCATCCTCCGTCTCATCTCATAACCCTACGTTACGTAATTTTATGTGTTAATCGGTTGTGATAGATTTGGGAGGCCATCAACTGATGCAGACAGTGTTGGTGCTCGACATTTTTGTCAATATGTTTGGTTTCCTTTTAGGTGTATCGTGATAACTATGGAACTTTGAAGAACTCGATTATGAGAGGAGGGGTTGTGTAACAACTAATTAAAATCGAGTTAGCAAAATTGAGTGAAGTATTAAGTGAAGTTTGTGCTCAGATTCACTTGTTTTTTAAACTTGTTAATTAGCACTACATGTTTATCTCTAATATTTTTTTTTATGAATTACTAGCTCGATTTGTATTTAAATTGTGTTGTTAAATTATATCAAAATAGAAGGTAGACGGGTATAAAGCTGCGCCACCACCCTTTTCTGAATTGCAAACCCCAATCTGCTGAATACAAACCCCTACCCCTAGAGATGAACTATTGTTGTGGATAACCCGTTGGACCCTATTCAAGAACCGGATAGCTTCCAGTGCTAGGGAGCCAAAGGTATCAAAGGCCAATGGGACAAAGAGTTGTTGGTTCTCTGCACAAACTTTAGCATGTTTATCCACTTTCTTTGATTCCGCCTTTCTCGATGCTTGTTCAGCTACAAACCCGTTTTCCCTTAACCCAACCAAATGAGATAGCCTCGTGAGGTCCACACAAACATGTTTCCCCCCATCCCATCCAAATAAGAGCAGGTCCGTTAATCGCAGAGTGGATCTCCCTTCCGCAGAGTTCGTAAAGAAATTCACATGGGCCTCCTTCATGAATCCTTAAGAGAATCCTTAAGAGGGTTTTAACTTTTAACTCTTTAAAGACTTTATTTATTTTTGTTATATTTTGAAAATCCTTATAACTCCCCCCCCCCCCCCCCCAAAAAAAAAAATAAATAATAAATAAGTTTAGCTACGCTCCATTCAAAACTAAAAACTCATATATTATATTAACCTAAGAAACTATTTTTGATTAATCATAATCCTATGTGTGATGTGCAAGGAATGTATTGCTATAAAAGGAATTGTGGGTCCATATACTTTATAGTTCCACTTAAAGGATTTTTGGCCTTTCTTATTCGCATTATATTCAAACTAAACATGCAGAATAGGTCAACAATTTGTTCCACTTGCCTTCATTCATTGTATCTGATTTTTCATATTTACTTATTTATGATGCATCATACATTACTTTTTCTTTATCTTTTATATAAGATATAAGATACTAAAATTTAGTGGACCTTCTATATAAAAAAAATAGTTTATGTTCGTAGGGGCGTTGTTACTGGCGTGGAGAGGCTTCACGCCTCATATTGTATAGTCTAAAGTGGTGGGTTTTTCAGTGGATAAAAAACCGGTCTAACTCAAGGATTGGACCAGTGGCGTAGCTTTGTTGGGGCGGGCGGGGGCGGCCGACCCCCCCCCCCCCCCCCCGAATTTTCGTGCAGAAGTTCCGATTATATAGTATTCGTATAAAATTTTTGGGAAATATAGGGTTTCGACCCCCCGAAACTGGTTTTCGACCCCCCGAAACTAGTGACTTCCGACCCTCCGGCGACTTCCGAACCCCCGAATCTTCGGGTCAAGCTTCGCCACTGGATTGGACGGAATGGCGAGAATTTTCATTTATGTAGTTATTATTTGTTATCGATGTTTTGTGCTAGCTCTGCCTATTTTCATTGTTTGATATAATAAACTCGTCGACGTTCAAATTAGAAAAAAATATATATATATTATTGGTTGGAAAAGTATACCTTGCAATAAGATACTCTACTAGAAACTGTCAAGATTCCTTTGTGTCTTGACTTGACATGAGCCGACTTATTTAATATTTAATATACGCCACTGCTGACGTTTTTTTGTGTTCACAACTCCCACAAGGGGACAAACGTGTAAGGAACTGAACATGATGACGTACTACAAACGTTTTCGGATCTCCTCTTTTTGGTATCATACCAAGTAATTCCAACCTCAGCATATATCACTGTTTATGTTATTGGTTTCACATGGGTCGGCTGGTTGATTAAAACAAAGTTGAACCGATAATTATTATTAGACTAATGGGTACGGGCTCCGGCATAGGGGAGGCAAGCCTATGCCGCCCCGGGCTACACCACCCGCTAGGGCCGGCAACGGCATAGGCGGCAGCCACAAGCCGGGAATGCCGTGCCAATTTATTGTTTTTTAATTGATTTTTTTATTGTTTTTAATAATTTTGACCAATGAGGCCCGTCATCATAGTGCACACCACCCCATTGGAGGCCCATCATGAAGATGCCCCCCCCCCCCACTCCTACGTGGCGCCTACGTAGAGGCTCATCATGAAAATGTCACCCCTCTTCACACCCAATAGTCTTAGATATATTAAAGCGTAAACAAATTGACTTTAAACTATAGAGCTAAATTACAATAAATCCGTATTTGTATTCTTTGTATGTTTTTTACGTCTTAAATTACAACAAATCCGTATTTGACAAGGCTTGAACTCTTGACCTCAAGGGAAGCAAAATTTGTAGGTGTTCAGGTATACGGTCCGGATCATTAAGAACCCGGATCCTCCCCTTTTTCCTATTAGAGAAGACTATATCCAGGTATTTACTTCTTCAGGTTTGTTATTTCAATAAGATAAACCTAGTCGACAAGTTAATCTAATAACACTAAAAATCATGCCGATAACACCAAAATTACCAACATCAATTGGAGTCGACATTATTCTAAGCATTCGAACATCCTTATGCCGATTTCTAGACAAACATGAATCTAAATTTAAATACATAATAGCGGTAATTTTAGCAACTCAAATTGACAAAACCTATACTTGTTAGAAAAAAAAACATATTCTCAAATCTCAAGAATTCAATACTATTTAGTCTATTTACATATGAATGAAATCTTGCATTTTAACTCCATGAGTCTATTAGACATTTTTATCCCCAAAACTCATAAATCCTAGATAGAAAATAATAATAATAATAATAATAACCGTTAATTGAAAAAATATTGTTGATTTGAGTTATAAATCATTGGTATATCATTGAGGTCATGATCAGGAGGCAGTTCTTCCAAACAGTAAATCCGTATTTGACAAGGCTTGAACTCTTGACCTCAAGGGAAGCAAAACCTTAACTCCAATAATTTTCTTGGAGCTCAATCTATACTATATTATAAAACATTTGACAAGTACTTCTTAAAATTTAAGAAGTACAAGTTAATTTGCTTATGGTATAACATACAATGCACATAATAACTACATTTTGGAGGCAAATTGGTCTTTCAAACACCATATTTAATCTAAATGAATTCAAGAGTCAATAGATGTTTATTATGATAGTTCATGACATTTATTTCTACAATTACTTTAAACATATGAAATAGAAAACATATAAAATTTTTGTTATAATCTTTTATATAGAGTTAGATACTTTGTACAACTTTAAATAATTTGACATCATGAGAGCTTACCCTACTAAACAACGTAAAGCCGCATTATTTATAGAATAACATGCTTTTATATTTTTATTAAATCCTTTTATATGACATAGGTCAAACTTATTATTTTTTATAATATTATCTTGTGTTTAGAAGAAAAAGAAACAAGTTCTATGATTGGTTTTATTTTTATATACGTTTCAATGTAAGCTTCGTTTAAAACAGACTTGTGTATGATAGCGTACAAGTCATCTAAGCATAGGCGAACAAGTCATTAAAGTTTTTCTTAGTTTGTTATTTCCTTTTATATTTTTATATGTGGATTTGTTATGGTTTCGACTTACTTAGTTTTTCTATGATAATTTTTAACTTTTTGTAACATGGCGAGTAAACTTGCCACCATGTGTGTGTGCGATTCAACGTTTTTTATCTATTTTTTGTTCCGTTTAACAGCCCCGCCGCAACGCGCGGGTTTCTCACTAGTTATTGATTATTTACAAACTCAATCGATTTTACTTGTTTATTATTTATCTACTTTTATATATGTTTTACTGGCTTAAATTACATCAAATTCGTCTTTGACAAGACTTAAACACTTGACCTCAAAAGAAGCAACACCTTAACTCTAATGGTTTTGCCAATTAGACACAGTCCCCACCCGTATTTACTCTTTTTAATGTAACTTTATAAATTTTATGTATAACTTCGGTTCAACTTTATCTTTAGCAGCTAATATCGATTAGCTCATGAATTATTTAAGTTGCTTACATTCTACATCAAAATTTGTGCCATTAATGACATTGTACACATGTATATGGACATAAAAACCCAAATAAAAAAAATGGCTAAAACCCATATTCTCTCTTAAGTGTATACACTTCTATGGTTAATGTGAGTGTCGAGTCTTACCTATTTTTTATGTTTTCTTAACGGTTGTGGATATCCATTCATAAAAGCACAAATCTCGCAAGAGGCAAGAAGTAATGGGTTCATCCGCCCGGTTGCTTTCCCATAGCCATTTCCTGTGACCCGGTGGTTTGGTGTTGATCCGTTAGGGGATTTCTGGTCTCTTGGTGTGAAAAAATACCATTCCTTTGTCCAAACAGAGCCAATTCTAAACAAATTATGTCAATTGGCATTGTTTAAGGTGTTAGGTTTAGTAGTTAGACGTACATGACGGTTTAAAAACTGAGAAGACACCGAGAATCTGGATGTGGCTTGGGATTTACGTAGATGTAATGAACAGATTAACATTTTTTTTATTGTTTTATTATTAATTAACTTTGAGTATATTTTTGTTTTTCTCTTGTAACTTTTAACATACGTTGTTTTTATAAAATTCCGAGTATGCCGATGCAATATACCTATTTTTATCTACGTCTCAATATAAACTTTTTTCAAAACCGAGTTGTGATTAGTAATGTACAAATTGAAACACAAGGGCACCTCGTATCAAAGTTACGTCACATCTAATGGTTTAAAATCGAATGGTTCAAACATAATCAATTTTATTGTTCATTACCGTGTCGACGAACCCACCCAATACTGTCCGAACAACTTTGGTAGTGGTACCGCCATACCGGTACTCGTTTATATGGTAAGCTATAACGAGTGACGACATCATATTGGTTCTGTGACGAACCAAACTAATATTGTCCCAACAGGCCAACAATATCAATACGATGTGAATTCCAACTGAACAACATCGCTACCGGTATTGGTACCGTTACCGTTAACGATATTCGTTTTATGGTTTTCGATCAACGTATAACGTGTCAATATCATCTGCATATCACGACTTTATTGGGTTTTATCTTTCAATTGCTATATCAGATTACACCGATAGTGTAATGAATCATACCGATCAAATTCTCGCCGAAATGTAAGAATGAGTTCCCTATTACTAAGAATTCGTAGGAAAAAAGTATACCTTTTTAATTAGATAAGAGTGATTGACTCCACTAGAAACTATCGAGATTCCCTTGTGTGTTGACTTTGACTTAAAATGTTGTTTTTTTTGATCGGCAAACAAACTTCTTCCATTTCACCCACAAACAAAAACATACAACAAGCTAGCAAGGTGCTAGACATAGTTTATACACCAATTACATCACCAGATAGTTAACTAATTACGAAATAGGAACATTAAAAGCGAGCCAATTCTCCCAACTCCAAGTGTTTCTCTTCGCCTTATGTTTTGCCCACACATAAACCATGGCCTGTGCTTCTCTGAAGATCGCCTCCGGTACAACCTCTTACCTGAGAAAATCAAGTCGTTTCGAGCCTTCCAAATCGCCCAGCACGTGCCTATTATCACCAGTCTGACCCATTTCTGTTTATTCTTATCAACGCCTACACTCTTGTAAACATTTAATAAGTCCCGAACATTGAAAGCAAACACAGGAGGGACTCTACACCAGCTGCTATCCATCTGCCATACATTGGCAGCCACGAAACAACCTGTTAACAGATGGTCTGCGTCTTCATCTGCACTCCCACACAATTTGCAGCACGCCGATCCATGCAGAATTCTGCGTTTCTGCAGCCCCAGCAAGGTTGGAAGTCGGTCTTGTTCCGCACGCAATCCGAAAATGCTGACCTTCTTAGGGGCTCCTTCTACCATTCGAACGGGTAGTAAGGAACAGCATGACGTGTCAGCAGTCTTTTACAACTTGCAACAGAAAACGCCCCGTCCGAATCTTCTACCCAAAACCATTTATCGCTGTTACTATGTAATTGTACCCACCCATTTCAGCACTGGTCACCGGTTGACTTAAAATGTTGTAACTTGGATTTGGATAAACCAAATTAATAGACGCCACTGCTGACGTTTTCTGTGTTGACTCATGAGTGTTCCCAGCTCCCAGTCCCACAAAGCTTCAAACGCGTAAAGGTGTTGAACATGATGACGTATCCTCTTACGTCACCAAACATCGTCACTACAAACGTTTTCAGGTTTCGGGTTTCGTTTCAACATCACTACTTATGTTATTGGCTCATTTGGGCAGGCTGTGTGCTTTATAAAGAAACATAGTACCTTTGGCTCATTGGCGCCGGATGCTACCCGTTTCCTGATCAAAATCCAGCGAATTATTCATGGTAGTGTCTCGGCTTCAGGTGGGCAAGGTTACGTTTTTAGTAGATTAGAGTTTGTCATTCAAAAAGGTAGCCTTTGTGAATTTCCATGAAATGATAGTAGCGCAACATGAGGTTAACCACAAGATGAGATCAAACAAATTAGACTTGGATTTTTCTATGAATCGTGTACCACTGTCAAGAACGACAAGTTAATCTAGTAACACTAAAATCATGCCAATAACACCAAAATTACGAACATTATTCTAAGCATTCAAACATCCTTATGCCCGATTTCTAGATAAACATGAATCTAAAGTTAAATACATAATAGCGGTAATTTTAGCAACTCAAATTGGCATAATGGGACCCTGTTACATTTATTATTTACGAAACCTATACATATCAGAAAAAAAAAATATATATATATATTCTCAAGAATTCAATACTATTTACATATGAATGAAATCTTGCATTTTTACTCCATGAATCTATTAGACATTTTTATCCCCAAAGAAATTATAATAATAACACCTAATTGAAAAAATATTGTTGATTTGAGTTATAAATCATTGGTATATCATTGAGGTCATGATCAGGAGGCAGTTCTTCCAAACAGTTGTGAAGATCTTCCAAACTCAAATTATCAAGCCACTCATTTCCATAATCAACATCCTGTTTTTGCATCATTAATCCCCCTATGCTGCTCTGCTCACTACCGTCTTCGACTTTGATTAAAGACTCAAGGCGCATAAACCCGACCTCGCCTTCAATGCTACCAGCAAACTCACCATCTGAATGTTGTTCAAACGAATCGAAACTGTCACTGTTGTTACTAGAGCTGTCTTCTTTTTGTAATGGTGATGCAGGATGAATATTATTAGTGTCTTCTGGTACGATGATTATCTCTTTAGGATTATTCTTCTTGTTGTAAAGACGACACAGCACCCAGTCATCTAACTGCAACCATCGAATATTATCATGTCAACTTCAATTTTTTTTTATTTATTTATTTATTTTATTTTTTTGAACTTTGTATAGAAAATATTAAACTCACCTTAGAACTTGAAAGTCTATATTCATGCATGATCCAGTTTGTCTTAATCCCTTTAACCCCTTTACCCGCGTAAAAAACCAAAGCCTTCTTTATCCCAATAGTTTCGGATTTGGACTTAATGGGTTTATCCGCCCCGGTTGCTTTCCAATACCCGTTTCCCGTGACCCGGTTAGGCCTTGACCCGTTCGGGTATTTCCTGTCTCGTGGTGTAAAAAAGTACCATTCCTTTGTCCCAAGAAGAGCCATGTCTAAACAAATTATATAAAAATTCAAAACAATTAGCATTGTTTAACGTGTTAAGTTAAGTAGTTAGACGCGCACAGTGTTCCAAAAATGAGAAGACGCATACAGGAAGCTCCCATGGATCATGTTTGTAGAGATCCACATCAGCGATGATGGAAGGCGGTTGAGGGACACCGAAATTATCGGATTCGGGTCGGGATCTACGACAGAGGTAATGAAGAATGAGCTCCTCGTCTGTGGGATGAAACCGGAATCCAGGTGGCAGATTAAGCTCAGCTTCAGCATCTTTAATATTAACCCTTTTCGTTACAGATTTTGAGGGTGATCTCATCTTCTTCTTCTTCTACTTCAATTGACTCGATCTATGTATCTGGTTAGACCATCCATGGACGGTTTTTTATAGTAATGGGTGGGTACAAACATGGAGAAGTTTCCTTGAAAGTGCACGTGCAAATTTGAAAGCAATGAAATTTCAAGTTATTTTAATATTTTGTTTAGTTTATTGATGGGAAAGTTATAGAATTGTTGTAGTCATCTTGCTACACAAGTAATACGTAGGGGGTGAACTTTTGACAAACGTTTTTATATTCGGTTAAAATTGTTATATAGGTGTATGTAATTAGTAGCTTTCATAACTTTTTTATTTATTAGAGTGAATATCACACAAATTAACTAGGGATTAGCATTTCGATATTAAATACCAAAAATATAGATACTGGTTTATTTTTGGTATCATGTTGTCGAAAATCGGTATTGGTATTTTTGGCACTGGCGAAGCATAGTAAGGGCGGGGAGGGGCGGCCGACCCCCTCGGATTTTCGCGCAGAAGTTCCGATTATATAGTATTCGTATAGAAAATTTTGAAAATATAGGGTTTCGACCCCCCGAAACTAGTGACTTCCGACCCCCCGGTGACTTCCAACCCCCCGAACCTTCGGGTCAAGCTTCGCCACTGATTTTTGGTATGACCTTATCCCTAAAATGAACTATATAGCAAGTCTGTAGTACATTTCTTGTGTAAAGTAAAAACTACACTCAGCAAGGGAAAGGATAGTTGGGGTTAGAGGTGTACAAATCGGTTAACCGGTTTTAAAAAAACTGGGTTTTTTTAAAACCGGTTTTTTTGTCTAGTTTAAAATCGTTTTTTTTTTTTAAACCGGTTCGGTTTTAAAACTGGTTTTTATGCCAAAAAACCCAAACCGGTGAAACCGGTTGGGATCGGTTTTTAAACCGGTTTATCCTAAAAAACCGGTTTTTTTTTAATCGGTTTTAAAACCAGTTTGTTCATTGGTGCTGAATAACTGAAAAAAAAATCGGTTTTTTTTAAAGCGGTTTTTTTAAAACGGTTTTTTTAAAACCAGTTTCGGTTATAATAACGGTTTTTTCTTTTTAAAAAAAAAACGGTTTTTTTACACCTCTAGTTGGGGCTAGGGGTGCCCCAGCCCTACTGTTGTTTTTTGCTCAGTAGTGTAAATTTAAACGTTTTCATTTAAAAATTTTATACATATTGAATCCGGCCTCCACTACCCTCAAAATTTTATTTCAAGCTTCACCACTAACACTCAGTTTTTATTCAAGAGTAACACTTTATATACATTGATATACAAGCCTTCGTGATGCATGTTAAAGGCCCACAAAAAAAAAATAATAAATAAATAGAAATACGTAATCTCATAGGTAATTCATTTTTAAAATAGTGGTTTTAAACTTCAGTTATTCGATTTGTATGCTCACCCGTAATATTGTAATAAAGATAGTTGATAAAATTCACATAATTATTTATTACGTTTTTTTTAACAACCAACTAACTACCACCTGAACTATCGTGTGTTAATACTGGATAAATGGTTATCCACTAGGCAACTCAAGTCCACCAAGCCATCAATCAATTCAGGGAAAACCCAGTGTCCGAAATCTCACTACGATAAAACCTCTCTAGATTAAATTCGAACTTGAAACCAAACTTTTATTTTTATTTTCCCGTACCACTCCATATCAAATGGTGAATGGTTAATTAGTTAATTAGTTAATTACTTAAAGGATCTAATAGATATATCACTATTTGCTTTTGTGGTGGAATGATGGTCACGAATATGAAATAAATTAGACATATTTGTCACTTCAATCTATGTTTAATAATCTATTCAAACAAATCATGCAAGAAGTGGCTACTGATTGGTCAGCGCCCACCACATGCAAATTGGCATTCTCCTTATCTCCTGTCCTTATTCATTGTATCTGATTTTACGAATCTTTTATTTATATCTTTTTATTTTTACTTGTTCGGTCTTTGGTATATTCGCGTCGGGTTATTTAATTTGAGATTTTTTGGGTAAAAAACTGAATCATATAAATAATTTGAACCAATTGATGTGTATTTCATATGTAAAATTGATGTGTCATATTAGATTTGTTAACTCCGAGACGTTCCCAGTGTATAATCTAGTTTAAATGTATGATAGCGGTAACTTTAGCAACTCAAATCGACATAAGGTGTTGTCTTTGCATAAAGGGACCCTGTTAAATTTATTATTGACGAAACCTATATATACATGTTGGAAAAAAAAAACATATTCTCAAGAATTTATTCAATACTATTTACATATGAATGAAATCCATGAATCTATTAGACATTTTTACCCCAAAAACTCATAATTCCTAGAAAAAATAATAACCCTTAATTTAAAAAATATTGTTGATTTGAGTTATAAATCATTGAGGTAATGATGTTCTTCCAAACTCAAATTGTCAAGCCACTCATTCCCATAATCAACATCCTGTTTTTGCATCATTAACCCCCTATGCTGCTTTGCTCACTACCATTCTCGACTTTGATCAAAGACTCAGGGCGTGGAAACGCCTTGAACGCTACCAGCAAACTCAGCATCTGAATGTTGTTCAAATGAATCGAAACTGTCACTGTTGTTACTAGAGCTGTCTTCTTTTTGTAGTAATGGTGATGCAGGATGAATATTATTGTCTTCTGGTACGATGATTATCTCTTTCTTAAGGATTATTCTTCTTGTTGTAAAGACGACATAGAACCCAGTCATCTAACTGCAACCATCGAATATTATCATGTCATCTTCAATGTTTTTATTTTTTTAAACTTTTTATAGATTTTAATAAATTAAATCTATATTCATGCATGATCCAGTTCGATCGTTTTAATCCCCTTAAGCCCTTTTCCCGCGTAAAACACCAAAAGCCTTCTTTATCCCAGTTGTTACATTTTTTTTATGCATCGTTGTTGGGAAAAAACCGTTCACATAAGTATGATAGAATATCCCCAAAACAAAACAAAACAAATACATATGGCATACATAGTTTGAGACTTATGGGCATTCAATATAATCTTGAATGGTTGGTTGTATGTATTGTGGATCATATTGGATCCAAGAAACCAAAGCAAAGCTTAATCGAAGAATGAGTTAATGGGTAAACATGTTATTACCACCTACTAGTGGGTGAAGCCGAATTTGTTTTGCCCTGTTACACGATCTGACCCTCACCAGTTTTAACTGGCACTTATATCTAAGTACTATATTATTAAGTACCAAGTTCCAAGAAGGACAGTAAGTACATAACACCTTAGTTTTAACACTTACCTTATACCTACATAATAACAAAACCACATCAAGTAGTATATTATTATTATATAAAGATGAAAATAATAATATCAAATGATTAAGGTCAAATAGCATGAACACAAAAGGAAGGTGTTCATCACCCTAAACTTGACTTGAAGATCGCATCAATTTCGGATGGGAATCCTCAACCACCCGTTGCATAGCGATACGCTCTCTCTCGTTGGCATACACCAAATATCTACCATCTATTCAAGAGCTAAATTAGGTATTGCAATCGAAAAATTGGGTTCAAAAATTAGTTGGGTGGATTGGCTGAAAATCCAATCGTTTTTCCATAATTGTCTTTTTTCTCCCTACCTATTTTCTTGCAAGTCGGGTTTATATATACCATTTACTGTTAAAAGAAAAAGATCCATTGACAAAAAGCAAAACAAATTTAAGATATCATCAGATCTCTCACTTGGCAAGATGAGCATTGGTGCAACCCTAGAAGCAGATATAGAGAGTTTGAATCGGCCATTCAAGCTTGATTACTTCAGCAACATTAAGGCTAGGAAGAATTACGAGGGTCGACATGAAAAATGGAAGTTAACAAATTGATTGTTCATTTGTGGTGAAGGTTAAACAACATTACAAGGTGGCAAAATGAGCCGATTGACAACAAAATACAGCTTACAATTAAATTGTGGCGCAAGAATCCATTCCGCATAAGCTTTCCCTCTCATCTAATCTCTCAAATGGATATGATAATGTACCAATGAAAAGCACAACAAAAGGAATTTTACCTATAAATGGTAAAGAATGATCCAAAATGTCGGTGAGTTTAAATAGAAGCACTCTGCAAGTCAAGCAAGCTTCTTTGCATGACCACTAGAAGGAGCCGTGTCGTCTTTCTTTGAACCAGAGGACTCAGGCTTCTTTGCCCATGCAGGAGCCCTATCTGGTTCATAACGGTAGTCATAAAACAATTCTTCCCCAGCACATATTCTTTCTTTAGCAAATATACCTACCCTGTGATCTCCAGCTACCATAATAACCTGACCAAACAATTGTTATATACATAACTGCACTAGTTATAGTGTTATACAAATTTTGTGTAGCAAACCAAAGGGCGCATTCCAATCAGTCCTGGGCCCAGACTAATAAAATCCCAGAAACGAATGAGCCTGTAGGCCAGGGTGTCCAGTCCTGAAGACCCAATACCTAATAGTGTTTTTCACATTTAGTTTTCCAAAATATTGTATGCTATTTACCCATTTTTTGATTAAAATTTTACAAGCAAAATATATGCAGATTTCAATATTTTCATTTATGTTATATATCAGATGAACTTCTATTCTGTATTGTAGTTAAGCTGTTACGGTTGTTATTTTATAAAAAAAAATCATTCTATAACTACAACTCATATATGTGACTTTAATACGATATAATGGGTGGGGTTCCTGTACAAAGTGTATTTTTCGTACAAAGTGTGAGAAGCCTATATAGGCATTGTGTTTTATATTCTTTTGGAATAGTATTATATAGAAAAACACAAAACGTAACAATTTAAAACACTAATTAATGTATTTCTCAACATGCAATCTAAAGCACCATGCGAAGAAGGTAGTTTTAAATTTCATGTCTAGAATACATTTGATTGTGTTTTAAATAGTTGCGTTTGGTGTTTTTCAATATAATAAAATACAAAAGGAATCAAAAACATCATAGCCAAAATTTAAAACAAAATGACTACATAGACTTCTTACACTTTGTACGAAAAATACACTTTGTACAGGAATCTATACCACGATATAATTATATATTTAAACAAAAAAGTAAAAAATGGAACCGGTTGGCCACCAAACTCTTCTTCAAGTCCAAAGACGAGAGACGTAAACAGAACTAGATCACAGCTAGGGACGGGAGGGCGGGCCTAAACGTTGCCTTCAGAATGGGGCCTTTTAGGGATCAGGTCTATACACCAGAAGGTCCAATTGTCCAACAGGCCCAAATCACATGTAAAAGCTCCATTTGGATGACTGTTGAACGTATTGAAGGTGGATCATTTCCAACAAATAAGCCCAGTCAAAATTTCTAATACATTCACAACACTCTTAGCTATATGTTGACACTGGGATTCCAGGAATATACCTTAGCATAGCAGTTTGGAACCGGAGAATGATTAGCAAACTTCAATTTATCACCCTTACGGTAAGCATCAAGAACATACTGCATGTTGCAACAAAAACCAATGTTTCTTATGTGTGTTTCAAAGGCAAAAGTAAAAATTGACTAGAAAAAAGGAAGTATGTGTGTTACTTACTTGATCATTTAGGTTGAAGAGGAAAGATGAATTTTCACGATCATAGATCTTTCCACGCTTGTCAGCTTCACGATGTGAGATCAATTCTCCAGTGTACTCACCCAGATATTCATGTTTAGGTACACTATTCTGAAAATCATCACTAAGTGTGAGTTGCTTAAAATAAACAACACTAGTCTGATTCTTACCTGTTAGAACTTTTAGCAAAAATTTGACTTCCCTTATGTGTTAGTTTTAGTCCCAAAATAAGCCATATATACACGCTGATATGAATTTAGAAACCATTTGTCTTGTTGAGTAGATTAATGTAGTATATTTGTAAGGTCTAGTAAACTTTAATGAATTGTCACAACTCATCATGAAAAGTTGCAATCTTCCATTATATTAGCTATTGAAAGAAGAGTCGTAATTACATAAAAGATTCACTATGGTTTGGTTAGCTTGAATACTTAATTAGTGTGTTTCCTTTAAGTATTCCATAACCATCATCTTGGGAGGCTATTCAAGGATTACCTATACAAGCAACACTAGGGAAATAAAATCCTTTTAGAGAAACTGTGTTACACAGGCCTCAATCTCACTTACTTTTTAAGACTTGCTTCTTTACTACAATTTATCAGGTTTAATGAGTTGCTTTTGTTCTTAAAAAATTTAATGGTTTAAAATTCAAAAGAATAATTTCAAGTATTAATGTATTATATACCACCTTACCTTTAAGAAAGCTCCCCAGCCTGAGACATCAGACCTTCCTAGTAGAACCTGCATTCAGATAATAACATTTTTTATGTGTTTAATTCTTCTTATTTTAGTTGAATTGTTGGTTGAGAAAAGAACACAATTACCCGTTGTTGCTGTTTGAGGAGAAGCTTCATATTCCTACATTCGTAATTATCACCTCTTTGGCCTGGAATCCCTAGAGTACCATCACCACACCTGGAAGCTCAAATAAACAGGCTTCAGCTACAAATATAAATTTCATTTAGCAAATATATTCTCTTGTTTACCAGTAGTAGAGAAATTGTATGCCTTAAAACGTGTGTATGATTGAAAGTTATTAAAACAAAATACATAAAAATGAATACCCAATCCAGCAATTTCGGCATACGTCAGGGTCACATTCTCTACCAGCAGCAAAGCACGGGCATTGACGACTTCTACACTGGCTTTTAGCACAATGGCATCCTCGAAAACGAGTTTTGCATGTTTTCGGGCATCTAGTCAACAAGTGATCATACGAAAATTCAAAAAAAAAAGATCAACGGAAAATGGAAATACTTTTTAAAGCAAAGATAAAGGTAACTGAATTATGATAAAAAAAAAAGGGGGAGGCATACCCACAGTACTTTTCACAGCAAGTCCCATTGACAAAGCAAGAACACTCTTTCCACAGGCGGTTTGACAGCCACATGGATTATATTGCCGACAAGGCAGCTCTTTTTTATCAGAGATGCGTTTTCTCATTGAATGGTATCCAGCAGACTTCCAGGAATACTTTAAACGACGAACTTTACCTCTTCTACGTAAAAACTTAGATCTTCTTTTTAATGTGTTACCCTGATGTACAATTAATTACAACCATTAAAATGAGCAAAATTTATTGATTAGTAATACCACTGCCACAAGTAGACCATGAAATCACTAACCATATTCCCGTTACTATCAATTCTAGATCCATCACTAAGAAAATTTGTACCGTCACCCCCTTGAGAAGATAGCTTATTATCAGAGCAATTCATTGCATAAAACACCTCCGCACATGTCTTCATACCATTCATAAGATTCCTAGCTATTAAACAGCTGCAATAAAAAAAAATTACAACCATATTGTATGATGAAAAACCCCCCACTGTAAACCTAAAACTGCAGATAATACAATGCTACATGCTTGGATGATATAATCACAATCAGCTACGTCCAAAATAAGTAGTGTATCCGTATTGAAAGCCAAAAGTTACTGCAACACCAAACAAATAACATAGCACACACAACTTTAACACAAAATTAGGAGCAAAATGAGCAAGTTGTGTAATGAATACAAAATAGTGCAGGCCAAAACATGTTGGGTTGAGTTGTAGCAGATCGCTTTATGTCCAAAAAAATACATTTAATAGATAATTAGTGTGCTGAACATGATTACAAAGATATATTAATTCAGTAACATTGTAATTTTTGGTTATATGATTTAGGAGGCTTAACAGATATAGTGTTGGTCAACAGCTTTTGGCCTGTTTAACCCTTTTAGCCAGTTTCCTTTTTCCCTAACTGTAAAAAACCTTATCCTATAAAAGAATCAAAAGCACAGATTATCTCTAATTTGCTAATAGGTCAGATTATACAAGTGCGGGTACTAACTAACCTGTTCCTGCCAAAAATCTCCAGACCTTTTTCAAAAAGTGATTTTTCAATATTTTTCCAACTTTTGAACTCAATCACTTCTTGTCTAAAGATACTCTCGTCCCCAAACTCTTCTTTCTTCCATTTTTCATCACAGGCGATCACTGGATGAGCACTAGTGATCTCCTTGCAATCAGTAACTTCATGTTGAAGAGATCTATCACCACTGGCAACTAATGGGCGCCTTCCCCTTCTGGCACCCAAAGATTTGGCCTTTAGAGAAGATGAGCTGGCTTCCTCACTTTCTTTATGTGAACTAGATCGAACCCCTAAATCTCTTAAACCTAGGCTTCCACTTGAAACAGAGTCAGAATCAGAAGCTTCCAGCTTCTTTTGTCTTTTCTTTGTTGCAACCGACACGTGATCAGATATTCGTTTGGTATTCCTTTGACGAGTCCCACGTTTCTCCAAGATTTTAGTCTTGCGTGGGCCCGGTCTAGCATCCGACTCGCTACTTTCAGATAAGTTTTTAGCATTTGATGAGGCATTTTCACTCTGGGAAGACTTTAACCTCCTTAACAGAGAACGACCATTTGATTTTTTTCTTGATGACTGGACATTATTACCATCTGATAAAGGGGCAGCTTTTTGTTCACCATTGAGCAGCATAGAAGATGGTACCGTATTTCCATCCACCTTTTGGACCTAAAGACACCCAAATACAAGGTCCAAGATTATTCTTTTAATTATCTAAACTAAATAGCTAATAACCTTTTGTGATAATGTGAACAACTAAAAATTCAACAAACTAAAAATAAAAGCCATAAGAATATGTATAAATAATTCTAGAACCTAGGCATCATCCATGACAATAAAACTTGCAATTACCTGGCGATAACAATGTGGACCACAAGGTACCTTCTCCTCATCTATGCGGTTCAATGTACATTGCTTTTCAGCCTAAATACGATGTAAGGATTAAAAAGTAAACTTCAGAAACAGGAAAGCTTGAAGAAAATATAACACACCCTCCATTCCAGAAGAAAAAAAAAAAAAAGGTTGCCCACTTTAAGATCAAGGAGACAATTTTTAATTACATACCATCAACAAAATGATAACTTATAGGATAGCTTGGGACCATAAACTTGCTTTAACTATTAGATTACAAAATACGTTTGTTTTTCAAGAAAAAGAAAACTTGTCAACTAGATCCTCGTTTAAGGAACTGATTGGCAGTAGAAGCAAACTAAAATGAGCTTACAGGAAAGATAAGGTCCTGTGAACATCCATGTAATTTACAGTCAAATACCTGCAAATAGAAGAATACAAAAACAGATAAAATAAGCAGCTGGAAGGATGCTCATGTATGTGAAGAGACAATCAGACAATAGATATGTGTGACAAAGATTCGCAATTTCAAACAAAATTGAGAACACAGAGAAGTGTTTAGATATGTAAGCGTCTATATGTACCAAGTCTAAAACCAACCTAATAAAAGAGACGGCCAGACGGGTATTTAATAATTCTTAAATTGAATTTTTAAAGAGTTATCATACTTGCTCCACTAATTTAAACTAAAATATCAAGGGGCCCACTACCTGCCCTTCTTGCACACTGAAAAGCATAAGTGATCAGACTCAAGTTATACTTAAGATTTTTAGCCTTGGCTTTTAAGAAAAAAGAATCAGAACTGATACTTGATTCCTCCCATATCCTTGTATTTGTGGTGAAAGACTGATCAATACTTCAAAAGGTTTAGCCCCCCAAAACAAAACAAAAAAGTGCATCACCAAACACCCAATACAAGGATGAAGCATTCTCGTGTCAGGTCAACAAACCCAGGAAGGCAAGAAAAAAACAAGTAGATTAGCAATGCTTACTAGGCATCGGCGACAAAATAGGTTGTCAAATGAGTCCAATGCAGCTTCAAGGTCTTTATCATACACTGAACTCATATCAAACTCAGAATTTCCCTGTTTAGAGCCTTCAACAGCATTTTCTCTATTTACAAGGACTTCATATCTTGCCTGTATGAGATGTTCCACAATGTGTAAAAAGCGAACAAAAGAAAAGACAAAAAAAGCTGCACAACATTTGCCTTTTGCCTAGTTTGTAAACTTAAAATAAAAGAATAACAAAGAAAAGGAAAGAGATATTAAAACAAAACAAAAATGTCAAGTATCTAAGTGCTTACCTTGACTTCAGAAGGTTTTCTAGACAACTGTTGTGCCAGTAAATCCAAAACAACAACAGTTGACCCAAGCTGTTGGATGATCTTTCTGGAACAGTTGAAAGATATCATGAGAATGCAGTAATATTATTCTATACACGACTAGAACTGATGCTAGTATGTATCACACATCTAGACAGTATAATATCAAAAAACTTCAGGTCTGCAAATGTGAAAATTGTATGCATATAAACCATACTTATAATAGAATAAAGAAATCTGACTTATACGTCAACAACTGTGAGTTGATGACACCACAAGAACATATAAAATAAGAGCACCAACCGGATGATGTAATCTTCAGAGTCAACAAACTCTCTCTTTTCCTCTTCTTCATCAATTGCTTCCTCTTCACTGTCACTCGCAATTAGTGCCTCACCCCCATTTTGATCATAGTATATTCTCCTGCGACCTACTACAGACTGGTCTTCTGTCATTCTCTGATTTCTGCATAATTCATAGTTGTATAAGAGATGGAATATAACTAAAACTTACAAAGATGGAACCACTATAAGCAGGAACAAAACTGAAGTGCAACTACTATTAAACAATAAAATAGTCATAGCCAAACCATAGTTGTCAAAAGCGCTCGCTTCTTGCGCCTAGGCGTTTTTTTTCAGGCGAGGCGCACCAAAACCGCCTTGTGCAGTCAAAGGCGCGCTCCAGCCACTTTACGGCCAGATTCCGACAAGCTTCTGCAAAATCCGACCACATTTCGGTTTGAATAAGTCTGATTCACACAAATAAGGCCTTTGCTTTTTTTAAACCAAGGACATGGTTGATCTTTTCTTCTTTCATGGAGTTTTTTGAGTTGCAATAGGAAAAGGAAAAAAAAAAGAACGAGAGCTAGCCGTGAAAGAAGATGAATAGAAAGATAGTGTGTTGAAATAGTAAAGAAAGAAAGAGTGTTGCAGCATTTAAGTAGGAGTGGGTGGTACTAGTGAGTTGAGTAGCTAGATAGAGTGTTTGTAGTAGTAAAGGAGTTCCTTTGGCTTTTTCTGACTTTTCCTCCTTTTTCACGTTTGATCATTTTCTTGATTTTTTGTTAGGGTTTTTCTTTTTTTGCTTTTATTAGATGTTAAAAATTTATTTTTTTCTACACTACTCTTTGGTTGTATATAAAGGTTTTTTTTATGTATGAAAATAAAGGAAAAGTGAGTTAACAGGACAATTTGGGCCTGACAAGGTCTAATTCAAAGAAGCAAAGGGATGTACATTCATGTTTCTAACCGTCTAAACAACTTAAATTAGTCCGAGTCATTGAAGTTTTGGAATTACATTTGAATATCAACTAGTTTAGAACTTTTTAGTACTATTTAGATGATACTACATATTATATAATAGTATTTGTTTATATTGTTTGAAAAATAGTAGTATTTTTTTAATATATAATATATTTTATTATTTTTTTATTTAAGTGCGCTTTTTTTTCTCAGGCCCTCGCTTTTTTTGCGCTTTGCGCCTAGGCCCAAGGCGAGGCCTATGCGCCTTGAGTGCGCCTAACGCCTTTGATAACTATGAGCCAAACATATGTTTGACAGAATGTAAAAACAAGCACAGAGCCAGATCACCTATCCAAGAAAATCCATGTAGTGTAAGGAGGTAATTTGTTAACTTCTGGGAGCTTGATAGGCCTGACCGCATTTTTTACAGCAATGCTAGATCCTAAAAGAATTGCCGAAGCATGCCCATCTTCCTGTGAGCTAGTGCTGTCACTGTCATCATTGCTTGCATTGACCCCATTTTGCATGTCGATTGCATCCTTCTGCCTCTTTGTCAACAAATCAACAGTTTGATTAGCACCAGTAGCCCTTAGTTTTCTTCTTTCTAATGACAACTTGTGATGGTTGTTGGTGACTTCAGCCAACTTAATCCTGTTCTCTTCCATTCTTTTCTGTAAGAATAAAAACAATTAAACCATCATACTGAAGATACTTTACCAAAAATAGAAATGAAATACTATGGCATTCCGTTGCTCTTAGACTAACCATGATATAAGCACGACGATCAGCATCGACTTCCTTCTTTAAGGAGTCAACAACCAGCAAAATTTCTGAGGGAGCACCAGCTTCTCTTTGTGGTCCCACAATCTGAAAAATCGAACTACCATTTTAGTATCGCAGCTTCTAAAATTACAAACCATATGGTGAGTCGGCGATCAATAAAAGTTATGTTGAAAAGACCATAAAGAATGAAACATCTATTGCATAAACATTCCAATAGCATATACTTGTAAATACTCAACGTATAGGGGCATCATTATAAGGCATCAAAAATGACAAAAGTGTAATCAGTTGTCATTTTTTTTTTGTTAAAATCAAATGCAACTTAATCTATTTAGGATGCTTGTAAAAGTTTAAATAAACAGAATCTTTTTAAGATAAGCTACAACAACTTAAGATTGGTGCCAAGGTAATGAATGACACACATGACATTAGAAAGTAATAACAAGCATGCAATACGCCACGAAGGACTAGTGCATAACCATGCACTAGATGGGCTACCTTCCCATTCATGAACTATTCACTTTTACCTCATGATCACGCAATAACACTTGGATTCAAGAGAGCATGTAACGATTTGAGAAAATTATAAAAAAACACTATTTCTTACATCAAAAAATCCATAATAGTTGTTCTCCTAATATCGTGTCATGTTTTGTCAATTTAAAGTTTGAAACTCAATCCACGCAGAAATATAAAATTTCTATATTGGACTCGTTTTTTCTCAATAAAGCCAACATCCATAACACAAAATATTTCAAAATTGAAAGCTACCCACCCATCCAAACCACCCACCCACCACAAACTTATTCTTCGCAGACTCAGCCGTTGCCGTAATTAAATAAACTCGCACACTCATATATAAATTATCCCCGCTTCCCCAAAAGTCACACCCTAACCACCACCTAGCTAGGGTTTCTATCTCCAATTCCCCTAATATAATAATAATTATTATTATTATCTTCCATGATTCTGATCCCATACTCCCCGGTTTAACCTTACTCTCTCGCCGGCCATTAATGTCGTTGCCTAAAGCTTCTCTTCCCTCCTCCACCGTCCGATCCGACTCTGCAGATGTATCCACGGTATTATTATTATTGTTTACATTAATGCTTCTACTTATTATTTACCTCTTTGTTTTATTTCGGATAGTTTTTATGTATATATAATAGTGAAATTGTGCCTTAAACTATACAATGTTGTCGGTAAACTAATGTTAATTACATACAAACTGTTTATATAGGTTCTAGAATGAATCTAAGATATCCGTACATTTCCCTAAATGTTTATAATCTTAATCTGATGTCTCCATGAGAGGTTCAAGTTTAGCAAATTTGGCCTAATCCGCTCATCTCGTGTCAGTTTGGGTCTGTATTTGCTTCTCATCCCTTCCATTGTAAGGGCTTCGACGGTAACGGTGCTTACTTGAGCCGTCGTTTTTCTCCTCTTCACATGCCCGAACCATCTCAGATTCAAAATAGATTGATCATATGTTAAAAGTACAGCGAAAAATGATATGCGATGTTTACACTTTACAAATTACAATACAATACATAACACTCAAACTGATGTTACAAACGAAAAATTAAATAACATATGCTATTATCTATAGTATATGTGTGTGTGTGTATATATATATATGCTGAAAGATTAAACCATTAAAGTAAATATATATGTCTATAATATTATCCTATTATATAATACATATTTGATTACTAGTTCCAAATAATAAAATGTATTTATTGCCAATTAAAAAGTAGGTGTGTAATATATATAATGTTCAATTAACTATGAACAATTACTTTTGTACACTTAACTCTATAGAGTCAATTTCTTTCATTTTAGCTAATTTTTTTATAGACTAAAAGTCAAGTCTTGAGAAATCTAAATGATTGTTGCTAAACTAAAGTTGTGAGGAACTAAATGGCTGCCATTGAAAGAAAGTCGTTGAAGCTCAGCGCCTAGCTCTTTCTTTGAGTCGCACATCTCTTGTGCAACACACCTATCTTAACTCTTAAGTGTGCTTCGCTTCTAGGTGCTCTATCCAACCAATGTCTTTGATGGACATGAACATATACCGTTGTTCAATGAGATGGTTAACCACATAGATCTTAATGACTAATGAGGTTTGCAACAACATTTTCAACCTTACCTTAACTTCTTTAATCTTAACAAATTAACAAACTATATTGTCACAAAGAGCAGCCAAAATTAGGGTTTTCGATTTCATCAACCAATCAAATCCCAACAAATGACAATCACAAGCCCTAATTAATTCATCAAGACGGAATACACACAAAAACATATATGAAATAGACATAATAATAGATAATAAAGGAGAATAAAGAAAGGAGGCGTTATTACGTATTCGCATAAGAGCTGTAATTCGTCTTCGGACAAGTGGTTTCCTCCTTTAACCTTAGATATCCATAGATCTAAATCCATTGTTTCGATTAGGAATGAATATTTGTGTGTGTGAAATTACATGTTGTGTGTGTGTGTGTGTGATTGTAGGCTTATTAGGGTTTTCTGAATCACCGTATCGGTGAGTCAACGGAACAAGTTGTTTTGATGGGTAGGTGTAGTTTTGGTGAGTTTTTTCTAAAAGAGTTAGTTGGAAAAATTATTTACTAAAACACAGGTATTTTTTTAAAAACTCATTTTTTCTCACTCATAATCTTATTGGTTAAGGACTATCAGTCAGCGTTTGAAGATCCAAAACGGCACTAAAACTAATGATTGGGGCTGGAGGACTGCTCCGTCTTCTCAGTTGGAGATTTCAGAACTTTTTCAATTGTTGGAAGATATATTTAACACTCTGTGGAATGAGGGCACGGATTCATGGAAATGGAAAGGAGACATGAGTGGTAACTTTTCAGTACGTTTAGCGAAGTTACTTCTTTATAATTCTTTTAACACTACCCACATTCCGACTATACAATGGGATGTTTGGGTTCCTATTAAATGCAAGATTATGGTATGGCGAGCGTTGCGGGATCGTCTTCCTATCTGTGAAGCTTTAGAGAAAAGAGGTGTTCAACTAAACGAGAAGTCTTGTAGTCTTTGCCAATCGGGAACCGAAACGACAATGCATCTGTTCACGGGGTGCGTTTTTTTCTTTTGAAATATGGAATAGACTTATGGCATGGTGTCGCTTATGTCCATTTTATGCTTTTGATGTGTCGGACGTTCTATCGATTGCCGAATCCCAATCGGTTTCAAATCAGAAAAAGTTTATTATCCGGGGCATCATTTTCACAGCAATGTGGTCAATTTGGAATGAAAGAAATGCGCGAATCTTTTTACGCAAAAATAGAAGACGGCGGAAGTGTTCGAGTGCATCAAGACGACTTCATTCTTTTGGTTTCGTCATAGAACTAGAATTAAAGATTTCGATTGGAAAAAATGGTGTAATTACCCTTTGGATTTGATGTAATGGTTTTTTAGTGCCCGGGGGTCCTTGCTTTAAGGACCGTTTTTTAGTGTTTTTGAATGAAAGTTACCTTACAAAAAAATAATCTTATTGGTTAAGAAAATTTTCTTTTTTATAATATGTACTTAGCAAGAGTTAAAAGGAAAAAAAACATAATAAAATTAAAAGTGGACATGAGATTTCATAAAAAGTTTTTATAAAAAGTTTTTAGACGTTTTCTAATTGTTTTGTTAACATTTCCTTTAACTTTATTTATATGAACGTTCTTTAATTAAAACCTCATATATTCTTTTCATAAATATTTCTTAACCTTAAAATTCTTTTTAAGTTCAATACGTACGATTTTCATTCCCGGACAAAGAAAATTACATCAAGATAACGGACAGGCGGGCAACAAGTTGCACCGCCACCCCTTTCTTAATAGCAAATCTTAATCTACTAAAAACGTAACACTGCCCGTCTTAATTTAAATATATTTCTATAAACGTTTTTGTTTATGCTATTATATATTCTAAAGTTACACGTATGGGGTGCTAAACGGGTCATGGGTTTTGTAAGACCTGTCACACCTTAACGGATCTTAACCTATTAATAAGACAAACTTGAAGGTTTATTTGAAGAAAACTATTTAACTATTATCACATGTCTAAGAAATATCCATACGAGATTCATTAATTCATTTGTCGACCAAATTTTAGTTACAAAAGTCCTAAGTCGTCTATTAACATACGAGAGTTTTACAAAAGAGTAGCGGAAGCAGTAACATTCAATCTACGTTGCATACAGTTCGAGCACATGCTTGATCCACGCTCCCATTGCAATTCCATACCTAGCATTCACAAATTTTCCAAGTTAGAAGGTGCATTATATGATTAAATGATCAACCAAGTGATGCTTTAGATGTTCGAGAAAGATCCTAGAAGTTAGACGCTCAAGATATCATCACACGGCCTTCAGATATGAACCAGCAAATGATCGCCATAAGCTACGACTACGAAAACTTTTTGTGGCACTCCCGCCGTAAGCTTTCGAGGTGTTACAGGTTTGACCCGAAAGTGATCAATCAATTAAATTTATAACTTAAAACATGTATTAAGAAATTAAATAAAAAATTCGACCTAACACTGACCCAGACTCGTTTATACTGAATCCAAACCTGCAAATTTTGTTTTATGTTCGCTTCGTACTTTTGTGTCATTTCACAATGCTCACATTTATCTTTCCCCTTTCAATTATTTTTAAATTTTTATTACTTTAGATGATCATAAGAATATTATAAATGTTACTAAAAATATTAAATAAAAATTTTAGTACTCATTTTGTTTCATCGTGATATTTCAAATTTGTTTATGTAAATAACATTTGTACTTTTTTAAAGAAATGTTTTTCTTATTGCAAATATAAGAAAATATTTTGAAAAAACTACGTGAGGTTTCAGAACACTTAAAAAAAGTTAGACGAAACATTTACAAAATAATTATAAAAACGTCTAGAAACTTTTTAAATAATCCAAGGATCAATTTTTAATTTTATTATATATTTTTTTTCCTTTTGTTGTTAAGTAACATACATTAAAATGAAAAAATTTCTTAGCCAATAAGATTAGGAGTGAGAAAAAGTGAGTTTTCAAAAAATATCCATTTTAGTAAATAAGTTTTAAACCATCCATTTTAGTAAATAAAATTTTCAACTACACTCTTTTGGGAAAAAACTCGATGTTAATTACTTAATTCAGAAATAGAAGTGGTTGTTGGGACGCAGCGAATCGTTTTGCCTTGTGAGTGAGTGGATATTTCCTGTTTTTCCAACTCCCCCAACGAACCAGTGTCACACCCCAACCGATGGCGGAATACATCGGGCGAGACTTGGGATAGATTGTTCAAAGACTTCATGACACTAGAATTCGTGATAATATAATTTAAAGATAAAATTTCATTCATAGCATAATCATTGTCTAAAAAGATAACATAATACAAATTGTTTCACGAAAAGAAAAATAGAACATCAAAATATAGAACTTAAACTAGCGTGAGTTTCTAGTCCAATCCTAAGTAGATTTCTTGATAAACCTGCATTAAACATTTCCTGCAACATGTATAAAATATCCGTCAACACATAAAGCATTGGTGAGCATACTAGTTTGAGTCTAAGTACATAGTATAGAAAAGTCTACTCGAATCATCATGTTATAGGCATATGCACGTAGAACCATACAAACGGCAACAACACTCGATAACACAAAAGACTTCATCTTATCATGACCCATAAAGGGGGCGGCGTGTCAACCTATAGCGCTATACATGTAAGGTGGGTTGTTAACTAATCGTACATTTGTATGTAAGACTTTGAATTCTAGCATGGCATAGCATAATAGCATTTAGATTGAGCATAATAGTTTTTAAGAGTATGAAATCCTTTAAATTTTGATAGTGATACATGTTGAGCCCCAAAAGTGTTAAAGAGTAAAAAGGGGACAAGTATGAACTCACCTTTGGGTGCGTTTGATAGAGTTCCAAAAAGGTAAGTCTTGGTAGGTTTAGCTTTAGCCTTGGTTATCTAGAATTAAAGAATAAAGGGTCTTAGTTTCGGGTTTAGATTATAGATTCACGAGAGTCATGCAAGCCTTTTAGGCAAACCAAAACACAAACCACCATGAAGGTGATTCGGATGGTCATAAGAGTCAAGCAAGCCTTTTAGGCGAACCAAAACACAAACCACCATAGAGGTGATTCGGATGGTTATGAGAGTCAAGCATTGGTAAGGTAGGGATGTATCCACAAACCTTTCCGAATTATTAAATTAGTAGGGTTTATATAATTTAGTATTTATATAATATAACTTAAGAAGTAGGGTATGGTGACTTAGTTTGGATGAGCCTTGGCCTTCCTTTTGTCAACCATGAACCATAACACAAGTCCCTCCATCATTGAGTTGTTGGTGAACTTGGTTGGTATTATTAACAACCTAGTGCATAAAAGATAATAGAAGATGACCACATTTGAGGCCTCAAATTGGTGCCCTACTCATGTTTATTTGCCATGGCAAATAGGAGAGAGGTCCTAGAGGTTTCCTCAAAGGGTTTGAAGAAGAGGAGAGTGAAGAAAGTAGAAGAGAGGTTGAAGGTGAAGTGAGAAACTCACTTATTCTTGAGAGAATTCTTGAGAGATTAGAGAGGATTTAGAAATGAGCAAGTGTTAGAATGGGTAGGAGTGGTGTATTTATAGGTGAGTTAAGTTGGTTGGGTATTAAATAGAGTTATTAGGGTGGTTGAGAGGATATTAAATGGGGGTTAAACTTGATAGATTATAACTTGCTGTCTACTACTGTTACAATCGAACAAAAAGAAAAAAAAGGAACGAACATGTTGTTGACATGTTCGTTGTTGTTGAATACAATATATATGTTTCTTGTGTTGGGATAATAGTCAAATGTCATAATTTACGATTTTTTTTTTTTTTACTAAAAGTATTACAATAATAATAAGTATATGTATCTTTAAATATATATATATATATAGGATCTTAACTAAATGAGTTTCTTGCTATAACGCTTAAATTGGTTAGGATAAATTATAATGACGGCCCGTCACGAATTGGTAAGAGTATAAAAGAAGCGAGTAAAGGCGAACTTGAAATTTGTTAAGTATAGAATTTAAAATACAAGAAAAGTAGAAATCACGCGATGTTACAGTCTCCCCTACTTTAGGAAATTTCGTCTCGAAATTTAGTTAAGAGCCACCCTTTTGAAAAATAGGTAGGTGGTTTGATATGGGTTTAGTAAAAACAAAAACTTGTTAGTTTATTATGCTTAAATCGAATCCTGTATCTATTCACTGTGCGATAATTATGCTCGTAAGAGAAGTACTTTTAAAATTTTTAACCAAGGCTATACGTAGAAATTTGAAAGTTTAACCGGCTAAAGCATTTTTTGTAAATAGTGGAATGAGGGGTACGTATAAATAGGTTTGTATATGGAGTTGATGCAGCAAGTTTTTGGAAAAGTAAGTAAATATACATTATAACATACATGAAATAGTAAAATAAATCTTGTGAAGGTAGGTAAGTATATTTGTATAACATATAGAAATTTTGGGAAAATACGTATAAGAAATAGTAAGAAATTTTAGGGAAAGTACGTATTTATACGGTATGAAATAGTGAAAATTAAAGGTAGGTAAGTATATTTGTATAACATATAGAAATTTTGGGAAAATAAGTAGTCATACAATATATCATATATGAAATAGTAGAATTGTTGGCTTGTAAAAGAGGTGTCTTTGGGTAAGTGGGGGGAATAGTAATTAAAATGTGAGCATAATGAGTGACTAGATGTGGGATTGAGTAGTATTTAGTAATAGGTATTTGGTTTGCACAAGGTCGAAAATTTTGTTTAGGAAAAAGTTTTTCTATAAGTGATTAAATAAACGAGAAATTGGACTATTTGGAAAACAACTTTTTTTTTTTTTTTTGCGAAATAAATAGTATTTATTTAGTTTTGAAATCCAGTATATAAGTAGTCAAGAAAATATATGAAAGTGAGAGACAAATCTCGTTTTATATGTATAAATGCTTTCGAGGTTAAGGCCAGAGTTTACGACACTTAGAACGAGATTCTTGATAATGGTAGGATTGCTGATTAAGCAAAGGAAGGCACGAGGGAAGAAACGAAGTTTGATGGAGATTGTAAGTATAGTTTATTCATAGCAAATGGTAGTGTTGTACAGTAAAAAGTGTGGTTCAAGACAATGTTATAATATGCATAAAAGATAAATAATGCAAGCTTAATCAGACTAGTAAACTATAACATAAATAGTATCGTAAAAGATAAATAATGTAAGTGTTGGTCAAAATTTTAACTCGACACCCAAACTTCTCATGGCACGAATAACTCTACTTTTGGTAGTATGATAGGACATTTATGTATAGGATGTACCGGCGGCGTATCCACCATGCCGTTATCATACCTCATCTGTGTTGTTATTCAAGTCATGATATGTTACACACACTGGGACTTGTTATGTTTCCCATGCGCCCAATTTTTGTAATTACGTGTGCACCCGTAATTAGTCCAATTGTCGTATGGTCCACATAATTTGTCTTAGTTATGTGTGGGTCACTAGTGGACACAAAATAATTATACACAAAGGAAAAGACAATAGGCTAAGGCGTTAAACAGTTTTGATGTTGTAAACATAGCAAGCAACATGACATGCAAACACATAATGTGAAAAGGCATTAAGCAAGTTTTTAATGTTGTTAACCGTACGTGCTTTTGGCGTAGATGTATTGTTTCATGACATAATGGTGTAGACTTGTGCATATGTGGTTACGTTCAAATGTATAAAATCAAACAAAAGAATGGACAATTGGATTCTTAATGGAAATGTGTAAAATGTTTTGACTGAGGGTAACATAAAATTTGGGTTTATTACAAATTGAGTTTTATGGGTACGCGGGAAATTTTATGTTTTCAAGTCTAAGTGTAACACCCCAACCGATGGCGGAAACATCGAGGTGTCACGTAGTGACGATTGTTCAATAGCTCATGGACTAGAAATGTAATTTGAATACATTGATTAAATAATTTATTACATTGAAATGAAATTACAGGATACAATAATTATAAAGTGACAAGTCTAGCTAAAATACAATGTAGTCAAGGCTTAATTTAAAAATCCAAAAGCCTAAAAGAAGCGTCTCAAAACAACCTGAAACATGTACGAAAAATGATTTGGTCAATACAAAATGTATTGGTAAGCATACCTTGTTTGAATAAATGTAGTAGGAAAAGTGTTTAGCAATTCATGTGCGGTACCATTTGCAATTATGTAATAAGTAATATCCGTTCAAAATCAACCCTATGTAAAGAAAAGCAGATATATATATAGTATGCGCTAGTAGTAATGTAATACATAGCAATGACGAGGACTCTCAACAGAGTCACAAGGGTATAAACCATAGTACTATTCATTGAAATGCCAGGCCCTCAAAGGTTAATGATTTTGACAAGTCATAGACACACAAATTAACATAACGCAAACACACATGAGAATTGCATTTAGTAAAAGAAATAGAAACTTGATTGTAAGTACATGAGTCACCCCAAAATGTAAAACAGTAAAAAGGGGAAAGATATACTCACTTTGATCGTTATGATGGACTTGCAAGATATCAATGAGAATCAATGAATTATGCTTGAACCTATATTTTCATTATTAAGTTCATGAACATAGACTCGCTATATAATTTGTTGGCTAATCAATTACTCGGCGATAAGGACTTATTATTTTAAAAGGATTAAAATAAGTTGAAAGTTGTATAGTATATAATTGTATTTATCCTAAAAAAATGTTTTTAAGCCATAAATTTATTAGGACAATGACACTAGAATTGTAAGAACGCATGTAAAACACATAACGTTTTTTTTTACTAACTTATTTGAGAAGCATCTACACATGCTTCAAAAACGGTTTATATTTATTACACTGGTTTGTTATTTATCTTATTATTTTGAAACAAACCATCTAATTTAGATAATATATAAATTGTGAATGTACACCAAAAGTAATGAACAAAACGTTATGAGCTTACCCATAAACTCATCTTGTCAAAATGATCACAGAGTCGAAAGTGTAAAAAAAAATAAATAAATAAAAAATTAAAAAAAATAATAATAGTTTTTCTGATTACATAACCAAACCGAAGTCTACGTTTTGCTTTAACTATTATATTATTATAATATCTGATTTTTTTTTCGATTTTGACCACACATAAGTCAAATCAATAAGGATTATAATGAACTCATGTTCAAATTAAATCATTTTAAAATAATAAGTTCGTAGTTGCCAGAGTTATCATAAGCCACTTAAATTTGAATATCTATTTTTAACTTGAAAGATGGATCAATTAGAGTACCTTGATCGCTGCATAGAAGTAGGCACAACCCGATAGAAATATCGTGGTCAGGCGGTGGCGTTGCGGTAGCCGAAGTGCTATAACGACGGGGTGTGTGTCTAGTTGGCGTATATGAGAGAAGAAAAATAATCCTTCTTGGATAAAGGCCATTTTTTTTACCTCAAAGTGAATGATACGCACATGTATATAGTGTGTGTGTATATATATATATATATATATGTCTTCTTAATATACGGTTTTTTTTATTTTTATTAAAGGACACTTATGGTGCTTAGTATGTATTAAAAGTGATTCATTATATGTCATAATTGTCATAATAATTGTCATAAAAAATGGGGAGGTTAAAGATAGCTATGAGTCTAGCGGTTACCAAATTCTTGTAGATTAAAAAGAAAGAATGAATTGCAATGAATTAAAGAATATAGTCTAACTTAAATACAAATAAATTTTGAAAGAAAGAAAAAAAAAATCTTATCATAAAAGAAATAATAAGTCTATATTTTTTTTAAACAATCATCTCGAATACAAGGACTCGAAATGCAAATAGAAAATTCAAGGACTAAAGTTGTATAACCGGTAAAAGTGATGGTGACGTATGTCACACTAAGGTTCAAGTTTGATGGTAGAATAATTTAGTCTGTCGGATGTTAAAGAAAAATGGATTTAATTGAAGTAGGAAAAATTTAGTGTAAAAGTTTTATCGAAGATAGTCGTTTGATTTATGAAAAATCCATTTTATTAAGCGAGGAAAATAGTTTATTGACAATTTTAGTTTGGCGTTGATGAATATTTTGACTCGTGATATGATTTCAAGAGAAAAGGTTTTGGGATTATAAAGAAGTAGGTTATTTGATTTTGCTCACAAGTCCTGTTTGCAAAAGAAAATTTATTTTAAACACTTTTACCATTTAGAATCTTGTTTGTCATATAGAATCGACGCACAAGTTTGTTAGTGGTTTGAAAGTTTAAAGTGAGGATTTTATAGAAGAATAGGCATCCTCTTAGGAATAGTAGGAAGAATTTTGTTCAAAATTTGGAAAAAAGATTATGCGCGAGGAGAAAAGGGTTTTGCGATGTTTGAATTTTGCTGATAAAATATGATTGTAAACTATGATAACGATGGTAAAAAGAAAATTTCACATCCGAACAATTTCTTGAAAGCATTACATAAGGAAATTCACAATTTTTTTTTAAGAAAAGAAAATCAATCTTCTTTAGTGTGGTGAGTGGGTCTTCCAGCATCGTAGATTACCATGGCAAGTCTTGGGCATTGGTTGCGCCCATGGGTTGGGTCGTTGCACTTAGAGCATATCCATCCATTAGCTTTAGTGAATAAGGTAGTGCTAGTAGGTTTTTCGGGTTGTGGTTTAGTGGTGTGGCGACAGGTTCTGGCTAAATGACCATATGCACCACAGTTGGCGCATATGTGGCATGGTGTGTGAGTGGGATGGTGGAATTTACAACCCTTCCATAACGGATGGGTTCCACGGTATTGATTTTTGTTGGGGATCGGAGTCTCAGGGGTTGTTGAAGTGTGGTTTTATTTGAGGTTTTTGCGTTTCCGGTTATCCTTTTTCGTTTGTTTGGTAGGGGTATGGGTAGATGGTTTAGTATCTACATGGTTTGTGTTTTCCTGGGTGGTGTCGCTAGAGTTTGGAGTTGGGTTTGTTGGTGTCTCTAGGTTAGGGAGAATCTTGATCAGTTTTTTTTTTTTTTTGGGCAATAAGACTCGCCAGTTGGTTGAGATCGATGCTGTTGAGACGGGAAGACATGTTCGAGAATCATACATAAGAAAATTTGCATAAGCGTTTTTTTTAAGCAAGGTGACTTTTGAATTTAGAAAATAAGTTACTAGAATTTTGTTTAACAATGAAAAGCTTGCGGGTAAGATTAGATCAATGGGATTAATGCAAATTTAGATAAACAAAATACGTAAGCTCAAGTTGTTCTCATAGATTTAATATGCAAGTTCTAGTTACACGCATAGGACGCAAGTTTCATATTGTTAAAATAGTATAACACGTATGTATAAGCAAGTATAGAGCACATAGTTAATCATAAGGAAGTTTCGATTCGTGTTAGTTTTGCGATTATTAGTATTGTTTGGAGATCGCGAGAGTAGATTGTAAATGCGAGTCTTGAGATTGTATGCGAGCGAAATAAATCGAATATATAACGAAAATATAGCATGAAAACAACAATGAAAGTAATATTAACATAAAATGAGAGACTTGTTTTAAATAAGCAATTGGAGTGTTCCAGTATGGAACTAAGACTAACCAAAGTCATTCGAATTTACCTTTGAGTTTGGAAACATGCTTTGGCCTAATAGGTGGAAATACTCTCGCCGAAGCTTTCGGTTAATGGTATTCACCCTTCCAGTTACTACATGTTCCTTGTCATTAGTAAATTTGAGACTCTGGCGAGATAAAAAATAATAATAATCAAGGATTGAAACTAATCGCTAAGTTGCGGATTTCACTCCTATCTTAACGAGGTCGTTTCTTGAGTGTGGTTTGTACACTTTGCCCAACGTGGTAAGAAAATTAATTCTAACCTTCAATTGGTAAGTGTCCACTAGAATGAGAATTGTGAAATTTCCACCAAGGTGAGGATATCACTCCTATCTTGGTGTAGTTTAAAAAAAACACAAGGAATTTACGCGGATTGAAAGTTATCACCAAAGTGAGGGTTTCACGCCTATTTCGGTGATTTTCTTTCGTTTGTGTTATACGAGCATCTTCGAGTGTAGAGTAATCCACAAATAGGAAGGTAAATTTTAAGGACCAAGCAAGATAGGGAGAACAAGTATTTTAAGCATGATAAAAGGAATGGTCAAAAAGGTACCTAACTATAGTCTAGGTCAAACATGGCAATTTTTCCTAATTCCCTATAGTCATGGCTCTGATACCAATCTGTCACACCCCAACCGATGGCGGAATACATCGGGGCGAGACTTGGGATAGATTGTTCAAAGACTTCATGACACTAGAATTCGTGATAATATAATTTAAAGATAAAATTTCATTCATAGCATAATCATTGTCTAAAAAGATAACATAATACAAATTGTTTCACGAAAAGAAAAATAGAACATCAAAATATAGAACTTAAACTAGCGTGAGTTTCTAGTCCAATCCTAAGTAGATTTCTTGATAAACCTGCATTAAACATTTCCTGCAACATGTATAAAATATCCGTCAACACATAAAGCATTGGTGAGCATACTAGTTTGAGTCTAAGTACATAGTATAGAAAAGTCTACTCGAATCATCATGTTATAGGCATATGCACGTAGAACCATACAAACGGCAACAACACTCGATAACACAAAAGACTTCATCTTATCATGACCCATAAAGGGGGCGGCGTGTCAACCTATAGCGCTATACATGTAAGGTGGGTTGTTAACTAATCGTACATTTGTATGTAAGACTTTGAATTCTAGCATGGCATAGCATAATAGCATTTAGATTGAGCATAATAGTTTTTAAGAGTATGAAATCCTTTAAATTTTGATAGTGATACATGTTGAGCCCCAAAAGTGTTAAAGAGTAAAAAGGGGACAAGTATGAACTCACCTTTGGGTGCGTTTGATAGAGTTCCAAAAAGGTAAGTCTTGGTAGGTTTAGCTTTAGCCTTGGTTATCTAGAATTAAAGAATAAAGGGTCTTAGTTTCGGGTTTAGATTATAGATTCACGAGAGTCATGCAAGCCTTTTAGGCAAACCAAAACACAAACCACCATGAAGGTGATTCGGATGGTCATAAGAGTCAAGCAAGCCTTTTAGGCGAACCAAAACACAAACCACCATAGAGGTGATTCGGATGGTTATGAGAGTCAAGCATTGGTAAGGTAGGGATGTATCCACAAACCTTTCCGAATTATTAAATTAGTAGGGTTTATATAATTTAGTATTTATATAATATAACTTAAGAAGTAGGGTATGGTGACTTAGTTTGGATGAGCCTTGGCCTTCCTTTTGTCAACCATGAACCATAACACAAGTCCCTCCATCATTGAGTTGTTGGTGAACTTGGTTGGTATTATTAACAACCTAGTGCATAAAAGATAATAGAAGATGACCACATTTGAGGCCTCAAATTGGTGCCCTACTCATGTTTATTTGCCATGGCAAATAGGAGAGAGGTCCTAGAGGTTTCCTCAAAGGGTTTGAAGAAGAGGAGAGTGAAGAAAGTAGAAGAGAGGTTGAAGGTGAAGTGAGAAACTCACTTATTCTTGAGAGAATTCTTGAGAGATTAGAGAGGATTTAGAAATGAGCAAGTGTTAGAATGGGTAGGAGTGGTGTATTTATAGGTGAGTTAAGTGGTAGATTGTTCAAAGACTTCATGACACTAGATTTTGTGACAATATAGTTTAAAGATAGAATTTCATTTATTGTCTAAAAATAGAAATACAAGTAGTTCAAATAACAAAAAAAATACAACAACAAGAATATGATAACTTGAACTAGAGTGAGTTTCTATGTCCAATCCTAAGTAGTTTTCTTGAATGTCCTGCAATAAATATTTCCTGCAACATGTATAAAATATCCGTCAACACATAAAGCATTGGTGAGCATACTAGTTTTGACATACATACATAGTATAATAAAGTTTTGCTTATAGGCATATGCAAGAGAACCATACAAACGGCGACTAGCCACGAAGAATTTTGCTTAACATGACCCATGTAGGGGGCGGATAGCCAATCCTATAGCGCTATACATGCAAGGTGGGTTGTCAACTATATGAACATTTGTATGTTAGAGTAAATAATTCTACATAGCATAGCGTACAAGCATATAATAGACTTTAGATTGCGCATGATAGAATTTAGAATATGATAGACTTTAGACTAAGCATAATAGATTGTAGAGTTTAAAATCATTTGAGTTTTGTTAGTGATACATGTTGAGCCCCAAAGAATAAAGGATAAAAGGGGGACAAGTATGAACTCACTTTTGGGTGCGTTTTAGCAAGGTTCCAAAAGAATGAGTCTTGGGGGATTTGTTCCTTAGCCATGGTTAACTATAATTAGAAAAATAAAGAGTCTTAGGTTCGAGTTTAGATTATAGATTCAAGAGAGTCAAGCAAGCCTTTTAGGCAAACCAAGCACAAATTGCCTTTAGGGCAATCCGGATGGTCATGAGATTAAGTTAGACCAAGCACAAAATCATCATAGATGATTCGGATGGTATAAGGTTAGGATTGTGAATCCATTTGATAGGTTCATGTCATAACCACTTCGTTTATGGAATAAACGTGGGTTTTGGACACGGGATTTTCCCTTACTAGTGTGGATAAATCCGTAGCACAAGAAGGGTCAAGAGAGTTGGTAAGGTAGGGTGTAACCACAAACCTTCCAAAGATTAATAATAGGATAATAAGATAGAAGATTGAAAGTAAGTTTATAATAATACATAGTATAACCAATACCATAGCACAAATCCATCTAACATTAGATTGTTAGTAGACTTGGTTGGTTCCTTCACAACAAACATCCTTAGGACATAAAAAAAAAAAAAAACAATTCAGAAAAATAAACCCATTTGGGACCTCTTTTAGGTGCTCTACCCTTATCACACTTATGTGGATAAACATGGGGAAGATCCTAGAGGTTTCTCCAAGGAGTTTTGGATAGAAAAGAGAAGGAAAATTAGAAGAATAGAGCAAGTTTGAGCTTAGAACTTACTGATTATGTTTTCAGAAAGTTTGCTCAATAAACTTGAAGATTAGAGAGAGTTTTAGGGAGAAATGAGATGAACAAGAGGTTAAGGAGTGGGGAGGGGTTGTATTTATAGGTGGGTTAAGGTGGTTGGGTATTAAATGGATTAAATGGGGTGGTTAGGAAGGTATTAGGTGGGGGTTAAGTTTAGTTGTTATAATTGTTGTTATGCTGTTGAGCCTCAAAAGAAAGGAAAAAAAACGAACTGTAACCTTGAATTTATGTTGTACTAGAACTTGCTTTGACCAAATTAGTTGTCATAATATCTAAATTTGAAACATAAAACAAATACGTGTCTTTCAACCGATAATATAATATTACGGCATTCGGTTTTCGAAGTTATTATAATAGAAGCGAACATGTTTAAAAATAAAGAAAAAGTATTTAATTAGTAACCCAAAAAGAAACTCCAAAGTTTTATGAACCTTCTAATTACAAATAAGATGATCAGGTCTTTTTGATGTCATGTTGCTAAGTCAAGATGCTTATCCTTTTTTTTTTTTTTTATCAAAAAGTGTTATTTTTATAACCATTAGTACTAAAATATATATGTTCTAAAAAAAATCAATAAATATGTATTAAGATTTTGACTAAATGAGTTTCTTGTTATAATGCCTAAATTGAATACGGTAAATTATAATGACGACTCGTCATGAATTGGTGGGAGTAACATAAAAGAAACGAATGAAAACGAACTTGGAATTAAATATAGAATTTAAAACACATGTAAAAGTAAAAAAATCATGCGATGTTACAGTCTCCCCTACTTTAGGAAATTTCGTCTCGAAATTTAGTTAAGAGTCAACCTTTTGAAAAATGGTAAGTGGTTTGATATGGGTTTAATAAGAACAAAAACTTGTTGGTTTATTATGTTTAAGCCAAATACTGTATCTAGTCACCGTACGATAATTATGCCGGTAAAAGAAGTACTTTTAAAAAAGTTTAACCCAAGGCTATACGTAGAAATTTGAAAGTTTAACCGACTAAAGCATTTTTGTAAGGTGGTGGATGGTAGATAAAATTCGCAAGTTTAACCAACTAAAGCATTTTTAGTGGTTTGTGAAAGAAAAAGGGTACGTATAGGTAGGTTCGAGTATGGAGTTAGTGCAGCTAGTTTTTGGGGAAAGTTAAGTAAATATACAGTATAGCATATAAGAAGTAGTAGATATTTTTTGCTTGTAAAAAAATGTCCTTGGGTAATTGGGTGGAATAGTAAAGATGTGAGTATAATGAGTGACTAGATGTGGTAATGAACAGTATTTAGTAATAGATATTCGGTTTGCACAAGGTTGGAAATTTTACCATATTTTTTTAGAAGGCGACTATAATAAAAGAGAAATTGGACTAGTTGTAACAGATTTTTTTTTTTATGAAATAAATAATAGTTATCTAGTTTTGGAAATCCAGTATATAATTAGTCAAGAAAATATCTAAAAGTGGGAGGCGAATCTTGTTTCACATGTATAAATGCTTTTAGAGATTAAGGCCAGAGCTCACGGGATTTGGAAATAGATTCTTGATCATGGAAGGATTGCTGATTAAGCAAGGAAAGCACGAGGAAGGAACGAAGTTCGACGAAGATTGCAAGTATAGATTATTCATAGCAAGGATGATGTCGCATGGTGGAAAGTGTGGTTTAAAACAAGGTTATGATATGCATAAAAGACAAATGATGCAAGCGTAATTAGACTAGTAAACTATAACATAAATGGTATCGCAAAAGATAAATAACGTAGTGTTGGTCAAAATTTTAACTCGACACCCAAAACTTCTCATGACACGGATAACTCTACTTTTGGTAGTATGACAGGACATTTATGTATAGGATGTACCGGCGGCGTATCCACCATGCCGTTATCATACCTCATCCGTGTTGTTATTCAAGTCATGATAGGTTTACACACACTGGGACTTGTTATGTTTTCCATGCGCCTAATTTTTGTAATTACGTGTGCACCCGTAATTAGTCCAATTGTCGCATGGTCCACATAATTTGTCTTAGTTATGTGTGGGTAGCTAGTAGGCACAAAATATTTATACACAAAGGAAAAGACATTAAACTAAAGCATTAAACAGTTTTGATGTTGTAAACATAGCAAGCAACGTGACATATAAACACATAATGTGAATAAGGCATTAAGCAAGTTTTTGATGTTGTTAACCGTACGTTTTTTTTTGTGTGGATGTATGGTTTCATGACATAACGGTGCAGTCTTGTGCATATGTGGTTACGTTCAGATGTATAAAATCAAACATGAGCATAGACAATTGGATTCTTAAACGTTCACGCATGAAATGTTTTGACTGTGGGCAACATAGAATTTGGGTTTATTACAAATTGAGTTCATGGGTTTGCGAGCAATTTAGCTTTTTAAGATTAAGGGTCAAGTTTGATGGTAGGAAAATTTAGTCCGTTGGATGTAAAAAAAAAACAGATTTAATTGAAGTGGAGAAAATTTAGTGTAAAAGTCTTACCGAAGATGGACGTTTGATTTATGAAAAATTCATTTTATTAAGCGAGGAAAATAATTTATTGACAATTTTAGTTTGGTGTTGATGACTATTTTGACTTGTGATACGATTTCGAGAGAAAATGTCTTGGGATTTTAAAGAAGTGGGTTATTTGATTTAGCGTGTCTTTGCTCACAAGTCTTGTTTACAAAAAAAAAATTTTAAACACTTTTACCATTTAGAATCTTGTTTGTCATACATACTCGACACACACATTTGTTAGTGGTTTGAAAGTGAGGATTTTACAGAAGAATAGGCATCCTTTTAGAAATAGCAGGAAGAATTTTGTTCAAAAATTTTGAAAAAGATTATGCGCAAGGAGGAAAGGGTTCTGCAATGTTTGAATTTTGCCGATAAATTATGATTGTAAACTAGGATAATGATGGTATTTCATAAAAAGAAAGTTTCACATCCGAACAATATTTTTTGAAAACGTTACATAAGGATATTCTAATTTAATTTTTTTAAAGAAAAGAAAGGTCAATCTTCTTTAGTGTGATGAGTAGGTCTTCCAGCATCATAGATCACCATGGCAAGTCTTGGACACTGGTTGCGTCCATGGGTCGGATCGTTGCACTCGGAGCATATCCATCCATTGGCTTTAGTGAATGAGGTAGTACTAGTAGGTTTTTCGGGTCGTAGTTTAGTGGTGTGGCGATAGGTTTTGGCTAAATGACCATATGCACCACAATTGGCGCATATGCGGCATGGTGTGTGAGTGAGATGGTGGAATTTACAATTGTTGCATAGTGGATAGGTTCCACGGTACTGCTTTTTTTGTTGGGGATTGGAGTCTCAGGGGTTGTCTAAGTGTGGTATCGTTTGAGGTTTTTGCGTTTTCGGTTATCCTTTCTCGTTTGTTTGGTAGGGTTATGGGTAGATGGTTTAGTATCTATATGGTTTGTGTTGTCTTGGATGGTATCGCCGGAGTTCGGGATTGGGTTTGTTGGTGTCTTTAGGTTAGGGAGAATCTTGACTAATTCATGAGCAATAAGACTTGCTAGTTGGTTGAGATCGATGTTATCGAGACGGGAAGGCATCTACGAGAATCATACCTAGGAAAATTTGCATAAGCGTTTTTAAACAAGGTGACTTTTGAATTTAGAAATAAGTTACTAGAATTTTGGTTAACAATGAAAAGCTTGTGGGTAAAATTAGATCGGTGAAATTGATGCAAATTTAGATAAACAAAATACATAAGCTCAAGTTGTTCTCATAGATTTAGTATGCAAGTTCAAGTTACAGGTATAGAACACAAGTTTCACATTGATCAAATAGCGTAACACGTATGTATGAGCAAATATAGTGCACTCAGTTAAGTAAAGGAGTTTTGATTTATGTTGGTTGCGATTATTTGTATTGTTTGGAGATCGCGAGAGTAGATTGTAAATGCGAGTCTTGAGATTGTATGTGAGAGAAATAAATCGAATATATAATGAAAACATAGCATGAAAACATAATTGAAAGTAGTATTAGCATAAAAAGAAAGGCTTGTATAAAAAAATAATTGGAGTGTTCCGGAGCGGAACTAGGACTAACCAAAGTGATTCGAATTTACCATTGAGTTTGGAAACATGCTTTGGCCTAATAGGTGGAAATACTCTCGCCGAAATTTTCGGTTAACGGTATTCACCCTTCCAGTTACTACATGTTCCTTCTCGTTAGTAAATTTGAGACTTTGGCGAGAATGAAAATCAAGGATTGAAACTTGTCGCTAAAGTTGCGGATTTCACTCCTATCTTAGCGATGTCGTTTCTTGAGTGTGGTTTTTGCACTTGTCCAACGAGGTAGGAAAATTAATTCCAACCCTCAATTGGTAAGTGTCCACTAGAATGAGAATTGTGAAATTTCCACCAATGTGAGGATATCACTCCTATCTTGGTGTAGTTTCAAAAATACAAAGAATTTACGCGGATTGAAAGTTATCACCAAAGTGAGGGTTTCACGCCTATTTTGGTGATTTCCTTTCGTTTGTGTTATACGAGCGTCTTCGAGTGTAGAGTAATCCTCAAATAGGAAGGTAAATTTTAAGGACCAAGAGAATGGAGTAGAAGCAAGATAGGGAGAACAAGTATATTAAGCATGATAAAAGGAATGGTCAAAAAGGTACTTAACTATAGTCTAGGTCAAACATGGCAATTTTCCTAATTCCCTATAGTCATGGCTCTGATACCAATCTGTCACACCCCAACCGATGGCGGAATACATCGGGGCGAGACTTAGTGGTAGATTGTTCAAAGACTTCATGACACTAGATTTTGTGACAATATAGTTTAAAGATAGAATTTCATTTATTGTCTAAAAATAGAAATACAAGTAGTTCAAATAACAAAAAAAATACAACAACAAGAATATGATAACTTGAACTAGAGTGAGTTTCTATGTCCAATCCTAAGTAGTTTTCTTGAATGTCCTGCAATAAATATTTCCTGCAACATGTATAAAATATCCGTCAACACATAAAGCATTGGTGAGCATACTAGTTTTGACATACATACATAGTATAATAAAGTTTTGCTTATAGGCATATGCAAGAGAACCATACAAACGGCGACTAGCCACGAAGAATTTTGCTTAACATGACCCATGTAGGGGGCGGATAGCCAATCCTATAGCGCTATACATGCAAGGTGGGTTGTCAACTATATGAACATTTGTATGTTAGAGTAAATAATTCTACATAGCATAGCGTACAAGCATATAATAGACTTTAGATTGCGCATGATAGAATTTAGAATATGATAGACTTTAGACTAAGCATAATAGATTGTAGAGTTTAAAATCATTTGAGTTTTGTTAGTGATACATGTTGAGCCCCAAAGAATAAAGGATAAAAGGGGGACAAGTATGAACTCACTTTTGGGTGCGTTTTAGCAAGGTTCCAAAAGAATGAGTCTTGGGGGATTTGTTCCTTAGCCATGGTTAACTATAATTAGAAAAATAAAGAGTCTTAGGTTCGAGTTTAGATTATAGATTCAAGAGAGTCAAGCAAGCCTTTTAGGCAAACCAAGCACAAATTGCCTTTAGGGCAATCCGGATGGTCATGAGATTAAGTTAGACCAAGCACAAAATCATCATAGATGATTCGGATGGTATAAGGTTAGGATTGTGAATCCATTTGATAGGTTCATGTCATAACCACTTCGTTTATGGAATAAACGTGGGTTTTGGACACGGGATTTTCCCTTACTAGTGTGGATAAATCCGTAGCACAAGAAGGGTCAAGAGAGTTGGTAAGGTAGGGTGTAACCACAAACCTTCCAAAGATTAATAATAGGATAATAAGATAGAAGATTGAAAGTAAGTTTATAATAATACATAGTATAACCAATACCATAGCACAAATCCATCTAACATTAGATTGTTAGTAGACTTGGTTGGTTCCTTCACAACAAACATCCTTAGGACATAAAAAAAAAAAACAATTCAGAAAAATAAACCCATTTGGGACCTCTTTTAGGTGCTCTACCCTTATCACACTTATGTGGATAAACATGGGGAAGATCCTAGAGGTTTCTCCAAGGAGTTTTGGATAGAAAAGAGAAGGAAAATTAGAAGAATAGAGCAAGTTTGAGCTTAGAACTTACTGATTATGTTTTCAGAAAGTTTGCTCAATAAACTTGAAGATTAGAGAGAGTTTTAGGGAGAAATGAGATGAACAAGAGGTTAAGGAGTGGGGAGGGGTTGTATTTATAGGTGGGTTAAGGTGGTTGGGTATTAAATGGATTAAATGGGGTGGTTAGGAAGGTATTAGGTGGGGGTTAAGTTTAGTTGTTATAATTGTTGTTATGCTGTTGAGCCTCAAAAGAAAGGAAAAAAAAACGAACTGTAACCTTGAATTTATGTTGTACTAGAACTTGCTTTGACCAAATTAGTTGTCATAATATCTAAATTTGAAACATAAAACAAATACGTGTCTTTCAACCGATAATATAATATTACGGCATTCGGTTTTCGAAGTTATTATAATAGAAGCGAACATGTTTAAAAATAAAGAAAAAGTATTTAATTAGTAACCCAAAAAGAAACTCCAAAGTTTTATGAACCTTCTAATTACAAATAAGATGATCAGGTCTTTTTGATGTCATGTTGCTAAGTCAAGATGCTTATCCTTTTTTTTTTTTTTTTATCAAAAAGTGTTATTTTTATAACCATTAGTACTAAAATATATATGTTCTAAAAAAAATCAATAAATATGTATTAAGATTTTGACTAAATGAGTTTCTTGTTATAATGCCTAAATTGAATACGGTAAATTATAATGACGACTCGTCATGAATTGGTGGGAGTAACATAAAAGAAACGAATGAAAACGAACTTGGAATTAAATATAGAATTTAAAACACATGTAAAAGTAAAAAAATCATGCGATGTTACAGTCTCCCCTACTTTAGGAAATTTCGTCTCGAAATTTAGTTAAGAGTCAACCTTTTGAAAAATGGTAAGTGGTTTGATATGGGTTTAATAAGAACAAAAACTTGTTGGTTTATTATGTTTAAGCCAAATACTGTATCTAGTCACCGTACGATAATTATGCCGGTAAAAGAAGTACTTTTAAAAAAGTTTAACCCAAGGCTATACGTAGAAATTTGAAAGTTTAACCGACTAAAGCATTTTTGTAAGGTGGTGGATGGTAGATAAAATTCGCAAGTTTAACCAACTAAAGCATTTTTAGTGGTTTGTGAAAGAAAAAGGGTACGTATAGGTAGGTTCGAGTATGGAGTTAGTGCAGCTAGTTTTTGGGGAAAGTTAAGTAAATATACAGTATAGCATATAAGAAGTAGTAGATATTTTTTGCTTGTAAAAAAATGTCCTTGGGTAATTGGGTGGAATAGTAAAGATGTGAGTATAATGAGTGACTAGATGTGGTAATGAACAGTATTTAGTAATAGATATTCGGTTTGCACAAGGTTGGAAATTTTACCATATTTTTTTAGAAGGCGACTATAATAAAAGAGAAATTGGACTAGTTGTAACAGATTTTTTTTTTTTATGAAATAAATAATAGTTATCTAGTTTTGGAAATCCAGTATATAATTAGTCAAGAAAATATCTAAAAGTGGGAGGCGAATCTTGTTTCACATGTATAAATGCTTTTAGAGATTAAGGCCAGAGCTCACGGGATTTGGAAATAGATTCTTGATCATGGAAGGATTGCTGATTAAGCAAGGAAAGCACGAGGAAGGAACGAAGTTCGACGAAGATTGCAAGTATAGATTATTCATAGCAAGGATGATGTCGCATGGTGGAAAGTGTGGTTTAAAACAAGGTTATGATATGCATAAAAGACAAATGATGCAAGCGTAATTAGACTAGTAAACTATAACATAAATGGTATCGCAAAAGATAAATAACGTAGTGTTGGTCAAAATTTTAACTCGACACCCAAAACTTCTCATGACACGGATAACTCTACTTTTGGTAGTATGACAGGACATTTATGTATAGGATGTACCGGCGGCGTATCCACCATGCCGTTATCATACCTCATCCGTGTTGTTATTCAAGTCATGATAGGTTTACACACACTGGGACTTGTTATGTTTTCCATGCGCCTAATTTTTGTAATTACGTGTGCACCCGTAATTAGTCCAATTGTCGCATGGTCCACATAATTTGTCTTAGTTATGTGTGGGTAGCTAGTAGGCACAAAATATTTATACACAAAGGAAAAGACATTAAACTAAAGCATTAAACAGTTTTGATGTTGTAAACATAGCAAGCAACGTGACATATAAACACATAATGTGAATAAGGCATTAAGCAAGTTTTTGATGTTGTTAACCGTACGTTTTTTTTTGTGTGGATGTATGGTTTCATGACATAACGGTGCAGTCTTGTGCATATGTGGTTACGTTCAGATGTATAAAATCAAACATGAGCATAGACAATTGGATTCTTAAACGTTCACGCATGAAATGTTTTGACTGTGGGCAACATAGAATTTGGGTTTATTACAAATTGAGTTCATGGGTTTGCGAGCAATTTAGCTTTTTAAGATTAAGGGTCAAGTTTGATGGTAGGAAAATTTAGTCCGTTGGATGTAAAAAAAAAACAGATTTAATTGAAGTGGAGAAAATTTAGTGTAAAAGTCTTACCGAAGATGGACGTTTGATTTATGAAAAATTCATTTTATTAAGCGAGGAAAATAATTTATTGACAATTTTAGTTTGGTGTTGATGACTATTTTGACTTGTGATACGATTTCGAGAGAAAATGTCTTGGGATTTTAAAGAAGTGGGTTATTTGATTTAGCGTGTCTTTGCTCACAAGTCTTGTTTACAAAAAAAAAAATTTAAACACTTTTACCATTTAGAATCTTGTTTGTCATACATACTCGACACACACATTTGTTAGTGGTTTGAAAGTGAGGATTTTACAGAAGAATAGGCATCCTTTTAGAAATAGCAGGAAGAATTTTGTTCAAAAATTTTGAAAAAGATTATGCGCAAGGAGGAAAGGGTTCTGCAATGTTTGAATTTTGCCGATAAATTATGATTGTAAACTAGGATAATGATGGTATTTCATAAAAAGAAAGTTTCACATCCGAACAATATTTTTTGAAAACGTTACATAAGGATATTCTAATTTAATTTTTTTTAAAGAAAAGAAAGGTCAATCTTCTTTAGTGTGATGAGTAGGTCTTCCAGCATCATAGATCACCATGGCAAGTCTTGGACACTGGTTGCGTCCATGGGTCGGATCGTTGCACTCGGAGCATATCCATCCATTGGCTTTAGTGAATGAGGTAGTACTAGTAGGTTTTTCGGGTCGTAGTTTAGTGGTGTGGCGATAGGTTTTGGCTAAATGACCATATGCACCACAATTGGCGCATATGCGGCATGGTGTGTGAGTGAGATGGTGGAATTTACAATTGTTGCATAGTGGATAGGTTCCACGGTACTGCTTTTTTTGTTGGGGATTGGAGTCTCAGGGGTTGTCTAAGTGTGGTATCGTTTGAGGTTTTTGCGTTTTCGGTTATCCTTTCTCGTTTGTTTGGTAGGGTTATGGGTAGATGGTTTAGTATCTATATGGTTTGTGTTGTCTTGGATGGTATCGCCGGAGTTCGGGATTGGGTTTGTTGGTGTCTTTAGGTTAGGGAGAATCTTGACTAATTCATGAGCAATAAGACTTGCTAGTTGGTTGAGATCGATGTTATCGAGACGGGAAGGCATCTACGAGAATCATACCTAGGAAAATTTGCATAAGCGTTTTTAAACAAGGTGACTTTTGAATTTAGAAATAAGTTACTAGAATTTTGGTTAACAATGAAAAGCTTGTGGGTAAAATTAGATCGGTGAAATTGATGCAAATTTAGATAAACAAAATACATAAGCTCAAGTTGTTCTCATAGATTTAGTATGCAAGTTCAAGTTACAGGTATAGAACACAAGTTTCACATTGATCAAATAGCGTAACACGTATGTATGAGCAAATATAGTGCACTCAGTTAAGTAAAGGAGTTTTGATTTATGTTGGTTGCGATTATTTGTATTGTTTGGAGATCGCGAGAGTAGATTGTAAATGCGAGTCTTGAGATTGTATGTGAGAGAAATAAATCGAATATATAATGAAAACATAGCATGAAAACATAATTGAAAGTAGTATTAGCATAAAAAGAAAGGCTTGTATAAAAAAATAATTGGAGTGTTCCGGAGCGGAACTAGGACTAACCAAAGTGATTCGAATTTACCATTGAGTTTGGAAACATGCTTTGGCCTAATAGGTGGAAATACTCTCGCCGAAATTTTCGGTTAACGGTATTCACCCTTCCAGTTACTACATGTTCCTTCTCGTTAGTAAATTTGAGACTTTGGCGAGAATGAAAATCAAGGATTGAAACTTGTCGCTAAAGTTGCGGATTTCACTCCTATCTTAGCGATGTCGTTTCTTGAGTGTGGTTTTTGCACTTGTCCAACGAGGTAGGAAAATTAATTCCAACCCTCAATTGGTAAGTGTCCACTAGAATGAGAATTGTGAAATTTCCACCAATGTGAGGATATCACTCCTATCTTGGTGTAGTTTCAAAAATACAAAGAATTTACGCGGATTGAAAGTTATCACCAAAGTGAGGGTTTCACGCCTATTTTGGTGATTTCCTTTCGTTTGTGTTATACGAGCGTCTTCGAGTGTAGAGTAATCCTCAAATAGGAAGGTAAATTTTAAGGACCAAGAGAATGGAGTAGAAGCAAGATAGGGAGAACAAGTATATTAAGCATGATAAAAGGAATGGTCAAAAAGGTACTTAACTATAGTCTAGGTCAAACATGGCAATTTTCCTAATTCCCTATAGTCATGGCTCTGATACCAATCTGTCACACCCCAACCGATGGCGGAATACATCGGGGCGAGACTTAGTGGTAGATTGTTCAAAGACTTCATGACACTAGATTTTGTGACAATATAGTTTAAAGATAGAATTTCATTTATTGTCTAAAAATAGAAATACAAGTAGTTCAAATAACAAAAAAAATACAACAACAAGAATATGATAACTTGAACTAGAGTGAGTTTCTATGTCCAATCCTAAGTAGTTTTCTTGAATGTCCTGCAATAAATATTTCCTGCAACATGTATAAAATATCCGTCAACACATAAAGCATTGGTGAGCATACTAGTTTTGACATACATACATAGTATAATAAAGTTTTGCTTATAGGCATATGCAAGAGAACCATACAAACGGCGACTAGCCACGAAGAATTTTGCTTAACATGACCCATGTAGGGGGCGGATAGCCAATCCTATAGCGCTATACATGCAAGGTGGGTTGTCAACTATATGAACATTTGTATGTTAGAGTAAATAATTCTACATAGCATAGCGTACAAGCATATAATAGACTTTAGATTGCGCATGATAGAATTTAGAATATGATAGACTTTAGACTAAGCATAATAGATTGTAGAGTTTAAAATCATTTGAGTTTTGTTAGTGATACATGTTGAGCCCCAAAGAATAAAGGATAAAAGGGGGACAAGTATGAACTCACTTTTGGGTGCGTTTTAGCAAGGTTCCAAAAGAATGAGTCTTGGGGGATTTGTTCCTTAGCCATGGTTAACTATAATTAGAAAAATAAAGAGTCTTAGGTTCGAGTTTAGATTATAGATTCAAGAGAGTCAAGCAAGCCTTTTAGGCAAACCAAGCACAAATTGCCTTTAGGGCAATCCGGATGGTCATGAGATTAAGTTAGACCAAGCACAAAATCATCATAGATGATTCGGATGGTATAAGGTTAGGATTGTGAATCCATTTGATAGGTTCATGTCATAACCACTTCGTTTATGGAATAAACGTGGGTTTTGGACACGGGATTTTCCCTTACTAGTGTGGATAAATCCGTAGCACAAGAAGGGTCAAGAGAGTTGGTAAGGTAGGGTGTAACCACAAACCTTCCAAAGATTAATAATAGGATAATAAGATAGAAGATTGAAAGTAAGTTTATAATAATACATAGTATAACCAATACCATAGCACAAATCCATCTAACATTAGATTGTTAGTAGACTTGGTTGGTTCCTTCACAACAAACATCCTTAGGACATAAAAAAAAAAAAACAATTCAGAAAAATAAACCCATTTGGGACCTCTTTTAGGTGCTCTACCCTTATCACACTTATGTGGATAAACATGGGAAGATCCTAGAGGTTTCTCCAAGGAGTTTAGGATAGAAAAGAGAAGGAAAATTAGAAGAATAGAGCAAGTTTGAGCTTAGAACTTACTGATTATGTTTTCAGAAAGTTTGCTCAATAAACTTGAAGATTAGAGAGAGTTTTAGGGAGAAATGAGATGAACAAGAGGTTAAGGAGTGGGGAGGGGTTGTATTTATAGGTGGGTTAAGGTGGTTGGGTATTAAATGGATTAAATGGGGTGGTTAGGAAGGTATTAGGTGGGGGTTAAGTTTAGTTGTTATAATTGTTGTTATGCTGTTGAGCCTCAAAAGAAAGGAAAAAAAAACGAACTGTAACCTTGAATTTATGTTGTACTAGAACTTGCTTTGACCAAATTAGTTGTCATAATATCTAAATTTGAAACATAAAACAAATACGTGTCTTTCAACCGATAATATAATATTACGGCATTCGGTTTTCGAAGTTATTATAATAGAAGCGAACATGTTTAAAAATAAAGAAAAAGTATTTAATTAGTAACCCAAAAAGAAACTCCAAAGTTTTATGAACCTTCTAATTACAAATAAGATGATCAGGTCTTTTTGATGTCATGTTGCTAAGTCAAGATGTTTATCCTTTTTTTTTTTTTTATCAAAAAGTGTTATTTTTATAACCATTAGTACTAAAATATATATGTTCTAAAAAAAATCAATAAATATGTATTAAGATTTTGACTAAATGAGTTTCTTGTTATAATGCCTAAATTGAATACGGTAAATTATAATGACGACTCGTCATGAATTGGTGGGAGTAACATAAAAGAAACGAATGAAAACGAACTTGGAATTAAATATAGAATTTAAAACACATGTAAAAGTAAAAAAATCATGCGATGTTACAGAGGTGATTCGGATGGTTATGAGAGTCAAGCATTGGTAAGGTAGGGATGTATCCACAAACCTTTCCGAATTATTAAATTAGTAGGGTTTATATAATTTAGTATTTATATAATATAACTTAAGAAGTAGGGTATGGTGACTTAGTTTGGATGAGCCTTGGCCTTCCTTTTGTCAACCATGAACCATAACACAAGTCCCTCCATCATTGAGTTGTTGGTGAACTTGGTTGGTATTATTAACAACCTAGTGCATAAAAGATAATAGAAGATGACCACATTTGAGGCCTCAAATTGGTGCCCTACTCATGTTTATTTGCCATGGCAAATAGGAGAGAGGTCCTAGAGGTTTCCTCAAAGGGTTTGAAGTATAGGAGAGTGAAGAAAGTAGAAGAGAGGTTGAAGGTGAAGTGAGAAACTCACTTATTCTTGAGAGAATTCTTGAGAGATTAGAGAGGATTTAGAAATGAGCAAGTGTTAGAATGGGTAGGAGTGGTGTATTTATAGGTGAGTTAAGTTGGTTGGGTATTAAATAGAGTTATTAGGGTGGTTGAGAGGATATTAAATGGGGGTTAAACTTGATAGATTATAACTTGCTGTCTACTACTGTTACAATCGAACAAAAAGAAAAAAAAAGGAACGAACATGTTGTTGACATGTTCGTTGTTGTTGAATACAATATATATGTTTCTTGTGTTGGGATAATAGTCAAATGTCATAATTTACGATTTTTTTTTTTTTACTAAAAGTATTACAATAATAATAAGTATATGTATCTTTAAATATATATATATATATAGGATCTTAACTAAATGAGTTTCTTGCTATAACGCTTAAATTGGTTAGGATAAATTATAATGACGGCCCGTCACGAATTGGTAAGAGTATAAAAGAAGCGAGTAAAGGCGAACTTGAAATTTGTTAAGTATAGAATTTAAAATACAAGAAAAGTAGAAATCACGCGATGTTACAACCAGGATGACCAGTCCATATAATATTTTAAAAAATAAATAAATATTGGAAGATAGGGAATAAACATGATGAGGTAATCGCTCACGTCAAAAATAAATTGTTTTTCTTCGTTTGTCCGTGTCCGGAATGTAGTAGGATTGGCCACTTTCATGTCAATGACAAATAATACAACAAATTCATTTTCTAGACTTTTTTTTATAGATTTATAATTACTTATTTTTATTAATACGTTTTATTATAAACTTGATATTATATGTGGGAATGTTATGCTATAAATTCTAGGAAGCCAGCTGAAGAGAAACACTGGTATAAAAATACTTAAATACGTTTAGAGAATGGAAATATGTTTATTGAAATAAGCATAAACAAACAAATGTTTCTACCGTAATGTTTTAGCCAAATCAAGAGTAATTTAAGAGTGATTTTGTCACAGAATGACCTCTCTCTCTAGGATATGATGGTATTGTGTTGTCCGTCTCTCATTGCTAGGAGATCGTGGAGCAGGGAATTCTCCCCTTTGATTGGCTAGACGTCCCTTTCTTTGTCTCCTGATAACTGGCACGTCCTAGGTGGCGCGCGGGGCCTATAAAATGTTCTTTTGATTCTTCCTACTCTAACATGGGAGTTGTGGGCCCATGCGCGTGCACGTATACATATCTCTTCACGAGCAGAATGCATTACATGCATAAATAAATTCTGGGAGGAATTAAACACGTGATGACGCGCCATTGAAAAAAAAAATGTGCGTTGGCATATCATTGAAAACACACACGCAAACGCGCTGATGCACGTTATAGGGTTGAAACCGAACACATTGCTATATGGGGGTAAACATACCGTCAAAAATCATTTGTACACTTATATGATATATAACTCTGTAAATGCATTATGAGTTTGTTCAACATTATGAAATCAATAAACATGAGTATATTCATTAAAATTAGGGTAGTTCTTAAACACTTTGTGTCTAATTTTTGTATTTAACTGGTGTGTCAAATATGATTAAAAAATGTATTATTTCAACAACAGTTTAGTTTAGTTTACTCATCATCATACTCAGTTTATCCCACCTATAGCAAAGCTAAGGTAGGGTCTGAGTAGGGTAAGATGTAGACAGCCTTACCTCTACCCCTAAGAATAGAGAGGCTGCTTCCACCGAGACCCCCGGCTCGATGTGGTTTGGTATCAAGCCTTGGACATAAGGCACAGAACACTTAGCAATCGGGACATACCCGATCGGTGCATGTACCACTTAGTTTAGTTTACTGTTTAGTAATAAAATGACTTAGAAGGTTTTATGCAATAACATTAACTTGGGTTACTTTTACCAGGTTTGACCCATTTTCATGTTATCTTATTTAAACCATTGGAAATAAAACATAAAATATTTTGATTGAATCCAAGACTTTGAGTTTTGGCTTTGTTAAAATTTGAGCATGTATGATGTATGGGCTAGTTGTCTTTAATTGAATAGATTCATGGAAATATATAATATGAGTCCAGTCCAAATAACATAACATATTTATAAATATACATATCACTTGTATCTATATGGAACCTGCATATAATTACAGTATGTAGTATACTATGGACAACATTAAATCATTAAAGCTTGGAAGAAATCATGGTCAAAGCCCAAGCTTTTGAATCCCAGTCCTAGAAGGACACTGTTGCACATTACCACAATATTATCTTTTAGGATATCTGAGAAACCTGCCAAGATGCATAAAATCATTTAGTTTTCATTTGAGGTAGCAATTTCCTTTAATGGGTCATTTTAGATCATGTGTTTACATCTAACCGGTCAGATGGATCAAAAATATATTTTTCAGATCATGTGTTTAGCAGGATAGGCTTTGCGATTCAAAAGGGGATAGCGGCGCAGCTTGTTGCCCGCTTACCCACCATCTAAATGTAACTTGTTTTATCTTTAAAAAAATATTAATTCAGAATTAGTCAAAAAAAATAAAAAATAAATAAATAAATAAATTTTCGGAATATTTATAAAAACTTCCAAATTTTCAAAAAATAAAAATAAAAGCCTCCATGTCAACCACCACCTCAGGCCGAGAGCCGCCTTTAGGAGATGAATCAAACCGAAAAAACTCGTTAACTATTCTGGAGGTTAATGGTATATTTTCACTCAAAAAAACCAAAATTTATGACAAATGGGAACCATTAACTCTTCGTTGACTGAGAAAATAAACAACTTGTTAGTTTTGACCCGTTATCCGACCAGTTTAGTTTGTACCTCTAGTTTGTGCATTTTCACGAGTTTGGGAGGAGTGATCAGTCAAATCATGGAAAAAAGTTTTGTCTAATGACGAAAATTCTGCACGCAAATCATCTTGTAACTCGCAACAGGCCTCTAAGTTTTGTTCTTCATGTGTAGACACTTGTGATATAACTGCCCAATCGTCTTCATTGTCATCGTTAATGTTATGACATGTGTCATCAATGGTATCCCATGGCATGATCCGACAATAAATGTCACATTCGGTTGACAAGTCATCAACACCTGTAACTGATTTTGTACCAACGGTTGAAGGGGTCGTTGAACTGTTTTCAAATCTTGATTCTTTACTTGCAAGTTTTACATCTGCTGGTTTTCTCTGTTTCAAGTGTTCCTTATGTTTACTTTTCTTTACACGGGCCGGGTTTGAGAGAACACGTTTGTTCTCATGTAAGCTAACACAGTGGTTAGCCTCTGATTCATTTACTGAACTTAAATCAATGTCATCACCGATTTCCGAGTGTCTCTCATTCAAACCCACCAAACAGCTAGTTCTGGAGATACTGCTTCCTGAATAGCTTCCTGTCATGTTCTTTAATGGAAAACTAACAGATTCTGCACGAGATATCGGTAACTTTTTTCTTCTTGCAGGTCTGATGTCTTTTTTATACAAATTTTGATTGCCCGTTCCTGATTTTCGTGTGCTGCATATTGTGGGTTTCATAAATCTTGGAATCTTTGATGATTGGGGCCTTACGCTGATTTCGTCTGCATCTTGTGGGCCTTTTAAAGATGATGATGTTGATAGTAACCCATCCATTTTCTCGTTTGAATATGTTGATGTTTTTGTTAGTGAATCCAATTTCTGATTCAGTTTCTTGATTTCTTTTATGAATCCATAACGGTTGTTTTCGATCTCTTGCATCTCGTGTTGCAGGTCAGTCATTGCTTTTTCCCTCATTACTCTTGTTTCCTGTTTTTCAAATTTCAGTTAGAACTTACAGGGTAAAAAATAGTGTTTTTTTTTTTTTTTTTTTTTTTTTTTTTTTTTTTTTTAATAGAAGTAAAGTCGTAAACATAATTTTGTGGTAAACGAACATGATTAGAATTATAATCTAATAGTGTTAATAAAATGCTTTATGATGTTGTATTCTTTGAAGTAATATGCTTGATTCAGCCCGTTCGACAAGTTTGCTATTAATCACGATTCACGACCAACCTTGACTAATTCATGAATATATATGTAAGTGGAAATATGCATAAACTATCAATGAAGCAATTAGCAGCTTAAAGGTTTGATAAACTCACATTCGGTTCAGTCTTCCCTAAGTGGATGCTTCTCAAGCGTAGTGCAAAATTTAGAGAACATACAGTCTCACATAAATCTTCTTCTTTGGGGCTGACATGAACAAGCATCAGCGTCTTGGAATCCTCTCCTGGAAAAACAAGATCAAGAAACATTTAATGTTCATTTTAAGACAAGATGCCACAATTGTATGGTTTGATTCTTTTTTGGTTCGAAACCAAGAATACGACAGATACATGCCGAATGATAAGGTTGATTCCTAGAATTCCACAACATTTCTCAACGTACTGATCTATTGCTGCCCGGCAACTTTTGACCGAACTCAAAAGTCAAAACCAAGCTTTTGACTCAATTCAAAAGTCAAAATCTATAGAGCATCTAGCTCTACAACTTTCTTGCCCAGGGGCGAAGCTTGGTTCGCCAATCGGGGGGGGGGGGGGGGGGGGGGGCTCAATTTTTTTCGATCGGTAGTGGCAAATCGACAGGGGCGAACTCAACCCGGGCTAAATTTACCTACGAAAATCGCAAATTTCCACTAATGCGCCAAAAAACGCGCGGGGGGGGGGGGGGGGGGGGCTGGCCCTCACAATGCTTCGTCCCTGTTCTTGCCTGCATTAGGACCCTAGTATTTAAAAATCAAGGATTAACTGCACATTGCTAAACTCCTGACTGTGAAGATTTAGGGCTGTGTATTTTTTTGGTATTTGTCTAAACTCTAATTATTCCTCTTGTTTCATAGTTTTCATGAATAAAGATTTCTTGAGCACTTATGTAATTACCTAATGAGTCTTTAAGCACTTGTGTCAGCTTGCTGTTCCTGTAAAACACAAGACCATGTCACTTTGGTGTTCGCTTATTGTCAAAAAGTTTAATACAGTTAGCGTTTGAGAAAGGCACTCGTAAACATACAATTTCGGTAAGAATCTTAATCTGTTCTAGAAAAAGAAACAGTTGAGATGTTTTATCTTTTAGGTATATTAGAAAAGATTTTGACCCATTTTTTAGGTAACTTTATATTTATTTGCCTGACCCGTTAAAGATATAACTAGCATGAATCGAACCGTACATAAATAAACTTGTCTGACGCTACAGATAATGTTAATGTTTATTGAAACTAAGTTTGACTTCGGAAAAAAATGGTCAACATTTGAGCATCTTTATTTACAGTTACCTGTAAGGTATGTGACTATTCTTCCTTTGGAGAGCATTGATGACATCACCAAGGGCCGAAAGAGAAAGATTAATAGCTTTTCCTTCTTCAAATCTTCTTCCCTGTGCTTTTGTTTTCAAAACGCGCTCACTTCCTCCCAAATCAACCATCCAAATTTTATTTGTAACTTTTCGCCTTTCGGTAGCATCAGAACAAGTCATTGACACGCGAATCATGCTGAAAATAATTTAAAAAAAAACATTTATTTTTCCTTTATGTTATCTGCTCAATAAAATATTATATATATATATCAAACAAAAACAGGCAATTACAAGTGACACGCAGGTAAACGGGCCACAAAATTAAGAAAAAGAAGTTACCAATGTGATCTACTAGAAACTTTATTGGAATTTGTCGAAGCAGTTGATCTGAGTTGGCTTCCGAGTCTATAAAGACTAATTGCATGATTAAAGTTGCTGACTTGGATGGCTACAAGATTATCGATCACAATCCCACCATTAGGATCTGTTTGGATGGAAAGACTGCACATATAAAAATTTCCAATTTACATAAATATTAGTCTCTGCAACTGATATGTGAATTTATAAAACTCATACATATTATGTATATTAAACTCACCATGGGGGCATAGGATCAGTTACTTTTCTTGCATGAGGTATGAGTAAATCTTTGAGTTGACCAAGGTAAATTTCAAGCATGCTGAAACTAAAAAGATATGTATGGTTGCTATCTGCTGCTTGCTTGAATAATGCTTCGATTGTTCGGGGCACTACCCCTGGACAATCTGGATTTCCTTCCTATAAGTAGAAGCCGAATATGTTTATCCAAACACTAAAAAACTAGTTACTCTTATTTCAAGTCGGATTAATGAGTACAAAAACTAATTACCATGGTGAAAGTCTTGCCCGTGCCTGTCTGCCCGTATGCTAATATGCAGACATTATATCCATCCAAAGCGGATTTAATAACTGGTTCAATTTCTGAAAATACTTCATCTGACAAATTAAGATTATGATAATTTATCTGTTAGGTTTTTACAGTGTGGATAGAAGGGGGAAATCACAAGAAATTAGAAGTGGCAATTTTGACCCGTCTATATATGAATAGGCTGACTTGGATTATGTTTCGTCCCTAGCGGGTCAAAAGAGTAAAACTTAGCTTAAGGAACCAAATGGTCAAACGGGAGAAAGAACCTGTTTTGACCCGTTTACATATGAATACGCTGATTCGGGTTATGTTTGATTCCAAACAAGCCAAAAGAGTAAAAATGGGAATATGCTGATTTGGGTCAAACAGAAGCTGGTTTTGACCCGTTACCCAACCCACCTGGTTTACCACATCAACAAGATATATGAAGCACCTTGTGTTGAACCAGGGTGTAAAACCATGTCAAAATTGTATAGCTTTCTCTTGTTTTCGGCAAAATTAACCAGAATGCCACTTGAATCTACAGGAACAACGGCCTTTTGATGGCTAAATTTCTCGCCGTTTATTATGGGCCTGATTCGACAAAATACACGAATGTTTCCTGAAATGTCAATAAGGTAGAGAACTATATTTAGCACCTATATCAATTATCTTTGTTAAATGTGTCAAGATCAAAATTATCGAGTTAAACGGGTCATTTTAGTTAATTTGTTGATCGCGATTCCAGAAACAATATAATTATAATAATAACCTACATTTTTTTAATAAAACAATTTAAAGGGTAGGATGGGTCAAAAATAGTATCCGGCGACTCCCAACCCCTTAGACCCGTTTCCCTCTTAACTAAATGTTGTTTCGCCTCATTTGACCCGTTTAAGATAAAATGCAACCTGAACGGACCCATTAACGAGCTTCTCAGTTTAATTACCTTTCAGTTGTAGAAATTCATTGAGAACTTGCCTTCTTTGTGCATTTAATCTACAAACTTCCTGATTCAGGGTGGCAAGTTCGCCTGTTGACGATCAAGAAACCGAATTTAGATTCACTCATATGATTCTACAACATAAAGATAATAAAACTTTAACATTGAAAAACAGATTGATTAAAAATAATATTTACCATGAATTTTTGAAATGAGAAAATCATCATGATCATGATCATGACCATGAGGCGAGTGATCATAATCATTATCATTATCATAGTCATCTGTGGCTGGCAAGCTTTTAATGATGTCACAGACTGTGTTAGCCCATGTGGAATTAGTTTCTGTCTTGAATCCAAGGAGAGAATGGATTGTTTCAGATAAACTTCTGAAAGATTTCTTTGTGTTCATCTTCATCTTCATCATCATTCAAATATTCAATGTTTATATGTTTGTAAAGAGTTGATGATCAACTGTTTCTTGATAAGAAGATTCCAAGGCTGCAACAACCTTTAGAGATGATACTCATTGTGTGAAGAACACATACACTATTCAAAGTTTAGCCTTTTAAGAATAGGTATAGAATCAACCCATCATCAGAATCTGCCCCACTTCATTTTAGGAGGTTACCCTCTCATTCTCTCTCTCTCTCTCTCTCTCTCTCTCTCTCTCTCTATGTCTCTCTCTCTCTCTCTCTCTCACTGTCTCTATTTAGTCAAAATAAATAAATAAAATGAAAGTCCATATCAGAACTTTCATCATCAAAGTAGCCAAGAAGTTTTAAGAACATAGAAACATCATGGTCTGCAATGGGAATTTTTTTTTTTTTTTTTTTTTTTTTTTTTTTTTTTTTTTTAAAGTAAAGAATTCAAGGAACCGAAACGGGCAGTGACGATTTACGACCAGGATGAAGATGCTTAAGATTTATGACAAAGGCAAAGATGATGAAGTTTTAGTTGAGAAGTAAGTGACAATAGTTTTAATTGACTTTGGATGCTGCAAGTAAATGATAAAACCATTGAAAGAGAGTTTTTTTTGTTTGTTTTTAATGTCATAGATTTGGAATCATATGCAGTGTTACTGTTTTTGTGTGTGCCTTTTGTATTATTGAGATTCTTTTGAAGTACAATAACATGTGATGGTATAAAGAGCACCAAATTCCATGGCTGGTCATTACTGCCCCAGTGTAAATAACACTAGTATTTTTGGACACTGGCTAATGGACATAAAAACATACATTTTTCATGAGCATGATTATTATTTTATTTATTTATTTTATTGAGGGGGGGGGGGGGGGGGGGGGGGGGGGGACTGGGGTGTTGTAAAGTTAAATTAATTTAAGTTAAGATGTAATGAATTTTCCAACAACTACATAATTAAAAAAAGAAATCCATTGCCATGTTTTTAATCCACTCTACCAACTTTATGAAAGAAACATTCCATCTTGCTATGTCTCTGTCATCTTTTAATGTACACAAAATACATACACAGACTCGCGCAACCGGGTCAAACCCACGCGCATCCCTTTACAGAGTCATCTTGATTTACACACACGCCGATTCACCCTCTCTAGTTCATCTTGATTTCAAGCTCTACGTCTTGTTTTCCAAGCACGCGTGGGTAACATATTGAGTCTGAAGGAGTGTTTGATGTGGTCCAGGGTTGAGATGGTGGTTGGTGGTAGTTGTTTGAGACACTGTTGAAGAACAGACATTAAAAAATATATAATACATATAAAATGTATACAAATAGATCTTTAAAAAAGTTGATAACAATCAAAAGGTAACATAGTTTATAAATTCCACTAAAAGAATCTTGGTTTTGTCTAAGTGTTGGTGTCAAAACTCAAAACATAAGTGGTTTTAATTTTTTTCACAATTGGAATGATATTTTTAGCGTTGTGTAAAAAAAATTTATATTTGTAATCACACAAAAAATTCAGAATTTTAAATTGCTATTAGACATTAGTGTTTCCCGCCGACCAATTTTGTCATCTCCACTGTGATTTTTTACGAATTTAACTCTGCGAACGGTCTCAAAGCTTCTCGACCAGGAACTTCTCTCGAATCATCCACAAGTCTGTTTGAAGTGCAATGCAACAGATATCAAGTAAATTCGTATTTCCTCTTGCAAGAACAAAACTTCATTTTAGGGGGGGTGTTTGGATATGAGGCTATAAACATTTGTATCACATCCAACACCTACAATGGTTACTTGATTGAGATGCAAAACTAGGGGTGTAAACAATGGGGATCGGCTCGAGAGCTACTCGGGATTGGATCGGTAAAAAGCTTGAATGGGCAGAGCCTTAACAAGCCCGATCCCAAGCTCAAGCCTGAAATATGATTTGTTTCATTATCGAGCTCGAGCTTTGCATACAAGGCTTGCAAGCCTAAACGAGCCCAAACAAAATCTATATTATTTTTTATATATATAATATATATATACCTACTATTTAACATTGGCGAGCCGAGCACTACCTTGGTTCACCATAGTCATAACTCATAAGTCATCTCCTTTTCAGAAAGAGCAGCCCTTTCAAGTAGCCTTTCGCTTTCTTTTTTCATAAAAGATGGTCAAATCAACTTCTGAAATCTGTGCCTGTATGTACACTGCAAGTCTGCAACCAAAGGGATGGTTCATAAGAAAAATACAACCTTAAAAATGACCGTGTTTGAAAAGTTGACACTTGACAGTTACTTATGAAATGGTCAATTTGGATTGCGTATTTGCGTTCCATATTGAAAGGGTCAAATAAAATGGATGCTAAAAAAATGGTCGCACAGGTTGAAAGTTGCCCTTTGCCAAAAGTCTACTTTTCGTTCATACAACCTCATAAACTGTTTTATAAAAAGACATAGTTTTTATTATAATAATATTGTCTTGATGATCATATTTAACACATTAATCATATATATTTAAAAAGATGAACAAAAAAAGTGCTTCAGGGTCAACCCAATGTACCCCCACAGTCTGAAATCGACCTAAAGTTTGACTGAACAAGAACCTTATAGGGCCTGCGTGTAGGAAATCAGAAAGGGATATAAACATACCACGTAACATCATTTAACAAATACCTAGTAAGGTAAACTTTTGGCAAATGAAAGAAAGTGATATCGACTGTGAATACTTTTTTTAGGATGAAAAACAACCTTGGTAGTTCCACAAAAAGTCAATTTTGATTTTACCGAAGACCAAATCTTCATAACCACTCACTCAGAGCTATCAGAGGAATATCTTCAGAGACTTTTATTCATGGTTTACTTGGTAAAAAGTTGTATTACATGGCAAAACGGGCGGACGGGGTGGGTGATGGGTCAGCCTGTTTGGGTCAGAATGGGTAACCTTAAAAAAATGGTCATTTTGATTCCTAAACTATGTTGATCTAGGTATCGGTGAGCTTAAAATCTAAAAGCAAATAGTCATCGAGTAAAAAAACCAACAAATAGCACTGGCGGCTAACCCTTGAACAAGTAAAGTCGAAACAAATTCCAAAACAAAGAAAGTCCAGGAGAAAACAACTCACGATTAGTCGAAATCATAATGTAAGATTTTCTGAAAGTGAATAGTTGAAATCCACAAGCAATACCATAAATCATATAACATAGTCATACTAGCATATATAATGTCAACTCCTAAAATTGAACATTGACTAGACAGAATCACAAAAAATAAAATAAAAAAATAACCTAAATCTATCCAAGCTCATATCCTAAATTTGTAAATCATTGGAAATGGAAGTAGAAAAGAAAATCAAACCTTGGAAGCTTGGCAGATGAAGAAATTGATGAAAACTAAAACCAAAAAGCCGGTGCCTTTGTATTGAAAGTTCATCATTACCTTTATCTCTTTCGGCCATATCTCCTCTTATGGGGATCATCAAATCCTACCATTAAACGCCTAGTTGAAGCCATTTTCAAATATTTGGGTTAAACTTGCAAGGTCCACTTTGATGCAGCCAAGCAGATTACATCAACTAGTACTTCACTAAGCATTAACACAGAACTGATGCACATCAACGCTGTCTAGGTCAGTCAATGTATAGCATATAGTGATTTGATCACATGTTAGTCTTCGTCAGATCTTTACTTTTTCACCAAAAATCTCCACACGAACACCGTCCATCCTTAAAACAATGAAATCTGCGAGCATCTCTTACTGTAATTTCCCTTCGAGTTAAACATGATATTATCTTGATGGCGTTATGACAATCATTACATATTCTTAAATTCTTCACCACATACAGAGGTTCCCCATCTTTAGTTGATAACAACCCAAACACAACGGCTAGTTTTTCACTATGTCGTGCGTTTTCATCATCTCTAACCACCACGGGCACGTATCCTACTTGCTTCATCTTGTTCAACATATTTTCCCAATAGTTTTTAATCTCCTTCAACATTGGGTGGGAGCTATCTTCTGCAACAAACACGTGAATCTTCTTGTCTATCTCGATCCAGCTACAGCCCGGATTCTTTTTCACTCCACTGTTTCTCATACACTTTCTGACTGTTGCCACTTCTTCCCATTTGTTAGCTTTGGCATACATATGTGCAAGAATGACATACGGTGCTGCATTAGAAGGGTCGAGAAGAAGACATTGTTTGGCTGCTTTAACGGCTAATTCCAAATTGCCATGAGTTCTACACGATCCAAGTAAAGCACCCCATCCTACAATCCCAGGATTGAATGGCATTGACTCAATGAGTCGTTCAGCTTCCTCAAGTTGACCCACTCGGCCCAAAAGATCAATCATACAGGAAAAGTGTTCTTCCTCCGGTTCGATACCAAATTTATCAGTCATTAAGCTAAAATAATGTCTTCCTTCCTTCACTTTTCCAGTATGTGCGCATGCAGACAGGATTGATATGAAGGTGATGTTTGTAGGGGCTATGTTTGTTTCAAGCATGTGATCAAAAAGATGTAATGCTTCCATTGGAAAGCCGTGTTGTGCATAACCAGTGATCAAAGAGTTGAAAGTAACCGTATTATGTTCTGGCATCTTATCGAACACTAGTCTCGCATCTTTCAAATTTCCACACTTGGAGTACATGGTAATTAAAGCATTACTTACAGAGATTCTATTCGACGGGATATCAGATTTCAACGCAAGACAATGAATTTGCTTCCCTTGATTTTGTGAAGAAAGATTAGAGCTTGCACTAATGACACAGACAAACGTGCAATCATCCGGACGGTAACCTTCCTGTTGCATTTGCTTAAAACAAGACAAAGCCTCTTCTGAAAGATCATCATTCAGGGAATAACCAGAAACCATAGTGTTCCACAGAACCAAATCCGGTTCAACAATCTCTTCAAACACTTTCTTACAATCCAACATACCCCCACGACATTTCGAATAAAAATCAATCAAACCACTTCCCACATGAGTATTCTGATGAAAACCTTTCTTGATCAACTGACAATGAAACTGAACCCCACCGCGCAAATCTTCCAAACTAGTAAACGCGGTTAACACACTAGCTAAAGTAAAAATATCAACTCTTAACTCCATATCAACCATTTCCCGATACAAAGCAAGCGCCTTTAACCCTTCCCGATGCTGGCTATACGCCACGATCATCGAATTCCATGTCACCTCATCTTTCATCCTACCCATATTCTCAAAAACACATTCAGCCTCATTTAACAACCCATTCTTACTATAACAAGTAATAAGACTATTATTAACAGAAGCATAACAAATAAACCCACCTGAAACCGCCAGCTTATGAAGCTGACAAATCAATCCAACATCATTACAAGCTGCAGTAACAGCAGCAGAGTATGTAAAACCATCCATATCAAAACCCAATTCTAACATCTCCATAAACAAGCAAATAGCAGGCCGCGTTTCGCTGCGGTCAGCGTAAGCCGAAATAAGGGTGTTGTAAGACACAAGGTCTGGTTGGGGAATTTGGTCGAACAGTTGGTGGGCAATAGTGGGTTGAGACTGTTTAGCGTAGGCAGAGACAATGGTATTGAAGGAAAAGACATTTGGGTATGGGATATTATTAAAGACGGCGTGGGCGGCGGAGAGACGGCGGCATTTGGAGTAAAGGAGGATGAAGTGGTTGGAAAGATAGGTGGAATGAGGAATAAGGTGTTTGATGTAGATTGCGTGGAGGGATTGTCCTGTGAAGAGATTTTTTGCAGATATGCATGTTTTGAGCAAATGGGTAAAATCTTGTAAGGTTTTTGATGATGTATGGTTCATCTTGTTAATGGTGGTTGATGATGGTTGTTACTGTATGTAGTCTTTGTTTCTTCTATGGCTGTGTACACTTTTGATGACAACTAGACAACTAGTTCATTGGTTTAACTGCAACCCATCATAAAGCCCAAATTTACAATTTTGGGTCAAGAAGCCGGGCCCAAGTAGTAGTTTAAACTTTATATATTCCACCAAGTTAAAGACAAGGAGGTACATGCATCAATCGGGTTTGTCCTGATTAGTAAGTGTTATGTACAATATGTCTAGGGCTTGATACAAAGCCATGAGCCGGGGGTCTCACTGAAAGCAGTCTTTCTATTCCTACGGGTTAGAGGTAAGACTGTCTACATCTTACCCTCCTCAGACCCTACCTTAGCTTTTGCTATTAGTGGGATTAACTGAGTATGATGATGATGCTGATATTCCACCAAGTAAGTTACATTAAAAACATTATATTTTCTCTTTCTTTTTTAATTAAATAATATTTTTATATATCTTTATAATTACCTTTTCTCTCTCTTTTTTAATTAAATAATATTTTTATATATTTTTATAATTACGTTTTCTCTCTCTCCCACTCACATCCACTTTCAAAAAACATTAAAAAATAAATATGGTGGAACAATGCCGCCCTAAATACATATACACATGAACAGTAACATTTTATATCTCATCCACTCACAACCCCTTAAAATCACTTTTTTAAATATGTGGTCTCATATTTTTGGTGGATGTGAATGCTCTTATATAACTACCAGTCTAATTAATAAGGAAGGGGTTGCATGGCAACATGTGCGTCATTAAGTGTTGAGCCAGTACCAAGTCTGGTTGACTAAGAGACTCGAAACTAGTAAATGTTGAATTAGTAGGGGTATGTTGATGTGGAGGTGGTTGGTGTGGAGGAACTGTGGCGAGTCAAGGAGGTGATGTGTGTGGGTAGTTGGTAAAAGTTACGAGCATACGTGAATTGACAAAGGGTAAAATTTTCATTCAGCATCATGTTGAAACTTAAGGTTGTGTTCCCGAGTTAACTTAACAAGAGAAAAGAAAGGAAAGAAAATTTTTATTGTGTTCCCGAGTTTCATTTAAAGAAGGAAAAGAAAGGAAAACAAAACATGTTGTGTTCCCGAGTTTCACTTAAGAAATGAAAAGAAAGGAAAACTAGGCCAAATCCTTTAGTTTAGTTTTCCTTCCGTTGATTTGGAAGGAAACGGAAGGAAAAGACATGCATCGTTTTTTTACTTTCCTTTTCCTTCGAAACTTTTCAATTCTTTTCCATCTTATTCAAGTAAACTCGGGAACGGAGCGTAATAGTGTTATCGAAACATGTGGCTGCTTAGGTAGCTCATGCCCCCACTCACCCTACCACAACACATAGGTAGTTCTATTAATCAGGCATTTATTTGTTAATCTGAATTACGATAACCTAGAGTTCTGTCATTTTGCTGGTTTCTTAGTTTGTCTGTCTGCCTCTCGCTAATTGCAACTTAATGTTACTTAATGTTGCAGTTAAAATGTTCGGTTATTAATGATAGCTTTTGATGAGCATTGGATTAATATGCGATAGTTATCAGAGTTAGAGATACATAATTATACAGTTTATTTTATTGATGAGAGAGTGTGAGTGAGCATCCCTAAGCTTGTTGAATCTGAAAGAATGATCTTCAGTGTATGCTGATCCCACATCGGTTGAGTGAAGAATACATATATGAAGAGTCTGCGTATATAAACAACTGCCCAAGGATAGGAAAAGCATACCTTTCTCGGCCTTTTGGCTAAGATCAAGTGTAGTATCTGTTCTTATCAGTTTAATATCTGATATGTGAGCCATCTGCTCACTCGATATTAATCTAATTTTTTATGGGGAAAGACCCATCACAATAGCTTGCTATTGGGGTCTTTGAGCGTCGCCTTGGTGTTGCACTACTGCCTTGGCCTGGCGCACCCCTCCAAAACCATAGTTAATAATTGATCAAGAATAGCTAAAAAGTGGGTTCAGTTAGTAGTGCTCTTGTGTTGCCTAATGGGGTAACGGTTTTTAAGTTATAGTTAAGGAGTAGAGGTCTTAGTGAGTATTGATATGGGTATAATATGACGGTATTTAACAACAAATCGGCAATATCAATTATCATAATATCCTAGTATTCTTATGCATGTTGAGCTTGTGGGTTTTGTATTTACTCTTGCCAGTAATACAGACGGCGCAACTGAAGTGGCAGCGATACTCATTATTTATGCGAATCCATCTAGCAGCCGAAACGCTTTGTTAACAATGGTTGCTTTTAAGGGACATTTGGGTGTAAATGCACATAAAACACAAACTTTGGATGTAATTGGCTTGTAATTCTGTCCACACTTTGGCAAATTTGGATAAATTTGATTTCATTAATAGCATTCACAAGTGATTATTTCTGTATAGCCAACACAATAGCTTAGAGCTAAAGAAGTTAGCAACATTGAGATCTGAGTTAAGGTTTGAAACTACATTTTTCAGTGTTACGCGCCGGGGGGGGGGGGGGGTTAATAGGAACCAATTTGCTATTGAAGTAATATTTATAATTTCTTTGCGTTCTTACGAATGCTGAGCTTGTGGACTCTGTATTTCCTCTTAATGGTACAGTTGAGGGTGACGTTACGGATTTGGCTTGTAGATATGACTTCAGTCTGGCACAGGTTTTAGCCATTTAGGCATATTGACATTGCTGTATTGTATTAAACCCTGGGTCAATGAGAGATGAAAATCATAGCAAAAATTATAGGTGTGTCACACTCCCACATCGGCTGAATGAAGAATGCATATATGAGGAGTCTGCGTATATAAACAGCGGCCCAAGGAGAGGAAAAGCATACCTTTCTCGGCCTTTTGGCTAAGATCAAGTGTAGTATCTGTTCTTATCAGTTTAATATCTGATATGTGGGCCATCGGCCCACTCGATATTAATCTTATTTTTTATGGGGAGAGGTTCATCACAATAGCTTGCTATTGGGGCCTTTGAGCGTCGCCTTGGTCTTACACTACTGCCTTGGTCTGGCGCGCCCCTCCAATCTGCAGTCAATTTTATGATTATTATGTAGCGGCGGCAATGCGTTTGATTCAGGCAGCTCACGGCAGAACCATCTGATCGGGTTGTTAGGCGATTACTTTGTTGGTCCAGGTCTCGAGTTGCTCATGCAGCATTTAGCTGAGAATGACCCGAACCGATATGGGACACCGCCTGCGCAAAAGGAGGCGGTGTTGCCCATGCCGATGGTGAAAATCGCTGAGGATTCGGTCCAGTGTTCTGTTTGCTTGGAGGAATTTGAGGTTGGGAATGCAGCTTCATAGTTCATGTCCAGTTTGATGCATTGTGTGTACCCAATTAAGAATATTCCTACATTCAAATTGTTATCTTCCTAGCTGCATTAGTCATAGATAGTTGAAATGAATAGATAACGGCCCAACCCGAAAAGGCAAACACAGAAAACCAAACGGCTTTCGGGTCATAAGTCATTCTATGTCATCCGGGTTGGGTTTTAGGCTAGAACCGAACGAAACCAAACCAAACTAAACCGAGTAAATATCAAATCTAGTTAGCCATCAAGCAACAAAACAATATTTATTATTTGAAGAAAACAACAGACACTTGAGGCGAATGCGAAGCTGATCACTTTACGTTAACGATCTTGATTATAGACGAGGTTCCAATGCGGTGTAAAGCCACGACTGCGTCCCCCTCCTTGCAAAGTCCTACCTTTTTAGCATGTTCCAACCCAAAATCCAGTGCTTCTGCAGTTGCCGCAGTAGCATTAGAAGCTTTAGCCGGCCTCGCACACAGAAGCGGAATCAAACCCCGAACGATGAAACTCTGTCTAGCGGGGGCTTCATCATAGCTTGACAACTCATCCGAACCAGTCTTCACCTCAGGGACGACAACAGACAGTATAGGAATCGGAGGTCGGTACTTAGCCACCAGTTTAGCCGTGGTCCCGCCTCTAGTTAGAACGAGTATGAGACTAGCACGAGACGTGTTGGCAGTTCGAACAGCAGAATAGGCTAAGCTTTCAAGTGGGCTCATGGGTACAGGTATGTTTGAAGTGATTCTTTTGTAAATAAGCGAGTAATCAATAGTGCTTTCGGCTTCCATGCATATCTTAGCCATCGTTTGAACCGCGAGTTCAGGGTAAGCACCAGCTGCAGATTCACCACTGAGCATGACGCAGTCTGTCCCATCTAGGACAGCATTGGCTACATCTGTGGCTTCTGCACGGGTCGGTCTAGGAGATTTGATCATCGACTCGAGCATTTGGGTCGCAGTTATAACAGGCTTTCCTTTCAGGTTGCATTTGTAGATCATAAGTTTCTGTGCTAAGAATATTTTCTCAATGGGAATCTCCATTCCTAGATCGCCACGTGCCACCATGAACCCGTCCGTGTTAGCTAGGATGTCATCGAAATTGGAAACACCTTCTTGATTCTCCACCTACCAAACACAGTTAGTTAGTTTCTATATGATTTGAACACAAAAAACCCAAAATTTTGAAGAAACTCGGAAAACTCTAACTTCCCAAGCTTTTTATCCTTTGAAAAAATTAGGGTATGTAATATACATGTTTTTAAGAGTTTTGAGCCAAAAAAATTAAAAAAGCGCCAAGTGGATATTTTTAAAAAAAATAAATAAGTTTTTTTGTGTAACGTATGTTACACACTTTACAGACATTTAACATATGTAACATAAAAAACTTATTTATTTTTTTTAAAAAATATCCACTCGGCGTTTTTTTGTTTTTTTTTGCTCAAAACTCTTAAAAACATGTATATTACATATTCTAATTTTTTTAGATGATAAAAAGCTCGGGAAGTCAGAGTTTCCCGAGTTTCTTCAATTTGAGTGGGTTTTTATTTAATCCATCCCCTATATATATATATATATATATATATATATATTATATGACCAAAATGATGTCATTGCAATAGGGGTGTAAATGACACGTAGCGGCTCGAGAGCTACCCGGGATTGGCTCGGTAAAAAGCCCGAACGAGCCGAGTCTTAACGAGCCCGAGCCTAAAATATGGCTCGTTTAGTTATCGAGCCCGAGCTCGAGCCCTAGATACAAAGCTCGATTGGGCTCGCGAGCCTAAACGAGCCCAAACATAATTATAAGTTATTTATTTATCTCTTATAATTTATAGCCCATATCTCCAAAGCCCAAGTCCTTATTTCATAGGTCTATTTAATAACACTCGCGAGCCGAGCTTTTTGCGATCTCGAGACGAGCTTTGAGCTCGTTTGAGATTTTTCAAAAATCACCTCGAGCCGAGCCGAGCTCGAGCTTTTGATTTTGCTAGCGAGCCGAGCTTGAGCTCAAGATTGTAGGCTCGAACCAAGCCGAGCTTGAGCTTCATAAAACCATAACGAGCCGAGCTCGAGCCCAGTCAGGCTCGGGCTCAGCTCGGCTCGGCTCGTTTACACCCCTGAGGACAAAAAGAACAAACCTTTGAAATAAGCGCGATGTTTTTAGCGTGTTCTCCAAGCACATTCCGAACCTCAACCAAATCTGAACCTTTTCGGACGAAAGACAAAGCAATCATGTTAATCTTGTTAGGAACCCCCCATTCAAGAAGGTCCTCTTTATCCTTTTCGGTCAGAGTTGGGAGGTCAACAATGACCCCTGGAAGATTAACATTCTTGCGTTCGCCAAGGGTCCATGTGTTCTCGCACCTACAATGAACCAGACCATTTTCGGTGTCGCATGAAAGAACAGTGAATGTAATGGTGCCATCTGAGCAGAGGATTTCACTCCCTGGTTGCACATCATGGGCTAGTTTTGGGTAGCTCATGCATATCATGTTCTCATCACCTTTGATGCTGTAATCAGTGGAAATTGTAATTTCTTGACCTTGGGTCAGCTGTATAGGCTTCCCATCTTTCAAAAAACCGGTTCGAATTTCTGGACCCTGAAATATTATTATTTAGAAATTAAATGGACTGTTTTGTATGCTAATTGCTAAACTAGAAAAGGTTCAAATTTTGCTTCTAACTTCTAAGCCATTGTAATAAATGATTTATATAGTTTCATAATCATATCAGTTTTAATGATAATAACAACTCATAATAATAAAAAGGCAAACTTGAAAGTGACGATTATTTGAAATCGGATTGTATGCACAATATGTTTTGAATGAAACAGTATAAAGGAGGGAAAAGTACTGAGAGGGAAATTTGTAAGTTAAATATAAACCGAACTTAACACACACAATAATTTACATGGTTCGACCTATATGTACAAAGTGAATCGGTGTGTTCAAATGGACACAACCGTTCGTAACTAACAACCGTTTATAACTACCTATGTTACACAATGGTTCACATGTTTTCTATCTAGACTTAGGACAATTATCTACTATTATATATAAATAAAAGTAGATGTGGGACACTTGGCACCTTCTGAGGGCTTCATTTTACTTTTTCCCGCTCATTTTAATGGGTCAAGAAAATGTGTTATGGATACTCCTAATACTAAGTATTGTGGTCCCATTTAAAATAGGGGTTTTTGTTATTTATTCTCACAAATCAAAAACCTCCCACAAGTCAATTCTGTATATGAGGAAAAACCCTAACAAACCAATTCACTGATTCTACTCTACTTCTCAAGCAAGTCTCTTTCTTTAAAAAAAAAAAAACCCCCAAAGGTCTCTATTTTTTTATCAGCAAAACGGTCTCTATTTATTTCAATTCTAAGGTTCTAAATTCGTGTTACTTTCATCTGATTATCATGGGTACCTTTATTATAGATCTTTGTAACTATCCAATTGATGGATTCTCCACCTGTTTTGTTGACGAAAACTATATGTTTGAATGGAGCGTCACAATTATTTGGACCGTTTGATACATTATAGTATGACTATTCTGTTATTTTTGTTTGTTTAATATTTGGTTAGAAATTGATTTTGTGGAATTTGAGATGTTAGGATTTGTTCATCACGAATAGAATGGAGATGGAGATGATAATTCTAGTGAATTAGCGGGCATCGGGCGGTGTTTGCGATGGGGTTTTAAATGTAACTTCCAGTGTTGTTTCCCCAATTTATCAGTTTATTATCTGTATTATCGGTTCTTGATTGGGTTGTGTTGCTTCTTAAGATATTTTTTTTGTGTGAAATTTAGTAATTTACTAGCAAATTCTAGATGGAAATTTGTGTCATTGAGTGTGTATGGATTATGCTACGTTGAGATTGGGGATATTAAAACGATGAGATTAGGGAAATGAGGATTTTTTTTTTTTTTTTTTTTTTTTTTTTTGCAAATTTACATTGAGAAGCCATGTATGTGGCTTGAATTGCATGTGATGGTGTCTCAGCCAACTCAATGAGAAACTTTACTTTTAGTCTAAGTTAACTAATGTAAGAATATTGACAACGGTCTTAAATTTTTTGAGGACGTATTTGCATGATAATCACACGTATAAAGAATACTATTTACTAGGTTGAAGAAAATACATTTTCATGGTTTGTGGGAATATTTGGAGTAATTTGTGGAGTGTTTTGTTAGAAAATGATGTCATTTGTCATCTTTGCTTTGCGTTGTCCATTTTGTTAGAACTCAGCAAGAGAATACGGGTCATTTATACAAGTTTTATATATTGATATTTTTTGTTCAAGAAGGTGGAGATAGCTTCTGGTGGTCAAGATTTGATTTTGGCACTAAAAGAAACAGTCAGATATGGTCTCTTCCTTGGCACTTTTGTTGGGACATTTGTTTCAGTTGATAAGATAATAACTGTTTTGGGAGGACACCAGAGGCATCTCTCTCTCTCTCTCTCTCTCTCTCTCTCTCTCTCTCTCTCTCTCTCTCTCTCTCTCTCTCTCTCTCTCTCTCTCTCTCTCTCTCTCTCTCTCTCTGTTCCCTCTATTTCTTATTTATGACCAAGTATATTTTAATCTTCATTTTAGCTATAAACTGCTTCTACTTGATTAATTTATGTAGCAAGGCTGTAAGGATAATTTAATTACCAAAGGGGAAACGGAGTGAATTAAAAAATGTTACAATGATTTAATGAAAATACAATTGGCTCTTTGAATTAAGAGAGGAAGGTAACTTATATAGTTATATAAAGGTTAAAAGGGCAAATATGCTACCCAATTTTTGAAAAGGTCCAATTGGCCACTAAATATTGCAAGAAGGCCGTAGGCACAAATTTGTCACTGAGATCGTTGAGGTCGCTGACAAGGATCTAACATAGAAAAATGTGGCATCTTATGTGGATTCCCATGTTATTAGGTGGCAATGACAGAAAGTACAGTGATGAGCTGTTTTCAATCTAATAAAAGAGCACTAGATATTAATTTGATCTCGCGCTGAGTTGCGCATGACCCCTTGGGTTCTTTAGTGGTGCTATATATTACGTGTGTAATCCAATTTATATTTAGTCTATGAATTGCGTAAAAAAGCATTACCCTTTACGTGTGCGTGTAGGAGTAATCTACGTTTGTTGCTAAAAAATATTACTCTAGACTAAAAGGACTATCTTAATATGCAGGCTTTTGGAAGGATTGGCAACCATTATTTTGTAAACGTTATACAGTTCAGTTCATCTCTTAGATAATATCCATAAAACCAAGCGTATCAATGTTGTAATTGTAGTGGTATATGCAATGGTCCAATATGTTTAATGGGAATCGTATATTAGCTATTTAATGTTTGTTAATGTATTTGTTGTTATGTGTTGGGTATTACAGGGAAAATATGATTTTTGGTGTCTATTGATGTCATCACGGATATGCATAAAGCTTGGCTAGAAGTACTTCACCATTTCATACAAGCTACATAATGATCAATTTGGGATTTGATTGTTGAAGTTAAATTATTTCATATTGAGCACACTTGTATTCAAAGGTTTTGATCGCTATAAATATTTTAATCTTTTGACACGCATCTGTTACCATCAAATTCTCTATGATGCACAAATGGATTGTGATATTTTTTGATGTGAAACCAGGTGCTTTTAGATGCAGGGCATTCTGGACATAGCATCAACTGACAAGCTGAACAACATTATTAGGATCAAGTGAAATCATAAAACACAAGTTGTTCATTTTTAGTTGTTCGGAAAAATATGTTTCTATTTATTATTTGGTTTGGTTTGGTTTGGTTTGGTTTTGTTATTGGTGTTTTTCATTGGTGATAAAACACATGTTGCTGATTAGTAGTTGTTCCTTAATTTTTTTTATGGCCGTTCAAGGTCGGAACCTCTCTATTTTCATATGATTTTGTTCATTATTTACTCTTGAGTTCCTTAGTGATAATCGTTTGATCCTAATGGCCAATCGGTAGGCAAATTTTTAATGTTTGATAATTACGTCGTATTGTGTTTTTCCATGTTTTTTTATAGAAATCTTTTTTTTAATACTGGCTACTATGTGAACTTACCAATGCAGCTATGACATTATGTTTGGTTTTATTTTTTCATGGTACTTGATTGTTTGTTTTGGTATTGCATGTTAATATTATGTTGGATATATTGATAAAGGTCTCAAAAAGGATAATTGAATCACAAAAGTAACCAGTTTATACAAATCACTTTGTGTCAATCTCCTCGGTATAAGCAGGGACGTAGCTTTTAAAGGGCGGGGAGGGGCGGCCGACCCCCCCCCCGAATTTTCGCTCAGAAGTTCCGATTATATAGTATTAGTATAGAATTTTTTTGATATATAAGGTTTCGACCCCCCGAAACTGGTTTTCGACCCCCCGAAACTTGTAACTTCCGACCTTCCGGTGACTTTCGACCCCCGAAATTTCGGGTCAAGCTTCGCCACTGGGTATAAGTTGTTAAGAGTTATATTAACACTCATTAGTAAAATAGATAGAAATCATGTCAAGTTATTTAGAATATTAATTTAATCCGAAAATTATTCGTTAATCTGAAAATGTCAATAATCAACATTCATCGTAGCTTACTTCCTTTGTATAATAAATTATATTCGTTATGAATAATAATGTAGGGAATCCCGTGCATCGCACGGGTACTAAGCTAGTTTACAATATATATTAACATACATTAATATATGTTTTATAGGATTAATAATCAAGATTATATCTAACGTTGTCTCCCCTAATCTTGATATATTAATCATCTTCTTGCAACCTTCTTAGTCTTCGCTTGATGATCTCGAGCGTTTCTTTGGAGGGAGTTCCTCGTCTCTCCAATCCTTCTTCATCTTGTTTCAGTTGCAACCACTTGGTTCTCCTACTTCCAGCGTGAGTTCTCTTCCTTTGTACTTTAGATGATACCATTCTAATATCTCAAAATATCTTACGTAAACTTTTCTTAGTGTCTTGATAATCTCATTTTCATATGTTTTTTTGGGCAATCCTACTCCGTATCCCATGGCTAGTGTTATCACAGCCCAATTCTCATCTTCGGTAACCTTGTGATACCTACCAAAATGCTACACAGTCATGTAGAGTTCCAATAAACTGATTGGATACCCTTTGCAATCAAATGGTGGCATAGGAGCATTTATCTTGATTTTCATGAACCATTCTATATTTGATTTTCATGAACCATTCTATATTGTTCTCAAATTATGCCTCAAACTTCCCTTTGTATCTTTGAAACATAGTGGCTATATGGATTAGATCCATAAATACGATGCAATCTTGTAATCTAGACTTCTCAGACAGGTATAGGATCGGTCCTCTTTTCATGAATGTTTCGGCTTCCTTCTTATCTTCCTTTATGGAAAAATCTTCAAATTGTTTGAATAGGAAGGCCCTTTCTTTATCCTCTTCGGTTATCTGACCCATATATTGATCCTCTTGAACGATTGTTTTTCCTTTGTTCATCTGCGCCTCGCATGCGCCTCTTGTGTCCTGCAGCCTTCTTGAATGTTTAGCGGACACTTGAAAGTGAAGTGGTCTTCTCCTTTGCATTTTCAACATCTTATTATCTTCACCTTTCTTACTTCCTTTGGCTTCTGAAATGATGGTTTGTGTACATGACAAACATCTCCATCAAAGTCTATTTCGAAACCTTCTTGTGTGAGTTTACCGACACTTAACATATTCTTCCTTAGTGTTTGGACATAATAAACATTTTTAATCCGATTAACTTGCCCTCCACTCGATAACAACACACTTCCTTTTCTCCTGAAATATTCCTTTCTATAACCTTTGGGACTTCCCTTAGTCCCATATGAATTTGTTAAATAAGTTTAACAAATGTTTGCTTCCACAACTGTGTTCTTTTCTTGTTAAACTAGCATACCATACATCATCCCAATCCTTGTTATCCGTCGCTTTCACCATAAATTCTATTTTTCCCATCTTCTTCGAGTAATTATTTCGATAATGGAACGATCCTTTACATAAACTACAACACATACTTAAGGGATATTCGGGAATAAAATCATTCTTACTAACTTGGCGGTTGTATTCCCCTTGGGCTGCTTCTTTCTTGACTTGATCGTCTCTCATAGACAAAGATGATCCGATGTTAAATGATGCAAATCTTATGTTTAAAGGGTCCTCACTGCACTCTTGTTGTTCTTCAACTTCTGCCCTCACGACTTTCCTTTTGTGATCCACACGATCACCAGTTCTTGGGAAATGATGAATTCTTGAAACCATCGTTTGTCGTTTGTCCTCGAACTAAAAGCATCTTCTAACTTATCATCGAAAATTCCACAGGCTTGAATCTTAGGCTCTAATACCATGTTTGAAATCGGATTGTATGCACAATATGTTTTGAATGAAACGGTTTAAGGAGAAAGGAGGGAAAAGTATTGAGAGGGAAATTTGTAAGTTAGTTATAAACCAAACTTAACACACCAAATAATTTACATGGTTCGACCCTATATATACAAATTGAATCGGTGTGATCAAATGGACACAACCGTTCGTAACTAACAACCGTTTAAAACTACCTATGTGACACAATGGTTCACATATTTTCTATCTAGACTTAGGACAATTATTTACAATATATATTAGCATACATTAACATATGTTTGATACGATTAATAATCAAGATTATATCTAACAACATACTTGTTGGGTACCCGATACACATTATGTTAGCATATAATCTTGATTATTAATCTTACAAACGTTGATGTATATATTGTAAATAATATCCTATGTCTAGAATAGGAAATAAGTGAACCACTGTGTCACATAGAAGTTACTAGCAGTTATGTTAATTATGAACGGTTGTGTACATTTGATTACACCAATTCATAATGTATATATAGGGTCAAACATATCAATTCTATTGTGTTAAGTTTGGTTTTCAATAACTAACTTATAAAATCCCCTCTAAACTTTTCCCTCCTTTCTCCCAACCGTATTATTCAAAGTTCTTGTGCATCAAACCGATTTCAAACATGGCATCAGAGCCAAATATCCAAAGAGCATGTGGTATTTTCGATGTTGAAAACAAATTAGAGAATGTTTATGAATCGGGGACAAAGGATGGATGCGAGGATGCACCATTATTCCCCGTTTTAAAGTATGAATATGGCAATCACAAGTGCAAGGCCGAGAAGGCAGGATTGCAAGAAGAGAAGGGCAGTGGAGACCCTCTTAACATCAAGTTTTCGAAGTTCAACATCGGATCATCTTCATCTTCGTCTGTGAGAGACGATCAAATCAAGAAATTAGCGGCCAAGGAAGAATACAGCCGCCAAGTAAGTAAGAAAGATCTTATTTCCGAATATCCCGTAGGCATGTGTTGTAGTGTATGTAAGGAACCGTTCCACTGTCGTAAAAATCGTCCAAAGAGAATATGGAAGATAGAATTCATGGTAAAAGGAAGAGACAACAAGGGGTAGGACTATATTTGGTATGCTAGTTTAACAAGAAAGGAACACGGTTGTAGAAGCAAACATTTGTTCCTTACTTAACAAATTCGTATGGTATTAAGGGAAGTCCAGACGGATATAGAAAGGAATATTTTAGGGGAAAAGGAAGTGTGTTAATATCGAGCGGAGGACAAGTGAATCGGATCAGAACCGTTTATTATGTCCTAACACTAAGGAAGAATGTGTTACGCATCGATAAACTCACACAAAAAGGTTTCGAAATAGACTTTGATGAAGATGTTTGTCATGTTAGAAACCATCGTTTTAGAAACCGAAAGAAGTAAGAAAATTGAAGATCATTACTTGTAGAAAATGCCAAGGAGAGGACAATTTCACTTTCAAATGCCCATTGAACACTCAAGAGGGCTGTAGGCCCACAGGACGTGCATGTGAGGCACATATAGACAAAGGAAAAGGAATCATTCGAGACGAGAGGATCAACATACGGGTCAATTAACTGAAGAAGATAAAGAGAGGTCATTCTTGTTCAAACATTTTGAAGATTTTTCCATAAAAGAAGACAAGAAGGAGTCCGAAATATTCATGGAAAAAGGACCGATCCTATACCCGACCGAGAAGTCAAGATTGCATCATATTTATGGATCTAATCCACATAGCCACTATGGTTCAAAGATATAAAGCGAAGTTTGAGGCAGAATTTGAAAATATTATAGAGTGGTTCATAAATGATTTCATGAAAATCAAGATAAATGTTCCTATGCCACCATTAGATTGCAAAAGGTGTCCAATCGGTTTATTGGAACTCTACATGACTGTGCAGCGTTTTGGTGGGTATCACAAGGTTAGAGGGAATTGGGCGATAATAGCATTAGCCATGAGATACGGAGTAGAATTGCCCAAACTAACATATGAAGATGCGTTTGTTAAGACACTTAGGAAAGTGTATGTAAGATACTTGGAGATATTGGAATGGTACCATCTCAAGTCTAAGGGAAGAGAACTCACAGTGGAAGTGGGAGAATGAAGTGGTTGCAGCCGAAACAAGATGAAGAAAGATTGGAGAGACGAAGAACTCCCTCCCAAGAAGCGTTCAAGATCATCAAGAGAAGACTAAGAAGGTTGCAAGAAAGAAGATTAATGAATCAAGATTAGGAGAGACAATGTTAGCATATAATCTTGATTATTAATCTTACAAACATATGTTAATGTATATATTGTAAATAATATCCTACGTCTAGAATAGGAAATAAGTGAACCATTGTGTCACATAGAAGTTACTAGCGGTTATGTTAGTTATGAACGGTTGTGTCCATTTGATCACACCGATTCACAATGTATATATAGGGCCGAACATATCAATTCTATCGTGTGTTAAGTTTGGTTTTCAATAACTAACTTATAAAATTCCCTCTAAACTTTTCCCTCCTCTCTCCCAAGCGTATTATTCAAAGTTCTTTGTGCATACAAACCAATTTCAAACACATTATACATGAAAGTCACTTTCTATGTAGTCTTGTGTCGTGTTAACGATTATCTAATGGAATGCCCATTACTTGAAATTCGTTCTTAAACTCACCTAAAACGCAACTTGAAATATAAACTATTTAACTAAAGTTCTAACGATTGTATAGTTTCAACAAACTTCCATGCAATTAGATCATAATTTGAATCTTATTATGAACATATCGGATAAAATATTACTAGTGTAACACTTGCTTTGATTTTATGATGAAAGCAATGAAAATTGATATGATCTACATATATATATATTCAACCATGCATGTGTATATGTTCATACATATAATATATTCTTCTTTCAACAATATTATGGATTTATGGTGAATAAAAACCAACTTGCATTAATAAAAATGGTACGTACTTTTGTATCGAGCATGACTGCACATTCAATACCGGTGTTTATCATGGCGGTACGAAGATTATCGAGTGTTTCCTGATGGTAGTCATGAGACCCATGAGAGAAATTGAAGCGAGCAACATTCATACCGCCTCTCAACATTTTCTCGGCCATTGGAATCGATCTAGAAACCGGGCCTAGAGTGCACACGATCTTTGTTTTTGGCCTCTTCCACCCACCTTCATCTTGTTTGCTTAGATCAGTGTTTATCTGATCCATTTTTTTGTAGGTTCAGAGATCAATAGATTGAATAAAGAGAGTGTGATGAATAATATTATTATTATTATAAGGTTTGCAGAATATGTGGATCAACGGATTGAAAGGAATGTAAATAAACTGAATGGAAATAACTGTGCATTAGAAGCGGGAGGTTACTCTATGTGTGTGTGTACGGTTTCTAACTTTCCATTTATCAATCAACTAGATTATATCCCGGGAGCGTCCCGGGTTGAGAAATCTAATTTGAAATATCAATTTTACATCTGAAATAGACTGATGCGTTTTACAGTTACATGCAGTAAAGCTTCGGGTAGCACTTAACCTAAAACAATTAACAATGTATCTCCAATGTTAGTGCATAACCTTAAACAATGTATAACTCTAATATTAAAACCTAACCTAAAACAATGTACAACTCAAATGCTAACACATGTTGTAAATAAAATTCATATTTACTGGTTTGAACATAACTAATGACTTGCCTATACACGATTAATGAATAACCTGAACACTTTGTGTTTTTTTCCTGTACGAACAAAACCACACAAAAAAATAGTCGTTTTTTTCTCCATTTTTTATATAGCACTATGGTACCCGTTGGAAAGATAATAAAACGCTCGTTAATTTGGTGAATTTTTTTTCTTTAAAATATCTCGTATATAAAAGATATTAACGTTTAAAAGTTATGGGAGGAAATATTAGAGATAAAAATCTAATTTTGTTTTTAAATTTTAAATTATTATTATCCTAAAATAAAGCCTTGCCAAATGGGATGACACATGGCACACTCAATGAAGAGAATACCCTCTTTGAGTGCCATGTCATTAAAATGACTTTGGTTTATTATATGTATAGATAGATGTTTCTAAAACCATATTTTTATTACTCTCATTATTAACTTATAAATAAGTAGGAAAAAGAAGTTGTATATTAGTTTTAAAAGTTATAGTTAAACTTTTCTAACTATAATAAATTGTTATAAAAAAATTATAACTAAACTTTTATAATCGTATTTTTAAAAGATAAAAAAACACAAATAAGTTGGTCATTTTATATATTTAAGAAAAAGCTCTACTAGCTACAAACTTTTAATTAGTAAATAACACAAATACCCAATTTTCAAAAAAAAAATAACACAAATACCCATTCTATTTTAAAAATAAAATAAAAATTTTCTTCACAAGCTTTTAATTATGCCCATTTTGGTCATTTTATACATTTTCTTAAAAGCTCCAGCTAAGCTGCCAAACACCAAAATATATTTGAAAAGCTTGCAACTACCAGCTTGCAGCTACCAGCCTCCAACTAGTTTTGCCAAACATACCCATAGTTTAAGTGCCAACCGTTTTACATACAGGCCACCAACTCGTGAAATGATATATTTAACCCATTATTACATATGAATTCACTTATTATCAATTACTTCATACAACGAATAATTGTTAGTTGGGTTTAAATGGGTTTTAGTAATTACGTTGTTTCGATTTACAAGTCCCTTTTGTGTAAATAATAAATATTTCTTCTTACAAGCCTCTCCCCTCCACGTTTCAAATAAGTGTTTAAGATTCTAGCAACAAAAATGGAAGAATGAGACATGACGCGACGGCCAGCTAAAAACTATGTTGATCATGAACATCGACTCCAAACCATCAACAGTCAAAGCTCATCATGAGGTTGTGGTTGCTTGTTTAGTTCATCTTCAAGCTCCTGAAACATTTTCAGTCACCACCAATATGGTTAGAAGATCCACAGTCAATGATCGTCTGCCACAATCACCCCCACCCGCAGCCGCCACCCAATACCCTGTATTATTATAGTAGGTTAAATAGAAAAGTTATTTGGTGAAAGATACCTTGAGTTTTCCTTCTAGACAAAGAGCTGGGGTGGTTAACATTGCTGCATATCTGCCATTCAAAACACTAATTTAAAACCTAGAAAATCCCATAGGAAAAAAAAAAAAAACAAAAAACACACACACACACACACCGTATTTACTTGGTTCAACGATCTACTCATGTCTATGGTTCTATGATTAAAACTATAATTATTACATAATTTGCGGATGCATGTAAATGGAAGAAGGCTTGCACTAATTACAGGTAGAGGTGAGAATTTCAACTCGTTTTGACATAGAATGAGTCAATTCTGGTTACATTTTTACTTCTAACAGGTACCCTAATTGTATTTTTACCAAACATAAAAGCCTCCTAAATCATTTTGTAAAAAAGTTAAAAATGTTATAGAAGTAATATAAATTTTGTAATCACATTTGACAGTTGACACATCAAGTATTTATAAAAAAAATTAACATGTGGGCCGTATTCAATAAGCTGTGTCTGAAAGGAAAAAAAAAACGAAGGGGGCAGGGGGTGTTCTTACTCGCAACGACTTGGTTCATCTATATCAGCAAGCTCAACTTTCAAACCACATCTTAATCTAACCTGTCATATGTGGATAAAAGATCAGTAGGCCGTTCAGAAACGAAATAAATATGATATGACAAACATAAAGGTGTTTTGACAATAATATGGTTTATAACAACTGTGTGGATTGGATAATGAGTCAAAACATGTAACTTTTTGTGCCGCGTCAGGTATGTTGGCCCAGAACACATTTAGTCCAAAAACTCAATGCATTTAATATAGGCATTTTGTGTTCATGAAATCTTGAAATAAACTAATATGGCACAATGAAGTTTATTACCTTTAAACTTCTATCAGGACCATTCCAGCAATTGTCACCATTTGAAAAGTGCATTATATTATAGGACTCCTCAAATTTCTCCCATTTCCTGTACATTAAATGAAAGAATAAACATTGGTAACTGAGGAATCAAGAAAAACTCGCAAAACTGTTACATTTGCAAATTGAATTCCGGTTACATATATGAATTTTTATCTCGTTCCGATCACCTTATGACATTTAATGCGTGAAGATCAAATATTAAGAGGGTAGAATATTCAGGTATATAATTCCAAGCCCCTTGTAAGCTACATTACTATTTGCTAGATTTAGAGGAGGTAATTTTGACCCATTTACTGATATATCGATTTGGGTTGTATTTTATCTTGAACATGCCAAATCAAAGAATTTAGCTGGAGAACATGTTGAATGGATTGTAGTCACCCAATGATTATTATGGTAAAAGTGCTGTTTTTCTTATCATAACTAACGCGTGACTAATTTATAAATAAATTTAAATTGGCCAACCCAACCCAGTCTGGCATGCATCCACCCGTACTAAAAAATAGCATGTTTCAGCCCAAGCGTGTTTCGACTTACCCCAATCGCGTTGTGCTGTACCCTTCTTCCTGAGTGGCTTGTTTAAAAGGGCAAACTTTGTAAACATATCTGAAGTGAAATAAAAAAAAGGAACAATTCAAACTAATTGAAAAATATCGCTCAATATGGGGGGAAAATAGGAAAACAAAAGAAGTTGCAAAGGTTGTAACTTGTTCTGTTTGCTTTCAAAACATTGACCATGTAACGAGTAGAATTCCTTCTCTGGTCCTGCAAAGTCAAACATGGGTTACAGAAGAAGAATCGAAAAACTTCTGTAATTTCCAAGATTAAATTATAAAAAAAGCATACCAAAATCTTGTCCTAGCTTCTTTGTTATGCGAGATATCCTTGATTTTAATTTAGATAACTTTGTGTTGGCCTCCTCATATTCTTTTTGTACATTTTCAGCTTCTACATGACATGGTAACATACAATTAAAAAATTTAAGAAGATCATACTTGTATCTTTACATATTAATTACCAAAAGAACCCAGTTTTACCAGATACATCTACTGGAGTCTGAAAGGGGTTGACAGTCTGCAGAACATTCCTCACAGTTCTTTGAATCTTCTCAAACCATGATGGGCTGCTTTCGGTTTCCATATCTTAGAAATGTGAAATTGGAAGAAAAAAAATCCATCATTAGCAAGTGAAATCATTCCACGGCTAGTGCATAAAAGCTACAGATGACAAAATTGGCCGATCATGTTGGTTTGGTAAGGGGTTCAAATTGGGTTCAAACTGAAACGGGTCATTTTTATTATGGTTTGACACGAGCCAGGTAAGGCAGGGTTGATCCATAAAAACTTTTTATCTAAAATTATTTAATTTGTTATTTATGATAAAGAAAACTATATTGCTACTATAGTAATTTAAAATTCTAATTTGTTACTAAAATTTATGAGGTTAGAACTATTGGATGCATTGAAAAATTTTGGGCGACTTTAGCCCGTTTGACCAATTTTCCTATTTTGTTTATTAATTAACTCATTTGAGATAAATACAATCCAAGTCGACCTACAAACACTTTTTCACGAATGTGAAAACAATAGTATAATAATAATAATAATGGGTTTTTTAACAAAACAAATTAGGAGGATAGATGCATTATAAATATAACTTTTGAGCAATTTTTAACTCATTCAACCCATATCCCTTCTTAGTTGTTTAATATTGATTAGACCCACTTAAGAGAAAAAGAACCCAAAATGACCCAATCATAAGTGCATGAGTCAAAGTTACCATTTCTAACAAAAAGAAAGTAAAATCCTGGCACTTCCATGAAAAGATCACAAGCAACTAGAGGTAACATTTTGAAACATTAACTATGTGTGGGTACATCTTGGTTGTGTTTTCATCTCATATAGATCAAATCAAAAGGGTTTTACTGAATAGGGAATAGCTCAGATGAGTTGAAAGTCATCAAAAGTATATCTTTAATGCAAAGAGCCTCCAAAATCGTTTAGATTATTATTGGAAAAATATTGCTTTTGTATGTCATAATGAGCGTGTTCATTATCTACAAGAAAATTCTTAAAATTTGGTCAGCCTTACACGGCCTGATTCTACTGGTAGTTATAATCAGCCTGTTCCCCAACACCTTGCCAACTCCACAAACAACTATCACATACCTAACATGTCCATGTCATCATCTGGGTCACAGCAATCAGCAATTGCATCTCCATAATCATCCTTGTGGGCCTCAGTGTCATGACCATAATAATGATTTTCATCAGTTTCTGTATCATATCCATTGTTTTCTTCATGATGAACATTAACAGATGTCTCATCATTTTTAGCATCATGATTTTGCTGATCCGTTTTTTTTCCAGTCCATCGGGAACCAATTTCACGACCCAAATCTTCCCTTGATAATGCATCAATGTCTTTGTTTGCATCTTCTCCCTGAACAAACATCCAATTGTGACTAAAAGTAGTAAGGGAAAAGAATGAGATGATAATTTATGATTTCATACATGAGTGTACAAAAACTTTATCAGAAGATAGAAAGAAACTACATAGAATCAAATCATCAATATGAATGAAACATATCAAAATGGGCAAATTGCATAGAAAGGTAACAAGCTTATTCTAGGCCAAAAACCATCACAGTTTCAAAAATTATGATTTATGGCAATTACCTAACTTAGCCGGTTTTCATGTGACATGTCAGCAAAAAGAATCAACACGGTCAAAACTTGCCAACAAGTCACCTGCCACCTCATCAATTCTAAGTTTCTAAGTAGTGATTGGGTGAGACCGCCTCACATAAAAACTAAAATTAAAAAAAATATGGTTGCCTTAAATCACAAATTTCAAAAGTTTGATGGGTTTTTTTTTAGCCCTAAAAAAGTTTGCTACGTTTTTTTTATCCAATTACCATATCTAAATATTGAACCTCATATGATCTAAAAATATTAAACAGAAGCTCATTAACTATAATATTTGTCAAATAGTCATAGATCTAGACATTTGTTATGATTACTTGAAAAATTGATAATGTATTAGGATACCTTACTTCCAAGGCCAGTATTAGGTTCAGATCCATGTACAAATTCGGGCACTTCCTCATCTTTCGGATCGTGCTATGTAAAGAAATACGATAACATTTGAAACAAGAAATTAGCTCACATGGAAGATTCTAAATGGGAATCTAAACTTGTATTAAATATTCACCTTTTCTCCATTATCAAGTGATGCATGAGCATTCTGTACCACTTCAGCAGGGTCTTCCTTTAAATTCTAATAAAAGTAACTCAGTATGAGAACCAGAATAGAATGTGGGTAAATCTGAACTAATAAACAACAAATAATGAAGAAAACATACACTAGAGGTGGTAGCTTTTACTAATTTATTTATGATGAGCCAGTCTATGTATATCTCCGAGTAAAAATGTAAATACGCCCCCCCCCCCCCCTCACAATATTTTGAACCATATAGCCTGCTAACCATATATCTTTTGTACATTACACACCCAACCCCGCCCACTTTTCACCTCTATACACATTTAATTGCTCATATTGTAAGAACTTTAAGTTTGCAGGATCACTCCAACCTGGCGTGGAGAAGAGTCATCAAGAATTGTTGCTTCATCATTATTTTCCACAGGCTCTTGTTCTTCAACATCGTTGTTTTTCACAGGCTCTTGTTCTTCAACAATGTTTTTTTTCACGGGCTCTTGTTCTTCAACATCGTTATTTTTCACGGGCTCTTGTTCTTCAGCATCATTCGTTTCTTCATCTTTGTGTTCCTTCGATTCAGATTCTTCGGCTTCCTTTTTCTGCTTTTCATCCCTTTCTTTCTGGATACGCTCTTTCTCCATTGCCTTCTCTATTTGTTCCTTGTGCTCTGGAGAACCAGGTGACACAAAAGACATCATAATTAATTAATATAACCTAATAAAATATGTGAATAACATATCTAAGAATGCCTAATCAATATGGGTGGAAATTTCAAACCATTTACTAATGGATGGATCGATTCGGGCTATATTATATCTCCAACAGGTAAAAAACATTTAGCTAAAAATGGGAAGTAGTCAAATGGGACTAAGTCGAACATCACCCAGATATTATTTTAATGTAGACGATCTGCTAAATCACTTTATTAGAAATATGTATTGGTAACTAGTGTTGTGAATTGTGATACTATGTTTTTGTAATCATATTTAAACACCGTCCATTTATAAAAAGAAGGGACCTTGGTTTTAAAAAGCTCGAAGCACACAAAAGCGACGAGGTCTAAAACCGAGGCGCAAAGCACAAAAGCGGTGGGCTTTTTGTACGCGAGGCGCAAAACAATTATATAATTTTTTTTATATATGCTATAGGTTTTTAGCATTATTTACTCAAAATATAGATACAAATAAGGTATATATATTATTTAACTAAAATGTACAACCTTTTTAGCTACATGTATAACAATTTTAAGCACAAAAACATCATGTGTACAAAAAGCGCGCTTTTCTTGCGCTTTTTGCGCTTTTCGTACACTGCTCGCCTAGGGTTACATAAGGCGCACGGATTTGCGCCTAGGTGCGCTTTGCGTTTTTAAAACCAAGGAAGGGACAAAAGTGCTTTAGGGCTTAGGCCAACAAGAACAACCAGTTTTGACATGTAACAAAAATTTGTCCCTTTTTTTTTTTGATACTTGTACCAAAAAAATGATTTGTTTAGACCCGTTGCCCCCTAATCAGTACATTTTGTCACCTCTAACAAAGAGGTAGACAATAACAATTTCCCAAGGGAATGGAGATATTTTGAACCTTCAAGAATATAGACTATAGAGAAGTGAGCAGTGGATTGGATATCTGACCATGTTGGTAGTGTGATTTAGAGGTAGCAAAATGGGTGGGCCATTGGATACCAGATCAAAACAAGCTGGGTTGGGTTGACCCGAAACACTTTTTGTCTAAGTTTTCTATAAACAGTGTCTGATTACAAAATTATATTGTTCCAACAATAATCTGACTTTTTGGATGAAATGACTTATAGGAGGTTTTGTAGATTAAAAATACGCTTTTGGAGATTTTCAACTCTTGAAAGATGAAACATAACCCGAATTGAATCATTCATAACTAAACAAGTAATGACTGCCACCTCTAGCCTGAATGGAATAGCCATTTTGAAGATAGTTACAGTTAAAGATAACTAAGAAAAGAAATACCCTTAAGTTGTTGAACAATCCCCTTGAGAATTTTCTCCTCATTCTTCAGGTTTGACAGCTCAGCCGCATCTTTTGCTGATGAGACTTTTGCTTGTTCAACTTCATGCTTTCTTATGGCAACACCCTCCCGAAATAATGCAATCTTTTTCATAAATTTATCTCTTGCCACTTTCCCAGCCTCCCAGCAGGTGTTGTTGCACCTGGTTTTGCCATCATACTCATCACTGCCATCACAGCAATCTGTTCAACAAAACCATAGTTAAGTTATTCACATGGCATAATCAGGGAACATAAAATTTGGGTGTGGTGATGAAAAATGAAGACTATATGATAAGAAAATCACTAACCAACAGTATATTATACTTGGTTCATATTATATTAGATAATCTCAGATCCTATTGAAAAAGTTTAGCATTAAAAGCATATTACTGCCTCTCAAACAACAACAACAACAACAACAACCTTACCCAGAAAAATCCCACAAATAGCGACGCTATAAGTAGGGTCTGGGGAGGGTGAGATGTAGGCAAACCTTACCCCTATCGTTAGAGATAGAGAGGCTGCTTCCAAAGAGACCCCCGGCTCGATATCTAACACACATTATATATATATAAATAAGTAGACAAAGACCAAACACTAAAAGAGGGAGGAATGAGTAACAAAGAAGAAAAAGTACATACGTAACCTCAAGGAATAAGAAATATACATAAATGTACAGAGATCATCCCTACAAAAACGAGGCACATACACAAAAGGTATACAATTTTCTTTTTAATTCCAATGTCTAATTCTGAAGCTTTCAACTTAGTTAAAATACATGAATCTGTAATATTAGGTTCTTATGCATATAGATACTCTGCAATATGCAAACGAGGGTAGACTCTGTTTTGACAGGAAGAATACGAGGTTTAAGTTCATGGAAACACCCTCATTGCAAAAATGAAAGGGGAAGGCTGGATGCATAAAGTCCCTCTTTTTGAATAAAAAGACAAAGTAGTCAACTAATCACTAGAATTTAAACCTCATAAAATACGGATTATAGTTTTTCACATGTGCTATGATGAGAATTTGGAGTAAAACCATTACATACCACAAATACCATCATTTATCCTAGAAGAAAATATAGTAAGGGCACTATGTCCAGCATTTCTGCAATAGAATTTCCCAGTGGGACATGCTGATGTTCCTGCAAAGCCAAATATACCATTATGTTAAGATAGACGCATTACTTTCAGCATTGTCAAGTCGCATTCAAACCTAATTTGCTCATGGATACGCAACAAAACACTCAAATCAAACTTTATATATGTCAAATTAGACAAGAAATCAATCAATAGCCAAAATACGAGCAAAACACAAATCTCTACATAAGAATCATACACACGCATCAACGCACGAAACCATGGTTGTAAAAATCACGCCTAGCCTCCGATTAATCGCTAGTTAGAGGTCACTTAGGAACTTTCATATAATCAACCTATTGATCGCTAGGCAGTCAACGCCGATCAAAGGCGGACCTCATTGGACAAAAAGTCGGTGGCAGCCGGCAATTCAAGCAATCAAGCCATTTTCCAGCCAAACCACGTAAATACCGGCGATTAATCCCTAGGCAGTCAATGCCTTTCAAAGGCAGACCTCATTGGCCAAAAATTCGGTGGCAGCCAGCAATTCAAGCCATTTTCCAGCCAAACCATGTAAATTCCGGCGATTAATCCTGTATACCTTAAAAATGGATCGAGGAGGCTTAAAATATGTCTAATTAAAAACTTACATATAAAAAATCCCAAACCGATTAATCCTATTACCCCACTAGCCGACTCGCGCCTAGGGATTCTTACAACACTTACACGAAAACAATCAATAAGTTCATTTCACAAATAATAACTAATAAAGTAATAATAAAGTAGTAAATAACCTGGTTCATCAGTGCCGTCAAAGCAATCACAGAAATCATCATTAAGCTGTGACTTGGTGAAGGTTCTAGAACCATCTTTGCATTTAATCGTTCCTGAAGACCATAATCCCTTGTAATACATCTCATCTGGTAACAAAAACAATAAAAACTCATAATAATACATTTAAAAAAAAAAAAAAAAAAAAAACTGTATATATATATATATAATTAATGTTACAATTGGTTTTATTAACAATAAGAATGAACAGGTATTGGACCTTCAGGAGCAACTCCAAGCAGATCGTGTGATGAAATTGGGGATGATTGGAGAATAATAAGCGTTGAGCTTAAAACGAAGAATGTGAAGAATGATGTATTAATAATATTCTTCATGTTCATCATCTTCTGATAGTGTGATACTCATGAAGTGATTTAACAGTGTGACGGCATTGTTGCACGTAGCTCAGTACTTGTATCGAATGTAGTAGTATCAATACCGAAAGTGTTTGATAGGGCCAAAGCAATTACGAGTTTCCTCTTGAATTGGTGATTTGGTGGTAGAATATGATCGCGTGGTAATACTGGTGACACGATGATACTCCAGTAGTCTGTGAGTGATTCCAATTGGCCGTTCAAAAAAAATAAGAAAATGTTTGATATGGTACGTTATTCGAAGGTAATCAAACCAAATTCCGGTAGCGTACCGAACTGAAAAGTATCAATCTCGTAAAAACACAAAAAAGTCAATACCGAATTGGTACGGAATACGATATATTAAGTACTGGTTCGGAATCGGTACCTGATACCATTTGCTCAACCTTAGCCTAGCCTACTTGGACAAGGTGGACTAGTTATAATGTACTAAACCCTAGGCTAGCCTACTTGGTCGAGTCTTGGGCTGTGGGGTGCGGGGCTCGTCCACCGCCCGTTTTGGAGCGTCCCCACACCGCCCCCTGCTCCGTCTTCCGTCTTAAACATCTTCCTCTAGATATTGGGCGCGGACCATTTCTTCACAGTAACCATCCTCATCACCGCCAACTTTCTTCACTACACCCTTGGCTCATCCCCTTTGGAGGACTACCCTCTTCAGTGATGCGGCAACTGATGTAACAGGTAGTCCTCCCTTGGAGGCCCGTCCCCACACCCACCAGCCTTAGGGGTCAAAACACTCCTGGCAAAGCTGTCGAGCCCCACACGAAAAGAATAGCGGCGGTGTTGCTGATCGAAAACGGTACCAGTGTGAAGCTACCCGAGAAGTGCCCCGTCCATTTTACGAATTAAGTAGATTATTATGATTGCATGGACCTATTTTTATTTCTATTTTCTGGGCCTCTGCTGGTTTTGTCTTGCGACCCATGTATATATATAAAAAACGCCTGCAAACATAAATCATTATTGATTGATTAGGGTTTGGCATCATGGACGATCACAATAACATCCACAAGAAGAGCCTGTAATTATTTATTTTAATACTAAACCGAATGTTAGTTGTTTTTTTATTCATGATTTGTTTTCGGTTAACAGTAAGAGGTCATCATCATCTAATAAGATGCCCATGGGCCGTCGAAGCGATGTGGACGACGAGGTAAGATGCAACTTATCAGTGTCATGATTTCGAGTTTTTTTTGTTGCGTTCACATTAAGTCTGTTGATGTTGAATAGTTAGTATGCTAAAAGAATTAATTTATCAATTGCTTTTGTTTGGTTAGATTAACAGTATGATAATTTGTAAGGGCGGGCTGCTGAGGTATACCAGACCATTCCAAATCGGGTTTTATTCTCTTGGAACTGCACCTGATCGTATTCCATATCATTTATATCTGTTGGTTAAGGAAGCGGTTGATTTCATGAACAATGTTAAAAGGTATGGGTCATATCTTCTCCTAATGGGTCAATGCAATTACTTATACATGTTTTACTTGTTGTTTTGCATGTTATTTGGTGAGTTGCTGAATGTTGCTGAATGCTGATACACTTGGTCAAGTCAAGATGTAGAGGTCGAGTTGTAGAGGTCGAGTCAAGATGTAGAGGTCGTGTAACTGGATTTCTAGCTTATGATGTTGCTGGGCTTATTGCTATTGGGCTTCTGCTGTTCTTTACTTTACAACAAATGATGCTGGGCTTCTATTATCATTGGGCTTATTTCTATTCAAAGTGGTGGGCCTCGTTAAACCATCTCGGCCCAGTCTCCAAAGGCAGATATTATTTACGTTCATTTGTGGCTGATATAAAAGGATGTCATTGGGATTGTTGCAGCTCAACAACTCTCATTTTTTCTTTCTTCTGGTTTAGTCATTCTCTCTCTAGTTGAGAGAGTTTCCAGAGTATTCGTTCAGTTTCTAGGGTTTGAGTCTCTAGAGTTTTGTTTACTAAGATCTGTTCTCGTGATCTTGTATTGTTGATCTTAGATAGTTTTCTAGATCGTTTCTTTTGTTTCTTGTATGATCTTGTATCAGATCATTTGTTTGTGATCTGTGAGTCAGTCATAGATTAGGTTCAGATTGTAAAGTGTCTGAACTTGTTTTTAGTTTGTTTTGTTGATTCAGTTTGAATAAGAGTTTGATTATCATTTTCTGACATGGTATCAGAGCCTTAGCTCTGATTCTGTTGTTGTTTTTTGGTTGATCTGTTGATCTTCTTGTTTCCGCTGTGTTCTCTGTTGTTCAAGAAACTGATTAAGTTGTTTTAACAGTCTCTTGAGTCATAGATAATAATATAGATCAGATCTGTTGTTTAGTGGTCCAGATCTATATTATTTGGTGTCATAAGTAGTAGATCTGATCTTTTCAGTAGATCTTGTCTATTACTTAGTTCTGGTTGAGAGTTGTTGTTGATTGTGTTGAGATCTGGTTGCTGTTGGACTCTGGCAAGAAGATAAGCTAGGAAGGAGGCTTGGAGTGGAGTATTTTCTTTTTTTGCTTCAATTGCAACTCACAGTACTGTACCCTAAGTGAAGGACAGGCTGTGAGTTAAGGCGAACCCTAACTTGGGCCCCCCTCTCTGTGAGAACGTTCTATCTTTTGCTTATTTTTAAATTCTTGTTGAGTCTAGGCGTCTGGTACCGGGTTAGTTGGACCGGCAATTGATACAGTTTGTGTCTAGGTCTAGGAGGCTCCCACGTTAAGACCTGCACAGGCACCTATTGAGTGATGAACCTGTGAACTGGATCACTGACGTGGCTTCGCCGTGTGTCTAGTTTTTTGTTTTTTTTTTGTTTTCATTGTTGTGTTCTTGGTGAGTGTTTATCTAAGTAGTTTGTTTGCTATCTGCTTAAGTGTTGTGATTATCTGTTAAATATGGATGCTGTGAATGATGATGATGATGTTGTTGTTAACATTGGTGATAACATAAACAATAATATCATAAATAATAATGGTGCAACTTTGATTAGTAAAATTGATGCTGGTGATCCACTGTATCTACATGCTAGTGATTCTACTGCTTTAACTGTTATTAATATAAAGTTAAAAGGTACAGAGAATTACACTGTGTGGTCTAATGCTATGATGCTTGCTTTAAGAGTAAAAAATAAAACTGGTTTTGTTGATGGAACCTGTCCTAAACCTGTGAATGATGATGTATTAAGTAGACAATGGGACAGGTGCAATTCTGTAGTGTTAACATGGATACTTAACTCTGTGTCAGATGAATTGTATTTAGGACAGGTATATTCTAAGTTAGCATCTGAAGTATGGAAAGAATTGAAAGAAACTTATGATAAAATAGATGGTTCTGTGGTGTTTGAGTTATATCAAAAGATTAATTCGTTTACACAAAATGGTCTATCTGTGTCTGAGTATTATCATAGGTTAAATGGAATGTGGAAACATCTTGATGAAATTTTACAAATACCTAGTTGTACATGCAATGCATCTAAACAATTTAATGATTTTAGTTGCATGATTAAGCTGATGCAATTCCTCATGGGACTTGATAGTGTGTACCAATCAGTGAGAACTAATTTGTTAACTAGAGATCCTATGCCTACTGTTAAAGAGGCTTTTGCTGTGGTCTCAAGGGAAGAATCACATAGAAATTCTAATGTGAGTAAAACTAGTAGTTCTGTTGGATTTTTTGCTAAAACAACACAAGTTTTAGAAAATAAAAAGAAACCTGCTAGGACATTAAATCAAAATTTAAAATGTTCTCACTGTAATAAAGTAGGACACACTATTGACAAGTGTTATGAGGTTGTTGGATATCCTCCATGGATGAAATCAAAGAACATAACTGGGAAAAATGTTAAGGTAAATAGTAGTGTTTTATGTGATAATACCACACCTGCTATGTCTTTAAACTCTTTAACCAGTGAACAGGTATCCAAGTTGTTAAAACTGATTAGTGAACCTGCAAATGATGTTCCACAAAGTAGTAATTTCTCAGGTGGGACATTTTCATCTTTTTGTTCAAATAGTTTCTATGATTACTGTACCAACTTTGATTACATGAAACGTGTGTTCTGTTTTAATTCATTAGCTGGGATATTAAAGAAAATGGGTTGGATAATGGACTCGGGGGCAAATCAACACATGGTTATGACTGATGAAGGGTTAATTAATGTGATTGATGTGTCTGAGTTTAATATAAGAGTTAGACACCCAAATGGAACAAGTGCTGTTGTGACTAAAATTGGGAATATAAAACTAAGTGAAAGAGTCATTTTATATGATGTCTTTGTGGTTCCTGGTTATTGTGTCAACCTGATCTCTGTGTATAAGCTTGCTAGAGATAGTAAAATGGTTGTTTGTTTTGATGAGAATCATTGTTACATTCAGGATTCTGTAACAAAGAATGTTCAGGTGACTGGTAGTCAGCATGATGGACTATACTTTTGTGGAAATTCTTCTGTGTCTGTTGAGGTGTGTAATACTATGTGTGATTATGGTATATGGCATGCTAGGTTAGGACATCCATCTGAACCTGTGTTAAATGTTTTAAAAGACACTCTTAAATTAAAAAAGAATAAGGAAGTGGAACCCTGTGAAGTTTGCCACAGGGCTAAACAACACAGGGAACCATTCCCTATCAGTGACCATAAGTCTAAAGAGTTAGGGGAGTTAGTACATTTGGATGTATGGGGTCCATATAGAGTAAAAAGTAGAGAAGGATATAGATTTTTTCTGACTATTGTTGATGACTATACCAGGTCTGTTTGGGTATATCTTATGAAATATAAAGATGAAGTGTTTTTTAACTTAGAACATTTTTTTAACTTAGTTAAAAACCAATTTAAGAAAACAGTAAAGGTTTTCAGAAGTGATAATGGTTCTGAGTTTTTGAATAACCAAATGACAAGGTTTTGTCATGATAATGGTATATTACAACAGACTTCATGTGTGTATACCCCACAACAAAATGGTATAGTGGAAAGAAAACATAGACACTTGCTTAATGTGGCAAGATCTGTGTTATTTCAAAGTAAGGTACCTTTAAGGTTTTGGTCAGACTGTATTCTAACTGCTGTGTACTTAATTAACAGGACTCCATCTTCTGTTTTAAAAGGTAAATCTCCATATGAAGTTGTGTATGGTTTCAAACCAGAGTTGAGTCATTTAAGAGTCATAGGTTGTCTTTGTTTTAGTACAGTTTTAAATAATAGTGATAAGCTTGATAGTCATGCTGAAAAGTGTGTTCTATTGGGATATTCTAATGAAAAAAAGGGATATAAGTTGTGGAGTCTTGATAGAAAACTAGTTTTGTTTTCTAGAGATGTTAAATTTTTTGAAAATATATTTCCTTTTGATGATAAACAATATTTTTCTGAACAAGATTGTATTAGTGATAATACAATTACAAACTGTAATTTTTTTGACTTAAATGAAGACAACCTAGACCCAAACAATGACTCTTCTCCTCCCAATGATGAACATACACAAAACAAGGATTCTGGTCATGGGTCTCAGCAGCCAATAGTTAGTCCTAGTGTTAGTCATAGGATGGCTGAGTCTCAGCAACCAGATAATGTAGGAACTAGTGTTGGTAGGGCTGGGCATGACTCAGAAAATGACAAGGATGCTATTTCTGAGGGAGAACATGTTCAAAACCTGGAACCAAACACAGTTCTTAGGAGATCTACTAGAAACACTACTTTTCCTACTAGGTTAAATGATTATATAGTAGAGGGAAAAGTTAAATTTGGCTTAGAAAAGGTAGTCAACTATACAAACTTGTCTTCTGATAACTATTGTTTTGCTACTTCTTTAAATAAAAGTAGTGAACCCAAACATTTTTTTGAAGCAATAAATGATAAGAATTGGGTTGCTGCAATGAACAATGAGTTAGAGGCTTTACATAGGAATCAGACATGGGAAATTGTTGACTTACCTTTAGGTAGAAAACCCATTGGTTGCAAATGGGTTTACAAAATCAAATATAAGTCAAATGGTGAAATAGAGAGATATAAGGCTAGGCTTGTAGCTAAGGGGTTTAGTCAAAAAGAAGGTGTAGATTTCTTTGAAACTTTCTCTCCTGTTGTGAAAATGGTAACTGTAAGATGTGTTTTAGCATTAGCTGTTCAGAATAGTTGGAGTCTGTTTCAACTTGACATAAATAATGCATTCCTGTATGGGGATTTACATGAAGAAGTTTATATGTGTTTGCCTGATGGATATGATTCTGGTCTTAAAAATAAAGTTTGTAAACTAAATAAATCCTTGTATGGGCTTAAACAAGCTCCAAGGATGTGGAATGAAAAGTTGGTAAAGGCTTTAATTGACATTGGTTTTGAAAAAAGTAAATGTGATCATTCTTTATTTGTAAAAAAGGATAATCATGTGTTTATTGCTTTGTTAGTATATGTGGATGATATTGTCATTACTGGTAGTAATGATAGTGAAGTTTTAAAAGTTAAAAATCTTTTAAAAACAAAGTTTATGATAAAAGACTTAGGTGAGTTGAAATATTTTTTAGGTATAGAAGTTGTAAAGTCTGATAAAGGCTTGTGTTTGACACAAAGAAAATACTGTGTTGACTTGTTAGCTGAGTATGGTCTTACTGGTTGTAAACCTGTTAATACTCCTATTGAACCTAACTATGTTTTAATGAAACTTTGTAATCAAGACAGTCAAATGTTATCTGATATTACTAGTTATCAAAAATTAGTTGGCAAACTAATTTATTTATCACATACTAGGCCTGATATTGCCTATTCAGTTCATTTCCTGAGCCAATATATGCATAAGCCTACTCAGGCTTTGTTTAAGATTGGTTTAAGATTGCTAAAATATTTAAAAAGTTGTCCAGGAAAGGGAATTTTGTTCAAAAAATCTGATAATTTTCAGTTAAAAGTTTATACTGATTCAGATTGGGCAAAATGCCTTGAAACTAGAAAGTCGATAACTGGTTTTTGTGTATTTCTTGGTGATTCTATTGTGTCTTGGAAAAGTAAAAAACAAAGCACCATATCTAGATCTTCTGCTGAGGCAGAGTATAGGGCTATGTGTGCTGGTGCATGTGAGGTAATTTGGTTAAATAACATATTGCAAGAGTTGAATGTGGATGTTAAGATTCCAATTCAGCTGTTTTGTGATAGCAGCTCAGCTCTTGCTATTGCTGAGAATCCTGTCTTTCATGATAGGGTTAAACATTTTGAAATTGACTTGTTCTTCCTTAGAGAGAAAGTGGCTAATGGAGTTATAAAGTTGTCTTCAATTGATTCCAAATCTCAGTTAGCTGATGTTTTTACTAAAGGGTTGCAGGTAAATCAACATAATCAGGTATGTAAGTTACTTGGAATGTTTGATGAATTTGGTAATTGTCTTGAGGGGGGGTGTTAAAAGGTATGGGTCATATCTTCTCCTAATGGGTCAATACAATTACTTATACATGTTTTACTTGTTGTTTTGCATGTTATTTGGTGAGTTGCTGAATGTTGCTGAATGCTGATACACTTGGTCAAGTCAAGATGTAGAGGTCGAGTTGTAGAGGTCGAGTCAAGATGTAGAGGTCGTGTAACTGGATTTCTAGCTTATGATGTTCCATAAAAGATTTGACAAGAGTTGAGAAAAAAATTAGATTTTTTTGCGACTTCTTCTATTCTCATTTGCCGGTTGGCTGGAAATAGTACGTCTTTTAATTTCATGTTTATATACAATCCATCAATGTTTATTATTAAGTAACCTTAAGTTTTTTTGCAGCGACCGGGACAATGCCACCTCCCTTATTGCCGGCTGTGACGCCTTTTATGCAAAGGCTGGGCCTAAATACAATATCACAGGCTATGTGCCTTTGGGATATCCGGTTGAGAATGAGTTTGATCTCAAGATCAAACTATCTATGAACCTTGTTTTTGAGATTATGAGTCTTGTTCACTCACGCAAGACGCCTGCTCCTGAGACATTTATGCGATGGGACGAGATTCTTATGTCATTCTATTGTAAAATATGTTCCTGTTTTGGCATTGATTATCAGCATCTAGAGGCTGCTTCTGAGGATGATGTGATTTTGATGGATATGGGAAAAGGAAGAAGAGCCAATCCGTACTTATACATATATATTATGATTTATGTTCATTCGAATGCATGTTCGTGTTAGTTTTCTATTGAACTGACATAACTAATTATGTGTTTTTGGTGAACAGCAAGCTTCTGTTTTTGGGGGAAAGTAAGACGGCGTCATCAGCTAATAAGACGAGGGTGGAAAAGATCTCATCGAACAAGGATGTAAGACATATCAATGCTATAAGTTGTGTTTTGAGGCCAACAAAGCAAAGCTTAAGTAACTAGGAACTGATATTAGTATTCTAATTTTATTTGTTTGGCTACAGAATTACATGTTTAAGCGCATGAGGAAGCTTCGCAGCAGCGATGAGGCTTTTGTACTCTCGAAGAAAAAAATTCGCCAGATTTTACATATTGTTCGCTCACAGAGGTTGCCTCCTCACAAGATGTTTACTGAATGGAATGAGTATCAGATATCATTCTATTGCAAAATGTGTTCCTGTTTTGGCATTGATTATCAACATCTGGAGGCTGCTTGATTTTCAGGACTATGCTTGTGATGCGAATTACAAGTTACACATAACCTCACTTCATATGTCCTATGGTAATCTATGATTTTTTTTTTTTTTTCTTCTTGTTTCTACCTTCTACATGCCCTTTTATATTGTTATGGTAGTAATGAAAAGCTAGTTTTTGATGTGATCTTAAAATGAATTTTTTTACTTCTTTGATAAAGGTTTTATTTGTAAATTAAGGTTTTTTTTTTTTTTTTTTTTTTTTTTTTTTTGGGGGGGGGGGGGGGGGGGGGGGGGGGGGGGTACAAGTATTTCATCATTATGTTGTGGTCATGAATTGTATAAATACTAATGAATGTTTCAGTTTTGTCACTGTAAAAATTTGACACTTTTGGAGAAATTGACCAAAAAGAGTCCACCAATGAGGTTGCAATGATAAATTACTAAAATTTGACACTTTTGTAAAATTTCACTGTTTTGTAACGGATTTATTGCCGTATTGGACCTATTTTATTTGACCATCTTGTTCCCATATGTTAGTATAAATATGAATTTGATGGATTGGTTTGATCACAGCGCTCAAAAGTCAAAACACAAAAATGCGCTCGTATATAAACTCTTATGGCTTCACAAAGCACACATTCCCAATCATCCGTTGGTGTTTGTGCAGCCTCCAACGAGCCAACTGTCGTGAGGATTTAACTAACTAAACTTGACAGACCTAAACAAGTATTTAAACTAATCAACTAACTTGACTCTGTTAGTCCCTCTACTTCTAACAGTGGACGAGAATCAACTTTAACTTTGTTTGACTTGCATTGGCGGCTCACAAAACAAATGATATAATGGATTTTTTGAACTATTTCGGTTGATGGTTGGCTTCATGTTCTTGTGTTGTTCGAAAGCCCAACAAAAGTCAATCAGGTGGCGGAAATCAGCCGTTGGTAATATCATAATCATTAGGAAAAAAACTCAAACGAAACAGCAGGGTGATGGTTAAATGAAACGTTAATAACGTTAACAGAGGCGAATATGAACATCAACTAGTTGTATGCTTTGAGAACCATATATTAGCTGCATACATAATAACCATATATAAGGTTATAAACACATATAAACTCGAGACTCCAATAAAAACATAAGTGGGGCATGGGTATCAACTGTAAACGTACCAAACAAACACGAACAAGGCTTTGTTCGTGTTTGTTAATGTTTCTTGGACAAACGAACCGTTCACGAACACACTAACGAACATAATTCTATGTTTGTGTTTGTTTGTTAAGAAATTCAGTTGTTTGCGAACTGTTCGTGAACACGAGTCTTGAACACAAACAAACAAAAACAAACATTTAATATGCAACTAACTAAAAAAAACATTGTTAATATTAACCGTTAGACAAAGTACATCTACTAAACGATGTCGATAAGTCAAATTGTACCAACTTATACATAATTATCTAAAATTACTTAGGCATGGGCATGAATACATCATATTCCTAATTCAAAAGTTCATAATTATCCTAAGTTTTAACTAGTGATCGAACATAAACAAACATACACGAACGGATATAAATAAACGAACGTAAACAAACACATTGCCGAACGTTCACGAACGCAATCGAACGAACGAGACATTTGTTCGTGTTTGTTTGTTTGTTTAGTTAATCAAACGGAATTTTTTGTTCGTGTTCGTTCATTTATTAGACAAACGGACACAAACGAACTTCCCGCCGAACGGTTTACGAACTCTTCACCGAACGTTTGGTTTGATAAAGTTACATCACCTATAAAGAGAGCCTTTTCCATTCCTTGGTGCTATAAGTAACATGATAGCAATCAGCAGTGCAATTAGGCAAACATAATAGAACCATTACATCATGATATATTCAACTTCAATGAAAAACTTGGGAGTGTAGGTGATTCCTTATTTACGTGCAAAAAAATCCTTCAAATGCCGTACTCGAAAACAAATTAACCTATTTTTCTTTGTTGCTCTTTTACGTAAAGTAATATGAAAAATTTCTTTAAAATCAATCTGAAAATAACTTACTCTTTCTAATTTGTTCTAAACAAACTGACCCTTTGACTATCTAACTATTACAATTCTACCCTTATTACTTCCAACAAACTATAATAGCTACTTTTGAATTATTACAAACTAGTCCCTGAACTTTATTACAACATCTAAACCATATCAATACTCCCCCCCCCCCATTGAGATAAACCTTGTCCTCAAGGTTAAGAACAAGTCAAATCAGTAAATCAAGGAATCTCAGCTTCAAATCATGATGGTTTTCCCAAGTGGCTTCTAAAACAGTTTGGCCTTCCTATTAACATGTGCCACTCCTTTCTTCCCTTGCTTCACCATTCTGTGATCCAATACTTTGAGTGGTTTAAAAGAAAATCTTGCTGCTTTTGAAAGGGGAGTAATATTGGTAGGAGGGCCTTGGGCTTTTTTCAACAAAGAGACATGAAATACTAGATGTAATTATGATTCCTCAGGCAAATCTAACTTGTATGCCACCTTCCCAAACTTCTGAACCACTAAGAATGGTCCATAGTATTTAGGTCCCAACTTGTTAAAAGTTGTTCCCCTAAGTGATATCCGACATAGGGTCTCAGTTTTAAGTACAACCCATGCTCCAGGATTGAAAACTCTCTCAGTCCTATGTTTATCAGCCTACTGTCTTAACCTGTTCTGGGCCATCTGCAAACTTGTTCTCAACTTGGTTAAACCTACCTCTCTTGAACACATCTCAGTATCCAAACTTGCCACACTAGTGTCCCTATGCACATAGGGTACATGAATGGGAGGTGCATACCCATACAAAGCTTCAAATGGGGTGGTTTGGATGGATGTATGATAATTGGTGTTGTACCACCATTCAGCTAAGGCTAACCAATGAAACCATGAACTGGAATTGTAAATTCCTGCCTAAACTTGCTGAGAAAAATTGAGTCTCTGTCAGAAACTATGGTTGTCAATAAAGGCTTGAGCTACAAAAGTTGAAGAAATATGATGTGTCATTCCCACAAAGTGTGCATACTTTGTGAATCGATCCACCACTACAAAAATGACATTTTTGCCCTTAGAGTTTGGAAGACCAATTATGAAGTCCATGCTGATATCAGAGAATACACAAGTGGGAATAGGAAGAGGTTGAATTAATCCAGGAGAATCTATGGTCTCATACTTGGCTTGTAAACACACATTACAGTGTCTTATAAATTCTCTCACATTCTTTGATTGGCCTTTCCAATAAAACAGACCCTTCAATCTTTATAAAGTTGCCTACACACCAGAATGACCCCCAATTGTGGATTCATGACAGTGTTACAGCAGTTCTTTCTTTAATCGATCATTGTTTCCCACAACCATTTTCTTCTTCCTTCTCAATATTCCATCAATCCAACTGTAATGGCCATTAATGCCATTATCATTGCACCCTTCAATGATATGTTGTTGTCTAGGAGATAATTCATTGCTTATAAAAGCAAGAGGATGATGATTATGCATTAGTACTGCTCCAATCCCCAAAGCAAAAGCATCAGTTTCTACTACAAAGGTTTGAGTGAGGTCTGGTAGTGCCAAAACAGGAGTTGAACTTAGAGCATTCTTCAGTTGTTGGAAATAATTATGTGCAGCCTCAGTCCATTTGAACCCATCCTTTTTCAAAAGATCAGTTAATGGTTTTGCAATCACCCCAAATGACCTTATAAACCTTCTATAATAGCCGGCCAACCCCAGAAAACCTCAGTTAATGGTTTTGCAATCACCCCAATGGGCCAAGAAATCACAGCTTCAATTTTGCAGGAATCAATAGCTACCCCTTCTTTTGAAATGATGGGACCTAAATATTCAACCCTCTGGCCACCAAAGCCACACTTAGACAACTTTTCAAACAATTGTTGTTGTCTCAGAGTTTCCAATACTTGGAATGTTGACATACAAAGTCAAAAGGCTGCAACTAATCCGGTTTTTGTGCAAAATGCAGTTTGTATATAATCTGAGCAAGAAATAAAACATTTATGTGGAAAAACATTTATGGAAATAATTCTTGGAATGTTGACATACAAAGTCAAACATTGATCTAGTTTTACAAATCTATGGAGTAACATAACTTAATGATCCATTTCAAATACTACGATAATAAAGTTTTAACGTTTCATTTATAAAAGTAAATAACCTTAATTACATTACTAAGATAAGCCAAAATCATATTGTTTATAAACATATCAAAACCAAAACCATGAATTACACATGACCAGAAAACGTGCATAAGTAGTTCATTAATAACCATTCATCATCTTCAAAACTTAACCACCAAATATTGTCCAAAAACCAAAAAAAAGAACAACCACAAACTAACCTAATTACCACCTCCCTAAGAACAGTAGACAACATGAACACACCTTTTTTCTTGAAAAAACAAGAAATGCATTTTGTCACCAGAATGCAGTTCCTTATCCGCAACAACAGACATCATCCCTTTAATGTAGTAACGATCATTTCTATTTGACTGCTTAACTCCAACAGATACTTCCCAACAGACCCTGCACACTAGAAGAAAAAGTGGCCAACTTGGGAGACAAGAAAAAGCTTCTCAAAAGGGACAAAACTATGGCTGGGAGACAATGGGTACAATGTACAACCACAACTTTGTCTCCCACATGCAAGGTTTTAGACCACATGAAAGGGACATGTATGCCTCTTTGCCTATAAATAGAAAGCTTCACTCAATCATTTAGCATCCCTTTTCATCCCTTCTAGTGCTTTACTTGGCCGACTACCAAGAGTCTTCCAGAGATCTTGGAGTCCTTTGGGAGGCCTTAGGGCTTTCCTAACATCCCTCAATGGTTAGGCTTCGACCTACCTTGATCAACTTGGCCAAGCACGGGATCGTAGATTAGTTATGCAATAAATATCGAGGGTCGTGAGGATCATACTAGATACATATCACTTGGAGATAGAGAGCTTGTCTATGAGCAGCCATGTTCTAAAGTAATTATCGTTTACTTTATAAATTTAAAACTTTGTAAAGAGGTTTAGTAAAAATCAGTTGTTTTCCCCAAACCAATGTTTTGGGATTGACACATCAAGTTTTTGACACCGGGGAAATTGACATCTTTTTAATCTACTAAAACAAAACGCATCAGTGTGTAATGTTTCTTTTGTTCATATGTTTTGATGGGTCGGCCCAGGTAGCCTCTGGCTAAATTTGCCTGGGAGTCGATATGGTGTAAATAATTTTGGTGATGTGAAAATTTCGTTCGATTGCTAAAAAAATAAAAATAAATAAACACCCTTACGTGAGAATGATGATTATAAAAAAAAAAATTTAATGAGCATGCATTAATAATATACTCTTGATTTTACAAGTTCAAAAATGGTAATAAAATTATGTGGAAACGAGATTAGCTATTAAAAAATCATAATTTTAGTTTCCTTTTAAATATTAAGAATGGTAAAAAACGGTAAAATAAAGAACGGTCAAGACATTTATTAATACATACTCATTTAATTAAATAGGAAACTAAAGTTATTATTATGAAACTTAGTTATTGTTTTGGTCAAAAATTACTTGATAAAAATAACTTTTTATTTCAAATTAGTAAAAGTGAGGTAGAGTGTTATATGTGTGAAATATGTTAAAAACTTAGTTATATTTTGAAGATGGCAATTTAAGATAACAAAGAAATAACAATATGACAACTATGCTCATGATGGCAAAGGTATCATTCAGGATGGACAGTTATATCCTGAGGATGTAACTGTCTGACACAAATATATTGTGAATGAATGTAAATGAAAGAAAGAAAGCCAACAACACTCGATATACGATGAAAGCCCTTGATTACTTGATGATCGCCGGCATAAAACCTCAGGAGGAGTCTAAGCCCCTGTTATGTTTGTTAATATTAAAAAATGGTAAAAAGGATTACAACTTTGGAAGTATGATAAACGAACTATGATTACAATGTAGTGTTTGTGTGTGTGAGTATAGAGAGTATCAGGTGTTAGCAAGCTAGTATCAAGTAGTAGAAAGTATTTAAGTGTCCTATTTTGTTCATCATGCCCTTATTTATAGTTACACATGAAATCAATAAAAGATCTCTTGATATCTGTTGCTTAGTTATGCTCCTTGAATGTTTCAGGTGAACGTTGGAGCAGTTTCAACCAAGTTATACATTGGTATAACAGTTTCCTTGTTTTTTGCCTTGCATTCAACATTGGATGGTTACATTTTGACCTATTCTTTAGGATTGGACTTGCTTCACACGTATAGCTCTTGCATCCTTAGCTTCTTTGACTTAGTAAGACAATATAACCGTTGAGGAAGAGTTACAAATCTTTATTATTGATTAATTGTACCTGCAATAATATTAGAAGAAGATGATTCGTTAGTCTGTCCTTAGGATGCACAAAGGTTAGAATATTGTTACATCCTGAAGTCTGCTTAGTCCTTCAGTATCCTGAGGATGCCACAGAATATTTGAGGTAAAACTATCCTGAGGATTTCACCACCAACAGTTATATAAGGCCGGTTCGAAGACATATGCTCTCTTACTATTCACCGAAAAAAAGGACACATCCTTTACATTAAATAGGAAATCAAAATTCTATTATGAAAGATATCTCACTTCCCAAAATTAATAAGTTTTCTATATCTATAAATATATCCTATGTTGATCAACTTAACCCATTCATCTATGTCAACCTCTACGTGCTTTCAAAAGTTTTTGCGGCTATGAACATAATGACGAATAGAAGAAAGGGAACGCCGAAAAGAATAGGAGACAAGTAAGCTACTTTCCTAGTTTGAAACTTGTGATTTTAACTTTTTTTGTGGTAATTTGCATGTTCTGACTTTGTTGGTATTATTGTTTATTCAAGCATTTATGTCCAAGGTTATAAGGCTTCATGTGCTCACGTATCCACAAAAGTTCGTAACCAGCACCAAAGTTATACATGTCTTGCCGAAGTGCATGTCAAGATGATGACAATACTGTTTAGAATGAAGGATTGGAAGAAAATTATAAAACTTGTTTTATCTTCCAAACCCCTAAAGAAATGTAAGTGGTTCGATGACATATGCAAGATTGTTACAAAATCTAACCGTGGTCTTCAAGCCACGCAGATCACGCAAAACTGGGCGGATTCAAATTTTTTACCAGTATGGAGATAGGAGAGGTACACTATTCACCGCCCCATCATTAATCGTGAGTATGACGAAAAGATGAGGGTTCTCATCAGCAATTTCGGACAAGATGGTCCATGTTATCCCATGTTGGGAACCTGCTTCATGGGTAGCTTAGGCAGCTCTTATATTGCGCGTCAAACCATAAAACGATCACCTATTCATGCCGCTATTGCAAGAACTTCTGAAGCCAACCACACTGTCATTATCGTTGCCGTTTACACCATCAAAAACCGTCCTTTCAAGTTGAGTGTGTGCGTAAAGAATTCTTGGGGAAAGGATTGGGGCAATCGGGGGTATGCGTGGGTGGATGTGGATTTCTTCCCATCCATATAAATAATTAATCCAATGGATTACGCGTAAGAATCGGCTAATTAATTCTTTGCTTTGTTTTTTTTTATAAGTGTGTGTGTTTAATCATTGTTTTGAGACATGTGGGCAGTAGTTCAATTCTTGTAGTAATTGGTTTTTTGTGATGGTTGTTTTGCTTGGACTATGTTTTTCCTGCTTATTAACAACATTATCAACTTTCATTTTGGAGGGTTTTTGTTTCTTCTTTATTTTCGTTGGAGAAAGGTTTGTCATTCCTTGAAGATCGCCAGGTAAGTACAGAAAATGTGGAGAATAAGCCGGGGTAAAGTTTTTCAAAAATTTAATACTTAAACTGTTTTCGAACTTAAAATGGGGTTTTAAAAATTATTTTGGAGAAATCCAATTAAAAATTTTAAAACCAGATCTTTAAAAACAGTTTAAAAATGAAAAAAACGCGAAAAACGGGGTTTTTTCAGTGGAGCACGCCCGTGCCAAAGCTGCAGACAGAATGTTAGGGTATTTAAGGGGCCTTTTACTTGTCAAAACCCATTTACTTCTTCCCCATTCGACCCACCGTCGCCACCCCCCCCCCCCCCTTAAAACCGCCATTTTCCACCATTTTTCTTTATTTCAGGCCCCAATCTTCAAGCTAAGGTATGTATAATCAATCTCTAACAACTTTTAAGTGTTTTTATGTCCAAATCAGCCCTGATTCTTGAGATTTTGTGTAGTTTAGTTTCTTGAGAAAAACCTTAGTTTTCTAGCCTCTTTAGCCCGAATGTTTGCCTGAAACTTTAGGGAAATGATTAGGGTAGTGCTAGGAACGTAATGAGGTAAAAAAATTTGAGAAATTTTGCAAAAAAAATTCAAGAAATCTGACAGGTTCGGAAAACCGTCACACTAGTCACATGCACGACTGTGCTCAATTGGCAGGGTAGTGCTCTGATACCAATTGTTGGATCAGTTTCTGTTTAACAGTTCTTATTATGAACACTTGTGTAAGATCTATCAAAGTAATTTGCACAGCGGAATAAATGTAAGTGTTCAAATTAAAGTTTCACTTTTAACAAGAGTTATTACCCCCTGGATCTATGAACTAAAAGCAATAAATGCTTCAAATGATTCCCAATATATTAGGAAAGATAAACTACAAGGACTGTCTAAAATAGTGGGATGAACCCATCTATTTATAGACTGTTTAAATATTTACAAGAGAAGTATTCAAAGCAATATAATAATACTATAACAGGCTGTAGCATTGGTACTTGTACAAAGACTTTAATAAAAGAATATAATACTAAACTACTGAAGTATAAGGCGGTGAGAAGCTTCTAACAGAACTGCTGATGAGTGACAAATTTCTGATGAGTATTCTTCAGAAGTTTGGTCTTCAGTAGTTCTTCAGAGAGTTGTCTGGTTAGTCTTTAGAACTTCTGAACATTACTTTTCAGCACTTATCATTAGCTTCTTTAGTAATTGTTATCTTCTTCTTCAGCAGTTTCTATACTTAACAAAATATTGTAGATTCTGATTAAGACTAAGGTATCAAAAGTGGCTTTGTCAATCTTTTTGTCCTCAGCTCTTCTTGGTGATGTTGATACTGTGACCGCCCATGATGCCAAACCCTAATCAATCAATATCAACAATTACGTATAGAGAAAAGGGTCCGATATATATACATAAACCCTGATCAATAATTACAGGCCTTTTTTTTATGTATACATGGTCTGTAACGATGTGTTTATTACAGATGTTGATTTGGGCCTTGGGCTGGAGAGGGTATATTGGACATGGTTCATGGAGCAACATATATGGCCCTATTAACCCATCGTGAAGAATTTTATAACAACATTAAGGTTGTTTCAACTTTCAGCAATTTAACATGCGCCACTTTTTCAACTTGCCTATCATGATAAACTAGGATTAACACCTGCGCGTGTTGCGGCGCGCTAATCCGCAATGCGCTAATCCGTGATATCTCATATTAAAGTCGTGATATGGTATCACGACTCGTATTTATTTATGTCGTGATATGCCGCTTCCGGGCACCAATGTTGATTTGTCACTGCATGGCAGGATACCGTTTTCCGTTTCTTTAAATCATAAATATGTGAATAGGATAGGGTTGCTGCTGTCAAGTTGCACCAAGACAAGAGACTAATATTGTAATTCCAAGAACATGGCCATTAATAGATATGAGAAATTTAATATCATACATGCCTATCGAAACAACAAACGTTATGTCGAAATATAAGAACTATATATATGAAAAGCACTACAAATATCTACATTCCTAATTACGTTTGCTGACTCAATCCTACATCTCACTGTTGTTTAAAGAACATGTCAATTTTTGTATATAATTCAGTGACTCAATAGTAAAAAAAAAAAAAAAAAACCTTCTATTATGAAAAGTTCCTAGATCTCCATGGGATGTTACCATTAGGATTTGATCTTGAATTCACAACCATGACCAGAGAAACCCGCAACACATGTTGCGGTGGAAACTATTGTCACATATCCAGGGCTTTGGTCAAGAACCGTTATTTGCGTCAAAAACTAAGGGTGCGTTTGGTTCGCGGAATTGTTTGGAATTGGAATTTGTGAAGGAATTGGAATTGGAATGAATTGGATTTGGAATTTGTTCGAATCTATCCCTGTTTAGCGAATCATACTTGGTTTATAAGATGAACAATTGTAAGAGTATGCACATATGTGCAGGGACTCACGAGAGAGAACAGAGGGTGGAGGAAATTATATTATATACACTAATAATGTTTCCACACTTTACAAATGATACAATACATGGGTATTTATACCCTTAGACTTGGCGGTTATTTAACTACCATTCTTAACCGACACATCTATTCTAAACGGACACGCCTGTTCACATTTGGCGTCTTTTCTTGCTACTTCGACTTTTCTAGTTGACTTCTAATATTAACCATGTTTGATTAAGATTGTCTTGATTATTTACTTCTAACAGAATTCAAACATTCCAAAAGGAATTGGAAATTGTTGGAATTGGATTCTAAAATCCTATATTATTGTGTTTGGTTGGTTATAAATTGGAATCTATCACCCTTGCCCCACGACCCGCATCGTTGTGACCCGTACCGGCCCGAACCGTTTCGACCTGTACCGGTTCGGTTCGAAAACGGTACCGGTCGAAACTGGTACAGTACGAAACGGTACCGGTCGAAACTGGTAGAAGTCGAAACGATACCGGTCGAAACTGGTCCGAACCGGTACCGGTTGAAACTGGTACTGTCCGAAACGTTACGGGCGAAATGGTACAGGTCGAAACGATACCGGTCGAAATGGTATCTGTCGAAACTGGTCCGAAACGGTACCGGTCAAAACTGGTACGGTCCGAAACATTATGGGCGAAACGGTACAGGTCGAAACGATACCGGTCGAAACTGGTCCGAAACGTTACAGGCCGAAACTGGTACGGTCCGAAACAGTTCGGTCCGATACATTACGGGCGAAACGGTACCGGTCGAAACGCTATCATCGTGTAATCTTTGCGTCAATTCATGTGAACCAAACGCACCCTAATAGTTATTTGCGTCAGAAACCAATGTTTATCCAGGACTTTGGTCAAGAACCGTTATTTGTGTCGGAAACTAATGTCGTCTGTTATCATCGTGTAATCTTTTATAGTGAGAAAATCCAATAAGTTATTTTATGTTTGAATCAGCTTATTTATCTAAAATTACCAAAAATGCATATGGGCAAAGGGTGAGTTGGTAGATCTGTAATTTTATTCCAACAGCCAATATAAAAACTAGTTATACCAAAGACAAATCGCTCATTAACTTATTGACTTTTTGAATTGTACAGTGAGCTGTTTAACTCAATCCTAGACATGCTCTAACTAGTTAAACTGTGAACATGTACCATCAAAACTCAAAAGCCATTAAGAACAGCTTAATATTTTGTCAACCACCTAAACACCCAAATATATCTCCACTTGCACTATGCATTCTTGATCCAGATTTACAAGAAATTAAAACACAGCACAGCCACACAACAACGAAAGCTAAAACCCAAAACCGAACAGAACAGAGAGCGAAAAAGGATAAAAACCGCAATTTTACGAGACCTAACCAAAAAAAAACTAAAAAGATTCTGAAAATAAACCCATTTGTAGCTAAAAACACTATAGAAAGGCCGACCCATCACAGAACACAAAGATCCCTCAAGTTTACAATTTCCTATTTTCCCAACTGCAACGATTTTTTTTCTTTTCTCACCGTCTTTGACCACAGGCGGTAAAGCCAACTCATTTTTGAGTTTTCCAGTCAACGAGCAACAGACCGCCTACAAACATCGCTAAAATCAGCAAGCATTCGCAACCCCATTTACAACAACCTCCACCACCTCTTCTGGTTTGGCAGCAACGTCTTGCACATTCTTCACAAGTTTGACCTCGTTGACCAAATCTGACCCATCAGCCGATTTTGAGACCTCGTTTTCAACTTCTTTAGTCTTCTTATCAGCAATGAGCTTTCCTTCCCATGACTATAAGAAAAAACAAAAACTACGTTAGAAATTAGTACCATAAGAGTCCATACGAACAAACATTTGAAAACATAAACGTACCTGCTTCTGAACCAGTTGATACGCCTTCTTTTGCTGAATTTTCTTCTGGCGATCCTCATAAAACTCAAAGTCGTCTAATATGCATTGCTTACTAGAATGTTCTTTGAATATCTTCATCATCTGCAATCCTTGCTCCAACTTGACCTGAACACAAAAGAAAGATTAATTGATTTAAACTCAAATAAAAAGATAACATACCCAACGCATGTTCATAGTTTATACTAAAAAAATACCTCTTGGGTATCCCTGCTATTGGTAACAGGTTTATTCTCATTGTACTCGAGAATAATGTGCTTCAACAAGCCGTTTGGTAAATCTTTAACAATATGCCACTTTACAGGAAAGCAACCGATCCACTTATCTTGCTGCCAATACTCCAAACTTTTGTTAAAATCAACCGCCCCTACCATCTCCGCTACACCCACAAATTGTCCGCTTGTATTAACCTGCAACATTTTATATACATATATCATTAGCAAATTGAAAGAACAAACGGAAATTCAATGGCAAGCGGAAACGTACCGAGAAAAAAAGGAAAACCGGGCATCCTTCAGATTTCTGCTGTGCCTCACGGTATGCAGCATCAAGTTTCTTGTTTCCGTTTTGTGTACTCGCCCACACATTATACTTGATGCTCTTATGAACATCATCTTCACTATAAGACTTGATAATAAAGAACTTAGCATGTTCATAAGCTTCAGGAAACTCGGTCTTGTTGTATTGCTCTCGATCCGGTGTCACGTTGACCTCTTTGACTTCCTTTGACTCGTCTTTTATGCCGTCAGTTGGTGACAAAGCTATATCTTGACCTTTAACGGCTGTAGTAATCGGAGTCAATGGTTTTTGGTTCTTGATGGTTTTAGACCTGGGACCCCTGTTCAGCTCATTAAGACCATCGCTGTTGTCATTGTTGTACCCAAAGTAACCGTTCGCTCGAACTCTAGGCTTGAACTTGTTGTCAACGCCTAGCCACCCGCGCCCGTTATTCTGAAAATCATAACCATGGGTTCCATAACCATAACAAGATCCGTAGGAGTTTCCATATTGACCATATAACTTGTTTGGATACACACTATTCGTATATCCAGTTGACGTGTACATACCAGAGACCGAGTTTGGACCCTGTCATGCATCTTAATGTCAGAAATCATTAAAATTCACTAAACACTTAAATGAAAGGAAAAAAAACCAATTCAATAGACAACGAAAACCAAAATAATTATATAAACGTGAAATTACCATGAGTTGATTCTGAGTTTTGGATGCAACACCGCTGTTTTTTAGTTTGCGGGTCAGAAGACATGGTGCCACTTAACCATGGTATTGGAGAGTAAACCCCATCATAACCATTTTGTGCACCCATTCCATATGAACCATAAGTCTTCAAAGCTGAGTTTTGATAAGGCGTTGGCTTCAAAGGCGCAGTGCCAGCGTTTCCCTTAGAACCCACACCATTCCCAACACCTCCTTTAGTTGGGCCTGTAGCTAAAGGCATCTGGTCAGTGATTTTCGGTGCGGTTGCTCCATCCTTTGAAGGGGTCACACCAGCAGAGTAGGGACCACCAGTTGGAGTTGGAGGTTGGAAATACGCACTAGGGTATTGGTAATGTTGAGCAACCGTTCCATACAGTGCATAACCATAACCATAAACACCCTGCAATAACAAACCAACAACAGTCAATAAATAATAAAGAGTTCAAAACACAACTACAATCTTAAAAACAAAACATTATCTTACATGAGCCAAATCATCCCAATCGGTTGCAGTACCATCATATCCTACAAAAGATGCATAAAATAAAATAAAATTAAAAAAAAAAAAACAGAACCTATTAAAACTACTAAACAGTAAACATTAGACATTAAAGTATTGAATACAATACCTCCATAATAATAAGGATAAGCATTGGGATAATAAGCCAATGATGGATCCATGAAATCAGAAGTCAAAGGAGTCACAACCTTATTGGTAGGTTGAACCTGACCATTCTTAGTGTCTACAGAAGGCTGAAAATGTAACCATATACAAAATCTTTAAACATTCTAACATAAAATAAAAATTACATAAAAATTAAAAAAAAAAAAAAAAAAAAAAAAAAACATTACCTTCTTAAGAGGGTGAGGAACTTCCAAAGATTTAGTTTGGGAATCCAAAGATAAGTTCTTTAACAAAGCAGCAGCATCTACATAATGAATGAAACTTTGGTTAAAAACAATATATAATATAAACCAAGATCTGGAAGCAAAAATGTCACAAACAGATCAAGAAACAATTTTTATGAAAAAAGACTGATGAAAACAACATAAAATGTTGATCTGAAACAAAAAGAAAGAAACCCAGTTCAAATAAAAGGAAAACAGTGACAAATCTTTAAAAAAAAGTGTGAGATACCATCTGCAGGAGGAATAACGGCGGCCATGCTGACTGTGATGGGATAAATCTTGAAAATTTGGATAAAAAAACCCTAAAAAAATATGGGTTTTGGATGAAAGGAAGGAAGGGAGGGTTGGTTCCGCCGCCACAAAAGGGTTGGAGGGTTAGAGGGTTTTGTTCGATTGGAAATTAGCGGTTCAAATACACCCTACCCATCCCACTTTAGTTACATTTTCTACCCCTAACTTTGTAAATATCACTTTGACACCCCTCAAGTTTTATAAAGTTTCAAGCTTACCCTATAACTAATTTCTTGTAGGGTAAGCTATAAAATGTTTTGTATGTTTTGAGTTTAACTATGTTTTGAAGCAAATTTTGTTTTGAAACAAATCGGGTTAAATGTAATATGTTTTCGTTCGACGGTATACGTTTGAGTTACCATATGTTTTGACGTAAATTAGTTAAAAAACGAGTTTGGTAAAAAATAGTATATACTTTAAGACGTCGCGTATTGTTTGTAAACAAGTTGGATCAAATATAATGCATTTTCATTCAACGGTATGAATTTGGATTACTAAATATTTCAAAGTAAATTTAATCCGAAATGAATCGGGTTAATTGTATTTTATACTTTATCGTGTCGCATAAGGTGTCACAACGCGTGGTGGGTAAAAAGGTAGTTATTTAATTAGTTTCAAACGTAATATCATTTGACAACTTTAGAAGATGAGGCATTTAAATTAGTATACAAGAGTTACGAGTTATAAAAAAAATGTTGTGACAACACCACCATTCTGACCACAAAAAATATCTTGGATCTGTTTTTACTAAATTGGTACTCAGCAATGCTATATATTGTATTTAGAGGCCAACAAAGCAAAGCTTAATTAACTAGGAACTGATATTACTATTCTAATTTATTTATTTGGCTACAGAGTTACATGTTTAAGCACATGAGGAAGCTTGGCAGCAGCGATGAGGCTTTTGAACTCTCGAAGAAAAAAATTCGCCAGATTTTACGGATTGTTCTCTCACAGAGGTTACCTCCTCAGACGACGTTTTCTGAATGGAATGAGTATCAGATATCATTCTATTGTAAAATGTGTTCCTGCTTTGGCATTGATTACCAACATTTGGAGGCTGCTTAATTTTCAGGACTATACACGCGTAACCTCATTTCATAACTCCTATGGTAATTTTACATATGGTACTGATGAACAACTGGATTTGATAGACATAAATCACAATGTTTTATTTATTTATATATATATAAATGTGTGTGTGTGTTTTTCTGCATGTCCTGTTATATTTTTTTGCATGGTAGTAATGAGCAGCTAGATTTTAATGTGGTCTTAAAATGATTTCTTTTTTTATTGACTTTTCTGATAAAGTTTCAATTGTATTTTGAGATATAAGTTTTTGTGGTCATTAATTGTATACTTAGTGGGAATGTCAACACGTTACTGTGGACTGTGGTATGTCTGTTTTGTTGCTTTGTAGTTGGTATTAGGATTTGTAGTATGCGTATGGCATTTGTGGGTGATTCGTTAACGTGAAATAATAAGAATTGTAAAGAATTCATGCTGAATTTTAAAAGTAATGTTTTTAACCGAATGCATAAAGTCAAATAATCATGCAAAAAGTCAAAGAGCACGTGTAAGATGGAATCAGCACCATAGTCTTTGCTACGGTTAAGCATGTTTACCCACATTTGGACCGCCTTTCTCCACTAACCAAATCTGGAATGCTTGTAGTTGATTATGTAGCACACCGTAAATTAAAAGGTCCCCTTGGATGCGGGAGAGATATTAAGGCCTGGGCCGGCAATTGGGGGGCAGTAGGCGACAAATTCCCTGACTAACTTGTATCTGTAAAAATGGCCTAATATGTGATTGTTTGGTTCAGGATGAAGTAACCGCTTCTTTGCAGTCCCAATTCTGGAAGTCAATAGGGCTGGCAGAATTGAATTGGTTTTCCAGATAGGTGGAGTTGTATATCGTTACATTAGACGTCAAACCCATATATGTATGCTTATGCTTCTTATTCTTTTACTTTGTTTGGTTATATATACATCTCAAAACTAAGTGTGTGCATCTTAATAATGAAGGTGATGGAAGATGACCAAGAAATTGGTGCATACATATTCTGCAAGTTAACCCGCACGCTGTCATCAGTATCATATGTAAAATTACCAAAAGAGTGTTAAGTTGTAAATATAAACTTATGATTATTTGTATTTGTTTTATGTTAAACACATATTTCAGTTTGTATGTATTGTATGTTTCAGTAACTTAGTCATTAGATATAGGCTTAGTTATAAGATAAACAAGACAAGATGGAAGGAATTTGCGTATGGGTCGATTTGGATAAGTAAAAGGCTGCAACAATATGTTTCAAGGCTTATTCAGGATGGCTGCAACAATACGAGGCTTAATGGGTCAATAATCAAAAGAGGGACAGCAGCATACTCAAGACAAAAGGCGGGACAAAACTGTGAATTGACCAAATTACCCTTGACAGTTATTATGTTTTTGTTTGGCGCCTAAAATCTGAACCGGTGGCAGTTAACTTATAACAGAACAGACACAATGATTCGTTAGAACCTGTCATCAAACATGTCGTTCATAACATATATATAAGGAGGTATCCTCCATATCTAACGAATCTCTTTCCTTGAGAGTTCAAAAGCGTTGCTGCTGCTGCTGCTGCTGCGAAGCTTCCTCATGTGCTCAAACATGCAACTTTGTAGCCAAACAAATAACTTAGAATAGTAACATCTGTTCCTTATTAATTAAGCTTTGATTTGCTAGCCTCTAAATACAATATATCATTGCTGAGTACTAACTGAAATTTATTAAAAAAAAAAAGGGTTCTAGGATTCATACACCACGTGACATCATATTTGGGGTGTATGACATCACATTCTGAGTATGTGACAGCTTCTTATTGGTGATAGGTGTGGGCCAGGGTGTATGAATCCTAAAGTAGGGGTGTATGAATCCACAACCCCAAAAAAAAATTAAGGCAGACAAAAGGCTGCAACCTGGATCAGAAAAACGAAACAAATGAAGCAGCATGACTGATGACAAGAGGCGCGACTCAAACCAAGATTACCAAAATACCCTTGACAGTAAACAAACTTGTTTGGCGGGAAAACAATGCAATAGTTGGAACTAGGGATGAGCTCGGAACGGTATTGGTACCGAACCGATCCCGATCCCGACAATACCGATACCGAATTTATATGTTGAGGTAAGGTTTCTCCTCATCGCATTCTTCCTACTAGGGATTTCACTAATTATGATTGTAAAATCATAAATGGTTTTTTGAGTAAATGTATGAAATTACATGGTGTTTTTATAGTTTAACAATATGAACATACTTTCACCATTTGTATATTTAACTATTTATTTGTAAACAACGGACATGCATGTTACCTCCTAGATCGTGTCTAGGATTTGCTAATATAACAAGTGATTTTTTTTTAGAATTGTTACTTTTTAAAAATGAGTTAAAAAAATGGGACATCTTTTATAGTGAGAAAATCCAATAAGTTATTTTGCAACCACCTAAACACCCAAATATCTCTCCACTTGCACTATGCATTCTTGATCCAGATTTACAAGAAATTAAAACACAGCACAGCCACACAACATCCCTTCTTCTTCTGCTGGCCGCCATTACAACTTCACTACTCCTTCCCAACCCTCTATCCTTTCCTTCTTTATTATTATTATTATCCATTAATAATTATCTCAAAGATCCATCAATCATGGCCACTGTTGCTCCTCCTGCAGATCGTATCCTCTCTCTTATTATTTTAGCTGTATTCCACTTCACCTGTTTTTTTTATAACTTTGTATCTTCTTTCTTTCATCTGGGTTCAATCTTTAAGTGATTTTAATTATACCCAGATGGTTTTTTTGCTTGTTCTGATTGATTTTTTATTAGCTTGGATTAAAAGTTGTGTTTTTTAGGTGTTAAGTAATTAAAGTTTGAAACTTTATTGTTTATGTGTGTTCTTAGCTGGTTTAAATCTTGATCTGGATAATTGGTTAGTTTGAATTAATTTATAATGTTTATTATAAGGTCATGATAGATTTGTTTTATTGTGCTGAAATGATTAGTTGCTATGAAAGATATTTCCTTTACTTGTTTTGCTATAGAAGCTGCTGATTTGTTGAAAAATTTGTCATTGGAATCTCAATCGAAAACGTTGGAAGGTTCGGAGCCTGCTAACAAGGTGAGGACATTAGGATATAGAATCATGTGGTAGTATGTGATGCTTTTTTGTTTTTATTATTTGTTAAAGCATTGTTGATTAGGATTGTTACAAGACTAATTGTGTGGTCTTTGTGCCTTGCAGCCCTCGGTTGACTCGGAGGTCAATGGGAATGGTCAAAGTCAACCTCTTGATAGGTCTCTTACACCAGTGATCCCTGATTTCATGGATCCAACAGTGGCTTATTTTCCTAGCGCATACGCTTCTCCTGCTTATTACTATGGAGGTAGTATTAGTTATATTAGAATGCTACTCTAGATCTTTAAAATGGAAATTGTTACTAAAGTTGTTGATGATAATATTATGTTAGGTTATGATGGGGCTACTAACGACTACTCAACATTTTTAAACCCCGATGGAGTTGATATGTCTCAAGTAAGAATATATATTCTTGTAATGTTACATGTTTTTTCATGTTGTTCTTTTATTGACGGTGATGATCGTATGTAAATTACCAGGGCGTTTATGGGGAAAACGGGTCACTCATGTATCCTGGTTATGGTTATGCACCGTATGGTCCCATATTCTCCTGCTGTTCACCCGTTCCAACACCGAGCCATGATGGTCAACTCTATGGAACCCAACATTACCAATACCCGAGCCCATACTTCCAACCCATGACTCAAACCAATGCACCACCTAACGGTGATTTCACCAGACCTGCAGCTGCTGGCCAACCGTCATTTACTGTAGACACAACTGCCAGTGTCAAGGGAAACACGGTGTCGCTCCGGTCAGACCAGTGGCAAATCAGAATCCAGTGGTTAATTCAAATGGATCGTATGGTAGTGGTTCACAAAACGGGTTTCAGGATCTATACAGGTTTGATGGGGTCCACTCCCCTATTCCATGGTTAGACAGTACAATTTATTCTACTGGACAGCCTAGAAACAACACCAGTTCTGTTCATTTGTCAAATCCAAATGGTTTTGCATCAAAGAATCAAAACATTGGTTCTCATTCTCATCTTGTGGTAAGATTATTTTTCTTCTTATTATTTGAATTCTTTTATTGGCAAACTGCATGGAATAGAATCGGATTTCTTACGATTTTTTTCTTTATTTTACAAACCAACTTGCAATATATTAATAGGTTTTTGGAAACCAATCTCATTTTAACCAAGTTTCAATATGTCAGTTGATGATGCGTAACGCCAACTGCCACACCGGATACCATACGTGCAAAAGGTTCTCATATGAAAAGGCAAATTTATTTACTCGTTTTAAAAAATAATAAAAATGTTTTCGAACTTGCATTTTTTTAAAAATAATATAGCACGTCGCATGTACATAGACACTAACATTGACAAACACAATGCGGTGTAAGTTGTATATATTTTCTGCGTAGTTTGGAGTTGGTTGCTAAAGTTGAGAAAAAAAAAGAGTAAAGCTTGTTTCCTTTTTGACCAGTTTGCTCTGTTTGTAGTATTTTCGGTTATGATAGATTATTATTTGGGTTTGTAGAGTCCAAGACCAATGTCAGCGATAAATACAGCAAGTGAATATATGAATAGAGTGTATCCAAACAAGTTATATACGGGCAGTACCAGGAGCATACGGGTCAGGTTTTGGATTTGGATCCAATTCTTACGGGTCACAAAACCGGCAGGGTTGGTTAGCCCTTGATAACAAGTACAAGCCTAGAGGACGAGGCAACGGTTTCTTCAATTATAACAATGAAAACAGTGATGGGCTGAATGAGCTAAACCGGGGCCCAAGAACCCGGGTCACCAAGAACCAAAAGGTCCCAACACGAGTCACCATAACCATCAAGGGGCAAAATGATAATTTGCCAGATACTTGCGCAAAAGATTCGCTATGTCCAGCTCCTGACAGAGAGCTATACAACAAAGAGGATTTCCCTGAAACCTATACAGATGCAAAGTTTTTTATTATTAAATCATATAGTGAAGACGATGTTCATAAAAGCGTCAAGTACAATGTATGGTCCAGTACTCAAAATGGGAATAAAAAACTCGATGCTGCATATCATGAAGCGCAACAGAAACCCGAAAAGTGCCCAGTTTTTCTTTTCTTTTCTGTAAGTTTTGGGTTACCAATTCAGATTCAAGAAAACACCCTTTACACCTTTTATGTTTTTAACTAATAAAATTTTGTTCACAGGTCAATACAAGCGGTCAATTTGTCGGTGTTGGTGAAATGGTTGGTCCGGTTGACTTCAACAAAAGCTTGGACTACTGGCAACAAGACAAATGGGTCGGTTATTTTCCAGTGAAGTGGCATATTGTTAAAGATGTACCAAACAGTATGCTGAAGCATATTATTCTTGAATACAATGAGAATAAGCCTGTAACCAATAGCAGGGACACCCAAGAGGTACTTCTAGTTCTCTCGCCCTGTTTTTCTAAATCGTTTTATGCCTTAATCTTGTTTATTCGCATTTTTATTAAAAATGTGTCTTTGTTTAGGTGAAGTTAGAGCAAGGATTGCAGATGATTAAAATATTCAAAGATCATTCTAGCAAGCAATGCATATTAGATGATTTCGAGTTTTACGAAGAACGGCAAAAGAGAATTCAAGAAAAGAAAGCAAAACAACAGTTGCAGAAACAAGTGAGTGACATTGCAACAATTTTAATATGATTGTTGCTCAATGTTGCGCTAGGCGCTAGGCGAGCGGTGAGGTCCAACCTAGGACTAGCCGGGACTAGGCGAAATTAGGCGTTTTGGTATTTTTATAGGTATTTTACACACACACACACACACACAAATTTAGGTGTTTTTTTAAAATATGTTAAGATAAGATATATACACATAATACTTAGAAATACTTAGATATATACACATAATACTAAGAAATACTTAAAATTTAAAAAAAATATATAAAAAAAATAAAAACACCACCGCCTAGGCCCGCCTAATGGCCAAAACGCTTAGTTCACCGACTAGGTCCTTATTCCTATATTTAGTCCCGCCTAGCGCCTAGGCGGCTGCTCAGGCCGACTTTTACAACACTGTTGCTCTTATCTTTTTCTTATATTAGTTAAAGAATGGTAATATTAATATTACTATGTTTGTTTTATATAGGCATGGGAAGAAAAGCCAGCCTTAGTTGAGAAACATAAAGAGGAGGCTCCTACACCAGATTTGGTAAAGGAAGAGGTCAAACATACTGATAATGGATCATTTGATAAAGCAATATGATAAAGCAACATATACAAAGTATTATCAAAAAGCCCAAGAAAATGAGAGGGTGGGGGAATCATCTGTAGTGTTTTAGGTTTCTAACATGGCTTTTTCTGTTTTTATAGCTTTTATTTGTGTTTGGGAATCATCTTTCTTAATATTCTCTCTTTTTTTTCTTTTTTTTTTTTTTATGTTTTTGTGGCATGTTATGGTTATTTTCTATGTTTGTTATGGTTCTTTGATGATGAGTAGGGTGGTGTAATCCTGCCATGTAAATATGTGTTATTTTCTATTTTAGTTATGTTTCTCACAGTCAAGTCTAGCTTTAGCATGGAACTATGTCAACTCTACTTTGGGTAATGTTATCCTAGCCAATAATTTCATTTTAATGTTGATTTATACTTTAATGTGTACTATTATTATTATTAATTTATTTATTTATTATTTTTTTTTTTTTGTAAATCATTAAATGGTTGTGGTTTTTAAACTCATAATTGCAAGGGTGGATGAGGCACTACGCGGCGACCCCTTGCGATAGCTTGGTAACCATGGGTAACCATAGGTGTAAAATACGCCCTCGAGCAGATTTTTGGGGCATAGGCAATAGTTTTGGGCGTAGCTGAAAATTACTCAAGCGTAAAATACGCCCTCAGTCATAAAATACGTCGCCTGATGGTTCTGAGGGGTTTTTGTTGGTTTTTGACCGATAAAAGTGTTTTTTCAAGGAATTGTAGGAATGATTCACCATTGGAGGCCTAGAGACTTGAAGGAACAAAGAATACTTGTTGACAAATTGTTCTAACATCAAGATTGCTCCAATTGTCACTGAAATCGCAACATTTCATCATCAAGCATGATCATGTGTGGTTAAAACCCTTGTGATCGCCACCAAGGGCTAGAGTTTGTGTGCCATTTAGTTCAAATTGAGTTGTCTATCTTTGTTGGACATGGATTTAAGGTATTTGTTAAAGATCTATGACACTTGCTTAGTTTTCATTTGTTATTTTCTTATGTTAATTGTTTCTAAACATTGTTTGCTAAGATCACTTCATGTATTTTGAATTAATTGGTGTGTATTCGTTGAATGTCAAGATATATGATTGAAGGTTATGTTAGCATGTTTGTACTTGATGTTGATCATTTTTGTGTTAGTCTAATTACATCGGTGGTTAATCGTTGTAAGCTCAGGTATACAAGTATTGGTCTTTCAATATGCAATTAACATTTGATCTAACGAGGTTATGTTTATATAATCTTTAATAATTGATCTTCAAAACTCAATTTACTAATTGTGCTAGGAAACTTAATACTTGGTTGTTTTCATTGTTTAATTACTTGTTTTTCTAAATTTTAACTAGTGTTTATTACATAATCAACATCAACAAATCCAATTTCTAGATTTACATTATGTTGTGCAATCAATTGAAGTCTTACACCAACCACTAGCTCTTAATGGTTCGACACCCTATTTGCCACTACTAGTCTAGGGTATTTAGAAACATAAAATCTTTTATCTTTGATCGTACTTCGACGCTGATCAACACCGCCGCCACCCTCTCAAGTAGGCCAAGCGGTTGTGGCTTTGGCAGTTGTCACTAAAAAAAGTTGCCAGTTGTCACAAGCGTTTCCATAACAACCATATTTTCTAGTACCAACCATGCATACTCTAGTTGCACTCAGTCAATATCCATACTCTTTAGAAGATCAACAATCATTCAATACGTTTGTGACAACCATAATTTTGTGCAAGAAACTGAACCTCAACATCAAGATGATGATGTAGAACTTGAAGAAATGCAAGTTCAATAAGACCAATATGAAGATGACCAAAGTGAAAATCTAGGAAAATTCCAAGAACGAGCAGGTCGAATGATTGTTTGTTTGTTTGTGTAAAGCATGAGTTCATATATCTGAAAATAAGAAGTCGGAGATTATCAAAGGGTAGGTTTGGAGGTAACATGTTACCTTTAATCATTACAATGAACTCTTGAGCGGAAGCAAATCAAGCGATTCACAAACTAAATTCAAAAATAATTCTGGGGGCCCTGTGAATCAACACATAATTCTGTTTAACGGATTTTGGATTCAACTAGTACAATTGCTATTTGTTTTAATTTAGGGCATGTTTGGGTAAACTTTTTGAGACTTACTTATAGCTTATTACTCTTTCAAAAAGTTGATAAGTTAAAAAAGTGTTTGGTAAATGTGACTATTAACTTCTACTTAGACCATGTGTAGTGGGGGGGCTTTATATATAAAGCCTCCGTTCCTGATTGGTCCACGTGGCTGCTGAGTCAGCATGGAGAGATAAAGTGAAAAGGGGTGTAGTGGTGGGGCTTTATTTATAAAGCCCCTGTTTTTAATCTGGTTGAATATTTGACCTTGCCACGTGGCAAGGTCTGATCGGGCCTTGCATGATTTCATTGGCGTTATATTTATAAAGCCCCAACCATTTTTACACAAATAGCGCCCCCATGTTTCGGTGTGGGGGCGCTATTTTTACAAAATTTGGAAATCTCACGCCCCACTACGGGGGGTCTTATAAGTATTTATAACATCAAAAAGAGCTTTTGAAAAGTAAGAGTACACTTTTACTTTTCAAAATTATTTGTAACTTTGTGCAAAAAGTCAATAAACAGGTTCAAAAAGTTTACCCAAACACCCTCTTAAGTTCCTTATTTTTAGTTTATTATAATAAACATTTTTGTATTTCGTTTATCAAAAGAGAATATTTTACGCCACTTAGGCATAGCCTAGTGGTAAAGAGAGTTATCTCTCTTTGGGGCCGTTCAAAAAAAAAGTGTTATGATTGGAACTTGAAGACGTTTACGGATTCGCATGAACATTTGACAGGTCAAGAACGTGCAATAGCAAAAAAAAAAAAGGTGTTCAGCAATTGGTTTTGTGGCTTTTCTGAAGTCAATTTATGTTTTCATTAAGCTTAAGCAACCATGTTTGCTCTTTTGATAATTTGGACAAGGAAAAAGCAGCAAATATTTCTTGAAAATTTCAAAGAAATTAAACAAAATTTTATCTCTATAATCTCTCTCTATAAGGCCACTCGTAGTGGACTCAGGGTGTTTCTATGGAGATCTATAGCTTTCCTATAGCACCCTCTACACCACCATCTTGGCTTTATGGGGGCACTATAGTGTTCTCGTGATGGCCATCACTAGATGAAGGAGGGCTTGATGGTGATGATAAAGCAGGTTGTAGTGTGTTGTTTTATTTTGAATATTTAAATAAAATAAAAAACAATATTTTAATCTTTATAAAGCATCCATCAAGTCCTTCACCCACTACACAACTACTTTATATAAAGTCCTCATAAAACCCCTCATCTCAGTGTATTAAGAGTATTCACATAAGATGATCCATCTCCATCTTTATAATTACAGTAAAAAATCACCAACTTTCTCTCCCATTTTCTATTTATTCTATACTTTTATCATTACTTTTTCTATTTCCTCTACTCATTACCACTTTTAAAAAATTATGAAGAATGAATAGTGCATCCTCCAAATATTTTCCCCTCTGCTATACTCATAACCAGTGGCGGATCCAGGATTTTATTCCTATGGGTTCCCTTTTTTCGGTAGTCAAATTTTTCATGGCCAAACGTAGGATTTTCAGGCCGGGTCGGGTCGGGTCGGATCCAACATTTCATGGTTGAACCGGATTTATAATCAGAAAGGGCAACTCAACCATTTTGAACTGAATTTGTCGTTTTAACCGATTTATTTGCAAACCTCTTTGTTCTCATTTTCATCAAGTTCGTGTATTATGTCTAAAGTTTTTTCTAACAAGGCTCTTTCACAATATTTCAAGAAACAAAAGGCAATGTGTTTAAGATAATAGATTTTAATAAGGTAAATATGAGATTTCACTTCTAAATTTCAATTTATTACGCACAAACTGCAAAAATTAAAATACAGATACTACGAAATATGCATCATGTTGAAATATACCTTCAAACTGTATATATCTGGTCAATCCAATGGCTGCATTTGTGACTAATTCAAAACCAATGTCATCACTTTTTTGTTCCTCCTGTAACTGCAAACAAAGCATCAGTTCTTTTATTTCCAGCAAAGCATTGTAGTTAGCATAGTATTTACAGGTTTGCCTAAGCTTTCCCTAACAAACAGAAGGGTGAAATCATTGACTCAAAAATTAATATTTTTTTAACGAGATGATGTTGGCATACCTAGAAGTGAACACTGAGTTCGAAAAACCGCCGTTCATATCTGCAGCATAGACAAATCTTTTTACATTTGATGGTTTTCTATTGCAAGGATTCTGCATTCTAACAAGGAAGCCGAGATGGAACATCAGTGTAGCTTGATGTAATATGTAAATAATAAATAACAATCACCAAGAAATTAGACTCAAATCTGAAAGGAAGGTGGATCGGGCATGTACGAGAGGCGAACAGAGGTGGCTTGGGCGATGGTCGTGATTCATGAACAACAGAACGGAACGGAGGTGGAGAGGGTAGGGGAGGAGGACTGGGAGAGAAGAGGCGTTTGTTTCGGTGTTTAACGTTTGGATTTGTTTGTTATTCACATAACCCTAACTTTGGTTTTATATATTAGAAAAATAAACAAAATAAAAAAACGAAGAGAAAAAAAAGAAAAGAAGGAATGGTGCATACAAAGGGGCTCGAAACGGGTATCTCGAGGTTAAAAAGCGCGCTCAAAGCCACCTGAACACTTTACATTTTTGTTTATGGGTTCCTTCAAAATTTATTTATGGGTTCCTTCTAATTTTTTTTGCATAGATTATCATTAAAATTTCCAAACCGACTGGGTTCCCGGGAAACCCGCTCGTACAAAGGTAAATCCGCCCTTGCTCATAACCACTTATACCCACTCTATATAATATATAGATCGCACTCACATCATTATGGATAAGCTAATGTGAATGCTCTGACATTTTAATCCATCCTTGAAACTCCATGAAGCCCCCGTCAAACCACCCACTACACATACTCTAATTATATAGAAAAATCAATATCTTCTCTCTCCTTTCCAATTATTTTTTTGTTGGGTAAACTATTTTTTCTTTCTTCTTTTTCAATTAATTTTTTTGTTGGGTAAACTATATTTTCTCTCTTTAAAATTATAAAAACGAAGTGATCAGTCACATAAATATAGCGGCGCAACTAGTTGTTCGCATTACCCATCCTGATGTAAATTGATTTTTATTATTATTAAATATATCACAACATACAGCCACGTTTTTCAAATACATCACACCATATGGCCTTGCTTTCAAATTTATAGTTATACTTACAACTTTTGTTCACATGTCTACTAAAATGTTGGTTCTCATATTTGGTATCAATTTCACCTCACAAATAAATCAAAGATTGCTTGATGTCAATAAAAATAACAAACTGTTATCTTCTATGTTTATTATGTAACAAAAAGAAACATTTAATCTCTATATATTATAAAAACAAGGTTAAAATGCATAGAGGGCATTTGTGAAACTGTGTTGCTGATGTGTCACCACCACAATTAATTTACTAACGTTTTCAATTGTAGTTAGACTATCCGAGTGGGGGCGGGAGAGGGGCGGGAAGGGGGGGGGGGGGGGGGGGGGACACCGCCGCTTTAAGGGCGTGGAGAGGGGCGGGAGTGGGGGGGGGGGGGTGGGGAAGGAAGTTCACCGGCGTGGGGGGGTGAGGTGGCCACGTGGCAGAATCTTATTGGGCCAAGAACCATTCAAACGGTCACCTTTAAAAAAAAAAAATTAAAACCAACGGCTATATCAACGGTCAAAAAATTTTTTTTAAATTACCCCCATTTCACTACAAAACACCCACTTTAACCAAATTTTATACACTTTTCAACCAAATTTTATACACTTTTCATCCAAATTATATACACTTCCTCAACCAAAAATGAACCCATACAACCGAGGCTTCGACCCGAACAACCCATACGCGTTTGTCCCAAACCCGAATACACCACCGGTTCGCCCGATCCCAAACCGTCCACCTATTCCTTCACCTTGTCCCGACTACGCGGGTTATGCGGGTTTCATTAGTGGGCAAATTTATCCGAATTTCCCATTCAATGATTCTCTCGTTCCTTCACAACTTCCTTTAACCCAAACCGTACCCGAAACACAACCCCAAAATGTCGCGGGATCATCTTCGGGTAAAACCCCCCTGCAAGAAGAAGTCACAGGAAGAAGACGCCGGAGAGAAAGCATTAGCCGCCGCTAACCGCCAACCGCTTAAGTGAACACCCGATGAAGAGCTTGCTTTAACGAAAGCGTGGATAAGCGGTCTCGAAAAAAAAAAAAAAAAAAATGCCAAGTGTCACTTCCCCCCCACCTCTCCCCCCCCCCCTTCCACTCCCCACAATTATTTCCCCTTGGACCACAAGTGTCACATGGCGCTTCATCCCCCTCTTCCCCCCCCCCCCCCACTCCTTATAGTCTTAAATCATATTTTTGGTATCCTAAAGACCTACTTTCTCTTCCTCCTTTCTCTTAAAGGCATACATCAAAGACATAGCTCTTCAAACAAGCACGGGACCAGGGGCGGACATATTTCAAGAGCAGGGTTGCGGACGTTGCGACTCAACTTCGCGCGCGTAGTGAAAAATTAGTGAAAAATTTGGTTTTTTTTTACGAAATTTGGAAAACGTTGCTACTAAAATGAAAAAAATGAAAAACGTTACTACTGATTTTGTGGCCTAGATCCGCCACTGCACGGGACAATATAATCTCATTTCAAAATTCAAACTACACATAACACATTTTATCATTCTCTCTCTCTCTCTCTCAAACCCTAAACCCATTTCAAAATTCATAGATCAATGGCCACTAGAAACATTATGTAAGAAACCATTCAGTTGTGATTCAGTTTTCATTTCGCAGTCGCTTTAATTTTGTATTCATTCATGCTGCATCATGCTGTTTATAAGCAATGGTTTGATCTACTTTATGCAATTTTGTTTGAAACTAATATAAAATAGCATGAGACAATAACTTGGTTAAGGTGATTTCTGATTTGATAGTCTGTGCTATTGAGCTTTCGAATGACTAAACATTGTACAATATATACATAGCCTGTTGATAACTCAAACCCTGTTAGCTGTCGAGTCTCTAACTCTTTCAATAAAATTCTGATGGCAGGTATCTCTTCATTCCAGCTATGATACGCGTTTTGAAGCGACCAGCCTTCCACTTTTGTCGAATCTAGGCATGATCTATTATCTGATGAAGATTGTAAATTTGTGACGTTTTTGGTGGGCAGTTGTTTGAAATTGTAAATGATGACATGCATGAGTAATTCATGTTATGAGATAGTATCGTGTTGATGTTCTAACTTCTAACGAATGGTGAGCGGGATATATTTAAACCCCTCACCTTCTATTTTAACCCCCTCAAAGCGCTTCGCTTAGGCCTAAGCGAGACGCTTTAAGGGGGTGAAAATAGAAGGTGAGGGGTGCCAATAGACGGAGCCTTTTTTTTTTGTAGATACAAAAAAAAAATAGAATTGGAATATCTAGCTTTTATATAAAAGTTCTAGATTCAAGCATTTGATCACTATAAAATAAAAAGTTCATTATTTTCATTGACAAAAAAGCGTAAATTACATAAGGATGGTAGGTAAGCGGGTAACAAGCTGCGCCGCCACGCCTTTTTTAATAGAAAATCCCAATCTGCTAAAAACAAAACCCCGCCCATGAGGGTGGAAAAGTTGTTGTGCACTACTCGTTGAACCCGAGCCAAAAACCTCGGGTTTGAGTTAGGCTACATCTTGACCCCGCTTTGCGCCGCCGCCGTGGCAATGTACGACGGGTAAAAAGTGAGTTAATAGTAAAAGGAAGTGAAAAAAAAAACAAATTATCGAAGTTCATTTTTTTACTGCAAAAACTTTAATTTAAACGAGTTAACATGTCAATTACGGTTTAAATTATTTATTAAACACCATGTTTTAAGATAAAAATTTAAATCTATTTAAGGTTTTTCTGCCTAATCTTTTGCTTTACCAAAATTTTGCACACATTTTAGGCTTTTACTTTGTATTTTTTTTTCTTTTTCTTTTTAGTTTTTTTCTCTTTCACAAGTCAAAGTTAATTTGTCAAATGACCAAATCTCTTAGATCATGTGTAGTGAGGCGTTATTGGGGTTTGAAATTGAAAAATAGCACCCAAACACCACTACAGTGGGGCTTTATGGGGCGCTATATTGCTTCAAAATGGAAAAAATGGGTGTTTGGCGCTATTCTTATAACGCCCCTTTTGTTTTGGTTTGTGTGCAAGTTTGCTCCGGCCAATGAAATTGAAGGCAGGGGCGCTACCCCTTTGTTCCGGTACACACACAGTCTTAAACCCATTTTTAGCTTTCAATTTGTATTTTTTTACTTTTTAATCTGTATAATTACTTTTCTTTTCTTTTTCTTTTTTTATAACTTTTGTACAGTTCTAGGGCATGGACTTCACTGCCATCTCTTGTGAAGAACAGTATATATGAATACATTGTTTTTTTAAGTATTATTGGGCCTAATAATTTGTATATTTGTTATGTATTAGGATTTCAATATAAGTTTTGAACACCGTGACACACTGGTAGTCAGACTAGTTTTTAATATAAAAACATTGTTTTCTTAAATAAAAGTAACATAATAAAACTAACAAATGTGTTATTAAGACTTAAAACTAAAGAAAAATCAAGGATACCTCAGAGATCTTGGTGGATAATAAATCATCAAATGAGTATTAAAAACTCATCTAGAGTAGCAAATATCTATCTTACATCACCGGTATCCCTTTATTTAGATTTTTTTTTTTTTTTTTTTTTTTTTTTTTTTTTTTTTTTTTTTAGTTAAACACAAACTTATTATTCCCAGACAAAGAAAATTACATCAAGATAACAGGCAGACGGGCAACAAGCTGCGCCGCTACCCCTTTCTGAAAAAAAATATCATCATGAATTAAAAGAATCAATACGATAAATAAAAAAAATAAAAAAATAAAAGAAGATTAAAATCCGTACGTATATATAAGCTAATTGAGATTGAAATTAAGATGTAGAAAAACCTAGAATGAGATGTGTTATATTGTTGTCGTTAAGGGTTATATACAGTCGACTATGAAGTATGAAATGGCTATGGAAACCCTAGTAAGATTTCTTATGGGCCTCAGTAAGGTTTGGTTTGGTACATCATGACCTATGGGCCTGGTCTCACCATAAAGATAAAAATATCAAATAAGGTCACAAGGCATAAAAACAAACCACTTTCAAACCCATTCTAAAATCTAAATACGAAGAGTTTTGCTCCTTGTAGGCTTGTATTACTACTCGAGTCCCATTACTATATATTTGTTTTGTTTTTAAAGCTTAAAACATTAGTATGACATATGGGTATTTTGATCAAACTAGCTGGTGACCCGGTAGCTGAAAGCTGGTAGCTGTTGCTTTTTAAATATATTTTGATGTTTGGCAGAGTAGCTGGTAAAATGTATAAAATGACCAAAATGGACATGAATTAAAAGCTTGCATGCATGTTTTTTTTTTATTTTTTTAATGATAGAATGAGCATTTGTGTCATTTACTCATTAAAAAACTTGTAGCTAGTAGGAGTTTTTTCTTAAACGATAGTAGTAGTAGCTTTTCAATATATCGTTTTTTCATCTTCAAGCTCCTTCAACCAAACAAGAGGTGAAGTCATCCTTATATAGGTTCCACACAAGCCTCCAACGTTAACCCTTAACCTACCCAATGTGCCTAGGTTCGGTTAAGGGTTACCTCCACTACCGACCCATCATTAGTAGGAGACAAAATAATAATTTATATAAAACATAAAGGGAGAATATATTGTCGTCACATGTGGTTGGATGTCATTGGTGATTGCATAGGGTTTGTACACGTGTCATGTGTCGGCTGGTGATAGGCATGACCCGCCCTGATTAGTTGATTCTCTTTGTCAATTGTACCTTTGCCTCCCGATCAATGGACATTAGTGGAGACCATTGGTGTAGTGGCCTCGTGTGGTCTTATTGGCTCAAGAGCATGGGCGTTTTATTTGTTGTCTCATGCGTGCACCATGATTTCTGCCACACGTCCCTTTATTATTGGTCCATACAAGGTTTTACTTTTGTACTATTTGTCTTCCTCGTGCTCACTTATCTTTGCTTGCACGACACTCTGAGACGTTGTGGCGCGCGTGGTCGCGCTTTGGCTTTCCTTGAGCGGGTGCGCATGAGTCGACCTCATGCTTCCGCACAGCAAGGCTTCCGTGAGTTGACTTGGTTTGGGGTTTGTTGGGTATGGTCGTTTGTAATTCCTTGTAGATTTGGGGGTTGAGGCCTCCATTGAATGTCACCTCATACAAACTCAATTCTTTTATTATAAGTTATAGATTATAGATAGATATATATATATATATATATATATATATAGATAGATATACATGTATACTTATTAAAGCAAAGAAGCTTTAAGCCTTTAATAGTGTTATTGTGCTAAATGTACTAGGCATATGTAAAGTGGTATCCACTATCTTCTTAAAAAAATAAAAAATTAGTTGTGGTTTTTAGTTTGCTATGCATATCTATAGGATGAAGTTGTAAATAAACTTAAAGAGTGGTGTGATGGCCTTTGATATACCAGAAACAACTATGGTTGCCAGTGATGTATACCTGTGAACAATAGCACACTCCATCCCCATTAAATTCATCATGAAAACATTGTAATGTTAATGTACATGTATCGAATTTAATTATTAACAACTCTTTTAGCAGTTAATTTTACCTTATCAATTATATTTTAATTACAAAATAAGTAATGACTGATGTTAGACATTAATCTAATATAAACATTAGATATCATATGTTAATATTATTATGTACATACGTTAAGTAATATTAAGTTATATCCTAAGTCTAGTTTGTAAATAAAGAAACGGTTATACACAAAACAGTTCAATAGGTTGTTATGTTAGTTTGTGAAGTGTCATGTTGGTTAGTATACACACCGATTCATTTGTATATATAGGGTAATACTTGTACATTTTATCATAAGAATTGTTTGCGTTATCTATTAACCAACATTCAAAATTCCCTCCAATCTTCCCTCTAAAAACCTTTTTGTTTTCTTTGTCCGATAAACACACCAATTACAAACAACTGATACTGCAAAGTTTTTGAATGCTTAGGGGCTGTTTGGTAGCCTCTTAATGAGGCTCTTAACCATTCAGTGCTGAATGATTCAGCATTCAGTGAGTTTGTTTCAGCTTCTGAATGGAATGGTTAAGTCTGAATCATTAAGATTTGGGATGTTGCTGAACCTTAATGAGGCTCCCCTACCAACGTGGGACAAGAAAACTAACCATTAAGAGGTCCAACTTAATGATTCAGCGCTTAACCATTCAGACCTCTTAACCATTCAGACCTCTTAATGATTCAACACTCAATCAACCAAACAACCCCTTACAAGTTATAAATATTGCTTCGGCTCTATGCAGAACAATCAAACCTATATTTAAAGTTTTAAGATATGAAATATTACAAAGTTTTGTTAATCGAATTTCCTACACGTACGAATGAAAATGATGGCAACCGAATAACCGTTGCACGTGTGAGAATGCATAAAAATCGCTACCAGTCATAAAACTCATGCTTTACCTTAACTCTAGTTACCATTTAATAGTAACATTCTAATAGTAAACTAGTCCGTTGACAACACATGTAACTAGATAAATCATAAGTGATGCGTTAAAATTATATATATATAAAAGAGTTAATTGTCAATTTAGTCCCTAAAGTTTGTCAAAAATTGTCACTTTCATCCAAATCTTTTTTTTTTGCCAATTTAGTCCCCGTGGTTTCATTTTTTTTGGTATTGTAGTCCCTGAGGTTTGTCAAAAATTATCATTTTCATCCAAATTTTGTTAGTGCAAATAACTAAAATGATAAAAAAATGAAACCACAGAGACTAAATTGACAAAAAAAATTAGATGAAAATGAAAATTTTTAACAAATCTGGTCTAAAATTGGAAATTAACTCTACAAAAAAAAAAGAAAAAAAAATTAAAAAAAAAAGGGAACAATGTAAACGTGGGACGGTGCGTGGTCTGCTTTTTTATGTGATGTACACGTCATAATATCATATAGTGCACGATAACTACTTTCCTTTGCCTACAATTTTTTAAATTTACCCCTCCTAAAAGTTCAACTACTATTTTTAGCAAAATACGGAGTAGTTTTTTAAATCTTGTTTACAGTGTAGAGATCTATCTTAACAGAGTTAATCACATGTGTTTTCACAACTACTTGTCCTTGTGGATGAGCTATGATTTACTAGATTCAACTTAACTTGGTTAATATTCCTTTGGTATAAATCCAAACTTCATCTTTTACCCTTAAAGTCGTGTCATTCAAAGAGTGTCAATGTGTCATCTATTCTTCATTTCTTTGTTAACATTCGATAAATCTATATTACTTATTACCATTAAAAATACCACATGCCATAACAAACAATGGCAGATCTTTAACGTAAAACATGGTAGGGTCGGACTCAAACTGGTAGGGCCGAACTCAGTACATATAAAATTTATAGAAAATTTTCAGTAAAATTTACATTACGAAGAGAAAAGGCTAGGTCGGTCAGGGCCGGTCAGACCCGTATGAAGGTCCGCAATTGATAACAAAACAAGATACACATATTGATCAATTGTGGGTTTATTAGAAAAAAAAAAGAAACAATCAATAGTTCAGGGGCCATAAAGTAAAAAAAAATGTACATGAACCATGTTTAAGATGCTAAACAAATTATGGAATATTCATAGCCGCATATATATCGATCCAATACTCATAATAACCAACTCCTCACGTTGTCTACTGCAACATAACAACATGAAGCCAAAGCTCAACAGAAATAACAGTAGTCACTCTCATTCAGTAAACCCGTTTTGTGAGCAGTCTTTGTTTGCAGCCATAGATATTCTCATGCTGATTCTTGTTCTCGGATCACTCGGGTTCCTAATCATACCATACATGGTTAACATTCTGCCTATAGCTTTTGAAGTTATGTTAGATATAACACCCGATGCACCGGCTGCTGTTTATCTTTGTGGTTTATTTGCTGCTTTTAGTGGAGTGATTGCTGCTTGGGAGATTATTGAAATAAAATCAAGAAGATGTGGGAAGGTAAACTGTAAAGGGCTGCGTAAAGCGATTGAATTCGATATATTACTTGAATCTGAAGAGCGTGTGAAGTATTCGTCGTATAGAAGAAGTGGACATCATGGTTTAAAGCAATTGGAATTAGGAAAGGATTGTAAAGAGGTTGAAGTAGAGTTGAAGAAGATGGCGCCGGTTAATGGTCGAATTGTTGTTGTTTTTAGAGCGTCATGTGGATGTCCTGATGGAAAATTGGAGGTATGGGGTGCTAAGAGAGTTCATAGAGTTAAGAAATGATTATGACATCACAATAGTAGGTAGACGGACAACAAGCTGTGCCGCCACCCCTTTCTGGCTTGAATCTTAGTTACTTTCATTGTTTGAAATTATGCAGGCTGGTGCTTGGATGGATAGGATAATAATATGCACATGATGATGTATTGATGTTCCTTCATTCAGATCAAGAAACATTCAGAACCTTTTAATCTCGCAGTATGTTAGAGGTGTTTGTTCTGTTTTTAATGTTAAGTTTAGTATTAGAGTATTTGACAGTCAATGCAAGTCAAACAAATTTAAAGTAATAGAGTCGAGTTGAAAGTTTAGTTAGTTGATTAGTTTAAAAACTTGTTTTGGTCTGTCGAGTTTAGTTGGTTAAATCCTCACAATAGTTGGCTAGTTTGAGGAGACACCAACACCAATGGATGGTTGCAAATGTGTGATTTGTGAAAAGCTTATATAAAGTGAAGAGATATGTACGCGTACGTGCGCGTGGACTCACTTGTCAAGACACGTCATCAGACTAGTCAAAGGAAGCTTCTAGAAGCCTGCGCACTATTCCTATTACATGCCAGCTGTGACCCAACAAGGAAAGGGACGTGCAACCAATCAGAGGCCAACATTCTTTGCTCCATGATCTCCTGGCAGGTACGAGGGACAGAAATTAAGGAAAACAAGGACGATTGAAAAGGACGCTCGACCAATGACAGAAGGACAACGATACACCCTCCAACGGTTGTCAATCTTGTGGGGCCTGTGCGAGACAACTGTCATTCCTAAATGAGCCAATTACAAGGCACTTCCAGGGACTATAAATAGTTAAATACATTCAATTCATTCACGAAAAATACTTAGAATTCTGTGTAAGCTAGGAAAGAAAGATTATAGTTCAAACATTCGTATTCATCTACAAACGAGTCTTTCACATATCAATAAAATATCTCTTTATATGCTAAATTTACTTCCGGTTTTTCTCATTTTCCTTTCCACCATCTCAGTCATAAAATCTTTTTTTTAATAAAAAGTATAAAAATATTTATCATAATAAACTAAAAATGAGGAACCTAAAATAAAATAAAATAAATAAAAATTGTACTAGTTGAATCCAAAATATGTTAAACAAAATTGTTTGTTGATTAACATGGCCCCATTTTGAATTTAGTTGATGAATCGCTCGATTGCTTTCGCCCAAGAGTTCATTGTAATGATTTAGGGTAACATGTTACCCCCAAATCTACCCTTTGTTTGTTGATCTCCGACTTTCTCATTTTCGGAATTATGAATTCATGCTTTACACAAACAATCATTAGACTTGCTCGTTCTTGGAATTTTCCCAGATTTGCATCACTTTAAGCATCTATATTGGTCATAAACAACTTGTATTTATTCAAGTTCTACATCATCATCATCTTGATGTTGAGGTTGAGTTTCTTGCACATAATTTCCATCATCACAATTGCCATAGAACTAGCTATTCAGGATTTTAGAGTTTTTCTTGCTTGCACCAACCTTTGATCTTTTTGATTCCATAGAGATATATTGTTTGTGTATATGTAAATTTTTGGTAGAAATGGTGATCAGATAATGTAGTATAGCTAAATTGTTAAAAAAGGTGGACTATTTATACACCCCTCACTCTATCTATCTATATCTATATATAGATATAGAGAGATCTTTATAATGAAGGGCGTCAAAATAGTCTAAGAAGGGTGTACAAATAGTCCACCCAAAAAAAGTCTTATCCTTTAAAATTTTCAATGGCAATAAAGTCGTTCTAACGATCAAAATGGTAACTCTTTTCGGTGACAACTACAAAAGCTTCAACCCCCTTGGCCTACTTAAGAGTCTGGCCTACTCAAGAGTCAAGAGGGTGGCGGCGATGTACCCATGGTTACCAAGCTACCAAAGGGGTCACGGCGTGGTCCCTCATCTGCACTTACAATTACGAGTATAAAAACCACAACCAAAAACATAAGATAAATAATAGTACACCGTTTAACGTATAAATAAATCAGTATTAAAATGAAATTATTGGCTAGAATAACATTATCCAAAGTAGAGTTGACATAGTTCCAAGCTAAAGCTAGACTTGACTATGTGAAACATAACTAAAATAGAAAATAACACATATTTAAAAGGCAGGATTACACCACCCTACTCATCATCAAAGAACCATAACAAACATAGAAAATAAACATAACATGCCACAAAAACATAAAAAAAAACAAATAAAAGCTATAAAAAACAGAAAAGCCATGTTAGAAACCTAAAACACTACAGATTGGGCTTCTAATTATGGGCCCATCTATTTTACACCCCCAACCTCCCATTTTCTTGGGCTTTTTGGTAACACTTTGTATCTGTTGCTTTATCATATTGCTTTATCAAATGATCCATTATCACTATGTTTGGCCTCTTCCTTTACCAAATCTGGTGCAAACAGCCTCCTCTTTATTTTTCTCAACTAAGGCTGGCTTTTCTTCCCATGCCTTTATAAAACAAACATAGTAATATTAATATTACCATTCTTTAACCAATATAAGAAAAAAGATAAGAGCAACAACAGTGTTGTAAAAGTTGGCCTAGGCGGCCACCTAGGCGCTAGGCGGGAATAAATATAGGAATAAGGACCTAGTCGGTGAACTAGGCGTTTTGGCCTTTAGGCAGGCCTAGGCGGTGGTATTTTTAATTTTTTTATTATTTTTTTAATTATTTTGTTTAAATTTCTAAGTATTTCTTAGTATTATGTGTATATATGTAAGTATTTCCAAGTATTATGTGTAAAGATAGACATATTTTAAAAAACACCTAAATTTGTGTATATATATAAAATACGTATAAAAATACCAAAACGCCTAGCTCCGCCTAGTCCCTAGGCTGGTCCTCACCGCCTGCCTAGCGCCTAGCGCCTTCTGCAACATTGAGCAACAATCATATTAATATTGTTGCAATGTCACTCACTTGTTTCTGCAACTGTTGTTTTGCTTTCTTTTCTTGAATTCTCTTTTGCCGTTCTTCGTAAAACTCGAAATCATCTAATATGCATTGCTTGCTAGAATGATCTTTGAATATTTTAATCATCTGCAGTCCTTGCTCTAACTTCACCTAAACAAAGACACACATTTTTAATAAAAACGCGATAAACAAGATTAAGGCATAAAATGATTTAGAAAAACAAGGAGAGAGAACTAAAAGTACCTCTTGGGTGTCCCGGCTATTGGTTACAGGCTTATTCTCATTGTATTCAAGAATAATATGCTTCAGCATACTGTTTGGTACATCTTTAACAATATGCCACTTCACTGGGAAATAACCGACCCATTTGTCTTGTTGCCAGTAGTCCAAGCTTTTGTTGAAGTCAACCGGGCCAACCATTTCACCAACACCGACAAATTGACCGCTTGTATTGACCTGTGAACAAAATTTTATTATTTAAAAAAATAAAAGGCGTAAAGGGTGTTTTCTTGAATTTGAATTGGTAACCCCAAAACTTACAGAAAAGAAAAGAAAAACTGGGCACTTTTCGGGCTTCTGTTGGGCTTCATGATATGCAGCATCGAGTTTTTTATTTCCATTTTGAGTACTGGACCATACATTGTATTTGACGCTTTTATGAACATCGTCTTCACTATATGATTTAATAATAAAAAACTTTGCATCTGTATAGGTTTCAGGGAAATCCTCTTTGTTGTATAGCTCTCTGTCAGGAGCTGGACATAGCGAATCTTTTGCGCTAGTATCTGGCAAATTATCATTTTGGCCCTTGATGGTTATGGTGACTCGTGTTGGGACCTTTTGGTTCTTGGTAACCCGGGTTCTTGGCCCCGGTTTAACTCATTCAGCCCATCACTGTTTTCATTGTTATAATTGAAGAAACTGTTGCCTCGTCCTCTAGGCTTGTACTTGTTATCAAGGGCTAACCAACCCTGCCGGTTTTGTGACCCGTAAGAATTGGATCCAAATCCAAAACCTGACCCGTATGCTCCCTGGTACTGGCCCGTATAACTTGTTTGGATACACTCTATTCATATATCCACTTGCTGTATTTATCGCTGATATTGGTCTTGGACTCTACAAACCAAATAATAATCTATCATAACCGAAAATACTAAAAACAGAGCAAACTGGACAAAAAGGAAACAAGCTTTACTCTTTTCTCTCAACTCTAGCAACCAACTTCAAACTAGGCACAAAATATTTTTTTTAAACTTTTTAGTACTACTTAGGGCTGCAAACGAACCGAACTTTCAGCGAAAAGTTCATGAACCGTTCAGCGGGAAGTTCGTTTGTGTTCGTTCGTTTAATAAATGAACGAACACGAACAAAAATATCCGTTTGTTTAGTTAAACGAGCGAACATGAACCGAGGCCTCATTCGTTCGTTTATGTTCGTGAACGTTGTTCGGTAACGTCTTCGTTTGTGTTTGATAGTTTAATAGAGTCTTTATTTTTATATTTTTCTGTATTCTTTTATTTTTATTTGTTTTATCAAATAAATAACTTATGTGAGTAAGTATACGGGTATGTATGAGACGAGTAAACCCTACTTTTAGTATAATCATTAAACAAATCATCAATGAAGAGTTTAAGTTTAAATAAATAAATAATGAAGACTTCAAGTTAAATATGCGAACTTAGTTTTTTAACACACTACTTTATTATGTTTACCAATATTATGTATTTATGTTAAGTACTAAGTATGTTTGTATAATTAGGTTATATTCTAGGTGGATTTAGTTAATTTCTTAACATATGTGAATTCGATCTTATTCGAAAGTTAATATATATATGTCCCTCTGTGTTTGTTTCCGTTCATGAACACTCTTTGTTTGTGTTTATGAACACTTGTTTGTTTTCATTAATGTCCGTTGTGTTCTTGTGCGTTCATGAACACAATTAACAAACGAACACGAACACGAATGTTTTCTTAACAAACAAACACGAACATAAAATCTCGTTCTGTTTTGTGCGTTCATGAACAAAATTAACAAACGAACACGAACATAAAATCTCGTTCGGTATGTGTTCATGAACTGTTCGTCAACACATAATTTCCTTAACAAACGAACACGAACAAGGCCTTGTTCGTGTTCTTTTCGTTCGTTTGCAGCCACGCAGCATTGTATTTGTCAATGTTAGTGTGTATGTACATGCCACGTGCTGTATTATTTTTAACAAAAAATACAAGTTCGAAAACATTTTTATTATTTTTTAAAACGAGTAAATAAATTTGTCTTTTTAGTTTTTTTTTTCCACATGAGAACCTTTTGCACGTATGGTATCCGGTGTGGCAGTGGCATTACACATCATAAACTGACATGTTGAAACTTAGTTAAAATGAGATTGGTTTCCAAAACTTATTAATATATTGCAAGTTGGTTTGTAAAATAAAGAAAAAAATCATACGAAATCCGATTCTATTCCATGCAGTTTGCCAATAAAAGAATTCAAATAATAAGAAAAATAATCTTACCACAAGATGAGAATGAGAACCAACGTTTTGATTCTTTGATGCAAAACCATTTGGATTTGACAAATGAACAGAACTGGTGTTGCTTCTAGGCTGTCCAGTAGAATAAATCGTACTGTCTAACCATGGAATAGGGGAGTGGACCTCATCAAACCTGTATATTGGATCCTGAAACCCGTTTTGTGAAACACTACCATACGATCCATTTGAATTAATCACTGGATTCTGATTTGCCACTGGTCTGACCGGAGCAACACCACCCGTGTTTCCCTTGACACTGGCAGTTGACGGTTGGCCCAGCAGCTGCAGATCTGGTGAAATCACCGTTAGGTGGTGCATTGGTTTGAGTCATGGGTTGGAAGTATGGGCTCGGGTATTGGTAATGATGGGTTCCATAGAGTTGACCATCATGGCTCGGTGTTGGAACGGGTGAACCAGCAGGAGAATATGGACCATACGGTGCATAACCATAACCAGGATACATGAGTGACCCGTTTTCCCCATAAACGCCCTGGTAATTTACATACGATCATCACCATCGATAAAATAACAACATGAAAAAACATGTAACATTACAAGAATATATATTCTTACTTGAGACATATCAACTCCATCGGGGTTTAAAAATGTTGAGTAGTCGTTAGTAGCCCCATCATAACCTAACATAATATTATCATCAACAACTTTAGTAACAATTTCCATTTTAAAGATCTAGAGTAGCATTCTAATATAACTAATACTACCTCCATAGTAATAAGCAGGAGAAGCGTATGCGCTAGGAAAATAAGCCACTGTTGGATCCATGAAATCAGGGATCACTGGTGTAAGAGACCTATCAAGAGGTTGACTTTGACCATTCCCATTGACCTCCGAGTCAACCGAGGGCTGCAAGGCACAAAGACCACACAATTAGTCTTGTAACAATCCTAATCAACAGTAAACAAACATGCTTTAACAAATAAAAACAAAAAAGCATCACATAATACCACATGATTCTATATCCTATCATCCTCACCTTGTTAGCAGGCTCCGAACCTTCCAACGTTTTCGATTGAGATTCCAATGACAAATTTTTTCAACAAATCAGCAGCTTCTATAGCAAAACAAGTAAAGGAAATATCTTTCATAGCAATTAATCATTTCAGCACAATAAATAAATCTATAATGACCTTATAATAAACATTATAAATTAATTCAAACTAACCAATTATCCAGATCAAGATTAAAACCAGCAAAGAACACACATACACAATAAAGTTTCCAACTTTAATTACTTAACACCTAAAATAACAATCAAAACACCTAAAAAACACAATTTTTAATCCAAGCTAATACAAAATCAATCAGAACAAGCAAAAAAATCATCTGGGTATAATTAAAATCAGTTAAAGATTGAACCCAGATGAAAGAAAGAAGATATAAAGTTGTAAAAAAACAGGTGAAGTGGAATAAAGATAAAAATAATAAGAGGGAGGATACGATCTGCAACAGTGGCCATGATTGATGGATCTTTGAGATTATTATTATTGGATGATAATAATAATAATAAAGAAGGAAAGGATAGAGGGTTGGGAAACGCTGGGGAATGGTGTGGGTTCTAAGGGAAACGCTGGTACTGCGCCTCTGAAGCCAACGGTGTATCAAAACTCAGCTTTGAAGACTTATGGTTCATATGGAATGGGTGCACAGAATGGTTACGATGGGGTTTACCCATCCCACTTTAGTTACATTTTCTACCCCTAACTTTGTAAATATCTTTTTGACACCCTCAAGTTTTATAAAGTTTCAAGCTTACCCTTTAACTAATTTCTTGTAGGGTAAGCTATAAAATGTTTTGTATGTTTTGAGTTGAACTATGTTTTGAAGCAAATTTTGTTTTGAAACAAATCGGGTTAAATGTAATACGTTTTTATTTGATGGTATACGTTTGAGTTACCATATGTTTTGACGTAAATTAGTTAAAAAACGAGTTTGGTAAAAAATAGTATATACTTTAAGACGTCGCGTATTGTTTGTAAACAAGTTGGATCAAATATAATGCATTTTCATTCAACGGTATGAATTTGGATTACTAAATATTTCAAAGTAAATTTAATCCGAAATGAATCGGGTTAATTGTATTTTATACTTTATCGTGTCGCATAAGGTGTCACAACGCGTGGTGGGTAAAAAGGTAGTTATTTAATTAGTTTCAAACGTAATATCATTTGACAACTTTAGAAGATGAGGCATTTTAACTTAGAATATAAAGTATAAATATATTAATTTATGTTTATTATATATTTAGATGATTTTTATGCTTTGTGTGATTTTTTATTGTTTTTCATTGTCCACGTTTCTTATTAGTATTATGTTATTATCCTTCGTTTTTTCTCCTTTTACTTCATATGGTTACATATGTTTTTTCAAAAGCCAATAAATCAATAAGCCATTTACAAACTCAATCCCAAACACCCTGTAAATTATATTAATCCCAAATTTCGCTGATGAATTTGGTTATTTTCGACGAGATCTATGAATCGGTGGTGTTATCACTTAGTTGTAGGTTCTTTCTCTTCAATTGCCCATTTTTCAGATATGAACTGAATTGTTGGTGTGGGTTCAACCAAACATTTTCAAGCCATTGAACAAAAAAAAAAAAATAATAAAGATAACATATACGATGGTGGTTGCGATTGATGGAGAGGAATGAAGTCGATAAATGCAACTTCGACCTCTAAATACAACCTTGTTCATCGGTTTTAGATTTGAAAACACAACTATCGTTTGCAGCCCTACTTGCGTACGCTTATTCTACGATTTATCATCAACAGGGTAAGACTCATAAAATCGATTTCTTTTAACGATTTGAATAATTAGAAACTATAAAGGGCAAATAGAGAAAGAATAGGGGGCAAAGAAGACAAGTTCGAGTGAAAGGGGGAGTGGCGTGGTGCTATTTCAATCACCTCTTTCTCATGGATCAAACAAAACCTCTCCTCTTCTTTCTTTCTTTGTTTCTTGATTGATTCAAACAACATCCCTTCTTCTTCTGCTGGCCGCCATTACAACTTCACTACTCCCTCCCAACCCTCTATCCTTTCCTTCTTTATTATTATTATCATCCAATAATAATAATCTCAAAGATCCATCAATCATGGCCACTGTTGCTCCTCTTGCAGATCGTATCCTCCCTCTTATTATTTTTATCTTTATTCCACTTCACCTGTTTTTTTACAACTTTATATCTTCTTTCTTTCATCTGGGTTCAATCTTTAACTGATTTTAATTATACCCAGATGATTTTTTTGCTTGTTCTGATTGATTTTGTATTAGCTTGGATTAAAAATTGTGTTTTTTAGGTGTTTTGATTGTTATTTTAGATGTTAAGTAATTAAAGTTTGAAACTTGATTGTGTATGTGTGTTCTTTGCTGGTTTTAATCTTGATCTGGATAATTGGTTAGTTTGAATTAATTTATAATGTTTATTATAAGGTCATGATAGATTTGTTTATTGTGCTGAAATGATTACTTGCTATGAAAGATATTTCCTTTACCTGTTTTGCTATAGAAGCTGCTGATTTGTTGAAAAATTTGTCATTGGAATCTCAATCGAAAACGTTGGAAGGTTCGGAGCCTGCTAACAAGGTGAGGATGATAGGATATAGAATCATGTGGTAGTATGTGATGCTTTTTTTGTTTTTATTTGTTAAAGCATGTTTGTTTACTGTTGATTAGGATTGTTACAAGACTAATTGTGTGGTCTTTGTGCCTTGCAGCCCTCGGTTGACTCGGAGGTCAATGGGAATGGTCAAAGTCAACCTCTTGATAGGTCTCTTACACCAGTGATCCCTGATTTCATGGATCCAACAGTGGCTTATTTTCCTAGCGCATACGCTTCTCCTGCTTATTACTATGGAGGTAGTAGTTATATTATAATGCTACTCTAGATCTTTAAAATGGAAATTGTTACTAAAGTTGTTGATGATAATATTATGTTAGGTTATGATGGGGCTACTAACGACTACTCAACATTTTTAAACCCCGATGGAGTTGATATGTCTCAAGTAAGAATATATATTCTTGTAATGTTACATGTTTTTTCATGTTGTTATTTTATCGATAGTGATGATCGTATGTAAATTACCAGGGCGTTTATGGGGAAAACGGGTCACTCATGTATCCTGGTTATGGTTATGCACCGTATGGTCCATATTCTCCTGCTGGTTCACCCGTTCCAACACCGAGCCATGATGGTCAACTCTATGGAACCCAACATTACCAATACCCGAGCCCATACTTCCAACCCATGACTCAAACCAATGCACCACCTAACGGTGATTTCACCAGACCTGCAGCTGCTGGCCAACCGTCATTTACTGTAGACACAACTGCCAGTGTCAAGGGAAACACGGGTGTTGCTCCGGTCAGACCAGTGGCAAATCAGAATCCAGTGGTTAATTCAAATGGATCGTATGGTAGTGGTTCACAAAACGGGTTTCAGGATCTATACAGGTTTGATGGGGTCCACTCCCCTATTCCATGGTTAGACAGTACAATTTATTCTACTGGACAGCCTAGAAACAACACCAGTTCTGTTCATTTGTCAAATCCAAATGGTTTTGCATCAAAGAATCAAAACATTGGTTCTCATTCTCATCTTGTGGTAAGGTTTTTCTTCTTATTATTTGATTTCTTTTATTGGCAAACTGCATGGAATAGAATCGGATTTCTTACGATTTTTTTCTTTATTTTACAAACCAACTTTAAAAATACCAGCAAAAAATAGAAACCAACTTGCAATATATTAATAGGTTTTGGAAACCAATCTCATTTTAACCAAGTTTTAACATGTCAGTTGATGATGCGTAATGTCAACTGCCTCTGCCTCACCGGATACCATACGTGCGAAAGGTTCTCATGTGAAAAAAAAAAATGAAAAGGCAAATTTATTTACTCGTTTTAAAAAATAATAAAAATGTTTTCGAAGTTGCATTATTTTAAAAATAATATAGCACGTCGCATGTACATAGACACTAACATTGACAAACACAATGCGGTGTAAGAGTAAAGCTTGTTTCCTTTTTGACCAGTTTGCTCGGTAGTATTTTTTCGGTTGATAGATTATTATTATTTGGGTTTGTAGAGTCCAAGACCAATGTCAGCGATAAATACAGCAAGTGAATATATGAATAGAGTGTATCCAAACAAGTTATACGGGCAGTACCAGGGAGCATACGGGTCAGGTTTTGGATTTGGATCCAATTCTTACGGGTCACAAAACCGGCAGGGTTGGTTAGCCCTTGATAACAAGTACAAGCCTAGAGGACGAGGCAACGGTTTCTTCAATTATAACAATGAAAACAGTGATGGGCTGAATGAGCTAAACCGGGGCCCAAGAACCCGGTTACCAAGAACCAAAAGGTCCCAACACGAGTCACTATAACCATCAAGGGGCAAAATGATAATTTGCCAGATACTAGCGAAAAAGATCGTCTATGTCCAGCTCCTGACAGAGAGCTATACAACAAAGAGGATTTCCCAGAAACCTATACAGATGCAAAGTTCTTTATTATTAAATCATATAGTGAAGACGATGTTCATAAAAGCGTCAAATACAATGTATGGTCCAGTACTCAAAATGGAAATAAAAAACTCGATGCTGCATATCATGAAGCGCAACAGAAGCCCGAAAAGTGCCCAGTTTTTCTTTTCTTTTCAGTAAGTTTTGGGTTACCAATTCAAATTCAAGAAAACACCCTTTACACCTTTTATTTTTTAAATAATAAAATTTTGTTCACAGGTCAATACAAGCGGTCAATTTGTCGGTGTTGGTGAAATGGTTGGGCCGGTTGACTTCAACAAAAGCTTGGACTACTGGCAACAAGACAAATGGGTCGGTTTATTTCCCAGTTAAGTGGCATATTGTTAAAGATGTACCAAACAGTATGCTGAAGCATATTATTCTTGAATACAATGAGAATAAGCCTGTAACCAATAGCAGGGACACCCAAGAGGTACTTTTAGTTCTCTCTCTCCCTGTTTTTCTAAATCGTTTTATGCCTTAATCTTGTTTATCGCGTTTTTTATCAAAAAAATGTGTCTTTGTTTAGGTGAAGTTAGAGCAAGGACTGCAGATGATTAAAATATTCAAAGATCATTCTAGCAAGCAATGCATATTAGATGATTTCGAGTTTTACGAAGAACGGCAAAAGAGGATTCAAGAAAAGAAAGCAAAACAACAGTTACAGAAACAAGTGAGTGACATTGCAACAATTTTAATATGATTGTTGCTCAATGTTGCGCTAGGCGAGCGGTGAGGTCCAACCTAGGGACTAGTCGGGACTAGGCGAAATTAGGCGGAACTAGGCGTTTTGGTATTTTTATACGTATTTTATATATATATACACACGCGCACACACAAATTTAGGTGGTTTTTTAAAATATGTTAAGATAAGATATATACACATAATACTTAGAAATACTTTGATATATACACATAATACTAAGAAATACTTAGAAATTTAAAAAAAAATAATTAAAAAAATAAAATAAAAACACCACCGCTTAGGCCTGCCTAATTGCCAAAACGCTTAGTTCACCGACTAGGTCCTTATTCCTATATTTAGTCCCGCCTAGCGCCTAGGCGGCTGCTTAGGCCGACTTTTACAACACTGTTTGTTGCTCTTATCTTTTTCTTATATTAGTTAAAGAATGGTAATATTAATATTACTATGTTTGTTTTATAAAGGCATGGGAAGAAAAGCCAGCCTTAGTTGAGAAACATAAAGAGGAGGCTCCTACACCAGATTTGGTAAAGGAAGAGGTCAAACATACTGATAATGGATCATTTGATAAAGCAATATGATAAAGCAACAGATACAAAGTATTACCAAAAAGCCCAACAAAATGGGAGGTTGGGGGAATCATCTGTAGTGTTTTAGGTTTCTAACATGGCTTTTCTGTTTTTATAGCTTTTATTTGTGTTTGGGAATCATCTTTCTTAATATTCTCTCTTCTTCTTTTTTTTTATGTTTTTGTGGCATGTTATGTTTATTTCTATGTTTGTTATGGTTCTTTGATGATGAGTAGGGTGGTGTAATCCTGCCTTGTAAATATGTGTTATTTTCTATTTTAGTTATGTTTCTCACAGTCAAGTCTAGCTTTAGCATGGAACTATGTCAACTCTACTTTGGGTAATGTTATTCTAGCCAATAATTTCTTTTTAATATTGATTTACATGTTAAATGGTGTACTATTATTTATCTTATTTTTATAAATCAATAAGTGGTGGTGGTTTTTAAACTCATGGTTGTAAGGGTGGATGAGGCATAACGCGGAGACCCCTTTTCGATAGCTTGGTAATCATGGGTCCACCTGATGTATGTTTTCAATTTATAATGTTTTCTTCGTTAAGTCATGTGTTCTCTCATTAGCCTTTAAAAAAAAATGTGTTCTGCCATTAAAGGCAAGTGGAAACAAGTTATTTTGTCTAGTTTATTTGCACATATTTCAAGTGATTTTGAAGGTATTTTTTATGGGTTTAGTATCTTGGAATGAACCGAAAACATGCGGAACGAGAATGGAAAGCAAAAGAAGAAGAAGCAATGAGGGCGTAAAATACGCCCTCTGGTGGATTTGGGGGGCGTTGCAATAGTTTTGGGCGTAGCTGAAAATTACTCAAGCGTAAAATACAACTGAGGAAGGCAAGTAGTTAAGAACAAAAGCTCGAGCATACAGCGGAAGCATACGCATTAGGCAAAAGGAAGCATTCTCCGCTGGCCCTCAGTCGTAAAATACGCCGCCTGGCGGTTTTTCCAAGGGAATTTCGGGAATGATTCACCATTGGAGGCTTAGAGACTTGAAGGAACAAAGAATACTCATTGACAAATTGTTCTAACATCAAGATTGCTCCAATTGTCACCGAAATCGCAACATTTCATCATCAAGCATGATTATGTGTGGTTAAAACCCTTGTGATCACCACCAAGGGCTAGAGTTTGTGTGCCATTTAGTTCAAATTGAGTTGTCTATCTTTGTTGGACATGGATTTATGGTATTTGTTAAAGATCTATGACACTTGCTTAGTTTTCATTTGTTATTTCTTATGTTAATTGTTTCTAAACATTGTTTGCTAAGATCACTTCATGTATTTTGAATTAATTGGTGTGTATTCGTTGAATGTCAAGATATATGATTGAAGGTTATGTTAGCATGTTTGTACTTGATGTTGATCATTTTGTGTTAGTCTAATTACATCGGTGTTTAATCGTTGTAAGCTCAAGTATACAAGCATTGGTCTTTCAATATACAATTAACATTTGATCTAACGAAGTTATGTCAATATAATCTTCCATGATTGATCTTCAAAACTCAATTTACTAATTGTGCTAGCAAACTTAATACTTGGTTGTTTTCATCGTTTAATTATTTGTTTTTCTAAATTTTAATTAGTGGTTATTACATAATCAACATCAACAAATCCAATTTCTGGATTTACATTATGTTGTGCAATCAATTGAAGTCTTACACCAACCACTAGCTCTTAATGGTTCGACACCATATTTGCCACTACTAGTCTAGGGTATTTAGAAACATAAAATCTTTTATCTTTGATCGGTACTTCGACGCTGATCAACACCGCCGCCACCTTCTCGAGTAAGCCAAGCGGGTTGTGGCTTTGGAGTTGTCACTGAAAAAAGTTGCCAGTTGTCACAAGCGTTTCCATAACAACCATATTTTCTGGTACCAACCATGCATACTCTAGTTGCACTCAGTCAATATCCATACTCTTTAGAAGATCAACAATCATTCAATATGTTTGTGACAACCATAATTTTGTGCAAGAAACTGAACCTCAACATCAAGATGATGATGTAGAACTTGAAGAAATGCAAGTTCAATAAGACCAATATGAGGATGACCAAAGTGAAAATCTAGGAAAATTCCAAGAACGAGCAGGTCGAATGATTGTTTGTTTGTTTGTTTGTGTAAAGCATGAGTTCATATATCTGAAAATAAGAAGTCGGAGATTATCAAAGGGTAGGTTTGGGAGTAACATGTTACCCTTAATCATCACAATGAACTCTTGAGCGGAAGCAATCAAGCGATTCACAAACGAAATTCAAAAATAATTTTGGGGGCTCTGTGAATCAACACATAATTCTGTTTAACGGATTTTGGATTCAACTAGTACAATTGCTATTTATTTTAATTTAGGGCATGTTTGGGTAAACTTTTTGAGACTTATAGCTTATTACTCTTTCAAAAAGTTGATAAATTAAAAAAGTATTTGGTAAATGTGACTATTAACTTCTACTTATGAGTATTTATAACATTAAAAAGAGCTTTTGAAAAGTAAGAGTACACTTTTACTTTTCAAAACTATTTGTAACTTTTTGCAAAAAGTCAATAAGCAGGTTCAAAAGTTTACCCAAACACCCTCTTAAGTTCCTTATTTTTAGTTTATTATAATAAACCTTTTTGTATTTCGTTTATCAAAAGAGAATATTTTACGCCACTTAGGCATAGCCTAGTGGTAAAGAGAGTTATCTCTCTTTGGGGCCATTCAAAAAAAGTGTTATGATTGGAACTTGAAGACGTTTACGGATTCGCATGAACATTTGACAGGTCAAGAACGTGCAATAGCAACAAAAAAAAAGGTGTTGAGCAATTGGTTTTGTGGCTTTTCTGAAGTCAATTTATGTTTTCATTAAGCTTAAGCAACCATGTTTGCTCTTTTGATAATTCGGACAAGGAAAAAGCAGCAAATATTTCTTGAAAATTTCAAAGAAATTAAACTAAAATTTATCTCTATATTTTCTCTCTTTAAAATTATAAAAACAAAGTGATCAGTCACATAAATATATAGTTGTTCGCTTACCCATCCTGATGTAAATTGATTTTTATTATTAAATATATCACAACATACAGCCACGTTTTCAAATACATCACACCATATGGCCTTGCTATCAAATTTATAGTTATACTTACAACTTTTGTTCACATGTCTACTAAAATGTTGGTTCTCATATTTGGTATCAATTTCGCCTCACAAATAAATCAAAGATTGCTTGATGTCAATAAAAATAACAAACTGTTATCTTCTATGTTTATTATGTAACAAAAAGAAACGTTTAATCTCTATATATTATAAAAACAAGGTTAAAATGCATAGAGGGCATTTGGGGAACTGTGTTGCTGATGTGTCACCACCATTTCAAACCCTAAACCCATTTCAAAATTCATAGATCAATGGCCACCAGAAACATTATGGTAAGAAACCATTCAGTTGTGATTCGGTTTTCATTTCGCAGTCGCTTTAATTTTTTATTCATATCATGCTATTCATAAGCAATGGTTTGATCTACTTTATGCAATTTTGTTTGAAACTAATATAGACTAGCATGAGACAATAACTTGGATATGGTGATTTATGATTTGATAGTCTGTGCTATTGAGCTTTCGAATGACTAAACACAGTACAATATATACATGGTCTGCTAATAACTCAACCCTGTTAGTTGTCGAGTATCTAACTCTTTCAATAAAATTCTGATGGCAGGTATCTCTTAATTCCAGCTATGATACGCGTTTTGAAGTGACCAACCTTCCACTTTTGTCGAATATGGGCATGATCTATTATCTGATGAAGATTGTAAATTTATGACGTTTTTGGTGTGCACTTGTTTGAAATTGTAAATGATGACATGCATAAGTGATTCATGTTATGAGATGGTATCGTGTTGATGTTCTAACTTCTAACAAATGGTGAGCGGGATAAATCATTTGCACTGATTACTATTATTGCACCTTTCTTTTGTAGATACAAAAAATTTAGAATTGGAATCTAGCTTATATATAAAAGTTCTAGATTCAAGAATTTGATCACTATATATTCAATAACACTGTGTTTCCGGGTTTCATTAAAGGATGGAAGGAAAAGGATCTCCCTTCTCTTCTTTTCTCTCCAATTCCTTCCAAATTAGAAAGATTGAAAATCACACTAAATTCTCTTTATTATCCCTCCCATTCCTACAAAAAAACTCTAAGAGCACATTTTTTCCCCGCTTCTTCCCAATCTTTTCTCTTCCATACTTTAATAAAACTCTGAAACAGAGTGTAAACTTTGCCTATATTTCAATTTTTTTAGTTTGAGTTAGGCTACATCTTGACCCTGCTTCGCGCCGCCGCCGCCGCCGTCGTAACGCGCGGCGGGTAAAAAGCGAGTTAATAGTAAAAGGAAGTGAAAAAAAACAAATTATCGAAGTTAATTTTTTTTACTGTAAAAACCTTAAATTTAGACGAGTTAACATGTCATTTGAGGTTTAAATTATTTATTAAACACCATGTTTAAGATAAAAATTTAAATCTATTTAAGGTTTTTTATCTTTTGCTTTACCAAAATTTTGCATACCCATTTTAGGCTTTTACTTTGTATTTACTTTTCTTTTTCTTTTTAGCATTTTTCTCCTTAACAATCGAAGTCAATTTATCAAATGACCAAATCTCAATTTATATTTTTACTTTTCTTTTCTTTTCTTTTTTTTTTATAACTTTTGTATAGTTCTAAGGCATGGACTTCACTGCCATCTCTTGTGAAGAAGAGTGTATGAATACATTGTTTTTTTAAGTATTATTAGGCCCAATAATTTATATATTTGTTAATGTCTCAGGATTTTTAATATATGTTTTGAACCCCGTGCGTTAGTTAGACTAGTTTATAATATAAAAACATTGTTTTCTCAAATAAGAGTAACATAATAAAACTAACAAATGTGTTATTAAGACATAAAACTAAAGAAAAATCTAGGATACCTCAGAGATCTTGGTGGATAATAAATCATCAAATGAGTATTTAAAACTCATCAAGAGTAGCAAATATCTATCATACATCACCGGTATCCCTTTATTTAGATTATTGGAAAAAAAAAATATAAGCAAAATTCATTAAAATTAATGAGTCAGAAGTAGCTGGTTGTAAGATCACCTTTCTCTGTAAGAGAAAATCATTGGGAATCCGTCTGATTTTTTCATCATCCTCATTATCATCATGAATTAAAAGAATCAATACGATAAATAAAAAAAATAAAAATTAAAAAAGATTAAAATCCACACGTATATACAAGCTAATTGAGATTGAAAGTAAGTAGAAAAACCTAGAATGAGATGTGTTATAATGTTGTCGTTAAGGGTTATATATATATAATCGACTATGAAATGCAATGGCTATGGAAACCCTAGTAAGATTTCTTATGGGCCTATGGGCCTGATATCTAATAAGGTCACAAGGTATAAAAACAAACCACTTTCAAACCCATTCTAAATAGGAAGAGTTTTGCTCCTTGTATTACTACTACTCGAGTCCCATTAGTATATATTTGTTTTGTTTTAAAGCTTAAAACATTAGTATGACATTATGGGTATGTTTGATCAAACTAGCTAGCTGGTGATCAGTAGCAGTAGCTGAAAGCTGGTAGCTGTTGCTTTTTAAATATATTTTGATGTTTGGCAGACTAGCTGGTAAGATGTATAAAATGACCAAAATGGACATGAATTAAAAGCTTGCATGCATGTTTTTTTATTTTTTATGATAGAATGAGTATTTGTGTCATTTACTCATTAAAAACTTGTAGCTAGTAGGAGTTTTATTGGAGATAATTTCTCCTTATTGTTCTTCTCCACCATGCTCTTCCAAGATTTGTGCCTTCTTCCATTATGTCCAAGATATTTGCCTCTTTTTTATTGTCTCCTCACATGCCTTTGCTTTTTTTTTTTTCTCTTATTGATATAGATCAGCTTCTTTCTTTCACCAAAACACCAAATCGTGATCAAGTTTTTTTTTCCGAGCAGGATAGTAGCCTGCTCTGATACCATATAGAAATTTATGCGGAAGCGATTTTGTGTTTGGGTTGGGTTTGATTTGGTTTCAGCCTCGCCGCCAAGGGCGCTCAGTTTCAACTAACGGACTCTCAAACCGGCTTGTGAATTTGTATAAGAAATAGAAATAGAAATGAAAGATGTTTTTATTATAATGTTTGGTACAATTTTGTACTAATTTCTAGTAGCTATTTATAATAAAACTAAACAACTTTTAATCATAAAAGAAATATAAGTAATGGCTTACATCAAGCATTGACCTTTGACTATGCCTTTGACTTTGACTGCATAATCATTGGAGGAGAAATTATCTCCAATAAGTTTTTTCTTAAACGATAGTAGTAGTAGCTTTTCAATATATAGTTTTTTCATCTTCAAGCTCCTTCAACCAAACAAGACTTTTTATTGATTATGAACTTTTTACTTAAAAGCTTGAAGCTTAAAGCTCCAAAAAGCTCTTCGCCAAACATACCTTCTATCCATTAATAAATTGTGCATCTCAATATATATATATATATATATATATATATAGAAATAGAGAGAGGGGAGAGAGAGAGAGAGAGAGAGAGAGAGAGAGAGCAAGGTTCTTGTACAAATGGTTCTTATCCTATAAATAACCCTTAACGTGAGAATTGAAGGATAATATTTTTTTTTTTAAAAAAATTCATATTGTTGAACATGTACTTTAGTACTGAAATCTTAAAAAAAATATTTTGGTGTAGAGTAATTACGTAATTACTGTTGTAGAAAACATGTTTAAGCAGATGGGAAAAAAATTAAAAAAAAATAATAATTTTTTTCTCCCTTCACTTCTCATGGTTAGTAGGTTAAGCCTATTTGTATTTGATCTTTACTCTCTCTCTCTATCTCTCTTTCTCTCTCTCTCTCTCTGTATATATATATATATATATATATATAACTAGTTATATCCCGGGATCTTCTTAGGATAGACAAATCTACTATTAAGATAAAATATGTGTTACGATGTAGCATGGAAATTGAAAAAACAACAGTCTAACCTCCGGTTTAGGATGATAAAATATCGTCACTACAGGGTAAATCTTTTGCTATAATACCACGGCTGAGATAGATGTGACTTTGTGGGTAATAGCATGAAATAACACAAACAAAGCCAGTGGGAGATGACTGCTAGGAATTGTAAACAATTCCAACGTACAGACACCAAAATGGTGTGGGCTCTAAGTGTGTGTTTTCTGAATGGCTTATCCAAAGAGGTGAAGTCATCCTTATATAGGTTCCACACAAACCTCCAACGTTAACCCTTAACCTACCCAATGGGCCTAGGTTCGGTTAAGGGATTACCTCCACTACCGACCCATCATTAGTAGGAGACAAAATAATAATTTATATAAAACATAGAGGGAGAATATATTGTCGTCACATGTGGTTGGATGTCATTGGTGATTGCATAGGGTTTGTACACGTGTCATGTGCTGGCTGGTGACAGGCATGACCCGTCCTGATTGGTTGAGTCTCTTTGTCAACTGTACCTTTGCCCCCGATCAATGGACATTAGTGGAGACCATTGGTGTAGTGGCCTCGTGTGGTCTTATTGGCTCAAGAGCATGGCGTTTTATCTGCTGTCTCATGTGTGCACCATGATTTCTGCCACACATCCCTTTATTATTGGTCCATAAGGTTTTACTTTTGTACTATTTGTCTTCCTCGTGCTCACTTATCTTTGCTTGCACGACACTCTGAGACGTTGTGGCGCGCGTGGTCGCGCTTTGGCTTTCCTTGAGCGGGTACGCATGAGTCGACCTCATGCTTCCGCACAGCTAGGCTTCCGCGAGTTGACTTGGTTTGGGCTTTGTTGGGTATGGTCGTTTGTAATTCCTTGTAGATTTGGGGGGTTGAGGCCTCCATTGAATGTCACCTCATACAAACTCAACTCTTTTATTATAAGTTATAGATTATATATATATATATATATATATATATATATATATATATATATACACATGTATACATATTAAAGCAAAGAAGCTTTAAGCCTTTAATAGTGTTATTGTGCTAAATGTACTAGGCATATGTAAAGTGGTATCCACTATCTTCTTAAAAAAAAATAAAAAAATAGTTGTGGGTTTTAGTTTGCTATGCATATCTATAGGATGAAATTGTAAATAAACATCAAGAGTGGTGTGATGGCCTTTGATATACCAGAAACAACTATGGTTGCCAGTGATGTATACCTGTGAACAATAGCACACTCCATCCCCATTAAATTCATCATGAAAACATTGTAATGTTAATGTACATGTATCGAATTTAATTATTAACAACTCTTTTAGCAGTTAATTTTACCTTATCAATTATATTTTAATTACAAAATAAGTAATGACTGATGTTAGACATTAATCTAACATAAACATTAGATATCATATGTTAATATTATTATGTACATACGTTAAGTAATATTAAGTTATATCCTAAGTCTAGTTTGTAAATAAAGAAACGGTTATACACAAAACAGTTCAATAGGTTGTTATGTTAGTTTGTGAAGTGTCATGTTGGTTAGTATACACACCGATTCATTTGTATATATAGGGTAATACTTGTACATTTTATCATAAGAATTGTTTGTGTTATCTATTAACCAACATTCAAAATTCCCTCCAATCTTCCCTCTAAAAACCTTTTTGTTTTCTTTGTCCGATAAACACACCAATTACAAACAACTGATACTTCAAAGTTTTTGAATGCTTAGGGGCTGTTTGGTAGCCTCTTAATGAGGCTCTTAACCATTCAGTGCTGAATGATTCAGCATTCAGTGAGTTTGTTTCAGCTTCTGAATGGAATGGTTAAGTCTGAATCATTAAGATTTGGGATGTTGCTGAACCTTAATGAGGCTCCCCTACCAACGTGGGACAAGAAAACTAACCATTAAGAGGTCCAACTTAATGATTCAGCGCTTAACCATTCAGACCTCTTAACCATTCAGACCTCTTAATGATTCAACACTTAATCAACCAAACAACCCCTTACAAGTTATAAATATTGCTTCGGCTCTATGCAGAACAATCAAACCTATATTTAAAGTTTTAAGATATGAAATATTACAAAGTTTTGTTAATCGAATTTCCTACACGTACGAATGAAAATGATGGCAACCGAATAACCGTTGCACGTGTGAGAATGCATAAAAATCGCTACCAGTCATAAAACTCATGCTTTACCTTAACTCTAGTTACCATTTAATAGTAACATTCTAATAGTAAACTAGTCCGTTGACAACACATGTAACTAGATAAATCATAAGTGATGCGTTAAAATTATATATATATATAAAAGAGTTAATTGTCAATTTAGTCCCTAAAGTTTGTCAAAAATTGTCACTTTCATCCAAATCTTTTTTTTTTTTGCCAATTTAGTCCCCGTGGTTTCATTTTTTTGGTATTGTAGTCCCTGAGGTTTGTCAAAAATTATCATTTTCATCCAAATTTTGTTAGTGCAAATAACTAAAATGATAAAAAAAATGAAACCACAGAGACTAAATTGACAAAAAAAAATTAGATGAAAATGAAAATTTTTAACAAATCTGGTCTAAATTGGAAATTAACTCTACAAAAAAAAAAAAGAAAAAAAATTAAAAAAAAGGGAACAATGTAAACGTGGGACGGTGCGTGGTCTGCTTTTTTATGTGATGTACACGTCATAATATCATATAGTGCACGATAACTACTTTCCTTTGCCTACAATTTTTTAAATTTACCCCTCCTAAAAGTTCAACTACTATTTTTAGCAAAATACGGAGTAGTTTTTTAAATCTTGTTTAAAGTGTAGAGATCTATCTTAACAGAGTTAATCACATGTGTTTTCACAACTACTTGTCCTTGTGGATGAGCTATGATTTACTAGATTCAACTTAACTTGGTTAATATTCCTTTGGTATAAATCCAAACTTCATCTTTTACCCTTAAAGTCGTGTCATTCAAAGAGTGTCAATGTGTCATCTATTCTTCATTTCTTTGTTAACATTCGATAAATCTATATTACTTATTACCATTAAAAATACCACATGCCATAACAAACAATGGCAGATCTTTAACGTAAAACATGGTAGGGTCGGACTCAAACTGGTAGGGCCGAACTCAGTACATATAAAATTTATAGAAAATTTTCAGTAAAATTTACATTACGAAGAGAAAAGGCTAGGTCGGTCAGGGCCGGTCAGACCCGTATGAAGGTCCGCAATTGATAACAAAACAAGATACACATATTGATCAATTGTGGGTTTATTAGAAAAAAAAAAAGAAACAATCAATAGTTCAGGGGCCATAAAGTAAAAAAAAAATGTACATGAACCATGTTTAAGATGCTAAACAAATTATGGAATATTCATAGCCGCATATATATCGATCCAATACTCATAATAACCAACTCCTCACGTTGTCTACTGCAACATAACAACATGAAGCCAAAGCTCAACAGAAATAACAGTAGTCACTCTCATTCAGTAAACCCGTTTTGTGAGCAGTCTTTGTTTGCAGCCATAGATATTCTCATGCTGATTCTTGTTCTCGGATCACTCGGGTTCCTAATCATACCATACATGGTTAACATTCTGCCTATAGCTTTTGAAGTTATGTTAGATATAACACCGATGCACCGGCTGCTGTTTATCTTTGTGGTTTATTTGCTGCTTTTAGTGGAGTGATTGCTGCTTGGGAGATTATTGAAATAAAATCAAGAAGATGTGGGAAGGTAAACTGTAAAGGGCTGCGTAAAGCGATTGAATTCGATATATTACTTGAATCTGAAGAGCGTGTGAAGTATTCGTCGTATAGAAGAAGTGGACATCATGGTTTAAAGCAATTGGAATTAGGAAAGGATTGTAAAGAGGTTGAAGTAGAGTTGAAGAAGATGGCGCCGGTTAATGGTCGAATTGTTGTTGTTTTTAGAGCATCATGTGGATGTCCTGATGGAACATTGGAGGTATGGGGTGCTAAGAGAGTTCATAGAGTTAAGAAATGATTATGACATCACAATAGTAGGCAGATGGGCAACAAGCTGTGCCGCCACCCCTTTCTGGCTTGAATCTTAGTTACTTTCATTGTTTGAAATTCTGCATGCTGGTGCTTGGAAGTTGGATGGATAGGATAATAATATGCACATGATGATGTATTGATGTTCCTTCATTCAGATCAAGAAACATTCTGAACCTTTTAATTTGACAGTATGTTAGAGGTGTTTGTTCTGTTTTTAATGTTAAGTTTAGTATTTGAGTATTTGACAGTCAATGCAAGTCAAACAAATTTAAAGTAATAGAGTCGAGTTGAAAGTTTAGTTAGTTGATTAGTTTAAAAACTTGTTTTGGTCTGTCGAGTTTAGTTGGTTAAATCCTCACAATAGTTGGCTCGTTTGAGGACACACCAACACCAATGGATGGTTGCGAATGTGTGATTTGTGAAAAGCTTATATATAGTGAAGAGATATGTACACGCACGTGCGCACAAACCCACATCTCAAGACACGTCATCGGACTAGTCAAAGGAAGCTCCTAGAAGCCTGCACACTATTCCTAGCACATGCCAGCTGTGACGAAAGGGATATGCAGCCAATCAGAGGCCAGCATTCTCTGCTCCACACGATCTTCTGGCAGGTACGAGGGACAGAAAGGACAACAAGGACGATTGAAAAGGACGCTCGACCAGATTTGCATCACTTTAATCATCTATATTGGTCTTAAACAACTTGCATTTATTCAAGTTCTACATCATCATCTTGATGTTGAGGTGAGTTTCTTGCACAAAGTTTCCATGATCACAATTGTAATAAACCAGGAGCAGTCATTCCTCATTGCAATGTGGCGTGTACTAGAGGGAGGGCAAGAAAGTTTATGTTAAGCATATAGTTGGTTTTATTCTTAGGCATTTGGTGCTCTGTGTCGGCCTACTTAGTGACATATAATGTGGGTTCCACGTCATAGACGTATTGAATGATTGTTGATCTTTTAAAGAGTAGGGGTATTGAGTGAATGCAAGTAGATCACGCATGGTTGGTAGCAGAAAATATGGTTATGAAAACGCTTGTGGTCGTTATGTTATTTGGTGCGATTAGTTTTGTTTTCGATTTGACTAAAACTAGCTCTTCGTGATTTAGAGCTTTTCTTGCTTGCACCAACCTTTGATCTTTTGGATTCCATAGAGATATTGTTTGTGTATATGTAATTTTTTTAGTAAAAATGGTAATCAGGTAATGTAGCATAAATAAATAGTTAAAAAAAAAAAGTTGTTATTGTTATTGATACACCGCTCACTTTATCTATCTAAATCTATATATAGATATAGAGAGAGCTATATAATGAAGGGCGTCAAAATAATCAAGAGGGGTGTATAAATAGTCCACCCAAAAAGTCTTTTTTCGCACAACCCCGTTGGCCAAGAGGGTGGCGGCGATGTACCCATGGTTACCAAGCTACGAAAGGGGTGGCGGCGTGGTGCCTCATCTGCATTTATAATTATTGAGTATAAAAACAACCAAAAAAATAAGATAAATAATAGTACACCATTTAACATATAAATCAATATTAAAATGAAATTATTGGCTAGAATAACATTATCCAAAGTAGAGTTGACATAGTTCCAAGCTAATGCTAGACTTGACTATGTATAACATAACTAAAATAGAAAATAACACATTTAAAAGGCAGGATTACACCACCCTACTCATCATCAAAGAACCATAACAAACATAGAAAATAAACATAACAGGCCACAAAAACATCAAAAAAAAAAAAAACAATAAAAGCTATAAAAACAGAAAAGCCATGTTAGAAACCTAAAACACTACAGATTGGGCTTCTAATTATGGGCCCATCTATTTTACACCCCCAACCCAACCTCCCATTTTCTTGGGCTTTTTGGTAACACTTTGTATATGTTGCTTTATCATATTGCTTTATCAAATGATCCATTATCACTATGTTTGACTTTGACCTCTTCCTTTACCAAATCTGGTGCAACAGCCTCCTCTTTATTTTTCTCAACTAAGGCTGGCTTTTCTTCCCATGCCTTTATAAAACAAACATAGTAAGTAATATTAATATTACTATTGTTTAAACTAATATAAGAAAAAAGATAGAGCAACAATCATGTTAAAATTGTTGCACTGTCACTCACTTGTTTCTGTAACTGTTGTTTTGCTTTCTTTTCTTGAATCCTCTTTTGCCGGTCTTCGTAAAACTCGAAATCATCTAATATGCATTGCTTGCTAGAATGATCTTTGAATATTTTAATCATCTGCAGTCCTTGCTCTAATTTCACCTAAACAAAGATACACAATTTTTTTAATAAAAACGCGATAAACAAGATTAAAGCATAAAACGATTTAGAAAAACAGGGCGAGAGAACTAAAAGTACCTCTTGGGTGTCCCTGCTATTGGTTACAGGCTTATTCTCATTGTATTCAAGAATAATATGCTTCAGCATACTGTTTGGTACATCTTTAACAATATGCCACTTCACTGGGAAATAACCGACCCATTTGTCTTGTTGCCAGTAGTCCAAGCTTTTGTTGAAGTCAACCGGCCCAACCATTTCACCAACACCAACAAATTGACCGCTTGTATTGACCTGTGAACAAAATTTTATTATTTAAAAAAATAAAAGGCGTAAAGGGTGTTTTCTTGAATTTGAATTGGTAACCCAAAACTTACAGAAAAGAAAAGAAAAACTGGGCACTTTTCGGGCTTCTGTTGCGCTTCATGATATGCAGCATCGAGTTTTTTATTTCCATTTTGAGTACTGGACCATACATTGTACTTGACGCTTTTATGAACATCGTCTTCACTATATGATTTAATAATAAAAAACTTTGCATCTGTATAGGTTTCTGGGAAATCCTCTTTGTTGTATAGCTCTCTGTTAGGAGCTGGACATAGCGGATCTTTTTCGCTAGTATCTGGCACATTATCATTTTGCCCCTTGATGGTTATGGTGACTCGTGTTGGGACCTTTTGGTTCTTGGTAACCCGGGCTCTTGGGCCCCGGTTTAGCTCATTCAGCCCATCACTGTTTTCATTGTTATAATTGAAGAAACTGTTGCCTCGTCCTCTAGGCTTGTACTTGTTATCAAGGGCTAACCAACCCTGCCGGTTTTGTGACCCGTAAGAATTGGATCCAAATCCAAAACCTGACCCGTATGCTCCCTGGTACTGCCCGTATAACTTGTTTGGTGTCACACCACGACAAAGGCGGAAACACGTGGCGCGACGGTTCAAAAGCATAAAGTCAAGGTTATGGCTAAACACAAGTAATTTAAGAAAATGGGTCATTTATTATGACGTCGAATCAGTTTCAAACATTACACAAAAGTTAATTGTTTTTGAAATAAACATAGAGGTTTCTCATATATATCCCAAATGCCTTGGGAAATAAAGGTGAAACCCCACAAAAGTTCGTCGTCGCATTGGAGATTCCCCGACCCTGCCTGCCTGATCTTTCATCTTCTAGTTACCTGAAAGATATGTTTTAAAAAGTTTCGTCAATATAAATATATTGGTGAGTTCACAGGTTTTCAGTTTCTAAAACTTGAATACTTGGGAATACCATGTTATGACAATATATAGGAGTTGCAAATTCCTATAAATCTACTTGAGACTATAATCAAACCAAGACATATAATAATTGTGCCCCGCTCCAAGTCGTTACTCGGTTTCCCACGACTTAAGTTCAGAATATTTGCACCCCAGGCATAACCTAATGCATAATCGACGCTATCGATTAGGGGTGAGCCTTGTCAGGCACCAATAGTACTATTCGAATATTCCTCCGGTTTCAATTCCCTGAACAAATGATTATAGAGGCGAGGACTCAACCCCGAGTGGCGGTCACACCTCAAGTATTAAATCCGTCAAACACTATCCCTAACATATCTTTCCCCCGGAAAACGTGAAAATAGTTTAAAATGGGGCCGTGAAACTCACCTGTAACTGTGTCTGGCTCAATAAGGTGAATAGCGAAGGGGCGGTCTTGCACCTACAAACGTCCTAGACGTATAAGCCACTATACCTATAGTGCATGTGCCTTGGCAAGTTGTACACCCAACTCCCGACCACAAGTTGTTCCAAATCCCGTTTAATTAAGCGTGTATCCTAGGTTTCGTTGGCGTTACATTACCCTTTGTGTTACAAGTTATATATTACTCTTGTTAATATTTCCATAACTTGTATCTTATTATCATCGACTCGACTTCACTTAACATATAATTATTTTCCCATTTAAATAATTATACTTAAGATCGCATCGCTCGATATAATATATATTTCAATCCTCGACCCGACTCACTTTGCCACACATTTGTTTTCCCATTTAAACAAATATGCTAAGATTTTGTCGTTCGATCGTATATTCTTAACGTCCGATTCAACTCACCACACCGTATATTTATTTTCCCATTCAAATAAATATACTAGGATTTCGTTGGTACGACCTACACATGTATATATCCTTGTCTTCTCGTCGCGGCTTCCCTTCCCGCATATCTACTTTCCCATTAAGTAGATATACTAGAATTTTGCCGAGACGAGCGTACAAATATATATAAATGTGTAATTTTTCTTGTTAAGTATATACGTTTGTTTTAACGTCTTATTCGTTTGTGTCATGTGTTTCTCCCACGAATTAATCCTCCAACACTTAGGAAAGTGTTTATTTATTTTCACCCAAAGTATATATATATATTTTACTTCTTAAAATATATATTTTTCTTATCTTGCCGCAATGGCATTTTTCTCATATTTTATCCGGTTATGGTTCGTTAATGCGTTTTAGTTCGATATCTTAACTCGATTAGTTAATTTTTCCAAGTTTTTCCCAACATGTATTTTATAGAAATATTTTCCATATTTCTTCCTATTTTCACATGTTACTTGGATGGTTAAAATACTTATGTATTTTTAACCCAACTTGTCAACTTAACTACAAAAATGTTTCCAACACTTTTATATTCCCATTTATATAAAAGTATTCATTTTTGTATAAGTTTCCCAAGTTTGTTTAATATCTTTATAAAATCTCTATTTTATAAAAATCCTTATGTTAAAACCCTTTATATTTTTATAACTTTCAAAAATACACTTTTATACAAAATACCCAAGTATTTCTACTAGTATTTACAAAAATCATCCTTAGACTTTATTACTTGCATTTTTGACACCAAACTTTCCATACTTGTATTTTTGGACTAATAGTTTCTAAAATGTCCATTTTAGTCCCTTAACTTTCAAAGTTACAACTTTAGTCCCTTAACTTACAAAAGTTGCATTTTTCTACTCTAACTTCCAAAGTTAGCATTTTTCACTCAAAATAGTTAACTTTGAAGATCCAACTTTTTATTGGTAAGTTATTTTTGTATCAAAACACTTATGTTAGTCTTATATTCCATATGAAAGATTAATTATATGTGTGTTTTATGTATTTGTCCATTTTATCAAAATTTCATTCATCTAAGTGAGTTAACTTTAATTTTCCATCTTATTCATTTATGAACTTCTAACATGTTTTACCACATATTATAACTTAAATGATCATAATAAGATGAATTAAAGTTAGTTTTAACATATTCAAGTTCATCTCAAAATCTTAACCAAAACATCATCCTACTTAGTCTTATATGTAAACTTCATATATTTTCAAGACTAATATATCATCATCATCAAATCCATGGTTTATTTTTATATCTTTAACCTTCCATTTTACACATGAAAACTTATTAAAGATTATGTTCAAACCATTTTTAAACCCTTCATGTACAACTTGCTACAAGGAACACATACATGAAAAATAACAATCAAAAACAAGATTAAGAAGCTTACTACTAGCACAAGGCTAGGGAAGACAAAAACCTTGGATTTGAGAGGGGTTTAGTGTGTTCTTCCTAGTGGTTTAGCTCCAAGCTCTTGAAACACACAAAAGGGGTTTGGATGATGGATGATTTTAAGTATTTTGGAGATGTAAAAACTTGAAAGAACAATGTGTGTGTGTGCAAGGAAACTCACGGCCAAGAGGGAGAGAAGAAATGGATTTGTTTTGCTTGGTGATTCAATCTTCTAACATGTGTTATTATATATCCAACTCATGTAATGATGCTAGAGATTTAAGAGATCTTATGGAAGATTATGAGTGTACTTGGGAGATTTTTGAAATGGAGATATGTGTGTGTGTAGAAATAGCCGTATGTATGTATGTAGATATAGGTGGTTTCTTGCAATCTTGGCTAAATCTTCATGAACCATCATAATCCTACTTATAAGACTTATCATACCCATGCACACTCTAATGTAATGATGGTTTGGAGTGTTGTCTTGGCCTTTGGTGGTCTTTGGCCGAAAATTGGCTCAAGGGGACAAGGTTTGTTTGCTTTTGTACTAGATGTCTACTTATGCTTTTCTTACACATTTTGTCTTATGTTAAACATGCCTTACATAGGTTATTATTATTAAGATTTGCACAAGACATGGGTATATTAGGGCCATTAGGCCGGCCCTTAGAGGGGTTTGGGTGGGGTCCACCACTTCAAATATTAACCCATTGATTGTTATGTTTAATCCCCCGTCGTTCGGGTGTCGTTCGGGTATTTTTCGGGTTTTAATCACGCGTTATCCGGACATTAAAAATACCTTTAATAACCCTTAAATATAGTCTATTTTAAGCGTTGATTGGTTATTTAGGCCTTTACCGGGTGAAATTATGAGTTATACGCGCATCGGGTGCGATACGCGCACTTTATTCGTTACCGGGAGGTTTGTACAAGACGTTTTCATTTATGGTTTTGGAGTTCCAAAACTCATTATATCTTATGAAAATACCCTTTATTTTATATCCTGGGTGTCCGGGATTCGTTTCGTTTATTTAATTATTACCGGGTAATTGCCAACATCCGTACCGGATAGCTTATTCGCACATGATCCAATCATGCTTTACCATTAAACGTATGCATTCCTATGCACTATTTGGAAATTGCTATTCCCTAAGGCCTTGATAATTAAATCACACATAATTGCATTTAATTACGTTAATCATATATTAATTAATTGTACGGAATTACCTTATTTTTGCCGGTTGTTACATTCTCCCCCCGTTAAGAGAATTCTGTCCCGGAATTCACTTCGAGTTCTCCGGTACAGGTGTCTTCTCGAATAGGGCGGGGTATTTTTGCTTCATCCGGTCCAGCCTTTCCCACGTGAACTCCGGCCCACGCTTGGCATTCCAGCGCACTTTGACCAATCTGATCTTGCTGCGCCTTAATTTTTGGACCTTCCAATCAGTTACCTCGATTGGTTCTTCCACAAAATGTAACTTGTCGTCAATCTGGATCTCGTCAGCAGGAATAATGAGAGTTTCGTCGGATAGGCACTTTTTCAAGTTCGACACATGAAACGTGTCGTGTATTCCACTAAGCTCTTGAGGCAACTCGAGCTTGTATGCCACTGTGCCTACCCTGGACAAGACTTTGAATGGTCCAATATATCGCGGGTTCAGCTTCCCGCGCTTCCCAAAGCGCGCGACACCTTTCCAAGGTGACACTTTCAATAGGACCCTGTCTCCGACTTGAAACTCTAAAGGCTTTCGCCTCATATCAGCATAGCTTTTCTGGCGGTCCCGGGCCGCTTTGAGGCGTTCTTTTATCAAAAAGACCTTATCCGTGGTCTCTTGAACAATTTCGGGCCCGGTGAGTTGCTTTTCCCCAACTTCCGCCCAACATAATGGCGATCGGCACTTGCGTCCATATAAAGCTTCAAACGGTGCGGCTTGAATGCTCGTATGATAACTGTTGTTATAGGAAAATTCTACCAATGGCAAGTGCGTATCCCAATTACCTCCGAAATCTATCGCGCATGCCCTTAACATATCTTCCAAGGTCTGGATGGTTCGTTCACTTTGACCATCCGTTTGGGGGTGATATGCGGTGCTCATGTCGAGGCGAGTACCGAGGGCTTCGTTCAAACTTTCCCAAAATCTGGAAGTGAAACGACTATCTCGATCAGAGATGATAGATACAGGTACACCGTGTTTAGATACCACTTCCTTAATATACAGACGGGTCAGTTTCTCCAACCTGTCCGTTTCGCGTATCGGGAGGAAGTGTGCAGATTTCGTCAATCGATCTACGATCACCCAGATCATGTCATGGCCGCTTGTCGTCTTAGGTAACTTGGTAATGAAATCCATGGTGATTCGTTCCCATTTCCATTCCGGTATTTCCGGTTGCTGGAGCAAACCGGAAGGTCTCTGGTGCTCAGCCTTGACCTTTGCGCAAGTCAAACATCGCGCAACATAGGCTGCTATATCCCTCTTGAAATTCGGCCACCAATAAAGTTCCTTCAAATCGTGGAACATCTTGTCTGCACCCGGGTGAACCGAATATCTAGAACTGTGAGCTTCGGCCAATACTAGCTCACGCAATCCACCATATACTGGAACCCAAATTCTATTCATGAAATACAATGTCTGGTCCGCTTTTGGTTCCAGTGAATCAACCATCTTTCGTAACCTTTCACCTTTGACATTCTCGGGTTTGAGGGCGTTAACTTGAGCTTCACGAATTCGTTCAGTCATGTTCGTGTGGATAGTCAATCCTAAAGCTCGAACACGCAATGGTTTAACCCGTTCCTTACGACTCAAGGCGTCGGCTACGACGTTCGCCTTACCGGGATGGTACTTTATCTCACAATCGTAATCGTTTAATAATTCAACCCATCGCCGTTGTCGCATATTCAAATCCTTCTGATCGAAGATGTGCTGTAAACTCTTGTGATCAGTGAAAATCGTGCACTTGGTTCCGTACAAATAGTGCCTCCATATTTTGAGAGCGAACACCACTGCACCTAATTCCAAATCGTGTGTAGTGTAGTTCTTCTCATGGATTTTCAGTTGCCTGGAAGCATAAGCTATTACCTTTTCTCGCTGCATCAATACACAACCCAAACCTTGATGCGAGGCATCACAGTAAACCACAAAATCTTCCGTACCGTCTGGAAGTGACAGTATCGGAGCGCCACATAACTTGTCTTTTAACAGTTGGAATGCCGCCTCTTGCTTTTCCGTCCACTCAAATTTCTTGTCTTTTTGGGTTAACATGGTTAGAGCTTGCGCTATCTTTGAAAAGTTCTCGATGAACCTTCTGTAATAACCCGCGAGGCCTAGAAATTGTCGTACTTCGGTAGGGGTTCGAGGTGCTTCCCAATTTTTAATCGCCTCGATCTTGGCTGGATCAACGTGTATGCCCTTCTCGTTTACCACGTGACCTAAAAAGTGAACTTCCCGAATCCAAAAGTCACATTTCGAGAATTTAGCATAGAGCTTCTCTTTGCGTAATACTTCAAGAATTAACCGAAGGTGATTCTCGTGGTCCTCTTTCGTACGTGAATAGATCAAAATATCGTCAATGAAGACAATGACGAATTTGTCCAGGTATGGCTTACACACGCGGTTCATTAGGTCCATGAAAACCGCTGGTGCGTTGGTCAAGCCGAACGGCATTACCAAAAATTCATAGTGTCCATACCGGGTTCTGAAGGCCGTTTTTGGTACATCTTCTTCTTGTATACGCAACTGGTGATAGCCTGACCTCAAATCGATCTTGGAGTAATAGCTGGAACCTTGGAGCTGATCAAATAAATCGTCGATCCTGGGGAGAGGATAGCGATTCTTGATGGTTAGCTTGTTCAGCTCTCGATAGTCGATGCACATGCGAAATGTGCCATCCTTCTTCTTCACAAATAAGACGGGAGCTCCCCAAGGTGAGAAACTCGGTCTTATAAAACCTTTGTCCAATAATTCTTGTAGCTGGCTGGACAGTTCCTGCATCTCTGATGGAGCTAGGCGGTATGGCGATCGTGCCACAGGAGCTGCTCCGGGAACGAGGTCGATGCGGAACTCGACTTGTCGAGGTGGTGGCAACCCCGGCAAATCTTCTGGAAATACATCCGGAAAATCTCTGGCGACTGGAATGTCTTCCAACTTTCGCTCGTCGGCTTTCTTGTCCACTACGTGTGCCAAGAATGCGACAAGCCCTTTTCTCAGACACTTACGAGCCTTCATGCTCGAAATAACCCTTAGTGGCGTCCCGTGTCTTTCACCTTGAATTGAGAGAGTTTCACCGCTTGCGAGGGGAACCTGAATAACCTTATCGTTGCAAACCACAATGGCACGGTGCGCGGACAACCAATCCATGCCAACAACGATGTCAAAACTTCCCAATACGACCGGCAATAGATCAATCCCAAACTCGTGCCCACAGAGTTCTAACTTACAATCTTTTGCTACCTCTCTCGTTTCAATAGTTTTACCATTAGCCAGTTCTATAGAGTAGGGTGTATCTAGTTTGCTAGTTTTTAAACCAAGTAGTCTTTTAAACTCAATGGATACGAAGCTAAAGTCAGCACCGGTATCAAATAATACAGAGGCATAATGACCATTTAGAGGAAACGTACCAGTGACCACATTGGGGTCTTGCCGTGCGTCACCGGCTCCAATTACAAATGCCCGGCCACGGGCCTGATTGTTGACTTTGGGGCAATCTTTCTTCCAATGGTCCAATGACCCGCATGCAAAACAGGGTCTGGCCCCTCCGTTCTTCGGTGCTCCAGATCGGCACTCTTCAGTCTTGTGCCCGGTGCGGTGGCACTTCCCGCAAGTCAATCCATTGTTTCTTCCCTGGTTTCCCTGTTTGTTATTGTTATTGTTACCACGCCCTGTGGCGGCATAACCCTTTCCTTTCTTGTTCGAGCTTCCCGATGCTCGATCCCTTTTCCCCTCATCTCTCTTTCTTTTCCCAAACCTCTGCCCGTTACCCTGATCATTAGTTGCAACCGCTGAACTTGATCCCTGTTTCTTGGCCTCAACACTACTTGCTTCAGAAATTTTTAACCCAGAAACTTGGCGGATTAGGGTACCCATGCGGATAGCATCCTCAGTCAGACTCAGTGCCAGATCAATTGCCTCGCGCATGGTCGTGGGTTTGGAAGAGGTGACCATACTGCGAATCTGTGGTGCTAGCCCGAATAGGTAACGTTCCACTTTGTTCTTCTCCGGTGTAACCAGGCGAGGTACCAGTCGTGCGAGATCATGAAATCTTGACGTATACCCAGTGACGTCTGCTCCTACCATGGTGAGGTTCCAGAATTCGGTTTCCAACTTCTGAACTTCACTTGCCGGGCGGTATTCGGCAGTCATCAGTTCCTTCAGTGCCGCCCATGATAGAGTGTATGCAACCTCATCTCCTAAAGACTGTACCTGGCCGTTCCACCAAGTTAGCGCTTGATCTAGGAACAGATTGGTGGCGTACATGACAGACTGTCGAGGGGTACACCCGCTGATGCGGATAACTGCCTCGGCCTTTTCGAACCATTTGACCAGGCCTATGGAACCCTCAGTGCCGCTGAAGTTTAGTGGCTTACAGTCCAAGAAAGCCTTGAAAGTGCAGCCGCGCTCTCCCGAGGCTGTCCCTGTAATAGTAACATAGTATGTTATTATGGGATAGGAGTTTGTGAAATATTCTCCCATCGCTTTTTCATTTATTTATAAACCTCTTACCACTGGGGGAGGTCTCTCGTCGCTCACTCCCTGTCCTGTCATGGGAGTGTTCCGAGCGTGCGGCTTCGTGTTCAGCGATGGCACGAGCTATGCGTTCAGAAATCATAGTTTCGAGCTCAGCCGGTGTTGTGGGCAGTCCGTCTGCTCCACTATTGCTTCGGGTGGCAGGTGCCATTTTTCTTCAATAATAATTATCAAAGGTTAATTTGGCAAACATTTACACAATACAAAGCATAAATAACAAACCAAAGCATGAACACAATAATCAACACCATATCATCACACAACATACCAACACATCATACAGAAATATAAATAGAAATCAACACAACAACACCACACAATATACCAACCACAACACATGGAGTAAGCAATAATAATCATAGACAACAACATATTTCACCATAATAATAAGATTTTCCATTAATTTCAATAATATCAGTACAATGCTTGTTCATAATACAAAATGGAGAATACATTTCTCATACAACACATTGCTTTTGAAATAATAAAACATCATATCATACGCCGTAATACCCGTACGGCTAGGCAAAACGCAGACGAGTGTCATAACCCGTGCTGTACTACCATAATGCTGCTAATATGTACATAAGCTGGTGCGTCTTCTGTGCATCCCCTGATACATACTACTGTGGCGGTGGCGGTGGGTACTGATACTGCGGCGCATACATGCTAATCGTCATGCTGATCTCTGAGATGCGCTCGTACAAAAACTGTCGATGTGCCCAGTGTGCATCCCCAGTAATCCCGCTCTGCGCATCCATGCGCAAGAGCTCCTCTGCGTAATGCGCCAAGGCATCACGAGTGTCAATCATCCTAGCCCACATCAACCTCGTCTGCTGCTCAACCTGATTCACGGTGCGCTGCACCGTGTTGACTAGAGTCTGAAAATCCTGCTCTAAAGTGATGGTCGAGGTCTGGGCTGGTCCAGAGGGGGGTGTCATCCTGGGAAGGTGGGATGGTCCGGGTACATCAGGGTGTGTGGATGGGAAGGGCCCGAAGGGGAATGGTACTGGTATGTGGGGCAGTAAGAAACTGGGTGGCCTGATGGAAAAGTGGTGTGGCATCAGATAAGGGTCCCCTGCACCTAGAGGGTATGGTGCAGGTGTCATGCTGGGTATGGTGGGGATGGGTGTAGTCATGGTAATGGTGGGTGGTGGCATGGGCTCAGCTAGTGGGGCTACCAATGGCTCAGAGACAGTGGCCCACTCTGGAGTGGACACCACTACAGGGGGTGTGGGAGGGCTCGCAGTGGCGAAGGCCTCCATGCCTGCCCTATGTAGCTCAGAGCTACGGGCGGGACTACCCTCATGTATAAGTGCTGCTGGTGCTGGCTCCTCCTGGGGTATGGGCTCGGGTGCTGGTGGGGCTATGGGGTCGGCTGGGGCGTCCTCTAGCATTGGAGCCACTGGCTCCTCCTGGTCAGCCTGAATCTCTGGCACCAACATGTGCCCTACTGAACCCACAGACTCGTCATCGGAGTCGTCGGATATCCATCCGTTTCTTCCACGGGGAATGGGCAGGAGTCTCATACCTGCAGGTACGTGAATGTGGGGTACCGGTGCCGGCTCGTGCTCGGCGTGAGCCTGTCGGCGGAAAGGAGACTCTGCCGCGTCTGACTGGGCGGGAACTGGTCGCGAAGGACCGGCACAGCCGTCAGGGAAATCCCTGATGGCTCGAACGGGGCGTACGGCCAAAGGTGCGGCCGGTACGAGGGCAGTGGCGCGTCGATCACGGCCGGTGCCCAGTCAGGATCCTCGCTAGGATCTGTCTCGTCCGAATCGTCGTCTGACCCTCCTGCGACGTCCATCTCTACGTCGTCTTCTTCCGCATCGAGTACAACCAACTCGACTGGCTCCGGCGGAGGTGCAGGTAAAATCTGGATACTGCTATCCACACTAGGCGCTATACTTCCCGCGTCGGACATCCTGGCAAAAGAACCGTACATGTATATATGATTTATTTAAATTAGACAGTTATGGCTTACTCTATAGTAACCTTCCTAACTTCTAATTTTACGTTAAAGCATAACAATACCCATGGCTGGCTTGGTCGGAATCTCCTCATGCCCAATGCTTCTTGAAAATTACTTTTATTTAAAACCATGTACATTTTCTTTTGAAAACTTTATCTTTAGAACCAAATCCGGTTATAGTCTAGTTTTTAAAGAAAATACTCTAGTTCGCTATAACCTTGGCTCTGATACCACGTTCTGTCACACCACGACAAAGGCGGAAACACGTGGCGCGACGGTTCAAAAGCATAAAGTCAAGGTTATGGCTAAACACAAGTAATTTAAGAAAATGGGTCATTTATTATGACGTCGAATCAGTTTCAAACATTACACAAAAGTTAATTGTTTTTGAAATAAACATAGAGGTTTCTCATATATATCCCAAATGCCTTGGGAAATAAAGGTGAAACCCCACAAAAGTTCGTCGTCGCATTGGAGATTCCCCGACCCTGCCTGCCTGATCTTTCATCTTCTAGTTACCTGAAAGATATGTTTTAAAAAGTTTCGTCAATATAAATATATTGGTGAGTTCACAGGTTTTCAGTTTCTAAAACTTGAATACTTGGGAATACCATGTTATGACAATATATAGGAGTTGCAAATTCCTATAAATCTACTTGAGACTATAATCAAACCAAGACATATAATAATTGTGCCCCGCTCCAAGTCGTTACTCGGTTTCCCACGACTTAAGTTCAGAATATTTGCACCCCAGGCATAACCTAATGCATAATCGACGCTATCGATTAGGGGTGAGCCTTGTCAGGCACCAATAGTACTATTCGAATATTCCTCCGGTTTCAATTCCCTGAACAAATGATTATAGAGGCGAGGACTCAACCCCGAGTGGCGGTCACACCTCAAGTATTAAATCCGTCAAACACTATCCCTAACATATCTTTCCCCCGGAAAACGTGAAAATAGTTTAAAATGGGGCCGTGAAACTCACCTGTAACTGTGTCTGGCTCAATAAGGTGAATAGCAAGGGGCGGTCTTGCACCTACAAACGTCCTAGACGTATAAGCCACTATACCTATAGTGCATGTGCCTTGGCAAGTTGTACACCCAACTCCCGACCACAAGTTGTTCCAAATCCCGTTTAATTAAGCGTGTATCCTAGGTTTCGTTGGCGTTACATTACCCTTTGTGTTACAAGTTATATATTACTCTTGTTAATATTTCCATAACTTGTATCTTATTATCATCGACTCGACTTCACTTAACATATAATTATTTTCCCATTTAAATAATTATACTTAAGATCGCATCGCTCGATATAATATATATTTCAATCCTCGACCCGACTCACTTTGCCACACATTTGTTTTCCCATTTAAACAAATATGCTAAGATTTTGTCGTTCGATCGTATATTCTTAACGTCCGATTCAACTCACCACACCGTATATTTATTTTCCCATTCAAATAAATATACTAGGATTTCGTTGGTACGACCTACACATGTATATATCCTTGTCTTCTCGTCGCGGCTTCCCTTCCCGCATATCTACTTTCCCATTAAGTAGATATACTAGAATTTTGCCGAGACGAGCGTACAAATATATATAAATGTGTAATTTTTCTTGTTAAGTATATACGTTTGTTTTAACGTCTTATTCGTTTGTGTCATGTGTTTCTCCCACGAATTAATCCTCCAACACTTAGGAAAGTGTTTATTTATTTTCACCCAAAGTATATATATATATTTTACTTCTTAAAATATATATTTTTCTTATCTTGCCGCAATGGCATTTTTCTCATATTTTGTCCGGTTATGGTTCGTTAATGCGTTTTAGTTCGATATCTTAACTCGATTAGTTAATTTTTCCAAGTTTTTCCCAACATGTATTTTATAGAAATATTTTCCATATTTCTTCCTATTTTCACATGTTACTTGGATGGTTAAAATACTTATGTATTTTTAACCCAACTTGTCAACTTAACTACAAAAATGTTTCCAACACTTTTATATTCCCATTTATATAAAAGTATTCATTTTTGTATAAGTTTCCCAAGTTTGTTTAATATTTTTATAAAATCTCTATTTTATAAAAATCCTTATGTTAAAACCCTTTATATTTTTATAACTTTCAAAAATACACTTTTATACAAAATACCCAAGTATTTCTACTAGTATTTACAAAAATCATCCTTAGACTTTATTACTTGCATTTTTGACACCAAACTTTCCATACTTGTATTTTTGGACTAATAGTTTCTAAAATGTCCATTTTAGTCCCTTAACTTTCAAAGTTACAACTTTAGTCCCTTAACTTACAAAAGTTGCATTTTTCTACTCTAACTTCCAAAGTTAGCATTTTTCACTCAAAATAGTTAACTTTGAAGATCCAACTTTTTATTGGTAAGTTATTTTTGTATCAAAACACTTATGTTAGTCTTATATTCCATATGAAAGATTAATTATATGTGTGTTTTATGTATTTGTCCATTTTATCAAAATTTCATTCATCTAAGTGAGTTAACTTTAATTTTCCATCTTATTCATTTATGAACTTCTAACATGTTTTACCACATATTATAACTTAAATGATCATAATAAGATGAATTAAAGTTAGTTTTAACATATTCAAGTTCATCTCAAAATCTTAACCAAAACATCATCCTACTTAGTCTTATATGTAAACTTCATATATTTTCAAGACTAATATATCATCATCATCAAATCCATGGTTTATTTTTATATCTTTAACCTTCCATTTTACACATGAAAACTTATTAAAGATTATGTTCAAACCATTTTTAAACCCTTCATGTACAACTTGCTACAAGGAACACATACATGAAAAATAACAATCAAAAACAAGATTAAGAAGCTTACTACTAGCACAAGGCTAGGGAAGACAAAAACCTTGGATTTGAGAGGGGTTTAGTGTGTTCTTCCTAGTGGTTTAGCTCCAAGCTCTTGAAACACACAAAAGGGGTTTGGATGATGGATGATTTTAAGTATTTTGGAGATGTAAAAACTTGAAAGAACAATGTGTGTGTGTGCAAGGAAACTCACGGCCAAGAGGGAGAGAAGAAATGGATTTGTTTTGCTTGGTGATTCAATCTTCTAACATGTGTTATTATATATCCAACTCATGTAATGATGCTAGAGATTTAAGAGATCTTATGGAAGATTATGAGTGTACTTGGGAGATTTTTGAAATGGAGATATGTGTGTGTGTAGAAATAGCCGTATGTATGTATGTAGATATAGGTGGTTTCTTGCAATCTTGGCTAAATCTTCATGAACCATCATAATCCTACTTATAAGACTTATCATACCCATGCACACTCTAATGTAATGATGGTTTGGAGTGTTGTCTTGGCCTTTGGTGGTCTTTTGGCCGAAAATTGGCTCAAGGGGACAAGGTTTGTTTGCTTTTGTACTAGATGTCTACTTATGCTTTTCTTACACATTTTGTCTTATGTTAAACATGCCTTACATAGGTTATTATTATTAAGATTTGCACAAGACATGGGTATATTAGGGCCATTAGGCCGGCCCTTAGAGGGGTTTGGGTGGGGTCCACCACTTCAAATATTAACCCATTGATTGTTATGTTTAATCCCCCGTCGTTCGGGTGTCGTTCGGGTATTTTTCGGGTTTTAATCACGCGTTATCCGGACATTAAAAATACCTTTAATAACCCTTAAATATAGTCTATTTTAAGCGTTGATTGGTTATTTAGGCCTTTACCGGGTGAAATTATGAGTTATACGCGCATCGGGTGCGATACGCGCACTTTATTCGTTACCGGGAGGTTTGTACAAGACGTTTTCATTTATGGTTTTGGAGTTCCAAAACTCATTATATCTTATGAAAATACCCTTTATTTTATATCCTGGGTGTCCGGGATTCGTTTCGTTTATTTAATTATTACCGGGTAATTGCCAACATCCGTACCGGATAGCTTATTCGCACATGATCCAATCATGCTTTACCATTAAACGTATGCATTCCTATGCACTATTTGGAAATTGCTATTCCCTAAGGCCTTGATAATTAAATCACACATAATTGCATTTAATTACGTTAATCATATATTAATTAATTGTACGGAATTACCTTATTTTTGCCGGTTGTTACATTTGGATACACTCTATTCATATATCCACTTGCTGTATTTATCGCTGATATTGGTCTTGGACTCTACAAACCCAAATAATAATCTATCATAACCGAAAATGCAAAAAAAGAGCAAACTGGATAAAAAGTAAACAAGCTTTACTCTTTTCTCTCAACTCTAGCAACCAACTTCAAACTAGGCACAAAATATTTTTTTTTAAACTTTTTAGTACTACTTAGGGCTGCAAACGAACCGAACTTTCAGCGAACAATTCATGAACCGTTCAGCGGGAAGTTCGTTTGTGTTTGTTTAGTTAAACGAACGAACATGAACAAGGCCTCATTCGTTCGTTTATGTTCAACAGTTTAATAGAGTCTTTATTTTTTATATTTTTCTATATTCTTTTATTTTTATTTGTTTTACCCAAATAAATAATTTATGTGAGGTAAGTATACGGGTATATATGAGATGAGTAAACCCTACTTTTAGTATAATCATTAAATAAATCATCAATGAGAGTTTAAGTTTAAATAAATAAATAATGAAGACTTCAAGTTAAATATGCGAACTTAGTTTTTTAAGACACTACTTTATTATATTAAGTACTAAGTATGTTTGTATAATTAGGTTATATTATGGGTGGATTTAGTTAATTTCTTAACATATGTGAATTCGATCTTATTCGAAAGTTAATATATATGTCCCTCTGTGTTGTTTCCGTTCATGAACACTTCTTTGTTTGTGTTTATGACCACTTGTTTGTTTTCATTAATGTCTGTTGTGTTCTTGTGCATTCATGAACAAAATTAACAAACGAACACGAACACGAACATAAAATCTCGTTCGGTAAGTGTTCATGAACTGTTTGTCAACACATAAATTCCTTAACAAACGAACACGAACAAGGCCTTGTTCGTGTTCCTTCGGTTCGTTTGCAGCCACGCAGCATTGTATTTGTCAATGTTAGTGTGTATGTACATGCCACGTGCTGTATTATTTATAAAAAAATGCACGTTCGAAAACATTTTTATTATTTTTATAAATTTGTCTTTTTAGTTTTTTTTTTTTTTTTTTCACATGAGAACCTTTTGCACGTCTGGTATCCGGTGTGGCAGTGGCAGTTGGCATTACGCATCATCAACTGACATGTTGAAACTTAGTTAAAATGAGACTGGTTTCCAAAACCTATTAATATATTGCAAGTTGGCTTCTATTTTTTGCTGGTATTTTTAAAGTTAGTTTGTAAAATAAAGAAAAAAATCGTAAGAAATCCGATTCTATTCCATGCAGTTTGGCAATAAAAGAATTCAAATAATAAGAAGAAAAATAATCTTACCACAAGATGAGAATGAGAACCAACGTTTTGATTCTTTGATGCAAAACCATTTGGATTTGACAAATGAACAGAACTGGTGTTGTTTCTAGGCTGTCCACTAGAATAAATTGTACTCTCTAACCATGGAATAGGGAGTGGACCTCATCAAACCTGTATATTGGATCCTGAAACCCGTTTTGTGAAACACTACCATACGATCCATTTGAATTAATCACTGGATTCTGATTTGCCACTGGTCTGACCGGAGCAACACACCACCCGTGATTTGCCACTGCAGTTGACGGTTGGCCAGCAGCTGCAGATCTGGTGAAATCACCGTTAGGTGGTGCATTGGTTTGAGTCATGGGTTGGAAGTATGGGCTCGGGTATTGGTAATGATGGGTTCCATAGAGTTGACCATCATGGCTCGGTGTTGGAACGGGTGAACCAGCAGGAGAATATGGACCATACGGTGCATAACCATAACCAGGATACATGAGTGACCCGTTTCCCCATAAACGCCCTGGTAATTTACATACGATCATCACCATCGATAAAATAACAACATGAAAAAACATGTAACATTACAAGAATATATATTCTTACTTGAGACATATCAACTCCATCGGGGTTTAAAAATGTTGAGTAGTCGTTAGTAGCCCCATCATAACCTAACATAATATTATCGTCAACAACTTTAGTAACAATTCCAATTTAAAGATCTAGAGTAGCATTATAATATAACTACTACCTCCATAGTAATAAGCAGGAGAAGCGTATGCGCTAGGAAAATAAGCCACTGTTGGATCCATAAAATCAGGGATCACTGGTGTAAGAGACCTATCAAGAGGTTGACTTTGACCATTCCCATTGACCTCCGAGTCAACCGAGGGCTGCAAGGCACAAAGACCACACAATTAGTCTTGTAACAATCTAATCAACAGTAAACAAACATGCTTTAACAAATAAAAACAAAAAAGCATCACATAATACCACATGATTCTATATCCTAATGTCCTCACCTTGTTAGCAGGCTCCGAACCTTCCAACGTTTTCGATTGAGATTACAATGACAAATTTTTCAACAAATCAGCAGCTTCTATAGCAAAACAGGTAAAGGAAATATCTTTCATAGCAAGTAATCATTTCAGCACAATAAATAAATCTATCATGACCTTATAATAAACATTATAAATTAATTCAAACTAACCAAGTATCCAGATCAAGATTAAAACCAGCTAAGAACACACATAAACAATAAAGTTTCAAACTTTAATTACTTACCAGCTAAAAGAACAATCAAAACACCTAAAAAACACAACTTTTAATCCAAGCTAATACAAAATCAATCAGAACAAGCAATAAAAGCATCTGGGTATAATTAAAATCAGTTAAAGATTGAACCCAGATGAAAGAAAGAAGATATAAAGTTGTAAAAAAAACAGGTGAAGTGGAATACAGCTAAAAATAATAAGTGAGAGGATACGATCTGCAGGAGGAGCAACAGTGGCCATGATTGATGGATCTTTGAGATAATTATTATTGGATAATAATAATAATAAAGAAGGAAAGGATAGAGGGTTGGGAGGGAGTAGTGAAGTTGTAATGGCGGCCAGCAGAAGAAGAAGGGATGTTGTTTGAATCAATCAAGAAACAAAGAAAGAAAGAAGAGAGGTTTTGTTTGATCCATGAGAAAGAGGTGATTGAAATAGCACCACGCCACTCCCCCTTTCACTCGAACTTGTCTTCTTTGCCCCCTATTCTTTCTCTATTTGCCCATTATGGTTTCAAATGATTCAAATCGTTAAAAGAAATCTATTTTACGAGTCTCCCTATTGATGATAAATTCTAGTGAAGAAACACCATTCCAAATAATACTTGATATATAATGAGAAAGAAGAGATTTTGTTAATAAGTATGGTGATGATTACAAGGACACATACAAGTATTTAATGAACAATGAATCAACCAATCTTTCTTACAACAAACTTAGGGTCTGTTTGGTAGTCTCTTAATAAGGCTCTGAATGGTTCAGCATTCAGACTATTTGTTTCAGCCTAAAAAAGACTCTGAATGGAATGATTAAGAGCTAAATCATTCAGACTTGGTGCATAGCTGAACCATTCAGCACTTAATCATTCAGATACTCTTAACCATTCAAATCTCTTAATGATTTAGCACTTAATCAGCCAAACAGCCCCTTAGAGAATAATTATGTATGTGTTCGTATGTAAAATTGGCCGACCTACTCTACATAAGGAGAGGAGGTATTTATAGTGAGGGTGGTGCATGTCCATGGGTTGATGGTGGTTGACAACTCATTCACGTGGCCCTACATGTGAGACCGTTGAGGGAATTTGCGTTGTCCTTCCCTGATTGGCTGAATGTCTCTATCAATCGTCCTTTATGTCCATGCTGATGGCTAGAGATCATGGAGTAGGAATTCTCGCATCTGATTGGCCGAACGTCCCTTTCATTCTCTCTCCGTAACTCTCTCTCTTTTTCTATCTTTTATAGGTGTGGTGAGGTGGAGGCGTGGTTATGTGACGTGACTCTCAAAGTTGATCAGGAAGCGGTAAACCATACTTCATAACCTTATGGTTGTGTATTGTGGAGGCGCTAAAGACACATTATCATCATTTTTGTCAGTTGAACCAGAATGCAGGGGGTACTCCGAATTAATACCGTTGAATGGAAATGTAACATATTTGATCTGACTTGTTTACCGTCGAAAGAAAACGTATTTAAGTGTGTATATGTATAAAAAAGTAATGTTATCCGGTTTTTAATACCGTTATGATTCTTAGTAGTTAACAGGTAACAATAGGGATGCCAATTGGTCAGGTTCGGGTCAAGTATAGGTGATCCCATACCCATACCCGATTATAAAATCATGTCCCATACTCGGCCCAATACATCATCATCATACTTAGTTAATCCCACAAATAGCAAAAGCTAAGGTGGGGTCTGAGAAGGGTAAGATGTAGACAGCCTTACCTCTACCCATAGGAATAGAAAGGCTGCTTCCAGTACTCGGCCCAATACCCGTCGGGTATTTGTTGGGTAATTACCTGTCGAGAATCGGGTATACATGCGGGTATCGGGTATACTCGTTAGTTTGTTAAAAGTTACCCATTAGGATTTCTGATTACATTTTTTTTACTGTTATGATTATTATATAATTTATATTTGTATTATCATAAACTAAAATATATATTACATATATATAAGTTTTATCATATACATTACATATATATTTTCATCGCATATAAACTAAAATATACATTACACATATATACGCTTTATCATAAATAAATTAAATAATACCTTCATAATTTTGAAAATAGTTTAATGTATATATATATATATATATATATATATATTTTACAGCATACGAAATATAAATAATAATTATAAAAATACATATTTTAAAAGAAAGTTTATTTTTTTCACAAAATGAACCTAAAAACATAATCACTAAAATAAAAATATACATACAAAAAATTCACGGGGATATTATCGGGTATGTGATTTCGGATAATTGGGTTGGGTATCACCTAATCTCAAACTTGACCCAAACCCGCGAAAATTTTTAACCTAATCCCAAACCAACCCAATACCCATCGGTTTCGGTATACCTGTCCCATATATTCGGGTTTTGGATATCCCATGTCCTAATCTCAGACTCGGGGTTTTTTTCCATCCCTAGGTAACATCCGGTTTTGATATTAAGTTGGTTAAGTTACATGCATTGCTTAATGGTTAAGAAAATACACAAACCTATCTGAAAACAAAAAGAAAGTTAAGGGGTAGAAAATGTAACTAAAGTGGGAGGGGTAGGGTGTATTTGAACCGCTAGTTTCCGATCGAACAAAACCCCTCTTTCTTTCCAACCCTTTGTGGCGGCGGAACCAACCCTCCCTCCCTTCCTTCCATCCAAAACCCTTATTTTTTAGGGTTTTTTTATCCAATTTTTCAAGATTTATCCCATCACAGTCACCATGGCTGCCGTTATTCCTCCTGCAGATGGTATCTCACTTTTTTTTTAAAGATTTGTCACTGTTTTCCTTTTATTTGAACTGGGTCTCTTTCTTTTTGTTTCAGATCAACATTTTATGTTGTTTCATCAGTCTTTTTTCATAAAGATTGTTTCTTGATCTGTTTGTGACATTTTTGCTTCCAGATCTTGGTTTATAATATAATTGTTTTTAACCAACGTTTCATTCATTGTGTAGATGCTGCTGCTTTGTTAAAGAACTTGTCTTTGGATTCCCAAACTAAGAAGGTAATACTTTTTTTTTTATTATTATTTTGAAAAAAAAAAATATTTTATTTAATTTTTATGTTATGTTAGAATGTTTAAAGATTTTGTATTATTGTTACATTTTCAGCCTTCTGTGGAGACTAAGAATGGTCAGGCTCAACCTACCAATAAGATTGTGACTCCTTTGACTTCTGATTTCATGGATCCATCATTGGCTTATTATCCCAATGCTTATCCTTATTATTATGGAGGTATTGTATTCAATACTTTAATAATGTCTAATGTTTACTGTTTAGTAATTTTAGTAGGTTCTGTTTTTTTTTAAAAAAATTTAAAATTTTATTTCTTTTGTAGGATATGATGGTACTGCAACCGATTGGGATGATTTGGCTCATGTAAGATAATGTTTTGTGTTTAAGATTGTAGTTGTGTTTTGAACTTTTTTATTTATTGACTGTTGTTGTTTGTTATTGCAGGGTGTTTATGGTTATGGTTATGCACCGTATGGAACGGTTGCTCAACATTACCAATATCCTAGTGCGTATTTCCAACCTCCAACTCCAACCGGTGGTCCCTACTCTGCTGGTGTGACCCCTTCAAAAGATGGAGCAACCGCACCGAAAATCACTGACCAGATGCCTTTAGCTACAGGCACAACTAAAGGAAGTGTTGGAAATGGTGTGGGTTCTAAGGGAAACGCTGGTACTGCGCCTTTGAAGTCAACGCCTTATCAAAACTCAGCTTTGAAAACTTATGGTTCATATGGAACGAGTGCACAAAATGGTTACGATGGGGTTTACTCTCCAATACCATGGTTAAGTGGCACCATGTCTTCTGACCCGCAAACTAAAAACTGCGGTGTTGCATCCAAAACTCAGAATCATCTCATGGTAATTTCACGTTTACATAATACTTTGTTTGTTTGCGTTGTGTATTGAATTGTTTTTTTTTTCCATTTATTTGTTTAGTGAATTTTAATGATTTCTGACATAAACATGCATGACAGGGTCCAAACTCGGTCTCTGGTATGTACGCATCAACTGGATATACAAATAGTATGTATCCAAACAAGTTGTATGGTCAATATGGAAACTCCTACGGATCTTGTTATGGTTACGGAACCCATGGTTATGATTTTCAGAATAACGGGCGCGGGTGGTTAGGCGTTGACAACAAGTTCAAGCCTAGAGTGCGAGCGAACGGTTACTTTGGGTACACCAATGACAACAGCGATGGTCTTAATGAGCTGAACAGGGGTCCCAGGTCTAAAACCATCAAGAACCAAAAACCATTGACTCCGATTACTACAGCCGTTAAAGGTCAAGATATAGCTTTGTCACCAACTGACGATATAAAAGAAGAGTCAAAGGAAGTCAAAGAGGTCAACGTAACCCCGGATCGAGAGCAATACAACAAGGCAGAGTTTCCTGAAACTTATGAACATGCTAAGTTCTTTATTATCAAGTCTTATAGTGAAGATGATGTTCATAAGAGCATCAAGTATAATGTGTGGGCGAGTACACAAAACGGAAACAAGAAACTTGATGCTGCATACCGTGAGGCTCAGCAGAAATCTGAAGGATGCCCTGTTTTTCTTTTTTTCTCGGTATGTTTTCCGTTACCATTGAATATCTGTTTGTTCTTTCAGCTTGCTAATGATATATGTATATAAAATGTTGCAGGTTAATACAAGTGGACAATTTGTGGGTGTAGCGGAGATGGTAGGGGCGGTTGATTTTAACAAAAGTTTGGAGTATTGGCAGCAAGATAAGTGGGTTGGTTGCTTTCCTGTAAAGTGGCATATTGTTAAAGATTTACCCAACGGTTTGTTGAAGCACATTATTCTCGAGTACAATGAGAATAAACCTGTTACCAATAGCAGGGATACCCAAGAGGTATTTTTTTTAGTAAACTATGAACATGTGTTGGGTATGTTATCTTCTTATTTGAATTTAAATCAATTAATATTTTTTTTGTGTTCAGGTCAAGTTGGAGCAAGGATTGCAGATGATAAAGATATTCAAAGAACATTCTAGTAAGCAATGCATATTAGACGACTTTGAGTTTTATGAGGATCGCCAGAAGAAAATTCAGCAAAAGAAGGCGTATCAACTGGTTCAGAAGCAGGTACGTTATGTTTTCATATGTTTGTTCGTATGGACTCTTATGGTACTAATTTCTAACGTAGTTTTTGTTTTTTGTTATAGTCATGGAAGGAAAGCTCATTGCTGATAAGAAGACTAAAGAAGTTGAAAACGAGGTCACAAAATCGGCTGATGGGTCAGATTTGGTCAACGAGGTCAAACTTGCGAAGAATGTGCAAGACGTTGCTGCCAAACCAGAAGAGTGGTGGAGGTTGTTGTAAATGGGTTGCGAATGCTTGCTGATTTTAGCAGTGTTTGTAGGCGGTCTGTTGCTCGTTGACTGGAAAACTCAAAAATGAGTTGGCTTTACCGCCTGTGGTCAAAGACGGTGAGAAAAGAAAAAAAGCGTTGCAGTTGGGAAAATAGGGAAATGTAAACTTGAGGGATCCTCTTCTGTGATGGGTCGGCCTTTCTATAGTGTTTTTAGCTACAAATGGGTTTATTTTCAGAATCTTTTTAGTTTTTTTGGTTAGGTCTCGTAAAATTGCCGTTTTAATTCCTTTTTTGTTCTGTGCGGTTTTGGGTTTTAGCTTTTGGTGTTGTGTGGCTGTGCTGTGTTTAATTTCTTTTGTTTGGTTTTTATTTCTTGTAAATCTAGATCAAGAATGCATAGTGCAAGTGGAGAGATATTTGGGTGTTTAGGTGGTTGAGTTTTGATGGTACATGTTCACAGTTTTAACTATTTAGAGCATGTCTGTGATTGAGCTGAAAAACAGGTTACTTTCTTTTTCAAAAAGCCAATAGGGGGTGTTTGGAATTGAGTTGAAAAATTACTTATTGGTTCATTGCAAGTCATTTGGAAAAACACCAAATTCGGGCTTTTCAAAATAACTTATTTACTTATTGTTTTTGAAAAAAGACAATTTGAAAAAAAACAATAAGTCAATAATTTGTTTCAAACTTAATCCCAAACATGGTCTAAAAAGACAGTGCCAATAAGTTAATAAGCGGGTTTGTCTTTGGTATAAGTACTTTTTATATTAGCTTTTGGAATATAAATTATAGATCTACAATCATCCTTAGCATTCATTACAACTTACAAGTAATTTTACATAAATAGACCGATTCAAACATAAAACAAGTTATTGACTTTTCCCATCATAAAAGATATCCATTTTTTTAAAAAAAAGTTCATTTTAAAATGTAACAGGTCAAAAAACAATTCTAACGAAAAAACAACTTTAGAGTTATATAAGCAATCCAGAACATGATCTAAGAGGTTGCATGCATGTTCATTGTTTACAAATAAATAGTATAGACAAATGGTGAAAGTATGTTCATATTGTTAACATAAAAACACCATATAAATGGCGCATGTAAACTCATACATTTACACAAAAAATAGTTAACTAGATGAAGGGTATGTGTGTTCATAGTGTGCTTTTCGCTTCAAAAAAACCCATTTATGATTTTACAATCATAATCAGTGAAAGGACCTTTCTAATTATACCCCCTTACTTCTAATTAATCCCCCTAAGCAAAACGCCGCCTAGGTTAATTTTTTCAGGGAATATAAGGCTTTATGTCTAATCAGCCTGCAAAGCGCATTGCTTTGGCCAAAGCGTGACCCGTCTCTCCAAAAAGACGGGAAGAGGCCATTGTTGCAAAACATTCTGTCAACGAACCAATTTGGTGATTTTCCAAATAAAAGGTATAGAAAATAATGCTATCCCAAATATAAATATAATACTTTCTAACCACCCAAAAACTGACACGTGTCACAAGATAACCGAATTTCTAGAACCAAATTACAACCACTGATCACACTCAACTGTAATCTTTCTTCCTCCAAAAAAAAAAAAACCAGTCATCCCAATGACCACTTTCATCTCCAACCTTCAGACACAATTCAACTAACTTAACCATGGCAACTGCTCCCAACAGCAGCTACCCATCTCTCTGTTCTTCCCCACCATTACCCAGAACCCATATCCCACCAACTAAACAATCTTTCTCTTTTGTAACATCAACCAAGAATCCCCTAAAGCTAAGGGCTTTTATCCGTTAAGTGTTTCGGGTTCGGGGAAGCGGTCGGGTTTGGTTTTAAGAGCATCTGCTGAAAAGGGAGCTGAGACAGAAGAAGAAAAGTATGAAGAATATGAAGTGGAGATTGAGCAGCCTTTTGGTTTGAAGTTTGCTAAGGGAAGAGATGGTGGGACCTACATTGATGCTATTGCTCCTGGTGGCTCTGCTGATAAGACTAATATGTTTGCTGTTGGGGATAGAGTTTTGGCCACAAGGTATTATTATTATTATTATTATTATTATTATTATTATTATTATATATATTATTATTATTATTATTATTATTATTATTATTATTATTCATATGCATAGTTTTTAAATTTTAATATTATGGTCATACTATTTCTTTATCTTGATTTGTGTAGAATTAGTTATTTGAATTAGTTGTTATCTTTGTTATCCTTATGAAAGTATCTTAAAGTGAACACTATAAGTTGAGTTATGCAAAAGTAGGGTTGACAATTTAGACACGAACACGATAACCTGACACGAACCTACACGATTTTAACAGGTTTCGTGTCTGTAACAGGTCGACACGTTAAGACATGTTTATTTTCGTGTCGTGTTCGTGTTTACCTGGTTTGTGTTCGTGTCTTATCGTGTTCATGTCTTAACAGGTCTTATCGTGTTTCTTATCATGTCTTGTCGTGTCTTTATCGTGTCTTGTCATGTCTTGTCTTGTCGTGTTAACCTGTTTTACTAGGTGTTCCCTATCGTGTTAACCTGTTATACACAGGTTTGTGTTCGTGTTTGAAAAAAATGACACGATTAGATTTCGTGTCATGCTCGTGTTTAAATGTTTCGTGTTCATGTCTTAACAGGTTCGTGTAACCTGTTATGCCAGCCCTATGCAAAAGTGTCAATTAGTAGGATCTAGACAGAGTGCATAGGGTCGTGGGTCGTGCACAACACCTTTTTGACCCCTAGGAAACAAGGTTTTGTTTTCGATAGGATATGGTTTGCTATTTAAAAGGGGGTTGCGGCGCATCTTGTTGTCCGTTTGCTGCCGTCATGCTATCATGCTGTAAAATTACCTTTACTGTGAAATAAAAGTGTTATGATTTATTAATCTTTATATTAATTTTTTTTAGAGTAATATATTAATTGGCTAGAAACCATTGATTCTACATCATAATAAACCTATTGAAAGCTTGGTCATATTGTGTATATGAAATCGAAATGCAAATACTGTTTTGGCCTTATAGGGCTTCCTTTCAATATGTGGGTTGAATGCTAATAAAAAGATGAATTTTTGGTAACCGTGAGAAACTGAGAACCTGTTATCGAAAACTCATGGACCCCACAATTCCACAAATACCGAGATAACAAATGGGATTAGGTAAAATGCAGCTTGCGCTGGGTAGGTGGCCTTCAAGATCTTTCTTATGAGATTTTAATTTTCTCATATTGACTTATGAAAATGTGGTAATTGAATGCTAAAATGTTGCAGTGCGATGTTTGGAACAGAGATATGGCCTGCAGCTGAATACGGAAGAACAATGTACACCATTCGCCAAAGAATTGGGCCTTTGTACATGAGAATGCAAAAAAGATATGGTTAGTTCACAGTGTACTCTTTGCTGATACCTTTAATGATACTGTTAGGTGGTCTGGTGTTTCCGGTTGCTTATTTGTTGTTTTTTTTATAATAAGAAACTTGAAACTGTTTATTTAAAACTAACTTATTTTAGTCACAATTAACAAGGTGAGCAGTTTGGGTAAGTAATTATAAACACTCCCGAAACAGGTTGTATTTGAACGCCACGAGCAAAAACAGTTTTTTAAAGTTATATGATATTGATTTGTAGGGAAGAGGGAAGACATGGGCGAGCTGACAGAAAAGGAGATCATTAGGGCTGAGAGAAATTCAGAGTAGTTAGCAGTAAAGTTAGGGAAATTCAAGTAAGATTCCATGACCAATATTACTCTGAAGCATGCACTTTCTGATGTTTTGCTAAAATAGTTTGTGTTTAATTAATGGTTTTTTTTTTTTTTTTTTTTTTTTTTTTTTTTTTTTTTTTCAGATGCAAAATTACTTGAGGAAAAAGGAACAAAAGGAAACTCGAGCAAGGGACCTTCGTGAAGGCTTGCAGCTTTACAAGTAAATAACCGTCGTAAATCCATGTTAGGATTGTTTTTTAAATAGCTTATCTGCACTTTTGAGTGTTTGGATGAAAAAAGCTTATCTTATCTAGTTATCGTTGAGTGAATAGGTTGTCTTCAATAAGCGGTTTGAGGTCGCTTAGTTGAAACTGATTTGGGTGTAATAAGTTGTTTTCAATAAGTTGATTATCTTTTGATAATTTGGTTAGGAGCGGAAAGTATGATGATGCATTGGAAAAATTCGAGTCAGTTTTGGGGTCAAAACCAGAGCTTGATGAAGCTTCAGTAGCAAGTTACAATGTTGCATGCTGTTATTCTAAGCTTGATCAGGTATTCCAACTTATTTACTTGTGAATGAGTTGATTCGGGCGGGTTATATATTCACTCTAATGGGTCAAATATGCAAGGTAAAAATATAACCCATTAAAGGAGAACAGATCAAATAGGTTGAATGTTCATGCAGATTATATACCTTTTGTAATAGACGTTTTTACACGAATTGTTTCTTATAATGCAAAAAAAAAACTGTACAAACATTGTTTTAGGTTGATCACGCCTGACCTCTTTTGACCCGTTAACAAGGGGTTAGCTGTTTAAATTCTGACCAATGCGATAGCTAGAACCTGATCATTATTATATGCAAATGACAGATACAAGCCGGAATTTCTGCGCTAAAAGATGCTTTGCAAGCAGGATTTGAAGATTTCAAGGTACTCGCTAACTGTTATTTTTGTCTTTCGCGTTAACAAGTTTTTAACAACTATTACTAACATTTCAGCGGATCCGTACTGACCCTGATCTAGAGAACTTAAGGAAATCTGAGCAGTTTGAGCCCCTGATTAAACAATATGACGAATCATTTATCAACGAGAACGCTTTAAATGCCATTAAATCATTGTTTGGATTCAACAAAAAATAAACTCAACTTGTGTAACTGTGGACTGACCCGAATCATAAGCCCACAGGTTTTTTGTTTATAGAATACGTTGTTTTATTATTTTTTTGCTCGACTATGCAGAAGTTAAACAAGTATAAGTAATATTAATTATTGTTTGGCATTGATACACAACCAAACTGATACATAGTTGACAGAAAATCCTCAAACTTGATGAGGATAAAGCCGAATTGGGAGTCCTTTTACCGGGTAGCCAAAGGAATGTACTCTATTTTCTCGTCGGGAATTAGTAGGTCCCACTTAAACTTGGTCACAATGTTGTGTAGGAACACAAGTATCTGCACACGGGCTAGTTCTTTCCCTAAACACATCCTAGGACCGCCTCCAAATGGAACATAGGTGAACGGTGTGGGTCCTTTTCCTTCAAATCTTGTAGGATCGAATTTTGTAACGTTTGCGAAGTTATCTTCTTCTTTTGCGTCATGGTGCACTCCACATAACTGGAATTCAAATATGAACACACAGTATTGTTTGTTTTACTTTGGTCAGTCAAGAAGCACACAAAAACAGGTCATATTAATGAGTTATCTGGTGGTACAGTCATAACAGGCCGGGCCAGGTTGATCCGCAAACATTTTTGTCTTATTTTCTACTATGATCACAAAAACAGTATGATGATTGTGATAATTTAATCGTCAAAGGTTGGTTTAGACTTTAGATCACTTTCAACCCGTTTGACCCATTTTAGTCTTGGTTATAAATGTTACTGATTTGACCCATTTGAGATAAAACACAAGCCATTAACGACCCGTAAGTTGGTTTACCTTCCATCCTTTGGAATTGTGTAACCTGCGTACTCAAAATCCACCAGGGCCTCCCGAAACGATCCAATAACAGTGAATTAACCTGAGTACTTCACATACTACATTCCATGAGTATCTCATCTTCTGTATGTCCTCCCAGTTTAGAACTTCGCCAGACGCTTTTCCCTCCAAAATGCCCAATTGCTCTAATGGCATTCATATAAAAAGCCATCATTGATCACTTATATGAATTAAAAAGCTTGAAACTGTGTAATTATATACAGGGGCGAAGGATTGCTTGGGCTAGGGGTGGCCCTGCAACCCCCCCCCCCCCCCCCCCCCCCCCCCCCCCCCCCCTTTTTGGCGCAGTGGTATAAATTTGCGATTTTAGCAGATAAATTGAGTCCGGCCCCCGATTCAAAAACCAAGCTTCGCCCCTGATTATATATGTATAGTATGTGTGTTTTATATAGATAAAAAAACAACCTTTCAACACGTTTTTGTAAACGTCGGGGTGTTCTGCAAGACACTTCATGAGCAACGTTATGGAGACAGCAGAAGTGTCATGTCCGGCAAATAGGATCAATAATATGTTATTTGCAATCTCCATTTCGGATAAAAACCGACCATTTTCATCTGAAGATAGAAGCAAATGTGACAAAAGGTCCTCAAAAGATGGTACATTTTCTTGTTTAGTAACAGTTTCCTTTGGCTGATGATCATGATTAGTTTCTTTTTTAATAGCAACTGCTGCTCTTTTACCCCTGTAAAACTGTGTCCCTGGGATATCTATAGGTAGTGACCCAAGCCCTTTTAGGAAAGTGTTGAATAAAGATCCAAGTTCTGCAACATGTCTTGGATCATCGACGCTTAGAAACAGACGACACGCGAGCTCAAATAAGTATGGTTTCACTGTGTCGAAAACTATCACCTCACTCCTACCTTCACAACAACAAATCTTACATTTTTATGATGTACCATGTAACAAAGTTCAAAAAAAAAAAAAAAAAAAAAAAAAAAAAAAAAAAAATTCATAACCGAATTTAACAGAATGATACCTTCCCACTGGTTTTTGTTATGAAGTCGAGTCGTTACATCCATAGCGACACAGTACCGACTAGACAAAGCATCAGGACCTAAACATGTTACCATTGTCTTCCTTAACCATTTAGCTTCATCTCCACAGCTTGTATTCAAACATTTACCAAACAACCTTCCAACCGCTTCGGGCAACCACAGCGCCACCAGTTTGTTCTCATTTCCAAACAAAAACTTGTTCCCTTCAGGCCCACAGAACACTGCGGTACGGTGTCCCAGCAGAGATGTTTTAAAAACCAAAGGACTCTCATATCTCTTAATTCTGTCCCTCACAAATCTCTCTGGTGTTCCATTGGTTTGTGAGCGAATGAATTCTAGTGTTTCGCCTATAAATGGCCACCCGAAGGTTCCAGGTGGCAGGTTGTGATTGGTTGCATGGTTTTTACGACGGGTTTGGAGGAAAAAAAATATGCATGCAACAATGAAGATGAAGAAAAGAGTGAGCAAAGTGGCCACCATTGATGATTGGTATGGACTTGTTAGACATGGCTTAAGGTATTTAATTGAGGTTTGATTTAGATACTGTTGTTTTTATTGTTGGTTTTGAACGGCTGAGAATATTATTTAAATAGCGTTTTAAGCGTATGCGAATTGGCATCCTGTGTTGAAAACAAGAAGCTTATGTCATACATTGGATTAGATGGAAGATCAACATCTTGATTATCGAATTTTGGTTTTGATCTGTTGGGAAAATATAAACTATTGATTTTGGTTATTGAAAATTGAAAGTGACTACAACATAAATTGATAAAGATGTTTTTATATAAAAGTTTAGATGATTAGACTTGGGTCAGGATGGGTATGGGTCAACCCATAAAGAACATACATATGAAATTCGAAAAGACAGCTGAATTTTTATGTCGCTTTACTCCTCCAAAAAGGTTGAGCCGACCACCTCTCTTGCATTTTAGCTGCATACCTTAAAGAAATTCAAGGGTATTCCAAAGAATGGTAGAAGGGGGCAACAATACAGAATGTGCCTTGGGACAACCTAGACTAGCCGGTTTCGACAATTTAACAACGAATTATCTGTTTGACGAACCCCTTTGACTTCGCTAATGCATAACGTCAAGGTGATAGTTAGAACCTGCTCTTTTTAAAATGCAAATGACATACACAAGCCGGAGTTTCTGTTCTAAAAGATGCTCTGCAAGCAGGATATGAAGATTTTAAGGTTCTTGAGTGTTATTTAGTAAATTCAAACTATGTTTATTTGTGTGTTTATGTAAATATTAATGTATGTAAAGTATGTTTATGTATGATACTATTAGGATTAAGATGTAGTAGTTATAACTAGGAACAATATTTGATGATCGATGAAGACTACATACACAGCAATTAGTACTCGGACGAAGGCAGCAGCATATTACACAGACATACAGAAGGCGCGCCTCAAAGACAGAAGTAAAAAGACAGTAACGTCCCTGCAGAAGTTAATGGTTATTGGCGCCGATATTAACTGTTTTTAACCGCCAAATTAGTTATCCAGACAATGTATATATAGGTTGTGTATTGTACAATTCCAAACTACCAAAGCATTTGTTCTCGGTTTCATTTTAATAGATAATAATCCTCATTAATGTAAATTAATTGTAATTGAGCAATTAGTGGAGAGGTTAGTTGTGGAACGGAATTAATGGCTCCTGGCCTTGTAGAATGGTCCCGAAACTTTCATACTGCTCGGAGAGACCTGCAATAAGCTGCAAAACAAGATCATCATTAGAAATACATTAACTCTTCATTCCAAAACTTCTTTTCCACCCATGGCATGTTATTTAGACGTTCGTGTCCACACACATCGTCTCAAAACGGGAAAGCGGAGCGTATGATTCGAACAATCAATAACATGATCCGCACCATTCTCCATCATGCCTCCCTACCCAATACCTTTTGGCACCATGCCCTCGAAACCGCCACTTATCTACTAAACATCCTACCCGTTAAACACCTCCAAAACAAAACACCCACCGAACTACTCTACCACCGCACACCCACCTACGATCACCTTCGTGTGTTCGGTTGCCTATGCTACCCATTAACCCCCTCCACTACCATCCATAAACTTGACCCACGTTCTACGCCTTGCGTATTCTTGGGTTACCCAACCACTCATCGTGGTTACAAATGTTTTAACCTTCAAACCAAAGCCATCATCGTTTCTCGCCATGTCGCGTTTGACGAGACCACCTTTCCTTTTACCAACACCATTCACCCACCTCCGTCATATGATTTCTTATCCACCTTCCCGCCTTCATTATGGCCGTACGTTCAGCCCACTACCTCAGCCTCACCCAATGCCCCAACACCATCAGGCCCACCCTCTCCTCAGCCCACTAACAATGAACCGCCCTCGGCCACTTCACCTTACAGCCCACCCGGCCCATTTTCCACCTCTCCCACTCCTTCCAGCCCACCCGCTTCTTTCCCACAGCCCAACTCCCATTCAGCCGAGTCACAACCACCCGTCTCCATACACTCTGCTCCATCCTCACCCAACACACCCTCTACCCAACCCACTTCGACCACTAACCCGCCACCACAGTCCCGACATCCTATGCGCACCCGCGCTATGGATGGCATCACTAGACCAAAACAACGCCTTAATCTTCACACCTCCACCATCATTCCAATACCCAAATCCCCCACCGATGCCTTGTCCATACCGGTGTGGCACAAAGCCATGACCGATGAATACCAAGCTCTTATTAGAAATGAGACATGGGAATTAACACCTAGGTTACCGGGCATGAATGTTATCAGGAGCATGTGGTTATTCAAACATAAGTTTAAATCGGATGGATCATTGGAACGATATAAGGCGCAGTTAGTTTGTGATGGTCGCCTTCAACAGGTTGGTATAGATTGTGGAGAGACTTTTAGCCCGGTGGTTAAACCGGCTACCACCCGTACCGTTTTATCTCTTGCTTTATCACAGTCTTGGCAGGTTCACCAGCTCGACGTCACAAATGCCTTTTTACATGGCCACCTGCACGAAACAGTCTACATGTATCAACCCATGGGCTTCCGTAATAAAGACTACCCAGATCATGTATGTCGTCTCAAGAAGTCTCTCTACGGGTTAAAACAGGCCCCCAGAGCGTGGTATCAACGGTTCACCGACTACGTTCTCACCTTGGGATTTGCACAAAGCAAGTGTGATGCTTCCTTATTTACTTTCCATCAGGACTCTCAGGTCGCCTATCTCCTTCTCTATGTTGACGATATTGTCCTTGTTACTTCCTCGGATTCTCTCCGCACCACTCTCATGACTCATCTTTCTGCCGAATTTGCAATGAAAGATCTCGGGCCCCTCAGCTTCTTCCTTGGTCTCTCTGTTAAACGCCATGGAGACACTATGTTTCTCTCACAGCACGCTTATGCTCAGGAAATTATTGAACGAGCAGGCATGTCATCATGCAAACCAGTCCACACTCCAGTTGATACTAATTCTAAACTTGCTTCTGATGCTGGCACTGACTTTGATGACCCAGCTCTTTACCGCAGTCTTGCAGGTGCTTTGCAGTATTTGACATTCACTCGACCAGATATCACATATGCAGTTCAACAAATCTGCATTCATATGCATGCACCAAAGACAGATCACTGGAACGCACTCAAGCGAATTATTCGCTATCTTCAGGGTACTATCAGCTTTGGCCTTACTCTTGGTCCCTCCAAAGACCCACGCTTAATAGCATACACCGACGCCGACTGGGCCGATGCCCGGATACCCGACGCTCCACTAGTGGATTTTGCGTATACTATGGTGATAACCTTATTTCTTGGTCGTCGAAACGCCAGGCCACCATTTCCCGTTCCAGTGCTGAGGCTGAATATCGAGGGGTTGCGAACGTTGTTGCTGAAGTTTGTTGGCTAAGGAACCTTTTACTAGAACTGCGCCGTCCTCACTCATCCGCCACACTTGTGTACTGTGATAATGTCAGCGCTATCTATCTGTCAGGTAACCCGGTACAACATCAACGCACCAAGCACATCGAACTTGACATACATTTTGTTCGGGAGAAAGTTCAGAAAGGGCACGTTCGGGTTCTACATGTTCCATCTTGTTACCAGATCGCTGATATCTTCACCAAGGGCCTACCCCGAGTACTTTTTGAAGATTTTCGCTCCAGTCTCAGTCTCCGATCACCTCCGCTTCGACTGCGGGGGTGTAATAGATAATAATCCTCATTAATGTAAATTAATTGTAATTGAGCAATTAGTGGAGAGGTTAGTTGACTTTCCATATAGGAGATAATGTATTCTGTATTTATATCTTGAGATGTTAATGAAAGGTCAAGGATCAAGTCATAATACATTTCCTGTCCAAAATCCGATTGTTTATTGTTTGTTTGTTTGTTTGTTTTAATCATTCGTTTTGTTCATATTGGTGATTATTTATCGATCCAAATCCACTGCAAAACAGTTAGTTTGACAACATTGAGAACTGTTATTTCAATTTTTATTAAGATTGTACCTTACTAAGGAGCTATGCCAATTACTACAAACATTTCAGCGGATCCGTACGGATCCTGATCTGGAGAATTTAAGAAAATCTGAAGAGTCTTATACAAGTTTGGTTTGGATCCAACAAGAAATGAAATCAACTTGTGCAAGTATGGACTGGCCCGAATCAAACGGCCACATGGTATTTTGTCTATAGAATATGTCTTTTTTTTTTGTTTTTTTGCTCAACTATGCAGAAGTCAAACAAGTATAATTAATGTTTACTAACTGTTTAGCATTGATACATAACCAAACTATTACATACTTGATAGAAAATCTTCAAACTTGATGAGGATGGAGTCGAATTGGGAGTCCTTTTACTGGAGTAGCCAACGGATCGTACTCGATTTTCTCATTAGGAATTAGTAGGTCCCACTTAAACTTAGTCACAATGTTGTGCAGGAACACAAGTATCTGCACACGAGCTAGTACTTTCCCTAAACACATCCTAGGACCGCCTCCAAACGGTACATAGGTGAATGGTGCTGGTCCTTGTAACATCGCAAAAGTTTTCAAATTTTAATACGTATATTATATTTATTTCATAATGTGCTTAAGTTCTTTTTCCGACCACACAACTTATATATATATATATATATATATATATATATATGTAATAATAATAATAATAATAATAATAATAATCCAGATTTTTGTAAAAAAAAAAAGAAAAAATAAGTTATTGCATAAGCCCACTCCTTTCCATTGTTTCTTTTAGAATATTCGAAGGCCCACACAATTGAATCAGCCCACCATCAGAAGCCCATACCCAGCCCACTAACCACCTCCTCCCCTCTTACTGTTTAAAAATATATATATATATATATATATATATATATATATATATATATATGCTGCTAACCGGAATCGAACCCGGATCACCTTCATTCACACACACACGCTACACCATCTGATCCACACACTCTTGTTGAAATTAACCCCACTTTAATTGTATTTAAGTACACATTAGCCCTCCTTTTTCTTACCTGTGATCGTGCAGCAGCAGACAAGGTCATGGTTTTCAAATTTTGACCAATCAATTTCCATTTTTACACGGGATTAATCATAGATTGACTTAGGAAACGTGATTTTCGGCCATCAACACGCTCTATGATTATCATTTTCCATTCAATTGTTTCCATTATAATCAAAACGCGTCTCACGATTTAAAACTTGGTCAAACTTACCAATTAAGCGATCTAAACATCATCACTATAAATTGAACCTTGGCACAACATAACAACTCGCTCACATCTCTCTCTTAACCTCCAATTGTTCTGAAACACCTCTGTTGATTTCAATTTTGAACGCTGTTTGACTTTGGTCTTTGACCAGACAATTATCTACGAATCTTCACTGTAAGTTGATGTTTTTATATGGGTTTTGATCACCGGCGTTCACTCATCAAAAGCCCTAACATCAATTGGGCCAATGATGAGTGAATTGGATTATTGCAAAAACTAGGGTTCATGGCTTGTTAATTTGGGGAAGAAACTGATTTTTCATACTGTATATATTTTAATTAAACTGGGATAAATCACAACCACAGGCCTAGGCCAAGTGGTTGTGACAGATCCTTATAACTGAGACTAACCGGGTTCGAGACCCGGCTTGAACACCTTTTCTTCCATTTTTTTTTACAAACCATTATATATATAAATTACATTTAAATCTTATAAATTCATTTTTTATTATAAAAACCTTGTTATAAATTCTAAAAAAATTATTTTTAACAAATCTGAGTTAAAAGTTTTATTTACAATTTTTTAGTTTTCTGAAATTTATTTATTTAATATTTATAATAATTAAATCAAGTTTATTCTATTTTATTTATAAAAATCTATAAAAATATCAAAACGATCTTATAAATTTCCACAAAAATTATCCTAAGTTTTTATAACATTAAGCTATTCAGAAATGATTTTTATTTCTGAAAAATCATTTATTTAATATTTTTAAGCAATTTTTGTTAGATTTAATCATAATTAAATCATAATAAATCCAATTTTTGTTATTTTTGCACCAAAATTTTATACAAATTATTTCTGATCATTTAGAACAGAAATATAATTTTTAAACTAATAATTCTTTAATTTTAGTATTTTTAAATTATTAAAGTTAAAGTTGACAATTTGTAATAAATAGATTTAATAATCTATTTTAAAGAAAATAATTTTATAAAAATTATTTTTATACTTTAAACACATTATTGTGATCATCCTAAATTTAAATTTCATAAAAAGATTTTTGGTTATTTATTTACTAATATTCTCTCATTTATTAAACAATTTTCACATTAATCAAACAAGTATTTATCCCCAATTCGAAGCCCTAGAAACTTATACATTTTTAGATTTGATAGACTTAGACATATTTATTACTTTATTATAGGGTAATACTTGATACATTTGGTCAACACAATTATCCAAATTCTCAACAGATATAACATTTTACCAAGGTGAGTTTTACATAGCCCCTTTTCTATTTATCACCATTTTTGGGGTGAAACATGTTTATAACATCATCATTGCAATTCAATCATCAATGTGTCTATGTGTTTTCTATGTTGCATTATGTCTTGAGCATGATTAGAGTAAGCACCATTCTAGCATAATCATTAACATTGATCAGCCGGCGGTATACATTGATAGATCTATTGGACTGACAATCCCACCCGGATACGTGCCTCCTACAAAGGTTGCGTGGGTGTTTGTTATCGTATAACATATTGGACCATGAGCGTATGGTATGTATCATATTATAACAGTCATCAGGGTTGATTATGCACTCGATTTATTTCTATTATGTTCTCACATATGGACTAGATTGACATGACACATGAATTGCACAACATTTTTATTCAATCATCAAAAACCTATGTAATTCTCACCAACTTTTTGTTGACCCAAAACCTTTTCAACTTAACATGTTTCAGGTTCTATTTGCTTGAAGATATGAATTGATGCTTGAAGATATGTGTATAGTTTTATTCAATTTGATGTACAAATTCTAGAACAATTGTATGTAATTCATTTAAATTATTTAATGAAATTTATTATTCACCATGAGCTACTGAACAATCATCAATACGTGACATCCCGATGTTTCCGCCATCGGTTGGGGTGTTACAGTCCTGTTCCTTCAAATCTTGAAGGATCAAACTTGGTAACATCTGGGAAGTTATCCTCTTCCTTATGTGTCATGGCTGCACTCCAAATTATCTGGAATTCATAGTATGAACCCACAACATTTGTTGTTTTCCTGTTTCGCATCTATACGACTTGGTTAAAGGATGAACATGGCTGATTGATTTGTTTGAGTATGCACAGAAGATGTTGTGCAGGGACTCGGTGATGAACAGAGGGTGGAGGAACAAGAGATATACACACTAATAATATTATTCCACACACAATACAAATGACACAAGTTAGGGGTATTTATACATAGCATAATTGACGGTTAATTAACTAACTTCCTAAAAGACATAACTGATTATTAACCGACGTGACTGCAGAATTTTGGCGCCTTTTTCTGCACAGTTGACTTTTTCGTTGACCTTTTCATTTCTTGATTATAATCTTCTAACAACATTGTGTGTTTTACTTTGGTCAGTCAAGAAAGCAGACTAAAAGCTTACATAGGGCTGGTAGGGCTACTTTGTGGTATGGGTCAAAACAATTCGGCCGGGCCTAGTTGACCCTTGGCATTTTTTTACTTTATAAATATTCAAATAAAATGATTTAAGAGGTTGTGTACTTTTATGGATTAGATTTAGGTATGGAACACTGTCAACCCATTTGACCCGTTTAACTCCTGGTTAAAAACGTTATATGTTTGACCCATTTAAGATAATACCACAACTCAAATAGACCCTAAACTGGTTTACCTTCCATCCTTTGGGGATTGTATAACCCGCGTACTCAAAATCCACTAGGGCCTCGCGAAAAGCTCCAATCACAGGCGGATTTAATCTGAGTACTTCACATACTACATTCCAAGAGTATCTCATCTTCTGTATGTCCTCCCAATTTAGCACTTCACCGGGCGCTTTTCCCTCCAAAAATGTCCAATTGCTCTAATGGCATTGATATAAAATCCATCATTAGTACATATATGGATTCAAAAAACTGAACAATGTAATTCTATATGTATGTATAGAGCAAAAGCGACCTTTCAACACGTTTTTGTAAACGCCGGGGTGTTCTCCAAGACTCTTCATGAGTAATGTTATGGAGACAGCAGAAGTGTCGTGTCCGGCAAAGAGTAGCAACAATATGTTATTTGCAATCTCCATTTCGGATAGAAACCGACCATTTCCATCTGAAGATAGAAGCAAATGTGACAAAAGATGATGCATTTTGTTGTTGTAAGTCCAATTTCCTTTGGTTGATGATCATAATTAGTTGTTTTTTAATAGCATTTGTTGCTCTTTTAGCTCAATAGAAGCGTGTCCCTGGGATATCGATAGGCAGCTCCCCGAGCCCCTTTAGGAAAGTGTTGAATAAAGATCCTAGTTCTGCAACAAATTTTGGATCGTCGAGGCTTAGAAACAGACGACAAGCGAGATCAAATAAGTATGGTTTCACCGTGTCGAAAACTTTCACCTCACTCCTACCTTCACAACAAAAAATTTCATAATGTGTTAAAGAGTCACATTTAATGGGTCATTTAGACTATACTGTCTAGCATGTCAAATATACAGGTTAAAACTTAGCACAGAGGTGCAACCATAGAGCCGGGCCGAAAAAAGTACCAAAGGGTCCCACCAAACCAATCAAATAATTACAAATGTAAAGTCCCGGCTCTAGTTTAGTCAGTGGGCTAAAGAAGGCGACTCTTAGCTGTCACATAAAAAGAGGGGCTAAATCTTAGCGGGGTCCACAAATCCAATAATGACACGTGTAAACTGTTGACCCTATTTTAGCCTAATAGATAATAGTTGACTTTGTATTTATAGATAGATTTCATTATCATTAATATTTGTATTTATCACTTCCCAAATATAAGGGAATGTGAGTTGTATATATATCCTTGACCCTATGGAATGAGATCAAGCATTGAAAGCCATAACCTCTTACATGGTATCAATCGCCAAACCCTAAATTTCCCTTGCTTCTTCTCGCCGGCTTTTCTTTCTGCCGCAACCTTTTTCCTGCTGCGAACATCCCTGACTCGCCGAACAACACCACCATCTTCCCCTTTCATCATGTCTAACTCCATTCACCCCGCTATCACCGTTACCAACATCAAAAACTTCATACCCATCACCCTTGATAGCCAAACTGAACATTATAACACATGGGCAGAATTATTTACTATCCATTGCAAAGCATACGAAGTGTTTGACCATCTCCAACCCCGCCCCGCTACCTCCTCCACCACCACCGCTGACACCACACCCGCAGCCCAACCATCTCTTGCGTCATGGGAACGTATAGACGCCATTGTTTTACAATGGATATACGGTACCATCTCCCAAGATTTGGTTCACACCATCATGATCAAAAATACCACCGCATATGACGCGTGGAGCCGACTCCAAAATTTCTTCTTGGATAATCAGGCTTCTCGCATCATCTCTCTACAAAACAAACTTTTTCATACCCGCCTCGATCAATTCCCAAACATCTCCGCATACTGTCAAGCCATGAAATTGATCTATGATCAACTCATAAGTCTTGGCGCACCCACTACCGAAAATCAACTTGTTCTACAAATCCTCACTGGTTTGACGGAACAATATGAAAACATCTCCCTCATTCTTCAACAAACCCACCCTTTACCCGACTTTTATACCACCCGCTCCAAACTTTGCCAAGTTGAAGACCATAAAAACAACCAAGCCAAACTCTCTTCCCACGCGGCGGGTACCGCACTCCACACCACCACACAATCTTCCTCCTCACCCGACACCCGTACCCAAACCCGAAGTGACCCTGCTGAACGGGGGCGCGGACGCGGTCGCGGACGACTCTCCTACGGTAGGGGTCGCTACCAACAGCCCCATCATTACCCACAAAGTTTCTGGCCCCCCTCACCGTGGCCCAATTCCTCTCCACAAACATTCCAGCCATCGCCATGGGCCTCATGGGCCTTTCCTCCATGTCCATACCCAAACAGCCCAGTCCCCAAAAACCAAACCAACTCCTCGGCCCAGTCTCATAATTCGCAGCAGGGTGTATTGGGCCCTAGGCCCAACTCGGCTTCGGCCCAATCATACGCGGCTGGCTATGCCCCGACAGATATCGCTCAGGCACTGTATAACTTAGCTTTGCATCAGACTGACCCATCATGGACCATGGACACGGGCGCGTCAGGTACAATGTCTCCTCAGGAAAATTTGTTTAAGTCTATTTTTAATTCTAGCATTATTCGCAACATCATTGTTGGGAATGGCAAAACCATTCCGGTATTAGGACAAGGCGACATCACCCTACCACCACCATTCCCGCCTTTTAAACTAAAAAATGTCCTATATGCCCCTAATTTAGTTAAAAACCTTATATCTGTCCGTCGGTTTACAACTGACAATCAATTATCTGTTGAATTTGACCCTTATGGTTTTACTGTGAAGGATCTCCAGACCAGGAAACCTATCCTACGGTGCAATAGCTCGGGGGACCTCTACACACTCACACCATCCAACATCACTCCTCTACAGTCTGCGTACACTTTTGCAGCAATTACTCAAGACATCTGGCATCAACGGTTGGGTCACCCAGGCCCTGCCATTTTACAAAATTTAAAAACTTCTAGTTCAATTGCTTGTGGTTCTTTAAATAATAAAGTATGCACTGCTTGTATTTTTGGAAAACACACTAGACTACCTTTTATTTCTTCTAATACAAGTACGTCTTTGCCATTTGATCTTGTTCACAGTGATGTTTGGACATCCCCCATCATCTCTAATGGGGGCCACCGCTATTATGTGCTATTTCTAGATGATTTCACCAATTTCTTATGGACCTACCCAATTGCCCACAAATCCGATGTTTTTACCATGTTTATCAAATTTACCAATTTTATTCAAACCCAATTTCACACCAAAATTAAACAATTGCAATGTGATAACGGACGTGAATATGCAAATAATCAATTCCATAATTATTGCACACAAAATGGCATGCATTTCCGTTTTTCTTGCCCCCACACCTCACCACAAAATGGCAAGGCGGAGCGCAAAATCCGAACCATCAACAATCTTATGCGCACCATCCTTGCCCACTCCTCCACCCCAACCACCTACTGGCATCATGCACTTGAAACCGCCACCTACCTACAAAACATTATCCCCACAAAAATCCACAACTTCCAAACACCCACCCAAAGACTATACAACTGCCTACCCACCTATGACCATCTTCGCGTGTTTGGTTGCATTTGCTATCCCCTCATTCCCCATACCACCATCCACAAATTAGCCTACCGATCATACCCTTGCGTTTTCCTAGGCTACCCCTCCAATCACCGGGGATACAAATGTCTTGACCTCAAAACTCGCACCATCACTATAAATCGTCACGTACTCTTTGACGAAACCGTCTTCCCATTTGCCAAAACAAATAAACCCAAACCAACCACCTATCAATTCCTAGACAGTCCGTTCACCCTTCTATCTATACCCAATCCGTCCCTCCCATTCAACCTGACCCACCTTCACCCATTACCCCTTCGGCCCAATCTCCTAATTCTGCCACGGCCCACCTTCCCATCACTGCTACTCCAACCTTCAGCCCACCTCCACTAAATAATCACCCCACTGCTTCCTCCCAAGCCCATTCGTCCCCCACACCAAGCCCAATACCAACCCCGCCTCTTCCACCACCACCCGCCCCCCCGACTCGCACCATGACCACCCGCTCCATGACGGGTATCACCAAACCAAAAACCATCTTTAACCTATCCACCACCACCATCGCCCCGGTACCCAAAAATCCTATAGACGCCTTGACTAATCCGGAGTGGCATAACGCCATGAAAAACGAATTTAATGCTTTAATTAAAAATAAGACTTGGGAACTTGTCCCGAGACATCCTGATATGCATATTATTCGTAGCATGTGGCTTTTTCGTCATAAATACAGGTCGGATGGCACTCTTGAACGGTACAAGGCTCGTCTTGTTTGTGATGGGCGAAATCAGGAGATTGGAGTAGATTGTGGGGAAACATTTAGTCCGGTTGTCAAGCCGGCTACCATTCGTACCGTTCTTACACTGGCACTTTCTCAGTCTTGGTCCATACATCAATTGGACGTCACAAACGCCTTTCTACATGGCAACCTTACGGAGACGGTATATATGTATCAACCCATGGGGTTTCGACATCGGGATTATCCTGACCATGTCTGTCTACTTAAAAAGTCATTATATGGGCTCAAACAGGCACCACGGGCTTGGTACCAACGTTTTACAGATTTTGTTACATCTATTGGTTTCTCCCAAAGCAAATGTGATAATTCTCTTTTCACATATCATCACGGGGGTGACATTGCTTACTTATTAATATATGTTGATGACATTATTCTCACCACATCATCTGAAGCGTTAAGGGTAAATCTCATGGGCAGCCTAGCGGCTGAATTTGCAATGAAAGATCTTGGACCTCTCAGCTATTTCTTGGGCATATCTGTCACTCGCTCTGGTGACACCATGTTTCTCTCTCAGCAATCATATGCTAAGGATATTATTAGTCGGGCAGGTATGGAAAATTGTAATCCGGTAGCTACTCCAGTTGACACCAAACCAAAACTCAGTGCAAATTCAGGTGATCTATTTGAGAATCCGACACTGTATCGAAGTCTTGCAGGTGCTCTCCAATATCTTACATTTACAAGACCAGACATCAGTTATGCGGTTCAACAAATCTGTATTCACATGCATAACCCAACCACCGATCATTGGAATGCGTTAAAACGCATTATACGGTATATACAGGGCACCACTTCTTATGGGCTCACTTTGTCATCATGCGCCTCCATCTCTCTTCGAGCCTACACAGATGCAGACTGGGCAGGATGCCCTGATACACGTCGTTCGACGTCCGGATATTGCGTTTACATGGGATCTAACCTTCTCTCTTGGTCCTCGAAACGCCAGTCCACCATCTCTCGTTCAAGTGCTGAGGCAGAGTATCGAGCAGTAGCCAATGTTGTTGCAGAAATTTGTTGGATACGGAATTTATTACTCGAGTTGAGGCGTCCTCTTTCCACGGCCACACTTGTGTATTGTGACAATATTAGTGCCATATATTTATCCAACAATCCGGTCCAGCATCAACGCACTAAACATATTGAACTAGACATCCACTTTGTGCGGGATCATGTGCAACGCGGCACCATTCGGATTCTACACACTCCTACCCGTCTACAGATTGCTGACATCTTCACCAAGGGTCTACCCCGAGTTCTCTTTGATGACTTCCGCTCCAGTCTCAACATCCGCCCTCCTCCTGTTTCGACTGCGGGGGTGTAATAGATAATAGTTGACTTTGTATTTATAGATAGATTTCATTATCATTAATATTTGTATTTATCACTTCCCAAATATAAGGGAATGTGAGTTGTATATATATCCTTGACCCTATGGAATGAGATCAAGCATTGAAAGCCATAACCTCTTACATAGCCGATATGCTAAAGGAGCTGGCTCTGTCTTAGCTGACACTGAAAAAAGGGGAGTCTCAGTTTTTTATGTCGGCTAGGATAGAGCCGGGTCCTTTAGCCAGCCGGCTAAAATATTGCTATCACTTTACACATATAACTATTAGATTGGTTGTTGTTTTGTGGGCTCGTACATTTTTTTTTCGGATTTAGTTCCGGCTTTATGCCTATTGTCACTATATTTCCCTATAAAAAAGAGATCTAGCTGAGCTTTGCTTGCTTGATCATGCTCAAGCTCGAGCCTCGACTGGACCACATTAGCTTATGCTTGGTCTAAACTCGATACATACCTTCCCATTGCTTCTGGATATGGAGACGAGTTATTATATCCATGGTACCAGTAAACCTATTCGCTAAAGCATCAGGACCTAAATGAACTAGCATCATCTTCCTCAACCATTTGGCTTCATCTCCACGGCTAGTATTCAAGCATTTACCGAACAAAATCCTAATTGCTTCCGGCCACCACGAAGCCACAAGTTTGTTCTCGTTTGCAAACAAATATTTGTTCCCTTCAGGCCCAAAGAAGACGGCCATATGGTGGCCGAGTAATGATGCTTTGAAAACTAGAGGACTTCCATATCTTTCCATTCTATCTCTCACGAACTTATCCGGATTCCTTGTTTTTGTGTACGAAGGAACTCTATGGTTTCACCTAAAAACGGCCCTTCAGGTGGCAGGTTGTGATTGGTGGTTGTTTTTTTCCTATGGATTTGGATGAAGTAGCAAACTATGATGAATGGAAAGAAAAACACGAGCAATGTGGTCGCCATTGACAACTAGTAACTGCTATGAACTTGACAATGATTAAGCTATTTAATCGAGCTTTAGTTTTAATACCATTAAAATAATTACAGTTTTAAACAATATGTGAATTTGGAATCTAGTGTTGAAAACAAAAGGATCTTGTATTAGTCATCGGATTAGATAGATAGATAGATAGATGAACGATCAACATCGTGATAATTGTTTACTATTGCTACATAACCAAACATACCCTTTTGTGATGTATACCATAGGAAAATCTATTAAGTACAACGTAAACAAAGATATATGGGAAAATCACCATTTTAGCCCGACAGCCCGTTGGCCGACCGAATTACCAGAATAGCCCGTTCCCGTCTTTTTGGAGAGACGGTACACGGCTTCCAAGACGGCTGAAACGTCTCCCGAGAGGCTTTCGGTTCCGTCCAATAAAAGACCGCCACGTGTCGTTGATCCCGATGGATGCTGTCAGACGTCTCTGGTGGACCCTTGAAACGTCCAGGTCCCGACTCGGCTTACCACTTAATGAACTCAACCGACCCACCGGAGACGTCTCAGATGACGTATCCGACCTACAAAAGATGCCTCCGGTAGTGTCTGACAATCATTGGGATCAACAACGACATGTGGTGGTCTTTCATTGGACGAAACCGAAAGCCCCTTGGGAGACGTTTCAGACGTCTTGGGAGCTGTGTACCATCTCTCCAAAGAGACGGAAACGGGCTATTCTGGTAGCTCGGTCGGTCAACGGGCTAAAATGGTGATTTTTTTCAAAATATATTATATATGGGACCCATACACAAGAAGTCAACTGATAACGTAAATCATCCCTCATTTTATTCTTCTAGTTCCTTTTTTTTGTCTTTTCCTGAGAAAATTACATCAAAATAGCGGGTAGGTAGAAAACAAGCTGCGCCGCCACCCTTTTCTGTTCCTTTCAACATCATTTTTTTTTTTTTTACTTTTATATGATTTGTGGGCTCATAATTCATGAAAGCGTTGGTGGGTTGGTTTGAGACTTTGAGTTAGTATAATGGTATAACCCAACTAGCTGATTACTTATTTACCAATAGTGTCAAAAACTTAAACGTTTACAAATTGGGTTTGCCAATTAGTTGACCCATTTAATTTGTATGACTCACTATACATTATCAAATCCATCTTAACTCATTTGAGAAACTGAATTTAAATTCATAAGTTTTAATTGTAATTTTTAGCAATCCAACGGATTAAAAGTAAGGGTGTGAATTTCTGACACGGTCTGAAAACATGATACGAACCTAATACGAAGTTCGCGGGTTTAGGTTTAGTCTAAACGTGTTCGACTTAGTTTCAGGTTGAACCCGCGAACCTGTTTAGCTAAACAGGTCGGGTTTGGGTCAACCTTAACGGGTTGGCAGGTTGACCCGTTTAATCCATCTATATTCTATTTTGTCTTCGACTCAATATGTTTTATGTTGTAAATTGAATTCCTTAGGTATTTTATGCTATAATTATAAATTGAAAGAGAAATTGACATAAGATTTAATAACTAAAATTGTGTTTTTAAGTAAAATTTTATTATATTAATTCGCCATCGCCAACAAAAATAAAAAAAAAAAAAAAAAATTCAGGTTGACGGGTGGTGTTCGGGTCAACCCACAAATATTCAGGATGTGTTCTGGTTCGTATGTGTGACACGTATTTTGGGTTCGAGTCGGGTTGAACCGGCTAACCCGACCCGCTTAGCACCCCCAGTTAAAACATGTTGGTCAAGTCAACTCTAACCAACTCCATTAAATGGGTTAAATACATCAACACGTTTACGACCATAGCCCATGTGTTTGGTGTTGGGCTTGAGTTGAGAATTTAATCTTGAGTGAACTGAAGCTCAATGCTCGCTTTTCTTGTTTTGCTCGTGGGAAGTTACATAATAATAAGTATAATTTTTTTTTAAGAAAAGGAATAAGATTTATTATTATTCATATTATAAAAGACCAACAAGAATTACAAGTTAGCGGCGGGTAAACGGGCAACAAGCTGCGCCGCTACCCTTTTTTGATAAATTAAGGACATATAACTGATAAATTAAGGACATGTCTTCAACGTTGATGAGGATGGAGTCGAACCGGGAGGTTGTCAACCGGGGTAGCCATAGGATCATACTCTATTTTCTCATTGGGAATAAGAAGTTCCCACTTAGACTTTGTGACTATGTTGTGTAAGAACACAAGAACTTGCACACGAGCCAGTTCTTTCCCTAAACACATCCTAGGACCGCCTCCAAACGGTACATAGGTGAAAGGTGTAGGCCCTGTTCCTTCAAATCTTGAAGGATCAAACTTGGTAACATTTGAGAAGTTATCCTCTTCCTTATGCGTCATGACCGCACTCCAAATGATCTAAAACTCACACAACAAACAAGCGACATTATGGTGATGAGATGCAGGGCCGGCCCTGAAAATTTAGGTGCCCGGGCCGAGCCGCAAAAATTGTGCCCCGTAGCCTTAGCTTTAGGTCTTAACGAAATAAATAATGTAAATTATTTTTTAAGCTACGATTAAAGTAATATCAAATTGATGGATCAAATTTTATTTCCCAATTAGGTTGTAGTCTAACGGTAGAGAGAACAAACCCTTTTGAGGGAGGTTAGGCGTTCGAATCCCATAAAGGGTGAAAATATAAATGGGTGAAAGTTTGGCAATTAAAAAAATATTGTTTCATAACAAAAATAAAAGTTAAAAAGGAAGTAAAAATCAACCGGTAAAAAGCAAAAACAACTAAGTGTGAGCACTCTTTCATACACTCCTTAATAAACCTGCAATTTTTTTTCTCTAACCATTTCATTTTCTTCTTTAATTCTTAACATCTCTCAACAATTCTTTACTTTCTGTTTTATATAAAGTACCCTTCACTTTGATTAATACTTAAATTAACAATTTTAGGACTCAAGCATACAAAAATCCATCGAAATAAAGACATCACTGTTAGGAAAACTTAGATTGCCGGAGGGTCAATGTGCCCCCGAGAAATTGGGCCCAGGCCGGGAGTCCTCCCCGCACCCCCTTAAGGGCCGGCCCTGATGAGATGAATATTTTTTTTTTGACAAATTTGAGACAAAACAACCCAAGTTGACCCATTTATAAATAAACGGGTTGGAATTGTCATCTCTGATCTACTAAACTCACATCCGTGTGGGGTCAAGGTGGGCGTACGGCGTACCTTCCATCCTTTAGGGATTGTATAACCCGCGTACTCAAAGTCCACCAAGGCCTCCTTGAAAGCTCCGATAACCGGAGGATTTAGTCGCAGTACTTCACATACTACATTCCAAGAGTATCTCATCTTTTGTATGTCATTCCAGCTTAGCAATTCATCAGGCGATTTTCCCTCCAAGATTTCCAATTGTTCTAGTGGCATTCGAGAACAGTTTTAAGTTATTAATAATTTATTAGGGTAGGGATCCTAAGAGAACCAACCCCCATTTGAGAACTGAGAGAATCATTCTGGGTCACACATTTCATATAAAGGCAAAAAAAAAAAAATTTTTTTTTTTTAATCGCACATTTTTATGCAAGGATTTTTTTTTTTATTTTTTTGAATTTTTTTTTCATTTATACATATGTGTATATGTCAATTATACATATGTGTATATAGCAATTATACATATGTGTATATAACATTTTTCAGCTATACATATGTGTATATAGAAAAAAAAATACAAAAAAAATAATTTTTTTTTTCCTTACATATAAAGCAGCGATTTTTGCAAAAAAAAAAAAAAAAAAAAAAAAAATTTTTTTTTTTTTGCCTTAGAGAAATGTGTGGCCCAGAATGGTTCTCTCAGTTCTCAATTTGGAGAAAGGTTCTCATTTGAACCAAATCCTAATTTATTAATCATAAACTTATATAGTTGTAAGTTGTAACTACTTGCCTTTCAACACATTTTCATAAACATGGGGATGTTCTCCAAGACTCTTCATGAGCAAAGTTATTAAACTAGCAGAAGTGTCATGCCCAGCAAAAAGCAGCAACATTATGTTATTCGCGATCTCTATTTCTGACAAAAACCTACCGCTTTCATCTGAAGATGAAAGCAAATGTGATAGAAGATCTTCATAAGATGATGCATTTTCTTTTTTAGTGATCTGTCTCCTTTGCTTGATAATAACCATGAGCTGTGTTTTAATAGCATCTGTCGCCTTTTTAGCCTTGTAAAAGCGCGTCCCTGGGATGGCAATAGGCAGCTCTGGAAGCCCTTTTAGGAATGTTTTGAACAAGGAACCGAGTTCCGAAACTTGTTTTGGATCTTCCAGGCTTAGGAACAGACTACAAGCAAGCTCGAATAAGTATGATTTTACTGTCTCAAATACCTTTATCTCATTCCTGCCTTCATAACAACAAAATGTCTTAATATTATTAATTTAAGAAATAGATTAAATATATTTTTTTGTACTAATCTCTTCGATCATCTCTTGTTAACAAGTAGGAGCAGGTAAAATCCAGCTTATGTTGGGCTAGTGGCCTTCAAGGGTTAAGGCAATAAACCAACATAAGCTGTATATGAAAGGGGAATCAAACGCTTACCACTGCGCCACTAAGATTGAATTTGATTCAATAGCCCGACAGGACTTCATGAAACACGCTCGAGCATGAGCTAAGCATGTTTAGTTTGAGAGCTTCTCGAGTAGTGTTAACGCTTTAAGAACTAGACAAAAGCTTCACTAGTTTTAATTAAGCTTAAACTCGACTCGTGTATTATGTTCTATATACTTGATATAAAAAAGCCCATGGTTGAATGCTAGAGTTTTAAATGTAAGCAAAAATAAAAATAAAAGCGTTTAAAAACAAAATAAAAATAAAAGCGTGTCTCGACAACCAACCCAGGTTTATACCATTTGCTTTTGACACTTTCAGTTTCTTTGCACCAGAGGTTGTGCAGTTACTTAGCCAAGTCAAACGAGTCATGCATAGCTATGTTATGACCCAAAGATCTATAAATGCAGTTTCTAAAAAGGCTAAGTTTTGCTATTAAAAAGGGTTATCAGCTCAACTTGTTACCTGTTTGCCTTTTGTTTCAATGCAATTTCCCAATAAATATTTTACCATCTAAGTTAAAATATGTTGCATCTTACTCTCTTGATAAACATATCTTCAAAGTTTCAACATATTACAACTACACAGTGACAGATCATGAACGAAAAACCTTGCAGGGTCGGGCTTAATCTGGTAGGGCCGGACTCAATACATATAAATTTTTTGGAAATTTACAGCAAAATTTACACTACAAAACGAAAAAACTAGGCGGGCCGAGGCCCGATCTAGCCCTAGTGAAGAACCGCCCATGACTATACTTTCTTGATAAAAAAAAAAAAAAAAAATAGTTAATTTACTTTCAAAAGATAAAGTGATACCTTGCCAATGATTTTGGATATGGCGACGAGTAATTGTATCAATAGCGACAGTATACCGACTGGATAAAACATCAGGACCAAGACATGGAACCATCATCTTCCTCAACCACTTAGCCTCATCACCACGGCTTGTATTCAAACACTTACCCAACAACCTACTCATTGTCTCCGGCCACCACGTCGCCACCACTTTGTTCTCATTTCCAAACAAAAACTTATTCCCCTCAGGCCCACAGAACACCGCCATACGGTGGCCGATCAATGATGTTTTAAATACCAAAGCACTTCCATATCTCTCTATTCTATCTTTTATAAAATTTTCTGGGGTACCGTTTCTTTGTGCATGAATGAATGCTATGGTTTCACCTATGAATGGCCAACCGAAGGTTCCAGGTGGCAGCTTGTTAGTGGTTGATGGTTTGTTGTTGTTGTTGTTGTTGTTCCGGTGTGTGTGGAACAAGATGAGTACGAGGATGAATAAAAACAAAAGGATGAACAACGTGGTAGTCATTGAAGTTAATTAGAATCCATTGTTGAAGATAAGATATGTTGTTGTATGTCTGATTAGATGATGGGCTAACGGTTAATCCTGTTGTTTGTGGTGTTTACTAGTGAGTTTTGAAGCTCAATTATTGGGTTTAGATATTTTTTCAGAAACATTAGGGTAGCATTTGATCAATATGGGCCGTATAGAAGGTTTTTTTATACAATATTTGCCGTTTTAGCAAAGTTTTATAAACAATTAAGTAATTTATTAAAAATAAAAATAAAAATATTCTTAATTTAATTGTGTAGTATAGTAATTTAAAAAAAATAAAAATAGAAATATCGCATAACATCGTGTAGGTGTAGTATGGTATACCTTGTAAAAATTGTATTGCATCACATCGCATCGTATTGTATAGTTATAGGTATAACTATAAGGGTGGTATAGGTGTAATATAGGTCTTGTATAAGCCTCGTATAGACCTATAGGTATAGTATAGTGTAGTTATAAAGTTTATCTAATAATGATTTTACTTTTGTTTAAAAAAATATTTAAATTTTTATAAAACCCTGATAAATTGATAAATATTATATAAAAAGTTGCAAAAAGAACCCTTTTTATTCGTCCCATATTGGCCTATACGCAGCTTATACGACCAATCACTAGACAAGCACTTTTACTAGTTATTGTTTGATTTTAAGGCACCTCTATACGCCATGTATTAGCCAATACATGAGGTGAGGTGTCCAAATGAGTGATTGGGGGAGAAAACATTTAAAATAAGAAAATCCGTATTATAAGATTAAATCTATTATATAATTGAAAGCAATAAATGCTACATGGCATTTAAAGAGGACATCCTCCTTTTGAGTGTGTCATATGACATGCCATGTGACATTAATTGATTTTAGGAAAAAATTTTTAAAAACAAAATTGGATATTTCTCTCTTATGTTTCCTCTCATAATTTTTAAACGTTAATATCTTTTATATACGAGATTTTTAGAGAAAAAAATTACATCAAATTAACGAGCGTTTTATTATCTTTCCAACGAGTACATAGTGCTATATAAAAAAAACGGAGAAAAAAAACGACTATTTTTTTTTGTAGGGTTTTGTTCATACAGGAAAAAAACACAAAGTGTTCACGTAATTCATTAATCATGTATAAGCAAGTCACTAATTATGTTCAAATCAGTTAATATGAATTCTATTTTCAACAAGTGTTACCATTAGAGTTGTACATTGTTTTAGGTTAGGTATTAATATTCGAATTATATATTGTTTAAGGTTGGGCGTTAACATTGTAGATACATTGTTAATTGTTTTAGGTTAGGTGCTACCTAATTAAACTTTCCTGTATGTAACTGTAAAGCGCATTATTTTATTCAATATGTAAAATTAATATGTCATATTAGATTTCTCAATCCAAGACATTCCCGTGGTATAATTTAGTAAATCTATATTTAACTTGCAATCATTTATTATTTAAGTAGTCAGTAGTAAAATTATTTTAATAATTCCTATTATTCTAGTAAAGACCAAACATAATTGCTCGGGATCTTCCTACCTAAACCTCTAGTAGATTTCATATAGTAATTCTTATCGATGTTGTGTAAGACTAAGTCCAAAAACATTATTTATAAAGATCGAATTTTACCTTGCAAGTTCTCATCAAAATTTTAATAACAGGTTGACGGAGAATTGAAAGATCGAGAAGACCAACGTTTTTCGTGGAACGTATTTAAAGATCAAACACTACATGACAGTTGACAGATTAAGAATTTTGATTTTTGTCACAAATTAATACGTTTTTTTTTTTTCGTGTTACTTGAAGGTTTTGAAATCTAACATGTTTATGTTGAGTTTTCAAACCTCGCCACTGCTATTCTATGTTCTGTATTGGTCATCTGAATAGGGGCAATTTTGTGGTTTGCTTTTATTGATCCTTATTTGCCACTGAACAAATTAGAAGGGCAAACTTGCTTGATGTATTAAAACTTTAATGAATTTGTCCTTTATAATGATCTTATTTTCTGTTAGAATACTAATTTTTTTTCTTTATAAAATTATTTTAATTTACGAACGTTACATCACAATAAAAGGTAGACGGGCAACAAGCTGCGCCGCCACCCCTTTCTGAATTTCAAACCCTAGTCTACTAAAGACAAATCCTTGGCCCCTGGAGATGAACTATTGCCGTGGACGACCCGTTGGACCCTGGACAAGAAACGAATAGCTTCTGGCGCTAGGGAGCCAAAGGTATCAAATGCCAAGGGGATAAAGACATGTTGGTTCTCTACACAGGCTTTAGCATGCTTATCTACCTTCTTCGATTCTGCCTTTCTCAATGCTTGCCCAGCTACAAACCCTGTTTCCCTTAACCCAAACAAAGGAGATACCCCATGTGAGGTCCACGCAAGCATGTTTCCCCCTCTCCCAACCAAAGACAAGCAGATCCGCTGGTCGCAGGGTGGATCTCCCTTCTGCAGGTTCTGTGAGAAAATTTACAGGGGCCTCCTTTTTGGCAGAAATCTCAGCTCTTCTCAGTAGGGGTGTTCAACGAATCGAATAACGAATTTTCAAATTATTCGAATCGAATTTCTCGAATTTTTAATATTTTTACCTGAATTCGTATTCGATTCGTATTCGCTTAAAATTCAATTTATTCGATTCGAATACGAAACTCGAATTCGAATCGAATTCGAATAAATTCGAATTAGTTCAAATTCACCATAAATAATAAATTGTTTTACTTTTAGTTTTAAACAAATACAAACTCATTATTTTTAACATATAAACTACAAATCTACAAAATTGATAAACAACAATATGTCAAATACGAGAATAGTAAAAATAGAAGAGGACATAGTTTGTTAGAGTTTTGTGATGTATAAGGTAAATATGTAAAATATTGTTATGATAAAAGTTTTAAAGACTATGGGTTCTTAAAATTTGATCAGAATTTAGAAGTTTTTTTTTTTCCCAATGTATATATAATAATGTGTATGTGTGTACATATATTTAAAAAATATACATGTAAAGTTTTTATTCGAATTTCGAATCAAATTTAAAATCATAAATTCGTATTCAATTTACTGGACTCAAATTCGAATTGAATCGAATTCGAATTCTTAATAGTCGAATCGAATTCTTGGTAATCGAATCGAACTAAATCGAATTTTGAATTTTTCGAATCCGAATCGAATTCTGAACACCCTTACTTCTCAGGATGTCCCCCAAAACGTCCATCACCCAGTCATGCCGGTATTTGAACCCAAGGAGCTCTTTGCAATGAATTGCGTGCTCCCCATATTTATCCATGCAAGCTTTACGGCAGATGGGGCATGTTTCATCTTCCGGATACATAGGGATCATTAACCGGTACTTGAGTATAGCCCTTTATTCCACTGCGGACATGCATTGACCCAAACCCTCAATCGGGATAACGGTCAAAAAATCCTGAGCATGAGGACCCTTCAGGCAGTCAATCACTGCCTTTTGGCGGGAGGACAACTCAAAAACTTCTCCCAGGCTTTGAGCAGTTTTGCTAAAAAGAGCATTCGCCAAAGTTTTTTGTGCCTTTGAGGGGGCGGTGCCCTTATTAGTAAAACCGTCAATATCAAAGTCCGGGAGATAGACATTTAAGCGTTCGAGCGCCTGTTGATAGTCCGGTCTAGCCCGATGACCCCACTGTTTCGGAGGATATGATCCTGAAGTTTCCAAGACTGAGCTATAGACGCAACAACATAAACCCCAACATCTCAAGCTGAAAGGAGGCCCAAGCCACCTAAACGCATCGGCAAGGATGCCAATCGCCACTGGAGGTCTCCGAAAAAGGGGTCACCACACACGACTATATCTTCAATAGCCTCCCGGAGGCCATCATCGAAAAGGGATACCGCATCCACCATCAAGTGAGGTTGACAAATTCGCAAACCAAAAACCAACTTAGCGACCCCCATGCATGACCTAAACAGGAAAAGTTCATTTTGGGATCTTTAAGGCGGGGCAGGAGTTTCATGGCAACTCCTGAATTTTCATATTCATTGTTGTATTTTTTGTACATACAAAATATATTGGTTGTTGCGTAAAATCGTAAAAAAAAGGTTTTATAACAAATTGTATATAACCTTAAAATGCATGGTCGGTGGAACCAAGAGAAATTACAAAACTGCCCTTCATCTAAATTACCAAAATGCCATCTTATTTGTATATAGTACTTTTGTCCAAACAAGGCCTGACCCGTCATTACCAGTTACCACCATCACTGAAGAATGCAATGTTAAGACTGAAACAACCAATGCTGATCTACAACTAAATAAGACATGCAAGGTTATATCTGGTCACCGGAACCCTAACTTGACTAATATCGTGAAATGAAATTACTAACTGTTGACGAAACTGAACACCACCATCATCATCACCTTTGACCGGTGGATCCACCGGAAAATTGCTAAGTGTTGTTAACCGCCGTCGCCGGAGAGATGTCAGCGGCAGTTAACTCTCCGTTGTTGAGCTCGAACCGGAACAACCACGAGACCCTAACCTTTTCCGTCGCCAGAATCATGGCAATAGATCCTTCTCTCTCCGTCTGTAGACTGGACAGCGGTGGAGCTCGAGGGGCGGCAAATATTGGATTTTTTTACCGTTTCTTCTCCCAAAAATAAGTAGCATTTGGGTTGAGCTTCTAAATATTTAGTTGGTACGTGTGTATAGATCTTCCGAGAGAGAGAGAGTGGTTGTCGGTGAAAGAATTGGGCCATATGATAGAAATGGGGAGAAGTCGGATAGAGACTAAAGGGGTTTATAGATTCGATATTGGCATATTGCTTTTGATTCTTCTGAATATCTCACTTTACACTAAACAAAATAATAATTTTTTATCAACTTTACAACACCTTTCATAATGACATTACTTTCGTTTGTTTTATTAATCTTAACAATAGTTATATCTATTATTTACTATGTATTTGGCTATGATGTTTTGTGGATTGGTTCAAAAGTTGGAATTCTACATAGTTTCTAATCTGCAAATTTCAGTATGTGGTGATGGTATTGGTGGGGAATTGGGGATGGTGACGGTTATCCGCCTTTCAGAAACAAGTCAAGCCAAATCAATACATTTTCACCGAACGATGTAGTTATTTTACGTTTTGACGTCGTCGCAACGCGGACTTAGACAAGGCCGCCGCAACGCGCGACCAACGATACCATCTAGTTGGATAACGAATTTAATGATTTAATCAAGAAAATATACGACAAGGTTATTAAATATAATATTTTTAAAACATTCAAAACAAAAATACTGTATCTAACAAAAACGATACAAAAATATAAGCAAATGCAATTGCTCGGTAAATAACATCCTCAGACTTTTGTCAACCTTACGTAGGACCTAGAGATTGAACGAAAGGAATCATATCATTGACTTAATCGTTTACTTTGTCGGCTCTCGACATATATTTCAACAAAAGATATATTTAAAAAATCAAATTATTTTAGGGAATGATATTAAATTATTTCATTCATTTTCATATAAGACTACGGGGTGACAGGTGTGGAGGCTTAGGTTAAAAGCATGAGCTGTAAGTGGGGTTTAAAACTCAAGCCTTAAAAATAGTGGGGAGTAGAGGGAGCTTGAGTTTCAAATATTATAAAGAGAGAATTACATAAATTGTTCTTTAGTTATCAGCGAAATTGCACTCTTTGTCATTTATGTTAATTTCACTCATTTTGTTCTTTATTTTCTAAATTTGCTACACTCTCTGTCCTTTAGCATAACTCTGTTAAAAACCTAGTTAACTTTGAAACTAAACTTACATTTTTAGCTCTTATAAAATAATAACATGTCATTTTACCTAGTTATAGTTTCTGGTTCCGCATCCATCAGTTGTGGCCCAGTGGTAGGAGGCCTATGTTCTCATTTATGAGACTTGGGTTCGATCTCCCTAAGTCACAATTTGATGGATATTAGGCAATGAAGAGGAAAACCTGTAATCCATTAGTTGCGCAGGTTTGAATCTGAGTTGACCCGGTTTTCATCCGGCTGTTACTCCAGCGAGGAAACTCGTGTGGAGGCATTACGGTTTCCGGGCGAACGCCGTAGTCCCCACCGTACCAGCGTGGACCCGGTTCAGACAACATAGTCTGGACGCGTGGGTGATTAGGGCCTTGCAAGATGCGGGTGTGATGATCTCTGCCACACAATTAAAGAAAGTCACCGTTTCAAAAAAAAAAAAAAAAGTTTCTGGTTCCTAATTCAAGCCTTTTTTGAACCCTAAACCTTAACCCCAAATCAATCAACGAAACTCATGCATGACATGAAACAAAATCATAGGGCTTTTAAACTACATCAAATTCTGATTAAAACCATATAAAATAATCATAATAACCTATTAGAAACGAGGTGTAATCTTCGATTAAAGGCTCGCAACTGTCGATTCTATATTGTCAAATTGGAGCTCGATTTGAATGTTTTTGTGGAATGTTTTGGTACAGAACATGTAGATTAGGATGTATGAATGTATTTATGATCTCAATTTGCAATATAATTGACTGAACAACCAAGTGGGTTCGTTAAAGGTATAATAATTCGATAGTGGCTTAATAATTGGGACTTTAAACATGTGATAAAGCAAATATGAGTGCGATTTTGAGCTGGAACCATGTGGTAGAAACTAGATCCAAGTTCGGGTGCGATTTGGAGGTGTAAGATCTGTTTTTGTTAACGATGGTCGAGTTATGTTTGGGTTTTTGACCCGTTTTGCGATCTGGTTTGAATAGGTTGGATTCGATATAAGTTTTTAACAAGTTTCGGTCAGGTTTCATGTTTGTCGGGTGATCGAGTTATGTTTGAGTTTTTGACCAGTTTTGCGATCCGGTTTGAATCGGTTGGATTCAATATAAGTTTTTAAAAAGTTCCAGTCAGGTTTCATGTTTGTTGGGTTATGTTTGACATGAATTTGCTTAACTTCGGTTATATATATGTGTATATTTATATATAAAATGAGTTTTTATAAAAACAAAATATGTTTTTCATCAATCGTTTTACTTCAAAATTATGGTTTATGGTACTTAACACGAAACTAAAAATATTCCCAATGATTTCTCGTATAAAGTCGCATATTTCGATTAAAATAATTCGTACAACAATGGTTCCCGGTGGTGACGACGGTGATGCTTTGGTTGGTCGGAGATTTCTCCCACAACCAGATTATATATATATATATATATATATATATATATATATATATATAACTAATTTACACTTTTAGCCCTTATAAATTAATAACTAGTTTAATAGAAACTATAACTAGGAAAAATAACATGTTATTATTTTATAAGGGCTAAATGTGTAAACTTAGTTTCAAAGTTAACAAGTTTTTTTAATGAATTTAAGCTAAATGACAAAGAGTGTAGCCAATTTAGAAAATAATGGACAGAAGGAGTGAAAAATTATCATAAAGGGCAGAGAGTGCAATTTCACTTATAACTAAAGAATAATCTGTATAATTCTCTCTATTATACTCTATTATAAAGGTCATTTAAAAACAAAACCCAAGTTTGGGGCATGGGTAAGCTTTCTACGCTCCCTTCCCCTAACTCTAAGAATGCAAAACTAGAATCGTACCCTTTTGATTCCAAATACAGACCATGAAAACAACATAATAAGTATTTTCAAGAAATTGTGACTTCATATTAACACTTTCAAAACTTCAATGAATGTTAACAAAAAGGCTTTACAAATATTGATGTATGATAGTGTTGTATTGTTTATATAATAACAGCAAACCTATATATTCACGTATAGATGGTAACAGTCACAATGACGAAGCTTGAAATTTTTTTCCGTAAGGGCCAAAAGTCACGCGACCCTTAAAAAAGAGTGGACTAGACTGAATGCATATAAAATTTTCGGACGAAAATGCGTAAATTTATGCTAATTAGCTAAAAACGAAGAGGGTTGGGCACCTTCGGCCCCATCAAGCTTCTCCTTTGACCAGTTATATTTTTTGTGGTGAGCGTAAGGGATTCAGTAGCTATATATTATGTAAAATTGAATCTGGCAATCTGCTATACGCAAACTATATGTATGCAATACAGACAAACACCATTTTAACTTTATAAAACTGATGAAACTATTTATTTAACTTTTGTATATCATTTTTATAAGTATTTTGGAGAGTAATTTATATGATATTTGCATCGTGTCAACTGGCTCGAGGTCGGTGGAATCCATCACTCGAGAGGTGTGTGTTATGTGCGAGAAACAGAAGGATGGGTGGAGTCAACACAAAAGAACACGGATCAAACTATTGCTGCCTTTGCCAGAGTCATGGTGTAGTATAGGATACTACAAAAATATAAGCAAATGCAATTGCTAGGTAAATAACATCCTCCGGTTTTTGTCAACCTTACGTAGGACCTAGAGATTGAATGAAAGGAATCATATCATTGACTTAGTCGTTTACTTTGTGGCTCTCGATATATATTTTAACAAAAGATATATTAAAAAAATCAAACCACCACATCACCCCAGCCCACCCCTCAACCACCACACACATACAAAATCCCAAGCCCAAAGGGCCACGTCATCACCCACGCCATGGTGGGATAGTGTTTGGGGCCACTATGTGCATGAAATACTGCTACGACAATAAAACAAGTTGCTGTTGTTCAGGAACGTAGGAGCTATGATGAGTTGCAGGAGCTTCGTTTGGCATTAACTGATGTTAGTTTGTTTTGCTGTTTATTCAATATATGTTCTGCGTTTGCTATAGTGTCACAAAATCTAACTTCTTTAAATGTTTATTTGTTTTTTATGTTTAAAGATTAACGACTATATGAATTGGTTTCATCACAAAAAGATTTGTTTTCTCTTGATTTGATGGGGAATAAACTGGAAGGAAGGATTCCAGACTGGCTTGGCGAGAGCAAACTTGAAATATTGTTCTTATCAGAAAATAAACTCCGTGGAATGATCCCACAAAGTCTATTTGAATCTGAGCATTTATATGTTCTTCAGTTGTCTCAAAACAATTTGTCTGGCGAGTTGCCAGAAAATATAGGCAACGCCAAAAGTATAGCTTATCTTTCTTTGTTTGAAAATAATTTTTCAGGACAAATTCCACCCTCCATCTCCAAGTGTGAAAATCTAGAGCATCTTGACTTGTCCAAAAATAGATTTTCTAGTGTCAAATTTTCTCTTTGGGGAGATAATTCCCAGTTGACTTCCCTAGATTTGTCATACAACAATTTATCTGGTAGGACCCCCACAATTTTTCCTAAAGGAATCGAGGTTCTTTATTTAGGTGGGAATAAGTTTTCTGTCAAATTGCCTTTGAATCTAACAAAACTTGTCAAACTCAGACTTCTTAATATTCATGAAAACAAAATTACAGGAAATTTACAAGATACTCTCCCTCAAATCCCAACTCTTGAAGCTCTTATCCTAAGAAACAATTTGCTTCAAGGATTTATCCCTAGCAATATTTCCAACCTGATTTCTCTCCGAATTCTCGATCTTTCATGGAACAACATAACAGGAGGTATTCCACGAGAGATGGTAAACCTTCCAAGAATGATCGAAACTCAGAACAAGTCAGCATACCAACGCCTTCGTTCCCATTCCATTTATGCCTCCGTGTTGTACATTCCTATGCCCGGTGACATAGTTGTGAGTTGGAAGAAATATTTTCGTGGCCTAGCGGTTACCAACCTCGATATCTACTCTTTGTTGGACTTGTCAGGTAATAGAATATCTAGGGAAATTCCAGCATCATTAGGCAATCTCAAAGCCCTAAAGGTACTCAACGTTTCTCACAACAAAATTTTGGGACACATTCCAGTGTCTATAGGCGATCTAAAGAACCTAGAAAGCTTGGATTTGTCATATAATGAACTCTCAGGTTCGATTCCTCAATCAGTTGTGAATCTTCGCCAACTCTCAATAATGGATGTGAGCAACAACAAGCTGACAGGTAGGATTCCTGTTGGTGGGCAAATGACCACTATTAATGAATTGAATTCTTATGAAAACAATAACGGACTGTGTGGTATCCAGATAATGGTCAAATGCCCTGAGGATATTCCGACAGCAGAAGAAAGAGAAGAGGAAGACGAGAGACAATCATGGTTTTTATGGGAGGGAACTTGGGTTGGTTTTCCACTTGGGTTCTTCTCAACAATCTTGACTATGGGCTACTTTCTAAATTTTCTACGACTCTTCAAAATTTGGTGATAGCTTCCGGTTTCCCCAATAAATCGTTTCACTCATTGTTCTCTAGAAATATCATGTGGGTTCTTCTCATCAATCTTTATGTTTTTTTGTTCGTACGTTCTTATAAGTTATCAACTAAAAGTTTAATCATTTCAGAAAATACTAATCCATTACTAGTATACCAAAATCCTATGGTTGAATTTCGTTAAATATATAATGTTTGAATGATTAATATTATTTGCAATACTTTACAAGAGATATACAATGGTTTAAATACTAGAAATACAACAAGGTAATAGGAGAGTTTAAAGGAATACATTGACTAGCTATTAATATTGATGGAGAGTATCATGCTATTAATGTTGAGGGAGATAATCATGGATGTTAGTTGACCACTGATTGTGTTGACTGTGATGATGTCGTGATACGCCCCCGCAAGATGGAGGATCCATCGGAGACTCCAATCTTGGAACGATTTCTTAGGAAGGGTGCCCGTCCGAGAGGCTTGGTTAGCATGTCAGCGAGCTGATCCTGCGAGTTGATGTGAAGCACCCGTAATTTGCCTGAAGAAACTTGCTCACGAACGAAATGGTAATCCAAAGCAACATGCTTCATCCGAGAGTGATAGACAGGGTTAGCACAGAGATAAGTTGCACCTGAATTGTCGCAAAATAGAGTTGGTGTTTTTGTAATTGGGACACCAAGTTCCTGTAGCAAATGTTTTGTCCAAGTGAGTTCAGCCGAGGCGTTTGCAATAGCTTTGTATTCGGCTTCCGTAGAGGAGCGAGAGACGGACTTTTGTCGAGATGATTTCCAAGATATAATGTTCTTCCCAAGGTAAATGATGTAGGCAGTTGTAGAGCGACCTGCATCATGCACACTACCCCAATCCGAGTCTGAAAAGGCCGAGAGATCGTGTGAGGAGTCCCGGTTTAGGAACAAGCCATGGTGTATGGTACCCTTGAGATAACGAAGGACACGTTTTAGGGACTGCCAGTGAGTTTGGCGAGGGTTATGCATAAATTGAGAGAGTTTGTTTATGGCAAAGGAGATATCTGGCCTAGTGAAGGCAAGATATTGGAGTGAGCCAACGAGTTTGCGAAATGGAGTTGCATCAACACCGGGGGAGGTGTCCAAGGCCGAGAGGGCTTCGGCGGTGCCAAGGGGAGTGGAAACATCCTTTGCTCCATCCATTTTGAATTGGTGGAGAATGTCTTGGATGTAACGATGTTGGGAAAGGAAAAGACCGGTGGATGTAGGTATGACTTCAACTCCAAGAAAATGATGAAGCATACCAAGGTCTTTGATGGAAAAGGTTGTGCTCAAGGCGTGAATGAAAGTGTTTAAAAATTTGGTGTTGTTGCCCGTGAGGACAATGTCATCGACATAGACCATGAAGTAGCAAATGTTTTGGTTATGTTGGTAGATAAAGAGGGAGGCATCGGCCATGGACTTACGAAAGCCGAATTTAAGAAGAAAGTTGGTGAGCTCATTGTACCAAGCTCGAGGAGCTTGTTTTAAGCCATAGAGGGACTTCTTGAGTTTGCAAAGATGATTTGGAAATTGAGAATTGACATAGCCCGGAGGTTGGGTCATGTAGACATCCTCATGGAGAGTGCCATGGAGAAAAGCATTGTTGACGTCAAGTTGACGCAAAGGCCAATTGCGAGAGAGAGCAATGGAAAGAATGGTACGAATGGTGATTGGTTTTGTGACGGGACTAAAAGTGTCAAAGTAGTCCTTGCCATATTGTTGGTGAAAGCCTTTGGCTACGAGGCGAGCTTTGAATTTGTCAATGGAGCCATCGGGTTTGCGTTTGATACGATAGACCCATTTACATCCAATTGGTTTGTGATTTGTGGGAGGGACAAGTTCCCATGTTTGGTTATGAATAAGAGCATTAAATTCTAAGTCCATGGCAATGCGCCATTGGGGATCTTTAGAAGCTTGGGTGTGAGTGGTAGGTTCAAGGGATGGTGGTAAAGGATGGAGGGTGGTAGTGTTAATAAGATTTGAGTTGTAGTATTTTGGGTTGGGTTTTCGAGTTCGTTGTGGCCGGGTGGGGGTAGTCGTGTGAGTGGTGGGGTTGGAATGGTTATTGTCAGCAGAGATGGATTCCAAAGATGGAGAGGGGGTGGTGTTTTGCGGCATAGTAACAGGAGGGTTAGTGGAAGAATTGGATGTGGAGCTGGTTGAGGGTGAGTGAGATGATTGGGCCGAAGGTAGGTGGTTGGTGGAGGATGGGGATGCTGTAGAGGTGGTAGTGGTGTGGGCTGGAGATTGGGCTTGTTGCTGGGCCGCTTGTGGAGGTGAAGTGGGTGAGGGAGAGGAGGTTTGTTGTTGGGCCGGAGATGGCGGGGCAGATTGGGCCACAGGATGGTCTTGTTGAATCGTAGGGTGTGGAATATGTGGAGGAGTAGTTGGGGAGAGAAAGTGGTCGGGTTTTGGAAGTGGTATAGGAGATGGACCATTGATTCCAGAGCTGGTCAGGTTCTTTAGTTCCTGGACCGGTTAGCTGGTTCTTTCTCAGATCAAGTGTGGTCAGGTTCTTTAGTTCTCCAATTCCATCCGGGATTTGACCCGAGAAAGTGTTTTCAGACAAATCCAGTGATTCCAGAGCCTTCAAGTTTCCAACAGACGACGGAATCTGTCCAGAAAACTGATTCTTTGCCAGCGAAAGCTCCCTTAGCTTCGTCAGATTCCCAATCTCTTCTGGAACAGTTCCAGACAGAAAATTCTCATTCAGTTTAAAGGATTCGAGGCTGCGAAGGTTACCAACTTTCGAACTTAAGCTACCCGTGAAAGTATTGTTACTTAAGTCAACGACACGAAGAAGTTCAAGTGCAAAAAGCTCAGCAGGAATTGAACCATGGAAATGATTCACACTTAACATTAATGTTGTCAAATTCCTTAGAAACCCGAATCCAGGCAGTAACTGACCCTCGAGCGAATTACTACTCATGTCCAAGTAACGTAAACTAGTTAACCCGAATATTTGGCGGGGAATAGAGCCGTTAAAGTTGTTCTGCATCATGTCAAGATAAACCAGCCCGGTTAGATTACCAAGCCCGTCTCCTGGAATCTCGCCCGCCAACGAGTTCATCGATATATCAAGAACTTTCAGTGTCCGGATTTCAAACAGTGGTGTCAAAATGTTGGAGAACACTGGGGTTTCGAGTAAGGGGACGACAGCGTATAAGTGGAGCTCGGTGACAGGCCTCGTTTTGTTTTGAGTCCGTGTGCAGGTGACGCGGTCCCATGTGCAACAGTCGGTTTTCGGGTTCCATGAGTCTAGTTCTAGAAATGGAACATAATCGTCAGAGTTGGAATTGGAATTGGAATTGGAATCGGAAATAGTGGTGAGTGTGGATTTGAATAGGAGTAGTGCTTGTTTTTGGTGAATTGGGCAACATGATGATGGGATTGGAATTGAATTGAGTATTAACACGATTATTATTATTGTTGTTATTATTGAGAGTGATTGGAATGTAATCGGGATGATGGGAGTAGTGGCCATGGCGGTATCAGGCGGGTTTTGCTGTGAATATGTTTGTAATAATAAAAGCCGATGGTGGCTTTAAATTTATTGGAACGTCTGCTTTGCTATATTCACTTGTACTTATTTTATTGAATAATGTAAAAGCCATAGCTAGTGCTTTGTTTGAAGTTTGTGGTTGTACAGGTTTTCCATTTCAATTCAATGCTTTTCATAAAGAGTTAAATGCCATTTTCGTCTTTAAGGTTTGGCCATTTTTGCGAGTTTCATCCAAACGTTTATTTTTTCTCATCTGAATCCAAAAGTTTTTAAATTCTTGCTGGTTTCGTCCAACTCGTTAACTCCATCCATTTTTTCTGTTAACTTTTTGTCAAAAGACCAAAATACCCTTTTTATATTATTTTTGTTTTAAAAAAGAAAGTTAAAAAAAAAATAACAAAACAATCCAACCAATCACCACCCACCTCAAGGTTTCAATATCCAGCACCTGCAACCGCCGTCGCCTCCGTCTAAAACCACCACACCCATCTAAGACCCGACTCACCCGCCGTTACCGACGACCTAAGACCCGACTCGAACCAACGACCTGAGACTGGTTTCCATCGATCGAGACCCACCAAGACACCAACCACCCCTAACATCATCCTCATCAGCCCCGTTACCAAACACCTAAACAAACGAAACCCACTATCACGACTACCACCACGATCGGCCACCTAACCCGACGTCATCAACAACCATCACGAAAACCGTGACACCAAAAACCCCAGATCCAACACGATTGGACCACGAACCACCACCGGACCATCACCTTCCACCCCGGAACCAACCCTTGCGTTGCCTACCACTCCAACCGACCCCTTTATTGTACGATCTGCCGCCATCGTCCTCACTTCATCAACCACATATGTTGCAGTTGTGGTTGTTTGTAACGAGGAATGGTGGTGGTCAGGGGTGATGGTGTGGCGGTGCTTGTGTGCAGAGAGAGAGAGAGGGGTAAGAGAGAGAGAGAGAGAGAGAGAGAGAGAGAGTAAAGAGAGAAAAAATGTTAACAGAAAAATGATCCTTCATAATTTGTTATGATGAAAGGCTGATTCATTTAATAAAGTTGGAGTTTTGTGGAGGATATTATCATATAAAAGGCTGATTCATATCTTGACAGAGTGGTACCACATTTAATAATCCCACAGTGGATATGGAGTTCCTCTAAACACTATAAAAATAAAATATAAAATATAAGGGTATTTGGTCTTTTTACAAAAAGTTAACAGAAAAAATGGATGGAGTTAACGAGTTGGATGAAGCCAGCAAGAATTTGAAAACTTTTGGATTCAGATGAGAAAAAATAAACTTTTGGATGAAACTCGCAAAAATGGCCAAACCTCAAGTACGAAAATGGCATTTAACTCTTTCATAAATTACCAACAGGAGTTTGACTATTGAAGATGAACTTTTTTTTTTTTTTTTTTTTTTTTTTTGTGGAAAATAACCAAAATAGCAATTTGACAAACTAGTTTATGAAAATAGCCCCCTACTGTTTCTTTGGAGAGACGGGTCACACCTTCCGAGACCCCTCAAACGTCTCCCAACCCAACCAATAACTCACCGCCACGTGAGAGACGGGTCACACCTTCCGAGACGTCTCCCAACCCAACCAATAACTCACCGTCACGTCATCAACCACACACTCTCTCTCCTTCTCTCCTCATTAATTACCTGACTCTCTCTCTCTCTCCTCTCCTTCTCTCTCTCCCAAACCCTCTGCATATATCTAACTCCTTCATTTTCTCTCTCTAATTCTATAAAGTTGTATCAATCCTCGTTTGTAAACGAAGAAGCAATATTGAAGTTCAGTAGTTTCTTCTTCCTTATCGTAATTCGATTCAGTCTAATAGTTCATCACTTGAAAGTGTTTTCACCGGTAATTGTAGTTGTGGATTATTTGGAGGATCGACAGTGGTGAACGAAGGAGATGACGGGTTGATCGTGTTACCTCTGGGTTTCGATTTCATCCGATGGATGAGGATATTATAACTCATTATCTTACGCCTAGAGTTCTTGATCGGAATTTTATTGCTAGTGCTATTGGAGGAGTGATTTGAACATGTTTTCTGGTCAAAATTCGAAGACAAAAAATGTTTTTTAAGTGGTGAAAACTGTCGATGGTTTATTAATGTCTTAGACTAATGTCTCAACTATTTTGGTGGAGAAAGAGACGTCTGAGAGAGAGAGAGAGAGAGAGAGAGAGAGAGAGGGGGGAGAGAAAGGGAGGGAGGGAGAGGAGAGAGTGTGTGGTTGATGACATGGCGATGAGTTATTGGTTGGGTTGGGAGACGTCTCGGGAGACGTTTGAGAGGTCTCGGAAGGTATGACCCGTCTCTCCAAAGAGACGGGAGGGGGCTATTTTTGTAAAACACTTGGTCAAAGGGCTATTTTGGTTATTTTTCCTTTTTTCCGATAAATCACGAAAATAGCCCCTTCATTAAGTGACTTACCAAAATGGCCCCCTTCTGTCTCTTTGGAGAGACCCCTAATACATTCCGAGACGCTTCAGAAGCCTCCTGAAACGTATCTCGATCCAACCAATAACCTACCGCCACATTATCATCACTCTCTCTCTCCTCGTCACTCCCACACCGCAGACGTCACAAGATTCTGTCCGGAGACATCACCGGAGACGCTGGCTGCTCACCAGAGACGTCACAAACTTACGAGAGTCTATGATGAATTAACACAAATCAAGATTCATTCACCGGTCACTCAAGAAAAAGACGTCACTGGTCACCCAAGTCGACTCCGGTGATGTCTCCGATGACGTTTCCGGAGACATTTCCACGATGGACACCGTAACTCGCGGAGACTGTAACTGATGGTTCATTGTTCATCGACTCCGTTCAAAAAAAAAAAAAAAAAAAAAAAAAAAAAACTACATACACTCACTGGCTATATGACCATCATAATAACGTTCACCGTCCCTGTTTTTAAACCTACTGTTTTGACCTTAAAAATTTATCGACTAAAATGGGATAGGGTTGAAATTGGATTAAGTGTTTGGTAACAAAGGATGGGTGGTGAGTATAGATGGTGCTTTTTCAGAGTACCCGTAGTGGCAAAGTTATTAGGCGTTATAAGCCACCATAGCGCCGGGAACACCGCCCCCCAGGCGCTATGGTGGCGTTTTGGGGTATAAGTGTTTTGAAGGTAACGAGCGTTTTGGGGTATTAATTGAGAAGTTGACCGTTGCAACGGTCATATAGCCGTTCAAAAAATAATTAAAAAAAAAATTTATTCTAGTCTATATATATATATATATATCCATTCTATATTTCTACAATACACACATACAATACACACATACAATACACACATACTTTTACTCTCAAAAAAATTCAACACACAAAAAATCATCAAAATGTCGTCCCCTCCTAACTCCGATGATTCGTTTATGGATCTATATAATCGGTTTTTTAAAGAAGACGACGCAGCGATACTTGAGAAACCCGACATGGAGCGACCTTCAACAACTATATGAAGCGCATGTTCAAAAACATGGATTACCCGGTATGATTGGTAGTATAGATTGTCGTCAGTGGCGATGGTATGCTTGTCCAACCGCATGGCGAGGTCAACATACACGCGGTGACCAAAAGGGACCAACGTTGGTTTTACAAGCAGTTGCCTCACAAGACATGTGGATTTGGTCAGCCTTCTTTGGTCTAGCCGGGTGTATGAATGACATAAATACTTTCCAGCATTCGCCATTGCTAGAGTCTTACATTGGCGGAACAATACCGAAATGTGGGTTTTATGCAAATAATAATTACTACGAGCATGGATACTACTTGGCGGATGGTATATATCCGGAGTATTCAATGCTTGTCAAAACGTTTAGTCAGACTCAAGATGAAAAAAGGCAATATTTTAAAAGAGTTCATGAGTCTGCAAGAAAGGACGTTGAGAGGTGTTTTGCCTGTCTTCAAGCACGATGGCATTTTGTAAGAAATCCTTGTCGTATGTGGGAAAAAGAAAGGATTAGAATGGTGATGTATGCTTGTATCATAATGCATAATATGATACTTGAAGACGAAGGAAAGACAATATGCCCAAATTATGTAGCAGGAGAAGATGTTCCAGGGACGCAAGCGACACAGCAGGAGAGATTCCAAAACAGTGCCATGTTGCGTTCCAAGGAGTTACATAACGCGTTGAAGGCGGATTTGGTGGAGGAAGCATGGTCGATTCGCCCGATTCATCAGAGCCAGGAAGAAGAAGAAGAAGATGATGATGATGATGAATTTTATGAAGAACAAGGAGAAGAAGAAGAAGGAGAAAACCAAGAAGGAGACGACGACGACGACTAGTTTTTTTAAGTATTTGTAACTTTTTTTAAGTATTTGTTGTTTTTTAGTATTTGTAGTTTTTTTTAAGTATTTCTAAGTTTTATATATTTAATGAAAAATAATTTAAACTATTTAATATTCTTTTATTTAAATAAAAAACAATAAAAAGCAATGATTACCCAATCATTTATAACCCCTACATAACCCTCCTTCCCACTACACCTCTTTTTCCATAACCCCAACATAACCCCTTTTCTATTACTTTTTAATATTTTAATCCTATAACCCCAACATAACTATCCACCACTACACATACCCTTACACTAATGTCTCAACTATTTTGGTGGAGAAAGAGACGTCTGAGAGAGAGAGAGAGAGAGAGAGAGAGGGGAGAGAGAAAGGGAGGGAGGGAGAGGAGAGAGTGTGTGGTTGATGACATGGCGATGAGTTATTGGTTGGGTTGGGAGACGTCTCGGGAGACGTTTGAGAGGTCTCGGAAGGTATGACCCGTCTCTCCAAAGAGACGGGAGGGGGCTATTTTTGTAAAACACTTGGTCAAAGGGCTATTTTGGTTATTTTTCCTTTTTTCCGATAAATCACGAAAATAGCCCCTTCATTAAGTGACTTACCAAAATGGCCCCCTTCTGTCTCTTTGGAGAGACCCCTAACACATTCCGAGACGCTTCAGAAGCCTCCTGAAACGTATCTCGATCCAACCAATAACCTACCGCCACATTATCATCACTCTCTCTCTCCTCGTCACTCCCACACCGCAGACGTCACAAGATTCTGTCCGGAGACATCACCGGAGACGCTGGCTGCTCACCAGAGACGTCACAAACTTACGAGAGTCTATGATGAATTAACACAAATCAAGATTCATTCACCGGTCACTCAAGAAAAAGACGTCACTGGTCACCCAAGTCGACTCCGGTGATGTCTCCGATGACGTTTCCGGAGACATTTCCACGATGGACACCGTAACTCGCGGAGACTGTAACTGATGGTTCATTGTTCATCGACTCCGTTCAAAAAAAAAAAAAAAAAAAAAAAAACCTACATACACTCACTGGCTATATGACCATCATAATAACGTTCACCGTCCCTGTTTTTAAACCTACTGTTTTGACCTTAAAAATTTATCGACTAAAATGGGATAGGGTTGAAATTGGATTAAGTGTTTGGTAACAAAGGATGGGTGGTGAGTATAGATGGTGCTTTTTCATGCTTATTTCGATACAGATAGAGAGAGGAGAGAGATAGAGTGACTATAAAATAAAAACAAAATATGACAATTTTGACTTTATTATAAGAAGTCTTTTTGCTTCTTACACACACGAGACTGAGGAGAGAGAGGAGTGAGGAACGAGAAAGTGAGGAGATAGAGTGTGATGAGGTGTTAGTTTTGTATTGGTCCTAATGGGAAACCTTAGCGGAGACGCCTTGGGTGCCTCGAACTTGGTGACCCGTCTCTCCAAAGAGACGGGAGGGGGCCATTTTTGTAAGTCACTTGATTAATGGGCTATTTTCGTGATTTTCCCATCCGGAGGGTTTTTGGGATCGTGTGTTATCCGATTTCAACCGCCACGTCGGCACCAATGAACGGACAATCGTGAGCCTGCAGCGGAAGTGGGCTGATCTCAACATAAAGTGTGATCGGTGGACTACCCTGTACGAGAACACGTTGAGGCAGGAGCCGGACATTGAACCGGAGTTGGCTATCGAGTTCACGCATGTGGACTATGCGGCTTGATACGACAACAACTTTGACCATGTCGACGCACGGCAAATGGTGCGCCAACTCTAGGTTCTTTTTTTATTTCTCTTTATGTATTTTATTTTTATGTTTAATGTTTCATAGTAATTAATTATAGTTTTTTTTGTTTATCTTTAATGTTTTTTTTTTTAAATTTAATTAGGTTTTAAAACAAAAGGTCAAAATAATAAAACAATTATAAAACAAACGGTTAACATAATAAAACAATACTAAAAACAGACAGTTAAAATGCAAAAAAATAGTATTTATTTAAGTAAAAATAAAATAAAAACCGGTATCAGCACAGTAGATACAATCAGTAAAACGGTCAACGGGACCACTACCAGCGTGGGTGGCGACAGTGTTACCGTGCTGGTAGTAGGTACCCGTGAACAATTCGAGTGGCGCCCCGTCCGCAACGTATAAAATCAGTCACTAGACAAAAACTGACACTGGTTATTGTCTGATTTTGAGGCACCCTTGCACGCCGTGTGTGTTAGCCAATACGCTGGGTGAGGTGTCCAAATGAGTGATAAGGGGAAGGGAGCATCTAAAACAAGAAAATCCATATAGCAAGATTAAATAAATCTAGCAATCGTTTATTATTTAAGTAATCAGTAGTAATATTATTTTAATTCCTATTGTTCTAGTAAAGACTAATTAACCAAAATTATCTGGGATCTTCCTGCCTAAACTTCTAGTAGATTTTATATAGTTATTCTTATCGATGTTGTGTAAGACTAAGTCCAAAAACATTATTTATAAAGATCGAATTTTACCTTGCAAGTTCTCATCAAATTTTTAATAATAATAGGTTGACGGAGAATTGAAAGATAGAGAAGACCAACCTTTTTCGTGGAACATATTTAAATATCAAACACGACATGACAGTTTACAGATTAAGAATTTTGGTTTATGTCACAAATTAACTAGTATTATACCCGTCCGAGCGTGACACGGGTTAATAAGTTGAAAGTACAGTGTGGTGGTGAACAATTTTGTAGTTCGGTGTGCCAACGGTCAATAATCAATAGTTCAGGGTGTTAAAATCCATTTTGTTTTTAAATATACATGGGTAAAATCATAAAAAAAAAAAAAAAAAAAAAAAACTTTAACATACGATACATATTTGTTTTAGAAAAAACTATTTAGAAAAATCAAGACTTTTTAGCTAGTTGATTTCTCCACTAGAGTTATGTCTTACAAATATACATATACGTGTCATATGTTGTGTTGTTTGCTCATTTAAATGATGCGATCTTTTACAGCCATACTGTAAAGTATAATTGCTAGAAAACAGGGGTTTCATCGTTGTAAATTTTTATCAACAAAGTTGGTAAATATTAATAAATAATTTTTAACATGTAAAAAAAACTAACAAAATATTAGTTTTTCAGAGATAATAATTCACCTTTGAAACCAATATCAACTAATGAAAATACGCTAATGTAATTGTTCAATAAAAAATACACATTAAATTACCTGGTGACAAATCTATTTTTTTTTGCCAAAAGATAGATGATGAATTGCTATTCTATTGATATGTGTTAAATTAATTCCTTTAATATTGTTACATGTAAAATGATTATTTTGTTCACAAGATTAGAAATGGCAAATAATACATTTTATATGTTTTGGATAATGAATTTAATGATTTAATCAACACAATATATGAAAAGGTTATTAAATGTATAATATTTTTAAAATAATTCAAAACAAAAATACTGTATTTTACAAAAACGTAAGGGTGGGGGAGTGTTAATCTAAGGTACTCTAATGACTTCCAATCTTGGGCTACCACATCAGATTTGTTAAATACTATACTAACACGACCTTGAAACACCATATTAGTGGTATCCAAACAAAATCACCCATAATCTAATAACCAACCACAACCATCTATCGCACATTTTACCCAATGCCCGTGTAGATCTTCAAACCCCAAGGGACCACGTCCCTTCCAGGTCATAAATTGATGGTGTTGATGACATGGAGGGGCTTCAAACCCAAATTCTACGCCATCACACCGTGTAGTGTAAGCCATTGCAATTTCTAGGTAAATAATATCCTCAGGTTTTTGTCAACCTTACGTAGGACCTTGAGAGTGTACGAAAGGAATCATATCATTGACTTAATCTTTTACTTTGTCGCTCTCAACATATATATATATATATATATAATTTAAACAAAAGATACATTCTAAGAATCAAACTATTTGAATGAATGGTATTTTAATTATTTCATTTTCAATATAAGAAAGCAAAACTTGAATTGTACCGTTTTAATTCCAAATACAAACCATGAAAACAACATAATAAGTATTTTCAAGAAATTGTGACTTCCTATCAACACTTTCAAAACTTCAATGAACGATAACAAAAAGGCTTAACAAATACTGATGTATGATAGTATTGTATTGTTAACATAATAACAGCTAACTTATATATTCACGTATAAATGGTAGTAGTTACAATGACGGAGCTTAAAAATATTTTCCGTGTGGCCGAAAGTCACCCGACCTTTAAAACGGAGTGGGCTAAATTCAATACACATAAAATTTTCAGACAAAAACGTGTAAATTTATACTACCGTGCAAAAAAACGAAGAGGGTCGGGGCACCTCCGGCCCAACAGAGCTTCGCCTTTGACCAGTTATATTCGTTGTGGCGAGCGTAAGGGATTCAGCAGTTATATATTATGTAAAACTGAATCTTGCAATCTGCTATACGCAAACTATATGTATGCAATACAAAAAGTCACCATTTTAACTTTTATAAAACTGATGAAACAATTTATTTAACTTTTGTGTATCATTTTTATAAGTATTTTGGAGAGTAATTTATATGTTATTTACATTGATGAAAAGGAAAAAAATAAGTATTAATATATGCACTAAAAACTAACAAAAATAATATAAATTTATGCATTGCTTTACCAGAAAAATAGGTTTAAAACTTTAAATGATAAATTTTAAAGTGTACTTCACTTGTCTTGCTTTCCACTCATCCATCTCCAATAAGTCAAATTCCCATGACTATTTATCACACACCCATTGACTTTAATCGACGACCCGTTCAATTCCCTTTTCCTCCCTTACAACCACAAACTTCAAACAAATCATTCCTTACAATTTGTACATTATGCATCAAAATCAGTACACCACCCTGAATTTAACAAGCAAAACAAATAATAATAATAATAATAATAATAATAATAATAATAATAATAATAATAATAATAATAATAATAATAATAATAATAATAATAATAATAATAATAATAATAAAAATAAAAAACCACACATTCCAATCCCTTTATATTAACAACCTTTCACAAACATATTCACACCAAAAATAACCATCATGGCCACCATAATCACATCACTCTCAATAATAATAACAACAATCTTATTCATACTCAATTCCATTCCAATCCCATCATTCTGTTGCCCAATCCACCAAAAACAAGCACTTCTCCAATTCAAATCCACCCTCACCACTATTTCCAATTCCGATTCCAATTCCAATTCCAATTCCATTTCCAGCTCTGAAGATTATGTTCCATTTCTAGAACTAGACTCATGGAACCCGAAAACCGACTGTTGCACATGGGACCGCGTCAACTGCACACGGACTCGAAACAAAACGAGGCCTGTCACCGAGCTCCACTTATACGCTGTCGTCCCTTTACTCGAAACCCCAGTGTTCTCCAACATTTTGACACCACTGTTTGTAATCCGGACACTGAAAGTTCTTGATATATCGATGAACTCATTGGCGGGCGAGATTCCTGGAGACGGGCTTGGTAATCTAACCGGGCTGGTTTATCTTGACATGATGCAGAACAACTTTAACGGCTCTATTCCCCGCCAAATATTCGGGTTGACTAGTTTACGTTACTTGGACATGAGTAGTAATTCGCTCGAGGGTCAGTTACTGCCTGGATTCGGGTTTCTAAGGAATTTGACAACACTAATGTTAAGTGTGAATCATTTCCATGGTTCGATTCCTGCTGAGCTTTTTGCACTTGAACTTCTTCGTGTCGTTGATCTAAGTAACAATACTTTCACTGGTGGTTTAAGTTCGGCAGTTGGTAACCTTCGCAGCCTCGAATCCTTTAAACTGAATGAGAATTTTCTGTCTGGAAATGTTCCAGAAGAGATTGGGAATCTGACGAAGCTACGAGAGCTTTCGCTGGCAAAGAATCAGTTTTTTGGACAGATTCCGTCGTCTATTGGAAACTTGAAGGCTCTGGAATCACTGGATTTGTCTGAAAACGCTTTCTCGGGTCAAATCCCGGACGAAATTGGAGAACTAAAGAACCTGACCACACTTGATCTGAGAAAGAACCAGCTAACCGGTCCAATCCAGTCAACGATGCGAAACTTGACCAAGTTAGAAACCCTGCGGCTTAAGGACAATAAGCTGACAGGAGAAATCCCATCTTGGTTGTTCAAATTCAAGACTTTAAAGAAACTCTTCATTGGAGGTAAAGGGAGCAGATTGGTTTGGAATAATAATACAAAGATTGTTCCAAGATGCAGTCTTGAACAATTAGGCATGCCTTCATGTGGAATTTCGGGTCAGATACCTGAATGGATTTCAACACAAAAAGATTTGGATTTTCTTGATTTGAGCGGTAACCAACTCGAGGGTGGATTACCAAATTGGCTTGCAAAGATGGATGTGGGAAGTATAATCCTCTCAGACAATAAGCTCACAGGAAAACTCCCGCCTCGACTGTTTGAATCATCAAGTTTATCGGTTCTTGCATTGTCAAGAAACGATTTTTCTGGTGAGTTACCGGAGAATATAGGCAATGCTGGAAGAATTATGATCCTTATGTTGTCTGGAAACAATTTTTCTGGGCATATTCCAATTTCTTTATCCAAGATTTACAGGCTGCTGCTTCTGGACTTGTCAAGAAACAGACTTTCCGGCCCGGTTTTTGCTAATAATCCTCTTCTTGCTTTCATTGACTTGTCCTACAACGAATTCTCCGGTGAGATTCCGGTGGCTTTTTCTACAGAAACTCAGATTCTTTCTTTGGGTGGGAATAAGTTTTCTGGCCACTTGCCCAGGAATTTGACCAACTTGGTCAACCTCGAACATCTTGAACTTCATGACAACAATATCACCGGAAATTTCCAAGATGTGATCCCTCAAATCCGAAGTCTGCAAGTTTTAGGCTTAAGAAACAATTCCCTTGAAGGGTTTATCCCGAAAACGATCTCAAACCTTACTTCTCTCCGGATTCTTGATCTCTCCGGAAACAATTTAGCCGGAAATATCCCAACAGAGATCGGAAGCCTTGCAAGAATGGTGGAAACACCGGACATGAAACCATCGGTTGACATTTTCAACTTCTTGATAGAGTTTCAAGACATGCTTTTAAACTGGAAGAGCTCATTTCGAGGGCTATCAAGTCGTAACCTTGATATCTACTCTTTCTTGGACTTGTCGGACAACAGAATCGCTGGTGAGATTCCGGCAACTTTAGGCAATCTCAAAGGCCTAAAACTGCTCAACATTTCACATAACAGACTCTCTGGGAATATTCCAGTGTCTTTCGGAAATTTAGAGGTCATAGAGAGCTTAGACTTGTCACACAACGAGATCTCGGGCTCAATTCCTCAGTCATTTTCAAAGTTGACCTGGCTCTCGACTCTTGATGTGAGCAATAACAAGCTGACAGGTAAGATTCCTACAGGTGGACAAATGAGCACGATGAACGAATTGAATTCTTATGCAAACAATAGCCGGTTATGCGGCATGCAGATTAATATCACATGCCCTGAGGATATCCAACGATCAGATGGACAAGAGGTGGAAGATCAGGAACTGTCATGGTTCTCATGGGAGGCAACTTGGGTCGGTTTTCCAGTCGGGTTATTTTCATCAATCCTGCTCATGGCCTACTCACTGAATTTCCTAAATCTGTTTAAATTTTGGTGAAAGTTTGTAGCAAGATATAAAAAATGTATAGCTACAAATCAACTTTAGTTTCTGTTCTTGCATAAATTTCCATTTCACTCAAAAGGGTAATTCAGACAATCAAGAAACTGTTGAAATCTCAAACCAGAATACAAAAAGCAACAAACTTTAAATAAAAATTCATTATGGGACCAAAATCGAGTGGGTGTTTCCTGTTTTCTAAGTTAAGCAAGAATTCGGCTTTTGTTTCTGTTCTTGAATAAATTCGCTTTTCACTCAAAAGGGCTATTCCGACAATCCGTTAACAGTTAAAATCACTGATCAGATAACATAAAGGAACAAACTTTACTGTGATTTTCACTATGAGACCAATAACCGAATGCGGTAGTACTAGTAGAACACAGTCTGAAATATCTCTTACATAAAACATGGTAGACATTCAAAGAATTACAAAACAAGATGTAGAAATGTAGCTTGGATCTTTGCAGGCCACTCGATATTTATATCAAAATTAATGAAGTAAATTAAGTATTAAACTTACAGCCGCTCTTTTCTTATCCTATAAACATGAAGATTTTGAAGAAAACATCAAAGAATCGCGCAAAAGCAAGCGTTATTATTGTCTTCATTATCATCTCCTGTTTCACTGTCATAAACCATTCCAAAATAATACAAGATATCAATTTTCAAAGCAATAACAATTATATGTTCCCACATTCACAAATACATAGCCAAACAAGAAATGTAAATGCTAACCTGGATTCAAACTCTCTGATATCAACAAGTTGTTTGCCTAAATTATCCACCCATTGCACTTTCTTTCTATCAGTTGCTGATCTCGATAGCGAATCGCCTTTCTGCTTCTTCATACAACTTTTAAGAACAATAATCTCAATCTGTGACTCTTCCTTTCCATCTTCTGAACCCTCATTCTCCTTGATACCTTCAACAGTTTCCTCAACATTATTCTGATCAGATGCATCAGTTACAACTGATAATTGAGGGGCCTGAGGGGAACTTTCCAATTTCAAGGGACCAGAATTGTAAAGATGAGAAGCAGTTGATGGTTTGCAGAAACATATGAATGAAGAACAATGGATCTTGCAGAACAAAACCCTCATGAAAATACTCTTCATTAACTAATCACTCATCTGAAGAAATTTAACTGTTCACTAACCCCATTAATCAAGAAACTATAAAAAAAAAAAAAAAAAAAAAAAATCCAAATTTGATCTTAAATCCTTAAAAGAGAATAAGGGGTCTTTCAATTCATGAAATTAAGTTGCAAGATTCATTAAAGGTGTAATCTTGGAGGGAAATAAAGATGACCCAGATGAATTTAAGGAGAATAAAGATGGCCCAGAAACTGGATTTGTTGATAATAAGATTCTTTGCAAATGAAACAAGTTTTTGGAAGTTAAACTTTGGATGTATAGAATGAATAAAAGAATGGAAAAGAATACCTCCTAAACAAGACTTTGTTTACAGAGCATCAATTTATTATCCACAAATCTCTGTTTTTGAATTATAATTTTAAAGAGAATGGTGTAAAGACAAGACAGTGTTTTGTAATCTTTTATCATCTTCTCATCCATGAAAGAGATAGAACCATGATGATTCTTGATGGACAATTTTGCCCTCACTCTTGCACATAATGAATCTTTTATTTTATAGCAAATGCTACTGGGTATCGAACCGGTATCGAATTTGTCGAATCGAATCATTAATTGTATTAATTCGGTACCAGTATTACGACGTTTTTGGTACCGGTATTTTACCGAATTTCATCTTAAATATTGTGCCAGTATTGTATCGTACCGTATCAAAACAAACATTTCAATACCAGTACAGCGGTATCTAATTTTAGGAATTTCGGGATTGACATTTTCGATATTGATATCGAGCTCATTGCTAATTTTTTTTCTATAGTAAATCTTTCTAATCTGAGTAAATAAAATATTATTTTACACTAATTTGACACAAAGTAAAGTTGCCAAGACCAAATTAAACCACCATACTACTCATTCTACAATTAAATATGGTCTATGTATTAATCATGACAGACAAAGTAAGAACAAATGAAAAGGAAGGATGATTGGAGTGAGCTGTCAAACAAATTATATAAAACTTGGCAAAAGTTAGTGAAAAGGTACCAAGAAAAAGCCACCAATTCGTTAGTTTCAGTCAAAATGGATTTCTAGCACATTAAATAATGTTAGATTTTTTTTTTTTTTTTAACGGCCAACAAATTGAAATCACTCACGGAACTCTGAAGTATCATCGTGCCACCAATGTTGCCACGCGATCATATTCCACCACCAAGTCACCAATTCAGGAGGAAACTCATAATTATGAGAAAAACCCCTTTTGTGATATTCGAACCCAGGACCTTATGGTACCTAAGTCTTATCTCACCACCAAGATGCCGCTGGACTATAATGCCTTTGGCAATAATGTTAGATCTTTATAGTTGTTTTTAAGTAACAAGAATATTGTATAGTGTCAAACTTCAACACGTAACTGTCATGAACGGTGGTTTTCTTTGTCTCACTTTTTTTTCATCGGTTCTAACACAAAATACCCTTACTGTTAAAATTAATACCAATTTGGAGGGTGTTTGGGGTTGCGTTTTGAATCTGATTTTTAGATTATTGCGTTTTCAAAACGCAGATAATCAGTTTTTAGCGTTTGGGATTGCGTTTTCAAAACGCAGATAATCAGTATTTTAGGCTACCAAAACGCAATAATGTATAAGCAGCTCCACCCCTGCTTTTTCAAAACGCATAATCTGTTTTGAATAATCAATCCCAAACACCCCCTTAATACTTTAATACTTTTACCAATTTAGTACTTTTGTTTCATGATTCTTAATATATTTTATTTTTTGTTCATATTTATGTTGGAGGTGATAATGGACACATTCAAAGTTTGGGCTGATATAGAAGAATGTAGCTGATTGGGCTTGCAGCTGAGCTTGGATAGGAGATGGACTTCTCTGTTGCTGGGTTGATTGAAGGTCAGAAGGTCCAGGAGTCTACCAGGAGTCCACAACTTGTGGCCCAGTCCACAAAGTGTGATATTTATAAAACAAACACACTTTCATTTGATCTGAGCTGTCCATTTGCTCGATCCGTGTGTTTGTTAAATCTGATGGTTGAGAGATCACCATTTTGTGCTCTCTATTTAGAAGCTTCATTAGCTTTTATATAAGCACTTTCTCTTTCCACGCATACAACTTTTTGATCATTTGTTTTTCATTAGTCTTTTGTATTTTCTTGTATTCTCTCGTTAGGGTTTCATTGTTCCCAATCCTGATCAATCTTTGATTAGGTTCTTGGTAGTCTTTTGGTGTTCTAGAGAGTAGATAGATTATCACGTTGATAATCTATTGAGAGTTTTGTGTCTGGTGTTTTGATCTTTTGTAATCAGTGTTTCTTTAGGTATATGTTGGGTGTCGAATCCAGCAAATAAATATATAATAAACCTACTAGTATGAGTGAAAGTAAGGTTCGTGTCCTCAGGGATACATATTAACCAATTATACCAAAAACGTTTCAAGTGCAGATACGATTGTTTAAAAGGGGGGTTTTGATTTGATTAAAAAAAATGACGAAAACTAAATTAAAAACTAAGACGATTAAACTATTGGGGAATTCAGATATTAAAAACTAATTTCAACACCAGGGCAATTTCTTGATACGATTCGGCTTACGATCATTAACGGTCACGGTGCAATGATCCTTTTAATTAATAGTTTGTATCAATACTAGACGTCACGTCGTTCGGACATCCACTCCATCTAAAGTCTAACCAAGCGCAGTTCGTTGATTAGAGCCAACCCGCTACTCCAAGCTCACGCCGTTCGGATCTTAGTGTGCGGATTGCATGATAGAAGTATCGATTATAATTAAACACTCACGCCGTTCGGAATGTTTAACTAGATCATGTGAATCTATAATAATTTTGGGTTCATAGACAAACTCAAAATATTATTTGTTCCTTGTATCAAAAATTAAAACTTGATTAGGGTTTTAAATATTGATGAACTTTATTAGAAAAAATTAATAAGTTGATCAGGTTTATTAACAATCTAATATTTTTCGGATTGAATCCGTATTAAGAACAAGAATCACACAAACAAACCACTAAAATAAATTGATCTCATAACCGTTTCACATAAGTTTATGAATCAAATCAAACAAACCCTAGTGTTGAAACTAAAAGGTTTTAGCCGGACATAACGGCTAGAATAACCAAAATAAATGCAATATGAAAACTAAAAAAATAAAATCTTACGAAACAAATATCAAATTGCCTTTAATGCTCCATATAAAAAAATATATGCCAAAGTTTCTTTTTCTTGTTCGATACAGAGCCCTCGTCCAAGATGTCAATGAATGATTATTCTCAAAAGATAGTATATATTCTTTTTTTTTTTCAAATTGTGTAGCCTTCTTTTCATTCTAGAGAACCTCACGCCCCTTTTTTTCCTCCAAATTTGTTATTCTTTTTTTATTTACTTAAAATTCTTTCAATTATATTTTCAATACAGCCCCTCTCTAATTCTGTCAATTCTGCTTGCGGCCTAAACTTCTTTTAAGAACGCCAGTGAAGTCCAAGTAAATTGCAGCTCCGCCTCGTCAATGCTCGCCATTTCTCTTTCAATTCTCCACACCTACAAAATTAACCAAAAACAAGCAAAAGTAGATTCCATTCCACCAAAACATGTATTTCACGAAAATGATGCAATATGTACAATCCTAAATGCATAAAAACGCTCAAACTAGCTACTAAAAAGATGATAAAATATGCCTAAAAATGCAACTAACAAATCTTGTTGGGTGTCGAATCCAGCAAATAAATATATAATAAACCTACTAGTATGAGTGAAAGTAAGGTTCGTGTCCTTAGGGATACAGATTAACCAATTATACCAAAAACGTTTCAAGTGCAGATACGATTGTTTAAAAGGGGGGGTTTTGATTTGATAAAAAAAATGACGAAAACTAAATTAAAAACTAAGACGCTTAAACTATTGGGGAATTCAGATATTAAAAACTAATTTCAACACCAGGGCAAATTCTTGATACGATTCGGCTTACGATCATTAACGGTCACGGTGCAATGATCCTTTTAATTAATAGTTTGTATCAATACTAGACGTCACGCCGTTCGGACATCCACTCCATCTAAAGTCTAACCAAGCGCAGTTCGTTGATTAGAGCCAACCCGCTACTCCAAGCTCACGCCGTTCGGATCTTAGTGTGCGGATTGCATGATAGAAGTATCGATTATAATTAAACACTCACGCCGTTCGGAATGTTTAACTAGATCATGTGAATCTATAATAATTTTGGGTTCATAGACAAACTCAAAATATTATTTGTTCCTTGTATCAAAAATTAAAACTTGATTAGGGTTTTAAATATTGATTAACTTTATTAGAAAAAATTAATAAGTTGATCAGGTTTATTAACAATCTAATATTTTTCGGATTGAATCCGTATTAAGAACAAGAATCACACAAACAAACCACTAAAATAAATTGATCTCATAACCGTTTCACATAAGTTTATGAATCAAATCAAACAAACCCTAGTGTTGAAACTAAAAGGTTTTAGCCGGACATAACGGCTAGAATAACCAAAATAAATGCAATATGAAAACTATAAAAATAAAATCTTACGAAACAAATATCAAATTGTCTTTAATGCTCCATATAAAAAAATATATGCCAAAGTTTCTTCTTCTTGTTCGATACAGAGCCCTCGTCCAAGATGTCAATGAATGATTTTTTCTCAAAAGATAGTATATATTCTTTTTTTTTTTTTCAAATTGTGTAGCCTTCTTTTCATTCTAGATAACCTCACGCCCCTTTTTTTCCTCCAAATTTGTTATTCTTTTTTTATTTACTTAAAATTCTTTCAATTATATTTTCAATACAGCCCCTCTCTAATTCTGTCAATTCTGCTTGCGGCCTAAACTTCTTTTAAGAACGCCAGTGAGGTCCAAGTAAATTGCAGCTCCGCCTCGTCAATGCTCGCCATTTCTCTTTCAATTCTCCACACCTACAAAATTAACCAAAAACAAGCAAAAGTAGATTCCATTCCACCAAAACATGTATTTCACGAAAATGATGCAATATGTACAATCCTAAATGCATAAAAACGATCAAACTAGCTACTAAAAAGATGATAAAATATGCCTAAAAATGCAACTAACAAATCTTGTTGGGTGTCGAATCCAGCAAATAAATATATAATAAACCTACTAGTATGAGTGAAAGTAAGGTTCGTGTCCTTAGGGATACAGATTAACCAATTATACCAAAAACGTTTCAAGTGCAGATACGATTGTTTAAAAGGGGGGGTTTTGATTTGATAAAAAAAATGACGAAAACTAAATTAAAAACTAAGACGATTAAACTATTGGGGAATTCAGATATTAAAAACTAATTTCAACACCAGGGCAAATTCTTGATACGATTCGGCTTACGATCATTAACGGTCACGGTGCAATGATCCTTTTAATTAATAGTTTGTATCAATACTAGACGTCACGCCGTTCGGACATCCACTCCATCTAAAGTCTAACCAAGCGCAGTTCGTTGATTAGAGCCAACCCGCTACTCCAAGCTCACGCCGTTCGGATCTTAGTGTGCGGATTGCATGATAGAAGTATCGATTATAATTAAACACTCACGCCGTTCGGAATGTTTAACTAGATCATGTGAATCTATAATAATTTTGGGTTCATAGACAAACTCAAAATATTATTTGTTCCTTGTATCAAAAATTAAAACTTGATTAGGGTTTTAAATATTGATTAACTTTATTAGAAAAAATTAATAAGTTGATCAGGTTTATTAACAATCTAATATTTTTCGGATTGAATCCGTATTAAGAACAAGAATCACACAAACAAACCACTAAAATAAATTGATCTCATAACCGTTTCACATAAGTTTATGAATCAAATCAAACAAACCCTAGTGTTGAAACTAAAAGGTTTTAGCCGGACATAACGGCTAGAATAACCAAAATAAATGCAATATGAAAACTAAAAAAATAAAATCTTACGAAACAAATATCAAATTGTCTTTAATGCTCCATATAAAAAAATATATGCCAAAGTTTCTTCTTCTTGTTCGATACAGAGCCCTCGTCCAAGATGTCAATGAATGATTTTTTCTCAAAAGATAGTATATATTCTTTTTTTTTTTTTTCAAATTGTGTAGCCTTCTTTTCATTCTAGATAACCTCACGCCCCTTTTTTTCCTCCAAATTTGTTATTCTTTTTTTATTTACTTAAAATTCTTTCAATTATATTTTCAATACAGCCCCTCTCTAATTCTGTCAATTCTGCTTGCGGCCTAAACTTCTTTTAAGAACGCTAGTGAAGTCCAAGTAAATTGCAGCTCCGCCTCGTCAATGCTCGCCATTTCTCTTTCAATTCTCCACACCTACAAAATTAACCAAAAACAAGCAAAAGTAGATTCCATTCCACCAAAACATGTATTTCACGAAAATGATGCAATATGTACAATCCTAAATCCATAAAAACGCTCAAACTAGCTACTAAAAAGATGATAAAATATGCCTAAAAATGCATCTAACAAATCTTGTTGGGTGTCGAATCCAGCAAATAAATATATAATAAACCTACTCGTATGAGTGAAAGTAAGGTTCGTGTCCTCAGGGATACAGATTAACCAATTATACCAAAAACGTTTCAAGTGCAGATACGATTGTTTAAAAGGGGGGTTTTGATTTGATAAAATAAATGACGAAAACTAAATTAAAAACTAAGACGATTAAACTATTGGGGAATTCAGATATTAAAAACTAATTTCAACACCAGGGCAATTTCTTGATACGATTCGGCTTACGATCATTAACGGTCACGGTGCAATGATCCTTTTAATTAATAGTTTGTATCAATACTAGACGTCACGCCGTTCGGACATCCACTCCATCTAAAGTCTAACCAAGCGCAGTTCGTTGATTAGAGCCAACCCGCTACTCCAAGCTCACGCCGTTCGGATCTTAGTGTGCGGATTGCATGATAGAAGTATCGATTATAATTAAACACTCACGCCGTTCGGAATGTTTAACTAGATCATGTGAATCTATAATAATTTTGGGTTCATAGACAAACTCAAAATATTATTTGTTCCTTGTATCAAAAATTAAAACTTGATTAGGGTTTTAAATATTGATGAACTTTATTAGAAAAAATTAATAAGTTGATCAGGTTTATTAACAATCTAATATTTTTCGGATTGAATCCGTATTAAGAACAAGAATCACACAAACAAACCACTAAAATAAATTGATCTCATAACCATTTCACATAAGTTTATGAATCAAATCAAACAAACCCTAGTGTTGAAACTAAAAGGTTTTAGCCGGACATAACGGCTAGAATAACCAAAATAAATGCAATATGAAAACTAAAAAAATAAAATCTTACGAAACAAATATCAAATTGTCTTTAATGCTCCATATAAAAAAATATATGCCAAAGTTTCTTCTTCTTGTTCGATACAGAGCCCTCGTCCAAGATGTAAATGAATGATTTTTTCTCAAAAGATAGTATATATTCTTTTTTTTTTTCAAATTGTGTAGCCTTCTTTCCATTCTAGATAACCTCACGCCCCTTTTTTTCCTCCAAATTTGTTATTCTTTTTTTATTTACTTAAAATTCTTTCAATTATATTTTCAATACAGCCCCTCTCTAATTCTGTCAATTCTGCTTGCGGCCTAAACTTCTTTTAAGAACGCCAGTGAAGTCCGAGTAAATTGCAGCTCCGCCTCGTCAATGCTCGCCATTTCTCTTTCAATTCTCCACACCTACAAAATTAACCAAAAACAAGCCAAAGTAGATTCCATTCCACCAAAACATGTATTTCACGAAAATGATGCAATATGTACAATCCTAAATGCATAAAAACGCTCAAACTAGCTACTAGAGATTGGGTTGTGTGTGTGTTCTGTCGTGTGTTTTAGAACACCAGGGAATGAACTCCTGGTGGTTGTTTTGTGTTAACAAGAAAGTTTCAAGAATGACAGCTTCAGCCCTTCTAGTCGGTTTCATGATTATACTAGTTTATGAATTACTAACCATGTTAACTTTTGTGATTGTTTTTATCATAAATAACATATAGAATTAATATTCATTTTGTTGTTGATTTAAGCTCTGTAATGTGTACTATCGCGATTAATCACATTCTATAAAATTTGGGGCGTTACATAAAGATAGGAGAGTTTATAAAAAACGAAAGAGAGTATAAGATAGGAGGTGATAGTGTATAAAAATGGGTTGAGTTGGGGTTTAAATAGGTAAATAATTGCATTAAAAATTGTTCTTTTTTTTACCGTGTTGAACGGTAATAATTTTGAAATCATCAAAATTCCACAGCGTTATGTATTTCATGCTTGGATAATTTTTGAGGCCATAACGCCGGGGGGCGGTGGTTGGTTGCGTTGTGGGACGTTTTTTATGCAAGCCAAAAAACCGCCCCACTACGTACGGGCGTTCTAAATAATGGGGTCTCTTGGATTCTACGTAGACGTTTTTTCATCTCACGTCATTCATTTGTGTGGTGTGATAAATAAGGGTGTCTCTAAGATTATTTAGGGGTTGTTTGGTTCATTAAGTGCTAAATCATTAAGATAGTCTGAATGGTTAAGAGCTGAATCATTCAGCATCTCTTAGTAGCTTAATGGATCAGCACTTAATCATTCTATTTAGATGCTGAAACAAACAGTCTAAATGCTGAATGATTCAGACCTGAATGATTAAGAGACTGATTAAGAGACTACCAAACAGCCCATTAGAGATGCCTCATAACAATATATTTATAACTTGTGTATTTGTAGTCCACTTAATTAATCTTATGTGTTTGATCAACGGAGCCTACGTTGGCTTAAGTTGTCTTCCAAGTGATATGGATTTTAAAGGAGCGAGGAGCTGCAACGTACAATCCAAGCACAGTGGAAGAGGTTTAAAGGGATTTTAAAGGTCAGGTTCTTTTAGTTGATTCCAATGTGGGTCATGTTGTTACATTAGGACCCGAAATATCAGTAAAACTAGACGTTTGGTAAATATTACCATTTTAGTAAACGGATAAAAGTTATACTTTTAGTAAACAGTTATCTGCTTTGCCACGTTTTAAGTCGTAATGTACATGTAAATATGAACTATTTTGATTAAAAAAAAATCACACGTACAATAATGTTTTTGTTTAGGATGCAAAGAAAAAATAGTTGTTATTATGACAGTATAGATATAGATAGATACCCACCACCGGTAAGGTATAGATCGAGCTAGTGTATATCAGATAACACATCTACAACTTTTTATTTATAGGTCCTAAGATCTTATATTGTAGGATCACACACATAATCATTCTAAAGAATCTATTCTATCTATATAATAAATGAAAACACTAGGGTTGAATCCTAGATTTTTAGAGGGTCTTGAAGGATCCAAATCCTAAATGGGGCTCCAAGACAAAGTATTATATAAACCTCTTTTTATTTAGTTTTGTCAACATCCATTTGTATGTTACAACATCTTCCTCCTTCCTATCCTACTAATTCCTTTCTCATTCCTCATTCCTCTCTCATTGTCATTTTTGCAAGGTATGTTCTTCATCAATCTTAGATGAATCTCGAAAATGTTTTTGATAGTTTTTCTGCATTTTGATTATATTGATACATAATGTTTGTAATCATCTTACATAAAAGAGCACCACAATCCGATTGTATCATTATTTTTATACAAAGACAAATCACAATCCTATAGCTATCAACCTTCTACAAAATATGTGATTATCATCACGTTTTCGATTATGTAACTGACACTTTATGAATTCCATCCATAAAATGTTTGAAACCATCTTACATAAAATATAAACACAATCGGTTTCTTATTAAAATAACTTTCTAATCTGTTTGTCGATTATGTTTCTGAAAATTTTTGAAATTCCTCCACAGCGGTTTACTAACATATTAAACCAAACAGAATCTTTTTTTTTTTATTAACACCATTTGATAATCTGTTTAGGATCAACTCTCTGCTTTGGATGAAATCGACACGCAAGTAATTCTGATTAGGTTTAATCATTGAATATATGATTGTGTTTTTAATAAACAGATTGCAATTTAAATCAGTTTTGAGTATGTGTGAATATAAAAAACAATTATAAAAATCGACAAACAAAATACAGGATTTCATAAAACAAAGATAATTAAAATCAGTTTTGAGTATTAGTGACTTTATGGATATTTTAACAAAAGTTTGTTTTTGCAGACGAAGAACAGGATTTCATTAGGACAAATAATTTCATTATGGCTTATCACAAGGGTGACAAATTCTTCAAGGTTATTCATGACCCTTCCGCACGAGTTTTGGTATGACGTTTCTAATATTTTTTAAGTAAAAAAAGCTTATTTGTTATTATAATGTTGGTTTTCACGTGTTTGTCCAGACATTGCCTAAATCCATGAACAGGTTTTTGTTATCTAAAAACTTACGAAACAACAACATTAAAGTTTCGACATACCATGGTCAATCTTGGTTTGTTTTGTTAGAATTTATAGATGATGAATTCTGCTTAACAAATGGATGGTCAAAAGTTGTTCATGATTTATGCTTCTCTATTGGGGACTACTGTCTCTTCAAATGGTGTTCGCACAAACGTAGGCTTTTTGTTACCAAGATTGACACACAAGAAGTTATTGATTTGTCACAAATCAATTAATCCCTGTTAAATGTATTTTGTCGTTCATTCCATTAAACGCATTTTCAATACACTCGTCAGTTTAATGTTATTTCTTTATTTATTGTGATTTCCTTTTGTACTTATTTTAAATAAATTTTACTGATTATTAAAATGTGTTTTGACCTTTGAATATGCTATAGATTTTCAAACTTCGTATTAATTTTAATTTAAATGTGTAATTATGCACATTGACTAAGATTTAATTATGGTCAACATGTCTAAATTAGTACGACAATGTGTGAATCAATAATCATTAAAATGTTGTGTTTCTTTTTTCATTTGGGAGATTGACATGGAGATGTCTAATTTTACCGAATATTTAGTATGTTGTAATTGTAACAATATGTATACGTTAACCCGTGGTGGCAATACGTGATTATTTAGAATACATATTCACAACTGAATTTGCTCACAACATTCATAATGAATTGATAAATGTAATTGCGAAATTTATGGTTTCCTTATACAATAACAAATTGACTTTGAATACGCATTTACTCGTCCAATTTTCAAGCATGTTACTAAAGCATATAATAACATATAAAGAACATTTATTTAAATAACATTGAATAGATAAAAAAAATCGAACAACTAGGTATAATCCTTGACATGCGGCATTAATGGTTTCACATCTTGATTTTGACTAAATTCAATTAATACATTAATTTATAACAATAATAACAATTCTAATTCGGATGCTAATTACCCTCCACTCTTTAATCCATTTCTTATTATTGAATTGATTGAATACCTATATAATGCTTTACATAACATGTAAAGAACATTTAGTTTAATAACATTGAATAGATCAAAAAAAAAAAATCACAACTAGGTATAATCCTTGAAATTCGGCATTAATGGTTTCAATGCTTGAATTTGACTAAATTTAATCAATACATTAATTTATAACAATAAAAACAATGCTAATTCGGATGCTAATTACCCTCCACTCTTTCATCCATTTCTTATTATTGAATTGTTTGAATACCTATATAATGCTTGACATAACATATAAAGAACATTAGTTACTCTACATTGAATAGATGAAAACATATTACAATTACAACCAAGTATAATGCTTGACATGAATGCTTGACTTTGACTAAATTCAATCAATACATAAAGTTATAACAATAATAACAATCGTAATTCGAATGCTAATTACCCTCCACTCTTTCATCCATTTTTTATTATTCAATTGATTGAATTCCTATATAATGCTTGACATAACATATAAAGAACATTAGTTAAATAACATTGAATAGATCAAAACAAATTACAACTAACTATAATGCTTAACATACGTCCGTTTTGCTTTGAATGCTTGACTTTGACTAAATTCAATCAATACATAAATTATAACAATAATAACAATCGTAATTCGGATGCTAATTACCCTCCACTCTTTCATCCATTTGTTATTATTGAATTGATTGAATTCCTACATCAATACCTATATAATTCTTGACATACGCCATTTAATCAAGAAATGATTGACCTTGACTAAATTGAAACAATACATAATGTTATAACCTTTAAAACAATGCTAATTCAAATGCTAATTAATCGCCCACCATTTCATCGATTTCTTATTATTCGGTAAACTCAATAACTATATAAACAAGTCAAACCAATTCACATACGATTGTAATAAGACACGTTGGAGCCACTTTGAGTAATCGCAAAGATATATTATTAGGTTAATTTCTGTTTCGCATATTTAAATACTTAAACATTATTTATTTTGATTTTGATTTGTTGTGTTATTAAAGTCATCTTTTGGTTTTTACATCATTTTTTTCCAGTTAACAAGATCAATGGCTGCTGTAGATGCAAATGAGTTTACAATGGTTAACCAAATTCATGTAAACCGAAACGGTGTGGCGTTAAAGCTAAAGATTATTCGGGTTTGGCGTCTACCCGATCGTCGCAATCCTAATGATGTGTACTCAATTGAAATGATCCTATGTGATGAAAATGTAAAACTCAACAACACGTTTTTTTTATATCCTATTATTTTTAATTCATTATTTTTTTTTTAATTGTGATGTTTTCAATTATAATGTATATCAATTATCTTATTTTTCGTACGATAAAATACATCATTTACGTAGATACATATAACTTAGTGTTTTCGTGATTATTTTTTTATAATGAACAGGGTGACAGGATTCAAGCGAATGTATTTAAGCGGTTGTTTTTTAGATTTGAGAGGTTTCTGACTGAAAATTCTTCTCTTATTATAAGAAATCCAGGAGTTGGGGTCAATTCCTCTAAATACAAGTATGCTCCAAACCCAAACAAACTCTGCTTGAATATGAATACTCAAGTTTCCGAATATGATGGTTTCCAAGATCCAGATTTTGGTTTCTCTTTTGTGCCCTTTCAAAGAATTCTGGATAGGGAGGTTGATGAATATGTTACAATAGGTATATTTCATTCTAATAGTATTTTTTTCATCACAACCAAACCATAATAATAGTTTTATAAGTTATGTTTCATTAATTTTTATTTTATACTTGATCTTAGATGTTATAGGACATGTTAACAAGTTTTTCAGCAATGATGATAAAGATAAAAAGGTTGTCGCTGATAAAAAGAGGTTAACAATGGAAATTCAAGATATCGAGTATGTATTCTTTATTTATTTATTTATTTTTTTTGCATTTTATATATAAAAAAAATTACGTAGCTTTATAAATTGTTTATTTATTTTTTACTAAAATAATTTGTACTTTTTTGAAGGGGCTTGCGCATCTATTTAACGTTGTGGGATAGTTATGCCATGGAGATGTCTAAATATGTTGCAACTCATCAAACAGAGAAAGAATTTATAATAATAATGCAGTTTGGCCGTTTGAAGTTTTATAATGGTTGTATAAAGTTAATAAATATATATAGTTATATTTATATTTATAGCTACATTATATTTTGCATTATAAATTAAGTTTTAACTTCTAAATTTTCTTATTATTAAATATTTCAAATTTTTCTTCCTAATGTTTTTTTTATATAGGAAAACCGTATGTTTCTAACTCTTTTGGAGATCGAGTTAGTCGACTGTTCATCAATGGAGATATTGAAGATATAAACCTGTACAAAAAAGGGTATGTACTGTTACGTTTTTCAATACGAATTACAAAACTTTTATAAAAAGTATTAATAAATATGTAATGTGTATGTATATAATTATTTTTATCAGGTTGGGTAAGAAAATCGCTGATAATCCTTCCTCTTCTCATCAACCATATGGAACTTCTATGTTTTGCTCTGATGAAGATGAATTTGTCCATAACACTCCTTTTAGTAACATTGGCGACTTTTGTGAGATTCAAGAGGTAAGTATAATGTTGATACTTAAATACGATATTTATAATTAAATTTAAAAAATTGTAATGAGGTTAAAAATTTAATTTTTATTTAATGTTAATATCCATTGTATACCATATACTATCTTATTTCGGTAACAAACTATAATATTCATACAGGCGCAGGCTCTGGTATTATTGGGTACTATTAAAGACCTATTTACCGAAATTGGCTGGTACTACATGGGATGCCCCAAATGCACCAGAAAATGTAGTATTGATTATATAATCAAGCAGGTTGGTGAAGGAAGTTCAGATTTTGAGGAAGAAAAGGTTTACGAGTGTTTGAATGTTAGTTGTAGTGCCAAAAAAGTTGAGCCTACATCAAGGTCGGATATATTTGTAACATCAATTTTAATTTTCACAAATATACTTTGATTTCAACCCAACTTAGGTATAAATTTTTGTTGTTTTTTTTTTCAAATTTTTTTCTAGGTTTAAAATTCAGGTTCGTGTGCAAGACGTTAATGGTGCTGTATCGCTTACGTTGTTTCATCGTGACGTTGCACAACTTATTAGTAAAACTGCTTCTGAATTGCTTGAGTTGAATACGGTATTCCATATTTTTAACTAACTGTTAAATATAAAATTATTTTTAATAATTCCTTAATTATAGTTTTGTAATAATTATGTATTTGGTTATTCCTTTTATATAGGTGGGTGATACAGTTGAATATCCTGAAGAGATTAAGACTTTGTTAGACAGAGAGTTTGCTTTTAAGATCTTTGTCTCTGGGTTCAATTTAAACAACAAATATGATCTTTATGGTGTAACTAAGATAACTGATGATCCAACAATTATCTCGCATCTTCAGAAAAAGTTGTACGTAGGTCAGGTACATATTAGAATTCTATTTCACATAACTTTGCAAATTTTATTTACGTAAGACTTTATTACATTTCTAAGTTTTTGCATATATATTTTTTTTAACAGCCTGCTGAATCAGAATCACTTCACACGTCTCTCCTGGCAATGCCGTCTAATGTTATTTCTGTTTCCAAGGTACCATTTGCACAAACACTTAATTTCATAGTAATACATTTTACTCATTTTTTCTTTCATACACAATCACTGATGATTCTGATACATATGTTTGTAACTATTTTTTGTTTAGGAATCTGACACAGGCGATAATGATACGCCAATTTCCATTGTTGATAAGAAAGTTTATGCTGAAGGAGAACAATGTTCTATCAGTTCCAAGTATCAAATGGTTAAGCGTAAACTGATTGACGCGATCTCTGATGATGAAAGCACACCAATTCCTTCAACTAAGATTGGAAGTGGTGGTAGTATGGAGTAACTTAAAATTCCGTTGAGCCTCCCGTCTTCCTAAACCCAAAATGAAGAGGATTTGTTTGCTATGCTTATGGTCAACCAGTTTCATTGCTTTATGTTTTTTTTTTAATAATTTTGAACAATTTCTACTTTGTTATTTTCTCTTTATACCATGATATTGTTTCCTATTTTTATTAAGTTTCATAACGATCATAATATTTAATAAATGCGTTTGCTTGATTGATAAGTATGTTTTCATCCATTTGAATATTATGTTGAGTATGTATAGATACAACTAGATTGGTGGATGTACTCATCAAACATAATATTCAGTTTTATTTTTGTATGATTCATATCTAATTAAAACTAAAAAATTGTAACATAAATGTTGTAGATCGTTTCAATTTTGTTACCGAAATATATTGTTGTGATACAAGGATTGTATGAACTTGTACGTGAATTTATGATTCACGGTCCTTGTGGTCCTTTGAACATGAGTTGTCCGTGTATGGTCAATGACAAATGTTCAAAAAACTTCCCAAAAAATTTCCAGAATGAGACTTCTATTGATACTGAAGGTTATGCATTGTATAGACGCAGAGATAATGGTTCGTTTGTAGAAAAGTCTGGTGAGCAATTCGATAACAGATATGTTGTTCCATATAACAAGACACTTCTTAAAAGATACCAGGCTCATATCAACGTTGAATGGTGTAACCAAGCTGGATCCATTAAGTATTTATTTAAATACATTAACAAGGGTCCAGATAGAGTTACTCTTAATTTTGTCGAAAGCAAGAAAGTACCCGGTGAAGACAAAGTTGTTGATGAAGTCAAAGGATTTTATGATTGTCGTTATATTTCTGCGTGTGAGGCTTCATGGAGAATATTCTCATATGATATTCATTACAGGTCACCTCCTGTAATGAGACTACCTTTTCATCTACCTGGTGAACAAAGAATTGTTTTCGATCCTACGCAAGACATTGACGACATTCTCAATAAACCCTCTTGTGCTTCCTCTATGTTTTTGGGTTGGATGGAACGCAACAAAATTGATGCCAATGCAAGGCAACTAACTTACATCCAATTCCCTTCACAATATGTTTGGAAAGCACAAGAACGAAAATGGGAGGTTAGGCAAAGAATAAAGTCAATTGGTCGAATTCATTCAGTTCCTGCTTCTGTTGGCGAAGCTTATTTTTTTAGAATGCTTTTGAATAAGGTTAAAGGACCAACATCGTTTCAAGATATTCTTAAAGTTGATGGGAAAGTACAATCATCTTTTAGGGATGCATGCTACGCAATGGGACTCCTGGATGATGATACAGAATATGTTGAAGCAATAAAGGAAGCAGCTTTTGCAGGTTCTGGCCCTTATCTCAGAAACTTATTTGCAACTCTTTTAGCATCCAACAGTTTGTCAAGACCTGACATTGTGTAGGAGGAAACATGGAATTATTTGTCTGATGACATTTTACACAAGAGAAGAATAGATTCAAACTGTCCAGGTATTTAACTTTTTTTAATATATTATTACTTTAAAATAGATTTTCTAGAATTTTTTGGGCATATACTAAATTGTAATGATTCATAATTATTAGGAATGTAAATTATACTAATTTTAATAGTTCCACATATTCAATTATTAATTTTATTTGTTAATTTTATTCTATATATTCCATTCTAAGACATTTTTTTCCCAGCTTTGATCCTTTCAGACGACGAACTTAAGAATTTAGCTTTGCTAGATATTGAGAAGTTCTTATTGCGTAATAGTTGCAGTCTACGACATTTCGTAGGTATGCCATATCCTGAGAATGAGTTTCTATCATTATTAGACAATCGTCTTATTTGTGAGGAGTTGGGCTATGACTCAAACAGTTTGGTTGAAGAATTTGATTCTCAGTTCTCTTCTTTAACAGATGAACAAAAAAATATTTATAATTGTGTAATTAAATCTGTTGAGGAAAAAAAAGGAGGGGTTTTTTTTGTTTATGGTTACGGTGGTACGGGTAAAACATTCCTATGGAAGACTTTATCTTCATCCATAAGATGTAAAAGAAAGATTGTTTTGAATGTTGCTTCGAGTGGTATCGCTTCTTTGCTATTGGCCGGTGGTAGGACAGCACATTCCAGGTTTCGTATTCCTATAAACCTAACTGAAGATTCTATGTGCTTCATACCACCTAATAGTGATGTTGCACAGCTGGTTAAACAAACTGACTTGATTATATGGGATGAAGCACCCATGACTCATAAACATGCTTTTGAAGCACTAGACCGAAGTTTAAAAGATGTATTTGGTGTACATGCTGATGAGTCGTCTGATTTGTTATTTGGTGGAAAGGTTGTTGTGTTTGGGGGTGACTTTAGGCAAATTCTACCAGTTGTACCAAATGGAACTAGGCATGACATTGTTAATGCCTCTTTAAGTTCATCATACATTTGGCACAAATGCACTGTTTTAGAGTTAACAAAAAATATGAGGTTGCTTTCTAGAAGCTGCAGTTCTGATATTGAGGAAACTAAAAAGTTTGCATCTTGGCTTCTGGACATAGGAGAAGGAAAGTTTGATACAATAAGTGATGATCAAGATGTTATTTTGATACCTGATGACTTACTTATTTCTCAATCTTCGGATCCTGTTTCTGATTTGATAGCCTTTGTTTATCCTTCACTTTTGGATAACATCCACATTCCGACTTATTTTCAAGATCGAGCTATATTGGCACCGAAGAATGAAGTTGTTCATGAAATTAATGATATATTACTTTCAATGTTTCCGGGTGACGAAGTTGAGTATCTAAGTTCGGATAGTGTTTGCCAGTCTGAAGATGTGAACAAACAGGTTGATGAAAGATTAGTTTCTCCTGATGTCCTTAATGGTCTTAAGTTTTCTGGAATACCAAACCATCGTTTGGTTTTGAAAGTTGGCGTTCCCGTAATGTTACTCAGAAACATTGATCAGAAAAGCGGTTTGTGCAATGGGACAAGGTTACAAGTTGTTAAAATGAGAAAACGTGTCATTGAAGCGAAAATCATATCAGGAAGTAACATTGGAATGCGAACTTTTATTCCAAGAATTACTTTATCCCCCTCAGATAAGAAATTTCCTTTTAAATTTAACAGAAGGCAATTTCCACTTGCTGTTTCTTTCGCAATGACAATAAACAAAAGTCAAGGACAATCCTTATCCAGAGTTGGGTTGTATTTGAAGGATCCAGTTTTTTCACACGGGCAGTTGTATGTTGCGCTTTCAAGGGTTAGAAGTCGAGATGGACTTAAGATTGTTATAGTAGATGAAAATGGTGAATTGACGAACAAAACATCAAACGTTGTGTACAAAGAAGTCTTTCAGGATTTATGAATAATGTGAGTAATTTTTATGCAATTTTTTAATTATCTTTATTGACGTTATGTATATACAACTTCAATAATAAAGTATTATTTTAAACTTTTTTTTTGTGCTTTGAACAGTGCGTTGCCATTGGTCAATAAAACAAGTTATGCCCTAATTACAATTACATTAAAAATAAAAATATGATAAAAAGTAATTTACAAAAAACACAATGTATTCATACCTTTTGTTATTTTTTGTTAGACTTTATACATTGGTTGAGTACTGATCATAATAGGTAATCGGTTTTCATTATTAACGTTACTTATAACTTACAAAAAATATCCAATTTGACATGAAAACCATAGTTATATATTAGTTTTAATTTTAATACCCATTTCATATCAACGCAACATTGAAACATGACGTTTATATAAGAAAAAAATTTCAGGCTAACCGTTATTCTTAACACTTTACGTTTGTAGCCACTAAACTTGAACAATACAACTCTTAGTTTAATATAATTTTTTTATTTACTATGGTTTGCACCGTGGGTCCCCACGGGTCTCAAACCTAGTATTATATAAAGTAATGAACAATGTTGTGTGTTTTTGTATTATGAAAGTTGTGTTTCTATCAACAATACATCAAGGCCTTTATATAGGCTTACATATGACTAACTTTAGCTAAGATTATGGAGTCAATGGTTGACTAAGTATAATGTACAATATAAATACAATGGCTAAAATCATGGAGTCAATGGTTGACTAGGAGACTTGACTTGACTTGACTTGATTTATGTTAGGGAGTCAATGGTTGACTAAGAGATTTGATTTGACTTGACTTGACTTGATTAATGTTGTTAATACGCCCCCGCAAGATGGAGGATCCGTTGGAGACTCCAATCTTGGACCGGAAATATAGGAAGGGTGCACGTGCAAGCGGTTTGGTGAGCATATCCGCGAGTTGATCCTTGGAGCTGACATGAAGAACTTTGAGTTGCCCGGAATTGACTTGTTCCCGCACAAAGTGATAGTCCAGAGCGATGTGTTTCATGCGGGAATGGTAAACAGGATTTGCACATACATAAGTAGCTCCGGTGTTGTCACAGTAAAGCGATGGGGTGCTTTTAATTGGGAGCCCGAGTTCACCAAGTAAATTTTTAACCCATGAGAGTTCAGCCGCAGCATTAGCGAGTGCTTTGTATTCAGCTTCGGTAGATGATCTTGAGACGGTTTTTTGTCTAGCAGATTTCCAAGAGATGATATTAGACCCAAGATATATGAGATATGCTGTAGTGGACCGTCCCCCATCATTAATACCGCCCCAGTCCGAGTCCGAAAAAGCCTGCAAGTTTAGGTTAGTATTGCGTTTCAAGAACAACCCATGATGGACCGTTCCTTTCAAATAGCGGAGTACCCGTTTGAGAGCTTGCCAGTGTGATTGTTTAGGTGGGTGCATGAATTGAGATAATTTATTGACGGCAAAGGAGATGTCGGGACGTGTGAAAGCAAGATATTGCAAAGTGCCTACAAGTTGGCGGTAGGGAGTGGGATCGACTGGGGGAGTGGAGTCAAAGGAAGAAAGAGAGTCGGAAGTGCTTAAAGGAGTGAGAACCTCTTTTGCACCATCAATTTTAAAGGTGGTAAGAATATCTTGAATGTGACGATGTTGGGAAAGAAATAGACCATGAGGCGTAGGAATGACTTCAATTCCTAGAAAATGATGGAGAGGGCCTAAGTCTTTGATAGAAAATTGGTTGCTTAGGGCTTGAACAAAGGAATCCATAAATGGATTGTGATTTCCGGTGAGGACAATATCGTCAACGTACACAAGGAGGTAGCAAGTGATGTTGTTGAGATTGTATACAAAGAGAGAGGGGTCAGAAATGCATTTTTTAAAGCCAAAACGAGTGAGAAAGTTGGTTAGTTCGATGTACCAAGCACGTGGTGCTTGCTTAAGTCCATAGAGGGATTTTTTGAGTTTGCAAATGTGACGTGGGAATTCCGTATTGGTAAACCCAGGAGGTTGCACCATAAAGACATCTTCGTGAAGAGTCCTATGAAGAAACACATTATTAACGTCTAGTTGACGTAAAGACCATCCTTTTGAAAGAGCAATGGAGAGAACAGTGCGAACGGTAACGGGTTTACTAACGGGACTAAATGTTTCATGATAGTCTTTTCCATATTGTTGGTGAAACCCTTTGGCAACTAGACGGGCTTTGTACTTGTCAATCGTGCCGTCGGGTTTGCGTTTGATTCGGAATACCCATTTGCAACCAATGGGAGTTTGGGTTGTGTGAGGGACAAGTTCCCAAGTGTTGTTATGAAGGAGAGCATTATACTCAAGATCCATGGCATGGCGCCAATCCGGATCTTTCAAGGCTTGAGTATAAGTGGATGGTTCAAGAGAAACGGGTAGAGGGTGAATGGTGGTAGAGTTGACAAAGTTGGGGTTGTAATACTTTGAGTTGGGTTTTGGTTGTCGACGAGGTGGTTGAGGGTTGTATGGAGGTGAGTTCGTGGAATCATCAGATGTGTTGGATGAAGACATTGGTGAGGTGGGGTTGGTAGAGTGGGAATCGGTTGGGGTAGAGGTGGTGCTATCAGGTGGAGTCGGTGGGCTGGTTGGTGAGGGTGTCTCGGTAGGCTGGGGTGTAGGGCCTGTTGTGTGGGAGGTTGGGCTGTTTGGACCTATTGTGTGGGAGGGTTGGCTGTGTGTAGGAGGTATAGGGGGTGGGTCGTGGGTTTGTGTAGGGATAGGGGTTTGGGCTTCGGGTGATATGGGCTGTGGAGTAGGGGTTGGATGATGCAAGATGTTTGGGTCTGGAGTGGGTTGGTTAGAAGGGGAGGTTGATTGGGCCGATTGGTATGTGGATAGGAAGGAGTCAAATGACATGTGTTTGGGTTGGGGGTTGGTGTTTTGAGATGGAAAAATATGTGGGATAAATTCAACGTGGCGAGAGTGGTATAGTTTGTGACTAGTAGGGTCATAGCATTTGAATGCCGATTTGGAGGATGAGTACCCAAGAAATATGCACGCCGTTGAACAGGAGTGGAGTTTTGAAGTAGCATAGGGTCGTAACCATGGGTAGCAAAGACAACCAAACGGTTTGAGTTTGGAATAAGTAGGAGCGGTGTTGAACAACATATCGTAGGGAGATTTGTTGTTAAGGATGGGTGTAGGCAAACGATTGATTAGGTGGGTTGCGGTTTGAAAGGCATGGGACCAAAAATGTTGTGGTAAGTGGGAGTAGTGGAGTAAGGCGAGGCCGGTTTCCACAACGTGTCGGTGACGTCGTTCGGCAATACCGTTTTGTTCCGGTGTGTGAGGTGGTGTCGTGTAATGGGAGATACCTTGAGAGGCAAGATAAGGTGAAAGACCCACATATTCACCCCCATTATCAGTGAACAATGTTGGTTTTGAAAAATTTTTCAACAAGGGATTTGAATTGTGGAAAAAGAATTTTGACATCGGATTTTCGTTTGATTGGGTATAACCAAATGTATTTGGAAAAATAGTCAACAAAAATGACATAGTATTTAAAGCCATCGATTGACGTTTTTACGGGACCCCATGAGAAGAGAGTTTGTTTGGGTGTTGTTGACTTGAGGAGACAATGAGATTGGTCCATAGTAGATATCATTTACGTTCACTCCCCGCATGAGGCGCGCCCCCGTGCGTAAATCCTTTACAAAAAAATGATAAGGAAAAAATTCAACGGAAACAAGATTAGTACGACAAACTTTGGCAACGGAAATAAGATTATTTCGAAGATTAGGAGCAATTAAAATGTTATTTAAAAGAAGTGGGCGAGAATTTGTTGGAATAGTTGTTTGAGCAATATGAGTTATAGGGAGAGTTTTACCATCACCTAGCACAATCTTATCGGGTCCTCCGTATTCGGAAAGAACGGAAAATTGTTGGTTGTTGTTCGCGGTGTTGTTGGACGCACCGGTGTCCCACATCCAAGATGAGGTTGTAGCCATTGGGTGGGGGGTGGTGTAGTTAACCACCGGGGTGTTGGTATTTTGAGGCGAGACATTGTGTTCTCTTAGGAAGCGACTAAGTTTGCGACAATCTTTAGTGTCATGTCCGGGAATGTTACAATAGTAGCAATAGGTGTTATTGTTGCGAGTCGGGCGAGTGTTGGTATTGGTAGTTTGTGGTGGCCCTTGGTTTCGGGTTGTGGCGGCGGTAATGTGGGTGATTTGTTTGGCCATGATGAATCGAAAGAAAAAAAAGGCAAAATGCGGACAGAAGGTGTCTGTCGAGTAGGTTAGGATCGAAGATGGCTCAAGGGAGCTTTTAGGCTCTTGATACCATATAAAGTAATGAACAATGTTGTGTGTTTTCGTATTATGAAAGTTGTGTTTCTATCAACAATACATCAAGGCCTTTATATAGGCTTACATATGACTAACTCTAGCTAAGATTATGGAGTCAATGGTTGACTAAGTATAATGTACAATATAAATACAATGGCTAAAATCATGGAGTCAATGGTTGACTAGGAGACTTGACTTGACTTGACTTGATTTATGTTAGGGAGTCAATGGTTGACTAAGAGATTTGATTTGACTTGACTTGACTTGATTAATGTTGTTAATATATTAAGCGAAGAGTCTATCTTTGAAGAAAGTAGAGGTTTTCACCAAATTTTGAAGAGCCTAAGAAAATCCAGAAAATAGCCCATGATCAAGATTGAGGAGAAGAACCCAAATGGGAAACCAATCCAAGTTCCCTCCCATAAAAACCATGATTCTTTCTCGTCTTCATCATCTCTTTCTTTTAACGGTCGGATATCCTCAGGACACGTGACCCCAATCTGCATACCACATAATCCAGTGTTGTTTTTGAAATCAATCATAGTGTCCATTTGCCCACCAACTGGAATCTTACCTGTTAGCTTGTTGTTGCTTAAATCTAGAACCGAGAGTTGGTTGAGCTTCACTAGTGATTGAGGAATCAAACCTGAGATTTCATTGTGTGACATATCCAAGCTTTCTATGTTATCTAAATCACCGAAAGAAATTGGAATATGCCCTGAAATCCTGTTGTGTGAGATGTTGAGCAGTTTTAAAGCTTTAAGATTGCCCAACGATGACGGGATTTCACCAGATATTTTGTTGTGTGACAAGTCCAACAAAGTGTAGGTTTCCAAGTTACGGAATGCTAGGCCTTGAAATGATTTCTTCCAAGTTACAACTAAGTCCCTATAGTTATAGTCTCCATTTATATACCCAATGGATTGGGAGTCCGGAAAGAGTGGAGAAATAGGATGAGTTTCCATCATTTTTGGAAAGTTTGCTATCTCTCTTGGAATACTTGCAGTTAGGTTGTTCCAGGAGAGATCAAGAATTCTAAGAGAAGTGAGGTTGTAGATATTGCTTGGGATATATCCTTGAAGAGAGTTATTTCTTAGAATAAGGGCTTCGAGAGTTTGGATTTGAGGGAGCGTATCTTGTAAATTTCCTGTAATATTGTTTTCATGAATATCAAGAATTCTCAGCTTGACCAATCTAGTCAAATTCCATGGCATGTGGCCAGAAAACCTATTCCCACATAAATAAAGATTACGGATTCTTTTAGGAAAATTTATTGGGATATTACCAGAGAAACTGTTGTAGGACAAATCTAAGGTATTCAAATTAGATTCATCGCTAAAAACAGGTAACATGTCGCCAGAAAATCTATTTGTGGACAAGTCTAGATTGTGTAGACTGTAAATCCTGGAGACGGATATTGGAATTTGTCCTGAAAGATTATTTCCAGACAAAGAAAGATAACCAATCTTTTTGGCGTCGCCTATATTTTCTGGTAACTCTCCATAAAAGTTGTTTCTAGACAAATCAAGTACTAATAGATTCTCAGATTCAAGTAGAAGAGGTGGGATTAATCCAGTAAGCTTGTTTTCAAAAAGAAATATAATTTCAAACTTCCCTCCTACAAGAAAATTTGGGTATCTTCCCTCCAGATTATTCTGGCTCAAATCAAGAAACATCATATCTTTTTGAGATGAAATCCATTCTGGAATTTGACCGGAAATATTACACAAAGTCAGAGAGAGGAATGATAGACTGCAATTTGGAACAACCTTAGCTTTGTTATTCCAAATTAAGCCGTTTCCTTCCCCGCCAATGAACAATGCCTTTAGAGTTGTTAAACTATAAGGAGCGGAGGAGGGAAAGAGGGGCATGAAGCGTCATGTGGCACTTGTGGGATCCAAGTATGAAAAGTGAAAATTGTGGGGAGTGGAAGGGGGGGGGGGGGGAGTGCCACGTGGAATTTTTTAATAAAGTATAATTGGAAAATAAATCTATTTACAAAAGACACAACAAAGTTGAAGGAGAGAAAATCTCCTATTTACAAATATACATGTTTGACTAATTTATTACATTCAAAGAAAATAATGGTAGGGAGGATATGTAGGCATGGATGTAGAATATATTTGACTAATTTATTACTAATAAAACGGATAAAAGTTATACTTTTAGTAAACGGTTATCTGATACCAATGTGGGTCATGTTACATTAGGACCCGAATTATCAGTAAAACTAGACGTTTGGTAAATATTACCATTTTAGTAAACGGATAAAAGTTATACTTTTAGTAAACAGTTATCTGCTTTGCCACGTTTTAAGTCGTAATGTACATGTAAATATGAACTATTTTGATTAAAAAAAAAATCACACGTACAATAATGTTTTTGTTTAGGATGCAAAGAAAAAAAATAGTTGTTATTATGACAGTATAGATATAGATAGATACCCACCACCGGTAAGGTATAGATCGAGCTAGTGTATAACACATCTACAACTTTTTATTTATAGGTCCTAAGATCTTATATTGTAGGATCACACACATAATCATTCTAAAGAATATTATATAAAGTAATGAACAATGTTGTGTGTTTTTGTATTATGAAAGTTGTGTTTCTATCAACAATACATCAAGGCCTTTATATAGGCTTACATATGACTAACTCTAGCTAAGATTATGGAGTTAATGGTTGACTAAGTATAATGTACAATATAAATACAATGGCTAAAATCATGGAGTCAATAGTTGACTAGGAGACTTGACTTGACTTGACTTGATTTATGTTAGGGAGTCAATGGTTGACTAAGAGATTTGATTTGACTTGACTTGACTTGATTAATGTTGTTAATACGCCCCCGCAAGATGGAGGATCCGTTGGAGACTCCAATCTTGGACCGAAAATATAGGAAGGGTGCACGTGCAAGCGGTTTGGTGAGCACATCCGCGAGTTGATCCTTGGAGCTGACATGAAGAACTTTGAGTTGCCCGGAATTGACTTGTTCCCGCACAAAGTGATAGTCCAGAGCGATGTGTTTCATGCGGGAATGGTAAACAGGATTTGCACATACATAAGTAGCTCCGGTGTTGTCACAGTAAAGCGATGGGGTGCTTTTAATTGGGAGCCCGAGTTCATGATAAATCAAACAAACCCTAGTGTTGAAACTAAAAGGTTTTAGCCGGACATAACGGCTAGAATAACCAAAATAAATGCAATATGAAAACTAAAAAAATAAAATCTTACGAAACAAATATCAAATTGTCTTTAATGCTCCATATAAAAAAATATATGCCAAAGTTTCTTCTTCGTGTTCGATACAGAGCCCTCGTCCAAGATGTCAATGAATGATTTTTTCTCAAAAGATAGTATATATTCTTTTTTTTTTTTTCAAATTGTGTAGCCTTCTTTTCATTCTAGATAACCTCACGCCCCTTTTTTTCCTCCAAATTTGTTATTCTTTTTTTATTTACTTAAAATTCTTTCAATTATATTTTCAATACAGCCCCTCTCTAATTCTGTCAATTCTGCTTGCGGCCTAAACTTCTTTTAAGAACGCCAGTGAAGTCCAAGTAAATTGCAGCTCCGCCTCGTCAATGCTCGCCATTTCTCTTTCAATTCTCCACACCTACAAAATTAACCAAAAACAAGCAAAAGTAGATTCCATTCCACCAAAACATGTATTTCACGAAAATGATGCAATATGTACAATCCTAAATCCATAAAAACGCTCAAACTAGCTACTAAAAAGATGATAAAATATGCCTAAAAATGCAACTAACAAATCTTGTTGGGTGTCGAATCCAGCAAATAAATATATAATAAACCTACTCGTATGAGTGAAAGTAAGGTTCGTGTCCTCAGGGATACAGATTAACAAATTATACCAAAAACGTTTCAAGTGCAGATACGATTGTTTAAAAGGGGGGTTTTGATTTGATAAAAAAAATGACGAAAACTAAATTAAAAACTAAGACGATTAAACTATTGGGGAATTCAGATATTAAAAACTAATTTCAACACCAGGGCAATTTCTTGATACGATTCGGCTTACGATCATTAACGGTCACGGTGCAATGATCCTTTTAATTAATAGTTTGTATCAATACTAGACGTCACGCCGTTCGGACATCCACTCCATCTAAAGTCTAACCAAGCGCAGTTCGTTGATTAGAGCCAACCCGCTACTCCAAGCTCACGCCGTTCGGATCTTAGTGTGCGGATTGCATGATAGAAGTATCGATTATAATTAAACACTCACGCCGTTCGGAATGTTTAACTAGATCATGTGAATCTATAATAATTTTGGGTTCATAGACAAACTCAAAATATTATTTGTTCCTTGTATCAAAAATTAAAACTTGATTAGGGTTTTAAATATTGATGAACTTTATTAGAAAAAATTAATAAGTTGATCAGGTTTATTAACAATCTAATATTTTTCGGATTGAATCCGTATTAAGAACAAGAATCACACAAACAAACCACTAAAATAAATTGATCTCATAACCGTTTCACATAAGTTTATGAATCAAATCAAACAAACCCTAGTGTTGAAACTAAAAGGTTTTAGCCGGACATAACGGCTAGAATAACCAAAATAAATGCAATATGAAAACTTAAAAAATAAAATCTTACGAAACAAATATCAAATTGTCTTTAATGCTCCATATAAAAAAATATATGCCAAAGTTTCTTCTTCTTGTTCGATACAGAGCCCTCGTCCAAGATGTAAATGAATGATTTTTTCTCAAAAGATAGTATATATTCTTTTTTTTTTTCAAATTGTGTAGCCTTCTTTCCATTCTAGATAACCTCACGCCCCTTTTTTTCCTCCAAATTTGTTATTCTTTTTTTATTTACTTAAAATTCTTTCAATTATATTTTCAATACAACCCCTCTCTAATTCTGTCAATTCTGCTTGCGGCCTAAACTTCTTTTAAGAACGCCAGTGAAGTCCGAGTAAATTGCAGCTCCGCCTCGTCAATGCTCGCCATTTCTCTTTCAATTCTCCACACCTACAAAATTAACCAAAAACAAGCCAAAGTAGATTCCATTCCACCAAAACATGTATTTCACGAAAATGATGCAATATGTACAATCCTAAATGCATAAAAACGCTCAAACTAGCTACTAGAGATTGGGTTGTGTGTGTGTTCTGTCGTGTGTTTTAGAACACCAGGGAATGAACTCCTGGTGGTTGTTTTGTGTTAACAAGAAAGTTTCAAGAATGACAGCTTCAGCCCTTCTAGTCGGTTTCATGATTATACTAGTTTATGAATTACTAACCATGTTAACTTTTGTGATTGTTTTTATCATAAATAACATATAGAATTAATATTCATTTTGTTGTTGATTTAAGCTCTGTAACGTGTACTATCGCGATTAATCACATTCTATAAAATTTGGGGCGTTACATAAAGATAGGAGAGTTTATAAAAAACGAAAGAGAGTATAAGATAGGAGGTGATAGTGTATAAAAATGGGTTGAGTTGGGGTTTAAATAGGTAAATAATTGCATTAAAAATTGTTCTTTTTTTTTACCGTGTTGAACGGTAATAATTTTGAAATCATCAAAATTCCACAGCGTTATGTATTTCATGCTTGGATAATTTTTGAGGCCATAACGCCGGGGGCGGTGGTTGGTTGCGTTGTGGGACGTTTTTTATGCAAGCCAAAAAACCGCCCCACTACGTACGGGCGTTCTAAATAATGGGGTCTCTTGGATTCTACATAGACGTTTTTTCATCTCACGTCATTCATTTGTGTGGTGTGATAAATAAGGGTGTCTCTAAGATTATTTAGGGGTTGTTTGGTTCATTAAGTGCTAAATCATTAAGATAGTCTGAATGGTTAAGAGCTGAATCATTCAGCATCTCTTAGTAGCTTAATGGATCAGCACTTAATCATTCTATTTAGATGCTGAAACAAACAGTCTAAATGCTGAATGATTCAGACCTGAATGATTAAGAGACTGATTAAGAGACTACCAAACAGCCCATTAGAGATGCCTCATAACAATATATTTATAACTTGTGTATTTGTAGTCCACTTAATTAATCTTATGTGTTTGATCAACGGAGCCTACGTTGGCTTAAGTTGTCTTCCAAGTGATATGGATTTTAAAGGAGCGAGGAGCTGCAACGTACAATCCAAGCACAGTGGAAGAGGTTTAAAGGGATTTTAAAGGTCAGGTTCTTTTAGTTGATTCCAATGTGGGTCATGTTGTTACATTAGGACCCGAAATATCAGTAAAACTAGACGTTTGGTAAATATTACCATTTTAGTAAACGGATAAAAGTTATACTTTTAGTAAACAGTTATCTGCTTTGCCACGTTTTAAGTCGTAATGTACATGTAAATATGAACTATTTTGATTAAAAAAAAATCACACGTACAATAATGTTTTTGTTTAGGATGCAAAGAAAAAATAGTTGTTATTATGACAGTATAGATATAGATAGATACCCACCACCGGTAAGGTATAGATCGAGCTAGTGTATATCAGATAACACATCTACAACTTTTTATTTATAGGTCCTAAGATCTTATATTGTAGGATCACACACATAATCATTCTAAAGAATATTAAGCGAAGAGTCTATCTTTGAAGAAAGTAGAGGTTTTCACCAAATTTTGAAGAGCCTAAGAAAATCCAGAAAATAGCCCATGATCAAGATTGAGGAGAAGAACCCAAATGGGAAACCAATCCAAGTTCCCTCCCATAAAAACCATGATTCTTTCTCGTCTTCATCATCTCTTTCTTTTAACGGTCGGATATCCTCAGGACACGTGACCCCAATCTGCATACCACATAATCCAGTGTTGTTTTTGAAATCAATCATAGTGTCCATTTGCCCACCAACTGGAATCTTACCGGTTAGCTTGTTGTTGCTTAAATCTAGAACTGAGAGTTGGTTGAGCTTCACTAGTGATTGAGGAATCAAACCTGAGATTTCATTGTGTGACATATCCAAGCTTTCTATGTTATCTAAATCACCGAAAGAAATTGGAATATGCCCTGAAATCCTGTTGTGTGAGATGTTGAGCAGTTTTAAAGCTTTAAGATTGCCCAACGATGACGGGATTTCACCAGATATTTTGTTGTGTGACAAGTCCAACAAAGTGTAGGTTTCCAAGTTACGGAATGCTAGGCCTTGAAATGATTTCTTCCAAGTTACAACTAAGTCCCTATAGTTATAGTCTCCATTTATATACCCAATGGAATGGGAGTCCGGAAAGAGTGGAGAAATAGGATGAGTTTCCATCATTTTTGGAAGGTTTGCTATCTCTCTTGGAATACTTCCAGTTAGGTTGTTCCAGGAGAGATCAAGAATTCTAAGAGAAGTGAGGTTGGAGATATTGCTTGGGATATATCCTTGAAGAGAATTATTTCTTAGAATAAGGGCTTCGATAGTTTGGATTTGAGGGAGCGTATCTTGTAAATTTCCTGTAATATTGTTTTCATGAATATCAAGAATTCTCAGCTTGACCAATCTAGTCAAATTCCATGGCATGTGGCCAGAAAACCTATTCCCACATAAATAAAGATTACGGATTCTTTTAGGAAAATTTATTGGGATATTACCAGAGAAACTGTTGTAGGACAAATCTAGAGTATCCAAATTAGATTCATCGCTAAAAACAGGTAACATGTCGCCAGAAAATCTATTTGTGGACAAGTCTAGATACTCTAGACTGTAAATCCTGGAGACGGACATTGGAATTTGTCCTGAAAGATTATTTCCAGACAAAGAAAGATAATTAATCTTTTTGGCGTCGCCTATATTTTCTGGTAACTCTCCATAAAAGTTGTTTCTAGACAAATCAAGTATTATTAGATTCTCAGATTCAAGAAAAAGAGGTGGGATTAATCCAGTAAGCTTGTTTTCAAAAAGGAATATAATTTCAAACTTCCCTCCTACAAGAAAATTTGGGTATCTTCCCTCCAGATTATTCTGGCTCAAATCAAGAAACATCATATCTTTTTGAGATGAAATCCATTCTGGAATTTGACCGGAAATATTACACAAAGTCAGAGAGAGGAATGATAGACTGCAGTTTGGAACAACCTTAGCTTTGTTATTCCAAATTAAGCCGTTTCCTTCCCCGCCAATGAACAATGCCTTTAGAGTTGTGATATTGAATAACCAAGTAGGGATTTTTCCGACCAGCATGTTGTTGTGAAGCTGAAGGATTACTAACTTGCTCATGTTTTGCATTGATGATGGAATTGGACCTGTAAAACTGTTGTGACTGAGATCAACTGCAATAAGGTTGGATAATGTCCCTATGGAGGTCGGAATTTGCATCGAAAAGGCATTTTTAGACAAATCTAGTGTTTCTAGATTTCTGAGGTTAACAATTGAAGATGGGATTTCACCCAAGAAATGATTATTTTGCAATGAAAAATCTCTCAACTTAGTTAAATTTCCAATATCTTGTGGAATTTTTCCCGAAAGAAAATTGCCACGCAAGAAAAGTGATTCAAGATTAAGAAGTCTACCAACTTCAACGCTTAAATCCCCCTTGAGAATGTTATCACTCAGATCAAGAACGCGTAGAGATTTGAGTTTGAAAAGCTGAGAAGGAATGGAGCCGTTGAAGCGGTTATCTTTCGTGTCAAGGTGAACCAATTCGGTGAGATTCACAAACCCATCTCCGGGTATTTCGCCTTGTAATGAATTGTTGGAGATGTCAAGTAGTTTGAGCGACCTGATTTGAAAAAGCGGAGCCAGGATATCAGAAAATACAGGAGCCGGATTGTTATCAGGAAGAGGAACGATTAAGCCATCCAGGTGGAGCTCCGTGACAGTTTTGGTTCCTGTGCAATTTACACGTTCCCAAGAGCAACAATCGGAAGTCGGATTCCATGAGTTTAGTTGTACCAAGTGATAAGAACTAGAATTGATGGTGGTGGTGAGGGTGGTTTTGAAATGAAGAAGTGCTTGTTGTTGATGGGAAGGACAAGTGAGTGATGGGATTGGAATACAAGTGAGTATGAACAAGATTGTTAACACTAGCAGTGGTGTACTTACGGTGGTTGCCATGGTGGTTTTATGTTTGATTCATTATGTGCTAGCAACGGTCACTATATATAGGGAATGAGATGTCGGATTAATTTCCTTCTTTTCTTCAATCCAAATTAATGTACACTTAGACCAAACATAGTGGCCGGGGATATTTACACCCCCTCACCCACTTTCCATTTATTTGATTTGTTAGTCAAAAAGGTGGATATTCCACGCCGTGAAAAAAACGCCCAAACTTATTTTAGGTCAAAAACGTCTTGGGGGCGGTGTTGGGGCGTTTTCAGGACGTTTTTGTGCCCCCTTCCACGCCCAATTTTGTTTCCATTACATATGGCCTAATTCTTAAACTAAGTACAAGTTGTTAAACTATAAGTTAAAAAATTATGGGAGTGGAAGGGGGGGGGGGGGGAGTGCCACGTGGAATTTTTTTTTATAAAGTATAATTAGAAAATAAATCTATTTAATTAATTTATTAAATAAAAAATATTTAAATAGTTAAAAAAATTGTATAAATATTTAATAAAAAAAATAATATTCAAACGAATACTTTTCCAACGGCTACTTTTCTAATCCTATAAATAGAAGACAAAATACTCATAATCAGTCACAATTTGATCTCACAATTCAATCTACACACACAAAGATATGGGGGATGGTTATCATAACGATTCAGCCCAAACTATCCTCTTTTAGATAAGGAGTGTATCTAGTGTATTGACTACACCATGGCTATCATGGGATTGGGGTAGGGGGTTGGCTAAATGCACTCCCCTTTTTTACTAATTGCACCCCCTTCTAAAAAAACAAATTAAAAGTTATCAAATTCTATCATCCTACTTAAAAAAAATCATTTTAGTAACTCATCTTCTTCGTGTAATCAACCCTTTTTAAGTTACTCACCCCATGAACATCATCTTCATCACATAATTGAAGTATCACCGTCTCATGAATCTCGTCATCATCTCGGTGGTACAAAACCCCATTTGAAATATTGTTAGTTTTAATCTTTATGATTTAATTACTATAGTTTGAGACAAACTTAAATCAGCATAGAAGAGGAAATTCTATACAAAAAATATAAGGTTTAATTATGTTTATTTAAAATTTTAAGGGGGAGTGTAATCAGTAAATATAATATAAAGGGAGTGTATTTAGCAACACCCGGTAGGGGTAGCTACAGCTGGTGGAGCCCCTAACCCAACGTCACCCCAAGCCCTCCTGCTCCGTAGCCGAGGAAGGGTACGAAGCAGATATTGGTGGGGAGTATATGAGTATGGATGATGAACCATACTATCTTCCAACTCCTGACTTTGGCTGCATCCGCTCGGATGCTAGGTCGGACGGTCGTGATAGCGATCGTTTTGTGTCGTCGTCGGAGTATACACTAGAGGATTGGGATAACCATTCTCCGTAGAAGAAATTTTGGTTTAATTATGTAATGTTTTAATAAGTAATTATTATAGGATTATGTAATGTTTTAATTTAATAACCAATTTAGGATTATGTAATGTTTTTATGTAATGTTTTAATATATAATATTTTTTTTAAACATCCAACGGTTAATTTTTAAAAAAATTATATTTTTTTTAGATCCAATGGTATACTTTTATTCAAAATTTGAATTTTTTTAACCCTGAACAGTTAGTTTTGATGTTTTTTTTTTAAATAAAATGACAAAACAAGTCCCTCTAATAGTTTTCCTTCACCTCACTTCCTCCCCTCCCCATGCCCATGGAAAACTACCCGCCAAAGCCCCCCCCCCCCCACACACACACACACACACACACCATGCCACCAAGGGATGGTGTAGGTGGGCTTCAAGCTTCTCCACGCCACTTCCCCATGTACTCTTAAGCATCATGTCTGTAAGCTAAAATTAGAAAAAGAATTTGGGTTTTTGTATTTCATGTAAGTTTGGTGGGAAATTTTTTCAAACTTGATGCATCTCCCACACAATTCCGTTTTGAGGCGGACCTCACAAAACAAACCATCACCATTGTAGCACTCGTCTAAAAGGAGGTCCGTCTGGTATACCGGACCGTTTGTTTGGTTAAGCCCCATCCTTAATTGGGTATTGAGTTAAACAATGAGTGTTTTCATATTTAATGAGTGTTTTCATATTTAATTGGTATTAATTAGGTTGTGTACTTTAGGTTTTACATTTAAACTAAACATTTTTATTTTAAAAAATAAATATATAAATTAAAAATAACGTAAGTTTAAAAATTAAAAACATTACAAAGAGTACATAATTAAAACAAAAGTATATACTTAAAGTAAAACAAACTACATAATTAAACTAATATTTGCCCGTAAATGATATGAGTAAATATGCTAGTGTGCTGCCTTTGGTATAGGCGAAGCGCCTCAACAATTGCTTCAGCCTCCGTTTTGCCGGCACTGCGATCCATCACAGTGTTGAAGAGATTATTAAACCAAGTAACCTTCTCTTTCAATAGCCTCAACCTTAAAAGACCTTGGACCGAATCGCGATCGGTTTCCCGCACACCTTGTTGGAATTCTTAAAATAGTACTTTAAACGGTACATCTCGTCGTAACTCGTTCTCGCAAAGTTAAATCCAAGAGTTAATCAAAGCTACATCTTCACCCTCAGTCCAACCTCTTTTTGTCATTTTTTAAATAATGATTGTTGTCACACCCCGACAGAGCACAGCGGAATGCAAGTAATGAGGTAACGGAAGTTGTTACCACAAAGTTTAGCGGTTCACGTATGATTACATATGAACATCTTGCTAACACCCTCTAGTTAAACATTGTCTTAAATTCGTGGATTAACGAAAGTTGTTGAAAACAAGGAAAACAAGTTCTACCAAGATGAAGGGAAATTTAAGTTAATATTGTATTACAAAACAAAATAAAACATTGTTTTTAGATAATTTATATGGTCATGTCCATCGTAGTGCCCAGCTAAACCACTCTCTAACAACCTAAGCATCAGTATCTGAAAAACATGCTTAAAAATATCAAAATTATGTTGGCGAGTTCACAGGTTTAAATGCAATAAATAAACTTTCAAGTTCAACGAAAATGTATGATCAATTATCACTAAAAGAGAACCAAGTAGACTCGCGAAAATCTAACAAGTATGATGTATCCAAAGGCTCCTAATCAAACCATAACTTTGTTCCCGTGGTGACCTCTTCGAGAGGAGCTTTTTGGAGGTTATGTTCATTTTTCATTTAGATAATAGCTAAACTCAATGGTGAAAACGGGGACGTCAACCCAATAGATCTATAACATAAACAATGGCTCTAGCCAAGAGCTAATTAAGAAGTGCAGGGAGTGTGTCAGCCCGAAGGAGACACTAGTGTCACGAAAATCGTACCCACCGGGGCACCGACCTAAGGCCATCAAGTGTTCTACATTTCTAGTCTAATTCATCATACAAGCATGTTAATCCCCCGATTTTTAAAAATGTTAAAAAACATTTAAAGAAAATGGGTTGTGAAACTCACCTCAATGCAACAACTTGGGTAACTTCCTACTCCAAGTTACAATCCTTCACCTAACTAAATCCCAAATCCATAGGGCCATTTAGCAACCACACTAAATCTAATCAAGTTATTCACCAAACCACCTTGGCGTGGTTAAACCAAAAGCATTGAATTTTTTTTTGTTATCCCTTACCCTATTAACCCACTGGTGACTGTGACGAACGGTTAAGTCTAGACATTGCATGGTCCATTTAATATTAAATCACCTAACTCCTAGGTCCTTACGTACACTTTCATGGTGTCATATTAATATTGCATAACATATCTTAACAATCTGTTTCCCCATGCAAATCAATCATAGATACAGAAAGCACATTAGAACACATTTACGCAAATTTCCACATCATGCAACTCCTAATATCTCATGTTAGCCTATGGTTCTTCTATAAACTCTATATAAATCAAAGAATATGCATATAATCCATGTAACAAGGCTATTTTTGCTGCTCTACTTTTGTTACAACATATAAACATATCATGCCTTAAAATCATGTTTCGGATGACTTTCATGACAGTTTTGCACTGTAAGTGTCTATTATTAAGGTGAACATCTATTGTACCTTAATTAGTGATTTTTATACCACATTTAACACTTATATAGTTGTTTTACACTTGGACTCTAACCCATCTACCAGCTGGTCATAAGGTAATTGGGTTAAGGTGGGTGTTCAAGTTGAAGAAAGATGCTGAAGGAAATGTAATCAGACATAAGGCTCGTTTGGTAGCTAAAGGGTATGTGCAGCAAAAGGGAATTGATTTCGAAGACGCGTTCGCTCCAGTCGCACGGCTGGAAACCATCAGATTATTATTGGCAATTGCAGCAAATGGGAATTGGCTTGTCCATCATCTTGATGTCAAGTCGGCGTTCCTGAATAGCAATCTCAAGGAGGAAGTATATGTGACACAACCGAGCGGGTTCAAGTCAAGGGAAAGGAGAAAATGGTGTATCGGTTGCATAAAGCCCTCTACGGCTTAAGACAAACTCCGAGAGCCTGGAATGAGTGGCTGGATCAAGTGCTTAAAGATCTCGGTTTCAGTAAATGTGTGCATGAGCAGGCCATTTACAAGGTACACGAACCAGATTCTATTCTTATTGTAGGAGTATACGTTGATGATTTAATTGTAACCGGGTCAAACGAAGGGAAAATTCGAGAATTTAAGAAAAAGATGGAAATGGTTTTTGATATGAGTGACATGGGGAAGCTGTTGGAAATAATATTTGATTATCCTAAGTTTAGTATGTAATTAGTATTATTGTTGTATAATATATAGTTGTGGTAGTTAGGCAGTTATAATGAACCATCATGTCGGTTCATCAAGGGGTATCACACCCTTTCACTATGTATAAATAGGACCAAACCTATTCATTTATAATTGATGTATCTTAGTGCAAATTCAATCCTATAATAAGAACATCCCCTGTGACCACATTTGGCATCAGAGCATAGGATTCGCCGGCTTATTCCAATCGATTCCATCGTTTCGCAAAGAACCTTCATACCGGTTTCATCCCTGTTTCGAAGAAAAAACAGAGGCAGACACAGAAACGATTTCACTGAATCATTGGACAGTTTTGGCAACCCAGACGATAAGAAAGATAATTATTTGAAGATTATAACCGGAAAAAGAAAGAACGAAACCGGAAGGACGACTCCGGCGAGATTCCGGCATATCACCGGCGAATCAGAAGAGAAAGATTGAACACGTTTTAACGTGAATAAACGGTTATATCCCATCCTTTTAAAGTTTAGAACGAATCGAATACAAATAAATTCTTAATCAAATCGAAAAAAATCGAACCTTTTGTTATACCCTGTTTCGGTAAAGAAGAAGAAAACAATATTCCCGCCAATTTTTTTTAAATACCCAGATTTTTTCAAAAATACTTAAATCCGAACATCAAATATCAAATGATTTGATTCGTTACAAAACCAAGCAGTGGATTAAGATTTCAAAAAAAAAAAAAAAAAAAAAACCCTAAAGAAAATCAAGGTTTTATTAGAATTGTATTCGATCATCAAGAAAGACTCAAAGTGATTTGATCAAAGAAATCAAATCTAATATTTTGTGGAAAACAATTCAAGAACTTGAACTTGTTTCCAAAGCAAAAGAAGCGTATAAGAAAAAAAAAAGGAAAGCAACCTGTTGCAGAAAGTTTGTGGGGGGAAAGAAGTTGACTTTCATAAGTCAAATAGTTTTTTTAAAGAAAAAGCCAACGTTTGATTTTTTTTAAGTCAAACATACTATTTTGTGGAATTATTAAGTTTTTAAGATAAAAGAAAATTCAAAATTGTTAAAAAAAATTCCACAATAGCAAGTCAAAATCGAATCATAAACGATTCGTATAGCAAGATACTCCGAGCCCATTTCGGTTCGTTGAGAAATAGCAAGTGACTCCGAAACACTTCGTGACTCGTTGAGTATATAGCAAGTAACTCCGACCATTCGTGGATCGTCGAGTATAGCAAGTGACTCCGAACATTTGTTCGTTGAGATTAGCAAGTCAACTCTGAATTCTATTCGTTGAGTATAGCAAGTTAGTGCATAAGAACCTGATTAGCAAGTAGGTCAGGAGCACATAGAACCTGATTAGCAAGTAGGTCAGGAACAAAGCCCCGATTAGCAAGTTGGTTGGGAGCAAGCAAGAAAATTGGTTAGCAAGTTGGCCAATAGCAAGTTGATCATATCAAAATCCAATTAGCAAGTAGGTTGGATAATTTGATCAAACTCAAGCAAGAATATCAAGCAAGTTAGCAAGTAAGAAAGATTGGAAAGAAAAAGTCCAAGAACGCAAAGAAAGAAAACATGGCAGGGAAAGAAGACAAAAACGCGTCTAGCAGTTCAATATCAACTCGTGAGCAAGGAAATGTATCATTGCAATGCCCGAAACTGACAGAAACAAATTACACCTCGTGGGCACTATTAATGGAAACAATCTTAAAGGCTTATGGTCTTTGGGAAACAATTGATACAAAAGGAGTTGAAGCAGCAGATGAAAAAAAAGTGAATACAACCAAAGCAATGATTTTCCAAACATTACCAGAAGATATCTTAATGCAAGTAGCACAATGTCAAAATGCAAAAGAAGTTTGGGAATCAATCAAAGTTCGATACCTTGGAGCAGATATGGTTTAGAAAGCACGTCTACAAACCTTAAGAAGCGAGTTAGAGATTCTCAAAATGAAACCAAATGAATCAGTAAGCGACTTCGCAAGCAAGCTAGGCAAAATAAGAGCCAAATTCAAAAGCCTTGGCACAACTCTTAAGGATAAAGCAATAGTGAGAAAACTACTCAACTCACTTCCAAAGAAGTTTCTACCGATCGTAGCAACTATCGAGCAATATTCAGAGATAGACACAATGCCATTTGAAGAAGCAGTTGGAAGGATTACAGCATTTGAAGAACGCCTCAAAAGTCAAGATGAACTAGAAGAAAATCTTCAAAGTAAATTCCTAATAGCAAGCTCAAGTAACCATTCAGCAAGTTGGCACCATGGAAAAGCACGTAATAATCAAAACCAAGGAAGAGGACAAGCAAGAAGCTTTGACAGAAGAGGAAGAGGACGCGAAAGAAGCAAGAGTCAAGAAAGAAAAGACAAAAGTACGTTCAGGTGTTATGATTGTGGAAGACTTGGACATTTCGCAAACGAATGCACCAAATGGAAAGACAAGAAGCAAGAAAAGAATGAGCAAGTATCTCTTCTCGTTCATGAAGAAGAAGATCCAACCCTACTCTGAAGCAAGAAAGGATAAATCAAAATTAGGGGGGAGAATGTTGGAAATAATATTTGATTATCCTAAGTTTAGTATGTAATTAGTATTATTGTTGTATAATATATAGTTGTGGTAGTTAGGCAGTTATAATGAACCATCATGTCGGTTCATCAAGGGGTATCACACCCTTTCACTATGTATAAATAGGACCAAACCTATTCATTTATAATTGATGTATCTTAGTGCAAATTCTCTCTAATCCTATAATAAGAACTTCCCCTGTGACCACAGAAGCTGTCTTATTATCTTGGGATTGAGGTGATTCAAACACAGGATGGGATAGTATTGAAGCAAGAGAGTTATGCAAATAAAATACTAAAGTTGGCAGGAATGGCAAGTTGCAATTCAGCAAAGTATCCCATGGAGCATAAGTTGCAGCTAACAAAAGATGAGAAAGGCAAGGAGGTTAGTCCAACTGAGTACCGAAGGATCATAGGTTGTCTTCGATACTTGGTTCATACCAGACCAGACCTTAGCTATGCTGTGGGGGTTGTGAGCAGATTTATGCAGACACCAAAAGAGAGTCATCTTGCAGCCGTTAAGCAAATTTTGAGATACATCCGAGGTACGGAAGGATATGGGTTAAAGTATCAAATAGGAGGTGATGGAATGCTACAAGGGTTCAGTGACAGTAGCTATGCGACTGATCTGGAGGATAGACGAGGAACCACGGGTGTAGCTTTTTATTACTCGGGTAATTTAATTACTTGGACATCACAAAAACAGAACACTGTTGTGCTCAGCTCCTGTGAAGCAGAATTCATGGCTGCAACTGAAGCCGCTTGCCAAGCTTTGTGTCTAATGAACCTGGTTAGTGATTTAATTGGAAGAAACGCTCAAAAGGTGAAGCTATTTGTGGACAACGAGTCAGCCATTGCTCTCATGAAGAACCCCGTATTTCATAAGAAAAGTAGACACATTCACACGAAGTACCATTTTATTCGTGAGTGTGTTGAACGAAACCAAATCACGGTTGAGCATGCAAGGGGAGAATTGCAGAAGGCAGATATACTTACTAAAGCATTACCAAGGATTAAGTTTGCAGAAATGAGGAGCTTAATTGGCATTGAAGATCGAAAGGAAGATATCAACATTCAGGGGGAGAATGTTGGTTGAATGTTGACCGAATATTGTGCAGCCAACGGTTGGAAATAAAGACGTTGGAGTGGGTTATGAAATAGTCTAGGAGTCCTAATAATCAGAAAAGTTTGTTACTTATTTTAGCTATTTAAAGCAGACTTGTGTTTACTTTTTCTGTACTTAGAATCAGTCGAAAATCCTTTGTTTCCTTTTGTAACTTTCTGCAGTAATCTGTGCCTGCAAGCAGTGAATAAAACAACCATTCGACTGATCAATCTTGTTTTTTTGTGCTTTCATATTATTACCTATATACCCCTGATATCAATAACTATACCCTTAAAACTTTTACCACCTGTAATTCTGGTAATTCATTAAGCCATAAGTGTCAACTTTTAACCACTTGATCAAGCCAGTTGAACCATTCAATTCCCAATTTATGATTTCTTACAAGTCTGTTTGTCCAAGCCTACTCTGACCTAGATTGTCTATATTGGTAGTACTACTGTAACACCTCTAGTTAGCCACCTAAGAAATCATGTATGCTTCCAGCTTCTCATGCATTTTTTGTGTGCATTTTGATTATTGTCATGACACGGTATCTGCTGCTGGTCTGCCTAAGGCTGGTTAGTGTTTCGTGTTTGTTTTTCACTTAATCAGGGACATCCATTTATGTGATTGAGTAATTATATTTTTACTGTTTTAAGTAAGTACTAGGTTTGAGACCCGTGGGGACCCACGGTGCAAACCATAGTAAATAAAAAAATTATATGAAACTAAGAGTTGTATTGTTCAAGTTTACTGGCTACAAACGTAAAGTGTTAAAAATAACGGTTAGCCTGAAATTTGTTTTCTTATAAAAACGTCAAAGTGGATATTTTTTATAAGCCCTCAGTAACGTTAGTAATGAAAACCGATTAACTATTATGATCAGTACTCAACAAAAGTATAAAATTTTGAAAAAAATAACAAAGGTATGAATACATTGTGTTTTTGTAAATGACTTTTTATCATATTTTTTATTTTTAATGTAATTGTAATTAGTACATAACTTGTTTTATTGACAAAATGCAAGGCACTATTCAAAGCAAACAAAAAAAGTTTAAAATAATACTTTATTATTGAAGTTGTATATACATAACGTCCACAAAGATAATAAAAAAATTGCATAAAAATTACTCAAATTATTCATAAATCCTGAAAGACTTCTTTGTACACAACGTTTGATGTTTTGTTTGTCAATTCACCATTTTCATCTACTATAACAATCTTAAGTCCATCTCGACTTCTAACCCTTGAAAGCGCAACATACAACTGCCCGTGTGAAAAAACTGGATCCTTCAAATACAACCCAACTCTGGATAAGGATTGTCCTTGACTTTTGTTTATTGTCATTGCGAAAGAAACAGCAAGTGGAAATTGCCTTCTGTTAAATTTAAAAGGAATTTTCTTATCTGAGGGGGATAAAGTAATTCTTGGAATAAAAGTTCGCATTCCAATGTTACTTCCTGATATGATTTTCGCTTCAATGACACGTTTTCTCATTTTAACAACTTGTAACCTTGTTCCATTGCACAAACCGCTTTTCTGATCAATGTTTCTGAGTAACATTACGGGAACGCCAACTTTCAAAACCAAACGATGGTTTGGTATTCCAGAAAACTTAAGACCATTAAGGACATCAGGAGAAACTAATCTTTCATCAACCTGTTTGTTCACATCTTCAGACTGGCAAACACTATCCGAACTTAGATACTCAACTTCGTCACCCGGAAACATTGAAAGTAATATATCATTAATTTCATGAACAACTTTATTCTTCGGTGCCAATATAGCTCGATCTTGAAAATAAGTCGGAATGTGGATGTTATCCAAAAGTGAAGGATAAACAAAGGCTATCAAATCAGAAACAGGATCCGAAGATTGAGAAATAAGTAAGTCATCAGGTATCAAAATAACATCTTGATCATCACTTATTGTATCAACCTTTCCTTCTCCTATGTCCAGAAGCCAAGATGCAAACTTTTTAGTTTCCTCAATATCATAACTGCAGCTTCCAGAAAGCAACCTCATATTTTTTGTTAACTCTAAAACAGTGCATTTGTGCCAAATGTTATGATGAACTTAAAGAGGCATTAACAATGTCATGCCTAGTTCCATTTGGTACAACTGGTAGAATTTGCCTAAAGTCACCCCCAAACACAACAACCTTTCCACCAAATAACAAATCAGACGACTCATCAGCATGTACACCAAATACATCTTTTAAACTTCGATCTAGTGCTTCAAAAGCATGTTTATGAGTCATGGGTGCTTCATCCCATATAATCAAGTCAGTTTGTTTAACCAGCTGTGCAACATCACTATTAGGTGGTATGAAGCACATAGAATCTTCAGTTAGGTTTATAGGAATACGAAACCTGGAATGTGTTGTCCTACCACCGGCCAATAGCAAAGAAGCGATACCACTCGAAGCAACATTCAAAACAATCTTTCTTTTACATCTTATGGATGAAGATAAAGTCTTCCATAGGAATGTTTTACCCGTACCACCGTAACCATAAACAAAAAAAACCCCTCCTTTTTTTTCCTCAACAGATTTAATTACACAATTATAAATATTTTTTTGTTCATCTGTTAAAGAAGAGAACTGAGAATCAAATTCTTCAACCAAACTGTTTGAGTCATAGCCCAACTCCTCACAAATAAGACGATTTTCTAATAATGATAGAAAATCATTCTCAGGATATGGCATACCTACGAAATGTCGTAGACTGCAACTATTACGCAATAAGAACTTCTCAATATCTAGCAAAGCTAAATTCTTAAGTTCGTCGTCTGAAAGGATCAAATCTGGGAAAAAAAATGTCTTAGAATGGAATATATAGAATAAAATTAACAAATAAAATTAATAATTGAATATGTGGAACTATTAAAATTAGTATAATTTACATTCCTAATAATTATGAATCATTACAATTTAGTATATGCCCAAAAAATTCTAGAAAATCTATTTTAAAGTAATAATATATTAAAAAAAGTTAATACCTGGACAGTTTGAATCTATTCTTCTCTTGTGTAAAATGTCATCAGACAAATAATTCCATGTTTCCTCCCACACAATGTCAGGTCTTGACAAACTGTTGGACGCTAAAAGAGTTGCAAATAAGTTTCTTAGATAAGGACCAGAACCTGCAAAAGCCGCTTCCTTTATTGCTTCAACATATTCTGTATCATCATCTAGGAGTCCCATTGCGTAGCATGCATCCCTAAAAGATGATTGTACTTTCCCATCAACTTTAAGAATATCTTGAAACGATGTTGGTCCTTTAACCTTATTCAAAAGCATTCTCAAAAAATAAGCTTCGCCAACAGAAGCAGGAACTGAATGAATTCGACCAATTGACTTTATTCTTTGCCTAACCTCCCATTTTCGTTCTTGTGCTTTCCAAACATATTGTGAAGGGAATTGGATGTAAGTTAGTTGCCTTGCATTGGCATCAATTTTGTTGCGTTTCATCCAACCCAAAAACATAGAGGAAGCACAAGAGGGTTTATTGAGAACGTCGTCAATGTCTTGCGTAGGATCGAAAACAATTCTTTGTTCACCAGGTAGATGAAAAGGTAGTCTCATTACAGGAGGTGACCTGTAATGAATATCATATGAGAATATTCTCCATGAAGCCTCACACGCAGAAATATAACGACAATCATAAAATCCTTTGACTTCATCAACAACTTTGTCTTCACCGGGTACTTTCTTGCTTTCGACAAAATTAAGAGTAACTCTATCTGGACCCTTGTTAATGTATTTAAATAAATACTTAATGGATCCAGCTTGGTTACACCATTCAACGTTGATATGAGCCTGGTATCTTTTAAGAAGTGTCTTGTTATATGGAACAACATATCTGTTATCTAATTGCTCACCAGACTTTTCTACAAACGACCCATTATCTCTGCGTCTATAAACTGCATAACCTTCGGTATCAATAGAAGTCTCATTCTGGAATTTTTTTGGGAAGTTTTTTGAACATTTGTCATTGACCATACACGGACAACTCATGTTCAAAGGACCACAAGGACCGTGAATCATAAATTCACGTACAAGTTCATACAATTCTGCATCTTCATCTTTATTCGGTATCTCTGCTGAAATGAACTTGTCAATATGGTCAACTGTAGGAAGCTTATAACCAGCAGCCATAAACAAACAAATGTGTGCGTGTGGTAATCCACGTTTTTGAAACTCAACGGTATATACAGCTGCAAAAAAATACATACAACTGAACTTACAACTGAAAATACACGATTAGTTTAGATAGATGAGAGATTTGATTGCACATGAATCATGAAAAGGAATCGGTTATCATAGTGATAATAAAAAAATACATAGATTATTAACATATACCCCACAATATTAAGATAAGATCTGCAAATCATTGAAATAATCGAAAGGAATTAAAAAGTGAAGAAGATCTTACATATTGGTAAAGTGGTTTTTTGGGAGAAGATAAATGAAAAAGTGAAACAATTATGATTTAGGTAGGTATATAATGACACAGATTGTTGTTGGGCTGAAGCTCACATAATATAAACATGTAAATCGGGCCTATGCCGCTTAAAAAAATGTAAACCCAATATGTTATATAATATGTATGATATGTATGTTATATGGGATTGTGTTAGCAAGCTATTGGGCCGATCATTTTTCCTTGTATCACATACATATATTTCAGTAAAAAAATTGAATATATCTACATATTTATGTTACAATTTATTTAGTTTTAATTAGATATGAATCATACAAAAATAAAACTGAATATTATGTTTGATGAGTACATCCACCAATCTAGTTGTATCTATATTTACTCAACATAATATTGAAATGGATGAAAACATACTTATCAATCAAGCAAACGCATTTATTAAATATTAAGATCGTTATGAAACTTAATAAAAAGAGGAAACCATATCATGGTATAAAGAGAAAATAACAAAGTAGAAATTGTTCAAAATTATTAAAAAAACAAAACATAAAGCAATGAAACTCGTTGACCATAAGCATAGCAAACAAATCCTCTTCATTTTGGGTTTAGGAAGACGAGAGGCTCAACGTAATTTTAAGTTACTCCATACTACCACCACTTCCAATCTTAGTTGAAGGAGTTGGTGTGCTTTCATCATCAGAGATCGCGTCAATCAGTTTACGCTTAACCATTTGATACTTGGAACTGATAGAACATTGTTCTCCTTCAGCGTAAACTTTCTTATCAACAATGGAAATTGGCGTATCATTATCGCCTGTGTCAGATTCCTAAAAAAAATATAGTTACAAACATATATATCAGGATCATCAATGATTGTGTATGAAAGAAAAAATGAGTAAAATGTATTACTATGAAAATATGTGTTTGTGAAAATGGTACCTTGGAAGCAGAAATAACATTAGACGGCATTGCTATGAGAGACGTGTGAAGTGATTCTGATTCAGCAGGCTGAAAAAAAATGCAAAAACTTAGAAATGTAACAAAGTCTTACGTAAATAAAATTTGCAAAGTTATGTGAGATGGAATTCGAATATGTACCTGTCCTACATACAACTTTTTCTTAAGATGCGAGATAATTGTTGGATCATCAGTTATCTTAGTTACACCATAAACATCATATTTGTTGTTTAAATTGAAGCCAGAGACAAAGATTTTAAAAGCAAACTCTCTGTCTAACAAAGTCTTAATCTCTTCAGGATATTCAACTGTATCACCAACCTATATATATAAGGAATAACCAAATAGATAATTATTACAAAACCATAATTAAGGAATTATTAAAAATAATTGTATACTTAAAATCGGTTCCTAAAAATAAGGAATACCGTATTCAAATCAAGCAATTCAGAAGCACTTTTACTAATAAGTTGTGCAACGTCACGATGAAACAACGTAAGCGATACAGCACCATTAACGTCTTGCACACGAACCTGAATTTTAAACCTAGAAAAAAAATTTGAAAAAAAAAACAACAAAAATTTATAACTAAGTTGGGTTGAAATGAAAGTAGATTTGTGAAAATTATAATAGATGTTAAAAATATATCCGACCTTGGTGTAGGGTCAACTTTTTTGGCACTACAACTATCATTCAAACACTCGTAAACCTTTTCTTCCTGAAAATCTGAACTTCCTTCACCAACCTGCTTGATTATATAATCAATACTACATTTTTTTGTGCATTTGGGGCATCCCATGTAGTACCAGCCAATTTCAGTAAACAGGTGTTTAATAGTACCCAATAATACCAGAGGCTGCGCCTGTATGAATATTATAGTTTGTTACCAAAATAAGATAGTATATGGTATACAAAGGAAATTAATATTAAAATAAAATTATAGTTTTAACTTCATTACAATTTATTATATTTAATTATAAATATCGTATTTAAGTATGAACATTATACTTACATCTTGAATCTCACAAATGTCGCCAATGTTACTAAAAGGAGTGTTATGGACAAATTCATCTTTATCAGAGCAAAACATAGAAGTTCCATATGGTTGAAGAGAAGAGGAAGGATTATCAGCGATTTTCTTACCCAACCTGAGAAAAATAATTACATACATACACATTACATATTTATTGAGACTGTTTATAAAGGTTGTGTAATTCGTATTTAAAAACCTAATAGTTTTAAAAACCTAATAGTACATACCCTATTTTGTAGAGCTTTATATCTTCAATATCTCCATTTATGAAAAGTCGACTAACACGATCTCCAAAAGAGTTAGAAACATACGGTTTTCCTATATAAAAAAAAATTAGGAAAAAATATTTTTTTATTTAATAAAAAAAAATAATAGAGGTTAGAACTTAATATATAATGCAAAATATAATGAATGTATAAATATAATTATAACAATATATAAATAGATTAACATTATACAACCATTATAAAACTTCAAACGGCCAAACTGCATTATTATTATAAATTCTTTCTCTGTTTGATGAGTTGCAACATATTTAGACATCTCCATGGCATAACTATCCCACAACGTTAAATAGATGCGCAAGCCCCTTCACAAAAGTACAAATTATTTTAGTAAAAAATAAATAAAGAATTTATAAAGGTACGTAATTTTTTTTATATATAAAATGCAAAAAAAATAAAATAAATAAATAATACATACTCGATATCTTGAACTTCCATTGTTAACCTCTTTTTATCAGCGACAACCTTTTTTTCTTTATCATCATTGCTAAAGAACTTGTTAACATGTCCAATAACATCTAAGATCAATTATAAAATAAACATTAATTAAAGATAAGTTATAAATTTACTGCGATTGTTTGGTTGTGATTAAAAAAAACATTAAAACGAAAATATACCTATTGTAACATATTCATCAACATCCCTTTCCAGAATTCTTTGAAAGGGCACAAAAGAGAAACCAAAATCTGGACCTTGGAAACCATGATATTCGGAAACTTGAGTATTCATATTGAAGCAGAGTTTGTTTGAGTTTGGAGCATACTTGTATTTAGAAGAATTGACCCCAACTCCTGGGTTTATTATAATAAGAGAAGAATTTTCAATCAGAAACCTCTCGAATTTAAAAAACAACCGCTTAAATACATTGGCTTGAATCTTGTCACCCTGTTGATTATAAAAAAAAGAAGATAATTGATATACATTAAAATTAAAAGCATCACAATATAAAAAAAATTAATGAAATTTAAAAATAATAGGATGTAAAAAAAAAAACGTGTGGTTAAGTTTTACATTTTCATCACATAGGATCATTTCAATTGAGTACACATCATTAGGATTGCGACGATCGGGTAGACGCCAAACCCGAATAATCTTTAGCTTTAACGCCATACTGTTTCGGTTTACATGAATTTGGTTAACCATTGTAAACTCATTTGCATCTACAGCAGCCATTGATCTTGTTAACTGGAAAAAAATGATGTAAATAACAAAAGATGACTTCAATAACACAACAAATAAAAATCAAATCAAAATAACTTCGACATTATGTAATTAAATATGAGAAACAGATAGTAACCTAATAATATATCTTTGCGATTACTTAAAGTGGCTCCAACGTGTCTTATTACAATCGTATGTGAATTGGTTTGACTTCTTTATATAGTTATTGAATATAGCGAATAATAGGAAATGGATGTAATGGTGGGCGGTTAATTAGGATTTGAATTAGCATATATTTAAAGATTATAACATTATGTATTGATTCACTTAAGTCAAGGTCAATCATTTATTGATTAAATCGGTTTATCAAGCATTATATAGGTATTGATGTAGGAATTAAATCAATTCAATAATAACAAATAGATTAAAGAGTGGAGGGTAATTAGGAACCGAATTACGATTGAATACATTATTGTTATAAGTTTATGTATTGATTGAATTTAGTCAAAGTAAAGTATTCAAAGCAACACAGCCGTATGTTAAGCATTATAGTTAATTGTAAGTTGTTTTGATCTATTCAATGTTATTTAACTAATGTTCTTTATATGTTATGTCAAACATTATATAGGAATTCAATCAATTGAATAATAAAAATCGGATGAAAGAGTGGAGGGTAATTAGGATTCGACTTAGAATTGTTATTATTGTTATAACTTTATGTATCGATTGAATTTAATAAAAGTCAAGCATTGAAATAATTAATGGCGACTTTTAAGTATTATACCTAGTTGTGAATTGTTTTTTTTTATTGAATCAATGTTATTAAACTAAATGAATTTAGCGAATAATAGGAAATGGATGTAATGGTGGGCGGTTAATTAGCATTTGAATTAGCATATATTTAAAGGTTATAACATTATGTATTGATTCACTTTAGTCAAGGTCAATCATTTATTGATTATACCTACTTGTGAATTTTTTTTTTATTTCTTCAATGTTATTAAACTAAATTAATGTATTGATTACATTTAGTCAAAGTCAACATTGAAATAATTAATGGCGAATTTTAAGTATTATACCTAGTATTGATTTTTTTTTCCTCATGTTTTATCCAATGTTATTAAACTAAATGTTCTTTACATGTTATGTAAAGCATTATATATGTATTCAATTGATTCAATAATAAGAAATGGATGAAAGAGTGGAGGGTAATTAGCATTCGAATTAACTCTTATATATTATTGTTATAAATTAATGTATTGATTAAATTTAGTAAAAGTCAAGAATTTAAACCATTAAAGCCGAATTCATATGATTATACATATTTGTGATGTTATTTTTTTTTATCTGTTGGATGTTATTAAACTAAATGTTATTTACATGTTATGTAAAGCATAATATAGGTATGCAATCAATTCAACAATAAGGAATGGATGAAAGAGTGGAGGATAATTAGCATCCGAATTAGCTCTTATATATTATTGTTATAAATTAATTAATGTATTGAATAAATTTAGTCAAAGTCAAGAATTAAACCATTAAAGCCGAAATTAAAGTCTAATCATAAATTAATGTATTGATTACATTTAGTCAATGTCAAGCATTGAAATCATTAATGGCGAATTTAAAGTATTATAGCATAATCAAAGGTCAAAAGACATTTTTATAATCAGTAAAATTTATTTAAAATAAGTTAAAAAAGGAAATATAATAAAAATACATAAAAAACTAACAATAAACATACGAGTGTATGGAAATATGTGTTTAATGGAATGAACGAAAAATTACATTTAACAGGGATTAATTGATTTGTGAGAAATCAATAACTTCTTGTGTGTCAATCTTGGTAACAAAAAGCCTACGTTTATGCGAACACCATTTGAAAAGGCAGTAGTCTCCAATAGAAATACCTTCTGATTCATGAAAGCATTCGGAGCAATAAACTCAAATATCACGTAAAACATAGAGAAGCATAAATCATGTACAACTTTTGACCATCCATTTGTTAAGCAAAATTCATCATCTATAAATTCTAACAAAACAAACCAAGATTGACCATGGTATGTTGAAACTTTAATGTTGTTGTTTCGTAAGTTTTTAGATAACAAAAACCTGTCATGGATTTAGGCAATGTCTGCACAAACACGTAAAAACAAACATTATAATAACAAATAAGGTTTTTTTACTTAAAAAATATTAGAAACGTCATACCAAAACTCGTGTGGAAGGGTCATGAATAACCTTGAAGAATTTGTCACCCTTGTGATAAGCCATATCGAAGTTATGTGTCCTACTGAAATCCTGTTCTTCGTATGCAAAAAACAAACTTTTGTTAGTATATACATAAAGTCACTCATACTAAAAACTGATTTTAATTATCTTCTTTTATGAAATCCGGTATTTTGTTTTTTTTTTTATATACTTGTTTCTTATATTCACACATACTCAAAACCGATTTCAATTGCAATCTGTTTATTAAAAAACACAATCATATATTCAATGATTAAAGCTGAGCAGAATTACTTGCATATCGATTACATTCAAAGCATAGAGTTGATTGTAAAAAGATTATCAAATGGTTTTAATAAAAAAAAAACGATTCTTTTTGGTTTAAACATAATCGAAAAACAATACGATTTGTAAGTTGTTTTAATAAGAACACGATTGTATTTATTATATATGTAAAATGGTTTGAAACATTTGCTTTACGGATTTCAAATGAATCAGAAAAGTCAACCGGAAATCTTGGATGTTTTGTAGCACGCCATTTAGATATAGGATTCACATTTCTGTTTGTAAAAAAATAAGGATTTAGATATAGGATTCACATTTCTGATTGTAAATAAATAAGGATACAATCTTATTGTTTTTATCTTTTATGTTAGATGATTGCAAACATTATGATGAAGAACATACCTTGCAAAAATGACAATGAGATAGGAAGGAGAAAGGAATTAGTAGGAGAGGAATGAGTAATGAGAAATGGATGTTGACAAAAGTAAATAAAAAGAGGTTTATATAGGTCTTAGTCTTGGAGCTCCATATAGTAGTTGGATCCTTCAAGACCCTCTAAAATGCTAGGGTTCAACCCTAGTGTTTTGGTTTATTATATAGATAGAATAGATTTATGTAGCGAGTCTGATACACTGTACAAAACATATGAACTGGATTATCCATCTAGCTGTCCTTCTTGCAATATACACTTGATAAGAGCTATTTAGTGTTCCATTGATTTACTCCACTTCTCGAAATTTAGCTCTCGACTATGTTCTAACTTTACCTATTTATATGACCTAAGCATTTGCAGACTTGTTTGTGGTCATATGATATTTGATTACCAGCATTCATGTACATTGATTGATTCACCATGAAACCTAAAGGAATGCCCCTGATTAATATTAATTGCAGATAAAGTCGTTGAAATTATAGTCCAACTGAAACTTTCATTATGGACTTTCTATTCAAAAAGGGGTGGCGGCGCAGCTTGTTGCTTAAGAGTAATTTACCCTTTTTTGTCAATGAAAATTTGTTAGCAAAAAAAAAAAAAAAAAAGTGAAAGAAAATGAAGGTATGTTAGAAAAATCCTTCAGAATTTTAGAATCTGTGGTGTTACTTAAAGCGGTAACACATTTTATTTTATTTTTGATGCAACTGACAGACAGAGTGCCAGCTAATTAATTTACTAATTATTCTCAATCTTTGTATATGTATTGCGATGGTGATCAAGAGTCCACGGAGCATGTTCTTACGGGTTGCTGGTTTGCTTCAGGCGTGTGGAATGGGATTGCGAGTTGGGGCAAGGTCCCGGGGTTTTTCGTCTTTCACGTCAATGACCTTGTACACATGCACGAGTATCATGGTATGGTTGGGAATAAAAGATTGGTATTTCATGGTATTTTGATCATTGCTTGTTGGAGGTTGTGGAAAGCTAGGAACGAGAAGACTTTCGAGAACAAAGAGGTGAAGATTTTCGATGTTGTTGCGGATATTAAGATCCTCGGGTTTCTTTGGTATAAACTGTAACAACCCTGGCTGATGTGGCCGGGTTGTCGGGTCGGGTTATCGGAGTTACACAGCGGAATCCAGGGTAATAACAGTCTTGTAGTCTTCCAGGATCCACGTCATCATTTCTGTTGGGTTACCTGAACACATGTCAAAAATAGTTTCTGTCAACATAAAGTTGGTGAGGTCGCGTATTTTATAAAGTGAATGGCCAGTTCGTTTATTTATAATTCTTTTATAAATATCTTTTATAAATATGCTTTACTATTCTATATTCTGGAGGGGAACTAGATATTCTATCAATTCGATTATATTTCTATTATTCCGATTATATTCTATAAGTTGCCATTCCTTTCTATGGTATCACTCTGCTTGTGATAATATATGATTATTTCTACCCTCTACTCGGGTAAAACTGGTTCTTGTCCTCTAGTTAGACAAGAAAGGAAATGGCGATACCGTCCAGTACTGTCCTCGTTGTTTCTATTGCCCCTTTCTATAACTTCTATAAATCGTTATTCTTTTATGTAAAGCATTATGTTTTCTTATAAATGACATGTATTTCCCCTAAAACACTTAATAAAACTGTAAAAGAGGGGAGTTCACGATACTCACTTGTTTGCGTTATATCTTCTAGCTAATCTTCTTATTACAATTATATTTCATATATATATATTGATACGTTTAACGCGTGGAACTTGTTAGATTGTAATACTTAGGATATATATCATATATACAATTTATATATATAGAACTCAGTATATATTAGATAGTCCTAAACTCGGGGTTTGGGCAATCTAGGCAAAAAGAAACAAAGCTGGCCTTTACAGCTTGGCACGCGAACCTAAAAGAACTCTAGACATTCTTACCCGAGCTTAGTATATCGTTTTATATATCGAATCTTATATATAAACATATATATTTTATATATGTTTATTATCTCTTATTATTATTATCAAGTCCGTACGTTATTCGTATTATATATATATTCGTATAATTAATAATACTCCTCGTCTAGCTATTTGAACTGGGTTCTATTCCGGGTGTTGACCGAGTCACTGAGTCGACTCGGTAACGACTTGTATCCTCCAACTTGATTATCGGTACCTCGCAAATACCATAACCAGTGAGTTAATATTGGCTTATAATGTTATATCACCAATTAACTAATAAAATACAATCAAGTATTGGATCGGAACATAATTACAAACAAAGCATGACCGGAACTTATCGGAATATAATCGGGAATCAGTCGAAGACCCAATCTGCCGAGTACAAGATATGAACAGAAAGACGAGCAGAATTCGATTAAGGTCATGGTGGTTTATTATCGGAATAGGACTTGGGTTTGGCTATAGATACTGACCGGAGTCAAAATGACCCGATGACCATAGTTTCAAGGATGATTATTACGGCTAAACAAAGCATAGGGATGGTTGCCGGGTTCACGGCAGTGGCTCGGGTTCTCAACAGGAACCATACGGCACATCATACACTTTATCAAATACCCATCGGACAAGGAAGGTTCAGAATTGTTGACAGTCACCCTAGCTTTGGTGACTGTCCGGTTAACAGTTGGGTTACAGAACCCGATGACAGTCCCAACCCGGCGGCAAAGGATGGTATAATTCTGTTTGGTTTGAAGGTTATATGACAGTCGCCGGTTCTAGTAACTGTTCCGGTGACTTTGTTCGTAGATCTATTAAACCAGAAACAGAGACGGACAAGGTACTGGTTCCACTTGTAAGGAAGGAAGGGATATGTGGCTTACCGTGGGAAGGAGATGGATTCAGGCGGCCGGAGATTGGCCGGAGACGCTAACCGGAACAGCAGCGGAGGCGGCAACAGCCGCCATGGCTGTCCAGCGATGGTGGTGACCTGAGGTTGGGTAGCGGTGGTGCCGTGGTGCCGGAGACAGAGGCGGCGTAAGCCTGCCATGGGTCTCCGGTGAAGGCTTCTTGATTCAGAGAGTAACACATATGTGTGTGTATATATCTGCAGAGAGAGTGAGAGCAGCGAGAGGTGAGAGACAGAAAGGGGTTTATATAGAATGAATTAAATAGAGGGTGTTTGGCTACGGGGATAAATACTGAGACTCGCGATAATTGGTAATAATTATAACGATCAAACAAAAGACGTTGGACAACGGGTTATTAGTAGATTAGGAGCGTTTAACCGTAATAATAATAATTCAATAATTATTATTTATATATTCGGTTAAAACGGTTTGTCGAGAGATTCGAACTTGAATAATTAATTTGGATAACCGGGTGGTCAGGTCCGACCCGACCCGTTTAAGAGACACGTAAGGTGACGTAATCACTTCGAGACTTTGGGGTGTTACAATCTCCCCCCCTTAGGAAATTTCGTCCCCGAAATTTGAATGATCTTGTCTTTTATATTCTTTAATCTATAAGGACGTTACAATTAGAACAACAATACTTGTCGTCGAGACATGATTGGTTCTCATGGTTTGCGAGGAAATCGATTTTGTATCAATCTAATATTAGAAATGTCAATCTGTATGACTACATCTTGATCATATTTCTAATTACGTTTTAACCTTTCTTGCTATAGTCATATTAATTCAGATACATGGATTATCTGTATTATTTCGATATGGCTATTAAAGGTTCTTGTATTGATACTATACTTTCATCGTTTGATATTCGGATTCGTTTACAATGATGGATTCTAGATAGTTCTCAAGAGATAGATACGGAAGTCCCTTCGTTATTATGATTTGAACGGGATCCGAGCTACTATCTCTTTTATTCGAACTTTAGAATTTACCATCATTGTAATTCTGATTCTTTAAGAGTAGGAATATCCTTTGGTACCTATTGGATTATTTCTTATAAATTCTATCCTTAAAGTTTCATCTATATGGTTGATCTCTAGGTTACTTCTATTCGTGGGTATACTTAGGAGGTCTCTCATATCATTAGACGTATCTTATCTGAATTCTTAAAGGTACCGGAAAAGACTAATTCATTGATGATTGAGATTTCTCTTAAATCATCTATAATAGTCTTACTGACTATTTCATTGATGATTAACTGCATTGTGTCTAATACATATTAATTGACTTTTCTCAGTGTATTATCGTGAATGAGGTCTTTCACAATTCTACAGTCAATATATGTAACTTTCTCTTTATAGTCTCAGAATCTACTGGTAACAGTCGTCGTTATGATTCTTTTGACTTTAAAATTCTGAGAACAATGCATCATTTAGTCTTTCTCAAAATCATGATTATCATTCCGGATTACTATACTTATCACATTAACTATTTCTGTAAAATTCTTTCTTAATTCTAATTCGGGATTCGATACACTCTCGGTAAAATATTTCTTTATAATATTTCTAGTCGTTTTCGTACGACTTATATCTCTATCTTGATAATTTCTTTTAATGTTTATATTTTTATTCTGATAATTATATTTCTCGACATATCGGATGCCTTTCTATTTTTCAGACATATCGGATGTCTTTTATAATTCTTTTTATTGTCGATTTATATTCTTTTATTTATTCATTTATATTCTTTTATATCCAAGCAAATACTGATAATATCTATAGCACTCACTATAAATTCAGTATTTCTATAATGTACGTTTGCTTGGAATAATTCCTTCTTATATATATACATTCGATCAAAGTCTATATTATTAGTGTCTGAAAACACATTCCGATAGACTTATATATAAGCAATATATCATATCTTCTTAATCCAACTTATTATAAGCAAGGCTTATTTCGTTGAGATATTCGTATAGATAATTCTTGCCAGAACAGTGATTTCTTAAATGATCTCTCGCAGCCTTTAACCCGGAACAGGAATTCCGTCATTCTTTGGCCAGAGAGTTTCACTGGAAAAATGAGCATAACTCTATTCATTTTTCGTTTTAACTTCGATTATACCTTGCGAATCTCTACGCGATTCCGCTTGGTATCAATTATATTTCGATATATTCGTTATAATTTACTTCTTTTAATAATTCATTGGATTCTACTATTTCTGGTTTTCGAATCCATATAGATTTTTATCTGTTATATTCTTGGAATTTTAACAATTCTTTTATCACTTCTTCAATTTCAAACTTGGTAACACTTGACCGTTTTACCAATTTGATTGTACTATAACTCAAGTGAGTTTTTATACGAAGTGACTGCGAAGATTTGTTCATAGTGGTATATATCCTCATAAAGAATCCGGTGACTTAGTGGCAAATGTCCGGATATACCTTCTGTAAGGGTCCGAATTTCTTTTGCCACGGGGATTACACAGAGGACATATAACTAGCTTTGGTTGGCAATTAGAATCAATAAATTGATTTCTTTGATTCGTAGAATTTAACCAATCGGTGGTTTATATTCTGCAAATATTTTCTTAGTTGTATTCACGAAGGAATTTCAACAATATTGCCAGTTTTGTGGTCGTATTCTCCACATATGATACGCTGATAATTCAGATTTATATTTCTTCTTATTATTTATTTTCTTATTATTTCTTTTAATATGTTCGTGACTCAAACATACTGTGATCTTGATAAACTCCTACTCGAATGTTCCTGTGCCTGTGGTATTCATAATTATGTTTGCAACCATAATTACTATTCCACCTCACCTAACATTCCAGTATTTGTTTATTTTAATCACAATAGGTATGTGCCTCTTACATATTATTTCGATATTCTGTTCTTTATTTTCTCTTAGATTTGAAATTATATTATTCGGGATAAGACTTGTTGATCTAAGTCTAACGAAATAGACTATCAATCGTTCGGGAATTTATTCGTGTCAGAAGATATTCAATATAACAATCCAATCTTCTTAATATCCCTGACTTGTTCGAGTCGTAGGATAAAGATGATAGTTATATTTTCGTATAATCGAGCGAGTAAGAATTCGGTTTCGTCCGACAGATACCAGCGTATGTTGATTACGGAATTTCGAGAATAATATTTTTGTCCAAATATTATTTAATTCTGGAAGGGATCGAGGATAACGTATAACTAAGATTTTTATATAAATTACGAATATGAATTTATAAAACGGAATATATATATATCGTTTATATTAGAACAATATCGAGAAATTATACAATCGAACATATATATATATATATATATAAAAATTATACTAAAAAGGATCTTGATATTTATATACGAATATGGATTTGATTAATAAATCTTTACGAAAATAACATTAAATACGATTAAAAAAATATGTTTCGGTAAAATAATACGGTCGTAGTTCTTTTGTATAAAACTTTTGGAAATAATTTATAAATACAATACGGATTCGAGTTTTATAATAATATTCGTTTTAAAAAAATGAACTTAACGATTCAAAAGAGAGTCATGGTAAAAACTTTCTTAATATCGGAAATTCTTAGATTTTTAATAAAAATTTCGTATTTCAATTTGTTAAAATAAATAGATTACTCAAATATCGAGATTAAAACTTTTAGGGTTAAACGGATAATTTGGATAAAACCTGAGATAGATTCTGGGGTTTTTCAAAATTATCAATACTTGAGTTGATAAAAATATTAATCGGATTTTCTCAATCTTTTTAATAAATCGTTATTTTTAAAAATCGGGTATATATTTTTACTAAAATCGAAATACTGGTTTAGTATAAAAATAATAATGACTAAGTATAAAATTAATAAATTTCATAATTATACTGAAAAGATTTAAAACATTTTATATACTCGCGGAATATAGTGGATTTTTATTTAAATAATCGAGGAAAATTCTTTAAAAACACAATATTTATATGTTTCTAGTATATTAGATTTTATATAAATTTCGGAAATTACGGGGTAAAAATAATATTTACGGATACTCGAGCATAGGAATGTTCAAGTTGGCGCGTAATATTCGTATTCTGTTTATAATTTTTGGAATAACCGTGAGGTTAATGATCTGAATAATTATTAAGACGGAAATTTCGGAGAAATGCGACGAATGATTATAATCAACGAGTTTTTCTAGAGAATGAAATACGATTTCAAAACTCTCGTACAAGTCGATTAAATTGTCGAAGGATACTTTTGTACTTTTTATATCTATTTGTATATATATATTTCTAAAATTTCTGTCATTTCTTATTTATATCTGAATTTATTTTCTGATTTCTTTTAATATATCTGGTTTCTATTCTGTATATTATTTCTCATTTATTGTGGCCTTTATATCCTGTAAGATTTCCCAGAAATTAGATGTGCGTATAAATTCACAACTGTGTACAGAATTGTCAATTTATCTCACATAATTATTCTAGTAATTTCTTGTGGTGGATTCGTTTTAATTTCTAATATACGGTTATGGTTCTCACCAACTTTATAATGGTTTTGACATTTAGGTACCCAAAAATTTACTCAACTGATATTTTCTTTACTAATCCTGATATCCTAAATATTTCTAATTTATTTTTCTATGCAACATTTCGTTTTAGAAAAATATTCTGGTAGATCCCGGATGACTCAAGACTTCAAAACTGCTATTAGTGCCGCTCTGATACCAACTGTAACAACCCTGGCTGATGTGGCCGGGTTGTCGGGTCGGGTTATCGGAGTTACACAGCGGAATCCAGGGTAATAACAGTCTTGTAGTCTTCCAGGATCCACGTCATCATTTCTGTTGGGTTACCTGAACACATGTCAAAAATAGTTTCTGTCAACATAAAGTTGGTGAGGTCGCGTATTTTATAAAGTGAATGGCCAGTTCGTTTATTTATAATTCTTTTATAAATATCTTTTATAAATATGCTTTACTATTCTATATTCTGGAGGGGAACTAGATATTCTATCAATTCGATTATATTTCTATTATTCCGATTATATTCTATAAGTTGCCATTCCTTTCTATGGTATCACTCTGCTTGTGATAATATATGATTATTTCTACCCTCTACTCGGGTAAAACTGGTTCTTGTCCTCTAGTTAGACAAGAAAGGAAATGGCGATACCGTCCAGTACTGTCCTCGTTGTTTCTATTGCCCCTTTCTATAACTTCTATAAATCGTTATTCTTTTATGTAAAGCATTATGTTTTCTTATAAATGACATGTATTTCCCCTAAAACACTTAATAAAACTGTAAAAGAGGGGAGTTCACGATACTCACTTGTTTGCGTTATATCTTCTAGCTAATCTTCTTATTACAATTATATTTCATATATATATTGATACGTTTAACGCGTGGAACTTGTTAGATTGTAATACTTAGGATATATATCATATATACAATTTATATATATAGAACTCAGTATATATTAGATAGTCCTAAACTCGGGGTTTGGGCAATCTAGGCAAAAAGAAACAAAGCTGGCCTTTACAGCTTGGCACGCGAACCTAAAAGAACTCTAGACATTCTTACCCGAGCTTAGTATATCGTTTTATATATCGAATCTTATATATAAACATATATATTTTATATATGTTTATTATCTCTTATTATTATTATCAAGTCCGTACGTTATTCGTATTATATATATATATTCGTATAATTAATAATACTCCTCGTCTAGCTATTTGAACTGGGTTCTATTCCGGGTGTTGACCGAGTCACTGAGTCGACTCGGTAACGACTTGTATCCTCCAACTTGATTATCGGTACCTCGCAAATACCATAACCAGTGAGTTAATATTGGCTTATAATGTTATATCACCAATTAACTAATAAAATACAATCAAGTATTGGATCGGAACATAATTACAAACAAAGCATGACCGGAACTTATCGGAATATAATCGGGAATCAGTCGAAGACCCAATCTGCCGAGTACAAGATATGAACAGAAAGACGAGCAGAATTCGATTAAGGTCATGGTGGTTTATTATCGGAATAGGACTTGGGTTTGGCTATAGATACTGACCGGAGTCAAAATGACCCAATGACCATAGTTTCAAGGATGATTATTACGGCTAAACAAAGCATAGGGATGGTTGCCGGGTTCACGGCAGTGGCTCGGGTTCTCAACAGGAACCATACGGCACATCATACACTTTATCAAATACCCATCGGACAAGGAAGGTTCAGAATTGTTGACAGTCACCCTAGCTTTGGTGACTGTCCGGTTAACAGTTGGGTTACAGAACCCGATGACAGTCCCAACCCGGCGGCAAAGGATGGTATAATTCTGTTTGGTTTGAAGGTTATATGACAGTCGCCGGTTCTAGTAACTGTTCCGGTGACTTTCTTCGTAGATCTATTAAACCAGAAACAGAGACGGACAAGGTACCGGTTCCACTTGTAAGGAAGGAAGGGATATGTGGCTTACCGTGGGAAGGAGATGGATTCAGGCGGCCGGAGATTGGCCGGAGACGCTAACCGGAACAGCAGCGGAGGCGGCAACAGCCGCCATGGCTGTCCAGCGATGGTGGTGACCTGAGGTTGGGTAGCGGTGGTGCCGTGGTGCCGGAGACAGAGGCGGCGTAAGCCTGCCATGGGTCTCCGGTGAAGGCTTCTTGATTCAGAGAGTAACACATATGTGTGTGTATATATCTGCAGAGAGAGTGAGAGCAGCGAGAGGTGAGAGACAGAAAGGGGTTTATATAGAATGAATTAAATAGAGGGTGTTTGGCTACGGGGATAAATACTGAGACTCGCGATAATTGGTAATAATTATAACGATCAAACAAAAGACGTTGGACAACGGGTTATTAGTAGATTAGGAGCGTTTAACCGTAATAATAATAATTCAATAATTATTATTTATATATTCGGTTAAAACGGTTTGTCGAGAGATTCGAACTTGAATAATTAATTTGGATAACCGGTGGTCAGGTCCGACCCGACCCGTTTAAGAGACACGTAAGGTGACGTAATCACTTCGAGACTTTGGGGTGTTACAATCTCCCCCCCTTAGGAAATTTCGTCCCCGAAATTTGAATGATCTTGTCTTTTATATTCTTTAATCTATAAGGACGTTACAATTAGAACAACAATACTTGTCGTCGAGACATGATTGGTTCTCATGGTTTGCGAGGAAATCGATTTTGTATCAATCTAATATTAGAAATGTCAATCTGTATGACTACATCTTGATCATATTTCTAATTACGTTTTAACCTTTCTTGCTATAGTCATATTAATTCAGATACATGGATTATCTGTATTATTTCGATATGGCTATTAAAGGTTCTTGTATTGATACTATACTTTCATCGTTTGATATTCGGATTCGTTTACAATGATGGATTCTAGATAGTTCTCAAGAGATAGATACGGAAGTCCCTTCGTTATTATGATTTGAACGGGATCCGAGCTACTATCTCTTTTATTCGAACTTTAGAATTTACCATCATTGTAATTCTGATTCTTTAAGAGTAGGAATATCCTTTGGTACCTATTGGATTATTTCTTATAAATTCTATCCTTAAAGTTTCATCTATATGGTTGATCTCTAGGTTACTTCTATTCGTGGGTATACTTAGGAGGTCTCTCATATCATTAGACGTATCTTATCTGAATTCTTAAAGGTACCGGAAAAGACTAATTCATTGATGATTGAGATTTCTCTTAAATCATCTATAATAGTCTTACTGACTATTTCATTGATGATTAACTGCATTGTGTCTAATACATATTAATTGACTTTTCTCAGTGTATTATCGTGAATGAGGTCTTTCACAATTCTACAGTCAATATATGTAACTTTCTCTTTATAGTCTCAGAATCTACTGGTAACAGTCGTCGTTATGATTCTTTTGACTTTAAAATTCTGAGAACAATGCATCATTTAGTCTTTCTCAAAATCATGATTATCATTCCGGATTACTATACTTATCACATTAACTATTTCTGTAAAATTCTTTCTTAATTCTAATTCGGGATTCGATACACTCTCGGTAAAATATTTCTTTATAATATTTCTAGTCGTTTTCGTACGACTTATATCTCTATCTTGATAATTTCTTTTAATGTTTATATTTTTATTCTGATAATTATATTTCTCGACATATCGGATGCCTTTCTATTTTTCAGACATATCGGATGTCTTTTATAATTCTTTTTATTGTCGATTTATATTCTTTTATTTATTCATTTATATTCTTTTATATCCAAGCAAATACTGATAATATCTATAGCACTCACTATAAATTCAGTATTTCTATAATGTACGTTTGCTTGGAATAATTCCTTCTTATATATATATATTCGATCAAAGTCTATATTATTAGTGTCTGAAAACACATTCCGATAGACTTATATATAAGCAATATATCATATCTTCTTAATCCAACTTATTATAAGCAAGGCTTATTTCGTTGAGATATTCGTATAGATAATTCTTGCCAGAACAGTGATTTCTTAAATGATCTCTCGCAGCCTTTAACCCGGAACAGGAATTCCGTCATTCTTTGGCCAGAGAGTTTCACTGGAAAAATGAGCATAACTCTATTCATTTTTCGTTTTAACTTCGATTATACCTTGCGAATCTCTACGCGATTCCGCTTGGTATCAATTATATTTCGATATATTCGTTATAATTTACTTCTTTTAATAATTCATTGGATTCTACTATTTCTGGTTTTCGAATCCATATAGATTTTTATCTGTTATATTCTTGGAATTTTAACAATTCTTTTATCACTTCTTCAATTTCAAACTTGGTAACACTTGACCGTTTTACCAATTTGATTGTACTATAACTCAAGTGAGTTTTTATACGAAGTGACTGCGAAGATTTGTTCATAGTGGTATATATCCTCATAAAGAATCCGGTGACTTAGTGGCAAATGTCCGGATATACCTTCTGTAAGGGTCCGAATTTCTTTTGCCACGGGGATTACACAGAGGACATATAACTAGCTTTGGTTGGCAATTAGAATCAATAAATTGATTTCTTTGATTCGTAGAATTTAACCAATCGGTGGTTTATATTCTGCAAATATTTTCTTAGTTGTATTCACGAAGGAATTTCAACAATATTGCCAGTTTTGTGGTCGTATTCTCCACATATGATACGCTGATAATTCAGATTTATATTTCTTCTTATTATTTATTTTCTTATTATTTCTTTTAATATGTTCGTGACTCAAACATACTGTGATCTTGATAAACTCCTACTCGAATGTTCCTGTGCCTGTGGTATTCATAATTATGTTTGCAACCATAATTACTATTCCACCTCACCTAACATTCCAGTATTTGTTTATTTTAATCACAATAGGTATGTGCCTCTTACATATTATTTCGATATTCTGTTCTTTATTTTCTCTTAGATTTGAAATTATATTATTCGGGATAAGACTTGTTGATCTAAGTCTAACGAAATAGACTATCAATCGTTCGGGAATTTATTCGTGTCAGAAGATATTCAATATAACAATCCAATCTTCTTAATATCCCTGACTTGTTCGAGTCGTAGGATAAAGATGATAGTTATATTTTCGTATAATCGAGCGAGTAAGAATTCGGTTTCGTCCGACAGATACCAGCGTATGTTGATTACGGAATTTCGAGAATAATATTTTTGTCCAAATATTATTTAATTCTGGAAGGGATCGAGGATAACGTATAACTAAGATTTTTATATAAATTACGAATATGAATTTATAAAACGGAATATATATATATCGTTTATATTAGAACAATATCGAGAAATTATACAATCGAACATATATATATATATATATATATATATATAAAATTATACTAAAAAGGATCTTGATATTTATATACGAATATGGATTTGATTAATAAATCTTTACGAAAATAACATTAAATACGATTAAAAAAATATGTTTCGGTAAAATAATACGGTCGTAGTTCTTTTGTATAAAACTTTTGGAAATAATTTATAAATACAATACGGATTCGAGTTTTATAATAATATTCGTTTTAAAAAAATGAACTTAACGATTCAAAAGAGAGTCATGGTAAAAACTTTCTTAATATCGGAAATTCTTAGATTTTTAATAAAAATTTCGTATTTCAATTTGTTAAAATAAATAGATTACTCAAATATCGAGATTAAAACTTTTAGGGTTAAACGGATAATTTGGATAAAACCTGAGATAGATTCTGGGGTTTTTCAAAATTATCAATACTTGAGTTGATAAAAATATTAATCGGATTTTCTCAATCTTTTTAATAAATCGTTATTTTTAAAAATCGGGTATATATTTTTACTAAAATCGAAATACTGGTTTAGTATAAAAATAATAATGACTAAGTATAAAATTAATAAATTTCATAATTATACTGAAAAGATTTAAAACATTTTATATACTCGCGGAATATAGTGGATTTTTATTTAAATAATCGAGGAAAATTCTTTAAAAACACAATATTTATATGTTTCTAGTATATTAGATTTTATATAAATTTCGGAAATTACGGGGTAAAAATAATATTTACGGATACTCGAGCATAGGAATGTTCAAGTTGGCGCGTAATATTCGTATTCTGTTTATAATTTTTGGAATAACCGTGAGGTTAATGATCTGAATAATTATTAAGACGGAAATTTCGGAGAAATGCGACGAATGATTATAATCAACGAGTTTTTCTAGAGAATGAAATACGATTTCAAAACTCTCGTACAAGTCGATTAAATTGTCGAAGGATACTTTTGTACTTTTTATATCTATTTGTATATATATATTTCTAAAATTTCTGTCATTTCTTATTTATATCTGAATTTATTTTCTGATTTCTTTTAATATATCTGGTTTCTATTCTGTATATTATTTCTCATTTATTGTGGCCTTTATATCCTGTAAGATTTCCCAGAAATTAGATGTGCGTATAAATTCACAACTGTGTACAGAATTGTCAATTTATCTCACATAATTATTCTAGTAATTTCTTGTGGTGGATTCGTTTTAATTTCTAATATACGGTTATGGTTCTCACCAACTTTATAATGGTTTTGACATTTAGGTACCCAAAAATTTACTCAACTGATATTTTCTTTACTAATCCTGATATCCTAAATATTTCTAATTTATTTTTCTATGCAACATTTCGTTTTAGAAAAATATTCTGGTAGATCCCGGATGACTCAAGACTTCAAAACTGCTATTAGTGCCGCTCTGATACCAACTGTAACAACCCTGGCTGATGTGGCCGGGTTGTCGGGTCGGGTTATCGGAGTTACACAGCGGAATCCAGGGTAATAACAGTCTTGTAGTCTTCCAGGATCCACGTCATCATTTCTGTTGGGTTACCTGAACACATGTCAAAAATAGTTTCTGTCAACATAAAGTTGGTGAGGTCGCGTATTTTATAAAGTGAATGGCCAGTTCGTTTATTTATAATTCTTTTATAAATATCTTTTATAAATATGCTTTACTATTCTATATTCTGGAGGGGAACTAGATATTCTATCAATTCGATTATATTTCTATTATTCCGATTATATTCTATAAGTTGCCATTCCTTTCTATGGTATCACTCTGCTTGTGATAATATATGATTATTTCTACCCTCTACTCGGGTAAAACTGGTTCTTGTCCTCTAGTTAGACAAGAAAGGAAATGGCGATACCGTCCAGTACTGTCCTCGTTGTTTCTATTGCCCCTTTCTATAACTTCTATAAATCGTTATTCTTTTATGTAAAGCATTATGTTTTCTTATAAATGACATGTATTTCCCCTAAAACACTTAATAAAACTGTAAAAGAGGGGAGTTCACGATACTCACTTGTTTGCGTTATATCTTCTAGCTAATCTTCTTATTACAATTATATTTCATATATATATTGATACGTTTAACGCGTGGAACTTGTTAGATTGTAATACTTAGGATATATATCATATATACAATTTATATATATAGAACTCAGTATATATTAGATAGTCCTAAACTCGGGGTTTGGGCAATCTAGGCAAAAAGAAACAAAGCTGGCCTTTACAGCTTGGCACGCGAACCTAAAAGAACTCTAGACATTCTTACCCGAGCTTAGTATATCGTTTTATATATCGAATCTTATATATAAACATATATATTTTATATATGTTTATTATCTCTTATTATTATTATCAAGTCCGTACGTTATTCGTATTATATATATATTCGTATAATTAATAATACTCCTCGTCTAGCTATTTGAACTGGGTTCTATTCCGGGTGTTGACCGAGTCACTGAGTCGACTCGGTAACGACTTGTATCCTCCAACTTGATTATCGGTACCTCGCAAATACCATAACCAGTGAGTTAATATTGGCTTATAATGTTATATCACCAATTAACTAATAAAATACAATCAAGTATTGGATCGGAACATAATTACAAACAAAGCATGACCGGAACTTATCGGAATATAATCGGGAATCAGTCGAAGACCCAATCTGCCGAGTACAAGATATGAACAGAAAGACGAGCAGAATTCGATTAAGGTCATGGTGGTTTATTATCGGAATAGGACTTGGGTTTGGCTATAGATACTGACCGGAGTCAAAATGACCCGATGACCATAGTTTCAAGGATGATTATTACGGCTAAACAAAGCATAGGGATGGTTGCCGGGTTCACGGCAGTGGCTCGGGTTCTCAACAGGAACCATACGGCACATCATACACTTTATCAAATACCCATCGGACAAGGAAGGTTCAGAATTGTTGACAGTCACCCTAGCTTTGGTGACTGTCCGGTTAACAGTTGGGTTACAGAACCCGATGACAGTCCCAACCCGGCGGCAAAGGATGGTATAATTCTGTTTGGTTTGAAGGTTATATGACAGTCGCCGGTTCTAGTAACTGTTCCGGTGACTTTGTTCGTAGATCTATTAAACCAGAAACAGAGACGGACAAGGTACCGGTTCCACTTGTAAGGAAGGAAGGGATATGTGGCTTACCGTGGGAAGGAGATGGATTCAGGCGGCCGGAGATTGGCCGGAGACGCTAACCGGAACAGCAGCGGAGGCGGCAACAGCCGCCATGGCTGTCCAGCGATGGTGGTGACCTGAGGTTGGGTAGCGGTGGTGCCGTGGTGCCGGAGACAGAGGCGGCGTAAGCCTGCCATGGGTCTCCGGTGAAGGCTTCTTGATTCAGAGAGTAACACATATGTGTGTGTATATATCTGCAGAGAGAGTGAGAGCAGCGAGAGGTGAGAGACAGAAAGGGGTTTATATAGAATGAATTAAATAGAGGGTGTTTGGCTACGGGGATAAATACTGAGACTCGCGATAATTGGTAATAATTATAACGATCAAACAAAAGACGTTGGACAACGGGTTATTAGTAGATTAGGAGCGTTTAACCGTAATAATAATAATTCAATAATTATTATTTATATATTCGGTTAAAACGGTTTGTCGAGAGATTCGAACTTGAATAATTAATTTGGATAACCGGGTGGTCAGGTCCGACCCGACCCGTTTAAGAGACACGTAAGGTGACGTAATCACTTCGAGACTTTGGGGTGTTACATAAACACAGATTCAAAAATGGGGTAGTGGATTGGAATAGATGGAATAGATTTGAGATTATGTAAGTTTGGGTTTCTTGTATTGTGGTTTTCGGCTGCTGTCTCCGCCTTGGAGATAGTTTGTCGTTTGGTGGTTTAATAAAAGTTATGTTGATTATATTAATTAGAACATAAGGAATAAACATAAGATTCGATCATGTGTACCTGTTATGCTTAACCGTTTAGGAACCTCAGTAATGGAAGACACCATCATCTTGGTCGGGTTCCCTTTAGTGTGTACACTAATGATGGCTAATGATCACAAAGTGATCGAATGAGAGGGAGAGGTAGGCGACGGCTTTTAGGGTTATGGTGTTATGTCATTATTTCTCAACATCAACCTCTATCCCTCTATTTATACACACAGGGGACACCCTAATAAGGCCCATGTGACACCCGGCAACTTTCGGTAACTAACTTTTGAAAACTTAGTAAGTCTACCTTAGCGAGTCGCGCATACGTTACACATGGTCGAGTCGAGTCGCACATCATTAGGGTTTTAACATACGCAAGTCTCGGGTCCCGGGAATTGGTGATCGGGCGGGAACGTGTCATTTATCATGTATTATATGTTTACAATCATTATATGACTTGTCGGTATGTGAATATGTGCTAACATGTGTTAAAACGGGGTTTAACGCGCAAAACACACCTTAACAGGGGTTACAGGCGATTAGGCTGGCCTAATCGCCTGTATAGGGGCGATTGGAGGGACTTACTGGCGAGTAGGGGACTAATCACATCACTGTTCATGCGATTAGGCCCCAATCGCATGAACAGTCATGCGATTAGGCTCCCTAATCGCGTGTAATTCTGCATACTCGCGTGTAACGCGCTGGACGACCAAAAACGCCTATAAATACCACCCTTGACCTCCAAAACATCATTTGTGCAACCCTAGCCGTCCCATAACATAACCCAACACCCACACACCCTCTGGAACTCGTTTTTGCATCAAAACCACCATTTTCAAGCTTATTCCATCATTACCTCTTGATTACAAGGTGTGTTCTTCAAACCCAAACCTTCAAATGATTATGTTTTGCTCCCTAAACGTCCAGACCTGACTTATGAATGTTTTTATCTTTGAAAATCCATTTAAAACCGTTTTTAAACAAACCCACACCTTTACATGTGTTATATGTGTTATATATGTTTAAAGGTAGGATTTTTAGGATTGAATCATGGTTGTTCTTATGTTATTTTGATGTTTATTGCTGAGATAAGTTAGTATGATGATGTCCTAGGAGTTTGGATGGTTTTGGTGATGTATTGTTGATATTTGATATTTTGACCCATTTGAAGGATTTTAGATGATTAAGGATGTTATGAGGTGTGTTGTTGATTGAATGAGGTTAGGGTTTGCTCTAGGATGATGCTAGAACAGTAGGATGCTATCGGACAACGTGATTATGTGGTTAAATCTGAATATTTGCTATTTAGGGTAAGTTCTTGCATGTTGATGTGATGTTTACATGCTAAGTTGCCATTTTGGGAAAACGCTCGCATTCGGGACTGTTAGAATGATGAAAACTTAGGGGTTTTGCTTGAGATATGTTTGTTAATGTGTTAGGATGATTATTGGATGTTTTTACATGTTTCGGATCTGATTTGGAGCGTTTAACGCGCAAAATTGCATTATCCAGCTGCAACAGGCGAGTAGCACCCTAATCGCATGATGCTAAGGGCGATTAGGGGTGTACTCGCCAGTAGGTGAGGCCTACTCGTGTATAAACAGGCGATTAGCCCTTGTAATCGCCTGTTGACCAGCCCTAATCACCTGTTGACTTTTCCTAATTGCTAGTTTGATTCCTAATCGCGTGTAATGCTGCTGTATGTGTACTTTAACATCCCGGAACATGATTTGACGCCTAGGAACATGATAGGAACCCCGGGATTCACCCAATGACTTAGTAACACGTGTTCGGACCTATTTATGCGTTAAACGGATATTATGCTAGACTAGGTGAACTGTTGCGCGTATTAAATGTTTAATTGCATATGTGGCATGATTGTCTTGTATTTATCAAACACGTGGAATGTCGGGTCACCAATGGGATGTCGAGTCTTGTCTTACGTAGTCTGGTTGTCGGTCAAACATACTTTTCGGGCACATAATGGTCATGGACTGGACTTAGGGACTAATGAACCCAATGGGTTATTAGTCTAACTTGACATATATCTTATGATAGGTCGCCAATAGTTGGGGCTATCATATCTTACAGACGGTTTACTCATATCACGCATACAGTTTACTCTTAAACGGAATACACAACTTAAGGTGAGTTCACGGCCCCACATTTTACAGTTTTTACTTTCGGGGTGAGAAACATGCTTACAAACTCTTTTATGACTTATGACTTGTTAAACTCTTATGACTTATGACTTGTTATCACGTTATACTATGGCTTACTTATCTTACTATACGGTTCATCGAAAATCCCTAGAAACCACTAACATGGGTATATGGCGGGGAAATGTGGATAGCGCTATTGGGAACTGACAAGCCCCACTCGACGGCTGGAGGCCGTGCGGGTGCATATTGTCTCTAAACAACACAAGGTCTACCGGCGATGACGGTAGCCCATAGGATTAAGGGTAACACTCGGCTTAGTCAGCAATGGTTTCACCCGTATGAGTATCTTATTCTGCGCCTAGCTAGCGTTCTTATAAAGCATAGTAGTAATTGTGATGGTAACGGTTTTTGAAGGATCACTGTAAACATTTATTTAAAACCTGTGAACTCACCAGCATTATATGTTGACTCTTTTAGCATGTTTTCTCAGGTCGCTAAGGTAGCAGCATATGGATAGGCGCACGGGGTCGCACTGGAGTCGTCTCGTGTCTAGGGTCTCATCTGCACGTTTTGGGATTATGAACTTTTGAACTTATGTTTCTTTATGCATGACTTTTGTAAACTTTAAAATGCTTCCGCACTGTTGAATGTTGGTTTTAAACTTATGCATGGATTTGTTTACGTATGTTTTTACATTTAGACGTCGTTTATTGTGACCGTTGACTTGGATCCTGGTATGTCACACGCCTCGCGGTAGAACTCCGCAGGTGGAAATTTTGAGGGTATGACAGATTGGTATCAGAGCCAATGGTTATAGTGAACTAGGACTGCATGTAGAGTCTAGACTATAGCCGAGTCTCACACACTAGACGGTCACATACATTTGAGTCGTGTCTTTTGGGTAAACATACTAACCTTGTCGGGGTGTCGGTATCCTTACCATACAGTGTCACATTACTTATCTCATTCTTGGCTATTTTTAGCTTCACTTTATTTTCTTCTCTGGACTACAGCCGAGGGGACTTATTTATCGATCTTTTGAGTTAGTTGTATCATTCTGGGATGTGGTTATCGGGTGACTTGAAGTTCTAGCTCGAAGCACGCCTTGGGGACCATGTAGAGCGATTTGTTATTTCGGGTGCACACGAAATCATAAATCGAAATGCATGAAAATCTTGGTGGACTTTGTGTTCGGACTAACGGTCATGCTGGAACCGTATTCTGAGCTCGTTGGTCATTTGTAGCTTGGTTTGTTTGCGGTACTGAGTGTCTCGTCTCATGTTTTCGGCAGAAGATGTCTGGTGATCGTGGTGTTCGTAATGGTGGCGGGGGTCGGGAAAACATCAGCATAACCCGAGAAGAGCTGAACAATTTGATCCAGCAAAGTGTGACTGCGGCTCTTACCGCTCAACAGGCCGCTCAGCAAGGCGTCGGTGGGAATACCGTTTGTCCTCCACCACCACCTCCTCTGGGCCAGCAGGTGTGTACTTTTAAAGTGTTCATGGAGTGTGAGCCCCACATTTTTGGAGGATCTGAAAACAACAAGAGGAAGTGGGATGGTACTGAAAAGACCGCGGGTGCGGGTCAGCCACATCAGCAGGCAAGGAAGATTGAAGCTTTGGGATCGTCCTCAGGTCAGAGGCAGAACGGGTACACGGGAAAGATACCAGAGTGCAACCATTGCGGGTTCCATCATCGCGGCAACTGCGAGAAGTTTCGTTGCAAACGTTGTAAGCTAATGGGTCACGTTGCCAAAAACTGTAGAGTCAATCTCCGGACAGTTCCTCCGAGAAACCAAGGGTGTTATAATTGTGGAGAGACTGGGCACTTCAGACGGGACTGTCCTAAACTGAATCAAGGGACTGCAGGTGGTGCTGGGGATGAAGGTGGCGGTCGAACCGCTCCGGCTCGTGATTACGTCATCAGTGCTAGGGAGGACCAGGTGGACCCAGACACTGTTACCCGTACGTATTCTCTCTTATCTCTCGTTACGTTTTGGTCATACTTTTATCCGCATTGTTGTGCGTTCGTGTCTCGGGTGTTTTTCTTTGTGGTTTGGTCGCTGTTTCTCATTCTTTGGGTTGATGAGGGTCCTTTGGGGATGCTACTTGGACGGTACCAGTGGATTAGTTATACCGATCATAGTAGGCTCCAGTAGGCTTTCATCGGGGGTCTCTTGTCTCATACTCACATTGGGGAAAGTGGTTTCCCGGTTGTTACTGTCACGTTTGATTCATAACCTTCACTTGTCGTATTTTGGGGAACGTTACTTGGGCACCGAGGTCGACACACATTACTGTTGAAACCGAAAGAATCTCGGGACGAAATTCCTTTCAACAGGGGGATGATGTGACGACCCGGAAAAATTTTTCTTCTTATTTGTTTTCTCTCCTCGCATTCGGGAAATTTTCGGGACGAAAATTCTTTCAACAGGGGGATGATGTGACACCCGGCAACTTTCGGTAACTAACTTTTGAAAACTTAGTAAGTCTACCTTAGCGAGTCGCGCATACGTTACACATGGTCGAGTCGAGTCGCACATCATTAGGGTTTTAACATACGCAAGTCTCGGGTCCCGGGAATTGGTGATCGGGCGGGAACGTGTCATTTATCATGTATTATATGTTTACAATCATTATATGACTTGTCGGTATGTGAATATGTGCTAACATGTGTTAAAACGGGGTTTAACGCGCAAAACACACCTTAACAGGGGTTACAGGCGATTAGGCTGGCCTAATCGCCTGTATAGGGGCGATTGGAGGGACTTACTGGCGAGTAGGGGACTAATCACATCACTGTTCATGCGATTAGGCCCCAATCGCATGAACAGTCATGCGATTAGGCTCCCTAATCGCGTGTAATTCTGCATACTCGCGTGTAACGCGCTGGACGACCAAAAACGCCTATAAATACCACCCTTGACCTCCAAAACATCATTTGTGCAACCCTAGCCGTCCCATAACATAACCCAACACCCACACACCCTCTGGAACTCGTTTTTGCATCAAAACCACCATTTTCAAGCTTATTCCATCATTACCTCTTGATTACAAGGTGTGTTCTTCAAACCCAAACCTTCAAATGATTATGTTTTGCTCCCTAAACGTCCAGACCTGACTTATGAATGTTTTTATCTTTGAAAATCCATTTAAAACCGTTTTTAAACAAACCCACACCTTTACATGTGTTATATGTGTTATATATGTTTAAAGGTAGGATTTTTAGGATTGAATCATGGTTGTTCTTATGTTATTTTGATGTTTATTGCTGAGATAAGTTAGTATGATGATGTCCTAGGAGTTTGGATGGTTTTGGTGATGTATTGTTGATATTTGATATTTTGACCCATTTGAAGGATTTTAGATGATTAAGGATGTTATGAGGTGTGTTGTTGATTGAATGAGGTTAGGGTTTGCTCTAGGATGATGCTAGAACAGTAGGATGCTATCGGACAACGTGATTATGTGGTTAAATCTGAATATTTGCTATTTAGGGTAAGTTCTTGCATGTTGATGTGATGTTTACATGCTAAGTTGCCATTTTGGGAAAACGCTCGCATTCGGGACTGTTAGAATGATGAAAACTTAGGGGTTTTGCTTGAGATATGTTTGTTAATGTGTTAGGATGATTATTGGATGTTTTTACATGTTTCGGATCTGATTTGGAGCGTTTAACGCGCAAAATTGCATTATCCAGCTGCAACAGGCGAGTAGCACCCTAATCGCATGATGCTAAGGGCGATTAGGGGTGTACTCGCCAGTAGGTGAGGCCTACTCGTGTATAAACAGGCGATTAGCCCTTGTAATCGCCTGTTGACCAGCCCTAATCACCTGTTGACTTTTCCTAATTGCTAGTTTGATTCCTAATCGCGTGTAATGCTGCTGTATGTGTACTTTAACATCCCGGAACATGATTTGACGCCTAGGAACATGATAGGAACCCCGGGATTCACCCAATGACTTAGTAACACGTGTTCGGACCTATTTATGCGTTAAACGGATATTATGCTAGACTAGGTGAACTGTTGCGCGTATTAAATGTTTAATTGCATATGTGGCATGATTGTCTTGTATTTATCAAACACGTGGAATGTCGGGTCACCAATGGGATGTCGAGTCTTGTCTTACGTAGTCTGGTTGTCGGTCAAACATACTTTTCGGGCACATAATGGTCATGGACTGGACTTAGGGACTAATGAACCCAATGGGTTATTAGTCTAACTTGACATATATCTTATGATAGGTCGCCAATAGTTGGGGCTATCATATCTTACAGACGGTTTACTCATATCACGCATACAGTTTACTCTTAAACGGAATACACAACTTAAGGTGAGTTCACGGCCCCACATTTTACAGTTTTTACTTTCGGGGTGAGAAACATGCTTACAAACTCTTTTATGACTTATGACTTGTTAAACTCTTATGACTTATGACTTGTTATCACGTTATACTATGGCTTACTTATCTTACTATACGGTTCATCGAAAATCCCTAGAAACCACTAACATGGGTATATGGCGGGGAAATGTGGATAGCGCTATTGGGAACTGACAAGCCCCACTCGACGGCTGGAGGCCGTGCGGGTGCATATTGTCTCTAAACAACACAAGGTCTACCGGCGATGACGGTAGCCCATAGGATTAAGGGTAACACTCGGCTTAGTCAGCAATGGTTTCACCCGTATGAGTATCTTATTCTGCGCCTAGCTAGCGTTCTTATAAAGCATAGTAGTAATTGTGATGGTAACGGTTTTTGAAGGATCACTGTAAACATTTATTTAAAACCTGTGAACTCACCAGCATTATATGTTGACTCTTTTAGCATGTTTTCTCAGGTCGCTAAGGTAGCAGCATATGGATAGGCGCACGGGGTCGCACTGGAGTCGTCTCGTGTCTAGGGTCTCATCTGCACGTTTTGGGATTATGAACTTTTGAACTTATGTTTCTTTATGCATGACTTTTGTAAACTTTAAAATGCTTCCGCACTGTTGAATGTTGGTTTTAAACTTATGCATGGATTTGTTTACGTATGTTTTTACATTTAGACGTCGTTTATTGTGACCGTTGACTTGGATCCTGGTATGTCACACGCCTCGCGGTAGAACTCCGCAGGTGGAAATTTTGAGGGTATGACAGCCCATCTAATGACAAGTCCGTCCATCAAAGACATGTCTGTTATTAGGCTTAGGATAATATTAATAATTGATCATCATTATATAAATGATTATAATGGCTATCGATAAATATACAAACGTCACGTATATTTATTCCAACATTCTCCCACTTAGCCGAGTAATCATTTATTATGAGTATTACGTAATTCTGCAGAGATTAATACTCATTTTAGTTCTAAACTCAAAATGTAGCAGAGAAATACAGCCGTTAAGTCTTTATTCGACTTAGGACCCCCATTAATCATACTACACCCAAATTTAAAACTTAACATTAGGATCAATTAACGTTATGCCCTTAGTTGTTGATTTGTTATATTATTGTCTTTATGCCATTATGCTAGCTTAGCATACTAATAGACAAACAAATCATAATGAGGAAAAATTAATCATTAGTCATTTGTCATAAGTCATTCATAGTACGATATGCAGTTGTACATGGTCATTATTAATACCCTTTTCTCTTAGTTGGCCCGTTAGTGAGATTTATGGGTGATAGACCTTTAGTTATTGGATCCATAAGCATATCATGAATGCATTCTATACCAAATTTTGATTTCCTCTATTTGTTCTTAATCATAAGCGAACAATAATTTCGTATCGAACTCTAATGCAGCTCCTCTCAAACTGTTACTGTTCGAGAAATCAGGGCAGCTGACTTTATCACAGTAAGTCTTCAACTTAGTATTTACATGGAGTTAATAAGTTATGAGTCATCTGATAAATTTACCAACAACATTTAATGACCATTCTGTTGTGATCAGCAACACATTATGTCATGATAACTTAGGTTGTTGTTACAGTTCCTTATGACTCCTCCATAAGGTAGTTATGTCTGCTAACGTTATGATATACCCCGAAATTGACACTTGATTTCCTTTGAATATAACAAAGTTAGTGTAAGAGTAGTCAATCACTTTAGATTCTCACTTCTTCTTTAGATTATAGTCTCTTGTTTATTAAAGATATTGAAATGTTCCATTAGATGCTTTTCATCAATCTAGACAAGTCTAGTATCAAGCAATACGAACAATATCATAAATAAGCATAGACTTAAATTTACATCAGTCTTCTAATTAATGAAGCATAAGGTGATAATCTCAATTTATCCTATTATCCTCTAAAAGAGAGCAATGTTGTATGTTACATACTTAAGGACCCGCTTAGAGTAAAACTTATGGGATGAAATTAATATCCCGTTGGGTCTATCTCGGTATATTTTGATTCCTATCACGTAAGAGGAATCCCTGATATTCTTCATGTCAAAATTATGCATGAACAATGCTTTGACTTAGGTAACATATACTTGTCAAGAGAAACGTCATCTATGTAAGGATAAGTTTTCATTAGTTGCTCCCACTCATCTTGAGGTAGGTTCTTTAATCCACTTAGTTCTTGGTGAAGAGTAATTTCATTATGATTCAAAACACATTTTATGCTTGCATCAACCCATGCATGGATCTTATTGACTTACAGACTAAGTGTTCTTACCCTTCAGTTTAGAACTTTCAGGTTGCTTAATGAACATGTAGGTCATCGTTATGGAAAGTTGTCTTAATGTCCATCTAATGTGGCTCTTAGTTGATTATGAGCTACTAGGACGGTAATGATCCTCGAAGAAATCTTTTGTAATACAAATAAGAAGATTCTTTGATAATCTAATCCCTCATTGAGTATAATCTTTTACAATCAATCTTATCTTACAACGTTCCCATGCGGATTTGGTTTAATTATGAATACCTTTAGGTTATTCAACCAAATCCCAAACGTTATTCTAAATTATGGAATGAGTTATGCTAATAATAACTTTATTCCATTTAGAAGATTGATTGATACTAATGATTTAATTAGAAGAGGTAGGATCGGTAAACTTTCCAAACATCCATTTTGTGTTAGATAGGCAGGTTACATAATCATCAAATTTAATGGGCTTTTAGACCCAGATGACCTCCTGAGTTGAACATTGGGTATTATGATACAAACTTAACTTTAGTTAGGTGTTTTTATTTTCAGGTATATAATGAGCAATATTAGTTTCTAAGTGTGTAATAGTTGGTGCAGTAAGGTGTACAAGAGGAATAATCGAAGTTAAATTCGGAGTTAAACTTAATGAGTCTCTCCCCCGCATCTTGTACTTCCGAAAAGTCATAATAAGGACTTTTACTGCTCCCACTTACCTTAGAAATCTTAATGAATTCAGCATGCTTAAGATCTAACATTTGGAAGATCCATAGATTTTAATAGAGAAAACAACCTAATGATGTTTATTGTCATTTCTCTTGATGAGGATTACTTTAGTAAGAAATCTAAGTTCGCCCATATTTAGGCATCCACAAAACTTTGTTAGGAGTACGTTAAATGCTAAGGAGACAAGTTGTGATAGAGCGTTGTCCAGTGCAGGAGGTGTAATTTGAGGATAGATCAAATTTTCGTTCCCCCCCACCTCTGCAACATTTGCAAGTCATAAGTAGGACATCTAATGCTCCCACTAATCTTTTAGGTCTCTTAGTACCTCTACATAATAAGTTTTAACGATGCGTGTGAACGAGAATATTTCATATATTTTAAACTTGATTTCCCTTATCGTCCAAATTTCATAAGAGATTTTAAGGACATACTTAGAGGGAATATTATTAAATATATATGAATTGATTTCTTTAATACTTTGGTCTGTAGGAAACGAAATAGATACAGTTAGATATTTATCTAAGCTCCACTAATGATGGAAACCCATTTATTCCTTTCGCCATTTAATGTTTAGGGCATTTAACACATGCTTTAAAATCACTGAGAATAAGATTTGATAGCCAAACATCCTTTAGTGACCTGGTCATGATTTCTCATGAAATTTTGGTCTTAGTGGATGAATTGCATGAGTCTCGTTTTCTTTTGTTAAATTCTCATTTTTATGATAACAAAAGTTGTGAATAGGTTATTGGATCATCTAGTTTTATTTCATAAGGTTTCTATTCAGATAATGACAACAAACAATATAAGAGTTTAACTTAATAATGGCTTTGGTTTGGTCATTAAAACCTTGTAACTATCAAAAAATTGTAGCTTTTAGTATTGATACTAAATTCTGAGTAATCTCAAAAATATCGTAAGGTATCATAAAGCTTCAACACTAAGATCAGTTATTAATGGTTAATAGACCCTTAATTTTGCCACTAACTCTCATCTTAAGTGTTTGTTGAATTCTGATAAGGAAATGTATAAAACAAGACTCAACCATCATGTGTTAATTGGAATTCATTAGTATTTGTGGAGTTAAATATCCTTAATTAGGCACTACATATCTTAGCCAGCTGTTCTCTCTACTTATGGGTAATCTCATTGCTTATGCCTATTCGTAATGGAACAGTTTTGATTAGTAAGACTTTCCCTTTAGAAAACTTATAGCTGAAAGTAGTACTTGTATTTTGTTTCCAGACCTTATAATTGTCCTCTCTATGGTAATTATTCTTCCTCTTTTAGATTTAATGGTATTAAGGTGAATAACATCAACTTTTCTAGTTTACCGCGTTTCTTTCCTGTACGTAATTCGCTATCAACACACTCATTTTACTTTGATATTTCTGAGTGTTATAGTTGATTCATGATGCATCTAATCGTACTTATGGAAAAGTTATTATGCACTAGAAATTTATTGATTTTCATGTGTAACCCCTTAGCTTTATGGGTCATGTCATTCAATATTGAGATGAATTCACATATGCCATTCAACCATAAAGTTAGATTTATTTATTTCATGCTTCTTAGGAATTCGTTATATTCTTTCATTCCATAGATAATACATTAGTCTTAGGAATTTCAGAATCTTTAATAGCTCACCTGATAGGAATTAGTAAAAGCGTTCTTGATTACCATAAGAGACATTTTGTGTATCCCACTTTCTTATGCTCAACATTATTCTGTAATATTTTATCAGATAAGCGTAGGAATGTTATGTCTTAAGAGGTAATTTAAGACTTAATAAGAACAAAGTTTAAGATAACTCTTCTTAGTTTTGATAATTAGAGTGGATCACTTAGTTGAGATAGTACTTTATAGAAGAATGTGAGATTAGTTTCGAGTTATGGGTATTGATGTAAGGCAGACTTAGATTATGATCATTATATTAATGAAGGATCATTAATCATGAGGATCAATTTTGTAATGAAGATGTGATAATATCATAACACCAACATAAGCTACTTAAATAACATGCTCTAGCTTTGGCTATACGCAATTTATTTAAGTATTGAATTGCCGACAGTGAATGTAACCCATCACCTTTGGGCAGAAGTGAAACATTCAAAGTCCTAATGCAATACGCTCAGTTCACCAACATAATCTGTTACACATCACCTTTGGGCAGAAGTGAAACCTTATGGCACTTATGTGAACGAGCTACAATGCTTAACAAGATCTTTATAACCACCTAATGTGACACATCACCTTTGGGCAGAAGTGACACCTCAAATGTTATTGCAAGTTAAGCAAGGTTTAAGTAATGTTTTGATAAAACTGATACGTTATGTTTCGTCAAAACCTTTAAAAAAAATTAAATGAGATATCCCACGAGAAAATAATGGGTTTCGAAAAAATAATGTTTTACGAATATCATGAGGTTCTCAAAACTTTAGAAGGTTCTTAAAAAATAACGGTTCTTGAATTATTTAAGTGTTCTCGGAATAATTATTCGTAAGATACTCGAGATCCAGTTAGATTCGCGAACCTGATTTGAACCTAAACTGAGAACTAATTTATTCGGTAAAACCTGATGACCCGGAAACGACCTTAAGCTCGGAAACGCTTATGAGACTCGGAAACACCTTTTAAGTTCGGAAACAGTAATGGTGACCCGGAAACATCTCATCATCCGGAGACAAACTGATGGTCGGAAACATCATTATGGGTCGGAAACCCTCTCATGGGTCGGAAACACCCTTATGCTCGGAAACAGAAAACTTGGTTGGACACTCTTATGGGTCGGACACTCTTATTTGGTCGGACACTCTTATGGAGTCGGACACAGTTATGAGGTCGGACACAGGCTAATGAGGTCGGACACAGTTATGAGGTCGGACACAGGCTTAGTCGGACACTCCTTTATGAGGTCGGACACTTCTATTCTGGTCGGACACTGCTGTTCCTTTGAGAACAAGTTTCTTAATGAGCTATTTGTGGAACCGATTATATCTCTTAATTTAATTAGGATTTTGTTAGGTTGTTGCCATATTTTAGGGAATCAATCATTATCCTAAATTGTAGCTAACAAATATCAATCCTAAATCTAAGCAAAACATAATGATATTTTCGATTTTTTCCTTAATATGTTCTTGAAGAACATTAACCGAAAAAAAAAAACATAATCAATATAATCATTATCTTATGAATCTGTAAGTTATCTCCAAATGAGTTTATGGAGCGAATTCAATTAATAAAATTACATTAATATTAGAAATTAACATTTTTTTTTTCTCAAATCAATCGTAATGATTCAATGAAAAAAAATTGCACACTAATTTATGAAGGTCAGGTTTGTAATCCTTATCTCTTTCGATTAACAAAACAATGTTTTGTTTCATAAAATAAAGTTTGTTTCATAATTATTAATAAACAATGATTCACCGTCATTAATAAATCAGAGTATTGTTTTGATAAAACAAACAATGATTAACTACTTTTAACCATTTTCAATTACTTTTTTTTTTCGAACCATTATTTATTTTGCAAATCGAAATAGAATTGATATAATCAACATCGCTCTGATACCACATGTTGATTATATTAATTAGAACATAAGGAATAAACATAAGATTCGATCATGTGTACCTGTTATGCTTAACCGTTTAGGAACCTCAGTAATGGAAGACACCATCATCTTGGTCGGGTTCCCTTTAGTGCGTACACTAATGATGGCTAATGATCACAAAGTGATCGAATGAGAGGGAGAGGTAGGCGACGGCTTTTAGGGTTATGGTGTTATGTCATTATTTCTCAACATCAACCTCTATCCCTCTATTTATACACACAGGGGACACCCTAATAAGGCCCATCTAATGACAAGTCCGTCCATCAAAGACATGTCTGTTATTAGGCTTAGGATAATATTAATAATTGATCATCATTATATAAATGATTATAATGGCTATCGATAAATATACAAACGTCACGTATATTTATTCCAACAAGTTATCTTTCAAAAAAAAAATATATATATAAATCTGTACGTTATCACTCCTGTAAGGTGTTAACCCTGTTCACTACTTCACTAATTATTTTATTATATGTTCATTATTAGTATATAGAGAGAAAACACGTCATTTTACATTTCGAAATATTAAGTAATTGGAAATTTTGTTTTGAAATGAAAATTAAGGAATAAATATAGTTTAGGCTTTGAATTGTTAATTAAGTTATTATGATTAAAAATTATAAGTACAGAAACATAATTAAAAAAGAGAGAAGAAATGTATCTTATTCTTTGGAATCATAGCATTTCATTATTCTTTCCCGCACGTAAAGTAAGAATTGAGCATGGAATCAAAAGGCGCTTGGTTTCTCTAACATCAATCACTGAAGCCATCAAATAGTTTCTTTCATATTCATTCATTTTCTCCAATACAATACTTTGGATTGGGAGAGTTGCAGCTTCTGAAAAACCGGCTGCAGCAGCAAACTCTTGGTTCCAGCAGAGATAGCTGGGTGTGGCTAGATGCGGGATCCAGGAAAGAACTTTCTGTGAGGCAGGTCAGAAAGTCCTTGTTCGCGCAGGAGCAGCAGGGTGGTTATGTGTATAGGTGGTGCAAAATTGCTATTCCAAAGGTGAACTGTTTCGTGTGGAGAGCGATTGATAATAAAGTGCCGTCGATGGAAGCTTTGGCGTTTAGAGGGGTATCGATGGGGGATGGATTATGTTCGATGTGCGGGACGACAGTTGAAACTACTAATCATTTATTTGCAGGTTGTTTATGGGCGAGGACGGTATGGTGGAACATATGCTCGTGGTTGAAGATACCAAACCCGCCTTGGTACGACTCCATCAAGCAGTTGCTGGAATATTGCTTCTCATTGCAAGGGAACGAAAACAAGAAGAATGTTATGTATGCCATATTTCTTCTGACGGTTTGGAAAATATGGCTAAGGAGAAACGACAAAGTTTTCAATGGTAAAAGTACGAGTACGACAAAGGTTATAGAAGAAATAAAGGAGGAGTCTTTTTGGTGGGTGACGAAAAGATTCAAGATCCGTGGTGTTAACCATCAAATTGGAAAGTATTTTCTGACATTGATTTCGGCTAGAGTTTTGGCGTCATTCTGTTTTTGTTTTTGTTTTTTATTCTTTTGGGTGTTGATTATGATTGTTGTGTCGGGACTATCTCAGGTGAATGCCCAGGTAACCACTGGCTAAATGGGCCAAGTATGTAAGTTTCCTTGGTGTTGAATGAAATTCGTTTGGTTGATCAAAAACAAACAACACTTTGGATCACTTTTGATTCGTCCAGGTAAACATTTATATTCGGCATTTCGTAGGATGGTGCAAAAAGCTCACGGCTCAAAGCTCGCTCAAAGCTAAATCGGATTTAGCTCGGAAAAAGCTAGCTTGATATAGCTTGGTTTGAAACTGAGCCGAGCCGGCTCGGTTAGAAAGTGAGCCTAGCTCGACTCAGTTCGTAACGAGCCGCTCGGTTTTACCCACTTGTTAGCTTGGATTGATTTAGCTCAGATTATGTTACTTATAATATATTTTATTTTTATATACATAATATATTTAAAAATGGTTATTATTTTGCATGTATATAAAAGTGTTGTTGGATATATAAGACATATTTGGGTGTTGATTAGGAAACTAATAAATATATTGTCATTTACAATAACCAATTGTAAGTTTCTAAAAGGCTTTGTTTATTATCGCATCTCGGATGAACTCAAACGGATGAGATCTGGAATCCAAATATCCCAACTGGATACATGGATGCACTGGAGGAGTTGAAGTGGCAATATCTGGTTCATTCCTGCTGACTTATCTAGATACAACTAGCTGAATACCCCGGGAAGGTCCCGGGGTTGAAAAATCTAATATAACTTAATAAAAAATTATAAAAGAAGAAAACATATTAAACCATTCGCTTCATTCCAACTCAAACCAAAGGTTTAAAAGCACCACTGAAAAAGTATGATGGAAGAATGGTCTTCTATTAATGCTTCAAAAAGCATTACAACTGAAATAGAAATATAAACTAACAAACTTCCAACAACGGCTAGTTATTTGCATTACTACGACGTCTCCTTACCTGGTGGTGCTTCAATAGCTCTTCAATTACTTCACCATTCGCTTCGTCTAATTGGATTTGCGCCATTCGTAAAACTTCCTGCAACTTTGTAGTGTTAAGCTTTTGCCTCTTCTAAATCAGTTTGTACAATTTGTAGATAATTTACCTACACAAAACAAAATTTTACCATATGTGTAGGTAGTTTAACATTTAATTGATGTCAATTTTGGGGGGAAATTTTCCCACCAACTTCAATCTGTAGGTAAAACGTATTACCGACATATATTAAGTGTTAGTTGTTATTTGACATAAATCGTAAACAATTACCAACACATGTACAAAAATGTGTAGATATTTACCCACATATTTACATGTGTAGGTAAGTTATGTGTGGGTAAACACCCCAAATTCTTGTAGTGAAATGAAATTCTTATATATCGGATCAAATGTAATACGCTTCAATTTGGCGGTATGAATTTTGAGTAAATTTAGTTCGATTGTAGCCTATATATATCATATGATGTCGCGTACGCCGCCACCGCAACGCGTGGCGGGTAAAAAACTAGTTTGATATAAATAACCCATGTAATTAAAATAACTAGAGTTAATTATCATAATGGTCCCTTTGGTTATAACAAGGTATTTTAGTCTGTATACCCATCCTTTAAAGAAAAATTTACAAGATTTAAGTCTTAAATTCTAAACTTGTTACAAAATTAAAACCATGAATATCAAACCTGTGACTTTAAAAAGTTAGTACCCAGAGGTGCTACTTGGATTAAACACATGGATCATTTGTGTAATTTGTGTAATTAACTCTTATATATGTTATATAACATGCTCTTTAATATTGTTAAATGGATTTTTCATCGTATATTGTTTGTGTATGTATATTCCATTTTCCAGCTAAAATTATAATAAGAAAAAAAAAACACAAGAAATCTTAAGTAGATTGAAATGAATGCGTAGAGAGGCCTGTTAGGATTCGATCTCTCGATCAACACACCAAACACAAACGAATTGCAAGAGATAAAAATAAACGAACACGAGAACACAAGGATTTACGTGGTTCGGCCGGCTGACCTACGTCCACGGGCTGCAACCAGTATATTTTATTATTGCTTTATGCCTTACTCGTGATGAGGAATTACAAGTACAAGACAATATATTTATAATACAAGATTAGGGTTTAACCCTTGGGGAACAAGAAAACTAATTATGGGCTAAATAAAACAAACGGGCCAGGTCTTCAATTTAATTAGTCAGCCAATTATTGTCTTCTAATCTGAGCCCAAATCAAGTCTCCACAAACCCAATAATCTCCCACTTGGAGGCTTGATAATCTTCAAACTGCCATCCGCTGTGAACTTGTACCTCTTGTAATCTTCCTCCTTTTCCTGGTTGCAGCGGCCTTCTCATCAGTTAACCTGAAGGCCCGTTGAAGCTCCCCCGAGCTCCAACACATCAGTCATGGCTATGTCGCCGCTGACCCATACTCTGTCTCTACCGGCTCCTACTGACACAAACTACCGGATCCTGAAACACTTTGAGAACAAACACTCTCCGAATAAAGCAGATAATCACCTGGAGAGACTTTGATAGCTAGAATACTGGTTCTCTTAACCCATTGCCGTCTAGTAACTCTGACTGAAGCACAACTCATGTTCCCACTGCAACGAAAACCCCTGACTGGTAGTTCTGAACCTTTCCTAGAATGCTCAACCTGAATCTTACTTGTGGCTCTGGGTTTATCATCTGCAAAACAAACCTTCTTCTGCCCACAAGACTCTGTGAACCCGACTTTGTTTCTCTTCTGAACTGGGATGGTCACTCCCTCAGAAGGTAAACTGACGATGTAAAGCGAACCCCGCTTTCTTCCTCGAGCTATGACAAGATTTCCCTTGATAACTTTCCACTGCCGGTTCCCGAATTTAACCTCATGTCCCTGTTCATCCAACTGCCCCATTGAAAACAACTGTTTCCTTAAGCTTGGAATCACCCTGACATCCTTCAAAGTCCATGAACCAGCTGAAGTTACTATATCCATATCACCCATTCCCGTAACATCAAGAATATCATTGTTCGCCAGTCTTACCTTACCAAAGTCACCTTTCTTCAAATTCCGTAATGCTTCAGTGCTGTTGGTAGCGTGAAATGAAGCACCATAATCCATGACCTAGGAATCTACATAACTCTCTACACTACATATTAATGCGTCATCATTTGAGCAGTGTTAACTTCTTTCTTCTCGTTTCGACATTGATTCCTAAAATGTCCAACCTCTTTGCAGTTCCAACAAGTCACATGTAGGATCGACGAACGGGTCAATCGACAATCACGAGGTTTATATTCAGAGTGCGGAATCCTCTAAATATGTTCTAATAACAAAAAACAACCAAGAAACAAATGATATGCGAGTAATTAACACACACAAACGGGTCAAAAGATTAAAGATTTATCATTAAAACAGAGCTCGAGTGTTACAATGATCAAATCAGACTTCTCAGACCAGGGGAGGGTGTTTGGAGAGTGTGTGTGGCAAGAACTAATGATTAGGGCAATGATTGGGCCTATTTATACCTCCCGTACTCATACAGACCAGTATAGGCGAGTAGGATCCTATCCACCATGACAAACAGGTGATTACAAGGCTATCCACCATGTATAACATGTGATTATGAGGCTATCCACCATGTATAACATGTGATTATGAGGCTATCCACCATGTACAACATGTGATTACAAGGCTATCCACCATATATAATATGCGAGTAGGAGGCTATCCACCATGTACAACATGTGATTACAAGGCTATCCACCATGTAATGATTCCCTACTCGCCTGTTGGTCCCAAACACTCCCAAAACGCTTACAAACACTTCCAAACACCCTGTAACACATCCAAACATCTAATATACTAGCCTAGGGACATCATGCACTAACAGACTCCCCCTTGGACCTTGCTAGTATGATTACGAGCCATAAACCACTTGATTAACTTAGCCAACGACCTATAAAGACCTATCACTAGCTAGGGACATACAGATAATGCACTTACAGACTCCCCCTTGGACCTAGCTAGTGATTTACAGACTCAACCAATCATCTAGCTGGGGATACACAAGAAGTGTATTTACAGACTCCTCGTTGGACCTAGCTGGCGATATATGGTCTTCGAGTCTTCAAGTCTTCAAGTCTTCATGTTCAGCATTCTTCAACTTAGGGTGACACCGCAGTGTATGACCTCTAAAGACATGAACATATCAACTGATTTGAGCTTTAGTTGTGGCTTCATAAGATCTCGTCTTGGTCGTCGATTTGCTTCGATAACTTGGGAGGAAACAAGAAATCTCCGCTTTTAATGATTGAAAATTCTTTGACTTGGACGAAGATCAATATCAGCTTCGATTGCTGGAGCTCTACCACGATCTGGTTTCTCTGAAGATGAAATATCGGGTTCTTGCTGTTCAGGATGATTTTGTTGGTCAGGTTCGGGCCTTGTTCAGCTTCAAGCCTAGTCGTTTGAATCATTATATGCACAGTCGTTGTGTTTGATCCTGCAGAAAAAATTAATAAAACTGCACACAAACTACAACTTGTATTAGATACGACAAATAATCCGGACACAGTCAAATTCTTGAAGTTTATCATTTGATGAACTTTCAAGATTTGTCCATTGTGACCACCAATTTGAGAAACGAATCATTCTCCCCCTGAACATTTAGATCTTTTCAAATTTCACCCTGAACTCTCACGATTGACACTTTGTGACCCTGAAAGTGATATTTGACCCTTGAATTTTGTAAACTTTAGATTTTATTTGTGTTTCGGCTTCGGATCTGAGATTCCAATTGAAGAATTTAGTATTCCAACATCGGTTAATCGAAAATAAAATCTTTTTGAGTTTTTAATAAATGCTGAAAATTAAAAAAACGAGATGCAGTAAGTAAATATATGCAAGCATTTAATTTTTTTTTTGTGATTTTCCGATAAGAGGATCATATCAGTTTTTGAGAAATCTATTCACACCGTTGTTCTTTCAATTTTAAACTTTATAGACTGTGAGACTTGGCAATTGCTGATATTGTTGTCCACATAAGCTCACATGCAAACCGTTGTGCAATGCTTTAAAATGATACTGATTAGGTGTTTTAATAACTAACTTGCCTATGGTTCCCACACACACAACATACTCCCGTATCAAGGAATTTGCACAAAGCTTCATCGTAACGCGTGATTATGCCGTAGTTATCCGTATATTACAAGGTATGAGGCACAGAGGTGGCAGGTCAGCAAATCAATGCTACAAAGCAACATGTGCACTCAACCAGGGTGATGCTTATATCAATCATGATTTTCATCATATATATGATACGATGCATTAGATAATCTTTGATCATCATCATCATACGTTATAAGTTCCTCATTCGGTAACTTGGGATTTGGCATTGTCATGTAACCTCACGAATTTTCCCATTTATTTTGCATTAAAGTATTTCCCGATCCATGATATAAAGTCTAATTTATTTCTAAGTATTCTTATTTTTATCCGTGCACTCTATTTTTCTAAGTTTCTTTTATCATTGTACTAAAAAAAAAATCTTCAATCATGACATATGTCCTATCTTAATTCTATTTATAAAATCGTCATTTTATAAGACGGTGTTTTTTTTATTTTCTAATTCAAACTAATGATTTTTTTTTATTTCTTATTTAAAGTTAATCATTTTTCCAATTACATTTATAATCTCAAACAAGGAAGATATAAATTCATTTCAAAATAAAGCATTGAGTCAAGAGTCAAAGTCTTGACAACATAATTCTTGGAGTCAAAGTCTTAGTCAAACAGTCAAAGTCTTAGTCAAATAGTCAATTCATCATAAAACCTTACTTTATGGTGTTGACCAATTTTAATGGCTAATTGAATCCAAAACTAGTATAAAAACCCACCTATGAACCATTACACTTGCTACCTCTAAATCGATTGTTTCAATCCGATTAAACTTTCCCTCATACTTTTCTTCTATAGTCTATTACTTCTACAATTGAAGCTTTGATTATAAGCTCTTGTAATTGGCAACTTTGGGGCTACACATATTCTATTTCTTGAGACTTAATACTTTGCTAAGGTGAGTTTACGTAACCATGTTTATGCAATTCTTTATACTTGCAACATTATACTTAAGCAATTCTACATACATGTCTAGTTGTAAACTTTAATGCCTCATGATTTAGACAACAACAACAACAGTTTCAACGAGTTTCAACATTACATAATCATTAGCTATGGCCAAGCCGGCGATACTCAATAATAGATCTATTGGATTGACAATCCCACCTAGATTCGTTGACCATCTTTTATGGGGAGCGCGGGTGATTGTTATCGTTCCAACATATTATTAAGGTGGACCGTGGATGATGGGATGGACCTAAACTAGTCGGAGGTTTGATTATGTCGATTCAACATTTCATGTTTATTCATGTAGACTTAAACTTACGATAGACATATGAATTGCTAAACTTTTATTCTTAAACTTAATTGCTTGACATGGCTTATGTATTCTCACCAACTTCTAGTTGACCCCCCCCCCCCCCATTTTCACAACTCAACAGGTAATAATGATGCTTGAAGTCTAGAGAGTTAGCATGAGGAGACTATTTGAAGTTATGCTTTGTTTGGCTTTTTGATGTGTTAGATTTCATTCAAGACATTTAATGTAATTTCAATATTGTAATAAAGGATTATGTAAACATATGTATTACCATGAGCTACTGAACAATCATTCACACGTGACACCTCGATGTTTCCGCCATCGGTTGGGGTGTTACAGATTGGTATCAGAGCCATGGTTATAGGGAATTAGGTTATTAGAAAAAAAAATAATCTAGTCTATAACCATAGGATTTTAATCAGTACTTGCTCCTTTTACTTGCAACCTTACTTGTTTATATTCTCTATCTTACTTCTTATCCTTACATTAGTCCCTACAAGAAGAGTGCTCTCCATCACAAGATATACTCTTAGACTAATAGGACAAATCCTCAGGTTTAGCCTGAACCACCTTGAAGATCTCGTCGAAGTTCTAGATTTTAATAACGAACACGTGCAATCTGGAAGGGTGAACGCCTGTATTCTGAGTTTTCTGTCTAGGACTGGCATTGCGCATAAATACCAATCAGATGAGGGACCCGGATGCCTACCTGGGTATTCTCAGGATGAGTGTTCACTTATAGGCTAAAGCATGTCTTCATTACGTTATTAGAATCTAGAAGTTTTGATAAGTCAACGTTTTCGTTTATTCGTTTTAAACTAAGCTCTAAAATCTCAAAATTTTACAGCTTAAATCAATCTCATTTTCATAACCATCTATGGATTTCACAATCACACTTCACCTTACCATCTTAGCCAGTTTTTAAATATTCAACACCCTACTCAAATCATATTATTTCATTTCTCCACATGTTACTTATTTTTTTAAAAAACTATAACCTCATACCTTAGCACAAACTAAAGATTTCTAAATCTTGTTGTATTTTCATTACCTAGTAACTTTACAAAGTACATATTTTTGTCAAAAGATGTCCTCGAACTTAAATTCAATTGTTTATTTATTGACGTAACAAACAATTTTCTATATAATGCTTTAAACTATTAAAAATCACTTAATAGAACCTTGATCTTCAAAACCTAATGTCATGTTTGAAATCTCCAACTAACGGAAATATTTTAATCAAAGCCCACTTAGCTTGTACTATTTAACAACTTTTGCTTTATGTATAAAACCAATTTTGAAAATAAGATTTTTTTTCCATAGGAATAATATCTAGTCTCTAAATTCTCCATCGACACTCACTCATTTTCAACTTGTTCAAATTTTTACAATATTTGGCATATACCACAATCATGTTTTCTTATACACTTGATTATAACCTTTGATCCAAACCCCAAAATTTACACTGCTACAAAATCTCCTTACTATAAAATAAACTCTTTATAAACTATCTTCACATTCACTATCTCTCACAACTTTGATTCTGCTTCAAGATTTTTCATCATCCTCTCAAGAACTAAATTCATATCCTTCACCTTCTCACACATGAGCTAGTTACCCATGATAACCAAACTATTGAAACTTGATTGTGTGTTGCATCAAACATAATCCTTAGTTATACATGAGGATTCGACTATCTACCATATTTGAACATTTGAAACTAGAATTCATGGAATATAAACTATTTGCTATAGACACAACTAGAGTCATTAACCTTGTCTAGGGCAACTCTATTACAACTCGTATGATATACTTGATACTTGATTGCTTACATGTACATATTATAAATTTGCAATTCATGTGTGTAATAATTGGTGCACTTAATCAAACAACTGATAGAGGATGAAGTACTTGCTCAACAGTTAGTAGAGTACCAAATAACCTACTCAACGATTAGTAGAGGTCATCATGCCTACTCAACAGTCGGTAGAGGCCCTACAACTTGCTCAACGACTGGTAGAGGCTATCGCACCTGCTCAACAATCGGTAGAGGTTCTTACTCACTGACTGGTAGAAGTCTTTTTCCTGCTCAACAGTTGGACTCATTTTTGGATACATTGTATACGATTCAATCACAAGGTTATTTTGCATTACTTACATGTGTGTTTAGAGTCATAGAAGGACACAAAACCCTAATGTAAGGTAAATTGGTGATTACGGTCCGGAACGTAATCATGAATTTACAGGTACGTTAAGGTAGTGTGAAATTCTATCAAGGTTTTTGGTAGATAACCAATTATAAACTCTAGTTACCTGTTTAGTATTTCTATAGTCAATTAACTCATGCATTTCTTTTTAAGATTCCTAAAATTAAAGTTTAGTGTTTTGCTAGATTCTTATTCTCCTAGCTATTTTAGACGAACCTAATCCAACCCTTAAAACCCACACCTATCAAATCTCTTACCAAATTATTCGAAATAGTGTATTCTGTTACCTATAAATTCATGTCATGTCTTAACACAAATTTTCCAAACCATAGTTGCCCTAATTTCTACCCAATCACTGTCAACCCGGTGTTTTTTTTATAACTTCGGGACAAAGTTTCTAAAAGTAGGGGAGACTGTAACTTCACGAATTTTCCCATTTATTTTGCATTAAAGTATTTCCCGATCCATGATATAAAGTCTAATTTATTTCTAAGTATTCTTATCTTTATCCGTGCACTCTATTTTTCTAAGTTTCTTTTATCATTGTACTAAAAAAAATATCTTCAATCATGACATATGTCTTATCCTAATTCTATTTATAAAATCGTCATTTTATAAGACGGTGTTTTTTTTTATTTTCTAATTCAAACTAATGATTTTTTTTTATTTCTTATTTAAAGTTAATCATTTTTCCAATTACATTTATAATCTCAAACAAGGAAGATATAAATTCATTTCAAAATAAAGCCTTGAGTCAAGAGTCAAAGTCTTGACAACATAATTCTTGGAGTCAAAGTCTTAGTCAAACAGTCAAAGTCTTAGTCAAATAGTCAATTCATCATAAAACCTTACTTTATGGTGTTGACCAATTTTAATGGCTAATTGAATCCAAAACTAGTATAAAAACCCACCTATGAACCATTACACTTGCCACCTCTAAATCGATTGTTTCAATCCGATTAAAACTTTCCCTCATACTTTTCTTCTATAGTCTATTACTTCTACAATTGAAGCTTTGATTATAAGCTTTTGTAATTGGCAACTTTGGGGCTACACATATTCTATTTCTCGAGACTTAATACTTTGCTAAGGTGAGTTTACGTAACCATGTTTATGCAATTCTTTATACTTGCAACATTATACTTAAGCAATTCTACATACATGTCTAGTTGTAAACTTTAATGCCTCATGATTTAGACAACAACAACAATAGTTTCAACGAGTTTCAACATTACATAATCATTAGCTATGGCCAAGCCGGCGATACTCAATAATAGATCTATTGGATTGACAATCCCACCTAGATTCGTTGACCATCTTTTATGGGGAGCGCGGGTGATTGTTATCGTTCCAACATATTAGTAAGGTGAACCGTGGATGACGGGATGGACCTAAACTAGTCGGAGGTTTGATTATGTCGATTCAACATTTCATGTTTATTCATGTAGACTTAAACTTACGATAGACATATGAATTGCTAAACTTTTATTCTTAAACTTAATTGCTTGACATGGCTTATGTATTCTCACCAACTTCTAGTTGACCCCCCCCCCATTTTCACAACTCAACAGGTAATAATGATGCTTGAAGTCTAGAGAGTTAGCATGAGGAGACTATTTGAAGTTATGCTTTGTTTGGCTTTTTGATGTGTTAGATTTCATTCAAGACATTTAATGTAATTTCAATATTGTAATAAAGGATTATGTAAACATATGTATTACCATGAGCTACTGAACAATCATTCACACGTGACACCTCGATGTTTCCGCCATCGGTTGGGGTGTTACAATCTGTAACATCCGACCTCTCTAATATCATCAATATTGTCCGCTTTACCCACCCAGAGCTCACGGATTTGTTTTTGGGTGCCCTAGTGGAAACTTCCCAGGAGGTCACCCATCCTGAAACTGCTCCCACCTGAGCACGCTTAACTGTGGAGTTCTCCTCTCATCCACTAGCATTAAGCCCCAAAACGCGTTGGTGATTTAAGAGGTAAGACATTACTTATGAACCAAGGATCTCTCCTGGCCACGGCCGATGTGGGATTTTCCTGGGGTGTCACATTCACCCCCTGTTAGAGTATCATCGTCCTTGATGAGGTGTGTTCCTGGGGTGTCACATTCACCCCCTGTTAGAGTCTCATCATCCCTGATGAGGTATGTACCCACCATCCCGAATGGCACAGGAGTGGCTCTGATACCATCTGTAACATCCGACCTCTCTAATATCATCAATATTGTCCGCTTTACCCACCCAGAGCTCACGGATTTGTTTTTGGGTGCCCTGGTGGAAACTTCCCAGGAGGTCACTGATGGGTTGATTTAAGGATGTGTATAAAAACACCCATAAAATGCATTTTAAAGATTATTCAGTGTCAAATGGTGTTGCTTTGATATTGTTGTGTCATTTCAGGAGTTGACAGCAAAAAGGAAGCAAAAATGACGTTTTGGAGTTGCCCGGGCAAGAAGCGGAGGCATACGCGAGTTGGAAAATAAAAAACGGACATCTAAGGGAGTTAGCGTAGGATACGCCAAAATTGGCGTATCCTACGCCAATTGCGTAGGGAGTGTCCAAGATGTTTAGCGTAGGGCAGCAAAAGATTGGTGAGGCTAAACAGGATTTGCGTAGGATACGCCAAAATTGGCGTATCCTACGCTAAAAGTCAAATGGGTCAAATTGTTTCCTTTTTCAAGTCAAAACTGATGGGATCAAGTGTTAATGGCGATTTTATGGTCCTTGACTGCGTATGGAGCTGTTTTGATCTCATTTTTCAATATAAAAATCATCACCATTGAAGAGAAATCATCACACAATTATTCTACAATCATTTTTCTACACAATTTCTTGGAAGATTGAAGAGCACATTTTGAAGATGATGAACACCATAGCCATGTTTGGCTAAAACTCTTGTATTACACTAGGGATGTAAGTTTTGATACCTAGGGCTTTAACATTTGGGCATTGCATTGTTTAAACTTTTGATTAATGTTTGTGTGTACTTGAATTACCAGTGTTGATTAGTGATTAATCTGATGTTGAAATCATTTCTAGTTAATTGATCTTGTGCCAATTTCTAAATGATATGAACATGGTTCCTTGCATCAACACTATCATAGGATTGTATGTTCTAAATGATGAAGTATAGTTTAGTCCATTGTGAATGTTGATAAAACTTGATACCTAAGTTTATTGAGCAATCAATCCGTTAGTACCAATAGCATTATCATTGTTTATCCAATTATGTCTAATTGTTGAAAGCCTTAGTGTTCAATTACCCAAATCCTTAGTGTAATCATCTCTATCTTATTGTTACAAGTATTATTAATCATTTCTTACAAATTTCATTTTAAGCTTCATATTAATCAACAACTATTCAATCAATTCTAAACATCAATTCATAACTCATATAAGTAATTAGCACCTTCATAATCGACAATTTCAAAGTTAACTAGGAAATACTCACTAACCACACGCTCCTTGGATTGATACCCTACTTACCCTATCTACATAGGTTAATTAGGTTTTGCATGACCCTAACGACAGGTCATCAAATGGCGCCGTTGCCGGGGAGCTAGTGCGCTTAGTGTTTATTGAGTAGTTAATAGTGTGATAATCTGTTTAAATTGTTGTTTGGTTTATTTTCTACTTTTCCTTGTTACGCGGGGTGTGTTGCTTGTGCAGTTTACAGGTAGTGCATGCGTACGCGACATTCGGGGAGAACCTCTCCTTTAGTGTTTGAACCGGAAATTGAACGAGTAGCAAGAAGAAACCGACAACACCGGTTAGAGGAGCCGATTCCTTCTAACTCCCAATCACCACCTATAATTCAACCTTTGTCTTTTGAAACTGTTCAAATGGCAAGCTCAAACCCAAATCGCCGTTCAGGTGAAAATCGAAGACCACCCACTCCACCTCATCAAAACCAAGCCCAAAATTCACAACAAAACCCACCTCACCAACCAATTCACAACCGAAATCCCAACACCCGAAATGTAAACCAAGGTCCCTCCATGTCTAACCGTGGCAATCCCACATTTGATCCGGTCAATCGGTACAATGAAGCCGGATATGAAGATTATGTTGAGAATATTGAAGAATTGAGGGCGAACATTAATGATGATGATCCATTCAGTGTACCAAGTTATCAATCATCAGACAGAGTTAGTGTTCATTCCTACCACTCGGGAGAAGATGAATATTCTGAAAGGGATTACAATGAAGATGATGAGGATTGGGGCTACAGAAATGTTAATGATGATTATGGAGATGAGGAAGAGTATCACGGTGATAATAGTTCTAACGTGGGTGCAAATCGAAATGGGGACAATGATGGTTATTACAATCACGTCATTAATAATCATCAACCAAGACAAAACCCAAGAAGACATCAAATTCCCAATATTCACCAAAACCGGGGTGAAAATTTTGTGGGTCGAGCAGAAAGAAGACCTAATGGGGGAAGACAACATAGAGGTGAAGAGGTTAATGCTCCAAGACGAAGACCCCCAGTCCCAATGCAAGGAGTCAATGGTCGGTTTAGACCACTTGCATCCGAGAACGAATCACCTATTGTACCACCACCTCCAGGGAGAAGATCCTTTGATTGCAAGCCCAACTACATCAACATCATTCCTCATTTTCATGGGATGGCTAATGAAGACCCGTATGATCACTTATCCGAATTCAAGGCAATGTGTGGTACTATGGGAGGTCATAACTTTTCACTAGATGAGGTACAGTTGAGGTTATTTCGGTTTTCTCTCAAGGATAAAGCAAAGACATGGTTCCTCACCTTACCCGCACACAGCATCTACACTTGGGGAGAAATGCAACAAGTATTTTTGGATGAATATTTCCCCAGTTTTAAAACAGATGCGGTACGTTTAGAGATTCGTTCTTTTCAACAACTACAAGGGGAACCGCTTCATGAAGCTTTTACTCGTTTCAAGGAGTTAATTCGAAAATGCCCACACCACAATATTGATCTTTGGGAATTGGTTAGCAGTTTTGTGAATGGACTGAGCAAGGAGGAGAGAAAATATCTCAAGTCTACTAGCAATGGAACATTGTTGTCTAATCCGGAGCAAGAAGATTGGGATTTTTTGGAGCTAATGGCGAAGAATTCAAAGTCGGAGGAGGCAGCTGATCGAAGAACCAAACACCCGGTCTCTAAATCTCTTCCCGATGCAGATTCAAGTTCTAAGGACCGAATTGCTCAGTTGGAGAGAGAGTTGGCAAGAATGAAGAAACGGGAGGTGTCATCGGTACAATACCCCGTGTGTGATAATTGTGGAGATTTGGGGCATAAAGCTAGTGAGTGCTCCGGCGATATGGGTCAAGCAACCGAAGAGGTGAATCAAGTGTATGGAGAAAGGAAGTATGATATGAACTCCAACACTTACCATGCAGGTTTGAGAAACCATCCTAACTTTAGGTATGGTAACCCCGCGAACCAAATGAACCCGAATTTCCAATCGGGAAATCAAGGCGGTAGTGGGCAATATCAAGGTCGCCAAGGTGGTAATCAAGGTGGTTACCAAAGAAACAACTACAATCAAGGTGGTAACCAAGGATACAACAACAATTATCAAAGAGGTTACAACCAAGGCGGCTCTTCAAACAACCAAGGAAACTCTTCTGGAAATCAAGGTGGTGATGAATCTTTGAGTTCAAAAATGGATGCTTTAATGAGCATGATGAAAGACGCCAACAATGACATCAAGGAAATAAAGAAAGGGAATGAGGTAAGGGATAAGTCTCACGAGGCCTTGGCTAAACAAGTGGGCCAATTAGCGGAAGAAATGGCTCAATGGAGAGGAAGCACGGGGAAGCTTCCTAGTGATACCACTATCAACCCACAACATCAAGGTTCGAGTTCGAAGAACACTCGCAATGTTCCCATTAATAAGGTAACCGTTCTTCGTAGTGGTAAAATTATTGATAATAAAATTGAAAATAAAATTGAGCCACCATCTCCCCAATTTGTTGAAGGGGAGGTGGAAGATGTGAGTGATGAAAGTGAAAGTGAGGAGAGAACGGGTCAAAATAAAAATAAACAAAATGTTGAAAGTTCAAAACCCATTGAGAACAAACAAGCTCCAAAGGCTAAGGAAAAGGGTATGGAGGGTAATACCGTCCCTTATCCCGAAGCATTGTTGGAGCCATCTAAAAAAGTGGTCAAGAAAAGAGGCCCGCAACAAGAAGAGTTGTGGGAAATTTTTAAACAAGTGAAAATTAATTTACCACTTTTAGATGCAATCAAACAAGTCCCCTCATATGCAAAGTATCTAAAGGACATGTGTACCCAAAAGAGAACTCATAAAATACCCAAGAAAATTGATTTAACTGAAAATGTGAGTTCTATTCTTTCGGGTTCACTTCCACCCAAGTTACAAGATCCTGGAACACCTATCATATCCATTCAGGTTGGGGAATTTAAAATGACTCGGGCGCTCTTGGATCTTGGAGCTAGTGTAAGCATCTTGCCGGGTAGTCTTTATGACCAATACGAATTTGGTCCACTTCAAGAATCTAATACCACGGTGGTATTAGCCGATTTGACTCCTAAGCTACCCCGCGGGATGGTTACCGACGTGATAGTAAAAGTTGAGGATTTTTATTATCCGGTGGATTTCTTAGTACTTGATTATGTTTCCATGGACCTAACCAAACAACCAACGGTTATTCTTGGTCGACCATTTTTAGCCACATCTAATGCCCAAATTAATTGCAAGACGGGCACGCTTGACATGACCTTTGGTAATCGTAGGGTCCGATTAAATGTTTTTTCAAATGGGACTGACCCTCTAGTCAATGATGAATGCTATATGGCAGACATTATTGACGAGTGTATACCTCTATACGACACTGTTGTAGATGAGGAAAACACAATAGAGGAGTGTTTTATGTTTGACAGGTCACAGGAGGAAATGTTGAAAAGCATAGCTGAGGAGGAGAAGAAGCAAGAAGCAAAGGCGGTACAGGAAGGAAGACCACCATGGACTCATCAAGTGGAAAGCCTTCCGGATCATATTGACACAAAGTTGAAGCCATCATTGGTTGAACCGCCACAAGTAGAATTGAAGGAGTTGCCTAAGCATTTGAAATATGCTTATGTCGGTGAAGGCAACACGCTCCCGGTGATCATCGCTTCAAATTTAACCGGGGAGCAAGAGGAAAAATTGATGAAGGTGTTGGTGACCCATAGAGCTGCTATTGGGTGGACTGTGGCGGATTTGAAGGGTATTAGTCCGTCAATTGTGATGCACAAGATCATCACAGATGAGAAAGTAACTCCCGCAAGAGACGCTCAAAGGAGACTAAATCCTAACATGCGGGAAGTTGTGAAGAAAGAAGTGCTGAAATGGCTAGATGCGGGTATCATTTACCCCATTTCAGATAGCCAATGGGTTAGTCCAACTCAAACCGTTCCAAAGAAGGCAGGTATCCAAGTCGTGAAAAACGACTCAGGTGAGGAGGTAGCTACCCGGCCGGTAACCGGGTGGCGGATTTGTATTGATTATAGGAAGTTAAATGCTGCAACTTCCAAAGATCATTTTCCTTTACCTTTTATTGACCAAATAGTAGAAAAACTAGCCGGACAAAAATTTTATTGTTTCTTGGATGGGTATTCAGGTTACAATCAAATTGCTATTCATCCCGAGGATCAACAAAAGACCACGTTTACTTGTCCATATGGCACATTCGCATTTAGACGAATGCCATTTGGCCTTTGTAATGCCCCCGCCACCTTTCAAAGGTGTATGATGAGTATCTTTTCGGATATGGTGGGGGAGTCTTTGGAAATCTTCATGGATGATTTTTCTATTTTTGGGTCATCATTTAACTCTTGCCTAGGTCAATTGGAAAAAGTGTTACAAAGGTGTGTTGAAACAAACCTGGTTTTGAGTTGGGAAAAAAGTCATTTTATGGTCCAAGAGGGGATAGTGTTGGGCCATGTGGTTTCTAGTCGTGGGATTGAGGTTGATCACGCTAAAATACAAGTCATTTCAACCTTACCTTATCCCACTAGTATTAAGGGCATTAGATCATTTTTGGGGCATGCCGGTTTTTATAGGAGGTTCATTAAAGGTTTTAGCGACATAACAAAACCTTTGTGTAATTTGTTATTAAAAGATGCTCCATTTAATTTTGATGAAAAATGTATTGAAGCCTTTAATATTTTGAAAGAAAAGTTAGTTGGGGCCCCAATTTTGCAATCACCCAATTGGTCTTTACCGTTTGAAATCATGTGTGATGCAAGTGGGTATGCGGTTGGGGCCGTGTTGGGCCAACGGGTAGAAAAGAAACCTGTTGCTATATACTACGCAAGTAAGACTCTTTCGGAAGCACAATTAAATTACACAACTACCGAAAAAGAGCTACTTGCGGTGGTATATGCACTAGACAAATTCCGGTCTTACGTATGGGGTAGTAAAATTATTGTCTATACTGATCACAGTGCTGTCAGGTATTTAATGGACAAAAAGGATGCTAAGCCCCGACTGATTAGATGGATACTCTTACTGCAAGAGTTTGACTTGGAGATACGTGACAAGAAAGGAACGGAAAATGTGGTTGCCGACCATTTGTCTAGATTGATGATTGAAGAGGAAGACTCAACGAATGAAATTAATGAGTTGTTCCCAGATGAGCATTTATTAGCAGTTTCGACATTACCTTGGTTTGCTAACATTGTTAATTTTTTAGTGACAGGTACAATGCCGGAACATTGGGTGAGGAGGAAGAGACTCCATTTTTTGTCCCAAATAAAACACTACATTTGGGATGATCCTGATTTATTTAGAGTGGGAGCAGATCAAATCATTCGAAGATGCATCCCGGATGAGGAGATCATGAGTGTTTTGAAGCACGTGCATTCTTATGCATGTGGAGGGCATTTTAGTGGCCAAAAGACGGGTCACAAGGTTTTATCTAGTGGGTTGTATTGGCCAACAATTTTTAAGGATTCGTTTGAGTATGCTAAAAATTGCTTACATTGTCAACAATTAGGAAGCATCTCAAAACGTGATGAAATGCCAATGCAACCCATTTTAGTTGTTGATGTGTTCGATGTATGGGGAATTGACTTCATGGGACCATTTCCCAATTCTTTCGGTAATCTATACATTTTGGTGGCGGTAGATTATGTTTCTAAATGGGTTGAAGCTATCGCCACCAAAACCAACGACCATATTGTTGTTTGCAATTTTATACAAACATATATTTTTTCAAGGTTTGGGTTACCTCGCACAATCATAAGTGATGGGGGATCTCATTTTAAAAACCAAAAATTTGGAAAATTGCTTAAGCGATATGGTGTTGACCATAGAATTGCCACCCCATATCATCCACAAACTAGTGGACAAGTCGAGGTGTCCAATAGGCAAATTAAAGAAATTCTACAAAAAACGGTTCGTGCGGACCGAAAGGATTGGTCAACTAAGCTCAATGATGCCTTATGGGCCTACCGCACGGCCTACAAAACGCCTATTGGAACAACTCCTTATCGACTAGTGTATGGTAGGGATTGTCATCTCCCGGTCGAATTAGTTCACCGGGCATATTGGGCCATCAAAAATGTTAACTTACAATATGATGATGCAGGCCGAGAAAGAAAACTCAAATTATGTGAGTTAGAAGAGCTAAGAGATGGAGCTTACGAAATCGCGTCAAAATACAAAGACCAAATGAAGAAAGTTCATGACGCAAAGATTCGCAAAAAGGAATTTCAAGTGGGTCAAAAGGTTTGGCTCTACAATTCCAAGTTGAAGCTCTTCCCGGGAAAGCTCAAGAGCAAATGGACCGGCCCTTACATCATAACAAGGGTTGGAAAATTTGGCGAGGTAGACATCGAGGACCCGAAAGATGGGTCAAAACAAACTGTGAACGGGCATCGGTTGAAGCCCTATGTGGAGTGCCAAACAGAACATGGTAACATTGTGGAGTTGGTAAGTTTCTTAGAGGGCTTACCAACTTATGAAATCAACTAAAATGAAGGTGAAAACTCCCATCCCAGGTATGTATTCTAATTATAGTATTGGGACAATACTAAATTTTTTTGGGGGGTGGGAAGTTGTAAATATTTGTACAAAATTTTTTTTATAAGTCTTTATCTTTTATTTAATTAAACCCTTGTTAAAAAAAAAAAAAAAAAAAAAAAAAAAAAAATTCTGAAGTTAGTGTAGCCTACGCCAAAAGTGGCGTAGGGTACGCAAAAGCCATTTTCCCTACGTGACCCTCTGCTGCCCTACGCTAACCATGGTGAACCTGCCTACGCTATTAGCGTAGGATACGCTAGAAATGGCGTAGGATACGCTAGAAAACGAAAAAAAAAAAAAAAAAAAAAAAATTCTGCAGCGTTGACCATTTGACCGGACCCACTTGTGTGGAAACAGATTTTTTCATCTATTAACACCTACCCACAACAACAAAACACATCAAACCTTCAAACTCTTCATCTCCTTCACCCATAACATCTCCAACCCTTCCAAACTTCAAACCTTCATAACTTCTTCAATCCTTCACCAATCTTAACAAATTTTATATCAAAATCACTTAATTTTTCGAGACCTACAAAACCCCTAACTTAGAATTTATTAATTTTAACGTTTTGAGGGGCAAATCAAGGGCTGAAAATTCGCAAGTTTGTGTGGTGTTCTTATTATTCTCTTATTTCTTGCTTGTGGTTATTTCCCTACTCAATAATCATCATGAAGGTATGTTTCTCATAACTTTTCCTTGTTATTTTCATTAGTTACATATTATGTGTTCATGAATGTTTGAGAAATTGATATTATGAGTAGTAGTGCTTAGGATTGATTGTTTGGGTAGAAACCTTTGTTAAAAAAAAAAAAAAAAAAAAAAAAAAAAAAACGAATTTTTTTTTAAAAGCAAGAAATAAGTGTGGGGAGGGGATTGTAGAGATATAGAACTTATGGTTGTTGAATTTAAGCGATTAGTACAACATCTTTAATCGTTAGTGTATATTCATAAACCATAGGGTGCCGTGTTTGGGTAGAATGTAGTGAGGTACATGCTAGTCTTGTTGGGATTAGATAACTAATACTACATTGTTGTTGTTGATTGATGTTGCAGAATATCTTTAGAAGAAAAGGTAAGGAGCATGCCGAATCATCTTCTCAACCAAAAAGAAAAAAGGGGAAACGAACCAATCTACGAGACGAATCTGACGAAGAAGTTGATGAAATCCAACATGAATTGGATCGTAGCGAAAGGGCGGAGCGTGTTGAAAGAATGGATGTGGACCTTCCTACATGGAACGAAAAATCCAAAAGACTGTCAGCCTTTCCTGAAGAAATTAGGCCAGCCATGTGGTATCAAAAGATGTCAACATTGAAGCATGATACCGAGGGAGTGTTGGTTTGTGAGAGATCATATGATAGGGAACAGTTGCGGTTAGTGGGATTGACACAGAAGTTCGAAAGAATCGGTTGGGAAGCGGCTCTAGATTATTGTGCAAATCGTGGGAAAAAGATCTATTTGAAGGCAATCGAGCAGTGGATGTCCACAATTGAGCGGGACCTTGGTGATAACCCACCTCTCACGTTGAAGATGACTAGTACCGTGGGAAAGAAAAAGATGACTTTATCCTTCGAGACATTACGTCAGATTGCCAATTTTGACTCTTGTCCGGAGAATGAATATTATTACATCCCCGAGGAGATCTTTTGGTCCAAAACCCAAAAAAATAGCGACCCACAAAACATGTTTGATAATGTGGTCCCGGTTAAAAGGGGGAATGACTACCGCAGAGAGGATATGGCATGCGAGGCCAGATTTCTTTTAGGTATTTCGTTTGAAAACCTAATGGCGAGGCTTGGGGATAGGTCAAAGGTGAGAGGTTGGGATGTTCGGGTGCTACACGCACTCATGTATGGTACACCACGCATATCTTTTAGGCATCTGGTCATGATGAATGTTTGGGACAGTCGCGAAAGCCAAGACCGGAAAATGATTCCACACGTTAGGCTCTTGTCATATCTAATGGAGGCACAAGGGGCAGTGACAAGGTCAACTCCAGCCATTGAGATAGATGTCATGAAGATGAAGTGGGGAAGTTTTGTCAAGGCAAAGTTCACTTATGAGAAGACTGCAGAGTATCATGTGTTGCTAGATAAACAAGGTAACACAAATATCATGGCATTACGAGAGGATGTGGAACAGGAAGATGATGACGAGGTGCACACAGATGAGGCTGAAGAAGAAGAAGAGGAGTTACAAGTTGTGAGAGAGAGACCGGTGATTCGGGAGATGAGCAGGGAGGAGGCAGAGATGGTAGCAGAGGTCAACCGGGCAAGACCCGGTGGTTATCAAGGTTGGACTTCATTCAAGAAGTCAATTTGGGATCGAGGGACACGAAACATGGTATTAACACGTCAAAGAGAAGACGCGGCAATGAAAAGGGAGCAAGCGCGAATCGCAAGGGAAGAACAGCGAGAAAGAGATCAGGTGGCGAGAGAGGAGAAAAGAGAAGAGGAGAGAAAGGCACGGGAAGATAAACATTGGTGGGCAGTTAATTATGCCCGAGAGATGGACACAGCCAACAGGTTCTTGGAGAGTGAGCAGGTTAGACATCACCAGGACTTAATAGCAGGGCGTCCTTATGAGCCATTTGTTCCCTATGTTGATTATTCAACTATAAGGGAACAACCACAGGAGGTGATCAACCAGGTTAGGTGGCCCCAAGGGATCTCATCCAGTTATCTTCCCATCCCGCAGCCACCACCGCCACCACCACCAGCTGAAGGATCTTCCTCTTCTGCCGACCCACTCAGTGACTACCATGGATGGATGGATGCAATTTTCGGGCATCCGAACGCGCCTTATCCACCACCGGGTCCGAATGATCCCTACTACCGCTGATGGATGGTTTTGGTAACATTTTATGTGTATCATTGTAGACTATTTATTTTTATTGTTTTGTCTTTTATTTTGTGTGGTTGACTTTATTTTGGGTTTGCTTGAGTATGTTAGAATTTATGTTTTGCATTCTAGTTCTTTTTTCTAGTTGTTTCGTATGTGTTGATGATTTGAGAGTGAGCCTAGGATATGCATCACCGGTGAGTGTTCAGTGAAAAGGAAAAAAATGGAGGATGGGAAGCATCCAAGTATGGAGAGCAAGGATTCATCGAGGAAATGGAGACATCCTTTGTTTATCAGGTGCTTTCTATTCTTTAATCTTTTATGTGTTGTTGAATAAGGCTTGGGGTGGAACTTTAATGTTCATGTTAGAAAAAGATGTAGTAGGATGAAACAAAAACATCCTCGCACTTGTGAATTAATCAACTATTTGGTTCCCTTATTCGTGCAAAAATCCCACATTGAGGACAATGTAAACTTTAAGTGTGGGGATGGGGGAATAGCCATTAAAAAAAAAAAAAAAAAAAAAAAAAAAAAAAAAAAAAAAAACACCAAATTCTTTTTCACCATGATATTGGATCACAAAATTCGACCCCTAGTCATGGTCATAATTCTTTAAGTTCCTTGATGTGTTTTTCCAAGGATGTTTTGCAAAATATGGATTGCCTAGTTAGAAAAGATTAAGAAGAAATGTAACACTTTTGCATGTCGGCAACCCATATTCCCTTTAGGTTCAGGAAGAGATTATTGAGCCACCACAACATGCCAACACCTTACAAATATTTGTCCACATTCTCCGGCATGTTGTGTTCATTTGATTTGAGTGTGCTATTATAGGCGCATAAGGTAGAACTTGCAATTTTTGATACGCCTACTACTCTAGATCAATTGTGGACACAAGAATGATTAAGGCATTAGGTTAAACCTTTTATTTTTTTTAAAACCAGTTTTATCATCCTTGAACCATTTCAATATTCCTTAGTTAACCAATCTTGAGCCTGAAACCTTTTCAATTGATCACCCATATCAACCTTTTGACCCATTTAACCTTTTCAATTTTTGAAACCCAGCGTGATGAAAATTCGATTGTAGGATTTTGCTTTGTATTATATATGATTTGCAATGTTAGTAAAAAAAAAAAAAAAAAAAAAAAAAAAAAACTGAAAAGTATGAGAACAAATATGTTACAAACAAATGAGAGTTCTCATAGAAAAGCACAAAAATATGCATGAGTTAGAGATTGAATAAAAAGGCGCAACATTGCCTTAGAATTGAGAAGTTAGTTAGTCGTTGGAATAAATGTCGAATTTTCATCACCTTAGCCACTTAAAATATCCCTTTCCATACCCTTCGCCTAGCCCCATTACAACCCGTTTTAAAGACCTTTTGACTTGTGTTCACTTTTGAAAAATATTGTGGAAGGTGATTGAATTGCAAGCCTATGCTAACATGCCCTATGATCGGTTTTGAGTGATTGACATGAAATACTAGCACATTACTTGCTAGCTGAGATAGTAAACCGAGTGGAGTGAACCATTGTGAGGGGTGTGCAAAAGTGTGAAATCAAATCTAGTTGGATTTAGCTAGGCATTTGTTTTAAACATATAAAAAACCTTGGAATGTAAATCTACTGACAGGTGTAAGTCTTGTGAATTGGGGTATGACTAGGGGCCGTTTTTGAGAATCGATAAAATGGTTGGAAATTAATTAGATTGTTGATTGAGCATGGTTTATTGATTTGCTTGAGGGCAAGCAAAAGACAAGTGTGGGGATGTGATGGGTTGATTTAAGGATGTGTATAAAAACACCCATAAAATGCATTTTAAAGATTATTCAGTGTCAAATGGTGTTGCTTTGATATTGTTATGTCATTTCAGGAGTTGACAGCAAAAAGGAAGCAAAAATGAAGTTTTGGAGTTGCCCGGGCAAGAAACGGAGGCATACGCGAGTTGGAAAATAAAAAACGGACATCTAAGGGAGTTAGCGTAGGATACGCCAAAATTGGCGTATCCTACGCCAATTGCGTAGGGAGTGTCCAAGATGTTTAGCGTAGGGCAGCAAAAGATTGGTGAGGCTAAACAGGATTTGCGTAGGATACGCCAAAATTGGCGTATCCTACGCTAAAAGTCAAATGGGTCAAATTGTTTCCTTTTTCAAGTCAAAACTGATGGGATCAAGTGTTAATGGCGATTTTATGGTCCTTGACTGCGTATGGAGCTGTTTTGATCTCATTTTTCAATATAAAAATCATCACCATTGAAGAGAAATCATCACACAATTATTCTACAATCATTTTTCTACACAATTTCTTGGAAGATTGAAGAGCACATTTTGAAGATGATGAACACCATAGCCATGTTTGGCTAAAACTCTTGTATTACACTAGGGATGTAAGTTTTGATACCTAGGGCTTTAACATTTGGGCATTGCATTGTTTAAACTTTTGATTAATGTTTGTGTGTACTTGAATTACCAGTGTTGATTAGTGATTAATCTGATGTTGAAATCATTTCTAGTTAATTGATCTTGTGCCAATTTCTAAATGATATGAACATGGTTCCTTGCATCAACACTATCATAGGATTGTATGTTCTAAATGATGAAGTATAGTTTAGTCCATTGTGAATGTTGATAAAACTTGATACCTAAGTTTATTGAGCAATCAATCCGTTAGTACCAATTGCATTATCATTGTTTATCCAATTATGTCTAATTGTTGAAAGCCTTAGTGTTCAATTACCCAAATCCTTAGTGTAATCATCTCTATCTTATTGTTACAAGTATTATTAATCATTTCTTACAAATTTCATTTTAAGCTTCATATTAATCAACAACTATTCAATCAATTCTAAACATCAATTCATAACTCATATAAGTAATTAGCACCTTCATAATCGACAATTTCAAAGTTAACTAGGAAATACTCACTAACCACACGCTCCTTGGATTGATACCCTACTTACCCTATCTACATAGGTTAATTAGGTTTTGCATGACCCTAACGACAGGTCATCAATCACCCATCCTGAAACTGCTCCCACCTGAGCTCGCTTAACTGTGGAGTTCTCCTCTCATCCACTAGCATTAAGCCCCAAAACGCATTGGTGATTTAAGAGGCAAGACATTACTTATGAACCAAGGATCTCTCCTGGCCACGGCCGATGTGGGATTTTCCTGGGGTGTCACATTCACCCCCTGTTAGAGTCTTATCGTCCCTGATGAGGTGTGTTCCTCGAATTTGACACCAATGGCAGGTCAGCAAATCAATGCTACAAAGCAACATGTGCACTCAACCAGGGTGAGGCTTATATCAATCATGATTTTCATCATATATATGATACGATGCATTAGATAATATTTGATCATCATCATCATACGTTATAAGTTCCTCATTCGGTAACTTGGGATTTGGCATTGTCAGCTCTTTTAAGATACCCTAACTGAATCTAGGTCCGTAAATCAATATGACAGAAGATCAGTCAGGCTACCCTAGATAACTATCAACATAACGACCCGAAACCTCTAATTTTGGCAACCCTATCAAACGAAATTACGGTACCAAGACTATATGTCCATGAGGTGTTCATCCACATAGCAAGTAGTTCGTTATGTTTGTATCACTAAGGCACGCATTACTAGGTTCACGAAGCCTATCAACACATCACTCAAAGTCATCACATACATTTTTATCTTTACAATTCTTTAGAATGTGATAGATTCCCACTAATATACTATCATCTCCTCTTTTTCTCCAAGAAAAATCATTTTGGGTTTTATTTTAATGTTTTTGTGTTTTTCTGGAAATTTCTCACCCTAAAATTCAAAAAGTTTAAAGAAATTGAAATCTTTTTGGATTTTCTGATAGAAAAACGGTTAAACAAAAACTGATTTGTCGATGTGGTTTACTCAGATTTTCCCAAAATGCCTTTTACCTCTCAAAGATAGTCAAATTTAAATTTGTCAAATGGTTTGGTAAAATTTTGGCAATTCGGTAGTCAGTGTGGACATAAATAATCACTGGATCCTTAGTGATTGTTATGGAAGTTACACTATTAATAAGAAGATGGAGGTGATAAGAAAATGCAAACCGTAGTCAAGTATGTGTGTAGAAGTATCCAAAGATAAACCTGGAAACAGCAGCTCAATGCAGCTACCTGATTCGGCTTCGTAGGTTGCAGGAAACACATGTGACGACCTCCCACGAACTGATATCCACCTGTTGCGGGTCCAGCTTCAATATTGTAACCACCATTGATAAATTCACTAAAGTCAACGAGATCCAGCTTATCGCCATTAGGGTACCATAGACCTTTGGTCGGTAACCCTTTAGATAATGAAGGAACCGTTCTGCAGCAATCACCCAGTCCACTCTTATTCATTACCGACATCCGTTGTTAAGTCGAAACACTGGGTCTAGAATTATTCTCATCAAGCATTTTCTCTTCTTTCTTCTTCTTCGATAACAAATCCCCTCCTTGATTGTCTAAGGTTACATATCCTCCAAAGATATTATGATCAATTTATTGGAGCGATATGACACCTATTTTGTGCTAAGATGCTCCACTGTCAACAATCAAATGACTGCTGATAGTTCCTCCTGGAACACCCTACATACTCCTTCAAAGATTAGTTCTGGAGGGGGACCTAGGCGTTGACCATCTCTGGTCGGCCTAGGTCATCAATCATAGGCAGCTCCATCCATCTACCATGAGGGGTAGGTGTTTTTTCATCAACAGCAATTGATGTAGATGGTGCTAATGAAGCAAATAAACTCACAGATGGTGCTTCAGCTGCTTTTGGCTTTCAAATCTGGTAATGCTTAGCCTTTACAGGTCTTTGCTTGGCAGATTTGGGTGGTACCTGAGACTTCACCTTTGGGTCAGCCGGTGGCTTTGCCCTTTGGTTAGTCTTTGGACCTGCTTTTGGGCCTCCCTTGGGTTGGGCCTTTGAGCTCGATGCCTGGTCAGCTTTAGGCTTTGCACTATCAACAACAACCTTTTGTTTCTTTGTCACGTTCTTTGGTGTCACCTGAACTTGTTGTTCAGGTGACTTGTATCTTTGGTTGTTGTATTTAGGGGGCTTAAGTGCTTTGCCCTTTAATTTTCTCAGATAGGGACAATTAGCAATCAAGTGTCCAACCTCGTTACATTCATAGCATGACCTCCACTCTTCATAGTACTGAGGTTCATACCGTGACTGTCTCGAGCTAACCTGAGAAAATCTAGGGCTACAGCTCCCTTGTGAGCTTCTAAATCGAGAGGTACTTGGATATGAATCATAATCAGACGATCTTGGTGAAAAGTTTCTTTGATGATTTTGAAGAGAATGTCTCATCTGATCAGTACCTTTCGATTTGATGGGCTTAAGTTCATTGATCTTGGGACCCTTTTGATTTTTCCCAGACCGATTCTTTTGATTCACATGTTTGGTGGGTTTGTGTTCAACATGTTTCTTCTGATCAACGAGTTTTCTGATCTGAGCTTCAGTAACTAATATTTCCTTAAAAATATGTTTAATTAAGGATTGATCCACATTTTTAATGGGAAACTCTTTATCAGGAAACAATTTGTCAGATCCCACCAACATGTACAACCCTTCCGTGCCTTCAGCAAACTGAAAGTGCTTCTTTTCCGGTTCAGGTTCACACAAAATGTGATTATTAATAGAGCTATGTGAACCTGATTGTGCCTTCTCAGTTTCCTGGGATTCTTTATTAGAATCCTCAAGGTCTGCCTCCGGTAAGGCCTTTGGTTTCAATTTCACTTTCTGTCTATTTACAGAATGTTTATTGTAACCAAATCCTTAATTTTCTTTTTGCCGAGACTGGTTTTTAAGATCAACATCATTTTTACTTAGAACAAAATTTCAAACTGAAAACCATCTAGCTTATGTTGGGCTCTTTCATAATCAGATTTTGTTTGCGCTAATTCTTTCTTTATTTCCTCAAGAGTTTTAGAAAGCTCAGAATTTTCTTTCATTAAAATTTCATTCAAGTTTTTAAACTCCATTTCATTTGCTCTCAAAACTTCATTGATGGTTATGCAATTAGCAAGATCGCAAGTAAGGGTCTGTTGGTTTTCAGACAGCCTTTCAATCGTACTTTGGAGTTTGGCACAGTTATAACAAACAAACCTGGAAGATCCTTGTGCAATAGGGTCAGTTCCGTGCTTGATTTGAACTCCAACTTCTGGATTTTGATCACCAGCACCTTCCTCTTCTGATTCACTCCTTATAGAAGTTGAACAATTTGCATCAGTTCTGTTGATTTCATCAGAACTTCGTTCAGGATCTTGTTCACTAGATGATGATTCACTATCTGCATCTGTACTCTCTTCTGAGGTTTGAGCACTCTCTAACACTTCTCCAGATTCCAAGTCTCTATTCGTTGAGCAAAACACGCAATTTCCCCGTTATCACCTCCCATGATTTGTGTCTTCTGTTCAAAACCTTTCTCAGTATGCATCGTAAATATACTCGCAGCATTCGTGTTTGCTGGGGCAGAGTGAATTGCAAGAGCAACCGAAACCACAACTGTTTCTTGATTGTTTTGAACATTGTTAATTTGTCCGGTTTTATTCGGTTGACTTTGACTAGCATCTGACGTTGATTTCCTCTCCAGATGGGCCCATGGATTACATCCGGAACTCCCCTGTTGTTGTCGTTGTTGAATCGGTTGGGTGTTCATTGAAGACGCGAAAGCCCATGGTTTGGTTGCATTTGCCATTATGAAAGCCTTGTGAAAAAGTCAACTCTTGGTCAACAAAAGTCAAACATTGGTCAAAGACGGTTACACGAACGTTTTTTTTAAGTCAAACTTGGTCAACGAAAGTCAACTTCGGTCAACGCGAGTCAAACTTAGGTCAATTTTAGGTTCAGCAGACTAACACGTGAGTAGGAAGTCTAATTGCTTGATTATAGGTGAGTAGAAGGCTAATTGCATGTATTATAGGTGAGTAGGGCTAATTGCTAGTGAATAGTGACGTGAGTAGCAATTTCAGGTGATTAGGGTTTGTCACGTGATTAGAAGCTATGCCACATACAAGAACACGTGAGTAGGGCTAATTGCATGTGAACAGTGACGTGAGTAGGGCTAATTGCATGTGAACAGTGACACGATTACGAGTTTAGGGGTGATTAGGATTCAACAAGTGATTAGAAGCTATGCCACATGTAGTTATAGGCGATTGGGCTAATTGCTAGTAACAAGTGGTGATTGGGCTAATCACACAATAAGTTCATGTGATTAGGGTTGCTAATCGCCTGATCTGATCTGCAAGTTCACTTTTGCTCAAAAACTACCATATTTGCCTCAAAATCTTATCCAAAGCGATGTGTTTAATCCCCAAATGATTAGAAAAGTTTCCAAAACAGTTTTAGAACAAAACCTAATAAAAAACACACGTTTTCATCCGTAAAAACACACTAAGAATTTGAAAATATGGGTTTTTTTTATGAAAAACTCAAAGTTTCAGAGTTTAAAACAGGTTTTTGGATAAAAATCACAACTTTCACACAAAAACCAACCTGTTTTCACTCGTTTTTGTTATCAAAACGCTCGTGATAAGAGCCTCGGCTCTGATACCACTTGTAGGATCGACGAACGGGTCAACCGACAATCATGAGGTTTATATTCAGAGTGCGGAATCCTCTAAATATGTTCTAATAACAAAAACAACCAAGAAACAATGATATGCGAGTAATTAACACACACAAACGGGTCAACAGATTAAAGATTTATCATTAAAACAGAGCTCGAGTGTTACAATGATCAAATCAGACTTCTCAGACCAGGGGAGGGTGTTTGGAGAGTGTGTGTGGCAAGAACTAATGATTAGGGCAATGATTGGGCCTATTTATACCTCCCGTACTCATACAGACCAGTATAGGCGAGTAGGATCCTATCCACCATGACAAACAGGTGATTACAAGGCTATCCACCATGTATAACATGTGATTAGGAGGCTATCCACCATGTACAACATGTGATTACAAGGCTATCCACCATGTATAACATGCGAGTAGGAGGCTATCCACCATGTACAACATGTGATTACAAGGCTATCCACCATGTAATGATTCCCTACTCACCTGTTGGTCCCCAAACACTCCCAAAACGCTTACAAACACTTCCAAACACCCTGTAACACATCCAAACATCTAATATACTAGCCTAGGGACATCATGCACTAACATCACATCGCTTCGAGCCCTAGACTGACTCCTCATCCTGTTCTTGGTCCCACTACCTCTGTAATTCTTCCTTCCTCTGCCAACATTCCGTAATTCACTTGATGATCCACCTGAATTTCTTCGCCTGACATCCTCGCCCAGAATAAGATCCTGAATCCCATCAAAAGTGAAGTCGCTGGTAGAACTAGTAATCGCTGTAACAGTCCCTGACCAATTATCTGGCATTGATGATAACAGTAGTAAAGCCTGAACCCCATCCTCGAATTTGACACCAACTGACTCAAGTCTTGACAAAATCGAGTTCAAGTTATTGATGTGCACTTTAACTGAACTTCCTTCTTTCATCTTCGTGTTCACCCGTTTACGTATTAGGAAAACCTTATTGGCTGCCAAAGGCTTTTCATACATATTAGAAAGTGCATCCATAATCCCACGTGCTGTGATTTCCTTCAGAATGTTGAACGCAACATCCTTGGTTAGCGACAATCTAATAACTGCCTTAGCCTTTTTATCCAAGGCCTCCCACTCATCCTGCTTTAACTTCTCCGGTTTGTCACCCAATACCATGTCCAAATCCTTCTGAACCAGGAAATCCTCCATTTGCATTTTTCACCAACCAAAGTCTTTTCCATCAAACTTCTCAATCTGAAGTTTACCACTCTCAGCCATTGTCTCAAACTGAGTAATTTCCTGACTTTGGATCTTGGTAAAAAGAACCAGAAAAAAATAATCTTGGACAAACAAAATAAACCCCACAACAATCAAACCACCCGACTAAACTGCCAAGTAAATTCGCCAACCAAGTTGTTATCCCAATAAACCAATAACCAAGGCTTTATAAATAAAAAATAAAAATTAAACAAACAAGCATTCTTTTCTTTCTACTGATCGAGATCAAAACAAAAAAAGAATTCCCTTTTTTTTCGACTGATCGAGACAAAGCAAAAAAAAAAAGAACAGAACACCTATTTATTGTTCACCTTCCTTTTCTCTTGGTATTAGTTTGTAGGGACACAATTATAGGATGGGGTTATTACCTTTGTTTCTTTGTGGTGAACCAAAGTCGATCTGTCTCTCGCGTTATGTTTCTCCCGTGTGTAACGAGCCGTAGCTCTGATACCAGTTGTTAGGATTCGATCTCTCGATCAAGACACCAAACACAAACGAACTGCAAGAGATAAAAATAAACGAACACGAGAACACAAGGATTTACGTGGTTCGGTCGGCTGACCTACGTCCACGGGCTGTAACCAGTATATTTTATTATTGCTTTCTGTCTCACTCGTGATGAGGAATTACAAGTACAAGACAATATATTTATAATACAATATTAGGGTTTAACCTTTGGGGACAAGAAAACTAATTGTGGGCTAAATAAAACAAACGGGCCAGGTCTTCAATTTAATTAGTCTGCCAATTATTGTCTTCTAATCCGAGCCCAAAAGCTGTTTTTAACAAGTTTAACAAGACATACACACACAAAAAGAAAAAAGAAAAACCATACGAATATATGATATTCTATACACGATATTTCATGGGAAATCGGATTTTAACACCCTGAACTATTGACAGTTGGCCGCTGACACACTGAACTACAAAATTGACCAACACCGCACTGTACTTTTAACTTATTGGCCTATATTATCCTCAGACTAACCATGGTTAATTTTTGCTGACGTGGCACGGTGATGTGTCCATTTTTGCTGACGTGACAGGTGATGTGTCCATGCCACGTCAGCTTATTCCCATGCCACGTCAGCAAAAATGGACACGTCACCATGCCACGTCAAAAAAAAATTAACCATGGTTAGTCTGAGGGTGATACAAGTCAATAAGTTGAAAGTACAATGCTGTGTTGTTCAATTTTGTAGTTCAGTGCGTCAGCGGCCAATTGTCAATAGTTTAGGGTGTTAAAATCGAATTTCCCATATTTCTTCGTTTACAACTTTTTATGGATAGTTTATAAGAACAATATACACGAACATCGGAACATAAACATCTTGTAGGATTACTAGAGAACAATATTGATCTTTGAAGACAGTTTCACCAAATTTTAAAGAGTTGTATAAAATTTAAAAAGTGGCCCATGATCAAGACTGATGAGATTAACCCAACCGAGAAACCAACCAAAGTTCCCTCCCATGAAAACCATGATTGTTTCTCTTCTTCAACATCCTTTCCCTTTAACGGCCGGATATCCTCAGGACATGTGCGATTAATTTGCATGCCACATAACCCGGTGTTGTTTTCAAAACCAACCATAGTGTCCATATGCCTACCCACTGGAATTTTACCTGTGAGCCTGTTGTTGCTCACATCTAAAATTGCGAGTTGGTCAAGCTTAACTAGTGATTGAGGAATCGAACCTGAAAGTTCATTGTGTGATAAATCTAAAGTTTCTATGTTCTCTAGATCGCCGAAAGACACCGGAATGTGCCCAGAAATCATGTTATGCGAAATGTTGAGCAGTTTTAGGGCTATAAGTTTGCCCAAAGATGATGGATTTCACCAGATATTCTGTTCTGTGACAAATCCAACAAAGTGTATATGCCAAGGTTATGGTATGACAGGCCTTGATAATATTTCTTCCAATTCAAAATCAACTCCTCGGACTCAAGCAAGAAAAGGGTTTCCCAAATGGAATGGGATTGGAGAGAGGATCCCAAAAATTCTGGGGCTTTGATCATGCTTGAAAAGTTTCCTATCTCTGGTGGAATACTCCCAGTTAGGTTGTTATGGGAGAGATCAAGAATTCGAATATAACTAAGGTTAGAAATACTGGCAGGGAGATATCCTTCAAGGGAATTATTTCTTAGGATAAGAACTTTAAGGCTTGAAATTTGTGGGAAAGTATCCTGCAACTTTCCTGAAATATTGTTTTCATGAATATCAAAATATGCAAGGTTGACCAATTTAGTCAAATTACCAGGCAAAGCGCCAGAAAACCCATTCGCACCTAAACAAAGTCTTGTGATCCTACTTGCGTAGCCTATACTTTCTGGTAACTCCCCAGAAAAATTATTTCGAGATAAATCAAGAAATAATAACAACACACTTTCAAATAGGCGGGAAGGGATTGATCCATTGAGCTTGTTATCAGAAAGGAATATTATTTCAAGATCCCTCTCGGCAAGCCAATATGGTAATCTTCCCACCAATTCATTCCCCTTTAAATCAAGATAATACAAATCTTTGTGTGAAGAAATCCATTCAGGGATCTGACCCGAAATTCCACAATTAGGCATAGAGAGCTGACCAAGGCTACATCTTGATACAATCTTTGCTTTGTTATTCCAAAGCAAGTTGCTACCATTTCCACCGATGTGCAATGCCTCTAGAGATCCGATTTCGAATAACCAAGTTGGGATTTCTCCTTTGAGCATGTTGTCATGGAGCAGAAGGACTTCTAACTTCCTCAAGTTTTGCATAGATGACGGTATCGGTCCAGTAAACTGGTTCTTGCTCAGGTCAATTGCACTCAGATTGGGTAGTCTTCCAATGAAGTTTGGAATTTGCATTGAGAAAGAATTTTCAGACAGATCCAGAATTTCTAGTTTCTTGAGCTTTGCAAATGAAGATGGGATTCCTCCGTATAAATGATTTCTTTGTAAGGAGAATCCCGTTAATTTGGTTAAATTTCCAATCTCTTCTGGGATTTTGCCTGAAACAGAATTGGCATTCAATAAAAGTGACTCAAGATTTTGGAGCTTGCCAACTTCAGGGCTTAAAAAGCCATTGAGAACATTGTCACTTAGATCAAGATATTGAAGATATTTAAGTTCAAAAACTTGAGAAGGAATAGAACCATGGAAACGGTTCCTACTTAACCGTAGTGCAATCAAATTTCGAAGAGACCCTAGTTCAGGGCTTAGTTCCCCCTCAAGATCATTACCACTAAGATCGAGATCTTGAAGATATTTGAGTTCATACAATTTATGAGGAACCAGACCACTGAAAAGATTGTCATTTAACCATAGCGTAGTCAAATTTCGAAAAGACCCGAGTTCCGGTCCTAGTTCCCCCTCGAGCCAATTGTCGCTCATGTCCAAGTAGCATAAATTCGTCAACGAAAAAAGTTGACTGGGATGGAACCATTGAAATAGTTGTAAGACATGTCAAGGTGAACCAGTTCAGTGAGATTCCCAAACCCATCTCCAGAGATCTCTCCATGCAAATAATTGTTGGAGATATCAAGTAGTTTTAGTGTCGTGATATGAAAAAGTGGAGCTAAGATATCGGAAAACACAGGAGCCGGATCGATATCAGGAAGAGGAACGACTAAGTCATGGAGGTAGAGCTCCGTGACAGTTTTGGTTCCGTACAATTAACACTCTCCCAAGAGCAACAATCGGAAGTCGGGTTCCATGATTTTAGTTGTACGAATTGAAAGAAACTAGAATTGATGGTGGTGGTGAGGGTGGACTTAAAGTGAAGAAGTGCTTGTTTTTTGGTCGGAAGGACAAGAGAGTGATGGGATTGGAATACAAGTGAGCATGAACAAAGTTATTAACACTAGCAGTGGTGTGCTTACGGTGGTAGCCATGGTGGTTTTGGGGGTTCTATGTTTGATACATTTTGTGCCAGCAACTATCATTATATATAGGGAATGAGATGTAGGATTGTTTTCTTTCTTTTTCTTCAATCCAGAATAATGTACGCTTATTCTTAAACATCATTGACTGTAAGCGAAAATTAGAAAAGGACTTGTGTTTTTGAATTTCATGTCAAGTCAACTTGTGGTGGAAAAATTTTCAAACTTTATCCTCACGCAACGTAGAATCATTTACATAAATGGGAGACTTTTTAAAAATGAAAGTAAGTCAACTTGTGGTGGAAAAAATTTTCAAACTTTATCCTCACGCAACGTAGAATCATTTACATAAATGGGAGACTTTTTAAAAATGAAAGTAAGTCAACTTGTGGTGGAAAAATTTTTCAAACTTTATCCTCACGCAACGTAGAATCATTTACATAAATGGGAGACTTTTTTAAATGAAAGTACATTTGGTGGGTATTGGGGGAAAAAATTAAAAATGGGGATGCCTCTAATTCATTTGGCGGTATCAACCTAGTTTGCAGGCTACCCTCTTTTGATGCCGCTAATCCATTCTAATGATATGCATTGATGCCGCCAACCCATTCTAATGTTTCTATGATGCCGCCAATTCGATTAGAGGCATCACCTTAATGCCGCCATTTGGGTCTAAGGCATCATTTCTTATAAAAAGCATCATTTCTTATACCATATATGGTCTAAGGCATCTTTCGAACGCCTTTTTTTTTTGTGGGAGCAGCCATTTTCTTAGTATGTTTATCATATACAAAAATTAATTTCTTGACATATAAAATGACTTTCCTCGAAATACAATGAACAAATTATAACCATATATGGTATGTTTGGCAATGAGCTTTTAGGAGCTTCAAGCTTCAAGTTTTTAAGAAAAAATTCTTACTTAATAAAAAACCTTGTTTGGTTGAAAGAGCTTAAAGCTTTTAGGTTAGGAGAAAAAGCTCTATATTGAAAAACTAGTAGTACTAGCGTTTAAGAAAAAAACTCCTACTAGCTACAAGCTTTTAATGAGTAAATGACACAAATGACAATTCTATTATAAAAATAAAATAAAAACATTTCTTACAAGCTTTTAATTATGCCAATTTTAGTCATTTTATACATTTTATTAAAAGATCCAGCTACTCTACCAAACACCAAAATATATTTAAAAAGCTACAGCTACCAGATTCCAGCTAACAGCCGCCTGCTAGTTTTGTCAAACATACCATAATATATAAAGACTGTTATGAATTGGAGTGAAGCAACTATATAATTTGTTTATATATATATATATAAACACTTCAAGGAACTCACTAGATTTAGAAAAAACGAAAAAGTCTAGTGAGAACCTTATGTAATTTGAAAAAAAAATATTAAAATGAATCCATTGAAATTCAAAAATTGTGGATTTCTGGATCCGTCTGATAAATACTACCAAACTGTCTTCATTTGAATTAACTTATTGAATTGAAGAAACAAATAGTTGGATAGACCAATTTTCAATTTCTACATTTGGGTTTTTACTTTGAAAGATATTATTTAAAATATCACACTTTATATTTTGTTTATTCAAGAGTTTATATGGTTTTAACGTAGCAAATACACAAAAATATCACACTTTATATTTTGTTTATTCAAGAGTTTATATGGTTTTAACGTAGCAAATACACAAAATTAAATATTAAATAGAATAAGAAATTTAAAACCAATCCAAACAATGTGCCGGCAAGGTGATGGGGTCTAAAATCGTTAGGTTTTACCAACTATTATTTTTGCAATCTGCATAAACTTAGTTTATTTTTACCGATAGCCTATTATTTATTTATTCATTTAATAATAAAATTTTCATTAAATTAATGTTCCAAATGATAATCTAAAATAAATCACACTTTGATTTGGGCTCGACCCCAAAACAAAGCACCTTTATTATTTCTAATCAAAGAGAAAATACAATAAAAAAAAAGAAAAAAAGACGGGTATTCAGGAGATTTTACCCAAAAATCATGCAAACAGCATCACCACTTGTATAGTACAATAAATGGGTTGGCGTATCAATGGAATACAATAAATGGGTTGGCGGCATAATTGAAGGCTCCTTATGGATTGGCAGTATCAATGGAAGACTTAGAATGGATTGGCGGCATCACTGTGGCATACAGAAAGACTAGCTTGATACCGCCAATTGAATTAGAGGCATCCCCATTTTAAATTTTTTTCTCCAATGCTCACCAAATGTAATTTGATTTAGGAAAAGTACCCCATTTATGTAAAGGATTCCGCAACGTAACACATCTCCCACAATGTCTTCAACCCGGACGACTCCGGTTGAAGAGGACCTCACAAAACAAACCATCACCATTGTAGCACTTGTCTGTCCGTCCGGTATAACTAGAATTAAAGTGAAGAAGTGCTTGTTTTTGGTCGGAAGGACAAGAGAATGATGGTATTGGAATGGAAGTGAGTCTGAGTAAGATTGTTAACATTAGTAGTGATGTGCTAACGGTGGTGGCCATGGTGGTTTTGGGTGGTTCTTTCTTTGATTAATTTGTAGTCGCATATGTGAGACATACGTGGGGTTACACTTTTTAACCATAAAAAAATGTACAATCATTCTTGAACTAAGTACAAGGTATAAATCAATGACTAGTTTTAACGTTGCACTAGTTTTAATGTTATTTTACTAATTTCGTGAAAATAACGTTAAAAACGACGGACGGTTAATCATGCATCATGTGGTGGCGTGGATAGCCAAAAGACAAAGGGTCCATGCACCAATCGGGTTTGTCCCGATTGCTAAGTGTTTTGTGCCTTATGTCCAAGGCTTGATACCAAACCACATCGAGCCGAGGGTCTCACTGGAAGCAGCCTCTCTATTCTTAGGGTAGAGGTAAGGCTGTCTACATCTTACCCTCCTCAGACCCTACCTTAGCTTTGCTATAGGTGGGATTAACTGAGTATGATGATGATGATTACTAGGTTGTTTAGATGGATTGTTTGTTCTGTCAATAAATGGCCGGAAATTAATACAACGTATTTTCATATGTATTATTTCCAATTTTTACACCTAAATAGTTATTACGTTATTGGAGTTATACATTGTTTAAGGTTAGGCGTTAACATTTGAGAGACATTGTTAATTGTTTTTGTTTAGGTGCTACCTGAAGCTTTCCTGCATGTAACTGTAAAACGCATTATTCTATTTCACATGTAAAATTGATATGTCATAATAGATTTTTCAACGCCGGGACGTTCCCGGGGTATAATCTAGTTTTGTATAAAGAAGTGCATGCAACAAATGCAATTTGCAAGTATCTTGTTTTTCAAAATCCAGTATCATATCAAAATACAGATGTTCATTTCAGTAAACAGTAAAAGAGAACAAAACCACCAATGGGCTACTAATCGGATTTCAACTATCTAACAATGACTATTACCACTGGTGACGTGCATGGTGAGCCTATAAGAATTTTTGAGATCCGCGATTCTTCATCCTCATCAGTTGTATCATAAAGAATATCTTCACCTTCTTTAGGACAGGTGACTTGGCCATGACAAGCTTCACAAATCCAACTCAATCTCCGCATTGTTAAAGTCGAGAATCTTTAATTTGTTCAGATGCTCTAGCATACTAATATCGGAATAATCTTCGAGTGTAAAGGAGGCAATCTCATCTTCATCAAGATAACTAATGCCAAATATCTTCATCAAGGTCTTGTGTGAGTGTACATAGACATAAGAATAAAAACAACTTGAATTCGTATGGATTCTTATTATATACCTCTAGCTTAAGTTTCTCTAGGTTTGGGGAGCTTCTAATTAAAAGAAAAAGGAAAGGGAACCGTATTTGTGATTGAAAAAATAATATTACTCTTCTTGTGGACTGAAAATAAGGCTCCCACTATTTGCACAAGGTTAGATTTTATTCACACAACCCTCTACGGCCCGTAGAGGCCTCTACGGGTCGTAGAGCCCATTTTTTACTCCTTCTACGGCCTCTACGGCTCGTAGGTAATCATTCCCAATGATTGGCAATCATACAATCATTGGTAATGATTACCTACGAGCCGTAGAGGCCTCTACGGCTCGTAGAAGGACTTGTAATTAATTTTGAGAATGAAGAAGGAAGAGATGGATGTTTTATGATGCCTACGGCCCGTAGAGGCCTCTACGGGTCGTAGACAAAAAAAACAAAAAACGTTTGGGACGAGGTTCGATCTTAGGCACATTATCACACAAACACACACACAAAGTCTTATTTCGTATATGGGGACCATCTGGGCTACCAGTTCGCTGGTTTCTTAGTTGGAAAATTTTAATATAACATAAACCGGTCTTAGGCACCCTCTACGGCCCGTAGAGGCCTATACGACCCGTAGAGGGGGTTTTTTTTTAAATCATTTTAATTATGTAATAATTAATCCCGAGCGTGTAATACATTAACACAAGTATGTAAAACGTGAACACAATTGTTTATAACATAAACCAATATAAACCAACGTCGTCTCGATAAGCGTGTAAAATAAAGATTGTTTAAATAAAACTAAACGTTAACAGAAGCGTTCAAAATAAAACTAATCGTTTATATACGCAAAAAGATAAAACTAAACGTTAACAGAAGCGTTCAAAATAAAGATTGTTTAAATACATAAGATGATCAGAAATAAAACATCGTAGAGTCAGTCGGCGGCGACATCCCGGGCTGCTGCGAAGACGTCTCAGGCTGCTGCGAGGACGTCACGGGCTCGTGTGTGCTGGTCCCTATAGTCGGTGGGACACGAGTCTGCATGCCCAGGTGGCGATAGATATCCTGCTGGCCAGCAATCAACCAGCGCATCGCGTCGTCCTGCCGATCACGCCACTGACGCATATCGGTGTCCTGCTGCTGACGCCAGGTGTCCTGCTGCTGACGCCAGGTGTCCATCTGCTGACGCCACGCACGCATCTCGACAGCCTTCTCGGCAGCCGCACGAACGTCCGCCCTAACATCAGCAGGCAACCTGAGAGAGTGATAAACGCGCGCCGGTATCTGCACATCCTCAGGCTGCTGCTGAGGCATCTCGACGTCCCTCAGACCGCCCCCCTCCTGCTCAGCAACAAACTGCAACCCGACCTCCACAACATCACCTGCAATGGATAACAAATAATAATTAATAAATAATAATAATAATCCAGGATTTTATAAAAAAAAATTGGGCAGAGTTTCCCCTGTTTTCGTGCAAACCAGACAACACAAGTTGTCTACAAGTTTCCCAGATAATAATTATAATAATAATAATAATACCTCCAAGGCCCTGATGTACCAACGGCTCATGCACAAACTCCCCGCCATCCTGAGCAATCAGATAGTGGAAGGCTGGCTGATCCGGCGTCTTCGCCTTCTTCGCCACAGCCCTCCCCACCCCACCACCACCACCACCACAGCCCTCCCCACCCCACCACCACCACCACCACAACCCTCCCCACCCCACCACCACCACCACCACAACAATCAAGTAATAAACAATCTAATTAGAAAAAAAAACAATGTAAATAAAATTTACCTTTATTAGGGTTCGTTCGGATCTTGGTGGAGAAGGCAATGGTGGTGGTGGTTGTTGCAGTGGTGGAGAAGGCAATGGTGGTGGTGGATTAGGGTGGTGGTGGTTTTAGGGTTTGCGGTTAGGTTTTGAAGGGGAAAGGGGAAAAGGGAAAAGGGGTGGTCGAAGATGGTGGTGGTGGCGGAGGAGGCAGAGAGGGGGTGGTTGTGGTGGTCGAAGGTGGTGGTGGTGGTCGAAGATGGTGGTGGTGGCGATTAGGTTTTGAAGGGAAAGGGTAAATGGGGGTTGGTTTTGAGGGATTTGTGAGAAACTGAACAGAGGCACGATGATATCTGTTTTTAAAACATACCTACGGCCCGTATAGGCCTCTACGGGCCGTAGATAAATTAAAATTTTGAAAAAAAAACGGTTTGGAACGAGGATCGAGCTTTAGCACATTATCACACACACATACATACTTAAAGAACACATTGGGGACCATCTGAGCTACCAGTTCGCTGGAATAATATCCATAAAAATTATATATAACATATAACTAAAAACCCAATTTTTTTTAAAAAAAATCCTTGTCTACGGCTCGTAGAGACCTCTACGGGTCGTAGACTCATAATTTTTTTAAAAAACTACTGATTATATTTATAAACTCTACAAAGTTTTTAGAAACCAAAAACTTTTGTCTACGGGTCGTAGAGGGCTTTACGACCCGTAGACTCAATGGCCTCTACGAGCCATAGATGGTCTCTACGACCTTGTTCCAGAAGCCTACGGTCGTAGAGGTCTCTACGGCCCGTAGCTAAATCCCTTCTACGGCCAATAGAGCCCTCTACGGCCCAGTAGAAGTTTTGTTTTTTTTTTAAATTTTGTTAGTTTTAATTAGGTGGTATAGGTTTTTTTTATAAAAGAACGTTTTCATTTCATATTGTATATGTAAAATAATAATAAAAAATAAAAAAATGTATTTAATAAATCATTATACATTATAAAAACAAATTTACACCGAACTATCAGAAGAATCAGGACAACCAGTTAGGTCAAACCACTCTGGATTTATTTGAGATAGCCTACGCCCCTCATCAAGACGATCCTTGTATAGTGCTAACCATGGGTTGTGATTTACATCTACCCAACCCGTCCATGCTCCACTCGGATAAGGCATCGGAGCGTCGTCTGCTAGCTTTAGCATGATGAAGTGGTTGCGGTTCACGAAGGCTATCGAAATGACCCGATTTTCTGCACGCTTTTCAGGATGACTGTGAATAGGGAAGAATGTGCTCGCTCCAAGAGAACTGAAGAATTGAAGGACCACACCAAATGCCTGAGCAATCAGTAATCCAGTCAAAGGCATCTCCATCCATTTTGAATTGGGTGTATTCCCGACTCCCGTCCAATCTAAGGACGAGTATATGCGGGCGAAACCGTTATCGTCGAATCCGTTCAAAATCTCGTACCAATCCTCATGGTATTGACCCATCATCTCTTCTTTAAGAACGTAGCGGATCAAATCCCAGTCTTCCTCCTCCATATCCAAAGCCAAAGCTACAGATCGGAACCCACCGTTACCGTCTGGCTGAACATTTTGAATATGTGTGACAAACCGTCGATAAAGGGGATCAATCTGATGCTTAAATTGTCTAAGCACAAATTTATACCTGTCACCGCCAAACATTGGGAAATCATGATTAGGGATGTGTACATATGTATATATGTAGGTATGTATGTATGTATGTATGTATGTATGTATGTATGTATGTATGTATGTATGTATATATGTTTTAATAGTTATTTATGTACCTGTCCCCTACTAAGAGTGGATACTTTTTGCTACACACTCTCATTGTATCTCTACCTGGGTCTGATGGCCTACGTCTTCTAACAGGTTCGTCTTCCTACAATGGATAACAATAAATTATAATAATAATAATAAATAATAATAATAATAATAATAATAATAATAATAATAATACTAACATCTTCTTGCGCATCCTCTTGCTGATTTTTTTTCTTTGATTTTGTAGTTGGGCGCCCACGAGTATTCTTTTGTACCTCAGGAGGTTGAGTGTCAGTCATACTTGGGTTTACCACTGACTTTATTTTTGACAACATATTTCTTTGAACGCGTGGTGATTGAGACAGCAGTGTCTCTTTGATTATTTCCCACTCACTCGCAAGGTCAGGTTCCCTCCATACTACTTCTGGTTCGTAATTCAGTCGTGTCCAGAAGACGTCTATTCGGACAGCTGTATTTTTATTCCTGTATTCAATAAAAATAATAATAATAATAATAATAATAATAATAATAATAATAATAATAATAATAATAATAATAATAAAGTAATGGTATTACCTTTATTTATATACGAATCTAATCGACATGCACACGGCAACCCAGAACTCGTGAAAAGCTGGTGACCACAACTCATTTTTCGTTTCATCAACTTCTCTATATTTTTTATCTCAGTTATCATCTTCTCGATCGCTGCATGGGAAACTTTACCGAGTAGGTCCTCAAAAATCGGTATGTCATGGTGCACCTTTTTCACAGACAAACTCTCTTCAAACGAGTGGTTTATTGCCCTCTCTTGTGACGTTACCACATCGTCTGCAATCATCACAAGTTTGTGGAGCGAGTTGTTCGGCCCCTTAATCTGCATCTTAAACCGTGAATGCTGGCTCTCAACTCTGTTGGTCGTATACTGACCAAAGTTGTACTTTGTGTCTGTCCATGCAGAAACAAACCTTTCTTTGTAGTCACGGAGCCAGACCCGTCTATATATTCAAAAACATCTGTAAAGATAGAACAAAGATATTTGTTAATGTGTGTATGCGTTTTAAACTAAATTAATAAAATATGTACCAGTTCATTCGTCTTGACATAGTCGTCTGTAGAATCGGTCTAACCAGTGCTCATAATACGCCGGAGATGAAGATCTACATAATCGCTTAAAAGATTTCACGAATATTTTCCAATCTTCATCTCCAAAGGCTCGTTTGCAATGCTTCAGTATATTTTGTTGAATGTGCCACCTGAATGCATAATAATAATAAAAATAATAAAAAAATAAAAATAAATAATAATAATAATAATAATAATAATAAAAAATAATAATAATATGTATACCTGCATAACAACTTTGAAGCTGCTGGAAATACAATGCCGCATGCATTCATCAAGGCTTTCTCACAATCAGTTACTATAGCACGGGGCTCCGTACTATCTTCTAGCAACTCTTTAAGCCTTTGTAGAACCCACAGGTAGTTATCATTTTTTTCACGGGAAATGAATGCATGGCGACACAAAACGACTTGGATGTTGATGTCATACCTACAACTTGAACAAACGGAAGTTTATACTCGTTCGTTTTGTAGGTCGCATCAATCATCAGCACATGCGGGAACGCACGCCATAACCTGTGCAAGGTGGGATGGACAAACAAAATATCCTCGATCGCATTTGTCGAGGCATTCCTCCGGGTGAAGTAAACAAATTTTTTTTCCACCAATGTGGCTTCGAGTACCTGCATAGCAATAATAATAATTAAAAAATAATAATAAAGAAGTAATAATAATAATAATAATAATAATAATAATAATAATAATAATAATAAGAGATAATAATACCTGCATTTGAGTCTTGCCGCCGTATAACAAATGCTTAACCTTGGTTATTGTGTTATGTATGTCTCTTAAGATGCAGGGACTATCCGGGTTTTGTTTTCTAACGGCCGAATGTATGTCTACTGGCGTAACATTTTGAAAATAAAGTGTATCCACCAATTTTAACTCGCTCGGACCCAGCCTCCTAGCATACGCGTGACCCTCGATGTGTTGGAAAGGTTTGTGATTATGTGTTTGGTTCTAGACCTCCAAAATATAACCATCGTGGCCGGAGTGGTATCTCCCTATTAGTTGAAACGGGCAATTACATTTTTTACTGCCCGTCTTTCGAACCGTGGCTACACTATGATGTACGCCACTACGGTCACATCGTATCCATGCCGTCGTTACCCTCCTATTCGGCCCCCTGCCTTCCAAAACAGTACGTGAGTATACGGTAATGTAACCATTTTTTTTGCCCTTTGATAAACCCACTCTGTCAGGTCTTTAAGAGACCCGAATACCTGCAAAATTTATTTACGATTTCAAATAGCAACTAATATATACGAGTTCAAATCTCACAAACCCTACGAGTTCAAATAACAACTAATATATACGAGTTCAAATCTCACAAACCCTACGAGTTCAAATAACAACTAATATATACGAGTTCAAATCTCACAAACCCTAAAACAAATTTATGTACGGGACTAAATATACGAGTCTAAATATACACGGGTCTAAATTATAAACAAGTGCAAATACATAAACACACCTGATTCGTTTTGTACGAAACATCCGGGACAGGTTCCTCGCCACCGTTATCACCTCCCTCGTGCGAATAATAAGTCCCGTATTCGTACTGTGGATGACTTGGCGGAGGCAAGTAAAATGACCCCGGTTCTTCTACGTACTCCTGGTTCAAATCGGGCAGCAGGTTTCAAATCGGGTAATGCATTCCCGTCACCACAGCGAACAACGGATCTAACCTCCTCCTCACCACGTTCCACCACGGCTCCGAAAAGGCTTTCCGAGACGTGAGATAGGCTAAACGAATGCTCCCATTCATCCCAAACATTACCGTAGTGACCCGAAGACATCGCGGTAGCTTGGTTTTGGTCGGATTTTTTGTGAACCCGTGTTTTTTATTTTGTTTCGTATAATGAAGAAAGAAGACAAGGCAGAAGAATATATCTGGACCTCTACGGGCCGTAGAGGGTTTAATGCTCCCAACAACTAGCTTTTCTATGGGCCGTATAGGCCTCTACGGCCCGTATAGGGTTTGCTTTTTCAGACTGATACACTGAATGTCAGACTGTTCATTCAATGACCTCGTACCTCGTATGGCCTACGGGCCTTAGAGACCTCTACGGCTCGTGTAGGGTTTAAATGTGTAACACCCCGCCCCTCTCACCACCAATATTGTCCGCTTTGCCCGCCCAGAGCTCACGGATTTGTTTTTGGGTGCCCCGTGGAAACTTCCCAGGAGGTCACCCATCCTGGTAGTGCTCCCACCTGAGCACGCTTAACTGTGGAATTCTCCTCTCATCCACTAACATTAAGTCCCAAAACGCGTTGGTGATTTAAGAGGCAAGACATTACTTATGAACCAAGGATCTCTCCTGGCCACGGCCAATGTGGGATTTTCCTGGGGTGTCACATTCACCCCCTGTTAGAGTCTCATCGTCCCTGATGAGGTGTGTTCCTGGGGTGTCGCATTCACCCCCTGTTAGAGTCTCATCGTCCCTGATGAGGTGTGCACCCACCATCCCGAACGGCACAGGAGTGGCTCTGATACCATCTGTAACACCCCGCCCCTCTCACCACCAATATTGTCCGCTTTGCCCATCCCGAGCTCACGGATTTGTTTTTGGTTGCCTAGTGAAGACTTCCCAGGAGGTCACCCATCCTGATACTGCTCCCACCTGAGCACGCTTAACTGTAGAATTCTCCCCTCATCCACTAACATTAAGTCCCAAAACGCGTTGGTGATTTAAGAGGCAAGACATTACTTATGAACCAAGGATCTCTCCTGGCCACGGCCGATGTGGGATTTTCCTGGGGTGTCACAAAATGCACTCCACCAAACCCACCTCTACGGGCCGTAGAGGGGTTCGCATTTATTACACTGACACCCTCTACGGCCCGTAGAGGGCTGTACAAACTTACTTTTTGTTATTGTGTAAATAACATACCTCGAAAATAATATTATTTTTAGACAACTTTGAATTTTCTTTCCAAAGCACCCGTTTACTTTTCGTGTCATGTGATAGAAAAAGGAAGATTTTTAGACAACTTTGAATTTTCTTTCCAAAACACTCGTTTACTTTTCTTGTGGAATGAAAATAATATTACTGTAAGCATCTAAAATCGTCTCTTCTTGTAGAAATAACGGTAGAATACAAGTTTGGTTTTGTTTAATTAATCGGCAAAGCATTTTAGTCCATTCATGTCTTATCTTTGTAATTGTGGTTGACATCGGCGGAACCGAACTTTTTTTTATCTGGGTCATCATAAGGCTCTCTTCTAATCGGCTACAACTAGAAGATCCAAATAATTTTTTTATTGAATTTTTTTTTTCAAATTTTATGTATAAAAAGCCAACAAATCCATATGTCATGCCCGATGGACCCTGACCCCCTGGTTTTCCCCCAGATAGTTTATAACAAATTATTTGTGGATTCAATTCGTATCTATGGTTCAAGTATAAATGTTTCTAGTAGTAGTTTTAGTTGTTGAAACTAATGATTCAAAAATATCTTATACATTACTTGTATCGTTTTTTCATCATTTGTACTCGGGTTACTTTGCCTCATGACAATGTCGCATGATATCAATGCCCGGAGTAATTGATAATAACACTTGTGTCTCTAACTAATTAAACTGAAAAAGATATCATTGTAAGTATCTTGAATCGTCTATGGGAATAAGAGTAAACTACAAGTTTGATCTTGTTTATTAGAGTAAACTACAAGTTTGATCTTGTTTTTATTTATTGTCAAGATGTAGTTTTACTGGCTTGAAAATAATGAAATTTTGTCATTTTTGTTCGTATATGTGGGTCAAACCAATTCTCTAGTACTTTTAATTGTTGAGACAAATGATTTCAAAAATATCTTCTAATTAAATACTTACATTTATATTTTGTTTTTTTTTAACACTGGGGGCTTACTTTTCTTTCATTACAAGTTGCATTAGACCAAGACCTGAAGTAATTGATAACAACACTCGTGTCGCTATACTGGCTTGAAAAATAATACCGTTATAGTCTTGTGGGAATTTGTGCTTGTCTCGCATTGAGGGAGATATAAATCATGTGTTGGTTTATATGTAGAATTCTGTAGAGGAATGTATTTCTATACAATAGAACACACCCAGTGATAGCCAGGAGGGTGCAATGCACCCAACGCGCCCGTGCCCGAGCACGGGACGAGGGCGATGGGCGTAATGTGGCGTTTTGATGGCGCACTTTAACGCCAAGCATCTCTCGCATGTAGTGTCATGAATTTAATTATGTAACGTTTTGATGTTTTGTAATCTATATATTCTAGATAAGAATAGCTAATAATGATTCATTGTGTACGTGAGAGAGAGAAAGAGTCGACTATTTGAGGACCAAAGTGTACAAGTGAAATCCCATTACTACGGGTGGACTAGTCAAAGAAAAATAATTGTGTTATGGTATTTTCATAAATAAATTCAAAAGAGTGGGTTCTCATCTACTGTAGCAACAGTAAATTCTGTAAAGGAATGTATTTCTATATAATAGGACACACCCAGTGGCAGCCAGGAGGGTGCAATGCACACAACGCGCCCGGGCCTGGGCACGGGACGAGGGCGATAGGCGTAATGTGGCGTTTTGATGGCGCACTTTAATACCAAGCATCGCTCGCATGTAGTGTCATGACGTTTTGATGTTTTGTAATCTATATATACTAAATAACAATAGCTAATAATGATTCATTGTGTACATGAGAGAGAAAGAGTCGACTATTTGAGGACCAAAGTGTACAAGTGAAATCCCATTACTACCGTGTGACTAGTCAAAGATAAATAATTGTGTTATGGTAATTTCATAAATAAGTTCAAAAGAGTGGGTTCTTCGTCTACTGTAGCAACAAATTGTTATTTAGTATATAACTTGGTTTCCTTTCCGCGCTACACGGCGTGAGTTTGGTTGTTTCCCTCGTGCTATGTGGTGTGACTTTGTCGTTATCAGCTTGACTAACCAGAAAGTATAAACATGAATATCGATACCAGTTTCAATAATATCAATATCGGAAAGGATTATGCGTGCTTAAAAGTGGCTCGATTGGCCACGGTACCGCGGCATTACACTCGATATTGTTAGCCGATGTTTATGCATCGGTGGTCAATGATTAGCCAATGATTATGCATCGGTGGTCAATGTAGTTATTGTAGATTATTATGTATTATTGTATTTCCATATTTATCTTTTCCCTTGTAACTATTTAAGTACATTGTATGTTAATGAGAAAGCCAAGTCATTATATAATCTCACATGGTATCATTGTAGGGTGTACTGTTTTCGAACATCACCCCTGCCGTCCATTTTCATAGTTGTTCTCGAACAACTTCAATTCACATCCACATAATATTGTTGGTCACTTCTTTGGTTCTACACCTTTTTTTTATTTTTTCAAGAATCCACATAATATTGTCGGTCATTTTTTTGGTTCTGCACCTCCTTTTTTTCAAAAAAAAAAAAAAAATTTCGGTCACATCCACATCAAGTTTAGTTATATTTTTGGTCACTTTTTTTCACAGTTTCCTATGGCTGACAAACGGTCCTTTTCAGGCCCATCTCACCGTCCCAACCCTCGAAACCACACCAACCGACCCAATAACTGAACCTGTAACACCTCAGCACCTCCCCAAAACACCTACAACCGTCCTACATGATATGATTGAAAGCTTGCTTTCTTTGTATTTCATCATCCTATATATAATACAAGATTGTTCCTATAAATATGGAAATAATAAATGCACATAATTACAATATTAACTATTGATTTGACTATCCTCTATTACACCCCCGCAGTCGAAGCGGGAGGTGACCGGATGCTGAGACTATCCCTGAAATCTTCAAACAGTAATGCGAGGCAGGCCTTTTGTAAAAATATCTGCAATATGATAACGGTCGGGACATGAAGCACGCGGATGTGTCCCATGTGTACCTGTTCACGAACAAAATGAATGTCCAGTTCAATATGTTTAGTCTGCTGATGTTGCACAGGATTTCCGGATAAATAGATTGCACTGACGTTGTCACAGTAAACCAACGTTGCGTGAGATAGAGGATGATTGAGCTCGAGCAATAAATTGCGTAACCAACAGATTTCCGCGACTACATTGGCGACTCCCCGATATTCTGCCTCTGCACTGCAGCGTGAAACCGTGCTTTGTCGTTTGGACAACCAAAAAATAAGGCTATCCCCGAAATAAATACAATAACCGCTAGTGGAGCGTCTCGTGTCAGGACACCCGGCACAATCTGCGTCAGTATAAGAGACCAATGATTTTGCAGTGGAGCCGTGTAACGTTAAGCCCCAGTGATGGCGTCCCCTTTATATATCGTATAATCCGTTTCAGAGCATTCCGGTGATCAATTCGAGGAGCGTGCATGTGCATACAAGCCTGCTGAACAACATAAGAGATGTCAGGGCGAGTAAATGTGAGATACTATAGGCCCCTGCCAGGCTACGGAACAGGGTCAGGTCCGAGAATAAGTCACCGGTCGTGGAAGGGAGTTTGCCATTAGTGTCGACGGGAGTGGACACAGGATTGCACGACTGCATACCGGCACGTGCAATAATTTCAGTCGCATAGGACTGCTGAGAGAGAAACATGGTGTCCTGCGAGCGTGAGACAGAGATGCCCAGAATGAAACTGAGGGGACCCAAATCCTTCATAGCAAATTCAGAAGCAAGTTTAGACATGAGTGAGTGACGTAGCTTGTCAGAAGAAGTGACAAGTAAAATATCGTCAACATAGAGGAGAAGATATGCTGTATGAGAGCCCTGATGAAAGGTGAACAGAGAAGCATCACTCTTGCTGTGAGAAAACCCAATGGAGAGTACAAAATCTGTGAACCGCTGGTACCATGCACGGGAGCTTGCTTGAGACCGTATAGAGATTTCTTAAGAGAGCAAACATAATCTGGAAATTTCTTGTCACGAAACCCCATTGGCTGATACATATAAACGGTTTCATGGAGATTCCCATGAAGAAACGCATTAGTGACATCAAGTTGGTGCACCGACCAACGTTTAGACAGGGCAATGGACAATACTGTACGAATGGTAGCCGGCTTGACAACCGGACTAAAATTCTCTCCACAATCAATGCCAACCTGTTGTAAACGCCCATCACAAACCAATATTGCTTTATAGCGTTATAACGACCCATCAGACCTGTATTTATGTTTAAACAACCACATACTTCTAATGACATTCATATCTGCATGCCTAGGTACTAATTCCCATGCCCCATTTCTAACAAGTGCATTAAACTCAGTAGACATGGCGGAATACCATTCCGGTACAGACAAGGCGTCGGTTAGGTTTTTAGGAATGGGTACTATGGTCGGTTTGGTTGTGGCGTGTAGGTTGAAGGGTGTTTTTGGTTTGTGGATTCCGCTCATAAGAGCGAGTTTGAATGGTGCGTTGTGGGGGCGGGTTAAGTGGTGGGTTCGGGTGGGTGTGTGTGGGTGTTGGTTCGTTGGTTGGGTGGGCCAGTGGTGCGGGCTGGGTAGGAGGGGACGGGCTGTGAGGTGTATGGGCGGGTGACTGGGCTGGTGAGTAGGGCAGCTAGGTGTTTAGGCTGGGCTAGGTGTTGGGGCGGTGGTGTTGTGGCTACGTAATGGGCTGGAGGAGGTTTGGATGTGGGGAGTTAAATGTTGTGGGAAGGTGTCGGATAAGAAGTCATATGATGGAGGTGGTGCGATGGATTGTCTAAAGGGGAAGGAGGTTTCGTCGAACGCTACGTGTCGTGAGATTTGTATCTGTTTGGTTTTCAAGCCGAGACAACGGTAGCCCCGGTGGGTCGGTGGGTAACCGAGAAAGACGCAAGGTTGGGCACGATTCTCGAGTTTTTGAATGGTTGTGGAAGGAGTAAGAGGGTAGCAAAGGCAACCAAAGACACGAAGATAGTCATAGGTGGGAGTGGTTTGATAAAGAAGTTCGGTGGTGTTTTATTTTTGGTGACGGTGTTGGGTAGTATGTTGAGGAGGTAAGTGGCGGTTTCGAGTGCAAAATGCCACAGATGGGTGGGTAGGGATGCGTGGGCCAAGAGGGTGCGGATAATATTATTATGTAGATTTTTTTTTTCGGATTTCCCGTTTTGGGAAGAGGTGTATGGGCAAGAGAGGCGGTAAAGTATGCCATTGGTCGTGAAAATTTTTTTGAAATGAAGTGTTAACATATTCACGACCATTGTCACACTGAAAAGTTTTTATTAATTGTCTTTTCAAATTGGGTTTTAATATTTGATGCAACTTGGGTAAAGGCTTGGAAAACATTGGATTTGTGAGTGAGTGGGTAGGTCCATAGAAAATTGGAGTAATCATCTAAAAACAACACATAATATTTATGGCTAGACGAACTGATAACTGGGAGGTCCACACATCACTATGAATAATATCAAAAGGTTGAAACACACAAGAAGTAGAAGCAAAGAAAGGTAATTTAATACTTTTACCAAAAACACACGAGTCACAAACTTGTTTATTAAAAGTATCGAAAGAAACAGAAGTAGAAGTTTTTTATTGAATTTAAAGCATGACGTCCTGGGTGGCCAAGACGTTGGTGCCAAAGGTCAGAAGTAATGGCAGCAAAAGCAGTGGTAGTGAAGTGGAGGAGGACCCGAGCACCAGAGGGTAGAGATCACTGCTGCTATTGCATCGTAGGAGCGGAATCCGCGTCTTAAGGTCCCTCACAAGAAAACCAAATGGAATAAATTAAATAGACACAGAGTTATCCCTAGTAAATCGACGAACAGAAATAAGGTTCTTAACTAGTTTTGGGGAATATAATACGTTTTTAAGTATGAAAGGGGGGAATGGTTTGGGTAGGTATTTGGTGCCTTGTCCTAAAACCGGGATAGTATGACCATTGCCTAAAAATAATATTTTGAGAAATGCAAGAGTTAGAAAAGGAATGAAAATCACCTTTGTCATGAGACATTGTCGAAGAAGCCCCCGTGTCCATGTATTTAGTCAAGTCTGGTTGCTGCAGGAACATCGTATACATAGCTTGCTCGATGTCTGTGGAGAGTAGGCCGCATAATTGTTCTGGGCTGGAGCTGGGCCTAAAAGTCCATTTTGCTGAGTTTGGGCCACGGGCTGGGATGAGGTACGGGTGTTAGGATATGGACAGGGAGGTAACTGGTTAGTGGCCAACGGAAAGTGGAAGCTGTTTGTGAATTGTTTTGGGCCGAGGTATTTGGGTAAGGAGGTGGGTACTGGTGGGTTTGGGGTGTCCAATAAGAATTGGGATTAGGAGCCGTGGGGTATTAAGGGTATTGTGGATGAGGCCAGTAAGCGTGTGGTGATGGTCGCCGACCATAAGTCCCGCGTCTACGACCCCGGCGGCCAAAGCGGCCACGGCCACGTTCGTAGGAGCGGTCGACTAGGCGGTTTGAGTCATAGTTTTGGTTGCGGGATGTGGTGGCGGATAAGGCGGATGAAGCGGTTTTGGCGGCATGGGAAGCTCGTTCGGCTTTATCGGTTTCGGTTTGAATTAATTTAGAACGAGCAATATAAAACAAAGGTAAGGGGTCTTGATTTTTTAGGATAGTAGAGATACCTTCGTATTGTTCATTAAACCCCACAAGCAACTGTAAGACTAACCGGTCATTGTCCACCAGTGCATTGACATTGGCTAGTTGATCCGCCAAGACTTTTAAGGCTTGACAATAGGCCGTCATGCTCGGAAACCCATCCAAGCGTGTGTTGGAGAACTTGCTCATTAGATCAATCGCTCGGGCACTCTTATTGTCGTGGATCAAATTCTCAATAGCGACCCAAGCCTCATGGGCATTGGAGATGTTGTTGATAATAGTGTGTAGGAGATCATTGGAGATCGTACTATAGATCCATTGTAGAACAATGGCGTCTAGACGATCCCAATCATCCAAGGGTTTATGGGAAGGTTCGGCTTGTGTGGTATCGGGCGGAGGAGGTCTCGGGTGAAGGTGGTCTTCAACCAAGAAGGCTTTGCAATGAAGTTTAAATAACGTAGCCCAAGAGGCATATTGTGAAGATTCGATTTCAAGAACAATGGGGACAAAGTTCTTGATATTAGACACGGTGGTGGCGGGATGAATCTTTGATTCAACGGTGATGGAGGGGATGATTGTAGAGGATTGAGCGGGAGTAGTCATGAGGAATAAAGAGATTAAATAATATAGTTAAGGGAGGCAGAGGGATAATGCACGAACAGAATTGTGTTCGAAGAAGAAGGTATGGCAGCGAGATTTTTTAGAGAAGGTGGGTTAGGATCGCAAGAAAGGAGGAAGAAAGGTAGGGTTTCTGGGCTCTGATACCATGATATGATTGAAAGCTTGCCTCCTTTGTATTTCATCATCCTATATATAATACAAGGTTGTTCCTATAAATATGGAAATAATAAATGCGCATAATTACAATATTAACTATTGATTTGACTATCCTCTATTACTACATATCACCATCCCCTACCCGAACAATCCTCAACAACCATACTATCCTCCTTTTTGGGCCCCTCCTTATTGGACACCACCACCTTGTCCCTACCCAACCAAAAATTGGTCACAACCTTGGTATCCACCGGCGTCATCTAGTTCTCACAATACCTGTGGCAGTCAAAGGTCCGCACATGCTCACCTTACCGAGGTAGATCCTTTGGAGCCTACACAGCTTGCAGATGCGGTTCATGCTCTTTTAGTTGATTCATGTGATGAAAATGATCAGTGGAACTTCGATATAGGTGCATCTTCTCATATCTCTTTAGATAAAAATAATATTGACACGTTTTCCACGTTTGCATCAATAGTGTCAATAATTGTTAGCAATGGCAATAAACTTCCAGTTTTGGGATCGGGAAACTCCACCTTAAATTTTGCCTCCAAATCATTATACCTTAAAAACATCCTTTGCAACCCAAACATAGTCAAAAACCTTATAAATGTCTGTCAATTTAATATTGATAGTTACACATCCATCGAATTTGACCCATATGGTTTTTCTGTGAAAGATTTCAAGGATGGCACGATCCTGAGCCATCACAACAGTACAAGTGACCTGTACCCACTCATCCAAATGCTTCCGCCACCGCTTGTTTTGCATCCACCCAAGAGTCTCCTTTTTGGCATCATCGACTCGCCACCCGGACAACCCGTAATGGACTTTCTTCGTTTAAACAATTTTATTTCTTGTAATTAACAAAAGACTTCGTCTCTTTGCCATGCTTGTCAGTTGTCAAAGCACAAACGTTTACCATTTAATGATTTTGTTTCTCATACATTATTTGCATTTTCGTTATTGCATTGTGATTTATGGACTTCACCACTTTCAAGTCATGCGGGTTACAAATACTATTTGGTAATAATTGATGATTTTACTCATTACACGTAGGTTTATCCACTTAAATTTAAATCTGAAACTTTTTTCCAAAATAACACATTTTCATCAATTTGTTTCCACTCAATTTCGTCTTCCCATACAAGCAATCCAATGTGACATGGGGGGGGGGGGGATTCGATAACACCAACTTCCACACTTCACCTCTCAAAATGGCATTCAACTTCAGTTCTTGTGCCCTCACACATCTCCTCAAAATGGCAAAGCCAAATGCATGATCCGTCGCATAAACGAGATCATGTTCACTCTTCTCACCCATGCCTCTTTACCATCCACCTATTGGGTTGAGGCCCTTCACACCACCTCTTATCTTCACAACATTCTCCCCACTAAACTTCTCCAAAACCACACTTCTTGATCTCTCATTTACTTTTGTGAGCCTTCCTACAACCACCTTCGCATGTTCGGCGCCTTATGCTACCCGAACACCTCCGCCACCCGTCCTAATAAACTCACCCATCGCTCTCTTCCATGCCTTTTTCTAGGCTACCCGGCCAACTATCGCGGGTACCGATGCCTTGACCTTATTTCGGGAAAAACCATATTTTCCCGATACGTCACCTTTGACGAAAAAGTTTTTCCTCTTGCCAATCCTTCCTCCCCACCTCCCGATCACTCTTTCCTTTACCCTAACCCACTCCTATTCGACGCACACTACTTTTCGTTACCAAATCCTTCCTCGTCGGCCCAACATATATCATCTATACCCCACACGACCCAAACCACAACCCTACCAACTTCTCTCGCCTCCACGTCCCAACCGGCCAAACACTACACACTCCCTCGGCCCACACCTCACACTCTTCACTGGCCCAAAACTTAAACCCCCCACCGACCCACACCCAACACCCTTCACCAGCCCAACACTTAAACCCTCCACAGGCCCACACCCTACACCATCCACCTGCTGCACCCGGCCCACCACCACCCCCACAACCGACCACAATCCTCCACCCACTGTCAACCCTACGCATCACCCGATGCAAACCCGGTCCCATGTCGGCATCTTTAAACCTAAACTCCCATTTTCCCTACATACCCAAACCACTCCCACTCCCTCACTTCTACCTAAATCCCATATTTCCGCCCTTACTGACCCAAACTGGAAGCAAGCCATGGTTGACGAATATGAAGCTCTATTGGCTGACAACACGTGGGAACTTGTCCCTCGCACACCCGATGCTCCTGTCATCTGATGTATGTGGATTTTCAAACAAAAGTTCCATGCCGACGGTTCTTTAGAGCGACACAAGGCTCGCTTGGTAGTAAATAGAAAAAGCCAAACAGTTGGCATTGACTGTGATGAGACTCTCAGTCCAGTGGTCAAAACCCACCACTATTCGCACTATCCTCAGTCTTGCCATTTCAAGAGGCTGGTCTATGCACCAATTAGATGTCAAAAACGCTTTCCTGTAGGACCACTAAAAGGAAACCGTATACATGTTTCAGCCTCCTGGTTTCACCTCTGACACACACCCTAAATATGTTTACAAACTTAATAAATCTTTTTATGGTCTTAAACAAGCTCCCAGAGCTTGGTATCACCGTTTTGCAGGGTATTTGCTAAAGTGTGGATTCAAAGGCAGTGTTTGTGACACTTCATTCTTTATATATCATCATGGCATACCTACTACTCTACATGGATGATATCATTTTAACTGCCTCAAGCGATAACCTTCTGCAACAAATCATTAAGTCCCTCACTGCTGAATTCAAGATGACTGATTTAGGGATCTTGCATTACTTTTTGGGTATCGCCGTGACCAAACAAGCTAACGGGTTGTTCTTATCTCATTCAACATATGCTTTCCGCATCTTGTCTTGTGTTAACATGTCAAATTTGCAAACCCGCTAGCACACCAGTCGAGCGTGGATCCAAACTTAGTGCTGACACAGGCTCCACCTTTGAAGACAGATCTCTTTATCGAAGTTTAGTTGGTGCACTTTACTATCTTACTATCACCAGACCAGACATCGCCTATGTTTTTCAACAAGTCTGCCTCTTCATGCATGCTCCATGAGAATTGCATTTTCAGTTCCTGAAACACATTCTTCGTTACATTAAGGTTACTCTTAATTAAGGCTTAATACTTTCCCCTTCATGCTCCACATCCTTGACAGCTTACTCTACTCTGACGCTGATTGGGGCGGGTGTCCTGACTCTGGACGCTCAACGTCCGGCTATTGCGTTTCCGTGGGCACGAACTTGATCTCTTGGTCTTCTAAACGGCAGTCTACTATTTCTACGTTCAGCGCAGAAGCCGAATACCGTGTCGGGGCCAACACTGTCGCCGAACTCAATTGGGTTCGAAATCTTTTGCTTGAGTTACATGTTCCTGTCCGCCAGGCCTCTCTTATTTATTGTGACAACATCTCGGCTGTGTATCTCGTTGAAAATCCATTCAATCATCAACGCACCAAACACATTGAACTGGATATCCACTTTGTTCGAGAAAAGGTCCGTCTTGGTACAGTCAAAGTCCTTCACGTCCCTGCGGACTACCAGTAGGTAGATATCTTCACCAAAGGTTTACTGAAGCATATCTTTGAGCATTTTCGTTCCAGTTTATGCCTTCGTCTTCCTACGACTCAAACTGCGGGGGCGTGTTAGCCGATGTTTATGCATCGGTGGTCAATGGTGTGACACCCCGCATTTTCAGGTTAATACTTTTACTGAACTCTAGTTAACTTGCATGTTCATACGTGGTTAAACACTTAACTAGGGTTAGTTAAGGAGGTCTAACATATGTTAGAGGATATTAACATATGTTGTAATTAAGAAAATCCTTGTTATGACACACACATGAGTCTTGTATCCCGAACGTTGGTGATTTGTCTAGCATACATGATAATGTGTACAATTGAAATAATGATGAACGTGAAGTAACATGTTTATGCGAATTACTGCTTGACTGATAGTCAGTACGTGAACTATGCAAATTATGTGCACTCTATGATTAATATGTATTGAGAAGATAAAAACAATAGTTTTTCTGTAAGTTGAGGTGGTTAATATTATCGTGTCCAGTATCGGGTTAAAACATGATTGACGGGTCCGTTAACAAGCTAAAAAACCCTAATACCCAATTACTAGGGAAACAAGCCAAATTCTCTTATTAATATTGATCAAAAAAAATAAGAAACCCTAATCCCAACCCCTTGTGCCGTGCCCCCCCCCCCCCACTCTCTCTCAATTTTCAACAAACATCAATCTCCTTCCCTTGTTCAAGCTAGTTGGGTGCAATCTCTAGGCTGTGAGGACTCTTGCATTGGAAGGTATAATCTCTATGTGTTTTATGATGATTAGTAATGTTTTAAAAAGTTTTTAGAAATCCTAGAAACTACATGTATAGAATCACACATAGGGTTTTGTTGTGAGTTCTTGAATGTTTGTTATGAGTAATGATAAGAATTATTGTTAGTAATCATAATTAGGGTTTTCATATGTTAATACATGGGTTTGATTATGATAACATGGATTGTGCATATGTTATAGATTTTTATGCATGATTAGGGTTCATGAATAACTTATTATGCAAGTTTCAGTTTCTGGCAGATTCGTTATGACAGGTTGAAGGGCTGTCATGTGGGATGTAACTTGATTGTTTTAATTTTTAGTTGACACTAGAACCTTATTTATGATGTCAGGTTTTCAAAAAGTCCAAGATCATGCGTTTTTTACTTGTTTTGATATTTTTCCATGATTTTATGAGTTTAGAGGTATAAGCTGATTTTCGGATGTGAAAAATCATCCGACTTTAAAGGGCTGTAACTTGAGTTTAACAAGTCCGTTGGTCGCGATTTGTGGACAGTAGATGTGTATATGATGTACGGATCTTCTCCCACTGGATTCACCTCGTTTGGATAAACCTACGATTTTTAATGAAATTTTGACTAAGTTGTTGTCAACAGCTCGTTTTTCTGGAGGAGGCTGAACTAAATTATTTTTCATAAAATTTTGAAGAGTTTTTGTGATAAAATAAAAATAGTGACATGCATGGGAAACCCATAGGAACTTCCAGTAAAATTTTAAGGACCTGAAGAGTTGATTTGATATTTTATAAAATTCGTTTTCATAAGTTAAATTCTGTCCAGAAATCGCAAACATGAGAAACAATGATTTGTTGATATGTTGTAGGTGTTAATGAGTTATTGTTTACGAAACCCCATATGGGAACATGTTTACATGCTAAGTGTATGTTGTAGATGACATGATAGGTTGATTATGCTAAAGTGTGTAATGGGGACTTATCATGTTAGAAGTTTTGACATGCTCCTTTATGAATTAATCACCAACGATTTGCACGGGTCATACATGGTCTACTTGTGTCAAGTATATTTGCATAAGGTGTCACCTAGGTCGTTGTAGAGTACAATGGTTTGGGATAATTAATATGTGTAACCGCACTCAGACACTCGTAAATTTGTGTTCGATATATAGGTTGTCGATAGGCGAGTAGTCTACCACGTTTCAGTCTCTGCGGTTTATATTAGCTTTTGCAACCTAAGGTGAGTTTCACTACTTTTCTCAAAAGCATGCATCTCGGGGAGACAACTTACTTAACTTTTTCATTGTCCGGTTTGGGACTACTTTTACACATCCCTGGTTTTGGGGTGCTAGGTTCACAAGGTGAATCTACTTTTACTAATTCATGCTTTATGTCCTTGATGAACTAAACCAACCCTATCATTGAAGTCCTTCTAAATACCGAATGAATTGTCGGGTTTGCAAGTGGGTTATTTGTTGATAGCGCTATTAGGTCTCACAAACCTCACATCGTGCTGGAACATGGGTGTGAACTATAACTTAACTTTTATTATCATTGTTGATGGGCAATGATGCAAGGCACTTTAGTTCCCTATTGTCACACCCCGCCAAAGGCGGGAAACGCGGAGTGGGATGATTGTCATCAATGCAGTGCAGCGAAATGATATAACTAAGACTTCAAGCATGTTGAACGCCTAACCTAAACTCGAGGTTCCACATATGCCAACCGTGCAATAGTCAAATGATACCTGAAAAACACGCTTAAAAGTGTCAACTAAAAAGTTGGTGAGTTCGTAGGTTTTGTTGATTCGATAAAATAGTTTGTTGCTCAAAACGTTTTGTTTCTCGTAAAGTTTTTGTTGTCTGCGTCCATAAAGAATATTGTTACCATGAGCACCATAACCAAACCACGACGTTCATGTTCACCTCGCCCTAATGCCTTGTCACGGGACATTGTAAAGTATGGATAATATGCATTCATATGTGTTAGCGCGACTAACAGCGAAAGGGGGGTATCAATTTAAATAGTACTATTCATATGATCCATGGATTATTGCTAAGCTAATGGTCATAGTTGTCCGGGGAATTTTTGTTGATCTGTGAAAATTGTTGGTCTAACTCATGTAACACATATTGTTGTCATGTACCTATGTTGATCTATAGCATGTTTCTCCCCCGAAGTTGCAAAACAGTAAAACAGTAAAAAGGGGCCACGAAACTCACCTGATGTCTGGTTATGTAGTCTAGCAAAGTAGAAAGTTTTGGAGTAACTATTGTTCCGACAAAAAGGTGCCCAATAACATCAAAGACATCTTAAGTTGTGTGTACTTATTGTTTACAAGTTGTTCACCCGACTTATGGACCATTGTACTATGCATATGTGGGAACATTGGTTGTGCACATGCCAATTATTACGCATCCCGTTTGTACTTTCATAAAGTGTACGATTTCGTGAAATCCGGGAGTTTTATTGAAATACGTATACATATATGTTTGGTTCAAAAAGTCGTAATTTAAATAAAACATAAGTCACATACATGCTTATATGTTTCGGCCATGTGTGTACAAGAACATATGTTGATCTTTGATACTATGTGTGACATGTATGTATGAGGTCTTAATCAAAACTAACACATTGTAAGTTTAGTTCATAAAAACTGATTTATTATGCGATTGTTTGTTGTTTCAAGATCCTGAAATATTACTCAAATGATTGTTATGGCTGATTTATAGTGTAAAAGGGTGATAACTTAGTAAAGTGCTCACTAGTTATAAAATAAACAATGTATACAATGACTTGTGTGTGTGTGTGATCGGTTCTTGGTGTTCAAGAGGATCAATAGTCGGGTTTACATGATAGCCGAAGGTTTAAAGACGAATTAGAAGCAATGTGGGAGTAAGCTAACTTACTTAATCGAATAGGAGGTTAGTAGTCGATGGTAGTGGCCTTCGGGTCTCCTCTTGTGCCTTCGGTTATCTTGGAGTTGGGCTAGGATCTTGGGTGATTCCTTGGATGGTGTCTTCGGCCGATTGGAAGTAAGAAAAGGGAGATGTGTGGTGAGTTGTTGGTGCAAGGATTCAAGCTTCCCAAAGCTTTCTTATATAGTGCAAATCATGGCAAGGTGGCTTCTTGCTTTCTAATTTTCATTGTTAAGGGAAAGTTTCTAGTTTAGTGCAAGTTTGTGTCATAGAGGTGTTGCCATCAATGCATGAGTTGGTCGATCCTAATGCTTCCAAATCAAGTTGTTTTAGGCAAGTCTTGAGCCTAGGGAAATGGGGATCACTTGATTAGGGTCTAATTATGTGTTAAAAGCTTGGTTTGTCTCCTAGTGGCATGCATGAGTAATAAGACAAAGTTGTTGTCAAGATTTGGCAAGATATAGAGGGTTTGATGGCTGCCACGATTTCAAAGGAAGGTGAGGAAAGATAGGGTGATGTTGACACAAGAATGTTGTCATCATGTAGTCCCTTTTCGGCCGAATCATGAGGGTGTGTAAGAATTAGAGTCTAGTTGACTTACATAGGGAAGTGGACTTGGTTGTCTTGTTATCTTGTTTAGTGAAAGTTGACAACTAATGTGCTCCTAATCATAGTTAAAGTCGGCTAGGTATAGGACAAGTGTAAAGATCCATGAGATGTTGATGAGTCCTAGCTTGTTCTTGTCTTGGTTTTCGATTGATACATAGGCTAGATTAGGAAATCTCTTCTCCTAGTAAGTGTGTTAGTAGATGTTTGTCATGACTATTTGTGTATAAGATGTAAACATTCCATGATAGTGACTCCTCATGGTTTGTGGTCATTATCATCGGCTGAAGCAAGAGGAAAGGAAACTTACTAGTTTGGGTATGGTTACTAAACTTGGGTAGGAGAATGTTTTGGGAAGTGTGGTGTCTTAGTTGTATTGCCATGTTAGTGAAATGTAGGAACATGATCATTACTTTGTCCTATTATGTGAAAGATATCACCTCATCCTATGCCAATTTGATTACATCATGTAGTAAACTAGGTGTTGATGTCATGCACAAATTGGCCGATTCATGTACATGTAGTTGGAAGGATAGGGACTTGTCATAGGATAGATACACCAATGAGGAAGTTATCAAACATGTCTAGTGAGCTAGTGTTTAGGAATGATAAAAGAGGTAGATAGTAACTTATCATAAGCTAATGAAAAGGATGGTCTATGTTTCTTCTACTCTAGGTATGAGCACATGGTAATATATATATATATATATATATATTGTATTTAGCCTATCATACGTGTATGTGAAATGTGTAAATGTATAATATTGAACTAAATATTTATTCTACACATGTGTATTTGCTAAAAAAAATATATATAGTTTTAGTCTTATAAAATCCATATGCTTTTGTTGATTCTTATGATGGTCATGGTGTTCGAGTAGAGTTTATTTTCACATAACCATTCAAATAATGAGGCACACCGATACACTTATTCTAAACACATAGTGAGGCAAACCAGTTAATTGTACGGACTCGACTAGTGGATTTGGTGAGTGTCACACCTATTGTGGGAGCTCGTTGTTTAGCAGTTCGGTATTACCGGTGTTAGTTATCATGAGTGGGTTAGCTACCCCTGACATGTGAATTAAATATTACTTGTGGTTACATGGTCTGGGAGGCCTACGCTTTTATTTGTGGATATTTGGTTTTGGGAAAACCTACACGTTTACTTACTTATCTACTTTATTATGTGAACTCACCGACTTTATGTTGACACGCGCTAGCATGCTTTTGCAGGTCGTTAGGTATGGAGCACGAGTAGGGCATGCATCATATAGTGTCATTGGGATATGAACACTTTATTATTTTTGAATATTTAATAATTCACTTTTGGTTTTGGGCGCATTGTTTTGCGCAAACACCATGGTTAACTATTTTTCTTTAATAACGCTTCCACAACTATTTAAAATGTTTTGGTTAACTGTGAAACTGATTTTACAACAACGAACTAAATGGTTTGGGCATTTAGAGTCGTTCATGAGACTTATGGCTATGGATCCTGGTTTGTCATGCGCCTCGCGGTATAAACCTCGCAGTGGAAAATTTCAGGGTGTGACAAATGGTCAATGTTGGTCAATGTAGTTATTGTAGATTATTATGTATTATTGTATTTCCATATTTATCTTTTCCCTTGTAACTATTTAAGTACATTGTATGTTAATGAGAGAGCCAAGTCATTGTATAATCTCACAGATATAGCCTACGCAAAATTAATATAATATAGTATATATGTACTACACTCGTTCTAAGACTGAGTACATGTATTGTGGCTTCAGTGGTGCAAGACATGACAAAAATACTCAACTTACGATTGAAGGTCAAGTGGTTCCGCAAACAACTAAGTTTAAGTACTTAGGAATTAGGATCATTTATCCAGAGGGATGGGGAGCTAGATAGTTATGTCATCCATCGCATACAATTATCTGGTTGGTGTAGGTGGAGAGCCGCTAGTGGGGTTTTATGTGACAAGAGGTTCCCAACTAAACTAAAGGGAAAATTCTATAGAGTTGCAGTGAGACCTGCTATGTTCTATGAGACAGATTGTGGGACCATCAAAAAGACACAAGCCCATAAGATGGAGGTAGCATAAATGAGTATGCTAAGGTGGATGTGCGGGCACACAAAGTAGACCAGATAAGAAATGAGGTTATTAGGGAAAAGTTAGGGGTAGCTAGTATATTAGACAAGATAAAAGAGGAAATATTGAGATAGTATGGACATGTGAAGAGGAGGCCAATGATGGCCTTAGTTAGAGTAGTGGAAACCCCCACTGTAGAATGAAAAAGGTGTAGAGGGAGACCCAAATTGACTTGGGATGAGCGGATTAGGCAAGACTTGGTATAGATGCACCTCTCTGAGGACATGGTCGAGGATAGGGGTTCATGGAGACATAACATTAAGGTTAAGGATTATTAGGGGTGGGTTTGGTTGTATCGTAGCATGGTTCTAGAAGCTCAGACTCTCTCTTACACTGGTAGGATGCTTGCAAGGTGATATCTATTTGAGTATTATGGTTTATGTTGTTCTTTGATGGCATATATACCTTGTTTTACATATGTGACACTCTCACTGTTTCTCTATATTATAGTAGTTCCCTGTTACTCTATTAGTGTTGTGTGCTTGTCGATTATGTGTTATGGAGCCGGGGATCTCTCTGGAAGCGGCTTTTCTATCTGCAAGGATAGGGGTAAGGTTTGCCTACATCTCACCCTTCCCAGACCCTATTCTTAGCTATGCTAATTGTGGGATTTACTGGGTAAGATTGTTGTTGTATGTAAATTCAAAAGAACACTAAAAATCTTAGTACGTGATCATAAAATCCGATAAATAGTTTCAAATAAAATACGATGTTGTGTTCTTATAACTAAGATCTAAAAGACTAAAAGCTTAATTCTAACGAATGAAAAAGGTTATATTTCCTTTTAAACATTATAATGCATAAATGGGTTTTTAAATAGAAACTAGTGGTTTCTCACCCCGCGCGTTGCGGCGGGGATCAAGCATACCAATAACGGTATAAGATTGATCGTCACTAATGATGTTCTTTCATTCAGTAGTTGCAATTTTTCTGTATCGGTAACAAATACAATTGAAAACTCAGGAAAACTTTGTTTGATGGATCGAGCGTATATATTAGTAGCAATCACTCTACATGGAAACAATTTTAAAAAAATGGCATTTGGTTATAGAAATCGAAATCTCCATATGATGATATGACATCAAGATCACATATTTCATTCTTTTGGTTCCATATTGGAGCCCATTGCTAAGAAATTCCAAGCCCCAGCAAGCATCAATGAACTATATAACATGTATGCCAACTATTGAAAGTAGAATCGTAAGAGTAAGTAAGTTGATGTACTATTTCTTGTAATCAAAACAGTGTGGGCAATTTGGATAACTGATCTCCAACTATAAAAATTATATATTTTCTTAGCGCCTCAGCCCTTAGAGGCATATGTGCAAACTGAACCATATGAGTCGTGCCTCATACTTGTTTTCTGAGCGTTACGCCACGAGGCGTGTCTCAAGGCGCACGCCTCAAACGTTTCGTGTTTGTTTTTCACTTAATCAGGGACATCCATTTATGTAATTGAGTAATTATATTTTTACTGTTTTAAGTACGTATTTATGTAGCGAGTCTGATATACTACACAAACATATGAACTGGATTATCTCCACTTCTGGAAATTTAGCTATTTAGTGTTCCATTGATTTACTCCACTTCTGGAAATTTAGCTATCGGTTATGCACTAACTTTACCTATTTATATGACCTAAGCATTTGCAGATTTCTTTGTGGTCATATGATATTTGATTACCAGCATTCATGTACATTGATTCATTCACCATGAAACCTAAAGGAATGCCCCTAATTAATATTAATTGCAGATAAAGTCGTTGAAATTATAGTCCAACTGAAACTTTCATGATGGACTTTCTATTCAAAAAGGGGTGGCGGCGCAGCATGTTGCCCGCCTACCTACCATCCTTATGTAATTTACCTTTTTTTGTCAATGAAAATTTGTTAGCAAAAAAAAAAAAAAAAAAAAAAAAAGTGAAAGAAAATGAAGGTATGTTAGAAAAATCCTTCAAAATTTTAGAATCTGTGGTGTTACTTAAAGCGGTTATTTAACCGCCAATGTCAAAGGCTATATAAGGCCTAATATGTATCATATTTCTGTGTGTCGGTTATGTAAAGCGGTTTATTGTTTATTTATCATTCATTATCCCACCCTCTGTTTCTTTATAATCGAGTCCCTGCGTACATCAGTTTGTGCATACTCAAACAACCAGACATTGTTCATCATGTAAACCAAGTCTATAATACGCAAAACCGGGGAAAAACTCAACAAACTTATTGGTACTTTTATGGAAGTGATCTCAGAAAGGCACATTGCAAAACTTAAATATGGCTGCTAACTTACTGGTCTTCACAGTTGATTCTCCACAGCTCCACTTATTGACTTCTCGTCTTCTTTAAGCTCCACAATCCTGTTAGCAAATGCACACAACTAACTCACACAATTAAGATGAACACTCAATGAAGTCAACACAGATTTCTTATTATTACTTCGGAATAATTGAGAGTACATGAAAAGGAAAGCAACAACTAGACCTCCTATAAATAACAAAGACTCAAACGGCTCTATGCTGATAATCAGCTAGATCCTAAATACCAGGACAATCACAACAGCCACAAACGGCTTTATTGAAGACTTCAAACCATAAACTTAGGCACGTGCATAACCATGCAGAAAAGGAGGGAACTTTGAATTATATATCAACACCCCCCCCCCTTAATTCAAATTCCCTCATTCCCATCAACCTCCTGAATTTAATAAACTTCTCCCTCCTCACTGCTTTAGTAAGGACATCTGCTACTTGATCTTCAGTTCCACAAAACTCAAGAATCACCATCTTTTGCCTCACCATGTCTCTAATGAAATGATGCTTTAGCTCAATGTGCTTTGTCTTACCATCAAGCACTGGATTCTTTGACAGATGAAATGCAGACTGACTATCACACCATATGATTGTAGCTTCTCCTTGAACAACATTAAGATCTCCAAGAATCCTCCTCAGCCAGAATGCCTGACAAGCAGCACTAGTTGCTGAAATGTACTCAGCCTCAGTGCTGCTTAGAGCAATAGAATTCTGTTTCTTTGTACACCATGAGATTAATCCACTTCCAACTGTGAATGCATAAGCAGTAACACTCTTCCTGTCATCTAAACATCCTACCCAGTCACTGTCTGTATATCCATTCAGCTTAATTTCCTGATTCTTTGTATAATTCAACCCAAACTTCAAAGTACCTGCAACATACTTTAGAATTCTCTTTGCTGCACCAAAATGAGTCTTTGTTGGAGCCTGCATGAATCTTGACAAAACATTAACTGCAAAACTGATATCTGGCCTAGTGTGTTGCAGATACATCATCCCACCAATCAAGCTTCTAAACACTACTTCATTTGTAGACTCACTCCCATCATCCTTTCTATGTTTTTCATTTGAATTCATTGGAGTCTCCACTACTAGAAAAAGACCCTTCCTTGACATTTATTTTATGACATACATGTATTTAATGACATAAAAAGTGTATGTCATAAAAAAAGTGTCATCTTTGATAAAAACTATTAAATTTGTGACGTTTTTCTCTGCATGTCAACAATTTTTCGTCATAAACTAAAAAGCATGACGATAAACACAAATAAGTGTCATAATTTTATGTCACGAAAATTTGAATTCCCCCACCCTCCTCCTGCACTCCTCCCCATAAACCCTCCCTCTCTCTCTCTCTCTCACCTAACAAAACATAAAGATCTGTGTAATCTCTGAACACAAATCCTTCTTCTTCAAGAACAAGACCCTCTCATTTTAATCTCTAACCCAATCTTTCATCCATCAACATTCAGCAACAATCCGTTTCTCCAGATCTTATCGCCCATTTTAAAGATTGAAATAAGTTAAAGGAACGATCTTTTGTATTAGGTAATATTACTATTATTACCCCTTTTATTTTTTCATATAAAGAATTGATTTTTTTAGGTGTGAATTAGATTCTTGTTCTTGAAATTCATATAAAGATTTGATTTTTTCATCTGGGTCATGCTCAAATGCCTATATATACATATTTGTTTAGAAAAACCTATACGCTAGCAATAGAGACCAAGGGCTCCTATGGCAACAGTTTGTCAGAGTTTAGACTTTAGATAGGTTAATCGATTTATCGATGAACATGAGAATTCAATAGTTAGAACTGAGATTAAAGAAGGTGAAGATGTTAAAGAACATGCACTGAAAAGAGGTTTTGAAATATAAAAAGAAATGGTGTCTTATGAAGTTCCAAAGAATGAAGCATTTTTGACATCTTAGCAAGAATGGCGATGTCTAGAGATGACGGTGACACGGCGGTCGAGTTAGTAAAATAAATGAAGGATTTGGGTGAGCAATAACTTCATTTTTTTTAAATGAAACACCTACATGATCGAGTGATGATTGGTAAGTTTCAATTCCATCACACTTTTTTTTAGGTACTGGTCGGATGAAGTGCTTGCTTGTGACTAATCATGAAATGAGAGACCATTTGTTTCAACTTTTGGGTAATGATTTTTTCTTTAAAATGGAAAGAGAGGCATTAGGTGAGCGATAACTTCATTTTTTTTTATTAATTTTCTTAATAACCTGCACACCCAGTTTGTTTTAGTTTCTACTTAAATTAAAGTTGGATACAATAATTTCAATATTATTGTCTACCTTTTGGATTAATTAGTGTTAAGTGTTATTACAATAATTTCAATATTAATCCAATTTTTGTGTGATGTGATTAAAACTACACTTTTGGTGACTCTCGATCGATTCAATCCGTTTCCGTTATAAGTTTTTCTAATCAGTTTGACCCATTAGAGGTAAGACCTACTTGTAAATGGGTCGAAATACGTTGTTACCACTACTAGAAACAGAATGACCAGAATGTGAAACGGATCAAGGAGTGCAGACAAGAGGTCGAGACAGAGCTTGATACCATTTGCAATGATATCATGACTGTGATTGATGATCATCTCATTCCGATAAGAATGATTTTATTTGCTTCTCTCTATCCCATAGGTTAGATCTAAGAATGATAAGGTAGGCCTAATCCTACACCTACGCCTGGGTGAGCCTTGACCGCATGGGTCAGATCCAGGGCTCATAGATTACATTTGTATATGGTGCTTGCTAATTTAGTTCTTTTTTCATGTGAATGACCGCAATCACTTGCTAAAGAAATTGTGAGCTCTAGAAGAACTGTGAACCGCCTCTATGAAAATAAAGCACAGTTGAATTCAATAACAATGCATCTAGGTGAAAGCGTTGGTACGTTCTTCACATTCAAGTTTATATGATACTTGGGAAGTTGGTTTTGAAACATTATTAAGCCACTTAAATTAGTCATCTTTAAAAGATTTTTTTTATCATTACCATGTTTGTTTGAGTCCACTTTTTTCGTTTACTGACTCTGAGGTTTTGCAGCTATTGTGGGTACTGTTGGGCATTTGTCTAAGAGTGCTGAAGTCATGAAGCTTATTAATAATCTGATGCAGACCCCAGAAATGGCTGTCACAATGCAAGAATTTAATAAAGAAATGACCAAGGTACTTTGTCTAACTATAAAAAGTTTATAAATAATTTATGTGTTAATTATTATTGGGTTAGGATCAAATACACAGTGAAAGAAAAATAGGAAGTCGTAGGAAGGGTATCAAACGGACTCCGATTGAACTCATTCAAGCGTCATTGGAACCGTTTTATCGAACCCTACAACGTGAGTTTTTAGGTCTTCGTTTTTTGAGGTTTTAGCTTGTGGTTTTTAGAATATGCGTTATATCATTGTGTCTTTCATGTACCATTGTGTCTTTTTCTTATTTTCATCATTGTGTCATTTTTTCAATTCATTGTGTCTTTTTTCTTCAGCATTGTGTTATATTTTTTGGCACTGTGTTATATTTTGTGGCTCATTGTGTCATATTTCATGATCTATTGTGTTTTTTGTATCCTTCTCACCCTTCTCATTTTTATTATCTTGTGTAGAATAACTTGACCCTTACAAACAATAGTATTATTATATAGATCTGATTAAGAACAAAAACGACCCAATCATGAGTAATATTATATGTACCAATTGAATGTTAAATTGGTACTGAAATGGTGTAGTATCTTAAAAGTCATAGAAGGGTTAAAGAGTCAAATTAGGCTAGTTCAATAAAGGTAGAATCAAACTTTTATATTTGAGTCCAGCATTTTGGTGATCGACTAGAGGTCATAGACGGTTCTCAGTGTTGGTGTTTACAAGTATAGAGTAATAGAGAGCTCCACACATCATTGGCAAACAAGAGAGTTGGGTACTTGGGTTTATGCGTAAGTCTTGGCCTTACTAGACAAAACACTTTTTAGGTCCTTTAGCACTGCAGATCTCGTTATTTTTATTTATTTATATCCTTGTCATGAAAGAGATAGTTCAAGGAGGAGTCAAAATATTGGGCAATGTAAGTTAAGGCAAAATAAACATAGCGATGCACTATGATTTATGTAAAATAATTGGCCGGCCTCGACTAATGTATTAATTTTATTGTCTCAGGTTGGGGGAGGAGCGGATTATTACGGGGATGAGGACATGGATGTCGTTCGCGAAGAATGGTCAAGCTAGGCCGCGGCATTTATTTTCAAATGATCGAAACTTGTTCGAAGGCAATGTATTGTCAATACAATATTTTTGTAAACGTTAAACGTTGTCTCGGATTGGTTTGTAATTTGATAATTACGTATTATTTAATGAAATGATGTTTTTGTTATTAGTTTGCTAATTATTTTGCATATAATAAAATGGGTATAAATCTAGGAGGGTAAATATGTAATTTTACAGAAATTTTATTTTTTAGATTAATAAATTATGACACGCAAAATGAATGTCATAAAATTCTGTCATAAATTTCTATCATAAAACGTGTCGTTAAAATGTCAATAAAAACTGTCATTAAAAAGTGTCATAACGTATGTCAATAAATACTGTCATAAATGTGTGTCATAAACAGATGACACGCCAAAATATGTCATGTTAAATTTATGACACCGCCATCCTTGACATTCTTTTTCTTGTCATCAGACCTCTTTCTTGACACGCAATGCGCGTCAAGAAAGGCCTTTTTTCTAGTAGTGCTCTTCACTTTTGCAACCAAGCATTCCAAATCTTTCTAACAACTCATCTGCATACTTATTTTGACTGATAAAAACCCTGTGCTCATCTTGATAAACCTCAAGCCCCAGAAAGAACTTGAGTAGACCCAAGTCTGTCATTTCAAATTCTTGCATCATACTATGCTTGAATTCAAATAACAGATCCTTGTTGGGACTAGAATAGATTATATCATCAACATATAAGCACACATACATCATACCTTTGCCTTCTACTCCTTTAACATACAATGTAGGCTCATTGTAACTCCTGATAAACCCATGATTAATAAAGAAGGCATCTATCCTTGCATACGAGGCCCTAGGAGCCTGTTTAAGGCCATACAAGGCCTTATGTAACTTGTATACTTTAGTTTCATGCCCCTGCACTTCAAATCCCTGAGGTTGCTCTACATAAATATCTTCTTCAAGAGTACCATTTACGAATGCAGACTTCACATCCAACTGATAGATCCACCACCATTGAGCTGCAGCAACAGCCAAAACTGTCCTGATAGTTTCAAACCTGGCAACTGGGGCAAATGTGTCCTGAAAATCCACACCTCTCCTTTGAGAGTATCCCTTAGCCACAAGTCTAGCTTTGTACTTTAGAATTTCTCCATGTGGCCCCAACTTGGTCTTGTACAACCACTTCAAACCAATGATATTCTTATTTTCAGGAGCATCAACCAGCTGCCATGTCCCATTCTTTTCTATAGACTTGATTTCTTCATTCATTGCTAGCCTCCATTCTTTCTTTTGAACTGCATCATCAAAGAACATAGGATCACTAATATTAAGAGCAAACTTACATACCATGTAATCTTCCATTGGTGTAGTTTGCTGATACACTTCACTAAGAGCCTTAGTTTTTATTAAAGAAGAAGCTGCATCAACTGTAACTCCTGCTTCATCATTTATGGGATTTGAACTTGATGTATCATTTTGAGTTGTAGGAGAGCCTGCAGCAGGTGAGGAGGAAGCTTCAGTTTGAACATGAACTTCTGATCCACCATCTTCAGTTGGCATATCTAATAGATCATCAAACACAGTTAAATCCCATAAGTGCTTGTTCTGATTGTTCATCATCTTGGACTAGTCCCAGGCTTCATCTTCAAAGCACTTTATATCCCTTCTGCTTGTAATCTGTTTGGTTACTGGGTTATACAGTCTATACCCATTTGAGGGGTATGCTGACCAAACTAGAATACACTTGGTAGCAGTAGCTTCAAATTTATGCTTCAGTTTACCTGGTTGGAGACCATAAGCAATACTCCCAAACACCCTTAGATCCTCAACATCAGGCTTCTTACCGGTCCACATGTGCAAGGGAGTCTTTTCATCTAACACTTTAGTGGGTGAGATGTTCAAGATGTGAACTGCAGTGGAGACAGCTTCAGCCCAGAAGTAACCAGGCATTCCTTTGGCTTGTAACATACATTGGGCTCTTTCAACCACTGATCTGTTCTTCCTCTCACTAACTCCATTCAGCTCAGGAGTATAGGGAGTGGTGAGTTGTCTTTTGATACCATGAAGTTCACAGAATGACTGAAATTCATGAGACATGTACTCACCTCCCCTATCACTCCTTAGAGTTTTGATAAACTTCTCACTTTGCTTTTCCACAAGAGCCTTGAACACTTTGAACTTACTAAACACTTCTGATTTCTTTTCAACAAAATAAACCCATGTCATCCTGGAATAATCATCAATGAAATTAAAGAACAAAGTAACTGCTACCTCCAAGGCTTCTGCTTGGCATAGGACCACACACATCAGTGTGAACAAGTTCCAGCATTTGTGTAGCTCTTCTGTTACTTGATTGAAAAGGTGACTTGTGCATTTTCCCTAACACACATCCTTCACACTGACCCACTTCTTTCATTTGGGGTAAACCAGTCACCATATGTTTACTATGAAGTTGTTGAAGGGCTTGTGTATGAAGATGTCCAAGTCTGCAATGCCACAGTTTGGTTTCCTCATGTCCCTTTGATCCACTACTGGATTTAACTTTAGTGGCATCAAGAGGAAACATATTATTTGCAGCTAATTGGACCCTCATTAATTCTGTTTGTGTCTCCTTATGAACAATAGAACGTGCATTATCATCAAACAGGAGTGAATACCCCTTCCTCATTAACTGCCCAACACTCATAAGATTATACTCCAGATTAGGAGCATAATAAACATCATCCAAATATTTAAATGTACCATTAGACATCTTAATTTTAATAGTGCCCTTACCTTCAACAGCCAAGTTTTTCTTATCACCCAACTTTACTCCAAGCTTGAATGATTCATCCAGATTCACAAAACTTGACTTCACACTTGTCATATGGTTGGAGCAACCTGAATCAATGAACCAAAGGCTCGGATTTTCAGGTTCACCAGTACACAAGGTCATAAACAAGTATTGAGTTTCATCATTTGCCTCATTCTCTTTATCAGGATTGGCTGTAACTCTTGCCTGTCCTTCTTCATTAAACCAGCAATCCCTCTTTACATGCCCATACCGGTTGCAATGATAACACTGTGGTCCCTTGCCCCTTTCATCACTTGATCTTCCTCTTCCTCTTCCTCTATAACTGCCACGGCCTCTTCCTCTAGTACTTTGATCATAAGACAACCTTCTATTTGGTTGATAAGCCTGAAGAGCTTGTTCCTCAGACTTCTCTTTATCAACCAGTCTTGCCTCTCCAACCTTCATGTCTCCTGCGCGACAGTTTAGTCTCTCCTCCTGTGATTGTAATGAACCCATTAGTTTCACAGGAGTAAGAGTAGACAGATCATAAGCTACTTCTATGGAGGGCACAACAAAATCAAACTTAGCAGTTAGACTTCTTAGTATTTTTTCCACAATCTTTTGATCTGGAATATCTTCACCAAATGAACGTTGTTGGCTGACTATACTCATTACTCTTGAGAAATAGTCACCAACAACCTCATTCTCTTTCATGACCAGATTTTCAAACTCACGCCTTAGGCCTTGCAATTTTACAGCTTGCACTTGAGAGTCACCCTGGAATTCCATTCTCAATGTCTCCCATGCTTCTTGAGAAGAATCAACAGCAGCAATTCGTGAAAACAAGGTGTCATGCACACCTTGTTGAATTACTGCCAAAGCTTGAGCATCCCTCTTCATTTCTTTCCTTGTTTCAGCAACATTTTCTCCATGATCTGTGATTCCTAGATTAACTAGGTCCCACAGATCTCTTGATTTCAAAATAGTTCTCATACGAACAGACCAATGCTCATAGCCTTCACCTTTAAACACTGGGATAGGAGATACGTTTGGATTGCTTGTATTTCCTGACTGAGCCATTACAGATCTTTCCACAGTGGCTCTGATACCACCTGTTAGCAAATGCACACAATTAAGATGAACACTCAATGAAGTCAACACAGATTTCTTATTATTACTTCGGAATAATTGAGAGTACATGAAAAGGAAAGCAACAACTAGACCTCCTATAAATAACAAAGACTCAAACGGCTCTATGCTGATAATCAGCTAGATCCTGAATACCCGGACAATCACAACAGCCACAAACGGCTTTATTGAAGACTTCAAACCATAAACTTAGGCACGTGCATAACCATGCAGAAAAGGAGGGAACTTTGAATTATATATCAACAAATCCACGGATCTGAACACTGAAACCTCAAACCCAAGATGTAAGTTATTATCTACTTCTCTTTCCCATTCATATTACATAACTATATTTGTTTATTTGGATATGTGCTATATTGAAACATGGTTGATTACATACATTTTATTTTATTTTTGATGCAACTGACAGACAGAGTGCCAGCTAATTAATTTACTAATTATTCTCAATCTTTGTATATGTATATAAATCTGTACGTTATCACTCCTGTAAGGTGTTAACCCTGTTCACTACTTCACTAATTATTTTATTATATGTTCATTATTAGTATATAGAGAGAAAACACGTCATTTTACATTTCGAAATATTAAGTAATTGGAAATTTTGTTTTGAAATGAAAATTAAGGAATAAATATAGTTTAGGCTTTGAATTGTTAATTAAGTTATTATGATTAAAAATTATAAGTACAGAAACATAATTAAAAAAGAGAGAAGAAATTATGTATCTTATTCTTTGGAATCATACCATTTCATTATTCTTTCCCGCACGTAAAGTAAGAATTGAGCATGGAATCAAAAGGCGCTTGGTTTCTCTATAAACATCAATCACTGAAGCCATCAAATAGTTTCTTTCATATTCATTCGTTTTCTCCAATACAATACTTTGGATTGGGAGAGTTGCAGCTTCTGAAAAACCGGCTGCAGCAGCAAACTCTTGGTTCCAGCAGAGATAGCTGGGTGTGGCTAGATGCGGGATCCAGGAAAGAACTTTCTGTGAGGCAGGTCAGAAAGTCCTTGTTCGCGCAGGAGCAGCAGGGTGGTTATGTGTATAGGTGGTGCAAAATTGCTATTCCAAAGGTGAACTGTTTCGTGTGGAGAGCGATTGATAATAAAGTGCCGTCGATGGAAGCTTTGGCGTTTAGAGGGGTATCGATGGGGGATGGATTATGTTCGATGTGCGGGACGACAGTTGAAACTACTAATCATTTATTTGCAGGTTGTTTATGGGCGAGGACGGTATGGTGGAACATATGCTCGTGGTTGAAGATACCAAACCCGCCTTGGTACGACTCCATCAAGCAGTTGCTGGAATATTGCTTCTCATTGCAAGGGAACGAAAACAAGAAGAATGTTATGTATGCCATATTTCTTCTGACGGTTTGGAAAATATGGCTAAGGAGAAACGACAAAGTTTTCAATGGTAAAAGTACGAGTACGACAAAGGTTATAGAAGAAATAAAGGAGGAGTCTTTTTGGTGGGTGACGAAAAGATTCAAGATCCGTGGTGTTAACCATCAAATTGGAAAGTATTTTCTGACATTGATTTCGGCTAGAGTTTTGGCGTCATTCTGTTTTTGTTTTTGTTTTTTATTCTTTTGGGTGTTGATTATGATTGTTGTGTCGGGACTATCTCGGGTGAAATGCCCAGGTAACCACTGGCTAAATGGGCCAAGTATGTAAGTTTCCTTGGTGTTGAATGAAATTCGTTTGGTTGATCAAAAAAAAAACAATACTTTGGATCACTTTTGATTCGTCCAGGTAAACATTTATATTCGGTATTTCGTAGGATGGTGCAAAAAGCTCACGGCTCAAAGCTCGCTCAAAGCTAAATCGGTTTAGCTCGGAAAAAGCTAGCTTGATATAGCTTGGTTTGAAACTGAGCCGAGCCGGCTCGGTTAGAAAGTGAGCCTAGCTCGACTCAGTTTGTAACGAGCCATATTGGCTCGGTTTTACCCACTTGTTAGCTTGGATTGATTTAGCTCAGATTATGTTACTTATAATATATTTTATTTTTATATACATAGTATATTTAAAAATGGTTATTATTTTGCATGTATATAAAAGTGTTGTTGGATATATAAGACATATTTGGGTGTTGATTAGGAAACTAATAAATATATTGTCATTTACAATAACCAATTGTAAGTTTCTAAAAGCCTTTGTTTATTATCGCATCTCGGATGAACTCAAACGGATGAGATCTGGAATCCAAATATCCCAACCGGATACATGGATGCACTGGAGGAGTTGAAGTGGCAATATCTGGTTCATTCCTGCTGACTTATCTAGATACAACTAGCTGAATACTTCGGGAAGGTCCCGGGGTTAAAAAATCTAATATAACTTAATAAAAAATTATAAAAGAAGAAAACATATTAAACCATTCGCTTCATTCCAACTCAAACCAAAGGTTTAAAAGCACCACTGAAAAAGTATGATGGAAGAATGGTCTTCTATTAATGCTTCTAAAAGCATTACAACTGAAATAGAAATATAAACTAACAAACTTCCAACAACGGCTAGTTATTTGCATTACTACGACGTCTCCTTACCTGGTGGTGCTTCAATAGCTCTTCAATTACTTCACCATTCGCTTCGTCTAATTGGATTTGCGCCATTCGTAAAACTTCCTGCAACTTTGTAGTGTTAAGCTTTTGCCTCTTCTAAATCAGTTTGTACAATTTGTAGATAATTTACCTACACAAAACAAAATTTTACCATATGTGTAGGTAGTTTAACATTTAATTGATGTCAATTTTGGCGGGAAATTTTCCCACCAACTTCAATCTGTAGGTAAAACGTATTACCAACATATATTAAGTGTTAGTTGTTATTTGACATAAATCGTAAACAATTACCAACACATGTACAAAAATGTGTAGATATTTACCCACATATTTACATGTGTAGGTAAGTTATGTGTGGGTAAACACCCCAAATTCTTGTAGTGAAATGAAATTCTTATATATCGGATCAAATGTAATACGCTTCAATTTGGCGGTATGAATTTTGAGTAAATTTAGTTCGATTGTAGCCTATATATATCATATGATGTCGCATACGCCGCCACCGCAACGCGTGGCGGGTAAAAAACTAGTTTGATATAAATAACCCATGTAATTAAAATAGCTAGAGTTAATTATCATAATGGTCCCTTTGGTTATAACAAGGTATTTTAGTCTGTATACCCATCCTTTAAAGAAAAATTTACAAGATTTAAGTCTTAAATTCTAAACTCGTTACAAAATTAAAACCATGAATATCAAACCTGTGACTTTAAAAAGTTAGTACTCAGAGGTGCTACTTGGATTAAACACATGGATCATTTGTGTAATTTGTGTAATTAACTCTTATATATGTTATATAACATGCTCTTTAATATTGTTAAATGGATTTTTCATCGTATATTGTTTCTGTATGTATATTCCATTTTCCAGCTAAAATTATAATAAGAAAAAAAAAACACAAGAAATCTTAAGTAGATTGAAATGAATGCGTAGAGAGGCCTGTTAGGATTCGATCTCTCGATCAACACACCAAACACAAACGAATTGCAAGAGATAAAAATAAACGAACACGAGAACACAAGGATTTACGTGGTTCGGCCGGCTGACCTACGTCCACGGGCTGCAACCAGTATATTTTATTATTGCTTTATGCCTTACTCGTGATGAGGAATTACAAGTACAAGACAATATATTTATAATACAAGATTAGGGTTTAACCCTTGGGGAACAAGAAAACTAATTATGGGCTAATAAAACAAACGGGCCAGGTCTTCAATTTAATTAGTCTGCCAATTATTGTCTTCTAATCTGAGCCCAAATCAAGTCTCCACAAACCCAATAATCTCCCACTTGGAGGCTTGATAATCTTCAAACTGCCATCCGCTGTGAACTTGTACCTCTTGTAATCTTCCTCCTTTTCCTGGTTGCAGCGGCCTTCTCATCAGTTAACCTGAAGGCCCGTTGAAGCTCCCCCGAGCTCCAACACATCAGTCATGGCTATGTCGCCGATGACCCATTCTCTGTCTCTACCGGCTCCCACTGACACAAACTACCGGATCCTGAAACACTTTGAGAACAAACACTCTCCGAATAAAGCAGATAATCACCTGGAGAGACTTTGACAGCTAGAATACTGGTTCTCTTAACCCATTGCCGTCTAGTAACTCTGACTGAAGCACAAATCATGTTCCCACTGCAACGAAAACCCCTGACTGGTAGTTCTGAACCTTTCCTAGAACGCTCAACCTGAATCTTACCTGTGGCTCTGGGTTTATCATCTGCAAAACAAACATTCTTCTGCCCACAAGACTCTGTGAACCCGACTTTGTTTCTCTTCTGAACTGGGATGGTCACTCCCTCAGAAGGTAAACTGACGATGTAAAGCGAACCCCGCTTTCTTCCTCGAGCTATGACAAGATTTCCCTTGATAACTTTCCACTGCCGGTTCCCGAATTTAACCTCATGTCCCTGTTCATCCAACTGCCCCACTGAAAACAACTGTTTCCTTAAGCTTGGAATCACCCTGACATCCTTCAAAGTCCATGAACCAGCTGAAGTTACTATATCCATATCACCCATTCCCGTACCATCAAGAATATCATTGTTCGCCAGTCTTACCTTACCAAAGTCACCTTTCTTCAAATTCCGCAATGCTTCAGTGCTGTGGGTAGCGTGAAATGAAGCACCATAATCCATGACCTAGGAATCTACATAACTCTCTACACTACATATTAATGCGTCATCATTTGAGCAGTGTTAACTTCTTTCTTCTCGTTTCGACATTGATTCCTAAAATGTCCAACCTCTTTGCAGTTCCAACAAGTCACATGTAGGATCGACGAACGGGTCAATCGACAATCACAAGGTTTATATTCAGAGTGCGGAATCCTCTAAATATGTTCTAATAACAAAAAACAACCAAGAAACAAATGATATGCGAGTAATTAACACACACAAACGGGTCAAAAGATTAAAGATTTATCATTAAAACAGAGCTCGAGTGTTACAATGATCAAATCAGACTTCTCAGACCAGGGGAGGGTGTTTGGAGAGTGTGTGTGGAAGAACTAATGATTAGGACAATGATCGTGCCTATTTATACCTCCCGTACTCATACAGACCAGTATAGGCGAGTAGGATCCTATCCACCATGACAAACAGGTGATTACAAGGCTATCCACCATGTATAACATGTGATTATGAGGCTATCCACCATGTACAACATGTGATTACAAGGCTATCCACCGTATATAATATGCGAGTAGGAGGCTATCCACCATGTACAACATGTAATTACAAGGCTATCCACCATGTAATGATTCCCTACTCGCCTGTTGGTCCCAAACACTCCCAAAACGCTTACAAACACTTCCAAACACCCTATAACACATCCAAACATCTAATATACTAGCCTAGGGACATCATGCACTAACAGACTCCCCCTTGTACCTAGCTAGTATGATTACGAGCCATAAACCACTTGATTAACTTAGCCAACGACCTATAAAGACCTATCACTAGCTAGGGACATACAAATAATGCACTTACAGACTCCCCCTTGGACCTAGCTAGTGATTTGCAGACTCAACCAATCATCTAGCTGGGGATACACAAGAAGTGTATTTACAGACTCCTCGTTGGACCTAGCTGGCGATATATGGTCTTCGAGTCTTCAAGTCTTCATGTTCAGCATTCTTCAACTTAGGGTGACACCACAGTGTATGACCTCTGAAGACATGAACATGTCAACTGATTTGAGCTTTAGTTGTGGCTTCATAAGATCTCGTCTTCGTCGTCGATTTGCTTCGATAACTTAGGAGGAAACAAGAAATCTCCGCTTTTAATGATTGAAAATTCTTTGACTTGGACGAAGATCAATATCATCTTCACTTTCATTTCTTGACTCTCATCTTCTTCAGCTTCGATTGCTGGAGCTCTACCACGATCTGGTTTCTCTGAAGATGAAATATCGGGTTCTTGCTGTTCAGGATGATTTTGTTGGTCAGGTTCGGGCCTTGTTCAGCTTCAAGCCTAGTCGTTTGAATCATTATATGCACAGTCGTTGTGTTTGATCCTGTAGAAAAAATTAATAAAACTGCACACAAACTACAACTTGTATTAGATACGACAAATAATCCGGACACAGTCAAATTCTTGAAGTTTATCATTTGATGAACTTTCAAGATTTGTCCAGTGTGACCACCAATTTGAGAAACGAATCATTCTGCCCCTGAACATTTAGATCTTTTCAAATTTCAGCCTGAACTCTCACGATTGACACTTTGTGACCCTGAAAGTGATATTTGACCCTTGAATTTTGTAAACTTTAGATTTTATTTGTGTTTCGGCTTCGGATCTGAGATTCCAATTGAAGAATTTAGTATTCCAACATCGGTTAATCGAAAATAAAATCTTTTTGAGTTTTTAATAAATGCTGAAAATTAAAAAACGAGATGCAGTAAGTAAATATATGCAAGCATTTAATTTTTTTTGTGATTTTCCGATAAGAGGATCATATCAGTTTTTGAGAAATCTATTCACACCGTTGTTCTTTCAATTTTAAACTTTATAGACTGTGAGACTTGGCAATTGCTGATATTGTTGTCCATATAAGCTCACATGCAAACCGTTGTGCAATGCTTTAAAATGATACTGATTAGGTGTATTAATAACTAACTTGCCTATGGTTCCCACACACACAACATACTCCCGTATCAAGGAATTTGCACAAAGCTTCATCGTAACGCATGATTATGCCGTAGTTATCCGTATATTACAAGGTACGAGGCACAAAGGTGGCAGGTCAGCAAATCAATGCTACAAAGCAACATGTGCACTCAACCAGGGTGAGGCTTATATCAATCATGATTTTCATCATATATATGATACGATGCATTAGATAATCTTTGATCATCATCATACGTTATAAGTTCCTCATTCGGTAACTTGGGATTTGGCATTGTCAGCTCTTTTAAGATACCCTAACTGAATCTAGGTCCGTAAATCAATACGACAGAAGATCAGTCAGGATACCCTAGATAACTATCAACATAACGACCCGAAACCTCTAATTTTGGCAACCCTATCAAACGAAATTACGGTACCAAGACCATATGTCCATGAGGTGTTCATCCACATAGCAAGTAGTTCGTTATGTTTGTATCACTAAGGCACGCATTACTAGGTTCACGAAGCCTATCAACACATCACTCAAAGTCATCACATGTCATTTTTATCTTTACAATTCTTTAGAATGTGATAGATTCCCACTAATATACTATCATCTCCTCTTTTTCTCCAAGAAAAATCATTTTGGGTTTTATTTTAATGTTTTTGTGTTTTTCTGGAAATTTCTCACCCTAAAATTCAAAAAGTTTAAAGAAATTGAAATCTTTTTGGATTTTCTGATAGAAAAACGGTTAAACAAAAACTGATTTGCCGATGTGGTTTACTCAGATTTTCCCAAAATGCCTTTTACCTCTCAAAGATAGTCAAATTTAAATTTGTCAAATGGTTTGGTAAAATTTTGGCAATTCGGTAGTCAGTGTGGACATAAATAATCACTGGATCCTTAGTGATTGTTATGGAAGTTACACTATTAATAAGAAGATGGAGGTGATAAGAAAATGCAAACCGTAGTCAAGCATGTGTGTAGAAGTATCCAAAGATAAACCTGGAAACAGCAGCTCAATGCAGCTACCTGATTCGGCTTCGCAGGTTGCAGGAAACACATGTGACGACCTCCCAAGAACTGATATCCACCTGTTGCGGGTCCAGCTTCAATATTGTAACCACCATTGATAAATTCACTAAAGTCAACGAGATCCAGCTTATCGCCATTAGGGTACCATAGACCTTTGGTCGGTAACCCTTTAGATAATGAAGGAACTGTTCTGCAGCAATCACCCAGTCCACTCTTATTCATTACTGACATCCGTTGTTAAGTCGAAACACTGGGTCTAGAATTATTCTCATCGAGCATTTTCTCTTCTTTCTTCTTCGATAACAAATCCCCTCCTTGATTGTCTAAGGTTACATATCCTCCAAAGATATTATGATCAATTTATTGGAGCGATATAACACCTATTTTGTGCTAAGATGCTCCACTGTCAACAATCAAATGACTGCTGATAGTTCCTCCTGGAACACCCTGCACACTCCTTCAAAGATTAGTTCTGGAGGGGGACCTAGGCCTTGACCATTTCTGGTCGGCCTAGGTCATCAATCATAGGCAGCTCCATCCATCTACCATGAGGGGTAGGTGTTTTCTCATCAACAGCAATTGATGTAGATGGTGCTAATGAAGCAAATAAACTCACAGATGGTGCTTCAGCTGCTTTTGGCTTTCAAATCTGGTAATGCTTAGCCTTTACAGGTCTTTGCTTGGCAGATTTGGGTGGTACCTGAGACTTCACCTTTGGGTCAGCCGGTGGCTTTGCCCTTTGGTTAGTCTTTGGACCTGCTTTTGGGCTTCCCTTGGGTTTTGCAACCTTGGGTTGGGCCTTTGAGCTCGATGACTGGTCAGCTTTAGGCTTTGCACTATCAACAACAACCTTTTGTTTCTTTGTCACATTCTTTGGTGTCACCTGAACTTGTTGTTCAGGTGACTTGTATCTTTGGTTGTTGTATTTAGGGGGCTTAAGTGCTTTGCCCTTTAATTTTCTCAGATAGAGACAATTAGCAATCAAGTGTCCAACCTCGTTACATTCATAGCATGACCTCCACTCTTCATAGTACTGAGGTTCATACCGTGACTGTCTCGAGCTAACCTGAGAAAATCTAGGGCTACAGCTCCCTTGTGAGCTTCTAAATCGAGAGGTACTCGGATATGAATCATAATCAGACGATCTTGGTGAAAAATTTCTTTGATGATTTTGAAGAGAATGTCTCATCTGATCAGTACCTTTCGATTTGATGGGCTTAAGTTCATTGATCTTGGGACCCTTTTGATTTTTCCCAGACCGATTCTTTTGATTCACATGTTTGGTGGGTTTGTGTTCAACATGTTTCTTCTGATCAACGAGTTTTCTGATCTGAGCTTCAGTAACTGGTATTTCCTCAAAAATATGTTTAATTAAGGATTGATCCGCATTTTTAATGGGAAACTCTTTATCAGAAAACAATTTGTCAGATCCCACCAACATGTACAACCCTTCCGTGCCTTCAGCAAACTGAAAGTGCTTCTTTTCCGGTTCAGGTTCACACAAAATGTGATTATTAATAGAGCTATGTGAACCTGATTGTGCCTTCTTAGTTTCCTGGGATTCTTTATTAGAATCCTCAAGGTCTGCCTCCGGTAAGGCCTTTGGTTTCAATTTCACTTTCTGTCTATTTACAGAATGTTTATTGTAACCAAATCCTTAATTTTCTTTTTGCCGAGATTGGTTTTTAAGATCAACATCATTTTTACTTAGAACAAAATTTGCAAACTGAAAACCATCTAGCTTATGTTGGGATCTTTCATAATCAGATTTTGTTTGCGCTAATTCTTTCTTTATTTCCTCAAGAGTTTTAGAAAGCTCAGAATTTTCTTTCATTAAAATTTCATTCAAGTTTTTAAACTCCATTTCATTTGCTCTCAAAACTTCATTGATGGTTATGCAATTAGCAAGATCGCAAGTAAGGGTCTGTTGGTTTTCAGACAGCCTTTCAATCGTACTTTGGAGTTCGGCACAGTTATAACAAACAAACCTGGAAGATCCTTGTGCAATAGGGTCAGTTTCGTGCTTGATTTGAACTCCAACTTCTGGATTTTGATCACCAGCACCTTCCTCTTCTGATTCACTCCTTACAGAAGTTGAACAATTTGCATCAGTTCTGTTGATTTCATCAGAACTTCGTTCAGGATCTTGTTCACTGGATGATGATTCACTATCTGCATCTGTACTCTCTTCTAAGGTTTGAGCACTCTCTAACACTTCTCCAGATTCCAAAGTCTCTATTCGTTGAGCAAAACACGCAATTTCCCCATTATCACCTCCCATGATTTGTGTCTTCTGTTCAAAACCTTTCTCAGTATGCATCGTAAATATACTCGCAGCATTCGTGTTTGCTGGGGCAGAGTGAATTGCAAGAGCAACCGAAACCACAACTGTTTCTTGATTGTTTTGAACATTGTTAATTTGTCTGGTTTTATTCGGTTGACTTTGACTAGCATCTGACGTTGATTTCCTCTCCAGATGGGCCCACGGATTACATCCGGAACTCCCCTGTTGTTGTCGTTGTTGAATCGGTTGGGTGTTCATTGAAGACGCGAAAGCCCATGGTTTGGTTGCATTTGCCATTATGAAAGCCTTGTGAAAAAGTCAACTCTTGGTCAACAAAAGTCAAACATTGGTCAAAGACGGTTACACTAACGTTTTTTTTTTTAAGTCAAACTTGGTCAACGAAAGTCAACTTCGGTCAACGCGAGTAAAACTTAGGTCAATTTTAGGTTCAGCAGACTAACACGTGAGTAGGAAGTCTAATTGCTTGATTATAGGTGAGTAGAAGGCTAATTGCATGTATTATAGGTGAGTAGGGCTAATTGCTAGTGAATAGTGACGTGAGTAGCAATTTCAGGTGATTAGGGTTTGTCACGTGATTAGAAGCTATGCTACATACAAGAACACGTGAGTAGGGCTAATTGCATGTGAACAGTGACGTGAGTAGGGCTAATTGCATGTGAACAGTGACACGATTACGAGTTTAGGGGTGATTAGGATTCAACACGTGATTAGAAGCTATGCCACATGTAGTTATAGGCGATTGGGCTAATTGCTAGTAACAAGTGGTGATTGGGCTAATCACACAATAAGTTCATGTGATTAGGGTTGCTAATCGCCTGATCTGATCTGCAAGTTCACTTTTGCTCAAAAACTACCATTTTTGCCTCAAAATCTTATCCAAAACGATGTGTTTAATCCCCAAATGATTAGAAAATTTTCCAAAACAGTTTTAGAACAAAACCTAATAAAAAAACACACGTTTTCATCCGTAAAAACACACTAAGAATTTGAAAATATGGGTTTTTTATGAAAAACTCAAAGTTTCAAAGTTCAAACAGGTTTTTGGATAAAAATCACAACTTTCACACAAAAACCAACCTGTTTTCACTCGTTTTTGTTATCAAAACGCTCGTGATAAGAGCCTCGGCTTTGATACCACTTGTAGGATCGACGAACGGGTCAACCGACAATCATGAGGTTTATATTCAGAGTGCGGAATACTCTAAATATGTTCTAATAACAAAAACAACCAAGAAACAATGATATGCGAGTAATTAACACACACAAACGGGTCAAAAGATTAAAGATTTATCATTAAAACAGAGCTCGAGTGTTACAATGATCAAATCAGACATCTCAGACCAGGGGAGGGTGTTTGGAGAGTGTGTGTGGCAAGAACTAATGATTAGGGCAATGATTAGGCCTATTTATACCTCCCGTACTCGTACAGACCAGTATAGGCGAGTAGGATCCTATCCACCATGACAAACAGGTGATTACAAGACTATCCACCATGTATAACATGTGATTAGGAGGCTATCCACCATGTACAACATGTGATTACAAGGCTATCCACCATGTATAACATGCGAGTAGGAGGCTATCCACCATGTACAACATGTGATTACAAGGCTGTCCACCATGTAATGATTCCCTACTCACCTGTTGGTCCCCAAACACTCCCAAAACGCTTACAATCACTTCCAAACACCACACATCCAAACATCTAATATACTAGCCTAGGGACATCGTGCACTAACATCACATCGCTTCGAGCCCTAGACTGACTCCTCATCCTGTTCTTGGTCCCACTACCTCTGTAATTCTTCCTTCCTCTGCCAACATTCCGTAATTCACTTGATGATCCACCTGAATTTCTTCGCCTGACATCCTCGCCCAGAATAGATCCCGAATCCCATCAAAAGTGAAGTCGCTGGTAGAACTAGTAATCGCTGTAACAGTCCCTGACCAACTATCTGGCATTGATGATAACAGTAGTAAAGCCTGAACCTCTCCTCGAATTTGACACCAACTGACTCAAGTCTTGACAAAATCGAGTTCAAGTTATTGATGTGCACTTTAACTGAACTTCCTTCTTTCATCTTCGTGTTCACCAGTTTACGTATTAGGAAAACCTTATTGGCTGCCGAAGGCTTTTCATACATATTAGAAAGTGCATCCATAATCCCACGTGCTGTGGTTTCCTTCAGAATGTTGAACGCAACATCCTTCGTTAGCGACAATCTAATAACTGCCTTAGCTTTTTTATCCAAGGCCTCCCACTCATCCTGCTTTAACTTCTCCGGTTTGTCACCCAATACCATGTCCAAATCCTTCTGAACCAGGAAATCCTCCATTTGCATTTTTCACCAACCAAAGTCTTTTCCATCAAACTTCTCAATCTGAAGTTTACCACTCTCAGCCATTGTCTCAAACTGAGTAATTTCCTGACTTTGGATCTAGGTAAAAAGAACCAGAAAAAAATAATCTTGGACAAACAAAATAAACCCCACAACAATCAAACCACCCGACTAAACTGCCAAGTAAATTCGCCAACCAAGTTGTTATCCCAATAAACCAATAACCAAGGCTTTATAAATAAAAAATAAAAATTAAACAAACAAGTATTCTTTTCTTTCTACTGATCGAGATCAAAACAAAAAAAGAATTCCCTTTTTTCGACTGATCGAGACAAAGCAAAAAAAAAAAGAACAGAACACCTATTTATTGTTCACCTTCCTTTTCTCTTGGTATTAGTTTGTAGGGACACAATTATAGGATGGGGTTATTACCTTTGTTTCTTTGTGGTGAACCAAAGTCGATCTGTCTCTCGCGTTGTGTTTCTCCCGTGTGTAACGAGCCGTAGCTCTGATACCAGTTGTTAGGATTCGATCTCTCGATCAAGACACCAAACACAAATGAACTGGAAGAGATAAAAATAAACGAACACGAGAACACAAGGATTTACGTGGTTCGGTCGGCTGACCTACGTCCACGGGCTGTAACCAGTATATTTTATTATTGCTTTCTGTCTCACTCGTGATGAGGAATTACAAGTACAAGACAATATATTTATAATACAATATTAGGGTTTAACCTTTGGGGAACAAGAAAACTAATTGTGAGCTAAATAAAACAAACGGGCCAGGTCTTCAATTTAATTAGTCTGCCAATTATTGTCTTCTAATCCGAGCCCAAAAGCTGTTTTTAACAAGTTTAACAAGACATACACACACAAAAAGAAAAAAGAAAAACCCTACGAATATATGATATTCTATACACGATATTTCATGGGAAATCGGATTTTAACACCCTGAACTATTGACAGTTGGCCGCTGACACACTGAACTACAAAATTGACCAACACCGCACTGTACTTTTAACTTATTGGCCTATATTACCCTCAGACTAACCATGGTTAATTTTTGCTGACGTGGCATGGTGATGTGTCCATTTTTGCTGACGTGACAGGTGATGTGTCCATGCCACGTCAGCTTATTCCCATGCCACGTCAGCAAAAATGGACACGTCACCATGCCACGTCAGAAAAAATTAACCATGGTTAGTCTGAGGGTGATACAGGTCAATAAGTTGAAAGTACAGTGCGGTGTTGTTCAATTTTGTAGTTCAGTGCGTCAGCGGCCAATTGTCAATAGTTTAGGGTGTTAAAATCGAATTTCCCATATTTCTTCGTTTACAACTTTTTATGGATAGTTTATAAGAACAATATACACGAACATCGGAACATAAACATCTTGTAGGATTACTAGAGAACAATATTGATCTTTGAAGACAGTTTCACCAAATTTTAAAGAGTTGTATAAAATTTAAAAAGTGGCCCATGATCAAGACTGATGAGATTAACCCAACCGAGAAACCAACCAAAGTTCCCTCCCATGAAAACCATGATTGTTTCTCGTCTTCAACGTCCTTTCCCTTTAACTGCCGGATATCCTCAGGACATGTGCGATTAATTTGCATGCCACATAACCCGGTGTTGTTTTCAAAATCAACCAGAGTGTCCATATGCCTACCCACTGGAATTTTACCTGTGAGCCTGTTGTTGCTCACATCTAAAATTGCGAGTTGGTCAAGCTTAACTAGTGATTGAGGAATCGAACCTGAAAGTTCATTGTGTGATAAATCTAAAGTTTCTATGTTCTCTAGATCGCCGAAAGACACCGGAATGTGCCCAGAAATCATGTTATGTGAAATGTTGAGCAGTTTTAGGGCTATAAGTTTGCCCAAAGATGATGGGATTTCACCAGATATTTTGTTCTGTGACAAATCCAACAAAGTGTATATGTCAAGGTAGTATGGCAGGCCTTGATAACATTTCTTCCAATTCAAAATCAACTCCTCAGACTCAAGCAAGTAATGGGTTTCCCAAATGGAATGGGAATAAAGATCAGAGAATCCCAAAATGTTTGGGGCGTTGATCATGCTTGAAAAGTTTCCTATCTCTGGTGGAATACTCCCAGTTAGGTTGTTATGGGAGAGATCAAGAATTCGAATAGAACTAAGGTTAGAGATACTGGCAGGGAGATATCCTTCAAGGGAATTATTTCTTAGGATAAGAACTTCAAGTCTTGACATTTGTGGGAAAATATCCTGTAACTTTCCTGAAATATTGTTTTCATGAATATCAAGAAATGCAAGGTTGACCAATTTAGTCAAATTACTAGGCAAATTGCCAGAAAACCCATTCGCACCTAAATAAAGGCTTTTGATCCTTTTGGCGTTGCCTATATTTTCTGGTAACCCCCCAGATAAATTGTTTCGGGACAAATCAAGAATTAATAACATCTTATTTTCAAATAGGCGGGAAGGGATTGATCCATTGAGCTTGTTATTAGAAAGGAATATTATTTGAAGATCCATCTCAGCAAGCCAATATGGTAATCTTCCCTCCAATTCATTCCCCTTCAAATCAAGATAATACAAATCTTTGTGTGAAGAAATCCATTCAGGGATTTGACCCGAAATTCCACAATAAGGCATAGAGAGCTCAGCAAGGCTACATCTTGATACAATCTTTGCTTTGTTATTCCAAAGCAAGTTGCTACCATTTCCACCGATGTGCAATACCTCTAGAGATCCGATTTCGAATAACCAAGTTGGAATTTCTCCGGTGAGCATGTTGTCATAGAGACGAAGGGTGTGTAACTTGCTCAAGTTTTGCATAGATGACGGTATCGGTCCAGTAAACTGGTTCTTGCTCAGGTCAATTCCAGTCAGATTGGGTAGTCTTCCAATGAAGTTTGGAATTTGCATTGAGAAAGAATTTTCAGACAGATCCAGAATTTTTAGTTTCTTGAGCTTTGCAATTGAAGATGGGATTCCGCCAGAGAAATGATTCTTTTGTAAGGAGAATACCGTTAACTTGGTTAAATTTCCAATCTCTTCTGGGATTTTGCCTGAAAGAGAATCGGCCTTCAACAAAAGTGATTCAAGATTTTGGAGCTTGCCAACTTCAGGGCTTAAAACGCCATCGAGAATATTGTCACTGAGATCAAGACGTTGAAGATATTTAAGTTCGAAAAGTTGAGGAGGAATTGGGCCATGGAAACTATTGTTATTTAACCACAGTGTAGTCAAATTTCGAAGAGACCCTAGTTCGGGTCCTAGTTTTCCCTTGAGATTGTTACTACTTAGTTCAAGAAGTTGAAGAGAATCAAGTTTGAAAAGCTGAGAAGGAATAGGACCATGGAAACGATTCCTATTTAACCGTAGTGTAGTCAAATTCCCAAGAGACCCTAGTTCAGGGCTTAGTTCACCCTCAAGATCATTACCACTAAGATCGAGATCTTGAAGATATTTGAGTTCATACAATTTACGAGGAACCAGACCATGGAAAAAATTGTCATTTAACCATAGCGTAGTCAAATTTCGAAGAGACCCTAGTTCGGGGCTTAGTTCCCCCTCAAGATCATTATAACTGAGGTCGAGATTGTTAGTACATGATGTCCCTAGGCTAGTATATCAGTTGTTTGGACGAGTTTCGGGGTGTTTGGAGACGTTTGGACGCGTTCTGGAGAGTTCGGACAGCTATATGCGATTAGCATCTGCATTCACACGATTAGGGCCTTACTCGTGTGAATATGCATGCGATTGGGCTTGGATTCACAGGCGATTAGCCTTAATCGCCCATGATGATCTGCTAATCGCTAGTTCACTGCTGTTCGTTCCCGGAGGTATAAATAGGCCTATTCTCAGCCCTAATCATTAGTTCTTGCCTCACACACTCTCCAAACACCCTCCCAAGGTCTGTAAGGTCTGATTTGATCTCTGTAAACACTCGTGCTCTGTTTTTAGTGATTAATCGATAATCTTTTGACCCGTGTGTGTGTTTGTGATTACTCGTTTGTCTTAGTTTCATTCTCGTATCTGTTGTTGAAGCATATTAGAGGGATTCCGCACCTCTAGTATAAACCCCTTGATTGTTGGATTTAGCTTTATTCGATCCTACAGAGATCTTGAAGATATTTGAGTTCATACAATTTACGAGGAATCAAACCATGGAAACTATTGTTACATAACCATAGTGTAGTCAAATTTCGAAAGGACCCGAGTTCCGGTCCTAGTTCCCCCTCGAGCCAATTGTAGCTCATGTCCAAGTAGCGTAAATTCGTCAACGAAAAAAGTTGGCTGGGGATGGAACCATTGAAATAGTTGTCATACATGTCAAGGTGAACCAGTTCAGTGAGATTCCCAAACCCATCTCCCGGGATCTCTCCATACAAATAATTGTTGGAGATATTAAGTAGTTTAAGTGACCTGATATGAAAAAGTGGAGCCAAGATATCGGAAAACACAGGAACCGGATCGATATCAGGAAGAGGAACGACTAAGCCGTCGAGGTGGAGCTCCGTGACGGCTTTGGTCCGGTTGCAATTAACACGCTCCCAGGAGCAACAATCGGAAGTCAGATTCCATGATTTTAGTTCTACGAGTTGATAAGAACTAGAGTTGATGGTGGTGGTGAGGGTGGACTTAAAGTGAAGAAGTGCTTGTTTTTGGTCGGAAGGACAAGAGAGTGATGGGATTGGAATACAAGTGAGTATGAACAAGGTTGTTAACACTAGCAGTGGTATGCTTACGGTGGTAGCCATGGTGGTTTTGGGGGGTTCTATGTTTGATACATTTTGTGCCACCAACGGTCATTATTTATAAGGAATGAGATGTAGGATTGTTTTCTTCTTTTTCCTCAATCCAGAATCATGTACACTTATTCATAAACTAAGTACAAGTTGTTAAGCATCATTGACCGTAAGCGAAAATTAGAAAAGGACTTGTGTTTTTGAATTTCATGTCAAGTTAACTTGTGGTGGAAAATTCTTTCAAACTTTATCCTCACAACGTAACGAGTCTTCCACAATGGCTTCAAACCCGACGACTCCGGTTGAAGCGGACCTCACAAAACAAACCATCATCATTGTAGTGTCCGTCCGGTATAACTAGAATTAAAGTGAAGAAGTGCTTGTTTTTGGTCGGAAGGACAAGAGAGTGATGGTATTGGAATGGAAGTGAGTCTGAGTAAGATTGTTAACATTAGTAGTGATGTGCTAACGGCGGTGGCCATGGTGGTTTCGAGTGGTTCTTTCTTTGATTAATTTGTAGTCGCATAGGTGAGACATACGTGGGGTTACACTTTTTTAACCATAAAAAAATGTACAATCATTCTTGAACTAAGTACAAGGTATAAATCAATGACTAGGTTGTTTAGATGGATTGTTTGTTCTGTCAATAAATGGCCGGAAATTAATACAACGTATTTTCATATGTATGATTTCCAATTTTTACCCCTAAATAGTTATATTACGTTATTGGAGTTATACATTATTTAAGATTAGGCGTTAACATCTGAGATACATTGTTAATTGTTTTTGTTTAGGTGCTACCCGAAGCTTTCTTGCATGTAACTGTAAAGCGCATTATTCTATTTCATATGTAAAATTGATATGTCATAATAGATTTTTCAACCCCGGGATGTTCCCGGGGTATAATTTAGTTCTGTATAAAGAAGTGCATGCAACAAATGCAACTTGCTTGCAAGTATCTTGTTTTTCAAAATCCAGTATCATATCAAAATACAAATGTTCATTTCAGTAAACAGTAAAAGAGAACAAAACCACCAATGGGCTACTAATCGGATTTCAACTATCTAACAATGAATTTTACCACTGGTGACGCGCATGGTGAGTCTATAAGAATTTTTGAGATCCGCGATTCTTCATCCTCATCAGTTGTATCATATAGGAATATCTTCACCTTCTTTCGGACAAGTGACTTGGCCATGACAAGCTTCACAAAATCCAACTCAATCTCCGCATTGTTAAAGTCGAGAATCTTTAATTTGTTCAGATGCTCTAGCATACTAATATCGGAATAATCTTCGAGTGTAAAGGAGACAATCTGATCTTCATCAAGATAACTAATGCCAAATATCTGCATCAAGGTCTTGTGTGAGTGTACATAGACATAAGAATAAAAACAACTAGAATTCGTATGGATTCTTATTATATACCTCTAGCTTAAGTTTCTCTAGGTTTGGGGAGCTTCTAATTAAAAGAAAAAGGAAAGGGAACCCGTATTTGTGATTGAAAAAATAATATTACTTTTCTTGTGGACTGAAAATAATATTATTTTTAGACAACTATGAATTTTCTTTCCAAAGCACCCGTTTACTTGTCGTGTCATGTGATAGAAAAAGGAAGATTTTTAGATAACTTTGAATTTTCTTTCCAAAGCACTCGTTTACTTTTCTTATGGAATGAAAATAATATTACTGTAAGCATCTAAAATCGTCTCGTCTTGTGGAAATTACAGTAGAATACAAGTTTGGTTTTGTTTAATTAACCGGCAAAGCATTTTAGTCCATTCATGTCTTTATCTTTGTAAATGTGGTTGACATCGGCGAAACCGAACTTCTTTTTATCTAGGGTCATCATAAGGCTCTCTTCTAATCAGCTACAACTAGAAAATCCAAATAATTTTTTTATTGATTTTTTTTTCAAATTTTATGTATAAAAAGCTAACAAATCCATATGTCATGCCCGATGGACCCTGACCACCTGGTTTTGCCCCAGATGGTTTATAAACAATTATTTGTGGTTTCAATTCGTATCTGTGGTTCAACTATAAATGTTTCTAGTAGTAGTTTTAGTTGTTGAAACTAATGATTCAAAAATATCTTATACATTACTTGTATCTTTTTTTTCCTTGTACTCGGGTTACTTTGCCTCATGACAACGTCGCATGATATCAATGCCAGAAGTAATTGATAACAACACTTATGTCTCTAACTAATTAAACTGAAAATGATATCATTGTAAGTATCTTGAATCGTCTATGGAAATAAGAGTAAACTACAAGTTTGATCTTGTTTATTAGAGTAAACTACAAGTTTGATCTTGTTTTTATTTATTGTCAAGATGTGGTTTTACTGGCTTGAAAATAATGAAATTTTGTGGTTCATAATGAAATTTTGTCATTTTTGTTCGTATATGTGGGTCAAACCAATTCTCTAGTACTTTTAATTGTTGAGACAAATGATTTCAAAATATCTTCTAATTAAATACTTACATTTATATTGTTTTTTTTTTACTGAATTACAAGTTTTGTTCTTTAGGTTTATACCCGATTGCAAAGAATGTTCTTTAACTTTAAAATTGATTAGTTTTGTCCTTTATCTTTTAAAATCTTGCACGTTATGTCCTTTATGGCTAATTTGGTTAGTTTTCTCCGTTAAGTTTGGTCATGTGACCTGCACGTGAAGGCATAATAGTAAAATCACCCTCTTATCTTCTTCCTAATTTACAAAAAAGTATTAAAAGGAATTTTTTTTACAAAGAATAAGACTCTCTCTCTCTCTCTCTCCCTCTCTCTCTCTCTCTCTCTAAACACACACACCCCACCTCCACCTCTACCTCCACTTTCAAAGTCTAATGCTGCTCCAGCTCTCCCTAACCCCAACCAGAACACGAGAGCCAAGCAATTCTATTACTTCATCCACAAGCTTCACTGACCGACTAAGCTTAGAAACCAAGCAATTTTAATTTTCTGATAATGATTCAAGCAATCAAAAGGTGAAAGTGATGAAAGACGTTGGAGGAATGAGAACGAGGGCTAGCGGGTCGTTGGGTCAAAGATCATCAACCTAACGATCTTTATTGCAAATCAACACTCGACTCAAAATGGTTGAGTGTTCTTGCACAAAAACCCAGACATAAAAAAAAATTATTAGAATAAATCTAAATGAGAATCAAAATTAATAATTAAATGATACTAATGATATGATCTAAAATGTAACATGGACACACTATAAACATCTTAAAAAGGATCTATTACAACTCTATATAACAGTGGAACTCATAAGTGCTCTAAATAATGTTCATCTTCATCATTCCTCCAAAACAGAGTCTGACTATTTATTCCAATAGTTACCATGACAGGTGGTAGAGGGTGGTTGCTTGTTGTGTACTGAGAGAGAGGTGGAGAGATGGACAGAGATGTTGATAAATTGGGTTAATTGAAATGGGTGTTAGGGTTAGGGTTTATGATCTATAAATTGGGGAAGAAGATAAGAGGATTTTACTGAAATACCCTCACGTGCAGGTCACATGACCAAACTTAACGGAGAAAACTAACCAAGTTAGCCATAAAGGATATAACGTGCAAGATTTTAAAAGATAAAGGACAAAACCAATCAATTTTAAAGTTAAAGGACATTCTTTGCAATCAAATATAAACATAAAGGACAAAACTTGTAATTCAGTCTTGTTTTTTTTTTTTTTTAACACTGGGGGCTTACTTTTCTTCATTACAAGTGGCATTAGACCAAGACCTGGAGTAATTGATAACAACACTCGTGTCACTATACTGGCTTGAAAATAATACCGTTATAGTGTTGTGGGAATTTGTGCTTGTCTCACATTGAGGGAGATATAAATCATGTGTTGGTTTATATGTAGAATTCTGTAGAGGAATGGATTTCTATATATACAATAGAACACACCCAGTGACAGCCAGGAGGGTGCAATGCACCCAACACGCCCGGGCCCGGGCACGGGACGAGGGCGATGGGCGTAATGTGGCGTTTTGATGGCGCACTTTAACACCAAGCATCTCTCGCATGTAGTGTCGTGAATTTAATTATGTAACGTTTTGTTATATTTTAATCTATATATTCTAAATAACAATAGCTAATAATGATTCATTGTGTACGTGAGAGAGAAAGAGTCGACTATTTGAGGACCAAAGTGTACAAGTGAAATCCCATTACTAACGGTGGACTAGTTAAAGAAAAATAATTGTGTTATTTTATTTTCATAAATAAATTCAAAAGAGTGGGTTCTTCATCTACTGTAGCAACAGTAGAATTCTGTAGATGAATGTATTTCTATACAATAGGACACACCCAGTGGCAGCCACCCAACGCGCCCGGGCTTGGGCATGGGACGAGGGCGATAGGCGTAATGTGGCGTTATGATGGTGCACTTTAACACCAAGCATCGCTCGCATGTAGTGTCGTGACGTTTTGATGTTTTGTAATCTATATATTCTAAATAACAATAGCTAATAATGATTCATTGTGTACGTGAGAGAGAGAGAGTCGACTATTTGAGGACCAAAGTGTACAAGTGAAATCCCATTACTACCGGTGGACTAGTCAAAGAAAAATAATTGTGTTATGGTATTTTCATAAATAAATTCAAAAGAGTGGGTTCTTCGTCTATTGTAGCAACAAATTGTTATTTAGTATATAACTTGGTTTCCTTTCTGCGCTACACGACGTTAGTTTGGTTGTTTCCCTCGTGCTATGTGGTGTGACTTTGTCGTTATCAGCTTGAGCTAAGCAGAAAGTATAAACATGAATATCGATACCAGTTTCAATAATATCAATATCGGAAAGGATTATGCGTGCTTAAAAGTAGCTCGATTCGCCACGGTACCGCAGTATTACACTCGATATTGTTTGCCGATGTTTATGCATCGGTGGTCAATGATTAGCCGATGATTATGCATTGGTGGTCAATGTAGTTATTGTAGATTATTATGTATTATCGTATTTCCATATTTATCTTTTCCCTAGTAACTATTTAAGTACATTGTATGTTAATGAGAAAGCCAAGTCATTATATAATCTCACATGGTATCATTTTAGGGTGTACTATTTTCGAACATCACCCTGCCGTCCACTTTCATAGTTGTTCTCGAACAATTTCAATTCACATCCACATAATATTGTTGGTCAATTCTTTGGTTCTACACCTTTTTTTTTTCAAGAATCCACATAATATTGTCGGTCATTTTTTTTGTTCTGCACCTCCTTTTTTTCAACAAAAAAAAAATCGGTCACATCTACATCAAGTTTAGTTATATTTTTGGTTACTTTTTTTTTCACAGTTTCCTATGGCCGACAAACGGTCCTTTTCAAGCCCATCTCACCGTCCCAACCCTCGAAACCACACCAACCGACCCAATAACCGAACCCGTAACACCTCAGCACCTCCCCAAAACACCTACAACCAGTCCTATGTGTCACCATCCCCTACCCGAACAATCCTCAACAACCATACTATCCTCCTTTTTGGGCCCCTCCTTATTGGACACCACCACCTTGTCCCTACCCAACCCAAAATTGGTCACAACCTTGGTATCCACCGGCGTCATCTAGTTCTCACAATACAATACCCAGTGGCGGATTCAGGAATTTTTTTCACTGGGTTCCTATTTTAAGCAGTGGCGAAGCTTGGTTCTCGAATCGGAGGGGGCCGGACTTAATTTTTTTTCAATCGGTAGTGACCGGAAGATCAAATCGGTGGGGCCGGACTCAACCCGGACTCAATTTACCTACGGAAATCGCAAATTTCTACCACTGCGCCAAAAAAACAGGGGGGCCGGGGCACCCCCTGCCCCTTCAAAACCTCCGCCCTTGATTTTAAGTGTATTAAGGGTTCTATACTTCTATTAACATTAGAACTTCATCAAGAATGATAAAATCTGACATTGAACAGAGCTGCAAGCAAATGCAGGTAAAAATTCAATATCATTGAATCAATTCAACAAGTAACAAACTAACATTAAAAAATATCCAATATACAAGAACCTTGAAATCAATATACACAACAGGAGTTGTTCAAGTATGTGTATCAAGAACACAATAGCAAAACTCTTGAAATTTATATCTACTCGTATAAATCAATAAAAAATTCCTGCACCACCACCGAGTATTATCGCCGCCACTTTCTTTGGATCAATCCTTGTTCTCTCAAACGTTGGTGTTGTCACTATCTGTAAAATGAAGAGCACACATATGAAACAAATAATAAAAAGATATTAACACTTCAAGAAACAAATAAAAAAAGGGTAAAAAATCTTACCTCAACCAAGGTCTCTTTACCACTATCTAATGTGATGACAGAGAAAGCAACACCAGGTTTTGTAAATGGCGGCAGGGGCGGAGCAAGGCAAGAGGAGGCGGCAGGGGCGGAGCAAGGGTTGGGTTGCGTTGCGTTGGAGGAGAAGGTCTAGAAGGATGATTTCTTTTATTCAATTGTTTCATTGTGTTTTTCTGGGTTTGGGTTTTCTAAGAAAGGTGCAGGGCGTTTGGAGAATAGGAGAAGAGAAGTGAAGTGGGTTTGGGTATAAAACCCTAGGTTTCAATTTAAAAAAAAAACGAAAAAGTAGCGCACTGAATCGAACCGGGGATTTGTTGGCTTTTAGAGAGGGTTTCAACCACTAGAGCACCCTCAAATTTTATTAATGGGTTCCTCAAATAAAATCTTATGGGTTCCTTCCCAGTTTTCTTTATATATTAACACTATAATTTAAGAACAGACTGGGTTCCCAGGAACCCATCCCCTAAGCCCTAAATCCGCCCCTGACAATACCCGTGGCAGTCAAAGGTCGGCACATGCTCACCTTACCAAGGTAGATCCTTTGGAACCTACACAGCTTGCAGATGCAGTTCATGCTCTTTCAGTTGATTCAGGTGATGAAAAAGATTAGTGGAACTTTGATACAGGTGCATCTTCTCATATCTCTTTAAATAAAAATAATATTGACACGTTTTCCACGTTTGCATCAATAGCGTCAATAATTGTTGGCAATGGCAATAAACTTCAAGTTTTGGGATCGGGAAACTCCACCTTAAATTTTGCCTCCAAACCATTATACCATAAAAACATCCTTTTCAACCTAAACATAGTCAAAAACCTTATATATGTCCGTCAATTTAATATTGATAGTTACACATCCATCGAATTTGACCCATATGATTTTTCTGTGAAAGATTTCAAGGATGGCACGATCCTGAGCCGTCACAACAGTACAAGTGACCTGTACCCACTCACCCCTAATGCTTCCGCCACCGCTTGTTTTGCATCCACCCAAGACTCTCCTTTTTGGCATCATCGACTTGGCCACCCAGGTCAACCCGTAATGGACTTTCTTTGTTTAAACAATTTTATTTCTTGTAATAAGCAAAACACTTCGTCTCTTTGCCATGCTTGTCAGTTGTCCAAGCATAAACGTTTACCATTTAATAATTTTATTTCTCATACATTATGTACATTTTCCTTATTGCATTGTGATTTATGGACTTCACCACTTTCAAGTCATGCGGGTTACAAATACTATTGGTAATAATTGATGATTTTACTCATTACACGTGGGTGTATCCACTTAAATTTAAATCTGGAACTTTTTCCAAAATAACACATTTTCATCAATTTGTTTCCACTCAATTTCGTCTTCCCATACAAGCAATCCAATGTGACATGGGGGGGGAGAATTCGATAACACCAACTTCCACAACTTCACCTCTCAAAATGGCATTCAACTTCGGTTCTTGTGCCTTCACACATCTCAACAAAATGGCAAAGCCGAACGCATGATCCGTCGCATAAACGAGATCATGTTCACTCTTCTCACCCATGCATCTTTACCCTCCACCTATTGGGTTGAGGCCCTTCACACCGCCTCTTATCTTCACAACATTCTCCCCACCAAACTTCTCCAAAACCGCACTTCTTGATCTCTCATTTACTTTCGTCAGCCTTCCTACGACCACCTTCGCATGTTCGGCACCTTATGCTACCCGAACACCTTCGCCACCCGTCCTAATAAACTCACCCACCGCTCTCTTCCATGCCTTTTTCTAGGCTACCCGGCCAACTATCGCGGGTACCGATGCCTTGACCTTATTTCAGGAAAAACCATATTTTCCCAACACGTCACCTTCGACGAAAAAGTTTTTCCTCTTGCCAATCCTTCCTCCCCACCTCCCGATCACTCTTTCCTTGACCCTAACCCACTCCTATTCAACGCATACTATTTTCCTCACCAAATCCTTCCTCGTCGACCCAACATATATCATTTATACCCCACACGACCCAAACCACAACCCAACCAACTTCTCTCGCCTCCACATCCCAACCGGCCAAACACCACACACTCCCTCGGCCCACACCTCACACTCTTCACTGGCCCAAAACTTAAACCCCCCACCGGCCCACACCCAACACCCTTCACCGGCCCAACACTTAAACCCTCCACAGGCCCACACCCTACACCTGCTGCACCCGGCCATCACCACCCCCACAACCCGACCACAATCCTAACCCTACGCATCACCCGATGCAAACCCGGTCCCATTCCGCATCTTTAAACCTAAAATCCCCTTTTCCCTACATACCCAAACCACTCGCACTCCCTCACTTCTACCTAAATCCCATATTTCCGCCCTTACCGACCTAAACTGGAAGCAAGCCATGGTTGACGAATATGAAGCTCTATTGGCCAACAACACGTGGGAACTTGTCCCTCGCCCATCCGATGCTCCTGTCATCTGATGTATGTGGCTTATCAAATACAAGTTCCATGTCGACGGTTCTCTAGAGCGACACAAGGTTCACCTGGTAGTAAATAGAAAAAGCCAAACAGTTGGCATTGACTGTGATGAGACTTTCAGTCCGGTGGTCAAACCCACCAAAATTCACACTGTCCTCAGTCTTGCCATTTCAAGAGGCTGGTCTTTGCACCAATTAGATGTCAAAAACGTTTTCCTACACAACCAGTTAAAGGAAACTGTATACATGTTTCAGCCTCCTAGTTTCACCTCTGACACACACCCTAAATACGTTTGCAAACTTAGTAAATCTTTTTATGGTCTAAAACAAGCACCCAGAGCTTGGTATCACCGTTTTCCAGGGTATTTGCTAAAGTGTGGATTCAAAGGCAGTGTTTGTGACACTTCATTCTTTATATATCATCATGGCGTACCTACTACTCTACATGGATGATATCATTTTAACTGCCTCAAGCGATAGCCTTCTGCAACAAATCATTAAGTCCCTCACTGCTAAATTCAAGATGACTGATTTAGGGATCTTGCATTACTTTCTGGGTATCACCGTGACCAAACAAGCTAACGGACTGTTCTTATCTCATTCAACATATGCTGCCGATATCTTGTCTTGTGCTAACATGTAGGATCGAATAAAGCTAAATCCAACAATCACGGGGTTTATACTAGAGGTGCGGAATCCCTCTAATATGCTTCAACAACAGATACGAGAATGAAACTAAGACAAACGAGTAATCACAACACACACACGGGTCAAAAGATTATCGATTAATCACTAAAAACAGAGCACGAGTGTTTACAGAGATCAAATCAGACCTTACAGACCTTGGGAGGGTGTTTGGAGAGTGTGTGAGGCAAGAACTAATGATTAGGGCTGAGATTAGGCCTATTTATACCTCCCGGGAACGAACAGCAGTGAACTAGCGATTAGCAGATCATCATGGGCGATTAAGGCTAATCGCCTGTGAATCCAAGCCCAATCGCATGCATATTCACACGAGTAAGGCCCTAATCGTGTGAATGCAGATGCTAATCGCATATAGCTGTCCGAACTCTCCAGAACGCGTCCAAACGTCTCCAAACACCCCGAAACTCGTCCAAACAACTGATATACTAGCCTAGGGACATCATGTACTAACAGACTCCCCCTTGGACCAGGCTAGTATACGTACAGACTTAATCAAAAGACATCGTTTTATATCAACAGCAAACAACTTTACAGACTTAATAAACATAAACAAATAAAACTAAGCAAAATAACAAGCAGCATCATCCATCTTCAACTTTAGCTTGACGTTGTCTTGACCCTTGAGATTCTTGACCAATCACATCCTGCATGAACTTTGTTGGCATAGCAAAACTGGATCACCCTCTGAAACTTCATGGCTTGATCGGCTTCGGCTGGTAAGTGCATGATCGGATGTTGGTACAACGTCTCTATGTCCTTCTCTGAGCAATTTATCAACCACATAGGATCCCAAATCCTTATCTTCCTGCACGGATTTGGACTGTTGCTCAAGACTATCACCGCTTCAGTGGTTGCTGCATCATAGTGCCAGTAATACAGCTTTCGAAGAAAAGTCTTGTTCAACTGGGACAATGGGAATCCTTGAAACACATTTTGGCGGCTTGATCTTGTGCTCCCAGATTGGCTTTAAGGTGAAAGGATGAATCTTGTCTGTCTGATACGATCTGGGATACTGAGGCATCAACTCGTTCCATCCCTCTGAGCTCTCTCGCTTCAGCTTCGTGTAAAAACCCTTAAGAGGAGCAGATTTCTCTTCATATAACGGATAGTTGAGACGAACTAAGTCGCGAATGTACCAGAACGGCAGGCTCAGAATGTCTTTGAAATTCTCAAAGTACAATACGCCTTCCTGCCATTTAACCCCGAGCATTCTGGTCTGGCTCACATACGCCCAGCTGATCACATTTCCAGACATCTTCGACAGACGCTTCTTGAAGATGGAAGCTCGCTCAACAGGCTTTTTCTTCTCTTCAGGTTTAAACCATTGGGGATACCGCTCTCTGATCTTGTCATGTCGAATCTTAACAGCATCAGGAACTTCAGTAGAGTCGGCTTTCAACTTTTCTTCAGCCTCACGTATCATCTCTTCATCAATATTAGGAATTCCAGCGCCCGAGTCATTTACAACATACTCAGGGGTCGGCACGCTGGTTCCTTCTTCGAGATCCACTTCGTTGCAATCTGGATGCATCTCAGGAGGAACGCTTTGGCTTGCATTGGAAGATTCTCCAGATGCAAAGCCATATACTTTGGTCATGTCCTCCGATGTCATCTCTGGTGGAATCTCTCCTTCTTCCAGATCGTACTCAGGCATGGCAGGGGGTGGAAGCAAGTTGCCTTCGTCATCATATGCAAAGTAGCAGTTCAAAGGCTCCACATCTTCAACAAGAACTATCGCTTTCTTCCTTACTTTATCGCGAAGTTCTTGAATCTTGCTTATCATCGGTGCTGGCTCCCCCTGAGCAGAAGAACCTGCCTTGGGATCCTTGCCACTGCGATCGTGACTTTTCTTTGTTCGTCCCGACGCAGACCCACCTGTAGATCCGCCACCGCCTGTGGCTCCGGGATCACCACCATCACCCTTACCATCGTTGTCATCATCGTCATCAGACTCATCATCCTCTTCTTCATCATCATCATCCTCTTCACTATCCTCATCATCATCATCACCAGCAGTACTTGCTCCAGCTTCCGAACCACCAGTAAGTCTAGGTTGAGTTCCAGTCAGCGCATTCAACCTAGTCCTTAGCCTTATGTTTTGCTTCCTATACTTGGTGATTCGTCGCTCGTTGTTCACATTTGCGAGCTGGAGATCACGATTAGACTGAATTAGCTGCTGATGTGATTCCATGAGCTGCTGTTGTGTTTCCATAATCTGCTGATGTGATTCCGTGATCTGCCTGTTCGACTCCAAGACTTGCTGATTAGACAAAGTAAGTGAGTCGACAGTGGCTCTCAGCTCAGTGTTAGCTGTGATAGTGTCTCCAATCAGTTCCAACATCGCCGTTTCATTTTCTTCAATGTTGGCGTTTTTGCTCTTCATTTCGGCCATTTCCCGTGCTTGGGCGGCCACTAAAGCAGTAAGCTCTTTGACTTGGCGCTGAAGCTGTTCGTTGGTTGTTGGAGTCGAGGATGAGGATTGGGTCGAAGGCCTAGCAGCTGACGTTCTTGCTGCTTCTTTCATCATCCGTATTCTGTCGCCTATCGGATTAGCGGCCAACTGTGAACCTGTCGCTTCAACGGTAACTGAGACTGGCTCAGTGAAGATTACCGATGAAGGCATTGACATTGTCGCACTCGCAGGCATAGCTGCACTAACAGAGGGTGGGACAGTTGATGTTGCTGCTGTTGTTGTTTCTGTTGCTGCTGTTGTTGTTGCTGATACAGAAGAAGAAGCAGGTAGTCCAAAAGTTTCTGGGAGATTCATACGCCTTCCCCTCATTTTCTTAGGCGTCCTCTCAGTCGCAGCTGCCTTATCAGACATTCTCTTCTGACCCCTGCTAACTTTCGTCGCTTTCGTCTTTTGTCTCTTCTGAGGAGGCGGCGTGCTGAGTTCAGCGTCAATATCCGCAACAAGATCATCACTGACAGGAGTGAAAGTGGGATCTTTTGCGAGCTCTCTTGCCGCAGCCGCGCGGGCTCTATCCTCCTCAAGTGTCAATACATCAGGTGATTCATCTTCGGTACGCTCTGAGTCATCATCATCTTCATCAACATCTTCAATATTAACCGGGCCCTCATCAATCTTGGCTTTGCCTTTTCCTGAGCTTGATGGTTCATCTATGTTCAGCAAATCAGGATCAAGCATATCATCATCTTGTCTAGCTCCAGTATCATCCATATTGCCCGGTTCATTGGGTCCCAAAGCTACAGTGGGTCTCCCAATGTTGTCATCATCCTTGAAAACCTGTCTATGAATCAGAATATCGTCCTCTGAATCACTGTCATCATGCCTCCATCTATTACCTGGAGGTGCCACATAGTCGTTTCTCATCAGAAAGGCAAACAGTCTACGACTAGGAGGATATTCAGACTTTGGCTTGTTCTTATACTGCAACATTCTCTTCATCTCAATCTCATCAATCTTCCTTATACTAATCAGCTCCTCTACCCGTTTCACCATGTTCGGGATCTGATTATCAAGGATCATCTGCAGAAAACGGGATAAACAATAAAGGCGTTCTCTTTCGGTTTTCGCAGAATCACTTCCTTGAGGTGATGCATAATCATCCCAGAGAAGTTGAACGGTTTGTTCAACGTCAATGCGACAATCGCTGATGCCAAAGTGTCTTTGATAGCATCGAATGTTCCTCTGCGAGGTCCGAGACACTTTAGCACCACGTGCGTCAGATACTTCATTTCAGGAGGAAGACAACCCTTTTGTAACATCTCCTGCGCACGCACATCACCCGTATACTTCATCCGTAGGAATCCACCTCGTATCAAAATGGAGTCGAAGACGATTGGATCATCTTTATTATCACCAAATCTAAGAATCTCGCGAATCATATCTTCAGTAATAAGAACCTCCTTTCGTTGCACTGTGCTTCTTATCGTAGCTGGAACTGTGCTGACATCGACACTCGCATTCTGATAGAATTCCTGGAGAATGTTCTTGTAGGCCGCATAGTCGGTAGATATGGCATAATGTATCTTCGAGCGCTTCAAGTACTCGATGATGCCTTCAAAACGCCTGCATTCCTGCTTCTTTACCGGTCCGAGGAAGGCAAGACAGTTGTGTTTGGCCGAAGTACCGTACTGCATGATTCTGCAAGATAAACACACCATAAGACATCAAAGACAGATCAAGGATATGAAAAACGGACAAAAATGGATCAGGTTTGACTAATATTGGTCAAACTGATGCATAAGGGCGATTAGGGGACATATCATGCGATTAGTAGTACAAAAGACACGATTAGATTGCCAATCGCTATACTATTCATGCGATTTGCTGACACAAGTGCCCAACCGTTCTACTGTTCACACGATTAGAGAGCCTAATCGCGTGACAGTATAGGGCCATTACCAAAAATTGTTAAACTTTGAAATATCTTGATTCATGTCTGGATTTTTGTTGTATTCAACCCTAAAACAACCCAACAACAAAACCCCTATGAACTTATTATGCAATTATATCAGAAACAGGGTTAATTGACGGGTATTAAAAACTAGGGTTCTTGAGGGTTTGAAATTGGGGTTCTTGGTTCTGGAATGATTTGGTTAAAACCTTTTGTATAAACATAATCCCTAACCCCCGATTAAGAAACCCTTATCAAAAATCAGCATTAACAAGCACGCATTTTACCCAAATAATCAAGAACACATGGTCTAGGGTATTGGCTTAGAAAACACTGATTTAACCCTTACAAATGTGTTGTTAGGATCTGATATGATGAGGAATTGTTACCTTTGTGTTGAGGATTAAGTTTCTATGATCAATTGAAATTTTTGCAAAGGTTCGTTTAAGGGACGGTTGAGAGGGAAACGAGTATAATAGAGTGTGTGTTTGAAATATGAGAAGAAAAGGACAACTGTTGTATTTATACTCTATTCCTAATCGCATGCCAAAACTGACGAGTAGGTTCTACTCGTTTAAAACACACGCGATTACAACTAATCGCCCACAATATGACACGAGTGGGATACAAGCAGGCGAGTAGGACACAAATAATAATAAACACGCGAGTATGCCTAATCGCGTGTATCAAGACACGAGTATGCAGCTTCTTTCCTAATCGCATGGTTTTTGATGCGAGTAGAGGCTAATCGCGTTAAGTATCATGCGAGTAGGCCTCAAAGGGCCTAAAACTTTCACACAATTTACCAAAATGCCCCTGCAGCACCAAAACTTGCATTTTTGACCCGTTAAGGTTCAAAACATGCGTTTTCCAACCCGATTTGACTCACGACTCAGATGATGACTCAGATAATTGAAAATATTCCATTTTCCACCCTTGTACTTGACAAAAGATACGGTTTTGACCCGGCAAAACACAAGTTTCCAATTAGATGTCCATTTTATTTTTCGGCGTTTTATTTTTGAAGAAGTAAGATTACAATGGATTAGGATTCCAACATCGGCAATCAAGAATGATTAAATAAGCTAAACTAAGCATAAATAAAATAAAAACGGGAGATCAACTAACTGTACACTAGCATATTTTTGCGAGTTTCAGCGGTTAGGGAATCATATCAGTGTACGGACATCACTAGAACCCTTATATTTTCAGTTTTCGCTTAAATTACCAATAAGCATCCTACAACAACTTGTCGATATTGTTGTCCACCTAAACTCAAAATCAAGTTTTATCGCTAGGCACTTTAGATACGTTTGAGGTAATATTAAGGCTGAGATACAAGGTGTTCCCCGCCACGCGACACATTCCCGTATCAAGTCATGCACAAAGCTTCCTCGTAACCGGTGAGTAAGCTGTTGTCATCCGTATTTTACAAGGAGTGGACTCAGTGGTGATCAGGTCTGCAGAAACGCTGCAACAGAGAGACCAGTGAGATCCAAACCAGGGTACAAGTCAAATACCGTATATTTGATTTTTCACGGTACGATGCTTTAGGTATATGATTTGATACCTTAGAGCGAATTCTCATTGAGAATAGGGTTTTGGCATATATGAATCTTTTTGCTCTTTTAGGATTCCCGGACGTCTCCTGATCAGAATTTATTCTATTTTTTTGTTTTTTTTTTTCAGGAAATGACATAGGGGTGTCTCAGTCGCAGGCTGCTACCCCAACGTACGACACGTGTGCCACTCCTATTTATTCTGAGAGACGTCCAGTTCACCCCGGATGAACCAACCTCTTAAAGACCATGAAACCTCGGATTTTGGCATGCTATCAAACGAGATTTCGGTACCAAGACCATATGCCAACGCACGTTGATCCACACATGATTCAGATGATTTATGTTTATATCACCGTGCCGAACTTGGAAATGATTTTGAGCCTACCGACACATCATTGTAGAGGCTACCTATCAGTTCCAATATTTTTAAGATGATAAGGGTCCAGACAGTCCGACTGATTGGTTAATATCATCTTCCCATTTTCACCAAAGAAACTCATTTTTGCATTTATCAATTTTTTTTGATTTTGAAATTTTCTCATTTTTTTGAATTTTTGCATTTTCTGAATGTTTTTGTATTTTTCTGAAATTTTCTCCCCCTAAAAATCTAAAAATTGCGAAAAGACAATATTTTTGGATTTTTCTGATTTTTGAAAGAAAAAATATTTACAAAAACGATTACCGATGAGGATCTAATCCTGCTTAACTTTAATGCCGTTTAAGATTAACAGGTACTCAAAACGAGGACCGTCAAAAGCTTTGGTGAATAAATCGGCACGTTGGTAGTCTGTGTGGATTTTTACCATATCGATAAGTTTCTTTTCATAGCAATCGCGTATGAAATGATACTTAACCAAGATATGTTTCGCCTTGGAATGGTTAACTGAGTCTTTAGCAAGAGCTATAGCGGACTCATTATCACAGTGAATGGGAGTATTAAGAAATTTCAAACCGTAGTCTCTCATTTGTTGCTGTATCCAAAGAACCTGGGAGCAACAGCTCGATGCTGCTACATATTCCGACTCGCAGGTGGATAGGGCGACTGAGGCTTGCTTCTTGCACTGCCACGAGACTAGTCTTGGTCCCAAAAACTGGCATCCAGCCGATGTGGATTTTAAGTCTGTCTTGCATCCGCCATAGTCAGCATCACTAAATGCGATGAGGTCAAACTTATCGTCATTAGGGTACCAAAGACCTTTGGTCGGACAACCCTTTAGATAACGTAAGATCCTCTTCACAGCAACCAGGTGTGACTGTTTCGGCCTTAACTGGTATCTTGATAGTAGGCATGTCGCGAACATTATGTCAGGTCTTGATGCAGTGAGGTACATGAGTGAGCCTATCATAGCTCGATAGAGAAAAGGATCAACGGTTTGTCCTTTCTCGTCAGGCCCAATCCCGTGATTGGTCTGAATCGGTGTGCCTACTGGAGTAGAGTCTTCCATCTGGAACCGGCTCAAGATGTCAGCAACGTATTTTGTCTGGTGGATGAAGATCCCCGACTCTTGTTGTTCTACTTGTAGACCGAGGAAGAATTGCATCTCCCCCATCGAGCTCATCTCAAATTTGTCCTGCATAAGCTTTTCGAATTCCCTGCACATGACATCATTAGTTGACCCAAAAATAATATCATCAACATAAACCTGTACCAGAAGACGATCACCACCCTTTTCCTTGGTGAATAAGGTGCAGTCCACGAGTCCGCGTTTGAACCCGTTGGATATCAGATAGTTGCTAAGCATTTGGTACCATTCACGCGGTGCCTGATGGAGTCCGTACAGCGCTTTGTTCAATTTGTAGACTTTTTCGCGATGCAGCGGATCCTCAAACCCCGGTGGCTGAGCAACATACACCTCTTCCTTCACGACACCATACAGAAAAGCACTTTTCACGTCCATTTGATACACCTTAAACCGTTTGTACGAAGCGTAAGCTAAGAACATCCGGATAGCTTCAAGGCGCGCAACTGGAGCGTATACTTCGTTGTAATCTATTCCTTCGATTTGACGGAAGCCGAGGACAACTAATCGAGCCTTGTTTCTTATAATCACCCCGCGGTCATCCCGTTTACACTTGTAGACCCACTTTGTTCCAATCTTTTTCGAGCCTGGAGGTAAGTCAACTAAGTCCCACACTCCTAGCTTTTGGAACTGCTGAAGTTCGGCTTGCATTGCTTCAATCCATGGTTCTTCCCTTAGTGCCTCTTGCACAGTTCTTGGTTCAGTTTGAGAAACATACAAGGCGAAGGACCAATCGTTCTGATGACCTGCTTTTCTGATTTCCGAATAGAGTGCCAGAGTACCTGTATTGTCACTTGAACTAGCATTTCTGAGCTGACTGCGCGTCATGACTCTGCTAGTCGGATTACCAATCACATTTTGCATCGGATGAGTGTCGTGAATCCGAGATTCCGGATGTGCCGGCACTGGATCATCCGAATGCAAATTAAGGTTCTCCAAACCTTGAGATAAATTTGTCTCAGCTGCGCTTGAACTAGAGGGAGCAGCGGGTTGCATATTAAAACCGGAGAGATCAATCCGAAGACCTATCCCTGGAGCTGCTGAAGAAGAAGGACCAGCTTGATTGTTTCCTGTCGGATTAACTGGAGCTGTAGTGGTAGATTCACCATTTCCAGCTTGTTCCTCAGTGAGAGTTTCATGAGACTCTGCAAAATCGTCGTCGGAAGATGAAGATTCGAGAACCTCTGCTGACGCTTCCTGAAAAACTTCCTCAACTTCTGCTGCTGCGGTTTTATCGGGGGGACCCGTGGATGCAGAGGCATCAGATGGAGCAGGCGCAGGTGCATTAACCACGATCGGACGCATTAGCGGAGAGCTAGCTGCGTTTTCACATTCGTAATACATTTGCGCTACAGCATCATCCACCAAATTCTCCACGTTGAAGGAATCAAATAGACCCTTATAGTCGAACAACCAATCAGGTCCAACACCAGGTGCATTGGCAGTATAACGCTGAACATCGACATTAAGCCAATCTTCAACGTTGTTGGTTCTTTTGTTGTACACTCTTTTGTTGGGAGTGCTGTAACCAACAAAGAAACCTTCTTCTGCCTTTGCACCAAACTTCCCATCGGGATGTATCATGGTGCATGGAGCTCCGAAAGGTTCCAGAAACTCTAAGTTCGGTTTCCTTCGGTTTAGAAGCTCGTAAGAGGTTTTTCCAAGCTTCTTTACCGTTAGAACCCTATTCAGAGTATAACACGCGCAGTGAACTGCCTCGTTCCAGAAGATCACAGGCAAGTTCGAGTCTGCGAGCATAGTTCTGGCTGCCTCAATAAGAGTCCGATTCTTTCTTTCTGCAACCCCGTTTTGCTGAGGAGTGTATGGCGCTGTGAATTCATGATGAATACCTTTTTCTGCACATAACGCCTCCATAGCGTGATTCTTGAATTCTGTTCCGTTATCGCTTCTGATCCTACGGATCTTTAGCTGATATATATTTTCCAATTTAGTAAACAGATTCTTCAAGTAATCAAAAGTTTCACTCTTGTGCTTCATGCACACAACCCAAGAAAACCTAGAATAATCATCCGTAACCACTAAGCAGTATGAGTCACCGTTCTTGCTCTTTCGATTGACTGGGCCAAACAGGTCCATGTGCAGTCGTTCGAGAGGTAGACTAACTGAGTTTGTCTTCTTAGGCTTGTGAGACTTTCTTTTCTGCTTCCCTTTCTTACATGAGACACAGACATCGTTTAAATGAAAATTCTTAACAGAAACACCTTCCACTAGTTGGTTCTGGACCAGATGGTTCATTTTCCTCAAGTGGATGTGCCCCATTCGTCTGTGCCACATTATCGATTCCTTCTCTGTCGCCTTTGACAGAAAACAAGTGACTTGACCTTTTGCAGTCATTGCTCGGCTCATATCCAGGACATATAAGTTGTTGACCCTGGGAGCTGAGATCATGACCCACTCTTTCGGTATTTTGAATCCAGGCTTCAGAATGAAACATGCGTTGTCATCAAAGAATACAGTGAACTTCTTGTCACATATCTGCGAAACACTCAGCAAGTTGTGGTCTATCTGTTTAACAAAGCTTATCTTTTCAAAGCTTACTATGCCGTTGCTCATACTTCCTTCCTTTGTTATATAACCCCCTTTATTACCAGCAAAGGCAACATACCCCCCATTGATATTCTTTATGTCAAAAAGCAGGGATAAATCGCCCGTCATGTGCCCTGAAGCTCCACTATCAACAATCCAGAGGCTGCTGATAAGGCCCTGTGGAACTCCCTGCACAAACATTCAAAGTTCAGTGGTTAAGGGGGACCCAAGCCTTCACGGTCTTGGGTCTACCAACTTCATCTAACATCGGAAAGTCAACCCATTTCCCATTTGGTGTTGGAGTTGTTTCCGATGGTACCGCAATGCCTTTTCCAGCAGATGATTCTCCTTCTTTGGTTGGTGACTTGGGTCTCCAAATCTGTTCAGGTTTCTTTGGCTTGGGCTTCTTCTTTGCCTGTGGGCTAGAAGGTCCAGCCTTGGATTCCTTTGAAGGAACAGATTTTGGATCCACTTCAGAATTAACTGTGCGTGGAGCAGCTTTGGGGTTGCCCTGCGGTTTAGCTGCAGCCTTTGCTGGTGGCTTAGGCGCTGCTTCAACCTTTGGAGGAACAGCGCTCCCCCTCAGCTGTGGACCCCTGCCATCAACTGGCTTTTGGTTCATAGCAATTTTGTTGCGGTTATCATAAACAACCTGCTTTCCCTTTTGTTTCTCTGAGAGTTTGGGAGAAACCGGTTGCTTGGATTTGCTAGAACAGGGAGGATCATCCACTTTGATCCTTTCTCGTCTCAATTCAGGGCACGCAGCAACTAAATGCCCACGTTCCCCGCACTTGTGACAGGATCTATATTCTTCAAACTTAGGAGATCCGGGTTTGGTCTCCTTTTTGTTTCTTTTGTTAGATGGAACGGCAAATGAGTTTTTATGTTTTAGATCCTCAAGACATTTTCTTTGCTGATCGACTTGAGGATCGTCATTTCTTTCAGTGCCGCTCGATCTAATAAACTCAGTCACATGCTTTTTCGGACCGTTCTTTTGAGCTTGATTTTGAGGATTAACGGTGTTCGACTTTTGATTTTTCTTGTTATTTTCATTAGCCTGATTTCCCTGATCTTTTCTACCCTTACCCTTACCCTTGTTTTTACTCCAGGTTTCTTTTTCTATGGTAATGACAGATTCTTGCCAAATTTTGGCAACAAGACCAGGGGTGATACATCTAAGAGGGACTTCCTCATCAGCATACACCCTTTCAGACCCTTTTAACTTATAGAACACCTTAATCCTCCTCCCATCCTCGGTTTGCACTTTCGGTTGCAGTTCACTCAAGGTTTCAGTTGTAATGATATGATTCTCAAGAGGAACATCTATAGTTTTAACCGGTGCATACCTAGGAGGTTCATCGAGCTCATCATCCGAAGTGTCAGTGTCATATACACTGATATCATCAGGTTTCTCACACAAATTGACAGCTTTAGCAGGAGTAGCAACCTTAGTGACTTCAGCAGGTTTAGCTGCTTCAGTAACCTTGGCCGCCTCTGCAGCTTTTGTTGCCTCGGCTGCCACGTCCACGAGTTCCTCCTTCGGCAAGACATCAAAATTGTGATGTTCGAATCTCACCGGAGGTGGACACTGAGAGTATTTGGGACTGGTGGAGAAACCTTCCTTGTCAGAGTGTTCAACTATGTGATCAAGGACATACTTGCAGTTTAAATAACTTTCAAGCTTTTTCCTGATCTTTTCATAGTCACAGTTAACAATGGCCAATTGTTTCTTAGTGTCTTCGACCTCATTGATGTAATTATTTATAGCAATCTGTTTGTTAGCTAAGGTTTTGGACAGTTCAGAAACATCCTTTTTATAATTTTCAATTGTACTTAGAAAATTTTTCTCCTTTTGTCTCAAGGAATCAATTGACCTTTGCAACGGACCAACATCAGCTTTTAAATTCAGATTTTCTTCAGTTAATTCTTTAATTCTGAATTTCAGCTGATTACACTCTACACAATCTAACTTTGAATCAGAAGAAGAACTTACCTTGTTTGACGATTCAGTGATGGCCATCAATGCATAGTGAGCTGCTGTCTTCTGAGCTCCAAAGAATTCGCCGTAGTTCTTCTCTGTGCAGTCAGCATCCACAAGAAATGATCTTTTGCTGATCAATGCATCTGCTTCAGCTAACAACTCCTCCAAATCTTCTCCACTATCAGAATCGCACTCCGAGTCACAGTCAGACATCTCGGTTTCAGAAGTGATGATGTCAGACTGACTCGAAGTTTCTTCAACTTCGGCTGGTGCTTCAGATGCTTGTTGAGCGAAACAGGCTGCACCACCTTGAGGAGCTTCGTCTCCGATGATCAGATGGTTCCAGTTATAGCCTTCATCAGCTTGAATAACCATGGCTTGACCTTGATTGTTGTTTGCAGGCGGCCTCTGGTTCTGATTCTGGTTGTTGACTGGAACAATGGCACGCTCAGTATTAGGTTGACCCTGAGCTTGCTGCCTCTGATTTTGATTTGCTCTATTGTTGTTGAAGGGATTCTGATTTCCTTGCTGCTTTGGTCGGTCACATTCCCTTGCAAAATGCCCTTTTGTGCCACAGTTGTAGCATGTGACCTTTGTTTTGTCAAACCCAAACTTGGTGTTATTGTTGATCAAGACATCTCTCCTTCCCGTCCTTTCCATGTAATCCTTTGCCCTTCTCACCACGCTCGCGAAGTGCCATTGAATGTCGATCAGATCCATGTCGTCCTTATCAATCTGCGAGTAATCCTCCTGTGTAAGATGAGGATTCCCGATCTGTCCAGCCACCAATCCACTATAGGAGTTCACCAAAGTCGACAATAGAGCCATGTGTTCTTGAGCTAGCTCTATAGTCACCTTTCCTAAACCCGCAGTGTTCAGCTGCTCTGGGACTGTGTTGGTCTGATAGCCACCTTGATTAGAACTCGAAGCACCTCCATATCCACCATAACTTGTAGTTGGAGCTCCGCCAAAACCTGCAGAAGAGGGTCCACTAAAGTTTGCAGTTGCCTGCGCTGGTGCTGCAAGATGAGAAAACGGGTTAACACCAAACTGGTTAGCATTATAATTCAAAGGATACGGGTTTGGTCCAAAAGGATATGTAGGAGGAGGAACATCAGTTGGGGGACCATAGTTGTCGAATGCATAGACTGGGTCCGGGTTAACCACAAAAGCAGTTTGTGGTTTGGTTCCACCCACACTGGTGTCCTGAAGAGGATTCCCATAATAGATGCTGGGATTCTGTGGGATGAGCGCCTTATTTGCTCTCCTGATCTCCTCTATCTCCTTGTTCTCCAACTCGGTGATGAACTCGTTGATGGAGAGTGTCTGATATGCATTGTTTGACTTCAGAATATCCAACCATTGATGCCAGTGAGGAGGTAGTGCCTCAGCAAATCTTTCTACAAGGTCCGCAGATGAATATAAGACCCCGTACTGATACATTTCTGACATCAGATGGTAGTATCTAGCTGTCAAATCCCTCAGAGATTCGTTCCCTATAGCATTGAAGTTCTCGAACTCCTTCTTCAGCTGATCCATCTTGACCTTTCTTGTCTTCATATTACCCTCATTTCGCTCAGCCAATGCTAACCAAAGCATCTGAGATGTTGTGCACTGAGCGAATTGATGAAGGATGTCCTTTGGAAGAGCTTGCTTCAATGCTGCCATCGCCTTCTTCTCATAGTTGTATTTCTTTCTCTGATCTTCATTCATGTCTTCAATAGAGATCGGAGTAGTGGAGTTCTCAACTAAAGGCCGACTGTATCCTGTCTCGATAGCTGACCATACAAGACCATCGATGCCCTCGACATATGTCTGAAATCTGCCCTTCCAACCGTGGTAGTCGGACATGTATTGTAGCTTCGGTGCCCTGTTAGAACTACCCGTCTCTAAGTCGCTCATGAGTACGGAAGACAGATGGTTTGTCTGAGAGTTTGCAGCAGCCGCGAGTGCCCATGGATTCGTGTTCACCATTTGCTGTTGAGCAGCTAGCGCCCACGGATTGATTCCGGCAACATTCGCTTGCATTTGCGATTGCTGCATCCGTTGCGCGTTACGTTCTGCTGAATACTGCCAAGGGTTCGTGGGTACGTTAGATTGATTGTTCATTTGTTGATTATACTGAGGTCTCGGTTGACTCAGATGTCCCCACGGGTTCGCCATATGTTAAGGTATGATAATAGTCCGATACTTAGTCAAATTTTATGTTCCAGACCCTTTAAGGCGATTAGGCTTATAATTTGGAGTTTTATACGCGATTAGGGTCAGATCGTGTGAATAGTGTAGTGATTGGACCTAATCGCTAGTACTTATACGCGATTAGGGTTTTAGAGTGTCAAGATTATGCTAGGCAATTAGGGCTAATCGCTTGTGAGCAATTAGGCCTAATCGTGTGTGGGAACTGGCGAATATGGTGTAATCGCGTGAATAGTATAGCGATTAGGGGCTAATCGCTAGCAAAACCCTAATCGTTGAAAGTTTTGGGCGATTAGGACTGCACAATCGCCTGATCTGATCTGTAGCCGCACTTTTGCTCAAAAATCACCTATTTTGCCTCAAAATCTTATCTAAAACATTGTATTTTGATCCCAAATGATTAGACAAGTTACCAAAACAGTTTTAGAGCAAACCCTAATCAAAAACACTTGTTTTTAACCGTAAACACACACCAAGATGTTGAAAAAGATGGGTTTTTGACAAAAACTCAAAGTTTCAAAAATAAGAACAGGTTTTTGCTTAAAAATCTGAACTTTTACACCAAAAACAACCTGTTTTTGCTCGTTTTTGTTATTAAAACACCCGTGATAAGAGCCTCGGCTCTGATACCACTTGTAGGATCGAATAAAGCTAAATCCAACAATCACGGGGTTTATACTAGAGGTGCGGAATCCCTCTAATATGCTTCAACAACAGATACGAGAATGAAACTAAGACAAACGAGTAATCACAACACACACACGGGTCAAAAGATTATCGATTAATCACTAAAAACAGAGCACGAGTGTTTACAGAGATCAAATCAGACCTTACAGACCTTGGGAGGGTGTTTGGAGAGTGTGTGAGGCAAGAACTAATGATTAGGGCTGAGAATAGGCCTATTTATACCTCCCGGGACGAACAGCAGTGAACTAGCGATTAGCAGATCATCATGGGCGATTAAGGCTAATCGCCTGTGAATCCAAGCCCAATCGCATGCATATTCACACGAGTAAGGCCCTAATCGTGTGAATGCAGATGCTAATCGCATATAGCTGTCCGAACTCTCCAGAACGCGTCCAAACGTCTCCAAACACCCCGAAACTCGTCCAAACAACTGATATACTAGCCTAGGGACATCATGTACTAACATAACATGTCAAATTTGCAAATTCGCTAGCACACCAGTCAAGCGTGGATCCAAACTTAGTCCTTACACAGGCTCCACCTTTGAAGACGGATCTCTTTATCGAAGTTTAGTTGGTGCACTTTCGTATCTTACTATCACCAGACCAGACATCGCCTATGTTGTTCAACAAGTCTGCCTCTTCATGCATGCTCCACGAGAACTGCAATTTCAGTTCCTGAAACACATTCTCCGTTACATTAAGGGCACTCCTAATCAAGGCTTACTACTTTCCCCTTCATCCTCCACATCCTTGACAGCTTACTCTGACACTAATTGGGGCGGGTGTCCCGACTCTGGACGCTCAACGTCTGGCTATTGCGTTTCCCTGGGCAAGAACTTGATCTCTTGGTCTTCTAAACGACAGTCTACTATTTCCATGTCCAGCGCGGAAGCCGAATACCGTTTCGGGGCCAACACTATCGCCGAACTCAGTTGGGTTCGAAATCTTTTGCTTGAGTTACATGTTCCTGTCCGCCAGGCCTCTCTTATTTATTGTGACAACATTTCGACTATGTATCTCGCTGAAAATCCAGTCAATCATCAACGCACCAAACACATTGAACTGGATATCCACTTTGTTCGATAAAGGGCCCGTCTTGGTACAGTCAAAGTCCTTCATGTCCCTGCGGACTACCAGTACGCAGATATCTTCACCAAAGGTTTACCGAAGCATATCTTTGAGCGTTTTCGTTCCAGTTTATGCCTTCGTCTTCCTACGGCTCAAACTGTGGGGGCGTGTTAGCCGATGTTTATGCATTGGTGGTCAATGATTAGCCAATGATTATGTATCGGTGGTCAATGGTCAATGTTGGTCAATGTAGTTATTGTAGACTATTATGTATTATTGTATTTCCATATTTATCTTTTCCCTTGTAACTCTTTAAGTACATTGTATGTTAATGAGAAAGCCAAGTCATTGTATAATCTCACAGATATAGCCTACGCAAAATTAATATAATATAGTATATATGTACTACACTCGTTCTAAGACTGAGTACATGTATTGTGGCTTCAGTGGTGCAAGACATGACAAAAATACTCAACTTACGATTGAAGGTCAAGTGGTTCCGCAAACAACTAAGTTCAAGTACTTAGGAATTAGGATCATTTATTCAGGGGGATGGGGAGCTAGATAGTGATGTCATCCATCGCATACAATTATCTGGTTGGTGTAGGTGGAGAGCCGCTAGTGGGGTTTTATGTGACAAGAGGTTCCCAACTAAACTAAAGAGAAAATTCTATAAGGTTGCAGTGAGACCTGCTATGTTCTATGGGACGGATTGTTGGACCATCAAAACGACACAAGCCCGTAAGATGGAGGTAGCATAAATGAGTATGCTAAGGTGGATGTGCGGGCACACAGAGTAGACCGGATAAGAAATGAGGTTATTAGGGAAAAGTTAGGGATAGCTAGTATATCAGACAAGATAAAAGAGGGAAGATTGAGATGGTATGGACATGTGAAGAGGAGGCCAATGATGGCCTTAGTTAGAGTAGTGGAAACCCCCACTGTAGAATGAAAGATGTGTAGAGGGAGACCCAAATTGACTTGGGATGAACGGATTAGGCAGGACTTAGTATAGATGCACCTCTCTGAGGACATGGTCGAGGATAGGGGTTCATGGAGACATAACATTAAGGTTAAGGATTATTAGGGGTGGGTTTGGTTGTATCGTAGCATGGTTCTAGAAGCTTAGACTCTCTCTTACACTGGTAGGATGCCTGCAAGGTGATATCTATTTGAGTATTATGGTTTATGTTGTTCTTTGATGGCATATATACCTTGTTTTACATATGTGACGCTCTCACTGTTTCTCTATTATTATAGTAGTTCTCTGTTACTCTGTTAGTGTTGTTTGCTTGTCGATTATGTGTTATGGAGTCGGGGGTCTCTCTGGAAGCGGCCTCTCTATCTGCAAGGATAGGGGTAAGGTTTGCCTACATCTCACCCTTCCCGGACCCTATTCTTAGTTATGCTACTTGTGGGATTTACTGGGTAAGATTGTTGTTGTATGTAAATTCAAAAGAACACTAAAAATCTTAGTACGTGATCATAAAATCCGATAAATAGTTTCAAATAAAATACGATGTTGTGTTCTTATAACTAAGATCTAAAAGACTAAAAGCTTAATTCTAACGAATGAAAAAGATTAATTATTGCAGAATAAATTATTATTTAGTGTGGTAATTTACTTATGTAACTTTTTGATGTTTTGTAATTTAAATTTTCTTAATGACAATAATTTATAATGATACATTGTGTATGCGAGAGAGAAGAGCCACCCCAAACTACCGGTGGACCAGGCAAAGAAAAATAATCGTGCTATTCGTAGTTAAATTCAGAAGTTAAGTTCCAAACATGAATGATGATAAAAGGATCACTTGAGAGTTCTACTTGTTCATTCTCTCTTCTTTCAAGTTAAGCATCATATATTTGTTTATTTCATTAATTTGAAGTAGTATAATTCTCAAATGTGACATATTTACTTAAACTAATCATATGTTTATATGTTTCTTTATAATCACCATTGTTGTCTCTGTTTCTTGTTAACATATAGTATGCCTTTGATTCTTTGAATGCTATGATTCTGATGTGCCCTATTAATAGCATTCACATTAAAACCTTTAAATACTACTTTCTCTATAGGTTACCTATAGAGAAAAAAAAAGTAGAAAAAATAACTAGAACTTACCACATTGTAGCTTCTACAGTAGAGAATTTTATAGAGAATTCGAATGGCTATTTATATTTAGAGACTATTCGTCAATCTATATATTATTGTAGATGTATAAAACTAAGAAAAAAATAAGTGTTTGTGTGTAAGATAAAGATAGAGATAGAGAAAGAGAGTTGTTTGTGAGATGTGTTTATAAGATAAACAAAGTTTAGAGAAATTGTGTTTTTCAGTTGAATTATATAGATGGAGAAAGAGACTCGGATGAAAATTCAAGTTGTGTTTGTGTGTATATCTATATTATCTTATTAAGGAGGAGTAATGGCTATCATAGTAATTTTGTATACTATCCAACTATTACAACAACATGTACAAGTGAATCAAGCTTATATAAGGAGGGTATAATCGGAACTTTTTATACAATCAAGACACTTAAAAAGGTAACAATGTAATTTTATCTTTGATTTTTAGTTAAAGCTTAAAAATTCATTCCCATGCTACCCTTTACCCTTCACCTTCTCAATCTGTTTCAGTTCCATACCATTAATAGGGCAATTAATCACTATCACTCGGTTTCTTATTCGATTTAGACGATTTCTTCTTCTTCCTCATCAGACTGTTTCTTTGATTTATCATCGTCCACCAAATCCCCATCACCATCTTCATCCTCTTCCCTCTGTTAACCAAATTCGTATTCATCATCTCCATTCAATTTTTGGCCTTTCTCCTTCTTCTACGTAAGTACTACTTTTAATCAATGTGGTTTTTTCGGTTAAATCTTATGATGAATCGAAAACCGCCGTTAAGAAAGTTTCTCATAATCGTTGTTTGTTTATGAATTTGTGACAGAATGATTGTTGATTATCATTCGTGTAGACGATTCTTTCATCCAATAATTTTCCAGGTAACGATTCAAATTGATTGTATAATTTTTGTTGATTTTGTGATTTATTTCATTAGAGGTGATTCATAGGTGTTATACGTTAATTTTTTATACATGTTTTTATCTCCATGTGGTTGTTAGTTGTTTCAGTTCTTCATAAACAATTATTCAGCTGATGATGGATTTGAGGCTGCTATGAGGACGAACTACTCAGTTTCGTTTCAACAAATATTCCACAGGGTACTTGAATGATGATCATCTAGGTAGAAGAGTACACTGGCATTAGAAGCAACTTTTTTCTTCTTCTTTTTTTTTTTTTTTTTTTTTTTTTAGTGGAAGCAGATCGGTTAAAATATCCGGTAATGAAGGCCAAACCACAAATCTTGAATCCCCCTTTTGTCGCCTTTGAACATTTGTGGTATTTCATTCTTCGTTTCCTTTTTCTTAGCATCTCCGCTTTTTTTACGATGTTTATTGTTTGATCCTTTTCCACATTTAAATTCGTTTATCCTGCTTTATATTTGGGTTTTTGTAATGTGACATTGGGATTTAGTGAAATAATTTTTCATTATTATCTTAGTTAAGGAATTGAGTTAGTTTTTTTTAATGGTACTCCTTAATTAACTTTGCTATTAACAATGATTTGCCAGTTTTAGGATCCAGTTTTTTGGGGGTGTTCTTGTTTGTTATTTGAATCCATCACTTCTATTAAAAGCACCATACTCTGCCTTTTAATTTGTTGTCAATCTGTGTTATTTTTTAACTTTACAAGAGTTAAGATACTTTCAATGGTTGGAGTTGATGACTTTCAATATAGCAAAAGTATCGCAGATGAAACTAAATACTCCTTAAGTTTTGTTGGGTTTTATTTTCCATACACCAACTATCATGTGACTACTAATTAATTTGAAATATCTTTTAGAAATAACAAATCAGGGCAATCTTGGCTTGCTAATGGTGACTAGATAAATCAGTGACCATTAGCTGGAGAAACCAACACATAGAGTTGTTTATGTTTCCGATATAACGAAGGATAGAAGTAGTAGCAGGTATGACTGTTTGAATAGTGGTGGTGTAGGCATCGAAATGAATATAAAAAAATACATGTATACGTATGTTTATTTATACAATTATAGTAATTAGTTTGCTGCAACTAGATGTGGATATGGATATGGTCGTATCTGTTTTTATAACTACCTGATATCCGACTTTTTCATGTAGTGGTTAATGTGAAATTCATGATATTTATGTAAAATGCTTGTGAACATGTAAATAGATGTGTCACGTGTGATTAGAAAGGTTATTATTCGACTAAGAACTGATGTAATTTTGTTGTACAGAGATGCCTATTGTTTTGTAATGAGACCTCAACATGTACAAAGATACCGGCAAATATCTACACGGTTCTTTATCTCTCTCTCCGCATTTTTACTTATTCAAAAACTTTATAACAGAAAATCTGATTATATTTGGTATGTGACATGGTCAGAGATTGGAATCCGACCCAATTTCGAAGGTCCTGTCAACTGATGGCGTCAGTGTCCCAACTTAGGTTTTTGCTCACGTCGCACCAGAATCTCCAATTCTATGGAAACGAGAGTTGGAACTTCTTGTTCAAAGGGAGTGCCAATGGCGATTCAGGCAAAGGTAGGATGCTATTTGAATGCAATTCAGAATATTGAGTAAATGTAAGATTTTTTTACCTTTTATTTTATAGTGTTACATTTTAAATATAATTCACCACTTGTAACTGCAGCTCTGGCTAGCATTTGTGGGTGTGAAGGCCATATAATGTAATATTTTTATCTTGTATTTTGTAGTGTTAGATTTTAGATATAATTAGCCACTTTTAATGGCAGCTCTGGCAAGTATTTGTGGGTGTGAAGGCCACATAATGTAAGATTTTTACCCTTTATTTTACAATGTTAGATTTTAGATATAATTCACAACTTGTAATGGTAGCTCTGGCAAGCATTTGTGGGTGTGAAGGCTAGACACATTAAAAATTATTCAAAATCTTTTACCTCATGACAGTAAGAATGATAAACATGCAACAACTACACCATCCAAGTCATATGCCACTTCTACCACATAGGGGTGAACCTACACAGGCCCTTACGGGTTCCCAGGAACCCACAACATTTAGAAATTTCAATAGATGTTACAGATAACAAATAGAATTGAACCCATACAGAAGAAAGAAGCAAGCTCTAGCGGATAAGACTTTGGTTTCTATTTGAAAGTTCCCAGGTTCCAGTAACTGTTGTTTCTTTTTTTTAATTGAATTCCATTTAACTCATTTTAGGGTTCCAAAACACAATCAGAAAGCAGCCTCAGTCGACCCTGACCCATTGGGTTAACCCCTTTATTTAAGCCATATTTGAACATACATACATGAAAGTGCCCAAGCTGCAGGAAATTCATAAACGGGTGTAATTCCACAGAGGATAAGAAAGTATGATTGCTAATCTATGACAATTTAGTAGGTAATAGATAACAAGAAACTAAACAGATACAAGCTTATTAACTTGGGTGTAGCAATACATGAGATAGAACTAAATGTTACTGTTTGAAAATGCCTTATTTAGTTTTTATTTGATCTTTTAAGATCTCTTGTGATATGTAAAGCTGTTCACTCTCTATTACTTGGAACACTGTTAAAAACATATGATGTATGTTTATATTTTCAAGTAACAAAAGTTCACCATAAAAACAAAGTTTAATATCACATAATATGCCACATATCTTATATATCTCTCATTTAAGAGGGTGACGCTTCCTAAATCCTAATAATTAAAAATTAAGTTTGTTGCATAAACTTATTAGATACATATAGTAAATTTGGATTTGCATGCTTATCCTTGAAGAAATAAGTTAATTCGGGTAAAAAGGATTTGAACATGGGTTCATTTGGTTGGAAATAAAATACACAAGGTCATTGGGTATGCCCATGTTATAAAAGGTAGAAATGTGTTACTTTTGTAGAACTTTCTAACTTAAAACAGTTTTAAATGCGCCAACGCCATCACAACCGTTATTTCTTTTCATTATCACCAACACTGTCGTCGCCACCACCTCCATCTACACACCACCACCACGACGCCACCTATACCACTACCGTCACAACCACCAACTTCGTCGTTATGCCCAACACCAATTTTGGTACTTTTATTCATAACCCACTCTTTTAACCCTTGCCCATTTTGTTAGGCTACCCGGTATGGAGACGCCCGCCCCTCGTCCCTTTGCTTTTTTGCCCCGTCCCCCACCCCCCGTCCCCCTCGTCCTTGATGAGACATAAGGAACGGTCCAATGGGTGAATTTCTTGTTTTTTTTTTCGAACGTTAATTAACGGATATATAGCCAACGGCTATTTTATTTAATATTTTTATTTTTTCCAAAAATTCAATCTATATATATTAACCAAATCAACCATTTTCTACATCTCATCTCTACCTTTTTATTTTATAAACTACCCACATTTTATAAAAAAAATCTCATGGATCCCTTCCACCAATTCAACCAAAACCCAAATGAACCTAACCCCACTCATCCTTTCACCACACCGGGTTACACGCCGGTAGTCGATCCACCCATCTCGCAAACCGTTACACCAATGCTGGCGGTAGCCCAAATGCTTCAAAACCCGTGGAAATAGTTTTATATATTTTAGGATATCGTATCTTTTTTTTCGGTGTGTTCGTTCTTATTTTTAAAATTTATCATGTTTTGTAATTTTTATTTATAATATTTAGTTTTTAATTTAACATTATTTTATTTATTTATTAGTTTTAAAACAAATTAAAATTAATATTTAAAATAAATTAAAAAGTAATTTAATGCTTGAGACATGGGTTTCTCATGTCTTCACACCCCACCCATGTCTCAAGCATATTGAGACATCACTCTGATGAGGTGGCATCCTAGGTGGCATGGAAACATGACCTTTTTCATGTCTCCACACCCCATAGCCTTATGAACACATTTGTTCTCAATCAATTTGATACATTTTTAAAACATGTTTTGACCAAAACTCTTTGCTCAAAACAATTTTTTGACTCGAACTCTTTTTCCTCGTAACCCATTACTTAGTCCCACCAAATTGACCGAGATGTGCTTAAGGGACGTGATACACGTAAATATTACCAAATTAATAACTACATGAACAAAAACTTGATGTGCGGTCATGTAATGATTTACGTATCCGTAATGTTGTCTACCATTTCTTATATTGTTGTTTTTTATGTCGACTATTTGGTTTATACTCAATTGTGTTTTGCAAATTGATATATTAGTTGTCTTAGCAAATTGCAATTAAAAATAAATTGTATGAAACCTGTCACGCAACGTTCGCAAAAAAAACATAAGTACCCGCGGCAACGCGCGGGCATTCACACTAATAATCCTTACTCTTCTTCCCTAATCTATATTATCTTATTAAGGAGGAGTGATGACCAACATGGTCATTTTCACCTCCATACAACTTAAGAAGCAACATGTACAACATGTTTAAGCAATAAATTTAAGGGTATTATGAGGATGTTAGTGACAATTAAGACACTTAAAAGGGTAGTATAGACATTTCACCCACATCCTCCTTTACAATATCAAAATAAATTTACAAAAACTATCCATATTGCCTCTTCAATTGTCATTTACATAATGCAACTGCCCACAATTTTCAATGAATGCACCTGTTCTTTATTGCATATCATAAAGAGCAAACAATAATGCTCCATCATCTATCAGTCCATTCATATTCCAATCACAAACGTTGTTTACTCAACCACTTAATTCCAGCAATAGAGAACCAACCATGCACAATATGTTTAAAACCTAATTAAAGAAGCAACCGTAATAACAGTGTGTTTGCACGCCTATTGCACCGGCTGCATTCTTAAAGGGAGCAATCGGAAGAGGAAGTGTCTGCTCTATTGAGCAGGTATGCAGCTTACAATAACATTAACATTAACTTTTACTGTTATCATGTTAATATCATCTTCATTACCTTTTTACTTGTATTTTTGTTGGATTCCAAAATTTGGGCACACTCGAAAAGAAGATGGTAAAATGGTTAATGCTCTATTATTTTTGTGCTGCTTTGTACATTCGAGTTGAAATGATGTAATAGAATTAGTGTTACCCTCCCTCATCTAAAATTAATTTAAGAGATTAAGCAACAATAACACTTAAGAATTAGCTAAAAAAAGAAATGGGTCAAAAGCCACATAGTGTATTTTTAGGAGGCGTTTGTGGTTGCTTATTCAAAGAGCTTATGCCTATTGTTACAATTGAGAACCATGGTAATCATGTGGTGGTTAGCTGTTAGAATTGTTTACACTGAAATGATATTAAATATATGGATATTAAAGTACACACTTTCTATCCACAAGAATGCCAGAAGCCATAAAGGTTGTTAAGGCTCATCTAATATAACTCACAACGAACGTGTAACTTTTGTATGTGTCTTCATTATTAAATACCCTTATTAGAAAAACTTCTTATAATTGGAATAATTGGGTCATGGTCACTGTTATGATGTCTTTCAATCTTTCATATTCGTATTTTGAAGATTTTCGCTTTTCTTTTTTCCGCTTAACTAAATTTGCTTCTCAAATTATACCAATAGACCTCTCACACCTTGTCAATTAATTTGAACCATGTCAAATAAACTTTTTAAAACATTATAAAAATACAGAAATACTATACAATCTATCACAGGATGATTGATAAACTAACCGATCCGAGTATCGCATTGCAAGTGTCAGCCCGCAGCATCGCGCGGGTTTTCCTACTAGTATATATATAGAGGGTAGGGTTCTGTATATAGATAGGTTTATTATATACTATCCAAATGTTCTATCAAGTCAATCAAATTGGCATATAAGATTTTTTTTCTATATTTGATCGTTTCACTGTTATAAAAAAAGGAAAAAATAACTAAACTGTCGATTAAATTTTTTTTTTTTTTAACATAACAAGGATTTTCATTCAAGTGGATTGTGGGAATCTTCAAATATAGAGATTGAAATTACACTCTGCTATATATTTCTAAATAAAGAGTAAAATATAAGGGTTAATGTAGATGATAAATAAATGAAACCTCTATTATTTCTCTATAAACTTTGAGATAGAGTGAATTAAAGGAGTTATTGTATATGTTTAAGTCATAATAAATAACTAGTGTTGTTCTAAGTAAAAATGTGTGTGAGTGGGCCGAAATGAAGATGTACAGAGGCCCAAAGTTGAAATACCCTTTTGAAAAAACAAAAAAATCTCATTGGGTTAGATTGTTAAGTTATAACCTTTTACGCCACATGTTTTCAAAGTTTATTAAAATAAAGGTCTCTTTTAAAAATATAACTTTTAAACATTATAATGCATATATGGGTTTTTAAATAGAAACTAGTGGTTTCCCACCCGTGCGTTGCGGCGGGGATCGAGCATACCAATAACGGTATAAGATTGATTGTCACTAATGATGTTGCTTTCATTCAATACTTGCAATGTTTCTGTATCGGTAACAAATACAATTGAAAACTCAGGAAAACGTTGTTTGATGGATCAAGCATATATATTAGTAGCAATCACTCTACATGGAAACAATTAAAAAAAGACATTTGGTTATAGAAATCGAAATCCCCATATGATGATGATATGACATCAAGATCACATATTTCATTCTTTTGGTTCCAGGGAGCCCATTGCTAAGAAATTCCAAGCCCCAGCAAGCATCAATGAACTATATAACATGTATGCCAACTATTGAAAGTAGAATTGTAAGCGCAAGTAAGTTCATGAAACAGTATGGACAATTTGGATAACTGATCTCCAACTATAAAAATTATATATTTTCTTAGCGCATCAGCCCTTAGAGGCTTATGTGCAAACTGAACCACATGAGTCGCGCCTCTAGTTAGCCACCTAAGAAATCATGTATGATTCCAGCTTCTCATGCATTTTCTGTGTGCATTTTTATTATTCTCATGACACGGTATCTGCTGCTGGTCTGCCTAAGGCTGGTTAGCGTTTCGTGTTTGTTTTTCACTTAATCAGGGACATCCATTTATGTGATTGAGTAATTATATTTTTACTGTTTTAAATAAGTATTTATGTAGCGAGTCTGATATACTACACAAAACATATGAATTGATTATCCATCTATTTGTCCTTGCAAAAAGAGAGAAGAAATGTATCTTATTCCTTACATTTTATTTAAAACAAAATACGAAATTTACATCACAGTAGAAGGTAGACGGGGAACAAGCTGCGCCGCCACCCCTTTCTGAATTGCGAACCCTAGTCTACCAAAGACAAATTCTTGCCCCCCCCCCCCCCGAAGGTGAACTATTGCTGTGGACGACCGTTGGACCCTGGTCAAGAAACGAATAGCTTCTGGCGCTAGGGAGCCAAAGGTATCAAAGGCCAAAGGGATAAAGACATGTTGGTTCTCTGCACAAGCTTTAGCATGTTTATCTACTTTCTTCGATTCCGCCTTTCTCGATGCTTGCCTAGCTACAAACCCTGTTTCCCTTAACCCAACCAAAGGAGATACCCCTGTGAGGTCCACACAATCATGTTTCCCCCTCTCCCAACCAAAGACAAGTAGATCTGCTGGTCGCAGGGTGGATCTCCCTTCCGCAGAGTCAGTGAGAAAATTTACAGGGGCCTCCTTTTTGGTAGAAATCCCAGCTCGTCTCAGGATGTCCCACAAGACGTCCCTCACCCAGTCATGCCGGTATTTGAACCCAGTGAGCTCTTTGCAATGAATTGCGTGCTCTCCATATTTATCCATGTAAGCTTTACGACATATGGGGCATGTTTCATCTTCTGGATACATAGGGATCATCAACCTGTACTTAAGTAATGTAAGAATCAAGCACGGAATCAACTATAAACAAGACCCTAAACATCAATCATTGAAGCCATCAAATAGTTTCTTTACAAAAGCTTCTCTCATATTCATTCATTTTCTCCGATACAATACTTTGGATCACTTTTGATTCGTCCAGGTAACCATTTTTATTCGGTATTTCGTATGATGGTGCAAAAAGCTCACGGCTCAGAGCTCGCTCCAGTGGCGAAGCTTGATCCGAGACTTCGGGGGGTCGGAAATCACTTGTTTTGGGGGTCGGAAACCAGTTCCGGGGGGTCGAAACCGTATATACCCAAAAATTTATATACGAATACTATATAATCGGAACTTCTGAGCGAAAATTCGGGGGGGTCGGCCGCCCCTCCCCGCCCCTTAAAAGCTACGCCAGTGGCTCGCCCAAAGCTCAATCGGATTTAGCTTGGAAAAAGCTAGCTCGATATAGCTTGGTTTGAAACTGAGCCGAGCTGGCTCGGTTAGAAAGCAAGCCTAGCTCAACTCAGTTCATAACGAGCCATATTGACTCAGTTTCACCCACTTGTTAGCTTGGCTCAATTTAGCTCAAATTATGTTACTTATAATATATTTTATTTTTATATACATAAAATATATTAAAAAATGGTTATTATTTTGCATGTATTTAACGTTGTGTTCCCGAGTTCACTTAAAGAGAGAAAAGAAAAGAAATGGAAGGAAAGAAAGAAAAGTAAAGGTTGTGTTCTAGAGTTTTTTTTTTAAAGAAGGAAATGGAAGGATAGAAGGAAATGTGTGTTCCATGGATTTTTTTAGAAAGAAAAGAAAAGAAAAGAAGGGAAAATTAGGTAAAATTATATCCTTTCAAATTGAAAAGAAATGAAAAGGAAATGAAATTAAAGAAAAAGGATGAAAAGAAAAGAAATGGGAGGAGATCTCCCCCTATCTTTTCTTTTCCTACCTTAAATAAACTCGGAAACATAGCGTAAGAGTGTTGTTGGATATACAGGACATATTTGGGTGTTGATTAGGACATTAATAAATATATTGTCATTTTGTGCAATTTGAAACTTTGTATTTGGTTGTACTCGCTACTAGAAAAGTAACCATTTTGCTATAAATTTTTCCTTAAAAAAAATGCATCACAAATTTTAACAAAGTTACTACTCATCTGTGACGACAAAAAAACTATAATTTTTTAAACAAATTTGCTACACAATAGGGACAAATACTTAGAAAATTATGTCGGAAATAGTGTAGGAAATGCATTGAAAATTTCCTACACCATATTCCCATAGGACATGCGTTGAAAATTGCGTAGTAATTAGTTTACGACATGGTTTTTTTTCTAACATTAAGGTTTCGTTGCAAATGCGTCACAAATTCAAATTTGCTACGTTTACAACGAAACCTTAATGTTAGAAACAAATTACTGCACATTTACTACGTAATTTTCAACGCATTTCCTACGAAAATGTGGTATAAGAAATTTGGAATGCATTTCCTACGTCATTTCTTATGCAATTTCGTAAGTATTTGTCCTTGTTCCGTAGCAATTTGTTAAAAGAATTAGAGTTTTTTTGTCGTCACAAGTGAGTAACAACTTTGTTAAAATTTGTGACGCATTTTTTCTGCAGGAAAACTTTGTAGCAAAATGACCACTTTTCTAGTAGTGACTTGATTTTGACCTCTAATGTAATCTATTCTGGATACTTATTTTCAATTGGTGAATGATATTTTAAATTACTAAATTTCGAAAGCTATGTATTATATTTTTTTTTTAATTCGAGCCTAACCAACCTAAGTCGGGTCAGATTGGTTAAAAACGAAGCCCAACTCGAGCTTAGATTTTTAGCTTGGTTTTGGATTGATTCAAGCCGACTCAGTTTATCATTGAGCCAAACCCGAGCTTACCCTAGATTGGATCATGAACAACCCTAGTATTGTGTGTTTATTTCCACACTTAAGTACAAATTTTAGCTGTGAAGTTACCCTACGTCACATGTCTATTGGAATTCGATTGAGGAAGATGACTTTAACCATGATCCTAATATACAATAACCAATTGAAAGTTTCTAAATGGCACTGTTTATTATCGCATCTCCGATGTACTCAAACGGATGAGATCTAGAATCCAAATATCCCAATCGGATACATGGATGCATTGGAGGAGTTGAAGTGGTAATATCTGGTTCGTTCCTGCTGACTTATCTAGATATAATGTGTGGTCCTCACACACAACCCATTCTTTTTTAAATATATTTTAATATAAAAGTGGTGTATGGGGTGGAGGTTTGAATTGGGTTGACGTTGAAGAAAAAATGTATTTTTATGATAGATATGTGGTAATGTGGTAGATCTGGATTTTGGCCATATCCAATGCTCCGGATTACATTTGTTTGAGAGCATTAAAGATAATATTAATTTAAAGCATCTCCAATGCTTGGAGAGGTTTGGAATTCAAACCCTATCGTCTAGCACACCACATCATTTCAAATCCCTACCTTATATTTTTACTCAATCCAAACCTACTCTTCTTTTCACTTTTATATAGAAAAAAAAATACTAAAAACAAAGTATGTGTGTATCCCCACCCTTGCATCCGAACTAAGTCTGGTTAAACGAACCGCACTCCACTTTACATAATCCACCATTGCGTGGTGAAATCCGGATTCCAAACCTGGTCCGATTCCATGGGCCGTGGATGCTCTTATCTATATTATCTTATTAAGGAGGAGTGATGGCCACCATAGTAATTTGCATTTCTATACAACTTAACAAGCAACATGTACAACATATTTAAGCAATAAATTTAAGGGTATTATAGGCATAATTGTGACAATTAAGACACTTAGAAGGGTAAGATAGACATTTCACTCACCTCCTCCTTTACAATATCAAAACAAATTTACAATCCTACCCTTGATTTCCCATCCTACCCCTAATTCCATCTTTTACATGCTCTCTTATCTATATCTATACTATATTATAAAGCATGAGAGGAGGATACCTGACAAATTTAAGTAATTACAAGTGTGATTGCTTAAAGTACAAATGGTTGATGTATTTGATAGGGGGTAAATCAGACTTTTATTCATAAATATGGAGGTTAGAGAGTATTAAATTGGAGAATATGAAAGAATGTAAACTTGATTCTCAAACATCATACATTAATAGACACTAATTAATTGGAGTAATGAACAACCATCAATTCATCATTATCTCCTCATCACCAATGTTGAAACCTTCTCCATGGCCTATGCACCACCATTTAAAGAACCATTATCAAAGTTGTTTCACCATTTCCTTCCCCCTCTTCTACTGACAAATGCACATCGCGGTGGACATACGCCATCTCCGACCACCACCTCATTTTCAGCAAGTATTTTTTTTAGTTTTTAAGGTTAGATGAAGCAGGTTTGTTTCAGTGTTCAGTTTCAAGCGATGGTAATGTTGGGGTTCAGATTTGAAAGAACGAGGGAGTTTAGGTGTAGATTGATAGTTCATTTACCTCGGATGGTGCTCGTTAATCACCAGAACTTCGGTTCAAATATGAGTACCGGCGGCGACTGGTTCTGAGTCGGGTGGTGTGCGACAGCAGAGGTTTTTAGGTTCGGAACAAGAGCCGTGGTGTGTGTGCGGTGGTGTAGATAAGGTGTGGTCGACGGTGTTGGTTTCAATCCCAGCAGCGTCGGTGGATGATGGTTGTTGTGATGTGTAGGTGATCCCGGTTGTCTTTTTTATTGTGATTCGAATCGTGACAGCAGCGCCTTTCGGGGGTGGTTGTTTTGGGTCATGGGTTTTTCCTACGTCGGGACTTGGTCGGAGAAGAAGAACGCAGACTGAGAGAGGTGGTTCTAGGAGAGGTTTCTTTGAAAAAGGTTTGAGGAAGGTCAATTTATGCAGGTTCGGTTTATGGAGGGTCTCGAAAATTATGGCATGAATGTAGCCGTGACATTAGGAAGGTTTTTAAGATTAAAATGCGAAATATGGTGTGCTTGATTTACGGATTTTGATCGTTGGTCGAAATGGTAACTATGGTTGATTGATTAAAAGCGCGGTTTGGGCGTTCTTCCTCATCGCTTCTTGTTATTTACGTTCTTTTATTTTTTAACTTGGATTTGCAGGTAGTTAATGAAGAACATGAAATATGAATCCTTTTTGTCTTTTGTGGTTTGTTTTACTAATTATTTTATTATTGTTATTATTAATGTTGTAAATTTCTAATCCATTTCTCCTTTCAATCCTCGGTAGGTATCACGTTGTCGCATCAACTTTTTCCTCAATATAATAGTAATTGCGAGCGTTGCAATTTACATTTGTTTAATATTTTAGAAAGATTGAATCATATTTTAGATAATTGAATTGGATCAGGGATGAAGAGAACTAAAGAAACATCCTCTTCGCCTTGGCCATAAATATCCTTTATTTAGTGAAAAGTTAATAAAGATTTTGGATAACTTATCATTTATATGGCGTCATATTCGTGGAGCTAAATTTCTAATCTATTTCTCTTTTCAATCTCAAGTAGGTATCACATTGTCGCGTAAAAAATGTCATGGTCAGGTGAGACTTTTTGAAATGTTTGCTAGGGGCTTTGGAATCACTCTAATGTTTCAGTTATTTATTTATTTGTCAATCGTATTAAGTATGAACAAGCTGGTTATTTTTAGGCACCATCAATATATTATACATATAATTTAACTGTTAAGCCAAGTTTTATTTACTTTCAATCGTTTCTTTAGATAAAACATATATTATGTTATTTCAAATACAACCTAGGTGTACATGAGCAACAAAATCAGTGACTAATAAATTGTCTTATTAGTTGTTGAGCCAATTTTGATGATTTATTAGTTGTTTTTTAGATTAGATAAAATATATACATTATTTGTTGGAATCTACATTTGCATAATCTTACAAACTTATTTAATGACATAATTTTGGTACTTAATGTAACACCCAAAAAAAATTAAACAATTTATGCTCAAGTTAATAATTATGTGGTGTCATATCTTGAATAGCTTTTTTTTTTTTTTTTTTAAATAAAATTGTGAAGTCAACGATGTCAACAATAGTTGAGGGTATCGTGGATGGGGTGGCAAGAGTGAGTGTTGGAGTGGCAATGGCGGGGATTAGTAATAGGTGGTGGCGGCACACAGTGGTGGTCTGTGGTGCTCGCTGCATAATCTTACAAACTTATTTAATGACATAATTTTGGTACTTAATGTAACACTCAAAAAAATTAAACAATTTATGCTCAAGTTAATAATTATGTGGTGTCATATCTTGAATAGTTTTTTTTTTTTTTTTTTTAAATAAAATTGTGAAGTCAACGATGTCAACAATAGTTGAGGGTATCATGGAGGGTGCGGCAAGAGTGAGTGTTGGAGAGGCAATGGCGGGGATTAGTAATAGGTGGTGGCGGCACATAGTGGTGGTCTGTGGTGCTCGCTCGTTTCTGCCTATTTCTAACTAGCAAGTTTTATAATAGTGATCAAGTTGTAAATTTTTGCCCCGCATCAACGCGCGGGTTTCCCACTAGTAAGATATTATAATTATGTTATGATTTTTTATTTATTTATTTCATATGAATTGCCATGCATAAATTATGGTTATGTTAAGGTGGTTACAAAGGTTTTTTTTTTTAACAATACGAAGTTAATGTATTGTGGATTTCAATGACTACATCAAAGTTTAAAATAAATACATAGTGTTAGTAATAAGAAGATTTGAGGTTAATTTTTATTATAAAATGTGCTCTACTCGCTCCCTCATACTTGTGCTTTGTGTGTACCATACCACAACCATGACCATGACAATTCCACGGTTTTTTGTGTTGCAAGCAGCCCCCTCTGGAGGTCCATATGTGTGCCCAATAGAAAATCATGTGCCATTTGCGCCATCGGACCGATTGAGATGCGATGAAAGTCAGTTTTTTAGTCCCGTGTAAAGTTTGCATCGGAGCATTCAAAAACTGGGGATTTTACATTAGTACACATAAGATCTTGCTTCAACAATAAGTATTGGGTACCAAAAGGTCTTTGGCCTGGCGGTATCAAGGTGTTGAATAAAGCTTTGTCTTTCCAAATGGTGAGGGATCAAATCCCATGGGTGACAAAATAATTAGCCGTTCAAAAAAAAAAAACAATAAGTATTGGGTGTCAAATTCGCTTTGGTTTGTTGCGTCCGCAGACAAACCAGAGGAAGACACAACAAATCCAGCATGCACCTTGTTCCGTGTTTCTAGTCATACTACTTCATCCGGAACACCAGGTTTCCGATTCTTTAGTATGGGCTGACGTAGCCCATACTGGATATGGGCTGACGCAGAAGAGAACGACCACTCTAACGACACATTGTTTTCATTTGTCAAAATAAGCAACAATATTATTGCTCTTCGCAATTTGGGCAACAACTACTTCTGTGGTGCACTCACAACCGAGGGGAAAGCAAATTGTTTGAATGCGCAATATCCAACTATGTCAAGACAGACAAGGCTTATGGTTGAAGAGCGCGTCCTGAAACGAGAGATATCAAATGTAAGATACCGCCTCTCTCATTCCAGGATTTATCAGGAGGAAATCCAAGAAGTTTCCCATTCTTTTGCGACTAATGATAGCCAAGACAAAGAAACTACAATCACCCTCACATATTCCAATTCCGATTCTAGGACTGCTACTTGGACTAATAGTGTGTCAGTGAGTTTCGGTTTAAAAGTAACATTTGAAGTTAACGCGATTCCATTTATAGCCAAGGGTGGGATCGAAGTGTCAACGGGCATTGACTATATGTATCAGAATATTGGTTTGGTTTATTGTTTGGATAATTTTAAAAAAAGTCTTTGTTAGAGTGTCCTTAGACTTAGACCAGTCAGGTGAGGAGTGAGAGTTATTGCATGGTGATCTAATTATGATATGTATATGATGATATCCCTACATATATTATAAATAATGGGGTCTCTTGGATTCTACATAGACGTTTGTTCATCTCACGTCTTTCATTTGTGTGGTGTGATAAATAATATGGGGTCTCTAAGATTGTTTAGAGACGCCTCATATAACAATATATTTATGACTTGTGTTTTTGTAATCCCATAATCCTATCTGTAACAAGTAAGTCTACGTTGGGTCAAGTTATCCTACATAGTGTAAAGTAAATGAAAAGGGTGAAAATACTAGAAAAAGAAAACAAAATGGATCACAAAATAACACAATGGTCACAAAATATAACACATTAATGCCGAGAAATATAACACAATGCTTAGTGAAAAAAGATCCAATTAGTCGTCAAAATGACACAATGACTAAAATAAAAAACACAATGCCACATAAAAATACATAGTGATATAACACAAATTCTAAAAACAAGAAGCTAAAAATCCAAGAAAGTGAAAACCTAAAATTTAATATCGTAGAGTTCAATGATACGATTTTGGTGATACTTGAATAAGTTCAATCGAAGTCCGTTTAATACTCATCTTGCAACTTTCTATCTTTTCCACGGTGTATTTGATCTTAACTCATGTTACCATATAAAATAATGCATGCAACCAATCATACATGTGTGATGTCACATGTTCTTGACGTAACTTCACAAGCGCGTAAAATTGTCTTTTATCAATTTACACTTATGGATATGGCAGTTAAACTAACCTGATGGAAATACCATGATCTAGGATGGGTACCGAACTACTGAGTCACGCAGCTATGGGATTGTTTTTTCATTTTTTTTTTCAAGTACGGGATTACATGATATACCCGTTTACCCGATTCGATAATGCTTGTTCGATTACGAGACTATATACCCAGAAAAATTATATTAGTTTGTTTACTTTGACAAGGAATATGATTTATCTTAGTTTATTATCTTCTCAAGAGCGTCTTAATTAATTCCCAGCTTCATCAGACCAACCAACCTCGGTTTACAAGCTAATATGATTTTATAATATTATACTAGGTTATCACCTGTAAATTGAGTGAAAATATTTAGTTTAAAGTGTATAAATAAAATAAATACAAACAAATTGGCATATTACATAAATTAATGACAAAGTAGGAATACAATTTTATATATATATATATATATATATACACACACACTAACCATATAATAGAATTTTTACCGTAGCGAGTAATGAAGCTGGTTTCACCCTATCCTTTAAGATGGTCTTGACGGTGGCTTTTAAGCACAAAATTCGGAAATTAGCAATGTTAAAGTTAGGCATAATAGAAATGAAAACTCCATATCATTTAAGATTGCAACAATCAAAACCATGAGGGGAGAGAAATCAAAATTCCATATTAATGGGATGGGCATAAATCCGGATTCAGTTAATCAAATGTCAAATACAAAGCAATGAACATAATCCTAATCGGAACGTCACACTAGAACAGGCCCAAATGATTCAAATGTCACATATAACTTACCACATTACAATTGATGATAGAAACAATATAGATCCGCAAAAAGAAAAGAAGTTAAAACCTACCAATCATGCATTGAATAATAATTATTATTACATCTATATTAATTAAGGAACAGATGAACAGTAAGGACTTGCTATTGGCCCACGTACACAAGAGAAACAATTGGCCCACCTACACAACATAAACAAAATGGTGAGATCTTTAAGAATGGGTGGACCTATAAGAATGAAAAATATTGAATATTTAAAAGAAAATATTGCAGGGGCAAATTGGTCACCAAACTTTTATCTTTTAAGATTTTAAACTTTGATCACTAAACTTTTAGCTTTTAGCTGCGAGTATTTTTTTAAGCCCACGTGTCTTCCCAATTTGATCACCAAACTTTGACCACTAACTTTTTTACTAACTTACGTACTTTAATTTCTTCTAATTTGACCATCAAACTTTGACCACCAAACTTTTAGCTTTTAGCGGTGAGTATTTTTTTGAAGCTCACGTGAGAATAACAGTCACTTAATATTATCTTTTATGTCTACGAAACCCTCCATCATGCAATAGGAGCTCCCACAGCGACACGCGATCTTTAACGTCCACCAAACTCTCAACGCAACAGGAGCTCCCGCTGCGAAGCGCGGGTAATAAAATCCTAGTTATATATAACAATTCTCATCGATTGAAAAGGACGTTCGCTAGTACGTTGTTCTATTGATCGATTTTTCTGGGCGTTTCCCATAATATATTCTAGGCGATTTCCAATTGTTATTAGGGGTATTTACAAGATTGCCATTGCAGAAAACTTTCTAACCATTAGGTAAAACTCTTTAAGTTAGTGATAATTACAATTGTGCCATTACATTATAAAGGAGCCATCTGCCTCTGCAAATACCACCAGTTCGATCGCCTTCGCTGGCTCCGTGCCCGCTTCCGTCGCCAATACCGCCTCGCTTTTCCGAATGGCGTGTATACGTGCAGGAAATGATATCGGGCATTGGCGGCCGCCGACTACGTTAGCAACGACGATGATGAACACCGTGTGCTGCCGCGTATCGCGGCGCCGGGTAAATTACTAGTTATTATTAAATAAGAGAAAGAGAGGAACTAAAAGTATTTTTTTTTTTCATTTTTTGGGATTATTACACAACTTGTAAGCAGTGCACTGATAATAACACTAAGACCAAGCTTGGTAAGCACAATGTCAGAAGCACTCCCTGCAGCATATGTAGCATCAACATCAATTCAAATGTCAGCCTTATTCAAAGTAGAGGTGTCATTCACACCATCTCTAGTCATCCCACAAATGTGCTTTCTTTCTTGTAACTTCTTCACAATCTCATACTTGTACGCAACCCTAAAGCTAAACCCTAGCAGCTATGCGAAAATAACAATATAAGTCCCTTGACTTGTTTCCCAACCAAACTTACACTATTGACCCTTCAACTTTATTATCTGGTAACAATGGTCTCAACTGGTTCCAAAAATGTTTGTTCCCATACCGAGCTGCTTACTAGTCACCTTAGCAATGGCAAGTTGATCGCCATAATGATTGTGACATCCGTCACCCTCGTCTTTTAGCAAGTTGTCAATTTTAGCCCTTCGTCTATTTTGAAGCTTCACCTTTAGTCCTCATCAATCATTATTTTATTTTATTTTAACTCTTCTTTTAAAAGGGTATATGTTTACGTTTTGTATACATATGTGTTGACATATAAAACGTGCCATGATCGTATAATCTTGTGATCTTATCAAAATTGTATTTATTTTATTTTAGTTTAAAAACTAAAAAAAAGGTGAAAGTTAAAGTTTAAAAAGCTTGTTAAGTTTGTTAACGTCTCTAAAGGAAAAACTAACCTAGGTGAAGCTTCAAAATAGACGGGGGTTCATTTTTGACACCCACATGTCCACTTGAGATTATCCTAGTCCAACGTTAAAGTTCGAATTATTATTGGTCAACAGGCCAAACTTTGGATTATTTAAATCCAATATCCTATAGCTATAAGAACATTGTATATTATGAAGAACTATAAATCTTAAAATGTAGGATAAATACATGATATTTCTAGAGAATAATGACAAGAAAACGCAACATTGAAGACTTTTTCCCCAATACTAAATGAAATCTAGAAAAAAAAAGCCCATGATCAAGATTGATGAGAAGAAGCCAACTGGAAAACCAACCCAAGCTCCATCCAAGGAAAACCATGATTGCTTCTCATCTTCCTCGTCTCTTCTTTCTAACATTGGGACATCCTCATGACATGCTACCTTAATTTGCATACCACATAATCCACTATTGTTTTCAAAATAAATCAACTCACTCATAGAGTTCATTTGCCCACCAACGGGGATCTTACCAGTCAACTTGTTGTAGCTCACATCTAGAACAGTGAGTTGGCTAAGCTTCACTAGCGATTGAGGAATGGAACCAGAGATTTCATTATGTGACAAATCCAAGCTTTCTATGTTCTCTAGATCACCGAAAGACACTGGAATGTGCCCAGAAATCTTGTTGTGCGTAAGGTTAAGCACTTTTAGGGCTTTTAGCATGCCCAATGATGGCGGCATTTCACCATGTATTCTATTGTGCGACAAATCCAACAACGAGTAGGAGATAAGGTTACGAAATGCTAGGTCTTGAAAAGATTTCTTCCACATTACAATCAACTCCCCAGGCTTAGAAGTATAATCCGCAACGCCATGGGAAATGGGAATTGATGTCGAAATGTTTGGAGTGTGGATCATTCCTAGAATGTTTGATAGCTCTGTGGGAATACTTCCGGTAAGGTTGTTATACGAGAGATCAAGAATTTGAAGATATCTAAGGTTGGAGATATTGCTGGGGATATAACCTTCAAGGGAATTGTTTCTTAGGATAAGAATTCTAAGAGTTGGGATTTGAGGGAGAGTATTATGAAATTTTCCGGTAATATTGTTTCCATGAATATCAAGAAGTACGAGGTTGAGCAGTTTAGTTAAATTCCAAGGTAGATTGCCAGAAAACTTATTCCCACCCAAAGAAAGACGTTGGATTCCTTTAGGAAAGTATGACGGTACATTACCGGTGAAATTGTTATAGCACAAATCTAGTGAAATCAAATTAGATGTATCTCCAAAAACATGTAAATTGTCACCGAAAAATCTATTTTTTGCCAAGTCCAAAAACTCTAGATTGTTAATCATGGAGATAGACGACGGAATGTGACCTGAAAGTTTATTTTCTGATAAAACAAGAAAATTGAGACTTTTTGCGTTGCCTATATTCGCCGGCAACTCCCCAGAAAAATTGTTTTTGGACAAATCAAGAGCTTGCAAATACACGTTGTCAAATATGCGTGACGGGATTGATCCACTTAGGTTGTTACTTGAAAGGGATATTATTTGAATGTTTCTCTCGGCGAGCCAATCTGGAAATCTCCCCTCCAGTTTGTTCCCAATCAAATCAAGATAAACCAAATCGTTACAAGATGAAACCCATTCAGGAATTTGACCTGAAATTCCACAATAAGGCAAAGAGAGCTCTGTAAGATTACACCTTGGAACAATCTTGGCTTTGTTATTCCATATCAAGTTACTTCCTTTTCCACCGATGTATAACGCCTTCAAAGATCTGAATTTCAATAACCATGTTGGGATTTCTCCACTTAGCATGTTGTCATTAAGCATAATGGCCACTAACTTGCTCAAGTTTTGCATTGATGATGGTATTTGACCTGTAAACTTGTTGTAGCCCATGCTAAGTATCGTCATGTTGTTTAATGTTCCTATTTTGCATTAAGAAAGAATTGTCAGACAAAAATTCTTTAAATTTCTTAAGATCTACAATCAGGGTGCAACCCAGTCGAGCTACTTATGAGTTAGCTCGCTATACGCTTGAATCGAGCATAACTTAAAAGAGCTCGAGCTTGAGCTTGACAAGGCTCGCAAGTCTATAAGCGACTCTAACTTAATTACTCGACTTACTTGCACCCATTGTTTACAACATAAGATGGGATTCCCATGGAAGAATGATTATTTTCCAAAAAAAAATATATATATATATAATACCCCTAAATTGGCTTTCTTTTCAAGATTTCAAAGCTTACCAAATGCCGGGCTTAAACCCCCATTGAAATTATTCTCACTTAGATCAAGATGTTGAAGAGATTTGAGCTCAAAAAATTGAGGAGGAATCGGACCATGGAAACGATTATTATGTAACCTTAGTGTAACAAGACTTCGTAGAGACCCTAGTTCAGGTCCAAGTTTCCCCTCTAGATTATTATTACCAAGATCAAGAACCCGAAGAGATTCGAGTTTCAAAAGCTGGTTAGGGATGGAGCCATTGAAATAGTTGTAATGCATGTAAAGATGGACCAGTTCGGTAAGATTCACAAACCCATCTCCAGGGATCTCTCCATGCAAATAATTGTTGGAGATGTTAAGTAGTTTCAATGTCGTGATATGAAAAAGTGGAGCCAAGATATCAGAAGACACAGGAACCGGTTCGATATCAGGAAGAGGAACGACTAAGCCATCGAGGTGGAGCTCCGTGACAGTTGTGGTTTCGGTACAATTAACACGCTCCCAAGAGCAACAATCGAAAGTCGGGTTCCATGATTTTAGTTGATTATAAGAAGTAGAGTTGATGGTGGTGGTGAGGATGGACTTAAAGTGAAGAAGTGCTTGCTTTTGATGGGAAGGACAAGAGAATGATGGGATTGGAATAGAAGTGAGTATGAAGAAGATTGATAATATTAGTAGTGGTGTGCTTATTGTCATGGCCATGGTTATTCATTTATGCAAGCAACACTGATGATTATATAGGGAATGCCTGGAGGAGAAAATTCAAAAAAGTCTAGCCAACTTTTACTGAAAATTTCTCTTCAAACTTTATGTTCAACTAGTGGGTTAATAATAATAATAATAATAATAATAATAATAATAATAATAATAATAATAATAATATATGGGTGCAAAGTGCATCCACCTCTAAACCACAGGGATGCAAATTGCAGTTAACTCTAATAATAATAATAATAATAATAATAATAATCTATCTATATATATAAAAGAAAACGTATATGCTGACGTGGCGTGCAATGAAGGCCTCAACCTCCCTTGATAGTGCCACGTGGCATCATAATTGAAAGATTTTAGTGTTTTTAAATTATTTTCTTTTTTAATTAAAAAAAAGATAAACATAAAACCCTAAATTCTCAATTACTAAAATTAAATTGAGTTATTTTAGTAAAAAAGAATTTAAAAATAAATTTAAAATTTTATCTCTCATGTTTCTTCCCATAATTTTTAAACGTTTATATCTTTTATATACGGGATTTTTTAAAGAAAAAAATTACACCAAATTAACGAGCGTTTTATTATCTTTCCAACGAGTACCATAGTGCTATATAAAAAATGGAGAAAAAATCGACTATTTTTTGTGAGGTTTCGTTTATACAGGAAAAAAAACACACAAAGTGTTCATGTTATTCATTAATCATGTTTTTTCTTTTAAACCAGGTTCTTATCTACGATGTTGAAAATCAGCCCAATCGCCATGTTATCATTGGAATTTTACTAGGTATACTTCATCAAGAGAAGTTAAGAGAAAGAATCGCGCAACACTGCAACACATGGTGTCACCTTATAGCAAGGTTATTTTTTTATTTATTTAATTACAAGAGTAATAATTATTACTATTAGTATTAGTATTATTAGAATGGTTATATTTTTCAACCCCGGGACGTTCCCGGGAAGAATTGATAGTTGCTGACGTGACGTTCAATGGTGGCATCAACCATCTTGATTATGCCACGTGGCATAATGAGATGCAATGGTTACAACTTCAAACTTAAGTGTTTGTTTAGTTGATTAGGTTAGGAATTATAAGAGCCATTAGAATGTGAGAAATTAGAGAGATGTAATGAGTTTTTGAATAGTTGTAGCTTGCATAAGTGATTATTTAGATGATTACTGATTAGGTTTTAGATTAGAGAATATGAGTTATTACTTATTAGAATACTATGAAAATGCAATGATTGAGAGATTTTGTGGTTAGTTAACTTAAGCTATTTGCAATAGGTTATCATGTAAAATTAGATTTTTCAACCCCGGGACCCTCCCGGGGTAATCAGCTAGTAATAATAATATAACTTTTTGTTCAACTAGTGGGTTATTAATATAATAAAATAAAATAAAATAAAATAATATTGAAGTAGAAGACTTTCTAGGCATGTCAAATTGTTAACCGGTTCCTTTCATTCAACTTGTTTTTTTTTTTTTTTTTTTTTTTTTTTTTTGATTGTATTACGTACTCTCTTTATTCAATAATTAATTATTTTGAACTTGTTGGGTTTGTTTTTATCTCTAAACTAATAAAAAAGAAGTTGTTAGCATTTCCCTTAAATTATGTATTCAAGACAATATATTTCTATATATTTCCTCAGACCCTACCTTAGCTTTTGCTATTGGTGGGATTAACTGAGTATGATGATGATATTTCTATATATTTACCTATAACTTTTGTTCTTTTTAAGAAATGCCAGAACTAATAATGATTTAGTTAAATTCATCAAGAGCTCAACAAAACACATCCCTATGAAAACCAACACCAAATGAACATGTGTTATTAGCATGTGCAGCTACAACATGACACCAGTCATGTTCTTACCTAGTTGAGAAGGTTATATAATAGAAAACTAAACGCATTTGATATGCATGATTGAATCATCACCACAGTGATACAAAATGATCTATATGTGTGCTTACACGAGTTATATTGTGATACTCGTACCAAAACTTTATGGTGTAAATAGAAAACTAAAGTTTTTTTTTTTTTTTTTTTTTTTTTTTTTTTTTGTGTGTTATTCCCGGTGACACAATCTTATTATTAACCAACCCATAAAAGTTCCCAACCAAACCTTAGATCTACAACAATCATTGAAGATCTTAAAGATACAAAAGTCTCGAATGTTAGAAATCTTACGGTAAAATAAAGACTGAGATGATTCTGAAACGAAACAAACAGGAAAGAAATGCAAACTGATTAAAAAAATAAATCGGGCTTGTGTTTGACACAATTCCTTTAAACAGATTCTTCGTCTGTTCCCAGGGTACACCGGTTCTAACAGTTTGCCTGAAAAGTAACCGGAACTGGATTGCTTCTGAAAAACGCACGCTTCTGTTGTGGATCAATGCAGCATGTGAGAATGTATTTATGTTTCTGTGAGATGAAAGTATGCAGTGTGTATCTTGCATAACATCGAACAACAACAATAATTGAAGATCTTAAAGATACAAAAGTCTCGAACAACAACAGACTGTTTAGATATGTTGTTGATCATACAATAACAAACTTACAATACGAAAATACAAGACAAAGATAGGGATGAAACCCTAGACGATTGAGAGAGAGACAACAGAAAAAATATCTGAATAATAATCATCTAGAGCCTTCGATTCTAAATATATACATGGAGACACTATGCACTGCCCTAATGTGAATGGGATGTGTTTAGAGATTATAACCTGGAACATTATGAGCCCAGCCCAATAAGTCTCCTCATTTATGTCCAATCCTTAGCTAAGCCCAACAGCATCCAGCAAGCCCATAGCCAAATAATCCAGCCCAATACATCTCAAACATTAAGAATCAAACAAATGTAAATTAGAAATAAAACTAGAATATAAAAATAAATCTTTTTTTTTTTAACAAATATAAATATAATAAACATATAAAATCTAAATATATAAATATAATAAACATATACGATCTAAAAAAATATAAATATAAAATCTAAAAATATATAAAACTAACATTCTCGGTCTCTATTTATGACCCCTTGCCTAGTTCGTGGTAGTGAGTCGACTTCCTCTCCTTTCTCAGCAATGATCTGTGCCACTTGCGTCACGATTTTTATAAAAAAAAGTTTACCGCTTCATGTGTAGATGAAGAACCTGACGAAGACGAAGAAGAAGAAGACTTTGTTTGAGGTTTTGGTATTTTTTTAGAAAGAATAACTTGGTGTAAAATATATTGTTTTTTTTTTTTTAAGTTCAACCGTTTGCAACGGTCACTTTGACAAAAAAAAAATGGCCCGACTTGACCAGCATGAGCACGACGCTCACAACGATGCCACTCTAGAGGAACGGTGTAGCCACCTCAAACTACACCATGATGAGCCCAATACGAGCCCCAGACCGTTTGGTCTAACAACTTTAACAATCAAAACGCTTTTCCACTACCTTCTAAAAACCCGGTTTTTTTTTTCCAAACAATTTAGTATAAAAAAAAAAAAAAACCAAAGGCATCCACACAACAACATTCCCCACGCGCAGATCACCTCCAATCTCTCCACGCACCAATAAAGCCCCGAGTCAAGAACCACCAACCGTCTTTCATTGGCAGTTAACTCCACGCGCCACTTTTAAAACACATAACACGAACGCTACTGTTATTATTATTATTATTATTTTATCATTATTTACAAAACCACTATCCAATTTTTTCTTCACTGTGTGTAAATAAGTGCTCTAACAAATCGATAGGGTTTTAAATCAAACAAATAATCCAACATGTTGTTGTTGAAATCGTGCATCTATACGTATCACTAAACCCTAATTTGTTGTTGAATTTTTTTTTTTTTGGTTACATAGTGGTAGTGTTATCTAAACTTAAACCCTAGTTTTGGAAGCTACCAGGATGTTTTTGGAAGTTAAATTCAGTTCACTGAAGTAAGGTATTTGCTTCAATTGCATATATATGTGAATTAATATGTATTAAACTATTAATTAGGTTAATTTTTGTGTTTTTGGTTGCAATTGTGTGTTTAACTATGCTGCAATTTGTTAGTTTGTTAGTTGGTTAGAAGGTATGGAGGGGGATGATAAGGAGTTGATATTAGCATGCACTATTTCCGGAGCGCTTTTCGCTTCGTTGGGAGCGGCTTCTTTTGCGATACTTTGGGCGGTTAATTGGCGGCCCTGGCGGATTTACAGGTATTTGTTTGATGCATTTTGTGCTGTCTGATAACAGTTTTAAGGTTTTGGGTTCTTGTTTGAGGCAATGTGGTATGCAAGAACATGTATTGGAGTTATTGATGCTGAGATTAGGCGATATGTTTAGAAGATAAATGATTAGGGGTGTAAGATATAAGCAAACAAATGTATGTTTAAATAGGTTCTTTTAGTTGTTTGAAAACTATAGAAGCCGATGTACTTGCCATGTCATAAAGGTTCGCGTGAGGTAAGTAGGTAACGTGTTATATCCAGAATATGATCTTATGGACATTAGAATATGATCTATTGGTTAAACGTTCAGAGGAAAAAAAACGTCTAATAAGAATAATATATCATACATTGCAAGATTAAAATTATCCGTCTTTCAAGAATTTCATTTTCCATTACTTGGTGAGCTACATTCAGATAATGGTTGTTTTATTTTGCTATGGTCAGTTGGATCTATGCTAGAAAATGGCCAAGTTTCTTACAAGGGCCTCAGCTGGGAATACTATGTTTTTTTCTGTCCTTGTGTGCATGGCTAGTTGTCATCTCTCCAATTGTAGTTCTAGTTGCATGGGGAAGTTGGTTAATTTTAATATTGGGGAGAGATATTATCGGTTTAGCAGTTATCATGGCTGGAACAGCTCTGCTTTTAGCATTCTATTCAATTATGCTTTGGTGGAGAACACAATGGCAGAGTTCAAGTAAGTAGTGCTTAATTTATTTATTTTTCTGTTTTTTTTAAAAGATATGTATGAATAGAAATGATGTAAAACCATGTCTTGAAATAGGGGCGGTTGCTGTTCTTCTACTTCTAGCAGTTGCACTGCTGTGTGCATATGAACTGTGTGCAGTTTATGTGACAGCTGGCTCAACTGCTCCACAACGGTATTCACCTTCTGGATTCTTCTTTGGGGTGTCAGCAATTGCTTTAGCAATCAATATGCTCTTCATTTGCAGAATGGTATTTAATGGTGAGTTGTTTTTGTGGAGATCTATATAAAATTAATAAATTATTAGTTGATGACTTTCTATGATTCTGTCTTTATTTATATTTGGGTGTGAATTTACAGGTAATGGTCTGGATGTTGATGAGTATGTTCGAAGTGCATATAAGTACGCGTATTCTGACTGTATTGAAGTGGGGCCTGTTGCATGTTTACCTGAACCACCAGATCCAAATGATTTATATCCTCGGCAGTCTAGAAGGCAAGTACACTTTTTCATTCTTGAAAGAAGCTGGTTGCTTATAAGTATCTGAATTTATTAGAAATGGCATAATGGACAGGTGGAGTTTAGGTAACGGATCAAAACATGTAATTTAAGTATGGGTTGGGTTGACCAAAACCATTTTTTCCCAGAAAAAATTGAAATTTCTATGAGCAATCAGTTGGCCAATTATGATTACAAAGATTATATTATTTAGATGGTATTAGATAGTAATCTAGTTTTTTGAGTGAGCCATTTAGGAGATTTTGTGAATTAAAAATGCATATCGGGCGACTTTCGACTTGTCTCCTTTGTGGATTTTATTATCTTACCTGTTTGACTCTTAGATATAACGTCCTGTGCTCAACTATTCATAAGTCAATGTTTGAAATTGCTACCTCTAATATATCATCCGAAAATCCATCTTCACTTTCTAATAAGATGTGTTTTCTTTTTGTAGTAAAGAACATCTTATTATTGTAGATGAAACTTTATTATTCGAAAGTATTACATTTTTACAACTTATTTAAAATTCCTTTTCCTAAAACTTACCATTATTTCAGGGTGTCACACCTTGGGCTTCTTTACCTCGGCTCACTTCTTGTACTTCTTGTGTATTCTATATTATACGGTTTAACAGCAAAGGAGTCCAATTGGCTTGGGGCAATTACATCAGCTGCTGTTATAATTCTTGGTATATTTAAAACTTTGAATTTGCTATATCTTATTTTATAATGTCTTGTTACTGTTCTTGTTTAATATTTTGACAACATTTAATATAATTTCATAGATTGGAACATGGGTGCCTGTTTATACGGTTTTCAACTTCTTCAAAGCCGCGTTATTGCTCTCTTTGTTGCTGGCATTTCTCGTGTTTTCTTAATTTGCTTTGGAGTTCATTACTGGTCTTTCTTTCTCTCCCTCCCTAGATGATTAAGCACTATCCATTGATTTTAACTTTTTTTAATTATGAAAAGTTTATTTTTTGGTTATTTATAGGTATCTCGGGCACTGTATCAGTTACGCTATTGTGGGGTCCGTTTTACTTGGTGCAGCCGTAACTCGTCATTTATCTATTACAAACCCATTAGCTGCAAGGAGAGATGCTTTACAAAGTACCGTTCTTCGTTTGCGTGAGGGTTTTAGAAGAAAAGAACAGAACAGTTCATCAAGCTCATCAGAAGGGTGCGGGTCAAGTGTCAAACGAAGTAGCAGTGCCGAAATGGGCCACCTCGGTAACAGTACACATTGCATAGGTGAGCCGAACAGCTGGGCCCATGTGGAAGGGGTCAACAGTGAGAAAAGTTTGGACAGTGGAAGACCGAGTTTAGCCCTACGTAGCAGTTCATGTCGATCAGTTATTCAAGAGGGTGTGGTTGGCCCGTCATCATACATGGATAGAAATTTTGACCCGAATAGCTCATTGATGGTCTGTTCTAGTAGTGGGCTCGAGAGCCAAGGGTGCGAGTCTAACGAATCGGCTAACCAACATTTTCTTGATTTAAATTTGGCTATGGCGTTTCAAGAAAAATTTAACGACCCGAGAATCACGTCTTTATTGAAAAGGAGAGCACGTGCAGGGGATATTGAGTTGACTAATTTATTGCAAGATAAAGGCTTAGACCCAAATTTTGCGGTTATGTTGAAAGAAAATGGGTTGGATCCAACGATACTTGCACTGTTGCAAAGGAGTAGTTTGGATGCAGATAGAGATCATCGTGATAATAATGAGATTATGATAAACGATTCTAACAATGATGTTAATAACGATATGCCTAATCAAATTTCATTATCTGAAGAACTTAGGATCCGCGGGCTGGAAAAATGGCTAAGAATTTGTAGATTGCTTTTGCATCATATTGCTGGTACACCTGAACGAGCATGGGTTCTTTTTAGTTTTGTGTTTATTGTTGAAACTGTTATTGTGGGCCAGTTTCGTCCGAAAACAGTTGAAGTCATTGGTGCAACACACCAGCAGGTATGAATGGGAATTCTTTGTTTAGTCAAATGTTTGAAATCCAAAATCATTAGGGATGCTTTTGTCTTTCTAACCGTTATCTGCAAAATGCATGCAGTTCGAGTTTGGGTGCGCGGTGCTGTTATTATCACTCGTTATTTGTTCCATCATGGCGTTCCTCCGGGCCTTGCAAGCAGAAGACATGGTCATGACTTCCAAACCCCGAAAGGTAAATTAACATTATAATTATTTTTAAAATCCACTTTTTTAAACTGCAGGTTTAGTTATTCATCGCTGGTTGATATTTTACTGAAATATGTTACGAATTTTCAGTATGGTTTTATTGCTTGGCTACTGAGCACTAGTGTTGGTCTTCTGCTGTCTTTCTTGAGGTACGCTTGTTTATTTTCTCCCCAAGATTCGGCCTTTAATGGTTGTCAGTTTTAATGGTGCATGCTACTTCTGCAGCAAGTCATCTGTTCTTCTTGGGTTATCTTTGACTGTTCCATTCATGGTAGCAAGTCTTTCTGTTGCAATTCCTATTTGGATACGTAATGGCTACCGCTTTTGGGTATCAAGTGATAATTATGGAAATCAAGTTGGAAATTATCGCTCTTTTTGGATGAAAGAGGTTTGTTGTTTTCGTTTAAATTTGTTTTGTATCATTTTTTTTTGGACTACAATCGTTTTATGACACAAAAGGTCAACATAACTGTTATCAGGGAGTTGTTCTTTCGATCTGCATATCAGTGTTTGTTGGATCAGTATTAGCTCTTGGTGCAGTAGTCTCTGCAAAACCTTTAGAGGATTTGGGCTACAAGGGTTGGGCCGTTGATCAAGACAGTATCAAATCACCATATGCATCATCGGTTTACCTGGGTTGGGCCATGTCTTCTGTAATTGCTTTAATAGTTACGGGCCTGTTACCAATTGCATCATGGTTTGCCACATACCGATTTTCACTCTCTTCAGCTATATGTGTAGCCATATTTTCAGGTCATATAATAATCAAAACTGTATCACACAACTAAAAATGGTTATTTTCTATGCCTCTGTCTAACAAACTATTATTTATTTTTGTTCTCAATTATATTACAGTTGTCCTGGTTGCATTTTGTGGTGCATCATATCTGGAAGTTGTGAATTCTAGGGATGATAATGTTCCAGAAAAAAGCGATTTTCTAGCTGCGTTACTTCCATTAGTGACCATCCCAGCTTTGCTATCTCTTTGTTCCGGTTTGCTTAAATGGTAAACGATCTCTCGTATACACTATTTAAATACATAAGTATATAAATCTCGTGTTGATAGTTAACTATAATAATGGAGAGGAACTCGCAGGAAGGATGATAACTGGAGGCTCTCGCGAGGTTCTTACATGTTTATTATCATTGGTCTTCTTCTTCTTCTTAGTGCAATATCAGCTGTTATAGTCATAATCAAACCATGGATGGTAATATCACAAGATTTACATGTTTTACCCTTTAGACTAGCAGCATTATGTTAATTTTTATTTTTTAAATGGTAACAGATTGGGGCATCATTTCTATTACTTCTTTTACTCATAGTCGTAGCTATCGGTATCATTCACTTCTGGGCTTCGAATAACTTTTACTTAACCAGAATGCAAACATTTGTAGTTTCTTTTCTTGCATTTCTGTTGGCCTTCGCTGCATTCTTTGTTGGATCGCATCAAGGTAATTAAAAACCTTAATTTCGTCATGTTACTTTTTTTTTCTATAAAAGATTCACAAGATGTGTGATGCAATTTTATATTAATTTTGCAGGCAAATTTTTCGTTGGAGCTTCTGTGGGCTATTTCTCATTTCTATTTCTTCTAGCTGGCAGAGCATTAACTGTAAGTTATATATCCAATCATTATAAATTTTCTAATGGTTTAAAAAATATCTTGGCTTTTCGTAATAATGAGATATTCCATAGGTGCTTCTTTCACCTCCTATCGTAGTATATTCTCCACGGGTGCTACCCGTATATGTATACGATGCACATGCAGATTGTGGGAAAAATGTCAGGTTTGTTGGAATCTGTTGCACCTCTTAAAATTCTTTCTTCTCAATATGGTCCATCAACTATTCTTTTATACACAATCAGTACCTCATTTTTTTTATCTTTTCAACAACAGTGTAGCTTTCATTGTCCTTTATGGGATTGCATTAGCAATCGAAGGCTGGGGCGTTGTTGCAAGCCTAGTGATTTATCCACCGTTTGCTGGAGCAGCTGTTTCAGCAATTACACTTGTTGTATCATTTGGGTTTGCCGTCTCTCGTCCATGTTTGACTCTTGAGGTTTGTCTCTTGACATAAATTATTTTTCTTGTTTGACTTTTGTATTCTGTATTCTGCTTACAATTATATTGATATTTTATTCTAATTAACAGATGATGGAGGATGCTGTGCATTTTCTCAGTAAGGACACTGTCATTCAAGCAATTGCTCGATCTGCCACGAAGGTATATTGTAAGAGTTAATGGGTGAAACTTTTCATACTGAACATGGTTTCTTTTTTGGTTCTATGTAACTATTTTTTTTTTAATTTCTGATGCAGACAAGAAATGCTCTATCGGGAACATATTCGGCTCCTCAAAGATCTGCCAGTTCAGCTGCTCTTTTAGTTGGAGACCCTAACATTACACGTGATCGAGCAGGGAATTTCGTGCTCCCCAGAGCTGATGTCATGAAATTAAGAGATCGTTTGAAGAACGAAGAATTAGCTGCAGGATCGATTATTCGAAAAATAAAACACGGGATGTTATTTCGACACAACTCAATTAATGATGTTGGTTATAGAAGAGAAATGTGTGCGCACGCAAGAATTTTAGCTTTAGAAGAAGCAATTGATACAGAATGGGTGTACATGTGGGATAAATTCGGTGGTTATTTACTTCTTTTACTAGGTTTAACTGCTAAAGCTGAACGTGTACAGGTGAACATGATTCATAATATGACAGTATCATGTTTTTTTGACACTTTTAAAAGTTCATTCATTTTATGTTAACATGTTTTTTCTATTTTGCAGGATGAAGTTCGTTTAAGGCTTTTTCTTGATAGTATCGGCTTTTCAGATTTAAGTGCTAAAAAGATAAAGAAATGGATGCCGGAAGACCGTAGGCAGTTTGAAATTATACAAGAGAGGTAAGGACCTGAAATAAGCTCGGTTTTCTTAGAAAAACCTAATTCATCTGAGACCGTTCTTTTTCCTTTCTAAAATGTGTATAGTTATATAAGAGAAAAGGAGATGGAAGAAGAAATGTTGATGCAGAGACGTGAAGAAGAAGGAAGGGGTAAAGAGAGAAGAAAAGCTCTTTTAGAAAAGGAAGAAAGAAAATGGAAGGAAATAGAAGCTACTCTTATATCATCGATTCCAAATGCTGGAAGTCGGGAAGCAGCAGCCATGTCAACGGCAGTCAGGGCGGTTGGTGGTGATTCGGTTCTTGATGATTCTTTTGCACGGGAACGAGTTTCAAGTATTGCACGAAGAATTCGTTCAACTCAGTTAGCCCGCCGGGCCCTCCAGGTAATTTAATTTCTGTTTTACTACGATGAATTTATTATCTTTTTTGGATTCTGATTCCATTGTTTTTGTTATCAGACGGGAGTCCCAGGTGCCGTGTGTGTTCTTGATGATGAACCAGTGACGAGTGGTAGATATTGTGGCCAGCTGGATCCGACTATTTGCCTTAGCCAAAAGGTTAGTTTTTCAATGGCTGTTATGATTCAACCTGAGTCTGGGCCCGTTTGTCTGCTGGGTACCGAGTTTCAGAAACAAGTGTGTTGGGAGATTCTTGTTGCGGGTTCTGAGCAAGGAATTGAAGCAGGCCAAGTTGGGCTTAGGCTCATAACAAAGGGAGAGAGGCAAACTACTGTTTCAAAAGAGTGGAATATTGGTGCAGCATGTATTGCTGATGGAAGGTAAGTTGTAATGTTGTATGCAAATTTATTGTAAAAGATGTGTGTGTGTGTGTGTGTGTGTGTGTGAAGTTTTGAACTTTTTTGAGAATATATATGAAATTTGTCTCCATAGTGGCATAGTATAGTGGTTTAGATAAAACGTCACTCAATTGTAATCAAGTATAACCATTGTTCCAATTACGTCACTCAAACTTTTTAACTGCTAAAACCACTCAATTTTCAATATTGTTCAATTGTTTTAAATTTTCATATAACTGGGCAATGAAATATTTATGAAACTTGGTTACTCTTTAGTGACTTCTTGGTTTTCCAAGTTAGCCTGAAGTAACAGTTTTCTAATGAGTATTTTGAAAATAACATAGAAAAAAAACTAACGAAGTTTTATAACTGTTCCATCTTGGTCTCTCCGTTTAATCAGTTACGAATTTTTTTCATAATAGATTAATTTTGAAATCTGAGTGGTTTTAGCTGTAGAAGGAGAAGATCGAATGACCTAATTGGAAGTTGGAACAATGGTCAAACTGTCAAAGCCGGTTTCCATTTATGGTTTTTTACCCAAACTTATTAGCAAATTATTATAACTTGCAGGTGGCATACAGTTACTGTTACCATTGACGCTGATTTAGGGGAGGCGACTTGCTACCTAGACGGCGGGTTTGATGGATACCAAACGGAATTACCTTTATGCGTGGGAAACGGCATTTGGGAGCAGGGAACCGAAGTTTGGGTTGGTGTTAGACCACCGACCGATGTGGATGCGTTTGGCCGGTCCGATAGTGAAGAATCCGAATCCAAGATGCACATAATGGATCTTTTCCTATGGGGACGATGCTTATTAGAAGATGAAATTTCTGCTCTATCTGCATCCATTGGCTCCACCGAGTACAATATGTTTGATCACCCCGAGGACAATTGGCAATGGACAGATTCTCCCCCTAGGGTTTGTGTTTTTTTATCACCATTTACCCCTTGGTTTGCCTCTGTTACACTATAATCATATATTTTTTGTTTAGGTTGATGAGTGCGATAGTGATCCTGCTGAGGTGGATTTATACGACAGGGATGATGTGGATTGGGACGGACAATATTCAAGCGGGAGAAAAAGAAGATCAGAGCGCGAAGGAGTGGTGGTTGATATGGATTCTTTTGCAAGACGGTTGAGAAAACCTAGAATGGAAACTCATGAAGAGATCATCCAACAAATGTTATCCGTTGAACTTGCTGTTAAAGAAAATCTCGTGGCTAAAGGAGAAGCACACTTCACTGACCAAGAGTTCCCACCAAATGACCGCTCGCTGTTTGTGGACCCCGATAACCCTCCTTCTAAATTGCAAGTTGTTTCCAAATGGTCGAAACCAACTGACATTGTAGCTGAAAACCAGCTGGGTTCTCCCCCATGCTTATTTTCGGGTGATGTAAATCCTTCTGATGTCTGTCAGGTACTAACGAGAAGTGGTTTGATTACATTTTTTTTATTACTGTTGTTTTCATTAAAATATTATTATTTTGCTTTGAGTTATTTCATTGCTCTTGAACAGGGCCGGTTGGGTGATTGTTGGTTTTTGAGCGCGGTTGCTGTTCTGACCGAGGTTTCTCGAGTATCAGAGGTTATAATTACACCAGAGTATAATGAGGAAGGAATCTACACAGTCCGTTTCTGTATTCAGGTACAGATTCCGTGTTTTATTGATCACAAATAAATAAATAATACAGGAAGAAGTGTACATATATAATGTTATGATTCTTTTTGTGTAAAGGGCGAATGGGTTCCGGTTGTTGTTGATGATTGGATTCCATGTGAATCACCGGGGAAACCCGCTTTTGCTACAAGTAAAAAGGGGAACGAGCTATGGGTATCTTTATTAGAAAAGGCGTATGCCAAACTTCACGGGTCTTACGAGGCACTAGAAGGCGGGCTAGTCCAAGACGCACTTGTTGACCTAACGGGCGGTGCTGGTGAAGAGATTGACATGAGAAGTGCCCAGGCTCAGATCGATCTTGCTAGTGGGAGATTATGGTCTCAATTATTACGATTCAAACAAGAAGGGTTCTTATTAGGTGCCGGAAGCCCATCAGGTTCAGATGTCCACATATCTTCAAGCGGGATTGTTCAGGGCCATGCTTACTCGTTGCTACAGGTGCGGGAAGTTGATGGGCATAAACTCTTGCAAATTAGAAATCCGTGGGCTAATGAAGTGGAATGGAATGGCCCTTGGTCTGATTCATCACCGGAATGGACAGACAGGATGAAACACAAACTCAAACATGTCCCTCGGGTACGTCTATCTATTCACTAACCATGCATCTATATAATTATATATATTAGTGATACTGTATTTATAAACCACCCAGATATCAAAACACCCTTACAGTTTTGTTTGTTTATGCCAATTTTTGGCAAAAAACTTGCTATATGACGCAAATGTTCAAAACGATTCAACATGACATATAAAATTTATAGAAGTGGTATTTTTCTTTAATATATTAGTCATTAGATGAATCAGACGAAGGGCCATACAATAGGCATTACACAATTTAATTATTAATTGTACTTTTAAAAAATATAGTTATTTCTGTCAGTTTACAGGTTTCTGACAAGTTTTTCAATGGAATTGGTATATAAAAAGAAATAAATTGATGCTTGGGTTGGGTAGCATCAAAAGCTGTTTTCAAATTTGGGTGACATTAATGTAACCGTTTCAGTTATCCGTAACTTATGCGTATACTATCCCTCCCTATTTGTAAAACACCATTTAAGGTATAATCATTATTAATATAACCCGTTTTTCAAACAGGCAAAAGACGGTATATTCTGGATGTCATGGCAAGATTTCCAGATTCATTTCCGTTGTATATATGTGTGTCGGGTCTACCCGCCTGAGATGAAATACTCGGTCCATGGTCAATGGCGAGGTTACAGTGCTGGTGGCTGCCAGGATTACGACACGTGGCACCAAAACCCTCAATTCAGAATCCGAGCCACTGGTTCAGATGCATCATGTCCCATACACGTGTTCATAACCCTGACTCAGGTACGTATTTGTTTTTGAACAATGTATAAAATTATCTTTTAGCAGGTAGTTAAGTAATTCTGCTGGCTTTTAGGGGGTGAGTTTCTCGAGAACGACAGCTGGATTCAGAAACTATCAATCTAGTCATGATTCAATGATGTTCTACATTGGAATGAGGATAATCAAGTCACGTGGACGCCGTGCTGCTTATAATATTTATTTACACGAATCGGTTGGGGGGACCGATTATGTAAATTCCCGGGAAATATCATGTGAGATGGTTTTGGAGCCTGACCCACGAGGTTACACAATAGTACCAACAACAATACACCCTGGAGAAGAAGCCCCTTTTGTTCTCTCTGTTTTCACCAAAGCATCCATTACCCTTGAACCTTTATAGACTGCAATGAAGAGTCGGTTGGTTCATTTGTCGCAATTGGGATCAGGTCAATGGATTTGAACACATTGGACTGCTTGGGTTTTCAGATACCTGTGCATCACTGGCTTGGGTTTTCGCAGGCCCAAATGGTGGCTCTCGGGTTCTTCATTGTGTATTTATTCCAAGTGTTGCCATTGTTGAGTGTTTTGAGGTTGCTGGAGAGGATTTCGCTAGCGATGTAATGATGTACATGCATAGGAAAAAGAGAGGAATTTGATTTAGATAGTGCCTTAGGTGCAATTTTGAAGGGAGGTTTAGTGCCTTAGTCTATCTTTTGATTCATGTAAATGTTGACTGTTAAGGGTTTTTAATTGAAATATGAAATATAATATAATCTAATTTTATTGCAATATACCCCCCCCCCCAAACCCCCACACACGCACACGCACACACACAATGTCTGTTACTGAAGACGCTTCTCTTTAAGGGGTGTTGATATCCGGTTCATTCAAACCTCTGCATAGGTTTTAGGGAATGGCAAACCAAACCAATTGGGTTAGTTGGTTTAGCCGAATCGGTCAACACATTTTTGCAGTTTTGCAATATGAACCCATCATCATCATACTCGGTTAATCCCACCTATAGCAAAGCTAAGGTAGGGTCTGAGGAGGGTAAGATGTAGACAGCCTTACCTCTACCCCTAAGAATAGAGAGACTGCTTTCAGTGAGACCCCCGGCTCGATGTGGTTTTGCAATATGAACTAGTTCTTTTAAATGTTTCTTCATTCAAAATGTTTAGTTTGCATCACATTTTTCAAGTGACATAAATGGTTTATAAATAGAACACATATAATGATTGTATATTCCAAAACTAAATAAACAACAAAGGTTAAACTGCCGATTTGAAGCTCTAGATTGTTGGTTAATTGTTTAACCCGACCCGTTGGACTTGATTTTACCCGACCCATACTCGACCCGCTAATGAGAATTTTCGGATTCAGTACATATTTCAGATCACAATATCTTGAATGTCTTACTAATTCTAGAAGCTAACATAAAGTATTAGTGAATGTGAGTTGTAAAGCAAGCATGTGTGTGCATTATTAATCATAATAATGTTACTAGTTTAGGTGTCAAAACCTAACAATGTGGACTCTTGGTGTATATGAAGAGAAGTGATTACACATGAAGCAATGAACATAAACTAAGACAACAAGGACAACATATGAAGCTTCTAAGCCGTTTTTTTCTGATCAAAAGTCTTCACTTTCTAAAAGAAGCCAACTTTGGTCCATGATTTTTTTAACCACTTTTTACCATATAATATTCTTTACATTTCTAGTCCAAGGAAAAAGGAATGCTACAATTATTTATGTGTTTTATTAGACTTTAGTGCATGTGGGCTATGTGAATTAATCATCAACTTTTTTTTATGAGGAAACTTCCTATATTGTCCTCTTTCAGAGCTTAATTTTTTTTTTTTTTTTTATATGCAATATAAATTCCATTAAAACAAAGACAACCAATTACAAGTGATACGTAGGTAAACGGGCCACAAGTTGCGCCGCTACCCCTTTTTGTATTGCAAAACCTACTCTGTTGAAAATAAAACATTGGCCCTTAGCAGCTGGAGAATTACTTTGCATAACTTTCTTCACGCGACCGAGGAGCTTGATTGCTTGCGGGGCCAGCGCTCCAAAAGTAAAAATAGAGGTGTAAATCGTGTCGTGTCGAGAATTGTTGTACCTAAAAAAACATGGGTTCATCTATTTTTGTTGATATGGCTGAAAACAATATGGGTCAAAACAAGTGTATTAAATCTTGGTAAAATTTAAGAATTTTGGTGACTATTAAAGATTAAATATTTTTTTTAACTTTTTAATGGAATAACACAAAATCATTGTGAAATATGTTTAATAGTGATATTGTGAGCATGTTCATCAATCATGTGCAATTTTCTTTCTCACCACAAGCATGTTGTTTTCAAATATAATTATATTTTTCAAGACTAATTAGACCAATGGTCGTTGTTGTATATCATATCACTCATATCACAAGCATCTTGTTTTCGTTCAAACTCTTTAAAAATTATGGGTTTAGTTCCAATGTTTTCTAAACTTTGTAACAAGCTTATAAATCCTTAATATTAACAGAAGTTATAGATTTTTATATTAAGTAATATGAAATGATAAATTTATCATCTAAAAAAACTAGAAAAAAAGAACCTTGATATAATTAAATTTTTGGCTAAGATATTTTTCATCTTCTTTGTCAACCATAAGCCACTTTTCATCGTCTCCTATGACAAGTTGACAACCTAACACATTTGAAGAATGAAGTTTACTTGCGATTTCTAAATGATTTTTCAGTTGACTTGAGAACGTTCGATTCAAAAGACTCGATTAAATTTTGAAATGGTTTTGTGTCATCAACTCCTTTCCTAGTTTTCCTAGTCATCAGACCATCCGCAATAAGGCATTTGTGAAAATTGATGTACGGCCATGTGTCTTCAACGAGCCTATGTTGAAGACACATCAATATGGTGAAGAATGGCAACAGATGAGGTGGGTGAGCCAGGTTGGGTATTTTCCATTTTTTGCTCTAAGCGGTTGCCAGTAACTTGTTGCCATTAACCTGCTATTTTATTGTAATGATTAGCCTCTTAGGTAGGATTCGGAGTCCGGATGAACTTGGAATGTATATTTTAATTCTTATTTTGTTCATTTCAACAAAATAAGGAATTGTAATTGAACAACATAGATATTAAGAATTATGGTATTAACACACAAACATAAAAGACACCCAACCCAACTGTTTGTTATACACACTAATTTTCAAGATTACAAAACATAGATCCACGTCTTCGGTCCAAAAGTATAATACAAGACAAACACTCTAACTTCTTTGTCAACAAGATCAGGGTACAAGATGAAACCCTAACAATACTGTGAAAAGCGATTCACGTTGTGTTCCCGAGTTTTATTAAAGGAAGGAAGTAGAAAAAAATTGAAGGAAGTGGAGAGGAAGTGAAAAATAGGTGTGTTCTAGAGGTTCATTAAAGGAATGGAACGGAACGAAGGTGAATGAAGTAGAAGGAAATCTTTCAATAAAATTTTCCTCCCAAAATGAAAGAAAGCGGGAGGAAGGGAAATGAAAACACATAAAAGGTTTATCATTTTCCGTTAGTAAACTCAGGAACATAGCGTTAGGGATAGGGCTGTGCAACGGTTCAGAACCGGACCGAACCGAACCGAACCGAACCGGACCGAACCGCGAACCGTTTATTCCAAAATATGAGAACCGGAACCGATAATTACTAAACGGTTCGGTTCCAGAACCGGGTGAAACGGTTCTCATGAACGGTTCTAGACCGGAACCACTTGTCAATAAAATCCTAAAATTAACATTAACAATTAAATAAAAAAATAAACAAAAACAATGATTTTTCTTAAAAAAAATTATCAACAGTTTGTTTTAAACATGGTTACTAAAAGTATAGCAGTTTACGTATCAAAATATGTTTTGTTCGGATAAGATCATTCTTTTTATACAGATTAAACGGGTCAGAACAAGCTGTGCTGACTGCCGACCATCACATAAGGCAATACTCTACATTCCTACCTAGTAAAACAATTTAAAAGTGTTAAGAACTATAAAGAAGGAAACAACACATTCTATTTCAAACTAATAATAGAATATTTAAATATTTAATTTAATTCAAAACGGTTCTAACGGTTCTTAACTGGACCTGTCGGTTCTAACCGGAACTGAACCGGGAACCGATTATGCCAAAATATGAGAACCAGAACCGGAACCTATAACATTAATTCGGTTCGGTTCTAGCGGTTCCGGGTCGGTTTCACGGTTTTCGCGGTTCGAAACCGTTTATTGCTCACCCCTAGTTAGGGAAGAAGGCGAATTACTGAAGTGGACGAAATAAACGCAGAAGACAGAAGATGGGCCCTGATATGAAAAAAAATACTCCCAATGTTGTGATGAAGGAAGATGTATCATCGCTAATACCTCCGTGAATCCAACTTGCACATTTAGCTCCCTTAAACTTTTAACAAGTATACACACAACACCCATGACTTTATATTATATACCTGAAAACACCTTATACAAAAGAATGTGTTCAGAAACATTTCAAAATATATTTTACCTCTGAATTGACGAGGTTACATGGGGTAATTTTAACAATACATAAGAAAATCTAAATTCCAATTCCAATTTCAATAGTTGAAACGAATACAACTCAATTCCTAAATCCTAATCAAATTACAATTCACGCTTAATTTCCAATTTCATAGCATTCCACAAAACAAATGTTACGCTTAATTTCCAATTTCATAGCATTCCACCAATAACTATTTTAAGCACCGCTTACGGTTGTGCGCATATAATGTATGTGTGGCCCTCGGGGGGCAAAAATAAAGTTGTACTAATTTTAATGTTATTTTACTAATTTCGTGAAAATAACGCTAAAAATGACGGACGGTTAATCATGTATCAGGTGATGACGTTGATAGCCAAAAGACAAGGGGGTACATGCACCAATCGTGTTTGTCCCGATTGCTAAGTGTTATGTGCCTTATGTCTAAGGCTTGATACAAAACCACTATTGAGCCGGTGGTCTCACTGGAAGCAGCCTCTCTATTTCCACGGAGTAGAGATAAGACTGTCTATATCTTACCCTTCTCGAATCCTACCTTAGCTTTTGCTATTGGTGGGATTAACTGTTATTTGTAAAGTTTAAATGGGGTATGCCAATAATTTTGCTGTTTGTAAAATTTACCAAGTATATATGACAAGTGTCTATCCATCAATAGTGGTGGAGTGGTGGAGAGGCTTTATGTTCACTTAGGTGATCAAGGGTTCAATTCTCACTTCCAACATTATGGTTTGGTATCCGGGTGAAGATCTAATACGGGTGGCGCCGGTTCGAATCTGACGGGCGGCGAGGTTGTACCGAGTTCTATAACACTGTCGTGCCTTCGGGCGGGTGGGGCTCGGGTTTCCGCGCATCGGGAGAAGGCGGGGGCTGCTGGAGGTCGAGTAGTCGATTCTTGGGCACGGCACCCCGCAAGGGTAGTTGTCACACAGTTATTCGCCGATCAAAAAAATATATGACAAGTGTCTCAAACGAGTAGGGGGCAGCTGGCAGTCATTCTTATTTAATAAGAGGACCACCACCTCTTCTTTTATTACCACAAACACAAACCTTTCTTCTCTATAAAACCCCAATTCTTCTTCATCACTTTTATTACTCATTATTATCTACCTTTCCTTTGCAAATATTATTATTATTATTCTACCACATTTTCTTTGATAGCTCTTTCATGGAGGCAATGAAGATGATTAACCTTTTCGCCGTCATGCTGGTGATGATGATGGCCGTCTCCGCCGTCTCAGCCGCCGACGCTTTTGCTCCTGCTCCGGCACCGACGTCTGACGCCGCCACCGTCTTCGTCTCCACCGCCGTCGCCTCCGTATCCGCATTTGTTTTCGCTTTCCTGTTTTAAATAATTTATATTATTATATTATATGATGATAGAGAAGAAGGTAGAGAGATGTTATTATATATGTAACTCTACTATGTTTGTTCGTTAGATCTATGAAATTATTATGTTCGTTATGTTAATTATTTTTATCTTTGGATTTTGAAATAGTTATATTTGTGTAATGTTGGTGTGTGTGTGTGTGTAATTTTTTGTATTAATATTCATGTGGTTTATGTTGTTGTTGAATTCATTTAATATTTTGTGGTTCCACTGTTGAGATTGTTTACTCAATTCTATGAAAAATAATAGAAAACTTGAAGTTTGATCTAAATATTTATATGTTTCATCCAATTTGAAAACTTTTAACATTGTTTTTTCTCTTGAACTTTGATCCAAATTTCATGTTTCATACCATTTGAAAACTTTTTAACGTTATTCGTGTGCCTGGAGTCCGATGTTTCAAAATTTAACATAGAGAAGTGTGTTAAATTTTGAAACATCAGCCAAGCACCGACCATATGTGGTTGAGGATTCAACTTGTGTGGTGGACAGAGTGTAGATTTTTTTTTGGACGGCGAATTTCGACAGCAAACGATCGGTTCGCACTGTCACGACAGCAGCCCAGACCAAGATCTGCCCCTTGAAACTTACGTTGTCTTAACCGGGCCCGCGTCCTCGGATTATCAGACTTGGTCTTACGGCGTCCTCCCGGAAACCGTACCGCCTCCACACGACCGATCACCTCGATCGCTAGAGTAACGGCCGAATTAAAACCGGGGGTGGCTCAGGTTCAAACCAGGATCACAGCGAACCGAGATTCATCCCCATCATTGCCTTGTCCCACCAAATGAGAGCAATGGGGATCGAACCCGGGACTCACGAGGAGGATACCACTACTCCACAAGTGGGGTATGGACAGAGTGTAGATTGAGAGGTAGAATTGTTAGCGTGTAAAATAAGTTGTACAAAAATAATAATAAGACTGAATTACAAGTTTTGTCCTTTAAGTTTGTACCAGATTGCAAGGCATGTCCTTTAACTTTAAAATTGATTGGTTTTGTACTTTATGTTTTAAAATCTTGCACGTTTTGTCCTTTGGTACTAACCCAGTTAATTTTTTTCGTTAAGTGGAGGGTAAAATTGTCTTTTTACCCATTTATTTAGAAAAACATTTCAAAATTAAAACAAAAAGAAATTTATATATATTAATCTCTCCCTCTCATTCATTTATCAGCACCACCACCTATCTCCATCCCCACACCACCATCACCTTCATTCATTCACCACCTGCCACCGCCACCCTACACCACCTACCACCACCACCCCCAAACCTTTTCAAACCTTTTCAATCAATTTATAATTAAACTAGTAGTAGTAAAGATGGAGAACCCAAACAGAAGACGACTTCCTAAACGACATCGTTTCATCCAAAGGCCGCCATTGCTCCGGCCACCTTCTTCCTCGCCTCCGTCGTCCGTCAACCCGTAACCATTTCCACCCGGAACCCTAACAGATCCGGCCAACCTAACCCATAACCATAACTACACCTCACCTACCTCTGCGTCTTCAACCCGTCAGCTCATCCAAACCCGACCCCCAACCCAACCCGGAATCACCCATCTCAAAAGCCATCTCCGAGCTCAACCTCGAGAACAAAAGCACCCACACCGGAAAACTCACCTACCACCAACCTGAAAACCAAACCCGGCGATCTCCACCGGATTCACCACCTTCAAGTCCAACCCGATCCGTTACCTGCAACCAAGATCCCAAAACTCAGCTTGTACCCTGTCGGAATCTCTGATCGGAACACCTACTCGGACACCCTACATATAAATAATAACCCGGCAAATCAACTCCCCCTGGAAAACCCAACCAGAAACTTTCTTAACTATTAACTACAAACTCACCTACCTCTGGATCTTGATTTCTGGTACTTGTATTCGTTAAGAAATGGGGTTTCTGTGAAGGGGTTGTTTGATTGGGTTTATTTGAGATGGGTATGGATTCGGGTGGTGGTGTTGAAGGTGGGGGTGTGGTTTGGCCGCCGGAAGACCACCGTCAGTGGTGGTGGGGTTGATGGTGGTGGTGTCTGGTGGAGGCAGAGTGGCGTTGATGGTGGTGGTGTCTGGTGGAGGCAGAGGAGAAGAGATGAAAGAGGGAGAGATGGAGTAGAGAGAGGGGTGTATATGTAACACATATATATTTCATTTTAATACAAAACTTTAACTTAAATACATAAACAGCCCTTATAAGTGTAAAAAGACAATTTTACCCTCCACTTAACGAAAAAAATTAACTGGGTTAGCAACAAAGGACATAACGTGCAAGATTTTAATACATAAAGGACAAAACCAATCAATTTTAAAGTTAAAGGACATCCGTTGAAATTTGGTATAAACTTAAAGGACAAAACTTGTAATTCAGTCTAATAATAATAATATAAGTTATCTTTTTTTTAACGATCAACAAAACTTTTATATTACCAAGGCTAGCGGGTACTAGCGAAAACCGCCAAAAAGTAAAATAATAATAATATAAGTTTGTTATCTAAAGAGTAAAAAAAGTAAGAGAGGTCTCCTTTGGTCATGTAGTGGTGATGAAAAAGCAGAATGTAGGTACGTGATTCGTATGGTTGCTTGCTTTCCAGAGTTTTCTTTGGGAATGTGAATAGCATTCTCCCACTCCCTTATTTATGTTCAACTCTCACTCACATTATTCCTTCAAAATTCTTTAATGGAGGGAGATCAATCATGTCTAGAATTTCATTTTCTTTTTCTTTTTTTTTTTTTTTAACGGCATCTCGCTCAGGGCTATACCGGCCGACTTGGGATTTGAACCGGGCACTCCAGGGTAGGAAACAGGCAAAGCCTGAAAACCTCCCACCTCACCTGCAGCCAGTGGGAATTAAACCTGGCTCTCCAAAGAGAAACCAAGTCCTTTTCACCACTAGACCAGAGGGTCATTGGCATAATTTCATTTTCTAAAGTTACATTATTCTTTTGAGGAAACCAAAAAGAAAACATACACATGTATGTATGGTATATCCGAAATAAAAAGTTTGTAAATCCTAAAACTTATACGATTTTTAATGGGTTAATAATGTATACCATGTGTACACAAGTGCATCTAAAACACGTATTAGCGACCATCCACCCTTGTGGTGGAGTGGTACCGGGAAGTGAGGGAGTGACACTTGATCCTTGTGGTCATGGGTTCGACTCCTGATCCCTCCAGGTTTTGCCGGTTAGCTGCCGTCGTGCCTTCGGTCAGGTATGCGGGCCGGGTTTTCCCTGGAACAGGAGACGGGTGGGCTAGAGAGCTCCGTGCGCGCGGATTGGGCCGCTACAAGATACGTCTTGTGGGCTACCTTTAGCCAATGGAGACCGTGTACGGAGTACCCGGCAATACTTTAGTTGGTCGTTAAAAAAAAAAAACCTGTATTAGCGGTGCGTCAAACACAATACCTACAGTGAATTTAATAAGGTGCATCCAAGTGTCAAAAATGTTTCTAATTTTGTATTTGGTATTGACCACAACATGCGTTCCCAATATGCATGAACAGTGTTCACGTCGGAACTTAAACTTTTACCGAAAGTCACGCGATTAATTTTTTCTCAAATCGGTGGAGACTTGACTCAAAATAAATAAAATTATCAGAAAAAACCGAGGAAATTTACACTACTAAGCCAAAAGTGATGGTGACCGGCGGCCGGCAAACCCTGACCCTCAATAAGCTTCGTCCTTATGCACGAAGCGTTCATTCATGCACACATGTCGACTCTATAGATATTTGTTTCAAGAAACATTTTAATTAATTCAACGTGACTAACATCGTTGTTATGTACACGTGTTACGTCGCATCATGACCACGTCTTATACTTTTTTTTTTTTAAGATTTTAGGGTGCATACATTAACCCCACACCACACACACATACAGATGTGTGAAATCTTATTTTGAAAATGGAAGTTCTTCATAAAATAGTAAGATGATTTTTGTTTGAACTTGGAGATAAATAACTATATTCAACTGATGTTATTATAGTTATTTCGATCTAGGTATAACGTCTTGGCTCAAAATTCCTCCGGTGTACGTGTTTTCGGTGAAGGATACGATTGAGCTGGTGGAACATATGCAGGTTACGTCTTTGAAGAAGGCTATTATACGAGGCATTTTTGTTGTAGCTTGTTGGAAGATTTGGGGTACAAGAAATGATATTATCTTCAACCAAGGAAGTGCTAATGTGATGAAGATTCTCTCAGATGTTAAAGCTCTTAGCTTTCTTTGGTATAATAGCCGTTCGAGGAAGGATAGGATAGAATGGAATAAGTGGTGTAAATTTGATATAACTTGATGTATTGTTTGTGGCTATCTCTAGCTTGGAGATAGCCCGTGTTTGTTGCTAATGAAGTTCACTTTTCAAAAAAAAAAAAAAAAGTTATTTCGATCTAGGTTTTTGTTCTACTACGTGAGAGTTTCGTAATAATTCAAATCAAGTCCAAACGGAGCTAAAATAAATGAGCTACAATGCTCGAAATTGGCATTTGAATATGCCAAAATTGTGCAATTTAGCATATTGGAGTGAAATGGGTACGCCTTATGCTTTTAACAACTATAAAAATACATTTTTAAGAGGAGTTAAATGTCAATTTAGTCCCTAAGGTTTGTCAAAAATTGTCACTTTCATCCAAATCTTTTTTTTTTGTCAATTTAGTCCATGTGGTTTCATTTTTTTGTCATTTTAGTCCCTGTGGACTAATAAGATTTGGATGAAAGTGGTAATTTTTGACAAAACTCAGGGACTAAAATAACAAAAAATGAAACCACGGGGACAAAATTGACAAAAAAAAAGATTTGGATGAAAGTGACAATTTTTGACAAACCTCAGGGACTAAATTTTGAGTTTTAAACATGTATTGGGCTTATTTAGGGTTAGTTTAGTTTGTTTTAGGTTGATTCATACTTGTTTAGGACTGGTATAAATGTTTCTACCTTGTTCAAACGATTTTTGGCAGAAATTCCATCGGAACTTGGCCTGCAAAATGCGCATTAAGACCTAAAAGTGAGGCGTTTGAAGCGAAGCGAGAAGGTTGTGATGGGCCTGAAAAGTGGGTATAGGCGCGCGTGTGGGTGAGCCTTGAAAACAGTTAAACAGAGGTTTCAATATGAGAATTTAAACATAATAAAATGCATGAATACGTTGAAAGCAGATTATTTTTGTTTTATTCTTAATGGAATTGTTTCATCTTTCGTTTCATTATAAAAGGGATCCTTAGTTGCAAAACATAACTACTTTGGCTATTGTATCCTGATAAACAAAAGGAGTTCTCTTGATAAACTCAAAATTTGTTTTAAGGGACTCGTGCTAAACAATCCTCGGCCAAAACACTTTATGTATTTTTTGTAACATTAGTATAAACTATAAACCTCACTTATGCACAATTTCATACCAATATGTATCAACATATTGGTCGTGTGTTGGTTATAATAACCTATATTTAACTAGAGTTTAGCGAGAATAAGTTACGATCCATGATCTAACCATGCATCGACCATGTTGTTCTCAAAAGACAAACTCAACAAATTGTTACCATCTGATGCCTCATGCCATCACTTCTCATGATATATGGATTTCTCGACACAAACTCAACAAATTCTTTCTCTTTAAAATGTTAGTAACAATACTTTGAATAGATCTTGTTTGTGTTCGTAGTTTTATGTCAGACATACATGTATTTTTTTTTAACTGTAAGCTTCATTAAAAACGGCACACCCTCAAAACAAAAACCACCTAACAACAATTACAACATATACAACGGGTTCTTAGCCCAATCTTTTCATAAAAGAGACATATACATAGAACGACTCCTAAACCAAAAAAATGACACCAAAAAAATGACATAATTTTTTTTTTTTGAACTTTAAACTTCATTAAAAAAACGGCTAAGCCCTTAAACCAAGGGCCGCCAAAACCACATTACAACATATACAAGGGGTTTCTACTCCACTCTTTCCAACTAAGATCGCGGAATTTAGACCTGCTCCGCAACCATAAAAACGACCAAGATTTAATACAAGCAATCATATCATGAACTTTCGGCACTTCTTTTTCACAGACTACTTTGTTGCGAGTCCTCCATATCACCCAACATGCCGTCATAACAATACCTCTAACAATCTCCTTTTTCCATTTTGTACCTCGAATGAAACCTGGAAGCTTCATTATATCTTCAATATCAAATAAAAATATAGGCTCTAGACCACACCACTTTTCGATGAATTGCCAAATGGCGCAAGTGACCAAACAACCAGTGAAGATATGATCCGAGGACTCATCTGTCAATCTGCAGAACCCACAATTCATGTCTTCCACCGTAATATTCCTTCTAGATAGCGCCTTTTTGGTAGAAGAAGTGCCGTTTGGTAAAAAAATGACATAATATTTATAGAAGCCACGACGGAAAAAAAAATGCACGGAAATTTAAAAAAAAATCGAACAAAAAAACCGAAATTAAAAATAGAACAGATGTTTCTAGAACATAAATCATAAACGGGCAGCGGGCAGTCCCTTCTTTCTCTATAAAACCCCCAATTCTCTGTTCCTTTTATTGCCCACTCTCTGCTCTTTGTAATATTATTCTCTCTCACATCTTCTCTGAGAATATAATCGCAGAGCTCTTTAATGGAAGCAATGAAGATGGTAAACCTTTTCGCCGTCATGCTGGTGATGATGATGGCCGTCGCCGCCGTCTCCGTCTCCGCCGCCGACGCTTTTGCTCCTGCTCCGGCACCGACGTCTGACGCCACCACTGCCTTCCTCTCCGCCGCCGTCGCCTCCGTATCAGCATTCGTTTTCGCCTTATTGTTTTAAATAATTTATATTATTAATATGAAAGAGATGAAGGTAGAGAGATATGTTTTTTCTGTATATGTAATGTAACTCTACCCTGGTTTGCTAGATCTATGATGAATTTATGCTGGTGATATTATTATTATTATTTATTTATTTTGATGTTTTGATCTTTGATTATTTAATTATTTGTATGATGTTGGAGTGTTTAATTTTGAATTCATTTTTATATATTTTTTTTTGTGGTTTGTGTTCTTGTTTAAATCATTGAAAGTGCAGTATTAGATTATGTGATTCCAGTTGGTTTCAGACTGTTTTACTAAAAGTTATTAAAATAATAATAATATAAAAAACTTTTTATCATCTTAAAAGTAAAAAACAGAGGTAGGCAAAAAGCTGACTGTATGCGTGTCTTGCTTTCTACAGGGTTTTTTGATTTTTTTAATTTTATTTTTTTGGGTGAGAATAACATTCCCAAATTTATTTATTTTATTCCTAGTTTAAATATTTGCTTTGTTGCAATTTTATTTTATTCCTAGTTTAAAATATTGTGTCTTGTTCTTTAAAGTTTTATTTTTGTTTCCTTATAAGTTCTCTACATGTTTTGGAATAAAATTTATGGTGACATTGCCCCAAAAATATGGTGACATTGCCCCAAATTCAATCTCTCTTCTTTTTTAATTTTGAAGATTGACCATCTCGAATTAGATGTTATTGTATCATTTCTCGTTATTGTAATATACGGTATTCACAGCTCAAGCATACTTGAGAAAGTCTTTTGATAACTTTTCTTTTTTAAATGTGACGGACAATATTTGAATAAATCATGTTAATGTTGTACTTCGAAGTGTATTAGACTTTCAATCGGTTTCACTCTTTTGTATTAATCTTTACACGTTGTTTGTTGTGGGGTATGGTCACCGTTTTCCTGACCGCCATGTTACCTCCAAAGCTCACCACCGCCTCAACCTCATCCACCTGCAGAAGAGAGAGAGACGATCGGGGAGGATTATTGTTTTTTTTTTTTTGTTACTTCTTTTTGGTTATTTCAAATCTTATAATAAAACCATTGTTATACCACCATTAAAGTGTTAAAACACTTACAATGCGATTATGCTCCTTAACGAACTCAAGATCAAGTGATTCATGCATTGCTTAGTGCTTACTGCATTTTATATTTACATAGTAATGTGGTAGATTAATAGTTAATATTTATCCGTTTGTTGAGGTCATAACACATGACAAACTATCTCCTAACTTTGTTACATGTATATTTTTTTCGGATATGATCCAACTCATGTGGGATGTCTATGTTATGAACGTATCACGTTATCTTTTATGAGACCACATTCTCACATTTATCTTCTAAAACCATTTGTAATGGTCTCCTGACCCTTGCTCGTGAGCCATCACTCACACGATACAACCCCCACCCCCCCCCCCCCCCCCCGCACACCTCGTGACCGTGGTCACGTTAGAAAAAGATGAGGGCATTAAATGCACTATTGTGATGAATGTATATGTGAGAGGAGTGTGTGGATCAGATACTTACATCACCTACAAATGGTCTAAGACAATTACAAATGCCCTAAAAAAACATGTAAGTTGGGTCACATGCCTCAACCACTACAAATGGTTTAAGAGCAATAACAGTTGGGCCCCCATAATTTTGTAAGAGAAAACCCCGTATATTTTTATGGGATTGTGAGTGGAGAAAATAGGGAATCTACTGTTTATCGGTATATTTGGAAATATATTAGGGAAAACAGTTTTCCAGAGTGTAATATGTGATTGCGAGTGGTTGTAAATGGTTGTGAATGAACTGGAGATGGAGAACCTATTGGTTTTTCGGTACCTAATCAATTTCGGTACCACTACCGGTACCCAGATTTTTAGTTTTTCCGTACCGATTCTGTACGGTACCGGTATTTACTGATTTTTACATTCAAACACCGATACTGTACCAGTTGTTTTCGGTACCGGTACCAGTACTCATTTTTAAAGAATTTCGGTACCGATGTTTTCAATACCGGTACCATGCTCATCCCTAATGATCTAATAGGCCTTCCCTAATTCGTTCCCTTACTTCTACCGTCACTTAAAACTTATGTATCATTGTATCCAATAGCCCTTCCTTAATTCATTATTCTTCATCATTTACATAAAAAAAGTAGAAACCTCTATCTATACATTTACTAGGTAATACTTATTCAGAATGATAATATTTATTTGATAAATTTTCTTTTTTCTTCTATATCGTAAGCTCAACCATCACTTTAATTTGTAGGATTAATCATAACCGTCATATATCTTTCATCAATACTATGAACTATGACCTCTTATTCTCTTAAGCATATGGACCATATACAATATTTTGCTTATGGCTTAAGATTTCGTAGGGTGTGAAGCACTCATATGGGCCACATTGTTAATAAAGTCCCACTTCACAAATTCAACAAACAATATAAATTTGATTTGAATTGCTTGAAAAATGTAAGAGCCAAGAAATAAGGGGAATTGGATTTTAATAATTCATACTTTGTCTCGTTGGTCGGCAATAATCTGTACTTAATAAATTCCACACAATAGTCCCAACTTTTAATATATTGGCCGACAATGAACTTTTTAACTTTCAAACTCTTTTAGTTTTGAAAATGGGTTAGTTTTCAGTTAACAGAAGTTCATTGATGGCCAATATTTTGAAAGTTGGGACTATTGTACGGAATTTCTTAAGTACAAATTATTGTCAGCCAACGAGGCAAAGTTTGGATTATTAAAATCCAATTCCCCTAGAAATTAGAAATAAGACATATTTTTATGTAAAGTTAGACATCACAATGTGAACTGTTAAAGAAGTACAATATAAATTAAATAAGATGTCTAATTTGGACCATCACACATTCACACAATAGACACCAAAACAACCAAGCAAAATTATGGTTAAGTCCAAAAAACAGAAACTTCTATGGCCTTACACCCCACTTATATTTCCTTTAAACAAGAACATGCAATCACGTTTCCAACTCTTTATTTAATCATTTTCTAATAATCACTACTTCAAAGATAATATTATATATTATTTTTTAATATAGTTATTTATAACAAAGATATCAATTAAAATTACCTAATTATCCTTGAGTAATGATACATATGTATGTATGTTAACACAATAAACTCCTAAGGTGGTTTTGGTAACATGTAAATAAATAGGATTTGATTTCAAAGTAAAACGATCAAAGATTGTGTGAGAGCTTTTATATCTTTCCACATTTATATACAACTAAAATATTTAATATAGCTATTATATATTAAAATAATGATATATGTTCTATATATATAAACGATTAAAAAAGGTAATAGTCTCAAAAATATTTCTAATGTATATTTTGTAACCTTGCTAAGATTGTAAATTATCGAAACTTACAAATGACTGAAAAGACGAAAAAAACAGGGTCCATTATTAATTTTTAAAATTAGATACACCATAAAATTATGCATACAATTATATTGAGTTTGTTAAGAATTACTATACATAAATAATGATTATTTTAAAGGTTGATTCATTGTTTTTAATAAAAAAAGATGTGTCAAGGTTGTCTAGCTACATTTAGGGATTGTTTGGTAGTATTTGACTGACTCATTAAAATATCTGACTAATTAAGAGGTAATCACTTAATTGGTTAGCATATTTCTAAAACTTAATTATTAAGAGGTTTCATAAACTAATAAGATGTGTATGTATTTTAAGTGAACCACACACAGTCTATCTGTGACACCAATTCATATGTAATATCTTAATAGAATTATTAAGAGGCTACCAAACATCCTTTTATTCAGTTATTCATAAACTCTTTATAACATTGCGTTTAAACCAATTACAACAGTGAGTTTAAACAAATTACAATTATACGTCTAAGTTGTCTATGTCTAAGGGGCTGTTTGGTTGATTATGTGTTGAATCATTAAGAGGTCTGGATGATTAAGAGGTCTGTATGGTTAAGTGTTGAATCATTAAGTGAGACCTCTTAATGGTTAGTTTTCTTGTCCCACATTGGTATGAGAGTTTTATTAAGGTTCAGCCTAGTTCAGTGCTTAATGGTTCAGCAACATCCCAAGTCTTAATGATTCAGTCTTAACCATTCCATTCAGAGGCTGAAACAAACGCGCTGAATGCTGAATCATTCAGCACTGAATGGTTAATAGCCTCATTAAGAGGCTACCAAACAGTCCCTAAAAGTCTGATACATAAACGAACCATTCGATTACATTAGCGAAACAAAACCTACAATTAGAATGACTCATCGAAACCGTTATTATGTATAGATTCACGATCTTCTTTTATTAAAATTGACATACTCATATATCACATTAACCACCTTCACTATCAACGACCCTATGTCAATTATCTTTCAACCATTTACACCCTTTAAAAACAAGAAATCGGGCAGCGGGCAGCGGGCAGCGGGCAACGGGCAACGGGCAGCAAATCTTAACCTTATAAAACCCGAACACAGGAACCATTCTCTACCCTACTCTTTGCTCTTGCAATTCTATCTCTTCAACACTTCCCTTAGAGAATAGAATTGCATAGGTCTATCATGGAGGCAATGAAGATGATGAAGCTATTCGTCTTGATGACAGTGATGGCCGTTTCGGCCATCACTGTCACTGCACAAGACGCTCCTGCTCCTGCTCCAGCGTCTGATGCCACAACCCTCTTTGTCCCAACCGCAATCGCGTCTCTATCCGCGGTTGTTTTCGCTTTCTTGGTCTAGTTAAGTTCTACTTGACTAGTTGAGAGTATGATCTTTTTATCTATATTTCTGTTTAAGAGTTTGTTAGATTAATAAAATTCAGTTTGTGATGTTAATTATTTTGGTCTATGGATTTTGGAAGGATATTATTATTATGATGTAAACAGTAACTCTACACTCATATTATATTATGTGTGTTCTTATTGAATTCATTATCGTATTATGTTCTATATGTAACTTTGTTCAAATTTACTACATTCATAATATTTGATTTGTGATTTTAGTGGTTTTTATTTTTTAATGACATTTATGGATTTGAAAACTGTTAGTAAATCATGGTGTATCAGATTTGTATGATTATCATGATTTTAATGGTTTTGAATTTGATCTGTGGATTCAACAATTCTCATCCATAGATGATAGACCTACATCGGTTCCCTAAAGCTTGAATCGAGCCTTGCTTAAGGGAAAACGAAAGGTACCAAAAAAACATAATCTTTATAAGCTACCGATTATATAAAAATAATGAAAAGGTAAAATGGTTTTTGATATTGGCAATGATGTCGTATCAATCATGGTTTTTTTTTTTTTTTTTTTTTTTTTTTTTTTTAGAGAAAATTGCAGTTTTCGTCCCTGTGATTTGCCTAAACTAACGGAAAATCTAACGTCCGTTAGAAGGAGGGACGTAAAATATTAGAAAACCAAATCACAGGGACTCAGGGTGTTAAGCCTGGGTTGAACCTGCTAGTTTAAGCAAACCACGAGGACGAAAACTGCAATTTTCTCTTTTTTTTTTTTTATTTTCGTTCAAATTCATATCCACAAAGCAAATTACATAAGCATAGCTAGTAGGCAGACAACAAGTTATGCCGCCACCAATTCATGTTATTATTGAAATCATGATTAGAATTTTTTTTTTTTAGTTCGAAGAACAAAAATCAGAATAGATTCGTGTTTTTTTTTTTAACGGCTAACGAATCAATTTACGAGCACTCTCGGTCACCCTTTTGGCGAATCAGGTACTCGAGAGTACCCGGGCCCACCAATTGCCACAAATTCCCGGGAAAACCCGACCACTCACCCGCTCGAAAGCACGACAGTGAAATAATCGGTAAAACCGATCGGGATTAGGACTCGAACCCAAGCCAATGGCTGGGTCATCCCTCATTTCCCCTCCACCAATGTCCTCCAAATATAGTTAGTGGGAATTGAACCCAAGCCTCCATAAGAAACTTTAGGCCCTTAACCAAGTAGGCTACAGACAACTAGATTCGTGTTTGCAAAACTAATTTTGTGTTATGTTCTCCAAAAAGTAAAACCAAATCTCTATACGTTTGTTCCGTATTCGATATATTGCTTTCCGAACTAATGCTTTGGGAATATGATTCCCACTCGAGATGTCTACTTCAAATCTCACATTTTATTCTTTTCATGATTTTTTAATTATTCTTTTCAATATTACGTGGAGTGTAATTAGATGATTATAAACACTTTAAATCATAAGAGTTTCAAACTTACCTTTTTTTTATGTGGTTCAAATACACAATGAATTTCTTAAGACATAAAGTTTGATTAACATAATCTACCATTGCATAATCCAACAAAATCCCATTTTAAAAAAATAGCATATACTTTTGTGACTTGCTTTACTAAACATGGTGTAATTTTTTTTATAACTTTTTTTAGTTTTGTTATTATTATTACTAATAACAATAAAATTGTTATACTAGACAAAGATGTGACCAAACTCAGGGGGTGAGAATCAGTTATCTGTTTTTGGGATGAATAAAGAAAGTAAAGAATATCGAATCACAAATGGCATGTAAAGTGGAGAGTTATGTCATAACTCATAAATGACATTGAATGAAACGCTGCCAGGCGTCACTGCAAGTCTGACCTATAATATGACACACCAATGTATTATTCGTCGGTACATCGTAAATCATGTATTTAAAATATGTATAATCCATTTACTACTTGACACAAATGCTTCATGTTATCTTTTCTCATTTTTCCAATGTATTTCGTTGTCTAATTCTACAACTAGACATACTTCTAAAATTCTTCATTTTATCTTCTCATCTAATAAAACAGCGCCACGAGAACGAACTTTGCTGTTCTGTGAATTTAGAATTCAAATCGTTAATTGCATCAATCGTGTGGTTGAGTTTGTAAACTAGAAAGGGGATGTCTTTTACTTTAGAAAAGAAATGGCACTTTTAAATCTTTAAGGTGGCAAAGTTTGATTAACATGCTGCCATCATTATCATTTGCATATAATTAAAATGATAACTGAACAAACAAAAATCAAAACAAACCAAAAAAAAAATAGGAAAATTTGTGCGAAGAAAAAAATTAAAAAATGTGACTTGTTTTAAAAAAAATGTCAAAACTTAACAAACATGTAATTGAAAGTTATTAAATGCTAGTGTAAATATATTTCTACTTTTTTAACCATACTATTTAACATAAGTACATAACACCATGTGTTATGTGCTGTGCTAACACCTATGACAGTTGAGATGTTTTCATTCGCGTAAAAATTAATTTAACGCATATATTCACTCATACCCATCAAGGCCCGTTGCTACACTCACAATTGAGCCCTTGAAGCGCAATGGGAGCGGCGTTTCAGCCAATTTTGGATGAGTTGGAATTTGGCGTTAAACGATTACACACTCTAATTAGACAGACGCCATTTTAAAATCCTTATGTTTTTATGTTCACAAGAAAGAGTTGAAGGAAAAATGACATTTTGGCATCATGTGGATTGCACATCAAGATGGAAAGGGTTCTAGGATTCATACACCTTATGACCTCACATTTGGGGGTGTATGACATCACATTCTGAGTATGTGATAACTTCCTGTTGGTCTGTGATGTGGGCCAGGGTGTATAAATCCTAATTATAGGGTGTATGGTTCCTAAATATCAGATAGAAAACCACTCAAATTGTGTGCCTACAGAAGTCAATCATGGCTTTTTCACCATTAAAAAGGAGTGATTGGTTGGACCTTTGTCTCACACATGGGTTAGGACTTAGGACTGCCCCTACCCACCCCATGTTATCATCCCAATTATATTCTTTCATTTTTCTTTCACAACCATTTGCTGGCTAGCATGATTATGATTGATTATATGTGATTAATCAATCAAGGTCACTGCAGATATTATTTATATATACATATATAACAAAAATTAAAAACTTGAGACAATACTAGATAAAATTCTTCAGGATCAAATCCCAAACACTCTAGTCCACCCCATGTACAACCTGTTAGAAAGAAAATAATCAAGAAATTCGTATTATATCAAAAGTCAACAGCAGAAGAAAAGACGCCAAAAACAGAGACATTGTGTCGGTTAGATTTAGTTGTGTCAATTAAGCGTATAAGCGGTTATTTAACCGTCAACCAAAGGGTATAAATACCCATGTATTGTCATTTGTATGTTGTGTGGAATAATATTAGTGTTCATATTATGAGAAATTCTTCACCCTCTGTTTTTCATCCGGGACTCATCCTTTTGATGCATACTCCCATCATATACAATGTCATCCGTGATTGATCCAAGATCCGAAGGGGCCTCAACACAACCAATTGTGACCCCAAGGTTACCACTTACCAGGACCATTCTTCGAATATGTATGATGAACCGAAGTAAACACAAAAAACGAGAATCAAATACTAGACAACACTAAAGAAGTTCTCCAGGTCGAATAACTAGGTCCGCTCCTGAGAGTACACAACCAAAAATAGTCATTCATGATACAAAAGGATTAAAATCTAGGCTTATAAATACATAATTAAAAAAAAAAAAAAAATCCATTAATGGCTTTTGTACACAAACATTCAAGTTCTTCAACTTCATCATCTATGTATTTTTCTAAAAGATTCACTATTTCTCTAACCACCCTCAAAATATTGTCCATAATGACCAAAATCTACAATTATGCATTCAGCTAGATTGTACAACTATTTCTGCACATGTATCGGTATCTCTAAACTTCAGATTTTACAGAAAGCTGAGATATTTCTTTATCAGCAAAATGTAAAAGCCTTGTAAGTCTCAGAACCATATCACAATGAAACGGAAGTGCAGTTCGTCTTTCTAAATATCCCGGGCTCACAGTCATCCAAGATAACGCGTGTAATTCAGCAGCTACGCGTTCCAAAATTAAATGATTTTCCATTCCCGATTTGCCAATGTTTTTCGCTTTCTCATTATTGTTATTATTATTATTACTACTATTATTGTTACTATTATTATTACTACCTCCATAATAGTCAAAAAGTCCAACAGATATAACCGAAGGCCATTCTTCTTTGCTGTTGCTTCTAGAATCTTTCCTCATTGAAGGCACGGCTTTTGAGACCACGAAACCTGTGGAAATGGGAATGGCGGAACCCTTGCTGTGAAGGAGGTGTGCCAGTGGCTGGGATTCTGAGGTCAGGCAGGTCGGCAGCTGGAGAGGGTTTGGGGGAGAAATCGCATGCTAGGTGAGGGTACAAATATATACGATGTAGATGCGGACCCCAGAGATTTTACAGGTGTGAAGCCTTCAACATAGCAGGATTGGCCCATTATTCCACTGCCTTGAGTTGTGCCTGTAGTAGCAAAGTTATAAAGTATATCAACCTCTTAAACAAACAGGGCCCCCTCCAAGATCGTGGACGGAAACTGTTTCATGCCAACTCAACCACCCCTACCCGTATTAATAATCACCGGTTTTTACTCATTAACCAACCCATTGGACCTACCCATTTTCCACCTGTACCAATTATTTGATCTTTCACTTTCAGAAAAAAAAAAAAAAAAAAGGTTATCTTTCATCTCTAACCGAAAAAACAAGTCAAATGAATCAAACAGGTTGAAAATGCACCAAGCATATATTTACTTAACAATTTAACTCGTTAATATAATTTGGGAATAATATTAACAAATAACAAATTACATTGATTTGGACAAATAAAAGCACGAGAGGCCAAATCAATCAGGCTAGACCTGTTACTCAACCCACCAGACCTAGCCATTTGTCACATCAAAACTAAAACTAATATACTTGTGTTTTAGCTTTTTCGACACAAAAGAGTATAAAAGGATGTAAAGCTCACCTGGAGATGAATCAGCTTGATAAACTAACTGTAGTGAATGGTCAACAGAAACCGATACAAAGGTGATGCTTTGCACCCACTGAAGCAAGCCTTTTGAATTATCCATTGCAATATGACCACCGCCGTTTCCACCACTTAAGAGCTGCTTTCTACCTAAGGGTTGACCCAACCCACCTTTCATATAGTTTGAACCTTTGGCGTGAGACTGTAAACTTCTGTCTTGAATAATACTCATTTCTTGTTGCTGTAACGGGCCACCGTTGCTGCTGGCTGAGATCCCGTCGGGTACCGACCGTCTAAGCTGCAATGACCACTTTTTGACCTCTGAACCGCCAATAGAATAAAGAGCTTTCTGCCATTCTGCTTACATATCATATCAAATCAAATCATTAATAAAGTACAATAATTTGAAAATCAATAAAAGGAGGTAAAGAAAAGGTAATGATTATACCCTGGCATTCGAGCTCAAAAAAACATCCGATTCGTGTGATGACAAAATCATGAGGCCTCGCGGTGTTCGTATCTGAAGAACACGCCTGTAGTATCTGACATCCTTGCTGTAAAATTTGGACAAAAAGAAATTGCAAGCCTTTCGTATCTTGTCTACTACTAATTCCACCAAACGGGAATGTACAGCTGTCAAGCAATTCGCCTCTAGAATCAGTCCATATGCAAACGAGCCACCGCCAATCCTCAGTCCAGCCATAGCAACAATGTAGACTCGGGGGTTGTTTCTGATGGCCCGACCCGAACCCGTCATCAGATCCATCCATTTGAGAGCCCAGCCCAGTATCAGAACTTGTACCATCATCGGATAAAAGCTTTAAAGACTCCGGTGACACTCCGCGTTCTGACGAACCAGGCTCAGCCAGAATAAAAAGTGGCTCAAACATGTACTTCAGCTCGTCTTGAAAAATATATTCTCCAGGTCTATCAGACCGGGACATCTGCCATGTGTTATCCCACACACCGGCCCGTAAACTAGCATCGAGTTCACCCTCTCTCGAGCCCATTCGCTGACCAATAGAATCTTTCCACATCCCTGGGATTGGTGAATTCATTTGCATCATACTTGAATGAGACTGTGATCGACCCGATACTGAAACTGATGGGATGACATCAGCAGATGACCCTCGAGAGATTCTTCGGGCTTTATTGTAGACCGTGAAAGCAATCTCTTTGAGAATAACGGGCTCGTTGAGAGACGGGGTTGTGACCCTAAAGATTGCATCGACGGTCACGACCTGTAACACCAATTTAGGGATACTAAAACCAGAAATTGTCACAACGTTTGATATCGATGCTTCATCTACAGCTGTAGAACAACTTAACGCCTTCCCGACTTGATTCTGCATTGCGGTTCTTCTTTCTTTATCTGATGATGGAAATATGACGGAACCAACAGCGACACACGATTCAACAATGGTTTTCAAGACAGCAACTGGCTCAGGAAACGGGCACACAACATATATTACCTGATTATTATAACCCAAAAATTATAAATAAAATAAATAAAATAAATAAATAAAAATAAAATAAAAACTGGTAATCAGTTAGTTATAAAATCAAACCGACTCGCAACCTATATTACCGGTTAGATACGTTGGTGTGGCGCGTAAATTATATTACCAGTTAGGGACACCGTCAGCTATTGTACACAATTAGTACGCCGCATCAGCATATGCAATTCGCAACACCAATTGCAGGATGAATTGTCTATAAATTTTAATTACGACATTGAAACCTAAATGAAGCTTGATGTCTAACCTCTTACAATAATGATACCAGACTTGATTACGATTTATTAACAATTGCCCAGTTATTTAACAACAAAAGAGCATGGACTAACACACAACTTACTGTACAAGGAGTGCTATTTCCTTCTTTTGAATTCGGGGCAAAACAGGAACCAAGTTTTAGGGCTTTCAAGACCTTGGAGAGTGACTTCAAGAAACTTGTTAAATCCCATCCGTTAGATAACGAAAGAAAATAATCACTAATTGATCCCACTAAAGATGCACTGTCACTTTCGATCTTCATTGATTGAGGGCAGTCAAGTAAAACAAAACCAGAAGAAGACCATTTTCCCAAATCCTTGGCAGTTTGGTTCCCAAAATTTTGAGGTGAATGAGTTCCTAATTTGCAAGTCTCATACACTGGAAAAAATAAATAAATAAATAAATAAATAAATAAATGACAAAGAAGTTATGATTTAATATTTTAAAACATAAATCTAAATAATTTATTTATGACACACACCAGTCTCTAGTTGTTGAAAGAAGTCTGCAGCAGCAGTTGTAAGGGGGTCGATATCAGGACAAATGACACAGTAATTCATCTGCATAATAACCGAAAGCAAATAATTAACTGTGAAGATTGGTATTTACTTAAAAGGGCAACACAGTAATTTTTCTCACATGTTTCTGCATAGCATAAGGTTCAAAAGGAGCTTTTTCCCAGTGTTGAAGAGAGGTTGCTGAGGTTTTTAGCCAATCATCCTGGTACCTGTTGCATACATCACTTTTAAATACAAACTATTGACAATTTATTTGCTTGATAATTTTCAAACTTGTGAACTAAAAGCGCAAGAAAAAAGGTGTAATAAAAGCCATACCCAACTAGAATAGCGGGAATAGGAATTACAAGAAGTGCAGGCCTGAGTCCTAGTTGCTGCTCTGACTCACTTATGTCATCCAGTCGAGTTACATCTATCACAAATATGCATCTTATTATGCTGAGTAACATACATATGGGAAGTTTGGATGTGCGTTTTAAAATACTGAATGATTAAAATCGGATAATCACTGTAACAGTGATAGAAAAGTTTTTTTTTCCATAAAATGATGTATATTCACTTTGTCCCTTTTTATTCATGCTTTTCTTTTGGTACAACTGGGTCATTACAAGATGGCTTGTGTCCCATTTGGGTCATGTGGATTTGCTGTAAAAGTTATTCCTATTTGGTTTCAATAAAATACCCTATAACAGCCCGAACAAGGCAAACGCCATCTTTTAATGACCCGAATGTACAAAAAAAAAAAAGAAAGAAATTGCACCGGCTAAAACAGACAGATTTGAAAATATGTTTGTACTTTGTACATGCAAAAAAAAAGGCTAAAATATAATGTTTAGATGTGTTTCTGCCGTTTGAACGTAAAAATCAGATAATCAGATGTGTTATGGTTTTGGTAATTTTAGCTTATTTAACGAAATCAATAGATAAAATGACCAAATGTAACATTTTTTTTTGTGATATGACATGACAAGTAAAGGTTTCTTAACTTAGGTTAAAAGAAGGCGAAGAGGTAATTTACTGTTAGCTGATCAGTTATGTAGCAACTAGTATGAGTATGAACTTTATTTTATGGGTAACCTTTGCTAAGATAAGATGTGGACCCACCAGCAGACTGAGATGGGCTTATTGGTTCAACTGAAGAATCATTTATGCTTGCAGATGATTCAGCTGAAAATACATCAGTTTGACCGTTTCGCCCTTTGCACCAATCACTGACAGTCAGAGGTCCATCAAAGGTGCCAAAGGCCGATTTCAAGGCTGATTTAATGTCAGACTGAAGCAAAGTGATAGCATATGATGCATGCACCTGAAAAACCCAACAGTAATGCTACTTAATATTGAATAGAGTATTAAAGCTAAAACTAATTTTCACAATATTACAGATAGTTTATGCATAAATGACCAAGAAAAATGAAACTCTGAATTAGTCAAAACTGCATGGAACTCTGAATGTATGTTTAAAAGTGATAATCTAATATTGAACAATATAAATCAGATAATCAGTTGTAGTAGAAGATAGTGTTTGGATTATGAGACAAATTATCTGCTACTTGATGTTATAATTATGAGAGTATCAAATGTTTGACTGCATGGCAAACTCTTAAGTCTTAACTATGTAAGGAATTACTTCCCCATCCAAATAAAGTGTCTACCTTTATTTTCGTTTTTTTTCACAAAAAGAATGTCTGCGCCCTAGATAAATGATCAAATTTCCATTCTACCCTTAATTACACTAGCACAAAACTGCATTGATTGTAGATTTCTAAAACTGTGAGCGTTTCAAAAGGATAGAATTAACAATTATCTATTATATAATGCATTAACTGTCTTTTTTATTTCTTGTGGACACTTATTTGGGATAGGAGTGATGAATAAAATTATCAAAAAGGACAAATTATGAAACAAAGGGTGAATAGGTAGCTATATATTTACCACTAGATAATCAATTTTATTTCAAATGGTATGAAACTGATTATTTACACCTAAATTATCAGTTAACCAAAAATGACAATTTATCCACAAATCAAAACCAATTATTGTGACATTAGAACCCTTTGACAGAGTAAGTAAAAAAGTACAAAAGCTTACATCAGCCGAAAGTGGGTCTGCCAGCTCAACACCGGCAATGTCAAGAGAATGACAAGAAGCCAAAACCCCACCACAACCCGCATGAACCAAAGAGGGCCCACATGAAAACCCGCGCCGCAACTGCTCCTGCATTGCCAGCCAACCATAAGGCCCATCCCCACAATCCGCATCTAATGTCACATCAACAAAAGATGTTGCTTGCTGAAAAAGCAATGGCATTCCATCTAAAAGCTCCAAAAGGGGTTGCCTTTGACCATATGACAACATTCCTTCTTCATTAAATGAATTATGAGGCAATGAACCAAACGGTTCCATACCCTGTGTCATAGCTTTTGAACCTTTAGTGACACCAACAGTTCGCCAAACACCAACGGGTGGATTTAAAGGCCCGTCAAGCAGCCCACCATCTAAATCACCCGCAATTCTAACAGGTATTGTTTCTTTCTTCTTTATATCATATTTATTAGACATATTATCTGACAAAACGTTTGATTCACCATGCATTTGATACAGAACATTACTTCCAGATAACCGAGTCATTTGCAGCGAGCTGGTGGGAGTTACTAGCGTATGCCTTATTTTGCACATAAAAGCTTGAAACATAATGCACTCTAGCTCATTTGCAATGGCCATTTTTGACGATATAAGAAAACTTTCTGTTATCTTACTCCGAGTAGACGCCCTAAGACCCGCATTTGAAGAATTAAACCCCGAAAATGCTGACGGTGCAGCATCTTCAACAATATTATCACAAGGTGCCTGTTTTTCATCTTTTTTATCATTATTTCCGCTTTCAACATGAGTGTAGTATTTTTTCGATTGAAGTAAGTATTTGTCTTTTGAATTTACACCAATGGCTGGTTTATCATCAGATACATCATGATGGGGAGGTACTGCGGAGTAAATGTAGCTATTTGTACTTGAATTTGCACTTTCTGCTGTTCGGGATTTTGGGATGTACGGGCTTTTAATAACAGATGATAACAAATCAGTTGTCGGGGTTTCAACTGCTCCATATTCTGGTGCAAACGTCATTAAGGCTTCCGCTTTAATCAAATAATCAAATTCGCTGGAAGTAGGTGCTGGTGGATTATAGTTCATTGATCCAGAAGATAAAGCATCTTTTGTAGTTTCTTGATTTTTGCTTATTGATTCCTCTACAACCGTTGATGGTGGATTGAAACTCTCAAATGATGAAAACCCGACTGGTAGTATCATTGGGTCAGAGGAATCAATCATCCCAGTAAACGGGCTGCTACTTGCATCTCCACCATCGGTTGGAGAAAACATGGGTGTTTGTGACTCCTCAGTCCCTGGCGGCTTTTCACCATCAAAGAGAACATCAAACTCATTTAGTATTTAGCAAATAAGTTTTAGTGAATGACTTGATAATAAATTGAACTTAAAAAGTAAAAGGTTTAATCCTTTTATAAGTTATCCCCCAAATGGCAAAGCATAAGAGGTGTATGGATGAAATGCCCATAACAAAAATCAACTTAAAAAGTGAAAGATTTCATCTTCCTATTACTTACCTCCCCAAATGGCAAAACATCATTTTCAAAAAAATCACCAAAATCTCCAAACTCGGAGAGAAGTGCTTGAATATCCATGACAACGCCTCTGTCATCATCATCCCAGTCCCACTGGGACCCACCTTGATCATTGTTGGTTTCCATTGAATTATATCCTTCTTGCATAGGTGCATTATTGCTTGCACCAGCTTGACCATATGACTCGGTCATTCCAGTTCTGGATCGCTTACTACCCTGTATAATTTATATGAATTACAACCCGTTTGGGTTTTATTATATGAATTTACTAATTAAAGTAAGTACTCATACCAGCTTGGAGCCATCCATATGCATCTGGTCAGTAGTCAAGCCAGACTTCATGCAAGATAGTGAATCAGCATCAGCCTCAAGATCACCAGTCATTCTATAATCACTATCACTAGACGAACTAGTGCTAATGCTACTACTATTACTATTCCCACTACTATTGTAACCATGTTGAGTCCGCATGTCATTATCATGCCATGATCCATCCATGGTACCAAAAGCATCACTGCAAAACACCAAACCAAAACACTATACAATATACCATATAATTGAATAAATAGATGTTTTAAAACTAAATAAATAAAACTTACCATTGCATAGAGAATGATGAGCTGGATAACGATTGGCCCATCCAATTTTGGAGCCAGAATCTATAAGATAAGAAAATGCAATATATATCAGAGCATCTCCAATGTATGTACTAAACAATTACATCGTGTTTATGTAAAAAGCATCATTGTCTTGGAATACGCTTACACCAAATGTCCAAATTTATTTCAACACCAAAGTCCAGTGCATGCACAAAATTTTTACATGAATTACAATACACTAAATGCTTTAGACAAATGTCCAAATATATTTCAACTCCAAAGTCCAGTGCATGCACAAAATTTTTACATGAATTACAATACACCAAATGCTTTAGATTTACAGATTACTTGGTTCAAATTAAATAACATTATCTATAGAACTAAAAACAAAATATTTTATTTTAATCTTTACATTTAGTCAAATCGTTTTGAAAATTAATTATTAAAAAAATAAATGCCATCTTCAATATGGTCCCCATACTAAATGTCTAAATGAGGTTGTTTTAATAATATACATTTCGGATATTAATTTTTCTTAGCTAGTATTATTAGTATATAGTATTATTATTATTATCCTATTTTAGGAATGTCTTGTCTAGGGTTTTGATGGGCTACTTAATCTCATAGCCCAATTGTAATTCATCTCCCTATATAAAGGGATGTAATCTCTTGTTATAATTCAATCAATAATAATACCATAGACCACTTTTATGGTATCAGAGCTACGGCTCACAAACCCTAATCGCCATCTCCGATCCTAGTCCTCTTTTATTTTATTCTTTTTTATTTTTTTTCCGATCATGACTAAGGATTACGATTGGGACACGGCACGTACAATGCTGCAAGACGAGGTGATTCGTATGGCGGCCCGTCAATCCGCCACCTCTTCTATCTTGGTTACGCAGCAGACGCAGCAGCCCTCCTCAGCAATGAATATGCACGCTCAAGACCCCACGTCTTACATGGATACTGGCGCAGAGGCACATGTCACACAGGACCAAGGTATGATCAAAATCCCTCCATCATTTAATGCATGTAATAAACTTTTGGTCGGTAACGGCGCATGTGTTCCAATTATAAAATCTGGAACTGGCTTTTATACCCTTCCCAACCGTACCTATGTCCTACCCAATATTTTATACAGTCCCCATATTATTAAAAACCTAATTTCCGTTAGACGTTTTTCACGTGATAATTGGGTTTCTATAGAATTCGACCCATTTCGCCACCCTACTTACGACCACTTACGAGTGTTCGTTGCATCTTCCTCGGATACCCACCCGACTTTCGTGGATACCGATGCTTCGATCCAACAACGGGAAAAGTGCACATTTCCCGTCACGTGACCTTCGACGAAAACACTTTCCCGTATACCATACCCACATCGGCTTCATCTTACAACTTTCTCGATGATCCGATACCCCCTACCTTTACCTTCACACCCAATCCTGTTCCTATTATCACCCAACCCCCTACGGCACAACCACATCCCACTCCTATCTCCGGCCCAACTCCTACGGCCTACCCACAAACCGCTCCCATCCCACCTCGGCCCATTACCTACTCACGTCGGCCCAAGCCCATCCCTCCAACCCAGCCTTCAGCTGCAGCCCATTCTCATCCGCCTCCCATCTTTCCTCCTATACAGCCCAACCCACCCACGGGCCCATCTGTCCCACTACCTGCTGACCCACCTCACCCTCACCCTCCGGCCCAATCCACTAACACACACCCCATGGCGACTCGGTCTAAAACCGGCTCGCTGAAACCCCAAACGCCTCTTAACCTCCATACCTCGCCCATTTCTCCTATTCCCACTTCCCACTACCTATGCCAAAGCCTTTTCAGATCCTAATTGGACACACACCATGCAGGCCGAGTTTAATGCTTTGCAGGAAAATGATACATGGGATTTGGTCCCCCGTCCGACTGACAGACCGGTTATTAGATGTATGTGGCTTTTTAGGCACAAATTTAAGTCAGACGGGACCTTGGAACGTTATAAGGCACGATTGGTGGTTAATGGTAAATCTCATACTGTCGGCATTGATTGTGAGGACACATTTAGTCCGGTTGTTAAACCGGCTACTATACGTACAGTCTTATCTTTAGTTGTCTCCAGGTCTTGGCCGAATCATCAGTTGGATGTCAAAAACGCCTTTTTACATGGGCACTTACAGGAGACGGTTTTTATGCATCAGCCACCGGGTTTTGTGGACAAACGGTGCCCGAATTATGTTTGCATGTTGAAGAAGTCCTTATATGGTTTAAAACAAGCACCTCGTGCCTGGTATACTCGATTTGCCACTTACATTCTTTCGCAGGGATTTCGGAGCAGTGTCTGTGACACCTCACTGTTTGTTTACAACAGAGGGACACACGTCGCGTACTTACTTTTATACGTCGACGATATTATTCTTACTGCATCTACGGATGCCTTTTTACAGGAGATTATCGGTGCCCTCTCACGTGAATTTGCAATGACTAACTTGGGCCGTTTACATCATTTTTTGGGGATTAAAGTCACCCACCACAGTAATGGTTTATTTTTGTCTCAGTCACAGTACACTAAGGACATAATTGACAGAGCTTCAATGTCCTCCTGTAAACCCTGCACTACCCCTGTTGACTTATCTTGCAAGCTTAGTGCCACGGACGGGGCTCTTTTTCATGACCCCACCTTATACCGAAGTTTGGCAGGTGCTTTACAGTACTTGACATTCACTTGGCCCGACATCTCCTATGCTGTTCAGCAAGTGTGTTTGTTTATGCATGAGCCACGGGATCCTCATTTTAATTTCATGAAGCGGATAATTCGTTACTTACAGGGCACTATTTCTTATGGTGTACGAATTGTCAAATCTGCGGTGCATTCTCTCGTGGCCTACTCTGATGCAGACTGGGGCGGGTGTCCTGATTCGCACCGCTCCACCAGTGGTTATTGTGTTTTTCTAGGGGATAATCTATTATCTTGGTCTTCCAAACGTCAGCCTATTGTTTCCCGCTCGAGTGCGGAGGCTGAATATCGCGGAGTAGCTAATGCAGTCGTTGAAGCAACTTGGTTACGTAATCTCCTTCTCAAGCTTCATGTTCCTCTACAGCAAGCCTCTGTGGTCTATTGTGATAACGTTTCAGCTGTTTATCTCTCCAATAATCCAGTTCAACATCAACGGACCAAGCACGTTGAGATTGACATACACTTCGTCCGTGAGAAGGTTCGCGTTGGGCATATCCGGGTCCTCCATGTTCCGTCATCTTCACAATATGCCGATATCTTTACAAAGGGATTATCAAGAGAGATGTTCCAGTCATTTCGCTCCAGTTTAACCGTCTGCTCCGCGCCCGCTCAAACTGCGGGGGGATCTTAGCTAGTAGTATTAGTATATAGTATTATTATTATTATCCTATTTTAGGAATGTCTTGTCTAGGTTTTGATGGGCTCCTTAATCTCATAGCCCAATTGTAATTCATCTCCCTATATAAAGGGATGTAATCTCTTGTTATAATTCAATCAATAATAATACCATAGACCACTTTTAATTTTTACCTTTTATGTTTACATAAATGTAATTTATGGTGTGATAAATAGCATAGTTATCAAAGGCGCTAGGCGCACTCAAGGCGCATAGGCCTCGCCTTGGGCCTAGGCGTGAGGCGCAAAAAAAACGAGGGCCTGAGATTAAAAAAAAAAAAAAAGCGAACAAAGAAAATAAAGTAAAAATATATTAAAATAATGCTATTTTTCATCTAGTTAGTATCAAAAGTTCAAAAAACATTGATGTATTAGCGTATAGAAGTAGTTTTCCTTAGATAAAAGTAGAAATTTGGTTGGAATCTAGCCAGAATTTAATGAATTTGGCAGGAAACTCTCCAGAATTTGGGAATCTAGATGAAATCTGCGCCTAAACCATCACCTATAGAATTAAAGCGCAATTTCCTCGACTCAAAGCGCAAATGCATCGCCTCGCCTAAAAAATGGGCCTAGGGGCAAGAGGCCATGGCTTTTAACAACTATGATAAATAGTATTACAACTCGCAATCGCAACAAATTGGCGTAAAGGGTGATGAATAGTGTTACACCAAAAAAACTACACTATTTTGCCGATTGGTTTAAGATAGTTTATACAAAACTTTACCCCAATTTTTGGTTATTCCGTGCATGTATCTGGACTGGTGAAAGTCTAGATTTTACCGACTTAATTTTTTTAAACAAAATATGATGGAAGAGATACCTTTTTAGAGATGATCTAGCGGATGACGTTTGCACAAGTGGGACAAGGACCGACTCGGCCGGATAAATAAATGTTTTTTCATTTTCTTTTGCGACACTAGGAGATTCAGATGCATGATTCTTTGAATTTGCATTTGAATTTGGTGGAAGTGATTTTTCACTTTCGGCATTTTCACACCCAAGGGTTACTTCAATATAACAGTTTTGTCCCCTCAATTGGCAGCCAGAACTTTGAGAAAACTGGTTTGGAAGACCTACAATTCCATTTATAGCCTTAAACTTCCCCGAACTGTAAGATTGTGTTTACAAGGAAAAACAAGAATCATTAGTGTTCATCATTAAATTATCAAAGAAATAAGTTCATCAAATTATGGTTCGCAAAAATGTAATAATGGTAACTCCACCTGAAATACAATTGCTTCACGAGGTCACCTGGACAAATTCCAGTAATTCTGCCACGCATTCCATGAGGTGCCACAATAACTGCAAAAGTCAATATTCAAGATCGTTGTCCCTCTTTGCGTAAAAAAGTATTGCATGCTCACGTTTTCTTAAGTGCTAATAGTTTAAATCAAGTTTACGTTTATAAGGTGTCTGGTGTAATTATCTTAAGTTATCAGTTCTTATTTCTTAGTGTTAAAGAGTAACCAGGTACTGCATTATTCTTAAGACTCAAACTTCATATTTATTATCAAACGTAAGGGTAAATCAAATCATGTTTATTCACCATAATCTTATCTATTTTGTTCATCATCTAAATCTGCCAAACGCCCTAACACCACTGAAAGTGATTATTACAACTTAAAACAGCAAAAGCACTTCCAAACATTATCTCATGTGCCACATTTTATAATAGCTAATTTTCTGATTACAGGTTAATCAAGACTGCATAATCATTTTCCAAAATGCACACATCCAAACATATGATTTAATTAAGCACTAAAAAACAAAAGATGAAGACGTAAGTGAACTAAAATGACCTGGAAGCCTGACACTGGAATGACTAGATGTGCGTTTTAAGATTGTCTCCATGTCACCATTTGAAAGTGCCCTAACATGCCTGGTAACAAAAGGGGTTGTGAATTTACCATATTCATATAGCAATTCAAAGCTCATAATGACAAAAGAAAAGAGGATAAGATGAGTGAAGTTGACAAACTTTGCTGATACTATGACATGAACAAATATAGCTTCTTCCGTTGCAGTAAAGATGAACTCAAGCACCGGCTGGCCTCTCCTGTAAAGGTCAAATAGTCAGCATGTGTTTATATAATTAAAGGTAAAATAGTCAACAGTACAAAATTGTTTTGCACACCTGAATAGTTCTTCTCCTTGTGAAGATGGGTGATATCTTGAGAATACATCTCCGAATCTCACATATGAAAGTCCCATTAAAGCTCTATCAACAATAATTAAACAAACAGAGCAAAAGTTTGTTAAATAACTTTAAATAAAATCTAAAAATATAATAGAATGAGCATAAGAGAAACCTTTCGATACAATTCCTTAAAGCTTGAGAAAGTGCAGCTGCCACTTCTTCAGAATCCCCAGGTGCTAACCACAATCCAGATGTAAAAACTGCAACACATTATAAACATAATTTACAATAACTCAACACTGCAAAATTGGTAAAAACAAAAGGATGATAAAAAATAATTAAATGTTGTTACTCTACCTTTTAGTTTAGATACAGCAGCTTTGGCCTTATCGACGACAGATGAATGGCGGCCAGGGATAAAAAGCCATAATTTGATTTTCTCGTCTGCAAATTTTGTTAAGTAACAAATTAACCAGAGTAATAAATATGGTGATATAATTCTTGAACTGTGTGAATGAATAAAAAAATATTACCAGGGTTATGCAGGCCCTGAGATGGATCCCAAGGCCCAACAAAAGAATTACCCCATGTACTAAGAAACCCATCTTTTTGCAATTGCAAATGAGATGAAATAACCAACTGTGCAGCAGTATCCTTCTGATTCGACTTTAGACTGTCAAAAACACTTCAAAAGTTCAGCAAAAGCTAAAAATACTCGGTAACATGAACAGAAAAGGACCAAATTATAAGACATTGGCATTGCTGCGTAAGATAATATCGATTACAAGATCCAAAATTATCAAAATAAGCAATAAGGAACCTTCTGTCGGATAGGATGGGATCAGATTCATTTGGGAGAAACTGGAACCATGACACTTGATGTAGACCGCCCTTCAGAAAATCAAAAGAGGATAAATAAATAGTAAAGCTGTATTGGGGATGTAATCATCAGAATTCTTTTTAACTTATATTTACAAAACTCAATTCCATTTCAGTACACCCCATGTAATTTATTTTCCTTGGAGCATATGAAAGGACACTTTATCATTTAGTTCTCCAAACGAAAATCTAAACCTACATTCGAATTGGAAGAAAATCCAGTACTTTAGTAGTAATCAACCAAATAAAATTTAGATTCATTTAAGTAATTAAGTGCATAACAATGTATAGTTATATTCCATAAATAATAGCAATAAAAAAACTATGATAATATATACAAAAGTGAAGTCCAGGTAAAGGGAAGATACATACAATTTTGAAGACATTCGTCCACATCACTACTGCAATTTTTGCCCCTGGGAAAAAACTCAACTCCGGTCAAGACTTTATGCGTTATTCCACTTGCATACCGAACACCAAATACATATATATATATTCATTCAATCAAACTGAAAAAAAAAATCAAATCCAAATGGCATTATTAATAGTTAAGATCAAGAAGAAATTCATTGATCAAATAAAAAAAGAACATAGGTAGCGTTCGTTTCATGGAATGGAATCTGGACGGAATTGGAATGTATATTTCATTTCTTATATCATTTGTTTCATCAAAAGAAGGAATTGGAATTGAACAACATACTGAAGGAAATCCGCATTCCAATTCCATTTCTATTGCATTATTCCATTCCATTCTGTGAAACGAACACATCTACATTCCAAATCAATTTCAAGTTCCCGCACAAATTCCAATTCCGTTACATTACACGAAACAAACTCTAAGGTAACAACTAACAAAAAAACATATATATACAGCAATACAGATAAGGCTTATAATTCTATAAACAGAGATTAAACTAAACACACGCTTAACGCTCATATAATACGTAAAGAATCATAACCAATAACAAGCTAGACCTAGAATAGCAAACCTGATTCAATTCAATTCAAACACAATACTGCAATAGAACTAACTACTAATAGCAATTGTATACCTAATGATGAATTACGAAACATTTACAACTTATAACACTAAACCTTATTGCTTCAAGCTATCTGTTACTGTATACGATGAATATAGTAGTCTAAACACAAGGATTCAGCTACTAAGGGCTTTAAACTCAACGATATGATAGCTAATTGAACGAGATCAGTAATATGTATAAGATCGTATAAGCTAAAACAGTATATAACGAGATTATTAAGCTCTGATTAGGTAAAAATGTAAAAAAAAATTGTAAAAAAATGTAAAAAAAATGGGGAAAATACAGGTGGTTGTGGAATAGAGAGCTTACGAATGATGAAGGAGATCTGTAGTGAGTGAATTGTGAGGATTAATTGAGCATCTGAATTAATAAGAACAGAAGAAGAAGAAGAAGAAGAAGAGATTTATATTCGGTTTATAGCGATGGGAATTGAGGGTTTTGTGAGTAGAGGAGCGTACGTTAGTGCTGCGCCTGGATCCTCGACTCTTTTTTTATTGTTATTATTATTATTATTGCAACTTTATGTGGTCTATGGGTTGTGCAGGGATGAGCATACGGTCCCGAAAATTGATCCCGAACTGAAAAAATACCGATCCCATATTGAACCGATACCAAACCGAGGGTGTTCGGTATCGGTACCCACATTTAGAGGTTTTCGGTTTCGGTATTATAGGTAAAATACCGATACCACACCGGTACCGAACCAATACCGTACCGATATAATCGGTATCGGTATTTGTTTTTTGGACTTTTCGTATCGGTATTGTCGGATCGGTATCGGTTCGGTACCGATACCGTCCCGAGCTCATCCCTAGGCTTCTGTTATATGTGTCCTCAAGGCTGTGACAATGTTGTGGGTTTTTTTTTTTAACGCGTTTCTACGGGTCGTATAAGCTCTATAGAAAGTATGTTTAATCTTGTAGTGTTGTTTAAGAAAGTGTTCTGAATTTAAACGCCCGTTTAAGGGCCCTTTGAACGTTATACTTGCCCATTCAATTGAGGGGTATGTTGCGTAAAATTATAAGTTAGATTACGTTTAATACAAGCCAACTAAAATTACTCAAAAATTGAAAAACTAAAGGTTCGATCATTTGTCATAAAATTTATAAAAATAACGTAGTAGTCACTAGTCAGTAGTCACTTATTCTCCTTTATGTATTCAAATAATTATTAATATTTTAGTTGGCTTAATATAAAGCCGAACTTATTAATAAAATTAGCTTGAATCCACTCATGTTCTAAGTCAGAAGTTAACTCATGGTTAACTAAGTTAACCAAATATTCTATTCCAATAAATGAATTAACATAATTTTTATCACCAAAACTGACTGGTTATGAAGATCGAAAAAGTAAAAACTGAAACATCCATAATAACCTACAAAAAAATTAAAAGTGGGAAGATTTACTAAAGTTAATTATTGCAGTAACAAGTAACAACTGCATTATTACCAGTTACAGCGGTATTCCACTACCCAAACATGAAAAAGAAACTTTGGAAAAGATGGAGCAACACATCATCTTTAATAAAGTAGAAGTAGGTCTCATCACCAAAGAAAAGTTTTGCCAAAAGCTACAACACACTTATGAAAATCATAATTGCCGATACAATACAAGTAGTACAACCAAAGAAAGTAGTAGCTCTCATTTAGACAGCTATTTTTTTCAGAAGAAGACAAAAGAGAACTAGACCCAACACATGGGTATGACGCCTAGAAAAAAACATCATGCATGACGAATTTAGGAAGGCTATTTTAGTCATTTGTACAAATCTTCTCCTATTATATAAAAGAGATTGATTTTAGTTATAGAGGATCGAACGCACTCCCCCGTAATTCTAATCTTAAAATATAGTATGTGTGAATAAACTCCCTCTATTAAGGGGAGATATGTAAATACTATGAAATCAAAACTTTCAAAATTGTCAACTAATGCATTCGCAATTATGAAAATCTTCAAGATCTACAACAACTATTATCAAGTTGTCTACAATAATGTCTTTAATATATATATTGTCCGTAACATTTCTTGTCAACAATTATGTACAAAATATATGTTCACAAATACTCCTTCAACTTTTAAGGTGTCAACAAATATTTCCATAAGAGGGTGGGCTTTATCAAGTTGATGCTCATATCAGGTACGCAAAAGACCACTGGATAAGAAGGAACTTGCTCGCTCATGAACCTAAGGTAAAGGTTTGATCATAACTTAAGTTTAAGTTTTATCAATTTTCTTAAAGGTCGACTTGATTGCTTAGAAGCCTGATGGGGAAGACATTTCAACTTTTACTTGTGAAATGGATATGAGTAATTCCTTTGGATTTTTTTTCAAGTCTCATGTCATCAATATCTTTATCCTTGAAACACTATAACTCTATGCCTGATGTTTAAGTTGGGAAAAGGAAGTTACCACAAGCAGTAAATCAGATGACGATTCTGTCATTTGAAAACACTACACTCTACAAATAACTTAATATCGTAACCACCACATTTTTAAACGTATTTATTTTTAATGTAAATTAAATTGTCCAACCCGTGTAGTACCCAGGTTTAAACTTTAGCCAAGTATAATATAATGTAAAGCTACATATAGCCCATAGATATTATTATATCATACTTTGTGTTTGTCTCAATCCAAAATAACATTCATGCTAAAATCTGAACCCAGTCAAAGGAACGTTTCGAATCAAAATCCATCCATAAATGGCACAATCCATGCCATGGGTTCCTGCTAGTTTGTCAAAAAAACATCGAAGAATCATATAGTTCAAATGGTTTAAAACAAGCCCCTAATGTAGAACTCTTAAGACTTTCACAATTTAATTGTGTTAACTAACCAAAATCCGTTAAACACGATGTATTATTTCTGATAGAAAGCTTCACACCAATGGTCCCTTTAATGTTTTCCGCAAGAAAGGTTACAGTCCAGCTTCTTCTCCAGTTTCTGAATTTGGTTGAGGAAGATCCATGTCATCTGTCAAGGCAAAAAACCATCAGTCAAAAGTATTCGTAACAGAAATGCGTACCCTTTTGACTTCTGAACTTATATCTGTTCCTTTTCCATATTCAAATAATCAAAGATATAGGTGTAACTGAGCCTAGCCACTAGTGAGCTTGAGCTATTCAAGATCGACTCGTTAAAAGCTCGAATTGGGCCGAGCTTCAACATGGCGAGCCTGATCCCAAACTCGAGCCTTGTATCTATAAGGCTTGGTTAAGCTCAAGAGCCTAAACAAGTTGTATTTATACAAAATACAGTAACTTTTATTAAAAATAACTAAATAATATTTATTACGTAATTTATATAAAAATTAACAAATAATAAACAAGCTGAGCTCAAGCATGAAAATTTGATAACAAGCCGAGCTTGAGCTTTAAAATGTTGAATATATAGCTCAAAAAGTTGCAAGCTCGAGCTTGGCCTCTATTAAGACTCGAGTTATACAAAGCCGGGCTCAAGCTCGGCTCGTTACCCCTACAAAGAAATAACTTTCAAAAAGTTATGCCAAACACCCCCTAAAACGAGTGGTGTATGAAAGAGAGAGAGAGTACCATGACATGTGGCGCAATCCTAACACAGTATACCGGAAACCCTGTATAGAATTTGAAGGGCCCACCAGCCTTGAGGGTTTTCATGGCACAATCCATAGATCCTGTGTAAGGGTATTTCCCCTGAGCATCGGGCTGCATTTTTTGTATTTGAGTTTTCACATAATCAAAAGGCAAACTACATGCAGCAGCAAAGAACCCTGATACAGAACTGGCGCCTGCAAAAAAAAAAAAATCAATCAATCAATCGTACCTAGTATAATCCCACTTAAAGCCAAAAGGGAAAAAAAATACATAAACAAAATCTTAATAGAACTTATGTATGTCCACAAGAATCAAGATGGCCTTATCCTGTCTTCAATGGTATTTTGATATTTAAGTAATATTAGAATGTCAAATATAGCAATTAGGGATGTAAACAAACCAAACGTTCGGTGAACAGTTCGTAAACTGTTCGGCGGGAAGTTCGTTTGTGTCCGTTTGTTTAGTAAATGAACAAACACGAACAAAAAATTCTGTTTGATTAACTAAACAAACAAACACGAACAAATGTCTCGTTCGTTCGATGGCGTTCGTGAACGTTCGGCAATGTGTTTGCTTACGTTCGTTTATTTATATCCGTTCGTGCATGTTTGTTTATTTTTTATCACTAGTTATAACTTAGGATAATTATGAACTTTTGAGTTAAGAATATCATGTATTCATGCCTATGCCTAAGTAATTTTAGATAATTATGTCTAAGTTAGTACAATTTGACTTATCGACATCGTTTAGTAGATATACTTTGTCTAACGGTTAATATTAACAATGTTTTTTTAGTTAGTTGCATATTAAATTTTTGTTTTTGTTTGTTTTTGTTCAAGACCCGTGTTCACGAACAATTCGCAAACAACTGAATTTGTTAACAAACAAACACAAACATAGAATTATGTTCGTTAGTGTGTTCGTGAACGGTTCGTTTGTCCAAGAAACCTTAACAAACAAACACGAACAAAGCCTTGTTCGTGTTCGTTTGGTTCGTTTACAGCCCTAATAGCAATTGATGATTCAAGTGTTTTAGGATAAAGGGAATAAGGGATTATGTAAGAAGTGAAATTAAAAGGGTAAACTACACTAAATTAACATGAAATTTTTACACTTTTTCCTGATTTTGGCAACCAAATTTGAAAATTGCGCATAAAATGAAGTCCGGCTTATAATCTATCATCAAATATAACAGCCAATCTCATGTCAACTGATTTAACATGTTATCAGGTGATGTGGCACCACTTGATGACATGCCAGTTTGCCAGATATGCGAAAAAAAAGCTTGAAAAAAAAATAGAAAACGACCTCTTTTATAAATTATATTTAAAAATACTCACTAAAATGACAAACAAGATGCCACATCAGCAACTTCTTAAAATCAGGAGAAAGTGAAAGTAATATCTATTGTGTATCTTTTCCAAATTAAAACTATGCAGCTTATCTTACCTAAGATTGTGGCACACCCTCACCAAAACCAAGATTATCCTTAAAGAACTCCACACTTTGATCATAAGAAGCAAGCATTCCCATGTTCAGTGCCATAGCCCTAACAACTGTGGGACCCGCACCTTTCCAGAGAGCCAATACTCCTTCATCTGCAGTGATCCTATACAACGCATGAAATGCATTTGTGTAATTACGGCGCTGGGCTGCAGGTAATGTTGCATCAGCCTGCATACGGATCAGTGCCAGATCAGCAGGGCTTCCCACACATGCTCCAATTGCTCCAGCTGTTAGCCCGCACAAAGCTTTCTGATACAAAGGCAGGGGCTTTCCATCGTTGGCCTCAAGTGCTTTGTTTGTCAGAATCCTATTGAGTAGTAGGATCTCACATTAATAATTACATGAGAAATTAGGTTAATCCAATTATTGAATTAATGACAATACAATACCTGAAGGTACCAAGTCTTGCAGTTGTATATGTAGCTTGCCTAAGCAATCCAGCAGATAAACCCTGCTCAAAACAATACACTTAATACATCATCAAATGTATGAGGAATGTAATACTAGAAGTATAATAAAGAAACAGAAATAATGGAAGAGGATGCTTTGGATATGTAATTTCACTGATAAGAAAATTTAAAAATCAGGCATGTGAAAGAATAACCGAATTTGGTGAATCATCAAAATTTCTACAGTTCAACAGATAATTGTGAACTTCCATATAACTTAATCAGTTCTTAAGTCTTGACATGAGAAAAATAAATAAAACAAGATTCCCCTTAAGGTCTAATAAGATATGCTACTTTTGACTAACCAGCACAAAAAGATTGACCTCTGGGACATAGCATTGTGTGAATTCATACTATATCAAAATATGTTCTACAGATGCAATGAACCAGTGTGTTGGTCTGTTGCACCACAGTAGGATAGAAGTTGCTAATAACATCTCACAATCTAAGCATCAGATCATCCTCAGCAATCATCAGATCAACAGATACACCACTATAATTATTCTATATCACAGAATGTTCTACATTTCCAGAGATCCATTATAAAATTGCAGTAGGATAGTGGTCATTTGATTAAAGAAACACAATTTAAACATTAGATCATCTTTACCAATTATCAAATCAACAGAGGCAACAAACATGACCATGGAGAGAGCAAACCTTATAAAAAGCACCGATTCCTTCATTCTTAAGCATAGTCTTTGTCACCTGGCCTGCAGATCCTTGACCCAACTGAATTCTCACCTGTAAATACCACATCACATCATATACTGTTTCAATCAACGAACCGTTTGGAAAAATATTTCGATCCAACATGAGATAGAAATAAATTAGGTCAAAATCGTCCCTAATTTACAGAGTATATACATAAGAAGTATAAACTATAAACATGATAAAAAAGATCTAACAACTACAAGTTTCTACCACTAATGAGCTCAAAAAAAGTGAAGCAGTTACATTAAACTCCACCAGGAGATTAACTACCAAACATCTCGAGTTTAGAAAAAAATATGCCCTGATTTCCAGCATATCGTCGAATACATCCGATCCAAAATGAAAATCCCTGAAAACATATTATCAACGCCCAAATCGACTGTTTCCAGCAACTAAATTGATAGTTTTTTTACACATAAGTCAAAATTACAGAGCATACACAATACACATAAAGAAATGAAAACCTAATATAAGACCTAACAATTACAAGTTTGTACAACTCTCATCACAAATGAGCTCAAAACAATCCAACAATTAGACCTAAGAGTGTCTAATCTACATCTTAAGAACAGATATAAACTCATATTAAGAACACGAAATGCATATACTAATAACTAAAAGTTTCTACGACTGATGCGCTAAAAAAATCGAACATTTACACCTACACGAGTCACATAAAACACGTCATTAACGCACAACTCAATTGCTCCAGCTACTAAATTGCTCATTCTTTCACTTGTAATTTCAAATTATAGAGTAGATACACAACCAATGAAAACCTAATATAAGATCTAACAATTACAGAGTAAATACACAACGAATCACAACCTAATATACACAACAACTACACCTACGAGAGTCCGATCTACATATTAAAAACAGATCTAGAATTACATTAACTTAAAATGCATAAATTACACTAGATAAACACACGTTGATCATATCAATCAGCTGAATGACACATGTAGCAAGCATACCAGATGCTCCACCATTAACAACCAACCTAATCGACTGTCACAACTACTAAATTAACAGTTCTTTCAGTCACATGTCCAAATTTTTAAAAAGTACATACACAGCGGATGAAAACTTATATAAGATCTAACACCTACAAGGCTACAAGTTTCTACAATTCTATCACAAATGAGCTGAAACAATCCAACAATTTCACCTACCTTCGAGTGTCCGATCTACAATCCAACAATTTTACCTACCTTCGAGAGTCCGATCTACATCCTAACAACAAATCTAAGCTCATATTAATAGCACGAAATGCATACATTAACAACTACAAGTCAAAATTACACCTACTAAATTGCTCATTCTTTCACTTGAAAGTCAATATTACAGAATATATCCACAAAAAATGAAAACCTAACATTTATATATACATATCGATAACTTTATCACAAATGAGGTGAAAAAGTGGAACAACTACACGTTCAAGAGTCCGATCTACATCCTAACAACAAATCTAAGCTCATATTAATAGCACGAAATGCATACATTAACAACTACAATTCCAAATTACACCTACTAAATTGCTCATTATTTCACTTGAAAGTCAAAATTACAGAATATATCCACAAAAAATGAAAACCTAACATTTATATATACATATCGATAAGTTTATCACAAATGAGGTGAAAAAGTGGAACAACTACACGTTCAAGAGTCCGATCTACATATTAGAAACAGATCTAAATAAGATTAAAAACTTAAAATGCATAAATAACAGTATATAAAGTGAAAAACAATATACCTTGATCATATCGATTGGCTGGATGACGCAAGTAGCAAGCATACCAGAAGCTCCGCCATTCACAAACGGCTTGATCGTTGGCCATACACCACCGATTGGCTTTGGTTTCTCCTCTCCCATTTTTTTATTATAAAATTTTGTGGAAATTAAGAGAGAGAGAGAGAAGGCAACGGGTGAGGAAGAAGATTTAAATGGAAAGCAGATGAGTATTGAAAGGGTGGTAGATATTTATACCCTGATAAACCCACCACTAACCTGTGGTGTGTTGGAAACTTGGAATATTCATGTTTCTCCCTTTGTTTTTTACTGAATTACGAAATTGCCACTGCTATTTTGTTGATGACGACAATGCCCATGATCTTTTTTCATATTTTATTTGTTGTTTTTTTAAAACAAAGATCCAACAAAATAGTAGGAGTTGTGGGTGTAACGGGGACGGAGCACCATCAAATTTGGTCACGAGTACCCCATTATCAGTACGATAACACTGTCTTTGGTAGTTCTAGTAGGGGTCCCGTAGACTTTTTCCTAGTTGTAGTTAATGGGATCCTTCACGAGAGAGAGTGACAGTGCAATTATTATTGAGAGAGAGAGAGAGAGAGTTGTCACACCCTCAAAATCCACTTGCGGAGTTTTACCGCGAGGCGCATGACAAACCAGGATCCAAACCAACGATCACAATAAACAAGTCTAAATGAATATAAAATGCAATTTCAAAACATAGTTTAAAATCCCGTTTACAGCGGAAGCTTATTCAAAACAGTATCTCAACAGTGAAACAATAGTTCAACGTTTATAAGACCATGCAACCCTAGTTAGACGCCGTGCAGACGCGTGCGCCCTAGTCCAGTCGTGCTACCTTAGCGACCTGAGAAAACATGTAAAAGTTTACGTCAGCACAAAAATGCTGGTGAGTTTACAGGTTTTGTATCCAAGTACCAAGTCAACCTGTCAATACTATAACAAATCGAAAACCAGTGTACGCTAGCTAGGCGTATGTTTTGTTACTACCACGATTGGAAAACCATTACTAACTCGAATACCAGATGATGTGCCCGAAAAGTAAACCAGTTGTTCCTGTTTGAGACAATATGCACTCGCTCGGCCCTCCAAGCCGACGAGTGGGGTTGGTCACTCCCAATAACGTTATTCACATTTCCCCGTTGTGCAAACCCGCACATTCATGGTTCCCCCCGGGACTTCCAAAGATCGTGTAGTACACAATAGAAACCCATAGTATGACAGTAGTTACCAAATAATCGTTTTAACACATGTTTTCTCCCCCGAAAGTATAAAACCAGTTTAAAAGAGGGGCCGTAAACTCACCTTAAGTTGCGTTACTCCTTAACCCGAGTAAACTCAGCTGCTATGCTAGTCCCGTAAAGCGGCGACCTAACATATGACAGTTACAAGTACTTAGACTAATAACCCGCAGGTTAATTAGTCCCTAGATGTCCAGACCATAACCAAGTTCGTTTGAAAACACCGTGACTGTTTAACTGACCCAAAGTACAAGACTCGACATCCCATTGGTGACCCGAGACTCCCCGTGTTATGTTTACGCTCTCAAACATGCAATCATGCAATCACACTTAACATACGTTAACGCACACCAAGTTATAGCACATAGCTCACGTATCACCGAATTACATCCAAACATATGTTACTAAGGTATTAGATATGTTACGGGGTTCCTAGCATGTTACTATATGTCAAATCGGGTCTCGGAATGCTAATTTACACTTACAGCAGCAGTACACGCGATTAGGAAAAGTAAACTAGCATTTAGGACTGATTGCATATAAAAACTAGCAATCAGGGCTGATTGCATATAAAAAACTAGCAATCAGGGCTGATTGCATATAAAAACTAGCAATCAGGGCTGATTGCATGTAAAAACTAGCAATTAGGGCTAATCGCATGTAAAAACTAGCGATTAGGCCCTAATCGCATGAAAGACTGGCGATTGGCCTCCTAATCGCCTCTAACATAGGCGATTAGGATTGCTAATCGCCTGTAACCTTGCTGTTCCAGTTTTTCGCGCGTTTAACGCTTCAAATCAGATCCAGAACGTGTGTAACTACCCAATATCATCCCAAACACTATTCTAAACATGTTTCAACTAAAACCCTTCGTTTTGCCTCGTATTATCAGCCCTGCATGCAATCACGTAATCCAAACACCATTCACATAGCATGCAATCATCATACTAACATGCGTAACTATAACCCTAATATTCAATTCTCAGATTTTATCATCATAATATCATTATTATTCTGATCTAACAATAATAACATATCATTCATTCACCTTGAATCATAAAACCCTAGCTTTCTAATCATAAACACACATAACACATGTATACTAGTTAGAATCCGATTATCAATACTTATTAACGATTTTTCAGAAAGCTTTTCCGTTTTAGAACAGGTCTGGACCATTAGGGATTGATTAAAAATGTTTATAAAGATTCATGGATGGAAACCAAACCTTAGAATTGTGAAAGAATGAAGGATTAAGCTTGAAACCTTGTGTTTTGATCAAAAATCGCGTTCCAGAGGTTGTGTGTGTGTTGGGGCAGGTTATGGGACGACTAGGGTTTGTATAATGAAGTTTATGAGGTCAAGTATGGTATTTATAGTCGTTTTTAGTCGTCCAGCACGTAACACGCGATTATGCAGCTTTACACATTGGGGCCTAATCGCATGAACAGTCATGCGATCAGTCCCCTACTCGCCCCATATGATGCCTACTCGCCTCCCTTATGGGCGATTAGGCTTCCCTAATCGCCTATAGGGGCTGGTTTCGTGCGTTTTGTGCGTTAAACCCCGTTTTAACATATGTTAACACATATTCACATACCGACAAGTCACATAATGATTGTAAACACATAACACATGTAAATACACATATTCACCTTCGTTCACCAATTCCCGGGACTCGAGACTTGTATGTTCCGTATGCCCTGACGATCCTACAAATCGTCACCGTTTGTACACTTGGTTAAGGACCGACATCTAATGAACCTCTAGACCAACATCCAATGATCCTCTAGACTAAACCGATAGTTCCTGAACCATAACCCGACTTAACTAACCCAGTTAAGTACAATATACGCGTGACTCGCTAAGGTAGACTTTCATCTAGGCAACGTTGTTAACCAGAATTTGTCGGTGTCACAAGAGTAATATTATTATTATTATTATTTATGCGTGAAAATAATTAATTGTTGGGTAAATAATCAGTGAAGTGTTGCATCTAAAAAACTGTTTCAGTGAAGTGATGTGGCAATGCAGGATTGATAGAAGTCAGTGAAGTTGAAAAACTACACGGTAAGCGCCCCCCCCCCCCACCTAATAAAAAAAGTATTCCATAAAAATAGTTTTATGTGAAAATAAAACGTTAAAAAATATTACGTGTAATACAAATGTCATGAAAGTAGTTATTATGCACGACGTTATCTATACTATCTTATAAAACATTTCACAAGGACCTCTTAATTTTTAAGTAATACAATTATAAATGCTTAAAGTACAACACATAATGCATGTAGTAAGTACTTTTTAAAGATATTTATGTCTTTTCAAACCTAACTTACACATATACCTCTTATTAGTTACAGTTTGCCCCATTTATCTATCTATACTATATTATAATTTTATACAATATTTACATATTTGTCCCATCAATTTTACTCTTTAAATACGAATTACACTTTTGCATCTTTATTTTAACCAACTACCCCACGATTTTTAAACGTTCATAACTTTTTCGGACGATAATATTTTCTTAATATTATTACACCGTATAAAAGAGCATTTATTATCTTTAATTTGAGTATAGTGTTGCTATAGTTTTTTTATTTTTAAAAAATTATATTTTAGGGTTAAGCAATAACCGAAACAAAAACAAAAGAAAAAAAAATGAAAATTAACTTAAATCATCTAAACTTTATTATAATACATTTCTCATTGATGTCTTAAAATTCAAGTTGTACATGTATAACTGCTTAGAGTAAAACACACAATACACATGTTAACTACTTACACGATACTTACACATTTGTCTCCTCAACTATACTCAATTCCTTTTATTTAACTAATAATTACACGTTGGGTTTAAGTAATAACCAATCTATACTATCTATGTCTATATTATATTATAATGCATGAGATAAGGGTAGTTTAAGATACCCAAAAGTTAAGAACTTTATTTTCATTAACAACCCTAAAATGAGGGTAAAATAGTCATTCAAACACTTTACACTTTAATACCTCATTGTGACATCCGTCACTTTTCGTTTTATATAATAATAATAATAATAAAAATAATAATAATAATAATATTAATAAAAAAAAAAAAAATTCAGCTTAGATATATACATATATTTTTTTCTTACCATCCATAAACCATAACTAACCCATAACCAAACCAAACCATTAGCCCAAACCCCTTTCCCCTTGTGGATCCAGAAGCCCAACAAACACAAATACCCACCTCTTCTTCTCTCCCTTAACCTGCTACTCGGCCCAGCCCAACGCGTGAGCCAGGAGCCGGCCCATCTATGTCCCTCCTTTCCTTTTCCTGTTTTAAACAACAAAAAAAAAAATAAAAAAATAAATGCCGCTCCCTGGACTCGAACCCGAGTCGGGAGCCGGCCAGACCTTTAAACACCACGCACCAAACCATTGAGCCACAGCTCACTTTCTGATTCAATTCAGAATCAAAATATATTTAACACTGCTTTCACCTTGTCCCTTCTCCTTCTTCTTCCTTTTCACTGATGTGCGAACAGTGGGTCAACCATTTGACCGTGATTTTTGAACAGAAATTAATACATGTTACCATATACCAAACGACTAGCAATTACGCATAAATTCTGCCCGATTATCACGCTAATCAAATTTAAATCGTGCAATCATACTCGATTTGACCAAGCCGTGGTCAAATCTTTCCAAATCATTGAACCTAAATGTAACACTATAAATTGAACTTGCTTTCTCAATCTTAATGCACCGAAAATCCTTTCCCACACAACAAATTGCACACAACAAAGCTTAAAAGTTTAGAATCGTTGAGTTTTCTTCTTATACATACGCGTCACTTGTTCGCATCCATAGAGCTTGGTAAATTTCAATTCCTCGTTCCAGTAAGTTAATCGGCCCTATACAATCCTTAACCCCATGTTTAATTGGTCGCTAATAATGTTCATAATCAGATTGCAATTCTAGGGTTTATAAATTGGGGAAGAACACAAAACTCTGATTATATTTATTTTATCTGAACAGGAACCAAACACAACCACTGGTCTAGACCAAGTGGTTGTGTCTGGTGCTCTCCACCACAGCCACGCGGGTTCGAGTCCCGGGTGTGGCATTCTTTTCCATGTTTTTGTTCTATTTTCCTAAAACAATCAAGATTAACATTATATTACTCAAAATCTTATAAATTCATTTTAATTTATTAAAACTCTTTTAAAAATTCAAAAAAAAATATTTTTAACAAATCTAATGTCAAAACTATATCTACAATTTTTATTTTTCAGAAATTCATTTATTTAATATTTATAATAATTAAATCATTTTTATACCAATAGATTTATAAAAATCCATTTATATATCAAAACAACTTTATTAAATTCTCCAAAAATTATCCTGACTTTTTATAAAGATAAACTTTACTGAAATAATTTTTAATTCAGTAAAATCATTTATTTTATATTTTTAATCAATTTTTGTTAGATTTAATCATAATTAAATCATAATAAATCCAATTTTCATCATTTTTGCACCAAAATTTTATACAAATTATTTTTAATCATTTAGAACAGAAATATGATTTTTAAAATAAAAATTCTTTAATTTTAGTATTTTTGAATATTAAAGTTAAATGTTGGCTATTTATAAATAAATAGATTTAAAAATCTATTTTAAATGAAATAATTTTATAAAAATTATTTCTATACTTCAAACACTTTATTGTGTATATTCTAAATTCAAATTTCATTAAAAGACTTTTATTTAATTATTTATTAAATTTCTCATAATTAATAGACAATTTGTTTATTAAACAAATAAACGTTATCCCCAATTCGAAGCCCTAGAAATACATGTATCCTAGAGTTATTTCACTTACACATTATCAATTACTTTAGGTTAATCATTTGGGAGTAATCTCAATTCATATTTCGTTGTCCAAGTTCAAATTCAAGTTATTACGTGAACAGTGAGTATTCCTATCCCCGTTTTGCTTTTATACATTTTTGGGGTGTTACATGTACACTATTACAAACTTCAAATACAATTTTACATTCTCACAAATACAATTCTAGTACTATGTGCATTGCTTACAACGTGCTTTATGCTTAGACAATACATGTGGATTACATTTGTACTTAGTGAAATCATTAACATGGTACAAGCCGACCTTAACATTGGATAGCGCTATTTGGATTGACAACCCGCCTAGATTGATTCTCCCCCTTTTTCATCGGAGAATCCGTGGCCAGTGTTAAGCTTTTATCCATTTATTGGATAAGTACACTACAGTTCATACAGTACATTATACAGTCACAGGGTTGATTTCGCTCATTTGTATGATACATGGTTTACATATCCACACTGTAGCTTGCACTTGAATTGTATAACTTTTAACCTACTATATATATCAAATCTAGGAATGCTCACCAACATTTCATATGTTGACCAAACCTATTTTTGTACATGTTTCAGGTGCAGTTTGATCTAGTGCTTTAGCAAGAGACATTTAGTGTTTTATTTCAATCCAGTTATTTCAATATTTACATTTCATTTAGACAATGTAATTTCCATTTCCATGTAAGACAATTTTGATTATTCAATAATATTTACATTTTAGTACCATGAGCTTTTGAACAATCGTCACTACGTGGCACCTCGATGATTCCGCCATCGGTTGGGGTGTTACAGATTGGTATCAGAGCCATGGTTATAGGGAATTAGGTTATTAGATAAAATGACCTAGACTATAACCGAACTTCAACTTTCATGCATTATACTTCCTAAATTACCTTACCCCTCAATTCCTTCTACTTTCCTTCTTCTATCTTTCCCTTCTTCTCTCTCTCCATTCTTCTCACCTTTCATCATGGTGCGTAGAGATGGTGTCCTACAAGGAGTGGAAAGCCTACATCACCATGGAACAGGAGTAGTACCTTTCTATAAAGACACTCTCAGACATAATACCTACTCTTATTTTACTCCTTCAAAGTTGTTGAACTTTAATGAGTGTGATAAGGACACGTGCAATCTGGAAGGGTGGACGCCTGTACACTGGGTTTTCTGGCATAGGCAAGCATAGCGCATAAATCCATTTACGGACCTGTTATGCTTACCTGGGGATTCCTGGAGTGAGTGTCCACTTATAGGCTAAAGCATGTCTTCTTTGATCACCATTGGGTTTAATTCCATTGAAAAGTCAACGTTCTTGTTGGGCTTTACAGCCAGACAAGGGCACTCCAAGCATTTTATGCAAGCTTTTTCAATAATACTCTCTCGGTTCATATACAATATTTTGTATTTCACGATTTTCATATATTGCTTACAAGTTCATACTATCATAACCATCTATGGATTTCACAATCACACTTCACCTTACCCTCTTAGCCATTTTTTTTAAATATTCAACACCCTACCCAAATCATATTATTTCTTTTCTCCACATGTTATTTATTTTAAAAACTATAACCTCATACTTTAGCACAAACTAAAGATTTCTAAAACTTGTTGTATTACCTAGTACCTTTACAAAGTACATAATATTTTTTTTAAAGATATCCTCGAACTTAAATTCAATTGATTATTTATTGACGTAACAAACGATTTTCTGTTTCAAACTATTACAAAGCCTACTTAGCTTGTACTATTTAACAACTTTTGCCTTATGTACAAAACCAATTTTGAAAATAAATTTTTTTTTTTTTGAAATAATACCTAGTCTCTAGATTCACTCATTTTCAACTTGTTCAAATTTTTACAATATTTGGTATATACCACAATCATGTTTTCTTATACACTTGATTATAACTTTTGATCCAAACCTCAAAATTTACACTGTTACATAATCTCCTTACTATAAAATAAACTCTTTATCAACTATCTTCACATTCTCTCACAACCTTGATTCTGCTTCAAAATTTTTCATCATCCTCTCAAGAACTAAATTCATGTCCTTCACCTTCTCACACATGAGCTAGTTACCCATGCTAATCAAACTACTAAAAACCTGATACTTGATTCTACAGGATTTTTCCAAAACATCATTGTTTATGAAACTTGATTTTCCCTTAATTTGACTATTCACTGTACATTTAATTATTCATGATACTCGTGTCTTCATTTTCTTGATCTTATTATCATTTTGTACCCAATTATGTCATACTCATAGGCATATAACATCTAGAAATTTCCTTGCGTATTATTGTGTATTAGCACAGATTGGAAATTTATTATATTGATTACGTTTATTTTTTTAATCATACAAGACTCTACCTTACATTTATTTGAAACGTTTGGACTTGATACTTGATCTTACAGATGCTTTTCTAAGAAAAACATCATTGGTTATTACATGAAACTAGATTTTTCCCTTAATGTGACTACGTATTGAACATCTAATTATTCACGATACTCGTAAACAATTAATTATTCATGATAACACTTACACTTAATGGTTGTAGTACTTACAGACTTGCTTGCATAAACATGCTATCAATTTGCAATCTATGTGAATAATAATTGCTGCACTTAATAGAGGTCATCATGCCTTTTTCAACAGTCGGGAGAGGCCCTACAACCTGCTCCACGACTGGTGGAGGCTATCGAACATACTCAACGATTGGTAGAGGTCATTATGCCTTTCAAACAGTCGGGAGAGGCCCTACAACCTACTCCACGGCTGGTGGAGGCTATCGAACCTGCTCAACAATCGGTGGGATCATAGAAGGACATAAAACCCTAATGTAAGGTAAATTGATGATTCCGGTCCGGAACGTAATCATGAATTTACAGGTACGTTAGGGTAGTGTGAAATTCTATTAGAGTTTCTGGTGGGCATCCAGAACGTTTTCAAGGTATCAAAGGTGTGGTGGGTTAGCTGCGGTACACCCTGTATACAAACACTAATGATGCATTGAAAGTGAGACTGGAAGTCGAACCAGGAACAAACTCTGTTTGCTTGTTAGTTCATTTAGTCTTTTATAGTCAATCAACACGTATATTTATTTTAGAATTCCTAAAACTTGAAATTTAGTGATTCACTAGATTCTTATTTTCCCTTCTTATTCGAGACGAACGTAATCCTTAACCCACACCTATCAAACCTACCATCCAAATCATTTGCAACAGTTTACTTTGTTACCTATAAATTTACGTCGTGCCTTAACCCAAATTTTTCCAAACCACAGTTATTTTAATTTTACCCAAGCATCCATAACCCTATGTTTCTAATAACTTCGGGACGAAGTTTCTAAAAGTAGGGGATGCTGTGACATCCGTCACTTTTCGTTTTATATAATAATAATAATAATAAAAATAATAATAATAATAATATTAATAAAAAAAAAAAAAAATTCAGCTTAGATATATACATATATTTTTTTCTTACCATCCATAAACCATAACTAACCCATAACCAAACCAAACCATTAGCCCAAACCCCTTTCCCCTTGTGGATCCAGAAGCCCAACAAACACAAATACCCACCTCTTCTTCTCTCCCTTAACCTGCTACTCGGCCCAGCCCAACGCGTGAGCCCAGGAGCCGGCCCATCTATGTCCCTCCTTTCCCTTTTCCTGTTTTAAAACAACAAAAAAAAAAAAAAAATAAATGCCGCTCCCTGGACTCGAACCCGAGTCGGGAGCCGGCCAGACCTTTAAACACCACGCACCAAACCATTGAGCCACAGCTCACTTTCTGATTCAATTCAGAATCAAAATATATTTAACACTGCTTTCACCTTGTCCCTTCTCCTTCTTCTTCCTTTTCACTGATGTGCGAACAGTGGGTCAACCATTTGACCGTGATTTTTGAACAGAAATTAATACATGTTACCATATACCAAACGACTAGCAATTACGCATAAATTCTGCCCGATTATCACGCTAATCAAATTTAAATCGTGCAATCATACTCGATTTGACCAAGCCGTGGTCAAATCTTTCCAAATCATTGAACCTAAATGTAACACTATAAATTGAACTTGCTTTCTCAATCTTAATGCACCGAAAATCCTTTCCCACACAACAAATTGCACACAACAAAGCTTAAAAGTTTAGAATCGTTGAGTTTTCTTCTTATACATACGCGTCACTTGTTCGCATCCATAGAGCTTGGTAAATTTCAATTCCTCGTTCCAGTAAGTTAATCGGCCCTATACAATCCTTAACCCCATGTTTAATTGGTCGCTAATAATGTTCATAATCAGATTGCAATTCTAGGGTTTATAAATTGGGGAAGAACACAAAACTCTGATTATATTTATTTTATCTGAACAGGAACCAAACACAACCACTGGTCTAGACCAAGTGGTTGTGTCTGGTGCTCTCCACCACAGCCACGCGGGTTCGAGTCCCGGGTGTGGCATTCTTTTCCATGTTTTTGTTCTATTTTCCTAAAACAATCAAGATTAACATTATATTACTCAAAATCTTATAAATTCATTTTAATTTATTAAAACTCTTTTAAAAATTCAAAAAAAAATATTTTTAACAAATCTAATGTCAAAACTATATCTACAATTTTTATTTTTCAGAAATTCATTTATTTAATATTTATAATAATTAAATCATTTTTATACCAATAGATTTATAAAAATCCATTTATATATCAAAACAACTTTATTAAATTCTCCAAAAATTATCCTGACTTTTTATAAAGATAAACTTTACTGAAATAATTTTTAATTCAGTAAAATCATTTATTTTATATTTTTAATCAATTTTTGTTAGATTTAATCATAATTAAATCATAATAAATCCAATTTTCATCATTTTTGCACCAAAATTTTATACAAATTATTTTTAATCATTTAGAACAGAAATATGATTTTTAAAATAAAAATTCTTTAATTTTAGTATTTTTGAATATTAAAGTTAAATGTTGGCTATTTATAAATAAATAGATTTAAAAATCTATTTTAAATGAAATAATTTTATAAAAATTATTTCTATACTTCAAACACTTTATTGTGTATATTCTAAATTCAAATTTCATTAAAAGACTTTTATTTAATTATTTATTAAATTTCTCATAATTAATAGACAATTTGTTTATTAAACAAATAAACGTTATCCCCAATTCGAAGCCCTAGAAATACATGTATCCTAGAGTTATTTCACTTACACATTATCAATTACTTTAGGTTAATCATTTGGGAGTAATCTCAATTCATATTTCGTTGTCCAAGTTCAAATTCAAGTTATTACGTGAACAGTGAGTATTCCTATCCCCGTTTTGCTTTTATACATTTTTGGGGTGTTACATGTACACTATTACAAACTTCAAATACAATTTTACATTCTCACAAATACAATTCTAGTACTATGTGCATTGCTTACAACGTGCTTTATGCTTAGACAATACATGTGGATTACATTTGTACTTAGTGAAATCATTAACATGGTACAAGCCGACCTTAACATTGGATAGCGCTATTTGGATTGACAACCCGCCTAGATTGATTCTCCCCCTTTTTCATCGGAGAATCCGTGGCCAGTGTTAAGCTTTTATCCATTTATTGGATAAGTACACTACAGTTCATACAGTACATTATACAGTCACAGGGTTGATTTCGCTCATTTGTATGATACATGGTTTACATATCCACACTGTAGCTTGCACTTGAATTGTATAACTTTTAACCTACTATATATATCAAATCTAGGAATGCTCACCAACATTTCATATGTTGACCAAACCTATTTTTGTACATGTTTCAGGTGCAGTTTGATCTAGTGCTTTAGCAAGAGACATTTAGTGTTTTATTTCAATCCAGTTATTTCAATATTTACATTTCATTTAGACAATGTAATTTCCATTTCCATGTAAGACAATTTTGATTATTCAATAATATTTACATTTTAGTACCATGAGCTTTTGAACAATCGTCACTACGTGGCACCTCGATGATTCCGCCATCGGTTGGGGTGTTACACTCATCTTAGTTACACTTTAATCCTTTAAACCTTACTTAACTTTTACTTATTTAAATTATAGTTAAACTTATTTTCTTTGTTTTAAGCAAACTATCCACCATTATTTTTAAATAGTCATTTTTTTTCATACGATACTTTTATAAAAAAAAAATTACATCATAATAATGAGCATTTTATTATCTTTAATTTGAGTATAGTATTGTTAATTTTTTTTAATTTAAAATTTTTTATGTGCTACAATATCTAGGAGTGAGCAATAATTAAACCGTTCACCGAAGCCAGACAAAAAAAGAGACAAAACTGAACCAAAATCAATTGAAAACTGAATTAACCAAAATACGATATGATTTAATTTAAAACCGGTTATCGTTTTTTTTTGTACCCTTAGTTAACCGAAATCAGTCAAACTGAAATGGAACCATTCATATATTCATAACAGCGTGCTAGCGCGATGTAGTAGGGAACACAGACACTTTTAATGGTGCATGGTTTGGTTTGGTTCAGTTATTAGCCTCAACCGAAACAAAAATCGACATTATCGGTTTATATCTTATTAACCAACCGATTAAATGGTTTAGTCAGTTTGGTTAGATTGTTGGTTTTAGTTCGTTTTACGTAATTTTTGTTAATAACTAAAACCAAACTTTGGTTAAAATTTTTGCTTAGAAGTACATGAAATGAAGATATAAACACATGAAATGGATGTACAAAAGATATAAATATAGGCAAAAAAATTTAGCCAAAGTGTGGTTTTTGTTGCTAACCAAAACTAACTAAACCGGACAAAAACCTGGAAATGTAACCATATAAATCGAACCAAATAATCGATTGTTTAATAAGATCGATTAACTGATGACTTTGGTTTAGTTTCGGTTGAGGCTAAAAATCAAACTGAGCCAAACCATACACACCCTTAGAAGTGTATGTGTCCCCCGCTACATCGTGCGGGCACCTTACTAGTTGTTAAAAATATATTTTAATGACTCGAGTCTTAAACTTAGCATTTCAAGTAAGTCATGCTAGAATATTGTCTATTTTGTTTTCGATTAGTTACTCATTTAGCAACTCACTGTTTTGATTTTAACCTACGAGTTGCTCTGCTCAACCAATATGGGACTTATATAAAGTGCCCAAAGGTTTTTTTTATTTAAATCATAGCTTAATATAATTAAAGAATGTGTTAAAGTGTAATTGAGATTATATGACGAGCCAAATAAGTGAAATATTATGATGCAGTTTAGTTGAGGAGAATTTTAACTACAGATAAAAAAAAGGACACTAAGACACAAGTTGGTCACATGATTGGAGTTAAAGAAGTATCACTCACCCCTTGATAAGGGGGTCGGGGTATTCCTAGCAAAGTTGTCGAGCCCCATTAAACCCCATATCGCCATGTCAAAATCAAACATAACTCCACCTTGCTGATTTTTTACTGTTGCTGAAAGAGTGGCGGCGATGTTACCGATCGATAACGGTACCCGAATAAAGCTTCCCGAGGAATGTCCCGTCCCCCTTAGGGTTATTAAGCTTTGATAAAGTTATTGCTAAACTAGTTCAATTAATATATGTGAAAATTATTGCCATATTAATTAAATTGGCTAATTTATGGAGCCTATAAGGGAGGGCAAGACGCTACCAGCAAATGATGTTGGTACCCCACTATTTCACGGGTTTACTGTCGCTGGTGACCCGGGTAGTGGGGTTCATGAAGTCTCATGCTCTATTTCCGAGGTCTACCTCACGTGTGCAGATGAGAGTGAGAGAGAGAGAGAGAGAGAGAGAGAGAGAGAGAGAGATGCAGAGGAGAGAGGGTACCCGAATGCTTCACAGGTAGTGCCGCTGGTATAAGAGGTTCACGGGTGGTGGTCCAGGTGGCAGGCTGCAGTTAGTGTGGTGGAGCTGCTCCACCGATGCTTTATTGTAAGTACCCCGTCCTCCCTAAGTTTTGACAAAATGTTTAAAAGTTTGACTAGCACGGTAAAACCTACCGTTATAAATATTTTTCTCAATTGTTAAACGTTATAAATATTTGCGCATATTTAAATAATTCTTGGTTACAATAAGCTGACCCGGTAACATTGTTTATTATTCTTGGAGATTTATATTTATTGGTATAATGTGAAGCAAAGTCGAACAACCTTTATTTGTAGAGGACGTTTTCGACACTCGAGGACATAACAGTCATTTCCTTGTAACCAACATTCAGGGATATGGGGGTATCTTTTGTAATTTGTAACAACCGGCAAAAATAAGGTAATTCCGTACAAATTAATTAATATATGATTAACGTAATTAAATGCAATTATGTGTGATTTAATTATCAAGGCCTTAGGAGATAGCAATTTCCAAATAATGCATAGGAATGCGTACGTTTAATGGTAAAACATGATTGGATCATGTGCGAATAAACTATCCGATATGGACGTTGGCAATTACCCGGTAATAATTAAATAAACGAAAAGGATCCCGGACACCCAGGATATAAAATAAAGGGTAGTTTCATAAAATATAATGAGTTTTGGAACTCCAAAACCATAAGTGGAAACGTCTTGTACAAATCTCCCGGTAACGAATAAAATGCGCGTACCGCACCCGATACGCGTATAACTCATAATTTCACCCGGCAAAAGCCTAAATAACCAATCAACGCTTAAATTAGACTATATTTAAGGGTTATTAAAGGTATTTTTAATGTCCAAATAACGCGTGATTAAAACCCGGAAAATACCCGAACGACACCCGAACGACGAGGGATTAAACTTAACTTAATAATGGTAAATAATTTGTGTGGTGGACCCCACCTAAAACCCCAAAGGGGCCGGCCTAAAGGCCTTACAACTTTCCATATTATCTTGCTTGCAAGTTGTCTTAATAATATCCTACAAGTCTAGGATGTAAAGCATGCAAAGGATGAGACAAAGTTGTAAGAAACATACAAGTACAAAGCATGCAAACCTTTTGCCTCCTTTGTAAGAAAATTTCGGCCATAGGCCATGTAATCCAAGACATTGCAAGTAATCATAACCTAGTGTATGCACATGCTTGTAAGAGATCTTATATAAAGATTATGAAGGATTACAAGACTTAGCAAGATTTGCAAGAAACCTTCTACTCCTACATACATATACACGGCCACATGCACCCTCCCACATCCATCCAAGATCACTTGTGTACTTCTTAAATATCTTGAATCATTAGCAAAGATCACAAAATCCATGAAAGATTACATGTGATAAGATTATATAAACATGTGTTAGAGACTTGGAGAAACAAAGCAAACTCTTCTCTTCCCTTTCCTTCTTGGCCGTAGGTTTCCTCTCACCCACACACATACTTCTTTCAAGTTTATACATCTCCAAATCACTCAAAACAATCCATCATCCAAACCCCTATTGTGTGTTTCAAAGCTTGGAGCTTAACCATTAAGGAAGAACACACTAAACCCCTCTCAAAATCCAAGGTTTTGTCTTCCCTAGCCTTGTGCTAGTAGTAAGCTTCTTAACCTTGTTTTTGATTATTATTATTCATGTATGTGTTATTAGAAGCAAGTTGTACATGAAGGGTTTAAAATGTGGTTTGAAACATAATCTTTAATAGGTTTTACATGAGTAAAATAGATGATTAAAGATATGTAAATAAATCATGGATTTGATGATGATAAAGTAGTGATCTTGAAAATGTATAAAATCTACACATACACTAAGTAGATGATGGTTTGATTTGGATTTATAGAATAAACTTGAATGTGTTAAAAAGTAACTTTAATCATCTTTATATGATCATCTAAGACATAATAAATGATGGAACATGTTAGAAGTTCAAGAATAAAGAAGATGAAAAATTAAAGTTTACTTACTTAGAAGAATGATATTTTGATATAATGGGCAAATACATAAAACACACATACAAGTAGTCTTATATATGGAATATAAGACTAATAAAAGTGTTTTGATACAAAAATAACTTACCAATAAAAAGATGAATCTTCAAAGTCCACCATTTTAAGTGAAAAATGCTAACTTTAGAAGTTAGAGTAGAAAAATGCAACATTTGAAAGTTAAGGGACTAATATTGCAACTTTGAAAGTTAGAGGACTAAAATGGATATTTTAGAAACTATTAGTCCAAAAATGCAAGGATGGAAAGTTTGGTGTCAAAAGTATAAGTAATAAACTTCTAAGGATGATTTGGGTAAATACTAGTAGATATACTTGGGTATTTTTGTATAAAAAGTATATTTTTGAAAGTTATAAAATATGGATTGTATTAACATAAGGATTTTTATAAAATAGAGATTTTATAAAAAAATGTTAAACAAACTTGAGAAACTTATACAAAAATGAATACTTTTATATAAATGGGAATATAAAAGTATTGGAAACATTTTTGTAGTTAAGTTAACAAGTTGGGTTAAAAATACATAAGTATTTTAAACCTTCCAAGTAACATGTGTTAGGAGGAAGAAATATGAAAAATATTTCTATAAAACACATGTTGGGAAAAACTTGGAAAAATTAACTATTCGAGCTAAGATATCGATCTAAGACGCGTTAACGAACCGTACACGGACAAAACATGAGAAAAATGCCATTGCGGCAAGATGAGAAAATATATATTTTTAGGAAGTAAAATATATATATATACATGGGTGAAGACTAATAAACACTTTCCTAAGTGTTAAAGGAATTATTCGTGGGAGAAAAATATAACGTAAACAAATAAGACGTTAAACAAACGTATATACTTAACAAGAAAAATTACACATTTATATATATGTACACTCGTCTCGGTAAAATTCTAGTATATCTACTTAATGGGAAAGTAGATATGTGGGAAGGAAAACGAGACGAGTAGACAAAGATATATATGTGTATGCCGCGCCGACAAGATCCTAGTATATTTATTTGAATGGGAAAATAAATATACGGTATGGTGAGTTGAATCGGGTGTAAAGAATATACAATCGAACGACAAGATCTTAGCATATTTGTTTAAATGGGAAAACAAATGTGCGGCAAAGTGAGTCGGGTCGAGTGTTGAAATATATATTATGTCGAGCGATGCGATCTTAAGTATAATTATTTAAATGGGAAAATAATTATATGTTAAGTGAAGTCGAGTCGATAATAGTAAGGCACAAGTTAAGGAAATATTAACAAGAGTAATATATAACTTGTAACACAAAGGGTAATCTAACGCCAACGAAACCTAGGATACGCGCTTAATTAAACGGGATTTGGAATAACTTGTGGTCGGGAGTTGGGTGTACAACTTGCCAAGGCACATACACTATAGGGATAGTGACTTATACGTCTAGGACGTTTGTAGGTGCGAGACCCTCTTTGCTATCTGCTTAGTGAGCCGGACAGTGTTTCAGGTGAGTTTCACGGCCCCATTTTTAACTATTTTTACGTTTTTCGGGGGAAAGATATGTTAGGGAAAATGTTTGACGGATTTATTACTTGAGGTGTGACCGCCACTCGGGGTTGAGTCCTCGCCTCTATAATCATTTATTCAGGGAAATGAAACCGGTGGAATATTGGATAGTACTATTGGTGCCTGACAAGGCCCACCCCTAATCGATAGCGTCGATTATGCATTAGTGTATGCCTGGGGTGCATATATTCTGAACTTAAGTCGTAGGATACCGAGTAACGACTTGGAGCAGGGCATATTTATTATACGTCTTGGTTTGATTATAGTCTCAAGTAGAATTATAGGAATTTGCAACTCCTATATATTGTCATAACATGGTATTTCCCAAGTATTCAAGTTTTGGAAACTAAAAACCTGTGAACTCACCAATATATTTATATTGACGAAATTTTAAACATATCTTTCAGGTAATTAGATGAAGGCGAACCGGGGCAAGCTAGGTCATGGAATCCTCCGATGCGGCGTTAAATATTTTGCGGGGTTTCACCTTTATTTCCCAAGGCTTTGGGATATATTTGAGAAACCTCTATGTTGTCTTAAAAACAATTTACTTTTATGTAATATTTTGAACAAGATTTGACGCCTTAATAAATGATCCATTTTCTTAAATTACTTGTGTTTAGCATTAACCTTGACTTTATGCTCTTGAACCGTCGCGCCACGTGTTTCCGCCATTGTCGTGGTGTGACATAATTGGACCATTATATGACAAGTTGTAGACACAAGGTAATTGCAATTGGCCATGGTTTCCTTAAGACATTCTTGTATAATAAGGGTAGTTTTGGAAGATCCAAATTTGGGGTATTTATAACAAGTCGCTTTTAACGAAGACCCCCACAAACCCAACAACTCTTTTAGCATCATTTCCGAATGTAATTCCAAAAGTGCCCCTGTTTTTAAAAGTAATAACGAGTTTAAACCTTTCAAAATCCACATCAAAATTCTCCCTTCATAGCCATATGCCCAAATTTAATCATCTATAGGACAACGGGGAAGGATAGAAGAGGCTAGGAGGTGTCTATCTGTTTTTTTCTCAGTAGTATAAATTTACTATATTAAAAAAAAGTCTGTTACAAAATATAACAAAATAACAATGAAACGGAATTTGTCCATCATAACATGCATAAACTTTTATATTCTTATATACGATGTACAATGTGAAATATATGAAAAACTAGTATTCAACCCGCAGGCGTTGCTCTGCGGACACGTATTGCGCTAGGTGCCGGGGCGTATCCAACACCACCGTTCCGCAACCAACGAAGTCAATCTCGACCAAAAAAAAAACGTTGTCTCACGTTTTGATAAGCCTATGACCACCATCGTTATTGACCATCCTAGGCCTGGCTGTCACCGATTTACTATAAATCTACAACCGCCTTCGCACGTTGACCCTTCGGACAAAATTTTATAGGAAAAATAGTGATAGTGGGCTTTTGGCCCACTTTTTATTGAGCCTAACCTGAAAAATAGTGATTTCCCAATGTACATTAGAGGTGAGCAAAAAAACCGGTTCGGGAACCGAAACCGGTGAAACCGACCCGAACCAAAACCGGTCAAAACCGGTTTCACGTGAAACCGGTACTAAAAAAATCTCAAACCAAACCGAATGGATGGGCCATGCTTACCGGATCTCAAAACACATTACACATGCTAATCATATCATTTTAAATTTTAATACTCTAAAGTGTTCATTTATGTGAACTCACAGTATATGTTGTGTCTCATATAGAATGGCTATAGAAACAAACCAAAATTACATAATATATTTTTCAACAAGTGTCATGAGATTTAGTCATGATTGAAAGTGACAAAGTATGAGCTAACATACAAACAAATCTAAATAATCTGTTCACTTTCTATTTTTTATATCCCTTTTATATTAAACTGAAGATCTAATGATGGAAAATATTAACGCTTTTGCGGTGAAAACACTAGGGGCCGGACATGTTGCACTCAACACGTTCGTTAGTAAAACCAAAACCACCTCAGAAATGAACGAGCCACGAGCCATATTTGCTGATCTTGAACAAACTCTCATGGATGAAGGGAGGACGGGGACCTACCGCCAGCTTTTCCATCGTGAAAAGCGATGGAAAAGCTTATTTTAGGAAAATAAAATGCTGCTAATAACTTATTTCAAGTTTTTAACGAATTAATCTTGAATAGCTTGCGAGCAGTTCTTGTATGCATGTGATTAGGGGTGCAAACGAGCCGAGCCGCTCGCGAGCTACTCAAACTCGGCTCGGTAAAAAGCTCGAAACGGGCCGAGCCTTATCGAGCTCGAACCGAGCTTGAGCCTAAAACAAAGCTCGTTTATTTATCGAGCCCGAGCTCGAGCCTGACGTATGAAACTCGTTAGGTTCGTCGAGCCTTATCGAGCCTATGTATAATATTAGTTTTTTTTTAATATTTAATCATATTTACCCCTCGTTTAAAGTTGTTAAGTTAATGAGCCCAAGCTCGAGCTTCACTTATCGAGCTCACGAGCCTAAACGAATTATTATTTATATTATTTTTATTTAATAAACTAACTAATAGATAACAAACGAGCCGAGCTAATGTCGCTGTTGCCACAATTAAAACCAAGAGATTGTATGGACGTGCTTTGCGAAACTGATTTTTACAGAAAAGAAAACTTCATCCGTTAATAACAGGCGCCCAACCGGTTTCAACTTTCAAGCGCAAAACAAAGTGCCGGTCATTCATGGTTGTACCACGTCGCGATCTTGACAAAGTCCAATGGGCTCGGCAACAACACAGCACTTGCAGAGATTTTCACACGCATTGACCACAAGTTTGACCTCATGTATGACAAACGGACTTTTGTTCGTTTGTATGTTGGCGAATTCTCAGAAGCCCTTGAAGATCTTCGCAGCTCTTTAAAAAGATTATGAGGAAGTTGCGGTCGACCATCATGTTGAGATACTTTAATTTCGTTGTAACAATTTATGGAAAATAATCCGTTTTGAATTAGCAATTTGAAGTAGTTTATTCCAAACTGTTAAAAAAGATAACCAGCTACAAAAAAAAAAACATATAACCTTCTACAAAGCGAAATTTATAACGATCAAACTATCGTTTTCATATATCTAGGATAAGTCCAACATGGGGTTGGTAATAACATTAACTTTTAATCAAATCACTTGATATTTAACATTTTGACCCCTTAAAACACATTCCTAACGCCTATAACTGTAAACGGAAACACGCATTCTTAAATTAAGGTTTACCTCTTCATTGCACACACCAATCTACAACACTTGAAGCCTCCCACAATCAAAGCTATTTACAAAGATTTATATCCTACAGGAGTTGTTCCGCCTGCACAAATACACGAACAATGATATAACAATGTCATTTGATTGTTCTAACTTCTAAGAATAAGATTCACTACCATATTTAGAAACGAAGATCAAGAATAATACATATGAGTGTTCTACGATTCACTGCCAAAATCGTCAAAACCTAAGTTTTCTGGAATGTCCAACCTCTTGTTTTCTCCTGAGAGACAACATTGATGTTAGAAAGCGTTTTTAAAATGAGAAAAATAATCTTGACATGGAAATAAAAACGTACCTTGATGCTCTACGGTACTACTATGAGAGTCCAAGAAACTGTCTCTGTCCGATGATAGAAAAGCAGACCTAGAGAAGTTCTCTAGCATGTCTAAAAATAAAGAAAAAAATGTTTGTTAAATAAATACAAATGACTATATACAGACGTGGAATGGTGGATTAAAACGCGTTTCGTTGAAATGAGTCGGTTTTCGTATGGGCCACATCGGGTCAGGTTGACCCGCAAACATGTTTTTGTACATTGTTAAGAAAATAACTAATGTGTTAATTTAAATTATTATAATACCGATTGGGCTTGTCCTGATTGCTAAGTGTTCTGTGCCTTATGTCCAAGGCTTGATACCAAACCACATCGAGCCGGGGGTCTCACTGGAAGCAGCCTCTCTATTCTTAGGGGTAGAGGTAAGGCTGTCTACATCTTACCCTCCTCAGACCCTACCTTAGCTTTGCTATAGGTGGGATTAACTGAGTATGATGATGATGATCCATTTATTTGAAAAACAACGATTTAGGAGGTTATATGCTTTTAATGAGAGAATTTAATGCTCTTTACATTGTCAACTTTGTGATCTAATCTTTGGTCACATAACCAAAGGGCGGATCTTAGTGGAGCTAAGACCGGGCCTTGGCCCGCCCAGTTTTTTTGTTTCATAGTGTAAATTTTACCGAAAAATTCCGAAAATTTGTATATGTGTTGAGTCCGGCCCGCCCAGATTGAGCCCGGCCCTACCAGGTGTTCGGTTCAAGATCCGCCTCACATTTCTAGGCAATTTTCCTAGGTAAAACACAACCATATAGCTAAATGTATAAAGTATAGGAAAAGGATTGTACCAGAACTATTGGTGAAGTCTGCAGTCGAGTCTGACAAACCAAAGTTCTGAGACATCGGACCCAACATTCCATACAAAGAACCATCATTAAGAAGTGATCCATTCAACTGATGCGGGTCAGATTCCAAACAACTAAAAGACGAAGCAGATGCATCACCGACTGTGGGTTGTCCTTCTAGAACGTTGCCATTGGTTCCATAGATAAACCTTGGATTTCCCAAATAATTTGATTCAGTTTTCACAGACACGCCGTTTGTCATTCCAACGTTTGAATTCTGGGGCAACAACATATTTGACGGAACATTGACCCTTCTAGAATGAGGTTGGGGATCCCCCGATGGTATTGGCAGTCCACAATTGTCAAATCCTCTTGAGAAGCTGGAAATGTTTTCGGTCTTCAGTGGAATACTAGTATTTTCGGGTGCATAGCATGTTGAATTCTGATGCACTGGAAAAGGCAAGACAGTACAATATTGATTATCTTATTATTAAAAGATGTTAAAAGATGACATGATTCTGATCATTTATGGGACATATTACAAGTAAATCCTTGCATTCACAACTTTAAAGAGTAAAACCATATATAGACACGGTTTCATGCACCCTGTTTTGTTACATCTGATTTTTTGAATCTGATCATTCCATATCGCAATCAAAGTTTAAAAGAACGGAAACAAGCCTCGAGGCGTAAGCCCGGGGCGGAATAAAAAATATATAAAAATTCTATATCTTATAAAAAATAAAGTAATTGACCTAAAAAAAGTCTTAACACGTAAAAAACACACATCAAAAATACCCTAAACCACCTGAGGCGCACATTTTCGTAGAGCCTCAGCCCTTAGAGGCGTTTGTATAAACAGAACCCCATGATGCGCGCCTCAAACTCGTTTTTTAGCTTTTCGCCTTGAGGCACGCCTCGAGGCGCATGCCTCAAACGTTTTTTAAAACCATGATCGCAATCATGTTAAGTGAAATTTGGGCCTACAAAATACAAATACTTACTTGGTGGCAGATGAGAACCATTAGACTGAGGTTGGAAATTGACTCCGGTTGGGCCCAATTGTTGCATCAATGCAGCCTGCCTATCAAGAAGCTTATTAAATTCCATTATTTGATCTTTCACCATCAACCGCAGATGGTATCCCTTAAAAAACTCTTGATTTTGTTCTTCAAGTTTCTGCCAAACTATTATAAAAAAAAAAAAAAAAAAAAAAAAAAAAAATTTTTTATTTAGATCGGTATGAACACACGTAACATACAAAATAACCTAGAGAAGTCATTAATCACATACCAAGCTCAGTAAAGCTTGGCTCTATTTTCTCTTGCTGATAGATAATATCTATAACCTGTTTCTGAGTCATATAATATGGCAGACACTGTTCTATAAGATTCTGAACCTGAAACCGAACGATATATTATAACGCTTTAATTACATTTTAAAACATATACAAAAACATGATATCTTTTACATATGGCTCAAAAACTTTACCATTTGTATATCGCCCGGAGATACGTTTCTAACCTCTCCACCAGACATGTTCTTAAAACCTCAATCCAAACAAATACTTCCGAATAAACTTATTCCACCTGTCTTTAAAAGTAATAAAAGGAACAACTTTATCACAAACCCATATCTTTAACATCTTGAAAATCAAAGATAACAAGTTTTCAGCACTTAAAATACACTCAGGTCAACAAATAAGTCATATAACACTTAAAAGTCAAACCTTGACCACTTTCTTGATTAGGATAGTAATGGCATGAAAATGAGTTATTTCATTTCAAAATAAAGGTAATTTTATAGCAAAATGGCAGGCAAACAGGCAACAAGCTGCGTCGCAACCCTTTTTGAATAGCAAAACTTATCCTACCAAAAACAAAACGACCCTTTGCACTCTTTTAGGAAACTAATAGCTTTAGGAGCCAGAGAGTCAAACGTGTCAGAAAGCTAGCTAGGTAATAGCTTTAGGAGCCAGAGAGTCAAACGTGTCAGAAAGCTAGCTAGGTACTATTAACATCTTTTTTTTTAACGGCCAACAAACAATGTCCCGACTATCCTATCCGGGGTACCCACCAATTGGCTACAAAAAGCACCCCATACGTCCGGCGTCCTTGGGTGAAGACACGTCTTAGCTGCCCGCACACAGGTAGCGCTAGGTAGCCAGAACCCACCAAGCCACCAGTTCCGGGAAAACCTGACTCCCCACCTGCCCGAAGGCACGACAGTGGAAAATCAGTAAACCCGGTGGGATCAAGGATCGAACCTGGTACCTCAAAGCGGCTAGGCTCTACCCATCATTTCTCATGCCACTCCACCACAAGGGTGGGGGCGGTACTATCTAAGTAGTTAACTCGGCCGATATATCGGTAATATATCACCAATAGTACCTAACATTTAAGACAAGATCATACACAACTTAAAAAAAAAATCTAATTCTAAATATAAAAATTCCTGTTAGAAAAAATAAAGTTTAAAAAAATAATTGAAGAAACCCTAAAAAGAAAAACAGTCTATAAAACTAAATCAACAAAAGCAAGAAATGAAGTGATGAAAGAAAATGGGATAAAGATAATATTTTTCAAGAGATAAGATAAAGAGAAATAAAAAGCAGCCACAAATGATTAAAAAGATGGATAGATCAGAAATGAAGAAGCATACAAAAAACAAACAAGATGGGTGTAGACAATCAATGATATGCAAAATAAAGATGAAGTATTATTATTATTATTATTATTGTAAGGAAATAATGATTGGAATATTATATGGTAAGAGAAGATGAATATTATTATTAATATTATTATTATTATTATTACCAGCAGATGGATGGATGGATAAAGGTGAAGAAGGAAGGAAGGAAGGAAAGAAGGAAGTAAAAGAAGAATCTTTGGAGTGGTGAGTGTTTATTGTTGTTGTAATGTTATAATAATAATAATAATAGATGATGACTCGTGTTGGACTGGGAGAGAATATAAAGGAGATGGACACTGCGATCCACATCAAACGCTGGCTGGCTGGCTGGCTGGCTGGATTCACCTTTTTTTTTCTTTCTTTTTTTTTTCTTTCTTTCTTTTTTTTTTTTTAATAAAGAAAATCGCATGGTTGGTCTCTGTGATTTACAGTTATTAGACATTGCACTCTTGGTTCTAAAACTTTAATAATTACACCATTGGTCCCGAGGGTTGCAAACTTATTACTAACATGGTTCAAATATAGTCCCTTCCCCTAACGGTCGTTAAAATTCTTTGTTAAATAGATATAAAATGTTTATTTTGCCCTTGTTAAAAAACAAATATTATAAATAAATAACTACCCCCACCACACCACACCCCACCCTAGCTCTTTTTCTTCTTCCCCAAAAGTGGGCAAAATAAACATTTTATATCTATTTAACAAAGAATTTTAACAACCGTTATGAGCAGTGACCAATAGGATAACGAAATTAATACATTTGGACTATATTGGTAACAAGTTTGCAATCCTCAGGACCAACGGTATAATTATTGAAGCCTTAAAATCAAAACTGCAATATTGTAAAACCACAGTACCAACCATGCAATTCTCTCTTTTTAATATTCCTTTCATATCGTCTTCTTTAATTTTCTTTTGGTTTTTCCCAAATTATGGAATGAAAACTTACTCGAGTTAGTGAAAATTTTATAAAATGACTAAAATTGTTTTCTGTTTACGTAACGCATGTTATTATAAAAAACAAAAAGAAATTATTATATATAATAAATGTTGACCACCTTAGGAATAGTAGCTAACGGTTGATCGTTAGTTACTATGCAACTCCGTTAGTTACTATGTAACTCCGTTAGTTACTATTCAACTTCGTTAAGTTACTATGCAACTCCGTCAAAATAGTACTAACGTAGTTACTATTTAACTCCGTTAGTTACAATTCAACTCCGTTAAAATAGTATTCAACTCCGTTAGGTTGCTTTTCAACTCCGTTAACTTACTACTCAACTCCTTTAACTTACTATAGTCAACTCCATGACGGACGGTTCAACCGGGTATGTCGGATAGTTCAACTGGTTGTATTAGGTGGTTCAACCAGTTTAATCGGACGGTATGAATGGTTAGGAAGATTGGTTCAACCGGCCATACCGGACGGTTCAACCGGGTTTGTCGGGTGGTTCAACCGGTTGTACTAGGTGGTTCAACCAAACCGTCGCAATACGTGAGATTGGTTCATATAAATTTTTTTAAAAATCGGTTTGCCCCGTGGCGAAGCGCGGGTGTTAAACCTAGTTGTAACTAATTGTTACACACATGTAACAAAATAATGTTGTTAAAATTGTATACATGTGTAACATAAAACAATAGGTTTTTTGTTACACTTGTGTATCAGTTACGTACATTTGTTTTACCTTTTGTTTTGGTATTTTTTTTATAATAACATATGTTACGTATGTTAAAACCAAAAAGAAATTGATTGCTGCACCGGGTTATTCGAGTTTTTGTTTTATATAATTGAGATTTAAGGTAAAACTATAGAGATAGTTCCAGAGAAAGGAGTCTAGAGGTACACAAAATAACCGGTTAAATTACCGAAACTGTAACCGGTTTCGGATCTGCAGATTAGTTAGGCGGGTTCTAAACAAATTACCGGAGAAAAAAGGAAAGTCGGTTAATTAACTGAAAAATGCCAGTTATTAACCGAAACGATTGAAGTGAATAACTGATAAAATAAGAACAACATGCTATTAACCGAACCTGTTAAAGTGAAAATTGAGAAGGACCGATGGTACGATTACCCAAACCGGTTAGGGAAATTAACCTATATGTGCACCTCTAGGAAGGACAATAGATATGGATCCGTACCAACATATGCTAATAATATTTTTACAATTGGATTGGCCCGATCGACCATGCTGACAATTGTCACACAACGGTCTGGTTGAGTGTTTTTAAATCATTTCCATTCGATTACTGGTCGGATTAGTAATTCGACCAAATTTCACAATACTCTATCTCTCTCTCTCTCACACACACATTTACTACTTCATAATCTTTATGATTTGTTTATTACATCATATTTCGCTAACGTTGTAAATTCATGTTAACAGATAAAATTGTTCCACATTGTATTTTAAGTTAATCTATAATGTCATTCGTTTTTTTTTTTAAACTAGTTTGACTTAGACGGAACTGATGAAACGGTTGATTCGATAACCAAGGTGGTTAAGATCAAATACACTGTGAAAGAAAAATAGGAAGTCGTAGGAAGGGTATCAAACAGACTCCGATTGAACTCATTCAAACGACATTTGAATCGTCTTATCGTACCCTACAACGTGAGTTTTTAGGTCTTCGTTTTTTGGGGTTTTAGCTTGTTGTTTTTAGAATACGCGTTGCATCATTGTGACTTTCATGTACCATTGTGTCTTTTTTCTTATTTTCATCATTGTGTATTTTATCTTCAGCATTGTGTTATATTTTTTGGCACTGTGTTATATTTTGTGGCTCATTGTGTCATATTTCATGATCTATTGTGTTTTTGTATCCTTATCACCCTTCTCATTTTTATTACACTGTGTTGAATAACTTTCTCATTTTTATTACAATGTGTTAAATAACTTGACCTTATAAAATATTACCTTATGTTTGTTATCATGTATAAGAAAAAAAGTGTTATATATGCTTTGACTTTCTATTATTTAGTTCAGATTGCCCGCTATTATGAACAAAATGATAATGTGTGAACTTTGACCACACCGACATATCATGAAAACTTATGTTATATCATTTTTTATGAACTGTAAAGAATCTTTTATTTGGCACACATTTAAAAATATGAAATAATTGTTATGAATATATTTTTGATTAATTTATGGTGGAGTTTTGCAATTATAAATATTGATGATAAGAGGTTGTCACTACTCACTAGAGGAGCTAGCTTTTGATGTAAGGTGAAAGCTTTGTAGGTCCAACAGAACCAAGTTGAGCGAATATGTTTAATTATTAAGTCGAATATTTATACATTTATTTCTTAATCCGAACAATTAACAAGGCTTTAATGCCCGTTATCTTGATGTAATTTTCCTTGTTCTGGAATTGTTTCAATAAAAAAAAAAAAAAAAAAAAATATGAAACGAGAATAAAGTAATTTAAAAAAATATACCCATTTAGAGGTGGTGCGGCCAATGATCTCCCGTCCAACTGGTTTGAGGTAGGGTGAGTTTTCCCTTAGGGGTTCCCATCCTGGGGGTAGGTCACAGATTCGATCCATGCACACCACACAAAAAACTTCCCGTGACGGTTTGAGCTTACGCAAGGAGGACACCGGTGTGTGGGTAGAGATTCAAACTTGAGACCGCTAGGTTAGGGTTGTACAAAGATTTCCACTTAAGTAATTCTTCAAAAAAAATTTAGAGGTGGTGCGATTCTCAGCCAGTTTCAATACAACCAATTGTTTTTTCTTAATTTTGAGTGTTTCATAGAAAAACTATGAAAAACTACTTTAAAGTTTTAAGTAAATTGGTAAAAATATTTAACCAGTTTCAATACTATTGATTGTATAAAGTCAGAATATGCTTTGAAGTTCTAGTTGTTTGGATATTCTTTTAGTTTTAATTTAAATAAATCATCATCATCATCATACTCGGTTAATCACATTAATAGTAAAAACTAAGGTAAGATCTGAGGAGGGTAAGAAGTAAACAACCCTACCCCTACCAGGCTACCACTTGGGAGTTGGGAAGAGAGAGAATGCTTCAAGTGAGACCCCCCGGCTCAATAGTGGTTTTGTATCAAGCCTTGAACATAAGACACATAGCACTTAGCAATTGGGACAAACCCAATTGGTGCATGAATCCCCTTGTCTTTTGGCTATCAACGCCACCACATGATGCATGATTAACTGTCAGTCATTTTTAACGTTATGTGACAACCGGCAAATTTCGTACAACGATTAACGTGATGCTAATCATGTTTTAGAAATAATTAACATGGTTTAAGGTTAATTGTGGTTAGTTGAGCTAATACGAGTCCTACGATGTCCTTTTTAAAGTTCGTTGAAGTCTTGATGCCTTTAAAGAAAGACTTCGCGTGTTTAACGTAACGAACTGACATCAGCAAAAATTTGTCAAACTGGAATAACATAAGCTTATTCTATGAAAATACGACACGTATTTACTGCTGATGCGATCGAATGTGAAATCGGCGCGGTAAACGGTCAAAAACGCAGCGTTTTGGAGAAACGCGGAGAGGAACTGACGTGGGATTCGAACGTCAAGACGCGTGGCTTTAACCGTTATCGAACTTTCGGAATAATTATTTATTATAAATAATTTCATTTATTTAGTTTCGAAAGTGAACAGGTCGCCTAAATGAAGTATAGCTCGACCGGATCGATTAACGCGATTTTAACGCGTGTTCCGTTTTCACGCGTCGAGTTACGAGAATAATAACTAAATTGCTCGGTTTAGTTGTGTTTTTAATTTCGAACAAAACCGAATGATTTTTATAACTTGTGTTGTCTGGTTCGTACAAAAACAGAGGAAACTCTGCCGAAATTTTGTTATAAAATTTAAAGCGCAAAGAAGTCGATATGTGTCGTGTATGTTTTGTTTATAAGTAAATTTCCCCAAGTGTTTTGACAAGTGAGTTTTATACAAACCAAATCGTCTTCGACAATTGATTGTTTCACATGATTGTTTGAAACATGGTTGGTAAATCTTTCACAACATTTCCAAGACAAATATGTAGTACTTGCCGAGGGTCAAACGTAGTCGACTTTCAAAGGTCTTTGACAATTAAACAATTGTTACTAATTGGTTTTTGTAACTATATTATGGTTACTCAAAGTGTGTTTTTCTAAAAGTACGTATGTAAGTCAAATACATTTATCCAGATCACGAGACGAGCTACGGCTCAGGATGAGTTATACGTTCATGATAGTAGTCCAACATGGTTTACACACGAATAGTAACAGGTGCGCAACCTGGGTACTATGTCGTACGTGAACACATGAATTATGATAAGTCACGATCGGTTCGTCGAGTTAAAACACTTAAGGACTCGGGTTAGTACACACGAGTCAAGATAGTTGAATAAACTATCTTTTAAATGGAAATTAAACTAGGTTTATATATGATAGACTTTAAGGTGTCCTTCATTGGTAATTAGGGCACGAGGAAGTCGGTCAAAGCTTTGGATTTTATTTGCTAGCTAAGCATGGAAATTAAGGTGAGTTTCACGGCCCCATTTTACTGTTTTAACTGGGGGAAAGATATGTTTGTCAAAAATTATCACATATTGAAATGTTTTCAAAGGTTAAAATGTGGTAAGTGGCATGATGAGTACTTGAGTTTTTGGTCGCCACTCGGGGTTGGGTCCTCGCTACTGTAACCATTAATTCAGGTAAAATGAAACCAAAGGAATATTTGGATAGTACTATCGGTGCCTGACGAGGCCCACCTCTGGTTGATAGCGTCAACCCGGTAAAGACAAGAGGTGCACGTATTCTGAACTTAAGTCGTTGGTTTCCGAGAAACGACTTGGAGCGGGGCATATTTATTAGTCTTGGTTTGGTTATGGGGCTCAGGGGATTGCTTATCATCATAGTTTGTAGGAGCTAGCTACTCCATACAAAGGCCACCAAATGTGCTGGATTTGCACAGGATGTAAAAATGTGCTGGAATTGCACAGGATGTAAAAATGTGCTGGATTTGCACAGGATCTAAAAATGTCGTATTTACGAAACTAAAACCTGTGAACTCACCAATATTTTATATATTGACGTCTTTTTAAACATATCTTTCAGGTAACTAAGTGCTGAACAGGTATGCGGCTAGTACGGTGGAATTCGGGATGTCGGACACTGGTTGGGGGTTTCATCTATTGTACCATCGGGTTGGGACATAAACGGAAACGCCCCACTTTAAACTTAATGTTTGTGAATTTAAGTAGTGTTTGAAACCAGGTATCCCTTCCCGACATCTTAATATAATGATCTTTTCTAAAAATATAGTTTGTGTTAATCTTGACTTTGATATGCTTTCGAGCGTCGCGCCACGTGTTTCCGCCATTGGCGTGGTGTGACAGAAGTGGTATCAGAGCCAAGGTTATAGCGAACTAGTATTTTTGAAAAATCTAGACTATAACCGGTTTTGGCTCGAAAACGGAGTTTTCAAAAATAAAACACAACGAAACATTTTTAGAAAAGAAAGAAAATTGTACATGGATTGTGCAAGGGGAAATTCCGACCGACTAGCCATGTGTGTCAATATATAAAATGTTAGAAAATAAGGATAGGAATGTTTAAATTGTGTAGAGATCCGATTTTCTAACTAGTGCTAGTTAATGCATATAAGTAGTACAGATAGCTTGCCTGTAAGGATATCGTCTCACACTTCACTTTAGTCCGCACTTTTGCATCGGTTACCGACATCGACAAGCGGGAAGGACAAGCGGTGGTCTACGACGAACTCACCCGCTTACCTGCGGACGGGATGATCGGAAGGGCTAACCTTTATCGTGCTAGTGGACGTTGTCGTGTTGCTAATGTTGTGAAGGCGAAGCTAGTCTAGGTCCATTATTGTGTGAAATCTTTGTTTTGGATCAGGAAGCTCGGAACTAGCGGGCACCAAAATTACCTGGCAACACCGATTATCATTGCGGGTGCACACGTGATAATAACTTGTGGTGCACGGTAACCTAGGTGGGCGCTAGGGCTGGGGTTGGTGATCACTTCTTGCCTTGTCTATTCTTGTACTGTAGGGTCAGTCTTAGAGTTTGATTGGCCAACGGGCTAGAAGGGAGGTCTTGTTGATATCCCTTGATTTCGATCCTCGCAAACTGAATGAGCTTTCGTCAGCATTACCTCCAAGGTACGAACACGGAAGAGCTCGAACGTCTACTTCATATGAGTAATCTGACGTAAACCCTCGCATCGGATAGGGACAGGAGATGAAAGCTTCCTTGTATAGGAGTTTAATGCCTCCGCACGAAGTTCTTCGATGGAGCGGACATACGAGGATGCACTGCCTACCGAAGAGATGAATGCATGGTACGATGCGTGGAATGCTAAACCTGGAACCCAGTGAAGACTGAGTGTGCGTCCCTGCAAAACCAGTGCGTTTTGAGCACGGGACCCTGTGTGGATCGGTATTGAGATTAGTTGCCCGTGTGCTGCTATATTATTACTGTGAGTAAGTCATTCTTGATCTAACACATGCCCAAGTTGTCTTCGAGGGTCAGGCGTTCCTTCCCCTATCGGAGGGCAAAATCGTCCTTACGGAGTTAATAGGCTTGATCATCTTTATCTAGAAGGCATGATAGCCCGCGTCTAAATCAACAATGTCGAATCGGCAAGATCATAGTATATTTATTTAAATGGGAAAATAAATATATGGTAAAGTGAGCCGAGTCGGGTGTTGAAGACGAAATATCGATCGGCAAGATCCTAGTATATTTATTTAATGGAAAATAAATATATGGTAAAGTGAGCCGAGTCGGGTGTTGAAAATGAAATATCGATCGGCAAGATCCTAGTGTATTTATTTAATGGGAAAATAAATATATGGTAAGGTGAGCCGGGTCGGGTGCCGAAAACGAAATATCGACCGACAAGACCCTAGTATAATTATTTAATGGGAAAATAATTATACGGTAAAGTGAGTCGAGTCGATGGTCGTAAAATACAATGTCGAATCGACAAGACCCTAGTATAATTATTTAATGGGAAAATAATTATACGGTAAAGTGAGTCGAGTCGATGATTGTAAAATGTAGTGTCGAGTCGACAAGATCCTAGTATAATTATTTAATGGGAAAATAATTATACGGTAAAGTGAGTCGAGTCGATGGTGGTAAAACGAAATGTCAAATCGACAAGATCTTAGTATAATTATTTAATGGGAAAATAATTATACGGTAAGGTGAGTCGAGTTGATGGTTGAGAAATGTAATATCGAGTCGACAAGGTCATAATATATTTATTTAATGGGAAAATAAATATATGGAAAGGTGAGTCGAGTCGATTACGGGAAAAATGAAATCTCGACTGACAAGATCCTAGTATGACTACTTAATGGGAAAGTAGTTATATGGTAAAGTGAGTCGGGTCGGAGATAATTTTACCCAAGTCAGTTAATATATATGGAGACATACATATATATTGAATATAGGATCACGACGTGCGTTTTGCGTCTGAATCCGTCATAATACTCGGGGAGTGAAACCACATTTCGGGAGCCGAAATCGTAAAGCGTGTGACACGTAATTGTCAAGTGTCACGGAACGCTCTGGCAGACATCGAAATTCCCCTCGAAAATCAAATAACGGACTACTGGAAGTGGTCACGTTATTCTGTCAACTAAACTTACCCATGGGACAGCAATTCCATTGCTCATGTTGCAATATTGAACGTCTACTACCCTCGTCAGGACGACGAGACTGGTTGTTTATTTGGGGTGGCAATTGATGCGAAGTGTTTTCCATCAATCCCCATAGATATAGAGACGTTGCGTCCCTTTGTCACGGTGTTTTATAAACTAAGGTTGCGAGATCCATTCGTCATGGACAATGTGACTTGTCTAATCCCTTGTCATATTTCGAAACTCTCACTGCGTGGCCTATCAGGAAGGAAGTTCGCTGGCCTTGCTTAAGGGTCGGAGAGGCATTTCGGTTGATGACTATCGGTGCTAGGACCAAAATAACATGCAAGAGGACCCTAATGAGAAGGATGACTCGGTTGAATTGCCAGAGTCTGTATCGTTTTATTTATCGTGGTGTCTCGATAAGTCATGATCCTTCTACCTCTACTATTCTTGTTGTGACCAATGTTTTGATACTGGAAAAGATGTTGGTTGGTTTCTAGGTCCTATGGATACTATTTACCACAAATCTAATAACTACGGTGGGTCTAAGGCTCCCACCGAGCCTGATGTTGCTCCTGCTGTAATTGTTCTATGGCCCAAGCGAATCATGTCATCGTTGCTGAGAGTGTAGCTCATACTGAGCGTGTTAAGGATGTTTCTATGGCTTTTGCCAAGTTTGATGTTGTTGTTGCTTCGAAGGCTCCTACTAAGATCACTGTCATTGACATAGACGTCTATAAGACCCTTGCCAAGCCGCTATGACCATGGTTGTGTCACAATGGAGTTCGTTGCTGTTAACTCCATTTTCTTTGAGGTTTTCGTTGAACCGCTCGTTATCATTCCCTGGCTCCTGCCAAGAATGGTTCTCAAGCTTGGGTTAAGTCTGTCAATGATACAGTTGCTATTATTCAAGTGACTTATATCGAGCATACAGTCGTTCTCCCTAAGGACGATGTCGGCCTGATAAGTCTGCTAAATTATGTGGAACCCATCGTTCCCATTCCTGTTATGAAGGCGGATGCCTTTGGTGATCCAATCGTTCCTACTAATGAGCCTATGGAGTATAGGTTTGTGGCTGAGGATACGAATAAGGATTCTATCACCATAAGTGAGCTGAAACGCACCGGGGTGCGTGCTCACCGTAATGGAGCTTCTTGTAGTTATGTATAGTGGACTCGCTAGGTTGTGTGTCGTCCTGCTGTCGTGAATTCATGTTGTGGTGTTACCCCCAACGATTGTGCATCCTTGTAGTTGCACAGTTTTGCCGACTGCATATCCATGCGGTTGCGTTTCGCTGTCGACGGTGCATTCCTGTTGTTGTGCTGCTCCTGCAGTGGTGTAGCCTTGTTGTCGTATTTCGCTGTGTCATGCGGTCCATGTTGCGATGTTGCCTTGTTGTCATACTTCTTTGTCGTCGTGTTGTTCCTGTGCGGTGTTCCCTTGTTGATGTGTTCATGGATGTGTTGTTGTCATGTCATGTTATTTCTACTATCGTATTGCACCGTGAACGTATTGCTACAATTGTTGGATTGACTTGATGATGTGATAACTTGTCGTTTGTTTCACTCTTGGTTCCCTCGGGATAAAGACACTACCCCAAACCCACGTAACCGTGGTTATGTTGCTGGATGGTGGTGTAGTGATGCCATCGATAATGTGGGAATTCGGGTGTCTAACGGACTTTCCAGTAGTCATACTAAGACACTCTAGTCCTAGTGTTAGCACATGTATCTCCCTAAAGTTCAAACCTCGTGGTAGTTTCAGTAATTGACCGAATCGGGTGTCGACCTCTTTATATGCTCGCACGTTTCGTGAGCATTACCTCTTCAAGATCTAAGGCATCAGTGACGCCATGTCCAGCCTTAACCTTTTACGTGCATTTTGGTCGACTAACCGCTCTCGAATCATGTCGGAAGGAAATCCCATGACCCACACATGACGGGGTGAGCCTCATCTTTGCGATAAAGGGATTTCGAATACATCTCGAACTTGAAGGTATCGAGTAAATGTGAGCGATATTATGACCCATACCTTTGGGCTAGTAAGAGTTGAAAGACTCAATTTATTATTGCTCATCCCAGTGGATTCGTTTGACATCATACCGCCAACGTGTCATGCCGATGACTGCGGGAATAACAGTGTGGACCCACCCACGGCGAGTGCATTGGTGGAGTCCCCGGTACGTGATTCGGAAGTCTTATGAAACCCTGAATCTAGAAGGGCATGTAGCATTGTCTACTCTATAAGGGTGCTACCCTACCATGATGAGATCTTCGATCAACTCAGCCCTTCGATTGATGTTATCCTGCTAATGGTAGGTTTATCTTGTCTTGGTGTCGTTACGCAGATTCTTGGGATAGTGGAACCCTTCGACCTTGGGTCAATGCAGGTGTTCCCAGGTATTTTTCAGTAGCATTGCTCGCGCTAGAGCAAAATCCCCTGTCATAGACAGGCACTGTTGGAGACACCGAGGTAATATGAGCTGCCAGGTCAGTGCGTTTAGTACCTGACTAACCAAGATGAGCTCGAAAGCTTACATGTTGCACCCATGCGTGTGACTACCTGAGTCGTTGAATGGGATGCCTTATTGGAAGGCTCAAGACTACTTCTTGTAGGGCGATCTCGTTCGTTTGTTGTTTTAAGTAACGATTTTGGCGCATGAAGCCGTCAAGCCCAAACGTGAGATCTATGCCAGATGCATTCATCTATGACTCAATTTCACCTCTTACCTCGAAAGATTCCAGAAGATGGAATATTCGACGAGTGAGGATTCCGGGTCAGGACTCCTTTCACTCAGACCTCTGCATAGGATCTGAAAGTCAATTTAAGGGCGTGTGTCCTGTATTGTTCAGAATTGACTTACTAGGTTGCTAATAACGATAGGACACCAGTGCTCGTGAGGCACCTATAGCAGGACAAGCACTGGGTACCCTTGTCTTGAGTAGTTACCAATGCTCTGCTTACCGTCTCGAGAAAAGCCAACGTGTTGAGATGTTGTCGAGACCCTATCCTCTGTTTATTACGGCAACCATATTATGATGGTTCATGTACATCAATCCTATGTTGACCAATGTGATGAGGTGATGTGAGCCTCTAGACATTTGTGTTTTAGTCGGCTTAAATCCTCACGTATTGTGGAATTGTACGGCTGTATGTTGGATATACACTGTCTACTGCCTGGGGAACTGAGGGGTGGAAGTGACGCAAAAACTTTCGACCTCCATCAGTCCATATTAGGCGTCCTAGTACCACTAACCATAATCGCTCATGCGAAAGGTTGTAAGTGAGTGCATAGTGGATTTCAGTCCATGTGAGGACACAGGATTACCATCCGCTACTATAAACAACCTGGAGCGTCCTTGAGAATGTCGACTGCTTTGTGATCTGGTAAGATCACCCGATTAGTGAAATTCGAACGAGCGAACCTAATGGTCCTGTCGCCTGAGGTGTTCGGTGGCTGTGATGGGACACGGGTAATGATCGATTGCTGTTTGGAACCTTCTCATCCCATACTCGCTTGTGGTTATAATATGAGGCATACGGATAGCCACCTATACTCTTGGAGAGTCGTGGCTAGACACTAGGTGTCAACCTTCACGATATCGGATTTTAGTAGTTACCCTGCCCCAGGGTGTGCCAAACCTTGAACGCAAGTCTGGAATATTCAATTTGAGATGGTTATGGATTACCATTCTCGAACGAATGAATTGTTGTCCTGGACGGAAGTGTCCTGTGTGATACGATTAGTGTCGGTGGCAAATCAAATTCGTGTACTTCATCGCCAGAATTTCCTATGTGATAGGAATCATCACCCTAGTGTTCGGGGTGTACTGCTCGAAGTCCTCTGGAGTGCATACGTGTACGTCTCTAGTACATTGAATGACAGATAGAGATATACACATGATCTGGCGTGAGTTCAAGAGGTGACCAACGAATCAGGTAGATTCAAATCTTCTTGAATAAGTGGCCAAACCGATCAGGAAGTTGTACTAACAAGGCGTTAGCCTTAGGAACTTTGAATCGGTATAGGACTTTGCTGAGTGTTATACTCTGAAAGGGTGTTGTTAAGCATGAAAACGGTAATGGAGTGACTTCGCTTAGTACTCCAGTGACTCGGAGTTATCGGTTAAAAATTGGCCTTGCGACGAACAAGCTCGAACTATCGCAAGAGCTTAGTGGGACTCTTGACGAATCCCGCAGGTCTGGCTTGAGGAAGCATTGTCAATTCCTCAACCGACAGGATTCAGGTTGACGCAAAGCTCTACTATTTCGGGAAAACCGATATTTGTGCCGGATTGCGATACCTAAGAGCTCGGCCGTAGCCGACTCATGACATTGTGTTCGTTAGGACGCTAAGCGTGAACTGGAGTTCACAAAGAAAAAGGGGTAATCGTGTGAGTCGCAAACATCCCGCCCTGTTCAAGGATACTAATGTATCGGATGACTTGAACTGAATTCCGGGACGGAATTCTCTTAACGGGGGGAGAATGTGACAACCGGCAAATTTCGTACAACGATTAACGTGATGCTAATCATGTTTTAGAAATAATTAACATGGTTTAAGGTTAATTGTGGTTAGTTGAGCTAATACGAGTCCTACGATGTCCTTTTTAAAGTTCGTTGAAGTCTTGATGCCTTTAAAGAAAGACTTCGCGTGTTTAACGTAACGAACTGACATCAGCAAAAATTTGTCAAACTGGAATAACATAAGCTTATTCTATGAAAATACGACACGTATTTACTGCTGATGCGATCGAATGTGAAATCGGCGCGGTAAACGGTCAAAAACGCAGCGTTTTGGAGAAACGCGGAGAGGAACTGACGTGGGATTCGAACGTCAAGACGCGTGGCTTTAACCGTTATCGAACTTTCGGAATAATTATTTATTATAAATAATTTCATTTATTTAGTTTCGAAAGTGAACAGGTCGCCTAAATGAAGTATAGCTCGACCGGATCGATTAACGCGATTTTAACGCGTGTTCCGTTTTCACGCGTCGAGTTACGAGAATAATAACTAAATTGCTCGGTTTAGTTGTGTTTTTAATTTCGAACAAAACCGAATGATTTTTATAACTTATCTTCGAGCCTAATAATAAACCGAAGCGAAAAACGTTTATACGGGTTCGATTCGCGGTACAAGTCACCTACCCCAAACCCTAACTATAAAAGGCCTCCTTCTTCTTCTTCTATCCCATTTTCAGCAGCTGCAGCCCCTGTCTCTCTCTACTCTCTCTCTAGAACTCTCTCTCTCTCTACAATCTCCCTCTCCACTCGCCTCTCTCTACCTCTCTTCACTGGAGCCGACCACCACCACTCTCGGTGGTGGCTGTGCGGTGGTCCTGAAGCCCGAAACACACAGAAACAACACCAAAAAGGGTGGTTTTTGGTGGTTTTTGTGGTCCGATCGGGACGGATCCGAGGTAGTTGGTGGTTTCGCGGCCCGATGATGGTGATGGTGGATGGTTTTGAAGGTGGTTACCGCTGTTTGGGCTCAGATCGGGTGGTTGGTGAGGTTGTGGTGGATGCAGGTTGGGTCCGGCGAGGATGGGGGGGGGGGGGTACGGTGGTGATGGTTTTGGTTCGGGGGTGCAGGAGGTGGTTGTTCCTGGTGGTCGCGCGGAGGGTTGAAGACGGTGGTTTGGGTTGCGCGGAGGTGAACAGCCGTGTGGTGGTTTGGTTGAAGGTGTTTTGGGCCGGTGGTGATGGTGTTGATGGTCGTTTCCAGTGGTGGTGGTTGGAGGTGCTTCTGGTCGGGTTTTGGTGGATGTTTGGGCCAAGACCCGGGTCCTTGAGTCTCAGTTTGTGTTGGTTCAGTCCGGACCAGAGACTGGTCCAGGTGCGAGTCCGGGTCCTAGTCACAGGTCTTGATCATTGTTTGGGTTCACAAAGACGAAGATGGTGGTCGTTGTCTTGTCGAAATTGGTCTGTGGTCGCCTTCGGTGGTTGATGGGTGTTGTTCTTAGGCCAAGATCAGTGGGTTTTAAGCGGGTTTGGTCAGATCTGTTTTAGTTCGGGTCTTGACTGTGGTTTTTGGTCGCGGGCCAAACGCGTTCAGTTCGGGTCAGATCTGGCTCGGTTTGCGTGTCGTCTTCGAGTTCTAGTCGTGGATCAAGGATGATAGTCTCGTGACAGATCCGGGTCAGATCTGGTCAACCTTGCTCGCGGATCAGATTTCGAGCTCGGTTAAACACGAGTCAACTCCGGTCAAACCTTGACTCGGTCAACGCGTCGTTCGAGACGTGTCTAGTCACGCACGCGCATTTCGGTATAATTTAATCGCGTTTATTTTCGTTACATTTATAAAGCATATTATAAATATAAAACGACTAACTCGCGAACGAACCGATAAAAGTATTAACGAAAAGTATTATGAGATAATATTGGTATATTAGTCGTAACTTGCGTTGTTGTTGGACTAAATTGATGGACTATACGTATATATATATTTATATAAATAGTACGATTTATATAATAGTCGAAACGTATAAATGTCTCGCTAAAATGAAATTGCGGATAAATGGATTGATTGTCTTGTTTTGGTGTCGATTTTGGGGAAAATTGTAGACGACTTGTGTTGTCTGGTTCGTACAAAAACAGAGGAAACTCTGCCGAAATTTTGTTATAAAATTTAAAGCGCAAAGAAGTCGATATGTGTCGTGTATGTTTTGTTTATAAGTAAATTTCCCCAAGTGTTTTGACAAGTGAGTTTTATACAAACCAAATCGTCTTCGACAATTGATTGTTTCACATGATTGTTTGAAACATGGTTGGTAAATCTTTCACAACATTTCCAAGACAAATATGTAGTACTTGCCGAGGGTCAAACGTAGTCGACTTTCAAAGGTCTTTGACAATTAAACAATTGTTACTAATTGGTTTTTGTAACTATATTATGGTTACTCAAAGTGTGTTTTTCTAAAAGTACGTATGTAAGTCAAATACATTTATCCAGATCACGAGACGAGCTACGGCTCAGGATGAGTTATACGTTCATGATAGTAGTCCAACATGGTTTACACACGAATAGTAACAGGTGCGCAACCTGGGTACTATGTCGTACGTGAACACATGAATTATGATAAGTCACGATCGGTTCGTCGAGTTAAAACACTTAAGGACTCGGGTTAGTACACACGAGTCAAGATAGTTGAATAAACTATCTTTTAAACGGAAATTAAACTAGGTTTATATATGATAGACTTTAAGGTGTCCTTCATTGGTAATTAGGGCACGAGGAAGTCGGTCAAAGCTTTGGATTTTATTTGCTAGCTAAGCATGGAAATTAAGGTGAGTTTCACGGCCCCATTTTACTGTTTTAACTGGGGGAAAGATATGTTTGTCAAAAATTATCACATATTGAAATGTTTTCAAAGGTTAAAATGTGGTAAGTGGCATGATGAGTACTTGAGTTTTTGGTCGCCACTCGGGGTTGGGTCCTCGCTACTGTAACCATTAATTCAGGTAAAATGAAACCAAAGGAATATTTGGATAGTACTATCGGTGCCTGACGAGGCCCACCTCTGGTTGATAGCGTCAACCCGGTAAAGACAAGAGGTGCACGTATTCTGAACTTAAGTCGTTGGTTTCCGAGAAACGACTTGGAGCGGGGCATATTTATTAGTCTTGGTTTGGTTATGGGGCTCAGGGGATTGCTTATCATCATAGTTTGTAGGAGCTAGCTACTCCATACAAAGGCCACCAAATGTGCTGGATTTGCACAGGATGTAAAAATGTGCTGGAATTGCACAGGATGTAAAAATGTGCTGGATTTGCACAGGATCTAAAAATGTCGTAATTACGAAACTAAAACCTGTGAACTCACCAATATTTTATATATTGACGTCTTTTTAAACATATCTTTCAGGTAACTAAGTGCTGAACAGGTATGCGGCTAGTACGGTGGAATTCGGGATGTCGGACACTGGTTGGGGGTTTCATCTATTGTACCATCGGGTTGGGACATAAACGGAAACGCCCCACTTTAAACTTAATGTTTGTGAATTTAAGTAGTGTTTGAAACCAGGTATCCCTTCCCGACATCTTAATATAATGATCTTTTCTAAAAATATAGTTTGTGTTAATCTTGACTTTGATATGCTTTCGAGCGTCGCGCCACGTGTTTCCGCCATTGGCGTGGTGTGACACGTTATTTTCATGAAATCAGTAAAATAACTATAAAATTAGTGCAACTTTACTTTTGCTCCCCAAGGACCACACATACATGCATTATATGCACACAACCGTAAGCGGCTTTTTTAATTTAAATAAACGTGTAAAAAAATTTAAACCGCCCAATTGGTATTTATTTGTTATAATACATTTTACAAGTCTAATTGAACCTGTTACTAAACTTAATATTCTTATTCTTTTACTATGCATTTTAAGTAGCGTGAACAATAGTAAACCAGGATTGATCGTTTTGGGCGGTTTTACCACGTGTACATTCTTGTTGGATGTGTTTTTTTTTCACTGCAACATCATTGTTTACTACAAAGGGTTGGCTGATTGCTTTTTTTTTTTAACGGCAATTTTTTATTACACTTTTATTCCACCTTACCTTGCATTTGACCATTTGTAAGGATTTTAACCCACAACTTTACATTTGTAAGGGGGGACACCATACCACTAGACTAAGAGGTCATGGGTGGGTTGGCTGATTGTTAAAACGAGCTTTTGCAGCCCCAACCACCCAAGTTCAAATTTTGTTCCTTCTATGTCTTACTATGTTTTATTCGTCTTTGTTTCTTTATTTTTTACTTGAGTTTTTTAAGACCTTTCATTTTCTTTAATTCTTTTTATTTGTTTCACTACACTAGTACATTTTTTTTTTGAACGGCTATAGCCCAGTGGTTAAGTGACCTTACTGGGAAAGGAAAACCCCGGGTTCGAACCACGGAGACCATCCGGAAAGAGGGCAGGTTTTTCCGGGCCCTTAAACACTTCGAGGAAAATCCCCTCGAAGGTATCATCAGCTAGTCTATACCCAGGCACGTTCCAGGAGGAAACCACGCAACGAGTGGCAATGTAAAACCCCTTGACCTCACCTGCATCCAGCGGAGATCGAACCGAAGTCCTCATTGGGACCATCAATCATTTCCACCACTGAACCAAAGGATCATTGGCACACTAGAACATTTTATACTCCAATCACATGATCACGGAAAAAAAATTACATGCCCCAGGCATGCTTGTAAAAACCCGCATAGCCTGTGATTAATCGCTAATCAGTGACTGTTTAGCGATTCCAGCCAAATTCTCATCAAAATTTTTACATTTCAATCATATTCCAACAAAAACATGTGAATTATGGCAATTTAATGGTATATACATAAAGATATGAGGTAAGGAACAGGTTAAAACACAGCTATTTAAAAAAAAAAACTACATATAAAATGTGTAGGTATATATATATATATAAAAATTGAAAATTACAAATAAAATTCCAATCCGGTTAATCATGATTAATCCCTACCATTCCAAATTAATCGCTAGTCAGTACCTCACTAACCAACTAGCGTCTAACAATTCTTCACTTGCCCCAGCCCCCAGGCAATAACAATAAGAATAGATCCATATAAATATAGATATAGGGAACTTTGTATTCATAGCTTTTAAGTTTTAATCAATAACATACGCATGTTATTTAACCAATTACCTCATTATTTCTTTGATTGCATTTATTATACTTAAAATTAATTCTTTGATTAGATAGTATGATTTGATCTATAAAAAAATATTGTAAAAAATAACAAGAAAAAAAGATATAGCGACACAAATCAAAAACAAAATCATGATCGTTTTTTCAAAAGAACAAAAAGATTCAGTAATACAAGCCAAATGAATAAGTTAATGAATTTATGCCACAATATATCAAAATAATGATTAACGACCCAAAACTCCAACCAGAGTTGCTTTCCTAAAACAACTCTTGGTGACTGACCGACCCGACCCGACCGAACAACACAAACCTCACAACCGCAGACGACCAACAGTACCAATATACAAAAGGAAATATCAAACAACTTTTCTTCCCATTTTGTTCACACTCAACCAAACAACCCATCCAAGGTTGTCGTATGACATCAAGCTGAAAAAACTGAACTTTTGTCGCAAAAATGGGTGACACGCTTAAAAACACACATCAATTTCCACAAAGAGCGAGAAGCAGACGTTTCTAAAAGCTTCTTGTGTGTGTATATATGATGGATGATGATATTATGATGTAAGGACAGATTGTATAGCAAGTTGCTGCTGTGGCTGCAGCGATGCCCATGTTGATGCAAAGGTGGCGGGTGGCAGCGTTTGTTGGAGTTGTCTCAGCAGGTTGACTATTCGGTTGATTGTTTGTTCTGTAGCAAGATCCTTGCCGGCACAAAGAATCTAAAATTGCATAAAAGTTTACAGTAAAAAAGAAATATTAGTTCAGCCGTATATGTTTTCTTTTAAACCTAAAGTCGAAAAAGTAAACAAAAGCGAGCATTAGTTGTGTTGTGTCACATGAGACAAATACTCCAATAACTACAGTTGACAAAAGTTATATGAGCAGGGCGGTAGGGTGGGTTGGGACGTTGGGTAACAGGTTAGAAAAAGTGGGTAGACCCACATTATTTGTCCAAAATTTTAGTGCTTTAAACAATTATTGTGTCAAATAGGGTTAAAAATACCATCTTACTTAATAACACACACTTTGGACAACTTTTGACCCGTTAAATCCATTTCTAACATATTGTCCTTGTAAACTGATTATTCTCATTTTACCCTTTTGACCCATTAACGACCAGACATCATATTAACCCCCGTTCACAAGTAAATCACTAAATAGGTAAAAATTGACACATTTGGTAAAACATAGCTAAGAAAGAAAACCAGCTAATGGAAAACAACTAACCTCAGCAAATACAGAAACAATTTTGGGCACATATTGGTTGTTGGGCCCAGAAGTTCCATGTCTGACCTGGTTTAGTATAAAGAGCCAGGTTTGTTAAAAGTACTACAAAAAAAATTACAAAAAAGAGAATAAATAAAGGACTAAAAAGAAGTGATTACGCGTCCACTAACCTTTCCACCATCGAACAAAGTAGTTCGTGAACAACTTTAGCCTCAATAAGATCTCCTTTGATTGGTAAACAGCTTAGCCATGCAGGAATAATCTGCCAACAAACAACATACATAAACCATTAATTAGTTTCAAACAAGAATATAAATTTCTACGAACAATAAAATAATCAAACCTTTTTACAAGTAAAATAAATCACCACACTTACCTGAGTGGAGTCGATACTATCCCGATGAAACTGACATATTTTCCCCAAAGCAGAAACAGCATTATCATACGCCATCACATTTTCAGGCTGGAGAGCGTTAGGGTGTCTAATTACAACATTTAGCCTTGATAAAGCCTCTGAAAAATTAAGTACACAAATTAAGTACAGAATGAAAAACGCAAACGAAATCTCTGTGGGCCCTTTATATTTACCTCCAACAAGTGGTTTTATAGCAGAACCACCATATTCTGCACAGACTCCAAGTCCATATACAGCTGCCTAAAGTCATAAAAATAAAATAAAATAAATTATTCTTCAGGTCACACAAAAACAATCAGACAGAAAATTTTGGTTGGACATCATGCTAACCTGTCTAACATCTGGACTCTCATCATTGCACGCTTCAAGAAGAAAAGGAAGATATGTATCATAATACTTTATAGCGGCTTCACGACACTGCTCTGCCAGATCATCAAAGATGCAAATAGCAATCCTCCTTTCTTCAGCTGTTTTGTCCTTGCCCTAAAATTAAGTAAAAATGAACAAATCTTAAAAAGACGAATAACCAGGTTTAGCGAAAGAATTTACACACACACACACACACTTTAACTTTAAATTTTCATATTTACCCCTCCAAATTTTGTAACATACACACACACACATATTTGCCTATTTCATAATAGATAACAGAACAATTAGTTAAAACCGTTTACTGTACTGAATAAATGTGTGGCAATTCAACCTTATTACTATGAATCATCTCATAGTATAAAGTTCTCTTGGTTTATCTAGTGAAACAGAATGTTCATTTGGAAGGTAAAATTAGAGTTTCGGTGTATTGAAAGAGATAAGATGATATTTGGAAGGGTAACATGGAATTCTAGAACTAATAAAACTGATAAATAACACAAGTACTTACCCACATAGGCATCAAATATGATGACATATCATCAAAGAAAGGCAAGAAGGAGGCTTTAAATGTTTTTATCAGTGTTCCTAATATTTCACCAATCTGTAACAGTGTGTTAGCGATACATGAACAGATTAAAAAAATAATAATTAATTAAGGTCAGTAGGGAAATTGAATAAGAACCTGGTCAAAGACTTCTTCTTCTTGCTCATTTTCTTCTTTAAGCAGTTCTCCTTCCTCAGCATCAAAATCTTCAGCTTTAGTCCTTTCCGCTCTTTCTGTTTTTCTACTTGAACTTGCTGTGATTACCTGTTTTATCTCATCCACAATGCTTTTCACCTGGTTTTCATCTAGAAGTGGTCCAGATACCTGAAAACATGTTGAAAAAACACTTAAATATAAAAGAATTAAATGTTCTACACGCGCTCTTTAAAGCTATAACATCCATGATTATTAATTCAAATCCTCAGTGGGGAAAAAAAGTGAGAACAAAAAAGGTTAAAAAGAGAAACAACCAACCTGTATACATTCATTTAAAGCATCCAGCATACTTGCACAGATTTCTGTATCAGGTTCCTGCAACGATACAAACAAATACAGTGAGCACATTTCGTCACACAAACATAAGAAATACATCAGAAATCTTCAGGACTAGCCTTTAATAACTATGATTTCCACAACGAAACTGCTTATAAGAAATATGAATTTCTCTGCTTACACTCACAAATCCGTTAAAGTTAGACTCATTACTAGTCTTTATTTTATGAGCACGGTCATGCTTATTTACTGTTTGGCAAGCATAGGCCTAAATGTTGTCTAGTGTGGGCCAGGCCCACCATTAGCCAACTTAACTTTTTTTTTTTTTTTAATTTTACCCGTTTGATAAGTTAAAGATAAAGCATAACCCGAATCAATCCACTAATAAGTAAATGACTCTAAATGTGGTTCCTCAAGAAATGATTCTATGATCAGAAATTACATCACCTTATGCAAAGCTTCAACTAAAGCGGGAACTATGTAGTCAGAGAGCTGTTTTATATAAGATTCATTACGACCTTGAACTAGCCCTTTTTCTATGGCTAACTTTGCAGACCGCAACAGCTCAGGCATGGCTACAAAAATATAAAAAAAATCCCATTAAAAAGTTATATATAACTAGTGATTGGAGAAATGTAAAATGTGAAAAAAATCAGACAAAGTACCAGAAACAGCTGCTTTCCTAACTTCTTCATGGAAATAAAACTTCAGAAGTGGCACCAAGATTGGGGCAACCTGTTAAGCATATACATTAACATGTGTTCAGTATCAAAACAATAAAGTGGTGTTTGGTTAGTTTACCAGGAACCATAAAGAACACAGGTTCTCTAAAGTTACCAAGTGTAAAGTTGTTCACTTTTATATATTCTATGCACTTTTTTTTTTTTGATCCCCCTCCCGAGTTTGACCCCAAGCACCTGCGGGTATTGCAACCCTCTTGGCCCAATAACCTTAATGGCATATTATGCAAGTGGCGAGGATCGAACTGGGAACTTCCTGGGTGGGAACCCATGCAAGCGTGTTAAACACTCCCACCTCCAACCAGCTAGGCTGGCAATCAATATCAATTCCTTGCGGTTTCCAACCCACAACCCACCAAACAAACAAAAGTTAATGGGTATCAATGTCAATTACTTCATTCCTAAACCAATCAACCAAACACAGCCCAAATAACAATTAAATATAAACAAAAGACCAACCTGATCAATCCATGGGTAAAAACCCTCCTTTAACTCATCTGCATAACAGCACAACATGTTGCACGCGGTTGCTTTCTCCTCTAGAACACTAGTCTTGATCCCTATTCTTTTATCACCAAGTGTAATTGTCTCCATGCTGCAAGGCATGCAACTCTCAATATTACTCAAATTAAAAATAAAAAAGTAACAATCCAAAAATATATAATACCTTTCATCGTCTGATTCGTCAATTTCATTATCTGAATCTGCTGAGGTTATGACGACATCAGGTTTGAGTTGAGCAGATTGAAGCAAAGGAGGCATAACAACAGTCATATAAGGGAGAAAGTCTTGTCCTAGGCACTTGCATAGCCGGGCCCACGCCTAAGATACCAAAGAGTGACATAAAGGGTGGATAAGCATGTGTTTTTAATTTATAAAAATCATCATGCATGCATTCTGAACCGTAAAACACATACTTGAAGCATGTAACTGGTGGTGGGATCATCAGTCTCCATTTGAGATCCTTGCAATGACATGAGCACTTCCATCACCTTAACAACCAATCAGAAACCATTACTAATATTATTGAGAAATTAAAAAGAAAAAAAAAACAAGACGATATTGGTCCCGTAGTGCTAGTGCTAATATATAAAACAATATGACTAATGAAAAACAAAAGCATACCTGTTTAGCATCATCTCTAAATTTTTCTTTCCCAACAGCCATTCCAACCAAACTAATGCATTCCATGGCTTTAGCTCGAAGCATACGATTTGCTTTATCATTAGCATTCACCAATATCGTTTTTAAATATGGCATAACTGCATCATAATATTTTTGGAAGTGTTCCTATTGATGCACAACATATCTGAGTGGCACATCCATCGTAAAGTTTTAATGTTGAAAACTAAATACTTGACGTGGCGTTACCTGTGATGAATCAGCAACTGATGCTAGTGCAGTCAAAGCCCCTTCTTGTACCATTTGTTTACCGTTCTACAAAATAATAAATTAAAAGAAGAAAAACATCATTAATTCAATTTAAACAAATCTTAGGCCTTATTCTGCTCATATAAATACATGAACTGATTTACCTGTAGCAACACAAGCAGTTTGCTCACTATTCCATCCAAGTAAGGTGTTAAGATATCAGGGGTGCAGTTTTCACTGAAATTTAGCACTGCTGAAGCAGCATGTGCCTGCAGAACAGAAATAATATATTAGAAAGTAGAAAATGGAGATAAATGGTTCCTTCTGCAATCAAGCTATGTCGAGCACAACACCATATCAGTTTGTAAGAAAACAATACAAATAATAGCACAAAGAGAAACAGAAGTGCATCCATGATGTCATTAAGATACTAAGTCAAATATGTATATTTCTAACAAATACTTAAAAAAGAAATTGGTGTCCTCCGTTCTTTACGGTGTAGTATAAAGGTTCTTTGTTGCTAGATGATTGATATTTACCAAAACAGAGCACACTTAAATAAAAATGAGTCTGTTGTTGGATTAGTAGTTACTCAGATATTAAAAAGACAAAGAAAATTCTCCCTTAATGTGCATTACAAAACAAAGATGTGTTTGTTATTGGATTATCAACATTTATTGACTTATCTAAGAACGTGCTTACAAACACAATCAGAAACTTCTCACCTCTAACTGGTATCCATTTTACAAATCAACGTGACCAAATAGCAATAATCAAGTTCCAAAGGGCATAAAGCAAAGAATCTCATTCTCTATGAATATACAATACTAAACGCGTATCTATATAAAGTTCTATAGTCACTCAAATGCTTCTAAACTTACAGCACATCAACATAAATGCATAAATAGCACTACTAACCTGAACTCGTGGATTTTGAAAGTCATCCATAGCATTGGCTAGAGCTGGAAGCACTCTTTGGTGATACTGCACTTGCAAATCTGGCCCTAAATCTGTAGCCAATTGCCCAATTGCATTAATTGCAGCCCATCTCACACGCGGGTGAGGATCTTGGAATGAATTTAAAACCATCGACACCACTTGCTCCAAATTCTTGATCATTACCTGCATCACCAATTTCATTCAAACAAACATCAAAATAAACAATACGCAGATATAACAGTAAAGAGCGAATGAACTTATTTGCGCGTTAACCAATACGTATCAGCTAATTAAACATTAACCAATTAACCAACCAAGTTCTCACCTTTGAACATCCCTCAGCTATTTGCGCAAGAGAAATCAATGCAGCATGACGCTTCTGCCATTCAGGCGCAGCCAAATAAGCCGGTAGCTGCTCAGACGCAACAGGAACAATCGTATTCCCACCTAAAGCAATAGCCAACCGATCAAGACACTCTTGTCCAACACTATAATTACTAGACTCGCCAGCATCCTCGTCCTCATTCTCAGCCGTATGCCAAGCCGGTTCATCCTCAATATCCAAAAGCATACGCAACAATATTCCAAACAACCTACTTATAAACTGCGGCAATTTTCTCATCATACCAGGCGCTCTCTCCCTCGCTTCCGCTAGCGTTATCACAAACTCAATCGCTAAATGCCTAGTCCCTTCTTCCAACGTCTCGGCCTCAGCTATCTGCAACATAGACCCAACCACCTCAACCAACTGCCTCCTCAAAAACCTAGGCTCAGTCCCAGCCAACTCAATCAACAACTCCAACGCCTCTTGCGCAGTCGCCTCCTGACCGCCATTCAACGCTTCAGTAAGCGTCGTCATCATCGCAGGAAGCAAATCCTGAAACCTATCCCTATCACTCGAAGTCAAACACTGAATAAAATTAATCACAGCAGATAACGCAGCGATTCTCACATCCGAACTAGGAGACGTCGTCAAACACTGCAAAAACACACCATGAAGATGCTTTATATGCGGTATCAACGTCTCCCCAATATACTGCGACAATTGCGCAAATATCAAAAACGCAGACTCCTGCAACTTATAATTATCCGAAACAACACACTGAAACATAAAAGGCAACAATTCGGGCCAACCGTTATCCGGTAAAATACTCGAAGCAAGCTCCGAAACCGTATCACACAACTTCTTCATAATAGAATTAGCTTCTTCCTTCTGAACACAAGTCAAAAGAATAGATTTAATTGACGACTGAGAATCAGGCGATAACCGGTTCCAAATCAGCAACTCATCCTGAGTTAACTGTTTCCGTAACAGAATTGCTGACATGGCACGAGCCTCAATATGCTGAGACGATTGAAGCATGTAACCTAGTTTAAGAAACAAACTATTGGGATCAGTTTGCTTGCATAGATTGAAGATTGATTCGGCCTGTGAGCGTTGGTCGTTGGATGAGGACATGAGGTGAGAGATTAGGGTTTCGAAAGGGGCTGGATCGGATCCTAGGATTGCTGCCACGTGTGCTTGTTGGACCTGTGGATCCATTGTTGGTGAAGTGAAGGATTGATTATTATTATTATTATTGTTGGTGGTGGTGGTGGTGGCGGCGTTTGACGAAGGGGGAATGGAATGGGGCGGAAGGAGGAATAATAATAATAATAATTAGGGCAGAGAGGCGGATAGAGGAGTGGGTGTAGGGTAATGAAAGGAAGACTTGTGTTGTTTGTTTATATATGGTTGAATATTATTATTAGAGGGAAATTTAATGCGGAGGTAATTCTTTTTTAGACTTTTTAGTTATTTGGGCCTTAAGTTGGGCCTAAACATGGATCGGATTGTAAATTTGGTGACATGTGTTAGAAAACCACTTAGTCTCAGCTGATTTGGACCTAGATATGGCTGTCTGAAGCGAAGTTGGGGATGGGCTTAGTACGGGTGCCTACTAGCGGCTTGTTAGCAAGTTGGGGACAGGCTTAGTGAGATTCAGTTCTTATAAGTAGGGGTGTAAATGACACGTAGCGGCTCGAGAGCTATCCGGGATCAGCTCGGTAAAAAGCTTGAACAAGCCGAACCTTAATGAGCCCGAGTGAAGAAACAAATAATCTCACCACCGATTAGGGATGATAAGATTATGAGTTTGCTACAGGGTTGATCCTTCACTAACAGCTACGGCTTGTAGATACCTGCAAATAAGAGTGAGAGTGTGGGTGTGGAGACGACTACACGAGGTAGCAGTTTATAACAAAAACGGGGTGAATGGGGATACTATCTAGTATGATAGCTCTCCAGGTCAGTAGAAAGTGTCCTCTTCTATTGGGGGTGTGGCCCCTTTTATAGGAGAGTTCGTATGCCACCATTACCCAAGTCCTAACCGTGGTTAGGTTGTCTCCATCACCCTTAGTTGTGTTAGTGTGATGAAGTAAGGAAAGCTAAATTGAAGGGAATAGTGGAATCGTGTACCGCCTTTAATGCTTTGGTTACGTGATTCATGCATGGCTGTTGACCATGCATGATATTCGCCTTGACCGGCTTATGACCAATCATTGACTGTTGACCGATCATTAATGAGCCTTGACCATGTCCTGCGTGTGGCTTCTTTCCGCGTGATGACGTTGTGCCGGGTTTGGGTACGCGGAATGGTGTATTTAGTACCCAATCCCATCACCAAGCCTAAAATATGGCTCGTTTAATTATTGAGCCCGAGCTCGAGCCCTAGATACAAAGCTCGATTGGGCTCGCGAGCCTAAACGAGCCCAAACATAATTATAAGCAATTTATATATCTCTTATAATTTATAGCCCACATCTCCAAAGCCAAAGTTCTTATTTGAGATTGTTCTCAAATCACCTCGAGCCAAGCCGAGCTCGAGCTTTTGATTTTGCTAGCGAGCCGAGCTCGAGCTCAAGATTGTAGGCTCGAACCGAGCCGAGCTCAAGCTCGAGCTTCATAAAACCATAACAAGCCAAGCTCGAGCCCAGTCAGGCTCGGGCTCGGCTCGGCTCATTTACACCCATAGTTCTTATTAGGGGTGAGCAAAATTAACCGTCATAACCAATAACCGAACCATAACTGACATAACCGCACCGATTTTAACCGATAACCAACATAACCAATGGTTATGGTTATGAAATTTCTTTAACCGACCTAGCGGTTATGGTCATGGTTATGAAACTCTGGTTAACCATTATAACCAAAACCGAACCGAACTTCTAATTTTAAGTCTATGTAATAGGTTTATATTTTACATTAACCATGTAGAAGTTTTCTACTAAAACAAAAGTATGCTAGTAACAAAACTTAGGCTTAGGTAAGTTTTTTTAGTTTAGAAATATCTTATTAATAAGGATTCCCTATTGGTAGTTTAACAGAAAAATGTAATGTTGTTAGTATTATAAAAAAAGCTTAAGCTAAGTCCACCATCATAGGTTCCATTTTTTATTTTGTAAACCCACGTGATTTTAATTTTTGAACTTTTTTCGAAAGTTAGTTTTAGTTGAAGTTTGTGGTTAATAACCGAAATAACCATAACTGAACCATAACCGAATTCATAACCGATTAACCATAACCAAAGTATGGTTATGGTTATGGTTATGGTTAATGGTAAAAACCGAACCAAACCGACCCATGCACACCCCTAGTTCTTATGTTTCACAAGTAGTAAAGACCGGTAGCGTTAGAATAGATGGAGGAACTTTGATTTGTAATGTTGTTTGTTGTAGTGCGAGTGCCTACTAGCGGCTTGTTAGCAAGTTTCTTGGCCTCTTATGGTTTAGTGATATGTGCATTTCCAAAAACAAATCATTTTTAGACGAACACTTTCAACGTGCAAATGTAAAAAGTCACATATCGGGGTCATAAGTTAAAAAATATGCACATAATCAATATTGTAAAACAAGGTCTAGGCAGGCTAGTACTTTCCGATAAGGGTGTGAATTTCTGACACGACCCGAAAACATGACCCAAACCTAACACAAAATTAGTCGGTTTGGGTTTAGTCTAAACGGGTTAGGACCAGCTTTAGGTTGAACCCGTGAACCCATTTAGTTATACGCGTCGGGTTTGGGTCAACTCGGGGGGGGGGGGGGGGGGGTTTAACCGTTTATACTGTATTTTAAATTTTTTTTTTTACCAATTAGAAACTTTTATTTCAAACCAAGACAAAACAAGAATTTTTTTTTTGCAATATGCTTTATGTTATAAATTAAATTGGTTAGGTATTTTATGTTATACGTGTAACTTAAAATAGAAATTGGTATATAATTTTATAATTAAAACGTAAATGTTTTATATACACCCGCAATTTTTGTAATAAAATTCTTTTGTGAAAAATAAAAATAAAAAAGGGTTGAATAGGTCGTGTTCAGGTTGACTTACGAATATCCGGGGCGAGTTTAGGTTTATATGCATGACATAGTTTTCGGGTTGGGGTCTTGTTCAGGTTTGTGTAAAATTTTTAGGTTTGGGTTAGGTTAGACCCGCTAACCCGCTAACATAACCTGTTTAGCATCCCTAGCAAAGAAGTTGTATAGCAAGACAACACTGGATCCAAGTTCTTAGTGATTGTTCATTGCATCTCATAGTCAAGCAAAATTACCTACTTAGAAAATTTTATCTACTTTGTATACTTAATTAACATGTGGATTTACTTTTAACTCTCACTAGTTTAAGTACCCGTGTACGGGACACAATATCAATTATATAATTTATAAGTCTGTAAATCAATTTTAAAACGAACAAAATCGAATAAATTGAAGAAAACAATACAACTATAAAATGTGCATACACTTTTTTTTTAGTTTTAGAGAATATAACTTGTAGCAATTTGTTTTAGTTCTAGACATGTAAGTACATCAAACACATATCCTAACAAAAATAAATAATAAATTAAAAAATATATATATAGAGTTTATTTCCATCTAGTATAAATCGATCTAAAAGTTCAAGATAAGGGGGTGTTTTATTGTAACTCAAAGATGTTGCTTCAAGCACACTAATGGAACTTCTGACGCTGTACCACTCGTTATTGCTACATGATCGCTAAATTGCTAAAAAAGTTCACAATGTACTTATGGTGTGGAGACTATATAAAAGACTACTTAGAACAATTAGAAACACCGTAGTAAATAATTTAAATAACACATAAACATCCAATGGCTACCAATGTACCAGGATCATTAGCTTCAGCAATGTTCATACTATTCCAAAATGTAGCAGTCAATAGAATGTTAACCTACATATTAAGAAAAAAATGTAAAATGAAGTAGAAAAAAAATCATCAGCAGGTTTTGGCATAAATCAACGGCATAGGGTGCCATCTCTTCACCAATAGTCTCAAGGGTGAGCACCAAATCTTCATTTTCGACTTCATTCATAAGCATGAGTAGCAAGTTATAGGGGCGGACATAGGGCTTAAGCAGGGGGTCGTGGATGTTGCGGCTCAACTTCGCGCGCGTAGTGGAAAATTTGTTTTTTTTTACGAAATTTGAAAAAACGTTGCTACTAAAATGAAAAAAATGAAAAACGTTACTACTGATTTTGTGACCTAGATCCGCCACTGGCAAGTTATCAAAATATGACCAGCATACATGGTTCACAAGTACAACATGCTAATCATGAAGTTGTTCAATAATCATAACACCAATTGCTTTTTTTTTTTTTTTTTTTTCTAAAGTTGCACCTCCTACTCAATATCATAATAATAATTTTATTTTCATAAAGACAAAATAATTTAAATTTAGACAACCCTCTCTTTCAATATATCTAGGTCTATAAAATAAAAGAGTAGTTGATCTTTACCACATATGGATCACCTTCAAAGGCAACAAAATGTCATCCGACATCCCAGTCTATACCATAAACCATTGGCAGTGAGTGGCCAAGAAGTTGGCCAAAACATGCATGCTAAAAGATTTAACAAAAAACCAATAAACGTATTTAAAATAATCATATGAGTGAATGTACGTACCTGACTCATTTGTCAGGCCTGTAAACGAACTGAACGTTCATGAACTGTTCGTGAACTGTTCGGCGGGAAGTTCGTTTATGTTCGTTTATTTAGATAAATGAACACAATTTTTTGTTCGTTTAATTAAACGAACGAACATGAACACATGTTTTGTTCGTTCATTTATGTTCATGAACGTTCGTTTATGTTCGTTCATTTATGTTCGTTTATGTTTGTTTATTTCTGTTCGTTTATGTTCATTTAATTAAACTTTACTTTATTTTCATTATTTATTTCTCGTTTGTTAACATTAATTCATATTATATTATATACAATATATTTGATATGTTCTAAAATTTAATCCTAACCCTACATTCTAATCATGTCAGTCACTCTCCACACTTCACAACCCCACCTCCTTTTTTCTCCACACTCCACAACCCTACTAATTTAGATTTTGTTTTGGTTGGATTATGATGTATTAGACTTGGTTGAATTGTGATGAATCATTATTAAACTTGTTTTTGTTTGTGTTCATTAATGTTCGTTTATGTTTATTTGTGTTCGTTTATATTGATCATCTATGTTCGTTTATGTTCATGAACTGTTCGTTTAGCTTTAAATGAACGAACATAAACGAACATGAACATGAAAAATTTCTTAATGAACGAACACGAACACAAAAACGTGTTCGATTATGTGTTCGTGTTCGTGTTCGGTTCGTTTACAGGCCTAGTCCATACCAAAAAGAAAATTGGGTATGTGAAATCAAAATTTGCAACTTCGACATGTTTCCACAGCCGAAATTTGAAGGTAATAAATATGATTGAAACATGTAGGAGCTTTAATCCGATGGAGCAGCCACGTGTCCAAAATTTTTGATGTACGAATATCATAATACAAAATAAGGATCATAATAAATATCGGGGAGAAATTGTTGTGCCATGCACCTTAAAGAAAACTATGGTTCCCACCAGGACATTATAATTATAATCTATTAATATATATAAAAGAATTAAACATTGGTGACGTGGCGTGCAATAGTGCCTTCATCCTCTTTATGAAACTGGCACGTGGCATCATAATTGAAAGATTTTAATGTTTTTTGAATTATTTCCTTTTTTAATTAAAAAAAAAGATAAACATAAAACCCTAAATTTATCTCTCTAACTCTCAATTCTCAATTATTAAAATTAAATTGAGTTATTTTAAGAAAAAAGAATTTAAAAACAAATTTAAATTTTTCTCTCTTATGTTCCTCCCATAAATTTTAAACGTTAATATCTTTTATATTCGAGATTTTTTAAATAAAAAAATTACACCAAATTAACGAGCGTTTTATTATCTTTCCAACGAGTACCATAGTGCTATATAAAAAAACGGAGAAAAAAACGACTATTTTTGTGGGGTTATGTTCATACAGAAAAAAAAAACACAAAGTGTTCAGGTTATTCATTAATCATGTTTTTTCTTTTAAACCAGGTTCTTATCTACGATGTTGAAATTCAGCCCAATCGCCATGCTATCATTGGAATTTTACTCTTCTAAAGATGGATAGGTATACTTCATCAAGAGAAGTTAGGAGAACGAATCACGCAACACTGCAACACATGGTGTCACCTTATAATAAGGTTATTTTTTTATTTATTTAATTACAAGAGTAATAATTATTACTATTAGTATTAATATTATTAGAATTGTTATATTTTTCAACCCCCATCATGAATTCTACATCTATATAAGTCAAAGTCAAATTGTAACATATTTTAAATTACGTGAAGATGATTATATGTTGAAGGTTATCTTTTTAATACTGTATTATGTTTAATATGGTTTTATGCTTTTTATTTTTTTTTAACTTTTTAAATAAATGTTTTTTTTAACTAAGATTGATTATGTTTAAATTATTTACGCTTTTCGTGATTTGAGTTTTCTTCTTTTATCATTTTTTATTAAATCATATTAAATTTTTCAACCCCGGGACCTTCCCGGGGTAATCAGCTAGTTATAAATATAATAATCTATAAAATACACATAAAAATAGTCATCAAATTTGTTTTTGAATTTAAAAGCTTACTTGTGTTAGAGTGGTTGATCCAAATCGCAGTTTTAGACCAACAAAATATTTGGTAAGACGATGGTGGGCTTGAGTTATCGACATGAGACCCGTGAAATTACAGTTTTGGATTTAATTTCTGAGTGAAATTACATCACAGATTTAAATTTAAATTTTAAACTAAAATTTGTGATTTGATTTTAAGTAATATATATTATGGGCTTTTAAATTGTATAATTTTTATTAACCAGATTTATATTTATGTCTAGTCTAAATTCAAAAAAGTTTTTTTTATAATAAAATAAAGTATTATAATTTAAGTATATATGTTTAATTCATTAACTCACGTATATCGTCCATATAATTTGGTGTAATATGATGCAATTCGATGTAATTTGTAATTTCATATTCATTTAAATGGGTAAAATTGTATAATACCAATTATATATAACCAAACATCATGCAACCCTGCTGCAACGCGTGAGTTCATGAGATAACCAAATTTATATTTATGCCTGGTCTAAATTCAAAACTCAAATAAGTTTTTTTTATAATAAAATAAAGTGCTATAATTTAAGTATATATATGTCTAAATTCATTAACTCACGTAACATCGTCCATATAATTTGGTGTAATATGATGCAATTCGATGTAATTTGTTTTCAATGAATATTGGCAGGGTTTTATTGGCAGAATATAGAGATAATCATATGAGATATATTTATATAGAGATGATATAGATTACTACTACTGTTGCTGCTTCTGCTACTGCTACTTCGTCTGCTACTCCTACTCCTACTCCTCCTGCTACTCTTTCTCCTGCTCCTGCTCCCCCTCCTCCTCCTACTGTTGCTACTACTGTAGATTTACTGCTACTGCTACTGCTACTGCCTGCTACTACTACTATAGATTTACTGCTGCTGCTACTACTACTATAGATTTTCTGACGAAATGGTAGCATAAATTTTAAAGAAAGTATAAAATTGACTTATAGTTTTAAATAATATTTATGCAATTTTGTTGTTTTTAGGGTTGCATATAACATCTACATTTACATTTAACAATGCTTCTTTATACCATATTATATTATGAAATCCTCTAAGAACTTCTATGCCATGATCATGGCCGGCCCTTAAGGGGTGCGGGGAGGACTCCCGGCCCGGGCCCAATTTCTCGGGGGCACATTGACCCTCCGGCAATCTAAGTTTTCTTAACAGTGATGTCCTTAATTTGATTGATTTTTGTATGTTTGGGCCCAAAAATTGGTAATAAGGTATTAATCAAAGTGAAGGGTATTTAATATAAAACAGAAAGTAAAGAAATGTTAAGAGAGGTTAAGAATTAAAGAAGAAAATGAAATGGTTTAAGAAAAAAATTTGCAGGTTTATTAATGAGTGTAGGACTAAAGAGGATGGAGAAGATGAAATTAAGAGGGCTCACACTTAGTTGTTTTGCTTTTTACCGGTTGGTTTTGACTTCCTTTTACATTTATTTTTGTTATGAAACAATTTTTTTTTTAATTGCTAAACTTTCACCCATTTATATTTTCACCCTTTGTGGGATTCGAACTCCCAACCTCCCCCAAAAGGGTTTGTTTCCTCTACCGTTAGACTACAACCTAAGTGAGAAATAAAATTTGATATTACTTTAATCGTAGCTTAAAAAATAGTTTACATTATTTATTTCGTTAAGACCTAAAGCTAAGGCTAAGGGGCACAATTTTTGCAGCTCGGCCTGAGCACTTGAATTTTCAGGGCCGGCCCTGGCCATGATGTTAAACTTTTCAAATGCTTAAATAGTTTTTATTACCATTACTAATTACTTTCAATATGTTAAACAAGTTGATTTAATTGTTTTATTAAATTTGTTTTGAAAACTAAATGAAAATTACAATTTTACCTATCTAAATGAATATGAAATCATAATCTTACCCATCTAGATTCATGTATATGTAGTAAACAACTTTTTAATGTTTGATAAAGTGCGGTGATGATGTTAACACGCGAGATGGGTGGAAAACACGACAATCATGTATACATCACACACAGTTGGAATATTATATTTATATATTTTGGTTTTATTGCTAATATAAAGCTGCTCGATAATTTATTATTGTTATAGTCGGGGTGCAATTTGTGAAATTTTATAGGAAATTTGTTGAACAGCTGGGGGTTTATTTACATTTATATGAAAATAAACCCTATATTTGTATAACCAATCTTGGATTATAGAAAGAAAGGACCAATGATTTCAAGCACATTCTCTTAGCGCATCCCATATTTCTTGAGATGTGTTGTATTGAGAAACTTGGAAGACAAGGTCTTCAGGAGTCGCCTGAAACAGTAGTGCTATGGTCATGTGATATTTCCTATCCTCGACCTTAGTTGCTATTTTTGGCTCGATTGCTTAAAGTATTCCATGGACTTGGAACACCGCCTTGACCGTATTGCCCATATGTTGTAATTCGTAGCTGTTAACATTGGACACTAGATTGTTGCTTTTGTTTCTTGAATCGGAGGTGGTCGACTTGCTTCTCCCTCTGCCATTCTTCTTCGATCTTTCCTTCTGTTGTAAGTAACCGAGATGGGTGCCCCTGCTCCTCTCCCAGTCCATTGGTTAAAGAGCTGCTTGACATACGCTTCTTCTTCGGTTAGTCGATCTGCACACTCTTGCTTGACCGTGAACAACAGCTTAAGGATCAGGTACCTGAACCGGCTCTGATACCAATTCAAGTCCCAATCGATAATCAAAACACAAATTTGGACTAAGCTCTCCAATATTATTAATCAAGAAAATAACTCAAAACTTGATACTTACACCTCTACCACAAGCTTGATAGATGGTGTTTATATAGGAATTGTTTCATGCTTAACAATCCTAATTGAAATACAAAAGATAATATTAAAAACTAATCCTATTGTATATCTAATAAAACAATCCTTATCTTTTAATTAAGTCGGTTCCCAGAAGCTTGGATATCCGATTGATTATTCAGCCCATTCGCTTGGGCCTTTTATTCACCGACCCATTTGCCCGAGTCGGTCCAATTAGCCCAACATTCACATTCCCATGTAATTGCATTTAATATTCGAGTATAGTTATCCTTGACCCATGATCATTTGTCAGATGTCATTCTATATAAATTGGGGAAGTTGCTCTCGTTGGTAGCCCTTGACTTTATAATAATCCAAGTAACATGATATAAATACTAAAAGAATCAAACCAACAACCATACAAAAGTACTAATAATTATAGTACCATACAATGGTGGGTACACTACGTACATTACCTATAGGTACAAAATAAAGGAGTATAGATACAAGAAATAAAGTATCACTAAGACCATTAGCTGTGGGGGGCGGCAAGGGGTGGGCAATGAAATGCCGGGCCTCGCTACACCACCCCCTGGGGCGGCAGCGGCAATGGGAGGCATTTGCTTGCCGTTGATGCCGGTCCGTCTTCTTGGAAATCGAGACTATCCACTCGTGGCGGCCCTTCTTCTTTGCCGGAGCGGCACCACACCCACTGGTCTAACTACTTGAAGGTACATTTACACTCCCCTAAAAATGTCTACATGCTAAGACAATGTTAAGGCAAACAAAATGATATGAAAAGCTAGGGCTTTGAGACAAATCAAAGAAGTTCTATGCTAACTAATTATTTAAACGATCCTCATGATGATATCACCCCAGGAAAAAAATATTTTAGGTTTAGGTTATTCATCCGATATTCTTGTTGTTAAAATCGAACAACAGTGTGATAACTTGATTCTATGTTTGTCGTAATGTTTTTTTTTTTCTTACTGCTTAACTACACTCTTTGTTTTGTTGCATGGACGTTTACAGGTAGTTGAAAACAACTCATTTTCGCACTGAGATCATCGTAATTTTATGTTTTTTTTTTGAAAGGTTTATATCAATGGAAATCCTTATACAACTCTAACCTATTGGTCCCAAGTTCAAATCCCTACCCACGCACCGGTGTCCTCCTTGCCTAAACTCAAACCGTCACGGCGAATTTTTTTGTGGTGTGCATGAATCGAACCTGTGACCTCCCCCCAGGATGGGAACCCCTAAGGAAAAACTCACCCTACCTCAAACCAGCTGAACTGGAGATCATTGGCTCGTAATTTTATGTGTGATCAAAGGAAATAACTATGTTTACCTTGTTTGGTAGTATGTTTTTTTAGGATAATCAAAGTACAAAATTTATGGGAGACAGGACATCTAAGTTTGGCAAGTTGATTAAGTTTAAAGGAAGTGACATAAGTAGTGGCGGATTCAGGAATTTTTGTCACTGGTTCCTTTTTTAGGTGTTTCAATTTTATATGACCAAACATAAAAATTTCGGCCGGTTCAAGAGTTCGGGTCGATTTGTCGGTTCATGTCGGATAAGGCTCATCACATCTATCTATATATATATATAAGAAAACGTATATGCTGACGTGACGTGCAGTGGAGGCCTCAACCTCCCATTGAGAGTGCCACGTGGCATCATAATTGAAAGATTTTAGTGTTTTTGAACTATTTCCTTTTTTAATTAAAAAAAAGATAAACATAAAACCCTAAATTAAATTGAGTTATTTTAGGAAAAAAAGAATTTAAAAATAAATTTAAAAATTTCTCTCTCATGTTTCCTCCCATAATTTTTAAACGTTTATATCTTTTATATACGGGATTTTTTAGAGAAAAAAATTACACCAAATTAACGAGTGTTTTATTATCTTTCCAACGAGTACCATAGTCCTGTATAAAAAACAGAGAAAAATCGACTATTTTTTTGTGGGGTTTCGTTCATACAGGAAAAAAACACACAAAGTGTTCATGTTATTCATTAATCATGTTTTTTCTTTTAAAACAGGTTCTTATATACGATGTTGAAAATCAGCCCAATCGCCATATTATCATTGGAATTTTACTAGGTATACTTCATCAAGAGAAGTTAGGAGAAAGAATCGCGCAACACTGCAACACATGGTGTCACCTTATAGCAAGGTTATTTTTTTATTTATTTAATTACAAGAGTAATAATTATTACTATTAGTATTAGTATTATTAGAATGGTTATATTTTTCAACCCTGGGACGCTCCCAGAAAGAATTGATAGTTGCTGACGTGGCAACCATCTCTTGATTATGTCACGTGGCATAATGAGATGCAATGATTACAACTTTCAACTTAAGTGTTTGTTTAGTTGATTAGGTTAGGAATTATAAGAGCCATTAGAATGTAAGAAATTAGAGAGATGTGATGAGTTTTTTAATAGTTGCAATTAAGTGTTTGTTTAGTTGATTAGGTTAGGAATTATAAGAGCCATTAGAATGTAAGAAATTAGAGAGATGTGATGATTCTTTAGATGATTACTGATTAGGTTTTAGATTAGGGAATATGAGTTATTACTGATTAGAATACTATGAACATGCAATGATTGAGAGATTTTGTGGTTAGTTAACTTGAGCCATTTGCAATAGTTTATCACGTAAAAATAGATTTTTCAATCCCAGGACCCTCCCTTAGTAATCAGCTAGTAAAAAAATATGATGTAACAATGAAAAAACGTTGGCATTAAAAATTTTCGGCGTATTCTCAGATGTACATACAACACAAATCCACCCCACAATTGGAGATTCACAATATTGCTACATTCAACACTACTATTACACTAGTTTTAATTAATTGCAAAATCCTTTGTGTTTGTAAGTCTCAAAAGTCAAAATTGTTAACCGGACAACAGGCCTCAAAAGTCAAATGTGCAAAATCCATTCGAAGCTTATTCACAATTTTTTTTTCTAAATCCAAATACATTAATTATCCAACAGAAATTACCTTCATACAAACTTGATTATCCAACCAAAAAAAAAAAAAAAGAAATAAACTTACCTGGTCGGAGTAGAGGCGGAGCAGTGACGAGGAAGGGCGGGTTGCAATTGGAGGAAAAGGTCCAGAACAAGAAGGGTGATTTCTTTTGTTGGTGTGTTTCATTGTTTGGGTTTCACACTTCAAGTGTTGAAAGAAATTTAGGGGGGGGGGGGGACTTGAAGAATAGAAGAAGAAGAAGAAGAGGAGTGGGTTTGGGTTTGACCAAAAAAACGATAAAAAAAAAGAAAAAAAAACTCGTTGGGTGCATGATTCGAACCCGGATCTTGCGTGTCTTAGTGAGGGGTTTCAACCACTAGAGCACTCTTAACTTTTAGTAATGGGTTCCTCAAATAAAATCTTATGGGTTCCTACACAGTTTTCTATATATATTAACTCTATAATTTACGAACCCACTAGGTTCCTGAGAACCCAACCCAAAGACTATAAATCCGCCCCTGGACATATGAAGATGACAAGGGGATGATCTTCGTTTTAATTTACAACTTCGATTGTGGTGTATATCCTTACCATCCCTAAGCATGAAGCAATGGACGTAAAACTCTTAGAGCCATTTTTTAAGGAAAATGTAAGAAAATAGTGTTCATCTTAAACTATGTGTCGTTCGGTGTTTAATACAGTTTCTCTTAATAAAGGGAAATCAATTTAAATCGCCAAACATTAGCACACCCACTTTATGAATTTCCATATAGGTTAAGAGGACTTTTTGATTCTTATTTTTTGAGGGCTTTAATGTCAAGCAATTTCTAAGTTGTAGTCATAAGCCGGACAACAAACAAGCGTCCACACTTTTCTATAAAGATTTTTTCTTGTCTATAACCTTTTGTTTTCAGTATTCCGCCATTAAATGTTAAATTTTAATATAACTAGATCATATCTAAACCTCTTTAGTTTCCTTGCATACGAAACAAATTTATCTATATATTAGTTTATGAACGTGATGAATAGTAGCCACTCCATTAAGATCCTGCCACACATTAGTTGTTTTTTTTTTTTCGTTTCAGTATTGAGTGCTACAGAGTTATGAAATGACAGTAGTGCTCTTTGTCTGAAAGAAAATTTACCTATATATTAGTTTACGAACGTGATGAATAGTAGCCACTCCATTAAGATCCTACCACACGTCAGATTTTTTTTTCCGTTTTAGTATTGAGTGCTACAGAGTTATGAAATGACAGTAGTGCTCTTTATCTGAAAGAAAATTACAATGTTGCCCTTTACGAAGATAGAGAGCACTGGCAAAGACCGATTGTTGGCCATTGTATTCAAATCCACAATAGATCGTGAGTTGGACTATGACGACGACTAAGCGATATAGGATCCCATCGGCTTAAAATCATCTCCATTTTAATTTACAACTTCGATTGTGGTGTATATCCTTACCATCCCTAAGCATGAAGCAATGGACGTAAAACTCTCAGAGCCTGCAACTAAAGAAGGAAAATGTCAAAAATGTAAGAAAATAATGTTCATCTTAAACTATGTGTCGTCCGGTATTTAATACAGTTTCTCTTAATAAAGGGAAATCAATTCGCATCGCCAAACATGAGCACGCTCACTTTATGAATTTCCCATGTAGGTTAAGAGGACTTTTTGATTCTTAGTGTTTGAGGGCTTTAATGTCAAGCAATTTCTAAGTTGTAGTCATAAGCCGGACATTAAGCGAGCGCCCACAACTTTTTTATAAAGATTTTTTCCTCGTCTATAACTTTTAGTTTCAGTACTCCGTCATGAAATGTTAAATTTTAGTGGAACTAGATCATATCTAAATCTCTTCAATTTCCTTGCATAGAAAACCAATTTAATTGTTTTTGTCATCCTATTTTTAAGATAATTAATAAGTAACAAGTTATAACTAATAATTTTTAAATCCTAGAGGACACTATTGCCCATGACAACAAACCAAAACCCTAGGTAGCCGCCACTTAATTGTCCTACCACCTGAACCATCAAGAGATCAATGACACATGACACTCTATAAATACACTCCTTTCACCATCTCCAAATCATCCCCCAACACAACACAACACAACCACCTTCCTCATGGAGGAGTCAGTCAACCCCTTGACAACCTTTCGATCACATGAGTCAGCTTTCTACATATATTTTTCCATTATTACAACCAACCATTTCTTCCTTTTATTGTTCTAACTGACCACCTTCATTACAATTGCAGGTTGGATACGAATTTTCCATCAAATGATATCATTGCTCACTTGCTCATTGTTCATAGAATTTCGGGTAAAAACTTTTTGTGTGTTTGTTAATTTATGTTTTTCCCATTATTATTATGTTCTTCCGATTTGTTGCTGACTTTTATCTTTATTGTATTCTCTATGCCAGCAGCATCTTCTCGCTCACCCGAGAGACACCTCACACCTTTATTTGCGTTAATTGCAGATTTCTTCTGTGTCTCCTTTTTTTTCGCCTTTCGGTTCTTGGTTTCCTTTTCTTCTTGTTCTTTCTTACCCTTCTTTGGCATATTATATATATGTATGCGATTTTTCCATTAACATAGCGCGTCACACCTGACATTCGTTATCACACTCACGCCCCCTATGACGCCTCAATAACACCATTCTAGACCGGTTTTTTGCTAGCGCCCCGTCCCATGCATGCCAAGAAAAGATCAACGCTGTAAGTTCATAACATCAACATGAGTTTTACATTCAGCATAAAGGTTCAAGTTTAACAAGACAAGATTGGTCATTGTTTAATGTGAAGATCCAGAAAACAAGAGCAAGTTAAGACGTATACTATAAACTGTAGAAATGTGAAATAATGGCGATTGGTCAGATTGGTTATTGTTTGCATAGACTAGTTAAATTATGTAATTTGATAGTTCTGTTTAATTTTTTGTAAGAGAATTGCTTTGTTTAATTTTTTGTAAGAGAATTACTTTGTTGGCCAATCTATATGTTAGTAGATCATGGCCTTTGCTATACGTCAATCCAAGATTATCTTGTGTCACAAATTTAAAAAAGTTTTAAAAAAATAGCTTCTAAATAAATTTTATTAAATGGTATCTATGGTGGTTTCTTTATTATATATGTGGAGTACTATTAATTTTCAAGAGGAGAGATAACGTACAAAACGTCATTAACATAAAAAGTGTAGGAAAGATTATCAACCATTAGATATAAGCGGTGAAAAGATCGTAATATAGAAACCTAATTAATGTCCCGTGAAACAAACCAGGGGTAGATTAGGGCATCTAACAACAAACAATTTCATAATTTTTTTTCTTAAAAGCGCCTAAATTCAAAATTCCTTTTTGATGGTTATGTATAATACCGTTGATCAATTATACAAAAAAATCGATTATAGATAATCATTATAAAAACAAGAAAAACAGAGCATGGTTACTAAACGTAAATGAATAGATGAAATGTATAAATGTGCGTTATCGTCAGGGACGAAGCATTGTGAGGGCCAAGGGTGGCCCTGGCCCCTGCCGTTTTTGGCGCAGTAGTGGAAATTTGCTATTTTTGTAGGTGAATTTAGTCAGGGTTGAGTCCAGCCCCCGCTGATATGCCACCACCGGTCAAAAAAAAATGTGTCCGGGCCCCTCCCAATTGGCGAACCAAGCTTCGCCCCTGGTTATCGTTGTAAAAAATTTTTATGACTGCAGGCATGCTCTGTTTTCAAACGAAAAACAGAGCTACAAAAAAAAAACTAAAAAACGCACCCATAAAATGCACTCATAAAAACAAAAAAAAAAAACGCACCATAAAATCATAAAACGCACCTATAAAAAAATAAAAATAAAAAACGCATGCTACCTTGATCGTTGTTTTTCTATAATCATCATTAAATCATAAAACACACCTATAAAAACATAAAATATGCACCTTCATCCTCAAAGGCAAAACCATAAAATAAGCACTTAAAGACCTTGACCCAACAATCAAATTATATTATCAAAATGAAGGTGAAATTAATAAAAGTAACAAAATTTACAAAAAATATGTGATCTGGGTTTGAGAAGTTGGTAGTTACAAAAAAGATAGAAAAGTGTGTAGGTCTCATGAGGATGGATGTTTAGGAGGAAAGATAAGAATGATTGGAGTGGAGACCTGGGTATTTTATCATTGTTTTTCTTGAATCTTGAGTTGTATTTCAAGAAAATGGTGATGGACAATGGAAGTGGTTGGACATACAGGTTTAGATTCAAAGTGTGGCTTGCAAACAGATGGAAGTGGTTGTTATACTGTAATCACCCATAAAATCATAAAACGCACCCATAAAAAATCAAAAAACGCATGCTACCTTGATCGTTGTTTTCTATAATTACCCATAAAATCATAAAATGCACCAATAAAATCATAAAACGCACATTCATCTTCATATTCTTATTGATCATAAAAAATCTTCTTCTTCTTCATTGTCTTCACTACCTCAATGATCGTTGTTTTTTAGTAAACAAATATAATCAACATGTAAAACTAAATCACTCATGGGATCAACACTCATTATCAATCGTGAACAAACGTTATAAAAATGAATGAAAAAACACAGCATCACATGATTATCAAGATCTAAGTTTGAATCAATAGCAGTTATGTCTAAATTTGCAAAAACATGATCAAAAAATTATGAAACTATTGTTAATTACTAGAATGTCGTAAATTTCTTCAATCGAATATGATTACGTCGTAATTGAAATAAATATTGCTATTTTTGATTTTGTATTTGAATCAGAGGTTGAAGAAACGAAATGTCTAAATTACCCTTGTAATGAACCAGGATTGAGTTTATTAACCCTAACTATGGTTTACAGGTGTTATTATCATGTGGCTTCATACACTTTCTACGTTAACATACTTTGTACCCAATACTTTCTCTAATTTTCAAAGCATAATATTTTTATTTTTTCCTCTATATGCGCCTTTCTTTAAAAAGCTCTCGCTTTTTGTGCGCCTTGTGCCTAGGCTCGGGCGAGACCTATGCGTCTTGAGTGCGCCTAGCGTCTTTGACAACATAGGTGACAAGTTCTCTACAAAAGGGTTGCGTCTAGATATCATCGTTGCAGGGCTGGGTATAGATTTGGATCCTGCATTGTTTTTAGATTCTTAGGCTCCGATGAAGTCTAACATCCTGATGTGGAAATCGCTTATGGGTTGGGTTGCGTCTAAGGTTGGGTTGCAGGTTAGAGAAGTGAATCTGTCGAGTAATGTTTGTGATAGATATGGCTACTGCACGGATTCGGTTGACCATCTTTTTGTTGGTTGCCTATTGACGAGATGTATTTGGTGGAATGTTTTCGTTTGCTTACGGATTCCTTGGCCCCCGGATACGGTCTCTCGTAAAAGGATAATTCAAGTGTTGAAGGATAGTCCGGGGAGTAAGAGGTGGAGGAAAATTGTCCACACGGTCGCCTTGGCTTCGAGTTGGAGGATATGGCAAGCGAGGGACCTTAAAGTCCTTGAAGGCAAATTCGTACTAGTCTAGACGTTGGTGGAAGCGATTAAAGAGGATGGGTTTTTGTGGATAATTCATAGGTATAAAACGGCCAGTATCTCTTGCGATAATTGGGTTGAATTCAATGTTGTTGACCCGCTGTAATTTTCTTTTGGTGTTTCGGTGTTTGTTTGTAAGTGTTTTCCAGCTTCTTGCTAGGCCTATAGTTTCTTGGCTGTTCAAAGAAAATTATTTCAAGATCTCATTGCATGGTTTGAAACTTAATACTAATTAATTACCGTTTAAAAAAAACGTAGTTCAGTCTTATATCACCAAAAAATTGCCAAGGGAGACTATGTCTACGTCAAAATCGACAATTACCGTCGGAATACAAATCAACACCACAAAACGACTGCATAAAATTAAACAAATTCTCTCCAACCTTCATCGCCAACCGCTCAATCTTCTTCTCCGCGCCACATCACGTCAGGACGCAAGATCCACAACCAAAACACCAATCTTAGCAAGGGAGGGACAAGACAGCAAATGGTCTAGCTAGGGTTACGGCACCAACGAATAGGAACGGGGAGCCAGGGGACTGGATGTATACAGCTAAAGCTTTGTCAGCAGGTAGTGTAAAGTTGTTGAGGAATATGCAGACTTCATGGATGGGTATAAGAGTGATTATTATTATATATTTTTGTTGTTGTTAAGGTTTTCATAATGGAGAGAATGTTTTGGTAACGGAAGGGGTAGTGGTATGAACATGGCTTCTAAGGCTGTGGAGACATTAAAAATGTGATGTCTTCATGCCATGTAGGATGTCACCCAGGATGGGTGGGTTGCTTTATTTTTTGGAACAAGCCAAGGGTGTGGAGACAATTCTCTCCTCTTTTATTATTAATTAATTATTAAATTGTTGATTGGCCAAAAATTACCCAACTTTCAATTAAAAAAGAAAGAAAAATTTTGATTGGGGCGTCCATTATGTCTCGGGTGAGACGGGGGGGGGGGGGGGGGGGGAGGGAGTGGTGTAGCTGTGTCTGAGACACCAAAAAGTGAAGAGACATGGGGCTGCCCCGTCTCCATACCGTATGGCCTAATTTTGTAGGCTACTTTATTTCTCCATTCTTTTTAGCAAATAAAGTATCCATTCGTATGTATATTAAGACTATGGGGTGTGGAGATATGAAAAGGGTCATGTCTCCATGCCATGTAGGATGCCACATCACCAAAGTGGTGTCTCAACATTCTTGAGACATGGGTGGGGTGTGGATACATGGGTGGTGTCTCAAAGTGGTGTCACAAGGTTTAAAAAAAATCAAGAAAATACATGATTGGAGCGTTCTATATGTTCATAGGGGGGCGAGGGGGACGGGGCTGGTTGAGACGGGGCTAGCGGGGCGGTGTGGGGTTGGGGGACGGGGCAAAATATGGAGGACGGGGGTGTGGTGCCGTCTGTACACCGATGAGCCTAAGTAGGTGATATCACAATGAACATACAACTTTACTTTTGGTTTTTCTTAATGTTAAAATTCAACTAGGTGTTTGTACTTTTGCAGGAGTAGTTGAGATTTCTTCCACTTAAAGCTCGATAGTGATGATGAGTTTGAGCATCAAAACTTCGAAGAATCTTCATAACCTTAAGATCCAGTTCGATATCCTCAAACTCAATTGGTAAAATAGGTTTTAGATGCTGTTAAATTTTGATTTTTTAATTTTTTGTTTCAATTCTTACATTCTAATTGAGTGAGCTATGAATCGTCACATTTGCTTCAAGGTTGAGGTCAGTCAACGCAAATGGGAATTAATGATCCGTATGATTGAGTTTACGATTGGTATGTTTTCTACTTTTATTATTTTTATTAAGTCATATTAGATTTTTCAACCCGGGACACTCCGGAATAATCAGCTAGTTAGTTATATATGTTTTTGTAAACGTTTACGTTTATATAAAATTAACGCAAATAAGATAATCTTTACATCATATGTATCCAAATATTAGGTCAAAGTAAACAGTGTATTATCCAAAGGCTTAAAATGAAATAAATACGTTTGAAGAAACAATAAGTACTCGGGGATTAGGCTAATCTCCAGGTGGTGTGATACAATTGGTATTCCTTGATAAATAAACAACTATGAGATACATTATATAGAGATGCTAAGTTACACTTAACTACCTAAAGATTACAATAAAATACAACTTAATCCATAGACATATGTATTATGTAACATCCCCTCAAGCTGAACGGTGAAGGACCAATGTGAAGCATTTGACGAAACATGTGGAATGAGGACTTGCAAGACTTTTGGTAAATATGTCAGCCACTGAAGCTTGGTCGGTACAAATTTAGTTTCAAGTTTCCCGGCAGCAACAAGTTCTCGTAGGAAATGATAGTCCAAATCAATAATGTTTTGCACGTTTGTGAGAGATTGGATTTTGTGTAAGAAAAATGGCACTTTGATTATCACACAAAATAGTCGGCGATCAGGAGGTAACGCATGAAGTTCTTGAAGAAGATGCGTTAACCAAACAATTTCAGCTGCAGTATTCGCCATAGCTCGATACTCAGATTCACAACTAGATCTTGCAACAGTGGGTTGCTTCTTAGCGCTCAAGATATAAGATTGCCTCCCAAAAATATAGAATAACCATAAGTCGATCGACGAGTCTCCAAACAACGCGCCCAGTCAGCATCAGAGTATCCTAGTAAAGCAGTATGAGTAGGACGAGTGTAGTGAAGACCATAGGCAAGCGTTCCCTTTAAGTAGCGAAGAATACGTTTCACCTCTTGAAAGTGATCAACAGTTGGAGAGTGTAAAAATTGACTAACTTGATTGACAGCATACGATATGTCCGGTCTGGTGATCGTTAAGTACTGTAGGGCCCCAACAATGGATCAATAATGAGTAGCATCTGGAAATAAGTCACCTGTAGAAACAAAAGAAACATTGGTGCTTAAAGGTGTTGACGCAGGTTTTGCGTCCAACATCTTAGCACGATGAAGAATATCCATGGTGTACTTAGATTGATTTAAAAATAAACCATTGTTAGTGTAGGTAACTTCCAAACCCACAAAATAATTAAGTTTCCCCAGATCCTTGATTGCAAATTCAGTATGAAGACATTTAGTAAAGGACGAAAGAGTATGTTGATGATTTCCTGTCAAGATAAGATCATCAACATAAACGAGGAGATACATGACGCAAGAGTTACGCTTGAAAATGAAAAGTGATGGATCTGCTCGACTACACAAGAAACCATATTTGATTAAAAAGACACTCAAAGATGAAACCAAGCCGTGGGCTTGTTTGAGACCATAAAATAGCCTTGTTCAATTTACAAACATAAGATGGAAAATGCGGATCAATAAACCCCTTTGGTTGTTCCATAAACACACACTCATTGAGATGTCCATGGAGAAATGCATTATTTACGTCCAATTGATGCAAATTCCATTTATTGATAACCGCAAGAGCAAGGACAGTACGAACCGTGGTGGCCTTTACAACGGACTAAAAGTATGCGAGTAATCAAGACAGGTACCTGTGTAAAGCCTTGAGCCACAAGACGAGCTTTGTGACGCTCAATGGAACCATCCGAATGATACTTGGTTCGATAAATCCACTTGGATCCTACGACATTGGCATTCGGCGGACGAGGAACCAATGACCAGTTCGATTCTATGAAGTGCATCGATTTCGGCTTGCATAGCTGCTAACCATTTTTCACTCTTGGAAGCCGAATGAAAGTTTTAGGATCTGTCGATGCAAAAAGAGCCTGATGGAGTGGAATGCGTTGAGTGTGTGCTAAATCAAGTTGGTGACGGGGTTTAAAGATCCCCGCCTTGGCGCGGGTAACCATTGGATGTGAAGGAAATTGAGTAGAGGCAGGAGTGGACGGTTCTTGTGTGACCGAGACAGACTCGCTTGTGGAGCTGGAATCAACAAAGGGTGACGATGGAGGAGTTGAGGCTGTGGTAGGAGGAATGATATTGGGAGTTGTATCGGGTGAGGGAATAGGAGTGGAGTTAGTAGATGGAACAGTAGCATTTGGAAGTTGAGATGTTGGAAAAAAAGGAACTTGAATAGGTAGGTGAACCGAAGGGACAGAAGGTAAGTTTTTGTGTGTGAATATAGGTCTTGTGTGGAGAAAAAGGAGCAGTTGAAGAGACGGGCTCAGGTTCCAAAAAAACAGAAAGATCAAGTTTATGAAGAGGTGTGGAATTGGTGGTATTGGCGTAAGGAAAGTAAGATTCCTCAAAACGAGCATGTCGAGTCACATAGACCCGAGAAGTGGTGGATCTAAACACCAAAACCCTTTATATTTGAAGCAATAACCAATAAGGATGCAAGGTATGCTTCGTGGATCAAGTTTGTTTGAGGCATAATCACGCAAAAAGGGAAAACATGACATCCAAAAGAACGAAACATGGAATAGTTTGGAGATTGTTTGTATAATAATTCAAAGGGAGATTTCCATCAAGTAACAAAGTGGGAAGACGGTTGATGATATAAACCGCCGTTGTAAAAGCATCAACCCAATAGGTTGAAGATAACTTTGAATGAAATAACATTGCCAAACCAGTTTCAACAATGTGTCGATGTTTACGTTCAACTCTCCCATTTTGTTGAGGAGTGTAAGGACACGACATACGATGAAAAATCCCATTTTGTTCAAACAGATGACGAACTTTATAATTGGTAAATTCTGTTCCACCATCACTTTGAAAAGTTTTGATTTTAGTGGAAAATTGAGTTTGAACAAAAGGTATAAAAATAGACAAGCATTCACAAACTCAGATTTGGCTTTCAAACGGATATAGCCACGTGAAACGAGAAAATCATCCACAAAATGCCACATAATACAAAAATTACCAACAGATTTAACAGGTGATGGTCCCATAAATCACAATGAATCAGTTCAAGTGGAGAAGATGCACGTTTATTATTAGTAATGAAAGGGAGCCTTTTTGATTTGGCTAGTTCACATGGGGTACAAAGACCCGGTTTAGGCAAACACAGAAGTAAAGGAAATAAGTCCACTATTTTTCAACATATGAATAATATCAAAATTGACATGTCCCAAGCGGGAATGCCATAACTCAAAAGAGGCCTTTGGACATGAGGAGGGACGAAAGCAAAACTTGAGGGGCGTTGTGAAGAACGTAAAGACCATCCTCACGGCACCCGCGGGCTAGGACTTGCTTGGTGTGACGATCCTGTATGAAAAAATGAGGATGAGAAAAAATAACATCAACAGATTGTCCTCCGTTAGTTTCCCAATGGATAAAAGATTTTTAGTGAGATTGGGAACAACTAAAACATTTTTGAGATTAAGAGAGCCAAAAAGTTTAGTGTTGCCGACGTGAGTAATAGGTAACGATTGACCATTTCCAAAATAAACACGTGGATTACCTTGAGTAGGAGTGGATGTGGAAAGAGTGTCATTATTTGGAACCATATGATCAGACGCCACCTGTATCGCCAGTCCAATCCGGAACATTGGTGTTCATATTGCATTGAGCATGAAACGCCTGTGCAAGTTGAGCCTCAGTAGGATTTGGTGAGGATGCAAAATTGGCCAATAGGTGGCATTGATTGGCATAATGCCCCTGCTTGCTACATAATTGGCAAACAGGAGTACGTTTTGGACGATTATTAAAATAACCATTTGACCGATAATTGTTATTATTCGGCCTGTAAGAAGACGATTGGTATTGGGCCTGAAATTTAAAGATGCATGATTAGGCCCACCAGCATGATGGTTCTGTCCACGAGCATATGGCCTGGACTGTTGAGTTTGGGCCTGATAAGCGACTGAAGGAGAGGACGGTCCATGTAGGGCTTTAACAAACAAGTCATGACTTTCAGCCTTAGTGATTAGAACAGTGAGATTTGGAATTGGTGGAACATTCCTCATGTTAGTAGAAAAGCCCTCAAAGGCTGGACCGAGGCCACATAGGAACCAGTGTAACTGATCCATGGGATCGACAGGGTGACGATGGCATGTAGTTGGTCACAAATCGCCTTAAAAGCACGGCCATAATCAGAAACGGTTTTGTCTCCCTTTTGAATGAGACGAAGGTTATCTCGTAAATTCTGAACTCGTTCCATTGAAGTGTTGCAAAAGGCGTTTTCAAGTGCCAACCATATTTCACGAGCCGTAGACAGCCCGACAGTAACGGACAATGCTTCTACGGTAAGTGACGCATTCAGCAAAATAATGGCTTGTTGCTCATGTTGAAGCCAAGTAAGGTAATCCGGATTCGGAATTTGTTTGTCATTAGCGGTGATAGTAGAGGGAGGTGCCGAGACACTGCCATCGATATGAGATTCGACTTGTTGATAGGCTAATAATGGGAGCATTTGAGTTCTCCAATAGATAAAGTTGGATGAATCAAGTTTGATTGCTATAATTGGTGCTAAACCATTCATAGAAGGAGAGATAGTTGATGAGGAAGCCATGATAGAAAGAAGGATGATCGGAAGGAAAGAAACGGACAGAACACAGAGAAGAAGAAACGAAGGGGGAAGGAGAAAGGAAGGGTTGGGAAAACTTAATTATCTTTGAGTGATGGCTGATACCATGATACAATTGGTATTCCTTGATAAATAAACAACTATGAGATACATTATATAGAGATGCTAAGTTACACTTAACTACCTAAAGATTACAATAAAATACAACTTAATCCATAGACATATGTATTATGTAACATGGTGTATACTTATGCTACTACAATTACGTTCCTTTACCTAAACCTTGGGTTTAACCCGAGAGAGTGAATGTGAGTGAGAGTGTGTGATGTCGAAAGTAAGAACATAAGAATGTAAGTGGTTCGGTCGAGTATGACCTACGTCCACTGTGAAGAGCCGGGAGTATTATTACTTGGGAGAGTATAAAGCATACAAGTAAACCTAGCTCTATGTTACAAGTGAATAATTTCCGAACTTTTTGAAAGGAGTTGATGTCTTCTATTTATAGTGGAGGTCGTGAGCTTGACGATAAGCCCACGACGAGTCTTGTAATCTTTGGGCCATGGCCCGGCCCAACTGCTTTTGGTCTCTGGAAAAGGGCGGGAAAAGGACGTCCACTGTAGATGACATTAGCGGTAAGCTTACAGGCGGACACGTGGCAATGTGTGACTGGCCCCTGGCGGTATGTTGTTCTGAACCAGCATGGTTGACTTACCTGCTGGCTGCTGATGAGACCTCTGACAGCAGGTGAGCATGCTTGGTCAGAACAGTAGAGGCCAACATGGTGGAAGCATGGAACTAGTCACGTCACTGTTGCACGTTAGTGGTTGTTGGGCAACCACTGACACGCGTCATTACCCTGTTGGTGGTGTCAGTGATCCTTTGCAGGTGGATCTTCCTGACTCTTGATCCTCCGTACCTCGCACCCGAGAATGTTGTGATGTTAACTAGTCCGCACGATAGCAGACGCGCGCGTGCTTTCTACAAGTGGGTGAGGTCTTGTGAATCAAGTCTTCTCCGCGGAACTAGTCTTGCGCGAGTATTTCCGCGGGTCCTCGTGGAGTGGGGATAGGGATGCCGCGTCCGTTCAGATTGGGCTCCCTATCCCTTCAACGTTATTGAAATATAGATCTTTGTCAAAATCACGAACACTCAAGACTTAATTAAATAAAGAATACAAACCAACATTCTAAAATAAAAGAAAACTAACTCATCAAGAGTGGATTTTTTTATTATTTTTTTGGTTATGAATCTTTATTTCTGTCCTTTTAGCATTCTGATTAACCGTTACACACAGTACAAGTAAACCATTAAGAGTTATGGACTTATGGTCCCAATGTCCCATCACGTTGAGATTTTCAAACTCTACCTGTATACCAATGATCAATGGTTTTCACCTTTAAATAATGGAATTATGGGCCGAGATAATGTAGGCCCATTGCTGTTTTGACATTTCTTCCTTTTGCTAAATAAACTTCTTATTCTTATTTCATTATGCCTTAATGTCATAACATAATTTTACTATTTATAGTCTGTCATAACTTTAACTCCCTTTTGATCCCATCCAATATTGATCACAAAAGTTTTTTTTTCCATTTGTACGAAACATTCAGGACAGGTTCCTCGCCACCGTTATCACCTCCTTCGTGCGAATGATAAGTCCCGTATTCGTACTGTGGATGACTTGGCGGAGGCAAGGAAAATGACCCCGGTTCTTCTACGTACTCCTGGTTCAAATCGGGCAGCAGGTTCAAATCGGGTAGTGCATTCCCGTCACCACAGCGAACAACGGATCTAACCTCCTCCTCACCACGTTCCACCACGGCTCCGAAAAGGCTTTCCGAGACGTGAGATAGGCTAAACGAATGCTCCCATTCATCCCAAACATTACCGTAGTGACCCGAAGACATCGCGGTAGCTTGGTTTTGGTCGGATTTTTTGTGCACCGTATTTTTTATTTTGTTTCGTATACTGAAGAAAGAAGACAAGGCAGAAGAATATATCTGGACCTCTACGGGCCGTAGAGGCCTCTACGGCCCGTAGAGGGTTTAATGCTCCCAACAACCAGCTTTTCTATGGGCCGTATAGGCCTCTACGGCCCGTAGAGGGTTTGCTTTTTCAGACTGACACATTGAATGTCAAACTGTTCATTCAATGACCTCGTACCTCGTATGGCCTACGGGCCGTAGAGACCTCTACGGCTCGTGTAGGGTTTAAATGCACTCCACCAAACCACCTCTACGGGCCGTAGAGGGCTTTACGGGCCGTAGAGGGTGTTCGCATTTATTACACTGACACCCTCTACGGCCCGTAGAGACCTCTACGGCCCGTAGAGACCTCTACGGCCCGTAGAGGGCTGTGCAAACTTACTTTTTGTTATTGTGTAAATAACATACCTCAAATTATATTGTGTAACTTAGCACTAATGATTGTAATTATGATAAACTCTTCATATATTGCTCTCCTAAATCTAAATGCATAAACTCTAAAATTTCAGAAACGTGATTGGCTAACTTTGAAACATTATAAAAATAACAAATTTGAATATAACTAGTCATCTATAGATAGACAATAGGTGTGAATCGAATCCAAAGGCACATGACTCATATTTCAACCAATTTTTTTTTCCTTTCATACGTTTTTTTTTTTTTTTTTTTTTCTAAATAAACTGCTTAGACGACTTGGCCAACTTTAACAAGTCAACTAGAGTATGATCAACGCAAACGACTAGGAAAAATGTTGACTTCATAGTTCATAACTTGTTTATGACAATAAGCTAACTATTTTCTATATAATCCCTCTATTCCTTTCTCTTAACTCACTCTATTTTAATTTTCTCTCTGAAGCCACCGATCGATTATGTCTACTTTGACCGTTCATCCCTCACCGGTTACACCCGAGACGACGCGATTCAGTTATATAAAGCTTTCAAAGGTAAATCACCTTGCATTTAAATGATCTTTTTAATATGAACAAAAAAACTCAAAACAAAATATGGTCTTGACATATAGCTACACTTTTACTTTGTACCTTTTTTTTTTTTTTTTTTTTTTTTTTTTTTTTTTTGAAGTAATAACGTGTATTTTCATTAAAACAAAATACGAAAGTTACATCATAATAGCAGGTAGACGGGCAACAAGCTTCGCCGCCACCTTTTTTTTTCCTGTTTCTATTTATAGAAAGTGATTGTTTGGATTGGAACTTATTCACTTAATCCAGCTTTTGTGAAATGAAACAGGATTTGGGTCAGATGATGCGGCCGTGGTTGGTATTCTTGCTCATCGCGACGCAACCCAACGTGCGTACATCCAACAAGAATATCAGACAATGTATTCTGAGGACATACTTAAACGTTTGGCTTCGGAACTTAGTGGCAAACTAGAGGTATATATGGTCATCTATAAATGTCATTACATTGGAAAGCATAACATTTGACTGTTCAATATATAATGTCATAGACTGCAGTTCTGCTTTGGATGCCTGATCCAGCACAAAGGGATGCGAAAATATTAAGTGAATCATTGAGCCCAGGTTTTATAAATCTTGAAGCTGTAACCGAAGTTATATGCTCTCGAACTTCTTTGCAACTACAAAACTCTCAAGCAAATTTACCACTCGACTTGTGGAACTAAACTTGAAGATGACATTGAACTACAAGCTTCCGGCGATCACCAAAAGGTCGAATCTTGAACCCCTCTTTTGTTTTACCTAGGGGTGTAAATGACACGTAGCGGCTCGGGATCGGCTCGGTAAAAAGCTCAAACGAGCCGAGCCTTAACGAGCCCGAGCCCGAAATATGGCTCGTTTAGTTATCGAGCCCGAGCTCGAGCCCTAGATACAAAGCTTGATTGGGCTCGCGAGCCTAATCGAGCCTTAACGAGCTAGAGCCCGAACCCGAGCCCGAGCCTAAGTTACAGCCGAGCCTAAGTTATAGCCTTAACGATTGGGCTCGCGAGCCTAAGTTATAGCCGAGCTTTTGCGAGCTCGAGCCGAGCTTTTGAGCTCGTTTGAGATTCTCAAATCACCTCGAGCCGAGCCGAGCCGAGTCGAGCTCGAGCTTTGGATTTTGCTAGCGAGCCGAGCTCGAGCTCAAGATTGTAGGCTCGAACCGAGCCAAGCTCGAGCTCGAGCTTCACAAAACCTTAACGAGCCCGAGCCGAGCCCAGTCAGGCTCGGGCTCGGCTCGTTTACACCCTAGTTTTACCAAGTTGTAGTTTTGCATATAGTGTCATTTTCTTTCTTTATTTTTTTTTTTTTATTATGGTAAGAAGCTTAACCGATTTCATTCCACAATAAAAACCAAATTACATCTGGATAATGGGTAAGCGAGCAACAAGCTGCACTGCTATCCCTTATGGAAATAAGGCATCATTTAACTGAAAAATGGTGTTCTTGTGCAGATTTTGCTGGCTTGTGTAAGCAAACCGCGTTATGAAGGCCCAGAAGTTGATAGAGAAATGGCTGCAAAGGATGCAAAGGCTTTGTATAAAGCTGGTGAAAAGAAATTAGGAACTGATGAAAAGGTTTTTGTGAAGATTTTTAGTGAAAGAAGTGGAGCACATTTGCTTGCTGTTAACATATGTTACCATGACATGTATGGAGGATCACTCAAAAAGGTTCTCAAGAAAAAAAAACAAAAAAAAAAAAAAAACTTAATTTTCTCTCAAGTTTGTTTCCAAGATTTTGCTAACCAATGAATTACACATGTGTTTACTTAGGTTATAAAGAAGGAAACTTCAGGGTTATTTGAGCTCGCGCTTTTGACAATCTTACAGTGCGCTGAAAACCCGCGAAGTATTTTGCAAAGGTGAAATCTTTAGTTAACCACAATGTTGTTCAAGGTTACAATATGGTATTCTCATACTTATATGTAGTTTGAAAATGAGTATAGGTGCTATATAAGTCAATGCAAGGCTTTGGGACGAATGACACAACACTTATAAGGGTGATTGTGACGAGAACTGAAATCGATATGCAATACATCAAGGCTGAATACCATAAGAAGTACAAGAAGAGTTTGAATGATGCGGTTCACTCTGAAACGTCTGGCCATTATCGGACTTTTCTTCTCTCACTTCTTGGACCGAATCATTAAGATGATCTGATGTAACTGTTTTGTGGTGTTCTTGCAATTTGTGTATTGTTTGGCTATTTGCAAATGGTGTTGTACTCGGTTGTAATGTTCTTGAAGACTTGTTGTGATTTGTGTTTGTTTGGATATTTGCAAATTGAGACATGGGGTTGTACTTGTTTACTTCATGTATATGTGATATGTAACAAAAGCAAGAACAAACACGAAAATAAATATCTAAAGAATATTGATGCAATATTGAATGATATCAAGCCATCATTTATATGTTGGCCATGTTATGTCACTTCCATTTTCAAAGTTAGGATAGATTCTAACACGATTGCCAACATGTCCAGGTAGAACTATGAAATATGTACACATAGGGCCGGCTCAAGCCTAAGCCAAATGAGGCTAGGGTTTGGGCCTCCAAATCTCTAGGGCCACAATTTTTGTTTCTAAACATTGAACTGGGCTGTGCAAGGATAGGCATGGATCCAAATTTTAGGAACTGGGTCGTGCAAGAAACATTGAACCTATATACTGTCGCCAAATTCTTCATGTTGTCGTTGTGGGACTCGGAGTGCAAGTGTGCAAAAACCAACAAGCTTTTTTTTTTTTTTTTTTTTTTTTTTTTTTTCTGTAAAGGCCTCGGATTTGAACTTCGCTATAAGCCACCAAAATGGTTGAGCCGGCCCTGTGTACACAACGGTAACCTAAAAAAATCTTGAGTTAAAGATTTCAAAACTACCAAGATTCATATTCATCTGGGTCCATCTATGAAAAAAAGAATTGGAACCCAAAAAAAAAAAAAAAAAAAAAAAAAAAACTAGTAGACTAGTACCTAAAGTTAGACTAGTATTACAAAGGTAAAGTGCATTACAAAACCACTCTTTAGGACTCTGGTTCTATTTCTCCTACACCTGCAACTGTTATCTCTGTATCATCACCATTTCTGTAAGCAAAACTAGAAGGAGGTCTATCAACAGAAAGTGTACCTTCTAAAACCTTTATCACTTCACCAACTGAAGGTCTTAAAAATGGCTGACTTTGCATACACCACAATGCAATTCTCACAACTCTTTCAACCCCTCTAATATCCTCACTATCCAAATACTTCTGTTCTTCCATCACCTGATCCATCACTTGATCCAAATTATCGCCTATCGCTTCCTACTTAACAGCACGATTTCGGTCAATAGTTTCCCAAGCATGTAAATATCTCTCTCGGATGGCGACTCGTTAGATGAACACGAGCCTTCACTTTGTAAAAAACTCTTGATCCCATAATCGGTCACTTTCGGGCTTAAGTTTTCATCAACCAATACATTTTCAAGCTTCAAGTTCCCGTGAGGTATGCATACTTGGCATTCGGTGTGTAGATACGCGAGTGCGCGTGTAACTCCAACTGCGATATCAACTCTTTGTTGCCAGTTTTTTTCTTTTTTGTCGAATAACCATTTATCAACTGACCGTTTGGGATACACTCGTAAATTAAGACCTTATGTTTCTGCTCGAAACAGAATCCTTTTAAAGGAACTAAGTTTCGATGGTGGGTCCCACCAAGATCGAGACCGCCTTTATAAACTCCTTTTCTGATAAAAGTGCGGCATCAAGTACCTTTGCAACTACAACGGTTTCTTCAAAAAGTAAACCTTTGAATACGAAAAAACCAAGTTGATTCGAAAATCCAGATGTGAGTTCGTGTATCTCTTTATAAGATAAGCGAATTAACGCACTGTTTTGAACATCTGTTTTAGCCCCTTTTAGTGATCTTTTTATAGACTTGTTTCGCCTTTTTTGATAAAGAAACAAAACTACGAACATTTCAAGCACTAAGATCACCAAAACCGTCACAAGAACTACAAAGGCAACCGCGCTTATCATTTTTCGATAATTACCTCGAAATGGGAAAGATACGACTTGTGGGGTGGAATTAGGATTCGCTCCTTTTGCTGCAACCGCTTGTGGGACCAAACAAACTTTCAAAAATGAAGTTGAAGGGATCGAAGGGGACGTAGATCCACTTATAAAGCCGGTCCTTTTCAAAGTACATAAACCCGACCCGTCGTTTTTTGAAGTCAAAGCATAACAAGTGGTGTCATTAGAACAATATTCTTTACAATCTTCTTCATTTAACATCATATCAACATCATGAGGCGGGAAAAGTCCATAAAGAACCGTTTGTTTCATAACCAACATGCTAGTATGCGCTTTACAGTTTTCTAAATCCACCATTTTCTTGCAGCCTGAGGTACCAGAATCAGGCAACGGAAACTCATTACTCCGATCTAACGAATCAGAATACAGACAACCACAAATGGGTCCGGTTGAATTATACCTACAAACACTATACAACCCACAAGAACCAAACACGTTGCACTGATCCTCTACCGCTTGCCAACCAACTCTCCAAGTACGGACAACCTTATCCCACGAATAAATTCTCAAGTTCCCATCTTGATCCATTCTCAAATGCCTCAAACTCACTGAACTTTCGTCAAAATCTTTACTTGAAGCCGACCAAACAATCTTTTCTGTATCGTCGTAAAGTTCCAAAACACCATTTGCATTAAACCTTACTTCTTTGACAGTAGCAGATAACAAACTCAAATGGGATTTCCAGTAAGTAACATTACTTTCCCACATCAAAGCTACCCCTTCACGATTAATCACAAACGTATAGTAACTAGTAACCGACTTCGTGGACGAGGCTCTAAGGTTTCGAGGGTAACTAAGGGCTTGACCAGGGAGCAATGTGTTAGTAGGCCTATCAAAGCTTTGCCAAACCACCTCATCTTGACTTCCCATTAATACCAAATTGCCATCATTCAAAAGTTTAACTTTTTCAACATTTAAACTTAAGGTATCAGTGCTCCAAATTATAAAGTTCCTAATGTTATCAAACAATATTAGTCTTCCATCCATTGAAAGTGTGAATGTAGAGTTAACTGACACCCTAACTCCACCACCAACAGTCCAAACAATAATATTACCAGATTTAGGGCCTAAACTGTACCTAATCCCAACAACAAATTCATCATCTTTTTCCAAAAAACCAAATTCAAATACCCCATTTTCAGACATCAAGTTGTTACCTTTATTATTATTATTATTAATATTATGATCATAACTAAGCCCTGAAATTTGGAAGCCTAATGAAGCTGAATCTTTATAAAGATTATGACATAATACAGAATCAGCAAAGCCCAACAAGATTATTATTATTATAAGAGTGAATATAGAGCAAGAACATGAAATGGGGTTGAAACATGTGATTCTAAAGGTCTTACCTTTAATATTCTTGAATAAAGATTCCAACATTTTTAGCATAAAGAAAGGGGAAAGATTGTACCTTTTTTGGGGTGTATGATTGATGGGAATGGAATGAGGAATAGGCAGAAGAAGATGAGGTGGTTAAATTGAAGGGATTATTATTATTATTATTAATATTATTATTTGTTGGGTGTGGTGTGTATGCAAAGTGATTAAAGTGGGGTAAAGAGAAGCATGTTGAGAGATTGAAGGAGTTGTGTGTTTAAGGATGGTGGACCTTGGTACTGTATGTGTGTGTCAGTGTGTGTGTGTTTTAGTGGTCCATTTTTTTATTTTTATTTTTATTTTTATTTTTTTTCTGTTTTTTTTTTTAAATATTTTAGATGGTGACTGATTTTGAATCTTGATGAGATAGATGGAAAAAAAAAACAAATTTTATATAGTGTTTGGGGATATCCAGGTTAGTATTAGTATTATAATCTTGATTTCTTTTCCACTAATCAAGGAATCTTGTTTAGTTCACTCCCTAAATTACTCATTGGTTCACGGGACCCCTACCAGCAACTGTAGCGGCGGTGTTACCGTGCTGGTAGTGTGGTATCCGTGGCCAATTCTGGTAGCGCCCCGTCCCCCCTAATGTTGTGTAGAGAATAGCCACAACGGACCCACGTACACGAGGTAATGAGGTATTGTGTTGGGGTGCCATGAGCTTGGTCGTTGTGCGCTGGGTCACGTTCATGAGGGGAAGAGTTCCTGTGGGTCAAGGCTTTCTAGCGGTCGTGGAATGGTTGTAACATAAAAAAATCAAAATCTTATGAATGCTTAAACTATATTTTGTGTGCACACTTCTCACCAGCAATTCTAAAAGATGGATTCATCATCAACATTGTTGTCCTCATCTTCATCATCTGCGGACCGAGGTTGATGAGATTTTCATAAGTACAGCCTTAGCTATCATCATCACCACCCAGCTTTTGTAGAAATCGTTGAGGATGAGAAACAAGCAAAGCATGAGGTGATTCGCATCCGAGAAACGCATAATAAAATTTGGGTGCATTTGGTAGAGCATATTTGGAATGATTGGTTTTTATTTGCCTCACTCTATTTCAAGTGATGTTAACAAAGTATTGGATCAATATTTATGTTTCTTTAATAAATAAGTGTTTACATAAATTATTTTCTAAAATTAATTGATGTTAAGTGTTTAGACTATAAGGAGTGGTGGGGGGAAAGGGGGGATGAAGCGCCATGTGACATTTGTGGGACCCATGTGGGGGGGAAAAAATTGTGGGGAGTGGAAGGGGGGAAGAGAGGGCGAAGGAAATAATAATATATTGTGTTAAAGTTAAAAAAAAAAAAGCTGGCCAATCCACGCATGCCACCTCACCCCCACCCCAAGCCCCACGCCGATGAAGCCACCCCCGCCCCAAGCCTCACGCCACTCTCCACGCCCTAATGCGGCGGTGTTCCCCCCCCCCCCCCCCCTTCCCGCCCCTCTCCCGCCCCCACTCCGGTAAATCTTATAAAAATTAATTAGATGAATTAAAATTTAAATAAAAATATATACTATACATTATTGGCTAGTGGCAATTCGTTGAACAGTTATTAATCATTATTGAGGGTCCTGGATGCTTCTGGTGTTCAACAGAATGTGGTACAGTGTGAAGATGACTACTTGTTCAGTTATGCAATTTGTGGTGTGTAATGATTCAAACATAGAGACCCAAACGTCATCACAAACGAATGGGCTGTTTGGTTATCAGGGCTATAGCCCACTTTGTGACAGGAAAGGACTTGATATGGGCCCATAGTTTTATGGGCTTTTGTTTGTCGACAGCTACATGCTCACATAGGCCGCCAGAATAGATTACCATATCATCTATCAATATGATTTTGTTTTTAAAAAATAACTTATTTAAGTTTTTAAATTGATGTAATAAAGGCGAATTTCTTGTTATCTGTGGGACTTGATCTTAAAACCACTAAATTTGGGTGTTTCTAAAGGCTTTGTATTTGCCAATGTGATTTTATTTAATCGATATACAAATGAAGAATTAACTTGTGAAGCGTTACGCAACCTGTATTGATCCTTCATAAAATCATACGTACACACGTGTACGTTAACAAGGTTTTGTATCATAACCTTTATATATACACACACGTTTCCCATTATATTGATAGGCTTTGCTAAACAGGATTATGACTTGTGTAAGAGGTGTGACCGCATAAGGCCTATAATCATACAAGCTCAAAAAAAAATATTTATATTATCTATGAAAAACTATTTTATAACAAAAGCCTATAATATTTAAACACAATAATATCAACTAAATAAGGGGAGCAACCAAATTAAACAAACCCAATAATATTTTTAGCATTGCCCAATCTAAGCCTTTATTAGTTTTTCATATATGTAAGTTTATAGTTAAAGGGCCATTTTTTCTAGTTGCAACTTCCACAATCCACATGACATCCAAATTCACATAGGCGTACTTGCAACGGTATGATCATGAGAGTTGTCTAACGCCTAACGGTGTGGGGGAACGTGGGAGGCTCGTGAGAGGTCCGTGACCCCCATGACCGTGAGGGAGCCCACGGTTGTCATCAGGGGCGGATCTATAGTTAAAGGAGGGGGTGCGGACGTTGCAACTCAACTTCGCGCGCGTAGTGGAAAATTTGTTTTTTTTTTTTTTTTTTTTTTTTATGAAATTTGAAAAACGTTGCTACTAAAATGAAAAAAATGAAAAACGTTACAACTGAAAAATGTTTCTAGATCCGCCACTGGTTGTCATGGCCAATTGATGGTGGCTAGAGTGATGTGGCAATGACGTGGAGGGTAGTGACCATACCATAGTGGGTTGTGATAGAGGGTAAAGTGATGTAGCGATGACGTGAAAGGTAGTGATGGTAACTAAGATAGTAACGAGACGCTATGACCTAGTAGTTTTGATTTATTTAGTTAAGATATTGTTTGTGAAAATCACAAACACACCAAAATATAATTTTATTATATACAACTATACAAGTTTAAGTATGAATTATTGATCAAGTTATAAGTACATGACCTTTTTGGTACGTGGAACTAGAAAAACCACATGGTCAAGAGGCGGCAGCCTCTAAACTAAGGCTGTATGGTGTGCCATCGGGGGTAACAATCGGGGAGGTGACTTGGCAAGTCCCCCGATCGGGAACACCGCCCCCCCCCTAAATTTTTCGGGGAAAACGGGGAATTTTGCCCGTTTGAACCGAGCATCATGATTGGTCCATTTTTTTTTTATTTTTTTTTTAATTAAACTTTATATAATAAAAAAATGAAGGGGGAGTGGGGGAATTAGGGGAATACCATTTCCAAACTTTGGGGGAGAAAATAGGGGAAATGATGTGGCGCTGATGTGGCACTTGGGGGAGTTGGGGGAAAGGGGGGGCACACCATATAGTCTAAACAATTGAAGTCGGTGAGCTTTCAACATTGGACACCTACTGTACTTTTGAGCTTCTATTCTAACGTAACGCGCTCTTTATTTTCTTAATCTTTAATTCTTCACTTTAATGCAACTAATTATTATTATTATTATTTTTTTTTTGTTGAGTGCAAAGTAATTATTTTCTTGTGTCAAGGAAGCAAGATCAAGATCGAGTCATTCTTTTGACAATTTAAGTTGTTAGGTAGTTTGATAGTTTATATTTACTCAAAGTAGATGTCTTGAAATCCAATTGTTTATTAGGGCAAAACAATGCAATAATTAGACCATTGGGTATGGGGGGCGGCATAGGGGTGGCATCCACTTGCCGGGCCTCCCTACACCACCCCCCAGGGGCGGCATCCTTCATGGGGCGGCACCAAAGGCATCTCCTTGCCGTTCAAGCCGGGCCAAGCTATTGGTTTTTAATTGTTTTTTATTATTTTTAATAATTTTGACCAATGAGGAGGCCCGTCATCATGGTGCACACCACCCCCTTGGAGGCTCATCATCAAGATGTCTCTCCTCCCACTCCTACGTGGCGGCCCATCATCAAGATGCCTCTCCTCTCCACACCCAATGGTCTTATAGATCATAAACCTTAATGCCAACACCAATAAAGCCAAAATCATCTACCTATACTATATTAATTTTCTAAATTTGGGGCCTCAGAAAAGTGAGGGGCCTAAAGCTTTTGCTTTATTTCAGTCCCCCTTGAGCTGACCATGAATCCGAGAACAATGCCCTTAGGCGTAAAGTCCAAGGGACAACAACTCCAGGCACGGTCCAAGGGACAGAGCCTCGAGCTGGGGTCAAAGTGCGTTCATTTGGTTAGGCTCTCTAGTTTTGGAAAATTCAAACAAATTACATACTTTGTTCTTTATAGAAATTTTAGACTTAACCACAACTATGGTTTTGAAGAACGACAAAACAAATTGGTTGGGTTGATTGGATCAGCCAAAACGGTCCGTTTAGCGGTTTGGGCAACTTGTAAAGTTTTTTACTTTTATTAAAAAAAATTGTTAGTTTGTATGATATTTAAATTAATAATAACAACATATCGCTACAAATAAGCGTACATTCATGATAGACATCATTTATCTGCCGGTGAAGATTGAAAATGACATTAATCTGTCACTAAATTTTCATGTGAAACCAGAACATGGGTAAAAACTTCAACAACGAACATTCAAATAACCAACAAACGTGCAAGGGTAGTTATTTGTTTGCGCTTTTTTCACCGACGAGAGCTGTTTTCATGGCGTAAGTTTCGTATCAAGATTTTTTGTCTACATGTGTAACAGTGTAAGTGTGTAACTATGATCATCAGGAAATTAAAACACAACAAATCAATGCTAATATAGAATATACATTGTTCATGAACTTGATTAAAGTCAAACCAATATGCTCTAAACTTGACCAACATGTTTGACTTGTTGAGCTTAATATAAAGATTCTCTAACCAAAATCATACATCTACTCTTCAGTTCAAAGTGGATGAGGATAAGATTCTTCCTAATCACAATTATCAATAATTAATTACTTCATTATTGATCTACCATGCATTGTTGTAGACATGCATGAACTTAACAACATAAACCAACAATCTGAAATACTCAAATAATACCATAAGATACTAATCATAGTACCTTAATGTTTTATGTTGTCATCTTCTTGTCTGTTCTTTGAACCATGATCTCAAACTCAATAAAAACCTCATAAAACCGATTTATCATATGTGTTGGTTGAAATGGTTGACATTTTTTGGTCAAATAATTCAAAATTTTGAATTTAAACTCAAATATGTGTATCAATAAACAGATGACTAAAGTTTTATTTTTCTATTGATGTGTTATGTGATATGCTAGCACGGGTGTGTTTATATGTATCTATCAAAATATATTGTATTCGTCGCGTATTATAATTATGTGTCATGTACTAAAACATCATTATCGTTACTATAATAGGTGACATATAATTATGCCAATGATCTCCAGCTCAGCTGGTTTGAGGTAGGGTGAGTTTTCCCTTAGGGGTTCCCATCCTGGGGGTAGGTCACAGGTTCGATCCATGCACACCACAAAAAAAATTCCACGTGACGGTTTGAGCTTAGGCAAGGAGGACACCGGTGTGTAGGTAGGGATTCGAACTTGGGACCGCTAGGTTAGGGTTGTACAAGAATTTCAACTGAACTAAGCCTTTCAAAAAAATAAATAAATAAATAAATAGTGCTTTTTAAACTATTTAATAAAACTAAAACTATTATATTATTATTCAGTTAATCCTATTAAAAAGGAGATTCAAACACATGAGGTGGTATGCTTCACAAAGTTGTGATTAGGTTAGATTAACTAAGATAAATATTTAGTGAAATCTTTTTAACATAAACAAATATATGCAAGTAGGAATCAAATTTCTTGAATAAATCACCAATGTGAAAGCATTAAGATTCATTCATGAGAGTTGAAATTGATGTAAATCCCTAAAGATTATTAAAATGAAGGTTGGGCATCTCAATCACATGTAGTCACCATGTTTCATTGCTCAAATGAAATCTGGGGCCTTGAAGATGGTACCAAGGACAAGTAGAACTGTCATTTGCAGTAATCTATGATTAAACAACTTCATTATTATACTGCTGTACCAAAACCTAGGCCCAAGAATATTTGGTTCTCATGGATCTTTGTTTTAATTCAGCCACATTGACTTGAATCATGTTACAGATCACCTAAACTTACCATACCATTCTTTTATATACTTCTTTTTATTTTTTATTCATGAAATTTGTTTTTGTATGATTAAGGCGAGTTTTTACCTCAATAGCCATAAAATACGCTAAATAATTTAGGGGCTGTTTGATAGCCTCTTAATCAGCCTCTTAACCATTCAGGCGTTGTCTTTAAACTAACGAAATTCCACTGTATGTCCCTTATGTTACGGTTTTTTCATCAGGCAGTGAGAAACCGTAACATAAAGGACATCCTTTGTAATTAGTTAAAGGACAACGTCTACGGTTTGACTCAAACTTAAATTACGTAAAATGCAATATAGTCAATGCAATTTACTCTTTTTAATTAAATGCAATTTACTCAATTTTTTTAAAGGATTATTGGATTTATTACTCTCAACTGTATGGTATTGGCCGCTGCCGCTCCCAACTATCACTTTGACTGCCGCCACTCCCAACTTAACACCTTGTTTGTTGTGTCACTCCGGATCTGACGTGGAACTGATGTGGATCTGACGTGGCAAGTACCTCCAGAGTAACACAACAAACAAAGTGTTAAGTTGGGAGTGACAGGAGTCAAAGTGATAGTTGGGAGTGACAACGGCCAATACCATATAGTTGAGAGTAATAAAATCCAATAACCCTTTTTTATATTTATAAGTTTTGACTTTGCATACACGGTTTCAACAAGCAAAAAAGACCAACATTTCCCCATAAAATCCAAGTAAACTCAAAGCAAAGCATTGATAGTTGAAACTTTGACTGACCAAGAGTCAAAGTCATCCCTTTTAAATGAAATAACAATCAAATATCATATCAAACTTTATGCAAATTGCAATTGCGCGTTTGAAGATATGAATATTATAGTGACAAGTGTGAGAGTGTGTAAAAGTACAACCATCCGTGCATAAATACAACCTGGATAGTAACATGTTTATAAAAGGTCAAACAAATTAAATGAACATTCTTTCATTTTATTATTCATATGTAAAAAAAAGCAATTATTATTATTATTATTATTAATGAATACACATGTAACATCTACATTTTTCTTTCCCACCTGTATTTGTATGAGCTAAAAATAATAATTAAAAAAAAAAAAAAACTAAGCTGTATACATGTTTGATCATCTGAACTTCAAAAAGAATGAATAAAATTCCTATGTCAATTTCATATTCACCCTAAAAAAATAATATAATTTAATCAAAAAATTTCTGTAAATTCACCTAATTGGCTTGGGGAAGATCTTGTTCTGTAAGGTCCACAGTTTCTTGAAAAAAAAGTCTTATTAGTATGCTTATGGTTGCAAGGAGCACTTTTTGGAGATAGGTTTGCTTGCTCCAATGCATGTGACTGCAGCTCGGTAGGGTAGTCTCGCAAACAGCCGATGCGGGGCCCAGCTCCCGTGCTCCATTTGCACGAGAGCTGACGTCCCAGTTGAAATGATTTTGTTCCTTTATGTGAACCAATCCTTTGTAAGATCGATTTTTTAGGGACCGTAGTATCTACACGTGGCTCGACTTCATCATTATCTGACGTGTCATGTGTTGACGGGGCGGGAATCTGCTGCGACCCAATTGAGTCGTTGGCTTCATCAGCTTGATTCTCAGTGTTAAAGTTCGATAAAGCGTCATCTTTGTTTGGTATTCTGAGAGTACTTAATCTCCTACTGGATGATCGAGAGAGTCTCGATTTCTTTGGTGATTCCAGAGGTAAATGAGTAATTTGCTTCATGACGATTGCCATTTTTGAGTCGTAATCCTCTATGTGCACGTCGTCTGTATCTACGCGCTCTTTTTCACTCACATCTTCTTCAGAAGAGTGAGTTCTTACATGAAGGGTAGTACCCTGCTTGCTAAGAGATTCATTATCATCTTCATCTGATTCCATCTGATAGCAATAATAATCAAACAAAACATGAAATTAATCAGCAATGCTATTTTATAGCAGATAAAGAAAAGAAAAAGACTTTTATAGTAATTTTAATTACCTTAACATTAGTAGTATCCACGTCGTTGTCTTGAAGAAACGAAACAAAATCTTGAAAATTTTCTTGTGTGGGACGATAATGACCGCTGTGAGGCCAGATCGCCTGTTAAATAATCACAAACCAGAATATTATTAGCATAAATTTACAAAAAGAAGCTTAATACCATTATGAAGCTATAATTAAAATAAAATTACCTTTAAAACGCCTTGCTCGGAAACAAGTCTCCCGGCTGCTAATGTCGCACCACCCGCTAAAAAACTTGAATGTTGAAATAAACCTTTCTTTTTTATTCCAACATATAAAGTTCTAGATGTACTTAAAACAAATATCCATTTGGAACCCTTTGATGATCCGGTTGTGTCTATGTATTCGCCGGTTTGTTTATATAAAAGCTTTCCATCCTCTATTACAACCTCATATTCCTTCCTCTCCATCTGTTAAAAATAAATACATAAATAAAACGGTAAGCATTCGGTTTTTATGTTCTTAAAGAAAATCAAAACTTTAGTAGATGAAAGGAGACATACGGGGCCGAGATATTTGATGCATTGTTGTTGCAGTTTTGACCGCGGACATTTGTCAACAAGATTCACTTCTTTCCCTTCTCCTATGTCCAACCTGAATTTTCATAAAATATTATATTAGATAATATTAAGTACAAGAACTAAGTATATTAATATGATAATCTTGCTATGAATTAAGCTTAATTATATGACAATGTACTTACCAGTAAAAGAATGGTTCTTTGCTTTGAGAATGCAACCATTTTCCATAATAGAAGTGAAGATTATGCCCGTAACGATGTCTTGGATCAATCTGTTTTATAAAGTGAGTTCAAATTAATATTTAATAATTATAATTTTAAATGAAGAAAGATTGATGTAAAATATAGGTTAACTTACTGCCTCAAGCCAATGTTGCAAGGCAAGCTTTTGGGCTTTACCATTCTTTGATAAGCCTTTTCCAACCTGAAAAATCAAGAAAATAACAAATTTTGTAAGTTTTTGCATTATTAAGTATGCATAACTCTACCTAATTATAATTATTAATATTAAGTTTGTATATTTACCTTAGCAGCCCTTGTTCTTGCTCTGGACCAACGCGAAATCGCTGTTTCTTGTTTATCAAGATCGAAAAATGATACCGAACTTCTTTTAAGCTCCGCAAAATCTAACACCTTCCACCTACAAAAATGCATTAAAATACAAATAACTCAGAAACACAGCAATAGAAAAATCTACATAAATTCAGTAATTAAATTATATTAAATAAAAAAAATATACAAAAGTAGACAATATACAGTTATACACATACCAGCTTTGTTCAATAAGAACAGCACAATCTGCAAGCTTTCTTCTTGTTCTAAAACTTTTATAAACTTTTTGCAGCTTTGTGGCTGCTTCATGTTTGGGACTCCCTGATTCAAAATCTTCAATCACATTACCAGATCTTGGTGATTCAGAGGGCATTTCAGTCTTTTCAACATGGTTATCTGAAGAAACTTTAAAGCTAACAGCTTTATCAATCTTCATTACTTGAGAGCCCATTAACTGCATTGCCAATGGCTCAGAGTCATGGATCTTAAAACTGCAAGATAATCCCAAACTTTTAACCTCTCCATCCTCCTCTACATTGATGGATTTAAGGGATGATTCTAAATCTGTGTATGCAGCAAATGGGCATGAAAATAATAACCCCATGCAAGTTTGGAGAGCCTCTTAAGACTTGATTTTCCTGTTAAAACATTTCATTAGTTTAGTTTAGTTTCTAATGATATGATTTTTTTTTATAAAATTATATTTCATTAAATAAAAAAACATTACAAATTACATCAAGATAGCGGGAAGGCGGGCAACAAGCGGCGCCGCCACCCCTTTCTGAATGGCAAACCCTAACCGACTAAAAACATAACCTTGCCCTCCCGAAGCCGAGACACTAGTATGATATGATGTTTATAAAAAAGTAAAAACACGTTTGTGTTTGATGTAACACTAAACAGAAAAAGTGTAGGTTGAACTGTATCTGGCTAGAAATGACAACTAATAAAAACAAAGAGCAAACAAAATGAATTGTAATGAGCTGTGACATCACCCAACTAACCAAAAAAAACTATAAACAAGTAAGTTTAAAAGATCTAGCAAACAACCAAGCAGTAAATTATGCAAATCACATAAGCTAATAAACTCTCATTGCATCATACAATAAGAACCTACATTCAACAACTAAACAGATTCCTGGACACCCATCAAGAAATCTTGAATAAAAAATCAAATCTTGAAATGTAAAGATGCAAAAGTCTCATTGACCCATTTCATCAAACACCTTGTGGGGATGAAACAAAAGATGCAAATAAAAGGGTGATACCTTGGAGAGATGATGATTGATGAAAAGGGTTTGAATGTAGGTGGGATGTGTTTGAATGGGTTGGCTGTAACAGTAGTTTATGATCATATGATGATAATATTAATGGCAGAGGAAAATGTATGTGAAAGTTGATGGCAAAGAAGAGTTTAAATAGATATGTTTGGACTGTGTGTTTATGTGTGTGTGTGTGTGAGTGTGTGTCACTTTGAGGGGGTCATGGTGGGAAATGTAAAATAATTGTTTATCAAAGGCGTGTCTCTATATTGGTTGTCTAAACTCTTGTACCTTATTTTATTATATGAAATAGTTTTTAAAATTATACTAGTGGGTTATATACTTATATTCGTGCTCTGCAGCGGGGTGACACGGTTTTTAATAAATTGTAAATAGAATTGTAGATGCAATGATAAAATTAGCGTTAATGGCGGGAGTTCGATTGGTATTGAGTTGGTTTGTTACGGTACTAGCACTTGTTGTAACAACTGAAAAAGAAACAGAAAACAATAAAGTCGTGATATGACCGAAATGATATCGACACATGTTTTACATCGATCAAAAACAATTTAAACACATGCCGGTATCGGTACCGACGTTGTTCGTTTGGTATCAATCCGGTTTGTTTCGTTACCTGTATAATTTCGGCAATCTATATGGTTAACGGACGTATGTTATTTTAAAGTATAATGGTGTGACGGTTTAATCTTTTATTAACCTAAAAAGGTTAGGATTATAAATTAATTAGAGAAGAAAGGTGATTATAATTATTATGGTTAAAATATAACTTAATCACTAGACATGATGAGAAAACATTAATATTTTATATAATAGAACCTTACAAGAGATTTATTTTAAGTTTCAACTCATAAGAGTTCAAGGTTAGTTTGTTTTTATTTTATATATAACAAGCGAGTCGACACCACTCGCACGTTACAGCGGAATATTAATTATGAAAGTCTTTGAGATGACTTTGTATTCTTTACCATTTGTTATTGACTAATGATGTTAGTTTTTGAACTTTCAATCTTATGTCCTTCCAACTTGATTCAAGGAATTTCATTTGATATTTTTGTGCACCATTAAGTGACGACTTCCAAAATTGTTATGGGTTATCAATTTAACGGTCAGTTATCCTTTGCCGTCATCGTAACCGCCACTGTTGAATTAATAAAAAGTAAAGTTATTGTAATTATGTTTTGGAATTTGAGAAAATCAAATATCGTATATCTTGAAATTGAAAAGAAAAAAAAATATGTAAATCAAAACAAAAGTATATTTGAGAAGTTTTCTGTGAAACCGGACCGCTCAAAAACCTTTATGAAACGTTGCATTAAACCTTGATGAAACCGCCTCGTGCTTTAGGGTAATGGCTTTAGTAAGTCGTAACTGTGTCGATCTATTTCTTTCATTACCGTCTCTTTTTCGTTTTCTGATTTCCGGCAGTAATTCGCGTAATCTTTTGCTTTAGAAGTTTATTTTTTAGATGATTTTAGATAGTCCTTCGTTGAATGGTGTGTTTGATTATTATTATTATTATTATTATTATTATTATTATTATTATTATTATATAAAGATGGAAGACTTGAATAGTGCCCCGTTTATTTACAAAAATGTCATTTTTCTAATTGACATTTTACCAAGGTAACTTCGAACATATACCCTCTTACTTTTTTTGTTTGACACCTGCCTAACTTTTAGGTTAACTTTATTTATTCTAATTTGACCACCAAACTTTTAGTTTTTAGATTTAAAATTTTGGTCACTAACTTTTAGTTTAACTTTATTTTCTTCTAATGTGACCAACAAACTTTGATCACCAAAATTTTATTTTTAGGATTTCAAACTTTAACCATCCAACTTTTTTAAACTTGCATTGCACTTTGACCAAATTTTTCGCTTTTAGGATTTCAAACTTTGACCACCAAATTTTAGCTTTTAGACGCGAGTATTTTTTTGAAGCCCACGCGAGAATAACAGTCACTTAATATTATCTTTTATGTCCACGAAACCCTCCACGCAACAGGAGCTTCACGGCGACGCGTGATCTTTAACGTCCACCAAATCCTCAACGCAACGGGAGCTCCCGCCGCGAAGCGCGGGGTAACAGAATCCTAGTTATTATTATAAAATCATAGAAGTAGTCGCCGGGACATAGAAAGAATGAAAGGTATATCCCCATTACCCACATTACATTTTGGAATTTGGACGACTCCAAGAAGTCAAAATATTACTTTTGACTTTTACTTTGGAAAAATTCTTATTCTTCTCTAATGCAAACTTTAATGAATAGGTAAACTCTCCACTCTTCAAGTTCTTTTTTAACGCCAAAAAACCCGTCACAGACCTATGGGGAAATCCTTTTATGATGAATTTAGGGTATCCACGTGGCATCCGGTCCTCCAGGTTCATCAATCCAAAGAGAACCTGATCACCCACCCGTCCGAAGGCATGATAGTGAATAATTGGTAAAACCTGATATCCTTTAAGGCTCGAACTTGTGACCATTAGACCACAAGTTACCTATCATTAGGCCTCCATACCACTCCATCAGAAGGTGGGTGGTTCTCCACTCTCCAAGTAAATTCCCAAATTAAACTAAAATTAATATAATACTTGAATGAGGGTTGGATTATGTCGATCGTTGAAAATGCAAGAACTTCGATTCTAGTGAACGGGTCACCAACGTACGAGTTTGAATGTCAACGAAGACTTCGACAAGGAGATCCACTATCTCCTTATCTTTTCATACTTGTTATGAAGGCTCTTACATGGATAATGAATCGGGCTTGTTTTATGGGAGTTTTCCATGGTATTAGAGTTAATGTGGATGGCCCTTTATTGTCGCGTTTCATATACGCAGATGGTGTAGTTTTTTTTGTGGGGAATGGTCTGTATCCAACGCAAGAAACATAAAGTGCCTCCCACATTGTTTTTATCTTATTTCGGGACTTAGAATTAGTCTTACAAAGAGGAGCATGTACGGTGTGGGCGTGATTGATAATGATATTGTTGATATGGCAGGCATCCTTGGCTGTAGGGCAGTTCACTTTCCATTCATGCACCTCAACATTCCAATTGCAACCAACATGAATTTATTTAGGAATTGGAGCCCGATTCTTGAAAAGTTCAAACATCGTCTCTCTATATGGAAGTCCAAATGTCTTTCCTATGGAAGGCGTATTACACTTTTGAAATCGGTGCTTAACTCCCTACAACTTTACTATTTCTCTTTATTACGGACACCGACAAAAGTTGTAAACAGTTTAAAAAGTATAAGGCGGGCGTTATTTTGGGGTGGTAACGAAGAAGTGGATAAGATGAGTTAGGTTGCTTGGGAACATGTAATTGCTCCTACTAAGTATGGTGGGTTGGTCTCAGTTCACTTAGAGATGCGAACTTAAGTTTATTGACTAAGTGATGGTGGAGTTTCAAGGTTGATCAGCCCGGGTTATGGAGGAGAGTAATTTGGGCTGCACACGGTAGGTCGCAGTCCTGGAATTACATACCGGTAAAGCTGTTACTTAGATGGCCATGGAAACAAACTGCTAGTAATCTAGGTATCTTAAAGGGTTTGAACGATGGTGTTAGGCACGTGCTCAAAGGAGTAATAGGTTGCAATTCCAGTATTCTTTTCTGTTGCTGTTTGCGTTGGAGAAAAGAAGATCTTGCGTTGTTGCAAATCGGATTGTATGGGTCCCTTGGGAGTCATAATTTACTAGGAATGGAGGCACAATATGCTATCCCCTGATGAAATTGTTGAGCTAGATGGACTGGTTCAATTGCTTGGGGACCTACTTCTAACAGGGGACCATGATAAGTGGGCGTTTTCTTCGAATGGGACACATGGGTTTTCGGTGAGGGGCGTAAAAGAACGATTGATCGAGGTGAATTATGTGTAGGTTCGGCCTAGTTTTGATTGGTGCAATTGGGTCCCTAAAAATGTTTGCTTGGTGGTGTGGAGGGTTAATCTGGATAGATTTCCGACGGGGTAGCTTTGGCAAGGAGGAACATACACTTACCTTGCTCATTGTGTAAATTATGTCAGGTATAAAACGAGTCGATGGAACACGTCTTTACGGGATGCCCGGTAATACTTGAGGTTTGGCAACAAATTTGGTTGTGGTGCAAAGTTCTGAGCCGGTTTCTATTCCAAGTTCGAGACCTCTTAGTCTTGCACTCCTCAGTGATGGTCGGTGACAGGTTTATAAAAGCATTTTACGCGGTCGTTTTGACGGTTATGTGGAGCGTTTGGAGAGCCAGAAACGAAGTTGTCTTCTGTCAAAAAACAAGCTTCGGTGCAAAAGATTGTGGATGTGGTCAAGATTATGAGCTTTTTATGGATAAAAAATCATGGCGCAGATTTAATACGACTAAAATGGGGTAGTTTTATCGTTTTTATTGTTTTGTGTTTCGGCATGTTTTGAGATAATGTAACCGGGCACCTTGTTTTTGCTAGCGTCTTGCTAGTATATATGTCAGAATTAGGGCTGCAAACGAACTGAACTTTCAGCGAACGGTTTAAGAACCGTTCGGCGAGAAGCTCATTTATGTTCGTGAACTTTCGGTAATGTGTCCGTTTATGTTCGTGAACGTTCGGTAACGTGTTCGTTTAAGTTCATTTATGTTCGATAGTTTAATTGAGTTTTAAATTTTTATAATGCTTTTTACAATCTTTAATTTTTATTTATTTTACCCAATTATGTAAATAATTTATGTGATATAAGTATATATGGCTATACAAGATCAACAAACCATACTTTTAATATAATCATTAAATAAATAATTAATAAAGAGTTCAAATTTAAATAATCAATTAATAAAGACTTCAAGTTTAAGATGCGAGCTTAGTTTTTTAGATACTACTTTATTATGTTTAGTAATATTATATTAAGTACTACATATATTTGTATAAGTGTGTTATATTTTGGGTGGATATAATTAATTTCATAGTATATGTGAATTATATATTTGAAAGTTAATATATGTCCCTTTGTGTTTGTTTCCCTTCATGAACACTTTGTATTCATGCATACCTATTTGTGTTCATTAATGACCGATTGTGTTCGTGAGCGCGTTCATGAACAAAATTAACAAAAGAACACAAACACGGGTGTTTTCTTAACAAACGAACATGAACATAAAATCTCGTTCGGTAAGTGTTTGTGAACACATAATTTCTTTAACAAACGAACACGAACAAGACCTTTCAATTCGTTTGCAGCCTAGTCAGAATAAAAGTTTTGTTGGCCTTTCAAAAAAAAAGATTGACACTTTCATTATGATTAGTAATCAAAATATATTGTTTAAGTTAATAGTTTGTTTCTACTAAATATAATTTTATTATAATACATGACATGCTTGTGTGATTAAAACTTTAATTTTTTTAATAGCGTGACATGCTTATATCACAAAAAAAGCGGTAATGATTTATTAAATATACCGGGGTCACATGAACTAACAATGAAGTGGGGACCTGAATTGTCTAGCGTTTTCGATTGCTGCAAATAGGTGGATGCAAAGTTGTAAACTCAATTATACATTTCATGATGAAACTTGTACTCAGGTTGATGATGAACGGTATTGGTATTGCTATCGTGAAAACAACCTATTACGGACCCATCCCGTCCACCTTAATAGGTTTTTTTTTTTTTTTAATCATACGTTAGTTCATATAAAATCAAACATTTTTTAATGTTAAGATAAAAGAAATCTTTCACAAAATAATTTGTGGGAATGCATCAAATGACAAATTTCGTTTTTTCTGTATCTTTTCCTCCTAATTTGAAGGGGGTAATAATAACAAGGAATAATGGAAATAAATAATCCCAACTATTCAATATTGGCCAATAACAGTCCCAACTACAAAAATCATCAATATTGGTCCCAACTTTCGACATATTGGAAACCAACGGACCCAAACTAACGGAGGCTAACTCCGTTAGTGTGATGCTGACGTGGCATGCCACGTAGGATCATTTTGCCACGTGGCATGCCATGTAGGATGCCACATAGGATTATTTTGCCACGTGGCATGCCACGTAGGATCATCTTGCCACCTAAGCATGCCACGTCAGCATCACACTAACGGAGTTAGCCTCCGTTAGTTTGGGTCCGTTGGTTTCCAATATGTCGAAAGTTGGGACCAATATTGGTGATTTTCGTAGTTGGGACTGTTATTGGCCAATAGTGAATAGTTGGGATTATTTATTTCCATTTTTCCTAATAACAATAACAGAAGACAAGATATACCAACTTTGAAGACTTCAGAGATTAAAGCATTCCACTACGGCCCACTATGTCACATGTGAAACAGACACGTTTTCCCTCTCAATCTTCTATACCCAATAGTCATATAGACGGTGAGTCGGAGACATGCTAAAAGTGTTATATTTCGAACTTCGATACCATTTATATCTTCTTGTAATATCTTCTAAACAAAAGTGTCAAGCTTAAGTTGAACCTTATTTATGTGTTATTTACAAATAGATTCACACAGTTTTTATTACTATTATTATTTTTTTTTTAGCAAATCAATCACCTACTAGTTTTATTTTTCTCGGACAAAGAAAATTACATTAAGATAACGGGCAGGCGGGCAACAAGTTGCGCCGCTAACCCTTTCTGAATAGCAAATTATTATTATTATTATTATTATTATTATTATTATTATTATTATAGTTTTAAACCTTTTTAGCAACTATTTTATTATTAATTTATATCTTGATATAACTTTTGCGTGTTTATGTAGCTGGGACGGATAATTAGGCTGCACGGTATCTATGTGGTAAGTCTTGATCGACATCTTAGCATCTCCCATTCAGTGTGTTGCAGCAAGTGATGATCGGCATGTGTATTGCAGCATGTGTGTCTATGTACATGCCGATGAAACCATGAGAGTGAGATGAGAGTGGCCCAATATCTAAATTAACCAAACATAATTTTCGTTAGTTTATTTTCTTTATTTTAATTTATGAATTGGTTACGGCGTGGGAAGCGTACGAAAGGTGTAGGATTTATGGTAATTTAACAAGTTGTGTCAAGTAAAAGGTAAGTAGTGAAAAAAGCTAAAAAGGTGATGCAGGGAAGAGAAGGTCTGCGGCAAGTGTGACAAGTTTGTCTAAGATGCCCTTCACCACCCTTATGGCCGTCTACCAACCTTATCGACCCTCACCGTTATTTCAAGTTTAAAGCTCACGCTAATGAATAAGAAAATCATTAAGAGACTAACCAAACCGGCCTTCAAGCTAATTACGCAAAGCATATTATAAAAGTTTAAAACTGATTAAAGGAGTTAGTTAAAAGACATGAAAATAACTCTAGTTTAACATTCATTAAGATTTTTGGTTCATGCCATTACTGCTTAGAAAACAATTACATAATATTTTGGCAATTAACAAGTTGTTTAGGACTTAACCACTAAATATCCTGCAAGTGCGATTAACCTATTAACAAAGTGATAATTAGTCCAACACTTGTAGCCCAGTTGGTTGAGGGCCTAAAGTTTTCTATGGGAGGCTTGAGTTCAATTCTCACTAGCTACATTTGGAGGACATTGGTGGATGGGAAATGAGGGATGACCCGGCCATTTGGCTTGGGTTCGAGTCCTGATCCCGGCCGGTTTTACCGACTATTTCACCGTCGTGCCTTCGGGCGGGTAAGTGGTCGGGTTTTCCCGGGAATTGGTGGCAATTGGTGGTCCGGGTACTCTCGATTACCCGATTCACCAAAATGGTGCCCGAGAGTGCTCGGAATTGATTCGTTGGCCGTTCGAGAAAAAAAAAACAAAGTGATAATTATTTATTGAGCTTAGATTATCATTAATTGGTTGTGTATAAATTATTGTTCTTTTATTTAATTTACGGGACATATAACATTTGAATAATAAAAAAATATATATTCAACAGTATCTCACACAGTATCTCACAAGACGGTTAAACATGTTGAAATCAATAAACATATACACGTTATTGATAAAATGAAGAAAACATGATGTTTACATGTTTGTTTGCATTGATTTGTTTACATTTTTCAAGTTTGAATGTATCTAAAAAGAGAGATTTGAACCATTAACCCTTTTGGAGACTTTTGAATTTTGAGTCATTTCTTTACGTGTCACATGAATAATATATTCATGCTTTTTAAAAACTATTAATGGGCAAGTCAAAATAGTAGGCCTGTAAACGAACCGAACGTTCATGAACTGTTCGTGAACTGTTCGGCGGGAAGTTCGTTTATGTTCGTTTATTTAAATAAATGAACGAACACAAACACAATTTTTTGTTCGTTTAATTAAACGAACGAACATGAACACACGTTGTGTTCGTTCATTTATGTTCATGAACGTTCGTTTATGTTCGTTCATTTATGTTCGTTTATTTTGTTCGTTTAATTAAACTTAGCTTTATTTTTATTATTTATTTTCTTTTGTGAAGCAACCTTAATTCATATGTTCTAAAAACTTAACCCTAACCCTAACATTCTAAACATATCACTTATTAGCCGCTCTTCACACTTTATAGCCCCACACTTCACATCCGCTCTCCACCCTAACCCTAACGTTCATTTATGTTCATGAATCATTATTAACTTGTTTTTGTTTTTGTTCGTTTATGTTCATTTGTGTTCGTTTATATTGATCATTTGTGTTCGTTTATGTTCATGAACTGTTCGTTTAGGTTTAAATGAACGAACATAAACGAACACGAACACGACAAATTTCTTAATGAACGAACACGAACACAAAAATGTGTTCGATTATGTGTTCGTGTTCGTGTTCGTGTTCGGTTAAAGTTAAATGAACAAACACGAACACGCCTGTGTTCGTGTTCGTTTACAGGCCTACAAAATAGTTACCAACCATTGCACCAAAATATACATAGTCGTATTCAGCAACAAAAATAAAAGAAAGCCAGTCTTTTGATGTGTACGGAAAGAGACAAGCAGATGGAAAACAAACACAAATAATATTTTAATATTATAACATATAATTAACGCATGAATATAAAACTTTAAGGCCCAATCGAGTTTATTATTATTAATGAACATTATTATAATCCGTCGATACTATTATAAATTTATAATATAATGATGTGTATTATCAGTACTATAAATTAGTTGGCAAATGGCAAGTAAAACGAAATTATATAAGAAACATCTCAATCTTGTTTCTATGTAAATAAAATAGACAAATAAATGAATATATATTCTAGCCAAAAATGATAAAACTAATAAAGATAAAGTACAGAAATTGTCATTCAAGTTTATATTAATTTGCATGTTTCAACCTAAGATAAAATTACAATAAATGTCTTAGGTTTGTATCAATTTGCATGTTTAAACCTTTTTGTTTAATTAAAACCACTTTATTCACACTTCATGTTTCATTTTTTGTTGAATGTAACATCTTTTATAAACGGAGTTTGTCATAAAAAGAGGTATTCACACCGACCTCCTTTCGAAAAAAAGAAAAAAAAAATGAAGCCATAATTTCTTTTTAAGAATAATCATAGGAGGATAAAAATCACAAATACATTTATTTATTATACGTATAAGGTCATGAAATAGTGAAATACATTACAATTTTGATGTGTGTATAATGTACACACTTTACAAATTGACGCATGTAAATACAAACAAGTCATTATGTACATCAATTTATGACACATTGACAGGTGTTCAAAACTGGATATCCGAAAATTCGGATATCCGAATTTCGGATATCCGAAATTTTCGGATAGTTAATTTCACTATCCGAATATCCGATTTTATTATAATATATTTTATTTTATATGTTTTATATATAAATTTTCGGATATTTTGGATAGTTTCAGATATTTTCGGATATATTCTCGGATATTTTTTGGATATTTTTCGGATGTTTTCGGATATTTCGGATATTTTCGGATAATTTTCGGATATTTTCGGATATTTGGATATTTCGGATATCCGATAATTTTTTTTTATAAATTTTTTCAAAATCACTATCCGAATCCGAAAATTTCGGATATCCGGTTTTTCGGGTAGTTTCGGATCGGATTTTCGGATTCGGATATTTTTGAACACCCCTAATTGACACTCCATGAATACGTGAAATGTTTATGCGTATAGTGTATGTACAAAATCTGTGTATAAATGATGGGATAGTAAGTATCATATTAATACACCTAAAGTCTAGGTAACCACTTTGTGGTTTTTTCTCTTTGAAACATATAAATGTAAAAAGTCTAGGTAACCACAATTACCAGATTCCAAATCTGCTGAAGTTAATAAAAAAAATAAATAAATAAAAAGACATAAAAAAAATAAAAAAGACATAAAAAAATAATTTTGTGGAAACATGAAATCATGTTTCAAATAAGTTCATGTTGGAAATATCAACTAAGCTAATATAATTTGGGATTAAATCAAATCTAACTTGAATAGTTAAGTTTCTGGTTAAACTTGGAGAGTAGATAATTAGTTCTAGAACAAATGCATATAAACGGATTGAGGTGTGCACTGTGCACATGTCGATGAGTTTTTCAAACAAATGGATGCAAGCCATATCTTGTTTTTGTGATGATCTTAGTACCTATTTTGAAGTCATCGGCTTCATTGAAGATTGTAATCATGGGCGTACCCACTCACAAAGGAAGGTGACTGAAGAAAAAATTAGTGTTAATTTTATGCAAAAATTCTGATTGTTTCCCGTAAAAATTTAGTTAAATCTGCTGATTGCCTCTTATGAAAAAAATTATGATCCGTCAGTAATATCAATTATCAACCTTTTTTCTCTTTTCATAGATCCTTGTTGTTTCTTTTGTTTTGATTTAAAGTTTGTTTTGAGTGCGTCAGCGGATTATTAACTACACTTTTATGCACTCATATAGTCATTTATTTTAACATTGCTTATTTGTTGTTGACTAGTATATTACCCGCCGTGCTTGCGCGGCATCGAAACATACAGCGGATTGAATTTCCGTCAAATGGAAACGTATTATATTCGACCTGACATGTTTGAAGGCGATTTTTGCCCGAAGATTAATCCGTTAATCCTAAAACCCACTATACACTAACCCAATTGACTACTGCCATCTTCGTCGGGGTCATGGTAGCAGTTTACCTCTTCTTCCAAAGCGACCGTTTTCCGATGAACAATCTAGAGTTTTGAATCGGCAAAGAGCTGTCGGCTCTGTTTCACCGGAGAAGGCTGAAATCTGACCGATACGGAGAGAAGTGTCGCAATACGGTCGGACGATTGAGCCTTCGGACGTTACCGGTAACACCAATACTATGTCGTTGTATCGTATCCTGTCGGCCACTCTTTCCTGCTTACCACTCCTCCGTCTCGCTTTTCAGATGGTATATGTGTGTTAACTGTAGTAAGGAAGAAAAAAAAAAGGGAACACTGTAGCAAGGGATGATGGTCAACACGGGTGAAGGAGGGTCAACATAGTCAGCTGGGTCACTGTAGCGGGAAAGCGACAGTCGCTACAGTGATTTTCCATCCCACAATTGTTATAGATAATAATAATTTCAAAGTGTATAAATTGTTTTAGTATTTTTATTTTCTCGAGTATTTTGAAATTTTATTACATAATAATATATACAATTAAAATTGAAATTGAAAAAAATATATATAAAAGATATCACTCCGTCCTGTCGGAGTCTTCCCGACCCATGCATACAACCCATCTCCTCATGTACACGATCATCCTTTTATTTTATTTTAATTAAATGTTTTAAAATATCACTATCACTTCCTAACTTCTTAATATTTATTAATGACACTAATATTTTAAAATGCTGTAGAAAGTATAAACGTTCTGTTGGCATTCATAACATGATTTGTTAAATAAGCGGCACAAAATATCGATGATTAATTTGTCAAACACTTACATGATCAACTTTAAATTAAAAACTAGTGTGATTCATCCGTGCTACGTGACAGAAATTCGGTTAGCATCAGTTTAGTTTGTTATGATACCGGTACTTGCTATAACAACTGGAAAAAAATAGTATAAGTCATGGCATGCCCAAAATGATATCGGCAATCTTTACATCGATCAAAAACCATAAGATAATATGCCGGTTCCAGTTATATATACCTATATATGTAACAATGTTATTTATTCGAAATCGGTTCGGTTTAATTTGTGAGGGTATTGACACAATATCGAGGCTTGTAGAACCTAGGATACCAAAAAAAAAACTATATTTTTAATACTGTATTCCAAATTAATAGTATTATTATTACTACTTATTGTTACTGTCGTCGTGATCATTATAGACAAAAGATAATCTTACTAAATGATATTATAATTTTATTTGTTTTTTTACCATCCACTGGTCTTTTTTATTTAATAACAAGACAAAACAAGTTACATTTAGATGGTGGGTAAACGGGCAACAAGCTGCGTCGCTATCTCCTTTTATGAAGATCCAACTAATTAGTATTTGTTATGTGTTCCTAACAATTTAAAATGTTAATTATTTTCAATTTTTATAGATCATCGACCAAATATATGTATAGTATGTGTGATTTTAACATGTCATGATCGTTTATCGGGAAGAGTGAGGTGGCAGCATGGAAGATGGTAAGAAGATAGCGGGAACTTAAGTCACTTAACTATATTCATATTCAAATACTTAATTTTGTTTCTTTATTGTATTTTTTGGAAGTATAATATAATATATTCAACTGCAAGCTGGATAGCACACAGGGGAGTGGATGCATTATTTGTTGACTACATTTTGGATTAGATTTAGATTTTTCTAATATTATTTACTTATGCTTGACATGGTCTTTGAGCAAAGTGTTTAAAAAATAAGGCTATTTGTCTTTCAATGTTTTTCAACCTTATTTCACTAACCAAGGACACAATGTAGCCGAGCTTGTCCTTATTCGCTTGGGAGCCACATCTTCAGTAGGGAAGCTTGATAATTTTGACCTGGGGTCGGAAGTCACCGTATATACTAAAAGAAATCTATATGGATACTATATAATCGGAACTTCTAAGCGAACATTTCTGAAAGATCGGCTGACCCCCCGCCCCTATGAAGCTGGGCCACTGCACATTAGAAAAGAGTCGGAGCAAACTATCACATTGTGGGTGCTCTTATAAACACGCATCTCATCAATGTCTTGAAACTCGAACTGACATGTCAGATTGGAAACCGGGGCCTTAGCTGGTCCGGTTAGGGTGTTAGAACAGGTCTTGATGCGAACCGGTTGTTGAATCGGAAAACTGCCCGTCGAACCAAAAAACTAAGAGGTCAAACTGGATTTTTGATTAAATTATTCCAAGAAGTCATTCAACTCTTACAACCGATCCGACCAATATATATGTAAGTGACTAGTTCAACATCCGATTTGGTCCTGAAAACATTTACGATTTACCATGTGAGGTATCTTGACGATGGATACTACTTATTATAATAAGGTTAGGGTCAAATACACAATGAAATAAAAAATAGGAAGTCGTAGGAAGGGTATCAAATGGACTCCGATTGAACTCATTCAAGCGGCGTCAGAACCCTACGATCTTAGTTTTTAGTTTTTTGTTTTTGTTTTTTGTTTTTTTTTTTTTGGATTTTTAGCTTGTAATTTTAAAATTTACATTATATCATTGAGTTTTTTATGTAGCATTGTGTCTTTTTCTTATTTTCATCATTGTGTCTTTTTTGCTTCAGAAATCAGCACTGTGTTATATTTTTTTTGACATTGTGTTACATTTTGTGGATCATTGTGTCATATTTCATGATCTATTGTATTTTTTGTATCCTTCTCACCATTCTCATTTTTTGTTAGAGCATTCACAGTAGTGTCCCCATTTTTTGTGAGATAAAACCCTATTATTTTTTTATGGAGTTGGAAGTGATTGTGAGTGAAGAAAATGGGGAATCTACTATTTATTGGTAAATTTTGGGTTCTTTGGGAATCTTTTAGGGAAAACAGGAAAACTGTATTTATTTTTTAATATTTGTTGAAAGTTATTGTGAGTGTAGGAGAGAGAAACTGTAATGATTTTTAATGTAATATGTGGTTGTGATTGGTTGTGGGTGAATGGGAGATAGGGAAGCTATTGAGAATGCTCTTACGCTATGTAGAATAATTTGACCCTATAATATGTCTTTTTTATAGTAGCAAATGTTATATCACCTATATTATTAAATCGATAATTCTAAATTACATTTTTGTTTATAATTGAATCTTGAACTTCTCTTATAAAACACATATGTCTCTACCAAGGCTATGCAGCGTGGTCACCCTTCCCCCTTTCTTCCCTTTTGTTCATATCAACGCTAGGTCATTTTCTCTTCCCCTCCCCCTTTTAAGGGAAATGGTTTACACTTCCCATTTCTTTTTTTATTTTTTCATTTTTATTTATTTATAGATAAATTATTGCTATGTATATATTCATGTACTTGCACTTCTGCTAGCACGTCGGATTCGATTGTGGTAAAAAAAACTTATTTTTATTTATTGAATTCAAAATTTTGTTTAAAAATTGTTTACCATTTACTCAGCCGATATTATTCATTAATGTTAGAATTTTATTTCGTTTGTGTTTGTAGAATTTTTTTTGTGTAATAAACTGTTGAATGAGAAGATACACGTTGTGACATAGTTCTCAACTTGATTTCTTTAATGAAAAATACTATAACATAGTTCACAACTCTGTGTTTATATATATATATATATATATATATATATATATATATATGGAAGGAAAATATCTTGAAAATGTATAATCTGATAGTTGAAATTTATATACATTATGTATACTTTGATCAATTAATTCGGTTATGCTCACTGGCATAACTTCTTTGGGGCCACGACCCCCCTCTCCCCCCTTTTGTTCGTAGTGTATTTTTTTACCTAAAAATTCTGAATATTATATATATTGAGTATGCCCCCCTTGATTTTACCGAAAATGCAGTGAAGCCTCGCACACACCAAGACAAATATTTTGGTCAATTAATTATTGTTTAACCTAACCAATCTAAATGTTGTTACCCGCCGCAACGCGCGGGCACCCCACTAGTTTATTATAATAGGTAGTGTTTTCAAAACAGTAACGAATGTCTGAACCAGATCTTTTTTTTTAATTTTTCTTATTATATTTTTTTCTTCAAAATCTCATTTTTTTTATTCAATACTCGAGACTCAGCATTTCATTTGTCTAATTATGTACTAGCTTTTATCTTGGGAGCGTCCCAGCATTGAAATATTTAATATGACATAATAAAATATATAATATGGCAACATAATTAATGACTTGCCAATCCATGATCAATGAATAATAATAATAATAATAATATTGTTATTATTATTATTTATTTTGAACAAATCTCTGTTATAAGTTATCATATTCAAATATAAAAAAACGAATATCTGCCTATGAAGTTATATTTATCGTTTCTTATTCAAATATAAAAAACCCCAAATAGTGATTTATTAGTAGAGTAAATATATATTTGAAAACAAAACACCACAAAGAATAGTCGTTTTTTTTCTCCGTTTTTTATATAGCACTACAGTACTCGTTAGAAAGATAATAAAACAATCGTTAATTTGGTGTAATTTTTTTCTTTAAAAAATCTCGTATATAAAAGATATTAACGTTTAAAAGTTATGTGAGGAAACATGAGAGAGAAAATTTAATTTTGTTTTTAAATTCTTTTATTTTTCTAAAATAACTCAATGACTTTTGTTTTTGAATTGGTTCATATATGTGCCACATGGGATCCTACATCATGACACTCTCAAAAGAGAGAATAACCTCTTTGAGTGCCATATATGATACAAGCCTTTGGATTATTAATATACATAAATATTTATTGAAATTGGTAATTCGCAGCAAAACAAAAAGTTTTTCGCATTTTGTTTTGTGATAGATATATCTATAAAGCTTCAATTTTTATATTATATGTGACGTCATTCAGTTCTTGAATCTAATCCCATCGACCAGAGTGATTGATCAATAATCGGTTCGCCATCCGGTCCGGTTGTTAAAATGTTGATAACAGGTTAATGTTTTTTTATGGCGAATAAATTCCACTTCATATACCACCTAAGCGAGTCAATGTTCGCACCAACTCACCGACGATTTATGGACGGTATTGTGCGATGTCATATTAATTTCTTGAACCAATGGTCCACCTCGCTTTATGAAACCAGGCCCACCTTTTGAAAATAGGTTTCATCTTATGAACAATAATAAATACATCGGAGTGACTTAACCGGTGACGTTGCTAGAATGTTTATATAGGAGGTCCAAACCCTATACCTTTTGTGTTTATTGACCTAATGGGAGTACCGACTCAACCTTTGTAGGGGTCTAAAGCCAATATTAAAATACGGACCCCTTTGAATATCTAAAATAACACGTGAAGGTAACAATAATTGTAGGATTAGAACTATTTGCATGATAAATATGAAAAATAAAACTTGCCGACGATAGATACTATAAGAGAATGATCAACCACATTTTATTCATAATTCATACACTATATATATACACAATGAAGAAAGACATAACAACTTTGACTATGACCTTGACCAAGACTTTGACTATGACTTAGACTTTGACTTGAAATACATATTCAAAATATACAATTAATAACATTGAGAATTTGGTGCATCTCTAATATGCCCCCGCAAGATGGACGACCTTGGAATAAGTCCAATCTTGTATAGAAGTAGATGATGTCGTTGTTGAGCAAGAGAAGAAGTTGATGAAGTTGAAGATGTAAAGAAAGATGAAGTTCATAAAGCAGATGAATCAAGAGAAAATACATTTTGTGTTTTTTTTAATAATATTGCAGGTGAAGAACATGAATCATTGAGAATTTGGTGCATCTCTTATATGGATGAAATAGAGATGGTTAAAAGCCATAAAAGAGAAATAGAGAAGAATGATCAGAGGGTAAACGAAATAGGTGATAGAAGATTAGAGATACAGTTTGTCCGTAGCACAAAGGTTGTGGCACAAAAAAAGGATGTTAGGTTTTGCAAAACAAGACAGAAGGAGAATAAGTTATATAGGAACTTTGAAGGATTAACAAAGTGTAATAGTTAGGTAGGTTGATGTTGCTGAGGGGATGAGATTAGAGTTTTGAAGATGTTGGTAGATGTGAGTTTTGGAGATGTTGGAGAGATGATTAAAAGAAACAGTAGAAGATGTTTTAAAGAAATTTAAGGGTGGTGGTGATCACGGAATTGGTGAAGAAAGGGAGCTTTAGGTAGATATGGTGGGGATCACAGTAGCGTGCAAAGAAAGGGGTGATGGGTGATGGTTCCCATGTTGATAGGATCAAGAGCTTTCTCGTTGGAGATAATGCTCTGATACCATATAAGAGAATGATCAACCACATTTTATTCATAATTCATACACTATATATATACACAATGAAGAAAGACATAACAACTTTGACTATGACCTTGACCAAGACTTTGACTATGACTTAGACTTTGACTTGAAATACATATTCAAAATATACAATTAATAACATTGAGAATTTGGTGCATCTCTAATAGATACATTGAGCTAAAGACATGTTATCTTGACTATAAAAAAGTACCATATAAATAAAGTTTATTTCAAAATTTTGGGGCATTATTGGATTAGGGGCCTAAAGCCCTAGCTTCAAAATACTCTCTTTTGAGCTGGCCCTGCCTAATGGTTTGGTCCGGTTTGTAACTTGCAACTGGTTGTGTAAACTAAACCGCCGATTAATAAATACAATCATGAACGATAACATGCACCTACACCCTATGTTAATGTGAACCACCTTTACTTTGCTAACATGAGCCAATGTTCATAAAACGTTTTTTTGTTTTCTTTTTTTTAGTAAAACCATTTTTATTTGGTACCGGGTCTTGGGTTTTTTTCCTTCTTTTTTTATTTATTTTATGGACGAACATTTGGTATTGGGTACTGGTACCAAAACGGTACTTTCACTTACCGAGTATTGGATTTTTTCCTTCTTTTTTTAGGGATGAACATTTGGTACCGGGTACTTATACGAAAATGATACTTTCGGTACCGGTATTGTGATATTTTTTTTTTTATTGTAGGCAATTGACCCAGTATTGTCTTAATATCGATAGTGATACTGTTCGTTTTTATAGCTTTCTTAATGTGACAATATAAATTCTATTGAAAATGGAATTATACTAGCAAGTACTGGTTCGTTGTCGGTATAGTGATTTTCTTTATCGCGGAGAACCAAACCAGTACTATCTTAATATCGGTACCGATGTCGTATTCGTTTTTGTAGTTTTCTCAACATGACAGTATAAACTCCATTGAAAATGGAGTTATATTTGCAATAAAGCATGTATTCGATGTCGTTAACCATTCTCTTCCGATGCGTACGGAGTTCAAACAGCGTCGGCGTCCCATGGCACAGGTAACTACAACTTAGAAGAAGCTTTTTAGATTAGTTTTTACGAACAACAGTTACCTAAGTTATCTCTCTAATGTTGACCAAACTTTTAACGAAACAGGCACCCCACAGCTAAGCACGGGAAACCTATAACACTAGTTTTACTTATAAAACAAACCAGTAACTTGAAAAAAAAAAAAAAAGAAAGAAAGAAAGAAATTGATTAGGCTATTGGGGTGTGGAGACGGGGAGGTGGTCCGGGAGCCACGTGGCCTTTTCCCCCATTGGGGAACACTGCCCCTCCCAAAATCATATTTCGGTACAATTGATGATAAAACTCCCTCCTCCCCGAATTGAATATTGTGAACATTGGGCCCATTTGATTGTTGGGTAACGGTATATTCAAATAAAAATATTGAGTTGTTTTAAGTAAAAGAGAAAAAAAAAAAAAAAAAAAAAGTGGGGCGGGGCGGACACCCCTAGATGGGAGAAAAATAGGGAGGGAAGGGAGAGTGCAACGTGACGTCGAGGTGGATAAAGGGGTAAGAAGGAACCACACCCCGTAGCCTTAAAATGCCAAACTGGTAAAACCATCAAGTCCAACCGATCGATCCAGCCAATTTGCACAGTTTGGTTGTTATTTCCCGAAATCAAAGTTAGCAGTTTCGTCTTAAAAGTTTACTTAAAAAAAATCAAATCCAAAGATCAAAAGGAATAAAAAAAGTCAAAATAGCAACCAAATCCCTTTCACCCACGGCCCACCCATCACCAGAAGCCCAACTTGCCACACAAGTTTCCAAAAAGATATATAAGCAAGGCGTTGACTTTTAACACACCAATAAGCTTAAAGAATGTAAATCCATATATTGACTATTATGCTATAGTGAGCAGTACGTTGTGCAATAAAGGTTGTACTAATTATATACGGTGGGTGAGCAAGAAAACATCTTCCCAACCATACCCTTGTAGTCTTGTGTTGACTATAGCTGTAGGGTCAAAAAAGTCAAACATACCGTGTATGCTTGGTGGCATGTATGCTTTCATCATGTGAATCACAAATCACCTTTTTGATTCTTTTTGGCAACTTAGGCTTAAAGCATGCCGCCTTATGCACATAATAATATAAGAAAATTTAGGAAAATGACCCAAAAGGCTTTTGATTGTGATTTATCCTTAAAAACCTTGAATATGATTTATGAATATGACTGGAATGATCACGAGTTTGATATACGCTTCGCCACATTGTTGAAAAAGACTAGTAATAAAAATTATAGTTGGTTTTAGGAACATATTTACACGAACAAAATAATAACGTTACATGTTTTAGAGGTATATGTGAACTTAGCCGTAAGTAAAAAATCCTAGTCATGGATCTATAAGACTAGAGGGAGTATCTCACACCATATGCACAAACTAACAAACATATTTAATTACACTAATACAATGGCATATGTTTTCAAACAAGACAACTTCCAACAACTCTAGTCAAAATCAGTGATATGCATACCACATGGGCTTAGAAACATAACATGATTATACCAAAATACAGCAGATTCATGGGTTGTTAGGACATAAATTAAGCCAAGTATGGTGAGGGACCAACAAAATTAATGTCAGCCTCAACCATACCTAATCTTAGGTTAGGGGTGAGCAAATGTCGGTTCGGTTTTTACATATAACTGAAACCAATAACTGAAGTTCAGTTTTAGAAAAAAAAAACAAAAACTGTAACTGAAACCGATCGGTTACGTCAGTTCGGTTAATTCGGTTAATATGTCGGTTTTCGGTTCGGTTTCGGTTATGTTCGGTTAATATCCAAACATAAACTTGTGCAAAATTATAAACTTAAAATAGTTAGTAAAGTGTTCAGATCTTTTTCAAGAATATATATATATATATATATATATATATATATATATATATATATAGGGGGTGGTTAAAATAAAAACCCACTCAAAATGAGTAAACCTTGTAAACCCATTTCTAGCCATTGATCAAAGTAGATCAATGGTCCACATTTAATCCATGCTTTTTGATTTAATTTAATAGACTAGATGACAAAAAAAAGGGCAAAAGGGTCAAATGACATTTTCTGAAAAAGCATCTATGACAAGTTGACCTGACACATGTCACATCATCTCTCTCATACTTTTGTGATCATTGTCTAAATCTGCCAGATGCCCGTGTTACATATGTAACATGTGTTGTGTTACGTAGGTTAAAACTGAGTTGCCAGTGTATATTATTTAAAAAATGCTGATTTATTATTTTTTTTATTATACCATGTTTTTTTTTCGTTTTATTGTACCAGCACCAGAATTGTTGCATATGTAACGAGAATTAATATGGTTATAGGCATTTTGTTACTTACAAAGTGCTAAAACCAAACAAAACGGTCATTACAAAGTGCTAAAAACTTTATTGATCAAAAAACATTCAAATGTACACAAGAATTGTTTCTTACAAAATGCTAAAAAACAAACAAAACGGTCATTACAAATCAACAAATGCTAAAAAAAGTATCATAAATAAAAAAAATGTCTACACTTCATTCTTGATAATCATCTTCATCTTTAATGCAAAAAATATGCTCACCTGCAAAAATAAAACAAAAATCATCAATTTACATGTAGTTATCAAAGATTATCAAACATACGAAACTGATAGCAACTTAGTTCTGCTGTTACATACGAAACAGACGCAAACATAGATTTGATCCAATGATTAGTGACTTTTGTTTTAATCAATATATGGTAAAAAAAATCAGAAGCTAATTTATACCAACTTAGTTCTGCTGTTACATGCGAAACAGAAACTAATTTGTACCATAGTTTTGTTGTTACATACGAAACAGATGCAAAAATATAGGAAACAGATGCAAACATACAGAAACAGATGCAAAAAAAATCAGAAGCTAATTTATACCAACTTTGTATCTGGCAAAAAAATCAGAAACTAATTTATACCATAGTTTTGTTGTTACATACGAAACATGTGCAAAAATATAGGAAACAGATGCAAACATACATTCCACACATTATAATACTCATACAAACATGCACATACTGGTAAAAACACAAAAGCAGACATATTGTTGCATATGTTAACAGACATTAAAATTCACCAATTTTGATTAAAAAAACATATTAAACAAAAGCAGACATATTGTTGCATAGAACATAATCTGACTGCAAAAAACATATATGCTACACACGTAAACAGTCTAACATAACACAAAGATTATACGAAAATATAGACGATAAAAACACCCTAACTAAACAACAAGATACTACAAACATAAAAACACAAAACGAAAAATCATTTTCGATGTTTAACATAATAAGTCACCCAAAAATAAGAGATGCTAGTAACACACAAAAAAAACAACAATTATTTACAACTTAAAAAAAAATACAGACAATACTTATGTACATGTGAAACAACAATTATTTACAAGAAAACAACAATTATTTACATGTGTAACAGGAAAAACACAGACAACATTTATGTAGTCTGCAGTAAACATAGAACAGAATTTGACATGCTAGAAAACAGAAAACATAATTTGACTGCAAAAAATAGACATGCTACACACGTAACAGGCTAACTAAAAACTAATCAAACTAAATGAAATAAAAGAAAAATAATAGCAAACCTTTGAAACTGGTAAAAAAAATCAGAAACTAATTTATACCAGCTTAGTTCTGCTGTTACATACGAAACAGACGCAACATGGATTTGATCCCATGTGTAAATCATGAAACCGCCACAACATATTTAACAAAAAGAGATACCAATGTTACATATGAAACAACACCAGTTTGAGTTCTCAAATTATATAAACATGTTATAACAAAAACATATGGTTTTTTTTCAAAAAAAAAAATCAAACTCTAATCTAAGTAGCCTATAAAATTCCTAAAAAAATAAAATAAATTAAAAAACCAAATCACATTGGATCAAACCGATAATAATAGCCTATTAACAATAATAATAATAATCTATCAATTTCACTACAAACGATGCTCATCATCATCATCAAACGATGTCGTCTGTGAAAACAGATTTTACAAACTATATGCATATTTCTATAAAAACAGGTGACAACACACTTCTTTATCAAACAAACAAACACACTTCTTTATCAAACAAACAAACAAAGCTAATTAAATGTCGTTTTGTTGAAAAGAAAAAAAAGAATATACCTGAAGTTGATTGACACGTGTTACTCCGATCAAGCCTCCTAACTGCCACAAATGATCCACCGTCATCCATTTCAATTCACCTTCTTTACACCATAATAACCGACCGATCTTGATGTGATTTGAGTCAAACAACACTGATAAGGCTTAATGAACCCTTGACATAAAAAAAATCTTGATACAGAGGCTAGTAATGGTGGTGGTGGTGGTGGCGACGACGGTGGTGATGAAGACGACACTGCAGAGGTGGGGTGAATCTGTGGTGGTTTGATGATGAACGAAGGGGGTGGTGGTTCGACTGCGGTGGTTTTGATGTTGCAGAGGGGTGTTTGAAGATGGAGACGGTGTTGCAGAGGGGTGTTACAGAGCGGTGGTTCGACGGCAGTGGTTTGATGTTGCGATGACGATGAAGACGACGGTGGAGAGCGGTGGTTTGAAGATGCAGAGGGGTGGGTTGATGTTGCAGGTCTGAACGGATCTGAAGAACAAATCTGAACAGGGGGGGTGACGACGACGGGGACAACGGGTGGTGGGACGACGACGGGGACAACGGGTGGTGGGACGACGGTGGTGATGATGATGAAGACGACCGGTGAAGACGACGACGGTGACGGTGGTGGCAGTGGCGGTGGCGGTGGGGGTGGTGGGATTAATCTTGAATATGGTGGAAGAGAGATGAAGAGAGAGAGAGAGAGAGGTAGTTGTTTATATAGGGGGGGGGGGAGAGAGAAAATTCAAATTAGGAAAGAGGGGGAAGGGTAAAAATACTATTTTACCCTTTTTTATTAAAATAATAGAGGGTGGTGTGGATTAATCTTGGCCACTCATTGGGTTTGTGGGAGTTTACTCATTTTGAAGGGTTTCTTTAATCCCTTTTCCTTATATATATATATGAAAACGCAAGAAAATTACATGAAATACAGAGGAAGCAAATAAAAAATGCTTCAAATATATGGATATACATCAAAAATACATGAGTTACATAAAAGATATATTTCAAATACATAGATATACATGAAATATACCGGAAATACATGAAAATATGTTCCAAACACATGGATATATGTATGAAAAATAGTTAAGTATATAACTATCGGTTCGGTTTCGGTTATTTCGGTTATGGAAAAACCAAAACCGTAACCGATCGGTTAATTCGGTTTCGGTTATTTTCGGTTCGGTTTTGGTATTTTTCGGTTATCGGTTTTCGTATGCTCATTGCTCACCCCTATCTTAGGCTGTCATCCTCACCAATTGCAGAACTCAGCTAAATGGTTTTAAGTAACCTAGTATATTGTTTTAAAACAATAAGAACTACATATAAATTTGTGTATGCATAACCTGTTTTAATGAACACTAGACTTGTCTTTGTCTGCTATAAACAAACTCTTACAAGTTACAACAGTTGAACATGGATTCTAGATAATTAATATCACATAACCACTTTCATAGTGTACACAAAATGATAAAAACATCCTCTAAGAGTCTAAGACTATGCAAGCTCATAGCTACTTAGCTTGTTATCAAGGCAAATCCAACCACATGGCATAATGTTGAACTGTCGAAAACGGTGACACAATGGTGCAGATATGATGTCCAAACTCCAAACCATAAAAGCCACAAATGTTCAATAATGATATCTTAGTGTCGGACAACCTAAGATTCGTATTGGGGATCCATATATTGAGCCACAAATTGTGTATAGTAATATTCCATCATAATCTTTTAAAAGCAAAGCCAGGTCATGACTTGTCTAAAGCATTTCATAACATTAGCCTAATCTTTGCAATCCCAAAATATGCATGATGCATCGTAAATCAACTGTGTAATGATTGTCTCACGACCAAGTACCAACCTAACCAAGATAAGTAAAGATACAAAGAAAGCATCCATTAAGATAGGTGAATGGATTACAAATTTAAATAGAGCAAACTGCACAAACAGAAACAAACTTCACAACTTTTTCTCAGTCTTAGCAACTTACGCTGTATTACCGATTTTAACAACGAATTTACATTTTATTATGGATTACAGCAATGAAACACCTGTTTAACAAGCACACCAGTTATTTTGCCTCGAAAAGTGTTGACATGGCACCTAACGTTGTAAAGTGACATTTAGGGGCTGTTTGGTTGATTAAGTGCTGAATCATTAAGAGGTCTGAATGGTTAAGTGCTGAATCATTATGTTGGACCTCTTAATGATTAATTTTCTTATCCCACATTGGTAGGAGAGTCTCATTAAGGTTCAGCATAGTTCAGTGCTTAATGGTTCAGCTACATCTCAAGTCTTAATGATTCAGCCTTAACCATTCCATTCAGAAGCCGAAACAAACGCGCTGAATGCTGAATCATTCAGCACTGAATGGTTCAGAGCCTCATTAAGAGGCTACCAATCAGCCCCTTAGCATTTATTTTTGAATCGCTAAAGAACTATCAATTTTTCAAATGGCTAGATAGAATTATCAATTATTTTCACACATAAGCATATTTTGCTTATATGGCATCTGATGTGGCATCAAGGTGTGACGCACCAACAACTTATATGTCAAATAAGTGAAAATAAAGTTGGGTGCTCAAATTGGTGATAGATTGTAAGCTGGTTTCTATTTTGGCATATTTTAAAGTTGGTTACTGAAATCATGAAGAAAAAGTATAAAGTTCGTTTCTATTTAGTGCAGTTTACCCCTATAACAAATGCATGAATCATGACGTTAATATAAGCTAAAGGCAGATTAAATTATCCTTCAAGGGTTCTAAGAGATAATAGATTATAGATATACACGACTTAAAATCTCAAGAAATTAGACCGCATATAGCTAATGTTCATTGAATATAGGTAAAAAGAGTTTGCATACACCATGGTACGCGAAACACATGGTAAAAAAATAGCATATAAGAATATTACAAAGATCATACCAGATTTTGAATAGTAAAAATGTGCTTGCTTTAATCCATATCAACGTAAGAATCAGAGTCATCAGAATCACTTCTCTCAGGCTCCCCAACAATTCTTCCAGCCACTGCAACGTCATGCTTGGCTGCAAGTGCAGGTGCACCTTTCTTCATTGTGTTATGAGCACTCATATCACCAATGCCATTTTGTTCAGTCATATCCACATGTGAAAAAAATCCAAGTCAAGGAAAAACGGAAAATATGGAAAATAAGCAATCAACGAAACTGAACTATGCACGTTATCAAAACGTGCGTCGGTGCGTGTATTAAAAAAAAGTATATTAAAAAAGGATATCAAGATTTTCAGCAGTTCCACCATTCATGATGTTCACAAGATCTTTCTCAACTTTTTGCACAAGTTCAGGCTGCAATGAATGTAAACAGAAATATTAGCACGAAACTACAGATTGCAACTTAAAGCGCAGATAATTTACAAAACTCATACATTTAAATCAGGTTCCCTGCGAAATCTGCGCCTTCTAACGTCTCGCATAGGAGGGGTAAGACCGTGGCGGCTCTCCACTACATCTGGTGGCGGATCACCGTCACCCTCTTCTCTGACCACAATCATCTGTGACATTATACAATTGTCACTAGACTGATAATTGAATCAATAATGTTCATGTATAAACAGATTATAAAAACGGCAAACAACGCCTACTTGGCCAACATCTGTTGTTTTGATCAGAACATTATCGTCATAAGTTTTGTACGACTCCACGATAGTAGGAAGGTCCAAGAGCGACGCAGGAAAACAGTCATTTCCTATTACAAACGTGCCACTCCTACCGTCGTCTACAATTCACAAATTGAACGATAAAAATATAGCAAACCCATAAATCAGTGCACATAGAACAATAAGTGTTTTGTGTGATTAACTGATTATGGTTATCTTAACATGAAGGGTCAATATAATCAAATTCAATTGATTATCTTGGTTTATAAAGCGCAGGTGAGGCGCGCCTAGGTGCAAGGCAACCTCAGGCGCAGGGGTCATCACTTCAGCCTACATAAGGCATGAGGTTTAAATATCAAAATTATATATCTTATAAAAAGTAAAATACTAGCTGATTTCTTCATAGATTGATAAAAAAAACGCACATAAAAAAGGCACGGAATGTTTGAAACTGACACAAGAAGTCTAAAACATAAAAAAAAACACATCAAAACCCCGTGAGGCGCTCCTTTTCTTACTACTTCGGCCCTTTGCGGCACACATACTAAATAACCCCAATAGGCGCCGCCAGTGGCGAAGCTTGACCCGAAACTTCGGGGGGTCGAAACTGTATATACAACAAAATTTCTATACGAATGCTATATAATCGAAACTTCTGAGCGAAAATTCGGGGGGGGTCGGCCGCCCCTCCCCGCCCTTTAAAAGCTACGCCACTGGGCGCCGCCCCACAATCGTTTTCTTTGTGCCTCGCCTTGAGGCACGCGCCTCAACCGTTTTCTTAAACTATGGTAATTTATATATCAAAACACATACATGAAAAATATAATTTTTTTTTGATATAACAAACAGCGCCTCGCATCGCAAACGAAAAAGGTGCACTTTTACACTTGGCGCCTCGGTTTTAGACCCTATCGCTTTTGTGGGCCACACACGCTATTTAAAACCAAGTTAATGAATGAATATCTCACCAGAGAATGACAAATCCAGTGACTTATCATCACCACCATCAGAAGCATTTTCATTCAACAGACGTTCTATCTGCTCTGCAACAGAAGGTGGGACCCTCAATACAAACTGCTCCTCCATCTATCTGTAATCAAAATACAATCTTGATGATGCATTGATGTAATGTAATTTACTTCGAAAATATATTAATTAATAGATAACGGAAAACCTAATATGGTGATGAATTAACGGATAACATACACATTATAAATACAGTGAATTGGAAAGACATAAATGATATTAAAGACTGTAATAGGTTAGGGTTCGTTGAGATCTTACATTGTTGGCTCAACAAGTTTCACAATCTCCTGCGAAACAGAGGTACGGATTTCAGTTTTTCATACTACTGTATATAGGTTTTTAATTTCAGGTTTTTTTTTTTAATCAACTATTTTGACATGGGTGTTTAAGGATTATTTGGTAACCGATGATCGGTGTTCGGTTCGGTTTCAGTCATTTAAAAAAACCTAATTGTATTTGCGGTTTTAATGGTCTCGGTTTGATACAAAGTGAAAAGCCGAATCGTATTATATCATAACCTTGTTTTAGGCGATTACTTAAAGACTCTAATATACTTATACGTTACACATTTTTTTACACATAGGTCAAACCCTGTTAGTATATTTCATAACTTATGACTCACATTTTATATAGCCTACTATTTAATTCTATTCTTTGAGTAATTTCTTTATAGTCCAATATGCTAATACATCCATAGTTAGCCTAATAGTCTAAAACCCATTAAAATCCAGTACTCGGCCTAACTAAATGATTAACAGAACCCTGCTTGAGAGTTGAAACTAGTACAATTCGACAATCTAACTTATCAAAACCCGTATTGCCGTTGGTATTGGACATTCGAGCATAAACTTGATTAAAAAAAATTTGATCTTGAATTCAGGTTTTCTGGTTTGATTGTGAATACTTGATTTTGGTTTGGTTGATATTTGAAAACCGTACTAATGAACACCTTTACATCTTGATATGAACATTTTGTGGTTTAGTTACTTTTAATAAGCTTTAAGTATTCTCACCCACACTTGTTACTTGTTAGAAAATATGTGAAGTGTGTTACCTAAAAAAATTAACTTTTCATCCTCTTATTTGTCAATCACCGTCCTTTAACATCTACCGGACTCAACGCCTTGACCCTCACTAGATACAACGACCCCTTCTTTGTTGCTCCTGTCAATAGGGGTGTTCAAAATCGGATAATCCGAATTTCGGATATCTGAATTTCGGATAATCCAAAATTTCGGATAGTCAATATTAGGATCAGAAATTTCGGATATCCGAAATTCGGATAATCCGAAACTTAAAAAAAAATAAAAAAAATAAATAAAAAATAATAAAAAACGTTCTCCTTTATGTCTAAAATGTGAACTTGTTAAAAAAACAAAAATCAAAGTTAGATAAACGAAACTTGAACAAAAAAATGTAAAAGAAACTTACTGTTTGGTAAACGGGGGCTGTGGAGGTCGGAGACGAGGTGGACGGGAGCTGCTATCGAGAAGAGAAGAGGGAGCGGCTGCTTTGGATTGGAGTAGTATGGACTTAGGGTTAGGAGGATTAGGGATTTACGATTGTGTATTGTGTTATGTAGTGCATATAATATTATATATTTATATATATATTTTTTAATATTCGGATTCGGATAATCCGATTATCCGAAAATTTTCAAAATCAGGATCCGAATCCGAATCCGAAATTTCGGATTATCCGATTTTCGGATATCCGAAAATCGGATTATCCAAAATTTCGGATAATTCGCATTCGGATTATCGGATTTTTCGGATTCGAATTCGGATTTGAATTTTTTTGAACACCCCTACCTGTCAATGTGTCTTTTCATAGAACTTACAACCCACATTATTACCGATTGATGGAAACACATGTTTAATTAGGTGACAAAATATATGTTTAATATATATTTCACATTAACAATGTAATAAGATTTTGGATTATGCATATAACCATGTAGTTCACATGGACACATCAAATTTGGTGTTCACACAAGTGATTAAAAGACAAAATTCTTTTTGAACCTAATTAAATCAAGTGTAATAAGTTTTTAGGTTGCCTTGGGTTTGACAGCTTTAAGGCAATCGATGTCATTTGGAGTGTAAAGTTAACGCTTGAAAGATAAAACAACTCACGAAAACGAGCTTAGACAAAAAAACTACAACAAAAAGACCAAATATGATTGATAATCCCGCCAACTAAGCACAAACCGACAACATAATGAGACTATCGAACCCATCTTTTTAGCCAACTATTCAATAACTGTTTCATTCTCTCGCAATGATCCATTTCATTCCGCTTTCCCGCGTACCAAAAAACACCTTAACGAAAAACACCATATACGTTACACTACTAAACAAATGAGTAATCATCCTTAATTATTTCAATGAAAAAAATATATAAATGTGCAATATTTTATAATTAAAAAAAAATAAAAATAAAATTTAGGCGTGCAGACGCACGTGCCAATAACCACTATGAGAATAATCTAAAGAACAAAAACCCTAACTAAAGAAGCTTATGTTCGCCGTCTACAAATCTTTAGCCGCCTGTTTGCCCTAATTCATTGTTCATCATCTTTTCTGCATATTTTTAGGTACCTTTATTATTCTTGCAATTCAATCTATATGGGTTAGAGTTATCTTGTTATAAAGATCTGTTCTTGGATATATTTTAAAGATTTTGCATAAGAGTTCATATATCTTCAATAGTTGCAGTTTGAAGACATCTATGTTAATATTTAGTTATTCTGGTTATTGGGTTTCTACAAAGTTAGGATTTTGTACTGCAAATAAGTGAATTAGGATTATTATGTTATGCTACAATTTTATTTATTTATTTATTTATTTATTTATTTATTATTATTATTATTATTTTTTTGTGTTTGTTGCTAATCTGTACTAAGGCTTGAAAGTTGTAGTTTACTGATCTGTGTAGTTTGGTGGGTATGTGTTTTTTTTTTTATGAGTTATGAGTCAGTTGGGAGTTAGGACACAGTTTCTTGTTTTATAACTACCAAATGGATCGAATTTAGGTATCGAGTGGTAGTATGGATGGTAGGTTCCTTCTAGACCATAGCTTTCATTAGCGGCTATAGCGAGCTACGTAGCGCTGCACCCAAGTGGCGCTATAGGGTGTTTAGCAACAAATAACGACGTTTTTGTAATCTTTTTTATTTTTTATTTTTAAAGCTATAACTAACGATGCCCATTAGGATTTTTTTGTTTCACGATCGAAAAGAAGCTGATTTAGATGATTCGTGAGTGTGTATTTTAGCTATTTTTAATGCAATAAACATGTTTGAGTGGTAGTATGGTTGGTCGGTTCCTTCTAGACCTTAGCTGTCAATAGCGGCTATAGCGCGCTACTTAGCGCTGCATCCAAATGGCGCTATAGGGTGTTTAGCGACAAATAACGGTGTTTTTGTAACTTTGTTTATTTGTATAGCTATAATCAACGATGCCCATTAAGATTTTTTTGTTTCACGGTCGAAAAAGAAGCTGATTTAGATGATTGGTGAGTGAGTATTTTAGCTATTTTTAATGCAATATACATGTAAAATCTTTCTTAAATTTTCTACTACTGTATTCTAAATTTCGTCTCTATTGCTACTTAGCATATTGGTAGCTTCTCACTATTTACTGCTATCCGCTATGATGACTATGTTGTAGACATTGAATTTAGAAGGAAGAAGATCAAAACTCGGGTCTAACGGGTTCACCTATTTGTTGTGATGTTATCGGTAGAAATTTATTGCATTATGTTAGTTTTAAACAAACAGTTAAATTAAATGATAATTTGGTGTAAACCTGCGTTCACTTTAGATTTTTATTTCTTATGATTTTGTTTTGATTTCTATCATTTCCGAAGTATGCTTCCTGTTGATATAGTTTTGTCTATTCTCTTATATGTGCTTGCCAGAGTTTGAAAAATGGGTAGAAGGAGCTACTCACCGTCACCACCACCCAGGGGTGGTTATGGTAGAAGAGGAAGGAGCCCTAGTCCCAGGGGACGCTATGGCGGCGGCGGTGGTGGTGGTCGTGGAAGAGATCTTCCCACCAGTCTTCTAGTTCGCAATCTTCGCCGTGATTGTAGGTATGTGTTCATACTTCATATTATCATGCCACCTTGGGTCTCTAGTTATATGCCTTTTTCAAGAGACTTGTTTTAACTATGTAAACAATGGAAATTCGTATTTTTAAGACGTGAATAGTTTGCTTGCACTACTCATAATGATTTCTTACAGACCACTTTTTTTTTTTTTTTTTTTTTTTTTTTTTTTTTTTTTTTTGTAAATGCCGTAACTCATTTTGCCGTAAATTTACTGATAGTTGCTTTTAGTTGTTTGATAATACAAATATTTTTTTAAATAAGTGGTAATAGATTCCATTATTTTGTTATGTGATATTAGATATACAAATCTTTCGTTTTTACGAGAGTATAAATCTTATGTTTATTTGAAAGAAGATAAACATTTGTTTAATAGAAAAGAGTATATTTCTGTTGTTAAGCTGAAACAGAATTCGCTATTTGTTTTCCTCTAAACGTAGTTCAAAACTATTCGCTAACTGCATACTAATGTGTTTAAAATACAGGCCAGAAGACCTGCGAAGGCCATTTGGACAATTTGGTCCTTTAAAGGACGTCTATTTGCCCAGGGATTATTATAGCGGGTGAGTTCTGGTGTTACAATTTTTGAATTGATATCGTTTTTTTAATTTGTCAGTGCTGTTTCTAATACCCCCATGTTTGTGAAGCGTATTAGTCTATGTTGTCAAAGGCGCACTCAAGGCGCATTCGTCTCGCCTGGAGCCTAGGCGCAAAGCGCAAAAAAGCGCGAGCCCGGATTGAAAAGTAACTATTCAATAATATACGACAATGAAACGATTATATATACATTTAAGTTTAAGATCTAGTTAATTACTAATAACGATACCAAAAGTTGACTGATTAGTAAATGAAACCACATAATTGCAGCCCAATAGATAGAACAATTAATTATAAACATCTTTAAAGCCCAATTAATTAATAAATCAAAGAATAAGCCCTGCAAATAAAAACAAAAGTCAAAACATAATAAAATGAGAAAGGTAAGCCCTTGGTTTTAAAAAGCGCTAGGTTCACAAAAGCGACGAGGTCTAAGCGCATTGCGCGAAGCCCAAAGCTCAAATCGCGCAAAAGCGGTGGGCTTTTCCTACCCGAAGCGTGCACTAGTTATATAATTTTTTTATGTATCTCATATATATCCCATAAGTTTTTAGCTTCATTTACAAAAAATATAGCTATAAATAAGGTTTATATATGATTTTACCTATATGTACAAGCCAAAAACACCAAGGTACAACATTTTTATGCATAAAAATACACGGTCTACGAGAAACACGCGCCTCAGGCAAAAAAAGTAAAAAAAAAAAGTCAAAATATGTGCTTCTCTTACCCTTTCGGGAAAAAGGGTAGGCGTAGATCCCTGAGGCGCCCTAGGTTGCACCTCGTGCCTTGCCGCGCTTTTTAAAACCCAAACAAAAACCATTTAAGCAGTTAGGGTAGGGTATCGGACAATAACAAAAAATGTGACGTACTTAGAAAATAGAAGAAAGGAGCGTATGAAGGAGGAAGCAGCCTCCGGTGAAGAAAAAACAACCAAGAAACAGGTTAGTCACTTCTTTAATCTTCTTCATGGCGCCCGAATTGTTTCAAACCATGGCCTATCGTTGCCTGCGCCTGACTCAAGGCGCTCACCTGAAGGCTGTTTTTTCTAAAAAAAGTTGCAAATTTGCGCCCGTGGCACCTCCAGGCGGTTTGCCCGCGCCTCGCTGCGCCTGTGCGCCTGGCTCGCTTTTGACAACTATGGACTATTTGTATAGATGCCGTTCTATAGGTATACCTTGAATTGGATTTTTAAAGAAAGGTTGTTGAGATGGAAGTAGGGCTGCAAACGAACTAAACTTTCAGCGAACAGTTCATGAACCGTTCGGCGGGAAGTTCGTTCGTGTTCGTTCGTTTAATAAATGAACGAACACGAACAAACAATTCCGTTCGTTTAGTTAAACGAACAAACATGAACAGAGGTCGCGTTCGTTCGTTTATGTTCGTGAATGTTCGGTAACGTGTTCGTTTATGTTCGTTTGTGTTCTATAGTTTAGTAAGGTTTTTAATTTTTATACTTTTTTATATTCTTTTATTTTTATTTATCTTAATGTATGTGAATTCGATGTTATTCATAAGTTAATATATGCCTGTTTGTGTTTGGTTCTGTTCATGAACACTTCTTTGTGTTCATGAACACTTGTTTCCGTTCATTAATGTTTATTTATGTTCGTATGCGTTCATAAACAAAATTAACAAACGAACACGAATATGAGTGTTTTCTTAACAAACGAACACGAACATAAAATCTCGTTCGGTAAGTGTTCATGAATTGTTCGTGAACACATAATTTTCTTAACAAACGAACACGAACAAGGCATTGTTCGTGTTCGTTCGGTTCGTTTACAGCCCTAGATGGAAGTAAAATTTTTGAAGACGTTAACCATGTATTAATGATCTTTTTGGTATATTAAATTAATAGAGTTTCGTTGAAGGTGGTGTGTATGATATTGAAGATTTCAAGATTTCAAGTCTTGAAGAATTTCAAGTCATATCATACCGACAGTTTTAAGGTCAGCAGTCATATCTATATCGATAACAAGGGAAGTTTGGAACTCATCGTTTTATGCAAACCGCAAAAACTCTTTGGTTTTGAATTCTATAAAATGGTTATTAATAAACATTCACTTATTAAAAACTGTACTGACTTTGCTTTGTCGAAGGTTTTAACTTGTTTCTTGGTTTTTTTAATTTTTCGCAGGGAGCCGCGTGGATTCGGTTTTGTTCAGTTTGTAGACCCTGCTGATGCTGCAGAAGCAAAATACCAGATGGATGGTCAGATTCTTCAAGGAAGGCAAATGACGGTTGTTTTCGCCGAAGAGAATAGGAAGAAACCGGAGGATATGAGATTTAGAGAACGGAGGTAAATGCATTGATCGTTGTTTAAATATCATCATCATCATACTCAGTTAATCCCACCTATAGCAAAGCTAAGGTAGGGTCTGAGGAGGGTAAGATGTAGACAGCCTTACCTCTATCCCTAAGAATAGAGAGGCTGCTTCCAGTGAGACCCCCGGCTCGATGTGGTTTGGTATCAAGCTTTGGACATAAGGCACAAAACACTTAGCAATCGGGACAAACCCGATCGGTGCATGTACCCCTTTGTCTTTTGGCTATCCACGCCACCACATGATGCATGATTAACCGTCCGTCGTTTTTAACGTTATTTTCACAAAATTAGTAAAATAACGTTAAAACTAGTGCAACGTTACTTTTGCCCCCAAGGGCCACACATATATACATTATACTCAGTTTTTTTTTTTAATCAGAATTTAGTTGATACATACGTCTCACGTTAATGTAGGGGAGGTGGCGGCAGCAGATTTAGTGATCGTAGGCGGTCACCACCTCGTCGTTACTCCCGATCACCACCTCCTCGCTATGCCAGGTCACCATCGCGTGGGCGCGAATACTCTCCACCACCTAAACGAAGGCAGTACTCACGGTTAGTAAAACATCTTAATCCTACATATGGTTTCACAAACGGTACATGTCCTATATCTTTTCGAAAAATGATAAATCGTAAACATTTTGCAGGTCGATTTCACCACGAGACAAAAGGTATAGTCGTGAAAGATCATACTCGGGCTCACCTGTGAGAGGGAGGTCTCCGTCTTATGACGAGCCTCCTAGGAGCCCGAGTCGCAGTCCTGTTAAAGAGCGTTCTCCGGCATATAGTGAACCAAGAAGCCGAAGCAGGAGCAGGAGCCGGAGCCCTGTGAGAAGTCCTAGCCGTAGCAGGAGCAGAAGTGGTGAACCACAAGATTACTATAGAGATGTGCCTCAAAGGAGTGATGGTTCTGTTAGTGTCCATGAGTTCTAATGGTGGTTGTGCTGATTTATTGGCTACTTTTGCCTTTCAACTTATTTTATTTGGTGAATCTTTATGTAAGTTATAATAATAAGTATTACTAATATTAGTGGTAATAAATTAAATGTACTGAAAATATTTAATAAACTAAGAGCATATATCATAGTGACTTCTATCGTATGTTTAACGGCATGGTACTTGAAATTAGATGATATATGGGGACTCAAGTTATAAAATTACAAAAGTTAAGACTAAAGGTGTTGCAAATTGTAAAAGTGATATTTGTAATTTCTTATTCTTAGGACTAATGTCAAAATTTTATATAATCACAAGGGCTATATGTACAAAAACTAGTTTTTATCCCGGGAGCGTCCCGGATTGAAATATCTAATATAACATAATAAAATATATTATTATTATTATTATTATTATTATTTTAAACAAATCTCTGCCATAAGTTATCATATTCCAATATAAAAAACGAATTTCTACGCCGGGATATAAATCTAGTGCCATTACAAATGAATTCGAAAGTTTGTAATCGATCATTCTAAAAAGAACTAACATGAAATAAGAAAAAAAAGTTAATTATTGAAATATCGAACGCATTAGTCTAAGGGTTATGTGATGCGTTAAAAAAATCATGGGTATATGATCGGGTATGTAGTTCGGCTATTTGGGTATGTTGTTTCGGGTAATCGGGTCGGGTATCACCTAATCCCAGACCTGACCCAAACCCACAATTTTTTTAAACTAATCCAAACTCGACACAATAACTGTCGGGTTACAAAAAATAGTCATTTTTTTCTCCGATTTTTATATAGCACTATGGTACTCGTTGGAAAGATAATAAAACGCTCGTTAATTTGGTGTAATTTTTTTCTTTAAAAAATCTCGTATATAAAAGATATTAACGTTTAAAAGTTATGGGAGGAAACACGAGAGATAAAATAATAAATGTTTAATATTTAGATTTAATAGATTATGTATTTAATAGATTAGGTTAAAGATTATAATAGATTAGGTTAAATCATATTTATTTCTTTTTTTTTAATTGGTTTAGAGTTGCCACATCACATCCTATGTGGTATCTCTCAAAGGAGAGATTGCATAAGAGCATGACATGTAGAATTAATCCCTTTGCAATATATATATATATATAGATTATCTCATTTTGCATAGTGTTATCTATTTATGTACACGAATTTACATAGGAACATTATGCAAAATGAGATAATTTTGTTTATGTGTAACGAGATCCCGTTTATAATCACACATTATAAAGGCCATAACAACATGAATGTGTGGCACAATGTCTTACGCCTTTGAAGAAAATGTCATTATATAATATGTGTCTCATGTTAAAGAGAACAAGTTTCTCGATTTTATAATATAATTTAGAAAAAAAAAAGAACAATAACGAATAACGTATATAAAACGATATAACTATAAAAAATTGATGGAACCAACAATTAGCGTGCCAATGAAGGTAAAAATATGTGACTAAAAAGAGAACGTAACCTATATGTCAAAAGTGAAATATTCTCAGAGTAACTGTCTCGTGATGTTGTAAAAAGGGCCATAATTTCCTAATTAATCCCTCTCGGACTATCTTCCAAATATTTATTGGAAACGACACAATTGGTTTAAATTATACATAAAGTAATATGGTTGGTCTAAAATTATGCATAATCGGCTCATATTGCTTCCAATGTTTCTTTAGTGTATTAATGACGGTAAACGTGAGTTGCAGTATTTATTTTGATGATAATAAAAAGAGTTAATTGTCAATTTAGTCCATGGGTTTTGTCAAAAATTGCTATTTTTATCCAAATTTTTTTTTGTCAATTTAGTCCCTGTGGTTTCATTTTTTTTTTGTCATTTTAGTCCCCGATGTTTGTCAAAAATTACCACTTTCATCCAAATCTTGTTAGTGCAGATGACTAAAATAACAAAAAAAATGAAACCACAGGGACTAAATTGACAAAAAAAAAAGATTTGGATAAAGTGATAATTTTTGACAAATCCCAGAAACTAAATTGGCAATTAACTCTAATAAAAATATAAACATATGATATAAGATGTTAGATATAGTCAACATTGTTGATGTTGTTATCTAAAGATATCAATTCTCATTTAGCTGGTTTTGATAAAGGTTATAGCAACCAAAAAACAGTGAGTCAAAAAGACCATTTAAATTACCTCTTGGAGATATAAAAAAGGTTAGATAGAATACTAAAAAAGAGGTGAATACTAGAATTAAAAACATTTAATTACTTGGCCAAAATACATTATCACACATTAAAAGATTCCCAAGGTCCACTTTTGTCAATACCCTTTATTATTTTCCTTTATTTACAGCTTTTTCCCATGTTATACTAATTTATTAAAAAAAGATAACAATTTGCTGTCACCTTTTATTACACTATATCTTGAAAAACATAAACAAAATCCACTTTAAATGTCAGCCCAGTTGGTTAAGGGCCTAAAGTTTCCTATGGGAGACTTGGGTTCAATTCCCACTAGCTACATTTGGAGGACATTGGTGGATGGGAAATGAGGGATGACCCGGCCATTGGCTTGGGTTCGAGTCCTGATCCCGACCGGTTTTACCGACTATTTCACCGTCGTGCCTTCGGGCGGGTGAGTGGTCGGGTTTTCCCGGGAATTGGTGGCCCGGGTACTCTCGAGTACCTGATTCGCCAAAAGGGTGCCCGAGAGTGCTCGGAATTGATTCGTTGGCCGTTAAAAAAAAAAAAAATCCACCTTAAATTTGAAATATATTTCACCAAAATCCATACACATTTCACACAAAATCTAAAACATAAATACAAAAGATTTAGTTAAAATAAAAGACAAGTCTTGAGAACAAAGGTCAAAACAAGATCTCTGAACTCTGAAGCTTCTGCCCCACATCCCCATTGTTGAAGGATTTACTTTCAAACTATTATATAAAAAAATCATTCATATTTTTTTTATTATTATTAAGTGGTGGCCAGGTATGATTTGTTTATTACACAATTATTATGCAATGTATTGGATTGTATTAATATTAATACATAATATAAAATAGAAACTAGCTGTTCTTGTTATCTTTTCTAAACTGCTTCTTAAGTTGTTAATATTATTTTGTTTTTCTTTATTTGGTAGAGGCTCTGGTGATTTAAAGAATTAGAGTACAGGTATATTATCTTTGTTTGTGTTAAAAATGTAAGGTATTACATTTGTCCAATTTTATGTCACAACAACTTTATTATTTTTACACGTTTTATGTTTTTATTTTGCATGTTATGAGATGGGCCAAGTTGATCAGTTTGCTGACTAAAGGGATTGCTGACTAAAGGGAAGCCCAAGAGTTGAGTCCAGTTCGAGATAAAGGAAGGCCCAGATAAAGCCCGGCTCATTATTGGATGGCTCGGATTGGATTGCCAAGCTGGCAATCCAGTGTTATAAATCAAAGGCTCAGATTAGCTAAGATTGTGTTTTCACGATCTAATCCTACGGTCATTAGTGGCTCGGGTGTGCTACTTACCGAGCCTCATTTGTGTAATATAAATACCCCTTCTCGAGATCAGTTCAGTCTTTAGCTCATTTTGTACGTTTAGGGTTTTCTTTCTTTGTGCTTTATCTCTCTGATCTCTCTCAGATAACCTAGGGTTTAGATTGTGTGTTTGTGTTGTTCATCTCGAATAACACAAGTTCGTCTGTAGATCTGTTAGGGTTTATATCAGATTATTGTGTTAATAATCTGTAGAGTGTGAGAGTGATTGTAGTGAGATTTCTTTTGTATGTAATTGATACATTGGGTATTATTTCTGGGTTGGGTTCATAATAAAGAGTATTTTAGTTTTGATCCATGTTTCTTAATATGGTATCAGAGCCAGGTTCTCTGATATTTTTTGGGATCTGATATTCCGCTGCACATCTGGTATTGTTGGATCTGAATCATCTCCCTGGAATATTTTCTTGTGTATCTTGTGAAGCACTGGAAATAAGCGATCTGGTGAGTTAGGAGTGCTGAAGCTTGTTCTCTTCTTGATCTTGTAACCCTAAGTGAAGGTTACAGATCTTGAACTATTTTGGAGGATTGGAGCTTTTTTTCTATTCTTGATCTCGTAACCCTAAGTGAAGGTTACGGATCTTGAACTGCTTTGGAGCTTGCACTCGGTGAGATTGTTCCACTCTTGTTTTTTGTTTAAAAGTCTTGTGTCTAGGAGCACTGACCGGGTTAGGTGGACCGGTATTGGCTCAAGTATTTGGTTGTGTCTGTCTAGGTCCTTAGAGGCTCCCACAATAAGACTTGCGTTGGCACCCTTGAGTGATGAACCAACGATCTTGATCACTGTTGTGGCTTCGCCTGTGTCTGTCTTTCGTATCTGACTTGATTGTGTGTGATTTACTGTCTGTGTGATCTCTACTTGTTTTCTGTGATTGCTTGATTGTGTATTGTGTGATATAGTGATTGATCAATGGTTGATGATCAAGTAGTTGTTCAAGGGGGAGGAGGTAACTCTGAACCTGGTACTAGTGAGACTCTGATAAGCAAATTAGATGCTAGTGATCCATTATACCTGCATCCATCAGATTCTAGTAATTTGACCATTGTGTCTATAAAATTAAAAGGGTCTGAAAATTACAATGTGTGGGCTAATGCTATGCAACTAGCATTACAGGTTAAAAACAAATGGGGCTTCATTGATAGGTCATGTATTAGGTCTGTTGATAATGATGTGTTAGGTAGACAATGGGACAGATGTAACTCAATAGTACTAACCTGGATTTTAAACTCAATTAGTGAAGATTTATACATGGGACATGTGTTTTCTAAACTTGCTAGTAGTGTATGGTCAGAATTAAAAGAAACTTATGACAAGGTTGATGGATCAATAGTATTTGATTTGTATCAAAAGATTAACTCATTTACTCAAAATGGTAGTCCTGTTTCTGAATACTATCACAAGTTGAACATTATGTGGAGACAACTTGATCAAATATTGCAATTACCTGCATGTACATGTGAAGCTGCTGTAGAGTTTAATAATTTTAGTAGCATGATTAAGCTAATGCAATTTTTGATGGGCCTTGACAGTGTTTACCAAAGTGTTAGAACTAGTTTGTTGATTAAAGATACTCTACCTTCTGTTAAAGAAGCATTTAGTGTCATTTCTAGGGAAGAATCCCATAGAAATGCCAGTAATGCTAATAGAAAAACACAAGGCATTGCCTTATTTTCTAAAACTGATCAGAACTTAGAATTTAATAACACAAACAAGGTGTCTAAACAAAATCTTAAGTGTTCTCACTGTAATAAGATAGGTCACACTGTTGAAAGTTGTTTTGAGGTTATTGGTTATCCATCATGGATGAGGTCAAGGGGTAAGCAGGGTAAAAAGGTTACTGCTAATAATGCTTCTATTACTGATAAACCTGAGAATAATCTAAACAGTTTAACTAGTGATCAGATGAGCAGGTTACTGAGTCTATTAAGTGATAAATCTAAAGATGGTCCTCAAAGCTGCAATGTGTCAGGTAGTTTTATTAGTCCATTCTGTGCTAGTGTTTATTGTAAACCTGTGTTTTGTTTTTCAAGTAAAGATGGGAAAATTAAAATTAAGGGTTGGATATTTGATTCTGGGGCAAATCAACACATGATTAGAGATGAAAGAGACCTAACTGAATATATAGATGTGTCTGAGTTAAACATTAGAGTCAAACACCCTAATGGGACTGATGCACTTGTAACTAAAATTGGTAATGTTAAGTTAGGTGATAAGGTCATGTTGTTGGATGTTTTTGTGGTTCCTGACTATAATATCAATCTTATTTCCATTCATAAGTTGGCTAAAGATAATAAGGCTCATGTTATCTTTGATGAATATAAATGCTATGTTCAGGACTTAATATCCAAGAAAGTCCTGGTGACTGGTAGTCAAGTGGATGGTCTATATTTCTGTGGAAACTCCTTTGTGTGCAATAAGGTGTGTAGTGATAGTGATTTGTTAAATTTGTGGCATGATAGACTAGGGCATCCATCTGAAACTGTTTAAACATTTTGAAAACCAAACTTGAGTTAGGGTCTGTTGATAGTCATAGTCCCTGTGAGATATGTCACAGGGCTAAACAACATAGGGAACCCTTTCCCTTGAGTAATCATAAGACCACATCCTTAGGTGACCTTGTTCACTTGGATGTGTGGGGACCATACAAGGTGCCCAGTAGAGAAGGAGATAAATATTTCCTCACTATAGTTGATGATTATTCAAGAGCTGTTTGGGTGTGTCTTATGAAACATAAAACAGAGGTGTTTGATAACATTTGGGAATTTGTTAATGTTGTTAAGACACAGTTTAAGAAAGATGTTAAATGTTTCAGAAGTGATAATGGTTCTGAGTTTGTAAATGTTAAAATTAATAACTTTTTTAAAGAAAAAGGTATTTTGCATCAAACATCCTGCACATACACACCCCAACAAAATGGGGTGGTTGAGAGAAAACATAGACATCTTTTAAATGTGGCTAGGGCATTGTTATTTCAAAGTTGTGTGCCAATTGGTTTCTGGTCTGAATGTGTTCTGACTGCTTCATATTTGATCAATAGGACTCCTTCAAGTGTATTAGGTGGTAGAACTCCATATGAACTAGTATATGGTTTTGAGCCCTTTCTAAAACATCTAAAAAGGTTTGGGTGTTTATGCTTTTGTACTGTGTTAAATGATCCTGATAAACTTAGTTATAGAGCAGAAAAATGTGTTTTTTTGGGGTATTCAACTGTGAAAAAAGGATATAAGGTTTTTAGTTTGGATACAAAAAACATTTTTTATTCTAGAGATGTAAAATTCTTTGAACATATCTTTCCTTTTAAAGAAGAAAATGTTTATAAAAACTATGATAGATATGATCATTTAAACATAACAAACTTGAATTTTTTTGACATGTATGAAAGCATAAACTCAGACCTAGTGGAAGATCCCGATGATGAAGGAAAGGGCATAGGTAAGAATGAACTAGGGACACATGAACCACTTGAAACCTCAGCTGAACAGTCAAAAGATACTGATGGCTTGGCTGGTTCACAGCAGCCCAGTGTCAGTTCAGCAGGTGAAAAGGATGGTTCTGTGAGGACTGGTGATGAAATTACTTTCAGTTCTGAGGGAAATGACCATCAGCCACTAGAACAAACCATTACTAGAAAGTCATCCAGGAGTTCTAGATTACCTAAGAGTTTAAATGAGTTTATAGTTGAAGGGAAGGTCAAATATGGATTAGAAAGATCAGTGAACTATTCTCATTTATCTGTTAATAATAAATGTTATGCTGTTGCTTTGAATAAAAGTCTTGAACCCAAACACTTTAGTGAGGCTGTTAAAGATCCTAATTGGATTAATGCCATGAATGAAGAGATTGAGGCATTACATAGGAATAGTACTTGGGACTTAGTTGAATTACCTAAGGGTAGGAGTTTAGTTGGTTGTAAATGGATATATAAAATAAAATACAAATCTAATGGTGAAATAGAAAGGTATAAGGCCAGACTTGTAGCCAAAGGCTATAGTCAGAAACATGGCATAGATTATGAGGAAACTTTTTCACCAGTTGTAAAACTGGTTACTGTTAGATGTGTTTTATCCATAGCTGTCCAGAATAACTGGGAACTTTTTCAACTAGATGTTAATAATGCATTCTTATATGGTGATTTGTATGAGGATGTTTACATGTCATTGCCTGATGGTTATTATTCTAAGGATGAAAATAAAGTGTGCAAGTTAAAGAAATCCTTATATGGGCTTAAACAAGCCCCTAGGATGTGGAATGATAAACTTGTGGGGGTTTTGATAGACTTAGGATTTAAGCAAAGCAAGTGTGATTATTCACTTTTTTATAAATTGTCTGAATCTATTACTGTATACTTGTTAGTCTATGTGGATGACATTGTCATCACAGGTAATAGTATTGATGAAATTAAAAATGTAAAGGATTGTCTTAAAAAACAATTTTTGATAAAAGATCTTGGTGAACTTAAGTATTTCTTGGGGATAGAGGTCATAAAACAAAGTAATGGCATTTGTTTGTCTCAGAGGAAATACTGTATAGAACTGTTAACTGAGTATGGCATGACTGCATGCAAACCTCTTAACAGTCCTATAGAACAGAATCATGTTCTTACATCAGTGTGTAAAGAACATGATAAGTTATTGACTAATATAACAGCATATCAAAAGTTAGTAGGAAAGTTGATATATCTGGCTCACACAAGACCAGACATATCATATGCTGTTCACTATTTAAGTCAACATATGCATAAACCTTTAGATGGACACCTTAAAATTGCTTTCAAGTTACTGAGGTATCTCAAGAAAGCACCTGGAAAAGGTATATTGATCAAAAAACATGATGTGTTTGATCTAATTGCCTATTCAGACTCAGACTGGGCAAAGTGCCTTGAGTCTAGAAAATCCATTACTGGATTTTGTGTATTTCTTGGAGGGTCTTTAGTTTCTTGGAAGAGTAAGAAACAGTCCACTGTCTCTAGATCATCAGCAGAAGCTGAGTATAGAGCCTTGTGTTCTGCTTGTTGTGAGGTGATATGGTTAAAAAACATGTTGTTTGAGTTGAACATAAAAGTGTCATTGCCTATAAAAATGTTTTGTGATAATACAGCAGCTTTGTCTATTGCTGCAAATCCTGTGTTCTATGATAGAACAAAACACTTTGATTTAGATCTCTTTTTTCTAAGAGATCAGATATCTAAAGGTGTTATCAAAACTGAGTATGTAAGATCAGAGGATCAGATTGCAGATATCATGACTAAAGGCTTACTTGTTCATCTACATGAGGTAATGTGCTCTTATTTAAATATGTTTGACCCATTTGGTGGATAAAATTGTGGGGGGGTGTTAAAAATGTAAGGTATTACATTTGTCCAATTTTATGTCACAACAACTTTATTATTTTTACACGTTTTATGTTTTTATTTTGCATGTTATGAGAATGGGCCAAGTTGATCAGTTTGCTGACTAAAGGGATTGCTGACTAAAGGGAAGCCCAAGAGTTGAGTCCAGTTCGAGATAAAGGAAGGCCCAGATAAAGCCCGGCTCATTATTGGATGGCTCGGATTGGATTGCCAAGCTGGCAATCCAGTGTTATAAATCAAAGGCTCAGATTAGCTAAGATTGTGTTTTCACGATCTAATCCTACGGTCATTAGTGGCTCGGGTGTGCTACTTACCGAGCCTCATTTGTGTAATATAAATACCCCTTCTCGAGATCAGTTCAGTCTTTAGCTCATTTTGTACGTTTAGGGTTTTCTTTCTTTGTGCTTTATCTCTCTGATCTCTCTCAGATAACCTAGGGTTTAGATTGTGTGTTTGTGTTGTTCATCTCGAATAACACAAGTTCGTCTGTAGATCTGTTAGGGTTTATATCAGATTATTGTGTTAATAATCTGTAGAGTGTGAGAGTGATTGTAGTGAGATTTCTTTTGTATGTAATTGATACATTGGGTATTATTTCTGGGTTGGGTTCATAATAAAGAGTATTTTAGTTTTGATCCATGTTTCTTAATAGTTTGCAAGGCTTTTTGTAGATGGGTTTGTAAAAAGATTACATTTTTTTGTCTTTAATGTTGTTGAAATCAATGTGGTGTTGTATGAATGTAAGTTTTTAGCTGCATTGTGTGTTTGTGGTTTTGGGTTGCCTGAAATCTTGATTTTTTTGTTGCTGAACTTTATGTGTGAATATACATTTTGGCTCAAACTTGAATTTGTTTGCTGAATATACGTTTTTAATAGATTAGGGTTTGCCATTTAGAAAGGGGTCACGACGCAGCTTGTTGCCCGCCTACCTGCTATCTTGATGTAATTTTTTTTCTTAGTCATTGAATGAAAAGTTTTTTTTTTTTTTGTGTGTGTGTGTGCGCGTGTGTGTGTGTGTGTGTGGGGGGGGGGGGGGGGGGGTTGAATTGGGGATTTTGTGGGAAAGACTGAACAATTTACATAGTATCCTAAAAGTTCTGATCTTTGTTTATACGAAGAGTAATTAACCGAATTTTTTTATATATTTCGGCTGTTTTGTTGACCGTCTGTCCGCTATCTTGATGCAATTTTCTTAGTCATGGAATGAGAAGTTTTTTTTTTTTTTTTTTTTTTTTTTTTGGGGGGGGGGGGGGGGGTTGAATTGGGGATTTTGTGGGAAAGACTGAACGATTTACATAATATCCTAAAAGTTCTGTTCTTTGTTTATACGAAGAGTTTTTATATATTTCGGCTGTTTTCTGTTCAATTTTCATAGCTAGGAGCTTCAGTTTTGTTAAATTAGTTGAAATAATCTGTTGATGTCTGCCAATTGGATTCTGTGTACTTAACAAATTTTGACTTCTGATCTTAATCTTTAGGACTGAAGACTCGTGGTCAAACCGTTTTGTAACAATGCTGCTTGGATATCTTCTGCTTATGTTTGGAAGTCTGTCCTTTGCATTAGGTAATGTCAACTGTTCTTGATTCTCTTCCGACTTTGACTTTCGGGTCAAACTTGTTACTTCTGTCGAAACTAGAAACCATACGAAATTCTTGAATCTGCAGGTGGTTTTGTGGGAGTAAACATTGGCACTGATCTTTCGGACCTACCGTCACCTGAACAAGTGGTGGCAATCCTTAGATCGCATCAGATAACACACGTGCGCCTTTTTGATGCTGATAATCACCTGCTTAGTGCACTTTCGGACGCTGGAGTCGAAGTTATGGTCAGCGTGACAAATGAAGATGTTTTAAGAATCGGACAATCATCGGCTGCAGCCGCCTCTTGGGTCAAGAAAAACGTTGCAGCGTTTGTGCCCGCTACCAATATCACTGCCATAGCCGTCGGTAGTGAAGTTCTTTCCACAATCCCACACGTCGCCCCTGTTTTGGTTCCCGCCATGAAAAATCTCCACAAAGCTCTAGTTTCTTTGAACCTAAATTATCCGATCAAAGTGTCGACCCCTATATCGATGGACATAATCCCGAAACCATTCCCGCCATCAGCCGCCACTTTCAACTCTTCATGGAATTCCACAATTTCGGGAATTCTGAACTTCTTAAGAAGCACGAATTCCTTTTTCATGTTGAACGCTTATCCTTATTACGGTTATCTACAAAGCGACGGTATTTTTCCTATCGAATACGCGCTTTTTCAACCGTTGACACCGGTCAAACAAATAGTTGACCCAAACACACTCTTCCATTATGACAGTATGTTTGATGCCATGGTGGATGCTGCTTATAACTCCATGTCAGCTTATAATAATACAGTAATCCCAATTGTTGTGACCGAAACCGGTTGGCCGTGGGCTGGTGGTGCAAACGAACATGACGCCACCGTTGAAAACGCCCAAACGTTTAGCAATAATTTGATCAAACGTGTTATGAACGACTCTGGCCCGCCTAGTCAGCCTACGATTCCTATAAATACTTACATTTATGAGCTGTTTAACGAAGACAACAAACCCGGCCCATTATCTGAAAAAAGCTACGGCGTGTATTTTACCAACGGGAGTTCGGTTTACACCTTGAGTATGGATACATTGGGCCAGACGATGGTGAGCAATGCTTCAGGCGGGTTTTGTGTCGCAAAAAACGGAGCAGACACCTCTAGCTTGCAAGATGGGCTGAACTGGGCTTGTGGGGCGGGTCAGGCGAACTGCAGCGCTATTCAATCGGGCCAACCTTGTTATATGCCTGATACTATAGAAAACCATGCTTCTTACGCTTTTAACGACTATTATCAAAGAATGCGTAGCGTGGGTGGAACTTGTGACTTCAGTGGTACGGCTGTACTAACCATGGTTGACCCGAGTACGTATATCGCTTCTTTTTCTTCTTTTGAAGTGCTGTATGTTGACAAAATGATTAATTGTTTGTGTATCTTCATTTGCAGGTTATGCGTCGTGCATGTTTACCGGAAGGTAAGAGCAGTTCATTTGATCACAGTAAAGAACATGTTTTTGATCCAACACTGATTTGTAAATCGGTTTTTTGACAGTACAAATTCAAGCATTGGCGGAACGGTTACGCCTGCAATGGGACCAGATGGGCCACCTGGAAATGGATCACCTGGTCAAGTTGCTGACATTTGGTTTTTGTTTCTAGCGACAATCGTGATGTTGTTTGTGTAGATTTTCGCGGTTTTGTATAGCTGATATTCGTTCGCTTAGCGTTTTTAATGCATGAGTGTTGGGAATATCGCGATTTTAGACAGAAAAACTAGATTAAATTCGTAAACGTTGGGTATTTTTTGATGCAATTTGTAAGTTTTTGAGGCACATTGTTAAGGTTTTGCAGCCTAAGCAAGGTCACATATGAGAGTATGATTATTTGGATACATATATTTATTTTTTTTAGTAAATTTGCATATTATTAGATGGTATAGATCACTTTAGTTGTTTAAAAGGAAAATGGAAAAGATTGTTTTGTATAGTTACTTTGGTAATTTACTGTCAATGGTAACTTTTGTCTCATCAGTTATTTAGTTGAGATTCACAACAATACCAAAATAATATTAGATTAAGTTTTAAGATGGATTAGGAGGTATGAAGTGTATACTCATGTGTTACGGTCTCACGTCCCCATTTTACATAGGACTTACTTACGAGACTATACTATCATAATAAGGGGCGTGAAAGCGCTGTTAGAAAAAAAAAAAGAATGAATTAAACACAAAAACTACAAAAAAGAAAAGAAAAAAAATCACACGGATAAGGTTTTTTGTATCCGAAAACAGGGTATTTAATACCCGAAAACCGGGTATTGAAAACCCGAACTGAACCCAGGTATATAGGGTATGGTTTTTCAGGAAAATACTCTATCCGAACCCGACCCGGCTATTCGTAATACCCGGTTGTACCCTACCCGATCATACCTGAACCGGGTATTCAAAAAACCCGGTTTTGTGCACCTCTACTTATGAGTAGTGACCAGTGTGGGTAAGTGGGTTTGTGTAATCCAAACAACCCTCCAACACATGGTTCATCAAGGCTCAACAGTTTACATTCTTTACATACAAGGATCAGTAGGCCCAAAATTAATGTTTTATGACCCAACCTGGATTGGTGTAGCAAAATCAAGCAGGTAATGTCTATCAATGCGAAATAATATATGGTATTTACACAAGAACTACTAGGCCCAAATTGACTTGTTATGCCCTGTGTGGATTTGTGTAGCCCAAACAACACATCAACACATGATATGGAACATCAAAGCCCAATAGTGTAAAAGGATTATATTGTTTTTGTAGAATTAAGGAGCCATGGTGTTTTGGAAACCAAATTCTGAATTTGTCAAGGGTAAGGTTTTTTTTTTTTAATTTTTTTATTATTTATTATTTTTTTTAGAGCAAACAAACCTACTAAATACTCCAACACATGCATCTTGCATGATTTAAATAATTTATCTCTTGACTAGAAGAGAAGAGAGACACCTTACCATCGTACCATGTTCCTCAGGGATAAGGTTATGTGTTTAACTGGGTAGAGCTTGACTAATTAAGTACGCCTTTTTGGTAACATGAGAGTCACGTAAAAGTAACAACACTTATTAATACCCTGCTAAATAAAAGCATGCGAAGTGCAGTTTACGATCGACAATTAAAGTTGCGATTAAACGCATTTAGGGGTAAAATAAGGAAATTTACAATAACAATAAAAAATTGACTAAGAAAATTCAAAAATAGACATTGACTACTTGGCGCTTTTCACCAAAAGCGCGGGCCTAGCCGAAACCGAAACCGGGGCTTAGTAGACACTTTCTACCAAAACCGCGGGCTTAGCCAGTGCTTTTCACCAAAAGCATAGGCTTAGCCAACGCTTTTACCAAAAAGTGTGGTATAATTTAGGATGAGCTTGATACAGAACCATACCGAACCGATCCGGATAACGAAAATATATGGTATGGTACGGTATCGGTAAGGTACCGGTATGGTATCGTTACTTAAAGGTAAAACACCGAACTGATACCAATTTTTGCAAAACTTTAGTACCGAAAATGAACCGGTATCGGTTTGGTATTAGTGTTTTCGGTATTTATTGCCAAAATGCTCATCATTAGTCTAAATCACAGTAATCTCAGTCAGCAGAGCGAATGTGACGACTTCTTATCGGAGAGAAAAGATGATTACTTTGAAAAATGCTAATTCCTTTGTCTATTTTTGAATTTTTTTAGTCAACTTCAAATATTTGAGTAAATATCCAATGAAATAAGGCACTTGATGTGTTGTTTGTAAGATAATAAAGTGTACCTCTAACAAATAAGCTATCGTGAATATACATTCAAATATAACACAACTGCAAACTAGTAACAAACTGAAAGTTTAATTTCTTGATTTAGGGGTGTTTGGGATTGATTATTTAAAACAGATTATGCGTTTTGGAAAAGCAGGGGTGGAGCTTCTTATAGATTATTGCGTTTTGGTATCCTAAAAAATGATTATCTGCGTTTTCCAGTGGCGGAACCAGAACTTTTTCATTAGAGGGTCAATCGATTTTTTTCTTATTCAAATTTTCTAGCGCAATAGAATTTTTTTTCTATGTATTATTCTAGATATTAGGATTTTACTACAGAATTTTTTTGTATATGACAAGTGTATATATTTATATGATAAAAATTGGTTTTGGGTGTATTTAGAAATAAAATTTCAAAAAAAATGTAAATGACTAACTATATGTATTTGGAAAACAAAATTTGTTGTGGCGATTAATTATGATGATAAATCACATAAAATAAAATAATAAAAAGACATATAAGTAATAAATAATCAAGTGATATAAATATGTAGAGTAAACATCAAATACAAAGTGTTTTTCGGTAAGAACTGTGAGAATCAAAGGGGGTAAAAAAATTAATTTTTTTTAGAATTTTTTTTCCCATGTGCTTAAACATTCTTTCTAGATGAATAATACAAAAAAAAATTAAATTTTTTTTAGTGTAATTACGTCATTAAAATAAATACATTAGTTTACACTAGAGTAATTATGTAATTACTCTACACGTAATTACTCTTCACCAATTTTTTTTTTTTTTTTAGTTTTCAATACTATAATACATGTTTAACAATATGGTGAAAAAAAAATTTGAAAAAAAAAAAAAAAATACCCTCCTTTGATTCTCACAGTTCTTACCAAAAAAACAATTTGTACCGGATATTTTCACTATTTTTTTTTATATGAGTGAAACTTAAATAAAGCTATACGCTCAATACTAAATAAAGCTGTTGCACTATACTTGTAACATATTGTTTTTTTTTTTTTGTTTTATTTATTTATTTCTTTTTTCAAATGAGCTAGTACCACTACACAAATAGGTTTATTATTAAAAATAGGCTTTGGTAAAGTAAATGTTATTTTGTTTTTAAATATTTCATGTGACCCCACCATCTTCCATCTTCTTCATCTTCAAGTTCCTTTCACTGGCCATATTTAAGCCATGAACAATAAAAACTCCATATTTAAGCTTATTTCTAGTCACCTACTTCATGAGATATAACTTAGAGGGTCCAACTACGAAGCTACTTCATGAGATATAACTTAGAGGGTCCAACTACGAAAGCTTCTCTGTTTGAATACGTTCGTCATAAAAAGAAATCGGTAAGCGAGAGGTCGGCCGGAGGGTCAACGGACCCTCCTGACCCTCCCCTAATTACGCCCCTGGCTTTTTCAAAACGCAATCCCAAACACTTAAAACTGATTATCTACGTTTTCAAAACACAATAATCTAAAAATCAGATTCAAAACGTAATCACAAACACCCTCTTAATACATATAGAAGTCGGCTAACACAAGATTACAAGCTTGATTCTTACTACATTACTTAGGAAACTTTTATTCTTTATTCATTAAAAAAAAAACTAGAATTTCGTTTTAGACCATTGCAAAATCAATTGTCGCCTTCCCATCATGCGCCTTTCTGAAAAAATGCTTGACATAATCCGAGTAGAGTACATGTTTGTAGATAGGTTTCTCTCCACTCTCAACCACTTCTGCCAAAGGTCCAATAATGCTACTAGGCCTTGGGTTGACGAATATCGGGACAGAAATCCGGTTAGCATTTCCATTTGCAACTACGCGATGCTCAACACTTTTGTACTTACCGTTACTCATGATTTGTAACGCATCTCCAACATTGATTACCAAAGATCCAGTAACCGGAGGGACATGAACCCATTTCATAGAATCCATGTTTCGTACATAAAGCCCGCCGATGTCATCTTGAAGTAGTATTGTGAGTGTGGATACGTCTGAATGACGCCCCACACCCACAGTAAGCTCGGGGTTAGGACATTTGGGATAGTAGTTAAGGTTAATCCTCTTTGACCCCATTAGAATAGATTCTTTAGACTTGTCGATCTCTTTTACGTTTAGTCCATTCATCAGTATTTTGAGCAGTTTCTTGACAACGGTTTCAGAACTCGTTATATATTCCAAAGCTTGATTCCTGTGACAACAAAGATTCTTCAAATTTAAAACTTTATAGTCAAAACTTATTTTGTGATCTTGTTACTTTAATCTCTTGTGAATAAAGTTTATCAATTCTATCTGCTTTGAATAAAATATAGCTTTAAAGTACACTATTCAACAAATTTTATAGATTTATTGATGTTAGATTTTTGGTTACAAAAATTCATGAAACAATAGTCAGGGAAGTGGCTCAGCTGTAGCACTATATAGTCAAACTAATTTACCATACTTTTTTACATTTTACTTCATTTTTCCTTGTATACAGATACGCAATTACATAATTTTTATCCACACACATTCTAGTGTTGATACTATCACACGTTAGAAACATTTATATTACAAATGATGAATAAAATATTATTTAATAGTTTATCTTTTTTTTTTTTCTAATAAAAGGGCAAAACATAATATATTGACTTACCTTAAAGTCGGAGATTTGAAAATGTCCAAGAATGAATTCTTATTTAATTTTCGGTTACCAAATTTAAATGCATTAATTCACGATTTTTTTTTTGGATTTGTAGTATATTGACTTACCTTAAAACTTAGTTATTTCAATAAAAATCCTTAAAATAAGTTAGCATTGCAATTTGCGGTTTACCTCACCTATGTTATTTTACCTCAACTATACGTTTGTTTATTTATTTCGCATGTACATGCTCTTTTGTATAGGTTCCTAGTCTAGATTTATTATTATTATTATGAGTAAACATCAAATATAAAGTAAATACATTAGTTTACATTATAGTAATTATGTAATTACTCTACAATAGTAATTACGTAATCACTCTACACCAAAATTTATTTATTTTTTGTTTTTTTAGATTTCAATACTATAATACATGTTTAACAATATGGGAATAAATTTTTCGAAAAAATAAAAATAAAAAAATACTCTCCTTTGATTTTCACAGTTCTTACAAAAAAAACACTTTGTACAGGATATTTCCCATTATTATTATTATTAGTTTTTATAGATTTCTTACTGATTGTTTTCTCACAATAATTATATTAAGTGAATCTTCCCAAAAGAAAAAAAAAAAAACTGCGTAGAATCGAGACATGTTTGATATAAAACCAGGTTTTACTAACTAAAATCACCATGCCTTCGTTCCCTTAGCCTTTGACACATTTGGTTCCTTGCCACCGGTGACAGTTCGGTTTTTGACAAGAGTCCAGTGAGTGGTCCACAACAACTTTTTGACCCCTAGAGACGAGGATTTGTTTTCAGTAGATTAGAGTTTTCTATCCATAAAGGAGTGACGCCGCACTTCTACTCTTTTAGAGATATTAAGCATATTAAGTTACTCAATTAAATTACTTAATTTTTGTTCATTTGTACCTGCAAACAGGAGGCCAAAGAGAAGCAGCCTCATCATCCGAGACAAAGAACAAGCTAAGATAATCCTTCCACTCGAGTGCTTTCTCAGCTTCAGGCGTAAAACTCGTTCCAAACCGAACATTATTCGTACCCGATTCGTCTTTCGAGTATTTCTTCTTCTCTTCTGCTGGCAACTCATAAAACTTATGAGTTGCATCTTTGACATCTTCAAGAACACGAATAGGTACACCATGGTTTATTATCTGAAAGAATCCCCATTTTTGTGCCGCATCACATACGGCTTTCGCCACATTCGGGTCATCCCAATTACTCAAATCAATAACTGGGATGGAGTCTTGATTCACTTCTTCAAAATGCCTAGTGTCAAACCGTTCTTGTGGTGGTTGAATGTATTGTTGTGGTAGTGTCTTGAGCCAAGGTCAGCTAAGCCTTTAACTCCATGACCTTTGTTAACGACGAAATCGAGAATGTCTAGTGGGTTTGAGGTGATCATGGAGATTGAAGGAGCCATGGTTGTTCAAGAAGTGTGTGTAGATGAAGTGATTAATGTGATGGGTTCGTCAAGTTTGGTTACTATATATAGAAACTAGAGGTAGACTAGTAGCAGTATTATTCATGCCTCTTTAGAGATACATGTGCATGGCCATACACAATACGGTTGGTTTGTGAAAGTAACAGTTTATTGGGTGTGATTAATATTAATATGGTTATATAAAAGGAAAATAACCACATTACCATAACTAAACTTTAATCAGTTATGATTTTTTTTTAATAAACCAATTTTTTTTTGAAAATTTGCTTTCATTCAAACAAACACTCGGTCCACGTACAAAACGAGGAACACCGGATCAAACTTTGTGCATATGAACATCTTTGTGCATATGAATTCTTTAGACTAGGGAAGTGGGGGGCTCGGGTTAGAAGCATGAGTTGTCATGTGGCAACAATGAATTCACAATTCAAGCCCTAAAAATGATGGGATGTAGAGGCTTGAGTTTGGGGGCATGTTGCCAACTTGCCATGTGACTTTTTTTGTATAAACTAATTAAAAAGTCATTTAAATTAACTAAAAACACATTAATTTTTTTTTTTTAAATAACAAAGTAATAGAAAAGGACATTAAATGAAAAATACACTAAAAAAAGACATAAAATAAAATAACAAACATAAAAAAAGACATAAAACATTACACCACATGCTATATTTTTTCATGATCTCGCTTTTCATTTTTAACATCATTTCTAACTTGGACTGGTGAGATGATTGATGGGCATAGCGAGAAATTTCATATCTTCCTGTTTTTCTTTTAAAGTCAATTTTTTTTTTCAAAAGCATCACGCATGCGTTCCTTCTTGTCGAGCCTTTGTTGTTGAATGACATTGAATTGAACGATATTAGTATTTAACTCGTCCAAATGTCGGGTGTACACTGCACCTTTATCCAAGTCCGAGCACGAAGCCGAAGCACATGATCTTTGGCCGCTCTTCTTTGCCTTATCTCTACTGGGTGGGTGACTCAGTTCCCCCTCGAACTCATCGTCAGCCAAGTTATCACGAGCAACCGAACGACTTTGAGACGAACTTGTTTTGTCCTTTTTGACGAATCTCTAGTAAGGGGGACGTTCACCCAATTTGAAGAGTGTTCAACAAATCTCAACAATGCATAAACTTGAACTTCGTATCCTTATCCTCACATTAAGCTTTAATCGCATTCGTTAAGAAATTGCCCTCCGTCTCATCATTCCTTGGATGATTTTTTTGCATTATAATGAAAACCTTTGAATGTGGTCATAACTTTATTTATTCCAGTCCACTTCGACGAGAGACTATCATTCGCTCGGTACGGTTTTTTTCCCGTCAATGACCCAACAATATTTTATGGTTTTGTTTCCGGTACGATTTTGGGTAAAGTTAAAGGTGTCTGGGTCATGGTAACGGGTTGTTGAGTAGGCGGTAACGGAATGAAGGAGTCGTTGTATGGAAAATTTGTAAATAAACGTCCGCCTATATACGATGTGAAACCCGCTAGGTCGAGACACGATGAAAAAAGATGATTTGGGGCAGACGGTTTGGTATTGGGCGGACCGTGGTAGACTAGGATTCGGGTTTTCGGAGTAGTTGAACGGGTTGTTTGGGTCAAAGCCTCGGTTGTGTGGATGCACTTTAAAAAAAAAGATGAAGTTTTTTTTTTTATAAAAGAGTAAACTGTACGGATGGTCCCTGTGGTTTGCACGAATTGCACAAATGCCCCCATCTATTTTCAATGGTCCCCGACGTTGACATTTTATAACATTTTGGTCCTTACATACTAACTTCGTTAAAAGTTTTTAGTTAAGTCATGTAAAATGACCAAACTACCCAAATGGACCATCCGAGCAATTTTATCTTTTATACTTTTTTCTTAGACCACCACCTCCTCAAACAACCAACATCACCTCCTCCAACAACCACCCCCACCCCCACCATCCCTCAAACAACAATCACCTCCCCCTCTCTTTCTCTAAACTTTATCTTTCTGTTCATATTTCATTGTTTTTTTCTCTCTGTATATATATAAAAAAAAAAACACCTGAGCAAAACAAGTTAGCAACAATGCTACACAACAACACAAACAAGGTCACACTCATCCTCCTTTTCAACTCTTTTCTCTCCCATTTCATCATCAAATTTACTCAATTCTTCGGTTTAAACCTGCCCTGTTTCGCGTGTGCACAAATCGATCAATTTCATTCCCATCTCTGTACCCTTCATTCAAAAGAAGTATCTGAACTGAAGTTCTGTTCAAACCATCACAAATTAGCAGAACTCCATGACATGTGCGAGAATTGTTTGTCTTCTGATTCGGGTTCGAATAATCGAAAATTAACATAATCAAGAAAGTTTGTGTTTTTAAAGGTGGAAAGGAGAGTGGTTGGAGCTGGGTTTGTGGTGGTCGTTACCAGTGATAGTGGTTGTGTTGTTGTAGGTGACAGAGAAGGTTATGGGTTGTGTGGTGGTGGTTGTCTATGATGGTTGCACGAGTTCTGTCGTGGTTGATGAGTGTGAGACTGCTGTAAAGGATGATGGTTGCTGTTGATTGGTGGTGGAAGATGGAATGTTTAGGGGTGGTGGTTGGGAGAAGATGGTGGTGCTAGGTGGTTAGGGGAAGAAGGTGGTGGCAGTTGGGGTTGAGAGACACATATAGATGAAGATTGAAAGAGGGAGAGGTATAGAGTTTATAATATCTTTTATTTTTATTTTTTAAAGAGGGGTAATTTAGTAATTTCACATAAGCTTAACTGAAAAACTTAACCTCCATCCAATTTAGGGACCATGATGCAATAAAATCCAAACCACTGATCCCATTGGGGTAATTTTAAAAAGGTGTGGGGCATACTTTAAATTTAGAAAAACCACAGGGACCATCCATGCAGTTTACCCTTTTTTATTATTATTATTATTATTATTATTATTATAATAATAATTATTATTATTAAATCTAGTTGTTGCAACAAGGGTCACTTTTTTTTAAATAAACTAATCAACAAGAGCCACATCATCCACTCACCAAGCCCCACGCCAAACCTAAATCGCCCACTTTTGGGGCCACGTCTACTCACGCTACTATGGTGGTGGTGTTCATGGGATGGGTTGGCCTTTTAGACCACCACTCCCCGTAGGCTTACGAGAAAAAAGTTATTAGCCATAATTAAAGTCTTCATGTGAAATATCACCGTCGCGGTACAAATGTTTTGGCATAAGCTGGTGAGTTTGATTTTTCTTTAAAGTTTGCCTACTTTTCTTTTCAAAATAAGATTTTTCAAATATGTAATCACTTCTTTGAAGTTTGATTTTTCTTTAAAGTTTGCCTACTTTGCTTCATTTTACTTTTTGGTTGTATCGAAATCTCAATGTTACACCAATTATATTGTTAGCCTTAACCAATTAATTTTTCTATTTTCTCATTGCTTTAGTCTCAGTTGAACGAATCGCTGAGAAGAAGGAAACAAGCAAAAAAAATACCACATAAACTATTGTTATTAACCAAAAACTCCACAATGAATTAAATAAGGTATATGTAAATGAAAAACATTTGTTAAATTCGATGGGAAGAAAACTAAAATAAGGCCTAAAGGGTGCAACTAGATTCATGTTTTCACTTAATTGATTTTAACTAATCCTGAGCTGGCACATCACTTCACTGATTTACTTCACTGAAACAATTTTTTGTAGGCATCACTTAACTGATTTACTTCACTGAAATCTTTATTTTTTTTAAAGAAACATTAATTAAACATATTATTAAACTAAATAAAATAAAATTACATAATATTACATAAAATAACATCAATACATGACATCAAACCATTATTTAATAACGTAAATAAATAGTAGAAACACGGCTATATTATAAAACGTCATCTCATAGCTCTCCAAACCTCGACCCTCGGGTAATTATCATTGTGTATGTTTCGGTATTGGTTACGGGCTTCTTCAATCAATTCTTCTTCGTTTAACCCCGGATTGGCGTCCATCGCATTAATGAATAATTGTTGAAATACTGCGCACTTCGACTTTAAAGATACAAACTTTTTATATATCATGTCCGTTGAACGATGGTTTTCACCATAGTTGTCAAAGCGCCTAGGCGCACTTAAGGCGCACAGGCCGAGCTGGAGCCTAGGCGCAAGGCGCATAAAAAACGAGGGCTTTTTATAATTAGGCGCATAGTATAAAATACATTTTTTAGGGACTTTAGAGATGTTTTAAGCTTGTTTAGGGCCACTTTTGTAACATCACGTGATTTTAACTTTTTCTTGTATTTTAAATTCGATATTTAACAAATTTCAAGTTCGCCCTTATTCGCTTCTTTTATGTTACGTTGGCCTACCAATTCATGACGAGTCGTCATTATAATTTATCCTATTCAATTTAGATTTTATAACAAGGAACTTATTTAGTTAAGATCTTAATATATACTTATTATTAATAAAACATATATATATAATAATAATCATACAAAAAAAAACAAAACATAACATGAAATGTTATGTAAGAAAAAATTGCCGTACACTTTTTTTTGTCATCTATTTATTTATTATTTTTTTTTCTTTTTCTTTTAAATATATATTTACCACTAATTAACTTCTAACCACCCTAATTAATTCATTAAATACCCAACCCTCTCACTCCAACTATAAATACACCACTCCTACCCATTCTAACACTTGCTCATTTCTAAATCCTCTCTAATCTCTCAAGAATTCTCTCAAGAATAAGTGAGTTTCTCACTTCACCTTCAACCTCTCTTCTACTTTCTTCACTCTCCTCTTCTTCAAACCCTTTGAGGAAACCTCTAGGACCTCTCTCCTATTTGCCATGGCAAATAAACATGAGTAGGGCACCAATTTGAGGCCTCAAATGTGGTCATCTTCTATTATCTTTTATGCACTAGGTTGTTAATAATACCAACCAAGTTCACCAACAACTCAATGATGGAGGGACTTGTGTTATGGTTCATGGTTGACAAAAGGAAGGCCAAGGCTCATCCAAACTAAGTCACCATACCCTACTTCTTAAGTTATATTATATAAATACTAAATTATATAAACTCTACTAATTTAATAACTCGGAAAGGTTTGTGGATACATCCCTACCTTACCAATACTTGACTCTCATGACCATCCGAATCACCTTTATGGTGGTTTGTGTTTTGGTTCGCCTAAAAGGCTTGCTTGACTCTTATGACCATCCGAATCACCTTCATGGTGGTTTGTGTCTTGGTTCGCCTAAAAGGCTTGCTTGACTCTCTTGAAACTATAACCTAAACTCGATACTAAGACCCTTTATTCTTTAATTCTAGATAACCAAGGCTAAAGCTAAACCTACCAAGACTTACCTTTTTGGAACTCTATCAAACGCACCTAAAGGTGAGTTCATACTTGTCCCCCTTTTTATTCTTTATTCTTTGGGGCTCAGCATGTATCACTATCAAAACTTAAACGATTTCATACTCTTAAACTATTATGCTCAATCTAAATGCTATTATGCTATGCCATGCTAGAATTCAAAGTCTTACATACAAATGTACGATTAGTTAACAACCCACCTTACATGTATAGCGCTATAGGTTGACACGCCGCCCCCTTTATGGGTCATGATAAGATGAAGTCTTTTGTGTTATCGAGTGTTGTTGCCGTTTGTATGGTTCTACGTGCATATGCCTATAACATGATGATTCGAGTAGACTTTTCTATACTATGTACTTAGACTCAAACTAGTATGCTCACCAATGCTTTATGTGTTGACGGATATTTTATACATGTTGCAGGAAATGTTTAATGCAGGATTTTCAAGAAAAACTACTTAGGATTGGCTAGAAACACACGCTAGTTTAAATTCTATATTTTGATGTTGTACTTCTCCTTTATGAAACAATTTGTATTTCGGTTATCTTTTAGACAATGTTTATGCTATGAATGAAATTTTATCTTTAAATCATATTGTCACGAATTCTAGTGTCATGAAGTCTTTGAACAATCTATCCCAAGTCTCGCCCTGATGTATTCCGCCATCGGTTGGGGTGTGACAGATTGGTATCAGAGCCATGACTATAGGGAATTAGGAAAAATTGCCATGTTTGACCTAGACTATAGTTAAGTACCTTTTTGACCATTCCTTTTATCATGCTTAATATACTTGTTCTCCCTATCTTGCTTCTACTCAATTCTTTTGGTCCTTAAAATTTACCTTCCTATTTGTGGATTACTCTACACTCGAAGACGTTCGTATAACACAAACGAAAGGAAATCACCGAAATAGGCGTGAAACCCTCACTTTGGTGATAACTTTCAATCCGCGTAAAATCTTTGTGTTTTTGAAACTACACCAAGATAGGAGTGATATCCTCACCTTGGTGGAAATTTCACAATTCTCGTCTAGTGGACACTTACCAATTGAAGGTTAGAATTAATTTTCTTACCACATTGGACAAAGTGTACAAACCACACTCAAGAAACGACCTCGCTAAGATAGGAGTGAAATCCGCAACTTAGCGACTAGTTTCAATCCTTGATATATATATATTTTTTTTAAATCTCGCCAAAGTCTCAAATTTACTAATGACAAGAAACATGTAGTAACTGGAAGGGTGAATACCGTTAACCGCAAGTTCGGCGAGAGTATTTCCACCTATTAGGCCAAAGCATGTTTTCAAACTCAAAGGTAAATTCGAACCACTTTGGTTAGTCTTAGTTCCGTTCCGGAACACTCCAATTGTTTGTTAAAACAAGCCTCTCATTTTATGTTAATATTACTTTCAATGTTGTTTTCATACTATGTTTTCATTATATATTCGATTTATTTCACTCGCATACAATCTCAAGACTCGCATTTACAATCTACACTCGCGATCTCCAAACAATACTAATAATCGCAACCAACATAAATCAAAACTCCTTTATGATAACTAAGTGCACTATACTTGTTTATACATACGTGTTACGCTAATTGAACATTGTGAAACTTGCATGCTATACATGTAACTTGAACTTGCATACTAAGTCCTTGAGAACAACTTGAGCTTATGTACTTTGTTTACCTAAATTTGCATCAATTTCACCGATCTAATTTTACCCACAAGCTTTTCATTGTTAACCAAAATTCTAGTAACGTTTTTTTTCCTAAATTCAAAAGTCACTTTGTTTAAAAATGCTTATACAAATCTTCTTATGTATGATTCTCGTAGATGTCTTCCCGTCTCAACAGCATCGACCTCAACCAACTGGCAAGTCTTATTGCCCAAGAACTAGTCAAGATTCTCCCTAACCTAGAGACGCCAACAAACCCAATTCCGAACCCCGGCGACACCATCCAAGACAGCACAAACCATGTAGATGCTAAACCTACTACCCATACCCCTACCAAACAAACGAAAAAGGATAACCGAAAACGCAAAAACCACAAACGAAACCACACTTCGACAACCCTGAGACTCCACTCCCCAACAAAAAGCAATACCATGGAACCCATCCGTTATGCAAGAGTTGTAAATTTCACCATCCCACTCACACACAATGCCGCATATGCGCCAACTGTGGTGCATATGGTCATTTAGCCAAAACATGTCGCCACACCACTAAACCACGACCCGAACAACCTACTAGTACTACCTCATTCACTAAATCCAATGGATGGATATGCTCCGAGTGCAACGACCCAACCCATGAGCGTAACCAATGCCCAAGACTTGCCATGGTGATCTACGATGCTGGAAGACCCACTCACCACACTAAAGAAAATTGATTTTTCTTTTCTAAAAAAAATGAGAATTTCCTTATGTAATGTTTTCAAGAAATTATTCAGATGTGAAATTTTCTTTTATGAATTACGAAATACCATCGTTATCTTAGGTTACAATCATAATTTATCGGCAAAATTCAAACATCGCAAAACCCTTTTCTTCTCGCGCACAATCTTTTTCAAAAATTTTGAACAAAATTCTTCCAACTATTTCTAAGAGGATGCCTATCCTTCTATAAAATCCTCACCTTCAAACCACTAACAAATGCGTGCGTCGAGTCTGTATGACAAGCGAGATTTTAAATGATAAAAGTGTTTACAATAAATTTTGCTTTCAGGACGCCCAATGTCACCCATAACAAAAGAAATATATTTTTTTTTAGCAAACAGGACTTGTGAGCAAAAGACACACTAAATCAATTAACCTACTCCTTTATAATCCCAAAACCTTTTCTGTTGAAATCGTATCACGAGTCAAAATATTCATCAACGCCAAACTAAAATTGTCAATAAACTATTTTTCTCGCTTAATAAAGTGAATTTTTTTCATAAATCAAACGACCATCTTCGATAAGACTTTTACACTAAATTTTCCCCACTTCAATTAAATCCGTTTTTTTTCTTTAACACCCAACGGACTAAAATTCTTCCTTCATCAAACTTGACCCTTAGTCTTAAAAAGCTAAAATTGCTCTCAGTCAAAACTCAATTTGTAATAAACCCAAATTTTATGTTGCCCTCAGTCAAAACATTTTACGCATTTTCATTAAGAATCGTCTATGCTTCTGTTTGATTTTATACATCTGAACGTAACCACATATGCACAAGTCTACACCATTATGTCATGAAACTATACATCCACGCCAAAAACACATGCGGTTAAACATCAAAAAAATAAAATAATAAAAAAAAAACTTACCTAATGCTTTTTTTTTTCTCTTTCTTTTTTTCACATTATTTGTTTGCATGTCACATTATTTGCTATGTTTACAACATCAAAATTGTCTAATGCCTTAGCCTAATGTCTTTTCCTTTGTGTATAAGTATTTTGTGTCCACTAGCGACCCACACATAACTAAGACAAATTATGTGGACCATACGACAATTGGACTAATTACGGGTGCACACGTAATTACAAAAATTTGGCGAATGGAAAACATAACGAGTCCTAGTGTGTGTAACCTATCATGACTTGAATAACAACACGGATGAGGTATGACAACGGCATGGTGGATACGCCGCCGGTACATCCTATACATAAATGTCCTGTCATACTACCAAAAGTAGAGTTATTCGTGCCATGAGAAGTTTTGGGTGTCGAGTTAAAATTTTGACCAACACTTACGTTATTTATCTTTTGTGATACCATTTATGTTACAGTTTACTAGTCTAATTACGCTTGCATCATTTGTCTTTTATGCATATCATAACCTTGTTTTGAACCACACTTTCCACTATGCAACATCATCCTTGCTATGAATAATCTATACTTGCAATCTTCATCGAAATTCGTTCCTTCCTCGTGCTTTCCTTGCTTAATCAACAATCCTTCCATTTTCAAGAATCTATTTCTAAATTCCATAAGCTCTGGCCTTAATCTCTAAAAGCATTTATACATGTAAAGCAAGATTCGTCTCTCACTTTATATATTTTCTTGACTACTTGTATACTGGATTTCAAAACTAAATAAATACTATTTATATCACCGAAAAGCTGTTTTCAAATAGTTCAATTTCTCGTTTATTTAATCGCCTTCTAAAAGTTTTTTTTCTAATAAAATTTTCGACCTTGTGTAAACCAAATATCTTTTACTAAATACTACTCATTCCCACATCTAGTCACTCATTATGCTCACATTTTTACTATTCCCCCCAATTACCCAAAGACGTATCTTTTACAAGCCAACAAATTTTACTATTTCACATATGATATACCGTATAACTACTTATTTTTCTAAAATTTCTATATGTTATACAAATATACTTACCTACCTTCAATTTTCACTATATTATACCGTATAAATACTTACTTTCCTAAAATTCTTACTATTTTTTTATACACAGTATACTTACCTACCTTCACAAGATTTGTTTTTTTTTTCTATTTCATGTATGTTATACTATATATTTACTTATTTTTCCAAAAATTGCTGCATTAACTCCATACACAAACCTACTTATATGAACTCCTCTAATTCGCTATTTACAAAAATCCTTTAATCGGTTAAGTTTTCAAATTTTTACGTACAACCTTGGGTTAAAATTTTAAAAGTACTTTTCGTACGAGCATAATTATCGCACAAATGACTACATACCGTATTTGATTTAAACATAATAAACTAACAAGTTTTTGTTCTTATTAAACCCATATCAAACCACTTACCTATTTTTTTTTAAAAGGTTGGCTCTTAATTAAATTTCGAGACGAAATTTCCTAAAGTAGGGGAGACTGTAACATCACGTGATTTTAACTTTTTCTTGTATTTTAAATTCGATATTTAACAAATTTCAAGTTCGCCCTTATTCGCTTCTTTTATGTTACGTTGGCCTACCAATTCATGACGAGTCGTCATTATAATTTATCCTATTCAATTTAGATTTTATAACAAGAAACTTATTTAGTTAAGATCTTAATATATACTTATTATTAATAAAACATATATATATAATAATAATCATACAAAAAAAAACAAAACATAACATGAAATGTTATGTAAGAAAAAATTGCCGTACACTTTTTTTTGTCATCTATTTATTTATTATTTTTTTTTCTTTTTCTTTTAAATATATATTTACCACTAATTAACTTCTAACCACCCTAATTAATTCATTAAATACCCAACCCTCTCACTCCAACTATAAATACACCACTCCTACCCATTCTAACACTTGCTCATTTCTAAATCCTCTCTAATCTCTCAAGAATTCTCTCAAGAATAAGTGAGTTTCTCACTTCACCTTCAACCTCTCTTCTACTTTCTTCACTCTCCTCTTCTTCAAACCCTTTGAGGAAACCTCTAGGACCTCTCTCCTATTTGCCATGGCAAATAAACATGAGTAGGGCACCAATTTGAGGCCTCAAATGTGGTCATCTTCTATTATCTTTTATGCACTAGGTTGTTAATAATACCAACCAAGTTCACCAACAACTCAATGATGGAGGGACTTGTGTTATGGTTCATGGTTGACAAAAGGAAGGCCAAGGCTCATCCAAACTAAGTCACCATACCCTACTTCTTAAGTTATATTATATAAATACTAAATTATATAAACTCTACTAATTTAATAACTCGGAAAGGTTTGTGGATACATCCCTACCTTACCAATACTTGACTCTCATGACCATCCGAATCACCTTTATGGTGGTTTGTGTTTTGGTTCGCCTAAAAGGCTTGCTTGACTCTTATGACCATCCGAATCACCTTCATGGTGGTTTGTGTCTTGGTTCGCCTAAAAGGCTTGCTTGACTCTCTTGAAACTATAACCTAAACTCGATACTAAGACCCTTTATTCTTTAATTCTAGATAACCAAGGCTAAAGCTAAACCTACCAAGACTTACCTTTTTGGAACTCTATCAAACGCACCTAAAGGTGAGTTCATACTTGTCCCCCTTTTTATTCTTTATTCTTTGGGGCTCAGCATGTATCACTATCAAAACTTAAACGATTTCATACTCTTAAACTATTATGCTCAATCTAAATGCTATTATGCTATGCCATGCTAGAATTCAAAGTCTTACATACAAATGTACGATTAGTTAACAACCCACCTTACATGTATAGCGCTATAGGTTGACACGCCGCCCCCTTTATGGGTCATGATAAGATGAAGTCTTTTGTGTTATCGAGTGTTGTTGCCGTTTGTATGGTTCTACGTGCATATGCCTATAACATGATGATTCGAGTAGACTTTTCTATACTATGTACTTAGACTCAAACTAGTATGCTCACCAATGCTTTATGTGTTGACGGATATTTTATACATGTTGCAGGAAATGTTTAATGCAGGATTTTCAAGAAAAACTACTTAGGATTGGCTAGAAACACACGCTAGTTTAAATTCTATATTTTGATGTTGTACTTCTCCTTTATGAAACAATTTGTATTTCGGTTATCTTTTAGACAATGTTTATGCTATGAATGAAATTTTATCTTTAAATCATATTGTCACGAATTCTAGTGTCATGAAGTCTTTGAACAATCTATCCCAAGTCTCGCCCTGATGTATTCCGCCATCGGTTGGGGTGTGACAACTTTAGGATGTTTAAGGGTTGTTCATGACTCCTTTAGGATGTTTTAGAGGTTTATGCAACTTTTAGCCTGAATTTGGCCGGAAATCAGCCTGAAAACAGCCCTGATAGTGCGCCTCAGTGCCTAGGCGCACGCCTCACAGGGTGAAGCGCACTTGGTGTGCCTCGAGCCTAGGCACGCTTTTGACAACTATGGTTTTCACCCATTTGTTCATTGAATCTTGTGACAACCGCTTTCCAAAAACTTTGCTTTCGCTCGGGTCCTTGCTCTTGAATAGCAATATAGCTATTCACCAAGGCGAGTTGTCCTCCAAGTTCCAGATTGGTTGTCACACACGGTTTAGCGGGGGCGGAATTGGATAATTATAAGGTCTGAAAACAAAATATAAGTATTACTTTCAGCTATAAGTTTACTAATTTGAAATAATGTTATTTCCGACTCAACTTACTTTACCATATAATTATTTTCCCATTAAATAATTACAATAAGATATTGCCGATCGAGATTTCATTTTCAACATTCGACTCGACTCACTTTATCGTATATTTATTTTCCTATTAAGTAAATATACTAGGATAATTGTCGATTCAAGGTTTCGTTTCAACATTCGACTCGACTCACTTTACCGTATATTTACTTTTCCATTAAATAAACATACTAGGATTTTGTCGATTCGAGGTTTCATTTCACGTAATTAAGTTTTCATGCTTAATTTTCATTTAAACATATAATCCTTAAAGATTATTTTACACTAATTCTCCACCGAATAAATTCCAACATTTAGGAAAGTGTCACATATATTTTCATTCAAACATGTAATCCTTAAAGATTATTTTACACATATCACTCTTTAGTGACTCTTTACATTTCTTATTTTTTTAAACTCAATAAGATAGCCCACCCCATTAAATGTAGGTCTGTAAATGAACTGAATAAACACGAACACAAACACATAATCGAACACATTTTTGTGTTTGTGTTCGTTCATTAAGAAATTTGTCTTGTTCGTGTTCGTTTATGTCCGTTCGTTTAAAACCTAAACGAAAAGTTCAAAACGAACATAAACGGATGTTCGCGACTATAATAAATCTAAACGATTTTGTATTGATAAAAAAACCCAACGCCGCCGTCACTTACCACCAAAAACAACGACAATCGCTCCTACTATACCGTTGTTCCAACTCTTGAACCGTTACCAAAGGCGGCTTCCCCGTCTCTAGATTGATGGGTTAAATGACGCACGTGCCGGAAAGAGCAGCACCACCATGGCGGGGTTCTGATGAAACAACGGAGCTTCGTCACTGTACCTGTACCTCTCCCCACCCCCCTCAAATTCCATTAGACGATAATAAAGAAGTTAAAGAAACAGAGGGTGACTCAGGTAATAATGTTTAACCTTGTATTTTGTTTTTTTTTTAATAATTTTTGTTTTATGGACAAAATTGTCCCTGACTTAACTGGGTTGAGTTAACCCCGTTAAACATTGAACTGTTTTGGCGCATTTCGTCAAACTACTGGATTATTCAGGCAATTAGTTTCATTTTGGATTGGACTGGCAAAACCCACCAAACCACAGGGACAGTTTTGGTTATTTACTCTTTATATACATATAACTACTTACGTAATTAATAAAATTCAAACGAACATAAATGAACGTTAACGAACATAAATGAACGAACAAAACATTTGTTCATGTTTGTTTATTTAACTTAACTAACAAATTTTGTTTTTCGTGTTTATTCGTTTATTAAATAAATGAACATAAACGAATTTCCACCAAACAAATTCACAAACAGTTCATGAATGTTTGGTTCGTTTACAGGCGTAATTAAATGAATACCTATAGATAAATTGTATTAATATGACCAGTAAATGGGTGAAACTGTTTTTAATTAGTTATATTTTTTCTTGAAAAGTATTTAATTACTTATAAGAAATCAGTATTTTTCGTATGAAATTGAATGATAGTTGGAAACGCCAGACCTTGAAAAGTATTCTTGAAAAGTATTTAATTCAAGAATCAGTAATTTTCAAGAAATCAGTAATTTTCAAGAAATCATTATTCTTGAAAAGTATTTAATTCAAATGTGGCATCTAGCAAATCAAATCGAAGCGTCCCATCATCCATTTTCTCTCAAAAGAAACACATGTTCAAGGCATTAAAAAAACGATTGCAATAGTGTTTATAAATAGCACTAGCTAATTACTCCGGAGGTTGAAAAATCTAATTTTACGTGATAAACTATTGCAAATGGCTTAAGTTAACTAACCACAAAATCTCTCAATCATTGCATTTTCATAGTATTTTAAATGATAACATGGCGATTGTGCTGATTTTCAACATCGTAGATTAGAACCTGGTTTAAAAGAAAAAACATGACTAATGAATAACATGAAACTTTGTGTGTTTTTTTTCCTGTATAAACGAAACCCCACAAAAAATAGTCAATTTTTTCTCTGTTTTTTATATAGCACTATGATATTCGTTGGAAAGATAATAAAACACTCGTTAATTTGGTGGAATTTTTTTCTTTAAAAAATCCTGTATATAAAAGATATAAACGTTTAAAAATTATGGGAAGAAACATGAGAGAGAAAATTTTTAATTTATTTTTAAATTCTTTTTTCCTAAAATAACTCAATTTAATTTTAGTAATTGAGAATTTAAGGTTTTATGTTTATCTTTTTTAATTAAAAAAGGAAATAATTCAAAAACACTAAAATCTTTCAATATAAGTATCCTGTGAAAACCCTCTTGAGTTGTGAAAACCCGTGAAAACCCTATGTAACAACATTGTTTTTTTTTTTAATTTTTTTAGAATAGCTTGTATACTTAATTGTATGAGTTTCGGCCCAAAAAAAATCAAAAAAACGCCGAATAGATTTTTTTGTTGTTACACATAAAAAAATTTATGTAACACATATGTGTAACAAATAATCTACTCGGCGCTTTTTTGATTTTTTTGGCCAAAACTAATAAAATTGAATATAAAAGCTATTCTGAAAAAATCAGGAAAAAAAAATGTTTTTTAAGCGCTTTGCATTGATGTCCAAGGCTCACCCTTAACGCTTTAAGTGCGCCTTTTGCCTTTAACAACTATGCATCTACCGTAATTTTTTAAACAATTAAAAAAAGATAGTTAACTTATATAATCAACAGTTCTCCTAAATTTTATATGGGTCAAATATGTATCGATTATTTAGAATTCAAAATCAATTAGCGTACTATATATAATATTGTAATTTTAATTAAATAATGTAGTTCATATATACATTGTTATAAAAATATAGTTATACTAGCTTATACCCCGGGAGCGTCCCGGGTTAAGAAATCTAAGTAAAGTGAATAAAATTAGAAGTATCTAAACTATAAAAATGACATCTATGTATCAACTTACATTAGATACTTTAAAAAAAAATACCAAAAGATCAATTTCACCTTACAATATCAACACTAAAACAGAATATTAAGATCCTAAGCACTTCAAGGGGACAGATTGTTTAGCACCAATACATTCAGTCAAAGGTCTTTAACTGCATACAATAAGATTTGAGCTATTTCAGAATATGGTAGAAAAAGAAAACATAGCAATTAGCTGTTGAAGAGCGTCCCGGGTTGAAATATCTAATATGACATAATAAAATATCTAATATAACAACATAATTAATGATTTGCCAATATATTATTATTATTATTATTATTATTATTATTATTATTATTATTATTTTAAACAAATCTCTGTCATAAGTTATCATATTCTAATATAAAAAATGGTAATTGGGTCGGGTATCACCTAATCCCAGGCCCGACCCAAACCCACAATTTTTTTAAACTAATTCCAAACCTGACACAATACCTGTCGGGTTACAAAAAATAGTCGTTTTTTTCTCCGTTTTTTATATAGCACTATGGTACTCGTTGGAAAGATAATAAAACGCTCGTTTACCTATCGGGTTACAAAACATTGTCGTTTTTTTTCTCCGTTTTTTATATAGCACTATGGTACTCGTTGGAAAGATAATAAAACGCTCGTTAATTTGGTGTAATTTTTTTCTTTAAAAAATCTCGTGTATAAAAGATATTAACGTTTAAAATTTATGGAATGAAACATTAGAGATAAAAATCTAATTTTGTTTTTAAATTTTAAATTTTAAATTATTATTTTTCCTAAAATAAAGGTCTTGCCACATGGGATGACACATGGCACACTCAATAAAAAGAATACTCTCTTTGAATGCCATGTCATTAAAATGGCTTTGGTTTATTATATGTATAGATAAATAGCACCTGTCTAATATTTATACAAAAATAAAAGAATTTATAGCATGAAAAAAATTATTGTCTACAATTTTTAAACATATCAAAAAATTAATTGAATTACATAGCCAAGCGTTATCCAAGCTTTAGTACCATTTCCATGTCTATCTATCTATCTATACATATAATAAACCAAAGCCATTTTAATGACATGGCATTCAAAGAGGGTATTCTCTTTATTGAGTGTGCCATGTGTCATCCCATGTGGCAAGATCCTTTATTTTAGAAAAATAATAATTTAAAATTTAAAAACAAAATTAGATTTTTATCTCTAACGTTTCCTCCCATAAATTTTAAACGTTAATATCTTTTATACACGAGATTTTTTAAAGAAAAAAATTACACCAAATTAACGAGCGTTTTATTATCTTTCCAACGAGTACCATAGTGCTATATAAAAAACGGAGAAAAAAAAACGACTATTTTTTATAACCCGATAGGTATTGTGTCAGGTTTGGAATTAGTTTAAAAAAAATTATGGGTTTGGGTCGGGCCTGGGATTAGGTGATACCCGACCCAATTACCTTTTTTTTTATATTAGAATATGATAACTTATGGCAGAGATTTGTTTTAAAATAATAATAATAATAATAATCATTAATCATATATTGGCAAATCATTAATTATGTTGTCATATTAGATATTTTATTATCAGGGTGTTTGGGATTGCGTTTTGAATCTGATTGTTAGATTATTGCGTTTTGAAAACGCAAATAATCAGTTTTTAGTGTTTGGATTGCATTTTGAAAACGCAGATAATCAGTTTTTTAGGCTACCAAAACGCAATAATCTATAAGCAGCTCCACCCCCGCTTTTTCAAAACGCATAATCTGTTTTAAATAATCAATCCCAAACACCCCCTATGTCATATTAGATATTTCAACCCGGTACGCTCTCCAACAGGTAATTGCTATGTTTTCTTTTTCTACCATATTCTGAAATAGCCCAAATCTTATTGTATGCAGTTAAAGACCTTTGACTGAATGTATTGGTGCTAAACAATCTATGTCCCCTTGAAGTGCTTGGGATCTTAATATTCTGTTTTAGGTGTTGATGTTGTAAAGTGAAATGGATCTTTTGGTATTTTTTTAAAGTATCTAATGTAAGTTGATACATATATGCCATTTTTATAGTTTATATACTTCTAATTTTATTCACTTTACTTAGATTTCTCAACCCGGGACGCTCTCGGGGTATAAGCTAGTTATTTATATATATAACGAAGAGCAATTGCGTTGGCACACATGACATTTAATGTGACCATCTTCACCCTTGAATTCTATTCAAAACTATTAAAGTTGTCTTTTTGCCTCTAATGTACATGGTACATGCACTTTGCCCTCACGGTATTTGAGCATTTATAATTTTTTATACGACATTTTTTTTAAATTACACCAAATTAATGAGTGTTTTTTATCTTTCCAATGAATACCATAATGCTATACAAAAATGAAAAAAAAAATAACTTTTTAGCGTGTTTTGTTCATGCAAAAAAAAAAAAAAACACACACACACACACAACGCACGGTACAGTAAAACACACACACACACAACACACGTCATGTGCCATGTCAGATGCCATGTCATCTACCACATCACATGCCACGTCTGGTTTCATGTCATGTACAACGTCAGATGCCATGTCATGTGCCAAGTCATAATCCATCTTAACAAGTTGCTTTACTTTTGACCACACATATAACATACTTTTAGCTACATATGTATGTGTAGGTATAGCTTGATGTAAACTTACACATAATTTATGTGTGGTTAATGATGTATATACATAGTCCTGAGTCCATATATCATAGCACTTAATTTATTATTTATGAGTAGGTAATCGCAAAACCCAACACATTATAGCTTTTTTCCCACGCATACTATGTGTGGGTAAAGACCTACATTTCTTGTAGTGAATTATTTTTTTTAACTAATTCTTATTATATTTTCGCTTATTAAAAACCATTTAATATTTTATTGATCATACCTCATGTAATATTAAATGTTCTAACCTAGTAATAAATAAAACAACAAAAAAATGTTATAACCCATGTGATACACAACTTTTAATGAATTTTTTGAACTAAATGAAACTGTAAATATAAGTTTTGTTTCCATACATAGTAGGTTAAAATCAGTCGTTTCTAAAAAAGTTACACCTTAAAAACCACCACTCAATCGCGCTGTAATGTTGCTCATCCAAATATACATTCTCCCTTTAATATATATTTTTATTCTTATTATTATGATTAAAATTGTTGTTTTCTCATATATTTATCTATCCCATGAAGCTTTCGGGATATAATTTATATATATTAATATTCCAAAACATGAAATTCTACATGGCACTCAAAGAAGTCACCTACCTTTTTTGTCGGTTTTTGTTCATACATGAAAAAAACACACAATGTGTTCAGGTAATTCATTAATAATGTCTTGCCAAGTCACAAAAACCATCTCCAATGCATCCTTTGGAGGGATGCTTTTGGGAGCCCTTACAAATCCTTATCATTGTGATATTTTGTCCTTAAGAGTCCTTAGCAACTAAGCCCTTGTGGAAGGGTTTGGTTTTTATTAGTTTTTGTAAATGAGTGGGCCTAAAGTAAAAGAAGAAAATGTTTTATTTAAATATTGTGTGTGATGGGTAGTGATGAAGTGGAAATTAAGAAGAGTAAAGATATATGTAGGTTTAGAGATGAAATAAATGTTTTTAAGGATTTGTAAGGATATTATGTGGCAGATGACGTGGAAGCTAAGGGCGCCTAAGGATGCACGTAGCATTGGAGATGGTCTAATCATGTTCAAACTAGGAATTATATTTTCATCAACAGCATAATAAGTTAAAACCACTCATTTCCAAAAAAAAAAATTAAAAAAAGTCACACCTTTAAGACTACCACCTCAATCACGCACTGCAATGGTTGTTTCTAGCTCTGCTTCTCATCCAAACATACATCTTCTTTTTAGTATACATTTTCATTCTTATTCACATGATTAAAATTGTTGTTTTTTCATATCATAGTACATTAATTTCTAGGGGTGTGCATGGGTCGGTTTGGCTCAGTTTTTACCATTAACCATAACCATAACCAAACTTCTGTTATGGTTAATCGATTATGAATTCGGTTATGGTTATTTTAGTTATTAACCACAAACTTCAACTAAAACTAACTTTTGACTAAAGTTTAAAAATTAAAATCGTGTGGGTCTACAAAATAAAAAATGGAACCTACGATGGTGGACTTAGCTTAAGCTTTTTTTTTTTTTTTTTTTTTTTTTTTTTTTTTTTTATAAAACTAACAAGATTACATTTTTTTTTGTTAAACTACCAATGGGGGATCCTTGTTAATAAGATATATCAAGACAATAAACTTACCTAAGCATAAGGGGAAATAGAATTTAATAATCCCAACTTTTGGGGGTTAGAAGGGAGCAGTCCCAACTTGAAAGTTGTAAGATAACAGTCCCAACTTGTCAATGTTTTTTTTTTCTAATGGTCCCAAACTAACCGAGGTTACGTTTTTCTGTTAAGTGTCACGTGGCATCACACGTGGTAGTCCACGTGGTACAGTATGTCCAGTTGGCAAAAAACGTGGGTCCCACTTGTTTTTTCAATTAAAAAAACTCTATTAATTATTTCAAAAAATCTTTAAATAATGATAAAAAGAATTTATATATATATATACACACACACACACACACACACACACACACACTAGTGGGATGCCCGCGCGATGCGGTGGGACGACATATATTGAAGCAAATAATGAAATGTTAGTGTCGCACGATGCGGCGTTGATTATAATTTACAATGCGACACTTGTTTTATGTTAGTTTATCAATCATCTCGTAATATATTTTATAGTACTTTTGTTAATTTTCTTTTTCATATGATCGTTGTGGTCTATAGATGTCATGAGCATTACAAATCACAATTAAATAATAAATAAATGCATGACTAACAAAATATCAGCCATAAATATAATACATAGTTTAAAAATAAAATTCGAACACAAGAATAGGAAAATATAAGTCATGAAGATAGTAATTTAAGAATAAATTCCGTATGTCAACCAACTGCATCGTAATGAAATCAACTTTTGTCACATACACCAGCTACATTGTTCGACCACCAGTATTCATCATTGAGACTATTGTAAAAAGAGTGATCGAGAGTTTTGTCTTCCTATATCACTACTTTATCTCCCTCTTTCACCGATAGTTTTATTTTCGTTTTATATTCTATCACTATTACATCTACCACAATAACTTTGGGCACTAAAACAATACAAAAAAACTAAAGTATACAAAGCATGGTTAACTTGACAAACTCTATTTAGTTGTCTTGATGTTATAGACCTAGTAGTTTAGTAAAAAGAAAAAAGAAATAAAAAACTTGAGTTATATGAATAAAACCGACATCCAACCTGTTACTATATTATTCTTAACACATTACCTTTAATAAACCCTTAATATTATTATTATGGTTGCCATCTAGAAAAAAAACTACTTTGATGCTATCCAATTTAAAAGTGTACATGAACCAAATTTGATGATAACGATCGGAAATTAAAAAAAAATTTATCAGATATTGATAAATATTAAAGTCATTAAGATGTTTTAATGTGCATGGATGATGATACTTACAAGATTTGTGTTTCATAGACGTCACAACGCTTTAAGGGTATTGCTTCCCATTTGATGTGATGTCAAAGAGCATGAGAAAGTGTTAAGATTTTTAGAGAAAAATCATGAGATTATCAACAAAATACGAACAATAGTGAATGAGATATGAACATATTCGCGTTTACCTACCAGATTAAAGATCATTTGGAGTGTTCCTTCCCCTGATCATTGTAGAATGAGGGAGTGAAATGTAATGTTAGTAACTATTGTAGGAGGGAAGTGAGAAAAGTGAAAGGTTGTCATCTATATTTATTTACTATTTTTCCTAGGACATGAAAGGTCGGGGGTTAGAATTAGTAAGGAAGAAAGTTTTAATGGTGATTACATATTTATTTGAAATTTAATTATACATATAACTTAAAAGGTTTGTACAATATGCATTATCATTTGTAATTACTTAATCTTTATGTAAAAAGATTATTCTCTCAATTTCATCTAATTTAATACTCATGCAGAAAGACCATTTTGACCCTTTACTAACTTCACTAAGTTGTTGTACCATAAGCTTACCCCTACATCTTCATCATCTTCACCACAACAACAACCACCTGCCACCACCGTCCACCACCACCATCTCCGACGACACCCACCACCACCACAAACACCACCACTACAAACACCACCAACCCCCCAACTCTGATAAAGTAAACACATAGAGAGAGAGAGAGAGAGGGGGGGGGAGAGTAGCCTGTCGTCTTCTCCACCTTCTCCACCACCGCCGGTCTCATCAGAACTCATGAATCGTCACCAAGACTTCACCATTACCGTCATAATCCACAACCATAACCCGACTCGACTTGTTACCCAACAACATCATACTACAGATTATCGACCAAGAGAAGGGAATGAGATGGGTTTTACTTGTGGTTTCACGATCAGGCGACGAGGGTGTCACCGCCGCCGGAACTCCTCCTCTTCTTTCTATTACTTCCTGGTTCCATTTCTCTCTCCTCTATAAGCTACAAATCGTTGTTAGGGTTTCTCCCCCAAAACAATTAGGGTTTCGTGTAGGTGGGGTTTTGTGGAGGTGGTTGTTGGTGGTTGTAGGTGGGGTTTTGTGGAGGTGGTTGCAGATGGCGGCGATGGAGGTAGTTGTTGGTGGTTGTAGGTGGGGTTTTGTGGAGGTGGTTGCAGATTTAGTGGTTTTGGTATGGTTATGGTTTCGTCTGGTTATGGTTTCGTGGTGGAAGAAGCCCTAATTTGGTGGAGAGCGGTTGTGGTGGTGGTGGGAGGTGGTTGGTGGTGATGGTTGTGATGGTGGTGGTTGGTGGTGATGGTTGTGGTGGTGGTGGGTGGTAGAGAGAAGAGAGAGATGAAAGATAGTGTGTATATGTGTGTGTATATATTGTATGTGTGTATAATATATATATATATATATATAATTCTTTTTTATTATTATTAAAAGTTTTTTTAATTAAAAAAGCCAAGTGGATAAAGAGGGCCCATTTTTTTTTGCCAAGTGGGACAGATTGGCCACGTCAGACGCCACGTGGCAGTCCACGTCAGCATTTAACAGAAAAACTTAACTGAGGTTAGTTTGGGACCATTAGAATAAAAACATTGATAAGTTGGGACTGTTATCTTACAACTTTCAAGTTAGGACTGCTCCCTTCCAACCCCCCAAAATTTGGATTATTAGATTCCATTTCCCCTTAAAATAAAGGTCACATACATCAAGATTGTTTTGTTACAAGCATACTATTATCTTAGTAGAAAACTCTACATAGTTAGTGTAAAACATAAACTTATTATATAGACTTAAAACTACAAGTTCGGTTCGGTTTTGGTTATATCGGTTAACCAAAGTTTCATAACCATGACCATAACCGCTCGATCGGTTAAAGAAATTTCATAACCGTAACCATTGGTTATGCCGGTTATCGGTTAAAATCGGTTTGGTTATGTCGATTATGGTTCAGTTTTTGGTTATGACGGTTAATTTTGCTCACCCCTATGTTACATCATAAAACATATTTTATCACATCATATTAGATTTATCAATCCCGGAAAGCTTCCAGGATATAATCTAGTCTAGTTTATATTATTATAACAATACTTACGGGTCATAAACCAAACGGCGTACTATTGACAGTTGGCGCAAAAAATAATCTACTCGGTGCAACGGTTAGAGGCAACCGTTGACACCCTATAAATGTAACGTCCCGTTACTTTCTACAATATTAAAAATATATTAATAATAATAAAATATATGTATTATTGGCATAACAATCTTAATCCGTTAACAATAATATCTTGCCAACAAGAGATACGTTCTATTCACTAATGAGTTTAATCATTTAAATATGCTATTATAGTGTTGAAAATAATAATAACGCTCTGTAAAAAAAAAAGACGTGTAAAAGGAACGACGCTTAGCGAACCTTTATAATTTATACGTGACTATAAATATATATAACGAGTATATAGTCCAAATACTCGATTTTAGTTGGTTTATATAAATAAAATAAGTGATACAAATATTTTAGCGACTATACGTGTGGAGATGTAGCGCGAGATGGACGGGTTCGTGTACGCAGTGCCCAACCACTTAACCTACACCAAAACCCTACCTATTTAAACTCCTTAATTCACCCTTCTCCTTCATTTCCTTACAATCCAAACCCTAGCCCCCATAATTTTTCCTACTTGTCTGCCTTCTCCACGCACACACCCACTAAAAAAAATGAACCCTTGCTTTGTGAGTAAGTATTATATACTTATTTAATATGAATATGAGCATGAGGCACCATATATGTTTGACTGCTCAAGAAAGAAAATATACACATACAGTCTTTGAGCCAGTGGTGATCTGATCTAGTGCTTTCCTCTTTTTCTCGTGTGTTTAATGGCATCCATTCGCATTCTATATATTAAGGTTTAGGACGGACACGTCTTTGCTCGCCAACCGCAGTGACGCCGGAACCGAGGCACGCCCCGTCAAGCGAGGCCACCACTCCACCTCTAACCTAAGCCCCTCCCTTCATTCACTTCACACACCACGACACCCTCACGATGTCTAACTCGAGTTTTGGGGTTCCAGTTTGGGTCGGTTACAACTCAGGTTCTGGTTGGGTTTCGTTTGGTTATGGTGCGGCAACAACGGTGTCGTTTGGTTGTGGCATGTTCGTTTCCTTCTTCTGTTCAGTTCCAGGTCAGCTCTGTGCTCGTGACAGCTTCGTTTCACCATCGCGCAGCGAGGTACCGAATCCTTTTGAGTTCTTTGTTGTCACGATTAGCTTGGTTATTTGAGTTTATAAGTTTTGGTTGGAGTGGGTTGTATCTGTTATCATTTGGGTAATAATATCTAACAGGGAGAAACATTTTAAAGCTGCACGTATTCATGGTTAAGTAGGGTGAAGTTTGGATGAGGTTGACTAGTCAAAAACTCCTAGTAATCCAACTATTATTAATAACATATATAAATAACTTGAATAGATTTATTTTTTTTAAAAGGAAGTTATCACTTTGAAGTGGTTAAATTGTTTATGTACTTTCTTTCCGGGGAATTTACAATTACAAAATTTTCAAATGGTTTTCAAATAGAAATGTGAAATGATACAATTCGATTGTAGCTTATAATCTTTGACATCTATTTATAACTTTCTTAACAGAAGCAAAGGCGGTAAATATTAATATGAAACAACTACAATCTTTGTAAAAAAAATGCATATAAATATATTTATCTTATCCGGACTAAGAAATGACCTAACATTCGAGTCGAATTACGCAAACATTAATCTCATTATCCAAAATGGTTCTTTTGCAACTACTTTCAAGACAAAAATATCGATTATTTCGTTAAAGTATATATTTATTATATCAATACATCCACACATATCGGTTCGTCAAGTTATAAATAGTTTAAGACGAATATTATTTTCAATACGAGTCTAGGTAGTTGAATAAACTATCTTTACAACCAAGAAACGAAACAAGCTTATTTTGCATTAGAATTTAAGGCATCCTTTACTTGTAATAGGACACAAGAGATTCAGTCAATCCAGCTTCAGACATCGTTTGTTATTCTTTCATAATGCACTTCAGGTGAGTCATACTTGTCCCCTTTTTACTCTTTATCACTTTTGGGGTGTAAACATGTATCATATGCAAAACACACTAATGCTTTCATAAACACACATGCTCAATCTATTAAACATACTTATATGCTACTTGCCATGCTTATGATTCTTAGATACTTAGACATAAATCATTAACTATTATTAGCCCACTTAACATGTATAGCGCTATAGGACTAGCACACCGCCCCCTTTATGGGTCATTGTTAAGATTTAAACGGCCTAGCATGAATATGCTAGGTATACGCTGTGGTACTCGCGGGTTTGAGTTATGTCTTTTGTATGATATGTATGTGCAATGCTATAGTATGAGATTTGAGTAAACCATTCTAAAATACTATGTATGTAAACCAAAACTAGTATGCTCACCAATACTTTATGTGTTGACAAATATTTTATACATGTTGCAGGAAAAGCTTGATGAGACGATACAAGAAATATCACTTAGGATACGGCCTTAGAAACAAACGAAAAAATCTTTATTTTACTTCATGTTTAAGTTAATGTATTTTTTCTCATGAACAAATTGTATACTTGATGAATCTTAGATACGAATGAAATCTATTTTAACCTATTATCACAATTTAGTGTTATGAAGTCTTTGAACAATCTATCACAAGTCTCACCTCGATGTTTCCGCCATCGGTTGGGGTGTGACAGATTGGTATCAGAGCCATAACTATAGGGAATTAGGAAAATTGCCATGATTGACCTAGTCTATAGTTAGGAACCTTTATTTGACTACTTCCTCTACATGCTTGAGATACTTGATTTTCCTACTTGCTTCTAATCAATTTCATACCAATTTCATAAACCTTAAAGATGAATGCCTTTCCTAAGGCAACGTATACTCCAATACAAAGACACTCGTATTTCACAAACGAAAGAAACTTACTAAAATAGGCGTGTAACCCTTACTTTGGTGACAACTTTCAATCCGTTTCATTCCTTTTAAATTCTTTTGAAATTTCACCATCGAGATATGAGTGATTTCCTTACCTTGATGACAAATTCACTCATCCCATTCTAGTGAAACATTACCAAAGAGTGAGGATTAACTCCCTTTACTCTATGGATAAGTACCAATTCATAATTCAAAGACGACATCATCAAGTTAGGAGTGATATCCACATCTTGATGACTAGTTTCATATTCCCTCATCTTATAGAAGCTCTACTACCAAGTTAAGAGTGAATTCCTTTATCTTGGTAGCGCTTCATTCCTATACATTAACATAGCAACTTATCATCAAGCTAGGAGTGATTCCCTTTACCTTGGTGATTAGTTCGATTCCTTGAATTTTTCAATCTCTTCAAAGTCTCAAACTTTCGATTGACGAGGTACATGTAGTAACTGGAAGGGTGAATACCGTTAATCGAAAATCTCGGCTAAAGTATTCTACTTATTAAGCCAAAGCATAATTCTCGAACTCAAAAGAATTTTCGACCACTTTGATTAGTCGTAGTTCCGTTCCGGAACAATCCAAACCTTGTAAACCTCTTTTACATTCAACAACCAACTTCAAGTCCATTTTATTAGATGCGTTACTTAAACCTCTCTCACTTCTGCATAATCCTAGTTTAGAATTTCTCAAAAGTATCGGTAAACATTATCATTTATGAAATATTAAATTCTTGTTTATATCCTCAAAAATTTTATAATAAATCCGGTTTCATATTGAAGCGTTTTATTCTCAAGTATTTTCGATTATGTAACTTTACAAAGTTTTCTCCAACCTTATACATCGATTGGCAATCGATTATATAACAAAAAAGTTATGTTCTAAACAAATCGAAATTTTCACGTTTATGACATTGTGTTCAAATAAAACATCGAATAAATATTTTCGAGTATTATAAATTATTATAAATGTTCAACATCATGCATTAAAACCTTAACATCATGCATTTTTATTCATATTGTCGTACTTCACATTTTGTTCTTATTTACGTTACATTATACCAAATCAATTTTAAAACAAATTAATTCTTCAATTACTATTCTATACTTTCTAATATTTGTTAACGTCTAAATTACAGAAATGCTTAATGCTAACTATTATTTTTCATTATCATATTTTTGTCATATTTGATTCAACCCATATGAATCTCTCCATAACATACTCAAAATTTTTAACAAATATTTACCTACACTTTATGATTTCATAATCTTTTGTATTTTCTTTTCACCGTTCTAAATCTCCCTTGTATTTTCTTAAAACAATCTTGTTCGAAACAGGTACACAATTATTTTCGTTATGTGTGATTTCGTAATGTTAATTTTTTTTCGCGAATATGAATTTTTCTTTCATGAAACATGAAGTCCTTTATTTACCTAGATTCGTACCTGGTTTACAATTGAAAATCTTTGACAACGTATGGAAACTTGACCTTCTCATATATGGGTCATAATAAGGATCATAAGCTCTTTTCGCAAGCAAACGTCTATAAATTATTAATTCTTATTTTTTGTAAAACCAATCATTTTCATAAACTTGATTTCATGTCAACTAGTCTACACCCACATGTCCACAAATTTTCAGGCCTAAAGAGTTAAACTATTTACCAACAACGTTTTCGTTTTCCACAACCAAGGTTTAAATTTCAACTGTATTCCATATACATCATTCCCTACAAAATTTGATTATTTATTGACCAAAAACTTCATTTTTTTTTTCTTCCCAAAAATCAAAATTTCTTATCATCCATCATCCACTTACAATATACGTCCTCCATTCTACATTGACTCACATATTGTTAATATTCTTCAACACATTCTACACCTTTATCTCCTACAAGCATAATTACTCTTTAATTTCTCTTGCCAAGGGAATGACTACTTCTTTTTTCAATAAACTCAAACATTATTTTCCATCGTAATTGTCCGTAACATTTATCTTTGTATGATACCAACACAACTATCACTACATATACATTTATACTCGCATCTAAACACCTTTACAGATACATTCTCAATTTTAATACGTTTATCTACCCAACAACTAGTAGAGGTCTATGTGCCCTCTCAACAGTTGGATACATTTTTAGATACACCTTCTTAGACACAATTATACTTAGAGCATGCCTGGCTCTTCTTCTCCTTTCCTCCTTATGACTTTTCCCTTCATTTCTCATTTTCAAGGCATAAAATCTTTCATAAGTTCCTTTTCAAACAATTACCCAATCACTTTTGTTTTAACTTTTGACTTATTGGATAAGTCATAAGTTAAAAGGAGGGGAAAATGGACAGCCAAACACCCTCTTATGATACATTACTTGATATGTTTTGATACACATACATCTTCTCATAAACTATGAAATCAGATACTTGAAATTCAATGCCTATTCTATGCTACTTTCAAACTTGATCTTACATGAAACTTGTTTATCCATGAAACCTAAGACTTGATTATGCACAAGACTAGATTTTCCCATGATATTGAAAATGGATATTCTATAATACTTGTACTATTCTATAAACTTAATTTTTCACTTAATGCATATAAATCGTCATAAAAACATTCTATCCACAAATTTAAACTCGCTTATACCTAAAGGCTAAAACTCAAAACATCCAAGTACACATGTTGAATCCCCTCTAAACTTGGAGAGGTAAACAATCCATTTCTAATTCAGTAGATACATAAACATTACTTCATAGTTTACATTTACAACAATTATAGGAATACATCTCGTTGGGATGTAGCCTACCAGACAACCAGTTTTGGTTGTAGCCCATACTCAAATTCATACATGCTTATATTCATATACATGCTTTGTTCCGTTGATACTTGCTTGCCTACCTGCATACATCATCATTGCGTTATCAAGCTGTCACATACCAACGTGTTCGTTTCACGAATATAATGATTAGCTCTTAGAGTTAGGACATATTTACGTCATACCCATTGTTTTATTTCTAGTTAGTGTCATAGAAAGACATAACACCCTAATGTAAGGTAAATTGGCGATTGCGGTCCGGAACGTAATCATGAATTTACAGGTACGTTAAGGTGAGATGAAATTCTATTTAGAGTTGTTAATAGACGCTCAGTACAAATTTGAAATACCAAAGGTGTGGTGGGTTAGCTGCGGTACACCCTATATATAAACACTAATGATGTATCGAAGATGTGACTGAGGGCCGGACCAAGAACCAACTCTAGTCAACCTGACGAAATTACAATAAGCCATGCCCTAAGTCTAAGTCTAACCAGTCATATATCATGTAAAGCACAACTAAAACACTCTCCATATTACACAAGAAGCTTGCCACTCACCTAAACACAACACAGCAAACTATAACCCCTACATTCCTATGCTTCCCAATGTTCGCAGCCATGCCTAACCGTCCTTTTTTATTTAATTTCGAGACGAAATTCTCTAAAGTAGGGGAGACTGTAACGTCCCGTTACTTTCTACAATATTAAAAATATATTAATAATAATAAAATATATGTATTATTGGCATAACAATCTTAATCCGTTAACAATAATATCTTGCCAACAAGAGATACGTTCTATTCACTAATGAGTTTAATCATTTAAATATGCTATTATAGTGTTGAAAATAATAATAACGCTCTGTAAAAAAAAAGACGTGTAAAAGGAACGACGCTTAGCGAACCTTTATAATTTATACGTGACTATAAATATATATAACGAGTATATAGTCCAAATACTCGATTTTAGTTGGTTTATATAAATAAAATAAGTGATACAAATATTTTAGCGACTATACGTGTGGAGATGTAGCGCGAGATGGACGGGTTCGTGTACGCAGTGCCCAACCACTTAACCTACACCAAAACCCTACCTATTTAAACTCCTTAATTCACCCTTCTCCTTCATTTCCTTACAATCCAAACCCTAGCCCCCATAATTTTTCCTACTTGTCTGCCTTCTCCACGCACACACCCACTAAAAAAAATGAACCCTTGCTTTGTGAGTAAGTATTATATACTTATTTAATATGAATATGAGCATGAGGCACCATATATGTTTGACTGCTCAAGAAAGAAAATATACACATACAGTCTTTGAGCCAGTGGTGATCTGATCTAGTGCTTTCCTCTTTTTCTCGTGTGTTTAATGGCATCCATTCGCATTCTATATATTAAGGTTTAGGACGGACACGTCTTTGCTCGCCAACCGCAGTGACGCCGGAACCGAGGCACGCCCCGTCAAGCGAGGCCACCACTCCACCTCTAACCTAAGCCCCTCCCTTCATTCACTTCACACACCACGACACCCTCACGATGTCTAACTCGAGTTTTGGGGTTCCAGTTTGGGTCGGTTACAACTCAGGTTCTGGTTGGGTTTCGTTTGGTTATGGTGCGGCAACAACGGTGTCGTTTGGTTGTGGCATGTTCGTTTCCTTCTTCTGTTCAGTTCCAGGTCAGCTCTGTGCTCGTGACAGCTTCGTTTCACCATCGCGCAGCGAGGTACCGAATCCTTTTGAGTTCTTTGTTGTCACGATTAGCTTGGTTATTTGAGTTTATAAGTTTTGGTTGGAGTGGGTTGTATCTGTTATCATTTGGGTAATAATATCTAACAGGGAGAAACATTTTAAAGCTGCACGTATTCATGGTTAAGTAGGGTGAAGTTTGGATGAGGTTGACTAGTCAAAAACTCCTAGTAATCCAACTATTATTAATAACATATATAAATAACTTGAATAGATTTATTTTTTTTAAAAGGAAGTTATCACTTTGAAGTGGTTAAATTGTTTATGTACTTTCTTTCCGGGGAATTTACAATTACAAAATTTTCAAATGGTTTTCAAATAGAAATGTGAAATGATACAATTCGATTGTAGCTTATAATCTTTGACATCTATTTATAACTTTCTTAACAGAAGCAAAGGCGGTAAATATTAATATGAAACAACTACAATCTTTGTAAAAAAAATGCATATAAATATATTTATCTTATCCGGACTAAGAAATGACCTAACATTCGAGTCGAATTACGCAAACATTAATCTCATTATCCAAAATGGTTCTTTTGCAACTACTTTCAAGACAAAAATATCGATTATTTCGTTAAAGTATATATTTATTATATCAATACATCCACACATATCGGTTCGTCAAGTTATAAATAGTTTAAGACGAATATTATTTTCAATACGAGTCTAGGTAGTTGAATAAACTATCTTTACAACCAAGAAACGAAACAAGCTTATTTTGCATTAGAATTTAAGGCATCCTTTACTTGTAATAGGACACAAGAGATTCAGTCAATCCAGCTTCAGACATCGTTTGTTATTCTTTCATAATGCACTTCAGGTGAGTCATACTTGTCCCCTTTTTACTCTTTATCACTTTTGGGGTGTAAACATGTATCATATGCAAAACACACTAATGCTTTCATAAACACACATGCTCAATCTATTAAACATACTTATATGCTACTTGCCATGCTTATGATTCTTAGATACTTAGACATAAATCATTAACTATTATTAGCCCACTTAACATGTATAGCGCTATAGGACTAGCACACCGCCCCCTTTATGGGTCATTGTTAAGATTTAAACGGCCTAGCATGAATATGCTAGGTATACGCTGTGGTACTCGCGGGTTTGAGTTATGTCTTTTGTATGATATGTATGTGCAATGCTATAGTATGAGATTTGAGTAAACCATTCTAAAATACTATGTATGTAAACCAAAACTAGTATGCTCACCAATACTTTATGTGTTGACAGATATTTTATACATGTTGCAGGAAAAGCTTGATGAGACGATACAAGAAATATCACTTAGGATACGGCCTTAGAAACAAACGAAAAAATCTTTATTTTACTTCATGTTTAAGTTAATGTATTTTTTCTCATGAACAAATTGTATACTTGATGAATCTTAGATACGAATGAAATCTATTTTAACCTATTATCACAATTTAGTGTTATGAAGTCTTTGAACAATCTATCACAAGTCTCACCTCGATGTTTCCGCCATCGGTTGGGGTGTGACAATAAATACCGACATATGCCTCATTTGATTGTTAATGGAATTCCATGTTTAAAACTAAAGTCTATTCTCTCAATTCCATTCAAGTTTGTAATTTGAATCCGCTAGGGATTCTTCCTCGCTTGGAGAGTTTTTCATGGTCGATTACCAACGGCTGATGCGCTAGTTCGTAGAGGTATTCCAGTCCCTTCTCTGATGTGCACCATATGTAATGATAACTTTGAAACTATTGATCATTTATTTACGGGTTGCTCGATACTTGTTGAAATATGGTCGTTGATTTTTGCGTGGTGCAAAGTGCCGAGTTTTTTCGCTTTTCATGCTCGCGACTTGTTATACTATCATCGTACTGCAAAGAGTGGGGCTAGAGTGAAAAAGGCGTTCTATGCGGTTATATTGACAGCTTTTTGGAGTGTCTGGCGAGCAAGAAATGATTATGTGTTTAACCAAAAGGAGGTATCGGTTCGGAATATCATGGAGGAGATCAAGATAATGAGTTTCTTATGGGTTACAAATCGAGCGAAGATGACAAATATGACATGGGATTCTTGGGGCAGGTTTGATGCGACGAAAATGATTTAGTTGTGTTGGGTTGTATGGTTTTCTTTTGTAGTTATCTCGGCATTGTTTAATTTTCTTTATTCGGATTTTGTAATTCGGTTTATGTTTGCTAGTTTCTTGCTAGCCGTGGAATAAAATTTTGTTGGCCGTTCAAAAAAAAAATAAACATACTAAGTAGGCCCAATTCGTTAATGAAATTAGAACCGGATTACAGAACACACATGCGTAGCGCACAACACACTAGTTAACACATTATTACATGTGAAACTCCAAAAATACTAAATTGGAAAGATAAAATAATTGTAGCTTCTTCATGCTTAGAATCTGAAGATGGGCACCAACAAATACTCCACATAGTACAACTGTATAAACGGAACAATTATTTGTGATGTGAAAAAGCAACAAATTAAGTGGATGTTAAGTTCAGTTATTCTATTAAATTATATGTTTGATAAAATAATTTAATTCTGTTAAAAAAAAAGGTTTACTTTTTATGTACAAAGAAAATACCTTCCAAATAAATAAGTAGAATGATTCCGTGGCCTCGGTACTTTTGAGATCTACCATTTTTGCCTTTGTCCATACAATGTAACCAAGAATGCTATGAGCAATTACCTATTCACCACAATGCATGAAATGAATAGTGTAATTAGTTTCTTGGGCTTGAAAATTTTACATGAACTCAAACCTGACACACTTATTCGTTAGATGACACAAATATACGAACCCATTAACTAAGACATCTTTATAGAAATAACCTAGTAAAACGTGTCGTTAGAAACCAGACCTTCTATATATTAATTGACCTGACGTGAACACGTTTAGTCGTTTAGACTTTGCCAAATCCAAACGTTACAATATGCATATTTTTTTACATCGAAATAGAGGCATGGTTTTCAATATGAGAAATTGAAGGTTGTAATATTCGTTCTCGAGCTTGTTATATAGCAATTTGTAGAAAAAAAAAAAAAAGAATAATCAATAGACTCTAAAGAATGAAAAAAAGTCTTGGTTCCATCACTGGATATGTGTTTTGAGTCTTTGGACTCAAACTTGTCGAGTTAGATCTAGACTCGAGGGAGGGGCAGAGGCGAAGGTTTCTTTGGGCCAGGCGGGCCAGGGCCACGCCTGTTTTTGGCGCAGTAGTGGAAATTTACGATTTTCATAGGTAAATTGAGTCTGTGTTGAGTCCGGCCCCTGCCGATTTTCCACTACCGATCCAAAAAAAATTGCGTCCGGCCCCCGCCGACTCAACTTCCAAGCTTCGCCCCTGGGGAGGGGGAAGCCATTAGGATTAGCATATATATGCACGTTACCATTATCGGCCGGATCCACAAATGTGTTGATGATAACCCTGTTAATATAGCTATACCATATATCAGTTCAAGAAGCCATATACAAATCCAAAACACCTGCAAAAAAAAAACCCTAACTTGTTACTAAATTTAAATAAATTATTAGATTTGGCACCGAAAGCTTATGGTAGATATATTATATATAGTATGGGTCTAACCCGTTTTTGGCCGAATTTTGACGCAAATGAATGAAATCCATGTCTCTTATCTCCTTCGACATCAGGAATGTCCTACAATACAGTATTTTAATTTATATATCTAAAACTATATAAATGCTAGAAAAATATATCGGTTTGCAACATTTGTGTACCTTAAATATCACCATCACCATGCAGTGGATACCCATGATTCCAAATACAAAAAGGGCATGCTTTGACAATGAGAGTGACCTTCCATGTATGTTTGTCTGTAAAGTTCATCTTTGTTACTTATATTATTAACTAGCTGATTACCCCGGGAGGGTCCCGGGGTTAAAAAATCTAATTTTACGTGGTAACCTGTTGCAAATGGCTCAAGTTAACTAACCACAAAATCTCTCAATCATTGCATGTTCATAGTATTCTAATCTGTAATAATTCATATTCCCCACAAAATCTAATTTTACGTGATAACATGAACACTTTGTGTGTTTTTTTCCTGTATGAACGAAACCCCACAAAAAATAGTCGATTTTTTCTCCGTTTTTTATATAGCACTATGGTATTCGTTGAAAAGATAATAAAACGCTCGTTAATTTGGTGTAATTTTTTTTCTTTAAAAAATCCCGTATATAAAAGATATAAACGTTTAAAAATTATGGGAGAAAATATGAGAGAGAAAATTTTAAATTTATTTTTAAATTTTTTTTCTAAAATAACTCAATTTAATTAAAAAAGAAAACAATTCAAAACACCAAAAACTCTTCATTGCACGCCACGTCAACATATACATTTTCTTTTATATATATAGATAGATTTATTTATAAATCTTGTTTGACATTGATGATAACTCAAATATATATTTGAAAATATGTTCAAAGATTAATAAACCTGAGCATGGAGGTGAAACAACATAGGAAGGGCCACCCCTTGAAATAACCAACTGCATATTGCGACGATCCACGGATATTTTTTCCATCGTAGTAACGGTAACTAGAAATATACACAGCCACAGTTAAGTTGAGACAAATATGTTATGAAGCTAGGGAACTTGACGTTAGAATTGTTGTTGAAAACATGAATTAGTATTGTATTAATATAAAGACTCACATGAACTGAATAGGCTGTTCCAACGGCGTACCATAAGAAGAGACACAACTTTAAATGCCAAGATTTAACACTCCAGCCCAGGCAGAAACCCTTATGCACAAAAAAAGATATGGATAGCATGTTAATAGTGTAACCTGATTGTTGAATATGAATTATGTGTTTGTTAACATAACAAACAAACAAACAAACGTATGATAGAAATGTCACTCATACATTAGTAGGCAGTGGCGAAGCTTGACCCGAAGGTTCGGGGGTTGGAAGTCACCGGAGGGTCGGAAGTCACTAGTTTCGGGGGGTCGAAACCCTATATTTACAAATTTTCTATACGAATACTATATAATCGGAACTTCTGCACGAAAATTCGGGGGGGTCGGCCGCCCCAACTAAGCCTCGCCACTGTTAGTAGGGCTGGAAGGGTGAGATGAGAGCAAGCCTTTTCTCCGTCTCATGTATTAAAAAATTGCATCTAGGACTGACTAATTAGTTGCATATACTAGAGATAGGACTCTTGGGTAGGGGCGAAGCATCATTGGGGCCAAGGGGTACCCCGCCCCCCTCCGTTTTTTGGCGCAGTGGTGGAAGTTTGCGTTTTCCGTAGGTAAATTAAGTGTGGGTTGAGTCCGGCCCCCACCGATTTGATCTTTCGGCCCCTACCGATCGAAAAAAAATTGAGTCCGGCCCCTGCCGATGTGAACTTCAAGCTTCGCCACTGCTCTTGGGGGCATAATTTTAATTTTTACTATATAACTATTTTATATTAAACCCAATAATATTTTTAAACTCACTAACAATTTTAAAAAATAGGCCCAATAATACTATTTAACCCACTAAAATTTTTAAAACTAGGCCCAATTAAACAAACCAATTAACTTTTTCTATTTTAGCGCATCTATTATTTTACCATTCAACTTATCTACTCACATTTAATCCAATTGAAAAAAAAAACAAAATATTTAAACGTATTTAAAAAATTAGCAAGTCTCATAATTCGTTTAACTATGTTAAAAAGATCATTTTGTTATAATAATTTTGTTTTTTTTTTTTAAGAATCTTTGTTTATTATTATCACAGTATCATTATTGAATATTATAAGTAGATAAGTTTACATAAGAGACTTTTTTCTACTCGCACATTGAAGTTGAATTCTCAGAATAATTCTGATTGCTGTCGATTAGATCTCCAAGAAGAACCTTTTTCACATTGTAAAATTACAAATGACATAAGGTATGTACAATGAAAAGAAAAACAAAAATACTAATAAGCATACTAAACTACCAATAACGGTAGCAAAAAGTTAAAAGTAACTAGCAGGTACTCGCTCGTTGCGGCGGAGCTGCACCCGTAAACTTTTATTACATATATAATAATTTTAAATTAAAAGTCATCATGTATTCTTGTGTGACAGTTATTTTGGTGGAAGTCCTTTGATATTGAAAGCACGAATAAAAATAAAAATTGATGCGGGAAAATACTGAAAACTTGAATCAGAAGACAAGATTTCAGTGTCTGGTAAAAGAAAGTAGCTAAATACTCTAAATGAAGCCATAAAAAAATAAAGAATGGCGTGTGGGATGGGTTTGCCATCCCGTAGTACTAACTGGTCGATTTTCTGGTATATTCCCAAATATGCTCCGAATGTATATGTGTCATTTCTCATGTTGGCGATTGTTTCATTTAATGAGACACCCATAGGTGTGAAGGAGAAGTTTGTGTTGTATGCGCGGATCAAAGAAACCATGACATTTGATCAAAGAAACCATGAGGTTGCTCTTGATTAACACAACATTTGTCTGATTGTAATTTTTAACCGTAAACTTTTATGACATATACAATAACTTTTAAACTAAAAGTCATCATGTATTCTTGTTTGACAATTATTTTGGTTTTGCTAATGACCGAGTCAGTCACGAATGGAACGATGCCTATCTCTTTTGTTTGAGTTTGAATATGTTAGTCAAATTTTTATGTATTATTTTTAGTATAAGTTAATAAGTTATTTAATTGTTGTACTTTTAAACTAAAAGTCTTTATATATTCTTCTTTGGCAATTATTTTGGTTTTCCTAAAGACCTCGTCAGTCACGAATGGGACAATGCCTATTTCTTTTATTTGAGTTTGAATATGTTAGTTAAATTTTTATGTATTATTTTTAGTATAAGTTAAAGTTTTTTACAAATTTTATAAAATACTATTGCATTATAAATATAAATACTAGATGTAATAACACTACATTATTGTTTGTCATTTATTACACTACATTATTAAATGCTAAAATGTAGAGAGACAATATTGTAAATAAAAAAATATTTATGCATTTATAACATTTGTATCAAATGCAAAAACAATGTTTTATGTGTCTTAAAATTAAATGAAAATTATTCTCATTCAGAACCTATTATATAGTAGTATAGATATAGATATAGACAGATAAGGTATGTACAATGAAAAGAAATACTAATGTTAATAGTAGTAAGAGAGGGAAAAAAAAACGTCAAAAGCTTAGCATACCAAAATCGCATACAAAGAGGTGATTCGAATGCCTTCTTTAACCGAAAGTTCGCCGGATACCAGTGGCAAGTATGGCTTGTTAACCTTGTCGATCTCGATATCTGAGAGTTGATTAAAGCCCACAGTATACAAATTGGCCAAACAGCCACCGATGACCGCCTAAACTTTCATGTTGAATTAGTGCATAAAGGTTTTAACTGAGTTTTTCATAAAACATTGTATTTTAAAAAAAAACAAACCTGCAAAACTCCAAGAAAAAAGGACGGGGTTAAGTCTGAAACACTTTGGACCGCGAGCAAAGAAATTGAAATAATCGACAATACCTACACAACAAATTACAAAAGCTTAATCATCTATTAAAAACTTTCCAAACACATTTATTAAGAGGGTGTTTGGGATTGCGTTTTCAATCTGATTTTTAGATTATTGCGTTTTGATAATCAGTTTTTAGTGTTTGGATTGCTTTTTGAAAACACAGATAATCAATTTTTTAGGCTACAAAACGTAATAATCTATAAGCAGCTCCACCACTGCTTTTCTAGAACGCATAATCTGTTTTGAATAATCAACCCCAAACACCCCCTAAAACTAAATATAACAATGAAACAATATGGAATTTGAGTGAATTTTTAAGAATAAAATGTAAGTTTAAATGAATAAGTAATGAATATTTGTGTTGTAGGAATAAAAGTTATACCGTCCCTTTAAGAACATAAACTCTTGAATATTTAAAAACAACATTCAACGTAGCTCCAACTGATTTACCCTTAGTTCGTGTACCATCACTAGATATTTCAGAGTGATTGTTTGCCTGAATATTTGATTTTCGGTTTCGTAGTTGATCATTTCCATTAATTTTCTTGTTCGCGCTTTCAAGGCGACCCATTGTTGGCACGATTCAACTTTCAAATTTGTTAGCGCGCTTGCTTCAACCCGCGAACCTCCAAAAATCAACTTTGTTGTGTAAGTGATGTGGAAGAAGACTCGTTTAGAAGACTATTTGTATACCGGGAACAAGCACTAGTGTACGTAGGGTTATATTTGCCGGCATATTGTATGATACAAACAATAGATGGTAAAAGATATAGAATATTGGTGTAAATTACTTTGCATATGAGAAATCTGGTGAAAGAGTACGTCCAAAGGATGCATCATGCATCCCAATAATATGCATGTAAGTCCAAGTTTTAAACAATATCTACGGGCGACGGCCACAACGTATCTTTATATATATTTTTTTAATATTCTGTGACACTTTCCAAGATTTAAACTCAGTCTTCTTGTATTAGTGTGCCGGCAATATCTTAATTCTAATTCTAAGTTGATGTATATTTCAGTTTTATCTTCAATCAGACAGTGGCTTATCAAACCAAACACACACAACCAAAAACCTAAACACCCCCCACCCACACACACAATAAAAAATGTTGATCGATTTGCTTTAATTTATTTGGTTTGACTAATAATAAGCTAAGGGGCTGTTTGGTATGCCTCTCTGAATCATGCGTTGAATGATTCAGCATTTAGCGCGTTTGTTTCAGCTTCTGAATGGAATGGTTAACGCTGAACTATTAAGCTTTGGGATGTTGCTGAACCATTAATCACTGAACTATTAAGACCATATGTAATGGTTCGTTAAACGGGCATGAATTAGTGAATTTGGCGCCCAATTCACCCAAGAACCCCCCCCCTTATGTTAAAGGGGCGCTAAAGCTTGCCAAGCGAAATATTTCGCGTGAGAGGGAAGAAGGATGGACCAATGGGGGTCTGACACTTCATTTTTATTTTTATTTTCTTTTTTTAATTCAAATTTAATATTATTATATATTCATCCCCTTTCACCCATCAAATTTCACCCACAATTACACCCTTTGTCCATTTCAAGCCCCTTTCACCCACCAAGTGGCCTCACATTGTCAAGTGTCAAAAAATGCCCCTTTCACCCATCAAATTTCACCCACCATTACACATGGTCTAAGCACTGAACTAGGCTGAACCTTAATGAGACTCTATTATCAATGTGGGACAAGAAAATTAATCATTAAGAGGTCCAACTTAATGATTCAACACTTAACCATTCAGACCTCTTAATCATTCAGACATATTAATGATTTAGCACTTAATCAACCAAATAACCACTAAATGTAGCTGAGGTTAAGATGGATGTATGGACAAACAAGAATAATATGGTCGGGTATGTGAAGAGGGGACAAACGACTACAACTAGAGTAGTCATAACTTATAACCCTCATTGTGGAGAGTCGAGGAAGAGTAGAGGCTGGCACAAATTGATTTCGGATGAGCGTATTCAAAAAAAATTGATAGAGTTGCATCTCTTTAAAAACATGGTCCAGAATAAGAGTTGGTGGAGATGCAAGATTAAGGTTGAGGATGTTTAAGGGCGGGCAGTATTGTGTTTTTAGCTTTGTTTTTGGGGCTTAGATTGCCTATATGCTAGGTATGTGCATGTTCTCGCATACATGTATTTATGTACATATGTTGTATATGGATTTGTACTTTACTTTTTCACCTTTCTTTTCTGGTTATTGGTAGCTTTTTATGCTCTATATTTTAGTACAGTTTGTTTATTTGTTCTTAGTCTTGAAGCCGATGGGTCTCTCTGAAAGCAATATTTTTTCTCGAGTAATAGAGGTAAGATTTGTTACATTCCACCCTCCTAAGGTTCTACCATAGTTTCGCTATATGTGATACTAGGTTATTTGCCCGTGTGACACACGGGTATTATAAATAAAATTTAATTGAGATTACATATTAATGTAAATAATTGAAACTTTTAATTTATAATATAATTCCTAAAAAATACAAAAAAGTCACAAATCTCTACATATCTCTTTGTATACAATATGGGTTGTTTTATTTGTTAGCATTGCTATCTCTATCAAATATTAATAATTTAAAACCGACTCTGTTTTTTACTCTTGATAACGTGACGTACAATTAGCCATAAGCGAAAACTGGGCATTTCAAATACAAAGCAACTCTTGATAGTGATTGTCTTTGTCTTTTGTTTATCGTTATCGTGAGTCATATGTATAGTGAATTTGTTTTTATTGAAGTTGGAACATAATATTCTTATTTAAGTTAAACAAAAAATAAGACATTCAAATAAAAAAATGATAGTTTTTGAAAGTGATAATAAAATTCGGATTGTAAAGAGTTTTAATATTGTGAACTTTTAAAACAACACCTATTATTTCACAAGAATTTTAAAAAGGAATCAAGCTAATGAAGTATTCAACTACGTACAAATTAAATTCGTATTTTTAAATTGTTATCATAAAGTTTCTTATTTTTTTTGTAGTAAAAAAATTATTTATCAAAATTTATTTAATTTTGAACAGTCATATTTTGATTAGACGAACTGATGAAGGTAATTTGAATTTTAAAACTTGGTTTGAATTTAAAGTTTATTTAATTAGTTAACTTTAAACTACGATAAATATTTTTTAGTATTATAATTATATTAATAACAGAAATAATTAAATCCTTTTATAATGATTTCTGTTACAACTAAATCCGTTTATAATGATTTCTGTTACAACTAAATCCGTTTATAATGATTTCTGTTACAACTAAGATTATTTATATTATGATTTTGCAAATCATTTAATATATTTATTTAATTATACTTGAATTTAATGTATCAAATAGTGAAATGAGAGAATTCATGAGGGAGTGTCATGTGTCCCTCATATGTTTTCTTTTATTATATAGTGTAGATGTAGATTTGCTAAGTACGATTGTTGTTACCTATAAAAATGAGGTTAACTAAAAATACTCTATATTAAAAATACTTATATTGAGTAAAAACAGAGAGATGAAATTTCCTAATTTAATAAAGAAAGTGAGTGTACATTTAAAAAAAAATAACTAATAAGCCCATAAGGGTTGGTCATCACTAAACATTCAATCAGTCACTTATGCCATCTCAATTCTTCACATTTTATCAACATCTGTTACTAAACACATTGGGTGGTCATTACATCCATCACTAACTTTTTTACTTTTTTTTAAATAAACCATAAAATTAGATAACATTACACAAAATAAAATAATAACATTACATGAAATAAAATAAAACTAGAAAACATAATTAATCTAATCTAATTTTGGCCTTAAAATATGCCATGCCGAAACATGGTCAAAACTCTGGCCGACCTCTGTTTTGATCAGCGGCTTCAAGAAACATGCAGCATACTCATGCAGGCTTTTGCAGGTTGTGTAAGATTGGATGGTAGAAGCCGTTGATTCAGCGGCTTCACCATTTGTGGTTTTTTGGTGATTTACCCCCTTATTTGCACTCTCAAAAATGTTAAAACCCCTAGTTGTGCAAAATATTTGAGTATGAATCAAGAGGAGGTATTGACATGCGATTCGATATGTATGCACGTGGAAACGGTATGTGGTCATGATTCTTTGCGGGTTACATACTTAGGTTGTTATTTGATTTTAAAATTGTTTGAATAAATATAGCCGTAATCAATTTCGATTCATTTGCTTGTTATGTGATTTTTTTCTGTATTTAATTATAAAGGTTGTAGTTCGTTGGTTTGTTCATTCATATATTTCATGATTAATATGGTTATATAATCTCTTGAGCTCTTATCTTGTTCGATATTTTACTGTGTTTAGCAAAATACTTCTGAAACCAACAAATAGCATAACTATATATATACATATATATATGAAAAATGCTCCACACAAAATTAAGCTACACCTTTGCAAACTCAATTGTAGCCTTCCCATCATGAGCTTTTCTAAAGAAATGCTTGACGTAATCCGAGTAGAGTACATGCTTATAGAGTGGTTTCTCTCCAGTTTGAAGCACTTTCTGCAAAGGTCCAATAACGTCACTAGGCTTCGGATTCACAAATATCGGGACTGATATCCTACTACTACTTCCATTAGCACTCACACGATGCTCAACACTTTTGTACTTCCCGTTACTCATTATTTGAAATGCATCTCCAACATTGACAACCAAAGATCCGCTAATGGGAGGGACATGAACCCATTGCATAGTTTCTATGTTTCTCACGTAAAGTCCCCCAATATCATCTTGAAGGAGTATCGTTAGTGTAGATACGTCTGAATGACGCCCCACACCAATAGTGAGCTCAGGGTTTGGACATTTGGGATAGTAGTTGAGATTAATCCTCTTTGATCCCAATAGAATTGATTCTTTGGTCTCATGAGTCTCTTTTACATTCAGTCCATTCATGAGTATCTCCAGCAGCTTATTAACAACGATTTCAGAACTCTTCATATATTCCAAAACTTGATTCCTGCCGAAGAATGCCAAAAATAGCTTTATTATGAACTTCCTAAAATGATTTTCAAAGTATAAATAACTCAAATTGATAAAATTATTGTTGAATTAGCTAGAAATAAATACGTGTGTGTGTGGCGGGGGGGGGGGGGGGGAAGCAAACTAATAAAACCAACACGTGTAGGAGTGGAACTAAGCCTTAGCCCACAGATAATTAAAATGGATGTTAAGCCTTAGCTGGTGGCTAAAATTTAGTTGGCCTTTTACATAAGTAATGATTTGATTGATTCTTCTCATGCAACCTTAGTTATTTTCGGAAAAATCACGGTTATAGTCTTTGACTTAGGTGAAAAGCCAAAACAGCCACGTGAGATGCGTCACGAAAACCAAGACCCTTCAGGCGACTTTGAAGACCCCTTAGAGGATTTCCATGATGGGTCTTCAGAGTTGCCTGAGGCGTCTTCAGAGACCTGAGAGCTTCAGTGACGCCTGAGGGACTTTAAAGACGCCTGAGTGGTCTTCAGAGACGCCTAAGAGGTACTTTTAAAAGACCCCTGGCGGAAATCCTTGCCATGTGTCGTGTTTTGATTCGATAGTAGTTAAGGGGTCTTCAAAGTCGCCTAAGGGATCTTGGTTTTGATGAGGCGTCTCCGCCTTCACGTGGCTGTTTTCCCTTTTTAGAAAAATCAACGGCTAAAATTGTGCTTTCCCCATAATTTTCATGCTTTTTTGTGTTGGCTTAGGCTTAGCTTGCTTAGCTGGCAGGCTTAACTATTTAGCGTTGTCTGATTGTCTGATTTTGAATGTCTATTTTTAATTCCTATACGCTACAAGTTGTCGAATACAAGTATAAAACTACATGTAAACTATCTCAAATCATTTTACTAAAAATCAAGTTAGATTATTGTTGAAAAACAGCTTATTAATAACCTGCAAACAGGAGGCCAGTGGGCAGCAGCCTCATTATCCGAGACAAAGAAGAGGCTAAGATAGTCCTTCCATTCAAGTGCTTTCTCACACAAAGGAGTAAAGCTTGTACCATAACGAACATTATTCGTAACCGAATGTTCTTTTGAGTATTTCTTCTTTTCTTCAGCCGGCAACTCAAAAAAACCATGAGTTGCTTCTTTGACATCCTCAAGAACATGCATAGGGACACCATGGTTTATTATCTGAAAGAAGCCCCATTTTTGTGCTGCATTACACACTGCTTCGGCTACTTTCGGATCATCACATTTGGACATATCAATAAGCGGGATGGAGTCGTGATGTGGTTCTGGAATGCCCATATGATCAAACCGTTCTTGTGGAGGTTGAATGTATTGGTAGGGTAATGTCTGTAGTCCAAGGTCTGCTAAACCTTTCACACCATGACCTTCACTCACCACAAAATCGAGAATGTCTAGCGCGTTTGAGTTAATGGTCGAGATTGAGATTGATGGAGGCATGGTTAAAGAGAGATGAGGTGTTGCAGCTATATGTAGAACATATATGTAGACGACATTTTGGCTCAATGTGTTTGTTTTCTTATAGTAAAAACAAAATATATGTCTTTATCGTATCATAATCACAGCCGATTGGTGAAAGAAAACAAAAACAATGTGTTGTACTAGATGTAGTGGTGGAAAACATAGTGAGGGGAGCGATAATGTGAGAGCTTCAAATTAACCAGAGAAACCATGCATAGTGAACTATTGATTTTTTTTTTTTTTTAATTACGATTTGTTTACTTTAACTAGATATGAGTTTTGTAATGATTTTGAAGTTAAATGTTTGACAATAAGGTTGGGTGGTGTGGAAAAACGCCGGCCCACCGCCAACTTAGTGCGAAAGGGCCCCCAACACCACCCCTCCGTTACTCCAATCGCGAGCGTGAAGGGTGGAGGGGGAGAGATTGGGTCCATTTGTCAACAACCGATCATTTTTTTTCATTTTTTTTATTAATAGTTAAAGGTCTTTATTACACACCATGAGTGTGTTAAGGGTGGAGCCTTTTAATCGCTGTCTACGTGGCGTTGACATGGCACAACCGTGACGCTAAAGAGCTTTATTCCACACCACTCAGCCTAATTGCTAATCTCAACCACTATTAGTTATTTGACCAATTATATAATAGTAATTATGATTAAGCAACTATGTCTGCGATTTTGATTAAGTTCAAACACGAATGATTAGGTGTGTGAGCCATCTCCAGTTTGTTTCAGTAGGATAGGTTTTGCTATTTAAAAGAGGGTTACGACACAGCTTATTGCATGTTTGCCTGTCATCTTGCTGTAAATTGGAATGAAATATATTGATTAGTAAGTATATTTATATGACAAAATGTAACATGTTGCCTCAACTTTTATACGTTGTGAGACAGACGAGTTCTCTCAGGCTTCCCTCGGACTTTGTTTTAAATGGCCGTATTGAACATAAATCTTTATCCATAACTATCAAAAATGAGTTTTTCATTTGTACAACCAAGGATATTACAAATCATGGTTGAAGCTCTTATTGAACCCTATTGAATGAAATACAATCAACTAATTCAGTGTTTAACCATCTTACATGGTATCAGAGCCAGCCTAGGCTCTATACTATCTCCGTTGTGCCACACACAAATAACCAAACCCTAGCCGTCACAACTTAAGAACAACCCTAGCCAGGGCGGTGTGCCGCCACTGCTGCCACCGCCCTGCCCAGCTGTCGTTGGTTTTGTTTTTCGTTTCAACTTTCATATTTGATATTCCAAAATAAAGTCCCCCTCTCGGTTCTATATTCCATACCATTCCAATTCATCAGACCATCTTCGAATTAATAATCCTCTTTCTATGAACGGATCATATTAATAATATCTATATTGACTTTTTCATTCCATAACATACATATTGACGTTTCCTTTACGTCATGGCCATTATTCCTACATCTTTTTCGAGACACTTCTATGTCTCACAGCTATCGACATCCCCACCGCAACCCTCCAATTCGCTGACTCCAAAAGCCGTTGTCAAACCGCCCAGTCATGCGCCACCCCTTTCTTGTCAAGCGCCGCTACGCCCCGCCTTTGATCATAGCGTGAGGGCACATCCGTCCGATATGATTTTCGTTACGAAGAAGATTTCTCGCCGAAGTTATGTCTCTCGTTTCAGATCTAGAATCCCGTCTTAGTTCTTTTTCCTTTCATTCTTTTGTTTTTGCCAGACCACGGTCCATTGTCATTGATCAAACCACAGTTTGATCGATCTCTCTCTCTTCGATCTACGGATCTCAATTCTCTTCGAACGATCGTCTTCCACGGTCACCGACCTTCGCCACCTCCTGGTGTTGACACACCGCCACATGACTATGGTTGTAGGGTGTCTGTTTGTCCTTCCTTTTATCTTTTTTTTCTTTCCCACAGCCTCTCTTTTATCCTTTCTTTTATCTTTTGTATCGTCATGGCCAACAAAGAAGGCATTGCGACTTTATTGGGATCTAGTGGATTTTGTTTATCATTCTGGGAATTAAAAAAACAAACCAAACATGGGGAACTTGTGGACTGAAATAAAGTCAGTATTGAAGAGTACGGATATGTTTTTTTGGCAATGAAGAAGTTTACAGAATTTTTGGAACTAGAAGTCAAGAACTGAGATCGAGACTAGTTTTTTATTTATTTTCTTTTTTTTGTTTTTATTTAAGTTTTTTTTTTCAGTCCAAGCGTCCGATTTTCTACCGCTTTGACTGCGGGGGAGTATTGGACCCTATTATTATTAAGGTTAATTAGGATAAGCCCACGGGCTCAGTTAGGTTTCTAGGGTTCCTTGCGATCTCTATATATTGTAACAAAACCTTTCAATAATATTAATTCTGTATTTCTATTATCTTACATGGTATATATAGAGATCGCAAGGAACCCTAGAAACCTAACTGAGCCCGTGGGCTTATCCTAATTAACCCTAATAATAATAGGGTCCAATAGTTCTCTTAGAATAAAACAACTTGAAACAAATTATTTATGTAAAACTAGTTTATACCCCGGGAGCGTCCCGGGTTGAGAAATCTAAGTTAAGTGAATAAAATTAGAAATATCTAAACTATGAAAATGACATCTGCCAATATATGATTAATGATTATTATTATTATTATTATTATTATTATTATTATTATTATTAAACAAATCTCTGCCATAAATTATCATATTCTAATATAAAAAAAAGGTAATTGGGTCAGGTATCACCTAATCCCAGGCCCGACCCAAACCCACAGTTTTTTTTAAACTAATTTCAAACCTGACACAATACCTGTCCGGTTACAAAAAAATAGTCGTTTTTTTCTCCGTTTTTTATATAGCACTATGATACTCGTTGGAAAGATAATAAAACGCTCGTTAATTTGGTGTAATTTTTTTCTTTAAAAAATCTCGTATATAAAAGATATTAACGTTTAAAAGTTGTGGGAGAAAACATTAGAGATAAAAATCTAATTTTGTTTTTAAATTTTAAATTATTATTTTCCTAAAATAAAGGCTTTGCCACATAGGATGACACATGGCACACTCAATGAAGAGAATACCCTCTTTAAGTGACATGTCATTAAAATGGCTTTGGTTTATTATAGGTATAGATAGATTGTATTTTGTCATGTTAGACTATATATGATCAACTAAGCTAGATTGATTGTGATTCTTTTAGTTTATTCAGATTTGCTACGTTTAATTGTGATTGATTAATTTTATTTTTGTTATTTGAATTGATCGATTTCGACTGTATTAGACATTACTGTAAAATGAAAATTTATTTGTATCAATCACCAATACATCATCCAATGGTTGTAGAAAGATATTTTGTTAACGTTTTTATTTGTCTTAGTTCATTGGTTTTGACTTTAGATTATGATATATTCAATTTTGTCTTGTTTCAGTTTATCGACGGTTTTAAAGAATCGTATATTTAATTATATTTTTTATTTCTTTTATTATAAGTATTTAAGAAAATTTCATTTATTTAATTTTAGCTGTAATTTAATTTTTCGATTCATGATCCGTTGTGAATACATCACCAAACAATCTTTTATCGCTGAGCCTTAGCTAAACTAGCCCAATTAACTTTTTTATTTTCTTTCTTTTATCTTTTTAGAGGATCCATATATAAGGATTTTTGTTCATCAAGAATCCGTTATTGAAGGTCAGGGGATACTGACTCGAGCCCACCAGCCTAGGGAAGTATTGGGGAACTTCAGCCCAAATTGGAGGGGGTTTTCAAAAAAACAAATATCAAGGAACTCTCCTCAGATTATCATATATTTAATTTTGTCTTGTGTTAGTTAATGTGACCTCTAATTGGAGCTAGAACGATTTAGGAGAAGAAATGGAAGAAAAATGAGTAAGACAGGTCAAGACCTGTCAGCCACGGGGTACCAGGTCGTGGCCGATGGCTAAAGAATGCGTCTATCATCCCGTAGACAGTGAAAATTGGAGTCGATGCTGTATTTCCGTCGCCGACGTGTTACCCTCTCTGTCGGTCACTACTTTATTAGTTGTGGTCGACGGCCAGACCTGATTCAGCAACATCATTTCAGTTATTAAAGGGATTTTATGGCACTTATAACTATCTTTTGACCATTGACTCAAGATTAAGGTTACAAAAACACATTTTTGGGAATCCAATCATCATCTTTCATTCGAATCAACACCCAATTAACTCTCTAATCATCAAGATCATCACTAATCATCATCATTATTCATCTTTCACTATAATGAAGTGTATTTTTGTCCATCTTTAATGTTGATGAATATTGACACCTAAGCCTTGAAACACCTAACCCCTTAATACTCTTTGCAGTTGTAATTCCAACCCCAATTTGTGATAAAACCATAGGCTTGCTTGTTGAAACCAGTTTGATCTCTCATTTTGTTTTAACTGTCTACAACTTAGTTTTTCTAATCAATTTCCTTTTGAATAATCAATTTTAGTATTCTTACAAATCTATTTACAATTTTGAATCATTCTATGGATCACCCTTTTCCAATAACTTCTTAAATGATACAACTTGACAAACTTCCTAATTAAACAAAATATTCATAAGTGATGTTTACAATCAACTAAGACTTATTCACCAACCACAAACTTTTCATGGTTCGACACCTTTTCTACCACTAACTACACAGTTAAGGGTACTGGGGACATTATATAAATACTATCTTTGACCTGACCGGACCGTGACATCCGATCGCCAACCACTCCCTATCACCACCACTAAACAACTACAATAACAAGAAAATATTGTCTTTGCCTATCTCTTTTGTAGACAATAAACCATATCACAACTAACCTCTCTCTTTCCCTAAACGCAACAGCAACAACAGTGAGGTATACAGGGTGAACAATGGTGGTGTTAGGATCTTTGGAGGTGAAGATAGCGGGTGCTAGTCGTGATGGTTTGATTTTGGTGGTGATAATCGGCGGGTGGTAGTTAGTGTTAGAAAGTTAATCAATTTAGAATCAGAGAAAGCCTCAACATTTCCTTATTTAGAAGATTTGGACAGCTAGATAATTGACAGCCTTTTTGATTGACAGTCAAGTAGCCGTTAGGCTACATTTCCTTTTATTCAGGCTCTTGTGAGTCTATGTATTGTACTCAATATTGTTAACCAAAGATCATAAACATTATATTTCATCTCTGATTAACAATATGGTATCAGAGCAGTGTTAACCAGAAAACTGCTCATCATTTACCTTCTTCAACCATCTCAATTCTCGTCACCATGTCCGAAGACGGCAACAAGAATCAAGATCTATCAATCCAACTCGCAAACCTCCTCAAAAACGGGATTAATTCCCATCCAAAAAGCCCCAAACTTTTTGATAATGTACTGATTAACCTCAAACTCAGCAGTCGGAATTATGCAATGTGGACCCGGATGATTCAGGTTGCTATAGGCGGTAAATCAAAGGTCCTGTTAAAACACTTAGATTCAGAACCCCTAGATCAACATGAGGAATCCTACGAACAGTGAGAACAAGACGATCCAATCGTCTTCTCATGGTTGATACAGAACATTGAACCTGCGCTTGCTAGCAACCTTACCGAGTTTCCCACAGCGAAAACGTTGTGGGATGCTCTGGCGGTTACATATAGCAGCGGCCGAGACAAGTTGCAAACCTACAACCTTCATGTCAAGGCAAATGAAATCAAACAACAAAATAATTCCCTTGAAAATTTCTGGATAACTTTACAGGGGATATGGGGAGAAATTGACCGAATCGATCCAAATCCCATGAAATGTCTAGAAGACATCAAAGCCTACATGAAAATCAGGCCAGAACAAAAACTATTTCAATTTTTAAGTGCTCTTGATAAGAAGTATGACCCGATTAAAAGGGAAATACTCCGATGGGAGCCCCTTCCATCTGCTGAGGCGGCATATGCTGCTGTCCGGAAAGAGGCTGCTCACCAGAATATTCTGGGAGCAACTCTCAATGAAACCCAAGGCATAGCAGCAGGATTAAGTGCGACCGAATCAGAGAGTAGGGCTCGTAACAAAAGAGCAGAGGCCGTTTGATGGGAGGAAGAATGAGGATAAATCACACCTCAAATGTACTTATTGTGGCATGACCAAGCATACCAAAGAAGCATGTTTCAAGTTAGTCTGTTATCCCGACTGGTGGACAGACGAACACAAGAAAAACAACCGCAACACCGGATCCGACAAAGGAAGGGGTTCGGTAGCCGTAAGCAAACCTGAAAAAGAAGATGATGGAAAGAAGTCAGCATTTGGTGGATTTGCTTTCTCTGATGAAGAACAAACTTTGGAAGGAGGTAACCGGATTAAGGGACAAACCTCAAATCCGCCCATTTTTTGCAACCCTAGATTTTTTTCACAAACTATACTTGATTTTTTGAACAAAGATGGGAGGGTAGATAATAGTGAACCAACTGAAAACAGGGAGAATCTAGGGTTATCAGTAAAGGGGACGGACAAGGATCTAGGGTTAGAAAGAAAGAGGAACGATAATCTATCTATAAATATGGGCCGGACATTTAGTAAAGCTTATATGGGCCGAATCTTTAGTAAAAACTCCTCTTATGTGGGTCGGACACTAACTAATCCGAATCATTTAGTGAACAAATATTATATGGGCCGATCTCCAGCCTAGAACTTAAAACCTAATTTTGGCCCATAAAAAACGAAAGAAAAGAGACGGTATAGAGTAACTAAAATAAAACCCATTTTTCTATGTTGTTTTTATAAAAATAAAACGGATGAATCATGGATTTTTGACTCTGGTGCCACTGACACCATGACCTTTGACTTATCTGATATTATTTCTCAAAATGATCCTAGAATCAACAACATCAAAACTGCTAATGGACGGATGTTCCTGTTAAAGGAAGAGGAACTATTGAAATTTCTCCAACTTTAAAATTAAAAAACTGTCTCTATGTCCCATCCTTATCCCATAAACTATTATCCATTAGTCATATTACAAAAGAGTTAAATTGCACCGTCTTGATGCATCCAACCTTTTGTATTTTCAGGATATACGGACGGGAATGATCATTGGGCGTGGCACTGAACGATCAGGATTATATTATGTATTTATGTGGATGAAGTGACTCAACGGGGAAATGCGATGCTTGCTCATGGGACTACAAATAGAGAAGCCTGGATTTGGCATAGGAGATTAGGGCATCCTTCTATTAGCTATCTACATATTTTATTTCTTAAACTTTTTCCTTCAAATAAAACTCTAAGTTGTGAGACGTGTGTTTTAGCTAAAAGCCACAAACATACGTATAGCCTAAATAATACTAGAGTTGAGGAACCTTTTTCCTTAATACATTATGATGTGTGAGGTCTTGCTGAGGTTAATGGGGGACAAAACTTTCGTTTCTTTGTTTTATTTATTGATGATTGCACTCGTATGACATGGATCTATTTTTTGAAACATAAATCTGAAGTCTTTGAAAATTTTTCTATGTTTTATACTATGATACAAACTCAATTTAAAACCAATATTCATATTCTTAGATTCGACAATGGAGGAGAATACGTTAATGACTCTATGAAACAATTTTGTCAAAGCAAATGGATCATTCTTCAAAAAAAATTGCCCCTATACCCCTAAACAAAATGGCACTGTCAAACGAAAAAATTGTATCCTCTTAGAGATAACACGTGCCTTCTTAATTGAGTCTCAAGTTCCCACACCATTCTGACCAGAAGATGTTGTGACTGTCACGTATTTAATCAATCACCTTCCAAGCAAAGCTCTCAACCTTAAAACTCCCATTCAAGCCCTTTCTGATTTCTTTAGAATCCCTCCTCCTCTCACTTTACAACCACATGTCTTTGGGTGTACTTTTTATCCTCATATCCCAAAGCATGATCGAGGTAAACTAGGATCTTGTGCTGAAAATGTGTCTTTGTGGGATATGGAATTGATCAAAAGGGGTATCGATGCTACAGTCCAAAACGTAGACATATGTACACTACCCTTGACTGTGATTTCCTCGAAACCGAATATTTCTATACTAGCCAAAGCAGTGGTCAGAGGGAGAGAACGCATAGTGATCCACTAGATTGGCTAATATGGGTTCCCTCATCGGTTAGCAGGGAACATCACAATAGCCAACAAGACTCACCCGCGTCTCCACAAACCTAACAAGACTCAACTACGTCTCCACAACCTGTCAGTGCCACTGACCAAGGATCTCCTCCTTGTTCTTCTCAAGAAGAAAATCAAAATAATGAACCTCAAACCACTCAAAACGAGGAATCCCAAAGTCCTCCTGGCATAACTAGTCATAATGATTTTTCAAATGTTATAAATTAACAATGAAATTTCAAGAGAACAGGTTATATAGGAAGAGCAAGAGGAAACAATACTAGAAGAACAAGGAGAAACAAGTGAGAAATATGTGCTACCTCCAAGAGCCAACAGAGGAGTACCTCCAAAATGATATTTACCAGGAAAAGAGACAAGATCAACTAGATATCCCATGACAAATATGGCCGATGGAAATTTATCTAAAGAAGCTAAAGCTTTCACTACTGCCCTCCTTAATGAAAAACTTCCAAACTATGTGGAACAAGCCTTGGAATCCAAGAAATAGAGACATGCAATGGAAACATAAATGGACGCGCTTATGAAAAATAAGACTTGGGAAAAATGTGTTCTTCCCTCAGTCAAGAAACCAGTTGGATGTCGGTGGGTCTTCACCATTAAACATAAATAAGATGGAACAATAGAAAGATATAAAGCTCGACTTATAGCCAAAGGATACACACAGACCTATGGAATCAACTATTCTGAAACATTCTCTCCTATAGCTAAGATCGATACAATTCGTGTCCTCTTATCTATTGCTGCAAATGAAGGATTGCCTCTTCACCAGTTTGATGTTAAGAATGTCTTCCTTCATGGAGAACTAGAAGAAGAAGTATATATGGAGGTTCCCTCCGGTTTCATAGATGACTTCAAAAAACAAGAAGTGTGCCGGTTAAAAAGGACCCTCTACAGTCTTAAACAATTTCCACGAGCCTGGTTTGGAAGATTTACCTTAGCTATGAAAAGATACGGGTTTAAGCAAAGCAACTCTGATCACACCTTATTTCTCAAACGAAGAGGTAAACTCGTAACTTATTTAATTCTATATGTTGACGATATGATTATTACAGGAAATGATAAAGAATAAATTGAGAAGTTGAAAGCAAATTGAGTTGAAAGATTTAGGGAGACATAAGTACTTCCTTGGAATTGAAGTCCTGAGATCAAAACAAGGGATCTTCATATGCCAAAAGAAGTACATCATCGACCTTCTTGCCGAAACAGGAATGATTGACTGCAAGCCAGCGGATACACCAATGATGACCAATCAGAAACTTCACATGGAAGAAGGAGCAAAAGTGGCAGATAAAGGAAAATACCAGCGTCTAGTGGCAAACTCGTATACCTCTCACACACTCATCCAGATATTGCATATGCAGTGGGAGTTGTTAGCCAATTTATGCACCAACCCCAAATTAACTACATGGATATTGTACGAAGAATTGTCAGGTACCTTAAAGGGACTGCCAGCTATGGGATTCTCTTCCAACCAAACAAACATTTGAAGATTCAAGCCTACACCGATGCAGACTGGGTAGGAGACCAACAGGACCGAAGGTCTACATCAGGATACTTTACATTAGTTGGAGGGAACTTGGTTACTTGGAGAAGTAAGAAACAAAAGGTGGTTGCTCTATCCAGTGCTGAAGCCGAATTTCGAGGTATTGCAAACTTATAACTGAGATTGGAGGGAACTTGGTTACTAGCCGAGGTCTTATGGGTACACAAACTTCTAACTGAGATTGGATTCGTTTAAAAAGAGGCAAGCAAGATTGTGTGTGACAATAAAGTAGCTATACAAATATCTGAGAACCCTGTCCAACGTGATCGAACAAAGCATGTAGAAATCGACAGGCATTTTATCAAAGAAAAACTTAAAAATGGGACTATACAACTCCAGTTCACTTGGTCAGAAGATCAATTAGCAGACATACTTACAAAATCCGTCAACGGGAGACTTCACAACAATTGCCTACACAAGTTGAGCATCGGGAATCGCACTACTCAACTTGGATGCTTAACTTGAGGTGGAGTGTTAGAAAGTTAATCAATTTAGGATCAGAGAAAGCCTCATCATTTCCTTATTTAGAAGATTTGGACAACTAGATAATTGACAGCCTTTTTGATTGACAGTCAAGTAGCCGTTAGGCTACATTTCCTTTTATTCCGGTTCTAGTGAGTCTATATATTGTACTCAATATTGTTAACCAAAGATCATCAATAAACATTATATTTCATCTCTGATTAACAATAGTTAGGGTATGCGCCAACAGTATATGGTTTCGGGTTGTGTGTGTGGTTCGAAGGTCAAAGGTTTACGGGGATGCAGGTTTCTGGTGGTTGTTGATGTGAGAGGTGGTTGGTTACAGAGGATTTAGGTACGGATGTGGAAGTGGTCAGAGGTTGGCTTTGTCGGTGGTGGTGGTCGAACGGCTAAGAGAGAGAGAGAGAGAGAGAGGTGGTGATGGTGTGGATTGATGGCTGTGGCAGGTGGTGTGGGTGGGAGGTGGTGGTGGTTGTAGCAGGGTCTATGGGTTGGTGGTGGTATCTAGAGAGAGAGGGGGGAGAGAGGGAGGGAGGGAGAGAGGGAGAGAGAGAGAGAGAGAGATGGGGAGAACTGAGAAAAGAGGGTGATTTTCTTTTATTGTATATAAGCTTTATAATTTATTTGAATATATTTTAAATATGTGGGTAAAAAGATTAAAGTATACTTGTGTGGTGAGATTTAATGAGAAAAAATAACTGAATTAGAATCAAAAGACATAAAACTTAACGCGTAACGTTTAGGAACATTAAGTACATAGTTATTAGTTTTAAAAGTCAAAACAACCAAATCATAAGAACATATATAAAAAAAATGTTTCACACACAAAAAATTATCTCTTTGCGAACTCTATTGTAGCCTTTCCATCATGTGCTTTCCTAAAGAAATGCTTGACATAATCTGAGTACAGTACATGCTTATAAAGTGGTTTCTCTCCACTTTGATCAAGCACTTCTGGCAAAGGCCCAATAATGTCACAAGCCTTCGGATTCACAAATATCGGGACCGAAATCCTGTTACGGATTCCATTAGCACTTACACGATGCTCAACACTTTTATACTTCCCGTTACTCATGATCTGAAGTGCATCTCCAACATTGACCACCAAAGATCCACTGACTGGAGGGACATGAATCCATTTCATAGTCTCTGTGTTTCTCACGTAAAGTCCCCGATATCATCTTGAAGGAGTATTGTGAGTGTGGATACGTCTGAATGACGCCCCACACCCACAGTGAGCTCAGGGTTTGGACATTTCGGATAGTAGTTAAGGTTAATCCTCTTTGACCCCATTAGAATAGATTCTTTAGACTCGTCGATCTCTTTTACGTTTAGTCCATTCATTAGCATCTCAAGCAACTTCTTGACAACGATTTCGGAACTCTTCATATAATCTAAAGCTTGATCCCTGCCAAACATAAACTTCAAACTTGAACTTGATAGCTTAAAATGTTTTCCAATGCATATATAAAGTAAATAACTCAAATCATTTTATTATAAGTTAGAACTATTGTTGTATAAGTTTATAACTACAAATTCGTTACCTACAAACATGAGGCCATTGGGAAGCAGCCTCATCTTCAGAGACAAAGAAGAGGCTAAGATAATCCTTCCACTCGAGTGCTTTCTCGCATGCAGGAGTAAAGCTTGTACCGAAGCGAACATTATTAGTAAGTGATCGTTCTCTCGAGTATATCTTCTTTTCTTCTGCTGGCAACCCAAAAAACTCATGGGTTGCATCTTTGACATCCTCAAGAACATGCATAGGGACACCATGGTTTACTATCTGAAAGAAGCCCCATTTTTGTGCTGCATTACATACTGCTTCGGCTACTTTCGGATCATCACATCTAGACATATCAATAAGTGGGATGGAGTCATGACATGCATCTAAAATGCATGGATCAAACCGTTCTTGTGGAGGTTGAATGTATTGATAGGGTAATGTCTTTAGTCCTAGTTCTGCTAGACCTTTCACTCCATGACCTTTGTTCACCACGAAATCGAGAATGTCTAGTGAGTTTGAGTTGATGATTGAGATTGATGGAGCCATGGTTAAAGAGAGATTATGTGTACGTGAAGATTCAAATGAAGTGGATAATGAAATTGTCGTTGGTGCATGCTATATATATAGAATAAAGTTGGTGTGGTAAGGATGGTACGGTTGGAATATTCAAGGTATTAATTAATTTTAGAGGTGTTTTGAATAGGTAAAACATGTTGGCTTAATGTGCTTGTTTTGTTAAAATAAATATAAAAAAATTATAATAGGTGAATGGCCGGTTGGTCAAAGAAAACAATATCATGCCTTGTGTATAGGTAATAGGGAAACTCCAAAAAACGATGTACACAACGAAAAAAATGAAATTTTCTTTCTTTTGAAATGGTAATCTTTCATGTAAAATAACATAAATAATTTGTCGTTATAATGTGAACTTGAAATCAAGATATATAGTACAAGATTCTGATTTATTTATTTTTTATTATAATGTGTTTCTTTTAACTAAATATAACCTTGAGTAACAATTTTGATTAGAAGTGTGTGACCATAATTGTTAAATTTAACCGGTATTGAATTAACTGATTATATATGGTTATTATACGATTGAGCAAGTGTGAGTGTGTGACTATGATCGACGGTATTTAGACAAGTTTAAGCGCGAATGATTATCTTTTAGTCGAGTCTAAACGCCAACGAATATCTATTAGCATGATTGGCTAAGTTTGAATGTGATTTACCATGCTTAACGAAGTTTGTGTGTAAGATTGTAGCTACTTAGCTACGATAATTCAAATTAAGTTAACTTCAATTAAATATGAGCATTATGAAGTTAATTTGATATAACTTATTATGTATAGCAATGATGATATTATGTATAACAATGATGATATGTTTTTAATCATATAAGAATGTGATTAGATGTGATTAGACTATGATCATTTCAGTCATGTAAGATAACGATCGATTATACTAGCTTGACTGTGATTGTTTTATCCTGTCCAATAGTGTTATGTTTAATTGTGATTGATTATTTTATTATGTTTGAATTGGTCAAGTTGGCTGATTAATAAAAATGAAATTATATATAACCTAAAGGCTATGTTGGCGTGGTAGACATGCACACAAATCACAAATTACTATTTTGCTTCTACAAGTTTTAACGGATACTGTGCTGTATTGGTACTTAAAGTTACAATTTTAATTTTCATAAACTTATATTTAGGGCTCCTCCACAATTACCATTTATACCCTTCAATTTTATACTTTGTTTTTTTCAACCCAATCATATTATGCCACATGTCGCTTTAGTATTATTGGGTACTGCTTTTTTTTTTTTTTTTTTCAAACATAACTTTCTATGAAGTTTTATAAAATTATGAAAATACCTTATCAATGTGTTTATATTTATCTGCGTTTTGATTTAAATTTCGTCCAATACCGAGTTGTGCACAAATGATAATGTATAAGTTATCGAAACACAAACAATTATGCATCAATGTTTTTTAACTTTTATTTTCATGATTTTAACTTTCTTTTTTATTTTTGGACATTTCCCATGCGCTCTTCTATGACAGGGTGGATTTCCATAAAGGTTTTGGTTTATGTTATAGACTTTTATTAACGTTAATTTTTTCTGAAGTCTAACGGGCCCGCAAACATGGTTTAACACAATGCAACGTTTTCTTGACCACTACTTTAATTTGACTAAACAAATAAACACTAAACCATGATCTTTTAAACTAATTAAACAAGTGAACCAATAACAATTCCCGTTCCAACTCGTTGAACTGTATTCAGCTTCGTGGCCCGACTTGACCCATCAAGATTATCCAACAATTTAAACCTTAATTTGGCACATCTGTTGAATCAAATCAGTCCAATGCATTGATTCTGGACACACAAATTGAATTATCTGATTAGCAATAAAAACAGGTGTGAAATTGGATTGCGTCATTTGATTGGATCCGATTATGATTAAACAATTAATAGAGAGATTACTGTACAAATTCGAGGGGGTCAATTGTGCTAGGTTTTGATGTTAGAGAAGAAATTAACGGATAATTATGCAGCTACACTTCTCATATACCCTCGCTTCTTATGTGTATATTCCCACTAGAAATAAGTGTATGTCAATGTGATTGGTTTCATCACTAGTTGATAATACAAGTAGCGTATTAGATAAGTAAACGAAGACTTTGCAAATTAAGATGATGAGTTTTTGGACAAGTCGATTTATGTGAGTTTGATATGATTGATAATAAACCCCGTCTTGATAGAACATAACAAAGGCTTCAATTTAACGCTTTGTTCCCGAGTTTACTTAAGGTAAGAAGAGAAGAGATATACTCGTTTAATTTGTCATTCCTTTCTTATCCCTTCTTTAATCTTCTCTACTTTCCACTTTGGAAGGATAAAATTTATCCGCAAACTCCCCTCTCTTTATATTCACTTCTTTTTGGGAAAAAACTTTGGAACATAACCTTTTGTTGTTTCCTTCCGCTTCTTTCCAAAGTAAGTAAATAAATCTCTAGAATATAACCAAAATTTTATTTCCTTCCACTTCCCTTTTTGTCTTTCCTTAAGTAAACCGGGAACATAGTGTAACCGCGGATTTTGCTTGAAAGAATTTTAATGGTGGCAATAGTGATGGCTGCAACGTATAAATAACGAAGGGAGCGAGGAGAATTCAGGTCACCAAAGATATGGAGTGAAGGGGTCGGTGTTCCTTGAATAATGTATTGACAGGGGCATCAGAGTTCATGGTTGTGTATTCATCGGAAAAAGATAGTGGAAAGAGAGATATATAAATTTATATAATTTTAATTTTTATTATTTTGTTAATTTAATAAAATAATTTATTAGGTAATGGTTAAATGAGAATATATTCCCGTGTGTAAGACACATGACTAGACTTAACAGGAAAAAAATAACACCCATTAAAAGAAATGATGTAAACTATTACAAAATACGAAAAACATACTTGTAGGTACCATACTTCTTTTGACTTGGTCTACTCCTTACGTATGTGAACTATGACTTCGGTGTTGTTTGTTTTTTCAGAGATAAAATGCAACTGCGAACTACATTTTCAGAAGAAGAGGTGGACCGAACCATACTTCTTTTGACTCAGTCTACTCTATACGTATGTAAACTATGACTTCGGTGTTATTTGTTTTTCAGAGGTAAAATGCCTGCAGTCTGCGAACTACTTCTGTAAAAAAAGAGGTGGACCGAACCTCTGCAGTCTGCAAGAAGAAGACGGTTTGTTTTTTAACGTCTGTAGACTACTAAAATAAACTGGTGGTGGTGGTGGTGGTCGGTGGAAGGTGGTGGTGGTGGACAGTGGGTGGTAGTATTTAACCCTCTGCAGACCTTAGGAGATTTTAGAAGTGATTGGGCTAAGTATGCACCAAGAAGAGCTCGCGCAGACGTTTTGTAATGAAACGTCTTCGAAAAAACAAACAATCTGCGGATTGTAGTGTCTGCACAGTGCAGACAGAGGAGCATGTGCAGACCTTTTTTTAGAAAAACAAACAACACATGAAAAACAAATAGCACATTCATCTCCTCATTAGAAGTGATAGACATTTGATAGACGTTGGTATTACATACGGTTGATTAAAGATAACCACTCTCCAAAACACAATAAAAATATAAATGCTTTAGATTTCTTCTACGCTCATTGATCAGAATGCAAGGAATTTAAATACAAATGCAACCCAAAATATAGGAATCCTAACAACTATCCAAAATAAAAGAGATAGAGTGATAAACTCCAACATAAACTGAAAAGGGAATAAACTTGAACGTAGATGATTAGTTGGCTTGACTGAGTCATGATGGTTGATGTGGGTTATCCGTATCCATATCCCGCGCATCTATATGGGCGATCTCTTGGAAAAATAGCTTGGTTATGTGCACAACATCGGATGCATTCTTGCACGTAACGAAGTTCCTGTGTAAGATTGTAGCAAACTAGGTACGTCGACGATACAATGCTAATTTTAATTAAATTCGATCATGATTCTTGAAGTTTGATGTGACCGGCTTGATTGTTTTCGTTTGTCCAAAATTTGTCATGTTTAATCGTGACATATTGTATTTAATTATGTTTGAATTGATCAATTTTGACTATATTAGACTATTAGCCATTACTATAAATGGAATTTGTTTGTATTAATATCAACGAAACAATAATATATATATATATATGTGTGTGTCCTAACCAATATTCTGCTTTACCAATTCTGTGTGCTTAGTGACTATAAAACCAATGTGGTTTTGTTTATTGGGTGAGACTAACGTAAAAAGGAGTTAGCGTAAAAAGTATAGGAATGATTATTAGCCATAGATTAAATTAGATAATCAGGGACACGATGGTAATTTCTTTGTGTCATTAAAGTTTCATCCCATTTTTAAAATGGCCATAACTTTTTCATACTGACATTATTTTAAAAAAACAACAACTATACCATAAAAACAAGCTTTTTATCTTCTTTCATTTCCATATCATATTGCTATACTTTAAAAAAAATTGTTGGGGTGATAACTTGTGTTTTATTAAGAGCATACTTGTGTTTTAGAAACGCAAGTTATAAAACTCCTGAAGGGTTTCACTAGAATGCCAAAAGTTATAAAGAATCAGACATTAAGATCATGAATGTTAATCCGATTACCAGAGGCCAGACGATATAAATAACATAGAGTGATGTTAAACGACAAAATCAAACTTCCATGAAGTCCAAATCTTTGATCTTATAAGCATCAAGAACCTCATGGCATGATGAATATGATATATGTACATAAATTAATCCTTACATGAAAGAAACATAGCTAAATTAAGCACTATAATACTCAGATCAATGCAATGCAGGTGCTAAAGATCAACTTGCGTTTTATTGAGGATATACTTGCGTTTTAGAAACGCAGGTTATACCTGATAAGACGGCCTGATAAATGACCTGATGAAATGCAAGTTATAAATGATAAAATGCAAGTTATACATGACAAAACACAAGTTATACATGATAAAACGTAAATTATATATGATAAAAAGATGCAAGCTATATATGATTAAACGCATGTTATATCTGATAAAACGCAAGTTATACCTAATAAAAAGATGCTACTTATATCTGACAAAAAACGCAAGTCGTGTCATGATAAAACGCAAGTTATCAACCCAGCAAAAAAAATTAGAAACTCGGCATATGAAAGAGGATAAAAAACTTATTTTTATGGTATATTTTTTTAAAAATAATGTCGTATGAAAAAGTTATGGACGTTTAAAAAATGGGGGTGGAACTCAACAATTGTGGGTTATACCTATTTTGCCATTCTCCTTATATTTTAGAAACTTAATGTATGTTTTTCCCATTTTAATCTCATCCATTGATTTATTTTGTTCAAAAGCCCAAAATGTTTCTTATCCTTTTTACCCTTTCACTAACCACCTGAGGAGCAGTAACAAGTACCTCCCTTGGGGTCGGGTAGCTACAGTCACACACAGTTCCTGTACACAGTAAGACAGTAGCAGCAGTAGCTACTGTAGCGTAAGACAGTCACTCTCACAAGTATGGTTTAAACAATGTTCTATCGGTTTGACCAGGTTTAACAAGTTTGAAACATAGGGTAATGGTCTAGCTACCCAACTATAGCTGCAGTGGCTACACTGTACCTCCTTAGCCGGTAGCCAGTGGGTAGGAAACCTTGCCCGCCAACTAAAAAGAGCGATTGAGAGTGGATTTCAGGTTCGATAGTGTCGAGAAGGTATTAGCCACCGGTGACCGTACTTTCGTAAAAGCACCATTGGGCGGTGGTTCCTCTTCTCTTCTTCCTCTTGAACCTCGAACAAAAAAAAGATCTCGGCATCAGCTCGACTAAGAGTTCCGAATAAAAAAAGAAAACTAAACTTTACTTAAGACGGAGTAATATTCTCGGCATCAGACCGAGTGCAAAAAAACCGGTTTCGCTTCAAACTACTAGTAATTAAGACTAAAAGTAAGGAAGATTTTCACTGTAAACTTTCTCTTGTTTATTTAATTATAAGTTAAATAAATTATGATTATTTTAAACCACTTATAAAAATAATATTACTAATAAAAGGTAACATTCATGATCGTTTCTTTCTTCTAAAATTATAAACTTATTTTTATTACCAATACACCATGGTTTTATAACGGGTAAAATAAAAAAATATAATTAAAAATACAAAAGTTATAAAAAAAACATGATTGGAGAATGGAGTAATGATTGCATCTGGTATAGTTACAATAAAAAAAACTTTATTTTGATTAATATTTCGTTTTCAATAAAATTTATATCAGAATGCTAAGGAAAAAAAATTAAGCACATATGTATATTCATGTTCTTTAAATAAGGAATGAAAATTTAAAAAAAATAATAGAAAATTAATGGGATAAAAGTGTATATTATATAGTATAATGGGTAAACTAAGAATTTAAATAATAAAAATAAATACAAACAATACATAAATAAACAAAAAAAAAAATAGCATAACCGCATATGTAATATTATTTATTTATTTACATGTAAATAAAGAACAAAAGTTTTAAAGAAAATTCAAATTAGTAGAAATTTAAATGGGTTAAAAGTGTATATTGTATAGCTTAATGGTTAAATTAAAACTAAAAAAACAAAAATCAACCTAAATAAAAAGGCAAAGAAAACAAAATAAGAAAAAACTATGTCCGGACAATGGGGTAAATAGTGATTGCATTTGCTAAGCTAGTAATTTTACTCTACGCAGGCAGGAGTTTTATTATCAATCCAGTTTCAACACTTTATATAATAACTGTAAGAGATAACGAAAAACTATAATAAAAAGTTGTGGTAGCTATCAATATAGTATCAACACTAGGTATAACAACTGAAATAAATTGCATAAAAGCAAAGTAAAACGTTATAATAAGTAAATATTACATCAAAGTTTATTTAAAAAAAAACATCTTGACTTATATATGCATTAACCAGTTATATTATATTTATTTAACTCATATAAAAGAAAATCTTTTTTAACGATATAACTTTTTTTTTATTATTACTTACTATATAAAATTATTATTATTCAACTTGTGTAATACAGAGAGTTATAACTTAGGGTAAACATACCCTTAGTACATCAATAAATAATGCTAAAATAATGTTCAATAATAGTAGTAGTAATAATAATAATAGTAGTAGTAGTAGTACTAGTAATAATAATAATAATAATAATAATAATAATAATAATAATAATAATAATAATAATAATAATAATAATAATAATAATAATAATAATATTTTTTTAGAAACTAGGATAAAAAAACAGAAATTACAACAATGTCCTTGTGTCTTCAACTTCAAACCAGAAGCCTTGAATCTTGATTAGGTTGAGATAACAATAACAATGGAGGCGTTGAAGGTCTGGTCATCACGTCCTCTGAGGCACTTGTTCCATGTAGCTTCTTATTCCCATCTTCCCACATCCAAATCATACACCCCTTCTTCTTTCATACGCTGTTGTTCTTCTTCTTCTTCATCACCTTCCTCCGCCGCCACCACCGCCGCCACCACCGCCGCCACCACCGCCGCCACCACCGCCGCCACCACCGCCGCCGTGCCAAAACAACAAGGTGGAAGAGGTAGGAGATCACCCACTAATCCCAACACAAGTTCCACATCTGATAGAGACGCCATTCGTGCTATTCGTCTCAAAAAGGTTCCTTTTTTATGTTTCTTTATTATTATTATTATTATTATTATTATTATTCGTTTCAAAAAGGTTTCTTTATTATGGGTTTGAATAGGAATTTGAGTTTTCAGTTCTAATTGTTGTCTTGTTTAGTAAATTCACTAAATTGGATTTAGAATTGCTGTCACTGGTTATTTTCTTATAGTTTAAATTTAGGTAATTGATATGCACTACTGCACTAGTATTTGTCCAGTGACGTATCAAGTAGACGTAAATACCAATGCGATTGATTATACACTAATGTTGCGCAAACTTTAGAATACCAAATTATAAGTAATATCATTGATTGTATACTTATATGTTACAAAATTTACAATAAGTTATTTTAACACATTACACGTTTAAGTCAACGGGAAAAAATAGATGGAAAAATGTTGAACCTCGCATGCACGTTGTGGCGTGTTAACTCGAAAAATTTAGAATGAAACGTAAAACAAAAAACTTGCAAAAGATCTAGGTTTAGGCGCGCTTAAGCGCGAGGCGACATAAGGTGCAGTTCCATGCGCCTTATGTCACTCAAGGCGCACGGTGCGCAAAAAGCGCAGGAAAAGCGCAAGAAAAGCGCGCTTTTCGTACAGGGGGTGTTTTTGTGCTTCAAATTGTTATGCATATAGCTAAAAAGGTTATACATTTAAGTTAAATCATATATAAACCTTATTTATATCTATATTTTGGGGTAAGGATGCTAAAAACCTATAGGATATATAGAAAAAATTATATAATCGTCTTGCGCTTCGCGTACGAAAAGCCCACCGCTTTTGCGCTCTGCGCTTTGCGCCTCGGTTTTAGACCTCGTCGCTTTTGTGCGCTTCACGCTTTTGAAAACCAAACGAAAGATGACAAATGTGAGAGACCAAAGTTGAAAGTAAAAAAGTGTTGGAGGTGATGTAATCTTTTACATTAAAAATAAAGGCGTGATATGTCCTAAAGAATATGTTTTGCGTCAATTGAAAACCTTAAAAACAAATACATGTATTCAATAATATTGATACGGTACCGATGTTATGTCAGATTTTGGTATGTCGGAGTAGGCACTCGTATAGTTTGACAAGAAAAACACTTTATTTTGAGTACAACTATGTTGTCGAAAAAATGTTATGCCGGAATGTCGATAAAAACAAAATCTAAAGGCAACCCAAAATCTAAAGACAAGCCCGTTACAAGTTATTCAGTTTTTTTTAAAGTTAGCGAATGCATGTTATTACCGAAAAATCATAATAAAATGAATTTGTTAAATACATGCATTTTATATGGTATAAGGGGTGAAATTGAAACTTAAAAAAAATTAATGTTCATTATACTTGCACACTGATTTTTCTTTTTAATAACATATATTGTTATATGTTATTAAACTTTGGAAGTAATGTGTCTTTGATCTATATGTAGGTGGAAGAGTTAAGGAGCAAGGGATTTGAGCCCTATGCTTACAAGTGGGATAGAACACATACTGCTAATCAGCTGCAAGATATTTATAAGCATCTAGAAAATGGTGAAGAATCAAACAGTGAGGATGATCAAGTTTCGATATCGGGAAGAATTGTGGCACGTAGGGCTTTTGGGAAACTCGCGTTCTTGACGTTGAGGGATGATTCTGGGACGATTCAGGTATGCTGATAATGTGTTTCTTGTTATCACTTATATGATTTGTATTTGAAAGGATCATGCTAGTGTAGCGTGTAAGCTAGTGATCATAATGTATTTAACGACATATCTTTAACTGAACTAATATTCGAGGACTAGTTCTCAATGTTTACATGATTTCACTTCTATTCTATAAAGGACTCAAAAAGTGACATGAAGCAACTTGTAAGACCTATAGTTTTACGATAAATGAGATTATTAAACACACAGAACCGATCCCAGAACAGGGTAGACCTGCTTTTGACAGCAGGGTTTACTTGGTAGTACTGCAATGGTGTTTTGACACCCTAAACCGAATCAAATGGATACATGTGACGTCCAGCGTACATCAAAGGCAAACATGTGTATGTTGTGCTGCTAATTCCCAGATTAATTGCCATCATAACTCATATCATAGTATCGGTATTTAACCGTCAATCTTAAAAATGGATTTTAACACTGTTCTTGAGGTTTTTTTCTAGAGAGTGAAGGAATGTGAAGGAAACAATACAATATGTTCTACAGTTTTTTAAGGAAAGAAAGGCAATGAGAAGAGGGTAAATTAGGGGTGTTTTTTGTCCAAAGCTTTCCTTCTACTTTTGGGGAGAGAATATGAAGATAATGTATGGAACATTTTATGATATTTCATAATGACAAAATACCCTAAATTTAATATCTTAAGTTACCATTTTTATATACGTAAAAAACAGTAATACCCAATAAATCTCACAAATAGCAAAGCTATTGGTAGGGTCTGGGGAGGGTGACTGGGTGAGATGTAGGCAAACCTTACCTCTATCCCTGATAATCAAGAGGCTGCTTCCAGAGAGAGCCTCAGCTCGAGAACAAACAACAGACATACAAACAAAACTAAAAGAACACGTAGAAAGCTACCAAATAACACAAGCAGTGATGAGAGAGTAACACAGTGGAACATAAACATATGTAATATCAAGAAAGCATACAAGGACATACATACAGGAAGACAATCATATGCATAATCCCCCTAAAGTCTAGGATTATCTAAACCCCTAAGACCAAACTAAAGAACTACTGTACCATATCCTAAAAGTCCTTAACCTTAATCCCGCGCCTCCACAAACTCCTATCAAGGACCATGTCCTCCGAGAAATGCAACTCTAGTAAATAATTAATTTTCGTAATTGTTTTTCAACGCAAGAACAAGAAAATTCTCGTACTTTTCTTTTCTTTTTTTCTCTTTCGTTCTAGCTCAAGAACATGAACAAATAAATAAATTTCCTTTCCTTTTATTTTCTTTCCGTTATATTTAAAATCTGGAGAACACTATGTAAAAAAACCGGTGCATCAAAACGCATTTAATTATATAAACAAGCTTTTGTCACTAATCATCTGCATAGCGAGGCTGTGTTCTGTTACTGATATATTCAGTTATGATTTCAGCTTTACTGTGAGAAAGAAAGGCTTGTAAATGATCAGTTTGAGCAATTAAAAAGCCTTGTTGATATAGGCGACATATTGGGTGCAAGTGGCTCAATCAAAAGGACCGAAAAAGGTTAGCTTTTACAATTCTTTACTTAGTTTACCAAAGACAAATAGTGTGTACAAGTAAAAGAATGCTAACTTGCTAAGTACTACTTAGCATAACATATGCATATTTATTAGTCTTTATACATTTTCAGGGGAGCTTTCTGTATGTGTAAATTCATTTTTGATTCTCACAAAGTCTTTGCTTCCGTTACCGGATAAGTTTCATGGTCTAACAGATGTGGATAAGCGTTATCGCCAACGGTTAGTTTTCATATACCTTTTGCTGTAAATACATCTGTGCATTCCTTTGTAGTTTGTACTTTAATAATTTTACGGTCTTCAGATTAGCTTACTGTTAAAACAGTTTTTGAAGCAGTTTTGTTTTCTTGTATAGATATGTAGACATGATTGCAAATCCAGAGGTAGCTGATGTGTTCCGCAAAAGAGCAAAGGTAGGTTTAAAACATTATGCTTATATCATCTTCTTATTTATTACTCAATACTCATATAATGCTAAAAGATTATAAGTATTTTTTACTTAAAATGCTGGTATAGATTTTCACCTGATATGTGCTTCACTTCAGTAGATTGTATCAGTTATACGCCAGACTGTCGAATCCGTGGGGTTTATTGAAGTTGATACACCCGTTCTTCAGGTTTTGAAATCATTTACAAACTTTGTTTGATGTGAAAATTTGTTTTTTTTAATTATTTTCTATTCTTAAAGTAATTTTATTTTTTAGGGAGCGGCTGGTGGGGCGGAAGCTAGACCATTCATTACACACCATAACTCTCTTGGTAGAGATCTTTACTGAGAATTGCTACCGAACTCCATTTGAAGAGAATGTTGGTGAGGTTCTAAATATTTGACATTTAATAATTAAAATATATAACATCTACATTAACTTAGGGGGTGTTTGGGATTGATTATTCAAAATAAATTATGCGTTTTGAAAAAGCATGGGTGGAGCTGCTTTTAGATTATTGCGTTTTGGTAGCCTAAAAAACTAATTATCTGCATTTTCAAAACGCAATCCCATACACTAAAAGCTGATTATCTACGCTTTCAAAATGCAATAATCTAAAAATAAGATTCAAAACGCAATCCCAAACACCCTCTTAGTTCAGTCAGGATATTTTTTATTTTTACAATTTTTTTTTTTTTTTTGTAAACTTGTTTTTATATTTGTGATTGAAATATAGGTTGGAGGATTTGAAAAAGTATATGAGATTGGAAGAATATTTAGAAATGAAGGCATTTCAACTCGTCATAATCCCGAATTTACAACTATAGAGGTAATATATGTATTATTTTCCTTCATGTCATGTAACACGCGTATATTAAAATTGTCATTTTGATCGGTTTTATTCTTAAAATGACCCCAGATATATGAAGCTTACTCAGACTATGAAAGCATGATGAACATGGCTGAAGAAATTGTAACTCAATGCGCTATTGCAGTAAATGGGAAGCTTACTGTTGATTATCAGGTGTGTAAACTTTAAATTTAAGGTTAGGTTTTCATTTTCTTGTTTATATTTTTATTGATATTTTAGAAACTACATACAACCAAACCTCTATCCAAACTGACTCTTCGGCGATAACCAAGCCGTCTTGAGAAAATTCACGCACGCAACATATATTCTTTATTTTTCTTTATTACTTCTTCGCTAAAAAGTAAGAGAGTCAAATACCTTAAAAACGAATACCGGAAATTACTAAAAAGTCTTTACTCTTTTCTTTTATTTGTGAGTAATAATTTAACAAAAGCAAAGTAGATTTTTCGTTTAAATCCTTTTGCAACCACCAATATTTGTAATTTTATATATTAAATGTATGAAAGCTGTACCTTTTCTTTTCTACTGTTTTCAGTTAATAATGAGTTGAAAAGCAGTTTTAATATTACCGACTTAAATTTAATGCAGGGCGTGGAAATCAATCTGGCAAGGCCTTGGAGAAGGGAAACAATGCACAATTTAGTGAAAGAAGCTACAGGGATTGATTTTATCGAATTAGGAAACGATCTTAATGCTGTTAAAGAAGCAACTTATAATGCACTCAATATGGGTCCAAATAATCAAGACAGACATTTGATCGAAGCATGTTCATCAGTTGGTCACGTGCTTAACGAGGTCAATTTCAATCATCTTTTTAAGATCTCATTTAAGTCGAATACCAACGATAAATTTTTTTTTTTTTTTTTTTTTTGCAGGTTTTTGAGATGGTGGTAGAACCCACACTAGTTCAACCTACATTTGTGTTGGATTATCCTGTTGAGATATCGCCTTTGGCTAAGCCCCATCGGAGGTATTAAAATATATTTTTGTTATTTAGTGACATATTTTTTATGTATGTGCATCATCTGTCCTGATAAGAATGCAACAAAAAAAAGCAGAATCTTTTGCACAAAACCACTTTCACTAATGAACAAAATTTCGGTCCAACTTCAAACGAGTTAAATGAACAAAATTTTCAAACACAAAAGCTAGAAGAGGAACTGGTCAAATGGGCTGGGTCAAATCCGTTGGAAGTCACTCAAAAGTCTGTTTTTATGTGTATACACCTTATAAAATCATTTATACAAAGATCTGGATTATTAATGTGATAGTATTGTTTTTGTAACCAACTAATCAGAATTTACCCATCTATCAATTAATTAAGTTCTTTTAGAAAAATGGATAAAGAAAATTATAGTAGGTCTTATTAGGCATGTAAACGAATCGAACGAACACAAACAAAGGCATGTTCGTGTTTGTTCATTTAACTTTAACCGAACATGAACAAATAATCGAACACATTTTTGTGTTCGTGTTCGTTCATTAAGAAATTTGTCATGTTCATGTTCATGTTCGTTTATGTTCGTTCGTTTAAAACCTAAACGAACAGTTCATGAACAAACATAAACGAACGTTCACGAACATAATAAATGTAAACGATTTTGTATTACTAAAAAACCAAATTCTTAATTGGTTATATTTATACGAGTAGCTAAACCCCAATTTATGTTTATATTTATATAAATATAACTTCTTATGTACTTTATAAAACATAAACGGACATAAATAAACGAACGTAAATGAACGAATACAACGTTTGTTCATGTTCGTTCATTTAACTAAACGAACAAATTTTTGTGTTCGTGTTTGTTCGTTTTAGTAAATAAACGAACATAAGCGAACTTCCCGCCGAACTAGTTCACGAACAATTCAAGAACGTTCGGTTCATTTACAGGCCTAGGTCTTAAATTTCTTTTGGGACGTCGCTGAAAGGAATCAGTCGTGTTTGGTGTTTTCTCGAAATCAAACTATATTTGTATATCCTATATCATTTTCCGTTTTCGACACAGGCATGCAGGCTTAACAGAGAGATTTGAACTATTTATTTGTGGTCGTGAATTAGGGAACGCGTTTTCTGAACTAACTGATCCTTTGGACCAGGTATATTCTATACAAATCCTTGCTGACTCTTCCCATTTTTTATATTTTTTTTAATAGTTTTTTAACTTTCAAAAAAAAAAAAAAAACTATCAAATTTTAACAGAGAGTGCGGTTAGAAGAACAAGTGAAGCAGCATAATCTAAAGAGAGAAGCTGCAGTTTCAAAAGCATCAGATACAAAAGATGATGACAAAAACGACGACGACGCTTCTTATGAGGTGACTCTCGATGAAGATTTTTTAACAGCTTTGGAATACGGGATGCCACCAGCTTCAGGAATGGTACAAACGCGACTCGTCCACATCATTTCAATTAATTTTTACCTAAAAGTTATTGGTAAAAAAATCTTGTTTTTTTTTTTGCAGGGACTTGGGGTTGATAGGCTGGTGATGCTGTTGACCAATTCAGCCAGTATTAGAGATGTTATTGCTTTCCCTGTGCTTAAGATTCAACAATAATAATAATAATAATATAGTCTGCAGTTTTGAGTTCTCAGGTTTGTTTTAAAATGCATAATATTATGTTATATTATTTGACTTTTAAAATAATAAGTGAACCTACAAGACAAGGATCATTTATTTATTTAACTGATTAATATTCCATGATATCATTTGTTGTGACATATATAGAATTGACACCCTTGTTTGTCACTTGTCCATATGAATTGGATTCGATTCGATTGTCATCGATGTATTGTTTTGTAGTTCTTATATATCTTGTTTGTTGAAACGTACACAACTTATGTTAGCATTTTACTTCTTATATATCTTGTGTGCCGCGACACGCGCGGCGGGGATAAAATACTAGTTATATAAATTAAACACAAATTCTGGAAACTACCACATATAGTCTCTCACTCACAACCACTAACACAATGGCATCACCTCCACCGACCGTCGGCATACATCCATCGTATCCACCATCTTCAACCCCCCCCCCCCCTCCCCCCCCCCCCCCCCCCCAACCATGTCGACACTCGACACGAACAAGGCTTGTGCCGCATTTGATAACTTGCCCGTGAGGCGGTGACCATGACCCTATCTCACTTGAAGAGTCTAATGATCCAATGAACTCTAACATACAAAATAAAGTTAACAAACATGAAATTGCTTGTCTTGAAAACCAACACGTCTTTGTGCCCTTCGCTTTTGACACATTGGTGCAGAGTAACTCTCTTGCGGCCAAGGACACAAGCTTTACATTTAATAGAGTAGGCTTTGCTATTCAAAAGGGGGGTGCGGCGCAGCTTGTTGCTCGTCTACCCACGCCTCACTTGTAATTCTTGTTGGTATCGATAATATAACATGTTATCCAATAATTAACCAATAAAACTCAAAGAAAAAAGATTACATTTTTTTGACAAATCTCTAATATATCATGATCATTAACTATTTATACATAACAAAACATTAAAAACGTGAAGCTTAAGTCTCTTCATTTCCATCCCCATTTGCAAACACAAACCACTTCTTTGACTTGCAATAGTTCATCAAGAAATACCATAAAATAGCGTCCACGGTCACTAACCCGCTAACCAAAAACATAATTTTGATAGCGACCATCACTATCACCATAAAAAACGCACATGGAATCACACATCACCACCAGCCCCGTACCCACAATGACACCTTATACGGTTGTTTCAACGTTGGAAACTTCTTTCGCATCCATACGAACGCTACAAACTCCAACATCCCTAAACTATATATAAAGTTTAGGGATGCCAACAAATCACATTGCTAACATCAAATATTATCGCCCAATGGGTCGTATACTCGTAATCAAAATTAGGGATGTAAACGAGCCAAGTTGAGCCCGAGCTTGACTGGGCTCGAGCTCGGCTCATCATGCTTTTATGAAGCTTGAATTTGGATCGGTTCGAGCCAAATACTTTGAGCTCGAGCTCGACTCGGCTTGATATAATTTTAGAACAATTTTAAAGGAGCTAAGGGCTCGGCTCGAGCTCGCTTCGATATCTTAAACAAGTCAAAGCACGGCTAGAGCTTGACTCGCCAATGTTAAATAGTAGTAAATAAAATAATAATACTAATAATATAAATTTTATTTGGGCCCGTACGGTCTATGTATGAAAAGCTCGAGCTTGGACTCAATAACTAAACGAGTCATTTTTCAAGCTCGAGCTCGGGCTCTTTCAAGCTTTTTACCGATCAGATCCTGAATAGTTCTCGAGCCGTTGCGCATCATTTAAACCCTTAATCGAAACACACTGGTGTTTAGCCACACATTAAAAGAAGCCCAATGGACTAATAACATATGGACTCATCTCGGATCTAAAAGATCCGACAATCTACTAAAATCATTCGATGATAAAACCGATTATTATCACCTGAAATCAGAACCCAAGTGCAACACGTAAATGGAATCACTGGTTGCTAGACACTTAATCAGTAATCATACAACTTATGGTACAATAATATCCATCTCTAACCCTCCAATTTCTACCCGTTTCACTAAAATTAGGGCTAATCGGGTCACCAATTTTCCCCTACGTTCCAAAAAATCCAACTTTCAAGGTCAGTTACACACGAATTTTTTTTTTTTTTTTTTTTTAATTTTACTTTTTTTTGCCTCTAGTTAAAAATTGTGTTGGAATTCAATTGTATATTTTGTTATATTTGATTCTGATTATCTTCTAGTTTTGGCTAATAAAATATGATGATCGTTCATTTACATTCGTTTATGTCCATTCATTTACGTTTGTTTGTGTACGTTTGCTATGTTCGTTAGTTTACGTTCATTTTTTTTAGATATGATTCCCAATTTCATTCCATGAATGTAAAATTATATAAAAATAGCAGGTAGGCGGGCAACAAGATGCGCCAGCGCCGCCACCCCTTTTGTATGGCAAACCCTAATCTGCTAAAAACGAAACCTTGTCCAGCTGAAGTTGAGACATTGCTATGAATAATCCGTTGGACCTTGGTCAAGAAACGGGTAGCCGAAGGTATCAAAAGCCAGGGGAACGAAAACGTGTTGGTCCTCCTCACTGGCTTTAGCATGCTTGTCAACTTTCTTCGTCTTTGCCCTTCGCACCGCATGCCCTGCTACAAACCCTTTATCCCTCAAATCGGCTAGAGGAGATACCCTTGTTAGGTCAACACAAGCGTGTCCCCCCCCCCCCCCCCCCCCCCAAGATAAGCAGACCTGCTAGTTGTAAGGTGGATCTCTCTTCTGCGGGGTCCGAAAGGAAGCTCACAGGAGCCTCTTTCTTGGCTGAGATCCCAACTCTTCTTAAAATGTCCCACAGAACATCCCGAACCGAATCATGTCGATATTTAAACCGGGTAGCTCCTTGCAGTGAACCGCATGCTCCCCGTACCTATTTAGGCAGGGCTTACAGCAAATCGAACAAACTTAATCTTCAGGTTGTCTAGTTTTATATAATTAAATTATCACCCAATACGATTTAGTCTAGTTTATGTTCGTTTGTTTATGATCGTTTGTGTCCATTTACTTTCAAGAGCTATTCGTTTATACTATTAACGAACATTAACACGCTCATTTTCTTAACTAACGAACACAAACAAGAAAACCCCAATTGTTTAATTTTTTTTTGTTTAATTTGTTCAGTTAAGTCAAACGAACAAACACGAACATGCCTTGTCTTGTTCATTCGGTTTGTTTACAAGCCTAATCACAATTCCAAACAGCAGAAGGATATCCAGTTATCCAAACACCATCTCTTGCAGCACTAGTGTTATAAGTTATAACTGATCATATGTTATTTCATATGATCATATCTTGTAATCAGTTCTAAAGCGCGGTGTCACTTTAGATTTTCAGGGTTATGCAAAGCCTTCTCGCCTTTTGCCAGCCGATGAAGTGAAACCGACCACTGAATCTTCATTACAGAAACTGGTGACATCTTTCAAAGAAGACACACATGAATGCTTATACAAACTCACAATTCGTACGAGTAATTACAACGGATCAGATCTATCTGACTCAAACTCTGGAATATTGCTTTGTTTAGTAGACAAAAACGGCGATTCAATTTTACAAAGAATTTCAGCAACTTCAAGTACAGATCATCCTCTGCAATCAAAAGATCAAGATTCTTCCAATTTGCTTAGTTTTCGAAGGGCGTCTGTTGATCATTTCACTTTTGAAGGACCCGCGATTGGAATGCTTGACGCTCTTTGGATTGGCCTTGACTCAGGTTAGATAATGCATTGAATTTTAACATTTTATCATCATCATCATACTTAAGGTAGGGTCTGACTTCTGAGGAGGGTAAGATGTAGACAGCCTTACGTCTACCCCGTGGGAATAGAGAGGCTGCTTCCAATGAGACCCCCGGCTCGATAGTGGTTTTGTATCAAGCCTTGGACATAAGGCACATGACAAACCCGATTGGTGCATGTACCCCCCTTGTCTTTTGGCAATCAACGCCACCACCTGATGCATGATTAACCGTCCGTCATTTTTAACGTTATTTTCACGAAATTAGTAAAATAATGTTAAAATTAGTGCAACTTTACTTTTGCCACCCGAGGGCCATACATATATACATTATATGTGCACAGCCGTAAGCGGGGCTTAATTTTAACATTTTATAAAATAGTGAATTCAATAATATATTAATTGTTATTTGTTATGATTTTCATAGGTCAGTGGAGGCTAGCAGGTACGAGCGTTACTTGTTGGTCGCGACAGAATTCTAAAGAAAATGAAAATAACAAATATGGTATCTTTCAGTATGATTTCATGGCAGATAACATATTGCTAGGGGACGGAAAAGATACTTCCATGGTAGAACTTAGACCGATTATAATAACCAACGTTGCTAGCGACAATTTAGATCAAAACACATCCCAATTATTTTCGCTAAGCAGTATGACAAATGAAGAAAGCATGAAAGAATATGCAGATTTAAAGTTCTCGTTATTATTATATGACGCACTCCTAATTGTCAGCGGATCAACGATTGCATCCTTCACTGCTGGTGAAAATGCCGCATTTGCGTTCTTGACTGGTGGAATAGGTGGCTTTCTTTACCTTCTATTGTTGCAGAGATCGGTTGATGAGCTGCCATCACCTGTTCTGGACCGAACGGGTGGTCTTGACCAAATGTTTGGGCGGTTTTAAAGGTCAGGTGATCACTTTGGCTTTGGCACTTGCGTTTGCTGTTATTGTCGTTAAACTGGGTTCGGGAGATGAATCTATCGCGTTGACGCCTAGGGATATTGTTGTTGGCATGATGGGGTTTCTGTCGTCGAAAGTTGCTGTCTTATTGGCCGCTTTTAAACCGTTACCAGTTGGTACCAAACAGAGTTGATGGGAGAGATGGTGTGACTGTATAAAGTATAAACTAATACTGCACAAAATAGTTAGAACTTTGTATATATACAAAACAGATGTATAAATTAATAATAAATAGTTTCAATTATACGCGATCGGAATGTTGGATCTTATCATATGTTTTACTTTACTCTGTTCAAGTGATTTTTATCTAGTGAATAATAAATGTCAAAATAAGTATAATAATAATAATAAAAAGATGTTACGGAAAAATAATTGCGTTTGCCGGAGTCGAACCCGGGTCTATTGCTTGGAAGGCAATTATCCTAACCGTTGGACTACAAACGCCTTGTTGTTTACAAATTTCTTTTAAGTCAACATATTACATGTCATTAAAAAATGGAACGTAAAGCCATTTCTGGTGGGTCTCTAAAAAAGTTAGGAATTTTTATGAAAGATATTTCTATAGCCTTTTTGTAATGTGTTATTTAATGAACATTTAACTTACATAGCCTGATAAAAGCGAAAATTACATCAAAATAACAGACATGCGGGCAACAAGCTGCGTCACCAATCGCCACCCCCATTTTGTATGGCGAACTATATTCTACTGAAAATAAATCCTTGCCCCCGGTGGATATCATATTTTATATAATATTGAAAAGAAAACTAGGTTTTCTTTATCTTTTATTGTTGCAAAGATCGGTTGATGAACTGCCATCACTTATTCAACGATTATCCGAGCCGCCTGTCATGCAAAGCGTAATATGGTCTAGAAATCGAGTTTCTTGAAATAACATATGATGATCCTACGCACACGCTTGGTTATATACTTATCCAAGCTAGTAAGATCTATTTAGGATCAATTCTTGATTTGCCTTGAAAGGTTTCCTACATTGGAAATTTTGGTAAAACACTGGTGCTGACTTTGCATTGGATTTCGACAGGCGCAAGGCTAATGGCTCAAGAAAGACAAGGGGGTGTATAAGTGTATTTGAAGTTAAAAAGAACACAACTTGATCTAGAGTTTGGAACAGGAGAACAGATGAACTTGTTTATGGCCATAATGCGATCCGTAAATTAATATCAAGTGTTTTTAACTAAATAATGGTAAATAAAAACAATTAATACATCAAAGAACCCAAAAAAGACCATGAAAAGGAAAGACAACAATTAAATGACAAACATTTAAATATCTTTCCTCTACAAACAGAAGAAAAAAAACAATAAAAATGACCAAATGATGGTGGTTATGTTTTGTGCAGCAAAGCAATCAGCATGCCGGTCTGATGAAGACTGCCATGTCAGCATCATAAGAAATAATCAGGTGTTCTACGCGTCACGTCAGGCTCTCCCCTCCTTGGAGCTGGTTCAAACTGAGATTCATAATTGCAATTGGTTAATATTCTAAACCTTAAATAATCAGAAACAGAAGTAAAGTCCAGATAAATCCCATCGCCAGGTGATCAGAGGCGAAGGATTTAAAGGGCCACCCCCCCCCCCCCTCTGTTTTTTTGGCTTTGCGATTTTCGTAGGTAAATTGAGTCCAGGTTGAGTCTGGCCCCCGCGGATTTGCCACTACCGATCGAAAAAAATTGAGTTCACCCCCCCCCCCCCCCCTCCCGATTCGAGAACCAAGCTTCGCCCCTGCAGGTGATCTCACTAAATACAGCATGTGTGTAGGTGCATCTACACGCACATGTACATATATATATATATATATATATATATATATATAACACACATACACGTATAATATATACATAAATTGTTAAAAGAGAAACCTGAATGAAAGTGTGACCCTTGCAATCATCCACTTCAAGAATTGAAGCCATATTACCACAACGGTAACAATAATTAGGTGCGCTAAAAATTGTCACAACTTTTCGTTCCTGCATAACCAATTTATAATCAGTAAAAAAAAGTCGTTTTAAACCATAATTACACCATCAAAAATTTAAAAAAGCAAACATAAGTATTACATGTCCCCAATTGAATCCCTCCATAACCAGCTGATGTGCTCTAGCAATTAGCTTTAAGCCGTTTGTATGATTATATTGCTCGGATATATCCTGAATTACAATATAAAACAAACAAAATTTAGTAACTCCGTTATATAAGCGCCTAACTGCATAAAAATGTAACCAGCTTTCCTCAAATTTCAGATAATATTTTTTTTTCAAGGTAACAACTTTCATATATTTTTATCCCATTTTGATGAACCAACTTTCAAATTTTTATGCAATTGTATCGAAAAATAAAAGAAAAAATGGAAAAAATGATAGGGAGAGATAATTACTTGACCAAATGTGTATCCAGCGCCCCGAGGTGAAATACCCCAACCACAACGGTCATCAGGGTCAGACCATAAGAGATCACACATGGGTCCCTCATGGGGCACTTCTTGAACACGGTCAAAATTTCTTATATTATCAAGCGTTTCAATTGAAGGGGACAATCCACCATGAAGACAAAAGATTTCAGATTCAACCTAACGACACAAACCGTAAAAGCACAAGGGTTAAAACGGTAAAAACACAAGAGTTAATATTTGAGACGAGTTTAAGTGTTACTAACCAATGCAGTGAGTGGAAGATAATCAAATAGATCAGTGAATGTCTTCCATACGTTAGCACTGCCGTATCTGCGAAAAAAGTCAGCAGTTGACTAAATGAATAAACTTGCGTAAAACGCGTGGAAACAATATGATCATATACGGAAACAATAGAAAATAAGACGAATGTTAAAGAATGTTGGAGACTCACTTTCTTAAGCATTCGTCATAAAATCCATACACTTGAGTGATCTGCAGAAACAACATTGCGGCTATTGTTATATACATAAAAGAATTCCTTAACGATAGTTATCACATGACTCCTAAAATGTTATAATTTGATTAGAAACTCATACAGAAAATAATAATAATACGTTGATTGGAGCAAAAAGACGTACCTGCCGACTTTCATGGTTTCCTCTTAGAATAGTAATCCTTTGTGGATAACGCACTTTAAGGGCCACCAAGAGCTACAATGACAAACAAGAATAGTACAGAAAAAAAAAAAAAAAACACTTTAAAATTCTTGCATGCTAAATTTGAAAACAAGTTCGTAGGCGGTTTAACACTTACAGTCACTGTTTCAACTGAGTAATAACCACGATCAACGTAATCTCCCATGAATAAATAATTCGTATCTGGGCACTAAACAAAGAAGGGGAAAAAAAGAACAGCGTAATTAGCTCTCAACTTAAATCAAATGATCTCAAAATCAGCAACACCGCAAAAAAATGCAATTTTTAGCTAAAATGTAACCATTTTCTATATCAACAAGTTTATTAAAAATGTGCATAAAATAACGAAATAGAGAGCACAAACACACACCTTCCCTCCGATCCTGAAAAGCTCTGCAAGATCATGAAACTGCCCATGAATATCCCCACAGATTGTCACAGGGCTCTTAACAGGCTGAAAGAAACACATACGCAAAATGTTGACGAGTTTACATTTTTGTTATGGTACCACAAAATGAATATATAAAACTGCCCATAGTTTCAACCAAATAAATGTACATCGCATTAAAGATAAAGAGGAATATCTACCTGCACATTGCTTTCTTGCATCAGGATCTCTTTTGCCTTATCACATAATGACCTAACCTACATTCATAGAGGTAAACATTGAGAAACTCAACAAAAGTCAAAGATTGAAGCGCTAAAAATAACTAAAAGAAAAGGCTCCAAACGATCACATCAAAATTTGATATGATCCATCCAAGAGCAGCAACATCAAAGATTCAACCGTTTGTTTAGCCCGTCTTTGAAAAATGCGTATAATATGTATAAAAATATAAAATGCAAACTTTATCCCCAAAAATAGGTGTAAAGCTTCTTTAAGAATGTAAGGGCGTTTGGATGCGCGCTTAGACTGTCCATCTGATTGTTTTATCTGTTAACTTTCTTGAATATCAATAATTTGTCAAAACATTCAAATCATCAAAAATAATTATAATTATTCACTTAGGGACTATAAGCACATCCAAACACAATCTATGGCACATTATATTATAAGAATCTAGTTACTCAAGATCACAGCTTGTCTTGTTGCCCGTCTGCAAGCTATTTTGATGTAATTTTCGCTTTTATCGGGCTATGTAAGTTAAATGTTCACTTTAAAAAAATTAAAAAAAAAAAAAAAAATTCTGAATATGGCAAAGAGTCCCTAAAACTCAAAAAGTAATCAAATTTCACCAATACCAAATCAACCAATTCTGACCCAAACACAATATCATCCAAAATAAAAATAAAAAAAAAAAAAAAAAAGATATATCACCAAGATTCTCATACCTCTAAATAATTTCCAAAATTTAAAAAAAAAAAAAAAAACAGAAAAAGATTCAGACTTTATAATAATAGATCTGACCCAGATAGATCTTGGCCAAAATTAAATCTAATATCCCAAAAAAATCATCTAAAAAATTAATGAGATCAATCATAAAGACAACCCATCAAGAAAAGAAAAGAAAAAGAAAAGGGTATAGACCTCTTGTTCAGACAAGGGCTTGCACTGCATGAGCTGAGAGATATGTTCATCCACATTGTGATTGACACGCTGCGTAGCTGGATCCAAGCTCATGTTTTGGGTATGTTTTTTTATTGATTGATTTGGAACATGTAACCAAAGGGAAATGAATGAATGAATGAGTGAAGAAGATGACAGTGGCAGAGAAAACGTAAAAAGAGAGAGAGAGAGAGAGAGAGAGAGAGAGAGAGATTTATTTTTATTTTATTGGATCGCCTCTGGTTTTCTAAATAATTTCGAAATTTGAAAAACGAAGACTCCCTTGTCTCCTTGTATATTATGCTAGCTGATTACCCCGGGAGGGTCCCGGGGTTAAAAAATCTAATTTTACCTGATAACCTATTTTGTAAATGGCTCAAGTTAACTAACCACAAAATCTCCCAATCATTGCATGTTCATAGTATTCTAATCAGTAATAACTCATATTCTCTAATCTAAAACTTAATCAGTAATCATCTAAAGAATCACTTATGTAAGCTGCAACTATTCAAAAACTCATCGCATCTCTCTAATTTCTCACATTCTAATGGCTCTTATAATTACTAACCTAATCAACTAAATAAACACTTAAGTTGGAAGTTGTAACCATTGCATCTCATTATGCCACGTGGCATAGTCAAGAGATGGTTGAGGCCACCATTGAACGCCACGTCAGCAACTATCAATTCTTCCCAAGAGCGTCCCGGGGTTGAAAATATAACCATTCCGATAATACAAATACTAATAGTAATAATTATTACTCTTGTAATTAAATAAATAAAAAAATAACCTTGCTATAAGGTGACACCATGTGTTGCAGTGTTGCGCGATTCTTTCTCCTAGCTTCGCTTGATAAAGTATACCTAGTAAAATTCCAATGATAACATGGCGATTGGGCTGATTTTCAACATCGTAGATAAGAACCTGGTTTAAAAGAAAAAAACATTATTAATGAATAACATGAACACTTTGTGTGTTTTTTCCTGTATGAACGAAACCCCACAAAAAATAGTCGATTTTTTCTCCGTTTTTTATATAGCACTATGGTACTCGTTGGAAAGATAATAAAACGCTCGTTAATTTGGTGTAATTTTTTTCTTTAAAAAATCCCGTATATAAAAGATATAAACGTTTAAAATTATGGGAGGAAACATGAGAGAAAAAATTTTAAATTTATTTTTAAATTCTTTTTTTCCTAAAATAACTCAATTTAAATTTAGTAATTAAGAATTGAGAGATAGACGACGAGATAAATTTAGGGTTTTATGCTTATCTTTTTTTTTAATTAAAAAAGGAAATAATTAAAAAACACTAAAATCTTTCAATTATGATGCCACGTGACAGTTTTATAGAGAGGTTGAAGGCACGATTGCACGCCACGTCAGCAATGTTTAATTCTTTTATATATATTAATAGATAACGATGACAAGTAGATTTTTTTTTTTAATGGCAAACAACTTTTATTTCATAACCAATATGTACAAATCATCTAATAGCAAGATGCTATGAAGATGAATTATCCTTATGACACCCAACCCAAGTTACAATTTACCCAAAACAATTATAAACCAATTCATAAGTCGAAAGAGCACCATTTGTTCCAATCTTTTGTGAAATCGGTTGATCTACTTGTTATCCAAAGATGAGATTGTGCCTTTATTTCACTGAGTAGTTCTTCCAAAATGAGTCTTTTGCCTTGAAATATCTTCTTGTTTCTTCCGTTCCATAATACCCAACAAGTCGTGAGAATGATTGCATAAATCGCCTCTTTACTTGATCTTTTGAGCCCGTTAACGTTTCCAGCTTCCAAAAGTTCCCTGAAGTTGAAAGCAAAAATTGGTGGGATCTTACACCAATCCGCAACTTTCTGCCAAATGTTTGCTGCCACATAACAATGAATTAAGAGATGTGCGTCGTTTTCCTGGTAATCGCCGCATAGGCTACACATAGGCGAGGAATTGATGATGTTGCGTTTGAATAGGCCTTCCATGGTTGAGATCCGGTCTTGTTCAGCTCGCCACGCAAAAATATTAATCTTCTTTGGAACCAACTTTGACCATCTGAAAGGAAAATAAGGAGCAGCCGACGACGCAAGCATTCTGCGGCAGGAGGCAGCAGAGAAGAGACCGGTATTGTCAGCCGCCCAGCTCCACGAGTCCAACTGGTCTGAAAATACAGCAGTTTGCAGCAGATGCTGACAGCGTAGTAGCTCGTCTCGCTCAATTTCCAACAAAGGTTCACGCTTCCATTCCCAACCCACCACCCGAGATGTACCCTGTAAAAAGAAACGGGCTGCAACGAAGCAGCATTTATTAGCCTCTAAAGCAAAAAGATTGGGGAATTTATACCTGAGCGGGGTGCTCCCGAGCCAGCAGTCGAGCCAAAACCGAATGCGCAATCCATTACCAAGTACACCTTTGAATAAATCCTCAACCATTATGTTCATGTTTTCAAAATCTTTCCCAACCTTGGCAATTGAATTCCAAACCCCCGAAATGTTCAATTTAATTGGTAGGAAGGCCCAAGATCGCTCATTATGATGGATAGCTTCAATAATTTGTTTCCATAGGCTTGTAGTCTCGGTTTTGAATCGCCACCACCATTTAAGGAGGAGACTCATATTCATATGTTGAAGCGAGCCCAAACCAATTCCACCTTTGTTTTTGGGGCCAATCACTCGCTCCCAAGATACCCACGCGGTTTTATACTTATCATCCGAGCCACCCCAAAAGAATCGCCTTCTCAACTTTTCCAAGTGTTCAACAACACACTTTGGCGCACGAAAAAGGGAGAAGTGATATATTGGAAAACTATCTAATACGGATTTCAACAAAACCGTCCGACCCCCGATGGATAATGTTTTGGCCTTCCATTTGGAAAGCCTTGAGTTGCAAGTATCAATGACACCTTTCCAATGTTTTGCTTGATTCATGTTTGCCCCAATAGGAACCCCAAGGTACTTGAAGGGAAAACAACCTTTGGACACATTTATTCTTTGAGCAACTTCTTCAATGAATGGATCAGCCACCACAGAACCGAATAGGTTGGACTTTTGCAGATTTATTTTCAGCCCGGAAATTAAATGAAAGCACCTAAATAACCGGATGACATTGAGGATTTTGTTCAGGTCCCATTCACCAATCGCCACTACGTCGTCCGCATACATAAGATGTGAAATTGACGTGTTCGTATTGGGAAGAGAAATACCCTTGATAAGGTTTAGGGCATCGGCTTTATGAAAGAAGCAAGAGAGAGCCTCCATTGCGATGATAAAGAGGAAAGGCGAAAGGGGATCGCCTTGCCTCACACCTCGATGACATTGAAACTCCCATGTAGGCGACCCATTAATAAGTACCGAAGCTCTCGCCGAAACAAGTATCCCTTTAATCCACATTCTCCATCTACTAGAAAAACCCATTTGTGCCAAAACTTGAAGAATAAAGTCCCAATTGACCGTGTCAAACGCCTTCTCCAAATCTACTTTAAGAAAGTAAATGGGAAACTTGAATTTCTTGGCCCATGAAAGTATTTCATTAATTATGAGCGGACCATCCAAAATGTTGCAATGAGATAAGAAGCCCGATTGATTAACCGAGATTATATTCTTCATAAACGGCTTGATTCGGTTGGCGAGAACTTTGGAAATAATCTTGGCAATGCTTCCAATTAGACTGATGGGCCGGTACTCATTGAGAGACAACGGGATCATTGCATTTAGGAATAAGTACCAAAAATGAGGAGGCACAGCCTTGACTAATCTCACCGGTGTCAAAGAAGTCGTCCATAACCTTGACAATGTCATCACGGATAAGATCCCAAAAATGTTTGAAGAAGCCGAAATTAAAGCCGTCGGGTCCAGGTGCCTTGTCGCTATCGCACTCCCATATAGCCGATTTAATTTCTTGAATGGTGAACCGTTGAGAGATGAGTGCATCGGCTTCGGGATCAATCTGCTTGATATTGGGACAATTGAAAGTTAGCCGGTCATGCACAAATTCACTATACTTGGTTGCAAAAACTTCCTTGCCTCCCATTTCATTTTGATCGGGTCTTTAAGCCATTCCCCATTTACAAGAAACCCGTTAATTCTTTTGCTATTGTTATTGTAATTCACCATGCCATGAAAGAATGAGGTATTTTCGTCCCCGTCAATTGCCCATTTTGTCCTTGATTTTTGTTTTAGATCATAAGCCTCACTCGTCTTTAGATTTACCCATTCCATCTTAGCGTCTCCCCATTCATTTTGTTCCAATTCAGTTAGCGGTCTTTGTTCGGCTATCTCATCAAGCGAATAGATTTTTTTCTCACATTCCAGGTGTTTCAGCCTTTTTCTTTTCTTCTATTCGTTCAACCACCTTTTGATAGCCTCTTTTATGCATTTAAGTTTGCTTGCCAAGATTACATCACTCCTTCCAGTGAAAGTTTGCTCCGCTGTAACACCCCAACCGATGGCGGAATCATCGAGGTGTCACGTAGTGACGATTGTTCAAAAGCACATGGTACTTAAATGTAAATATTATTAAATGAAACCCAAAAATTGTCTTACAAGGAAATGGAAATACAAAGTCTTAAATGAAATATAAATAATGAAATAACTGCATAATAAAGCGCTAAAAGTTTCTTGATCAAACTGCACCTGAAACATGTACAAAAATAGGTTTGGTCAACATAAGAAATGTTGGTGAGCATTCCTAGTTTTGATATATATATATATAGTAGATTAAAAGTTATACAATTCAAGTGCAAGCTACAGTGCAAATATGTAAACCATGTATCAAACAAATGAGCGAAATCAACCCTGTGACTGTATAATGTACTGTATGAACTGTAGTGTACTTATCCAACAAGTGGATAATAACTTAACAATGGCCACGGATTCTCCGATGAAAAAGGGGAGAATCAACCTAGGCGGGTTGTCAATCCAAATAGCGCTATCCAATGTTAAGGTCGGCTTGTACCATGTTAATGATTTCACTAAGTACAAATGTAATCCACATGTATTGTCTAAGCATAAAGCACGTTGTAAGCAATGCACATAGTACTAGAATTGTATTTGTAAAAATGTAAATTTGAATTTGAACTTGTAATAGTGTACATGAATCACCCCAAAAATGTATAAAAGTGAAAAGGGGATAGGAATACTCACTGTTCACGTAGTAACTTGAATTTGGACTTGGACAACGAAATATGGATTTGAGATTACTCCCAAATAATTAACCTAAAGTAATTGATAATGTGTGAGTGAAATAACTCTAGAATACATGTATTTTCTAGGGCTTCGAATTGGGGATAACGTCTATTTGTTTAATAAACAAATTGTCTATTAATTATGAGAAATTAAATAAATAATTAAATAAAAAGTCTCTTAATAAAATTTGAATTTAGAATATACCCAATAAAGTGTTTGAAGTATAGAAATAATTTTTATAAAATTATTTCATTTAAAATAGATTTTTAAATCTATTTATTTATAAATAGCCAATATTTAACTTTAATATTTAAAAATACTAAAATTAAATAATTCTTATTTTAAAAATCATATTTCTGTTCTAAATGATTAAAAATAATTTGTATAAAATTTTGGTGCAAAAATGATGAAAATTGGATTTATTATGATTTAATTATGATTAAATCTAACAAAAATTGATTAAAAATATAAAATAAATGATTTTACTGAATTAAAAATTATTTCAGTAAAGTTTAACTTTAAATAAAGTCAGGATAAATTTTGGAGAAATTAATAAAATTGTTTTGAAATATAAATGGATTTTTATAAATATAATAGTATAAAAATGATTTAATTAATACAAATATTAAATAAATGAATTTCTGAAAAATAAAAATTATAAATGAAACTTTTATATCAGATTAAACAAATGTAATTTTTTTAGAATTTATAAAATAGTTTTGGTATTTTAAAAAGAATTTAAAAGATTAAAAGGTTTTTAATATATAAATATATGTAATTGTTTGTTTTAAAAAAAAGAAAAGAAAGAAAGGAACAAAAACCGGTCAGAGCCGGGACTCGAACCCGGGTGACCTCTGGGTTGGAACAAGGTCACAACCACTTGGCCTAGGCCGGTGGTTGTGATATTTCCCGTTCAAAATTAAATATATACACAACGCGAAATTAAGATTATCCCCAATTCATATCAACGACGAACCCTAGAATTTCAATAATGCAATTCACTCATCATTGGCCCAATTGATGTTAGGGCTTTTGATGAGTGAACGCCGGTGATTAAAACCCATCAAGAACATCAAACTTACAGTGGGTATTCGTGGGTAATTGACTGGTCAAAGACCAAAGTCAAACGGCGAACTTGATTATCAAAATCAGAGTGTATTAGAGAGTATGAGAGGTTGAGAGAGAGTTGTGAGCGAGTTGTTAAGCTGTGTCAAGGCTCAATTTATAGTGGGGATCAATGGGTTGGGTTAATTGGAAGGTTGACCTACGATTAATACTATACGCGTGGGTTTTCAAAATTAGTCAACGTTTGGTGTTAATTGACGTGTAATCAAGGTTGATTGAGGCCGGTTATTATACGAATTTACCAAAAATGGATCAATCATACGTTAATTGGACGGATTGATCAACAAGGCAACCCACAGTTGACTTTCCTTGTCAACTGTGAGGTTTTAATGTATGTATAAAATTATAATGTGCCCGGGTTATTTCAAATAAAATGGTCCAGCCCAGATGGTTGTTCATGTGAGTGTGTGCAGCTTTGGCGCGGGTTCGAACCCCGGCCAAAGCAGTTTGTTTTTATTTTTTTTTAAAACAGATTAAAGGAGGGGGGTTTGGGCCTTGGTTAATGGGCCGGACACTTGGGGTTTGGGCTGGGCTTGTGTATACATAATCATTATTATTATTATCTTATATGATTGAAACGAACCCGGAATAAACGTTCCAGAATAATAAAAATGCCACGTTTATTAATTGCGGTAAAACGTACAGATAATAATAAAAAGAATACAATGAAAAGTGACGGATGTCACAGCATCCCCTACTTTTAGAAATTTCGTCCCGAAATTCCTTCAAGTGGTAGTCTCTGGAAAGAGGTGAGGATACTTAGACATCATTTGGTCCTCACGCTCCCAAGTAAACTCTGGGCCTCGTTTGGATTCCCAACGAACTTTTACAATAGGGATTCGGCTTCGCTTAAGTGTCTTGACGTCACGATCCATAATCTCCACAGGTTTCTCTATGAAGCGCATCGATTCGTCGATCTGAATATCCTCTAAAGGAACATGGAGGTTATCTTCAGCCAAACACTTTTTGAGATTAGAAACATGAAACGTTGGATGAACATTATTGAGTTCCGGTGGTAAATCGAGCTTGTAAGCCACCTTCCCAACTCGTTCAAGGATCTTAAAAGGGCCTACGAATCGTGGTGCAAGTTTCCCTTTCTTTCCAAACCGAAATACACCTTTCCAAGGTGAAACCTTGAGAAGTACCATGTCCCCGACTTGGAATTCTAGAGGCTTGCGCCTTTGATCGGCATAGCTCTTTTGTCTGCTCCGAGCAACTTGTAAGTTCTCACGAATGCGATGAATTTTGTCTGTCGTTTCTTGTATCAGTTCGGGACCGGTGATTTGTGTCTCACCAACCTCGCTCCAACACACAGGGGAACGACATTTGCGACCATAAAGTGCCTCAAATGGTGCCATGTTAATACTGGAATGGTAGCTGTTATTATACGAGAACTCAACCAAGGGTAGGTGCGTGTCCCAATTACCACCAAAGTCGATGATGCACGCTCGAAGCATATCCTCCAATGTTTGGATGGTTCGTTCAGTTTGGCCATCCGTCTGTGGGTGATAAGCCGTGCTAAGATTTAGTTGTGTACCAAGTGCGGACTGAAATGTCTGCCAAAAGCGAGAAGTAAACCAGCTATCACGATCGGAAATAATGTCTAGAGGAATACCATGACGGCTGACAATCTCACTGATGTAAATCTTAGCCAGTTTCTCAGCTGTGTAGGTCTCTCGAATGGGTAGGAAGTGAGCAGATTTGGTCAAACGATCGACAATAACCCAGATACTGTCATGCCCGCGAGTGGTGCGTGGAAGCTTCGTGATGAAATCCATAGCAATGTTCTCCCACTTCCACACTGGTATTTCTGGTTGCACAAGTAACCCAGATGGACGTTGGTGCTCAGCTTTGACTTTAGAACAAGTAAGGCATTTAGCCACATAAAGAGCTATGTCCTTTTTCATACCGGGCCACCAATACAAAGTACGCAGATCCTGATACATCTTATCTGCACCAGGGTGAATAGAATAACGAGACTTATGGGACTCGTCCATGAGGAAGGTACGCAGGTTGTCACGATCAGGGATCCAAAGACGGTTCATGAAATAAAGTAAGCCATTTTTGGTTTCCAACTGATTTTCGGCTCCACACGACATTTCTTCGTACATGTTGCCCTCAGTAACAGAGATATGTTGGGCTTCAATGATGCGGAGTTTGATATCGGACTGGACCTGAGCACAGTAAAGTTGGGCATGACCTTTACGACTAAGGGCATCGGCTACAACATTCGCCTTGCCAGGATGGTAGCGAATCTCGCAGTCGTAGTCGTTTAACAACTCGACCCATCGTCGTTGTCGTATGTTCAGATCTTTCTGGTTGAAAATGTGTTGAAGACTCTTATGGTCAGTGAAGATCACACATTTTGTACCATATAAATAATGACGCCAAATCTTAAGTGCGAAGACGACCGCTCCGAGCTCAAGATCATGGGTAGTGTAATTTTTCTCATGGTTTTTCAGCTGCCGTGATGCATATGCTATAACCTTGCCTCGTTGCATGAGAACACAACCAAGGCCTTGGTTAGAGGCATCACAGTAAACCACGAAATCCTCATTGCCGTCCGGTAAGGTGAGGATTGGAGCATCACATAGTTTCTGGTTCAAAGTCTGGAATGCTTCTTCCTGACTGGGTCCCCATACATATGGTTTATCCTTATGGGTCAAGGAAGTGAGAGGTAAGGCAATCTTGGAAAAGTTGAGAATAAATCGACGATAATAGCCCGCTAAGCCAAGAAAAGAGCGAACTTCCGTGGGAGACTTGGGTGTAATCCAATTCTTAACAGCCTCAATCTTAGCTGGATCCACGTGTATACCCTTATCACTGATAATGTGTCCCAAAAATTGAACCTCTTTAAGCCAGAATTCACACTTGGAGAATTTGGCATACAGTTGTTCATTCTTCAAAAGACTCAAAATTTTCCTAAGGTGTTGCTCGTGGGCTGATTTGGTCTTAGAGTAAATGAGAATGTCATCGATGAAAACAATTACAAACTTATCCAAGAAGGGTTTGCACACGCGATTCATGAGATCCATGAAGACAGCGGGTGCATTCGTTAGCCCAAAAGGCATAACCATAAACTCGTAATGCCCATAACGTGTACGGAAAGCTGTTTTTGGAATGTCGTCTTCATGGACTCGTAGCTGATGATATCCCGAACGAAGATCGATATTTGAGAAACAAGTCGAACCTTGAAGTTGATCAAAGAGGTCATCAATGCGAGGTAAAGGATACCGGTTTTTAATGGTGAGTTTGTTCAGTTCCCGATAATCAATACACATACGGAAAGATCCATCCTTCTTCTTTACAAATAAGACTGGAGCTCCCCAAGGTGATGAACTGGGACGAATGAAACCCTTGTCTGCCAACTCTTGAAGTTGACTCGCAAGTTCTTGCATCTCGGAAGGTGCAAGGCGGTATGGAGATTTAGCAACGGGCGTAGCACCAGGTACAAGATCAATACGAAATTCGACAGGACGCACTGGTGGAAGTCCCGGTAAATCATCAGGAAAAACTTCGGGAAACTCACGGACAACAGGAACATCTTGAATACTTTTGTCTTTACCTTTCTTTTCCACAATATGGGCCAAGAAAGCTACGTATTTCTTGCGTAGATATTTCTGTGCTTGGGTGCAAGACATGAGTTTAAGACCACTGGATGGTTTCTCACCATAAACCCGTAAAAAGTCACCCGATGCGAGAGGAAACCGAATAAATTTCTCAAAGCAGACAACTTCGGCATGATGTTTAGAAAGCCAATCCATACCCACGATAACATCAAAGCTTCCCAATTTCATGGGTATAAGATCAATGGTGAAGTCATGTTCGTTAAGGCTAAGAGTACAACCCTGAATAATAGAATCGATTGAGATGGGTTTACCATCTGCGACCTCGACTGTGAAAGGCGCTCCTAATCTAGAGCGAGTGTGAGATAATAGAGGTTCGAATGCTAATGACACAAAACTTTTATCCGCACCAGTATCAAATAAAATTGAAGCATAACGACCATCAAGTAAAAACGTACCATTCACCACGTCATTTGTTTCCTGAGCTTCTGTTGCATTGATGTTGAAAGCTCGACCACGAGCCACTGGGTTTGCCGCATGGTTTGCTGGGACAAGTGCTGGACATTGGTTTCTGAAGTGGTTCGGATCACCACAATTGAAGCAAGCTCGACCATATGCTATAGGTTGTGGGTTTTGGCGAGCCGGTTGAGGATTAACAGGTTGAGCATTAATAGGTTGAGGTCGAAACGTAGATCGACATGTGGCAGCTACATGACCATACCTACCACAGGTGGTACAGTGGCGGCAAGGAAAATTTGCGGGGTGATGGTACTGACAGGTGGCACACTTGGGTAAGTTTCCACTATAAACCTTCTTAACAGGAAGAGCCTGAGCCATTGGAGCCTGGGCTATTGGAGCCTGAGTTACTGGGGCCACAACAGCATAGTTTCTACCCCTGGACTTCCGCTTCCTAGTGTTGGAACCGGTATTGTCTACAGCAACTCTTGATGATTCAGTAGTAGGGGTGGGGGTCTTCTCAGTTGATTTCTTGGTTCCTTTCCTAACCAAATTTCCCTTTTTGACGTGCTTGTCAGTCAAGGAGGCTGCAAGCTGAATGGCTTCTTCCACCGTAGTGGGTCTGCTTCCAGTGACTACATCTTGAATTAGGTCAGGCAGTCCCTCAATATACTTCTCGATTGCTCGAGAGACCGGGGTAACCATGTGTGGAACCAAAATACTGAGCTCATGATAACGAGTGTTGTATGCAAGATTTTCACCACTGTCCTGTTTCAACCCATGGAACTCTTCCTCTAGCTTCCTCATTTCATTCCTAGGGCAGAACTTGGCGATCATAAGTTCCTTGACCTCAGTCCAAGACAAGGATAGAGCAACATCAGCGCCCCGATTACGCTTCTCACCATTCCACCAGGTCAATGCCCCCTTTTGAAGGACACTGGTAGCATAGCGAACGCGGAGGTTATCAGGACACTCGCTGTTCACGAAGGTACTTTCCATACTTTCAAACCATTGGAGGAGGCCAGTAGCACCCTCCTCTCCAGTAAACTTCGTGGGATTGCATGAGTTGAAGTGTTTGAATGTACACCGGGATTGAGTTGCACCCTCAGTATTGGTACTGTTGCTGTTCTGGGTTAACTCACTAACAAGATTTGGAATCACTGCAGCAATTTGCTCAGCGACAAGAGAAGCAAGGCGACGATCAGAACGTTGTCCAGAGGCACGAACAGTGCGTTGGCTAGCATCACGGAGCATACGGCGAGCAGACATCTACAAGGCAGTCAATAAAAAGTTATGAGATTAATATATGTAAGTGTAATATTGCATAAGAGTTATGATCACAAGATATCGTATGTGAAATAAAGGTATATCATTTGAAATATTTGTATAACATATTTGGATTGCCCTTGTCTAGCTATAAAGCCCAACAAGAACGTTGACTTTTCAAAGAAATTGAGCCCAATGGTGATCAAAGAAGACATGCTTTAGCCTATAAGTGGACACTCACTCCAGGAATCCCCAGGTAAGCATAACAGGTCCATAAATGGATTTATGCGCTATGCTTGCCTATGCCAGAAAACCCAGTGTACAGGCGTCCACCCTTCCAGATTGCACGTGTCCTTTTTCACACTCATTAAAGTTCAACAACTTTGAAGGAGCAAAATAAGAGTAGGCATTATGCCTAAGAGTGTCTTCATGAAAGGTACTGCTCCCGTTCCATGATGATGTAGTCTTTCCACTCCTTGTAGGACACCACCTCTATACGTCATGATGAAAGATGAGGAGAAAAGGAGAAGAAAGGGAAAGATTGAGGAAGGAAAGTGAAGGGTAATGAAAATTAGGAAGTGTTGTACCTGAAAGTTGAAATTCGGTTATAGTCTAGGCTAAGAGGCATTCTAATAACCTAATTCCCTATAACCATGGCTCTGATACCAATCTGTAACACCCCAACCGATGGCGGAATCATCGAGGTGTCACGTAGTGACGATTGTTCAAAAGCACATGGTACTTAAATGTAAATATTATTAAATGAAACCCAAAAATTGTCTTACAAGGAAATGGAAATACAAAGTCTTAAATGAAATATAAATAATGAAATAACTGCATAATAAAGCGCTAAAAGTTTCTTGATCAAACTGCACCTGAAACATGTACAAAAATAGGTTTGGTCAACATAAGAAATGTTGGTGAGCATTCCTAGTTTTGATATATATATATAGTAGATTAAAAGTTATACAATTCAAGTGCAAGCTACAGTGCAAATATGTAAACCATGTATCAAACAAATGAGCGAAATCAACCCTGTGACTGTATAATGTACTGTATGAACTGTAGTGTACTTATCCAACAAGTGGATAATAACTTAACAATGGCCACGGATTCTCCGATGAAAAAGGGGAGAATCAACCTAGGCGGGTTGTCAATCCAAATAGCGCTATCCAATGTTAAGGTCGGCTTGTACCATGTTAATGATTTCACTAAGTACAAATGTAATCCACATGTATTGTCTAAGCATAAAGCACGTTGTAAGCAATGCACATAGTACTAGAATTGTATTTGTAAAAATGTAAATTTGAATTTGAACTTGTAATAGTGTACATGAATCACCCCAAAAATGTATAAAAGTGAAAAGGGGATAGGAATACTCACTGTTCACGTAGTAACTTGAATTTGGACTTGGACAACGAAATATGGATTTGAGATTACTCCCAAATAATTAACCTAAAGTAATTGATAATGTGTGAGTGAAATAACTCTAGAATACATGTATTTTCTAGGGCTTCGAATTGGGGATAACGTCTATTTGTTTAATAAACAAATTGTCTATTAATTATGAGAAATTAAATAAATAATTAAATAAAAAGTCTCTTAATAAAATTTGAATTTAGAATATACCCAATAAAGTGTTTGAAGTATAGAAATAATTTTTATAAAATTATTTCATTTAAAATAGATTTTTAAATCTATTTATTTATAAATAGCCAATATTTAACTTTAATATTTAAAAATACTAAAATTAAATAATTCTTATTTTAAAAATCATATTTCTGTTCTAAATGATTAAAAATAATTTGTATAAAATTTTGGTGCAAAAATGATGAAAATTGGATTTATTATGATTTAATTATGATTAAATCTAACAAAAATTGATTAAAAATATAAAATAAATGATTTTACTGAATTAAAAATTATTTCAGTAAAGTTTAACTTTAAATAAAGTCAGGATAAATTTTGGAGAAATTAATAAAATTGTTTTGATATATAAATGGATTTTTATAAATATAATAGTATAAAAATGATTTAATTAATACAAATATTAAATAAATGAATTTCTGAAAAATAAAAATTATAAATGAAACTTTTATATCAGATTAAACAAATGTAATTTTTTTAGAATTTATAAAATAGTTTTGGTATTTTAAAAAGAATTTAAAAGATTAAAAGGTTTTTAATATATAAATATATGTAATTGTTTGTTTTAAAAAAAAGAAAAGAAAGAAAGGAACAAAAACCGGTCAGAGCCGGGACTCGAACCCGGGTGACCTCTGGGTTGGAACAAGGTCACAACCACTTGGCCTAGGCCGGTGGTTGTGATATTTCCCGTTCAAAATTAAATATATACACAACGCGAAATTAAGATTATCCCCAATTCATATCAACGACGAACCCTAGAATTTCAATAATGCAATTCACTCATCATTGGCCCAATTGATGTTAGGGCTTTTGATGAGTGAACGCCGGTGATTAAAACCCATCAAGAACATCAAACTTACAGTGGGTATTCGTGGGTAATTGACTGGTCAAAGACCAAAGTCAAACGGCGAACTTGATTATCAAAATCAGAGTGCATTAGAGAGTATGAGAGGTTGAGAGAGAGTTGTGAGCGAGTTGTTAAGCTGTGTCAAGGCTCAATTTATAGTGGGGATCAATGGGTTGGGTTAATTGGAAGGTTGACCTACGATTAATACTATACGCGTGGGTTTTCAAAATTAGTCAACGTTTGGTGTTAATTGACGTGTAATCAAGGTTGATTGAGGCCGGTTATTATACGAATTTACCAAAAATGGATCAATCATACGTTAATTGGACGGATTGATCAACAAGGCAACCCACAGTTGACTTTCCTTGTCAACTGTGAGGTTTTAATGTATGTATAAAATTATAATGTGCCCGGGTTATTTCAAATAAAATGGTCCAGCCCAGATGGTTGTTCATGTGAGTGTGTGCAGCTTTGGCGCGGGTTCGAACCCCGGCCAAAGCAGTTTGTTTTTATTTTTTTTTAAAACAGATTAAAGGAGGGGGGTTTGGGCCTTGGTTAATGGGCCGGACACTTGGGGTTTGGGCTGGGCTTGTGTATACATAATCATTATTATTATTATCTTATATGATTGAAACGAACCCGGAATAAACGTTCCAGAATAATAAAAATGCCACGTTTATTAATTGCGGTAAAACGTACAGATAATAATAAAAAGAATACAATGAAAAGTGACGGATGTCACATCCGCAATAGCCGAATGAACAACGTCATCAAACCCGGGAGCATTTAGCCATGAATTGAAAAAACGGAACGGGGTGGGCCCAAAAGTAACGGCTTCCATGGATAGAGTTAGAGGAATGTGGTCCGAATCCTTTCGTGGATGGGCCACCAGAGTCGCGTTCGGCCATTTATCCCAAAAGTCTTGGGAGACTAGAATACGGTCTATTTTGCTAAACCATGACAAGTAGATAGATAACAAGTTACGTTACAATTTCCTTTTAGATTGTAAATCCTATTCAATTACGCTATGTTCCCGAGTTAACTTAATGAGGGAAAAGAAAGGAAATGAAAGGAAACAAAAATTTGATTGTGTTCTCGAGTTTCATTTAAGGAGGGAAAAGAAAGGAAAACAAAACATAGTGTGTTCCCGAGTTTCATTTAAGGAGGGAAAAGAAAGGAAATAGAAGGAAAACTAGGCAAAATCTTTAATTTTAGTTTTCCTTCCGATTTGGAAGGGAACGGAAGGAAAGGATATTTATCCTTTCTTTTCCTTTCCCTTCCTTTCCTTCGATTCTTTTCCTTTCCTTTCCCTCTTTAAGTTAACTCGGGAACACAACGTTAAAGACAAACTTTTGGTTCCTTGAAGTCGGTGAATTACTGTGAACCACCTTTTGCACTCGATTCAGAAAACAGATTGCCTTAAGGACGAGAGATCCGAACGTATTGAAAGCAAAGGGCATAACACGTGTTAATTCTCAGAACAGGTTGTTTAGTGTTTTGCAACCTTCTTGGACTCTGCCTTCAATACCACTTGCCCCGGCACAAACCCAGTGTCCCCAAATCCTACTAGGGGGACACCCCGGTGACAGCCATACAAGCATGTTTGTCGCCGTCCAACAACACACAAGAACATCCGTTAGGCGTAGGGTGGACCTTCCTTCAAGTGGGTCAGATAGAAAGTTCATGAGAGCCTCTTTCTTAGTGGATATCCCAGCTCGCCTAAGCACATCCCACAGGACGTTCCTAAGCAGACAGGCCTTTTTACGGGGAAAAGGGGGATCATAAGCCGATATTTAAGGACAGCCCGATACTCCAGGGACAACCTATGTTGTCCAAGCCCTTCAATGGCGACAAAAGTCAAGAAATATTGAGCATAAGCCCAATCGAGGCATTCAAGCACCGCTTTATGGCATGAGGACATATAAAACTTCGCTCCGAAGGTCCGTAGGTTTCTATAATAAAAAGCACTCGCCAAGGTCTTTTAGGCTTTCTTGGGGGTGATGTTCTTATCGGTAAAACCGCTAAGATCAATTTTAAGAAGATATCTGTGAATGTTGTCCAACCCGAGCTCGTAATCAGAATCTGCCCCTACTACACCACCGCCCCTTAGAATGTGGTCCTGTAACTTTCAAAACTGGGAGTTAAATCTAAATCTATATCATTTAACACTTAAACTTGGGTCTATTGGGCCTATTTTTTAACGGTTCAAATAAGGTACATGAATTTTCAGAGATTTTTAGAGACGACCCGTACATCACAACGTGTACTGTGTAAGACTTGAACACCCAAAATTTTAAATGTGTAGTATACCACTTAACCATCAACATGACTTTTAAGGAGTTTTTCTTATTGTAAAATTAAAATTTCTTTCTTTCTTTTCACAGGGCTCTTTTTTATACTTCTCTTAGTTATATTGATCTCTTTTTTATTCTTGAAATTATATGATTATTTAAACATTTTCATTTTGCTAATCATGTGTTCCACACTTGAACAACCCGCACATGTTGTCTTTGAATTTAAATATTACGTAATTTAGTTTTTCTTTGCAAGTTTTGTAATTTGAAGTTTTCATTCAAAATTCAAAAGATTTATTTTGGTGGGGTTGTATTGAGTATGATTGTTGTTATTAAAACTATTTATTTGTTGATGTTATTCAAAAGATACATTGTATAATTTGTTTGTTTAAACAGGAAAAAAAAGGGTAAAATGTTTAGCCATGAGGTAAATCATATCTGATCTCCTAATGATTCGATTTAATCCATGATCCAACTAACTAAATCTGGATCTAACTCTTAGCCATTGGATCTTGATCCAGTTAACTTATTTAATAGTTATATAGTTATATTATAATATATTTCTATACTACTTCCTTAAGTAATTAACTAATCCCTATGTATATATATATGGTGAGGTTCCTATACAAAGGTCACATTTTGTGAAAAAAATGTGAGAAAGTTTAAAAGTTGATATGCAGACATTATTTTTTGGACTTAATCATGATGTTTTTGTTTTACCTACAAAAACACCAAACATAACAATTAAAAACCGAATACAATGTATTTTTTGCTTAAAATTTAAAACACTATACCAAAAACATAGACCCGGTGTGCAATCATTTTAAGCAATATAGAAGAACGAATTGTATTGCTTAATGATTGCACACTAGTTCTATGACTTGTCTGGTACAAACTCACGACTCCAACAAACACAAGAAAAACCCATTAAGCAATCACCCTAGAATGACATGAGGAACCCCTATGCGGTTCCTTTACAATGGGCCGAGTGTACGGGATTGAGTTATGGGTGTATAAATAGGGGTTCCTCATAATATTCCAGGGTTATTGCTTAGTCAGTCTTTCTTGTGTTTGTTGGAGTCGTGAGTTTGTACCAGACGAGTCATAGAACTAGTGTGCAATCATTAATCAATACAATTCATTCTTCTTGTTAATCTTTCATTCATTAGTTTTCCGCACTTGTTAGTGATTTGAGTGATATTGTCAGAGATCTCTGGACTTACAATTGGTATCAGAGCCATTAAAGCTTTTCAAGGCTCGATTTGATATCACTCGAATTCAAGAAGAAGTGATTTGCTGTGGATTTTGGCTGTTAATTCAAAAGGTGGTTTTCTTGCAAAATTAACTCGTTTTAATCTAACCTATGTTTGTGTTTTGTGTCTAGTTTGATTCTTACAGGCTAAATTAGCTGAGTTATTTGATTATTGATTTTTTTTCTCGGATTGGAAGAACACAAGAGTTTTCAAACACAATTAGGTGTTTGATCTGATTTGGGAAAATTGTTTCGTGTGTGCATGTTTTTTGGCTTTCTAGTTGAACGAGATTTGCAAGGATCTCCAAAATTTGGCAACAAATCATATCCCACAAATTTTGGATCTCAAACAAACTAATTTGAACGTGTGCGGTTTGTTTTTATAGTGTACGAACTTAGTTTGACTTGTTGGACAAGTGTGTGATTCACTAAAAGTTGTGTACGACCATCAGTGTGCGGGTCCATCAACATAGTGTGCGACCTGATCAAATTGTGACATCCCAATAATAGGTGTGCGGCCTAATAGAGAGTGTGCGACCAGATTCTTTGTGTGCAGCCCAATTTAATTGTGTGCAACCTGATCAAATTGTGACAGCCCAATAATAAATGAGTATTGAGCTCCTAATCCCTTGAATAGGCAGACACCAGATTGTGTCTTTGTGTTTCATTGAGTTTGGGATTATCACCAACTTCTTAAACAATAATTTTTATTGAATTTATGTAATGAAATTAGTACACCTACACACGCCTTTTCTATATGTGAATTTTATTATTAAAATGAGATTAGGGGTCATATTACAGACCATTACAACATTATTATACAAGTTTCTTACGGTTTTTGTCCGCTTTCATTGTTTTTTTTTTTTGCTACCTTATAACAAACAGGTTGTTTATGTCAAAAAAAACTTTTAAATTTTGTTTGTTTTCTTTCTAGAGCGTCATTCAAATCAGAATTTTGGCATTTAAGAAACGAAAGCGACACAATAGGAACAATATTTTTGGGAACTTAATCGACACATTCAGTTACGAGGCTTCTCAAGATTAAGCAATTTTGTCTTTTTTGAAAGGGCCCCCAACATTTTAATTCACCTTGGGCGTCGGACCTCGCTGAGTCGTCACTGATAAGACCATCTAGAGTTGTCCACACTCTGGGCGTGGATCGATTCCATTCATCAACACATGACAATGATTTTGCAGGTCTTAGGTTTGGAGGAGGCCTGTACACCACGTCGGTGGATCGAGGATGAAGCTGTAATTGCATTATCTTAATGTTCGTAGCTAGGTGTTATAGAGTCAGTCGCACGAATGAGTCCCATTCGCCCAATCAGTGTAGGGCGAACAAGCTCAGGCTATAAGTACTTGTTCTTCAGTCTCCCTCACAAGAACTTTGATTATTTTGGCAAAACCCCATGATTTTCAAATATGAGATTAATCCCAAATGTGTTACAAGTATTTGTGGTACCATTCCTTAATTGTTTATGCTTTCTAACATATTATCAAACATGTGTGCGTTGTCTCCGCATTCGTATATGTGAAAACCCGAAATCAGTTCTTCTAAACATTCGAGAGAATACGCTCCTATAGAAGCAGGTGTGGTTCTAATTATGCATGAAGAGGTGGAGAGGTTGCGATGTGACATGCTGGCATCGATGTGGAGGGTCTGTCCTGATATTCGGTGTTGGCCACACCTTGGGTGTGGGCCACTACACATGGAATTATCAAATAATCCCCGTTTTGATAAAACAAATCACGTGTTGGGTTGTCATAACTAACATGTTTGTTTCATGAGCAAGTCGTGTTTAGTTTGATATATTTAACTAGGCTAGTTGTAATCAAATAGGCATGTTCAACCCACTTAACTAAACAAAACGGTGCGTCAACTTGTTTAATCATGTAGGTTGGGCTACTAACCTTTTATGACCATTTAACCAATTTTTTTTACAACCCACCAACCCGATAACGCACATCTACAACTTGATTGTCATTTTCATCTGTCAACCTGTAAGACACATATAAGTAGATAAAGGGCTAAGTTAGTCATATTCAGGCTACATGATTTTAATAGTGTATATAATGTCACAAGGTCATCATTCGAGGCCCCATGTGGCGTCCTTAATGCTTGAGGATAAGCCAATCTGTCACACTCTTTATCTGGGCTAATGGTTTCGTCCTGCCTTGGACTTGTCAAGAGAGCAACAAAAATTCTCGACCATTGGTGCTTGTGACATATAGACATGTCTTGGTACATACACTGCCTCATTTCGTTGAGACTGTACCTGACAAATAAGCTAGGATGAATGGTTATGATGTGAATAATTATACAAGTGGTGTTCACTTATTATAATTATAAGGGAGCAAATGGTCCTCCCTGACCCAAACACCGGTAAACAGGTGCTACATAGACTACATGATGATAATTTGAACATCGATGATAGTGTTACCGAAGATACCTGGCCACACATATCTCTACCCCGTAACCCACACACATGCTTCATCAGCAACCACCAACCGATAAGAGTCTCCAATGACCATTACCCGGATGATTGGCGACGGTGTTACTGATCAGGATTCTCAATAGTGGTAAGTGGTAACCGATGGTACTCTAATCTCCCTAGTATTCTTATTTTGGGAGGATCTCACCCACCCCCAATTTTCTATTGGCTTCCCCATCCCTTATTTGGACCCTTTGAAACAACCAAGACTCAAAAATCATATCATACTAACAAAAAAGATTTCTAGAGAGAGAAACAACACAAAAACAACCTCAAAGATATTTTCATTCATATCATATCGCCTTTCTTCTTCCTCACAAAAAAATTAGGGTTTCTACTTCCTTTGCCCCCCACATTCCGATCAACAGTTTTCCCTCCATCTTCTCGTAAGTTTTTTCCTGATTCTGTTACCCTTTTACTTTAATTTTATACCCTTTTTGTCTTTTCCTTCAATCTATGCTTATTTTCACAAACCCATATTATGCATGTTTCTTGTTTTGCCTCTTTATCAATATTTGTATTTTTTGATAAATTATCTATCTTTTTGATAAATTATGTATCTTTTTTATGATATTGTGGAGATTATATTGTTTGTTGAATCTTGATGTGTTTAATATTGGTGTAATTTGATTTTGATCATAGGTTTTGGTACAGTTGAAGTGAAAAAAGATATAAAGATTGATTGATATTGAGGAAAGTTTAGAACTTTGATTGAATTAAGAAGGTTTTTAAGGTGTTTGGATTGAGGGGGTGTTTTAAAATTAGGGTTTGTGTTTGAGTATGCCAACTTCTTGGGCTGATTCAGTTGCTGCAGCTGAAAACACGGCTGCTGGTTTGCACGGTAGTTCGAATTCGAATTCTAGACCGACGTACGTTCCTCCACATCTTCGTAACCGACCTAGTTCAGAGGCGGCACCATTTCCGGCCGCTGCGGTAAACAGTGGTTCTGCTTCTGCTGTTCCGGCTGTTGGTGGTGGTAACCGTTGGGGTGCTCCTAGGAACGAATTTAGGTCTGGGTATAGTAGCGGTGGGCGTGGCGGTGGTGGTGGTTGGAATAACAGGGGTGGTGGGTGGGACCGTGGTAGGGATCGTGAGGTTAACCCGTTTGGAAATGATGATGGTGCTGAGCAACAGTTTGTTGACCAAGAGAATAGCGGGATTAACTTTGATGCGTATGAAGATATTCCTGTTGAGACGAGTGGTGACAATGTGCCGCCACCTGTGAATACGTTTGCTGAAATTGATTTGGGTGAAGCGCTTAATTTGAATATTAGGAGGTGCAAGTATGTGAAACCGACTCCTGTTCAACGACATGCGATTCCGATTTCACTTGCTGGTCGGGATTTAATGGCGTGTGCACAAACAGGCTCGGGAAAGACTGCTGCGTTTTGTTTCCCGATTATTAGTGGAATCATGCGAGGGCAGTTTGGTCAAAGAGCACCACGGATGCCCCGTACAGCTTGTCCACTTGCTCTTATTCTCTCACCGACTAGGGAGCTATCATGTCAAGTATGTATCGTCTACATTATAATATGTTTTTTTGTGTAATTCTGTTTTTTTTTATGGATTTTAAATGATAAAGTTTTTAAAATTCTGTATGCAGATTCATGAAGAAGCTAAGAAGTTTGCTTACCAAACTGGCGTAAAGGTGGTCGTTGCTTACGGTGGAGCCCCGATCAATCAGCAGGTGTGTTGTTCATGATATCATATTGTACATATTTGTGTGACGTACAATATTATTATCGTTTGATAGGTTTGTTTTCTGGTCACATGCAAAATTCACTTTGCTGACTTTGGGGGGGTGTTTGGATGCACCTTTTGAAACTTATTATTTGATATAGAATTATTAGAGTAAGATAAGTAAAGAATATTTTTATTTCAACTTTTATTCTGTTATTAAGTAACGTGATTTATACGTGGTCAGCTTCGCGAGCTTGAAAGAGGTGTCGACATTCTTGTTGCTACCCCTGGGCGGTTAGTAGATCTGTTAGAGCGGGCCCGCGTCTCCCTACAATATATCCGGTATTTAGCTTTAGATGAAGCTGACCGAATGCTCGATATGGGGTTTGAACCACAAATAAGAAAAATCGTGCAACAAATGGACATGCCCCCGCCAGGTGTCAGACAGACAATGTTGTTCAGTGCCACTTTTCCCAAAGAGATACAGGTTTTATAAAAAAAATCTTTTTACAAACTACCCGTGAACATACAATTATGTAGCAACTATTCATATGGTTTCGGTTGATATACAGAGATTGGCGTCTGATTTTCTCGCAAGCTATATATTTTTGGCTGTGGGAAGAGTTGGTTCGAGTACTGATTTGATTGTTCAAAGAGTCGAATATGTACAAGAAAGTGATAAAAGAAGCCACCTCATGGACCTTTTACATGCACAAAGGGCTAATGGTGCTCATGGCAAGGTAATATTTGATGATAAATTATCGTTACTTCGGGACCACCGACATATTTGCTGGAAATTTGTGAAATGACTGGACACACCTAAATTTAAGTTTTTGTCATATCCAGAGACGTAAAATGATGAAAATGGCCCCGTATTTACTCGGAAAATGTTTTTAAATGGACTGTTTAAACCATAGTTATCAAAGGCGCTAGGCGCATAGGCATCGCTTGGGGCCTAGTCGCGAGGTGCAAAAAAAGCCAGGGTCTGAGATAAAAAAAGTGAACAAAGAAAACAAAGTAAAAATAATACTATTTTTACCTAGTTAGTATCAAAAGTTTTAAAATATTGATGTATTAATAGAAGTAGTTTTCCTTACATAAAAGTAGAAATCTGGCTAGAATTTAGCCGTAATTTAACGAATTTGGCTGGAAACACTCCGAAATTTGGGAATCTAGCTGAAATCTGCGCCTAAACCATCACCTGGAGAATTAAAGCGCAATTTCCTCGACTCAAAGCGCAAATGCATCGCCTCGCCTAAAAATAGGCCTAGTTGCAAGAGGCGATGGCTTTTAACAACTATGGTTTAGACATATTTGATTAGACTCGGGCAACTTTTCGTCATACAAGTTTCAGATATAATAAAATTCTTTAATTTCCGTCGTTTTACAATGTTTGAAAATTTATTGCTGGAATCTACATGATTGAAATCGAATGGATACTTGCGTGGTGTATGCATTGTATTTTACATAATCTGATTTTTTTTTTTTTTTGAGTTGGTTTTGTGTTGTATGTAATCACTGCAGCAAGCCCTTACATTGGTTTTTGTGGAGACCAAAAAAAGGGGCCGATTCGCTAGAATATTGGTTATGCATGAACGGCTTCCCTGCCACCACTATACATGGTGATAGATCACAGCAGGTACATAAACATTTTAAAATTTTAATTATTGATTCGCACATTTTCAATATTTATGACGATTTCTGAAACATATGGAACAATTGCAGGAACGTGAGCAGGCTTTGAGATCGTTTAAAAGCGGAAACACCCCGATTTTGGTTGCAACAGACGTCGCAGCACGTGGTCTCGATATTCCACACGTGGCCCACGTTGTCAACTTTGACCTACCAAACGACATTGATGACTACGTGCACCGTATAGGAAGAACAGGCCGAGCTGGGAAGTCAGGTCTAGCCACTGCTTTCTTCAACGACAACAACACCTCAATGGCTAGACCGTTATCAGACCTCATGCAAGAAGCTAACCAAGAGGTTCCGGCCTGGCTTGCTCGTTACGCGGCTCGAGCTTCCTACGGCGGCGGCGGCAAGAACCGCCGTGGCGGTGGTCGGTTTGGCGGGCGTGATTTCCGGCGAGACAACAATTTCAACCGGGGCGGTGGAGATTATTACGGTGGTGGGAATATGAATAATGCTTACGGACCACCTGGTGGCGGGTATGGTGGCGGATATGGAGCTTCGGGTGGTTATGGTCCTGGCGTTGCTAGTGCCTGGGACTGAGTCGTGTTTCGTCTGAAATATAACTTGGTTTAGTGGATTTGTTTTTTAGTACCCATGTGTGGGTAATTCAGGTAGTTTTTTTTTATACCAGTAACTTAAGTAGGGTTAAGTTTGGTGGTGGTTAATGGGTTGCGGAATTTGGTCGAGTATGTATAGGACGATAAACAACCCGAGTCGAGGGTCTGTAGATTATTGCGGGTTTGGTGTTGTGGGTTTTCTACAGAGCCTCAGCCTTAGCCTCACTCTCTTATGGCTAAATCAAAGTGTGCTTGTTTATGTTTAATACTTGGTAACATAACTCGGTTATTGTGAACGCGACACCTCCTTTGATTGGAGAAGCTGGTGGCCGCAATCTTCTGGCTGGATCATCGGTGGGTTGACCGGTCAACGCACGTATTTTTTTTTTTTGAACGGCCAACAAACATTTCTGTCCGACTACCCAGGGGAGTCCCCACACTATGGACAGACCCTCACACGACCAACCCAATGGAGGGCCCATACGTACCTCGGGCGGCTGGCGTAGTCAGGCCCGCCCATGCAGTTCCCGAAACCGGGGAAAACCTAAACCCTCACCAGCCCGTAGGCATGACGGTGAAGGATTGGTAAAACCCGGGCGAGATCAGGACTCAAACTCGTGACCATAGGCCAGGAGTCATCCATCATTTCTCATTATGTCCCTCGTGGGAATCGAACCTGAGACCTCCAAGAGGGATCCCCGGTCCATTCACCAATTGAGCTACCCGTGAAGGACGTCAACGCACGTATTTACGTCATCAATGAGCATCAGTTGAGATCAGATTTTAAGATGTTAAGACGTAGAAAATATAAATGGGTGCAGTTATGTTTGACTTTAAAAAATGATAATGAGAAACAAATAAATGGCACATGAAATATATAAGGAAATAATGAAGTAGTCGATTTAGTCAAAATGTATACATCTTTCACATCGTTTAGCTGTCTATTATAAATGCTTTTTTTTATGGTATTAAATTAGTACATAACGTTCGTTCTGTCTTCTGTGTTATTTATTTAAAATAAAATATTATTTGGATGACAAAAATTAAACAATTGTCAAAGTATATTAAATGTTTTTATGTCTTATGTTAATCAAATTCAAAATCAGGGACCTTTATAGGGTGAAACAATTGTGAAAGACTAAAGGCTATCATTGTGGTTTGTAATGCTCATTGCTTTTATGTTTTTAACACCTTGAAAGCTACACACTCATCATCAAATATGTTTTACTTGATTCAGTCGGTTAACAGAGTATTGGTAGGGTCCTGTGAGTTTTGGCTTATCCTTGTTACAAACAATTTCGTAATTACAGATTTACGATGATATAACTTTCAAGTTAAAATATCAACTAGTAAGTTATCATCGAACAAACATAGGCGCGCAAAAAACAAGGGTCGAACAAGAATTTGTATAATGTGATCAATTTCAAGCACCAACTAGCCTAGTGTAAGTATGTATTTTTTGTTATTTTTTAATTAATGAAACATAAATCTTTTTTAGTCTTATATTTAACTATTGACATTTAGATATATATCTTATGTTATTTTTTATTCTTTGGAAAGTTTGAGGAATAGAAGAGATAAGAAAGATGGATATTTTCATGGTTTTAGGAATGATTTATGAATGATGCAAAAATCATATGATCTGATATAAGAAGGGAAAAAACATTAGATTTTTTCCCTTTTGGGATGATAGTTATTTCCAAATAAGTAAAATTTTGAACTAAAAAAATATTCCTAAAATCCACCTGACGCTTATATCATAGAATAGAACCCGCACTGCTTAGACGGGAATAACCACCTTATCTGCGTAAAAACTACCCTAATGTAACTTTTATTATTTTTTTAGCTAATCAATTTATATATTTTTTTTGCTAGTTTTTATTTAGTTAATCAATTTTGCTAGTTAATCAATTTAGTTAATCAATTTATCTTCATAAAAGTTTGAGGAATAAAAGAGATAAGAAAGATGAACATCTCTACGCTTTTAGGAATGATTTATGAATGAAAAGAAAATACGACAAGACGCTGATATTAAAAGCGTGAAAAATTTCAGATTTTCCCCCCTTTTAGGATGATATATCATTCCACCATAAATACTCGAACATAGCTGATACGGAATTAATCAGTCTAACATTTTTCTAACGAAAAAAATATTCCTAAAATCCATCTAACACTTATTTTATAAAACTTAGAACCCATACTCCTGAAACATGATAACACCATAACCAATTAACCATAACCATAGATCAAAACTCAAAAGACCACTTCAAAATCAAATGAATTGGTCCAATACATTACATATTATACATATAAAATAAATTAATAAATAAAGTTTAGAATCTAGAAACCACATGTATATATATTTATTTAAGTTTCAGTGTTTGTTTGTTTGATGACACCAAAAAAATCAACAATCAAATTAAACTCTTTTCACACCAAACCAAACAACACTCTCTTGTTTTAGAAACTGCTGCAAACCTCTTACTTCCACACACACACACACACACATATGTTCTTTCCTCTTTACATTTTAGAAAAAAAAAAAAAAAAAGTCATCTTTTTTCTTCATGAGGTTACCTTTTTTTTAATCTTTGGATCCTATTTCAAGATTGGCGGCCAATCTTTTTCTTGATCTGAAACCAAAAGCTCTTTCTTTTACATGAAATTTGTTGAATTGTGAGTTAAATGTCTCAGTTGTCTGAACGTCAAAGGTCTCCTAATGTGCAGCAAAGAGGGGTTAGAGTTAGAGCTCCATTGGTGAGTCTTTATGTGTTCTTTGACCTTTTGTTGGTTATTTAGATGATACCCACATGAATTTATGCATAAATTAGGTGTTTTTATAAGAGTTGTTGGTTTAAAGTGTGTTATGGTTTGTGGGTTTTGTTTCTTTGCAAGTTATAGAGATACCCTGATGATATTATGATGAAATGAGCAGTTTTTTTTTTCAAGAATTGTTGATTTTAGGTTGTGGGTTGTGTTTTTTTACATCATCTGTTGGTAATTTGGACATATATGATGATACCCAGATGAAATTTTGATAAAATGAGCAGTTTTTTTCTCAAAATTTGTTGACTTTAGCTTGTGGGTTTTGATACCTTTGGGTCTCTGGCACCGGAAGCTATCCGTTTTTTGACCAGGGTCCAGTAGGTCGTGCTATCTACGAGGGGGCAAGGGTTTGTTTTCAGTAGACTAGGGTTCGCCATACAGAAAGGGATGGCGGTGCAGCTTGTTGCCCATCTGCCCGCTATTTTGATGTAATGTTCGCTTTTATGGTATGAAATATTTGTGTTTCTAGGGGAAAAAAATAAAAAAATCTAGGTAATTTGCATATATACAACGGTACCCGACTACGCGGATAAAAAGATGTTGATTTGAGTAGTTTTTTTCTAAAAAAATCTTGACTTTAGGTTGTGGGTTGTGTTTTTTTAAATCATCTGTGGGTAATTTGGACATATATGATGATACCCAGATGAAATTTTGATAAAATGAGCAGTTTTTTTCTCAAAATTTGTTGACTCTAGCTTGTGGGTTTTGATACCTTTGGGTCTCTGGAACCGGAAGCTATCCGTTTTTGACTAGGGTCTAGCGGGTTGTGCTATCTACGAGGGGGGAAGGGTTTGTTTTCAGTAGACTAGGGTTTGCCATACAGAAAAGGGTGGCGGCGCAGCTTGTTGTCCGTCTGCTCGCTATTTTGATGTAATGTGCGCTTTTATGGTATGAAATATTTGTGTTTCTAGGAAAAAGAAAATAAAAAAATCTAGGTAATTTGCATATATACAACGGTACCCGACTACGCGGATAAAAAGATGTTGATTTGAGTAGTTTTTTTCTAAAAAAATGTTGACTTTAGGTTGTGGGTTGTGTTTTTTTAAATCATCTGTGGGTAATTTGGACATATATGATGATACCCAGATGAAATTTTGATAAAATGAGCAGTTTTTTTCTCAAAATTTGTTGACTCTAGCTTGTGGGTTTTGATACCTTTGGATGTCTGGCACCGGAAGCTATCCGTTTTTTTACCAGGGTCTAGCGGCTTGTGCTATCTACGAGGGGGCAAGGGTTTGTTTTCAGTAGACTAGGGTTCGCCATACAGAAAGGGATGGCGGTGCAGCTTGTTGCCCGTCTGCCCGCTATTTTGATGTAATGTTCGCTTTTATGGTATGGAATATTTGTGTTTCTAGGGGAAAAAAATAAAAAAATCTAGGTAATTTGCATATATACAATGGTACCCGACTACCCGGATAAAAAGATGTTGATTTGAGTAGTTTTTTTTTCTAAAAAAATGTTGACTTTAGGTTGTGGGTATTGTTTTTTACATCATTTGTGGGTAATTTACATATATGTAATGATACCTTGATGAAAATTTGATGAAATGAGCAGTTTTTTTTCTTAAAATTTGTTGACTTTAGCTTGTGGGCTTTGCCTTTTTTTACATCTCTAGGTAATTTGCATATATACAATGATACCCAAATGAAATTAATTATGTTGATTTGAGTAGTTTTTTCTTATCAAGAATTGTTGAGTTTAGGTTATGGGTTTTGTTTCTTTACATCTTGTGTGGGTTATTTACAATTTTACATATATATAATGACAACCAGATGAAAATTTGTTGATTTTTAAGTAGTTTTTCTTAAGAATTGTTGACTTTAGGTTGTAGACTTGTAGTTTTGTTTCTTTACATCATTCGTGTGTAATTTACATATATAATGACACCCATATGAAATTATGTTTATTCGTCGTTTTTTTTTCTTTCTTTCCTCTGGGATTGAGGTAAGGTTTGCAGCGTCTGCCTACATCTTTGTAGTTTTTTTCTCTCTTTCCCGTGGGATTGAGGTAAGGTTTGCGGCGTCTGCCTACATCTTACCCAATAGCTTTGCTATATGTGGGATTTACTGGGTATGGTGGTGGTTGTTTTTCTCAAGAATTGTTGACTTTAGCTTGTGGGTTTTGTTTCTTTACATCATCTTCATCCGCGGGCGGTAATACAAAATTACACATATATAATGATACTTAGATGAAGTTATGATGAAATGAGCAGTATTTTCCTAGGAATTGTTAGCTTTAGCTTGAGGGTTTTGTTTCTTTACATCATCATGTACATATATATGATACCTAGATAAAATTATGTTGATTTGAGTAGTTTTTTCTCAAGACTTGTTGAATTTAGCTTGAGGGTTTTGTTTCTTTATGAGTAATTTGCATATACGATATACCTAATGAACTTATGATGGAATGAACAGTTGTATCTCAAGAACTGTTAATATAAGTATGAGGGTTTTGTTTCTTTACATCACCGCGTGGATAATTTACCTATATATAATGATACCGCAATGAAATTACGATGATATGAATAGTTCTATTTTTTCATCACCCGTGGGCGATTTACATGAATATAGAGATACCCAGACCAAATTATGATGAAAAGAACAGTTTTTTTCAAGACTTATTAACCTTAATTTGCGGGTTTAGCTTCTTTACATTTTACATCCAGTCTGCACATATTTATAAAGTTTTGGGATCTGTTTATTTGTGCTCCGTTTTAACAATGGTTCGTTGAGCATAAATATACGAGAACTGATTGTTCGTGTGCGCGCTATTTCCTCTCCATGAAAACAGAGTAAATTAGTGCGTAATTGCGTATATGTTCTTGTTTTATATAAATCTTTCTTAAGTAATCAGAATCTGTCAAACATGTACCGTTATCAAAAGTGATGTTACGAGTTCAAGCAGTAGAACACATCCAAACACTCTCATGTATCGTGCTGTATTATAGTTAGTTAATCAACCGACCTGATAATTGTCTATCTCATAATCCCTAACTTGAATAAATGATTGCAGGTCGAATCTGTATCATGCTACTGCAAAGTCGACGCAGGCTTAAAAACAGTGGCTGGAGCCCGGAAATTCGTTCCTGGGTCAAAAATATGCATCCAGCCTGACATCAACCCGCATGCACACAAGTCTAAAAACAGGCGTCAAGAAAGAAGGGTCCAACCGCCCCTGCTTCCTGGGCTTCCTGATGACCTGGCAATCATTTGCCTAGCCCGTGTACCACGGGCCGAGCATAACAAACTCCGGCTCGTTTCTAAACGATGGTCCCATATTTTATCAAACAATTACTTTTATTCCCTTAGAAGAACCCTCGGTATGGCGGAAGAATGGGTTTATGTCTTCAAACAAGACCGCGATGGAAGAATTTCATGGCATGCTTTTGACCCGATTTACCAAATATGGCAGCCGTTGCCACCTATCCCAATGGAGTACAATGAGGCACTTGGATTCGGGTGCGCGGTTTTAAGCGGGTGTAATCTTTATTTGTTTGGAGGTAAAGATCCCCTTAGAGGATCCATGAGCCGAACTGTTTTCTACAACGCACGAACAAACAGATGGCATAAAGCGCACGACATGCATAGGAAACGGCATTCGTTTGGATCTTGTGTGATAAATAACTGTCTTTACGTGGCGGGTGGAGAATGTGAAGGAGCCCACCGGGCTTTACGGTCCGCTGAAGTATATGATCCGCATCGACGCCGGTGGAGTTTCATATCGGATATGAGCAATGCAATGGTTCCATTTATCGGAGTCGTGCATAGCGGGAAATGGTATTTAAAAGGGGTTGGGGATCACCGGGAGATTTTGAGTGAAGCGTATACACCGGAAACAAACACGTGGACATCGGTTACCGATGGGATGATTGCAGGTTGGCGGAACCCGAGCATTTCTATGAATGGAAACCTCTATGCTTTAGACTGTCGAGACGGGTGTAAGATTCGAGTTTACGAAGAAGATACGAGCTCTTGGAAACGGTTTATCGATAGTAAAGTTCATCTTGGGAGTTCTCCTGCACTCGAGGCTGCTGCTCTCGTTAATCTTAACGGGAAACTGTGCATCATTCGGAACAATATGAGTATTAGTCTCGTTGATATAACAAGCCCGGATCTAGAAATCGAGAGCAATCCACACCTCTGGGAGAACATCGCCGGTAAAGGTCATATAAAAACGCTGTTTACAAATTTATGGTCAAGTATATCGGGGAGAAACGGTCAAAAGAGTCATATTGTGCACTGTCAGGTGCTTGTAGCATGAGCCACAAAGAGAAAATCATCAAGCTAGTTAAGTTAGACCAGGTTTACTCAACCATAATAGTCATTGAATTTTAGCAGCCCAGAAACCATGGGCTAAGCCTTAGCGGACGAAAAAGCGTGAGCTATGTATTAGCCGCTGCAACTGGCAAAACTTATTACGCGGAAGGTGATTGGATGGAGTCGTGAATGTCTGTTTTTGCGAAAGGATGAAATTCAATGACTATTCTGGTAAAAAAAACGCGGTCAACTTGGCTAGTTTCGGTGATTATCCCAGCGACAAAAGCATCGGTTTCTTCATATGTTATAGGATTTGTGTATAGATTTTGGTTAGAACTTGCAACTCATGATTAATATTTGGAGTGTTTTCTTTATGTTATGTGTCTGGCTTACTTTAGAATTCAAAATAATGTGCTTATAGGTCACTATATCGACCCAACCGGGTTAGTTAGAGCGTATATGTGATAGGTATGTTGCACGTCATGGCCACAAGTGTCGATGTAGAGGAGAGAGAGCCGGCATGGACGTGGAAGCGAGAGGGAGACTGCAGTGGCAGGTACTTGCTTTTTATGTGAGACGGAAAGAGAGAGAAAGGAGTGCGATGCGTGAGAGTTGAGACTGGGGGAGAGGAGAGTGAAGATCGCGTGGCAATAACCGGACAACGTTGGGATGACAAGTCTCTAAGCCTCTCGCGCTACAAATGTTCTATGGGTTTTTTTAGTAACATTATTTTACACCTAAATATCACATGACGTTACACTTGCAAGGGTTTAAACGTCACTATCTTTGTGAGAGTGAATACCATATCACTAGGTCATGAGTTGCATATCGTTTATGAATGAATAAATTATTGGTGTCATGTTTTAAGATCTTAAAATTGGGTTAAATTTTTTTTTGAGGGAAACAAGTTAGAGGTGTTAAATTAGTTTAATTTTTTCAAAAGTGTGCTTTTAATTCAAAACACTTGTTAATTTTCATTTATTAAAAAAAACAAATCTATCATTGAAATAGGGTAATTGTTTATAATCAAAATTATCTATATTTGACTAAAAAGCAAGTATTTGTAGGTCAACTAGCAAGATTTATTTTAATTTGTACAAACGTCATGTTTTGACATGTACTATATCAATCCATACAAAAAGTCATAAGGTTTGACACTTTTGTAGAGTTGTTCAATGATGATTAGGGGATAAGCTACCAATTGTACCGAAATTTAAAATGGAGGGGGGGGGGGGGGTTGGTTGGTTGGGGGGTTACCCGGGTGCCACATAGGCTCCCCGAAGCCTTCACCTAACTCACATCCCTTAGGGGCTGTTTGGTAGCCTCTTAATGAGGCTCTTAACCATTCAGTGCTGAATGATTCAGCATTCAGTGTGTTTGTTTCAGCTTCTGAATGGAATGGTTAAGTCTGAATCATTAAGATTTGGGATGTTGCTGAACCATTAAGCACTGAACTAGGCTGAACCTTAATGAGACTCCCCTACCAACGTGGGACAAGAAAACTAACCATTAAGAGGTCCAACTTAATGATCCAGCGCTTAACCATTCAGACCTCTTAATGATTCAGCACTTAATCAACCAAACAGCCCCTTAGTCTAATATGAGTGTCAAGTTAGAAGCGTGTCACTAGGAGATGATACAAAAAGACCCAGTTCTTGTTGTTGCGTTCCTTCATGATGTATCAGACAAAAATCTTTTAAAGATGAAAGCAATGATGTATAAATGGTTCGGTTATTTGTTAATTTTGGTTAACAGTTAAGGTTTGCTCACCCCTACCGTCACAGATGGTGCTATGCCATTGATGCTCTAATAATAAACCCATAGATATTATTTTTCACGTAGCATATAATTTTTTCAATTAAAAAAACTATAGAAATAATATACTCAAATTAAAGAGAATAGAATGACCGTTTTATGGTTTAAAGAAAATATTAATGCACGAAAAATGTTATCAGCGTTTAAAATGTGGTAGTTATTTTTTATAAGGGGATAAAATGTAACTACTAATTAGTTATCTAAAATTTGATTAAAAATAAAAGAATTAAAGTGTAATATGTGTAAAAGTTTAATTTACCACAGGTTATGCATTAAGCTAAAAAAATAATTATTTTTTTGGTATCTTAAAATCCCTATAATCTATCTATCTATACATATAATAAACCAAAGCCATTTTAATGACATGGAACTCAAAGATGCATTCTCTTCTTTGAGTGTGCCATGTGTCATCCCATGTGGCATTGAGATATTTTAGGAAAAAAATAATTTAAAAACAAAATTGGATTTTTCACCCTCATGTTTCCTCCCATAATTTTTAAACGTTAATATCTTTAATATACAAGATTTTTTAAAGAAAAAAATTACACCAAATTAACGAGCGTTTTATTATCTTTCCAACAAGTACCATAGTGGTATATAAAAAACGGAGAAATATTTTTGTGGGGTTTTGTTCATACAGGAAAAAAAACACAAAGTGTTCAGGTAAATCATTAATCATGTATAGACAAGTCACTAATTATGTTTAAATCAGTAAATATGAATTTTTTTTTCAACCAGAGCCGAATAGGTTAATAAAGTTATACGTTGTTTTAAGTTAGGTATCAATATTAGTATGTTAGAGTTGTACATTTGTTTAGTCTTTAGGATATGTGTTAATATTAGAGTTACATTAAAGTTCTACATTCTTTTAGGTTAGGTGTTAGCATTGGAGTTGTACATTGTTAATTTGTCTTACGTTAGATATTAATATTAATATTAGAGTTATACGTCAGTCTATTTCATATGTAAAATTGATGTATCATATTAAATTTCTCAACCCGGGACGCTCCTGAGGTATAATCTAGTATAGTAGATAATCATCATCGTATCATAAGCATAACAAAATCGTAACAAAAATAAAAACAAAATAATAAATACACCGGCATAGAAGATTTTTTTTTGAACTGCTAATTTATTGTTTCTGTGAGACTTGAATCCAAGGCCTCTCCCAAAAATTGAGATCGATTAAAAAAAAAATTTAAAATCCTAATTCAACCCAAAACAAAACCTATAAATGTTCCATTTCTTAGAGATAATATTGAGTTTCTAGATAATATCATTTATATTTGAATAATATTGTATAGTTATTATAGATAGAGATCGTTTCCATATTTATCTCTTGTATTTGCCCTATATAAAGGGGATTGTACTCTTCATATCATTGATTCAATAATATCGATCCATAAACACTTTTATGGTATCAGAGCTACGGCTCAAACCCTATACTCTTTTCCTTTTTTTTTCCGATCGGCAGCATCCCTTCTGTCCCTTTTTTTTCGAACAGCCTGCAGACATAAACACAGCAGCCTGCAGCCTGTCTTTCCTCCTATCCTCTGCCGATCATGACCAAAGACGATACAACAGAAGCCTCGGCTTCGGCCGCCAGACCCCTGGCCCTTCACCCGGCATATTCTGTTACCAACATCAACTCGAAAGTTCGTACCCTAGACGGTACTAAAGTCACGTATACAGCCTGGGTTAACCTCTTTCGCCTACACGCGAGAGCCTACAAGGTACTACACCACATCGACGGGTCTGCCCCTCCCGCTGAAACTGCGGATGATTATCCCTTGTGGCTCGAAATTGATGCTTTGGTGCTACAATGGATCATCGCCACAGTTTCCGATAGCCACCTGCCCCGGCTTACGGGTCATGTTACGACTGCCCGAGCCGCCTGGATGCAGTTAGAAAAGCTTTACCTGAGCAATAAAAACGCCCGTGCTGCTGCCCTAGAAACCCGCCTGTGCAACCTTACCCTCGCAAACTGTTCTTCGATTGATGATTACTGCGAGCGGCTGAGGGATCTTGCTAATCAATTGGAAGATGTCGATCATCCAATCACTGAATCTCGCCTTGTTTTACAACTCGTTCGGGGACTACCACAAGAGTTTGATACGTGTGCCTCTCTCATTCATCAGACCAATGCGGACTGGGACACCGCCCGCACCATGTTACAAGATGAAGTCATTCGTTTGGAAGCTCGGAAATCATCCTCCTCATCCGTGCTGCTGACTCAACATACTTCGCAACAACACACTTCTGCCCCGCCCTCACAACAGTCCAGCCCGAACCCGAACCCTAACTCCTACCCTAATCCATATGGGTCTCGAGGAAGGGGAAGGGGACGCGGCCAGGGCAGACCTGGCAGGGGCGGCAGAGGACGCGGCCGGCAGCAGTTCCAGCAGTCCGGCTGGGTTCATCAGATGCCTTATTTTCCGAACTGGGCTTGGTGGACACCTCCACCCTGCCCGTATCCTTCTCAGTCGGCTTCTCACGGCCCAACCAACAGCAGCGGCCAGTATTCTTTCAGCCCGTTCCAGCAATTCAGCCCGTCTCAGTCTGCGGCTCAGCCCAACAGCAGTCAGACCCAGTCCGCACAGGCACAGTTCACGGGCTACATCCCACCTCAGCCCTCGGCTCCATACGGGTACAATGCTTTATGTCCGTCCGATATAAGCGCTGCACTTTCTGCTTTACAGGTTAATGCTCAGGACCCCACTAAATACATGGACACTGGAGCCGAAGCCCATGTCACGCAGGAACAAGGTATGATTCAAATCCCATCTTCATCTACTGTATATCAAAAAATTTTGGTCGGCAACGGTCAATGTGTTCCCATTGCAAAATCCGGTACTGGCTTTTACACCTTGCCAAACCGCACCTACATTTTACCTAACCTACTTTATAGCCCACACATCATTAAAAACCTTATATCTGTTAGACGATTTACCCGTGATAACTGGGTCTCTATAGAATTTGATCCGTTTGGTTTTTCTTTGAAGGACCTCCGCAATGGAAAGATTCTTTCGCGCCACAATAGCACCGGAGACCTATATCCAGTCACACCACCACAACTTCCGCCTCAAGCTTGCTATATCACCACTATCTCGCTTCCCTGGCATGATCGCCTTGGACATCCAGGAGCACAAGTTTTAGATGTTCTTAGTCGTCATTTTCTTTTATCATGTAATAAAGACCATAAGTCTACTTTTTGCAATTCTTGTCATATTTCAAATAGCAAACGTTTACCTTTTTACACTTCTAATTCGTATACTTTTGCTCCATTTGATATTATTCATTGCGACTTATGGACATCTCCTATACCTAGCAAAACTGGGTACAAATATTACATGGTACTCATTGACAATTTTTCACATTTTGTTTGGGTATATCCTTTAAAATTTAAATCTGAAACCTTCCCAACTTTTGTGAAATTTCACCGTCTAATTTCCACCCAATTTAACCGGCAAATTAAAACGTTTCAATGTGACCTCGGGGGTGAGTTTGACAACAATGCATTTAAGACTTTTGCACACCACAATGGCCTTCTATTCCGCTTTTCTTGCCCACAAACCTCTTCCCAAAACGGGCTCGCGGAACGTATGATCCGTCGTCTAAACGACGTCATACGAGCCCTCCTCATCCATGCCAACCTCCCTCCCTCCTTTTGGGTGGAGGCGCTCCACACCGCCACTTACCTTCACAATATCCTACCCACCAAACGCCTTAACTACTTCACCCCTACCTTTGCCCTATACCTTCGCCACCCTACCTATGACCACTTACGAGTGTTCGGGTGTGCATGCTATCCTAACACCTCCGCAACTCAACCACATAGACTTCACCCACGGGCCATCCGATGCATCTTCCTTGGCTACCCACCGGATTTCCGTGGGTACCGATGCTTTGACCCGTCCACCGGCCGAGTTCACATTTCTCGACACGTCACGTTTGACGAGTCCTCCTTTCCCTACACCATCCCAAACCCGGTCTCGTCATATACGTTTCTTGACGACTCCATTCCGCCCAACTTCACCTTCTCTCATAACCCGGCACTTGCCCCACTTCCCACAACCCGCAGCCAAGTCTCCATCCCAAACCCACAGCCACCCGCTCCACCTACACAGCCCATAACCTACTCTCGCAGGCCTAAGCCCACCCAACAGGCCCAATCCTCTCGGCCTGTCCCACCCGGCTTTCAGCCCATGAACAACACAGCCCAACAACCCTCTTCGCAACCCCGGCCCACTGCAGCCCCGATTCCTCAGCCCACTTCCACAGCCTCAAACACCCATCCCATGTCCACTAGATCCAAAACCGGGTCATTAAAACCAAACACCCCGTTAAACCTACACACTTCCACAATCTCACCCGTCCCTGACACTTACGCCAAAGCCTTTTCGGACCCGCAATGGACACATGCTATGCAGGCCGAATTTAATGCGTTACAGGAAAATGAAACATGGGATTTGGTACCTAGACCGGCTGACAGGCCTGTTATTCGTTGTATGTGGTTATTCAGGCATAAGTTTAAATCTGATGGGTCCTTGGAGCGCTATAAGGCGCGCCTGGTTGTTAATGGTAAATCACAGACCGTGGGGATTGACTGTGAAGACACTTTTAGCCCGGTTGTCAAACCAACCACTATTCGTACTGTTTTATCTTTAGCTGTATCGCGCTCTTGGCCTATCCACCAGTTGGACGTCAAGAACGCCTTTTTACATGGTGATTTGCAGGAAACAGTCTTTATGCATCAGCCACCGGGATTCGTTGACAAACGGTTCCCTCATTTTGTTTGCCGTCTAAAGAAGTCTTTATATGGGCTGAAGCAAGCTCCTCGGGCCTGGTACAATCGGTTCGCTACGTATATTTTGTCACAGGGGTTTCGAAGCAGTGCATGCGACACATCTTTGTTTATTTATTCTAAGGGCGAACACACGGCTTATTTACTGCTCTATGTCGATGACATTATCCTTACCGCATCCACAGATGCGTTTTTACAGGAAATTATTGGTGCACTCTCACGAGAGTTCGCAATGACCGATCTTGGTCGTCTCCATCATTTTTTGGGAATCAAGGTAACTCATCAGCCGCATGGTCTTTTCTTATCTCAGGCTCAATATGCAAAAGACATCATAAACCGGGCATCCATGACATCCTGTAAACCATGTACGACACCGGTTGACCTGTCCTCCAAGTTAAGTGCCAACGATGGCCCACTTTTTCATGACCCGACCTTATACAGGAGTCTTGCCGGAGCCTTACAATACTTGACATTTACCAGGCCTGACATCTCCTACGCGGTTCAACAAGTCTGTCTCTTCATGCATGAACCACGTGAATCCCATTTTGCTTTCATGAAACGTATTATAAGATACTTGCAGGGCACCACCGACTACGGCATCCGGATCATCAAATCGTCCGTCAATTCTCTTGTTGCTTATTCGGACGCGGACTGGGGCGGCTGCCCCGATTCTCGCCGATCCACCAGTGGCTACTGTGTCTTTCTCGGGGATAATTTATTTTCATGGTCGTCCAAACGTCAGCCAATTGTCTCAAGATCAAGTGCGGAAGCAGAATACAGGGGCGTTGCAAATGCGGTTGCTGAATCTACGTGGATCCGCAACCTTCTTCTCGAGCTTCATACTCCGCTTCGTCAGGCTACGGTCGTTTACTGTGATAATGTCTCAGCCGTGTATTTGTCAAACAATCCAGTTCAACATCAACGGACAAAACACGTGGAGATCGATATACATTTTGTTCGGGAGAAAGTTCGTATTGGTCAGATCCGAGTTCTACACGTCCCTTCGGCAAATCAATACGCCGACATTTTCACTAAAGGATTGTCTCGTGAGCTGTTTCAGACTTTTCGTTCCAGTTTAACCGTCTGCTCCGCGCCCGCTCAAACTGCGGGGGGATCTTAGAGATAATATTGAGTTTCTAGATAATATCATTTATATTTGAATAATATTGTATAGTTATTATAGATAGAGATCGTTTCCATATTTATCTCTTGTATTTGCCCTATATAAAGGGGATTGTACTCTTCATATCATTGATTCAATAATATCGATCCATAAACACTTTTACCATTATCTCTCATATATACCCCCTACAACAATCCCACTATTTCACCATCATTAAAGTTGATCGCAAAGACTTCAATGGCTGAATCAGAGCTTCAGTATGAGCAACAGGAATTGGTAACATAACATGTTTAACCTTCTAAAATGCATTAGTTTTTATAAAATTCCTTACAAAATTCATATATTCAATGAATACTTATTTGAATAAAAAAGCTGATACTAAATTTCAAGAATATCATCCTGATGACATGATCTTTATCTTTTTAATGTTATTTAATGCTTATAATATCTTTTTTTGCTTAAAGGAGGACTTATGGAAGCAAGCCTTCTGTTTCTGGACACAGGTATGATTATGTGCTACAGTTTTATTACTTTATGTTAGTTTTGTTACATTATGCATTAGTTTTGACATTTTTCATGACAGTTGAACGAGATGCATTTGCTTTCTACATTCAACTGGAATTTTTCAAATCTTGTAGTGAGTATTTAGTTATTTTTTATTTGTTTTATTTGGTTTATGAAAGTCTATGTAATAGATATTACTAAGTACTAACCAAGTTTTTATTTTGTTTACAGGATGCATTTAAAGCGGGCGGGGTGTTACACAGGGAGAAAGTCTATCTCTTTTGTCAAGCAGAGCGTAAGTAACGAACCGAGCTCATGTTCTTAGATTTTTAAGAGAATGTATTTTTAACAATGGTGGCAATCCACGTTATGTTTTTGTCTCTAACGGGTCAATGGGTATTCTAGAAACCTTTTTTTTAAACATATTGCACAACCTAATCAACAAGTTGAAAGGGTTATAACATGTGTTTTACTCTTTATTCTTGACTTCTACATGACTTATGTCTCTTTTTTTCTTTTTTTTTTTTTTTTTTGCAGCACATTTGCTCTCTTATAATGGTGAATTGAGATTTGAGAATAATCTGTATACCGGTGGTTGTCGTGGTAAGCAGGATAAACCTAATTCTTTTTGCTTTAAACTTGTTTAGTTAAGTGATTATGTTTAACTTAGTACCTAATTATCTATCTTGAGGCTTGGCATTGGACTGCTATGTAATTGTATGAATATTTATACTTCAATGAAGATCTTGTCATGGTTGATGTTATGTAGAGGTTGTAATTTTGAAAATTTTGCTTATACGCGAGTTCAGGTTGATCTCAAACTTGTCAAGTTATATATGAATACAGCTAAATGGAAAACGGGTCAACGGGTCAAACAAGTCAAATGGTTTATAGTTGCACAAAGTGTATTTTTATTGCCTTAGAGCTTGTAAATTTTTGTTCAAAGATTTAGCACATTATTGTAATGTTATTTTTTTTTTATAATCATGTTAACACATCAGTCATATATAAAAAAAACAAATCGAATTATTGTTAGTAACATTCTTGCAACTGCGCTAATGTTGGTTGATTTAATATTAATTATATCTTATCAACTTTTTTTTTTGTACTATTGCGCAGGTTGTATCTCCATTTCTGCCTTCTAATAAGATTGGAATTGCATCTATACAAATGGCGTCTGAAAAAATTGTTGACATGACGGAGATGAATATGGGTTGGGTTGCTTATATTCCACTAAGCGAACGGTAATGATTTTCTTTTTATAAGGAGAATCATAATTAATAGGTTCAAATTATTGTTCATATATCTTTTTGGCGATTACTACACTGACATGGGTCTCAAACTTTGCAGGGGTTCTTCGGTTGAAAGGCTTAGGGTATGTTTGGCAAGGAGCTTTTAAGAGCTTTTAGGAGCTTCAAGCTTCAAGCTTTTAAGAAAAAGCTCCTACTTAATAAAAAGCCTTGTTTGGTTGAAGGGGCTGGAAGCTTTTTGGTTAGAGAAAAAGCTCTACAGTGAAAAGCTACTAGTAGTAGCTTTTAAGAAAAAGCTCTACTAGCTACAAGCTTTTAGTTAGTAAATGACACAAATACCCATTCTATTTTAAAAATAAAATAAAAATCTTCTTTACAATTTTTTAATTATGACCATTTTGGTCATTTTATACATTTTATTAAAAGCTCCAGCTACTCTGCCAAACACCAAAATATATTTAAAAAGCTTCCAGCTAACAGTTTGCAGCTACCAGCTTGCAGCTACCAGCTTACAGCTTGCAGCTACCAGCCTCCAGCTAGTTTTGCCAAACATACCCTTAATCCTCAAATTTATATATTAAGCCTACTCCAAGAGTATGCAGTGCACCCTTTACTTGAAAAGTTTTGTTTCGTTTTACAGTTAATATTGGCTTAAAAATTGGTAGCTAATGTTGTTTGACTATTATGATTTTGACCGACACAGGGCCGCTTTGGAGCTTGATCAAGTCGAGAATCTTGAGTACTGCTTATGTTGGGTGTGAAGTCCTTGGGCTAGTTATTGCTATTGGACTTGTTTTATTGGATGTTTAGAAAGCCCATTTAGGTTTTCTTGTTCACCAAGCATAAACCCTAGATTAGTCTCTATATATATCCTGTCTATGTAATTGTAATAGTTGTCAGAGCTTAATAATAAATCCCTAGTTGCAGACCGTGGACGTAGGTTCCCCATTGGAACCGAACCACGTAAAATTCTCGTGTTCGTGTGTTGTGCTTTATATTTTCTCGTTTATTATTGCGTGTTCGTTGTGAATCGGTTATTCCGCTGCGCCACTTAATCCTAACAAGTGGTATTAGAGCTACGGCTCGTTGGATTCACGTAACGTTTTGCAAGATTTTCGGTTTGTGAGTTGATTATTTCGATCGATACTTGGCTGTTACGATTTTCTCCTTGAAAGTATTTTTCTTATTTTGAAGTTGGCACGTTGTTCGAGGAAAGAGTGAGCAGAGCCTTGGATCGCAAGTGACACCGCTGTCGTAACCTTGAGTCACCATCAACATTGTGTACCACTAAAACCAAATTGAACCATTGCTTCAAATTGTAACATCTCTAGGAACCGCCGTTTACAACCGTTTTTTTTTAACCGTGATCAGGAGAGACAGGTGTACGCATTCTTGTTTTCTGATTAGGTTTGCTTGGGTTGTTGTTCGGGTTTTGGGTGTTCAAGTTTCGGGTTGTTCGGGTTTGGTTTGTTTGTCAGTTTTTGACAGGTTATTATCAACTTTGGAGCCGGGTAACTTCGGTCTATTTTTCGTTTGTCATTATGGCTGAAGACGGAAAATTGGTGATTGAAAAGTTTGACGGTTCGGATTTTAGTTGGTGGAAAATGCAGATAGATGCATTGTTGGGTCAAAAAGACTTGGATATGGTACTGGAAGAAAAACCGGAGAAAATGGATGAAGCTGACGAAGCTCTGTGGAATGCCAAGGACAAGAAAGCTAGAGGTGTTATTACATTGTCGTTGACGAGGAGCGTTGCATTTAACATCATGTCTGAAACCACGGCTCGTGGTATGATGTTGGCTTTGTCAAACATGTATGAAAAACCGTCTGCAGCTAATAAAGTGTTCTTGATGAGAGAGTTGTTCACGATGAGAATGAAAGAGGGAAGCTCAGTGACCGAGCACATAAATAATTTGAATTCTCTTCTGTCCAGGTTATCGTCTGTGGGAATGAGATTCGATGATGAGACCAAAGCTGTGATTTTGCTATCTTCACTGCCTGATAGTTGGTCCGGGACAGTGACTGCTGTCACTAACTCAGTTGGGCCTGAAGGGTTAACATTTGAAAGGATCCGGGATTTGGTATTGGGTAAGGATGTTCGCCGCAAAAATACTAAAGGGTCGCCTTCTGAGATGTTGCATGTTGGCAGGGGAAGGGGGAATAGTAGAAACAGTGGGAGCAGCAAGGGTCGGGGCAGGAGCTCGTCTAGGGCTCGTCCGAGTGTGCATTGTTGGGACTGCAATGAAAGGGGACATTATAGGAATGAATGTCCGAACAAGAATTCTGATGGAGGATCGAAGAATTCTGGTGGATTGAACACTGCTGCGGTAAGCGATTCTGAGGATGGCGCTTTGATACTGTGTGTTGAAAGCAGTGTGGAATCCTTGGTCATGGATTCCGGTGCATCATTCCATGCTACCCATAGCAATGATGGCATGCGGAATATTAAAAAGGGCGATTTTGGCAAGGTTAGGCTAGGAAACGGTGAATTTCTTGATGTGACTGGCATGGGAGATTTGGATCTGGTTACTACTTGGGGCACTACTTGGACTTTGCGTGACGTCAGGATTATTCCAAGGCTTGAAACGAAGTTGATCTCCGTTGGGCAGTTGGACGAACAAGGTTTTGACGTTAAGTTTGGTGGTGGAAAGTGGAAGGTCGTTAAAGGTAATCTCGTGGTTGCTAGCGGTTTCCAGAAGGGGTCGTTGTATATGGTGCCTGTTCCGTCTGGGGAAGTGACTGCCCCTGTTAAGACGAACGCCAAAGTCGGGCTCGCCGATTCGACAGTTAAACGAGTCCAGTTTGCAGAAAAGGACTCTGGGACTTCAGGTAATCAGCTTGAGCGTATTCGGAGGTCTGAACATGTACGGGATTTTTGTAGCAGTGGGAGCACGGGGAGTGTTCCGACACCGTCTGGAAATCGACGTTGGGTTCAGAAGACCAGGATTCCGAATGAAATCTCTCCTGAGAAGTTTCTGCTAGTGGGGAGTGTTCCTCTGAGAATCCCTGTATCTGATGGTTTGTGTCTATGGGAATCAGTTGGGATTGAGGATGTGAAGACGGGGTCTTTTCAGACAGGGTTGAAGCCATCTGGGGCTTCAACGAGCCTTTCTGTTTACTGATGATGATTGGCCGGCTGTAACTAGGTTGATTGGGGATACATGGTTTGAAGTTTGGTTTGTTCTTGGGAGCTGGACCTGGAAGACTTTTGTTCCTGTGTGTTTGAACTTTACAGATTACTGAAGACATGGATTGCTTTGTGCTTGTTGGCGGACTTGGTGTTTATCGCAAGGCTTTCAAGTGGGAGATTGTTGGGTGTGAAGTCCTTGGGCTAGTTATTGCTATTGGACTTGTTTTATTGGATGTTTAGAAAGCCCATTTAGGTTTTCTTGTTCACCAAGCATAAACCCTAGATTAGTCTCTATATATATCCTGTCTATGTAATTGTAATAGTTGTCAGAGCTTAATAATAAATCCCTAGTTGCAGCCCGTGGACGTAGGTTCCCCATTGGAACCGAACCACGTAAAATTCTCGTGTTCGTGTGTCGTGCTTTATATTTTCTCGTTTATTATTACGTGTTCGTTGTGAATCGGTTATTCCGCTGCGCCACTTAATCCTAACAGTTTACCATGTAAGTGCAAATTAGGGAATTCATTAAGGTGTATCCTTTGTAAAATAAAAGTTGTCACATAATTTCTTATCTTATTATTGACATATAAAACTCAAATATGAACATAAATATATAATTTATTTGAATAAAACGATTTAGAAGGTTATAATTAGTTATTTGTTTTTGCAGACTTTAATAATCCTTTTAAAGTTGATGAGATAGAACAAAGTACTATTGTTGGTATAACTTATCCAACTGAAGAACAGCTTGTAAGTTGCTCTTTACGTTAACTATTGCTAACTAACTCACGTTACCTATTTCGCTTGAATTTTTATAGGTTGTCCATGAGTTTGATTGGGAGCTTGATGAGCCTGAGGTATTGGCAGTCTCTTGCTTTTTATATATGTTTTGAACAAGATAGTAAAACGTCGCTACAAATCTATTTAATATGCAAGTTTACAAATTTTAAACATGTTTTTGATCAATCATCCATATCGGCACCTCTAGTTTGAGAATCTTTTTACAACCATGAAGACACATTTTGAAATCTTTTATAGGAATTCACCAATGACCTCATTGCGGCTGCTGAACTGCCTGCAGATCACAGGGCTTATGTTTTTTTTTTTTTAAATGTGATTATTTCAAAGTACTGTATATCAAATAATATTCTTGTTATATGTAGGAATATGTCGAAGAAAAGGTTCAAGAAGGAAGGAGAGCTAATCGTGAGGTAGCTTTGTAAAGATAATATTACTGGACATAATGATTTGGGTCAAACCAGAAATGACCTGTTATCCAATCCATCTAACCCTCCGGTTTCGTATTTGTGACATCTTGTAGGCAATAGAAAAACAGATTCAAAATCAAGAGGAGTTGAGGACTCATTGGAGCGCTGCTGCATTTGAGCAGATGAGGTTTTATAAGTTTTATCCTGTTGCCACACCCGATACCCCAGATATCTCTAATGTCAAGGTTTGTTTCTTTTTAATTAGTTCTAAAATAATGTTTTTTTTTTTTTTTTTTTTTTTTTTTTCGCCTGATTAAATTTGTCATTATAGTAGAGGCGGCAAGGTGGTCTCTTGACGTCTCAAGTGGGAAAGTTTGAAAAAAAGTTTTATTATAAATAGATTTATCATTTAACAATATGCTTACAATTGGCACATAAATTCTTCATATAACTAAAGACAGCAAAGGAAAAGTGTTTGCATGTTAGCATGACCCGACCCGTTTTGACCTATGATGAAATATCTAACCCTTTTGATGAACTGGTTGTTACCAAAGTAGCCCACCATTTGGTTACCTCCACATATTAAACTTGTTAGGATTAAGTTACCTGTATTCCTTGTTTTTTTTACCCTGAGTTTGAAATTACCTATTTTCGCTGCGTTTTACATGCATGTGTTTTTTCTTGCAGTGTGCATACATAAATAGATTTTATGGCAACTCACATCAAGTACTATGATCCATAAGGCAACTGGAGCTCAATCAGACTCCATGAACATATCAAGAAATAAACAATTTTTTTTTTTTTTTTTTTTTTTGACAATAATTAATATTTGGGTATTGTTTCTTTAATGCAGTGAATATTTGGATTGGCTTTATTTGAACTTGATAATTCCTTATTTCTGATTACTTTTTTTAATTCAACTTGACGTTTATATGAAGCTCGTATAAGGGTGTGACTAATGACATGGCATAACATTAAACCGAACTGGTAAAAATCCAGTCTTTGTTATTTTTAGGACATTAAACATTGAAAAGATTTATGCATACATGTGGGTTACAAAATATTCAAGGAAACAATGAAGCCAATAATTTAGATTCAAGAACTCCTGTTTAACATCTCCTGAAAACGCTTAAGCGATTCTGCACGTTGAATCTTAAGCTGATTCCTGAAATTCTTGATGAAGTCATCCGCTTTTTTATCAATGTCGCTTCTCTCATCTATCATTTCAAATCGCGGTGGGATCCTTTTTATAATCTTTTCAGCGTTCTTCGGTTGAGCCTTTCTTGAGCTTCCATTATCCTTCTCCATTACTGTTTCTTATCTTTAGAGAAAAAGAAATGTGTGTGTAGGGGGGGGGGTGTATAGAATATAGATGCATACATATGAATGAGTGTGTGTATATATATTATAGGTTAAGAATGTGACACTTGAAAGGGTGTATAGTGGAATGAATGTTAAAAGAGTGTGTGATGGGATTTGTTAATGAGTACAAGGTAGGTTGCTCCACTACTGAACAACTTTTTGGGCACATCTAATGATAATTGATCCATTAACATTAAACTAATTGGCATTTGGCCACATGTATATTTTAAATATATATACACACATCATTTATATGGGATCAAGACAAGTAATGCCAACTTGGACTGAAAATAATATTATGTAAAGATGTGAAACCTTCTATTATAATACTTATGAATTATCATTTTAACAATGTGTTATTTTTCAATCACATTTAACAATTAGCACATTAAATATGTATATAACTCTAGACAACAAAGGTAAAGGTGTTTATAGGTTGCTGACCCTTTGACCTGACCTGAATTGACCAGTTTTAACCTATATAAAATATTTACTCATTTGACATGTTTTGTTACCAAACTACCACCATTGTGTCATCTATGTTTTATTTATGTAGTCTTGATTTGTTTTTTTTTTTTTTTTTTGTATTTATATATTGTTACATCACATTGAAATCGTGTTTTATCTTACGTTGCTCCTTATTTTCTATTAAGTATGTAAGTGATAAGTTTTATAATAATAATAATAATAATAAGCGTACATAATAATTATAATATAATTATAGTATCTATTAAAACAAAGACACTTCTATAGTGTCTTTTAGCTATTGTGAACCGACCAATAGGGAGGCTGTCTGCTAAGATGCACTAGAGCACAATATTTTGTTTATTTTGTTAATCTTTCAGGCCGCCGCCTTTCCTCATTAATTGTGCAATGAATCTTCACTAAATTGATGTAGTTATTTTGTACATTTTGCATTAAATATGTAATTTATTCAGATTACTTAATTATGTATCCGGATAATACAATTATACAAAGACTTTTATTCTTCCACTTCAAATGACACTTTAATAGTGAAAATTATTGCCGCCTAATTGAAAGAAAATTGCTAGATAGCGGTACGACACTACTGCCAATTTGTGGAAATAATTAGCGACAGTTATTTTAGAATAATTTGAACAAATAATAGTTACCTAATATTATCGCTAATAATGTTATTTTTAATGCTCACCAAACCTATAACCAGTGGCGAAGCTTGACCCGAAGGTTCGAGGGGTCGGAAGTCGCCGGGGGGGTCGGAAGTCACTAGTTTCGGGGGGTCGAAACCCTATATTTTCAAAATTTTCTATACGAACACTATATAATCGGAACTTCTGCGCGAAAATCCGGGGGGGTCGGCCGCCCCTCCCCGCCCCAACTATCCTGCGCCACTGTATAACCACACGAGCGTCCCTGCAGCGAAGCGCGGGTAACTAAAACACTAGTTAAACATATTCGTGTGATGATAACTTTTGATGGTTAATGTTGTTTTCAATCTGTTTTTCTTGCAGAGGTATGTGCTACAATCTGTGTTAGTTTTGGTATACTCGTATACGGGTCATTGATGACATGGTATAACATTAAACAGAAGTGGTAAAATTCAATCTTTGGTAGTTGGTACATTAAAGATGGAAATAGATATAGATTCATGCATGCATATGGGTTACAGATATCTTGAAAATATGAATGAAACAATGAATCTTTTATGCTGCAACTGTGCAGCACTTATTAATTCAAATCTAACAGCAATTGTTGTTGTAATCTTGTACTAAGATTCAAGTACCCCTGTTTAACATCTCGTGGAAACGTTTAAGCGATTCTGCACGTTGAATCTTAAGCTGGTTCCTGAAATTCTTGATGAAATCATCTGCTTTTTTATCGATGTCACTTTTGTCTTCTGTCATTTCAAATCGCCGTGGGATCCTTTTCGTCATCTTTTCGCCAATCTTCAAGCTTGCATTACCCTTCTCCATTACTGCTTCTTATCTTTAGAGAGAAAGAATGTGTGTGTATGGGATATAGATGCATACATATATATAGATAAAGTATATGAAACTTGAAAGGGTGGAAAGGGGAAAGAATGTGAAGGAGTGTGTGATGGTATTTGTTAGTGAGTAGAAGTTTCCATGTAAATTGAACAACTTTTTGGCTTCATTAATCATCATCATCATACTCAGTTAATCCCACCTATAGCAAAGCTAAGGTAGGGTCTAAGGAGGGTAAGATGTAGACAGCCTTACCTCTACCCCTAAGAATAGAGAGACTGCTTCCAGTGAGACCCCCGGCTCGATGTGGTCTGGTATCAAGCCTTGGACATAAGGCACAGAACACTTAGCAATCGGGACAAACCCAATCGGTGCATGTACCCCTTTGTCTTTTGGCTATCCACGCCACCACATGATGCATGATTAACCGTCCGTCATTTTTAACGTTATTTTCACGAAATTAGTAAAATAACGTTAAAACTAGTGCAACTTTACTTTTGCCCCCAAGGGCCACACATATATATACATTATATGCGCACACCGTAGGTGGGGCGTAAAGCACATCTAAAGATAATTGTTCCATTGGCCTTAAAGTAAATGGTATTTTACGTCCCAAGGGGATAGTCGGATAGTAAAGTGGTGTATTCTTCAACCGAGTGGTTGTGGGTTCAAATCCTGCAAAGGACAATTTTGGTGCAGTGATTTTAGCCGTTAAAAAAAGTGGTATTTGACCACATGGAACTTTAAATTTATGTTAAATAATTTAAATGGTAATAATAAGACAAGTAGTCCTAGTTGGATTGTAAATGAAATGGTGCCAATAAGATATTAGGTAGAATGAGTCAAGTTGATTTGGCAAAACTTCTTTTGTTCTTTATATAGAATCTAAGTTTTTAAATAAACCTAAAATACCATTTGAATAATCAACAAAGAACCTGTAATTGGGTTCTTATCAGTTTGGGATGTTACAATCTCTTTGTATTTGTATATATGTGTTTTTAAAATTTTGGGTCTGTTTAAAAATTTGACAGTTATATGGACCAGACAATCATATAACAGTCTGCATTCCTTTAGTATTCTTGTTTTGGGCTTGATTGGTCCAGCCCAACTTGGTCTGTTAGGATTTAGGGTTAGTCCACGAAGGTGACTCGTATTCTAATTCTAAGGGTCTTTATTCTCATTCCTTCTGATCAGTTCTCACCAACGTTTAAAAACCCGGTCCAAACCGGCCGGTTCAACCAGTTGAATCGTACGGAACAACCAGTTAAATCACCTGGTACATCCAGTTAAACTGCTCGGTATGACCAGTTAAACCGATTTTGAGCCCAATCTGGGCGTGTGTTTTATTATGAGTTAATAATAATAAAAAAATGGTGGGGTTTGAGAGCGTAAATTCTCGCTATATGAAAATAAGGTTCAATGATAAAAGATGTACAACAAACGACCTTTCCAAATGTCACAAAGTTTGAAACCTGACGTAGTTTAATTAAGCATTGAAGCATAACAAGAAGCTAGAAATCAAGATGCAAATATGTTAATTATCACACACTAAAGAAATCATTTCCATGAGTCCTCTCTTCTAAAATTCTGTTTAGTTCACCTCTCCTAACATGTGTGTATGTATAGTTTGTTTCTTTCAACATTTTAAGGTTGATGTTATTATTTTATAGATTCGCTCAAACACGTATCTAGCCAATTTATTTATCACTGTCTAAGCAGCTAATCGTTTTAGGGCTTGCCCTTCCCTTTTATTTATCATTATCTTAGCTACCATTACTGTTTTTAATATTTAAAGTCACTCCTCACATGATATGTTTGTAAGTTGTTTTCTCATGGTGATGGTTCAAATTCCTAAGTTGCAAATTGTAAGTATAAAAATATACAAAAGGTTTTTCTTTAAAAAAATAAATATTTAAAGACCAAATAATGATGAAACTGAATATACTTGAAAAATACATTAAATATGTCTTAGCCTAATCGTCGTCTCGTCGTCGTCAATACATTAAGACTGTGTGTTGTGGACACGCAGGCAACCAGGCATGAGCAACCACAACAACCTCACACTCACCCCAGCCACAACAGCCCCACGCTAACCCGACACGAGCGAGCCAATGCTAGCAGGCTCACAACGTGAAGAAAGGAATTTGTGTTGGATTTGTAGGCTGTGGTCACGCCGGTGCTCACCCCCAGCCACAACAGCCTAGCGTGACCGGGTTACTTAAGAGTTACGCTGGTACTCACCGCAAACTACAACATACAACCTAATTATTGTTGAGGTATACATCTTCCCCCTGTAAATTCAAAGGTCAAATTCCATGATTTTTTCTAATCATAAATATTAATTGCACATTTGATACAACCAAATAAACTAGTAAGACTGTAAGAGGCTATGGAAGGGGTGTGAATCCTTTCACGTCAGGCACATCACCCGACACAGGCCCGTCTCTGAAAAGATCGAAAAAAATTTGGGCCCTCGGCGAGATATAAACCAGGCCCTACTGGCCCTATAACATAAAGTCACCAATCATAATATACCTTTTATATTTGTTAATTTATAATAATTAATGTGTAATAGTTTTTTTTTCTTGAATAAAAAATAAATAAACAAAATAATAACGTAAAAAAGTTCTTTAAATAAACTTGCACACAGCTAAATCATTTTTTTTTAAAGGCTTAGTTCAGTGAAAATCTTTGTACAACCCCAACCTAACGTTCCTAAGTTCAAATCCCTACCCACGCATCGGTGTCCCCCTTGCCTAAGCTCAAACCGTCACGTAGAATTTTTTTATGGTGTGCATGAATCGAACCTGTGACCTACCCCATGATGGGAACCCCTAAGGGAAAACTCACCATATCGTGTCTTGTCGTGTCTTATCGTGTTAACTTGTTATACACAGGTTCGTGTTCGTGTTTGAAAAAATGACACGATTAGATTTTGTGTTGTGTTCGTGTTTACAAGTTTCGTGTTCGTGTCTTAACAGGTTTGTGTCTTAACAGGTTCGTGTAGCATGTTATGCCAGCTCTACCTCAAACCAGTTGGGTTGAAGATCATTGGCAACACGTTAATAACAAACTCATTTAAACATGATTAAATTAAAAGACTTAATCAAGTTTTTTATTTTGTCATTATTAGATATTGCGAATTTTTTAAAATCACTAATTTAAAGAAAGAGTTCTTTGAAATGACATAAAAGAAAAGTGACCACTCTTCATAGGTTTTTAATGGTTTGACTAAAATTACCCTATAGCCTATATATAATTAACCCACAAAACTACTGTATATTCTTCTTCCTCTTTGTACCACCGCTGCAACTTAAAAGTTGCCGGAAAAAACTCCCATTTTTTATTATCAATTTCTCTCTTTAGTTTAACTACTAACTTCAGTACATACACACACACACACACACACATATATATATATATATAACTGTGAGTTTAAAAGTTAGCGGGCCCCTTGACGTTTCTGGCCCTGAGCCCAAGCCCACCCTGCCCATGCTTATAGCCGGGCCTGACCCGACACCCTGGGTCCAGTGTGAAGACCGACGTGAGGCAAATAAGGTGGGATTTTCCACTAGTTTGAGCAAGTGAACGTACTTACGTGGCGCAATTGTTAGTGTCTATATATATATATATATATATATATATATATATAGGGGAAGGATATTTTGGAAACCCCTTCCAGTTAAGAAAACCTTGAAAACCCACATCTTGACCATCCATTTTATGAGATCAAGGGTTGTGATTTATTTGAAATATTTTAATAATAAAGTTTGACAAATAATGTTACAAAAGGGCAAATTAGTCCAAAATACTTTTTCTCCTCTCTCTTCTTTTTAGTTTCTCTCTCCTCTCTCATCTATTTCTTTTACTTAAATGTAATATTATAATTAGAAAGGTACATTTGTAATAGACCAAAAAATTGTACATTTGTAATAAAAGTATAAATTGTTTTAAAATTAAATTTAAAAGTATAACTAATGTGTTTGGCGTGTAAAAACAAATGTTATGGGTGTAACAACGAACAAAAAACATACGTTTTTAAAACATACATTTTAAAAAACATGTAATAAATTATAAACCATCAACAAAAACATACGTTTTCACGACTTATCTCACTAAAAACATGTAATAAATTATAAACCACCAACAAAAACATGTGATAAATTATAACCCAACAACAAAAACATGTAGAATTATAACACAAAACAACAAAAAAACATAAGTTTTAACGACTTATATCACCAAAATCCATGCTTTAAATTATAACAGAAACAACAAAAACATATTTTTAAATGAAAAAACATATGTTTTTAAATGAAAAAACAAGTTTTAATAGAAAAAAAACCCTCTGTTCTTCTATATTGAGCACAACCACCACCAAGTTCACAACCCACTGTTCTTCTATACTGAACAAGAACCCTCATAAAAAATCAGGATCTTGAACAAGAAAACTTGCAAATTATAAATATCAAAGAAAGAACCCTCCATCTTAAGTGGACAAGAACCCCCAGTTGTAGAAGATTTTGATGGAGCAAGAAGGTTAAAAGTCTGATTTTGCTTTGATGGAGTTTCCCTTGTTTCTAAATTTAAAAAAAACATGAAGCACCACCGTTATTCTCCACTCGCTTGTCTACCTCACACGCGCCTCCCAACACCGGCTCAGGTCATACCAACCCCATCACACGCACCATCATCTCCAACCACCAAACCATCACCAACTCGTGTACAGATCTGGGCCCGACTATCTGGGTTTGCACCGGTCTGACTTCAATTTTTCTTTTTCTTTGATGGTAGCTTCTTATTCTTCTTCAATTTACAAAACTACACCAAATCCTCTATTCGCATAATCTATTCATAAAAAATCCCAGAAAAAAATAACAGAGTCAGATCTAGAGTACCCCTGGAAAGAAAACACGAGCTCCGTTTTTGCATTTTTAGATCTGGCGTCGTGTTCATCTGCTTCTACACGTTTGATGGTGGTGATGACGCCAGTGATTCATGGACCAAGTGACGAGGGTAATATTCTTAGCTTGATTGGCTTTGATAATCTTAGATCCAGTTAAACAGAAGGCGACCGCATAACAAATAACAAACTATATAACCTTCAAAATAATATGCAACTAAACTTTTATGAAAAAGAGATACTAATTTGTTTTATTAACATTCAACCTTTAAACCTTATCCAATGGTGTTGGGTTTTACCCATTCAAAATCACTTGAAAAAAGATGGATATAAAATTAGGTGGAGAAATAAAAGCTGATTGGTTCATCACCACGAACTAAAAATATGGTTCAAATTCGAAAAACACATAAAATGGATTTTATCATCTCACTTCACCATCATCTCCTAATATTTCCATTTACCATCATTCAAAGAAAATGAGAGAGAAATTAAATCTTGAATGAAAAGAAAATGAAAGTGAGAGAAAAGGAGATGAAGAAATAGGATCTTGAATAAAAGAAAATGAGATGGAGAGAGAATAGTCAATTTCAATGTTTGTGTGTAGGGCTGTAAACAAACCAAACGTTCAGTGAACAGTTCGTAAACCGTTTGACGGGAAGTTCGTTTCTGTCCGTTTGTTTAATAAATGAACAAACACCAACAAAAAATTCGTTTGATTAACTAAACAAACAAACACGAACAAATGTCTCGTTTGTTCGATTGCGTTCGTGAACGTTCGGCAATGTGTTTGTTTACGTTCGTTTATTTATATCCGTTCGTGTATGTTTGTTTATGTTCGATCACTAGTTAAAACTTAGGATAATTATGAACTTTTGAATTAGGAATATCATGTATTCATGCCTATGCCTAAGTAATTTTAGATAATTATGTCTAAGTTAGCACAATTTGACTTATCGACATTGTTTAGTAGATGTACTTTGTCTAACGGTTAATATTAACAATGTTTTTTTAGTTAGTTGCATATTAAATGTTTGTTTTTGTTTGTTTGTGTTCAAGACCCGTGTTCACGAACAGTTCGCAAACAACTGAATTTCTTAACAAACAAACACAAACATAGAATTATGTTCGTTAGTGTGTTCGTGAACGGTTCGTTTGTCCAAGAAACCTTAACAAACAAACACGAACAAAGCCTTGTTCGTGTTCGTTTGATTCGTTTACAGCCCTATTTGTGTGTCAGGAGATAAGAAAGAGGGAGTAATAGTAATATACCCATAATACCCTTCAACACAAATGTAAGAAAGGGGACGTGGATGAATAAGAACCATGAAATTGGGTTTTCTTGGTTTTCTAAACTCAAAGGTGTTTTCTATTTATAATTACCCTATATATATATATATATATATATATATATATATATAATGAAAAGATTGGGATTGTGACACATGTTACTTGCAAGAATAAACCAAAACCGTGAATGATAATTTTATATTTATTCTTGCAGCGGAGTTTCGTACAAGATGGTGCGATTGAAATTCTCCAATGACACCGGCTTCCATCGAAATAGGTACATGTAATTGTATTCTATATGTTCATTTTCTTTAGTTTTTGTAACCGGTATCGATCGTACTATGATATTTCTTATTAATAACGAGAACATGGCTATTATATTTCATTATATATTTTAATAAACAGTGAACCCGATTCATAACATCAACACAAATTTAGCAGCCCCACCCCTTATGGTGTGGTGGTAAAGGTGTTGGGGTTTTAAAGGAAATGTTGGGAGTTCAAGCCTCATAAGAGGCAAAAAAAAATTTGTGTATTTAACGATGGAGAAATTAGCCGTTAAAAAAAAACACAAATTTTGCAGTGGCGAAAACATAAAAACAAAATTATTATTATTATTATTATTATTATTATTATTATTATTATTATTATTATTATTATTATTATTATTATTATTATTATTATTATTATTATTACTACTACTACTGAATTGGTTGGTGTTATGCTTTTATCACTTCTAGTCTTATCAAACATTGTGGCCGACACTAATGTGTATATTATTTGGAACTCTAGCGAGATATAGTAATTCAAGTAGTACAAATAATTACGGTGGTGGGTGATGTTCGCAAATTTTAAGAGCCATTAAATGGCTACCAATTACCTAACCTCATTTATATAGATGAATCTTACATGAGCGGTACGTATTGTTTGTTTGCCATCATTTTATCAACTTATAATAGCCCCAAAATAATGGCATAAAAAGCCATTTTACATTCAACTTCTACCTTCAATATTGTATCGCTAAATATGGGTTCACGACATGGTTCAAACTGTCTCTTACCATGCCTAGCCATGACGGTTATGGTTGTTTTTTGTGTTACAAAAGCAGACGTCGAACAAGATAAAAACCAGTGTACGGATAAGCTAGTAGCGTTAGCCCCTTGTTTACCTTATGTTGGTGGTCAAGCACCAACAGTCCCTAAGGACTGCTGTACCGGGCTCAAGCAGGTTTTGACCAATAGCATGTTGTGTTTATGCATCTTGGTTAAGGATCGCAACGATCCAAGTCTCAATCTCAAGATCAACGACACGCTTGCGTTGGGTCTACCCGATTCTTGCCAAACGCCTGCCAATATATCTCAGTGTGTGGGTAAGTAGTAAGACGTACTTACTTCAAGAGGCTGGTTCAAACCCCTTTGATCGATTTGTACGCTCTAAGGGATTGGAACCAGCCTCCTAATGTTTGAAGAGGTAAACTTTAAAGATTTTAAAAGTCATGCACCAACTAAATATGTGTTGTATTCAGGTCTTCTACACTTGCAAAAAGGCTCACCAGAAGCTAAAGTATTTGAGGACTATGCAAAACTCATCAAGAACACTACCACCACCACTATAGCTCCACCTACAGGTAACATAATCTTTTCCTTTTAATAGAGGTGGCAGAACCGGGTTGAGTAACAAGTATATTTGTATAGACAAGGGCGTACCCACATGTGAAGGAAAGGGGCAGCCAACCCCGTAAAAATAGTGTTATTTTTATAGGCAAAAATCTCGATCACCCCCTTAAAAGTTTGGTCAAGTCCCTTGATTGTACAGATAATGGGCCGGTTGAATTGGGTCACTAAAACTTTATGCTTGTCTAAAATTTGTATAAAATTTCCTTAAAAACGAAGTCTTATACAGGAAATAAAAAAATTGAAGTGATTTAGGACGTTGTCACGTTTTAAATACGGTGTAAAGCTACTTTTAACCATTGTTCAGTTTTACCTTTTTTATACTAAATTTAAATTTTATATTTTTTAGAACGGTAAACTTACACACTCCCTAAATCTAACGACTAGAAGTCTCAACACTTAAGGGGTGATACTTTACTACACTCTTTGGTACTAACATTCTACAAGCTACAAGCCCTTTAGTTAAAATCTATGTATTTTACATTTCAATCAAACTATCGGCCAATGACCCCAGCTTAGTTGGGGAGATGTGGGAGGGTTTACTCCTTAGGGAAGTTCCCGCCCGGGAGAGGTACACGGTTTGAATCCTAGGGCCAGCAAAAATACACCCCTTGACGTTGAAAGGGCTTATACCCTCAGGGACGGTGCGGAAAAGGGATTCAAAACGGGGTACCGAGGTGATGTCCTTAGCCGATAAAAAAAAAAAAGAAAAAAAAAACTTATAACAACATAACACGCAACTCACAACATTTATGAAGAATATTGATGATATTCAAAAAAGAAATTAACACATCCGAATTGTCTATTTTCTTTTGTCCTCTATTAATGATGATAATATTAATATTGTTTTCAAGGGGATGCAATGAAAGGGAATTCAACATCAAGTGATGGGGGAAGGAGACACATATTATGGGGACCTAACATTGTGTGGCTCTTATTTATTGTGGTGCTGCTTCACTTAAATGTGCCCAACGAGATAATGTGCACCTACTATACAACATGATTTTTAATTTTCATTCATATTAAGTGTTTCAATAATCTAAAGGTAGCTAGCTAGCTTTGTATAATTAAACAAAGAGTGGCTTTTATTTAAAATATTTGTAATACAAATACTAGTTATATGTTTTTTTTTTTTTTTTTTTTTGGCTTGATTTCTTGACTTAGAGCCTTGGCATTGGCAATCGTTGATGGAAAAAAGAGTGTTAAAAATCTCGCATGCTGGAAGGGTTTATATGGGTATTGAAATCAACGGAAGCAAGTCAACTTAATTAAGATGTTGAAGAATCCATTTTTGGAAGAAGTACTCACTAGGGCTACTGTAAACGAACTGAACTTTCAGTAAACAGTTCATGAACCGTTTGGTGGGAAGTTCGTTTGTGTTCGTTTAATAAATGAACGAACACGAACAAAAAATTCCTTCCGTTTAGTTAAACGAACGAACATTAACAGAGGTCGCTTTTGTTCGTTTATGTTCGTGAACGTTCGGTAACATGTTCGTTTTTGTTCGATAGTTTATTAAGGTTTTTAATTTTTATACTTTTTATATATTCTTTTATTTTTTTTATTTTACCTAATAAATAATATATATGCGATCAATAAACCTACTATTTGTTATCAAGTTCATTTTATGTTTCCATGTTCCAGCGTTGATGCCCTCCATCTCCAACGCCCTCTGTCATCCACCTCCAACGCCCTCTGTCATTCACCTCCAACGTCCTTCTCCGGTACTAAGTATGTTTAGACAATTAGGTTATATTTTGGGTGGATCTAGCTAATGTCTTAATGTATGTGAATTCGATGTTATTCAAAAGTTAATTTATGTCCATTTGTGTTTGCTTCCGTTCATGAACACTTATCTGTGTTCATTAATGTTCGTTTGTGTTCGTGTGCGTTCACAAACAAAATTAACAAACGAACACGAACATGAGTGTTTTCTTAACAAACGAACACGAACAAGAAGTCTCGTTCAGTAAGTGTTCATGAACTATTCGTGAACACATAATTTTCTTAACAAACGAACACGAACAAGGCCTTGTTCGTGTTCGTTTGGTTCGTTTGCAACCCTAGTCCTCACCATATAGTAAAGTATATGATAGTTGATGCGGATTATAAAGTAAAGCCGTTAATGTGTAATACATTGAGTTAGGATGCTTGGCGTGAGCAGATTGGACACAACCCCATCAACAAACATACTTGCGAAGAAAGCATCATGATCAACACAACCTTTGTGGACCTCAATTTCTACCTTGTATGTGTGAATCTAGTGTTTGTTTTATGCGGAATCCAATACACACCCAACGATCATTAACAATCAGATCTATAATATAAACATCATCATCATCATACTTAGTTAATCTCACCTATATCAAAACCTATATCAAAGCTAAGGTAGGGTCTGAGGAGGGTAAGATGTAAACAGTCTTACCTTTACCCCTAAGAATAGAGAGGCTGCTTCCAGTGAGACCCCCGGCTCGATGTGGTTTGGTATCAAGCATTGGACATAAGGCACAGAACACTTAGCAATCGGGACAAACCCGATCGGTGCATGTACCCCTTTGTCTTTTGGCTATCCACGCCACCACATGATGCATGATTAACCGTCCGTCGTTTTTAACGTTATTTTCACGAAATTAGTAAAATACGTAAAAACTAGTGCAACTTTACTTTTACCAAGGATTTGATTAAAATATGACCCCAAAGAAATTCTTGCAACTACATAATCCCCCTTGGATATAGCCGAAGATTTGTGTCATTGCTTCCAAGTCGTCCTGTAGTTGTTTTCGGTATGAATCTTGAATGCAAAGCAAACTCTGATCACACGCTAGAATGTACAGCTTGTTCCATGTCTATGGTTAGTAGTTACACAATATATTGGCATCTTCTATAGTTTCTCAATGTCTTTCTCAGATAAGTTCACCAACCACATCATATTAGATATCCGTATAGTCCGGTTTTCATCTTCCTACACGATCACAACTTCACATGTCTTTTCGTCATAATACCACCACCTCATTGAGCCACCTAAGTCTTATTCCATTCTTCTTAACGACAGCTTCGTCATTTCAATAGGTCGTTTGCATTTTAGTTTAACAAGTTGTCATCTAGATGTAGGTTCAATTTTATCTTTTTACACTATTCTCTTGGGGTGATGTGACTTCAGGTTCTTGTACTTCATCCAACAGTCATACTTCAGCTGTTGTTTAAAACTAGCAATTTTACCCGCCGCGCGTTGCGGCGGCGCGCAACGGATTGAACCGTGAAACAAACATTTGGCCGGTGAAACCGATAATAAAACAAAACAAAAGTAGGGGGACTGAAGTTGCAATCAACTGAAATATGAGGGGGTGGCAGTGGAAAGTAGAGGGACTAAACTTGCAATTAACTGAAACATAAAGTAAGGGGACTGAAGCTGCAATTAGCTTAAAGTTGAGGGGTGGCTTTTATGAAGTGTCAGCCGACACTTCATAATAGTATATATAATAATGATAAGCACAAGGTTCCTTTTTTAATAGTGGTTCGTTTGAATCTTGCTTTCACTGGTTTTATATAATAATCTATTGGTCACATGCTCAGCGTACAAACTGCGGTTTAAGTGATCGTGTTGGTTGGCAAGGTACATGGGGATTTGCAACAATTTTGGTCTTTGGTGAAGAGGTGGTTTGATTGAACCTACATATCAAGAAACATTGTTTTTTTTTCTTTTGCGATATGAGAAGTGTACTTTGCGACGGACTTAAATTTTATTGTTGGTATCACAATGTTTCAGTATTGGATGTTTAAGAAAAAAGAAACACATAGTTCAGTAAGGATAGTGGTTACACTTACGTTCGGTTATACTTCCGTTTAGGGCACATGGCACAGTAAGGTCCTAAAAGCCAAGGCGCTAGGTGCTAGTTGAGAGTGTCACGTATGCAAGACACTTCACCCCCTTTGAAGTGATGCCACCACTACTTCTAGCCATCTAGCGCCTCACGTCTGTGGCGCGCTATTATAAACACAGTTTGAAACATTTTGTTATTATGGACACATTTTGTCACATAGCTAGAATTATCTTTCTTGATTTAGAGGAATTTGTAGCCCTTGACTCATCTTTCTCGATTTATGGAAACGTTGTCACACATTCTATAAGGAACATTTGCCAGTGTTATCTCTATGAATGATCTACATGCACTCCCATATCCAGGTATCTATGGTACAATTCAGAGATGATCATGATTTACCAGCAGCTCAAAAATCTTTTCCAATAACTTCCATCTGATGAAAACGAGTCTCATATGTTCTTGCGACTACTGAAACTTACGCGAGATGATGCTGCAGCTTCACTGATTGAAGCACTTGTCACACCAGTTTTAGCAAGTTTATAATGTGCTGTCATATGTTTTATAATGTAAGTCATGCTTAGATTATAATTAGATTTTCTTTTAGAGAAACATTGTAGCAGTTTCCACAAATGATCCAGTTCATTGACATAATTCAAATTCGGTTAGTCTCTGCCAAGAGTCACCTGTGGTTGTAAATACAGGGTCTAGGCTAGCACCACCTTTATCTCGGTTCAAGCCATACCCTAATCAATGGTTCACTGTACCGCCCTTTCCGATCCCTTCAAAATCTGGGGCTAGGTTGCCGTCGTTTAGCCCACAGCATGTTGTGTCCGGAGTCTGGACCACTTAGTTCGGTTCAGCAAGCCCGCATGGTTCAGATGCCATTTATGATATATGACATATGGGTTAGTCCAATCCACCTATGAATTTTTCTTTACCAGCATTGCAGATCTTGCCACGTCAGCCTAGTTTTCCTCCAACCGGACGAAAACAGAATGTGAGACCAGTGTCCACGATTCCTCAAGGGCTCCTCCACCTTATATCACAACCAGCTGTTCATCCTCGAGCATCATAACCAACTGCACCAGTTGCGTTTCGGAATGGTCCAGCTAACCCAAGACATACTTCATGAGTTCATGGTTTCCCTCACCAACTACACCCACATCAAGACCAACTCCAACTATAAGGTCCCCGTCCGTAACCACACCAAGACTGCAGCAGGCAGCAGCCCAGCTATAAAGATTTCACCTTTGAAACCGAACAGTTCACAAACACAGTCCTATCATTTTATACTTCCCCAAAAATCCAGAATCCTGAAGCAGCGTCACCACAGCCAGGAATGAACCACCTTGCACCACTTGTCATGCAAGGTTTTCATATGCCACAGGATAGTCATCAAATGGGTCAACATCACGGTCCAGATCAACAACCAATGTTACCTGGGCAAGGTCCACAGCAACCGCTCAAAACATGTCAGTTAGATCCTAGGTAGTTTGATCCATTCGCACCCAGGGCCGGGAACGTTAGACCAGTTCAGCAAAATCACCAAGAATATAAACCCAATAACGTATAGACTCCTTTGAATCAGCAGTTCCGTGGCAATGTCCCATATTCTACGGGCAGGCCTGATTCTAACCCGTCTGCAACTCTATAGTCGTATAATCCGTTTTCACCTGCTGCTGTAGCACTTAAGCCTGTTAACCTACAAAATTTAAGAAAACAAGATAGTAATCCCGAGTATGATGACTTGATGGCATCTGGTGGAGTGAAATGATGGTAAACATTTGTAGTAGGCGCACCTTGTTTTGCGATGGATCTTTTATGTAAGCCTGTAACATGTGAGGCTTGTATCGAAGCTAGAAGCATAATAGTTTAGTAGTTTACATGTTTGTTTAATAAATGCTTTTAGAAAATAACTTTCAATAAAACAGAATACAAGTAGCTGCACAAGATATTGTTTCTTTCTCAAAGCAGGTCCATGCAACCGAGTACCCCAACTAATTACATAATCATCTTTATCCTATCGAGCATGTGCCGGTTTGGCTAAAAGAAACAGGGTGAAAACATTCTTCTAAAAATTATATTCTAACCTAACTAATTATATCTTCACAAACCGGACATCGTTTTGCCCAAATGCCATTCCACAACCAGGACATTTCCTGTGACGAATTTCTAAATTCCTCTGTATGCATGGATTGCAAAATAGATGATAACATTTCACAATCACCACCTGACGCGATAAATTCTATAAGTATCAGTGTTATAGAATTATATAAACAAGAAATACAATACTGTTATGCAGAGTTTGCATGCATACCTCCTTTGGGCGATCAAAGCAAACACCACATTTAAGAATAGACTTGCAATCCTTGATTTCATCCTCAAGTTTCTGAATGGCAGCTTCCCCACTTCCTAATGTCAATTCTGTAATTTTCATGTTTAGTTCTACAAGCTCCTCATCAAGCTTCTTTCTGTCCATTCTGCGTTCAACAACAAAGTTTCCTTAATTACCAAGTTGCCCTTTGGCCTAATGCTATCACAAAGACTACAAAGAAAAGTAACCAGCATTCCTGAATTTCTATTTTGAAAATATAGTATTTTCCAAGGTGTTTGCGATTGCTAATTACAGCCAACTATGCTCTCTGAAACAAGCAGCTTTAATGTGTGGCACTGTGTCATTTACTAAGATGGTATTTGAGATTGCTAACTAGAGCCAACTATGCTCTCTGAAATAAGCAGAAGCAGATAATAAGTTGTAACATAACACAATTCATGAGAGTATTTGGATCTGTTTTCTACTATAACAAAACACAACAATCAGATAAGGAGTTTTCTTGAGTGTTTGCCATTTGACAAGTAACCCTCAAACTGCATATAAATAAATATATCACCCGCAGATAATAAGATAACTAACCATAAGCCATTGGTGGGATTAACTGAGTATGATGATGAGATAAGAAGATAACTAACCATAAGCCATTAAAAACAAAGAAAAAGAAAACTGCAAGTTTGTATCTTTTAGTGGACAGAAAATACTCTTGCTCATGTAACAAGTTTTTTTTTTTTAAATACCTTTCATTGTCCAACTCCTCCTGAATTTCCTCCGTTTTTCTATGGATTTGATCGTATTCCTTCTCAGATGAAGAAAGCAATGACTTAAGACACTTTAATTCCTTATCAGCATTAGATAATTCCCACTTGATGTTTTCCAGGTGAATTGCAATGTGTCTATCATCTTCAGTTGACCTCAAAGCATGTGAAATGCAAGAATTCATCTACAAGATTACGTGTTAGTTTAGAGAAGGATTAACTACTCGCTACCAGTTAACCAAACAGCCAAACAGCTTATAAGAAAAAAGAAACTATACCTGCTCTTCGTAATGTGCAATACGTGATTTTAGTGAGTCAACTTTGAGTTGACTTGTTGAAGCTGTTTCTCTAGGGTTTGCTTTTCAGAAAGTAGAGACGTGTGTGATTGTTTCATCTTCACACTCTCGGAAACCACCTGTAGCAAGAAGTTGTAAATAATCCATACATTAGATACGATTGAATTCACCATTATCTAAGTCAAAGGTAAATCATATTTTCATCGGTGTTGATTGCAAAAAAGTTACAAAAATCACTTCCAACTTCCAATAAAAGTCCCTGCTTTCGCTGTACCGTTACGGATTTCGTCCCTAGCTTTGACGCTGTCACCCTTGACTGTTAAACCCCTGTCACGACTCACACATGATGCCATGATGGGGATTAACAAGTGGCTATAAAGATAACTCGGCCGATATATGGTTATTTGGTACAAAATATCGCTCCGAATATCAGTACAGACATTATCTGCAATATTGACCGATATTCCCGATATCAGTACCTTTCTTCTTAGTTCTTCCATTTGTCTTCCTTCTTATTGTTGCTATTAGTGTTTTTTAGTCTTAATTGTTAAATGTTAGTGTTAAATTTTAGTGTTTTAAGTCTTAATAAGTTCCCACTTGCTACAATTGTTAGTGTTTTGAAAGCTGCAAAAGGTTAATTTGTCAATGGTAGGAGAGTATATTGAATTGCTAAGTGTTATATTACTATATATATAAATTCTGCATGATATAAAAATTACCGATATCCCACGATATCTCACCGCGATAAACTACATCTCAAATATCGGTCCTTGACCGATATTTGATTTTTTACCACATTAACTACTTAGACAACTAGATGCTACAGTGTCATAGACCGGGACCAAATCTGTAACAATTTCTCAACTCTCTGTAAAACAAAGGGGCAAAAATATGTCACTCGTACAAATGATTATCCCAATATCCAATTTTCTATAAATATAATAAAGTAATAACAAATTTGGAGGATATAAATAAATATGGCATGACTATGTTTTGCACTTTTAATCTATTTGACATGTTTTTTAGCTTAGCCTTTTCTATACCTTGATATTGTAGTCATCCCTCTCCATCACCTGCTGCAGCAAGTGCTGGTTTTGTGTCTGCATATCTTCATAAGCTTGACCAATAGTCTGAAACAATGAAAAATGTAACATTATATATTAAAAAATAGTGAATTAAACTTACCATATAGAACTAGTAAAACACCTCAATTTCAGAAATATAAGACTCCGCTTCTCCATCTTTAATTTTTATAGCCTCCGCGAGTTCCAAAACTTCCCTATACATGAACCAAAATATTCTCATAAACCACTTATAAAAGTTACATAATGTGTTATATATTAATATGTTTTGACCGTATAGAAGTCAAACCTTTCAGAGTCATCCAATTTAGCACTTAAATCAGCAATTTCAGATTCAGCATCAGATAATCTTTGTTGGCAAGCAATCTCAGTTTCTTTGGCAGCTTTAATCCTTAATTCTAAACCGTGTTCATCAAAAGCGTTCTTTAAAACCTCTGCTTGGGAATGAGCTCTCTGTTCAGATTCTTTAATTTCTATCATATCCCTATTATCATATATCCTTTGTCCAATCATATCCAAAAATATTTGTGTTTCTAATATGTCCCTCTGCAACCTCTCAATCTGCATCAGTTTTAACAAATTTAAATTTATTAAATAAAAACATCTTATTAAGTATAACATTCAAACCAGAACTTACATGGGCCTGTAAAGACTTGATCTCCGCACTCTGCTTAGAACATTTATCCGCCAGGTCCTTATGTTCAATAGTCTATAAATAGTTAAAAAAAATATATATCAAAAACAATTATCGGAATAAAATAACCAAAACATCAAATAAATAAAATATTACAAAGTTGCACCTTTTTGTCCACCAAGGATTTAAGTGACTGGGCCTCTTCCCGTAAGGAAACAGCTTCACATCCTGTTTGTTTCCATCGATTTAATTGTGATGTCATCATTCCAATTTCTTTTGATAAAGCAGAGGCCATGACTTGAAACTCAGCTTTAATGTCTTTCCTCTCTGTAATAATTAACTTTTATTAAAACAACATAAGATAAGAGAATATAATAATCGCAATAATTATACCCAACTTCACCTGAATCTTGTAGAGCTTCTTCCATTTTCATTTCCAGCTCGTTATTCTCATTAATGCATTGCTGAAGCTGTTCCTCCAATTTCTCAACAGTAGAATCAACGGTATCCATTGGATTTCTTAATGTGTTTATTGATTCAGTTTTTATGCTGAGTTCTTTTTCTTTTCGTGTAACCAATGACCGCTCAGCTTGCAAGGAATCTACAAGCCCCCTAAACCGGTCAACTTCAGATTCCCAATACGGAAGTTGATCATGCAGTAAAGTGTAAGGGCGAGACGTGTAAATATATTTGCAATCCTTCAGTTCGTTCTGCTCAAATACAGCGTGTTAGTAGAGCAAACAAAATGTCAAAACAGTCAACATACAAAAGAAAACGTAAAAGCACAAGTCACCTCAAGATCGTGCAACTGTTTTGATAAGCTCAAATTGTCCTCACTTGCCTCTTCAAGCTCAGAAAGGCGATCAGATGCTAGTATCTACATTAAATAAAAGGTTTAATACTTTGTGTGCAGGCACGGAGAAAGAAAAGATAAGAAGGTAAAAAATATAAACCTTTGCTTCCTCTATGGAGTCCTTTAAATCGCGTGATCTCATAGTTTTGTCTACAGTATTTTCAGGTGAAATACTTCCATTGATATTACATGGAACTGGAGTTTGCACAACAGAAGGTCTATCCTTTTGCATCTTTAAGTTTACAAGTTTTCTTCTACTTTCTTCAAGTTCTGCCATGCTGTCCTCCAGCTCACCTTACAAGCATGAACATACAAAATAAAATCAAAAATCAAGTAATGCTATGTTCTTTAGGGAGGGGAAGCTGATGAAAATGCATAAAACCTGCAATTTTTTTAATCTCAGACTGATCCACAGAATGGGTATGACTATAACTCTGAATCATATCAGCATATTCTTTATGCTTAACTTGAAGAGTTTCAATAACCATGCGTAAATGATCAGCTTCCTCTTTCATCAATTCGTCAATCTTATTTGATTGAATAATTGCATCTGAGACATACCAAAGTAGATCATTAGACTTCAGTAGGGCAGTAGGCACTCGCGATAATGCATTAGTAAAATATATTGACTTCAAATTAAGATGAATACTGACCTTCAGCAGACAAATTTTCTTGCAAAGATTGATCAATGCTTGAAATTTTAGCCATCAGAATTTGTATAGTATTTTCTATTAATTTCATTAATTCCAAAGTAGATGAATGCCTCAACGAAAGTGATTCTTTAATATAGACGAGTAGTTCTTCACTTCCATTTGTTCCAATGGAATCCGTCTGAAAGAGTCTGCAAAGAAATATTTCCTCTGCGGGACCCGGCGGGACTGAACCTGTATATGTAAGATTGATTATGTGAGCTTTGTCGTTGGATAACTGGTTGCAATGTTTTAAAAACAGATTTTTTAATTATACCGGATTTAGCTAAAAAAAATGGTTCAACCGGTTGAACCGCGTTGTACAGAGCGGTTAAACCGGGTTGATTAATTAGCTATATAATTTCATAAATTACAACATTAAAACGAAAAATAATCTAAAAGTACATAATTACATACTAAAATACTATAAAAAAGTTAATCAATAATTAAAAAATAATCCAAAAGATAATATAAAGTTTTTAATTTTTAAAAGTTTTTCCTTAATAAAAAAATAATCTAAAAATAACCCAAAAACTAACCTATGCCGATACCGGTATAGTGGTTCAAACCGGTATACCGGATTTTACATGCAGTACAAAATCGACACCGTTTCCCATATTTACCGAAGTGTTTCGTACCGGATTGCCATCCGAAAACGGTAATACCGGTATAACCGATATTTAAAACATTGATTGGTTGTCAAATAAGATCAAATCATTACACACCTCGGGAAGAATCTGCACGTTGCAATGCTTCCAAGGCACTTTGGCCTGCCCCGGCCCGTGCTCCAAGTAGAATTAAGTCATCGTCCAACTATAAAGAAGGTGTTCAAATTATAACCACTAAAAGAAACTATAAAAAAAGGAAGTGAGTATATTAAATAAGCTACCTGATTCCATAGTTGATTGATAGTAATCAAGAAGTCGTCATAAGAAGTTTGACCCTGTTTTAATTCCTTAATTTTATCTTCCAGATCATGCAACTCTTGCTTCTGAACATCTAATTGCTGGACAAGTTTCTGATTTTGATATTGTAGCACTGTCGCATCAACCTACCAATACCATAACAGAATGAACTTCTGGTATCAATCCAAATCTCATTTGTTCATATGAATCAATTAATCATTACATTTATAAATACTAAAATTCTCGCCTCTTCAGAAAACCATGAACCCTAGCAGGCAAGGAGATCCTATTTCTACCAGAATCCTGTGTCCGTGAAAGTTATACCAATACAGTACTAATCCCTAACAGGACATACCAGACACCCATTTCCACAAGATACAATCTGAAACCCTAAATTTACGTATACAATAAGATTGATTACAAGTTTATGACTGCCAATTGTTAACATGAAAACTGTGTCTGTAATTCAACGTGTCAACATTTCACTCGTAACTGAAATAACCAATTCACTCTAAACATTACTAATTTACAAAGAACTTGCTCTATCAATCTCAACCTCATATTAAAGACTATTTAGTAGGGGTGTTCAGAATTCGATTCGAATTCGAAAAATTCGAAATTCGATTTAGTTCGATTCGATTACCAAGAATTCGATTCGATTATTAAGAATTCGAATTCGATTCGATTCGAATTCGAGTCCAGTAAATCGAATACGAATCGAATACGAATTTATGATTTTAAATTCGATTCGATTCGAAATTCGAATAAAAATTGTACATGTATATTTTTTTAAATATATACACACATATACACATTATTATATACACAAGTATACACATTGAAAAAAAAAACTTCTAAATTTTGGTCAAACTCTAAGAACCCATAGTGTCTATAACTTTTAGCATAACCATGTTTTATATATTTACCTTATATATCACAAAACTCTATAAAACTATACTCTCTACTATTTTTACTATTCTCGTATTTGACATATTGTTGTTTATCAATTTGTAGATTTGTATTTTATATGTTAAAAATAATGAGTTTGTATTAGTTTTAAAACTAAAAGTAAAACAATTTGTTATTTAAGGTGAATTTGAACTAAATCGAATTTATTCGAATTCGATTCGAATTCGAGTTTCTTATTCGAATCGAATACGAATCGAATAAATTGAATTTTAAACGAATACGAATCGAATACGAATTCAGGTAAAAATATTAAAAATTCGAATAATTCGATTCGAATAATTCGAAAATTCGTTATTCGATTCGTTGAACACCCCTACTATTTAGAAACCCTAGCCTTCATATAACTGCATTCATCTACAAATATCCTGTTTCCGTAACATTCATAGCACTACAAAACACCAATTTCTACAATCTATGATAAGAATCCCTAATTTCGGACATAACAAAACCTAAACAAAGCAGTACTCTAAGTCACTAAAGATCATGAATTTCAGTAAACAGACGAATACATTACGAGACTAATTAACAGAAATTGAGCAGATAGAGAAGATAAACCACAAAACCCAGCTTTAATATAATATAACTGTATTATAACTGTGGCATTCATACCAACACACTACAAACCCCTAACAGAACACACAAAACACCTATTTCCACAATCTACAACTTGAAGCCCTAATTAACAAAACCTAAACAAACTGGTACTCCAATTCACCGAAGATCATAAATATCAGTAAACACGCGAATATATAACTGTAAGTCTGTAACATTCATATCAACTCACTACAAATCCCTAACAGAACACACAAATCACCGATTTCCACAATCTACAATACAAACCCTATTTTTGAAATTAACAAAACCTAAACAAACTGGTACTCTAAATCATTGAAGATCATGATACTCAGTAAACATGCAAACATATTACGATACTAACGAACAAAAACTGAGCAGTTAGATAAGATAAACCACATACCCTAGCCTTCATATACCTGTAACATTCATATCAACACATTACAAATCCCTAACAGACCACACAAAACACCGATTTCCACAATCTACAATACGAAACCCTAATATTGAACTTAAAAAAACCTAAACAAACAGGTACTCTAATTCACTGAATACAACATGCTGCTAATGAACAGAAAATGAGCAGATAGAGAAGATAAACCAAAAACCCTAGCCTTCATATAACAGTTATATCAATACAGGATATAATAAAATCCCTAACAGAGCATACAAAACACCGATTTCCACAATCTACAATACGAAACCCTAATTTAGAACTTAACAAAACCTAAACAACGCGGAACTGTAATTGATTGAAGATCATATGAGTAAACATGCGAGTCAAGTGTGTTAATAATAATAATAATAATAATAATAATAATAATAATAATAATAATAATAATAATAATGGAGAGGAAGGGATGAAGAGGAATAGATACAGTGGAGTTATCGGGAGAAGGAATAGGGTGACGTGCCATGTGAGAGTGGTTATTGTTATTGTTGGTGAGATGAGGACGCTTCTTGTCAGGCTCATCTGAATCGGAAGACGATTCCATATTACGACGCCGCTAGTAGACGACCGTCGGCCACCATCACCTGTCTCTGTGTGTGTGTGTGTGTGTGTTTTATTAGCGGCAGAGTTTGTATTGAAAGTCGAGACTTAAGTCATTAACGGACCAACTGACGGAACAGGCCTCTCTTTTGGCTTGGCTGAGTTAACTAGATATGGTCGGTGTGGGTTGCACTTTTTAACGCATTTAATCTCTGTAGATTAGTAATTTGGATCTGTTGAAATCTTTATATTTTTTAGTTAGGTATTAAATGCGGTACGAATGCAAACCGTGGGGTTTAAAAAGCTATGAACCAAATCCAACTTTTGATTAACCAGATGTGTAACATATGTAATACTGTAAAACTTATTTATTTAATTTTTTTAAATGTTTAGCGTTTTTTTGATTTTTTTTGCCTTAAAACTCCTAAAATTTTCAAAAAATAAAAAGCCTGGAAGTATGGTTTTCTTAGGTTTTTTCTAAAAAAGTGAGTTTTCTCCCTATAGTTAGCTTGTATATATATTAGTCACCTAAGTAACAAAAATATATATATATATATATATATATATATATATATATATATATATATATATATATATATATATAACAAAGATAACTAAAAACATTACTTATAACTTATGCTTATTGTATACGACCAGAGAGTATTGTAGTCTTGGTTCTAACTTAAAGTTATATAGTATAATCTTACATCATATATAAAACGCTATAAAATGCATGTAATCCAACTAAAAATCTTGTAATCTATCGATATTAATGTGTTACAGAAAAATATTGCTCTCAATAAGGGTTAAAGGATTCAAGTCTCAAAGACGTAGATCTCGAGTAGGATCAAAGGATGTGTGACATAAGTTGTAAAAGAATGCAACTTAAAAAAATGGCGTTGAGATTGAGTTTATAAGTAACTTATTGACTTATTGACTCTTTTAAAAACCCAATACGTCAAAATGTCAAGTTTTTATGTTTGTTAGAAATCGTTTATTAACTCAATAACATATTTTCAAACTCGATCCAAAACACCTTCTAAAAATAAAAATAAAAATAAAACTAAAAATAAAAATGTAAAATTAAAAGACATAGTAGAGTGTTTGGTAGAGAAAGCAACTTCCATGAAACCATTCTTAGTTATAAATAATAAACAAACCTACCTTCAAATCTCCACAAAAATGGCTAAACTTCACCTCTTCTTCACTCTCTCTCTCATCACCACTCTCTCACTAACATTTCCGGCCACCGGAACCACCCCGAAAACCGCCAACACAAACCCAATCAAGCTCGGAACCGAAAAGCTAAGCCACTTCCAGTTCTACTGGAACGACATACAAAGCGGACCGAACCCTACCTCCATCAGTATCATCAAACCACCACCAACAACCACCGGGTTTGGAACCATAAACATGATCGACAACCCGTTAACCGACAAACCCGATAATAATTCGCAGATTCTAGGGCGAGCACAAGGGTTTTATGGGCTGTCTTCGCAAGAGGAGATAGGGTTGTTTATGGCCATGAATTTTGTGTTTACGACGGGAAGGTATAATGGGAGTACGTTGACGGTTTTAGGGCGGAATGCGGTGGCGCAGAAGGTGAGGGAGATGCCGGTGATCGGTGGTACTGGGCTTTTTAGGTTTGCTAGAGGGTATGTTCAAGCGACCACGCATGCACTTAACATGCAAATTACTAGAGATGCTGTTGTAAAGTATAATGTTTATGTTTTGCATTACTGAAATGCATGTTATATTAATAATATATGGTTTGTAGTAGCATGAGTTTGATATATAATATTATTGTTGGCCTAGATTAAGAACAATGCCAGAGCTTGAACACCTAGGGACTGAAAGTCACGAGACTCTTAAATTAAAGGTTTGGACTCAATACGTGTAAATTTTAGAATGAATACACATAAATTTAACTACTGAGCAAAAAGAAAAAACAGGGAGACGGGCACCCTGGCCCGAAAGAAGCTTGATTTTTTTGCCAAAATAGTGCTATAGTAGTAAATTTTTGTGCATTTGGTGTGTGTCAGGTGGGAACTTGTGCAAAGGGTGAATCCGCAAGTTGAACTTACGGATTATGTTGAGGTGGACAAAGTCACTTGTTGCTCGTTGCTGACTAGGAGGGAAGGGTTGAGGTGACATTGAATCCGCAAGTTGAACTTGCGGATTCACTTTCTCTCTCTTTGACACACCACTAATATATCATTTGGCAAGATGCAGGAGAGAAGGAAATCCGTAAGTTGAAGTTGCGGATTCTCCTAGTCATCAACCAGCCATATGCAACCTCGTTCCTTTCCTCCTAGTCATCGTCCACCTAAGCATAACCCACAAGTTCAATTTGTGGATTCACCCTTTGCACAACTTCTTTCCTGTCACACACCAAATGCACAAAAACTTGCTACTATTCCACCATTTTATAAAAAAAAATCAAAGAAGCTTATCCTATGATTAAGAAGGAAGCCATAAAAACAATAACCCTACATTTCTATTTATATATTCTTTTTTATTATTATCGAACTATAATAATTGACTATGTGATAAAGGGATTTAGAATAGTAATCATCATCATCATACTAAGTTAATCCCATCTATAGCAAAGCTAAGGTAGGGTCTGAGGAGAGTAAGATGTAGACAGTCTTACCCATAAGAATAGAGAGGTTGCTTCCAGTGAGACCCCCAGCTCGATGTGGTTTGGTATCAAGCCTTGGACATAAGACACAGAACACTTAGCAATCGGGACAAACCCGATCGGTGCATGTACCCCTTTGTCTTTTGGCTATCCACGCCACCACATGATGCATGATTAACCGTCCGTCGTTTTTAACGTTATTTTCATGAAATTAGTAAAATAACGTTAAAACTAGTGCAACTTTACTTTTGCCCCCCAAGGGCCACACATATATACGTTATTTTTAGAATAGTAATCGTGAATACAAAAGTTAAATAATCTTAACAACAGAAGAGTGGTTATCATACAGTTTGTATAATATATATGGTATGCGGTCTCTATCGTTATCAATATTGTCTGTTTTGTTTATAAGAAATTTATAGAATTTTTTTATTGTCAAAATGGATATTTCGGGTACCTCGCCATCCTTAATGGCTCTCAACCAAGAACACTCTAAGATGATGTATTACATTCATTCACATCCAATGTGATCTAGAACTTGTTGATGGTTTTTAAGATCGAACATTGATCATTACAAAATCAACATTTGTTATATATGTTTACCATCCATGTTAGATTTGTTCAAAGTGCTATAGTTTTAATATCTATATTTTCTCAAAAAATTTATGTGTAGCTAGTATGAGATACATTTAAAAATGATGTGGTATTTTGATAAAAAAAAAAATTAATATTTTGTTAAAACTTTAAATATTTTTATGAATAAACAAGTTAAATGAATCATACTCTTATTTATGGCTACAAACGAACTGAACAAACACGAATAAGGTCCTATTCGTGTTCATTTGTTAAGGAAATTACGTGTTGACGAACAGTTCATGAACACTTGTCGAACGAGATTTTCTGTTCATGTTCGTTTGTTAAGAGAAAACACTTGTGTTCGTGTTCGTTTGTTAATTTTGTTCATGAACGCACACAAACACAAATGAACATTAATGAACACAGATGACCACAAACGAACACAAAAAAAAAATGTTCATGAATGAAAACAAACACAAACAGATATATATTAACTTTCGAATACGGAGTAAGATATAATTCACATACATTAAGACATTAGCTAAATCCACCCAATATATAACTTAATTATCCAAACATAGTTATTACTTAATATAATATTGATAAAACATAATAAAGTAGTATCTCAAAAACCTAACTTCGCATCGGAGGTGAATGAAGGGGGACGTCAGAGGTGCATTGCATAGGGCGTCGACGCTAGAAGGTGGAGACATATAATGAGCGTAGATACTAAAAGTAGGTTTATTGATCTCATATATTATATATTACCTCGCATATTGGGTAAAATAAATAAAAATTAAAGAAAATAAAAAATTATAAAAATTAAAAACCTTATGAAACTATCGAACACAAACGAACATAAATGAACACGTTACCAAACATTCACTAACATAAACGAACGAAAGCGGTCACTGTTCATGTTCGTTTTCGTTCACTTATTAAACGAACGAGTACAGACAAACTTTCTGTCATATTGTTAATGAACTGTTTGCTAAAAGTTTAGTCCGTTTGCAGTCATACTCTTATCTAGTATGGAGAGCTGAGAGCACATTATAAGTGCTAAAAGCATCAAACTTCCGTTGAATCCATTCCATATTCTTGTTGCCATGGCTCGATATGCATACACTTGTAAAAAATTCACTAAAAATATTATGTTTACGGTAAATATTAATCATGGTACTTTGAAAAAGAAAAAGCATGGTATCGGTTAGGTACATCATGACATTGCTGACAAATTATTTGGTGAGGTGAGTGTCATCTATTTATCACTAGCTGATTACCCCGGGAGGGTCCCGGGGTTGAAAAATTTAATTTTACGTGATAACCTATTGCAAATGGCTCAAGTTAACTAACCACAAAATCTCTCAATCATTTCATGTTCATAGTATTCTAATCAGTAATAACTCATATTCCCTAATCTAAAACCTAATCAGTAATCATCTAAAAAATCACTTATGTAAGCTGCAACTATTCAAAAACTCATCACATCTCTCTAATTTCTCACATTCTATTGGCTCTTATAATTCCTAACCTAATCAACTAAACAAACACTTAAGTTGGAAGTTGTAACCATTGCATCTCATTATGCCACGTGACATAATCAAGAGATGGTTGAGGCCACCATTGAACGTCACGTCAGCAACTATCAATTCTTCCCGGGTTGAAAAATATAATCATTCTAATAATACTAATACTAATAGTAATAATTATTACTCTTGTAATTAAATAAATAAAAAAATAACTTTGCTATAAGCTGACACCATGTGTTGCAGTGTTGCGCGATTCTTTCTCATAGCTTCTCTTGATGAAGTATACCTAGTAAAATTCCAATGATAACATGGCGATTGGGCTGATTTTCAACATCGTAGATAAGAACCTGGTTTAAAAGAAAAAACATGATTAATGAATAACATGAACACTTTGTGTGTTTTTTTTCCTGTATGAACGAAACCCCACAAAAAATAGTCGATTTTTCTCCGTTTTTTATATAGCACTATGGTACTCGTTTTAAAGATAATAAAACGCTCGTTAATTTGGTGTAATTTTTTTCTTAAAAAAATCTCGGATATAAAAGATATAAACGTTTAAAAATTATGGGAGGAAATATGAGAGAGAAAATTTTAAATTTATTTTTAAATTCTTTTTTCCTAAAATAACTCAATTTAATTAAAAAAAGAAATAATTCAAAAACACTAAAATCTTTCAATTATGATGCCACGTGTCAGTTTCATGGAGAGGTTGAAGGCACCATTGCACGCCACGTCAGCAATGTTCAATTCTTTTATATATATTAATAATAGATAATAGATTTGTAGCTTGTTCCATAGTCTTTAGAATTTAACTAGTGGGATTATTACGCGTTTTACGGTGAACTTTTTCAGTTAGTATTTCTTTGGTTCATTACACTATTAGTATGATAATTGTCACGCTATGTAGCAATTGATACGTGTTTTACATCGACTGAAAACCATAAAAACGGATACCGGTACCAGTTCGATGTTGTTTGCTCGGTATTGGTATTAGTTCGCCACTATATCAGTACGAAACCGACACTCAATAAAACTTACGATACTAAAATACTACTCTATTGCATATATAATTCCATAATAACAAATTTTATATAATCACGTCTAGAAAATGAATAAGGCACCGCCACCGATGTTGTTTGGCCGATATTTGTTTCGTTCCTAGCGTGACGATAAAGAACAAAAAATCAAGTATATTTGATCTGTTTGAATAGAATTTTTATCCAATTGCAACAGTATATTTGGAATTTTATGAAACATTATGTTATTTTATTACTAGAGAACGGAAAGGATAAATGGTAAAAATAATATTGGTAGTGGTGGTGGTGATAGTCATAGTGTAGTGGTAGTAGACCAATGTTATACAACACATGTACCAATGTTATTTGAACTGTATCAGTTCAGTTTGTCACGGTAAAAAAAATCATTTGTCGTTTTTGAATAGAACTTTTAGTCGGGCCTAGCCCTCCCAAAGTTTTTTAAAATTTATATATTTGTTTCTTGTATGAAAGAATCTTTTTATTAGAGTTGAAAAAATCATCTTAATTTAATGGATAGATCTTAAGTTCAAGGCTTGACTCTAACTCTAAAATCCATTTTTTTTAATCATTCTAATTTACCAACAAATTTGGGTCTAGTCTTTATGTCGCTTGAGGCCCAAAATTCTTGTAAAGTTCTCGAGGACGACCCTGCTTTTATCGGATCATAGATAAACATAAGAACCTCACTAACGATTCAAAATCATATAAAACGTCCTATTGCAATACCAAAAATTGCGACATAACTTTGATAACATGTACATTTTTAATACATTTATTTATGGACTTAGATAAAAACAGGTATGTTCCAACAGCAATGGGATATTCAAAATCATATAATCATCATATATCATATTACAGTCAAGATAATGATTGTTTATTTAGTTTGCTTGATACATAACATTGCTTATCTTTGTTGTAGGTATATAAGCATGAAATCATGAATACATAACACAACTAAAGACAATGAACTAAAAATGTTATTACAGTGAAAAATGAAAAAGAAATGTTATTCAAACTTTTAGAAGTAATGTTCCCAATTTGTTAAAGCCTCGGAAATAAGGACCACAAAATAATATTATCTAGAATATTTTCTGAATTCCAATACAAGTGCACTTGCTCTCTTTATACCAAGAAACCCCCCCCCCCCCCAACTTTTACCGCAATTATTCATTCTATCTTATTCTCCAAGGTTCTTGTCCCATACTCGGTGCTACGTGTTTATTCGTCACTCCTATAATTTTAAGAATCAAATAAGGGTTCTGGGTTTCATACACCTCGTGACATCACATTCTGAGTATGTGACAGTATCCTATTGGTGTGTGATGTGGACCAAAATGTATAAATCCTAATTTAAGAGTGCATGATTCCTAAATACCATCAAATAATTACATCGTATATCCACTTGTATGTAATGAATGAGAAATAATTACATGTACTAGCACAAGGTGTAATTTATTTGCTATCAAAGTTGTGTGGGTTTGAGTCCTTCAAAGTAGGCATTAAGTGAATTTTAGGTCTAAATTTTAGACAGTGGCGTACCCATACTATAGCCAAGGTGGACGGGCACCCCCTTTAAAAATTAAAAAGTTAGTGCAATTTGTAGTCAAAAATCCCGACCGTCCCCTTTAAAAGTTCGGTTAAACCCCCCGATCGCTCCCAATTAATATAAACCTAGGTCCGCTACTGATTTTAGAGACTGTTTGTCATTCAAAAAAGAAAACCGTCTTATGTACGATAGGTGTAAGAGGGTGTTTGGGATTGCGTTTTGAAACTGATTTTTAGATTATTGTGTTTTGAAAACACAGATAATCAATTTTTAGTATTTGGGATTGCGTTTTGAAAACGCAGATAATCAGTTTTTTAGGTTACCAAAACACAATAATCTATAAGCAGCTCCACCCCTGCTTTTCCAAAACGCATAATCTGTTTTGAATAATCAATCCCAAACACCCACTAAGTGTGTAACAATATACGATTTTTTTTCGTGGTTTTCTATTTAGAAATGATTCTATTGAATATATATTCTATATAGATTGTATTGTTGTGATATATACATAAGAATCTTTACTCTTCTATATCTTTCCACAAATTTCTCAAGATGTTCTTTATAAAGCACAATGGCTTAGTCTCTTAATCTTTAACCAAATGCTTTTAGTTATTAAAAAACCATGACTAGGTACTACAACAACAATAACATTAACATATCGTACCATGAGTATATCCAACAACTCTCCATCCCAATACACGTTTTGTTCTTCGTATGTGTTGTTTTCATCTTCTTGTGTGTCACTTGGTACGTCAACTACGAGTCAAAGGTCGAGAGGTTCATGCACCACTTGAACATCTGCCTCGCGCTCACCCCCATCGCGCTTTTGCTTATAGTACACTGCCTTTCTAGTGATTGGTTCTCGTCGTCCTTGTTGCCATTTCCTGAGAAGGATTTGTTACATCGAGCTGGAGGGTCTCCATGGGGTGTAGCCATTGTGCTTGTGTTTCTCGTGTATATGGTGTCTATCCGGTCATATGTTCGTGAACGTTGGTTTCCTCTAAGTAGACTTTGATGATCGAGTTAATATTTCGGATACACGTTATGATTTTAATCTAATTAAGTGATTTTGTTTATATTTATTGTAGAATATTATCGGGCTCATAACCATATTTGTATGACTAGTGATGTGATTGTTATACATATACGTTTCATTTTCATTTATCTGACCTACTCGTCTAATGTTTACGTGACGGATCTTGAACGAAAAACCTGATAGGGCCGGACTCAATACATATAAAAAATTTCAGAAACTTTTGGTAAAATTCAGTGGTGTGGCTTTAAAAGGGCGGGGAGGGGCGGCCGACCCCCCGAATTTTCGCTCAGAAATTCCGATTATATAGTATTTGTATAGAAATTTTTTGGTATAGACAGTTTCGACCCCCCGAAATTGGTTTTCGACCCCCCGAAACTAGTGATTTCCAACCCCCCGGTGACTTCTGACCCCCCGATGTTTCGGGTCAAGCTTCGCCACTGATAAAATTTACACTACAAAACGAAAAACTGGGTGGGCCGAAGCCCGGTCTAACCCTAGTGAACAACCGCCCCTTTCCGGACCTTCGGTTGCGTATTTAAATCACCAAAATCTAACAAGAGTTCTATATGATTTGCACATAAATCTAAAATTATGACACCAATGTTTTACCTACTGATTTAGTATTTAAAATCAGAAATAAATGGATCACGTGCCCATTTTTTTTTATAAAAAATAGTACATAATCTTATTTTTAGATCAATAACTAAGATCTTAATTGATTCGATGATCATATGACTATCTATTTATAACATTACTAATAACTTTTGTTTAGCAAAAATGGCACAACCAACCAACCATATGGTATCATATGACTATTTTGCACTTACCATAACCCTTACATTACTAACATTAGCCATCCTATGGTTCAAGTTTTGGCATTCAAGTTGCTCAAATGGTGCACCATTGTTGCCACCAGGTCCCTACTCGTTGCCGATTGTCGGGTACCTTCCGTTTCTCGGTCCCGACTTGCATAGACAGTTCACCAACATGGCTCGCACCTACGGTCCCATCTTTAAGTTCTACGTCGGAAGCAAGCTTTACGTAGTGGTAAACACACCGGACCTAGCAAAGGTTGTGGTCCGCGACCAAGATGAGATCTTTGCTAACCACAACTTAACCGTGGCTGCATCGATAATAACCTACGGTGGCCAGGATATCGCATGGGCTCAGAATAACGCGCACTGGCGAAACTTACGAAAGATGTTTGTGCATGAGGTTTTGAGCAACAAAAATCTTGATGCATGTGGTTCTTTTAGAAGAGATGAAGTTAGGAAAACAATCAAGAATGTGTATCGTAAAATCGGGACAAAGGTGAACATTAGCGAGATATCTTTCTCGACTGAGGCGAACGTTGTAACGAACATGGTTTGGGCGAACTCATCGAATAAAGGGGCGAAAGATGGGCATCTTGGGGCTGAGTTGCAAACGGTGGTTTCGAATATCGTTGAGCTTCTTGGAAAGGCGAACGTGTCTGATTTCTTTCCGAGTCTTGCGTGGTTTGATCTGCAAGGCGTCGAGCGGGACATGAAGAAGCAACTTAAGAAGATAGATCAGATTTTGGAGCGCATTATCGATGATCGAATCAAATCTAACACCAAAAGGTCAGAGAATGGAAAGAAAGATTTCTTGCAGATTCTATTAGACCTAAAGGACCAAAACGACGCGAATTCGCTTAACATGATTCAGATAAAGGCGCTTCTCCAGGACATTATGGTTGCAGGAACCGAAACAACGACAACAATGATAGAATGGGCGATGGCGGAGATTATAAGCAATCATAATGTAATGAAGAAGGTTCAGCAAGAGCTAGAAGACATTGTAGGATTAAACAATATTGTTGAAGAATCTCATCTTCCAAAACTAAAATACCTAGACGCGACGATTAAAGAAACATCACGGTTGCATCCTGTCGCGCCTTTGCTAGTCCCCCGATCACCAAGTAAGACGTGCAACATAGGTGGATACACCGTCCTAAAGGGTTGTAACGTATTTGTGAATGTTTGGTCAATCCAACGCGATCCTCGATACTGGGATAATCCGTTAGAGTTCAATCCCGAGAGGTTCTTGACAAACAAGTGGGATTACAGTGGGAACGATTTGAAATTCTTTCCGTTTGGATCAGGGAGAAGATTGTGTCCGGGTTTACCCTTGGGTGAGAAAATGCTAATGTATGTGTTGGCTTCGCTTTTGCACTCATTTGACTGGAGCTTGCCTACAGGCGAAGAGCATGACCTTTCAGAAAAATTCGGCATCACGTTAAAGAAAAGAAACTCACTCATCGCTATCCCGTCTCAAAGGTTGCCTGATGTGAGCCTCTACATGTAATCTTCTAAAATGCAGATGTTTATCTATTATGTTTGTGAACCTGCTTGTGTTTTTAACTATCCTCTAATTACTTATCTATAAACCATTCCGGAACGACACATCAGGTTGACATTTAGCATCAAGTTCATGAGTCCAAACTACAAAGATCCGCATAAAGCAAGTCCCTCGAAAAGCAATTATATAATTACAAAAGTTATACAAGGTGACATTTTTCAGATCTTCGGTAGTTTCATATCAAATTCTAATAGGCTAAACAAGATAAATGATAAGGGAAGTGGCGGAGACCTTAGTAAGTGTTTGACGACGCGTTTAGCAGGAAAAATGTGTAAAATCCAAAGCTAACTCATAAGCGTTTTGAATATCCGGAACCTGCACACTTCTTGCAGAGTATCAATCCTACAAAATCATAAGTATACAACATATATCAGAATTAACAAGTTTCGCTCTGTTTTCTTTTTCGTTTAGTGACCATGAGAACCCGTTAAGGAAAACTCACGGGCCCACCCAGTACCCTGCTAACTAGTGGGACCAGGTAAACCGCAGCTTACGCTGGAGTTTGGACACGTGACCTTCAAGGGGTTAAGGCAGGGAACCAGTAGAAGCTGGATTCAAACCTGATGCCTCTAATAGAGGAGAACCATGCATTTACTACTACGCCCAATGTTGCAGAAGGCGCTAGGTGCTAGGTGGGCGGTGAGGTCCAGCCTAGGGACTAGTCGGGACTAGGCGAAATTAGGCGTTTTGGTATTTTTATACGTATTTTATATATATACACAAAAATTTAGGTGTTTTTTTTGAAAATATGTTCGGATATATACACATAATACTTAGATATATGCACATAATACTAAGAAATACTTAGAAATTTAAAAAATATATATAAATTTTTTAAAAAAAAAATTAAAAAAACCACCGACTAATGGCCAAAACGCCCAGATCTCTGCCTAGGGGCTTATTCCTATATTAGTCACCGCCTAGGCTGATTTTTACAACACTGACTACGCCACCCCTTGAAGGCTTCTCGTTTCTGTATTGTCAGTACTCGGTACCACGTACATAAACGTTACCATCACCGACAAAACAAGAAATGAAACGAACTGTAAAAGATGAGTCACTACCCCTAACCAAAACTATTGGAGAGCAAAAGACATCTTTATTACCTGCACCCTTGCATACTTTACACTCAACCGAACCTGTTTCCATTTTCATCCTCCCATCATTACAGAAAACACACTTCGTGCCACCTATTCATCAAGCCAGATTGTTAAAACACAGCTTCTTCTATACTTTAAACAACAACCACTACAACAAATATGCTAACTGTATGAGATTCTGGCCATGTTCACATTTCCAATATCGTATAGAATCGTTGAGTGCACACTTTACCCTTCTTGTGCATAACTGTCAAATTTATTTGCTACAAATTAAACACCAACCCTTTTCTAAGGGTGTTACTAGTTTTACTGAGAACCGCAAAAATACTTGAACCTTTTGCTTTGACTGTGACACAAAGACAACCGCTATGTAATCGTCAAAGTTTAAAAGAACGGAATCGAGCCTCGAGGCGTTTTCCATTGCCTCGAGGCGAACCGAGGCGTAATCCCAAGGCGGGATTAAAAAATAAATATAAAAATTACAAAAAATGTCTAAAACATCCAAAACACACATAAAAAAATAACATAATTGACATAGAAAGTCTAAAACATTAAAATCACATATAAAAATACACACAGCCCCCTGAGGCGCAAGTTTTCTTAGCGCCTCGGCCAATCGAGGCGCACGTACAAAATAACCTCATGAGGCACTGCCTTAGAGACGTTTTCTCAACGCCTCGCCTCAAGGCGCGCCTCAAAGCGCACGCCTCACCCGTTTTTTTTAAACCATGGTAACCGTTTAACCCACCCTCTTTCGAGCTCTCATTACATTTGTCAAGCACTGCATACACATGGTATTCGCGATTTTTTAACTTAAAATTGGTCATGTATTGAACGCGACCATGACATTACATTACATTTGTCAATCTTTATGTTCTGTTAAGCCCTAATGTCACAAATGCTGGTTCTTTTACATTCATATAACACACACAAAAAAAAAAAAAAAAAAAAAAAAAAGCACACAATACAATATTCCCATATTAATAACAGAAAATTACCATTGCCAGCACATTTATCACAAGGAACAGGATCTCCCTACAAGAAACCAAATATATCATCATTCATCATAACCCACAAACCAAAGATTACATATACACTCATACTATGAAAAAAAGATGCTTCCTTTACCACAATTACAACAAAAAGTTTATTAATTTACAACAATTAGTTGATCAAATACAATAAAAAAAAAAAAAGACAGTACAAACACAAACCTTGAGACCAAGAAACAAGGAGAGAGAAATAGCAACCAAAACACTGATAGTAGCAAGAAATGTTTGAGTATCCAAAGGGGGTTTGAACCCAGATGAGTATAATAAAATGGGGTCAAGACTTAGACTGAGTTTGTGTGGAATAATGTGGAGTTTGGAGTAGGAAGAAACAGCAGACAAAAGGGTGGTTTTGTGAGGGTCTAAAGTGGAGATATGTTGTGTGGGGTTGAAGGTAATGGAGGGAATAATGGAGGAACAGAAAGGTGAGGAAGATGATGATGATAATGGAGGATGATGAAGAAGTGTAGCCATTGATGATGATGATGATGGAGAGCAACAAAGGGATAATATTGTGAAAGACTCTGTTTTGTGGACATTTCTTTTCCTCTGTTTTTTTGGTTTCTTTGTAATTTTGCACTCTTTTTTAGAAAAAGTGTATTCCCATTTATTTTTGTTACTTTTTAAGAAAGACTTAAAAACCGGTTCAAACCGGCCGGTACAATTAGTGGACCCATTCGGTATATTTGGTTAAACTGTTGGTAAATCGGTTAAACTGTTTCTGGGTCCAACTCTAGGGTTAGAATCAAATAAACAGTGAAAGAAAAATATGAAGTCGTAGAAAGGGTATCAAACGGATTTCAATTGAACTCATTCAAGCGGTATTGGAACTGTCTCATCGAACCCTACGATCTTAGTTTTTAGGTTTTCACTTTTTTTTTTAAATTAGCTTGTAGTTTTTAGAATTTACGTTATGTCATTGTGTCTTTTATGTAGCATTGTGTCTTTTTCTTATTTTCATCATTGTGTCATTTTTGTGATTAATTGTGTCTTTTTTCTTCAGCATTGTGTTATATTTTTCGGCATTGTGTTATATTTTATGGCTCATTGTGTCATATTTCGTGATCTATTGTGTTTTTTGTATCATCCTCACCCTTCTCATTTTTGTTACACTGTGTAGAATAACTTGACCCATATGATATAAAAACCGGATTTTTGAACATTGCTCTTATGATTAAATGAAAATTTGTACTTCTTATAGTTATTTATTTTCAAAATCTGATAATTTATACCGTAACATAATTTTTTTTATATTTAATAATAATCCATTGACAAAAAGGGTAAATTACATAATGGGATTTATATTTTTAATTATTTTCTGTATTAAATAGAACACTATTGGGGATTGGTATAAATGTCATTATATCTGAGCCATAATTTGTGAATTTTATTACCAGCTATTTAAAAGTGTCAAAAAGGGGAATTAGATATTTTATATGTAACCAAAGGGGCAGTGCACTAGCGTTATACATATGACTTTCTCTATGGAGGTTGTTGGTTGAAGTCTCGCTCATGACAAAATGTCATACGTTTAGAGGTTTTACCACAATAGGCCTTTGGGTGATGGTTTCCACTGGAATTGGTGAGGGGTCGAATCATCAACGATGCCTTCGTTCATAGGCATGAGTTACCTTTTGCATATGGATGTATTCGGGTGGCCGAGCTTTGTTGGACGTTAAAAAAACTATATTTTATATGTACTAACATTTTTATATACTAATGGATAAAACTTTACAAGCAACTACTTTTACGTGTGATATATGTAGTCATATCAAAAGTCAAAAACAGTTTTACACTGATTTGTTGTGTAAGTCATAACTAAATATACCAAACTATTGAAGTGATCACATCACAGACATGTCACAACAAAAAAAAAATGCCATCTAATATTCTAATGTATCTGATATATTAAAACACAACTTATTGGTGTCATTACACGGCCACACCGGTTAAGTGGCGCGTCAACTGGTTTGACTGAGAACACTTGTAATGTGAGTCTACAGACGCCGCCATGATGGTGAAGGACGCGCAAAACCACAAAACGCCACATTATATGCATTCTTCAGTAGGTAAATGATAAGCGAATATCTGTGGCGACTAACAAGTTCACGGATGAAGGACAAGCGTATACTTGTTCCTAGGGCTGGCATAACAGGTTACACGAACCTGTTAAGACACGAACACGAAACTTGTAAACACGAATACGACACGAAATCTAATCGTGTCATTTTTTTCAAACACGAACATGAATCTGTGTATAACAGGTTAATACGATAAGACACGATAAGGAACACCTAGTAAAATAAATTAACACGACAAGACACGATAAGACACGACAAGACACGACAAGACACGATAAGACACGACAAGACACGATAAGAAACACGATAAGGCACGACAAGACCTGTTAAGACACGTACACGATAAGACACGAACACGAAATAGGTAAACATGAACACAACACGAAAATAAACAGGTCTTAACGTGTCGACCTGTTATAGACACGAAACCTGTTAAAATCGTGTAGGTTCGTGTCAGGTTATCGTGTTCGTGTCTAAATTGCCAGCCCTACTTGTTCCCACTTATATTGCGCCGCAATCATCCATATACAACACTCATAAATGTATTAACTATAATAAATATTTATCATAAATTATAAAGCCAATGTAAACAATATGTGTCTGCTAAATATATGTATTTGATAACATATTTGAGGACATTGTCTGAGAGGAAAATTGATATGAACAGATGACATTTACACCAACTCAAAAAAACAAACAAATATATGGGTCCAATGGACCTAACCACAACATGCTCACCTCATGGGTCACTGTTGGGAAGCCTGGTTAGAACAGAGTGTTCTGGTTTGTGATCACATTCAAAGTCGAGATGAACAAATGCACGTTCGACCTCTGGAAGTTTTTCAATCTTTATCTGTAGCGTTTCTCCGATTGCATGAGCTTCTTTTAGTGACAGATCTTCTGGAAGTTCAATATCAACCTATTTCAAGAAACTAAAAACAATTAAAAAACTTCCAAATTAAACGGAAAGCGCTTTCACTCACCATAAACAGTTAACACACTAACCTCAACGAAGTACAGAACGCCAAAGGTGTATGCGCGAACTGTGTCAACTCTCTTCACTTTAGGATGTCGCGTAACAAGATAAGTCAGTTTTTGCAGGACTTCAGGTGGTGCTGACTGTCCTACTAATGAAACTGTGTAATCATATTCATTAATATCAATAAGTTCAAGAATTTTTAGTTTTTTTTTTTTTTTTTTTTTTTTTTTTTTTTTTTTTTTTTTTTTTATGGGAAATCCGAAACGATCATGTGGCACAGTTACCTGCATTTTCCCAAACGGTTCCAGACCAGTTTACAATAGTATAAACAGCAAGAATAATAGCGCCAATAGGGTCAATCCACCAATAGAATCTATCACCAAGAACAGCGGCAACTAATCCAACGACGTTTGTTACCACGTCAAAGTAATGATCCTGTTACCAATCCAGCGATATTTATTAAACGTAAGTTCTCATCAATCACCAGCCGTATGAAAGTAACAGAACAATAAGGTTAAAAGTTTAAATAACAAATGTACCTTTGCATATGCGCGCACAATCTCGTTCCCTGAACTTCTGCAGTACAACCATAACACAAGTTTGACAACGGTTGCAGTCAACATGATTATGTATAACCACAACAACTGAAAAGACGACATCTTCTCCGGTGGTTTATTTTCGATCAGTTTCTCTACCGCTTGAACCAATACCTGAAAGCCTAAACGAACTCAAACGTAAACAACTTTTTTCAAAACTAAAAATGAGAATAAATGGTCCGACTGGCGACTGCAATAAAACAATGAAACATACCAAGTGTAGCCATAATTGCGGCGAACACAATGATTCCAACAGGCTGCACCCTGAGTTTACCGATCGGATACTTATATATGTTAATACTTTGCATAGACAAGTGAGTGAACCATAGGATTCCACCAGCCATTAGATCAAGCAAGGAGTCCAGTGTAGATGCAGCAATGGCAATGGATCCAGTCTCTATTGTAGCAAAGATCTACATAACACAATACACATTGACATAAACAATATATTAACACATCCCATTGATGGATCAAATACTTTAAATACAAAAAAAAAAAAAAAAAAAAAAAAAAAAAAAAAAAAAAAAAACAGTTTTCAGTTGAATTTAAACTTCAAATTCGATTCGTATAGCGGAAAATAATGACAACTACAACATGTATTATTAACATAAAGATTATTAGATAAACATATGATACGCCAATGAGGTAGTGGTGGAGTGGTTGGGGAAAGACTTGGTGTTCCTTGCAGTGGCAGATCTAGAAACATTTTTCAGTAGTAACGTTTTTCATTTTTTTTCATTTTAGTAGCAACGTTTTTCAAATTTCGTAAAAAAAAAACCAAATTTTCCACTACGCGCGCGAAGTTGAGCCGCAACGTCCGCACCCCCTCCCCATGAACTAGATCCGCCCCTGGTTCCTTGTGACCCAGGTTCAATTCCTACTCTCCTCATTATTTTCTACGGCATCCAGGCAATGATGGTGACAAACGCACCGAGGAGCGTTCGATCCTGAGCCGCACCCCGGTTTTCACCCGGCCGTTACTCCAGCGAGGAAACTCGTGTTTAGGCAGTACGGTTTCCGAGGGAACGTCTTAACCAAAGTCTAATACACCAGCGCTGACCCGGTTAAGACAACATAGTCTGGAGCGGCAGACCTTTGCTAGGCTGCCGATTAGGCAGTCTGACATTGGATCACTCGTATGAAAGTCACCGTTGATAAAAAAAAAAAAAAAAACATATGATACCTTAAATGCAAGTAACAGAATGTTGGCATAATTAGATATCTTCATAGCTCTTTCTTGCATAACCTGTTCATCAAACTCCTCATCAACTCCATCAGCTAATTCAATATCATCAACTTCTTCAAAAGACTTCAAAGTAGCAAACTGTTTCTCATAATACTCCTTCTCACCTGAACTTATTATTATTATTTTTTTTAAAGAAATATTTATATAGAGAATTTGATGATGTGTTTATGTTGAATATGTTAAATAATAATAATAAATACCTTGAGTTAAAGAAGGTGATGATGAGTTTGTTTGTATATTGAAATGAGAAGACTCTATGTCAACAGTAGATAGGACTTTATCAGGTAACCGAGTCAAGAAATCGGTTCTGAGTGAGTTAACTGAGTACTTCTGACTCAGGTGACCGGAGACACGTGTCTCCGGTGATAATAAGGCCTGTTTTGCCTCCTCCATTCGCTCTCTTATCTCAACTCTCACAAAAGATGAACGTTTATATAATAATAATAATAATACTTTGCATTTTGTAATGATGAAATGAATATTTGTATTATTTATTATTTATTATATTATATATAGCTATCATCTAAACAATCATCAATTCATCATATAAAAAGTAGTCAATTGGTTGTATTTTCTTAACTTCGATTTGTATAATAAAATTAAACTTTTATTATTGTAATAACAACCATACGAGTGTTATTTGGTTGGTGTTTTTTGAGATTTGAAAAACTTCAGAGTTGGGTGTGTATTCAAATGTCACCTAGATTGTTTTTCGGCTAGGAGGGTTATAGGTCAGGTTGGTTATTGAATGTTATAGTTACGGAATAAAAATGAATGTATAAAGATTCGAAAAACTTTAAGTTAGAATGTGTATCTAAATGTCACCTGGCTTATTTCTTGGCTAGGAAAGGTTATGAGTCGGGTTAGTTACTAGAGATCATAGTTCTCATTGGAAGAGTTAAGTTTCTCGGGCTAGTGGGTTAAGCATGCCGCCGTGCCTATGTTTAAGGACCTTAGGCTACATCTACATGCGTAATATAGTGCTCATTTGTAAAAGGTTGAAAGATACTAAAGTATATTAGAGTGTTGTTAAAAAAACAAAGAATACTTAAGGGGGTGTGGAATAAAGCCCGTTGGGCTTTAAAGCGACAAATTTGTGCCCCATAGACAGAGGGATTTAAAATCCCCTTAAAGCTCATTTAATAAAAAATTAAAAAAAAAACAACAAAAATTCTTATTGATTGAAACCATGGTTAGGTCCTCCTTTTCTTCCTATTAAGTCCGTTAAGGGCTTGGCGGTGGTTGTGATAGCACCCCATCATAGCGGATGGGGGCATCCCCATCCTTATGCATTATTAATGTAAAACTACAAGTAAATTAGTTTTTTTGTGAACTCAATACAGATTTTACGCAACCGTCTAGCGTATATTAGTTGATACACAATAAATCGTAATAGATGATCACCGATCACGTAGCATATATCGTTTGAGTTGGTATCGATAAGAACAAGTCTTTTATGCAATAGTACATTAAATAAACTAATATCTTGTGTAGTTAAAATGTTTTTCTTTTTACTTATTATGGGTATCTTTTTGAGATAACACACTGTTATGTTTTGTTTTCACTTATTATTCTTTGATTTTCAAAGCCAATTAGATAAAATTTATTAGTTTGTGAACAAAATAGGTGAAACCTAAAATAAAACAAATTGCATAGATGATAACTAATTGCATAATTGAAACACATTATGCAATCTAGCTGATAATTTCCTGAAAGTCAAACATCAAATAAATGATCTATTTAAAGGTATTAGGTATTTGTTTAAAAAGAAAACTACACTCATGCCAGCTCAACGGGGGAAGACGTCTACCCATTCGTGATATTTTTTTTGAATTGCCACTTTCAATTTATGCAATCGTTGGTCGCATGACGCATCTCTCGTATTGGGAGACCCATCACCCTATTCCGGCCAGTTATGTTGTCTTAACCTGGTCTATACTGGCTTCAGAGTTTGGCCAGACGTTCACAGAAAAAAACCACACAGGTACTCGTGCAAGTGATTAACAGGGAGTGGCCCCCTGCTATATGTAAAACATGCTAGCTCCAAGATTTGAACTCCCAACCAAAGCCGGGTTTCCATGTCTTATCATTGCCTTGATGTCCACTGGACCAAAAGCCAGGGACACTCATTTGTGATATAGTTAGTTTCGTAAAATTTCAATTATGTGAAAAGGTTAATGTTAAACATATTAGCTAATTACATATCTCATCTCTCGCAAACTTAAAGTTAAGACCTATCATTAAAAAGTATTTTTTTTCTCACGTTGTTTTGTAATGTTACATCACTATATACTTTTTTTTTTAATCTTATAAATAAATTGAATGTACTCTATTCCTTTTATTATAATATATAACTTTGAAAATATTTATCTAGTTAATTTATGCTATTTAATTAATTTATTATTTTTTAATAAAAAAACATTTTCTTTGTAAAAGAGAAATTAATAAATAAAGTTCTTAAATCTTTTAAACTTTGTTAACATGTGTTTTTGGTTTCAAGGCTTTTTTTCAATAAACATGTTATATTTTTTTGAAAGGCTTAGTTAAGTGAAAATCTTTGTACAACCCTAACCTAGCGGTCTCAAGTTCGAATCCCTATCCACACACCGGTGTCCTCCTTGCCTAAGCTCAAACCGTCACGGGGAATTTTTTTGTGATGTGCATGGATCGAACCTATTACCTACCTCCAAGATGGAAACCCTTAAGGGAAAACCCACCCTACCTCAAACCAGCTGGGCTGAAAATCGTTGGCTATAAATATGTTATTTGATTAAATTAAGTAATGTTACTGAACGTATAATTTGTAAATCTTTACTATATTATAAAAGAAACTAAATATGGGGAGTTTTTTTCGGTATGAACCAAACGCATCCTAAGTGTTTTGCATCATAGCTAATTAATGTTATGGGTCTTTATATAGTTTTTATTCAACAATTTGTTTTATATCAATCACATGCCTCCTAAATTAAAATGGATGATTAAGACACAATAAATAGCATAATATCTCTCTCGTTACGGTGTGCTAAGTTGTTGGGGGTAAGGTCCCTAGTATTGTAGAGTATTGACCTCCTATTCGGCTTAATGACATTAACTTTTCAAGCCCTATTCAACACTAGATTAATGATAATTTAAACAATGATAAATGCGATAAATATTAGGTGACAATATCATAACTATTTCGTCATACTAACTCGCACGTGGTTTGTCAATGATCTCCAGCCTAGCTGGTTTGAGGTGGGAAGGTTTACCTCCTTGGAGTGTTTCTGCCCGGGTTTGGTCTCAGGTTCGAATCTCACGCTCCACCAAAAAAATAACCGCTTGGGTTTGAAAGGAGAAACTCGTGTGGTGCTATGGGATTCGATCATGGGCAGTGATCGCTTTGCAACACAGAATTTACCGCTGAAACAGTACTCTCCAAAAAAAAAAAAAAAAAAACTCGCACGTGGTTTATAAATGACTATTTCTACGTTTCCATAGACTCATACATATTGAATTTTACCAACACCACATTTTGTCCGTAATATCTATAAAAAATAAAATCAATAAAAGTCCAACGGAAATGTTCTTATTTAAACTAAACAAACCTAGCAATATTGTATCATTTTCTAGGTGATTTACAAAACAATGGTCATAACAAGTCTTGTTAAGAAAAAAAAAAACCTAATTAGACCAAGGTATGCCCCTAAAATGTAAAATGTCAGGTCAGACAAGACCTTAACAATGCATAAGGGAAAACTAGGATTTGCGGTGTCCAATCTAGCCCATATTTCCTTCCAACTGATAAATAAGTTGGATGATTCTATGTCAGAGGTTTTCAAATCTTTAAGGTTTTGGTTTTACTCTGTAAATCGTTGCTCGGGAAAAAAAATTCAAAAGTCTAAAATCATTGTAAGGCTATATGGTATGGAATGGAGCCCCTAGGGGCTCTATGGCGCCACATCAGTACAATTTCTGTGCCACGTAGACATGGGCTCCATTATATAATACTTATGCAATGGAATAAATCAACTTTAATTAAAAAAACAGAAAATAAAAAAAAATGAAGCAACTAATGGTGCAAATGAAGTGGGGCCCACGATGCTTGGCGAAGAGGTGAATGACACTATGGTAATGGGCATGGGGGCGCTATGATGCTGATTTGGATGTGGCAAGAGGTGAACGGCGACCCAATACCGGAAAGCCTAATGAATCGTGGGTTTGAGTGAGTTCAGATAGACTTGTGACACGAACTATGGTTGTAATAGTTCATATTAGACTCTAATACTAGAGCCATAAATAATGGATCATAATGCCATAATGGAGTATGCTGGGTTTATATTGGGTCTGAATCAGTTTTTATCCATGGTGGTTTAGAAATTTTATGGGTCACATTTGAGTTGTTTTTGTCCCATAATTTCGAGTGTCTTATACATGCGTCCTAATGGGTCATATGGGCTTGTAATTGCCATACCAGCCTACCAGGTCTTCTTAATGGGTCGTGATGTAGCACATTATGACCAATAAACAAGGCCCGTCAATATTTATCAAACCTTTAGAGATGAGCTAAGGCCTACCGGTATCGCGTGTTCAGTGGCGAAGCTTGACCCGAAGGTTCGGGGGGGTCAGAAGTCACCAGTTTCGGGGGGTCGAAACCCTATATTTCCAAAATTCTCTATACGAATACTATATAATCGGAACTTCTGCGCGAAAATTCAGGGGAGTCGGTCGCCCCCGCCCGCCCCAACTAAGTTGCGCCACTGCGCGTGTTCATTTTTCGTTGACACAAAACCAGGATTTGTCGACACATCCGAGCCATACGCTCTCCCTTTTCTCCTCATCTTGCGTATCGATCCCAAGACTACACACCGTAAGAAGGATGAGCATGACCCATATCTATAATCTATCAACCACAATCCTCATATACAAATATTATGTGGTACATTGTAACAAGATAACATTTTAGCAATATAACTTATAATAATCCATTACTTAAACCATAACTAGAGAACCAAATTTATAAATTGTTAGATGTAAAGATAAAATTTACTCTCATTACAAAACATAATCATCTTCAATCTTTATTAGCATCAATGACACAATCTATGTTATCTTTGACTTTCCACATACTATCTTCCATATGAACATCTACTACGCGCCCAACACCTACACCTTTCAATCCTTGTTTCCACGTCTCCAACGACTGCAATCGCGCTCTCAACTTATCAACCTCCCTCTCCATCAAAACCAACCTATCCTTCAACATCAAATTCTCCTCTTCCAATTGAGCTATATGAGTACCATGATCATCAACCCTATTCTCCAATACAGAATTGTTGTAATCAACACCGCCATAGCTCGGGTAAATCATCTCAAATCTACTCAAACCATCATTTCCACAACACCTAACTCTAATAAGTCCCTTCATTGATCCATATCCATCAATGCCCCATTCCTCCTTCGCCGCGTCAACTAAAACCTCCCTCAATGGTGAAAAAAACCGGTGTAGGGAGTATAGTAGGTGTAACCGGGGATGGAGAAATCACTGATCTGATTCCTCCTTATTTTTTCGATCGAATTATAAACGACGTAGTGTTTCTAGGAGCATATGGAGTTGATCTACCACCATGACTCAATTTCTTCTTTGAGAAGTGACGCCTAACCTTTAATCTGTAACGCGACAGAAAATATTATTACTCAACTATATACAAGGAGTGGTAGTAATAATAATAATAATAATAATAATAATAATAATAATAATAATAATAATAATCTGTAACGCGACAAAAAATATTATTAATCAACTATATATAAAAGAGTCAGCAACCGATCCATCTCCGCTTTCCATACAAAAACATTAACCCTTTTAGGAATCCTTTCAATTCCAAACCATGACAAAAGGGGCATCAACATACGAAGCATTGAATAGCAACTTTTTGTACATATGAACATGAATATGAATAAAAAGAACACATAACTGAATAATTTATATCCTCTATTTAGTACCCAAACACCACCAATGTTAAAATCATAGTCTCAACCATTCTTTACCACCAACAAAATCTGTACCAAGAAAAGGAACCGCTTCTTCAAACCCGAACGACTTGGACCAAGACACGCGTTTCTTTCTATCTGCACCTTTTCCTCGGCACTCATATTCTCCAAAAACCGCGGTCCTTTGCCTCCATGGTTGGTTCCAGTCGCTCCAACCCAAAGGATCAATAATATTATCAATATCACAATACGAATAAACAGCCCTCGAGTAGTTTCCCCACGCTCTCCCCAAAAAGATCGCCGAACCACTTCCTGTTATCGAACAGTTGACAAAAGAAAATCCAGTATTTTCTTCTTTTGTGTCCCTGTGTTGCGCTGCAATCGCTCCATACTTATCAGCAACCGAATGCAGACTACATTCCTAAATGTAAACAAAAAAATAATATGCCATTATTATTAATATCGCGCGAAATTTAGATGTTTATAATTTTTTTTTCATTTCAATATCTAGTAGTGTCTCGGGTTATTCACAGTAGTGTCTCGGATCCAGGTGGGCAGGGTTACGTTTTTAGTATATTAGGATTTGCTATTCAGAAAGGGGTGGCAGCGCAGCTTGTTGCCTGCCTGCCTGCCCGCTATCTTGATGTAATTTTCTTAGTTATGGAATAAACTGAGCGTTTTTAACAAAAAAAAAAAATATCTATATTATGCATACCTTGTAGAGTGATCTTGCATTGCCGAAGATAAAATCAACCGATCCTTGAATGTAACATCGATAGAAGTAATGTGATCCGCTTTCGTCAAGAAGGGTGTCTTGTGTACCTAATATTCTTACGCGATAAAGCACTGCCTTATTTCCTGCGATCCTTAACGCTACGGCTTGCATTTTATACCCTCCTTGCACTGGGACAACTGTATTCTGTGTAAAATACAAAGCCAAATAACCTATTTATACAATAACTTTCACCTATCCAAAAATCCTAAATTATTTGTACTATATGCAACATTGCTACTACCTCAATAGTAATCCCAGAAGCGCAAAAGTAGTCCGATTCTACGGCTACAGAAGCTGTTCTATATGTTCCTAGTTCTGAACCATCCTTGTATCTGTCTGATGCTTTGTCATGCCAGCTTAAGACTGTTTCCGAAGCGCGATTAGGATCTCCAATGAACGAAACATATGGTTTCGAAGGCGGAATCATCACTTTCTCCCTACATCATCATAATACTACTAAACTCAAACTACAATCTATAAATCTAACAATGATAACATATGTATTTTAGTTTTTCTTATATATGTTAAGCTTTTTATTTATTTTTTATTTAAAAATATATATTTTAGGGCACGTGGCCCAAAGTTTTTTTTTTTGGATTTTCAGTAGTGCTGTAAACAAACCAAACGTTCGGTGAACAGTTCGTAAACCGTTCTGCGGGAAGTTCGTTTGTGTCCATTTGTTTAATAAATGAACGAACACGAACAGAAAATTCCATTTGATTAACTAAACAAACAAACACGAACAAATGTCTCGTTCGTTTGATTGCGTTCGTGAACGTTCGGCAATGTGACTGTTTACATTCGTTTATTTATATCAATTCGTGTATGTTTGTTTATGTTCGATCACTAGTTAAAACTTAGGATAACTATGAACTTTTGAATTAGGAATATCATGTATCCATGCCTATGCCGAAGTAATTTTAGATAATTATGTCTAAGTTAGTACAATTTGACTTATCGACATTGTTTAGTAAATGTACTTTGTCTAACGGTTAATATTAACAATGTTTTTTTAGTTAGTTGCATATTAAATGTTTGTTTTTGTTTGTGTTCAAGACCCGTGTTCACGAACAGTTCGCAAACAGCTGAATTTCTTAACAAACAAACACAAACATAGAATTATGTTCGTTAGTGTGTTAGTGAACAGTTCGTTTGTCCAAAAAACCTTAACAAACAAACACGAACAAAGCCTTGTTCGTATTCATTTGGTTCATTTACAACCCTAATTTTCAGGGACGGCTCTGGTAGCATAATATAAACCAAACAAACCTGTAAACACCAGGAAGAATATAAATCTTAACCCGAATAGAATTATTAACCGGGACCATATCAACAGCAGCTTGAACAGTTAGCGAATGACCCTCACGACCACTTTGATCAACCACAATCACTCTACTATCATTCCCATAATGATCTCCATTTCTATAAGTTAGTCTTAAATCTGTCATCCTCTTGTAGTAGTGATTATTGTTTTCGCGGCGTATTTTAATATCGTCCCATGTGATGTACTTTCCTAACCCCTTGACTTGATCAAGATAATCAACACCATATATGAGCAAAAAGAAAGTGACCATGATTCTAAAATGCATGATCTAATGTTATGGTTTTGTGGGTATGTGAAAAGTGTGTAGTTTTAGTTACCAAGATCATAAAACTTAATTATAAACATGTGTCCATGAAAGAAAGAACATTAGTTGGTATGTTCTTCTTCCATGTCGATTAGATATAGATATATATATATATATATTTAGAGAGAGAGAGAGTAGTAGTAGTTATTATTATATGTAATTATGGAAGTGGAAGAGGTGAATAAATTTAAGTAGAAAACAGCGGTTATGGTAGAAGAAGTAAGCTGATGATATTCTAGTTGTAGAAATGGAATAGAAGAAAATAATGGGGTTTGAGGATGCATGGACGTGTTCCAATCAAACTGTGAGATAAAACCTCCATTAAAACCGCCATCGGAGTTGACCTGATTCTTTAGTTTAAGCTTTTAGATGTACTACTTCCATTTTTATTTTTTTAATTTTATACAATTTGTGATTTTAAGTTATGGGTCAGGTTATCTTACGTATACAGTGTAATAAAAATGAGAAAGGTGAGAAGGATACAAAAAATATAATGGATCACGAAATATAACAGAATAAGTCACAAATATAACACAATGCCAATGAAAAAAGACATAGTGAATCGCAGAAATGAGATAATGACGAGAATAAAGAAAAAACACAATGCAACATAAAAGACACAATGTGACAATGATATAACACAAATTTTAAAAACTACAAGGTAAAAATCCAAAAAATTGAAAACCTAAAAAATAAGACCGTATGGTTTGATGAGATGTTTTTAATGTTGCTTGAATCAGTTGAATCGGACTTTGTTTGATACCTTTCCTACGACTTCCTATTTTTTTGGTGCGTATTAGATCTAACTCTTTAATTTATTTTAGAATAATAATAACTGCATTATATTCAAATCATTAATTCTTTTGTTCTACAAGTAGCATTGAGTTAGGAATGAGCTTCGTACCGTACCGTATCAAAAATACCGATTCCAAAAATCGTAAAAAATGGTACCGGTACCAAAGTACAGATCGTAAAAATAGAAAATAAAATGGGTACCGGTATCGAAAGTGCTTGGTATGGTACAGTTCAGTACTGAGTACCATTTGCTCATCCTTAGACCTAGTGTAGTGGCTTCAAAAAATAGCGCCCCACCCTTAATTCTCATTGGCTGCAATAAAAGTGTCACACAAACCAACAAAAGTGGCGTTATAAGCATAGCGCCAAACACACATTTGGGCTTTTTTGGAGAATTATAGCGCCCCATAGCGCCCCACCGTAGTGGTGTTTGGGCGCTATTTTTCAATTTCAAGCCCCAATAACGCCCCACTACAATGTTCTTAGTTTGAATAACGGATGAAAATATAAATTTTGTTTGGGTTGATTCGGATTTGGTTCGTCAAAAATGATTACAAAATTATATTATTTTTATTATTATAAACAATTAAGGATGCTGTCTGTGTTGCTTTTAAACCATTTTCTTCCATTCATATTAAGATTAATTATGATGCTAAATAAATTTCTGCTACTACAGCTTACAACTACTTATTGTTCTAGTTGTTGCGTTACTTAAAGACATGCTGGAAATGAAAGAGTTGCATAAACTGCATCCAGGAGCCGTTTGGAACACCGTTTATCTTGTCAACGTGACGGAATGGGTGGGTTGAGTAACAGGTCAACGGGTCTAAACGGTGGAATTTAAAAATTAATGTTTTAGTTGTTCTATAACACATTCTCTTATCTCCATTTGTCTTTAATATATGTTTAAATGTTACAGTTTGAACTTAAAGGAGCCAGAAAGATTGACATAGGAGTTCAAAACAAAGTCTGCTAATTGTAGAGGTGGCAAACTTGGTGAGTTTGTCAACAGACCGAAAGGGGCTGCGCTAAAAACAGGTAAATACTAATGCAAGTTGGAACTGGGTCGGATCGGGTTGGTCTGCAAACACATTTTTTGTCCCTCTTTAGTTTGGTTTAAAAAAGCGCGCCTAAGCGTTTGAGGCGCGAGGCTCCAAGAAAACGCTTTTTTTGCCAAAAAGCGCTGAACTACATGAAGCGCCGCCTCGAGCGCTTGAGGCGCGCGCTACAGTAAAGTAGTTGAATTGGCATTTGTACCGCCATTTAGAGTTGTAATTTTTTTTTATACGTGTACATAAAGCGTCATAATGATCGGCTTTTGACTTGAAATAGGATGAGAAGAAAAGTTGTTTGAGTCATATATGCCGCCACATTGTGTTATAAGACGCAATAAAGAAATGACTCGATTAAGTCCAGGTTTATTGTTGCTAAAGATCATTGTTGGTATCACAATATCACTTTAGGTGTTAGCTAAGATTACCATATCAAAAGATTACCGATTTTAACAAGACTTGTTTTAGTTTGTTACCCAACTCGCTTGATCGACCCATCTTATGGTTGTTGTCAAGAAAAGCGTTGATAAAGATGCCGCAGAGGATTTTGTTCTTAGTTCAGGTGAAAAGGAGTCTGTGACTCAGTAAGTAATGATCATTCTTATTTGCATGTTATGCATCTCTTGAGTTTGAAATTTTGTCTGACAAGATGAATTTCGCCTCTAGGTGAACTTGAATAACAGATACATGTTAGTCGAAACACAAAATGGGTCGACTTGAACTCGCAACTCAGTAACACATACATACCACAATTGAAAAAATAACTAAGTTAATAATACTAAAATGGAAGGAAAAAAACCTAGGTAAATTTTGATAGCAAACATTACTGTCTAATGTCAATCCTTAAATTCCGAAACATGTTGGCATAACAAGATGATGTTCTAAATAAATCATGGATGGTTGGTCACAAGTCAAAACATCACACGCCTGCTATGCGTAACTCTTCAGCACCGTGTGCAAAATGACATCTTTCGCCAAAAGTACACGACCCTTTTGTGAAGTTTTCACATAGTTTTGTCTTTAGGTTGTTAGCCGGAGGACCATTAAAGCTCTTTTGCGGTGGATGTGGCAAAGTGGATGAGCTTATGTTCGCTATAACCTCACGAACCATCTGACTTGCTTGATTGATCTGCTCAAATGTGCCTTCCAGCTCAATGTTTTTAAGGTTCGGGTCTGACTCATGGTCTCTTATAGAAAGCTTAACTCCAGTCAACCGACAGATTTGTTTAGAGTTGACGCCGTTCTTACCAATGATTGGTCCAGCAAGGGTGCCTAATACACTTATCTTTGCGGTTGCTGAGGCTCCAAAGCCAACTGCAGCTGCGTGGTTGCCTGCAGGATTAAAATCCATCCGGCCAGGGCCCCCACCTCCAAATCTGCCGCCAGGTGCATGTCCCATAGCACGTGGATCTTCATGATGCGACGGGGCTGTTGGCTTTCCTAGCTCCCATTCTCCATGGGCAAAATGACACTTGTCACCGAACCGGCATCCTTCTGCAGTGTTGTATTTGGTGCACAAACGGTTTTTAACAGCCGGAGGAGATGAACCGTCTGGAAATGAAGGTGGAACTGCAGAATTTCTGATGGGTGGGGGTAGTGCGGGGTTGCCACCAGCCATTTGAGTGACATTTTTTACCCCTCCGGGTACGTAATGCAAGAAATGACATCCCTCACCAAACGGACAGCCAGAAGTGCTGCACATCAAATCAACAAACGGAATGCAAACGATTGTGTCAAAATCTATTAAAACAAACAGTTTCCCATGACTTGTCAAAGTAAATATATCAATACAAATACATCACACAACTTATGTATATAAAGTTATTAGATAAACTATATTCTAACGTGAGAAAAATCAAAACTAAAAACTCGTATATTATGTATTTGTGTTGCTTTTAAGCAGATTTTGTGTAATATGGGGTTATATCAGTATAGGTATACAAGTAAATAGTAACAGAAAATATGCTGGTAAGGATGTCCAAGAATGCAAGCATAAATGCCTTGAAAAAGATGGTTATTTAGTAGTATAAAAAAGATGACCCATTTGAATCAAATTTCATAAAAGCATACTAGGAACAAAAACAACTGAACAAAAACAAAATGCATATAGAGAGACACAGAAGTATCATGTTTTGTGCTTAACAACATCCAGTGTACGGTATACCATATAAGTTTACTGTATCATGACTGTAGATGGTATGAAAAATGATAATTTAAAGTTATAACGACGTCAAGTATTGCGCTTGGGTAATATTTATATCCTGTACTTATTGTTCAAAGTACTTTCATGAAACAACCAATTCTGTAGTTCTGTTCTGTACTCCTTGTTATCATGGTTGTTATCTTGATTATGTGATGATTTACCTGTATCAAAACCTTAATTTCCATTCCATTAGTCCAAACGATACATCTTTTAACTATAAACATTGTGTAGTATATGACCTCCATTCATATTTTACAAAATATAAATAATTAAATTGATTTTAGCCAAGTTAGAATTGAAACCTGAAAAACTTTGTGCATGGCTTCGATTTGCTTCCTAAACCAGATTGAAATGACTCCATGTCTGTTGCATCACATTAATTATTTTATTATAAAACCGATTATATCCATTATCCAAAACTTAGCATAATTTTTCTTCAAAAAGCTTTACACGTAATTCCGCTTCTTTCGAATAAAAACTCGAACACTAACCAGCGCGTTCGAAACAAATTAAACGCAAAACCGGCCTAACTAAAACCCACGATAACGACTTTACAACTAATCCCACTTCTTTCGAATAAAAACGCCATACAAACAATACCAATAAACACAAACCAACACGTTTCAAAACATAATAACCTTAAAATTGACCTAATTAAAACCATAGTTATTAAAAGCCGACGCTTCATACACATAGGCCCGTTAATTATGCTTCTAGTTCCTAGGCGCTCGCTTCAGCTCTCCAGGCGCACAAAATATCGATTTATTATTATTATTATTATTTATTTTTTAATTTAATTCAAAGTTATTGACTTTCTTTACAATATAAGCTTCCACAATACGGACCGAAAGCAACTTGAATCCAGATTTCTGATCCAGTTTTTTAAGCTTATCACATTTAAATCTTTAAATATTATTCAAATATAACATACAGTTTTTATTATTTATATTATTATTATTATTATTTTTTGTCTCAGAAACAGGAGAGGCGTGTGCGCCTTTGATAACTATGACTAAGCCCCAAGATAATAACTTTAGAACTAATCCCACTTCAATTGAATAAAACCCCAATAAAAACAATAACAAAAAACACTAATTATATACTTTCATAACAAATTAAACCTAATTATTAAAAAAAAAAAAAAAAAAACCTAGATCTAGAATTAAGGGAATTGGAATGCGAACCTTGTTTGGGTTTCTTAAATCCGTTGTTGCCGTTAAACCCAGAAGAAGGTCTGCTTCGTTTCTTAGCGAAATCCATGGAGGAATTAGGGTTAGGGTTTGAAGAAAAAAAGAAACAAAAGAGAAGGTGAAGAAGATTAGGGTGAAAGAGGTGGGAGGATTGTGGATCTATGATGTCAAGATTTTAATTTATTGATGGCTTTGGTCAAAGTCAAAGGTTTTATTAATAATAATAATAATCGGTTACGTGGGCTATGAATTCAAGGGAATCAATCACGTAATGGGCCCTATTGGGCTTCTAACAGTCTAGACTACAAACTGAGGTAAAAGTCAGGTGGAAAGGCATTTACACCAATCTTACGATGTCATTAGGGCTGTTCACGAGCCGAGCTGATCCGAACGGAGCTTTGCTCGTGTTTGGCTCGTTTACAAACCGAACCGAACGGAGCGGCTCGTTTACAATCGAGCCGAAAACCGAACGAGCATTCTTCGAGCCCAAATTTTCCGAGCGAGCGCCGAGCGAGATTCGAGCGGAGAATAATATGGACGGTCATAAATTGGGATGTTTCCTTCGATGTTTTCATTGTCGGGTGACAAGTAAGGTCAATGTCCGATGATAACACTAATATTGAGATTCCAATGTCCAAGGATGAGGCTTAGATTGAGGCTAGTGAGGTGATGAGCATACGTCAGAAAACAGTTATTGCATTGTGACGTAGGTGTGATATCAAGCGACAATTAGCGATGGACGACTAATAACATAAAGAAGTCAAGACTGTCACCTCATGACTTATTGTTTTACTGTTAAATCTAGTGTTAATTTTTTTTATTGAGTTAAGTAGGCTGATTATATTTTGTTTGCATATACTGAGTGAAATCCAATAGAATCTTATATATAAAGCCATAAATTTATCTGTAAATTGTGTGTATATTTATTATTAAATAAATAAAAATTTATTCGAGCCGAACCGAGCTGAGCGTACCTTTGCTCGTGCTTGGCTCATTTACAAACCGAACCGAGCCGATCGGCTCATATACAACCGAGCGGAAGATCGAGCGAGCATTTTTCGAGCATGTTCCGAACGAGCGACGAGCGATCCACGAGCGGCGAGCGATTTGAACAGCCCTAGATGTCATGTTACTTCACTATTCATACCAATCTTACACTGACACGTCACTTCACTGATTCAATTTACTGAAATCGTTTTTTGAAAACAGCACTCCACTAATTTTTTACCCAACAATCAATTATTTTCACACATAATAATAATAATAATAATAATAATAATAATAATAATAATAATAATAATAATAATAATATATAATATATAAACCCCACTCACAACACAACACGCCAAATCTTTTTCTTCTTCTTCTTCTTCCAGACTCTTCTCTTCTGTTCTTCTCTTCTTCTTTCAGACTCTTCATCTCTTCATCTAAATGTTTACTTTCATTTATTTAGGTAATTTCTTCCTTATTTCACTTCCAGTTTCAATAATATTCACTCAATTTTACCCAACTCTAACCAGATCTTCCAACACATTTCCTGCTTCTTTATGTGTTAAAGTTTTAACCTTTAAAGATCTTTATCATTCAACAATGGTTGTTGAGCCCGGTAACAGTGGTGGTGATGATGATAGTTGGGAAAAAGGTGGCATTGAAAGAAACAATATTTTATTTAAATTCACGGGTTCACATCCGTTAACTACAACCAGGATTTGGTTCACGGATCCACTACCAGCACCAGTGGCGACGGTGTTACTGTGCTGGTAGTGGGGTACTCGTGACCAAATCTGGTAGCACCCCATCCCCCTTTAAAACTTGTAGAGATTTACAAAACATGGTTTGGACCTACACCAGTTTGGATTGTAAACCGATTTTAGGGTCGAAAGCCCAATTGAATCAAATCCATTCTGATTGGCTTCAAAACATGTATGTGTGGCTCAGATGGTGCGGTTATGGTGGCTCAGCTATGGTTCTCTAGTGATACAAACTGAACTGAGTAGTTAGAATGTGTGTGTTGTGTAGGCGGGTAGCACCCCGAAATCCGTGGCACTGGTGGTCGAGTGGTTGACGTGGCAGTGTAGCCATGGTGTCTTCCGCGGGCTGCATAATGGCCACCCTCATATTGATGCTCCATGCTTGTAGTGGGTGGGACATTTGAGTTAGACCCATATGCATGGTTATACACACCTGCTTATAAAAGACTTTAAAAAAAATTTATATATATACACACTAGTATGGTTAATTAAAAAATTAAATTCTTGATTTTATGGTTTTTTTTTTAAGTAAGGGTGAAATTATAAAAAAAATATTTATGTTTAAAAGTGGTGAAATTGGGTTAAAAATCTACAGTGGTGGTTATTCATCTTTTCTTTTGGACTCTCTCAACCATTACTAACTTCTATTTAATTGTGAAATTGCCTCCTCTGGTATGTTTGGCAAAAATAGCTAATTGCTGAAAGCTGTAACTTTTTTAATATATTTTGGTGTTTGGCAGACTAACTAGAGCTTTTAATAAAATGTATAAAATGACCAAAATATACATAACTAAAAACTTGTATGCATGTTTTATATGGTAAAATGAGTATTTGTGTTATTTACTCATTTAAAGCTTGTAGTTAGTAGAAGTTTTCTTCTTAAACGCTAATACTAGTAGCGTTTCAATATATCTTGGATTTTTCGGGACTTACATTTTCCTAACCTAAAAGCTTAAAGCTCCTTCAACAAACAAGGTTTTTTATTGAGTAAAAGCTTTTTTTTGGACCATTACCAATGCAAGCTGCTAAATGCATCTATAAAGGTGCCAAGTCATCTGCCACATCACCATATTACAAATGCACAAAAATCTAGCCAGTCCATCCAATGTTGGAATATGTCCCATTTTTGCTTTCCACATTAAATCATTAACTTTTTTCGGTACCCAGTTCTTCCACTGCATAACAAACGGATAGCTTGTACCCGATGCGTTGTACAAAACTGTCTTCATATAGCTGACTGAGAATATACCCGAGCTTTCGGTACCCAGTTGTTCCACTGGATAACAAACAGATATCTTGTAGCCGATGCGTTGTACAAAACAGTCTTCATAGAGTTGACTGAGAATATACCCGAGTTGTCGTCAGATCAAACCCAATTATCCTTTGCATTTGTGAACTGAACCTCCTCCGGCATCCATCTCCATTATTTCGACAGTCGGGTCTGTGATCGATGTCGTTTGGTCGGTCAAAAATAATGAAAATAAGTAGTAAAGTGGAAGTTGAGTCGTCTCCACAGGGAATTGGTGGAAAGAGTAGTTTTGTAAGTTAACTAGTAAATTAAAATCTAATTACTTTGTTTTTTAGTTTTGAATTAAGAAAACGGATTTAAGAAGTTGTAACAATAATGAGAAAGAAGTAACCCCCTCCAGGTTTCCGGTTCAATGATTCACCCAACCCTTGTTTAGATGATTGGATACCACATAGACATAGTTTTGTTGAACGGTTTAAGTTAAGTGATAATCAAACACAAGTTTTTAATAATAACTCGTACAATTTAATTACCAACCCACGAATAACAACTACCCTCCCGTTAATCAAACTGCTCACGATGCAAGAAAACCGAACGCGAATGACTAAAAGATAAGCAATTGCACAAACGTGACTTGTTTAAATAACTCAAACCACAAATATCTTTCAAATGATTAAAAGACAATCCATAAACCAAAGTAAACAAGAGTTAAAGTTTCACAAATAAACCTTACACCCGGAGGTGGTTACAAAGATGTTTAGCCGCTCATCTCCATTGCAAGATCTTCAATTGATGTGTTGTTGGAGATTGAATGCATGATTTGATGATTAAGATGATGATTAGGAATGATTAATTGAGGGAAAAACACCTTGGGAATGATTAAAAACGGCTAGGGTTAAGTGTTATCACGTGTGGGAGCATAATTATCTATTTATGGGGTTTAAACCATTAAATTCGCAACTTATGCTGGCAGGGGCGCAAGGTCAGACAAGACCAGCGCACCTTGCGCTGGTACCCTTCTCAGCTTGCGCTGGGGAGCACCAAATTCCCCAAACTTTCTGTGATGCGCCGGGATCAGAGCACCTGCGCTCAAAGGCATTTCACCTTGCGCTCCAACTCGAAATTCCTTCTTTTCTTCACACTTTCACTTGGGATTGCATCCATAAACTTCCAACCTCTTGTCTAGCTTCCAAAACCTTCATATTAAGCTCCAATTAACTTCATTAAGCCTCAAGTACCTGCAAATCCTAATCATTCTCAAAGTAACTATGTTTTATGATATAAACCACTTAAAAACACCTAGTTACACATACTAAAACATGGTTAAACATCCACCCATCACATCCCCACACTTAACCTTTGCTTGCCCCTAAGCAAAGCTCTCTCGCAACTATCCCACCATCATTAACAGTTACACTTCACTAATCTCCACCAATTCTCAGCTAAGGTCCAAAGTCAAACCCCATTCTAGATCAGCATTAGATGTGTTAATTCAGCAAGTACAATTAATTCCTATTTAAAAACAGAATTTGCCTGTCTAAACCTAACATGCTTCTGGCTTTTATTTTCATGCAACACACCCCTCACAATTTTTCACTCCACTCGGCTGAATATCTGGACTAGCATATAATGTGCTAGTATGAATCACTCAAAAACCAAGTATGCAACTCTGTTCTCATAGGCTTGTATAACAATCACACCTTAGTCATAAACAATGCACATATCTAAAGGACTTACGGGTTTTGGGCTTAGGGTAAAGGCGGTGAATGGTTAGGCTAAAAAATGGCTACAACAAGGACAAATATCGACCCGTGACAATCTTTTATTCATACTAACCACAAAAACTCAACTGCGGGTTATTTCGACCCGTATTACATAATACTAACTTTTTTTTTCTCAGTCGCCTACTTTGGTCAATCGACCTCATGAATTGACTGACTCTCTTTTTTTTTTTCTTTTTTTTTTTCTTTTTTTTTTTCACATATAACTACTAAACATCATAATAACCACACTTAGATTGTCAAATACACTGGTAACACAAAAGGTCGGTTCAAGAACTGATTTGGGTTTAACAAACGAATAGGTAAAGGCTCAACATGGCTACTAGGGGTAATATTGTGGGTAAACAGATTAATCACATAAACAAATACACGGGTGTCAAACGAAAAGGGGAAATCCTAAATTGTAACATTTGTACTTTTCGTATTTTCCATTCTAGTCCTTGTATTCTTGTATCCTGTCATTTTTACACCCTTGTAATCTCGAGCTTATGATCAATGGAAAAGTATTTTGTCAATTGCATTTAATCTTAATCTATTTCATTTATTCTATAAATTCTATATGACGCAAACTTTATATAACATCGCGTGACTTTTAGTTTTGCATATATTCTAAATCCTATACTAAACAAATTCCAAGTTCGCCTTGTTCGCTTCTTGTATGTTACTCCTACCCATTCATGACGAGTCGCCATTATAATTTATCCTATTCAATTTGAGCGTTACAACAAGAAATTTATTTAGTTAAGATCTTAATATATATATATATATATATATATATTTAATAAATAACAAAAAAAAAACATAACATAAAAAAAATGCATTTGACTTTAGTTAACAAAAAAAAAACACAATTTCAAAAAAAATGTCCGTACCTTTTTTTTTAAATTGTGATTTTATTTATTTATTTATTTTTTTTTCTTTTAAAATATAATTACCACTAATTAACTTCTAACCACCATAATTAATTCATTAAATACCCAACCCCTTCACCCCAACTATAAATACACCACTCCTACCCATTCTAACACTTGCTCATTTCTAAATCCTCTCTAATCTCTCAAGAATTCTCTCAAGAATAAGTGAGTTTCTCACTTCACTTTCAACCTCTCTTCTAATTTCTTCACTCTCCTCTTCTTCAAACCCTTTGAGGAAACCTCTAGGACCTCTCTCCTATTTGCCATGGCAAATAAACATGAGTAGGGCACCAATTTGAGGCCTCAAATGTGGTCATCTTCTATTATCTTTTATGCACTAGGTTGTTAATAATACCAACCAAGTTCACCAACAACTCAATGATGGAGGGACTTGTGTTATGGTTCATAGTTGACAAAAGGAAGGCCAAGGCTCATCCAAACTAAGTCACCATACCCTACTTTCTAAGTTATATTATATACATACTAAATTATATAAACTCTACTAATTTAATAATTCGGAAAGGTTTGTGGATACATCCCTACCTTACCAATGCTTGACTCTCATAACCATCCGAATCACCTTTATGGTGGTTTGTGTTTTGGTTCGCCTAAAAGGCTTGCATGACTCTCGTGAATCTATAATCTAAACCCGAAACTAAGACCCTTTATTCTTTAATTCTAGATAACCAAGGCTAAAGCTAAACCTACCAAGACTTACCTTTTTGGAACTCTATCAAACGCACCCAAAGGTGAGTTCATACTTGTCCCCTTTTTATTCTTTATTCTTTGGGGCTCAACATGTATCACTATCAAAACTTAAACGTTTTCATACTCTTAAACTAGTATGCTCAATCTAAATGCTATTATGCTATGCCATGCTAGAATTCAAAGTCTTACATACAAATGTACGATTAGTTAACAACCCACCTTACATGTATAGCGCTATAGGTTGACACGCCGCCCCCTTTATGGGTCATGATAAGATGAAGTCTTTTGTGTTATCGAGTGTTGTTGCCGTTTGTATGGTTCTACGTGCATATGCCTATAACATGATGATTCGAGTAGACTTTTCTATACTATGTACTTAGACTCAAACTAGTATGCTCACCAATGCTTTATGTGTTGACGGATATTTTATACATGTTGCAGGAAATGTTTAATGCAGGTTTATCAAGAAATCTACTTAGGATTAGACTAGAAACTCACGCTAGTTTAAGTTCTATATTTTGATGTTCTATTTTTCTTTTCGTGAAACAATTTGTATTATGTTATCTTTTTAGACAATGATTATGCTATGAATGAAATTTTATCTTTAAATTATATTATCACGAATTCTAGTGTCATGAAGTCTTTGAACAATCTATCCCAAGTCTCGCCCCGATGTATTCCGCCATCGGTTGGGGTGTGACAGATTGGTATCAGAGCCATGACTATAGGGAACTAGGAAAAATTGCCATGTTTGACCTAGACTATAGTTAAGAACCTTTTTGACCATTCCTTTTATCATGTTTAATATACTTGTTCTCCCTATCTTGCTTCTACTCAATTCTTTTGGTCCTTAAAATTTACCTTCCCATTTGTGGATTACTCTACACTCGAAGACGCTCGTATAACACAAATGAAAGGAAATCACCAAAATAGGCGTGAAACCCTCACTTTGGTGATAACTTTCAATCCGCGTAAATTCTTTATGTTTTTGAAACTACACCAAGATAGGAGTGATATCCTCACCTTGGTGGAAATTTCACAATTCTCGTTCTAGTGGACACTTCCAATTAAAGGTTAGAATTAATTTTCTTACCACATTGGACTAAGTGTACAAACCACACTCAAAGAAACGACCTCGCTAGGATAGGAGTGAAATCCGCAACTTAGCGATTAGTTTCAATCCTTGATTATTTTTATCTCGCCAAAGTCTCAAATTTACTAATGACAAGAAACATGTAGTAACTGGAAGGGTGAATACCGTTAACCGCAAGTCGGCGAGAGTATTTCCACCTATTAGGCCAAAGCATGTTTTCAAACTTAAAGGTAAATTCGAACCACTTTGGTTAGTCTAAGTTCCGTTCCGGAACACTCCAATGGCTTGCTTAAAACAAGCCCCTCATTTCATGTTAATATTATTTTCAATGATGTTTTCATACTATGTTTTCACTACATATATTCGATTTAATTTTTTTTTCACTACTCACAAAGGCTCTCAAGACTCGCATCTCTAGTACTCTAGCAATCTCCAAACAATACTAATAATCGCAAACCAACATTAATCAAGCTCCTCTATATTGTCCAAAAGCACTATACTTGCTTATACTTATGTGTTATGCTTTATGAACAATGTGAAACTTCATGCTACTTGAACTACTTGACATTATGTGTTTTATACATTGCTAAAAACGAAACAAAATGCAATCTTTATACAAATAAACCATTGATCAAAGCTCATAATCCCTTTTTGTTTATCCTTTAGATGTCTTCCATGTCCAACCGAAGAGGCTCAAAACAAAGCACCAACAAGAAAATGCTCTCTTTCATGGCCAAGCAAATGGCCAAGGTCATACCCGAGGTAGTTAGCAAAATCCAAGCCTCCGCAAGCCCACATGGTTCTGTTGACTCAAAAGCTGAATCCTCCAAAACTACCTCCTTCACCTTTAAGCAATTTAACCTACATCGACCCGACTCTTTCACGGGAAACGATGGTGCTACCACTATGCTCGAATGGTTCGACCACATCGAGCTAATCTTCATCAATAGCGAATGCCCTGACAATCTCCGCACTCGTCACGCCACTAGCGTCTTCAAATCAAGGGCACTCGAGTGGTGGAAAAGCGAGAGAGTCACCCGTGGAAACGAAGTCGCTTTAGCTCTACCGTGGGAGGAACTCAAGCAACTCATGATTGAGGAGTTCTGCCCCGCTCAAGAGATTGAGCGACTTGAAGAAGAGTTTTGGAAACTCAAGCAAAACAGTGGTGATAACCTCTCCTATACCAATCGTTTCAAGCAACTCCTTGTTCTTGTACCTCACCAATTCAACACCACTAAGAGGATCATAGCTAAGTATCTCAAAGGCCTCCCAACGAGTGTTCGTGATATCGTTGAAGGAGCCGAACCCACCACCTTAGAAAAAGCCATTCGTTTAGCTTCCAAAATCTCGGATAACCAAGTGAAAGATGGAACCTTAACTATCCCAAACACCACCAAAACCGTCAATCAAACCACCACCATTCCCACCGACAAACCAAAGGAAGCCAAAACCCCATCAACCCATAGCAATAACCGCAAACGCAAGTCCCGAACCCAAAACTATGCCGTTACCACTCCATCCACCGAAGCTCAAGCTCCAACCCCTCTTAACCAAGTGCCTGCCAAGAAACCTTATACTGGAGTACACCCAAAATGTGCCATATGCCCTTTTCATCACCCAACTAATGTAGCTTGTCGTCTATGCACCAATTGTAACCACTATGGACACTTTGTCCAAAACTGCAAGGTTGCCCCTAGAACCCAAAACAACCAACCTTAAGTTGCCAACCAACCCCGAGTCGCTAACCAACCTCCTCTAGCCATTGGCAATGGTCGTGCATGTTTTAAGTGTGGTGATCCTAGCCATTTTGCTCCTCAATGTACCCGCAACAACCAAGCTCAAGTTCAAGCTCCGACTCAAAATCAACCACCAAGGGGTCGCGCTTTCAACCTCAATGCGACCCAAGCTCAAACTGAAAATGATGTTGTGAACGGTACGTTCCTTGTTAATGGATCTTACGCTTCTATACTCTTTGATACTGGTGCGGATAAGAGTTTTGTGTCTCTAGAATTTGAACCCTTACTTGCTTGTGCACGATCTAAATTATCGGAACCTTTCACCGTTGAAGTCGCAAATGGTGAACCCATCTCTATTGATTTCATTATCAAAAACTGCACCTTGAATCTTAATGACCATGATTTCTCCATAGATCTAAACCCCATGCAATTGGGAAGTTTTGACATCATAGTAGGCATGGATTGGCTTGCAAGACATCGTGCCGAAGTTGTTTGCTTCGAAAAATTTATCCGTATACCGCTTCCTAGCGGTGACACTTTACAAATCTATGGTGAGAAAGCCTCCAAAGGACTCAAACTCATGTCTTGTACCAAAGCTTGAAAGTATCTCCGTAAGGAATATGTTGCATTCTTGGCTCATGTGGTAACAACCAAAGACAAGGAAAAAGGCATAAAAGACATACCTGTCGTTTGTGACTTTCCCGAGGTCTTTCCCAAAGATCTACCCGGTCTTCCTCCTGCTCATTCTGTTGAACTTCGCATTGATCTCATACCCGGTGCTACACCTGTTGCAAAAGCTCCTTATCGTCTTGCACCTTCCGAAATGCAAGAACATGCTAGTCAACTCCAAGAATTGCTCAAAAAAGGCTTCATACGCCCGAGTACTTCTCCCTGGGGTGCTCCTGTTTTGTTTGTTAAAAAGAAAGACGGATCTTTCCGTATGTGCATCGATTATCGTGAGCTTAACAAGCTTACTATCAAAAACCGATACCCTCTTCCACGCATTGATGATCTCTTTGACCAGCTCCAAGGAGCTACTTGTTTCTCAAAAATCGATCTTCGTTCTGGATACCATCAACTTCAAATCCACGAAGAAGATATTCCAAAAATTGCCTTTCGCACAAGATATGGTCACTACGAGTTCATGGTGATGCCTTTTGGTTTAACCAATGCACCCGCAGTATTCATGGATCTAATGAATCGAGTGTGTAAACCTTATTTGGATCGTTTTGTGATTGTCTTCATTGATGACATCTTGATTTATTCCAAATCCGAAGACGACCATAAACGACATCTCCGTTTGATTCTAGAACTCCTACGTGCCAAACGACTTTATGCCAAGTTCTCTAAATGTGAATTTTGGTTAAAAGAAGTTCAATTCCTTGGGCATATTGTGAACGATAGGGGTATTCATGTTGATCCTGCCAAAATTGAAGCCGTTAAAAATTGGATTGCACCAAAATCTCCTACCGAAGTTCGTTCCTTTCTAGGATTGGCGGGTTACTGTCGTCGGTTCATCTCCAACTTTTCCAAAATTGCTACACCACTCACCGCTTTGACTCAAAAATCCCAACCTTTCATTTGGGGTCCTAAACAAGAAGAAGCCTTTCAAACCCTGAAGGGCATGCTTTGTGATGCTCCTATTCTAGCCCTACCCGAGGGGAATGATGATTTCGTGGTTTATTGTGATGCATCAAATCAAGGTCTTGGTTGCGTTCTTATGCAACGAGGAAAAGTCATCGCCTATGCATCAAGGCAACTCAAAATCCACGAAAGGAACTACACCACTCACGATCTCGAACTTGGTGCTGTTGTTTTTGCCCTAAAAATCTGGAGACACTACCTTTATGGTACAAAATGTGTTGTATTTACCGACCACAAAAGCCTCCAACACATTTTCAATCAAAAAGATGCTAACATACGACAACGACGATGGGTCGAATTGTTAAACGACTACGACTGCGAAATTCGCTATCATCCTGGTAAAGCGAATGTAGTAGCCGATGCTCTTAGTCGAAAAAGTCATGCAGTTCTATGCAACATCTGAGAAATCGACCGTCTTCGTAGCTCTCAATTTCAAAATGATCTATTTAATCGTATTCGAGACGCTCAACATACATCGGTCAATGAAAATACTCTATATGAAGAAATGTCTTGTGGTGCCGAGTTACACTTGGAATCCAAGGCAAATGGGATTCTTTATTATCTTGATCGTATTTGGGTTCCCAGTCGTAATGACCTTCGTACTCTTATAATGAATGAAGCGCATAAATCCCGATACTCCATTCATCCCGGTGCGGATAAAATGTATCAAGATCTCCGTCGCAATTATTGGTGGCCCAGTATGAAAAAGGACATTGCTCTCTTTGTGTTCAAATGTCTCACTTGCTCCAAAGTAAAAGCCGAGCACCAACGACCGTCGGGTTTGCTTGAACAGCCCGAAGTCCCCATGTGGAAATGGGAAAGTATTGCTATGGATTTTATTACCAAGCTCCCTCGAACATCATCCGGTCATGATAGCATTTGGGTAATCATTGATCGTTTAACCTAGTCAGCTCACTTTCTTCCCATTCGTGAAGATTACAAAGTTGAGAAGCTAGCCCATATCTACACCAAGGAAATCATTTGTCGTCATGGTATTCCTCTTGACATCATCTCAGACCGTGATGGTCGATTCACCTCCCGTCTTTGGGAAACATTTCAGGCTGCCATGGGAACTCAGCTTAATCTTAGTACAGCTTTTCATCCTCAATCTGATGGACAAACTGAACGTACGATCCAAACTCTTGAGGACATGCTTCGATCTTGTGTAATCGACTTTGGTGGAAAATGGGATGCTCATCTACCATTGGTCGAGTTCTCTTACAATAATAGTTATCATACCAGCATCCAAATGGCTCCTTTCGAAGCTCTTTATGGCCGAAGGTGTCGTTCTCCTATATGTTGGCACGAGATTGGTGAAGCACAAATCACTGGTCCCGAAATCATCCAAGAAACGACCAACAAAATCATTCAGATTCGTGATAATCTCTTAGCTGCTCGAAGCCGTCAGAAAAGCTATGCTGACAAGCGGCGAAAACCCCTTGAATTCAATGTTGGTGATCAAGTACTCCTTAAGGTGTCTCCTTGGAAAGGGGTAGTCAGATTTGGAAAGAAAGGAAAGTTGGCTCCACGGTATGTTGGACCATTCAAAATCATTGAACGAATTGGGAAAGTGGCTTACAAGCTCGAGTTACCCCAAGAAATCAACAATGTCCATCCCACCTTTCATGTTTCAAATTTGAAGAAGTGCTTAGCCGAAGGGAACATACACATTCCTCTTGATGACGTACGAATTGATGAGTCTATGCATTTCGTCGAAAAACCAGTGGAAATAACGGATCGTGAAGTCAAACAACTGAAACGAAAACGTATCCCACTAGTCAAAGTTCGTTGGGAATCAAAGAATGGACCCGAATTCACTTGGGAACATGAAGAACAAATGAAGAAAAAGTACCCACATCTTTTCAGTCAAGCCACTTGAATAATTTCGAGACGAAATTTCCTAAAGTAGGGGAGACTGTAACATTTGTACTTTTCGTATTTTCCATTCTAGTCCTTGTATTCTTGTATCCTGTCATTTTTACACCCTTGTAATCTCGAGCTTATGATCAATGGAAAAGTATTTTGTCAATTGCATTTAATCTTAATCTATTTCATTTATTCTATAAATTCTATATGACGCAAACTTTATATAACATCGCGTGACTTTTAGTTTTGCATATATTCTAAATCCTATACTAAACAAATTCCAAGTTCGCCTTGTTCGCTTCTTGTATGTTACTCCTACCCATTCATGACGAGTCGCCATTATAATTTATCCTATTCAATTTGAGCGTTACAACAAGAAATTTATTTAGTTAAGATCTTAATATATATATATATATATATATATATATATATATTTAATAAATAACAAAAAAAAAACATAACATAAAAAAAAATGCATTTGACTTTAGTTAACAAAAAAAAAACACAATTTCAAAAAAAATGTCCGTACCTTTTTTTTTAAATTGTGATTTTATTTATTTATTTATTTTTTTTTCTTTTAAAATATAATTACCACTAATTAACTTCTAACCACCATAATTAATTCATTAAATACCCAACCCCTTCACCCCAACTATAAATACACCACTCCTACCCATTCTAACACTTGCTCATTTCTAAATCCTCTCTAATCTCTCAAGAATTCTCTCAAGAATAAGTGAGTTTCTCACTTCACTTTCAACCTCTCTTCTAATTTCTTCACTCTCCTCTTCTTCAAACCCTTTGAGGAAACCTCTAGGACCTCTCTCCTATTTGCCATGGCAAATAAACATGAGTAGGGCACCAATTTGAGGCCTCAAATGTGGTCATCTTCTATTATCTTTTATGCACTAGGTTGTTAATAATACCAACCAAGTTCACCAACAACTCAATGATGGAGGGACTTGTGTTATGGTTCATAGTTGACAAAAGGAAGGCCAAGGCTCATCCAAACTAAGTCACCATACCCTACTTTCTAAGTTATATTATATACATACTAAATTATATAAACTCTACTAATTTAATAATTCGGAAAGGTTTGTGGATACATCCCTACCTTACCAATGCTTGACTCTCATAACCATCCGAATCACCTTTATGGTGGTTTGTGTTTTGGTTCGCCTAAAAGGCTTGCATGACTCTCGTGAATCTATAATCTAAACCCGAAACTAAGACCCTTTATTCTTTAATTCTAGATAACCAAGGCTAAAGCTAAACCTACCAAGACTTACCTTTTTGGAACTCTATCAAACGCACCCAAAGGTGAGTTCATACTTGTCCCCTTTTTATTCTTTATTCTTTGGGGCTCAACATGTATCACTATCAAAACTTAAACGTTTTCATACTCTTAAACTATTATGCTCAATCTAAATGCTATTATGCTATGCCATGCTAGAATTCAAAGTCTTACATACAAATGTACGATTAGTTAACAACCCACCTTACATGTATAGCGCTATAGGTTGACACGCCGCCCCCTTTATGGGTCATGATAAGATGAAGTCTTTTGTGTTATCGAGTGTTGTTGCCGTTTGTATGGTTCTACGTGCATATGCCTATAACATGATGATTCGAGTAGACTTTTCTATACTATGTACTTAGACTCAAACTAGTATGCTCACCAATGCTTTATGTGTTGACGGATATTTTATACATGTTGCAGGAAATGTTTAATGCAGGTTTATCAAGAAATCTACTTAGGATTGGACTAGAAACTCACGCTAGTTTAAGTTCTATATTTTGATGTTCTATTTTTCTTTTCGTGAAACAATTTGTATTATGTTATCTTTTTAGACAATGATTATGCTATGAATGAAATTTTATCTTTAAATTATATTATCACGAATTCTAGTGTCATGAAGTCTTTGAACAATCTATCCCAAGTCTCGCCCCGATGTATTCCGCCATCGGTTGGGGTGTGACATAAATTGCCTTTATCATCTATGTGCATATCTAGCCTACAACTTCGGCATGCATCAAATTACACAAGTTCTGCAACAGAGAAACATCTGGCCCACTCTCAACAAACGAAAATATATCAATCTATCATCTAGTAGGCTCAAGATCTCGCAAAAGTGGGTAAATGGGTTGCCGATGTGTGCATGCTTTTATTACCAATAGCTTGTTAACCCTAGTCAGGCAATCCTACACATTTTCTTTCTTAAAAAAAACACTTGCTGAAAACGGTTCATATTACTTTTCCATGAATTAGACCATGACTAAGGACCTCTACCAATATGTCAGCTTTGAAAAGTTGATGATTTATACTGAAAAATCCGGTTTTCAAACGCAATTAAGCTTTACTTAAACAAAAAAATTCAAATTTTTCGATTTTTTTTCATATCTTTGTTCATACTTCCCAAATCTTTCCTCAGGTTCCCCTATCCCCACACTTGGGATACATTGTCCCCAATGTATGGTTTTATTCAAATCTCAATATAGGGATGCGGTTACCAATTCAATCCTATCATCTTAGCACTTCCTCTACGAGACTCAACAATACTACTGACACGAAGTTAACACCCAATCCCAACACATAGTTTTTCATACACCACCAAACACAATAAAACATAAACAAGTCACAACCCAAACCACCACCCATCCAACCCATAAGTAATTGTGCCTACATAATAAAAATATAAAGGATAGAGTAAACACATGGACCTGATCAGGATGCAACCATGATCAGAGAGTGCATACACACACACTCCTAACCATCATACTCAGGCGGCTGGTATTGTCCGTAATCAAAGAATGACTCCCACAAGCTCCTACTAATAGCGTCCATGTCAAACGATCCTTGGCCACCAGAACTACTCGATCCCTGCGCCTCCCAAACATTGTACATAATTATATGGCGAGCTGACAGCTTTTGAAACCCTGTCAATAAAGCATACAAAATCATTACTTCAAATAACCTCACATTGTTAAGATCGCTGGTACGAGGCATCACAGCTGTGGTCACAAATCTCAATAATAACATTGGGAATGCATGCAAATTATTCCTCTTCAATTTCCACTTAGCTAGATTAGTGCCCGGTGGTACATCAAACATATTACGAACCCAACTTTCCCATTCATCTCCTTGTATCTTCTTAGCATCTATAACTTCATCCTTTGGATACTCATAATTTCCAGCCGCAGTTGCCCCTTGATCATACTTAGCCAAATCTCTCAACACAGCAAATGACAACACTACCTCTTTGTTACCCACCTTCCCTATCAATCGTGTTGTAACAGGTGGGTTATTACCTTCATCTTTAATTAGTGTCGACATCCATTCTAAAATCTGATCCATATAGATAAACTCTCCTCCTTTAAATTTGAGAAAATCCATCCACCTCAATCTCTTGAAACACTCTATAACACCAAAGGGTTCAAATGCCTTAAGGTCAATCAACCTCTCACATAAAAACAAATCCTTTAATGGTTGAGTGGACTTATTAATCTTTTTCATAAACAACGTTGCTCTATGCTCAAAAGGAAATTTTGATAACGGCTTTGGTTTCCTCCACCTCGGCAATCCATCATCACTCCATTCTGATTCTGATTCAGACTCGCCATTGCCCTCTACCTCTACCTCTTCCTCTTCACCACTTCCAGCTTCACTTTCTTGATTATCTTCTTCCATAACCTCATAAGTTGGATCATCTTCATCACTAGTTTCATCAACAAGTTGCTTCCTCGGTCGTTTGGAACCCTTAGATGACTCGGCCTTTTCTTTTCCCTTTTTACTCTTACCGGTAGCTACTTCTGTCAATTTCCTCACTATCGCCTTGTTTTTCACCATTGTACCTACATTCACACAAAATACTTGATAAATAATCAACTCATCACAAGGCTTAACAACTTAGAACATGGCCTATTGTTTCATCTCACTCTTACTTGTATCATTTGAAAAAGGATTTTAAATCTTAACAAGACACCAATTCCATCAACAAGTATAACATATCCTTGAAAAATTCATTTATGTAAATTGCATTATTTTAATAACTCATGAACCCAATAGCCATGTTCATACAATCCCCAACTTTTTATGAACTCATCCAAATTTACAAGTGTGGCTAAAACATTCCAAGTTGCAACCATCCCCACACTTGTTTCCAACAAACTTACCCCTTTGTGAATCACCATTATCAATTTGATTTATAAACAAGGAGTTTAAATCTTTCAAAAGATACCAAGTTTAACGAACCATAGCAATTTCTTAAAAAAAACGCCTTTGAACATGTATTCTTAGCTTGGTGATTCAACACTAACATTCCCATTCTCTTTCAAATCCTAGTGTGCAAGTAACATCACAAGTCAAATAACTCTCAAATAATGCTACATATCTCACATATTACCACAAACTCATCATATTCAAGTAGCTAAGTTCAACTTCTAGTTGTAAAGCAACATACACCCAACAAATCAACGAAAGAGAGAGTTAAAATCATACCTTGAATGAAGATTACACACAACTAAGCAAGAAACTTGAAACTTGAACACTTTCACCCAAAAGTACCCAAAATTTCGTGACCTAGATGTCACAAAATCTCCCCAGCCGTTTGTTTTTATCACAAAATTCTTGGTGGGTTATGTTCCTCTCGAAAAGTTATTAAGTTTAGAGTCAAGAATCAATTGATTTGGTTGAGATTTGAGTTAGTTATGAAGGTAAGAAGGTTAGGGTTTAAATGGAGAACTTGAGAAAGAAGATGGTAGGTAGAAGATGAATAAGTGAATAAAGGGTATTTGGAGCTTGGGTTTTGGTGTGTGGGTATGTTAGTACCCGAAAATTATAAGGTACACAGGTTATGGGTCGGTTTTACAATGGTATGGTTTAAGTTCTTGACCCAGCGCAAGGTGGAACAAATTCAGCGCAGGTTGCGCATGATGGCCACAAGCATGCGCTGGTGGCTCTGATTTGGACAGTAGGTGCAGCGCAAGGTGGGACACGGAGGGCGCAGGGTGCGCTGGTTAGGTACCAGCATGCGCTGGTGGGTCTGTTGTGTCCGGGGACTCTGGCGCAAGGTAGGAAACAAATCAGCGCAAGCTGCGCAGACACACACCAGCATGCGCTGGTTTCCTTTTTTTTTAACTCTGGAAAACAATGCAAAAAACGACGAAAACTCATGTTATCATTTTTATTTCTATTATCTTGAAGGCATTCTAAAACTTTTTTAAAACATCAAAGTTTTTTTTTTTTTTTTTTTTTCAAGACTTTTAAAGCTTTAACTCTCTACTCACCCTCTCCACCCCCTAAAAAAAAAAATTCTTAGTCGTCCTCGACTTCGGTTCGGGTTAGAACAACGTACCTTAGCGATCCAAACATCCCCACACTTGTGTGAGACTCCAGGCGTGCGTCAACAACTTGCAAACGGTTAAAACGGAAATAAACAAAGACAATAATATATACAAAATCCCGGGCTGCCTCCCGGTAGCGCTAAGTTTATTAGTCTTCAGCCAGACTTGTACCTCGGATGCTCATTCTGAATCGTAAGTCAGAGTGCTTAAAGCGAAGCTCTCTGACTGTTTGTCCGGTCCATTGATGTCATTCGGCTCAATGTATGGTTTCAATCGATGGCCATTCACCACTCGCCTCAAATGATCATCGAAGTCTTCAATCTCCACATCTCCATAGTTCCCCACACGTGTGACCAGATATGGTCCAGTCCATTTGCTCCTCAGCTTACCTGGAAATAACTTCAATCTAGAATTGTATAGCCAAACCCTATGACCCACCTCGATGTGTTTCAACCGGATCTTGGCATCATGCACCTTCTTGACTTTGTCTTTGTATGCCGCTGCACTCTCATATGCCTCGTTTCTCAACTCTTCCAGCTCTCCCAATGCCAACTTCCTTGCCTTTCCTGCAGCATCATAGTCCATGTTAACCCGTTTAACAGCCCATAAAGCACGATGAGTAAGTTCAACAGGTAAATGACACCCCTTCCCGTAGACCAACCGATAAGGTGTGGTTCCAATAGGCGTTTTGTAGGCAGTGCGATACGCCCACAGAGCATCGTCCAATTTAGTGGACCAGTCCTTGCGGTCGGGTCGCACAGTTTTCTGTAAAATTTCCTTAATCTGCCTATTGGACACCTCAACTTGCCCACTCGTTTGTGGGTGATACGGTGTCGCGATACGGTGGTCTACACCATAACTTTTAAGTAGCTTGCCAAAGTAAAAATTTTTAAAATGGGACCCCCCCATCACTAATGATCACACGAGGGATTCCAAAGCGAGTAAAGATGTTACTTTGGACAAACTTGCACACCACTTTGTGATCATTCGTCTTGGTGGCAATGGCTTCGATCCATTTGGACACGTAATCCACTGCCACTAAGATGTACAAGTTACCGAATGAATTTGGGAACGGGCCCATAAAGTCGATTCCCCAAACATCAAAGATGTCGACAACTAGAATCGGCTGCATGGGCATCTCGTTCCGTTTTGAGATGCTACCCATCTGTTGACATCTTAAGCAATTTTTAGTGAACTCAAAAGCATCTTTAAAAATGGTAGGCCAATATAGGCCGCATGAAAGCACTTTGTGGCCCGTCTTTTGACCACTGAAATGGCCACCACAAGCTGATGTGTGCACCATGCTCAGCACACATTGAACTTCATCATCTGGTACACATCTTCGGATGAGCTGGTCTGGTCCAACTTTGAAGAGGTATGGGTTATCCCATATGTAATACTTTGCTTGAGCAAGAAAGTGTTGCTTCTTCCTCTTTGGCCAGTGCTCTGGAGGGGTTCCTGTAACTGCATAATTAGCAAAATCAGCAAACCATGGTTTAGTGGAAATAGATAATAATTGCTCATCTGGGAATGTGTCATTGATTTCTACTTCCGGTGCTTGTGTCTCATGCACCACCCGTGACAAGTGGTCGGCTACCACGTTCTCACTCCCCTTCTTATCTCGAATCTCAAGGTCGAATTCCTGAAAACAGTAATATCCAACGAATCAACCTTGGCTTAGCATCCTTCTTTTCCATGAGGTACCTGACAGCACTGTGGTCAGAATAAACAATAACCTTGCTACCCCATAAATAAGATCTAAATTTATCCAATGCATACACCACTGCAAGCAACTCTTTCTCAGTAGTGGTATAATTTAACTGAGCATCAGAAAGAGTTTTGCTTGCATAGTAAATAGCCACAGGCTTTTTATCCACCCGTTGTCCCAGAACCGCCCCAACCGCATAATCACTAGCATCACACATTATCTCAAAAGGGGTGGACCAGTCTGGTGATTGTAAAACAGGAGCCTCAATTAGTTTTTGTTTTAGGGTGGTAAAAGCTTTCATACATTCTTCATCAAAAACAAACGGGACATCTTTCAATAAAAGGTTACATAGCGGTTTAGTAATAACAGAAAATCCTTTTATGAACCGTCTATAAAACCCGGCGTGTCCAAGAAAGGAACGAACTCCTTTGACATTTGTAGGTGGAGGTAAAGTTGAAATCACTTGAATTTTAGCATGGTCCACCTCAATTCCCCTACTTGAGATTACGTGTCCCAACACAATCCCTTCTTGAACCATAAAATGGCTCTTTTCCCAACTTAAAACCAGATTAGTTTCGACACATCTTTTCAAAACTTTTGTTAGTTGTGTTAAACATGACTCAAAAGATGTGCCAAAAATGGAAAAGTCATCCATGAAGATCTCTAGAGAGTCCCCGACCATATCTGAGAAGATACTCATCATGCACCTTTGAAAGGTGGCAGGGGCATTACAAAGGCCAAATGGCATTCGCCTGAATGCGAAAGTGCCATATGGACATGTAAACGTAGTCTTCTGTTGATCCTCAGGATGTATGGCAATCTGGTTATATCCTGAATATCCATCTAGAAAGCAATAAAATTTCTGACCTGCGAGTTTTTCAACTATCTGGTCAACAAAAGGTAATGGAAAGTGATCTTTGGAAGTTGCAGAATTCAACTTCCGGTAATCAATGCAAATACGCCACCCGGTCACGGGTCGGGTAGCAATTTGCTCACCATCCTCACCTGTAACAATCTGTATACCCGCTTTCTTGGGCACTATCTGTGTCGGACTCACCCACTCACTATCTGAAATTGGGTAGACAATACCTGCATCAAGCCACTTTAAGACCTCCTTTTTCACCACTTCCCGCATATTCGGGTTCAACCTTCTCTGAGCATCCCTAGCTGGCTTTGCACCTTCTTCAGTAATAATCCTGTGCATCACAATAGATGGACTAATTCCTTTCAAGTCCGCAATGGTCCATCCAATCGCCGCCTTATGCTCCACCAACACTTCCATCAATGCTTTTTCCTGCACATCAGACAAATTAGAAGCAATAATAACAGGAAGAGTTTTATTCTCACCTACAAAAGCATATTTTAAATGCTTTGGTAATTCTTTCAGTTCCAGCTGTGGAGGTGATTCCAATGATGCCTTCAGTTGCGTGTCAATGTGCTCTGGTAGGCTTTCCACTTGAAGTGCCCAAGTGGGTTTCCCTTCTTTGACCGCCATCACCTCCAACTCATTCTCCATCTCTTTCAGAACTTCCCTATATTCAACATCCTTCCTGTCACAAACAAAGCACGTCTCTGTTGCGTCCTCCTCATTTACATGGGGGTGACACGTGTCAATAATGTCTGCCATAAAGCATTCATCACTGACCAGAGAGTTAGATATATTGGGAAAAACGCTTAAACGAACTTTCCTATTCCCGAATGCCATGTCAACTGTCCCGTTTCTACAATCAATTAAAGCATTTGCAGTTGCTAAAAACGGTCTACCAAGTATCACATTAGGTTGTTTAGTTGTATTTGAAGAGACATAATCCAACACTAGAAAATCAACTGGGTAGTAAAAATCCTCAATTTTGACAATGACATCATATACTATCCCCCGGGGAAGTTTCAAAGTCAAGTCGGCCAACACCACAGTAGTGTCGGCTTTCTGTAAAGGCCCAAAATCATACTGGTCGTATAAACTCCCCGGTAAGATGCTAACACTAGCTCCGAAATCCAGTAAAGCTCGGTCTATCCTACATTCACCCACTTGAATGGGTATCAAAGGAGTTCCTGGATCCCTAAGCTTAGGAGGAAGTATACCCGACAAAACGGCACTGACACTTTCTGAAAAATCAATTTTCTTTGGAACTTTATTTTGCCGTTTTTGAGTACACAACTCCTTCAAATACTTAGCATAAGCGGGAATCTGTTTATTAGCATCCAACAAAGGTATGTTAATCTTTACCTGCTTAAAAATTTCCCACATCTCCTCCTATTGTGGGCTCCTTCTTTTTACCTTTGTTTCTGGTGGTACCAAAGCTTCAGGAAACGGGATGTTATTACCCTCTACACCCTTTTCCTTAGCTTCAGTGTTATTCTCTAATACCCTATTTGGTGATTCAGAAAAAGTTACTTTCTTAGTCTTTTTAGGGCTAACAGATGTTTTCACAGATTCCCCCTCATCATCATCATCACTAACATCCTCCACCACCCCCTCTACAAATGGTGATGGAGACCCTACCTTATTGTCATAAATCTTACCTGAGCGAAGAATACTTACCTGATTAATCTCTGCATTCTTGCCATGTCTCGAGCTGGATGACTGGTGTGCAGGATTCACTGTGGTGGTGCTCGGTAGCTTACCTAGATCTTGACGCATAGTGGACAACTCTTCTGCAATCTGGCCAACTTGCTTCGAAAGGGCCTTGTACTCCTTGTCTCTGATTTCGTTGTCCTTTCTGATCTCCTTCATGAAATCGCCCGTTGACTTCATGAATTCTCCTGTTGACTTCATAAACTCAGTCAACATATCCTTCACTGATACATCCTGCCCCGAGGATCCACCTTGTTGATTGCCTTGACTTCTCCAGTTGCCTTGAGAACTCCCTTGATTGCTTCCAGATCCTTGCTGGTAGTTTCTTTGATTGTTGTAGTTCCCTTGGCCTGAATATCCTCTCTGATTGTTTTGATTAGGTACCTGTGATGGAGGATTCAACTGGTTAAAAGTATTACTGTAACTAAAATTAGGGTGATTTCGCAAACCTGGGTGATATGAATTAGAATTCATATCATATGGCTTTCGCTGTCCATAAAGCTGATTTACTTCTTCAGATTTCCCTTGTTGAGTAGGACAATCAGCATCCATGTGTCCCAGATCATCACAAATGGAGCAAACTGTAAAAGAATTAGCTGCCTTTGCTCCATCACTCCTTCCTGTGCCTCTACCAGCTGTCAACTGTGCAATCTGTCGTTCTAAGCTTGCTATTCTCTTTTCAGCCTCTACATCAACACCCCTAGCTGCACCTGTTCGGCTTCTTCTACTAGCACGAGCCTGTCTCTTTGATGTCACTGCCAACCTCTCCATGTACTCCCAATCCACATCCTCATGATTAGTCAAAAAGGTACCAATACTATTGGCATTCAAATCTCTAACATCCTCGGGTAATAAGCCATCATAGAATGACTTAATCAGTTCCCACATAGGTATATCATGATGTGGACACTTCCTTAACAACTCCTTAAACCTCGTGAAGGCTTCATGAAATGGTTCCCCCGAGTGTTGTTGGAAGGTTTTGATAGCCTCCCGAGCATCAGTAGTGCGAGTCATAGTATAATATTCCTCTAAGAACTGCTGTTGAAGCTCTTGCCATGTGAATATGCTCCCAGCAGGCAATGAATGGTACCACAATTTTGCTTGATCCTTGAGGGTGAACTGAAACATCATCAACTTCACTTCATCCGGACTAAACCCATGGCCCCCAATGGTGTTACAAATACTCACAAACTCTGCAATGTGTAGATAGGGTTCCTCTGTTGCCTTACCATAGAAACTCGGAAGGTGGTTTAAATATTGGGGTCTAACCTCAAAGCTCCTTCCGTTCTGATGTGGTGGTACTACGGGTGAAGTGTGCTCGGTGGCCACTGGAATAAAATGGCTCCCAACGCCATTTACAGGAGGTCTGTAGTTCACCCGAGGTACTCCATCTACATATTGCCTCTGCCCATTCCCTTGCACTTGATTTCTTGGTTGATTCTGAGGGACCCCTCGCTGTCCCTGATTATGTCCCCTCATATTAAACCCTCGCTGATGTTGCTGCTGATATTGCGGACCAAACTCATCATCCTCATCATAGTTGAACTGATCCTGATTCATGTAGTATCCATCATCAGCAACTCCTCCATCCCAATCAGCAACTCTACAATTAAAAGTGCCCGCTGTACCGTGCATACTGTCATCTCCATGAAGTGAATCCGTTGCTCTATTACTGTTAGATCTCGGGTTTCGGTTTTGTGGTGGTTGTTGATTTAAGGCTAATGGGTTGTTGGGTTGTTGTTGTTGTTGTGGGGCCTCAAAAGCTTGATCATTTTCATAATGTCCGTCCCACTCGTCATGCTCTTGATGGCCTTGCTGAAATTGTCTAGAACCACCAGCGTTCGGATCTGGGTTAAATTGTGGAAATGGTTGTTGTTGTCTTGGAGTTGATGTTGTTTGAAATGGTCGTGGAGGCATATTGCCCAATGGGTTTGGTTGTGGTGGTATTGGGTCAGGTTGGTTCGGTGGAGGTTGGTTATCTTGGTTACTGGGATGGCTCATGTTTGGTGTTGGTCGGGTTTGATGAATGGCTCTGTTCTTTCTAGCTGTCTTTTCAATTTCCGGATCGTAAATTAGTGGTGAAGTCTTGCCCGAATAACGTGTATGATGCATGCAACTAAAGTACCTGCACAGACACAAACAAGCAAACCACGCGTAATACTGAACTAAACAAAACAAAACAAAACAAAATTTAAACTAAAAGACTAGAAAAAGAAAATATTTTTGGGTTTTTTTTTAAGATTTTTAAGAAAATAAATAAAAACTAAAACAAAACTATCTAACTAAGCGCACCGATTCCCCGGCAACGGCGCCATTTTGATCGATGTCGTTTGGTCGGTCAAAAATAATGAAAATAAGTAGTAAAGTGGAAGTTGAGTCGTCTCCACAGGGAATTGGTGGAAAGAGTAGTTTTGTAAGTTAACTAGTAAATTAAAATCTAATTACTTTGTTTTTTAGTTTTGAATTAAGAAAACGGATTTAAGAAGTTGTAACAATAATGAGAAAGAAGTAACCCCCTCCAGGTTTCCGGTTCAATGATTCACCCAACCCTTGTTTAGATGATTGGATACCACATAGACATAGTTTTGTTGAACGGTTTAAGTTAAGTGATAATCAAACATAAGTTTTTAATAAATAACTCGTACAATTTAATTACCAACCCACGAATAACAACTACCCTCCCGTTAATCAAACTGCTCACGATGCAAGAAAACCGAACGCGAATGACTAAAAGATAAGCAATTGCACAAACGTGACTTGTTTAAATAACTCAAACCACAAATATCTTTCAAATGATTAAAAGACAATCCATAAACCAAAGTAAACAAGAGTTAAAGTTTCACAAATAAACCTTACACCCGGAGGTGGTTACAAAGATGTTTAGCCGCTCATCTCCATTGCAAGATCTTCAATTGATGTGTTGTTGGAGATTGAATGCATGATTTGATGATTAAGATGATGATTAGGAATGATTAATTGAGGGAAAAACACCTTGGGAATGATTAAAAACGGCTAGGGTTAAGTGTTTTCACGTGTGGGAGCATAATTATCTATTTATGTGGTTTAAACCATTAAATTCGCAACTTATGCTGGCAGGGGCGCAAGGTCAGACAAGACCAGCGCACCTTGCGCTGGTACCCTTCTCAGCTTGCGCTGGGGAGCACCAAATTCCCCAAACTTTCTGTGATGCGCCGGGATCAGAGCACCTGCGCTCAAAGGCATTTCACCTTGCGCTCCAACTTGAAATTCCTTCTTTTCTTCACACTTTCACTTGGGATTGCATCCATAAACTTCCAACCTCTTGTCTAGCTTCCAAAACCTTCATATTAAGCTCCAATTAACTTCATTAAGCCTCAAGTACCTGCAAATCCCAATCATTCTCAAAGTAACCATGTTTTATGATATAAACCACTTAAAAACACCTAGTTACACATACTAAAACATGGTTAAACATCCACCCATCAGTCTGGTGGCCTTTTCCAGCGTCATGTGGCATCGCTGCTGTTTGGGCCCCCGCAATCATAAACACACACAACTTTTCCTTTTTCTAATGCAAAGATGTTTGGAAATACATCTTTTAGAGGTTGGTTGAATAACCAAGTGTCTATCCAAAATCTTATGTTCTCCCCATTCCTAATGACTCCTTTGATCATGTTCCATAGTTGTATTCTTGTGTTTGCTAAATAATTTTCCAACTTGGCAATTGAGCATCATGTACCTGTGAGGGTCTTCGAGTATTGGAGAATCGGCCAGGATCTTTGTGAAATATGCAACACGTTAATCACTTTTCTCCATAAGGCTTCTGGTTCAACTTAATAATTCCTTACTACCTAAGATTTCATATAAATTACACTCTCTTTTGAATTTTTGATTACCTATGATTGCTTGACCTATTATTAAGGTTTGAGACTTCTTAAAGATAACAAGGTAAAAGGTAGGCAATGATCTTCAGACCAATTGGTTTTGGGAGAGGTGTGAAGATTTACCCATTTAGGTGGGGTTCATGTCTGGGATGTATCAAGGTTAAATCCTGGCGGGGGGCAAACTGTGACACCTGGCTTTAATATGTCAACCACGGGATTCCTACTTGGGACTTGGGTGATCAAAGGCCAAACAGGGTGATCTAGCTGTCCAGACAAAACAAGGTAAATCATAAAATACTAGAAGACTTTTAAGGACATATATATTGTATTGTATCATTGTAATATGGAAAACGCTCAGTAGTAATATTTGTAACACGGAGAACAAACACAGAAGATTATGCGTTCCATAGACAATCTATTTATGGTTCTAGTGTATATGGACAATTATATACCTTTTAGTTTATTATAGTTGAGTTCAAACTCAAAGAGAATAGTTGATAACAGGAAATTAAAAAATATATATCAGTTTTTAAAGTAGATTGAGCAACATATATAATTTACTTTAATGTTAGTCTTTACATTTTAACAACATATATCGATGTATTTCATAAGCTTTGGATATCCTATATTTGAAACTATTAAACTAAAAACAAATAAAAAAATCTGAAAAATTAAGTGTTCAAACGACTTGATGTATTTATTTATGACCAAACCACAACACAACCGTCTGTAATCGGTAGCAACATGTCTTGAACAAACAAAACAACAACTAAAACCATAAACCATAAACCTTAGACCCTATAACGCTAAACTACGCGCTAGAACCATTTCAAACCACTTCACGAACTAGACTTCTTCTTTCTTTGCCTCATCACCATTCTCCTCAACGCTAATGCTTTTATACTTCTTAGCACAATACACATAGATCACGAAGTCAAACACAGTCAATATAGCAATCAAGAAATAAAACCTATCCATATGACCATGATTCAAGTTCTCCGGTATCCACCCATGTTCATCCCCTCTAGCCGTGATAGTCATCACTATATGAACCAAAAGGCTACTTACATAATTTCCAAGTGATATCGACGCCATACACAACGAGCTTCCAAAACTCTTGATCCCATCAGGCGCCTGACCGTTAAAAAACTCCAACTGCCCGACATACATAAAAACCTCAGACGCACCAACCAATACGTATTGTGGGACCTGAAATAGCGATTTAGATTAGTTTTAATGTTTAAAATTATCTAGATCGATTTAATTAGTAGAGTTAGTATTAGATTATAAATTTATAATTGATAAGTATTTGAGTATAACTACTATGGTTATCTTAGACTACGGGGAGTGGAGGGGGGCATAAAACGTCATGTGACACTTGTGAGACCCATGTTTGAAGGGTGAAAATATGGTGGGGGTGGAAGGGGGTGAAGGGAATATTATTTATTATTAATGTGTGTGTGTTAGATTAAAAAAAATACAAACCAACCACAAGCTGCCACCTCACAACCCTGCCCCACGCCTGTGGCTTCTTCCCCGCCCTTGGGGAAACGCCCACCCCCCTCTTTGCACTCTTAGAATAAATAGGGGTCTAGGTCAGGACCTGCCAGAATATACTCAACGTGCTTGAATGTTTTCCAGGAATTGCCCGCTTTAGCCTTTCGACCTCTGTGACTCCAGCTGCGACCATTGCGAAAAGTCCAATGATCAAACCAACTCCCATTCGTTGAAGCTCGGTTAAACCTTTGGGGTTTCCACTTAACCGTCCGGCTAACGGGACCAACACTTTCCGGTAGAGCATAGTGGAGATGAGGACGCTGAAGATGTCGAACACTGACATGCTGGCAGCTGGTAACCGAAAGGTTCCTATGTGGGCGTCCATGACGGCGCCTTGTTCGACGAATAAGGATGCCATTTGAGTGAATATGACGGAGTATATGATCGTGCAGAGCCATATTGGGAGCATCCTTATGACACATTTTGCTTCTTCTACTTGTGTTACCGTGCATAGTCTCCAGTTGTTATGTGGGCCTGATAAATCTTTTTCAGTTACTACTGCTGCTTTATCTAGATACCTGAAACGTTAACTGTCACGTTATGATATATCTTTTCCGTAGGTTTTCTTGTACTTCTAGGCGGTTCGTTATAGGCAGTTCGCTCACATATATATGGGATAACGAACCGCCTTAAAATACAAGAAGAAATAAAAAATCTAGAAGTACCATGCTCATTCCTAAACAAGCTACACACTAATACGAAAATTTATAACGATCAATATGCTAAAAAGATAAAATAAATTGTTATCGACTAACTTGAACTCTTCGCTATGAAGAATCTTTCGACTTCCTTTGATGGCCGAATGCGAGCCCTCAACTTCATACAATTGCTTCTCACCATCAACATGAACTTTACATTTCCGGCACGCAGCAACAAACACTTGAGCGACGCGTGGCAAAGGGTTTCCAGACGCCTTAACATACCTATAATGAAACGAACCACACAAAAACGATAGCAAGCCTACAACCGCAGACCCCATAGACACCCAAAACCCAATTGTCCAGTGACCAATATCTTCATAGTACACAAGAATAGTGTTCGAGAACAAACATCCAATGTTGAGTGCAACATAGAAGTAGGCAAAGAAAGCCCCTCTAGCACCTTTTTCTTTATATCTTGTCTCCGACTCGTCGAATTGGTCGACACCAAGAGTGGCTAAGGTTGGCTGGTGGCCACCGTATCCTAATGCAACCATGTAGATTGATAAATAAAACATTATTGTTCCCTTTGATGATGTTGGAATGCAATGTTTTTCTCCGTCTCCACACCCGACAGGTTTCACAAGAAATAGCCAAGAAGTTAGCGATAACAACATCAATCCCTACAAAGCATGATGCATTATTAATATCATCTTATAGATGATTATATATAATTTTTCATGTTTATAAATCTTGATGTTTTTATAGGCTTATAAGTTTGGAGTGACGTTCATTTCAGAACCAATAATATGTGTTTGTAGTAGCGATTTGAGCACTTTAATTAATTATATTTTGTTCACTTGCGTTTCTCAACATAGTACATGCCCCTATAGCTAGAGATGGACAAAAAAGCCGGTTTTAGAACCCGACTTGGAAAAAAAACCGCTAAACCGGTTTGAGGAAAACCGGTTTTTGGTCAAATCGGTTTGAAACCGACCAGGTTCGTCGAATTGGCATCGTTTGGTAGTTTCGTTGGTCGAATAGGGTTGGAAACCGGTTTGAAAACCGGACTGGTTTGGGGTTAAAACCGTTTTTTTAGTAAAAAACCGGTTTACATAGTGTATTTTGAATATTTGATGACCGGTTTGGAGGAAAAAACCGGTTTTAAACCAGGTCTGAATCGATGTCGGTCGATGGTTGGGGTCAGTGCTAAAAACCGGTTTTACCCTCTTAAAAAAAACCGAACCGGTTTAAGAACCGGACCGGTTTGTAAAAAAAAAAACGGTTTGTAGCTTTGAACAACTTGATACAATGTTAGCCATGTACGAATTCACTAGGTTTTTAGTTGTGGTATAAACTCCTATAAAATTGTAACATCTAAACTTTTATACTAACTAATATCATCATTTTTTCTCATAGAGAGCTCACTTAGCTGTCTTTGTTTTGTTCCGGGTGGAGCCTTAAGAGGTCACTCATTTTTTAACTACCCCACCCGAGCATGCTTAATTAATTGCAGGGCTAGCAATTTCAGACACGGACACGATAACACGACATGACTTTACAGGGTTTTGTGTTTGACCTTAACAGATCAGGTTTTGTGTCTTTAACATGTCGACACGAGAAGACCTGTAAATTTTCGTGTCTAAACAGGTTAACGACTTGTTAACATGTTAACAATTTTTATTTAAAAAAAACTAGGATTAGGATATGTGGGACGAGGGTTATATGCATGTGCGACCAAGGAAAGGAACCATAAAAAATAGCACTATGTATTTATCCATTATTTAAAACTTTTGTGAACATTCTAACGATTTTTTTTTCACTAAACAAGTTCATATTTATAGCGTTTCTAAATAGGTCTTATCGTGTTAACATGTTATAAATAGGTTCGCGTTCGTGTCTAGCCCTTCAGGTCATCGTGTCTTATCGTGTCATGTCGTGTCTTATCGTATCGTGTCTGACATGATATGCTAACCCTAGTTAGTTGTGTAAATTCTCCTCATATTTACAAGTTGCGCCCAAAACACTATGGTAGTATATGAGACTGATAATTTGTTATGAACCTAACATTTCTTTTGTAGATTTGTCCAAGATATCATGCATTCTTTTGTATAACAAAGTATATATACAAGTAATTACCAGGACTAAGATAACTTGAAAGATCATGCAGGTGAGATAACGACCCCAATAAGAATCGCTAAGGAAAGCTCCGAGGAGGGAGCACAGATAGACTGTGCCAGTCCATTTACTGACCGTATTGGCGGCATCAGCATTGCCTTGTTCCATGACCCGGGTCAAGAACAACACCAAATTGACTCCAACACCAAAGAAAGCAAATGTTGCGAGGGCTTGATTTGCTGCAAGAAGACAGGGATCATTAGTGTTACAAGGTTGGTCAAATGTCGATCTATAATTATTTTGAAGAGAGAGAGAGAGAGAGAGAGAGATTATGTACCTAGAAGGAGAAATGCTGGACCCCAGCCTCCAACCTTTCGTTTTGACTTGTATTTAACAGGTTCTTGTGACTGTTACATGTGCGGACCAAATAATTATCATTCGTTATGTATTACATTCTTGTCTATCTACTACAACGGTACGTTTAGTAAATTTGGTATTAGAAATAAGACTAACTAATTAATTTTCAATTCTTCTAATAAGTTTTGGTTTCATAGCTTTCGAATTCCAATTTCTTTAGTAGATTTCTTTAAAAACGAAAAGGAAAAACAGTACTTATGAACCAACCGTCCATAAAACAATTTCAAACAACACAGGGTTTTATATGTATTTATTTTTAAGATTAAACTACCTACTAATTTTGACATGTAGTATATTATCACATGTTACAACCCTGCGTATTACACAAATTGAATATATGTAAATTTTTTTATACCAAGTAATAAAACATTTATATCTTTAAAAAAGCTCATGTATTTCATAGACTGCATAGCTCATGTCATACACGGCTTAAGTAAATATAATATAATCAACTAATCGGTTAACACAACCATTCAACAAGATATGTCTTTAAAAAATAAAATTTGATGTAATATTTAATTATTATAACATTTGACTAAATTATTATAGGTTATAAAATAAGAGATAAGTGAAAATTAAGATTTAGTATTTTCATTTAATAAGAGTGAGAAACCAAAAATATAATTTAATAGGTATAGGTTCTTGTACAAAGTACATTTTTCGTACAAAGTGTGAGAAGTCTATATAGTCATTGTGTTTTAAAGGTTGGCTATAATGTTTTTGATTCCTTTTGCATTGATTTATATAGAAAAGCACCAAACGTTACAATTTAAAACACAATCAAATGTATTCTAGACATTAAATTTAAAACACACTGATTACTTTCTTCGTAGGGTGTTTTAAATTGCAAGTCGAGAATACATTAATAAGTGTTTTAAATTGTTAATTTTTGTGTTTTTCTACATAATACTATGCTAAAGGAACATAAAACATCTTGCCTAAAATTTAAAACACAATGCCTGTATAGACTTCTCACACTTTGTACGAAAAATGCACTTTGTACAGGAACTCCACCCTAATTTAATATTATTATTTAATATGATATAGAACAAAAAAATTATGGTTTAACATTTTTAAATAGAAGAGGGACGAAGAAATTAGTAAAGATAAAAATTATATATTAATAAATTACTAATATTATATATTAATAATTTAATAAAATTATTAACAAACTAAAGAAGAGTGTGATATTTAACATTAATTGAAATGTTTTATTAAAATATGAATGTGTTAGAAAATATACAGTAACACACATACACAGTAAAATATCACATCAAATACGAAATGAAATATGATTCTTACAATTATAGAGATCTCCAAGGGGATATTGTTTGAAGCCATTGTTACTTTTGATCAAGGATACCTCTGAAAACATATAGTTTAAATAAACTTGTTAGCATAATCACAAAAGGCAAATTAATAAAGGAAAATAACTAGGCTTCAAACATGTTTCAATTTTTCTATTTTTTAATAAAGTTGTTCACCTTTACAATTTAAAAATAAAAACATAAAAATGATAACGGTAACTTCTAACTTTCATTTGAAATCATTATAACCTTTCAGTTTCGAAAGTTTACATTATACCCGTCTGCTAAGACGGATTCCTAAAATTACAACTTTCGAACTATGTGTATATAGAATAACTTGATAACGTTTTATCTACCTTGGATTATTAGACGCAAAATTATTTTAATAGCCATTAGCCAATGACATAACTATGCATAGTATATTTTAATTAATAAGATAACCAATAATTTTTACAATTAGGTGTGCTTATATATGAATAATTAAATATTTGTTTTCAGCGTGTAATTTTTGTTTACACTCATGATCTTTAATTAGTTTAACAATTTTTTTAACTTTATTAAAATTATATTTTTTTATTCTTTCTTTTTTTAACCGATTTACGTTACAACCCCTAAAATTTAATAAAGTTATTATTTTGAGTTTTTAACGAATTTTCTATTACATGATTCTTTATAGATTTCATTTTTTTATAACAACCTGCTACGCTGGTTATTTTATGAACAAATTGACAATTTAAAAAAAAATCATTTCTCGTGAATGAAACTACAATGAACTTAAAACGAAGGTAAAACTTTTTTGAAGAATGATATGTTTGTTAGACCTTTTTATGGCAACCCAACAACTATGAAACTCTTATGATTTGTTCATATGCATAGATGGGCGAATCGCAGTTATATGACAACGATAAATATTTCTTAATGTGTTATTTATGTGCTTGATATTCTAGTGACCACATTTTTTAAGATGAATACACCATTTTTAAGCGTAAAACCTTCTATCGCCCAGTGTTGTCACTTGTTCTAGCCATCGTGCCGCGCTAACCTAGCCCACCACCACCTTCTAAATTGTATGTTAATCTCGGCTACTTTTTGTTTCAACATCATTATCATCATCATACGCTGTAAATTCAACTAATGGCAACAACCAAGGTAGGGTCTGATGAGGGTAAGATATAGACAGATTTACCTCTACCCTATAGGAATAAAGAGACTGCTTCCCGTTGGACTCCACAGCTTTTGCATCAAGCCTTAGGCATTAGGCACATAACATTTAACAATCGGGACAGAGGTTGATTGGTGCATGTACCCCTTGTCTTTTGGCTATCAACATCACCACATGATGTGTGATTAAACATTTGCTGCTTTTAATGTTATTTTCGTGAAATTAGTAAGATAACGTTAGAATTAGTGTAATTTCACTTTTGCTCTCCGATAGCCCACACATATATACATTATATATGCACGTCGCAAGCGGGTGTATGGCTACTTTTTGTTTAATTATGATTATTTCTTGTTTAGTGATTGTTTTGGTTTTGTCTTTTTTTGTGTGCCTAATTTAAAAAATTATGTAAGTGTTAAATATTAGTTATAGAGGTAACACAAAAGTTTTTTTTAAAAGAAAGTTATAAATACTGCTTAACACTATGCCTAATTAGTTTATTTAAATGATGATGCAATTATTTAGTTTTAAAAGATGAGAACTCATAAAATCAATTATAAAGTGTATTTCTTTCATTTTCAATAACATTACTTTTTTTATTAACAAAATAGCCCATTGATCAATCAATAGAAACATTCATGGTCCCACTCTTGTGGTAAAGTAGCATGCGAAGTGAAGGACATGACTTGGGATTGAATGGTCTCAGGTTTGACTTCTGATCCCACCCGGGTTTTACCGATTTTTTATTGTCGTGTATTCGAGCGGGTTGTGATCGGATTTTTTCCCCAGATCTGGTGACTTGGTGAGTTCTAGTTACCCAACACTACTTGTGGGCGGGCAGCTAAGACGTGTCTTCTCCCAGAAATGTATGGGTACTTTCACAATGATTAGTACCCCAGATAATCGGGACATTAATTTGTTAACCGTTCAAAAATATATGTATATATAAACATTCATGATATAGTAAATATTAAATATAACCAACTGCATTCAATTATCTTAGACACTTATCAAACACATGTTACATTTTAGATACCACAAATAAAAAATAATAATTGATCACAATATATACATTCACGGTATAGTATTAAATAATAACCAACTACATTCAATTATCTTAAACACTTATCAATAAAATGTTGTACGTGACGTATAGTAGTGTTTGACTTGCATGTATTCATATCCTTAGAACTGATAGCATGCTGAAACAAATTTGTGCAATATTAAATGTTTGATAATTTATCTTATCGTGCAAATATGTCCAAATAACAATAGAAAGAATCAAAGAAACCACCACGTTATCACATCATTTAGATATACATACGCTTAGTTTGGTTAATTAAACTTCTAATCCGATAAAATATATTAAATTTCATATATCCCATATATTAATGCTTGATGAACATTGTATATTATGCATTAAGAACTTGTTTTATAAAAAAAAATGATATGTTACAAGTTTATAAAGGCATAATTAGAATTTTCCCTAGTAAGTATGCATCTTTAATTAACGTCGAAACAACAATGTATGTTCAAGAATTTCAAACCTCTTATGGAACTTTGCGACGGAGAGGATAACAAGACCAGCGCTTGATTCCGGTGATGGTGAGGAGGTTGTGTCGGTAATTACTGGTCGTGGGGCCTCCAAAGCCAGTGAGTTTAGCACCTGACGTCGAGTTACAGGAACTCTACGAAAACTTGTTGTCATTTACGTTAAAATAACAATCGGAGTAGTAGATCGTACTAAACACGCACAATCTTTTTCCTTCAAAATTCAAGAACCTAATTTAAAAAAACGAACACCACCCTAATTTGAGAGATGGTAATTGAGATGGAGATGTGTGATGTGTGTGAAATGTTAAGTGATTGAAGTCTTATATTAAAGAATAATAGCAAGTGATTGCGTAACAAACTCCTAATAGGACTCCACAGGTCTATTTTTGGGGTGTTGTTTTAGGACATATTACAACTTAAATACTAAGTCTTGTGTTTGAACTCGTCTATCTACGACTAAAGTGGATCTGCCAGCCTGTCATACACAACCATTTTTATTTGTATCTAACTTGTAGAATCTCTAGGAATAAATAATTAGATAGGGTAACAATTAAAATGGTGCAAAATATGGATGATAAATTACATTGATCATACACTAAATTGTGAGTGATTAAAAAAGTTTGAATCGTACGAGAATTAACATCTGAAATATTGAGGACGGGTATATAGGTATGGGATCGAGTATACAATTTTTTTGCGAGAATAAGGGTTCACTCAAAAAGAATAAGTGGACTATACTGAAATTTTCTTGTCAGTGCTAAAACATACCAACGAGGTGTGGTCGGGTCCAACTAACCCGGCCTACACCTAAAATCTATCTAAACCCGGTTCATAGAAACCGACATACTTGAAACCTATTGATAAGGCAAATCCTTTGTTATCTAATAACAGAATCTACACCTTTTACGAGGCATTCTCAATCATTGCGATATCTCCTTTTATTCTGAGAAGATATCATAATCGAAATACAATTACTAACCCTAAATCCACCAATAGTTATAATTAGATGAGCATGTATCTTTCATAATTCATTCACAAATCTCCTCTTTCTCACATTTACTCACACATACGGATACTTATTCTCACGTCGGATGGTGGTCACAGAGAAAACCCCATTCCTATGGCGAGTCCTAATGATGTTCAGTTTTGCAGTTATCCAAGCTTGGTTTGAAGGCCATTCGAGTGACAGAGGTTTAGATTCATCTCAAAAGACCACACCTGATAGGTACTTGTTTCTTCAATGGCGTCACCCGTGGAACCTAATGAACTAAAATCCCTCGTTGTTGCTTTAAATGGTAGAAAACCAAAACACCGCCCAGACGGCGGCGCTTTCAGATGTTGTTAAGTCCTTTCACCACTTACCAGCAAAAGTCCAGACCTCACTTTCGAGTTTGAATATGAAGAGGAACATGCTCCATGCTTTGAGCCATGAGAAACCTGTCCTTAAAACCCAACAACCCTAGGGCTACTCTTCGCAAGGAGTGCACCCTTCACACCATCATTCTCACACCCACGTTCTCAACCAACCTATACCTTCACTCAGCCCATTATCAGCACTACTGCACAATCAGCAAGAGTACGCCCTCTTTCATCATTTATGCCATGGACGACAGTGGCCATGACGTCGTCGTCGGTTTCTAACATGGTGCCTCCAACCATGGCTCCATATACGTCAGTCAAACCTGGTAACCAGCCATTTATGTTGTATTACCCCATGCAACCATATGGCTATATGTATCCGCCTCCACCAGGTGGGACACATGTTTGTATAGAATTGGCCACTGCCCGTTTGGCATCACCTGTTTGTACAAACACTGGTAGGAGCCGTAAGAGTGTGGTGGGACAGTCTCCCCCCAGGATCCATTAGCAACTATGAAGAAATAGTAGCAAAGTTCTCTCAGCGATTCAACCAGTGACGGCGGCACACCAAGTATAGAGATGATGTTATGCACATCAAGCAAAGGGACAATGAATCCGTGGAGAACTTTATCATCCGCTTTATTAAGTGTAACAACCGGCAAAAATAAGGTAATTTCGTACAAATTAATTAATATATGATTAACGTAATTAAATGCAATTATGTGTGATTTAATTATCAAGGCCTTAGGAGGTAGCAATTTCCGAATAATGCATAGGAATGCATACGTTTAATGGTAAAACATGATTGGATCATGTGCGAATAAACTATCCGGTATGGACGTTGGCAATTACCCGGTAATAATTAAATAAACGAAAAGAATCCCGGACACCCAGGATATAAAATAAAGGGTATTTTCACAAAATATAATGAATTTTGGAACTCCAAAACCATAAGTGGAAACGTCTCATACAAATATCCCGGTAACGAATAAAATGCGCGTACCGCACCCGATACGCGTATAACTCATAATTTCACCCGGCAAAAGCCTAAATAACCAATCAACGCTTAAATTAGACTATATTTAAGGGCTATTAAAGGTATTTTTAATGTCCGAATAACGCATGATTAAATCCCGAAAAAAATACCCGAACGACACCCGAACGACGAGGAATTAAACTTAACAAGTGTTGGGTAAATATTTGAAGTTGTGGACCCCACCTAAACCCACAAGGGGCCGGCCTAAATGGCCTTGCAACCTTCTTGCTTGTGTTTTAATAATAATACCCTAGTAATCTAGGAATTAAGCATGCATTACAAAAGACAAAAGTTGTAAGACTTATACAAGTACAAAAGCATGCAAACCTCTTGTCCCCTTGTAAGAAAAATCGGCCCTTGGCCTTAATAATCCAAGACAAGAGTTCATCTTATCATTACCTAGTGCACACATGCTTGTAAGAAAATCTTATATAAAGATTATAAGGGATTACAAAGATTTAGCAAGATTTGCAAGAAACCATCCACTCCTACATACAAATACACGGCCACACATACATTACACACATCCATCCAAGATCATTTTGTACTTCTTAAAATCTCTTACATCATTAGCAAGATCACATGCAATCCATGGAAGATTTGATGGTAGTATATAAACATGTGTTAGTCCTTTGAAGATAACAAAGCAAAAACAACTCTTCTTCCTTTCTCCATTGTGGCCGTAGGTTTCACCCATCCCATATACACATTTCTTTCAAGTTTTTACATCTCCAAATCACTCAAAACAATCCATCATCCAAACCCCTATTGTGTGTTTCAAGCTTGGAGCTTAACCATTAAGGAAGAACACACTAAACCCCTCTCAAAATCCAAGGTTTTGTCTTCCCTAGCCTTGTGCTAGTAGTAAGCTTCTTAACCTTGTTTTGATTATTAATATTCATGTATGTGTTCTTAGAAGCAAGTTGTACATGAAGGGTTTAAAATGTGGTTTGAAACATAATCTTTAATAGGTTTTACATGAGTAAAATAAATGGTTAAAGATATGTAAATGGATCATGGATTTGATGATGATAAAGTAGTGATCTTGAAAATGTATAAAATCTACACATACACTAAGTAGATGATGACATGATTAAGATTTATAGAATAAACTTAAATGTGTTAAAAAGTAACTTTAATCATCTTAATATGATCATCTAAGACATAATAAATGATGGAACATGTTAGAAGGTCATGAATAAAGAAGTTGAAAAATTAAAGTTTACTTACTTAGAAGAATGATATTTTGATATAATGGACAAATACATAAAACACACATACAAGTAGCCTTATATATGAAATATAAGACTAATAAAAGTGTTTTGATACAAAAATAACTTACCAATAAAAAGATGGATCTTCAAAGTCCACTACTTTGAGTGAAAAATGCTAACTTTGGAAGTTAGAGTGGAAAAATGCAACATTTGGAAGTTAAGGGACTAAAATTGTAACTTTGAAAGTTAGAGGACTAAAATGAACATTTTAGAAACTATTAGTCCAAAAATGCAATAATGGAAAGTTTGGTGTCAAAAGTATAAGTAATAATTTTCCAAGGATGATTTGGGTAAATACTAGTAGATATACTTGGGTATTTTTGTATAAAAAGTATATTTTTATAAAAGTGAAAGTTATAAAAATATGGATTGTATTAACATAAGGATTTTTATAAAATGGAGATGTTTATAAAAATGATAAACAAACTTGAGAAACTTATACAAAAATGAATACTTTTATATAAATGGGAATATAAAAGTATTGGAAACATTTTTGTAGTTAAGTTAACAAGTTGGGTTAAAAATACATAAGTATTTTAAACCTTCCAAGTAACATGGGTTAGGAGGAAGAAATATGAATAATATTTCTATAAGACACATGTTGGGAAAAACGTGGAAAATTAACTATTCGAGCTAAGATATCGAACTAAGACGCGTTAACGAGCCGTACACGGACAAAACATGAAAAAAATGCCATTGCGGCAAGATGAGAAAATATATATTTTTAGGAAGTAAAATATATATATACATCATGGGTGAAAACTAATAAACACTTTCCTAAGTGTTGAAGGAATTATTCGTGGGAGAAAAACATAACGTAAACAAGTAAGACGTTAAACAAATGTATATACTTAACAAGAAAAATTACACATTTATATATATGTACGCTCGTCTCGGCAAAAATTCTCATATATCTACTTAATGGGAAAGTAGATATGTGGGAAGGAAAACGAGACGAGTAGACAAAGATATATATATCGTATGCCGTGCCGACAAGATCCTAGTATATTTATTTGAATGGGAAAATAAATATACGGTATGGTGAGTTGAATCGGGTGTTGAGAATATACAATCGAACGACAAAATCTTAGCATATTTGTTTAAATGGGAAAACAAATGTGCGGCAAAGTGAGTCGGGTCGAGTGTGAAATATATATTATATCGAGCGATGCGATCTTAAGTATAATTATTTAAATGGGAAAATAATTATACGTTAAGTGAAGTCGAGTCGATAATAATAAGGTACAAGTTAAGGAAATATTAACAAGAGTAATATATAACTTGTAACACAAAGGGGTAATCTAACGCCAACGAAACCTAGGATACGCGCTTAATTAAACGGGATTTGGAATAACTTGTGGTCGGGAGTTGGGTGTACAACTTGCCAAGGCACATGCACTATAGGGATAGTGACTTATACGTCTAGGACGTTTGTAGGTGCGAGACCCTTTTTGCTATCTGCTTAGTGAGCCGGACAGTGATTCAGGTGAGTTTCACGGCCCCATTTTAAACTATTTTTACGTTTTCGGGGGAAAGATATGTTAGGGAAAATGTTTGACGGATTTATTACTTGAGGTGTGACCGCCACTCGGGGTTGAGTCCTCGCCTCTATAATCATTTATTCAGGGAAATGAAACCGGTGGAATATTGGATAGTACTATTGGTGCCTGACAAGGCCCACCCCTAATCGATAGCGTCGATTATGCATTAGTGTATGCCTGGGGTGCATATATTCTGAACTTAAGTCGTAGGATACCGAGTAACGACTTGGAGCGGGGCATATTTATTATACGTCTTGGTTTGATTATAGTCTCAAGTAGAATTATAGGAATTTGCAACTCCTATATATTGTCATAACATGGTATTTCTCAAGTATTTAAGTTTTGGAAACTAAAAACCTGTGAACTCACCAATATATTTATATTGACGAAATTTTAAACATATCTTTCAGGTAATTAGATGAAGGCAATCAGGGCAAGCTGGGTCATGGAATCCTCCGATGCGGCGTTAAATATTTTGCGGGGTTTCACCTTTATTTCCCAAGGCTATGGGATATATTTGAGAAACCTCTACATGTGTGTTATAAACAATTTACTTTTTATGTAATGTTTCGAACAAGATTTGACGCCTAAATAAATGACCCATTTTCTTAAATTACTTGTGATTTGCGTTAACCTTGACTTTATGCTCTTGAACCGTCGCGCCACGTGTTTCCGCCGTTGTCGTGGTGTGACATTAAGGAATGTTTACAAATCCCAGGTATAGTGGAAGAGTTGTCATGCACAGGTTTCATGATGGGGGTAAATGATGACAGTATTCTACGGGAACTCTACGGTCCGAGGGGATACCCTCAGGCCATCAAAAAATCTGGAAACCAAAAACCTTAAGCTGAATCATCTGCGTCCCCCAAAGGACTCACCCTCACGCGACAAGTCCAAATAGATATAGGTATTTTTTTGCGGATACTTAAGAGTGAAGATGACCTCATCAAGTGTCATGTGTCTCCACCCCAATCATTTTATTATATAGATATAGGTATAGATAATTCCAATCCTTATTCCATCATTCTTATTTATGTATATCTCACTTATTTATTAAGATTTTACACTTGTTAGTTATAGAAGTTGTTATTAAATTACACTTGTTAATTATATATTTTGTTCCTAGGAAGTATAATAAAGTAGGGTGAAAAGAACTATGAACAACTATACAATAACTAGCTGATTACCCCGGGAAGGTCCCGGGGTTGAAAATTTTAATATGATTTAATAAAAAAATGATAAAAGAAGAAAACTCAAATCACGAAAAGAGTAAATAACTTAAACATAATCAATCTTAGTTAAAAAAAACATTTATTTAAAAAGTTAAAAAAATAAAAAGCATAAACCATATTAAACATAATACATTATTAAAAGGATAACTTTCCTAGCTTCTCTTGATGAAGTATACCTATCCATCTTTAGAAGAGTAAACTTCCAATGATAGCATGGTGATTGGGCTGAATTTCAACATCGTAGATAAGAACCTGGTTTAAAAGAAAAATCATGATTAATGAATAACCTGAACAGTTTGTGTTTTTTTTTTCTGTACGAACATAACCCCACAAAAAAATAGTCGTTTTTTTCTCCGTTTTTTATATAGCACTATGGTACTCGTTAGAAAGATAATAAAACGCTCGTTAATTTGGTGGAATTTTTTTATTTAAAAAATCTCGAATATAAAAGATATTAACGTTTAAAAATTATGGAAGGAACATAAGAGAGAAAAATCTAAATTTGTTTTTAAATTCTTTTTTCCTAAAATAACTCAATTTAATTTTAGTAATTGAGAATTGAGAGATCGAGAGATAAATTTAGGGTTTTATGTTTATCTTTTTTTTTAATTAAAAAGGGAAATAATTTAAAAACACCAAAATCTTTCAATTATAATGTCACGTGGCAGTTTCATGGAGAGGTTGAAGGCACCATTGCACGCCACGTCAGCAATGTTCAATTCTTTTATATATATTAATAGATTAATAGATAATAGATAGTGTTATGAAGTATTGCATCCACAAGCCAATATAGCAAAATTTCTATTAGGCCAATCAGCTTATTATACTAGCAAAAAGAAAGCCCACTAACGTCTACTAACTAATACATCACCCATTAAGATTATCTATCTTAAAATTAGGTCTATTCATCACCCAACCTCTCTCTCTCTCTCTCTATCTCTCTCTCTCTCTCTCTCTCACACACACACACACACAAACCAGTCTGCCAATTGTAAGATAGATGTGTTTATAAATGAAACTAATGATTCACTGAAAGTATGAACAAAAATATTATCCTTTAAAAAAAAAAGATGATGATGATTTTGAGGAGAACAAGAACAAGAATTATGTGGCTCTGCTTTGCTGGTTGACCCATATTCAATACTGGGTTGGTTTGGTTTGGTTATCATCTCATGTAAAGGTAATCATAATAAAGCTTTGACCTTTGACCCTTTGGGTTTCAAGATTTTGTTTTTTTGTTATTTGTTATTATGAGTTTCATATTATAAACTGTTCTGTTATAGTTTCACTTCATAGATTGTTGTCAATCACTGTGGTAGTACAAATACATTAAGGATCTTGTTGAATAGCTTTCAATATTATTAATATTTGCCTAATTTGTTAAGATATTGATTAAAGTAGAGTTTTTTTTTTTTTTTTTTTTAATTTGTTCTTCATGTTTGTTACTTTTTAGATATGGGTATATAATAATAATATATTAATCTAAAGACTTTCAGATCTATGAGTTGTTAGGTGATGGATCTTCTAATACAAACAGTTTGGCTGTTTTTGGCAGTCTTTTGATGTTGTGTTTCAGTTTCATCAAATTAAGGGTACTTGTTATTTGCTTATTATTACTGCTTTCTGTTTTTATCTATATAAATTAAGTGTTTCTGACGAGAGTCCAGCGGGTGGTCCAAAGCAACTTCTCGACCTCCAAGGGCGAGGATTTGTTTTCACTAGATTAGGGTTCTCTGTCTAAAAGGGGATGACGGCGCAACTTGTTGCCCGCCTACCTGCCATCCATACGTAAATTGCCCCTTTTATTGAAATGAAACTGTGTTTAATAAAAATTTTCATTTCAACAAAAGGGGCAAATTACATAAGAATAGCAGGTAGGCGGGCAACAAGCTGCGCCGCCACCCTTTTGGATAGGGAAACCCTAATCTAGAGAAAACAAATGTCGAGAAGTTGCTGTGGACCACCCGCTGGATTCTTGTCAGAAATCTAATCGCTTCCGGCGTCAATGAGCCAAAAGTGTCAAAGGATTTATATAGAGGGTGTTTGGGATTGCGTTTTGAAACTGATTTTTAGATTATTGCGTTTTGAAAACGCAGATAATCAGTTTTTTAGGCTATCAAAACGCAATAATCTATAAGCAGCTCCACCCCTGCTTTTCCAAAACGCATAATCTGTTTTCAATAATCAATCCCAAACACCCCCATAATAAGCAATCCCAAACACCCTATTGAAAATATGTGTTTCTGATTATGTATTTCATGTGATTATGTGTGTGCAGGTCATATATCATCATAAAGCTGAATATCAAAGATGGCAGATTCTTTCACCACAACCACAAGTTGTTAACTCATGAGTTGACCATAAACAAGTTATATATAATAGCACAACAAACTAGAGAGAACAAGTCATGTGTAGTTCTAGATGACATAATCTTTAAAATGTTAAAACCATAGGGTACATTAAATTACAAGATTAAAACAAACAGTTAATCACATAATATTAGACATTGTACATCCACATGATGATTTTTAGTGATTATTGCAAGTCTTGACCACCAATTTTCTGATCCTCTACAGCCACTTTATTGCCATCTGCACCACCCTCACCTGCTTCATGTTTTCTTGATAAACGGTCACGATCTTCGCGGATCATAACATGAAAAGCATGGAAAATGTAAAGCAGATCAGCATTTGTTTCAACAATACAATATGGTTTTATTGTAAATCAGTTATACTTTGGTAAAAAAAAAAAAAAAAAAAACTGTACAGGAAACATATCTATCTAAACATATAAAAATAAGGTAAGAGGATAATGATTAGAAGAATAAGGTCAAAAAGAGTTCCATCCAATAATCACTACTGATGTTTAGCCAAAAGTGGCTGATTATTTACATATTTGAACCAGAAAGGCAGAAATCTTTGATGGTGACTGAATTATACAATTTTTATGCATATTACTATGTGTAATTAATCAGTTATTACCACTTTCACCATCTGAGGCACCTTCAAGCTTTGCAATAGCATCCACAAGGGCTTGTTCATGCTCCTAAATTACCCAAAAAAAAAAAAAAAAACCTTTAGCAAAATAATAAATTAATAAAAGAAAAGTGATGGATGCTAAAAAATCAATAAGTTCATACTTTCAGCACTTTTCTGGCTTTCTCTATGTCCATTGGGTCAGCATTGCTTGAACTGAACACTTTGTCCAACTGTCAAAAAAGCAGGGAAGATTATTGATAACATAGTAATATTGCATGAACTGGGAATGAGTCAGAGACGGCAAAAATTGGACAGTTCGGGTGTCCTTGTTAGCGGTCAAGACTCAAGACTAAGGATTTTAGATGCATGTCGAAATGGGACCAACCTAAACTGACCTGAAACAATTTTGTTCAAACTTCAAACGATGTAGTTTTTTTTTTAAGAAAAAACCATGTTAGCGGATCTAGAAAATAAAACAAGGGGTAACATTTTATAAAAATTATTTTAAGGGGTAACAAAAAACTTGTTTTAGGGGTAACATTTTATAAAAATACCTTAAAAAAACAATTTTTTCCCACTTCAGCAGGATAATCGAGGGGTAACAGACGTCCCCCCTCGTTCTCAGTTGTATCCGCCCCTGAACTTGATCTAGTTTTTTGAATTAACATACTTTTTTTTTCTTAATAAAAATGATATAAGAGGTTTAATGAATTATAAATATACATTCTGCAGCTTTCAACCCCATTTGTAATGTTTCTTTATAAGTAAATATAAATAAGATGCCCCTTAAGGCAATTCCTCACAACCATCTTATCATTAGTTTTTTACTATTGATGTAAATATTTTGCAAATATAAGTTAGTTGATAAAGAGACCCATTCTGAGTAAATAATAGCCATGAAGCAGTTAACTTAACAATGATTGCTTGATTTTTTCCCTTTTGTGTTGTATATGTATTCTTAGGAAATAATAACCATGAGGTGGTTAACAATGATTGTTTGATGTTTTTTTTCCTTTTAGTGATGTATGTGTGTGGGGGTGGGGATGTTACCTCCTTTACAAGGGTATCGGTGTGGAGTATTTCAATACTGTTCAAAGGTTTCTTTGCAATGCCGTTTTCTTTTGGGAGTGCTTCTTTCTTGGGCAGACCCTTTGTGATCGGTCTACCTCTTCCAGAACCAGAATTAGTCCCAACACGAGGTGTTGAAGCTTTTATCCCACGGCCTGATCCACTTCGCCCACCTCTATTTGAAATCCCAACGTCCTCCCATTTCCAACGGATATCATTCGGAGATATCTGTAATGGAAAACAAACAAATATTGGAAGATTCAGAAACTAAAAAACATATCATTTATGGACCCCATGAAACGGAAAGTTTTTTTTTTTTTTTTTTGTAAAAATCCACTGTCAAAGGTAATTATTAGCCACTAAGCCCTTAGCATTTTTTGACAAAAAAAGAAAAAAAAATTAAAAAAAAAATATTCATTGGCTTGTTTTATCATTATACGCTATAAAATTAAAAACTAATTGGCCAAAAAGATGAGAAATAGGATCATACTGCAATAAATATTAACACAAACCTCTCTAAGATTAACCCATTCCCATGCTTCATTGGGCGTATTGCTATCATAGACCAGAGCATGACGACCCTGTAAATAATTGAAACCAAATTTCCATCAATAGAAGAGAATGAGCTAGAAAAAATCAAACGTAGCTTAAACGCAAAGTGTATTTTTGATGCATAAAATCACCTAAACAGTTGTCAAAATAAAATTTGGTTAATACTCAAACAATATATGAACAACCAGAACAAGAAGCGTATCTAAAACCTGATCCGACCCGTTTAGACTATCAGCATTCCGTGTTCTAGTCAACACATACCTCAACAGGGTTGAAGTCTGTTATTACAGCCTCATAGAAGTTATTATCTTCGGGCCATCTTGTCCAAACCTTCCTCCCAATCAACGGATCAGAGCTTTTGTCTTCACCAAAGCCCTGCTTAGAAACTTGATCCCTGCCATTAAAACTTGCCGAACCATACTGCAAAGACTTCATTAAAAATACATCATTAAATCTTTGAATAAAAAGAATTTAAATTCATTAAAGCTAAGATTAGGGCCTTTTTAGCTATTTTTTATTTACCGATTTAGGACAATAAACGGCAACCCAATAATAAGCAAATGGGTCAAAGACTCAAAATAACCTCCGGTAAAAAAAAAAAAAAAAAGAACTAAAGGAACTCATCTTACAGATTGTGGCTTCTTTCCCCTGAACCCTGAACCGGAGCCACGATTCAAGGCTGATGATGATGGCTGCTGGAGGGTGGGTGGTGGCGGGCCTAAGGATGATGAAGGCCCGGAATGGGACGTTTTTTGTTTCTTTTGCGATGCAGAAACAGTAGGACTATTTAGTTGGCCAGGTTGCACCCCGTTTGTCTTCCTCCACTCCCTGTTCGATATAACATGATATTTTAATTTCCATTAATATAATCATATGACATTATTAATTCTTAATTAAATCTACCTTATCCTCTTGATGATGTCATCATTATTAACTCTAGCTAAAAGCTTTCTGTGTTCTTCATCAGACACTCTCAGCTCCTTTCTAAGATCTGTTATCAAACCTTCCATCTCCTGTACCATATTAACAAAAGCGCCTTAAAGCATGTTAAAATAATTTTATTAATTTATAAACAGATAGAAAATGTTGGAAGAAATAACATATTAACATTAATGCATACATCATTCTTTAAACAGGAAAGGAAATTAGACTGGAATTCACAATCTAAGAGCCACAGATAATCACTAGCATTAATTGCATAAAACGTCGTTATGGACAAAAAATACCAACACGTGAGTTGCCATGTCATGATTTTGTTGGACTACCTTAAATTGGATTTTTGTAAAGCTGGTTACGTTACCTTGAATCAAGACTTTTTAAACGTCGATGTTTTAGTCTGTCCTTATGAAGTTTGACTACCTAACTCAAAAACTGGATCGAAGTTGGTTACCTTTTTACGCAATTAGGCCACCTTGGAACATACACCAGTGCCTCTAAGGCAGTGTTTGGAAGTGAGTCCATGCAAATCATTGCAGCCAAAACGCGATTATGATTTTAAAAAGAATTAATATTGAATGTCAAAAGAATAAGATGGGGAGAGGCATGCAAGAAAGCAAACAATACGGTTTATTATAAACGTAGGAACTACGTAACCATCGCCAACGTTACTTAACGGATTATCTTATTCCGATTCTTCAAATCACAACAATCACTTAGAAAAAGCAAACTAACTAACCTGTTAACATCGCAAACCAATTACCAACGATAAATTAAATTAGATGTTATTCGAAGCTTACCCAAGTGATAGCATCAGACTGAGCTTTGAATGCTCTCAAAACCGAGCTATATGCTTCTTGTTCAATAAGGTGGATTTGTGTCTCCATATCGTTTTGAATTCTCGGGAATGGAGCATTGCCAACAGCCATAGTTCTTCCGTTCCCAGTACCTGGTCCCGCACTTCGGAATTTCTGCTGATGTGGCGGAGGAAGATCATCATCTGTTCCTGCAAATACAAGAAAAGAAAGAAAAAAAAGTAGACGTTAATGCACTACCATTTGTCAAACGTAACGAGATAAACTTATATCTTTATTCTTTATACACGTATCCACGAAAACGACGCGTAAAAAGAAAAAAAACAAAAATGTTGAATCTAGGAGCAAAGAAGCTTAAATCTTTCTAGCTTTTCACAACATAAAGATAGAATCATAGAATATACCCTAGAGCCCTATAACAACTCCTCACGCTATACATATTTCATCATTCGTTTCGCTGAATTATAAAAGGTATCTATCTATCTAATCAGATCAAATTCAACAAGCCTATCTCGAATAAGAAGGACATACAGTTACATACTTACATACTTACGTTGATGCCCGTTACATCATTCGTGCATTTATTTAACTTCCTTATAAAGTAGCTTCCTTTCTCCCGAGATAAAACATTAAAACGTAACCCTATTTGTGTTACAAAATTATGCTCAAATAATGTCTGCATATTTTTTTCATGACAAACTCTCTTCCATATTTCCACCCTTTAACTCTCTTAATATTTTTTTTAACATGACAGAAACCATATCTATAATAATCTGATCATTTAGTAATAAACTTATAAACATACACCAAATTTTTTAGTGCTATCCAAAAAAAAAAAAAAAAAAAAAAAAAAAAAAAAAAAGATCTTGATTGATTAACACAAATCAGATTTTTTATACTTAGGGCTTCAATTACATCACTACATCTAAACCTAAATCAATCAAAATCATACATATAAAACTCTCAAATCCAAAACCTAGATCAAACCCTAAACCCTAAAAACTTAATAATATTATCCAACCTCAAATCAAGACTCAGAACCTAAAGTTTCCACCTTTACCAACCAAGAAAGCACAAAACAAACAAATAAACAAATTCATAACAAACCCTAATCTTATTTCATGTTAAAAACAAAAATACCAAAAGGGTATTTTTGTTAGACACAGATAAAGATGTATGCGTGTAAATGTAACATAAAGATGTGATCTTGAACAATAAAGATTGACTCACCACTGCTGTCTGAGAGCTGTTGGAAGTTCATGGTGAAGAGATGATAATAATAATAATATCATGAACAATTGGGTACATAAAAGATTAAAGGGGTTGTTAAGATGGTAGTGAAAGAGAGTAAATTAATAAACTTTATGGTATTAGAGGGGTGGACGGCAGCTGTTGCTGCAGTTAGCGGTGGTTCTGCAGATCGAAGGGGGTTAGGAAGTCAGGAATGACGTAATTGGGTCGTTGGATGTTGGATGGTTAAAAGTAAATGGGGGTAGTGTACAAAAATGATGATCAAGATACGGGGCATGAACCTTGTGAGTATAACGGGTAAACGAGTCGAGCTGAGTTGAGACGAGAAGTAAGAGTAGATTAACTATTCAGGATTAAGAGTGTTTGTTATAACTAAAAACACATCTGAATGGTTTTGTTAAGCCTTTAATTATTCAGCTAATAAAAGGTGATCAGCCATTCAGACAGTTTTAATGATTCAACACTTAATCAAACAAATCATATCAAACAGCCCCTTAGGGTAGTTTGACAACCTGTGCGTCAGTAAGTGCTTAGTTATTAATAGGTTTGATTGAGTAAGAGACTCTAAACTATAGCTTGGACTGGTTGGTACGGATGGGTTGACGAGGTGGTTCATGAGTGAGTGATCGACTGTGGTTAATTAATAAAGAGTTGGTAAGGAGCTTACTTACTTTAAGTGATCCAAACACACATAATGTTGAATGATTCAGAGGTATATTATTTAAATCATTTAAGAGGCTACAAGAGAACCCTCTTAAAAAGGCTTACGTTGGTTGAATACGTATGTATTTTTAATATATTAAGTAAAATAAAATTACATTACACTATATTAATAAAAAATTACATTACATTGTTAATTTATTTATATTAATGGACAAATGAAATTGTTTCGCCTTTTAATTTATTTCGTCATTTAGTGGAATTTCATTTTCATTTGTTGTACTTTATTCGATTGTTATTTACCGAACCTTCATTTACACCCTATGTACGCTATAAAATAGAGTGCTTATTTGGTGGTGTTTGCTCTATGAGGGTCGACATCGTGGTTGTACCCTAGCGAACCGAACCAATTCCTATTGATGTAAATCATGTGCTAGTATTTTTTTTTTTTATCATATGACGATTTTATTTATTTATTTTTCCTTTTGGTTAAAATAGACTATTTTTTGGTGTCGTTGACTGTATAAGCGCCAATACAGTGGCAGTTCATTGACGAACTGACCCAATTCCCATTGAATAATTGTTTTCGATTTGTTTAAATCACGTGTTGGTATTTTTTGGGTCATATAACGATTTTATCTATTTACTTATTTTCTTTCGGTTGATATAACGAGTGTATACAAAAATGAAACAAACTGACACCGACCAAATTATGGCTACGTAGCGTGGGGAGTCCTCTAGCGCAACGGGTGAGTTTGATACCACTAGTTATGTAAAAAATAGATCACGACTCTAGTAATCACCAGCTCAAAATTGTATATTAAATGAGTCGCAAGATAAGCTTAGGCTCTAGCACTGTAAATCTCAGTTCAATTTTAGCTTTTAACGAGTTGAAGCTGATGTTTCAAGAAAATCATCATAATAGCATGAACCATGACCGAATGCCACGTTCGTTCATTTATGTTCATGAACATTCAGTTACGTGTTCGTTTATATTCATTTGTGTTTGATAATTCATTAAGATGTCAATATTTATATTTTATTTTAAATACTTCAAAATTCCAACAAATAAAACATTTAATAGATATTTTTATAATGTATTACATACCTATTAACAATTTGGGGTGGATCTACATCTACATAATATTTTTGATAAAGATGATTTTATTCCAAATTTATATATGTTTGTGTTTACTTATATTCATTAACTGAGTGTAGATTATAAAGAAAAAGGTGTCAGCTTGAAAGACATGTGAAAATGTGTAGTACCCAAAGTATCTTTGAAGCATGGCAGAGGTGAAAGAAGCATGACCACACAATGAGGTTTTTTTTATTTGCACAAGTAAGGATGGTTTTGCAAATTAGAATTCCCATATATATAGGGTTAGGATACTTTGAAAACTCGTGTGAGTTGCGAGAACCATAGGAACTCTTGTGGACCTTTGATCTTCTCAATCAATGGTTGAGATTAAATCTTGAGATGTTTTGTCATGACATGCTAATTAATTTATATTATGAATATTTTAATACAATAAAGTACATCAGGGGTGTTTTGGTAAAAACACTATGGAAAAGAGAAATAATTAATATAATATTATACTAATTTTTTATTTAATTATTCAAAATATCAAAATTTTTATTATATATTATTTTTTTAAATCCTTTAAATTTTTATAACAAATAATCAGATGAATATGACGAGAATGATTTACACTAGTGTAATTATTTACACATGTGTAAATCTACCATGAATTACACGGGTATAATTATTTTACACCAGTGTAAAAACCAACAAAAAACATCTACCACCAAAAGCATCTATACATTCGAATTACACCACTGCAAAATGCCCCACAAACATCAACAAAAACATCTATACATTCGAACTACACCACTGTAAACAACCAAAAACATCTATACATTCAAAAACACCAACGTAAAAACATAGTTAGGTCATGTTTGACCCGTTTGAGATTTTATACATTTACAAGCAAATGTGTTGAAGTTGCAACCTCAACACAAAAATATAAGATACAATATTTAATGTATGTTACTTTGCTTACATTGTCACATGGTGTTGAAGCTGAAATCTAAGAAAGGTTTAAAGGCAAAGGATGTGTTATTGGACTCCTCAAAGAAGTTATCTTTACTCATATTATCATTATTGTTGCCGTTTGGAGCAAACTGAAACTTCCCAGTTGTTGGAGATGGAAGAACCTGCAGAAGAACCAATTGAGACCATTAAAAGGCATGAAAACATCTATACATTCAAAAACCCAAACATGCCCTTACACCAAAAAATATACAACCTACATCTAAAAAACTAACTCTACAAAAATCTTATCCACTAACTCAAACAAATTACACCAGTGTAAATTTTCAAAAACGTTGGTGTAACCCCAAAATGTTTATTAGAATGCTAAAGCAAAAAAAACACCAAAAAAAACCACTACAAAAAGAATGACCATGAAAACATGCTTTTGTTTCAACTCTTTGAAAACATGCACAACTTTTTTCATCAAAAACACCGGTGCAAGGGAATGACTACTACAAAAGAAATCCATGAAAACAAAACACACATTCACCAGTGTAAGATGCAAATTTCCATAAAAAAAAATTAAAACCCAACAAAATCCATGAACACAAAACAAAAACAACTACAAAAAGGATCTACACAAAATAATAATAATAATAATAATAATAATAATAATAATAATAATAATAATAATAATAATAATACCATATCATCATCAGACCATCGTCGCCTTCCCTTCACCACCGTCACCTCCGCCCCTCTGTCAGGCTTCACCACCACAACCATCATCATAACCAAACACCACCACACCCCTACCGTCCCCCTGTTTCTGTAACACTCCGCCCCTCTCATCACCAATATTGTCCGCTTTGCCCATCCAGAGCTCACGGATTTGTTTTTGGTTGCCCAAGTGGAGACTTCCCAGGAGGTCACCCATCCTGAAATTTCTCCCACCTGAGCACGCTTAACTGTGGAGTTCTCCTCTCATCCACTAACATTAAGCCCCAAAACGCGTTGGTTATTTAAGAGGCAAGACATTACTTATGAACCAAGGATCTCTCCTGGCCACGGCCGATGTGGGATTTTCCTGGGGTGTCACATTCACCCCCTGTTAGAGTCTCATTGTCCCTGATGAGGTGTGTTCCTGGGGTGTCACATTCACCCCCTGTTAGAGTCTCATCGTCCCTGATGAGGTGTGCACCCACCATCCGAATGGCACAGGAGTGGCTCTGATACCATCTGTAACACCCTGCCCCTCTCACCACCAATATTGTCCGCTTTGCCCCGATGGGTTGCACATCCAGAGCTCACGGATTTGTTTTTGGTTGCCCAAGTGGAGACTTCCCAGGAGGTCACCCATCCTGAAATTTCTCCCACCTGAGCACGCTTAACTGTGGAGTTCTCCTCTCATCCACTAACATTAAGCCCCAAAACGCGTTGGTTATTTAAGAGGCAAGACATTACTTATGAACCAAGGATCTCTCCTGGCCACGGCCGATGTGGGATTTTCCTGGGGTGTCACATTCACCCCCTGTTAGAGTCTCATTGTCCCTGATGAGGTGTGCACCCACCATCCGAACGGTGGAATTCCCGTCTAGGACCGGAATACACGTGGGAGCGCAGAGATCAGATGCGGCTCAAATATCCACACCTCTTTCCTGAACCTGAACCTGTGCATAGATCAAATGCCGAACATAAAGCTGCTCGCTCAAAGTGAATTTCGGGGCGAAATTCCTTTCAACTTGGGGATGATGTGACATCCGGAAACCAAGCATACATTTTTAGCTGGCTTTACTGATTACTTGCTGAATTTCGGGACGAAATTCTTTTCAACTTGGGGATGATGTGATACCCCGAAAATTCAGGTTCTCACTTTAACTAAACTCTAGTTACATTCCTTGCATTATACTTAACTAGGGTTAGTTAGATAAGACATACGTGCATGGTTATGAGTCAATGTGTGATTGCATGATTAGTGAACCTCGGACGTTGGTGAAAAATAAACTTATGTGCCTCGGTGATACCTGACAAACTTATGTGAAAACCATACGTGATTATGTGAACCTAAACCGAACACGTTAATAGAAATCATTAAAAGTGGAGCATGAGGTTGATTAGGGTCTTAATGCATGGGGTTACACTTGTTATGGTCCGAAATAACGAAAACGTCGAAGGATAACGCGTCAGGAGGCGAAACGAGGCAAAAGCGCGCCACCCGGACCTGTGAGCGGCCGCTCACAGGCACCGAGCGGCCGCTCCATTTGACCTGACGGGTCTAAACCGCCTCAAACTCATATTTAAGCATCCTTAACTCCCATGCAACCCTCATACTCAACCCTAATCGCCCCCTTACTGCCCCACACGAATATTTCACTCAAACAACCCCTGCTAAGGCTCAAGATCATCAATTGGGAGGCTCCAAGGCGCGCGATTGATCGATTGGGAGAGCTAAGGGTATATTTTACGATTTCTTATGCTTCTATCTTGTGTTTTCATTAATAAAAGTCATATAACAAGTTTGTCCAGGTCTGAATGAGTTCATAAAACATTAAAGCATGAATCTTTTTGAAGATTAAATGGATTAAACATACTCATAAACGCTTAGTAACATCATAGGATACTTGTTGCGCAAGTAATTGGTGTTTTGATTCTTAAAGCTTTGATCTTGACATGTTTAATCATAGAATCTGATGGAATAGGTATTAGGAATGTTTTGTGTTGATAATTGATGATTGTTAATAGTTTTTATGCACACGGTAGGCGATTAAAGTATGATTTAGGCGAAACTAAAATCTGGACAGAATGGTTAGTCAAATTTGTAGGAGCTGTAACACGGCTCTAACATAATGATTTTAGTGTTTTCTTGGCATGGTTAGGTCACACCTGGTCTTAGTTTTTCATAATGGGTAAAATCATGTGTTTTGGACGCCGGATGAGTCGTTTTTGGAATTTTAATTGATTAGGGGTCATATCAGATTTTCGGATTTGTAAATTGGGCTAACTTTAAATGGTCATAACTTGAGATTTACAAGGAGTTAGGTTATGAAATTTTTACAGTAGGTCAATACTGGAAAAATAGAGCTTTTCCAAGTGGATTCATCTCGTTTGGATGAATACACAATTTTTAAGAATTTTCCTACTAAACTGACCTGTTGAGGAAATTTTCTGAACACTGCTGTGTTGTACGAATTTTTATAATTTTTGTGTTTGGAATTAAGACAAAACAAAAATAGGTATTGCCAAGTGAATCCCAAAGAAAATTCAGTAAAAATTTGGGAGGATAACTCACTGGTTTACTATTTTAAATAAATTCGTTTTGATGGCGCACAATCTGTCCTGAAAACACAGATTGTGCTTATGTGATTACTTGAGGTCTTAGGTGATCTAAAATTTACATATAACGGAAGTACACACGTTTATGACACATACGGGCTGTAGAAACTAATTATAACCAACTCATTCACCAACAAGTCCGTAGGGTTTACTATTGCATGTAGAATCACTAGGCGTCGCATACACACTTTTGAATATTAAAACGCCTTGGACAAACGAGTTATATGGTGTAATGATGTTACGCCTATACTCACGTAGTGACACTGTTATTAGGGTGTCGGTAGCATATAATACTTGCTGTTCGGATTCTTTGCTTACGCGATAAGGTGAGTTTCACTACTTTTTCTCAAAGCATGCGTCTCGGGTTGAGACCACATTGGTAACGTTTTCTAGTCTATCTTGAGACAACTTTCTTTTACACATCCCGGGTTTGGGGTGCATGGTTCACGTGGTGAATCTATTTTCACTAATTCATATATATATATGTCCTTGATGAACTAAACCAAACACATCTTTTAAGTCCTTCAAAATACCGAATCAATTGCCGGTTGGGCAAGCGGGTTAATTAGTTGATAGCGCTATTAGGTCTAACAAACCTCACATCGTGCTGGGGGCACGGATGTGAACTATTAGCTTCAAACATAATCATTGTCGATGGACAATGATGCAAGGCATCCTTATCCCGGTTATGGGAACTTGTTCATTAGTAGTTCGGTATTCGCCGGTTTTAGTTATCATGAGTGGGCTAGCTACCCCTGACATTTGAATTAGCTATTGTTTACAGGGTCTGAGAGACCAACGTTGTACACTTGACTTTTGGGGTTTGAGAACCTACACTTTTATTTACATCGCTTACTTATATTGTGAACTCACCGACTTTATGTTGACACATTTTAGCATGCTTTGCAGGTCCTTAGGTACGGAGCACGTTTTAGGGCATGCATCATTTGTGTCTTGGGTTATGAATATTTATTATTTCGTACTTTTAAACTTTGGGTTGGGCGCGTTGTTTTGCGCAGACTTTTGCAATTGTTTTACTTTGTTTACGCTTCCGCATTACTTTAAATTGCTTGGTTAAACTTTGAAACTTTTTCTTAAAAACGAACTAAATGGTTTGGGCATTTAGAGTCGTTCATGATACTTATGGCTATGGGTCCTGATTTGTCATGCGCCTCGCGGTAAAACTCCGCAGTGGAAATTTGGGGTGTGACAGTTTCAGACCTCCGGATCTATTCACCACCATCATCATCAAACCCCCCTGTTCACCACCACCATCATCAAACCCCCTGTTCACCACCACCATCGAAGCCCCACCACCACCACGTTTAAGATCCCAAAACCTCCAACGATCAGATTTATTCAGATCTATTCATTGTCCCCAGATCTATTCAGATCCATTCACCCACCTTCGAAAAATCCCACCGTCGTCTTCTTGTTCATCGTCCCCGGACCGTCGTCGAACCAAACCCCTGTTTCATCGTCAAAAAAGACCACCACCACCGTCAAACACCACATGCAAAAACCAAACCCCTGCACCGTCGAACACCACCTGTGTCGTCGTCTTCCTGATTATTATTATTATTTAGAGAGAGAGAGAACACGAGAGATAGAAAGGTGTGTGTGTGTGTGAGAGAGAGAGTTTGAGAGATGAAATGAAATTTAAAAAAAAAAATCTGCATGTTTTTATTAAAAGGTGTGAGGTGGGGTGGGGTGGGGTGGAGTAGGGGATATGGTATTTGACACAAATGCCCTTTAATAAAAAAACATTAACTAGCTTATGTGTCATGATATTATTGGACTAAGGGAGTTCTCAAGTTCTCGTAACTCAGAGGAGTTTTCAAAATATCCGAATCATATATATATATATATATATATATATATATATATATATAAACCAACGGCTACCTCAACAACGGTCACTTTTTTTAACCAATGGGACAGCTCAGAACAGAGGGGGAGATTTCCCTGGTTTCCCCGAAAAATAGGGGGGGGGGGGGGGGGGTTGTTCCATATCGGTGCTGAGTCCACCTCAGCTCCCTGAGGTACTCACCGAAACCACTCCAAATAGTCTAAGCAAACGTTAATTTAACTGAAATCCTGCCTATCCTTCAGATACCCAAACTTTCATGTGGTGTCCAATTCATATCCAAAGAAATGTTCAAACATGTCACACAACTAAACTAAACTAAACAAAACCATCACCACCAACCACCATGCTCTCTCATTTAACCACCACACTCTCACACACCCCCACCACCGCCTTCTACCGCCGTATCCACCCAATCCCACCACCCAAACATCACCACAAACCACCATCTTTCTCCACCAACCTTTCCATGGATTCTATTACCAATGCTTTAAAACTTGAGGATTTAAATTGGGACCATTCATTTATTCGTGAGTTACCCAGTGACCCTCTTACAGATATTGATCCAAGACAGGTTAATTATTATCAATTTATCATAAAGTTTCAATCTTTTTATCTTATTGATCAAGATAAGTTATACCCACATAATTTAATGATTTTGGGTGTGTGTTTTTACAATCTTTTAGGTGTTTCATGCTTGTTATTCAAAAGTATCCCCTTCTGTTCAAGTGGATAACCCTAAGTTAGTTGCTTGGTCTGAATCAGTTGCAGAGATTCTTGATTTAGATCCTAAAGAGTGAGTTTTTGTTTAATTTTTTTAGGCTTGGGATATTGGCACACCCGTGATGGATTTTTTTGACACTTGTGACTCGTATACGAGTCGAATAGGAATATATAGGGCTGCAAACGAATAAAATGAACACGAACAACTCGTCGCTCATGTTCGTTTGTTAAGGAAATAAATTTGTTCATGGTTCACGCACTGTTTATGAACACTTACCAAACGAGATTTTCTGTTTGTGTTCGTTTGTTAATTTTAGGTAACAAACATAAATGACGCAAACGAACACAACATGAACACAAACGGTTAATGAATAGATGCAATCATGCAAACACAAACATATATAAATTTGGAATAAAATCATCTTTATCAAAAATATTATGCAGATCCACCCAAATTGTTAATGGGTATGTAATACAGTATACTAATATTTATTAAATGTTTTATTTGTTGGAATTTTGATGTATTTAAAATAAAATATAAATAAAAATCCTAATGAATTTTCAAACACAAACGAACATAAACGAACACGTAATTCAGTTATTAAATGTTCGTGAACATAAATGAATGAACACAGCATTTGTTCATTTAACTAAGCGAATGAAATTTCTTGTTTGTGTTCGTTCATTTATTAAGAGAATGAACACAAACGAACTTCATGCCGAACAGTTCACGATGTTTGCCGAACGTTCAGTTCGTTTGCATCCCTAGGAATATATGACTTTATCCGACTCGTATGTTAATAACTTCAGGTAATATACGAGTCGTATAGGGCCTATTACCTATACGACTTATATATCCTTTTTTACATGAACTATACGAGTATACCCGTCTTATATTGGGTGTCAAAAGATCCAATTAAGTTTACGCGTGACAACCCCCTTTCTTAATTAGTTAATTAATCCTCTAATAGTCTACTATGATAATCATTTATAATCATGTCAAAATCTTGAAAGTTGAAACTGTTCTTGGTGTAACAGATTCGAAAGACCCGATTTTCCGCTTTTGTTCACAGGGGCATCTCCATTAGTAGGAGGGTAAGCAGAAAGCATCACTTGGTTGTTTTCAGTTGCAGTTTTACTAAAAGTTTAAAACTTGAAGTGTTAATTGTTTTCAGGTTTTCTTATGCTCAATGTTATGGTGGGCATCAGTTTGGGACGTGGGCGGGTCAATTGGGTGATGGGCGGGCGATCACATTAGGTGAGGTTGTGAATTCTATGTCCCAAAGGTGGGAACTTCAGCTAAAGGTGCCGGAAAGACTCCATATAGCCGATTTGCTGATGGTTTAGCGGTGCTTCGTAGTAGTATTCGGGAATTTCTTTGCAGTGAAGCAATTTATAATCTTGGGATTCCGACAACTCGTGCTCTTAGCCTTGTAACGACGGGGAAATACGTTAGACGTGACATGTTTTATGAGTAAGTTTTATGTAAAGCGTTTTCCATTTTACATATCTTAAACGCTTCAAATTTGGACACCGTCATTAGCACAAGTAATCATGTGATTTTGCGTAATTAGAATCAAATAATCCGTTTATGGTTGATAAGATATTCGGTTTCAACTTTCAACACATGTTTAAATGCAGTGGCAATCCAAAAGACGAACCTGGTGCAGTTGTATGCCGAGTTGCGCCATCATTCCTGCGTTTTGGCTCATATCAAATACATGCTTCGAGAGGAGAAGAGGATTTTGAAATAGTTAAAACTTTAGCCGATTACACCATAAAACATCACTTTCCTCATATAGAAAGTATGAGCAAAAGCGACAGTATATCATTCTCGACTGGCCAAGAAAACGGTTCTGCTGTGGATCTAACTTCAAACAAATACGCAGGTAAACATTAAAACAAATAAAGATTACATTTTTTGATTAGTGGTTATCGTCTGATGCTATCTGTACCTGATGGATGTATCAGCTTGGGCGGTGGAAGTTTCTGAACGTACCGCTTCATTAATCGCCAGCTGGCAGGGCGTTGGTTTCACACATGGTGTGATGAATACCGACAACATGAGTGTATTGGGCCTCACTATTGATTACGGGCCTTTTGGATTTCTTGACGCTTTTGATCCAAGTTTCACCCCGAATACCACTGATCTTCCGGGCAGACGGTATTGCTTTTCAAATCAACCCGATGTTGGTCTATGGAATATTGCTCAGTTCGTATCAACTCTTTCTTTAGCTAACTTGATAAACGAGAAAGAGGCCGACTACGCCCTTGAAAGGTATTTGACACTTTTAGCCTTCTCCCTCCGTTAGCAGCCTGTTTGACCTTGAAGTCAAACTGCATATGTTCTTTAGTCGCTTTATTAGCGAGCTGAATTTTTATAACATCTTATTCTCTTGATCTGTTGCAGATATGGTATAAAATTTATGGACGACTACAAATCCGTAATGACCAAAAAACTTGGGCTACCAAACTATAATAAACAACTTATAAGTGATCTGCTTAACAATATGGCGGTTGACGAAGTTGACTACACAAATTTCTTTAGATTATTATCCAACATTAAAGCTGATCTAACCACCCCAGATGAAGAACTGTTGGTCCCACTTAAACCGGTTCTACTAGACATTGGTCAAGAACGCAAGGACGCTTGGACCAGTTGGGTCAAAACTTACATAGCAGAGGTAATTTGGCTGTTGAGCCTCCATTAACAATATCATGCATTTTTACATGTAGTAGTAAATTTCTTATATAGTATAGTAAAGATGGCAAAGTCGATTTTGCGCTGTATTTTATCTCTGATAGGTCATACGCGTAAAATGCAAAAAATAAATAAAATGGAACGGGTCAAGTGGGCTGACCGGGTTGATTAAAGTTGATCAAATAGTTTTAAACAAGCGTAACGTAATTTGATCATTGTTTTGGTATGATTTCAACAGTTATCCGGCAGTGGAGTTCCAGACGAGGATAGAAAAGCTTTAATGAACTCTGTGAACCCGAAATACATTCTTAGAAACTATTTGTGTCAGAATGCAATAGACATGGCTGAACAAGGCGACTTTGAAGAAGTGAGACGGTTGCTTAAAGTCATGGAAAAGCCATATGATGAGCAACCCGGTATGGATGAATATGCGCGTTTGCCACCAGCATGGGCCGACCGTCCAGGTGTACGCATGCTATCTTGCTCATCATGAGTCAACTTTGACAAATCTTACATATATGTATATACCATTGATAAAAGACATCTATGATTCATTGCCTATAGTACATTCATACACTGTTGCTTTATAAAATGTCACAAGAAAGATGCATAATCAAAGTTGTTTTATTTATGATAAACAAAAATTATACTAAATTAACTCAAATTTTTAATTCTCTTTATTTAACATAAAAAGGGAAAACTTTTGGAAGAAGTGTTGGACATTTTCCCTGAGTTATATGTAAATAAAAGAATATTAAAGAACATGGGTGAGATCATGTGACCCCTAAGCATGATAATATTAATACCACTTCACCTCCCTCCTTTATGGAAAAAATCTTGATCAATATAAACTTTCTATTACACAACTTGTACTAACTATGTTGTAAAGTTGGTGTATAAAGTACTTTTATAGTGTATAAATCATCTTACATAATTTATATTTCAATAATTAACTAAATTAACTTATCAATAAGTAAATAAATTAGCAATTTAGCTAGTGAAAAACCCAGGATTTATTTAAGGTTTAACCGAATTTTTAAGGGGACGATTGATATTTTTGCATAAAAAATACACTATTTTTTCTTATTGGGAAACACACAACCCCCCCCCCCACCCCCGCTCCGTCTTTAAATTTAGTATGTTGTAGAAATGGATAAACTTAAAAAAATCTTGACGTGGATGGATTTCCGAATTTCCCATCTCACAACCAAAATCGTCGAATTGCCTCTCTCCTCTCCCTCTCACATATTCCATTTTTGCTCAAACACATCTCTCCTCCGCGTGAGCTAAAAAAAATTCTTAAAAGACAAGCATCAGGTCCACGTGAGCTAAAAAACACCCAAAAGACGAGCATTGGAGATGTTCGTAGACTTGCAAAAACATGGACAATTGCATGTTAAATGCGTTGTACCGGAGCTCAAGGACACCTGAGTGAAGGCCCATGCTGAACCACCCGGGTTCGCTAGGTCCGCAAGCCTGTGTTGTCACAAAGCATTCAGGACCCACCATGCCAATGCCATGGCTCGATCATGGCTCCCTTTTTACATATAAAGTAAATGATCTAAAACGCGTAGTTGGTTCACAAAAAAGCACAAAACTTTTACAATCTTCGAGTCTATGAGACTACACTTTACACTTGTGCATTTCTTTAAAATGCTTTCTTTTCAATTATTTTAATAATAATACTTGTGACATTACACATGCTTTGTCAGACTTTACCATCCAGTTATATATCTTGCCATCTTTCTTATAACCAACTAAATATTGCGTTAATTTTCTTCAAGTTCAATACCATCAAGGCATCAAATCATATAAACACAATGGCTTACAAAGTAATCATTTTTATTATTTCTTTGGTTTTCTTTCATCATCTTGTTTGGTGCTCTCCTACTTCCATATCACTTGTATTTGTCAAAGATAGAAGTCAACCAAGAAGATTGTTATTAGGTTCTTCTATAACCTCAATATCCACAGATCCATTAGGTTCACCCGCGAATGGGCCTGAGACCATGGTGGACGCGAGTTTGAGGAAACGCCCACCGAGTTCTTCAAACCCGACGCAAAACTAGTCATCATCATGTAGGGATGAAGAAGAGAAACTGAAATATTTTTTTTTTATTTTTCCATAATTTTCTTTGATTTTATTTATACATTTACTTTTAGTTCCAGTAGGGTATAAAATCTTGAACATTTAGCTATTATATTATTCTTTAAATTTGTTCATGTGATTTGGCTAATGGTATTGGTTTTGTAAAGCTAGTTGTGGCTTGCTACATAAATATGTAACGTTTTGTTGTAGTTCTTTACTTAAAATTTGTACAAGTGCTTGTTGCAGTTTTTTATTTAAAAATTGGTTATGTATTGAACGCGTATGTAAAGTTGAGAGTAAGTGGGTAATATATTTTGTTTTTGTTGATTCCTTATTGTCTTATGTCATCATCTTAGAAAGTAAAGAAGATAGATTCCTATAATCCTATGTCATTACCTTTAATGGAGCTAGGAATCATGTTCGTTTGCTGAAATTTAATGTCGAATAAGTCTAGATAGCGAAATATCGATCACACGGATCGCTCATCAACCGGAAAGCATCCCACTTTATGAGCATCTATAGTTTGAATGGGAGTGGGGGGATCGATTTGGGACTCTATAAAATGGGTCGATAGGAGTTCAGTTTTTGTCATCAAACATTTATTTAGCTAGTCTTGTGACATATGAATTTTGAAACATGGTTGTTAGTGGTGCAATGGGGGACGCCGAGTTGGTGTATCCCATGTGGGATTATAAGCCCGGCGTCGTCATTGCACCACTGACATCTTTGTTTCTTTGAAGAACATCTGTGTGGAAACTCGTTTAAGAATCATACAAGTTGATCCGCGATTTATTAATGTTAAACATGGTATGGTACTCTAGTTACACCTCTCCACCCTTATGTCTCATTTTCTTTTATGCACACACACGTGAACAGAAAACCTTAATTACTTGACATATCTCATGAATAAAACAATCGTTTGCGTTTCGTATTATGAGTTGGTTGTCTACAAATGGGATATTGAGTACGATGTCTTGAAATACTTATTACTCGCTAGTAAACTTGACGTTCATGACTTTTAAAATTTATTATCATACTCAACAACCCAACGAAAGAATCTTATACAAAAGATCATTCAAAGAGTTGGCTTATGCTGAAAAGTATGATATTAATTCAAATATGACTAAATTTCAAGTTTTGTCCTTTACATTTATACTAAGTTCAACGCATGTTCTTTGTCTTTAAAATTGATGAGATTTGTACTTTATGTTTCAAAACCTTACACGATTTGTCCTTTAGCCTTAACCCAGTTAGATTTTTTCGTTAAATCAGATCACAGAGGGGTAATTTAGTCTATTTAATAAAAACTAAAAAAATGAAAAATAAATAAATAACCTTCACTCTCACTGATTAATAGGCCCAAACTCAAAGATCCATCAAGATAATCATTCAATTCAATCTCAAAACACATTCTTCACATCTAAGACTAATTGGTGTGGAGTCGGGGAATGGATTGGGGGTGATGACATGGACAAGTCCCCTAAGGGGAACACCGCCCCCCCCCCCCTAAAAAATTTCGGTGACTTCAGTGAGTTTTCCCCCTTCTCCCCTTGTCATGTGATTGGTCCCTTTTTTTTCTTTTTTTCTTTTTAATCAAACTTTATCTAATAAAAAATGAAGGGGGATTGAGGGAATTAGGGGAATACCATTTTCAAACTTTGGGGGAAGAAATGGGAAAAATGAGGTGGCGCTGATGTGGCATTTGGGGGAGTTGGGGGAGTTGGTCTCCACACCATAGTTTTCCAAATTTAGGGCTCTTTCAATCATCTGCATTAGATTATCAATTGCAAAATTGATCTTAATAAATAGATTTGGGGTTTTTAGATCCACAAACAAATCCTAAACCACTCCTACCATGATGTTTACAAGCTGAAAGACCTTTTACTTGCCATCACTACCGCCACCACCACAAGAAGACCATTTACAAGCCATTGTCGTGATGTTTGTTGAAGGCCGACGTTGGTGCTTCGTCTCAAGGTGGGGGTTATGTGATGATGGTGAACAGGGGTTTTTTGGTGCGGTAGAGATTCATGTTGCATGTGTGGTTTAGCGGCAGGGAAAGTGAGAGATTGCGGTGAACCATTTCGAGTTGCAGGTCCGTTCTCTCAAAAGGGCTGGTGGTGGTGGCCAGTGGTCAGGTGGGGTGGTAACAAGTGGTGGTGCTGATGGTGATAGATAGGTGAATAATGGGGATGTCAAATATGAGCGGTGGTCTGAGGGTGTGGGGTGGATTGTGCTGGTCGGCTGGTGATGGGTGAACCGGTGGTAGTGTGTAGTGTTGGTAATGGTAGTAGGTGGTGGTAGGTTAAGAGAAAGATGGATATGAGAAATGGGGTGTGTATGTGTGTATGTGTGGTAGATGAGGAGATGGTGATTTATATAACTTATATTTTTTTCTTAAACAATATAGGTTAAAAGACGATTATACCCTCATGTGCCTTGCACATGATCTGATTTAACGAGAAAAACTAACTAGGTTAGTGTCAAAGGACAAAATGTGCAAGATTTTGAAACATAAAGTACATAACCAATCAATTTTAAACGTAAAGGGCATACTTTGTAATTAGGTATAAACATAAAGGACAAAACTTGTAATTCAGTCTTCAAATATTAAACATGTTATATAATTGGTTTTATCTTTATTTGATATTGGGCTCAAGTATTTGTGTAAGAATGTTTATCCAGGTAACAAGTTTGGCCCATTGACTGTTCAAGTATTCGATAAGCCCAACATGATTAAAGCACAAGTCTAGAGCCGACAACTTAGCTGAAGTATTCGAGAAGGGTCTTTAGGGTTTCAGTATAAAAGGCAGTGTCAGAGATATTTTTCTCATTCATCATCACATTTCTCTCTCACACACACATCTCTCTGATCTCTCTGATCTTCGTCTTATATTCGAGTAGGGTTTGTTATAGTTTTGTAAGGTTTTTTCCTTATTTGTCTTTGTATTTCTTCTCTTTAATAAGTGATTCACATGATCTTATCAATCAGACGAATCTCTTAGACATTGTATTGATTTCCGAACTTGTATTTAGTTACAAGTTCTTGGGTATTGGGGGTAACGATTTGGGTTGGCTTAATAATAATTTTGTCACATATTTTATCGCTATTTCTCCTGTTGTGTTTGTGATTGTTGTTGTTCTTTAGATCAGATTGTTTGTCTATTATCAAACCCTAAATTTCTACATGGTATCAGAGCTCTAAGGGCTCTCTTATCATTGTCTGTCTTGTGTCTTGGGTGTTTCCGCTGTTATTTCTTAGATTTAGCTGTTTAGATATGAGTTATTTTCTCTCGTCTTGTTGTCTCAGATCTATATGTTTAGATCTGGTTTATTTTGTTTGTTCATCTGATTTGTCAGTGTATTGTTTGAAGGATCTTGGTTCGTGTGCTGAGATCTTGGGGTTATTTGCCGGTTGCTGGCTACTTTGTAAGTCTGTGGTTTTGGATCTGGAAGCTTTGCAACTTGTAATTCTTCTGGTTTATTTCTTTGTTGAGTTTTATATTTGCTTAACTGCTGGAGTACTCTGTAAGTATTTCTTCTTCTTGTTCTTGTTTTTTGTTGTCTAGAAGTCTTGGCCGGGTTAGGGTGGATCGGCGTTGTGATTTGATCTTATCAGTACATTGTTTGTTCTTTGTGTATATTGTGTCTATTACACACACACACACACACACACATATATATTATTAGATAATAAACAGCTCATGTGTAAGGATCTGCGTGGGCACCTATGAGTGATGAACCCATGATCTGAACACATACACAGCTTCGCTCTCTAGGGTTGTTTGTCTGTTGTTTTGTTTGAGTTAGTCTTTGGCTAACTTTGTTATTTTCATTCCCTGTGGTTGTTTTGTTATTTATTGTGTGTTTAATATGGCTGATGATGCTACTGTGGTTGATCCTGGTGGTCCTGCAGCAGGAGGAGGTCCTGCTGTGGAACCAGAAACCTTGATTAGCAAGTTAGACATAGGAGACCCTTTGTATTTGTACCCTAGTGATACATCTAGTTTGACCATTGTTAGCATTAAGCGAATAGAAACAGGGAATTACTCAGTGTGGTCTAATGCAATGAAACTTGCACTTGAAACTAAAAATAAACTTGGTTTTATAGATGGAACATGTGTAAAATATGAAAATGATGCTATTTTTGCTAGACAATGGGATAGATGTAACTATGTTGTGCTTTCATGGTTACTTAATTCTGTTAGTGAGAAACTCTATTTAGGACAAGTTTTTTCTAAGTTAGTCACAGAGGTGTGAATGGACTGACTTAAAAGAGACTTATGATAAAGTTGATAGTTCTGTGGCCTTTAATCTCTATCAGAAGATTAATTTTGTTAGACAAAGTGGTAGTACTGTAGCAGAGTATTACCATAGTATACAAAACACAAATCAATGTATTCTAGGCGTAAAAACTTAAAACATGATGCCAAGAACATGTGTTCTAAATTCTTGTGTTTTAGCTGTGTGTTTTAGCTACCATGGGTATAATACATTGTATTGAGTTTTATTTTGTTGTGACGTTTGGTGTTTTCCTATAAAACAACAACTCAAGACATTATATCTAAATCCAAAACATGATGCCTATATATCAATTCTTGATGTTTCTCACTCTTCTCACGAAATATGACATTTGTACCTAAACCTTTACCTACAGCACCATCACACTATATATATATTTTTTCATTTTATGTTACTTTAATATCACTATTATTTCGGTTGGTAATTTACCACATCTACCCCTTAGACCGTGTCTTTGTCTTTGTCTTTGGATTTCCTCACACTCAAGATACACTTATCTCACTTTCCAAACTAAATTCCCATCTACTACACATTCATTCAGTAAACGATCACAAAACACATAAAAATATATCATATCTTCCACTCCCTCTTCTTTTAGTAACATTTTCTTAATCTGGGTTTATTGTTTCTTGCATAGTGAAAAAAAAAAAGATAGGATCTTTTTCTATTTACAAGATATGCTTTAACTGCAAAGGTTCTTCTAGTTCTGTTACCTCACAAGGTTAGTAGATTTCTTCTTTATCTTGTTGTGTTCATTGATTACTTTTTTGTTCATGTCCCACTTAATTAGTTTTGCATCAAATATGTTTCTTGGATCTAGTGCTTTATTAGATTTATACCTCTTTTATGCTATCTAGGGTCTTGATATAAACATAAGTATTTTACAATCCATAAATTTTAACTCAACCCATTTGGGAAATATGGGATTCATACATCCTGTGACGTCACATTCTGGGAGTGTGACATCACATTCTGGGGTATGTGGCAGCCTCCTATTGGTATGTGATGTGGGCCAGGGTGTATGAATCCTAAATAAGGGGTGTATGAATCTTAATTCTCAAAAAAAAAATAAAATGTTTTTATCTTTATGGTTCTTGATAATGCAATTGTTTGTGGTGTGTATTTCATGTAAATATTTATATGCACTTACTTTATTATTCTTTTCTTGATTTAACTTGGCAGAGTTTGTTACTTGTTTTATAAGTTTCTTGATTGGTGCTAGCATGGGTAGGGGTAGAGGCAAAGGGAAGAAGTTTACTTTAACAAACAACAATGATGATATTGCAAGTGGAGAAGACGAAAAAAACCCTTCGATGAAGCGAAAGGGTAGGCCTCAAAAGTCGTTAATGGATGAGGTGGAAGAAGATGTTGAGAAGATTGAAGAAGAAGACGAAGATGATGATGAAAGTGCGAATTCTTATGTTAATGGAAAGAGGAAACGGAAAAAAGAGGGAAAAGAAAGGGGCAAATTGGTAAAAGACGAAAGCCCTAATGGAACCCGGTCTAATGGCTTTCGCCATATGGGAAGTAGAAGGAAAAACAAACCTCATCGGGCCGCTGAAGTTGGCGTTGAATGCAAGTGAGAAATGACAAGTTCGCACCACATTTAGTGTCGGTTTTTAGTCATGTTTTGTTAATGTTATGTTTGTTGTTGATCCTTAGGAGGCTTATGAGTCTTGACCAAACATTAAAGCCTAGAACCGGTTTGTTGCATCGTATTGGTACCACCACTTGTGTTTTTCTTCTAAACATTAAAGACAAACTTGTTGGACATGAAATCTGGTTTGAACTATTAGACTATATTATCACACTAGGGTTTATTATTAAGGCCCACGGGCTTAGTTAGGTATTTAGGGTTCCATGTGATCTCTATAAATTGTAATACCTAAGCTTTCAATAAAATCAATTCAGTATTTTACCATCTTACATGGTATCAGAGCCGCTCTAGGCTCTATACCGTTTCCGCTGCGCCACAAACAAATAACCAAACCCTAGACAGGCGGCGTGCCAGCATTGCCGCCGCCCTGTCCCCCTTCAATTTTACTGTTTCGTTTTTTTTCTTTTCTTTTTTTACTTTAAGTTTTCCATTCAAATAAAGTTTCTCATTATCGGGACAAGATCCGGCAAGACAATTCCTAAATCCTTTTTCAAAATAGTGTTACTTCTCACTGCCAAACATCTCATCTCCAGTCGGCTTACTTTTCCGATCCCCGCTTTGCCAGTGCTCACTTCAAGCTTCTTCCCTCACTGTGTCTTCTTAGACTCTCAGTCTTCTATTGTTTTCTTTTCTTTTCTTTTCTAAGCTGCTCCTACATCGCGCCGTTATTTTGCAGGACTACGGTCCTCTGCACCACTGTTTAGTTAAGCGATTCTCTCTAGTAGGGCTACGGTCCACTAGCCACCGCTTATGGGTTCTTTGCACACTACGGGATCAATGATATAAAGATTGTAGATGGATGTCATATTATGCAAACTATGGATTTGTTGGAAGTCGAAGCCTGTTTTTATTATTTATTTATGTTTTAATTTCCAGTCTAAGCTAATGGTTTCCAACCGCTATGACTGCGGGGGAGTATTAGACTATATTATCACACTAGGGTTTATTATTAAGGCCCACGGGCTTAGTTAGGTATTTAGGGTTCCATGTGATCTCTATAAATTGTAATACCTAAGCTTTCAATAAAATCAATTCAGTATTCTATTATCTTACATGAACCAATATTTGGGCACAATAAAATGGACACACCATTTTTAAGAAAATTAGTTGCTTTCTTGTTTAAAGAATTAGAGCATCACAAGCTCCAAAAAAGCCGTCACGTCACAACTATTGGACTGCACCTCAAAACGCCTATGGAAGCCCCTTCGTTTCCCCTCCACCCTTTCTCCCCATTTTCTCATAGAACCCGTTTAAGGGGGTATCCCCCGCAAATGCTTCTCCTTCACATCGGCTGACATCTCCTCTCTTTCTTTCCTCCACGTTAGCTCAAAAATGCCTCGAAACGTAAAAGTCGGAGATGCTGTTATAATTTTATGTTTGGTCCAAAAATATATATTGTATGATAGCTTGGTAAGAGCCCTAACGGTTGAGTTATATTTTTGGTGATTGATTTGAGGTTGTAATTTAGGTGGTAAGGTGACTAGTTAGTAGTTAGTAACGAGTTGATGTTGACTCTAATGTCTAAAGCCTAAGCTAATGGGGTGGAGGCCCTGTAAGCGATGTGGGCTAACTTGAGGTACTTTTTGTCATCTAGTCCATAATATCTATGTTAGTGGTTACAACAATTATAAATTACTAGCAGGAACCCGCGTGTTACGGCAGAGTCGACAATACCGGGTGGAAACGTAATTCAAGCTTTAAAACGATTAAAAGAATCAATATGTAAGGTGTATGTTTGAAAGTACATGTGCTGCGCAGTGAGGTATTTTTTAAAGGCTACAAGGAGACATGATAACATGCTACGTTCTATATACCATATACAATTTGACCTGCATGCCGGTAAAAAAAAATGGAAGTAGCGGTTCGACTCATTAGCAACTATTATTATACTAATAGTCCTACTCAACACGGTGAAAGTGCTAAATCTGGAGAGATTTCTGAGAAGAACAAATCATAGGGACCTTTATAAGATCCACATTAAGAGAAGGTTGGAACGGCTTATATGTAATCAACATGCAGGGAAGCATACCCATAACTTTTTCCACGTGATAAAAGCAATGCAATACAACTGCTAATCAAGTGCACCATAAAATTCTATCAGTGGCATCGGAAAGTGAAATTGAAAGTTCGGTTAGTTGAAAATATTCCACATAAGACATCCTAACCTGAGAACTTTATAGACGTGTATATATCGGTTTTTTCTAGAAACTGCACCGGTTCGTGTCCGAATCAGTTAAAGTTCTATATTTAAAAGAATTGGTTGAAAGAGAATTTAGGCCAAATTAGTGGGCTGTCATTTTGACTGTTGAGTGGTCACAACAATTATGGAGTCTATTTATCTAATGAGTTTGTTGCAAACTTGAATGAGGCTTTACTCTTTAGGATTTGATTTTTGTTACAAGCAAAATTTTGCTTTAAAAGCAATTTCAATTTCACATATCTCATTTCAAAAAGATTTTGTATTTCAAAATATAGATGTCATTTAAGAATACAGGAATATTATCAGTACAGTACAACTGTGAAAGCATATATTATCATTCTATGCCATTGGTCATAAATAACTAGTGAGAGTGCCCGCGCGTTGCTGCGGGTGTGTTTATTTGTAGTTGTTGTTGGGGTTTGTGGTGCGTGTATTGCGTTATGACGACATCTAGTAGGTAGGAAAGATAGTATGTAGGAAGGAACACCATAGCATTTAGTTATAAATTATTTAGCATGCTTTAGTTATTGAAAAGGTAAAACTACCCTACACCTAAAACAAATCTCTATAAACAGAGATTCAAAAAATAAATAAATAAATAAATTATAGGCACCTTGTGAGGTGTCAAACCATTTGACATGTTATACCCATTTGACCCATTTCCCTTTTTAGTTAAACATATTTGAGCCATTTGAGATGAAAACTCATTTCAATTCAACAATTCATAAGTAAATGGGTCAAAAAAGACACACATATATCAATCATAAAAATTTACATAGTTTCAATTCAACTTGTGCACCTTAAAAAATGTTTTAAGTAATAAGACTATGAAGTGTAAACAAATGTGCAACAAATCAATTTCAAGTCTGCTCTCTTGCAATTTTAAAATGAGGTAAAACCAAGAACATTTGACTTTCAAGGTCAGCTGGTGTTTAATCAAAACTGATGTGGACTTCCCAGAAGGATTATGCCGGAATATTTCAATAGCTTTTTTTGTTTATTATCTCTAACCAATCTTCGGATGGGACTATCCATCCTTCAGACTTCACAGTCTGAAGTTCTCAGCATGTCACCCTCAACAACCAATATATTATGCAACTTTGCCACTGGATATCAGAGCACTACACCTCTATGTCATAAGCTGCTGAGAACTTGGAAAATTGCCACCTGGCTTCAAAAGAACATGGAATATAAACAAGTGGTTGTATTAAATAATAAGTCTCCATGAACTTTATGCAATAAAACTCACTAAATATTTCATATAACTTAAATTAGTGCGTGGTCGCTATCATTTCCAGGAAAACTTTATTAGTTTATTGTACCTGATATTTACTTCAACGAGCTTGATCATTGATTTGACTTTGGTATCCATGTCTGCCAAAAACACATACATGTATATCAACAGTCATCTCATATATGAGACGTATATGATAACATAATTTAAAACACAAAATAAGTGAAGTAACATTTGGCATATGACTGCAGTAATAAAACTAAGTAATTTTAAGGAAGGTTCATGCATAAAGATAATAAAACATCTACAACCTAAAAATCAACCAAAAATGAGACATGTCAAATAATCAGATGGACTAAAAAACCACCTAAAATGTTTTTGAAGCATAATATCTCCTGTAATTACTAAACTAAAAAAAAATTGAGACCACTATTGTAATGACATGGTTTTTTCAATCACCTATACATGTTGCATTTTTATGAAGCTCACAAAGTAGAACAAAAAGGAGCTTGTGGGTTACACAACCTGTTTCAGTCCGTACAAGAAAATGCATTTTTTGACCGATTACCCGACCCAGCCATTTGCGACCATAAGCCATATATCATAACAAACAAGTTCAAAAACACTATTAGTCCCAGATTCCTTCTTCTAGATAGGAGATTTTTTTATGGGGTGTTTCCAACGGGATATATGAAGAATCAAAATTAAAAAGGAAATGGTGAAACCAAATAACAATCTCTAAAGGACCCATTTACTTATGAATGGGTCCATTTGGCTTACTTATAAGTTGTAACTGATTAAATGGTGAAACCAGATAGTTTAGCCAAAAAGGAAACGTGCCAAATGGGTCAAGCCGGTTGAAAGCCAGCCAACGTATACTTTTAATGGATATGACCTTTGATTTAACTTTATTCAGAAATCAGATTATAATTACAAGATTATAGATACTTTAATCATATTTAACACCCAAAATACTTTATGGGGGGCCACAAATTTAAGGGTGAAATACCATTACCTATTTCTGTCATGGTTGATAATAGGAAATCCCATCATTACAAACTTAATTTCAGTAATCAGCCTCAAAGTGTGCAAGTCTAACAAATTTAAGGGTGAAATTTTCAACTAATGAGAAAATTAAACTTTATATTTTAGTTACTTCCCATAAACAAAATTGTCAATAATTCATCAAGAAAATAGAAGAAAAACAAATATATGTGCATACGTACCAGTAAGATTGTCTTGAAGCCATTTTGAATTAGGGCTATTGTGGTTGTCCCACAACCAAGAAATAAATGCCTTGACTCGGAAGTTAACGCGCAAGCCATCACTCGAGCATGAAAACGGTAGCCATCTGATTTGGATCTTTAAAACAACAGAAAGTAGATCAAAGAATGAATAAATTCTTTCTTTTTTTTTTTTAAGAATATTTTTTCTAATCAAAGGTGAATAAATAGAATTACCTTCAAAATCAAGCAGAAACTTGAGTTGTCTCTAAGCAAGATAACAAGAACAGTTATGAGCCCTTTAAATCTAAACAAAAAGAAATGAATATGTGAATTACAGAATGAATTCTAATGTAGTTGTTTGAAAATTAAAGCAATTAGAAAAGTGAATCGTGGGTTACAAGTATTTAATCGGTTCCAATTAATCATGTTTCATTCTCATTAATTTCTCCAACCATTCACTTGTGGGGAGAGGGTTACAAAAATGTATTCAATTTCAAGCATTCAATCAGAGTAATCAATTAAGGGGGAGTTGAATGTGAGGAATTAAGGCACCATGAGTTAACAAGAAGAAAAAGCTACTTTGGAATGTGAAGGGTGAAGGGTATTAAGGGAATCACATTTACATGTTAACTAAAAACAAAATATAAAATTACATTAATAACCTTGTAAGTGTCTTAATGTACACCTAAGTGACAAATTTACCCCTATCAAATAAGCTTTATTAAATTGTATATGTAGCTTTAAAAGTAGTACCCATGTCAAAATTACAATATGGTACATCACTCCTCCTTTATAATGTATTATAGATAAAAAGAAATATTTTACTTTTACTAAAAAACTAAAACAAATATGTTTATTAAACCTATAAATCACCTTCAAAAAGCAATCTAGCAGGGCATAATTATATTTTTCTGATTTTGTACGGAACTATATTTTTTTGAACAATCAACAAAATTTTTATTTCACCAACGCTAGCGGGAGACTAGCGATACACCATACAATAGACCACCAACATACACAAAAGAAAACAACTATAACTACCCAATACTGGACAATTCAAAGGAACTCCACGACGCCCAATCTAAGGATGGTTGTCTCGCTCTCGCCTTAACCCAAAACAAACTAAGGGATTTGATGTCGCCAAGAACCCGTTGAACAGAAACCTGTCTTTGGTTGAATACCGCCTCATTTCTATGCTTCCAAATCGACCAAATGGTAGTCAACACGATTGCGTAGAAAGCCTTTTTCCTCTTAGCCGAACCACCAATGTAACAATGTAGCTCAAGGAGATCTTTAAAATGAAACAGAATAGGAGGACTAATTTTACACCACTGGCCAATTAGTTGCCAAAGTACCTGAGAGAATCCGCACGCCACAAATAAATGTTCCGTAGTTTCCACAAAATCGCCACAGAAAGAACATATATCCGAGCCCACATTAATATTCTTGCGAACTAGAGCATCTTTAGTTGGTAATCTATCTAATTCCGCCCTCCATGCAAGTATAATCGCTTTCCTCGGCACCCAAGAATTCTTTTTCACCACGAACGCAGCCTGTTCGAACCTGGACGCGTGCAACCTGCTTTTCGGGACCCCGACTGTGAAGAGATCGCTGCTGCCAATGTTCCATTTCCACCTATCATTACAGTCGCAGAGAACCTGCACTGGTACACTGCTGCAGAACTGATTAAATTCAGCATGTTCCACATCCGTAAAACGTCTTCTTTTCCAGTCCTAGCCCCACCCATTACCCGATGGAAGTACACGCTCAGCCACCATAGCCTGCTTGTTTTTTATCTAGCGCGAACAAAGCTGGATACAAATACGCCAAAGGCGTATCCGAAGCCCAACAGTCGAGCCAGAAAAGAACACCCAACCCATCACCCACTATTCCCCGAATGGCCCAACCCATATCCACCCCAACCCGTTTGACCAGCTGCATTGAAGAGAAAATCTGTTTCCAAGGACCGGAGATCGATAGCCGCGTTGGAATCGGACTCCAATCCCTGGACGAACTATGAATAGCCCAAATGACCTTTCTCCAAAGTGCATTAGGCTCAATTTTAAAGCGCCACCACCACTTTGCTAGCATCGCCGAGTTTGCATCCTGAAGAGAGCCGAAACCGAGACCACCATACTCAACCGGGGAACTAACTCTTTGCCACGCAACCCAATTCATCTTAGCCTTATCTTCCGATCCACCCCAAAAGAAAATCCGTCTAAGCTTATCAAGTTCTTCAATGACTTTACCGGGTGCCTTAAATAGGGAGAAATAATATGTGGGCAAGGCATTAAGTACCAACTTCAAGAGTGTAACACGACCACCAAAGGAGAGCGTTTTTGCTTTCCAAATAGTAAGCTTGTTTCTAAACGATTCCACGACCGGTTTCCAATTTTTGCAAAGATTCATGTTCGCACCAACTTGCAAGCCAAGATACGTGAAAGGAAATGATCCGGGCTTGCATAAGAGCACGTCCGCCATTTGTTGTACTTCACCATCCTCCACACCCACCCCAAGAACACTACATTTACCAAGGTTTGCCTTCAAACCCGACACGAGATAGAAGCACCTAAGAATCCGTTTTAAGTTTAATGCATTATCAACCGACCACTCACCAAGGAATACCACATCATCCGCATATAACAAGTGTGACAAAATAAGACCGCCCGTACCACAACCCAATCCTCGAAACAGCCCCGTTTCATTTGCCCTCCTCATTACACCGGTAAGTGCTTCCATAGCCATGAGGAACAAAACGGCGACAGGGGGTCGCCTTGTCGAAGGCCACGCCCACACACGAACTCATGGGTAGGAGAACCATTGATCAAAACCGACGCCCTCGCCGACCTAACAATAGCCATTACCCAATCGCACCACTTTACCGGAAAATTCATTTGCAATAAGACAGATTCTAGAAAGTCCCAGTTTAACGAATCGTACGCCTTTTCCAGATCCACCTTAAAAATCATCCCTCGCTTCCTATTCTTTTTTAACCACCCGACCACCTCATTAAGCATAAAAGGCCCATCCGTGATATTCCTACCATTTAAGAAAGCGGATTGCTCAGGTGAAATCAGCTTCCCAATGATCGGTTTGAGCCTAGCCACAAGGACCTTCGATACCAAGCTTATGGGTCTATAATCTTGGAAACCAACCGGATCACTCTTCTTAGGTATCAACGCAATAAAATAGGATGCACACCCTTGCCCCAAGCTACACCCGTTATAAAAGTCTTCGAATAAACGGACAAAATCATTCTGAAAACTCGACCAGCACCTCTTAAGGAATTTAAAATTGAAACCACCCGGGCCCGGTGCCTTATCGCCATCGCAATCCCACACAGCATCCTTAATTTCTTGAATCGAAAACGGTCTACAAAGGAGGTCACAATCTGCATCTGAAACTTTATTAGGAAACAGACATTCGATCTTCGGCCTAACCAGCAACGGTTCCCGGAATTTATCTTCAAAAAACACAAAGGCATTATCCTTTATGACCGTCGGATTCGACACCCACTCGCCATCCACCAACAGCCCCTGGATCCTTTTATTGGCAACATTTGCACCAATGATACCATGGAAAAATTTAGAATTCTCGTCACCATCAATAGCCCGTCTAACTCTCACCTTTTGCTTCAAATCCATATGCTTTTGTCGGTCAAATTCAAGAACAAAGCCTCTAAAAGTAGCACGCAAATTCAATTCAAGAGAAGATAAATTTCTTACATCAGCCACCTTATCAAGTCTTTCTACTTCTATTTTACACCGATTGTACTCACCCTCCCTTATCATTTTTTCTGCACCAATCCACTCCTTAATTTTCTTTTTAAGAAATTTTAGCTTAGTAATAATCGCCAAGTCGGACGGACCAGAAAACCGGAAAGCAACACATAAACTACTCACATACTCAGTGAAACCGGGTAGTTCCAGCCATGAATTATAAAATCTGAAGGGGATGTGGCCGAAATCAGACGGGGCTACCGAAAGAACCACCAAGCTGTGATCCGTAATAAATCTAGACAAAGCCGTAACTGACGCACCGCTCCATTTCGACATAAAGTCATTACACACCAAGTACCTATCCAATTTACTCAATTTCTCGCCACTGTCCGACATATACGTGAATTTGAGACCCCCCCATATTGTATTCCTGTAATTCAGCTCTCCTAATGAAGTCATTGAAATAGGCAGCATTCAACGCCACAAACTCCGTATTCCTCCGCTCCACCTGATCTCTCACATCGTTAAAATCTCTCAAAAACACCCAAAGACCCGGTCGAGATGACTTTACAGCTAATAATTCATCCCACAGACTACGCCTCATGATCAGATCATTTGGCGCATAGACGTTGCCCACATTTAAAACATCCCCGGTAGATATCAGAACACCCGAAGTAATGAGAAAAGACCTATTCTTAACAATTGGAGTAACTTGGAAGACGGTTGGATCCCACATACTTATAATACCCCAAGATCGACCATCGGCAAAAACCTGTTCCGCTCTGAAAACTGACCTGCCCCACAAACAATTTAGCTGAAAAAACGTACCCTCACCCAGTTTTGATTCTTGCACACCAACGAAACTCGAACCATGACATGTTTTTAGGCCCTTAACCTAGGATGTTTTTCTATCATCCCTCACCCCCCTCAAATTAATCGTTAAGAAATTCATTGAAAACCAACATTAACACCTTCACCATTAATTACATCCCTAACCTGACCTTGAAACCCCTCGACAGCAACTCCAATGACTGAACCAGCTTGTGTAGTGAGCAGAACTATTGGACCCTATTATTATTAGGGTTAATTAGGATAAGCCCACGGGCTTAGTTAACTTCCTTTCGAATCTCAACCTCCACGTCCGCCGCCGAACCATCGTTAGCAGCAGCAGCCAATTGAGGAACAGACAACCCAGGAGTTGGTTGAATGTTACTAATAATATCGTGAATATTATTATCATTATGAAACCCAACCCCCCCTTCCATTACAGAACCCATCACCATGGGAGAAGGTCTAAGCAGTGAGTCATCCACAATAGTGTCCCCATCAGATCCTTCAATATTATCAGGACTATTAGGGTGACAATTTTTTACATATACAAAAGAAAATCAGATTTTAGATTACCTACCTAAAAAAAGTTATTGAGTATGACATATTTTAAAGATGTCATACTTTTAATTAACATGTCGATCAACCAACCCTTTTATGACTCTTTTAACCCATTTATTATAACTTGTCAAACTAATCATGACTTGTTTAACGTGCTTATAACTTGATTACAATATAATTCATTTAGATTGGGAAAAAAATTTCACCCATTTTGCTTATACAGGTTAAAAAGATAGTATTCAGGTTAAATGAGTTTAAATGTGTTTGAGTTGGGGTCGGTGTATTTGACACAAATAAGGTTAGCGTTTGGATTTAATAATTCACCCATGTGGCATGAAACCATTAATCTAAAACGACTGCCCACCGCTAGTGATTACTTCTCACATCTCAACAATATTTTAATGAATAATTAATAAACATAAACAAAACACCATGCATGTACATATATACATATATACGACTATACATAACACATACATCTACGGTTATACACACATACACACAATTTAAAAAGGTAGGTAAAGCATGCATTTAACTAAGGTAGATAGGACATGCATTCCATTGATCACAAAATAATCCCACGTTTCCTGGGCTTGTGTATCAACAATTACTTTTATTTTAGAAAACAAAACTACACTAGGATTTCTCTTTTGCCTGATTTAGTGAGTTATTTTGTAATTTTCAAAATTAAAAATTATGTTATTCAAACACTACTAGATAAAAACATTGTGAACATGTTAAATTTGGAAAATACTAGTATTAATAACTAAAATATATAGTAAACCTTTAAACTATAGTTTAAGTAACACACAAAGAGCAATAATACTATTTTAGCATACATGTTGGATAATATGACCCAAGCGAATACTTTTTTTTGAACGGCTAATGTTACACCCCCACTATATTTACACAATTGCCTAGATTTGAACTTAGGACTTCTCCTCTAAAAAGCATAAGCCTCTACCAAGTGGGCTACCCCACATTGACACCCAAGCGAATGCTTACAAATAAAATATAGCATATGAATATTACTCGAGTCACTCAATTAATTAAGGTTAATGACTAGTTTTCTAAATTACATAACTGACCTAAAAACGAGCCTAAAATTACATACTGGTGATATTTCGACAACCATCAAACTATCAAAGTATAACTCCTTAAAAATCTCAGTACGGGCTAAAAATGTTTTTTACATTTTCATGGGTTTAGAAAACACTATAAATATGACTTAACCTCCAAGCATTTGGTCGACTATAGATACATTTTCTAGTTAAGGAAATTAAACCTGTGATTAAGAATGCATTTAGAAGCCAGTGTTGGGTTCATAACAACAATTATTTATGTGTCTTCAATTATTAAAGGGTTGGAAGCAATTTCGAGTGTTGGGTTACCACCAAATTGGGCTTTAGCTTCCATCAACCGGTCTAGTTTCCCTAGTGATTTTACTTTTGGTTCGGCATCTTCTTCATTTCAGGTAAAATAATTAGTTTTATGTTTATAAATATTAATAATAATAATAATTATTATTATATAGAGTTATATTTATTTAAATATGTTAATATACAGAATGAGGGTGGAGCAAATGAAGATGGTAGAGGTCCAAGTATATGGGACATTTTTACTAGAAAACATTCCGGTTCTTGTTATTCATATATATTTTTTTTAAATTTTATGTATAACTATTGCTCAAATATATGTTTTTAACAACTAACATACGTGTTTGTTTTAATGATCCCAACGTCAGACAAGATTGCTGATCATAGTACTGCGGTTACCGCCACTGATAGTTATCATCGATACAAGGTTTTTTCTTTGTAATTCTTAAAAAATAGGTTGATTATATGCAATTGATCAGTGTTTTGAAATCCAAATTGGTGTTACTTCAGTATTGTTTGGTTCAATCAGAATATGCTAGCCTAAATGAAACCAGTGACTATGGGTGTAAATGAGCCGAGCTGAAACCCGAGCTCATTTAGGCTCAACCTCGGCTCGTTTGTTGTTTTCTACATATTTATATATAATTTTAATTATTTTTCATAAATATTTTACTTATATATTTCTTATAAAGAGTTAATTGCCAATTTAGTATATATTATCAAGTTATTTTTACCATAATTTTATGTAGGGGAATTGGAATTAATTAATCTCAACTTTGTCGAGTTGGAAAACAATAATCCCAACTTAAAAATTGAAATCTAAAATGCCTAACTTGTCCTGGTTTTATTTCACTGGGCCAAAACTAACTAGGGTTAACATAGTTAGTTTTCTACCTAAGTGGCATGCCACGTTGGTAGATAACGTGTAAAAAATGTCCTGGTTTGAAAAAAAACCAGACTGAAAACTAACTGGGTTAACCCCAGTAAGTTTTGGTCCAGTGAAATAAAAATCAAGACATGTTAGGCCTGTTAGATTCCGATTTTCAAGTTGGGATTATTGCATTTCAACCTGACAAAGTTGTGATTATTTAATACCAATTCCCCTTTTATGTATAATAATTACTATATAAATATGTATAATCTACTAAACAAAATTTATATAAATAACAACCCCGTTTAGGCTCACGAGTCAGTTTGATTTCAATAAGTGAAGTGTGAGCTTGACTCTTTTATAAACAGGTCAAATTTTAGGCTTGAGTTCTAACTCTTTTAAACTTGGTTCGATTCGAGCTTTTAGCGAATCGATCTTGAATAGCTCATGAACCGTTTCCAGTTTAATCATTCCACACCAAATAGGCTTAAGCTCGAACTCTTTTAAACCGATCTTGAATAGCTCACGAATGGTTTATGGTTTTAGAAACAATAGATTTTATAGTCGAAATTAGCTGATCTCCTTTTCTTTCTAAAGTGCAATATTTAAATTTTAAAGGATGATGTGAAGATGTTAAGGCAAATGAGCATGGATGCATATCGTTTCTCAATCTCATGGTCTCGAGTTGTACCACGTAAGTAAAAAGATATATATTATGCTTATTTACATTTTCTTGCTATAATATTATATTCTTGAACATACATGTCTATTTTAAAATGTAATGTCACTATTGTTGCAGTTGGGAGAGTAAGCAGCGGTGTTAATGAGCATGGGATTTCGTACTACAATAATCTCATAAACGAATTACGCTCAAATGGTTACATTTCTAAATATTTTTAAGATAACATAATTTTATACATAATCATATAATTAATTAGTGTGTTCTTCGTGATATTTAGATATTGAACCCTTTGTTACTCTATTTCACTGGGATCTTCCTCAAGCTTTAGAAGAAGAGTACGGAGGCTTCTTGAGTTCCCGTATTGTGTAAGTAATAATATTTTTTTTTTTTTTAATTTAAAGGCAAATTCATATTCATATGTCAATCGCGAAAAATTACATCAAGATAGGGGCAGGCGGGCAACAAGCTGCGCCGCCACCCCTTTCTGGACGGCAAAGCCTAGCCTACTAAAAACGGACCCCTGCCCCCTCGGAGTCGAGACACTGCTATGGATAACCCGTTGGACTTTGGTCAAGAAACGGATGGCTTCCGGTGCCAAAGAGCCAAAGGTATCAAATGCCAGGGGTACGAAAACGTGTTGGTTCTCCTCACAAGCTTTAGCATGCTTCTCAACTTTCTTCGACCCTGCTTTCCGCACTGCTTGCCCTGCTACAAAACCAGTATCCCTCAAGCCAACCAGGGGAGATACACCTGTTAGGTCGACACAAGCGTGTTTCCCCCCCGGCCCACCCAAAGACAAGCAAGTCTGCTGGACGTAGGGTGGATCTCCCTTCTGTGGGGTCCGAGAGGAAATTCACAGGAGCCTCTTTCTTGGCTGAGATCCCAGCCCTTCTTAAAATGGATAAAAGTGTCACCTAACGCAACTAAATTTTAGTTGACGCTTTAAATGTGCACTCTTTATATTGGTCGTTTGGGTAAGGTTAAAATTTAACCGACGTGTTTTTTTAAAGGCAAAATTTTAACTTGCATTTTTTTATATGACAGCTAAAGTTTAATTTGCGTTTTTTACTTTATTTAAAGGCTAAATTTTAGTTGCAACCTAAATTTCGGTACACACTTTACGCATACGTTATTTTGATTGATTTTTTTACGAATGTACTTTTCAAGATTTTTTGTGTTAGCTAACGTGCTTACTTGTCCTCTCATCAATGTTATTTTTTTATTTTTTTGTGCCAACTTGTTTATTTTAGGAATATTTACTAAACAAAAATGTGCTTTTGAATATGTAAATATAATGCAGCAATGATTTTCGTGATTTTGCTGAGCTATGTTTTAGAAGATTTGGTGATCGGGTCAAGAACTGGATCACCTTAAACGAACCATGGAGCTACAGTGTTGGAGGTTATGAAAAAGGCTATTATGCCCCTGGACGATGTTCTCGTTTCGTCGGTAATTGTTCCGCCGGCGATTCAGGAATCGAGCCGTATATCGTTGGCCACAATATGCTTCTTGCCCATGCTGCTACTGCTAAGTTGTACCATGATATTTATAAGGTTCTTGTTTTCCTATAATACTATCAATTTGTCACATAAAAAAATATATCTCATTACCTTCTAATTGACACGTTGTAAACATTGTTAGGGACCTCAAAAGGGTAAAATTGGAATTTCACTTGTTACGCGGTGGATGGTACCATACTCTGATGAGAAATTACATCGGGATGCTGCGGTTCGTGCTATTGATTTTGAGTTGGGTTGGTAAGTGCCCGTTACTAGAAAATTGACTTTCAACGACGAAAAAAATCACCAAATAGACAAATAGTTGCTTTAGTGTTACATTTTGTATTGATTAATATTGTTGTTATGACAACTTGGTAGGTTTATGAATCCATTAATATTTGGGGACTACCCCGAGGCTATGCGAGCCAATGTCGTGAATAGATTACCTCGATTCACAACGGAAGAATCGTACACGTTGAGGAACTCACTAGATTTCCTTGGATTAAACTACTTCACGGCAAATTATGTTCAACATGTTTCCGAGGCTGTCACTGATAACATGACTCGATCTTCTGATGCTCAAGCGCGATTATCAAGTATGAACGGGTTGTACATTATAATTATACGCGTATTTGTCACGCATTTAAATATTTAATGGTTGTTTTTTGGTTTAACAGTTGAAAGGAACGGAGTTCCAATAGGTGCCAAGGTATTCCTTTGTTGAAACTTAAATTTTTTTAGTAAACATAATGAAAATGGGTTGGAACCCGAATTCGATTGCAGGGCGGAACAGATGGGCTTCGGTCATATCCGCAAGGGCTGCACGATCTTCTCGTGTACATTAAGAACAATTACAACAATCCCATAATTTACATTACAGAAAACGGTACGAACTTAGTAATTACTTAGACAAAAAAAGGGTATAGTATCCGAAACTAAATCTTGAATCTATTGATTATGTTGATGTTCTTAAAGGAGTTGACGAGACTAGCAATTCATCGTTATCCCTACGAACGGTTCTCCAAGATGATTTCAGGGTACAATACTACGTTGGTCATCTCCAAAAGCTTCTACAAGCTATCAAGTAAACTACTTTGACCCGAAAATGAACCATGAAATATGTTTGTTTAAAAATGAAATGACATAAAGTTGTTGGGTGACTGTAGTGCAGGGGTGAATGTTAAAGGTTACTTTGCATGGTCGTTATTGGACAACTTTCAATGGGATCGTGGCTATGCAGTCCGGTTCGGGCTACATTTTGTAGATTATGGGAATGAGTTGAGACGATACCCAAAATTTTCATCCACTTGGTTCACCAATTTCTTGCGCATTCGAGGCTAGAAGCCAGAAAGACTAAATTTTCTTTGCTATTTCTCTTTGAATAAGAGATGGATATCCTGTTAAGGTTTACGAACAAAAATCAACAAGAATAATGAATGAAACTTTGTTTATTGCTACATAACCGCTTATTATTAGCATGTGTCATTGTATGAAGTAACAGACCGTTACAATCTCTATGTGAAACATCAAGATAATTAGATAGATATGCTGTATGGAACACCCTTTCCGTTATCCCAGGTTCAGAAAATGGTTTGAGAAGTTGATATGGCACTAAGCCTGCCCACTTCGGTTCCTTAAATTAGTATCATGGTTCCTTGAGTCTATGATAGCTTCAAGCTCCTTCAACTCGCCACTGAACTCTTCAAACGCAGCCTTGATGGCCGGCTCAGCCGCCCATGAAGGCTCTATGTTTGTACCAATGTATTCCTCATCCGGTGAATGGCTTGATAAAACAGCTAAAATCGACATTACTCTTGTAGCTTGAATTTGACTAGGGAAGGAATTCAATAACACATCCTCGGGCTTAGTTATGAATGCTTCCCACTCCTCAGCAGTTGGATCTTCATTAGGCATTTTAATTCTTGCAATAGTTGGTCTGTTGGGGAAAAACCCCGCAAAATCATATTGACCAAAGTTGACTGCTGAATGGTGGCCAGAAGCCACCCACATGATTGTTGTGACGATTTTGATAAGATCTTGTTGTGTTTTGAGTTGTGGCCACCATGGTTCGTCTTTTTTGTCTCCATGCCCAACTGTCCGGATTTCAGTCCACCATGCTTGAAGTTCTGTATCCGATTCTACAAGGTTTGGTTGTGGGTAGTAGTGGTAGACGTATGTAGTAGCCCATCGTGTAATGGCGTCCCAAAGAAGTAGACCATCATTGGCAAACGGATAGTCCTCAATCGTTAGCTTTAAGCCATGTGGTGCACTTTCATCTTCCACAGCCATTCCCCTGTTAATTAAGAAATATACAAATCTTTATTTCACTACTTCTAATATATAAAATATAAAAACCGAGGTTCCAAATATGATTGGAAATGTTACCTGCTAATTAGGTCAGCTGGAAGTGCCTCATGATCAAAACGCCATTGTTGAGCATATGCATCAGAGGAAAGTTGCATAGCGTACTTCCGGACAGAAAAAGATGTATTAATAGTACCACTAGCATTGATGAGGGCTAGTCGAGCTAGGCTATTAATTTGCATTGTGTATCTTAGATGAGGGCATAATAATCCTTGTATAGGGTGCATTTTGCTTAGGTGGCGGCTGGTAGCAATTATGTAAGGTTCAGTAGCGCCATGAGTTCTTAACCTACAATATTAAAGTACCATATTCAAAATACTAACACACAATAAAATGAAGTACAGACTTAACCTAACTGGATACATATAATATGAAGCAAAGAAGGTAACTAACCAATGACTAACAAGCTGATGATAACCAGAATCATGAGCTAGAACATGAGCCTTGGCTAGCTTCCACAGCCATGAACCTGTAGCGTCCCAACAAGGTGTGTACACATGCTTCCATTGTGGTTTCCCATTGTTTGGTGGGCAAGTTAACTCAATGGCTAGTGGCCTTAGTGTTCCGGTCGATGTCAGAAACATTAAGGTTCTTGAACCATAAAGAGTTGTCCCTTCAATTTCTCTTACTTTATTCACATAAGGTAAGAGAAGATCATGGTAATCCAACAAGAATAACTTCTTTTGTTCCAATGCCTTTTTACAAGAACCAATAAAATAGTGAAAATGATATTACAACTCGTTTTAACTATATATTTTGCTTATATATTACCTCCTCAAGAGTCATGAAACCTTTTATCTCTTGCTCTACAATCTCTTTGGTAATTGCGGATTCGGCTGGTCCATAAACTTCAGGATCTAGTTTGCTCATCAATGGCCATTCCTATAGATTTGGATTACAAAATTAGCATGATTCTCACAACTCTTTTCCCAGAATTATTGGGTAATAATTACTTAATCTAGTTTTAAGAATACGTTCCCATTATATTGTATCTTATCTTAATCTGGATTGTATTAATCTTCATATGTTAAAATCAGGGTCGACTCAACGTTTTCGGAGGCCCAAAGCGAACGAAAATGTCAGAGTCCTTTTCAGAAAGACACAAACTCTTTGATATAAACCCTATACCTTTCCTAAATTTGAGACCATCAATAATAAACTAAAAACTTTATAGTTGACTAAGTTATAAAAAGTTTTAAAAGTTATATCTAGTGTGTGTATAAGAAAAAAAATTATCCACTATATATTTTTTTCCGTAAATGAGGCCCTATTTTTATGGAGGCCCCAAGCCCTAGCTTGGGTTAGTAACACGTTGAGCCAACCCTGGTTAAAATCTTTAAAACATAATAATGCAAGAAGACTATTTAGAACATACCGTGACCAACTGTATGCTATATGGATTAAGACCAGCAAGTGTTTGTCGACAGAATTCCTCGTCCCGAAACCAAGAAAAGGAATCCCCTATAATATTACAACCATTAAAAAAATGTCCACCATAATCAAAATTTAAACATAGTTTGTATAGAAATCTTGCTTACTGTCTTTTATTCGAGGAGTATCGAATTGTAGCAGACTTTTCTTACTGTTAACAATTGATTGAATAAGTCTTGGGATCGCACTTAGAAGTCCATTACTAGATGGAAGCGGATCAACGCCTTCAGTATAAAGCGATCCAATATCCATGAATGATGAAAAACCCAAGTTCGTGTCAGTCAATATCGACTCTAACATTGGTACAACTCCATCCAACACTGAAAAGAAAGTCGTCGCCCCAAATGTTACTTCTTTTATCTCTGAAAAATCTTCATCTCTTGGCACATAAAATGGAAGCGCCGTCCTTGACTCCGACCAAGGTTCTGAAATTCCACAAAATTTCTCAGTTTACTCATTTCTTGTTGTTTAGAATATCAATCATCTTACACTTGTGCAGTCAATATGGTTGGTTTTCTCTTGAGTTAATTAGTGTAGTTAATATTTTGGTTATTATGATGTTTAATTTGTTATACATTTTAGTATCCACTTTATATTATAAATACATGCAGTTTGTGAATTGTGATTGATATTGTGAATTTGTCTGCTTTTAGTGTCTGTTTATCGTTAAATGAGTTCTGAGGTTGTTGGGTTTCATTTTTTAAGTTGGTTTTGGCCTTTGGGTGGTACCTTTTATAAGGATTATTTATGCCCTTAGCAGAAATATGACAATGGTTTGCTTTATGCAATCTATTTTGTAGCAATTTAAGTTTTGCTTTGTGCCTCAAAAAGTAAGACCTCAAAGAAACTATTAGACCACGTGTAATGGTCAATTGAAAAGGGCGTTAAAGCCAATTTTGGCGCCTCATTCGCCCAAGAACACCCCCTGTTAAAGGGGCGTTGATGCCTCTCACGCGAAATATTTCGCGGGGGTGATCTTTCTTTCAGCCAATCATCTTTTGTCACTTCATTTTTTTTTCTTTTTTAATTCAAATTTAATATCATTATATACACATATTCACACCACACCACACCACACCACACCACTACAACCCTTGCCCATTTCAAGCCCCTTTCACCCATCAAAGTGGCCCCACATGTCACATGTAAAAAAAATGTCCCTTTCACCTATCAAATTTCACCCACCATTACACATGGTCTTAGTCTCGAAGAAAATACAACCACCATTGTGACAAAGGGTACTTTCTTCATTTGTTTGATGGCATATATATTGCTTGTTTTAGGATCTATCAAAATTAGGGGTGTGTAACATTCGTTTCGGTTATTAGCCTTCACCACAACCAAAGTCATTGGTTAATCTATTTTATTACACAATCGGTTTTCGGTTAATTGGTTGGGTTAATCGGTTTGGTAAATTTGTCGGTTTCCGGTCATTTCGGATAATAACCAAAACCAAACTTGGTCTAAATTTTTTTCTTAGACATACATGAAATGGAGGGATAACTACATAAATGGATTTTTATAAATACATGAAATAGAGTCATAAATACGTGAAATAGATGTATAAATATGAGATTAAGCTATAAATGAAATAGAGGTATAAAAGCTAGAAATATATCAAAATATGATTTGTTAGGTTCGGTTAATTTTGGATAACCTAGGGAACACAAAAAAAAAACTGATAACCGATTATTGGTTAATCCGGTTTTGGCTAATCGGTTTTTGTTACTGTGGTTTTCAATTAATTTCGATTCAGTTTCATCAGCTTTGGTTTGATGTCAGTTAACGATTAAGTTACTGCTCACCTCTAACCAAAACATAAATTCTTGTCTAGTTCAAGATCAAAGTGTTTTCGAACCAATGTTTAGTTTTGCTCATTTTTTATATGTAAGTTTATATTTAAGAGCCCAATTTTTTTTTTTACTTGTACATGGTCTTAGGAGACCCCTAATTTTTAAGGACACCCCTAGTTTTCCATAAAATAAATTTTCCCTACATATTTACATAGAAAGTAGGATTTAGCGACTCTAACATTGCTCTTAGATTATTCTATAAGCTAGAGTAAATCATCTTTCTAATTTACTTTCCACGGTATATATGATCACTAAAATGGTTGAAGGTTATCATCATTATAAATGAAAGTGTATGTGTTAGTACCTGCAGAGGTCATTTTGCGACCTGTTCGGCAACGCCTAGGATAAGGATGTTGGTCGCCACCAAGAACCGGCCGAGATAGATCAGGATTGGAATCGGGCTCACCGATATCATTGTACGTATCGTAATCATAAATCCTTTCAAATGTCTTACGTTCTCCTTCACCATTGCCACGAAGAGATTTGAGATCTTTCTCTCGTAAAGCCCTTAGACCCATCGGCGTCTCTGATGGTAGATATGACTGTTCAAATGAATTTGGCGTTAGATGTTTACTTATTCATAAAAAATGAAATTGCTGAACTATTAAGATTTGAACCATTAAGATTTGAGTAATTGCTGAACTATTAATCACTTAATGAATCCATTTCTACTTCCCTACCAATGTGAGACAAGAAGACTAACCATTTAGAGGTTAACAAAACATCACTTAATGATTCAGCACTTAATTATTCAGATCCTCTTAACCATTTAAACTTCTTAATGATTCAACACTTAATCAACCAAACAACCCATAGTTGTTGCAACCACTACTTCAAAGTTCTTCCAATACTTCACTTTCATAGGCCTTGAAATTCAATTTATAATGAAAAAATTACAATGTAATTTTTAAAATATAACTGACCTTGTTAGTAAAGAAGATACGTTTATCAGGATTGTCATACTTTGAATGAACCCAAGATTCACAAGAAAAGATGACGCTCCCATCATCAATAACAATATCCTTGATGTAGGCCTCTTTACGAAGTTGGTTCTCTACTAATACTGCACCTATATCCCCAAAGTCATAAGGAACCTTAAACTCACACTGGTATTTGGACAATTTGCTCCCATCATTATATGGTCTTGCATACGCTTTAACTGTCTCCTTCTCTTTTCCTGATGCTTCATCATAGAAATGTGAAAACAAAACATCATCGTGTTGAACTATATGCTAAATCAGTATAAATGTTAATGGATAATGTATGGATAGACCAACCATTCAACCAAGTGTTTAGATTCTTTATTAAAATTCAATATACATGTTAATTAGTACTAAGCAAATACGTATATGGCTTATTTAGCAATTTACAAATTGTAATCATTATTAGCACCATTATCTTTTTAGTTTTTACCACTTATGAAGAAAAATGAATACTTCATATATGTTATAAGTAAAACTTTTACTCTAGAAAGAAATTGACATCTATCCTATATATTGATTGATATAAAGAAATATATTGATTGTATAAAAGATAACAAATTAAAAGAGCAAGATCATTTGATGTCAATCTCATGTGATACATAGTAATCAATTTTCTTTAAAATGTGTTGTGTTCTTCGATTTTATCAAATCAACCTACTCATCTCACATCAAATGGTTGAGAGAACATTGCTCATAAAAGACTTACAAAACGAGTGGACAATAACAAAAAAAAGTTAATAATAATGAATTCTTCTTCTTGAGTACTTCAACTCAAGTCAACATTTTAAGCTCAAGTTAAAATTTCGATTATCAATAAAAAAACTAGAGTCAAGTTTATGTACAAATAGGTTTTCAGTACAAACAGTATGAATCAAACAAAAAAAGGGCGGTGACATTTTTATAATTATAGACAAACCTTTTTTTTTTTTTTTTTTTTTTACAAAAACCCATGGTACCAACCATAAATCCCAAATTCATTCTAAAAATCCTAACAAAAACCCCAAATTAACAACACAATTGAAGACGATCAAGCAAGATGAAGCTCAATATCATCGAAAACTGAAAACCAGAGGTAATATGTGATTTTTATACGATTTTTTTCCGAGTTTTCATGCTATGAAAAAGTGTTCAATAAATGTCTAAAACAGAGGATAGGATATTTATTATAATTTTTTTTTTATGAAGAACAAGATTTCAAGTCTGTAGGCTTTTGAAGCTGTTCTATGTAGAGTACTTTTTGTGAAACTTGGTATAGCATGTTCTATGTAGAGTAATTTTTGTGACACTTGGAGCCGAGAAAGAGACTACATGAATTTGTTTAAAGCAGAGGATCAACAAGAACATGATGAAATGAAAGAAGGATCTGCTACAAAATTATTCTACTTGTACAATAATTACTCTACACTATAAACAACTGCTGATTACTCTAGAGTATTTATATAGCGTAATTATAACTAGAGTAATTATATAATTACCTTTTCTTCAGTAGTAATGGTTTGGTTTCTGGAGTAATTTTGGAAATAGAGACTGAATGTTTCTTGTAGAGTAATTTTTGAAGTTGTAGAGTAATTTTTAAAGTAGTTATTGCATATCTTTGTGGAGCAATTTGTGAAGTAGTTATGGATTGTTTTGTAGAGTAAATTGTGTTTGTTTAGTATTTTTGTGAAGTAGTTATGGTTTGTTTTCTAGAGTAATTTTGGAACTCAAGACTGAACGTATGTTTTGCTTTTATATAGAGAGAGAAAGTGGGGTAAGAGAAAGTGACATAATGTCTTAGACTATAAGGAGTGGGAGGGGGGGAGGTGGATGAAGCGCCATGTGGTACTTGTGGGACCTCTGTGGGGGGGGGGGGGGAATTGTGGGGAGTGAAAGGGGAGGGGGAAGAAAATAATATTATATTGTGTTAAAGTTAAAAAAAAAAATCTGGCCAATCAAATGGTGCCACATCACCATCACCACAAGCCCCACGCCAAGCTCATCTTCCCCGCCCTCCTCCACGCCGGCCCGGCGGCGGTGTTCCCGCCCAAAATCAAGCCCCACGCCATTCTTCCCGCCTCCACTCCGGGTAGTCTTAGAAAAAGAAAGCAGCAAATAAAAGTTGTTGTTATTTACAATAATGCCACCGCCTTTTTTTTTTCTTTGATTCGTACAATTCGTACGAGTTTTTTGTTTGTATTTGATCTTTTGTCAAAAAAACTAATTGGACTCAATGTTCATAACCAATTAACCAAGCTAAAATAATTGAATTCAAACGGGTTTTTGAAATATCTTAATTGAAAGTTTTTTGTTTTGGATATTGCGCTCAAAACCTAACTGAACCAAACAAAAGCTTGCGCCCACCCTTAAAATCACCAATTAAAGTGTTGTGGTCCTCGCCGTAATGTGTGAGCACCCTATTAGTAATACCATCAATATGGACTTAAAATTAAATGATTATGATTTCAAAATCATTTATAAAACCTATCGGTATATATATAATCTAAAATAATTCTTTGAACCAAATATTCTGTAATCAAATGACATATAACTTTTTTCTTTATCAGTAAATTTTTAAAACTAAAACAAACAAACGTTTTAAGGTTTGGAATAATTTTTGTTGGAAAAATATTAAATGTTTAATTTTACTTTAATTTGAGTTGAACAATACAATAATTATATAAACTCATTTAAATTATCTCCATTTTGCTAATTTAGCTCTGACATTAACCAACTACCGACCTTCCTTAAGTTTTGCCTTTTTGGTCTTTTTTTTTTTTTTTTTCGGCCAACGATACGATCTTTAAGCCCTCGGGTACTTAGGCCAATACCCTTGATCTGAACCCGCCTTCCGGACCGCTTTAGATGCACAGGAAACTCTTGGAATACGAAAAACCTTCGTCCCCGCTTTGGGTCGAACCCAGATGAAATTTGTTCAAACTCATCATTACGATGTCCATCCACCATAAACATTAAGTGATTGGCGATATTAATATAAATATTAATTAAGTTTTGCCTTTTTGGTCTTTGATTTCATTTTCAACACTTAAGTGATTATTTTTTTTAATTTTTATTTATTTATTTAGTTTTTTGGCGATGTTTGGCGATCGGATCGACATGACGAGGATGTTTGCAAGTGACTGGAGATGGCATATGCGGTTTACGTGTTTGGGGTTTTTTTTTAAATAAATAATCATCATCATAATAACTTAATTATAAGAATTCAAATTTAAAAGAAAATTCATTACGTTAGATGATTCTAATAGATGAGACTGTACTTTTAAGTTAATTTCATTTTTTACATATTAGTCTAAATATCATTACTCTTATTACTTTTGATTTGTAATTTGTTTTGTTTAGGGCCGTTCCTGAAAATTCATGTGCCCGGGCCGAGTCACGAAAAAGGTGCTCCTTAGCCTTAGACGTTAACGAAATAAATAAACGTAAACTATTTTTTAAACGACGGGTAAAGTGATATCAAATCGATAGATCAACTATTCACAATTTATATTATCCAGTATTTCATTATCGATAACTATCATTGCTAATCCGCAAAGTTTTTTACTTAAGTGGGATAACGCTTCATGATTATTGACTAATAGACTAATTGTTAAGTTACTTTAAAATTTTCTTTGACGGTGGCACAATAAGAATCGACTAACAATAAACGATTAGTTTTATTGTTTTTTGTTATCAAATGAAATAAAGTAGATATTTTTAAAATCAAATGAAATAAGCTAACAATAATAAAAGTAAAAAAACGTGGTAAAACTAAACTATTAGTTTTAGGCGTTTTTTTTATCATTTGTTTTGAATGACGTTTTTTTTTAATTTTGAAAATAATAGGGTGACGGATAATAAAATGACAATGAAAATGACAGTTTGACCGACAATGAAACAGGTTTTTACCCACATAGACTTTTTTTCAAGTACTCGTAAAATCAGTTAAAATAAACCCTCATAAATTCGTAACGTTACTAAAATACCAATCTTTGAGTATTTACTCATTTACCATCGTCTTACTTACTAAACCATTCCTCTGTAAATTTTTTGGCAGATCTATAAATTAACGCAGATAAGATATGAACCATTTCCAACCGGTTAAATAAGGTTATTGCCGACCCTCCAATACATGTAAATTCGCATTGTCATTGGCCGGATGTGCCCACTGAAAATTGGGCCCGGACAGGGAGTCCTCCCCGCACCCCACCATGGCCGGCCATGGTTTTGTTGTATCTGCATTCTAAAAGGTACCAACCACAGTATGAAATATATATTTTGGAAAGTTTAAAAAAAGTTTTACATGAATATGATTATTTTTATAAGAATATATTTAGAGTCAGATAAAGAATAATTTATATATTTGTCAAGTTGTTTAAAAGAAATTATTTTTAATATAATATATAATTTAATCAATCTTAGTTACATTTATATATTTATATATATTAACTTTAAATTGTTCAACATATGTATTATATGGGTACAAAACCTAATAAGTTGTATATAAAAAATGATTAGGCTAAATGTCTGTCCCATACTTGTTAGGTTTTGTACCCATATAATATTTTATTTAGTATGAGTGAGATATTGATTTATTAATTAATTAATTTAGTGTTTACCCAAGAATTACTCCAACTTAATTTGTACAGTGTGTGAATATTTTGAAACCTTCGTATGAGGGATAAAAATATGTTTGAAACCATTTGGTTTCTTATGGCAAAGACCACAAGTAATGGATAGCCATTGTACGACACTGGTCCACAATTAATTTCCTTTTCAACAATAATGCAAACACATTGGTACACAAACTATAGGCTTAATTATTAAATATATGTATCATAAATTAAAATCTGTATATAATTTTAACAAATTGATACACAATAACTATCTTTATGACGATGTAAAATTATTACCTTTAAAACGCTCCTAATTAGCATTCTACTCAAAACCATTTATTATAGAGTTAGTTTAGAGATGATATATCTATATTTTCCTGCGAAGAAACATTAATTCATGGCATGCTTATACCTTTAAAACACTCCTAATTAGCATTCTACTCAAAACCTTATATTATAGAATTAGTTCAGAGATGATATATATATATTTTCCAGCGAAGAAACATTCATGGCATGTTTATACCTTTAAAACGCTCTTTAACCTATTTTATTTATATCACGTGAGTTTTCGCAAACAATTGTGAAAGTTAGTTTGTAGTACTAAAAACCTTTTTCTTGAACCTTTAAGCAAAAATAACACTGTGAAGGCGAGAAACTATATGGTCCTTAACCAAAAAAAAAAAAAAAAAAAAAAAAAACAAGAAGTGATATGCTTTGAAATTATGGACGAGATTAAGGATGCTTCATTTCTATGGATAAACATAGAGCGAAATTAAATTGGTTAGATTGGAATTTATGGTGGAAATTTTTGCCGTTAAAAAAAATAATTGTGAATGGTGGCTCTTTGTTAATAACTTTTATAATAAACTTTATAACCGTTTTCAATTTTTTAATTAAACTTTAGAACATAATATTCATAGCTTTTTTTTTTTTTTTGAAACTTATATAATATTCATAGCTAAAGTTGTAAATTTCAAAAAAGTTAGATTAACAAAATTTGAAGTCTAGAACGACGGTGCTATCCACATATGAAACTTTCCCAGGAAAGCAATGTTTAAAACCTGATTCACAAAATCTGGCATATTTAATTTCTTTGTTTACTTTCTTTTTCCTTATTATTATTATTATTATTATTATTATTATTATTATTATTATTATATTATTATTATTTTTATTATTATTATTATTATTATTATTATTAAAAGTAAGACACATCTACAGTGTCCAGTAGATAATCAATTACTTTTATGCCCTCTTGTAAATTGACAAAATACGTTGCTGACCTGACATGTTTCCTCCTCTTCTTTTTTATGACACGTGCCAATAAAGGGCTGACAAATCGTGTCTTAACAGGTTTAACAAGCCTCTGACGACGCGAACAAATCAAGTTTTAAACATGAACACGACTCATTTAACTACTTTATATCTTATGTTTATAACACAGTTTTATGTTTTATGTACCAAAAAGAGAAATGAAGGATCTTTGCCTCTTAATTCTAATTATTAAAAAAAAGTAAAAAATCACATAGTGTATTTTCAGTTAACAAGTCTTATCGTGTCTTATACATGTTACCCATTGCCAGCGGTGCCATTTACCTTTTTTACTTCATATGTTTCCTACCCTCTTTACTATACCTCTTACCTTCTTACTCTCAAACTTTGGCTACTAACTTTTAGCTTAACTTTATTTTCTTTCAGTTTGACCATCAAACTTAGACCACAAAACTTTTAGCTTTTAGGATTTAAAACTTTGACCACCAAACTTTTAGCTTTAGAATTTCAAACTTTGAACACCCAACTTTTTTAAACTTACATTGCACTTTGGCCAAACTTTTAGCTTTTAAGATTTCAAACTTTTGTCACAAAACTTTTAGCTTTTAGCCGCGAGTATTTTTTTGTAGCCCACGCGAGAATAACAGTGACTTAATATTATCTTTTATGTCCACGAAACCCTCCACGCAACAGGAGCTCCCACAGCGACGGACGATCTTTAATGTCCACCAAACCCTCAACGCAACGGAAGCTCCCGCCGTGAAGCGCGGGGTAATAGAATCCTAGTTATTATTATTATTATTATTATTATTATTATTATTATTATTATTATTATTATGCTAAAACATTTGTGTATATATAGTTTAAACAATTATAATTTACATGGACAAATTTATAGTTATTTTAATATCTTGATATAATTTTTTGCAGTTATGTGTTAATAAAGAATGTTTTTTTTTTTTTTTTAAATAAAAAAATATTTTTTTAGAAAAAACTGCATGTTATTATTTAGGGTCTATATATATCTTAGTGGAAAAAGTACAATATTAATATATACTCACAATCAAGATCAGCAGAAACAAGCTCCACCAAGAAAGACTTTCCTAAAAGATCAGAAAAACGATCTGCCACAGTTCCTAAAAGACCAACAGTCACACTTGTAAGTACACCACTTATGGTTGGTTGCACACTGATGACACCTTTCATTGTTGTGAACTTGCCACTAGAAGTCGAGACCATTGTCTTTGTGGTACTAGTCATCGTGTTTCGTATACCTCTACTGCGTTGTTTCTTTACTAACACCGGTCGAAAGACCGCGGTCGAGAAAGAGGTGGAGGAATATTGCTTGGAGATGAAAGGTGTACTAAGGGGAGGTAGGCTATTGGAATTTGATAATTGGTGTATGTGAGATTTCAACATGTTTATTTATCTTTTGAATTTGAGCGAAGTACAATTTTTCCCTTTTTTTTCCATTATTGAATGGCCGCTTTTATTATATATTGAAAGTCTCGTACCAATAATTGTACCATGCCAAATTGAGGAACTTGCTGCCACGCGTTTTAATGGAAGAGACAAAAGTCATTTTAAATTAATATAATAAATTTCCGGTCATTTTTTAATATAAAATATTATAGAAAAACTAAATAAAATTAGATAATAGGAGTGTTTTAAAAAGAATATTAAGTTTAATGAATCAAAACATACCTGGTGCAATAGTAACTTATTTCTTTGATTGGGTGATATATGGTAGCGCCCTCTCTACTTCAGCTTAATAGCGTCTAACGACGCTCTTTCACCCGTTTCCCATGCGGCTTTGGGGGGGGGGGGGGGGCGTCATTCACCATCTCTCCAGCCCAACGGCAAGAGCATGTGGTGGGGCCATGTGTTTTGGAACCATTCAATTTTTTTTAGTTAAAGGGAATTTATTTCATTTCATGAGTATAAAAGGAAGAGAGAATGAAGCCCCTTTGTCTAATGTATCGCAATGAAACCCACACAATCTCATGCATAGATTTAAAACCCAAGAAAGTGAAAACCGCTTGATAGAAAATTTCACATGACTCTTTTTACCGCTTATATTACAAATAAGATAAATTTTAAAGCATCTAATTTTTAATAATATTTTACTTATGATTTAGGCTTAAATTTCCCTAATTACTTTTCACGTTAACTTTTTAAAATACACGGTTATGTTTAGTAGTTTTTGTTGACATTTAGATATGAATGGTTTTGAAAACGAATTTGTATTCAAACTAAAATGTTATTTGTATCGTAAACGACTTTCACACGTGCTTTGATACCGAGATATCATTTTATTAGAAATATATTTTCTTTTTATTTGCATCCCCACGAGAAAAAAATAACTAGTATTATCAATTATCAATATATTTATAGGCGATTGAATTGAACAGTACGTTAACGTCTATACGAATATATAAATAAAAATCTATGTTTGAAAAGTAAAACGATCCCTTTCGACCGGGACGTCTTCCCAACTTGCAACATACTCCAAAACTATCTTTCTCTGTTCATGCACTACGACTATTCTAACTTTTAAAATGCCATACATGCACTCAAACATGTTTTACAAATACCATTTATTATTCGTTGAAACTTGTATTCTATTTTAAAAGCATGTGATATTTTATAAATATAAATGATAGATAAATGATACATACATACATACATATATATATGTGTGTGTGTGTGTGTTAATTTTCTGTATTTTATGAGATTTGAAATTAATACATGTGTAGAAAAAAGCTTAACTTTTGGTGAATTTGTATAGTTTCTATTTGGTGAACTTGTAGAAAAAACCTGTATTTTTTACTTAACTAATTAAACTTCCTAACATAATCTTTAAGATGACTTAACATGTTAACAACAAATAAAATACAAATATATATTTGTAGCCAGTAGCGTAGTCACTACAAAGATTTGGAAGCTGCCCTTGGTTGGATCTACCCATGTGTCCGCGGATCCGATGACTTTGTCGTCGCTGAAGGCTGCTGATGTCGCCACTAATGCTTACGTTTTTTATAGTACTTTTAGCAAACGTGGCCTTTTAACTTTTTTTTAAAGAAAATGACCAATATAGCCCGTTGACCGGCATTTTGCACAAATAGCCCCCTCCACCGTCTTTGGAGAGACGGGACACGGCTCCTAACCCGCCTGAACCGTCTCCCGAGAGGCTTCCCATTTCAGCCAACAGAGGACCGCCACGTGGCGTCTCTGATCCCGAGATGTACCGTCTCTCTCCAGACGGGTCAGAACCCTCTCCCAGACGGTTCACGTTTCCCAAGACGGCTGACCCTTCGGTTCAACCGTCTCCCAGACGGTTCACGTCTATCAATGCCGGCTGACCCTTCGGGTTCAACCGTCTCTCAAGACGGTACACATTTACCGACGCGGTGGTTCCCGATGAGCGGCGACGCTTCGGTTGTCCGGCTCAGCCCTATAAATACCCGTCTCCCGTCCATTTCCCGTCATCCAACCCCGTCTGAACACCATCTACTACCCGACGACCACCGTCCAACACCGTCCAACACCGTCCAAACCACCGTCCAACACCGTCCAAACCACCGTCCAACACCGTCCAAACCACCGTCCAACACCGTCCAAACCACCGTCCAACACCGTCCAAACCACCGTCCAACACCGTCCAAACCACCGTCCAAACCACCATCCAACACCAATGGCACCCCAAAGATGGACGGAAGAACAAGAGATTGCGTTGATTGCGGCATGGCTGCATGTTGAAGAGAGTACACACCTCAACAACAAATGGTTCCGGATCCTGAATGAATACAACCGGCTCGTTGGGGGGTCACAACGTACCACCGAGTCGCTTAGCCGCAAGTTGAATGATTTGACGACAAAGTGTCAAATATTCAACGGCCACCACAACCGGACCCTTTACGACGTACCCGCAAACTTTCCTGAAGACGTGGCCATTAGACACAGTCTAAGGCAGTATAAAAACAGGGAGGGTAAAGAGTTTAAACATGTGTCCGTGTGGCAAATGATTAAACATCGTCTTATGTAATTTGTAATTATATTTTTATTTATTTGTAATGGTTTTATTTTTAATGCAATAGTTGGTTATATTTTTAATTTGTCGTTTTGTTTTTATATTTAAACGTACTATACTATTACAATCACAAATAAACAATAAATATTATTACAATAACAATTAAAAAACTACACTATTACAACAAACTTCCCGAGAATAAAGAAGCAACAAGAGAAAATTAAAAAGCAACAAGTAAAAAACTACACTATTACAACAAACTTCCCAAATTTACTTCCAGAACTAGGAACTTTGTTTGAAGTAATAGTAATGTCTAACCAACTATTGAGGACTACATCTTAGTGTTAGATGTTTTGTCCTCCACAGCGGCGGTAGTAGCAGTGGTCTACATAGACGTTGTTTCGAATGGTGTACGTGCTCTACACAGACAAGTCCGAAACATTTCCTCGTTTTATGTAACAATAGTTCTCAGTGAGCACACGTCGAACATCGAGACATAAATTCGGAAAGCGAACGAACTTGCCTAAAATGTAGACCACCACATCATCGATCCATTACACGGGTTGCAAACCACGCGCAGATGGAACAACAATCCAAGTAGCCGTACGCAGATGAAACAACAATCCAAGTAACCGGGACATATTTTCCGAAGCCGGTAGGCTTCGGCTGGGAAAGTCAAAAAGGCTTCGGCTGGGAAAGTAAAAAAACGTCATTGGATTGGAAGATGAAAGCTTAGAGGAGACGGGTGGGTGCATGGAAGATGAAAGCTTAGAGGAGAGCGGTGGGTGCAAATTTCGTTAAGTTAATTGGGGTATTTATATACACTCGTGAGACGGTTCAGACGGTTCACAAATTTCGTTAAGACGTATTGGGAAAGGTGACCCGTCTGTTTGAGACGGTTGACCCGAAGGGACAGCCGGCATTGATAGACGTGAACCGTCTTTGGAGACGGTTGAACCGAAGGGTCAGCCGTCTTGGGAAATGTGAACCGTCTGGGAGAGGGTTCTGACCCGTCTGGAGAGAGACGGTACATCTCGGGATCAGAGACGACACGTGGCGGTTGGGGGGGGGTCACAACGTGTCCCGTCTATCCAAAGACGGTTCAGGCGGGTTGGGAGCCGTGTCCCGTCTCTCCAAAGACGGTGGAGAGGGCTATTTGTGCAAAATGCCCGGTCAACGGGCTATATTGGTCATTTTCCCTTTTTTTTTATTATCAAACTTACCCTTTAAATTATAAATTAACTAGATTATACCCCGGGAGCGTCGCAGGTTGAGAAATTTAATATGATACATCAATTTTACATATGAAATAGACTGATGTATAACTCTAATATTAATATCTAACCTAAAACAAATTAACAATGTACAACTCCAATGCTAACACCTAACCTAAAAGAATGTATAACTTTAATGTAACTCTAATATTAACACATATCCTAAAGACTAAACAAATGTACAACTTTAACATACTAATATTGATACCTAATTTAAAACAACGTATAACTCTATTAATCTATTCGGCTCTACTTGAAAAAAAAAATTGTATTTACTGATTCAAACATAATTAGTGACTTATCTATACATGATTAATGATTTATCACTTTGTGTTTTTTTCCTGTATGAACAAAACCCCACAAAAAAATTTCTCCGTTTTTTATATAGCACTATGGTACTCGTTGAAAAGATAATAAAACGCTCGTTAATTTGGTGTAATTTTTTTCTTTAAAAAATCTCGTATATTAAAGATATTAACATTTAAAAAATATGGGAGGAAACATGAGGGTGAAAAATCCAATTTTGTTTTTAAATTATTTTTTTCCTAAAATATCTCAATGCCACATGGGATGACATATGGCACACTCAAAGAAGAAAATGTCTCTTTGAGTGTCATGTCATTAAAATGGCTTTGGTTTATTATATGTATAGATATAGATAGATTAAAATGACTTTGGTTTATTATATGTATATAGATAGGAGAAAGTGTAGGGTACAAAGTCTCTTATCCTACAAAGTGTAGGAAGCCACAAAATGATGCCACGTGGAACTTGTCTGTTATAACTCTATAACTGATTAGAGGGGTAGTATAGTCAATTGGACATATCAATTAATCACGTTTATTATCAAATCCCTGTTTTATCGTTCATCAATATTTCAAATTTCATAACTGATTCCATAATATACGATTATCAATTCTTACCATATTCAAAAATCTACAATCATCGTCGATCACTGGTTCAAATTTTTTACGAAAATCATAATCAATTTGCCGAGTTCTTCACCATGTTCGGTATGTACTCTGTTTTTATTGTTTTCAATTAATCGTGATCTTACTCTTAATTTGTGTTTTCAGATCTAAACAATGAACCTGAATTCTTATTCGATGAAGAACATGAAGTTTCTACTGTTTTGAAGTTTTTTTAGATCAGTGATGAAAACAGAGGTTGAGCATTCCATTAAAATTTTTTGATGTTTTGTTGATTTGAAGATAATCATTTGCGTTTTAGTATGTTTTATACATGCGTTTTGATGTATCTGGTGATATTATGTTTAGGATAACATTCAAATGCGTTTTAATATGTTTTAACATGCGTTTTGATGTATCTGGTGATATTATGTTATTGATAAGATTCAAGTGCGTTTTATTATGTTTTAACATGCGTTTTGATGTATCTGGTGATATTATGTTATTGATAAGATTCAAAAAATAAATACATGCGTTTTAAGATTAACAAATGCGTTTTATCTGATTAATGAAACTACTGATTACTGTTGATTGATAACTTCTGATGAAGTGTTTGTAACTACTGAAGAAGAAGTTAATAACTACTGCTGAATCAAACCACTGATGGCCTAACTTCTGATGAGCAAACTACTGATGAACATTGATACACATGCGTTTTATGGGTTTACAAATGCGTTTTAACTACTGCTGAATCAAACCACTGATGGCCTAACTTCTGATGAGCAAACTACTGATGAACATTGATACACATGCGTTTTATGGGTTTACAAATGCGTTTTACTTTTTTTTTTTTAACATTGATACACATGCGTTTTACTTTTTCGTGATGAGCAAACCACTGATGGCCTAACTTCTGATGAGTAAACGATTTCATCCATTTCCTCCTGTATATGTAGATACTTCTTAATGTTTTTGTCCATTTTTTTCATCCAAACCTGCAGAAAAACATAACATGCGTTTTACTCATTATGCATGCGTTTTACTATATTTTACACTGATTTTTTATAAACAAATTTATTATAAACAAATCATCTCATTCATCATTAAAATCTATAAAACGCCTTTATTATTTACCACAAACGCACTTACAAATTCTTATTAATCATTAGAATCATTAAAACGCCTTTACAACTTTCATCAAAACATCTAAAACGCATTTACTAATTTCATCAAACAAATCATTAAATCGTGATGTTCATCATTCAAAACATCAAAAATGCCTTTACTAATTTCATAAAACAGATCTAAACCATACCTGTATTAGTTCCCTTTCGAAGGCCTGTCATGATTCAGTTTGCTTCTTCGTTCTCTTCCTTCACCCGGTTCGTTTTTTAGGGTTTTAGAATTAACTGGCACAATTGTTTAATTTATTTTCATATACGATCAAAATGAAAATAACAATATGAACATTTACTTACTTGATTTGCGTTTTGGAGCCATAATCCTGCTTTGATCGATTGTTATTTTCTTCGTTGATGGAATGCTCTGTTTTTTTTGTTACAGAGAGATTGATTTTTTGTGTGTTTTATGTGTGTGAATTCCATGATTATAGTGTTTGATTATGTAACCGTCCATAAATTAGATGATTTGGGCGCTATTATTAAAAAATTCAAATTATTATAGTGGCAATTTGTCTAATTTGCCCTCCTCTTGTTAACTGCCATTAAAAACACGTGATTGTAATTAATGTACGATGATCTTGATTAAAACACAGATGGATGGTCAGGATGACTTCTTACACTTTGTATTTTAAGGAGACTTTGTACAATAGCCTCTCTCTATAGATAGATAGATTAATTAAATAATTTATGAATAATATTTGTATCTTACTATTTTCTTATGCGACTTATCTATTTTTAGCTCTTAAAAAATTCATATAATTTTATTCTTTTGGTTTTAATATAGAACCTTATCATTAAAGTGTGATTTATTTTTCTATGAAATAGTTATATTATAATAAACATATCTTTTTTTCACAAGTTTTGAAAATTCAATGTTTGAAAACTCAACTTTAGAAAATTCAGTGTTCAAATATAAAAATAAGTTAGGACTATTCATTTTTTCTATATAACTGTGAAAAATGAAGATTTTATTCGCGCCTCTGATCGAAATATACACGTTCACAAATCTGTACGGTTTCGAATTTTCTCACATATAAACTTTTTATTTTTTTATTTTTTTTTAATTTTTTTTGTCAAATGTAATTATTTTGTAATTATATATAGTTACTCATATGTTTTTTTTTAAGTTTACTTGATGATTACTTAAATGTTAAAATATCTTGGTAAATACCAACAGTTATAACAACAATAGCAATAGACATAGCTTAAACTGTATGCCTTTAGTTACACAAATTTTAATAAAAAAACTATAATGTTAAAACATGTAATTTTGTAAAAAAAAAAAAAATAATAATAATAACAAACAGTTTTTGTTCTTAATGTATAGCTAGCCATACCGGCGGGTTCAACCGGGTGTTGAAATAACCAGTTCTGGTTCTTAGCATGAAAAATCATACCCGGTTTCGGGTCGGATAAGGAATTGGTTCTTCAATAACCGGGTATTGGAAAAAATCAGTTGGGGTTCTGAAAAACCCGATTCAGGGCTGATGTGTTTTTATCAATTTTAGCTTATTGTTTTGCAAAAGAAAAAAAAACCCATAAATATCAATATGTAACATTTATATATGCAACATAATAAATGCATATGTATTAGAAACTTTAAATACCACTAGAACATAACATTTAATAACAATAAAACTTGAAAATATTCTAAGTATTGAGAAACTTAGTACCGGGTATTGAAAAAATTCTAGGTACGGTTCCGGTTATAGAATCGATTCTTGGTATAAACAGCTACAAATTGGGTTCGGTTCCCGTACGGTTTCTTGGCATAGGAATATGCACCCTATACGTACTCGTTGGCTAAGGTCGGGTATGGGTCCTATTCCTAGATACCCAGTTAGAACTATACCTGGTTCCGGATTTTTTTTTTCCAGTTCCTTTGTTTTGCACCTCTATTTAGAGGTGCACAAAATAAACTGGTTTCTAGAACTGAACAGTCCAAATCGACCCAACCCGAACTGGTATAGGACCGGTATATTCCAAATGGGGGTCGTTCCCGGACCCTGACAGCCGGTCCCGCATCGATCCCAACATTTTTAACAAAAATTGACCGAACCAGTTTTTCCTCAAGTTGATCCCGAACCTGTTTGAAAAAAACCGGTAGGAAAAACCAGTCTGTATGATTAAAAAAATGCAATTTTATAAAAAAAATATGTATTTAACAAAATTATACAAAATAGTTTCTACACATACAAATATATACCCATACATTTAAAAAAACTGTAAAAATCAATTTAAGTTGAATTTTATGTAAAAAAAAGTTTTTTTTTTCTTGATAAAAAAATTGCGCACAAAATCGGGTCATGAATTGCACCGGAAACCAAGCCGAACCGAAACTGGTGTTCCAAACCGACAAAACACGGGGAAAACCAAACCGGTTTCAAACCAAGACCAGTTCGGAAAGGACGGCACACACCCAAACCGATTCGGGTTCTTTGAAAAAACCAAAGTGTGCACCTCTACCTCTATTAGGCGGTACACACCCAACCGATTGATTAAAGAATGTACCCCTTGTAATCCACCAAATTAACTTTTGATATTTTAAATTAGTGGTGGAGTGGCTTTTGTTTTACCTATGTGATCAAAGGTTCAATCCCTACTTCCATCATTTATGGTTTGGTATCCGGGTGAAGATCGAATACGGGTGGCGCCGGTTCGAATATGACGGGCGGCGAGGTTTTACCGAGTTCTATAACACTGTCGTGCCTTCGGGCGGGTGGGGCTCGGGTTTCCGCGCATCGGGAGAAGGCGGGGGCTGCTGGAGGTCGAGTAGTCGATTCTTGGGCACGGCGCCCCGCAAGGGTGGTTGCCACACAGTTGTTCGCCGATAAAAAAAAACTTTTGATATTTCAAGCCCATGTCACGAGACCAACCCTTTTTATTGGTGAATTTTGATCGATGCAAATTTTTTTTAACTCCTTAAAACAACCCATTTACTTCTTTAATTGTTTTCGATCGATCATCTGAGGCCAACGAAAAAAAGTTAATTCAATTCGGTGCAACACACTAAAGTTTTGCAGCCTAAACTTTTTTTAAACATATGAACAAAATGTACAGATAGTCAGTATCTGTGATTTATCAAACTAACACCTTTAATCTCTATCTTTTAAAAATTACATTGATGATTCAGTGGTTCGCTCGGTTATTACTCAGATAGTCCTTAAGTGGATGGCCGTTAGCTTTGTGGCGTCAAGTCCATATAAAATTACATAACAATCCCTACCATGAAAAGTAATATTTAAAGGAGTATGATTAATTTTTAGGAATTGAAAGGGGGCCTTTCTTTTATTTATTTTAGGGTGCTAATATTTGGACACCACAAAAAAATAATTTACCACCCTAAGTACTTCTTGTATAGTTGTATTAACCAATGTGAGGAGTATTTGCTTTAATGATTTCAGTTGTCTTAAAAACAAACAAAAAGACAAAAGAAAAAAAAACAAAAAAACAAAAATAAAAACAAACCTTATATATCTCGTATTGACCAATATAAGGCAAATAAGGTTCACGTGAACCTTGTGTGTAGAGAAAGTAGGGTGGTGGACTTAAGCACCTGAACCAGCTGATGGTCAATGGCAGGGTAGGGTAGGGTAAGGTGTTGTGGTCCACCATTCTGAATGTGTGTTTGTCATATGAGATTTGGTGTTGGACATTGTTGGTTTTACTTTTTGTCACCAATCGTTACCAATAGAAGCTGAAACGACTTCTCAAACAATTCCTAATAACTATTCAGCTATGGATTAATACATTATACATTTAGTAAAATGTTATTATTTGTAATTATTGGTCATTATCTCTTACCATAGTTAAGAGATAACATTGTATTATTTATACAGATTCAATGAATGAAAAAGGCACGGGTTTGAATTCTATCATGGTATCACGAGTCCTATAAACCAAAACCCTAATTCTTTCCGTGCCGTCACCTTCTACCTTCCTTTGATCACCTCTCTGTCGATCGAAGCCTCTACCCTCTGTTTCTTTTTATTCCAACATAATACTTCTCCATCACCAAATATTTTTCATTCCAGCCAATCACAACAGCCAACCACTTTTGTTTTCTTGTTTCCTTGTTTCACTCTTTTGCCTTCCTCGTTTCCTACCCACAACAGCCGACCACTTTTGAGGAGCAAGTGGTTTTTTTTATTCTTCTTGATTAATATAAGAATCTTGGTGCTGTCATAAATAAAGATAGATTTGCAACACCTTCATTGACAATAACAACAGCAAAAAAAAAAAAAGAATCTTGGGAGATTAATATTTTAGGGAGCAGCCACCTGGAGATTATTACTTGGTGCGTAACTTCGTTTTTATTTATCATTCACAATGACCGGCAACACCTATCCACATAATTGGTATTCACCAACCTCTCCTTTGCCCATTCCATATACCCCGTGGCCTCCACAGTGGCCGCCTAGCCCATACCCTTACCCACAAGCCCAACACCCACCTTCTTGGCCCACACCTCATCCCCCTTACCCATTTTCCAACAGGCCCACATATAACAACACCCAATCCGACTTGCTTGGCCCAAAACCCCAACAGGCCCATACCGCCTACAGCCTACAACAACCGGACCCCATTCAGTATATGGACACAGGAGCCATCCACCATGACACACGAGCAAGGTGACTTTCATTCATTTTCTAATTCTTGCTTGTCTCGTAATATTATTGCAGGTAATGGTGAAACAATTCCCGTACTCAGACAAGGCACAAAATACCTACCCAAGCCTTTCCCACCCTTTATATTAAAAAATGTCCTTTATTCCCGTAGACTTGTCAAAAATTTAATTTCTGTCCGTCGTTTCACTACGGACAATTCTGTTTTTGTCGAATTTGACCCGTTTGGTTTTCTTGTAAAGGATTACAAGACCAAGGCACCACTCCTACGATGCAACAGCAGTGGTGATCTCTATCCTTTGCTGTTCGGGTCATCCACCTCCCAACCAACCGCCCTTGCTGCTATCTCCTCACAACTCTGGCATCACCATCTTGGCCACCCAGGACGTGCACCTTTAAATAAATTAAAAACTTCTAATGTTTTAGACTTTGATAAATTACATATTTCCCCTTCCCAAACTTCATAAATTACATATATACCCAAGTCAAAAATTTTATTTACATATTTCCCCTTCCCAAAAACTAAAAATATCAAATATACCTATTCTATTATTAAGCACCTCATATCATTTCATGTTATGATAAATATAATGATACGAGGGCTTAGTAATGATTATGTAAGAGTGTTAGAACACTCGTTTCGGTGAAATCAAGTTGTAGGATACATGGAAACATTTTGCATGTTACATGTTCTTAGTGTTTATAACTTACTAAGTTGGAAAGATCGTATGTGATATAAGTTGTAGGATGCAAAGAATGTGTTGTATGAGTTGTCATGAATATAGTTTAGTAAAAGAATTTTTTTCATAGAATGGGTATATATGTAATTTATGAAGTTTTGTAGGGGGATATATGTAATTTAAATTTTGGATTGGGTATATATGTAATTATAGTTGAAAATAGGGGAATATATGTAATTAATCCTTTGATATTTGGTCTAACAATATTTGCCAGTCTTGTATTTTTGGTAAAAACATTCGTTTACCTTTCTTTCCGTCTAGTAATGTTACTTTACAACCGTTTGACATTATTCATGGTGACGTGTGGACATCACCCATTGTTAGCTCCTCAGGCCATAAATATTATGTGTTATTCCTTGATGATTATTCTAATTTTTTTATGGACCTATCCCATTGCACAAAAATCACAAGTTTTCCTATCGGGGCCTAGCAGGTGTTTTACAGTACCTAACTTTCACTCGCCCTGACATTACTTATGCAGTCCAGCATATTTGCATGCATATGCACGCCCCTTGCACCGCTCACTGGAACGCTTTGAAGCGCATTATCAGGTACATTAAGGGCACTGTTACTTTTGGTTTATCATTGGGTCCTTCTACCGCGACATCTTTGGTGGCCTACACTGATGCTGATTGGGTCGGGTGTCCTGACACTCACCGCTCAACAAGTGGTTACTGCATTTATTTTGGTGAAAACTTAATTTCTTGGTCCTCTAAGCGTCAGCCCACAGTTTCTCGCTCCAGTGCCGAGGCCGAATACCGCGGCGTAGCCAATGTAGTTGCTGAAATTTGTTAGTTACGAAACCTGTTACTTGAGCTGTCCGTTCCAATATCTCGTGCGACTATGGTCTATTGCGACAATGTCAGTGCTATTTACTTATCAGGAAACCCTGTGCAGCATCAGCGTACTAAGCACATCGAGCTGGACATTCACTTTGTTCGGGAGCAAGTTCAACGGGGTCATGTTCGCATTCTACACGTCCCCTCCAGATATTAGATCGCGGATATTTTTACAAAGGGACTGCCACGTATATTATTTGAAGACTTCAGATCCAGTCTCAGCATCCGGTCTCCACCTGCTTCGACTGCGTGGGTGTAATAGATTATATATTTAGTAATGTTATTATTTGTAATTATTGGTCATTATCTCTTACCATAGTTAAGAGATAACATTGTATTATTTATACCGATTCAATGAATGAGAAAGGCACGGGTTTGAATTCTATCATGGATCTGTTGACCATAAAATATATTCTCAAACAACTCCTAACAACTATTTAGTTATGGATGTATACATTCTTCACATGGTGAATCATCTATACATTTCACGGGTTTGTGTCCAATGCAAGGATCTTCAAATGCGGTATTCGCGTATTTTTTGTTATTTTTATTGATTTTTAGAACATTGTATGTTTTGGTACTTTTAATTATCTAGAAAGAATAATATTGTAAAAACAAAAAAATTATACAGTCTAAATACTCTTCGTATGATCCAATACATGGAATATCAAGCCCACGTATTTGGGTCAATACTAGGGTTGGAAGGTGATATGAGAAATTAAAGCCAACCAAAAAATTAAACCCTATATGCCTTGTATAGGTCAATACGAGGCATATTAGTACGAGGTTTCAGTCTGACATTCCTCGGGAAGTTAGTGTGTAGCGTTTTGACTTCTATACTCAGCGTATTGATCAATACGAGGAATATTGGACTGCTTTTGACCTAAATATGTCTCTATTGACCAATATGAGTCACACTTTTTTTTTTTTTTTTTTTTGAAATTTGAACTTCATTAAAAAAAGACTCACTTGATCCTTAAGGCGGAGACCAAATAGCCGCAAAAATTTACATCAAGTCACATTTACACCATTCTTCCCAAGTACATGTTCTATTTTTAGTCCTATGTTTATACCATAAATAACCATACGTCTTCACATCCGCAACAACCTCCGCAATCTTTGTGTTCTTGTTATTAAATATACGATCATTCCGAGCCTTCCAGATTTTCCAACAACCTATTATCATCAAGCCTTGAACCATGTCTTTTGTCACCGTGTTGAGTCACATGTTCTTGTATATATCCATAAGATCTTTTAGGTCACAAACATATAGAACCAAAAACCTGCACCACGTCGCTATAGCCTGCTAAACTGTAGTCGGGAAAATACAACCTGTAAAAATGGGTTCTGCAGTCTCCTCGTTGTCTTCACAAAAGATGCACATGTTATTTTCCACTTGTATGTTCCTTTTGATCAAAGCTGCTTTTGTCGGTAGTCTTTCAAGCATCGCCCTAAACATTAAAATGTTGCATTTTTGAGGTAACCATTTACACCAATCAAACTAAGCCACTGTGACTGGTGCATCGGTTGAAGTAATCCATGCTTTTACATTTGAAACTGTAAATTCTGAACCGGTACAATGCCACGACCATGAATTCTTCTTTTCAGAAAGTTTCACAGCCGTGAGCATCTGCAAACAATCTGTCAATTCCAAAGTTTCATCTAAAGATGCCGGATCATGCTTCCATCTCCACCCAAAACTGCTCGCGCCTCCTACCCTTAACACATGATTCGACACATTACAATGTTTCTCAGTTTCAATTCTGTAAAGATTGGAAAAACACACCTTTAAAGGTTTTTTCACATAGCCAAAGGTCCATCCAAAATCTAATCGTATTGCTATTCCCAACATGGCAACCTCGGCTCTAATTAAAGTGTTGAAACCAATGTCCGCCACCTTTATAACGTCGATGAACCGGGTATAACTCCCATGTCCGAGCAGAAACATGAATCGCGCCCACCACTTTTTTCCATAAAGCATTATTTTCACTCCTATATATCCACAACCATTTCAACACTAGGGCGTGATTAGAATTTACCAACCTATTTAAACCCAACCCACCTTTGTTTTTCGCCACATCCACCTTATCCCATCCTACCCAGTGTACCTTTTTAACCTCGTCACTACTCCCCCATAAGAATTTATTCATTAGAGCTTCCAACTCGGTGATGACTTTTTTTGGAGCTTTGCATAGTGAAAAGTAATAAGTTGGTAAACTCTCAAGAACAGACCTAATTAGAGTTAATCTTCCACCAATCGAGAGATCATGTGATTTCCATCTCGACAGTCTCGCCTGGAAAACCTCCTTAACCGGTTGCCAACTAGAAATTTGGTTCATGTTCGCGCCCACTTTAATGCCTAAATACACAAAAGGGATGCTACCCGCCTTACAACCCAAACCTGCAACCATCAATTGAGTAGCATCCAACCCCACCCCCATACCGTAAAGTATAGATTTATGAATCTTAATTCTAAGACCCGAGCATAAATAAAATATTCTCATAATTCTCTAAAGATTATTAAAATTAAAATTCAACCACTCCCCCAAAATCATAGCGTTGTCTGCATATAGAAAATGATTTACCTCAGGCCCACCGTTTGGGAGACGAATACCATCGAAAGCTCCAATGTCCTTAGCCTTCCTAAACAAACAAGAAAGAGCATCCATAACAATAACAAACAAGAAAGGCGGTAAAGGGTCACCTTGTCGAATTCCTTTCTTGCAGTCAAACTCAAAAGTTTGGGCTCCATAGACAAGCACCGCCGCCCTAGCTGAAGCCAAAATACCCTCCACCCATAAACACCACCGCATAGGAACCCCCAACTAACGAAGCATATCAAGTAAAAAACCCCAATGCACATTACCATAAGCCTTTTCAAAATTGATTTAAAAAATAAACATCTCTTTCCCTGTTTGCGTCGCCCATGCTATTATTTCATTAATCATCATCGGCCCATCCAATATAAATCTCCCACTCAAGAAAGTTGATTGTGTTTCCGAGGTGATATTCCCCATTATATTAGCTAGAACCATAGAAATCACCTTACTCGTCATACCAATGAGAGTTATTGGAAGATAATCCCCTAGACCCGAAAGAGCTGAGTTTTTAGGAATTAAAGTTATAAATGAAGACCCAACTCCCCTACTTATGGGCTCAGTTTCATAAAACTTGTTCATGATGTTCACGAAGTCGGCTAACAGAATGTTCCAAAATCTCTTTATAAACTTAAAATTAAAGTCATTCGGTCCCGGCGCCTTGTGATTCCCACATCCAAATACTGCCTCCTTGACTTCACTCTCCGAAAATGGTGACACAACCATGGCCGCTTCATCATCACTTAATGTTTTCAAGCAATAAGCTCTCAAAGTTGGTCTAGCTATCATATCCTCGACGAATTATTTCTTGGAAAATTGATATACTTCCTTTTTGACATTAGACGACTTCGTCTCCCAGTTCCCATTAATCAACAAACCCGGTGTACTGTTCGATACCTTTCTTTTATTGATGAGACCATGGAAAAACCTCGTATTGTCGTCCCCATCTGTCGCCCATTTATATCTCGATTTTTGCTAAATATTTTTCTGTTTGAGTTCTTCGGTCTCTCTTAATCTTCTTCGACTCTCCATCCAAATCCAATCATCCTCTTCTGTCAAGTCCATATCTTTCTGAATCACCTTAAGTTCCTCAATTTCGTTGTTTAAAATAAGTTCCTCTTACATTTCTTTTCTCTTTGTACGCTCCTTCAATTCAGTAATGCGACCTCAAAACCATTTAAACTTCCATATCTTCCCGAATCACCTCAAGTTCCTCAATTTCGTTGTTTAAAATCAGTTCCTCCTACGTTTCTTTTCTCTTTGTACGCTCCTTCCATTCAATAATACAACCTCGAAACCATTTAAAGTTCTGTAACAACATCAAATCTGGTCTACCACTGCCTTTGAAGTCGGTATTCGCTTTTAATACAACAACCTCAAAATCATCCCTGTCAAACCATGAGTTAAAAAAGCGAAATGGTTTCGAACTGAAGTTATCTGAAAACGTCTTGAGAATAACTGGGTAGTGATCTGGTCGGCCTTTAGGCAATACACGATATTCAGCAGACGACCACCTACAAAAGAACTCCCAACAAACTAACACTCTATCAATTCGGCTACATTTGTTTCCTACCGAAAAGGTGAACTTCCTTCCTCTTAGCATTAATTCTTGAAGACCTGTTTCTTTAATGAAATTGTTGAAGTCTCTAGCCGTAGTCACATTAAAAATGGAATTTCGCCTTTCAAATTCATTACGGACTGAGTTAAAGTACCCTCCCACATTCCAAAATCGATTTCTAGCTCTTATTATGTTTACCAAATCCATCCATAAATGTCGTTTCTCCACCTCATTATGTGGCGCATATACATTTAGAACATTAATACTCTCACCACTACCTTTAATCGTCCCCGAGCATACCATATAGTTACGGTTTTTAACTATAAGTTGCATCTCAAAAACATCCGTATCTCATATCGTCACCAAACCCCTGATCTTCTTGTAGCTTCAACAGAACAAATATTGAACCCACCTCGACGCCAGAAACCCTCGAGATCCTTTACACACGCATTATTACACAAGGTCTCTTGTAATAAGACACCCAATCCGCCGTTCCATACGCATACCCCTAAATCACATCTTCTTAGCTTGAACTCCTAAACAACGGATATAAAGAGTTATAAAATTCATAATGGATCCAATTGAAAACCTTCATTACTGATCGAATAAATTACCTATTGATGGAATGTCCCGATATTCTCGGCTCCTAATCTTTGTCCTAGCTCAACCGTCTTTGTAGCTTCCTCACCGAACCGACCACCTTGTTTATCTTCGACACTGATTTTTGCCGAATCAGCTTGAACTTGCTGGTTTAAGTCTTGTGTCAGGAAAGCAGTAGAATCTGATCTCTCAGCTGTCGATATAATCTGCTCCCCATTACTCGGCCCACTTGAGTTGTCCTTAATACCCAACAATGCATTGAGCCCAAACAGATCACCACTTCTGGCCCGTTTCTTAGGCCTGATTTTTTTTTGAGGAGAATTTGATTGGGCCCTCACTTCCGATCCACTTTCTTGAACTTTTTAATCCCAACCTTTTCTCCATTGTTAACATTCCCAAAAGCATAGCAGTAAAAATTATCCTTGCTACTATTACCCCTCAAATCTATCTCAACATTAATATTATGACATTCATTCCCATTATTCACATCATTAAGACTTTCTACTCCAATGTTATTTGCCAAATTTATGTTACCGGGATTGGCAGTGTGTGTTCATTCGACTTATCATCGGACACCTCTTTCGTAACCTCCACACGATCCTCGTCCATGTTAACATTGATGTTATTGTTTGACGGGAGAACCTTATCAACAATTTCCTCCTCTAAACAATCCGATAACCATTCTCTATGCTCCCCCTCTACCCAGACAGAGCCTAATTTTATAACCTAAGCCCCCACCCACCCAATCACCCTCTCCATCTTCTTCACACCTTTCATCTCTACTACCATCATCTTCGGTTCTTCCCTAGCTCCACCGCGTGTGTTGTAGATGTCCAAGCAACAAGATACATTCAGTTGAAATTGACTTTGGCAGAAGGGCGGTGGTGGTTGTAGACGAATTTGTGTTTATTTCTAGTTTTTTAAGTTGAACTTTAGATAGAAAAATTGGTGATTGAATCGGCGTTCATACAAAAATGATTTAGAACCTTTAGATCCCATAGTCGACACCCCCCACTCGTGACGGGGGTCTAAAACCTAACCTGTTCTTTCGGTGACTATGGGATCGAGGCCGACAACTTTAGGTGCAACACCAACAAACGAAGTGCAACTTATTCGTTTGGTGAATACAATCTTATGATTCAAACATATGTGTATCATTAACGAAATGCAACTTAGCATTTATTTAAAGGACACTAAACTAACTTGTAGAGTTTCCATCATAAATCACTAGGATAAAATTTACGTTGTAAACCGATAGGTGTATATCTTTTTATTTATTACTAGTGGCTATCCCCGGCATGCCTTGCGCGCAGTGTAGTTTTTACGCCTCTATTCATTATTTCTAACAACTTTATTCATTCAACAAGGCAGACCACGCTCGGCTCGATTCAAGATTTGTTTTCAAAGCTTGAGCTTGGGCTCGACTCGTTTATTATCTATTAGTTAATATATTAAATAAAAATAATATAAATGATAGTTTGTTTAGGCTCTTGAGCTCGATAAGTTTTTTTTCTTGAGCTTGATAAGTGAAGCTCGAGCTCGGACTCGTTTACTAAAAAAACTTTAAATGATGGGTAAATGTTATTAAATATCTATATCTATACTACATTATAAAGGAGGGGGCATGGACAAATATGTTCAAATTATCCAAATTTAAGATGGTATACCAAGGGTCATATACAAGTCTCTATTTTTTTTTGTCAATTTCTTCCTTTTATGCCATCATATACAATCTTTAATACTAATTGTATATATTTCTTATGCACTCCTTGTATCCACATGAAGATGTAACTCATTCATAAACACCATAAACACTCAATTGATTGTTGTAATCCTTGAAACCCCACAATGCTCTTCACCTTCACTATGTTATTTTTTCTTCTTCTAAAAGTGGTTAAAAATATAATATATGAATATTTGGTAAAATGGTGGCTCTATGTGCTAATGCATATCACCAAAAGAAGAATGCATCAAGTATTCACGGTCTGACTTGAATACTATTTTTTTTATTTTGTTGTTGGGATATCCTAACAACTTCTTGTATATATTCTTTTAGTTCAAGTTATAACAAAGCTGCTTTTTACCTTACTTGTGCTCGGAAGCAATGAAACATTGATCTATGCATTATATAACATCCCTAATTTGCATTATGTGTTTGGTTGGTTTCACTTAAATTTACAAATTTAAATTAGTGGATTTTGTGTGAATACCAGTTTAAATTACTAGATTTGAGTGATTGCCACCCATCACCACCACCTACCCATTGCCACCGATACGATCATGACCTCACCACCTACACGTCGTTCTTACAACTAGCCATTATAAAAAGAAATAAGAAATATAGCGGGAGAACACGATTTTGGAACATCTTTGTCATTCCTAATATTGACTACTTTGTAAAAATTGTACATCTACATGTATCATGACCACTTTACAAATACTGTTTTCAGATATAGCAATGAATAACTATCATGGTTTGAACATTGGAATAATTATAATGTTTTTTTTTTCTACATGTAATGTAGGACAACAAAAGGACAAAGTACAACTGATATAATATTTTGATGGGCAAAAAGAAGTACTAATAATTGAAGTGCTCGCACTTTTGCTTAAGTAACCGAAAGAGAAAACAAGAATTTTGGATCAAATGTATTGACTGGTGAAGGTTCTATTGGAAGGGTTTGCCAATGATAGTGAAGAAGAGTGATGTTTACCTAAAAAGACGACCATGAAATTTTATTCCACCTATTTTTTTAATATAAACTATTTTTTTTCCTCTCATTAATACACAATACGAAAGTTACATCATAATAGCAGGTAGACGGGCAACAAGCTGCGCCGCCACCCCCTTTTGAATTGCAAACCCTAGTCTACTAAAGACAAAACCTTGCCCCCTGGGGATGAAACATTGTTGTGGACGACCCGTTGGACCCTGGTCAAGAAACGAATAGCTTCTAGCGCCAGGGAACCAAAAGTGTCGAAGGCCAGAGGGATAAAGACATGTTGGTTATCTGCACAAGCTTTAGCATGTTTATCTACTTTCTTTGAGGTCCACACAGGCATGTTTCCCCCTCTCCCAACCAAAGACAAGCAGATCTGCGGGTCGCAGGGTGGATCTCCCTTCTATGGGGTCTGTGAGGAAGTTTACAGGGGCCTCCTTTTTGGCAGAGATCCCAGCTCTTCTCAAGATATCCCACAAAACGTCCCTCACCCAGTCATGCCGATATTTAAAACCAGGAAGCTCCTTGCAATGAATTGCATGCTCCCCGTATTTATCCATGCAAGTTTTACGGCAGATGGGGCATGTTTCATCTTCCGGGTACATAGGGATCATCAATCGGTACTTGAGTATAGCCCTGTACTCTACTGCAGACATGCATTGACCCAAATCCTCAATCGGGATAACGGTCAAAAAATCCTGAGCATGAGGCCCCTTTAGGCATTCAATCACCGCCTTCTGGCGAGTGGACAACTCAACAACTTCTCCCAGGCTCTGAGCAGTTTTGCTAAAGAGAGCATTCGCCAAAGTTTTTTGTGGCTTTGGGGGGGCGGTATCCTTGTTAGAAAAACCGCCAATATCAAAGTCCAGGAGATAGACATTTAAGCGTTCGAGCGCCTGTTGATAGTCTGGGTCTAGTCCAATGACCCCACTGTTTCGGAGGATATGATCTTGAAGTTCCCAAGACTGAGCTCTGGACGCCACAAAGGCATAGACCCCAACATCTCGAGCTGAAAGGAGGCCCAAACCACCTAAACGCATCGGCAAGGATGCCAAGCGCCACTGGAGGTCCCCGAAGAAGGGGCCGCCACACACAACTATATCTCCAATAGCTTCGGGAAGACCATCATCGAAAAGGGATACCGCATCCACCATGAAGTGGGGTTGGCAAGTTCGTAACCCAAAAAGTAACTTAGCGACCCCCATGCATGACCTGAGCAGCAGGAGTTCACTCTGGGGATCTCTAAGGCGGGGCAGTAGTTTCATGAGGGCAACCGCACTCGTAGCCCGCCACCCTGCCAACTCCCCGATAAAGGTAGGATCTCGGCTAACAGCCCCACCAAGGAGCTTAACCCCTTTCTCAGGTCTACCAATCCCTGTCGGGAAAAGCCCTTCCTGACTTTTCAACCCGTCACACGTCGGCCAAAAGACCTCTGTTTTCTTAATATTGAGATGAAGCCCCAGAGATGGCCCATGCGCATTGATAATGTCTAAAGCCTTAGCAACCTCCACTGCGTTGCCTATAATCGTCCCATCATCCAAATACCAGGCATGAAACGGTAGGTTACAATATTCCTGAATCCGCATGATAAGGGGATGTAAGGCAAGGGCAAAGAGAAGGGGCCCCAAAGGATCTCCTTGCTGCACTCCGGTGGTAGCCCCAATACAATCATTGCCCACATACAGCCTAGCTGGCTGGGCATAAAGGAACTGGACCCACGGATAGATGGACGGGCATCGCTGGTGAACCTCTTGGAGAAAAACTGTACGGTCGACCATGTTGAAGGCATTGGAGAAGTCTACTGTAAGCATAGCTAGAGACCCTTCCGCATGAAAACAGTTGAGGAACCTGTTGGCACTGTGAAGCGCCGCCTCTGCCCCATTTGGTACCCCTACTCCAAATTGAAAGTCCCCCAGGTACTGGGCAATGTCTTTCCCAACCTTCTTCATTGCCACCTTAGAAACTAGCCTTCGCCAAATGCCCCCACAGCAATAGGACGAATTCCATTATCGGGCTTCAATAAGGGGGTGAGGGGGGCCGATGCAATGAACTCGGCCAGCGTCTTAGGGCAGGCCCCCCTAAGCCATAAGTTAAAACTTCAGTGATGGCCGCAAGCAACCCCGAGAAAGTCACTGATCCTTCACCCCCAATAGCATCCAACAGGTGTTGGGCCCGTATCCCGTCCCTACCACAAGATGTCCCTTTAGGGAAAGATCGGATACATTTAAGCACACAACCCTCATCTACTGATAGAGCGGGTTGGGCGATGGTGTTAGAAGGAAAGGATGGAGGCGGCACCACTGGGTGTTTATCAATGAGGGCCTTCATAGTCGATTCACATAGGGGGCGACTCCACTAGAGCACAACACCTTTACCGCCGCTGTGAAATGACCATCCCTGACTTTTCGAAGACATTGTTTTATGTTAGGTTCGCTTGCGTTGTCCTTTCCCATTTTTGCTTCTCCCCTAGATACCGAGACCTCCCCTGTGCTATCCAAAAGAGAAGAAACCAAGACCGCAAACCCAGACCCATCTTTCCATTCTCCAAGTGCTTGCATGATGCTACTACACTGCAGAGATTTCCTGTTCCCTGATCTTCGTTCTTGCCTGGAGGACGGTCTGATCACCCTCAGGGTTAACCGTGGAAGCAATAGCAATTGGACCCAGTTGTCCACCGAGCTTGGCGACACCACTACTTTGCGTAAAGCACCTGTTAACGCTTGAGCAAATATCAGACGACAACTAGGGGGGATGCTTTTAACAGTCTGAATAGGGAGGGAAAAGACACGCTCGAGGAGGGCAACATCCCCAACCCTCCCGGTTGGGTGACGTGGGTTTGCGTCGTCTGCCGTTGGACATGGTTTCCGTATCCCAACAATGAAATCTTCGACATCTTCGGAGACCACGGCGAACGATACAACCTCATCGTCATGCTTGCATCCTCTACTGAGAGCATGCATCACCATGCACCTCCCACATCGTCATGCTTGCATCGACATCAGACGACAACTAGAGCAAACATCAGACGACAACTAGGGGGGATGCTTTTAACAGTCTAAATAGGGAGGGAAAAGACACGCTCGAGGCAACCTCATCGTCATGCTTGCATCCTCTACTGAGAGCATGCATCACCATGCAACCTCATCGTCATGCTTGCATCGACATCTTCGGAGACCACGGCGAACGATACAACCTCATCGTCATGCTTCCACCTAATGTACTTGTAAGATGGGTTTTTTTTTTCCTCTATTGTTTCTCTTGACATAAATTTTATAATTTCTTACCACTACGCTTGCTAGCTATATTCATTTAAGTAAATTAAGGTATTCGCTTATTTTCATGTCACATGCTTTCACCTATTATGATCCATTCATCGTAAGCCAACAGTCTATATGGTTTGAAACTTTGAGATAACGGTACGAATTTGGCAATTTCAATGTTCGGTCAACAGTTTATAACCTGGATCGGGGTTGTGTAAAGCGTAAATGCCTGTTTATTTTTTATACATATTCTTTTTGGAATGTGGTTATGTTTAGAATTCACCCACAAACCCCACACACGCGCCACAAACCCCAACAACTAGAAGGCGACAACACAGACGCACCTGCTGCAACGCGCGAGCATTCACACTAGTTAAAAACTAATATTACACCGAGGCTCGATAAGACTCGACGAGCCTAATGAGCTTGATATGGCAGGCTCGATAAATAAAACAGGTTTGTTTTAGGTTCAAGCTCAACTCGTTTCGAGCTTTTTATCAAGCCAAGCTTGAATAGCTCACGGGAGTTTCATGCTTATGTGAGGCCCACTCATAATGGAAGAAATGTTGCATGCTTATTTGAGGCCCATTCATAGATTGAAGAAGCAAAAATAAGGATATTAGTACGGATGAAAATAATCCTATGGATGAAAAAGTTTCTTTTGATGAGGATGTTTATGATGTTTAGGAATTGTCCTAAAATAAGAGGAATATAGTGATAGAGCTGGGATTTCAGCTAGGAAAAAAGCCCCGGTTAACTTTTTGACGGATCCACTTGAGGGGCGGTCCACCCTAAGGCCAGCGGATGTTCTTGTGTTCGGGTGGGCGCATGGCAAACACGTGTACGTTGATCTCACAGGGGTGTCTCATTTGGTGGGACTTCGGGATTCGGGGTTTGTGGCAGGGCATACAGTCTTAAAAGCTGAATCAAAGAAAGTTGACAAACATGAAGCTGCTTGTCTGGAAAACCAACACGTATTTGTGCCCTTCTCTTTTGACACATTTGGGGGCATTGCTCACGAAGCAATCCGGTTTTTAGATCGAGTGCAAAGGGTGGTGCAGAGTAACTCTCTAGCGGTCAAGGAAACAAGCTTTATTTTTAATAGAGTAGGTTTTACTATTTAAAAAGGGGTGGCGGCACAACTTGTTACCCGTTTATCCGCCGTCCACTTGTAATTCTTGTTGGTTTTTAAATGAAATCCAAATGGTTCCTTAAAAAAAAATTATGTTTTATTTACGAGTGACATCTTATTAGAGAAGTTTATTATTTATCTTTGTAGATTAGCTTTTAAGAATCACATGGCTCAATGAAATAAGAAGAGATGCACGTAATTTGTGATTTTGTGAATTATTGTGTTCTTATTCTTGATCTACCAGCTGTTAGTTATTAATTAAACTTCTATTGCTAATGAATAATTTTTTTAGATCAAATAACAGAGTATTAGTAATTCACAATCCGAAAATTCATGTATGGTTAATGTTAGACACTCGTATTTGATCCTTTTAGTTCCCCTTATTTTATTTACTCTCCGTTGTACCATATATGTATGTTATATTTTGTTGAATTCAACACCTAGAATTCATTACAAGACACAAATGTGTAGTTTTTTTTTTTTTTTTGAAGGGCAAATTTTTATTACACCTTTATTTCACATCACCTTGCATTTGCTAGGATTTGAACCCGCAACCTTACATTTGTAAGGGAGGACACCATACCACTAGACCAAAAGGTCATGGGTACAAATGTGTAGTTATTCTACGTTATAAAACGCATAACGTTCTGAGCTTGATAGATAATGCAACAAAGTGATAAACTTATTTCATTAACAATAAAGCACAACTTATACTCATCCATGGATCATGACCTTATTATCATAAAGACCACTACTACAACCACCTAGATGGATATGCTATTTGCAACACCTCTCCCTGTCACACCACTTTCAGAATACGGTTTAAGAAGTTGATACGGAACCAACCCTACGCCACAACGATTCTTTAAATTGGGATCAGTGTTCCTCAAGTCTATAACTGCTTCCAGCTCGTTAAGCCTTCCACGGAACTCCTCAAAAGCTGCCTTTATAGTGGGATCTGCCTCCCATGTCGCGTTTGTATTTCCACCAATATACTCTTCATCTGGTGAATGACTTGATAAAACATTATAAAGCACTAACGTTTGTATACCTTGGAGTTGGGATGGAAAACATTTCAATAAAGCATCCTCAGGTCGATCTATAAATGACTGCCATTCTTCATCTGTCGGGTCTTCATTTGGCATATTGGTTCTGGCAACAGTCGGCCTATATGGGATATATCCCCCTAAATCATATTGACCGAAATTGACTGCTGAATGTTGGCCAGCAGTCACCCACATGATAGTTGAAACAATTCCAATCAAATCTTCTTGGGTTTTAAGTTGTGGCCACCATGGTTCATCTTTCTTGTCCCCATGACCAACCGTGCGAATTTCGTTCCACCATGCTTGAAGCTCTTCATCAGATTCCACTAAATTCGCTTGTGGGTAGTAGTGATTGACATAAGAAGTTGCCCATTGTTTAATGGCGTCATAAATAAGTAAACCATCATTTGCGTAGGGGTAATCCTCAATTGCAAGTTTTAAACCATGTGGTGTAGTTGGATCTTCAACTGCCATACCCCTAAACCATAGCATACAAAATACAAATTTATATAAAACTTGTAATTATTATTACTTTTTTATGCAAAATGTATACCTGCTAATTAAGTCTGCTGGAAGTGCTTCATGATCAAACCGCCATATCTGATCATATACATCTGATGAGAGTTGCATAGAGTATTTATCCGGAAAAAATATTTTCTCGACAATACCCCCAGCATTGATGAGGATTAGTCTAGCTAGAGAATTGATTTGCATAGTGTAACGACAATGCGGGAGAAGTAGTCGACTCATAGGATGCATTTGGCTTAGATGGCGATTAGTAGCAATTATGTAAGGCTCTGTAGCACAATGTGTTCTTAGCCTGCAATGTGAAAAGAAATAAAAAATAACTAACTAGCTCAGATACAAACAAGTATAGGAAAAAGAACGGAAAACAACCAATGGCTAATAAGTTGGTGATAACCAGCATCATGTGCTAGTACATGAGCCTTGGCAAGCCTCCAAAGCCACAAATCAGTGGCAGTCCGAGCGGGTGTGTAGACATGTTTCCATTGTGGTTTCCCATCATACGGTGGATGAGTTAACTCAATGGCTAGGGGCCTTAATGTTCCATCAGGGGTAAGGAACATCAAAGTTCTTGAACCGTATAGAGTTGTCGTTTTGATATCTCTTAATTTGTTCACATAAGGCAAGAGCAAATCATGGTAATCCAGCATGAACAATTTCTTTTGTGCTAAAGCCTGCAATAACATGATTTTTTTTTTTTCAAAAATTCATGTTCATAAAGAAATCAATTTAATTTATGTTTCGCGCTACCTCGTCAAACGTCATGAAATCTTTAATCTCTTTCTCTACGATCTCCTTTGTGATTGAGGATTCAGCTGGTCCATAGATTTCAGGGTCCAATTTACTCATCAATGGCCATTCCTAGATATGTCCACTTGTAATAATTAATCATCTTGTTATGAAGATGAAACTATTTCACATAAGCGAAACTCACTAAAATAAACATGTTGACTAAAAATATTATCAAAATAGACATTGATCTAGAATTTTAGTATTTTCAAAAATAGGCTTATCTAAAATAAAACAATTAGCACAGACAAATAAACATCACCTACTTTTTTTTTTTTTGAACATCAAATTTTTACACCAATCCGTCTTTGACGGGACTCGAACCCTTGACTTCAAGGGGAGCAACACCTTAACTCCAATGGCTTTGCCAATTGAACCTAACCCCCACAACATCACCAACTAAAACGATAAAGTATTGGCTAAATTTTAGTCGGCACAAATGACTTGAAAATTACAACCAGTTCCGCGAAATAAACAATCAAAATAATACATTTGTAAAGCATGGGCTAGATTTGGCTAGCGCCTAAATGTTTGCCTACCCTTTTTAGCCACTCTTTAAAAGAGCATATGCTTAACTTTAGTCCACCAACAAAAAGAGACCACATGTAAAATGCAACCTTAATTTATTCATCTAACATGTACATTTTGATGATTTTCCCATCTCAAAAACATACCATAACCAACCGTATACTACATGGATTGAGACCAGCAAGCATTTGTCTGCAAAATTCCTCATCACTAAGCCATGAGAACTTGTCTCCTATAATTTACACACACAAAGGTTAAAACTATAATAAACAATGCACAATGATGCAAATATGATAAATGCTTACTATCCAGGGTTTCAGGCATCTCAAACTGGATAACTGCATTTTTAGTATCATCAATCTTTTTCAAAAGTCCAGGCAAAGCACTTAAGATTCCATCGTCAGGGGCCGGAACATTAACACCTTGATTAAAAAGCATGTCTATGTCTGTGAATAATGGAAATCCCTTGGTTTTATCTGTGAAAACTGAATTTAGAACTGGTATAACTGCATGAAGTGCAGAGTACAAAGTCCTTGCTCCAAAGGTAACTTGCTTTATCTCCGAAAAATCTTCATCAGCAGGTATATAAAAAGGGAGCAAAGATCTAGTTTCTGTTAATGGATCTGTAATTCGACAAATGTTGTTAATATTCAATAAATTCTGGATCCAGTATAACGTTCATTTTAATCAAATGTATCACATATATTTTTCGATTTCATCATCACTACATGTGTTATACCTAGTGAATGTGAGTATACGTTTAAGCAACATATAAGCAAGAGAGTTACTTTACTCTCGCTTTTACTAACCATGCGTTATACCTAGTTAGGCCCCGTCGTGTGGAGTGGCATGTCCCCATCCAAGTGAGGTGTTTTTATTAGGCGTGAGTATTATAAGCAGGGGCGGATCTAGGGTTTTTAGGGGGTTCTCAGGAACCCCCTCGGTTTGGAAAAAATTGAAAAATTTAGTGGAAAATTTCAAAAAATTAGTGAAAATCAGTGAAAATCTATGAAAGGAACCCTTGAAAATCCGTCCTGGATACGTCACTGATTATAAGGGGTGATCTTTTTATAAAAATTTTATCACAAATATTTTCAAGAAATTGATTCTTAAAAAAAGGGAATTGTAATTAAATAATCCTAAATTTGTCGGGTTGAAAGACAATAATCCCAACTTGAAAATTGGAATCTAACGGCACAACTTGTTTTGATTTTTATTTCACAGGACCAAAACTAATTGGGGTTAACCCAGTTAGTTTTCTGCCTGATTTTTTTGCTAGCCATGACATTTTTTACACGTCATCTGCTAACGTGACATGCCACGTAGGCAGAAAACTCAAACTGTATAAGAGAAGTTAGATCTGTTAAATTCAAATTTTAAAGTTGGGAACTCCGGGAGTATAACACACCCTCAAACACATTTAAAGTTGGGAACTCCGGGAGTATAACACACCCTCAAACACATGGCAAAGCCTTTTCATACGCTTAAACTGTGAGGTCTTGAGTTCAAATCTCACAATAAGCAAGAAATTCGCCTTTAAAAAAAAAACATAATTGGCACCCTAGTGTATATATGTTTTGAAAGCATGTCCACATGTTATACCTATAGAGGACATCTCGCGACCAGTACGACACCGCCTAGGATAAGGTTGTTTCTCACCACCGAGCACAGGTCGTGCTAAACTTGAGCCCTCGTCCGGAGCTCCAAGATCGTTGTACAAATCATAATCGTAAATCCTTTCAAATGATTTACGCTCCCCTTCGCCATTGCCTCGAAGCGATATCATGTCTTGCTCTCTTAACGACTTCAGCCCGTTTGGTGTCTCATATGGAAGGTATGACTACACAAACAAATATAGATTAGTCAAAATTCATCGGCTATAACTTCGTCGCCCATTACATAAAACCAACTTATATTCCGAATTTTTTACTATATTCCGATGTATAAAATTTATCAAAACTTATATAAATAGTATGGTATTTTCTCATATACGAGACAAAAAAATAGTTTTCTTTAACACACTAGTTTCTTTTGAATGGCAAGGAACGACGAGTCAACCACCGTGACACCAGGCGTTGTGGTCAAGGTTGACTACTTGACCGCCCCAGCACCTTGGCTCTCTCTGATGCGCGGAAACCCGACCTCCACCCGTCTGAAAGCACGGTAGTGGAATAATCGTAAAACCTCGTCTTCCATCCGAGTCAAATCGGTGCCACCCGTATCGCTCTTCACCTAGATGCCGCAAAAAATAATGAAGAGAGTGGAATTTCCCCAACTGCTTCACCACTAACTCATTGGCTTTTAACACACTGGTTGAATAGAAGATTCGTTTATCCGGGTTATCATTTTTGGAGTGAACCCAAGACTCACATGTGAAGGTAACACCATTATCAAGAACAATGTTTTTGAAGAACATCTTCTTGCTATACTCATTTTCCACCAACACGGCTCTATTTCTCCAAAATCCTCAGGGACGTCGAAGTTACATTTATATGTGTAAATGCTGATGTCAAAATCCAATGCTTCATATCTTGCGTATGCTCTCAGCTTCTTTTGGTTACCTTTAGCTGTATCAAGTAATTTAAAATTTTCACAACTTAGCACACTTTTTAATGTAAAAAAGTGAGTTTAAGTTTCAAATTACTTTTAGTTATGCAAACCAGGTTAGTTTTACTAAATTCAATTAGGATGGCAAAAAAAAAAAAAAAAAAACAAAAACAAAAACCCGAGCCCCACCCGTAGATACGCCCGATACCCGTCGGGTTTCGGGTAGCCACTTGATAGGGGCTTACGTCTTTTAAAGGGATTGTCATATGTTTAAATCTAGGCAAAAATGTATTTTGTGTAAAATATAGTATGCGTTGTGAGTTAAAAAAAAATATTCCGGTTTCATAAAAATTAGAGTAGAAATAATTTATCATGCTATATTTAGCAACTTTTCTTTTGTAACTGAGTGAATTATTTAATTGGTCCTTTTGCTCTGCAGATCTTGCATGCTTGCTCTTCAAAGTTTAACAATTGCACAGTTGGTCCTAATTGTTGTAATTTTATTACTAACGTGTTCTCTATGGTTGACTTTCGTAACACTGATGGTCCTTATTAGCTAACTTCATTAAAAGTTTCAGTTAAATTTGTGTAAAATACCCAAACTACCCTTTAGTATTAAAAAACCAAAGTAAACAAATAATTTAAATAAAAAAATATTTAATTATATTTGTAAATGTTAAAAAAAGATTATTTAAAATAGACGGCCTCACCACCATATTCTTCTTCACTCAACCAACCAACCTCCTATCACCATCCACCATGCTACCACCACCTCCCGTCGCTATCCACCACGTTTCCATCATCTTTCTAATTAATCTCCTAAAAATGGAACTTCAACATCTCCGGTGACCAATGTTGTAATCGGCAGCGATGAAACTTTACTTGCTCCCTCTCCAAATCAGGTCAAATCCTCAATTTATGGAAACAAAGTTGGTCTAATTGTTCCTCTGTTTCTAACCATTGATATAACCATCAAGAAAATCCTCTATGTCATATAACCAGATCTGACCCTCTATTTCTCTCTCGATTTTCAGGTAAAAACGACGGTCAAGCAAAACAGACCTTATCTATAAACCGAAAGGAATACGGGCATAGGTGGTGATGGTGGTGTGAAGTAGATGGTGACATGAAGCAGTAGGCGGTGGTGGTTTTCACAGGTAGCTAAGGTTGTGACTGTGGTGGGAGGTGAGCAGTGACAAAAGGCAAGTGTTACAATGGTGATGGAAGTGTTTGTTAACAAGAAGAAGGTAGGGGTTTAGGAAGAATAAGGATGTGTGGGGTCCACTTAAACCTTATTTAGTTTTATATTTCTTTTTTTCTAACTATTTTGTTTTCTAGAGGGGTAAAGTAGACATTACATACTCATTTAACAGATAAATTTAACGACCGTTAGGGGTAGGGACCACCGTAGTTATAAAATTCATATGTTTGGATCAAGTTAGTAATAAGTTGTAAGCCATTAGGATCAATTGTATTATTATTAAACTCTCAGTAACAAGCGTACAAATCTACATAACACAAGACCAACCAAGTATTTAACTCTTTTTAATTTATGCTATTTGAGTTTTTCAAGGAAACATTGTTTTGGATTACCCATTGGTACATGTAGATGGGAGGTAATATATATGACTTCAATTTTTTTGTTGGATCCACCACATGTGTATTAATGAAGATAAAGTTATATAATTGTTTATCAACAAAATATCAAAGATACACACATTTGACAAATGGATTATTTATCATGCTATATTTAGCAACTTTTCTTTGCATTATCATGTTGTAATTTATGCTATTTGAGTTTTTAAAAAAACATTGTTTTAGATTACCCATTGGTCCATGTGGATAGGAGATAGCATATATGACTTCAATTTCTTTTGTTTTGTTTTGTTGGGTCCAACACATGTATATTAATGGAGCTAGAGTTATAATATTGTTTGTTAACAAAATATCAAAGATACCCACATTTGACAAGTGGATCATAGCTAAAAAAAAAAAAAAAGTCACGGGAATTGCAATTATATGAAAGAGGGTAAAGGTGATAGAACTACTGTGCGGAATAGTTTACACACTTTTGTATTGCCGCTTCTGACTGCCGTATTTATGTTAATGCACTTTCCAATGATACGTAAACATGGTATTTCTGGTCCTTTATAGATATAAAGAAAATATAGCATAGATATTTCGAATTCATCATTTATCACTTGGGGTAGGAACTATAGTATTTTATTGCTACAAGTATGGTATGAAAATTTGAAAGTATTTATCAAAAATGGGTGAAGTCTTTTGTTAAAAAATTAATTATAGAAATTTTACGTTTGAATTTTGGTGAGTAGTAACTATAACAATTCTCCGCTTGGATTTGGGCAAGGTTTTTTTGGCAAAAAAAGTAGGGCAGGTACATCATTAATACAAAGACTATAAGGGGGTGTTTGGGATTGATTATTCAAAACAGATTATGCGTTTTGAAAAAGCAGGGGTGGAGCTGCTTATAGATTATTGCGTTTTGGTAGCATAAAAAACTGATTATCTGCGTTTCAAAACGCAATCCCAAACACTAAAACCTGATTCTCTACGTTTTCAAAACGCAGTAATCTAAAAATCAGATTCAAAACGCAATACCAAACACCCTCTAAGACTATACAAAATACATCATTTTTTTTTTTTAAATATTAAGGACTCAATATTAAACAAGGAAATAAAAAGTAACCACCAAAGTATAAGATCATTGATTGCGAAATAAAAAAAATGGTGGTTAAGTGGTTAACAAAAAAAAAAGTATAATTCATCTTAACAAAAAAACCCAGTATACGATGTCATTACTTTATCATACACGATATTTTATTTGTTTCCAAGTTAGAATATATTATAAGCACTACACATATAATTCACAATATTATCTATTTTTTTACATTATTGACTTTACATGATACCTTTTGTAATTTTCGTTAGTAGATCATTTAACTATGATCAACTCAATGCACGCCATCACATGTTGTATACTTTTCTAATTTAACTTTATACTTTCGTAATCAACCTTACATCTATGGTTATGTAATAACGTACGGTTTTATAATTAGGGGTACCGCAATATAGTGCGTGATAGATATCTAGTTTTCTTCAAATTGTAATGTAGTAAAATAATTCATGAACCATATTCTAACGAACATAATTTTCCTAATTAAAATATTTTGTATGGATATACATTTCCTCAACATTTTTTATAATTGTTATCTTATTTCAAGATTACAAATCTTCAAATCATGTAGATACGGAGGGACCTCATTTATGAAGTTGAGATAATAAATATATTTTTCTTTTTGGGGTTGTATGTTTATTGTTTTCTAGCAGCATGCTATATGTAGGTTTTATTTATTTATTTATTTATTTATTTTTTGCTTCTAGCATTTTGCTAAGGGTAATTTTGTGATTATGAAGTAAATTTTTCTTCCACAAACAAAGATATATAAATGTAATTACAGTAGAACCTTTATAATTTAATATTATATAAATTAATAACCTTGATAAAATTGTCTGATACTAACTTGGGACCAGTATAAAATTAGACCCAATCGATAAAATAATAAGATAATAATTTTTTTAAATCCCAATGTAAATATATTGGTCTCAGCGAAACTATCAATTAATAATTACTAAATATTCCAAAATTCTATGATTGTCTAGTAAAAATGAACCTATAGTCACTTGTTTTTTTGTGAACTTCAAATCCGATTGGTCATCGTTGATTTTTTAGGCTATGGGGTGTGGTCACCCTTCCCCCTTCCTTCCCCCTTGTCCACGTCAGCGCCACGTCATTTCCCCTTCCCCTCCCCCTTCTAGGGGAAATGGTTCCTCCTTCCCCCTTCCTTTTTTTAATTATTTTTAAATAACAAAAGACAAAAATATATATATATTAATTGGTGGAAAAGGACAAATTTTTCTTGGGATTTGGGACGGCACCATCGGTGGAAAAGCCCCGTTTTTGCCGAGCTCACATCGGGGGGGGGGGGGGGGGGCGGTGTTCCCCGTCGGCAAGGGTGTCCACCTCACCCACCGATCCCCCCTACCGCTCCCACACCCCAAAGCCTTAACACCTTTTAGTTTAGAAGCCATAGTTGATGTGATTTTAAAATTTATCATTAGACATTTTATAGTGATCAATCTAGATCTATGTACATTTAATTTAACAAGTTCATTAATGTGTGAATCTATATGGGAATTTTGAAGGTCCTTGTTTCTGTTTTATTTATATGTAAATTGACTGGACAGAAAATTTTTGAAGGTCGATGCATTAAATTGAGAGTTGCTCACAAATATAATTCAACTCTTTAAATTAATAATTTATTAATTTATTGATATAATAATATCTCGTTGAATTAATATCCAGATCCTAACATTATTAATTTATAGAGATTTTACTATATGTTAAAACTTAAAAAATAAAAGGTATATACGTACAATCAAGGTCATTAGAAACGAGCTCCAAGAGGAAAGATCGGCCTAGAAGATCAGAGACAACATCGGTAACACCACCAAGACTTAACCCAGCATTACTTACACCGTCAAGTGCGGAGCTAATGGTTGGTAGGACTGTGATGACACACTTTATAGTGTTTTCCTTGGTGAGAGGGGGAATCGACGTGGCTTTAATGTTGCCTACAACATAGGTGGATTGAGCACCGGTTGCATTGTTGTTTTGGCGGAGGATGGTGGGGGAATATGCGAAAGAGGACGAATGGTTGGCGGAGGCACCGCGGATGAAGGGCTTCTGGATTGGCAGTTGGTTGAGAAGAGAATGAAATTGGTTGAAATGAGGCTTCAACATGATCATTACACTCACTCTTGTTTTTGTAGTTTTAAAGTTGGAACACGAACCTCTATTTATGTAGGGGGCAATCCTTTATTTCATAATGAGAAAATGTTGGCTGTGACATTTTTATTATATTATAAAAATCGTTATCAGTAGTATGGGTATTTTGTAATGTATGGCTATAGCGCATTTGATTTGACTGTATGATGTAAAATCCAACACAAGAGTTACAAATACGGGTGGTACTAATCAATTATTACTTATATGATATGTATTGGAATAATATTTTCCTTGGTCTCATTTCATTCTCAACAATACAATATATAATACAAAAACAATGTCTCCTATCTTTTGGGGAGATTTGTTATCATTTAAGTAAATACAAATATACTATATATACATGTGCTAATACACCCCCGCAGTCGAAACGTCGTCGGGAGGACCGATGCTGAGACTGGATCGAAAATCATCAAATAGGACTCGTGGCAGGCCTTTGGTGAAGATGTCTGCAACTTGATGGCGAGAAGGAACATGTAGGACCCGAACATGACCCCCGTTGAACCTGTTCGCGAACAAAATGAATGTCAAGCTCAATATGTTTGGTACGCTGATGTTGCACCGGATTTCCTGATAGATACACGGCACTGACGTTATCGCAGTATACTAGCGTAGCACGGGACAACAGATGATGAAGTTCCAGGAGCAAGTTGCGTAACCAGCAAATGTCAGCTACAACATTTGCAACACCTCGATATTCAGCCTCGGCACTGGACCTGGAGATAGTAGCCTGACGCTTGGAGGACCATGAGATAAGATTATCACCAAGATATACGCAGTATCCAGAAGTGGAGTGACGTGTGTTGGGGCAGCCAGCCCAATCAGCATCTGTATAAGCCACTAAGGAAAGATTAGGTACCGGACCAAGATGAAGACCGTAAGTGGCGGTGCCCTGAAGATATCTGATAATGCGTTTTAATGCATTCCAATGGTCCTGGCGAGGGTCATGCATGTGCATACATATCTGCTGAACAGCATAAGAGATGTCAGGTCTGGTGAATGTGAGATACTGCAAGGCGCCAGCTAAGCTGCGGTATGTGGAAGGATCATCATGAGGTGGACTAGAGGTGGCAGAAAGTTTGGACTGTGTATCAACCGGAGTGGCGGCCGGCTTGCAAGAGTCCATGGCAGCCCGATGAATGATGTCCTGAACATAAGCCTGTTGAGAGAGAAACATTTTATTACCATCACGAGTAACTTGAATTCCCAAGAAGTAGGAGAGAGGACCCAAGACTTTCATTGCAAATTCACCGGACAATGTCTGTAGTAAACGTAATCGCAGAGCCTCAGTGGATGTGGTGAGAATGATATCATCCACGTAAATCAGAAGATATGCGATCTCGGTCCCGTGATTATAAATAAATAGTGAATTATCTGATTTGCTTTGTTGAAACCCATGCATAGTCACGAAATCTGTAAAGTGTTGGTACCAGGCACGAGGGGCCTGCTTGAGGCCATAAAGTGACTTTCGGAGACGACAAACATAATCCGAAAATCACGATGACGAAAACCCATGGGTTGGTGCATATAAACAGTCTCTTCCAAGTTGCCGTGAAGGAACGCATTAGTAACGTCCAACTGGTGAATGGGCCAAGATTTGGAGAGAGCTAATGAGAGAACCAACCGAATAGTAGAGGGTTTAACCACCGGGCTAAACGTTTCACCACAATCTATACCTGTCTGCTGGTTACGACCATCACATACTAAACGAGCTTTGTAACGCTCCAAACTGCCATCTGACCTGAATTTATGTTTAAATAACCACATGCAACGAATAATATTCATGTCAGGAGTCCGAGGTACTAACTCCCAGGTCTTGTTTTTAATAAGTACACTAAACTCGTTGGACATGGCATTGTGCCATTCGGGAGAGGACAAGGCAACCTGAGGGTTTTTGGGTAGTGGGGTGATGGTGGCAGTGTGGAGATTAAAGTGATGTTTAGGTTTGTGAATACCGCTCATGGAGCGAGTGTGTATGGTCCGGTTGGATGGTATAGGGGGTGGGGGGTGGGGTTGGCACGGTGGTGGAAGAATGGGGTGGCGAGGGTACAGAAGAAGCGTGGGGGTTAGCTTGTGGGCTGGAAGTATTGGTAGTGGGCTGAGGGGATGGTTTGGTGTTGGGCGACGTGGTGGTAGCAGGTATCGGTTGGGCTTCAGTGGGTGGGATGGGCTGAGAAGTAGATGGGCCAGTGGTATGGGCCGGTGGAGTAGCAGTGGGTTGGTGAGTGGATGTAAGGGGGTTGGCGGACGCGGAAGTGGTGGTGGGATGTTGTGGGCTTGGTACATGTGGGCTGGCAGGCGTGGGCTGATTTAGGTTGGTGATATTTCTGTTGGATGGTTGGGCAGTGGCGGGTGTGGGGTTTGGGCCGGGGTTTGAGGTGGGTGAATTGGTTTTTCGTTGAAGATAATCCCACACCAAAGGGTTGATGGTGGGATTAAGAAAGTCATAGGACGGTGATTGAGTCGGGGATTGAATGGCGTAGGGAAAGATTGACTCTTCAAAGTGGACATGTCTTGAAATAAATATTTGGTGAGAAGTGAGATCAAGACATTTATAGCCACGATGATTGGTAGGGTATCCAAGAAACACACATGGGTGGGAGCGATAGTCAAGTTTATGGATTGTTGTGGAAGGGGTGAGGGGGTAGCAAAGGCATCCAAAAACACGTAAGTGGTCGTATTCTGGGATGCAATTGTAAAGTAGGGTGGTAGGGATTTAAAGTTGTGAAGTTTGCTTGGCAAAATGTTAAGTAGGTAAGTGGCAGTTTCAAGTGCATGATGCCAGAAGTTGGGTGGTAGGGAGGCTTGGGCAAGAAGGGTGCGAATCATGTTGTTAATGGTACGGATTTTGCGTTCCGCTTTACCATTTTGAGAAGAGGTGTAGGGACATGAAAAACGAAATTGCATGCCATTATGATTACAAAAATTATGAAAATTCTGGTTTGCATATTCGGTACCATTGTCACATTGAAATTGTTTGAATTTACTATGGAATTGGGTATGGATGTAGTTATGAAGAGTTGTGAAGGTGGGAAAGACTTGAGTTTTATTTGATAGGGGAAAGGTCCACAAGAAGTTAGTAAAATCATCCAAAAACAAAATATAATATTTGTGACCTCCCATACTAAGTATGGGAGAGGTCCATAGGTCACTGTGAACAATGTCAAATGCAGAACAAGTAGTATTAATGGAATCATAAAAAGGCAACTCAACACTTTTGCCAAAAACACACGATTGACAAAGTGATTTATTTAGTTTTCCATAATTAATAAATGAAGACAATTTCAAAGATTTGAGAAGATTGTCTCCAGGATGTCCCAAGCGTTGATGCCAGCGATCTTGAGAAACAACAACAAAAGAAGAAGGTTGGGTGGTCTTTAGAGGGAGTGGTTGAGTCAAAGGATAAAGATCGCCTGTGCTATTGCATCGTAGGATAGGAGCCCTGGTTTTGAGATCCTTCACAAGAAAGCCAAATGGGTCAAATTCAATAGAAACCAAATTATCGGTGGTAAGGCGACGCACAGAAATAAGGTTTTTAATTAAATTTGGAGCAAATAGAACATTGTTAAGTTTGAGGGGTGGGTATGGTGGGGGTAGGACTTGGTTGCCTTGGGCCACTACAGGTATGGTCATACCATTTCCAACAATAATAAATTTGTTAGTGCAAGTATTAAAATTAGACGGGGAATATATACCTTGCTCGTTTGCAGAGTGGGAGGAGGCTCCAGTATCCATTACCCCATGGTCCGGTGGGTTAGGAGCCAGTGAATAAAGTGCCTATTCTATATCGGTTGGCGAGTACCCTGTGATGTGTGCCTGATCCGGGCGAGGGACAAGAATACCTTGTGAGTTTTGTGAGTTGGGCTTGGATGGGTATGGACAAGGTGGGTGGGCCGAGTTGTTAGTTGTGGTAGAATTGTTTCTAAGCAAGGAGGCCCATTGAGATGCGGTCCAGTTACTCGGAAAAATAATGTACGGATGAGTCGGTTGGATGTGGCATTGTTATTGGCCCGGTTTTGGGAGGTGTTGGGCCGGCCGCGGCCTCGGCCACGTTGGCTGTTGGACCTGCTTTGGTTTCTGTTTGGGTCAGCGGGTGGGTAGCTTGTTTGGGAGGTGGGACGCGAGGTATTGGTGGTGGTTGTATGAAGGGCGGTTGAGGCCGAGTGCGAGTTCCGAGTAACCTGTCGCTTCTTTTTGCTCTCTTCAAAAGTCAACCGGGACCAGACCTCATTGAATGGGGGTAGTGGCTCACGTTTTGTAGGACCGTTGAGATGCTATCATATTGTTCGGTAAGGCCGGTCAAAACCTTGAGAACAAGGATGCGGTTGTCAACGGGAGCACCCACACTTGCAAGTTGGTCGGCCAGATGCTTGGTGTGCTCACAATAATCTGCCATAGAAGAAAAATTATCAAGACATAAATTAGCAAATTCTTGAACAAGAAATACCGCGCGAGTATTTTGATTGTCATTGAATTCATGCTCCACCGCGGTCCATGCAGACCCGGCTGAATGATGATGCGTAACAGGGGCTGAGAGAGAGTAGCATAGATCCATTGCTTGACAAGAGCATCGATACGAGTCCATAGGTAATCAGCAGCAAGGGCCGCCGCCTCTGCCTTGGCGGCGGCGGTTGGATCAGAGGTTGATAGAGGAGGAGCAGGCGGACGACGAGGGACAAGTGATTAAAAGCAAACTTGAATTAAAATGTATATAAAAGCAAATCAATTTGATTTTTAAACATATAATAGTTTATTTATTACTTAAACTAATTATCTATATCTATACTACATTAGGCTATGGGGTGTGGTCACCGACCCCCCATAGCTTCCCCAAGGCCACCTCATCTTCTTCCTCTTCTTCCCCCATCAAGGGGGTGGTGTTCCCCCTTCCCCCTTTCTCTCCTTTTCACACACACACACACACACACAATATTTTAATAATAAAAAACAGATCGGTACCATCGGTGGAATATCCCCGTTTTTGCCGAGCTCACATCGGGGGGCGGTGTTCCCCGTCGGCAAGCAGCTCCACCTCACCCACCGATCCCCCTACCGCTCCCACACCCCTCAGCCTTATAAAGGAGGAAGGATATCTACAAAAGTCATTTTACATGAATTTTAAGATGATATAATAAAAGTCTCATGCTTAAACCCAAATGTCATATAATTTTATTTCCTTTCTACCCTTCATGCAAAACTTACTTGTACACATTCTTTTATCATAACCTCCAATCACCGTTAATCTATATCTATAATCTATAATCTATATTATATTATAAAGCATTTTGAAAATGGTATAAAACAAAATTAAGTAATTACTACATTTTATTTAAAAAATTGCAATTTTATATAAAAAAAATTTATATAACAAAATTATAAAAAAAGGTTTCTACACATACAAATATATACCTATACACTTTAAAAAGATTGTAAGAATCAATAAAAGTTGAACTTAAAAAAATAATTTTGTGATGCATTTTCTTAAAAAAAAAAAGTATGCACATGAATTGGTTCACGAATCCAGACCGAACCAAATTGAAACCGGTCTCCAAAACCGATCCTTCAAACCGACGAAACCGGGGCCGAACCGAATCAAAACCGGTTCAGACATGAACTGGCACCAAACACGAACCAGTTCGGTTCCTAAAAAAAAACGATATGTGAGCATCTATAAAGTTCTCAGGTTGGGATGTCTTATGTGGAATATTTTCAACTAACCTAACTTTCAATTTCACTTTCTGATGCCACTGATAGAAATTTATGGTGCACTTGATTAGCAGTTGTATTGCATTGCTTTTATCATATGGAAAAAGTTATGTGTACGCTTCTTTGCATGTTGATTACATATGAGCCGTTCCAACCTCCTTTTAATGTAGATCTTATAAAGGTCCCTATGATTTCTTCTCCTCAGCAATCTTTCTAGATTTGATACTTTCAACATATTGAGTAGGACTATTAGTATAATAATAGTTACTAATGAGTTAAACCGCTACTTCCATTTTTTTACCGGCATGTAGGTCAAATTGCATATGGTATATAGAACGTAGCATGCTATCATGTCTCCTTGTAGGCTTTAAAAAATTACCCCACTGCGAAGCACAAGTGCTTACACACACAAACATACACCTTACATATTGATTCTTTTAATCGTTTTAAAGTTTGAATTACGTTTCCGCCTGTTTTGTCGACTCTGCCGCAACGCACTGGTTCCCTTCTAGTTATATATAACAATTGAGGTTGCTTAGGAACAGCAAGGATACTTTTTTAATTTTTTTCTTCAGGTTTTGGCATTTTACACTATGGTTTTTTGTTCTTTGGGATATTCGATTTTATTAATCCGAACTTTGACAAATTGGCCAATATTAATCCCAACTTTAAAAATTGTCTGTGTCGGTCCCAACTTGTAAAATATTTTCCTTCACTAGTCCTTTACAATTTATTGAACCAAAATGGTTTTTGAAGAAGAATTCAAAAAGAAAAACCAAGGGCCCGCAACCCCATGTCGCCTCTGATGATGGCGGCGATGCTATGGTGGTTGGAAAACAAGCTAAGCATGTTAAAGGCAAAGGGTTTTGGACCCACAATTTTAAAGTTATTATTATATTTTACTAATAAAATTGGTTTGGGGGTGTGAGGTTAAATAAGTAGTTTCACATAGACTTATATTACGAGTTTGACAAAATTTCATGTGAAAAGTAATATTAATTATATGCATATCATAATTAAAATTCATTTGGGCAATCCTATTTTTAAAAATGAGTGGTTTTAACATAATATGTTTTTTATGAACAAAAACCGACAAAAAAATTGTTTTTTTTTTCGTTTTTTGTATAGCACTATGGTACTCGTTGAGAAGATAATAAAACGTTCGTTAATTTGGTGTAATCTTTTTTAGAAAAAATCTTGTATATAAAAGTTATTAACGTTTTAAAATTGTGGAGGAAACATGAGAAAGAAAGAGACTTTTAAATGAAAATAAGGAGATGCCACATGACACACTCAATGGGTGACATATTTAAATGTTATATAAGATTTCATGCTTTGAAATATTAATTTATATAGAATAGATGCATTCATTTGGACAACCACCAAACTTGCCAATCATAAAAAAGAACCAACGTACAAAACTTCATTACTCTATGTAATATATTGAAGAAAAATTCGGAAAGAAAAACCAAGGGTGCGCAACCCCCCCCCTTCCGCCGCTAGTGATGGCGGCGATGCTATGGTGGTTGAAAGACAAGCTTAGCATGTTAAAGGCAAAGGGGTTTAAATAAGTAGTTTCACATAGACTTAATAATAATAAAATGAATATTACGAGTTTGACAAACTTCCATGTGAAAAGTAATGTTAATTTTGTGCATTGTATAGCACTATGGTACTCATTGGGAAGATAATAAAATGTTCGTTAATTTGGTGTAATTTAAAAAAAAAATCTCGTATATAAAACTTATTAACGTTTTAAAATTGTAGGGGAAACATAAGAGAAAAAGAGACTTTTGGATGGAAATAAAGAGCATGCCACATGGCACACTCTAGGGATGACTTATTTGAGTGCCATATAAGATTTCATGCTTTGAAATAATTATATATATTGATATAGTTGTATTCATTTGGACAGCCACCAAACTTACCCATCATAAAAAGAACTGACGTACAAAACTTCATTACTCTATGTAATATATTGAAGAAGAATTCTAAAAGAAAAACCAAAGGGCCCGCAAACACCCCCCCCCTCCACCGCTGGTGGTGGCAAGCGATGCTATGGTGGTTGGAAGACAAGCTAAGCATGTTAAAGGCAAAGGGTTTATGGACCCACAATTTTAAAGTAATTATTATATATTAATAATAAATTGGATAGGGGTTAAAAAGTAGTTTCACATAGACTTAACTAAGAAACTTAACCATCGTCCAAGTTAAAGACCATATCCACGTTATAAAAACCAAACATTATGCATTGTCTTTGCAATTTTAGAAAATTGAGAATCAAATATGCAATTTTTGCGAACAACATGGACCATCCATCCATGCACTTAACTCACTTTAATCTATATCTATAGTACATTATAAAGGAGGAAATATGTCTACAAATGTCATTTTAACATGAATTTTAAGATGATATAGGAAAAGTCTCATGTTTAAAACCTAAATGTCATGTAATTTTTTCCCTTTCTACCCGTTATGCAAAACCTACTTGTACACATTCTTTTATCATAACTTTCAATTACCATTAATCTATATCTACTATCTATATTATATTATAAAGCTTTTGAAAAGGGTATCAAACAAAATTAAGTAATTACTACATTTTATTAAAATGAGTTAAATGCAGTTTTCGTCCATGTGGTTTGCAACAACTAACAGGTTCAACACGAGTATAACACCTTGAGTCCCTGACTTTTGTCGGGCTAACACTTTACATCACTCATTTTAACATCAGTTTGTTTTTCTGTTAGTTTGTAGGTGAAATGACTATTATACCCCTCCATCTTCTTCTCCAACCAACCCACCCTCCCACCACCACCACCTGCAACACCACCATCACCATCTCCATCTCCACCGCCACCCTCCATCTCCTCACCATCCAAGCCCAAACCCAAACAAACATTTGGTTTCTATTATTATATTTTATTATCTTCTTTTCCTTCAGTCCATCCATCCACTCACTCTATCGCCAACGTTATATCCATAAGCCACCGTCTGATAACAACCGTTGATATCCATAAATCCAATGGCACAAACATGCGTCCCGTCTCTCAGATTCAACTCTACCGTCTTCTCTTTCACAAAAGCCCTAATTCCATCTCCTAGAAGACTTTCCTCCCTCTTCATTCCTTGTATCATTTTCATAAATTATGGGTGGAAGAGAGAGGAGATAGAGAGAGGTAGGGTGGCGGTGGAGATGGTGTTGCAGGTGGTGGTTGTAAGTGGGTGGTGGGTTGGTTGGAAAAGAAGATGGAGGAGTATAATAGTCATTTCACTCAATTTCACTCACAAACTAACAGAGAAATTAACTGATGTTAATATGAGGGATGTAAATTGTTAGCCCGACAAAAGTCAGGGACTCAAGGTGTTATACTCGTGCTGCACTTGTTAGTTGGTGCAAACCACAGGCTCGAAAACTGCAATTAACTCTATTAAAAATTGCAATTTTATATAACAAAATTATACAAAAATATTTTTACACATACAAATATATACCTATATACCTTAAAAAGATTATAAGGATCAATAAAAGTCGAATTTTACATTAAAAAATAATTTTGTGATGCCTTTTCTTTGAAAAAAAAAAGTGTGTTCATGAATTGGTTCACGAACCCAAACCAAACTGAACCGAAACCGGTCTTTCAAATCGGCAAAACCAGGGTCAAACCGAACCGAAGCGGGTTCGGACACGAACCAACAGCAAAACAACCAGTTTGGAATGGGTTCGATTCCTAGAATAAAAAAAAATCTGTGCATGTCTATAAAGTTCTCAGGTTGGGATGTCTTATGTGAAATATTTTTAAGGAACCTAACTTTCAATTTTACTTTCTGATGTCACTGATAGAAATTTATGGTGCACTTGATTTCAGTTGTATTGCATTGCTTTTATCATGTGGAAAAAATTATGGGTATGCTTCGTTGCAGGTTGATTACATATGAGCTATTCCAACCTCCTCTTAATGTGGATCTTATAAAGGTCCCTATGATTTCTTCTTCTCAGCGATCTCTCCAGATTTAGCACTTTCAACATATTGAGTAGGACTATTAGTATAATAATGGTTTCTAATGAGTCAAACCGCTACTTCAATTTTTTTACCGGCATCTAGGTCAAATTGCATATAGTACATAAAAAGTAGCATGCTATTATGTCTCGTTGTAGCTTTTAAAAAATACGTCACTACGAAGCATATATGCTTACAAACATGCATCTTACATATTGTTTCTTTTAATTGTTTTAAAGTTTGAATTACGTTTTCGTGCTGTATTATCGATTCTGCCGCAACACACGGGTTCCATACTAGCATAAAGTAATGATTTTAAAGATAAGAAAACGATAAGGCCACTTTGTCATGTCAGACCGATCAACCGATCTGGCAAATTTGAGACTTTGAGTTAACCATTCAATCTTTTTTTTTTTTTTCAATCAAAATCTATCTTTGATTTTTCAATCAAAACCTATCTTTGATATAAAGGGAAAGGACCCACTTATACGTATTTTTTGTTTTTTTTTTCAAATATGTGACAAATTGGGTAAGATCCCTGATAGAAAATCCAAATTCCCCAAGATTTTTGCCAAAAAGTGGTCCTCGTTATTTAATTGAATTGTTTTTATTTTCAAATACGTAACAAATTGGGTAAGATCTGTGAGACTATCAATTTTGGTGATGTGAAAGCGTATGGAAAATGATGATGACTAGAACCCTTCCTTCTTTTATGACATCCTCTAAAACTTATGATTGATTGATGATGTTAATAGATCATTATTTGAACAATAAACACCAAAGAAAGAAAGCATGCCAAATCCATAAATCTTGCTTCCGTGTATAAGCTTTGGTCGGCAAAGTAATCGATTACTAATATATCGTGTGCACCTACACGTAAGTTGCAAATACAAATATATTAACGCTATAAAATCTAAAAACAAAAACATGATGATATAAAATCTAAAATTAAAAATATAATGATGATATAAAATCTGAAATTAAAAATATAATGATAATATAAAGTCTAAAATATAAGTATAAACTAACTTTCATAGTCTCTGTTTATGGCCGCTTTCCTAGTTCGTGATTATAACGAGACATCTTCCTTTTCTTCCTCCGCAATGATTTGTGCCACCTGCGTCACAGTGTTTATAAAAAAATTTACTGCTTCACGGTAGAAGATTGTTAGAAAGATTTAATCAAGAAATTCATATTATATCAAAAGTTAATTGAAAAGTCAAACAAGAAGTTTGGCGCCAAAAACCAAACATCATGTCTGTTTGTATAGTTATGTGTCGGTTAGTTTAGCGGTTAAATAACCGTCGTTGTAAAGGGTATAAATACCCCTCTTATGTATCATTTGTAATTGTGGGAAATAATATTAGTTTGTGTATATCAAATTCTCTCCACCCTCTGTTCTATGTCCGTGAGTCCCTGCATCAATTGTGATGCATACTCCTCTCAAATTAATGTTCATCCACGATTGATCCAAGATCCGAAGGGCCTTAACATGGTATCAGAGCGTATGGTTACCGTGAATCAATCAAATGCAGTCCAAGAAGTCATCGCCTTCAAGAAAGAAGGAAACCTGAAAAAAGAGTATGAAGCGGATCACATAATCGATCCCGTTTTCGGTCAGAAATCCAGAAAGAAAGAAGAGTTAGAAAGTTTAAACCAAAATCAGAAAGAAGATAATGTTAATGGTAGAGGAAATCGTTCCCAAAACGTGTCTTACACAAAGTGGCGAGAAGAAGACACATAAAGTCCGATGATTAGGAGGATCATCCATGGAACGTTTAAAGCAATCCGGACATGATAAAACTGAATGGTTTTACAAAGGCGAATCAGAGTTTAAGACCAAGAATGAAAGAAGAATGGTGATTATTGATCAAGGACCGAAAGGTTTGAACCATTGTTTAAATCGGACATCGGGTTAACAATTATCAAAGACAGAAATCCTTCACAGCAAGAACAGATCATATTCAAGTGACAAAGACAGCGTTAACACCTCTTAATCTTGATCAACGGATCCAGAGAGTCAAAGTCATAAGTCAGATATGAATGTCTTAATCGAAGAAGAAACAAGGCTTTAATTTAAGGATGAACAAGAACAGAGTAACAAGATTAGATTTCTTGATTAGGGGCGAGATTGTTAGAAAGATTTAATCAAGAAATTCATATTATATCAAAAGTCAACTGAAAAGTCAAACAAGAAGTTTGGCGCCAAAAACCAAACTTTGTGTCTCTTTGTATAGTTATGTGTCGGTTAGTTTAGCGTTAAATAACCGTCATTGTAAAGGGTATAAATGGCCCTCTTATATATCATTTGTAATTGTGGGAAATAATATTAGTTTGTGTATATCAAATTCTTTCCACCCTTTGTTCTATGTCCGTGAGTCCCTACATCAATTGTGATGCATACTCCTCTCAAATTAATGTTCATCCATGATTGATCCAAGATTTGAAGGGGCCTCAACAAAGATGAATCCGACGAAGATGAAGATGACATTTTTTTAAGAAAGTTTGATACATTTTTAGAGAGAGATTGAGATTTTTAGAGAGTATGGGAGTGTATTTTTAACAAAATGGGGTTTATTGGTTATTTATAATGGAATTTTTATAGACGTTAAAAAAAACGGTCAAATCCTAACGCTAAAAAAATTGGCTTGTCGGATTCGTCTTGCCGAGGACGTTTTTTGACCAGGACACGCCCAAAGAGGTGGTGTAGACGAGCCCCACACCTCACAGCCTGAGTGGGAAAGGCATTCACACTCAGAGATATCTCTAGCAATAAACCAAACTCAATGATAAAATATGTCACATCAACATGTCATATTATTTAAAACTTTAACTCACAATTCACGATAAACACTCATAAAAATGACAAGAAGACCTTGGAGTAAAGATAAATATATAGTTTTGATCACCTCTTGGATCCACGTTTCCAAGAACATGCTACTAGGAACTGTACCATTTGTCGAGGCCATGTTTCAAGAATTCCGTCAACGTGTAGGCGAAACCAATAACTCTTCGAACCAAGATGTTTCAAGGTTTAGGATTTTGTTCGTGAAGATTTGCACATTGAATCAACTCTCCAACATTGTGATAGGTCATAATGGCGGAAAATTGGCAAGACCCTTCACAAATACCCTTGTAAAACAAGAATATTTACTCATATCTCGTCCTAACAATTACTAAGAAACCATCCTCGTATGCATCTAGTTGTGCGTCCGGATGTTGACTCCAATAGTTCGAGGTTGATGATTAGTTTCATTATGTTCTTTGTTTAAGTTTAATTAACTAATTTGTTTAGGTTCAATTATGTTGTTTTTAATTTATGTATTTATTTTATTAATTTATATTTTAATCTGTGTGTATATACATACACAAACGATTTTTATTTTGAACAAATTTATTTTTTATTAAAACAAATTCAACTTTTTTTTATTAAATAAAGGTTTTTAAACTGAACTGCCTTAATTAAAAATTGAATTGGGCCACCCCTTACTCCACCAGACGGATCTGGTTCACCAATCGGACACCAACCACGTCTCCTCCTCCAACGTTCACCAAGTTTGTTTGGGGTTTGGCCACCAGACGAGTATCTCCTCCAATTATTGGGGATGCTCTCACATCATGAAATATATGTAAAGGTGTAATGTGAATGTGAAAATAAAGTGACTTAATATGGTCGACTTTATGTAGTTTTGGGTTCGGTTTTGGGTAATACTAGGGTATTGAAAATAACTAGTTTCAGGTATTTTGGTTTGGGTTTGGTCCTTACCAGGTAATTTTTTATATATTTATTTTTTATTTTGAGGAATTAGAATTAAATAATCCTAATTACTGGTTGGAAGCTAATAATACCAACTTGAAAATTGAAATTTAACAAGCCCCACTTGTCATGGATTTATTCCATTGGAACTAGCCATTTTTTTGCTAACGTGGTAGAGGGATGAGCACATTGCATCGAATACTGAACCGATACCGATACCGATATCGAACCAATCCCGTACCGAACTGAGGGTGTTCAGTATCGGTATCGGTACTCACATTTAGAGGTTTTCGATTTCTGTATTTTTGGTATCGGTACGAGATCGGTATGTATCGATATTTTAAGGTAAAATACTAATACCATACTGGTACCGCACTGATACCGAACCGATACCGTACCGTATGTTTTTGGTATTGGTATTGGGTTTTAAGAGTTTTCTCGGGATCGGTATTTTTGGGATCATATCGTTGGTACCGATACCGTTCCGAGCTCATCCCTAGTGGCAGCCAACGGTGTAGTTTTCTGCTAACGTGGGAGCCAACTGGGCAGTTTTTGCCACGTCATACACCACGTGGGCTGCCACGTCAGCAGAAGTTGGTCTAATAGAATAAAATCCATAACAGGTTAAGCTTGTTAAATTCCAACTTTCAAGTTGAGATTATTGCCTTCTAACCTAGCAAAGTTGGTATTATTTAATTCCATGAATGATTATTATTGGAATTATATTAGAGCCCATGTCCAACAGAAAAAGAGTAAGGGCATGTTTGGATAAACTTATTTAAGTCTAAAAGGACTTTTAGTTAAAAAAACTTATTAACGTAGTTTTTTTTTGCATAAGTAGTAAAAATCAAGATAGAAGAGTGTTTCTAGGTGTTGCATGAAAAGAATTCTGAAAGTAGGAAGGTCGCTGATCGGATCAGTGACCTTCACAAAAGAATGTTCAAGGTCTCAGATCTAATGCATGACCTTCTATCAAGATCTCACATTGAATTAGCGACCTTCATAGGCCGCTGATTGAGTCCGAGATGTTCAAAGAAGGTCGTTGAATGGAGTAGCAATCTTCCTTGAATTCATGTTGGTCGTGTGTATTTATGGAAAATGTCCGATGAATGTTGCCGTTCACACACCAAAAATTTGCCCCCAACCCTTTTCCATGCAACCTTTGTATTTTCCATTCAATGTAAGCCTTGTATGGTAGTAAACTCAGGTGTTCACAAGTTAGAAGTGTTACAAATACATGGTTTTGATATTATACGGATGTATATGAAGAAAAAAATCATGGCGTTTCATAAGTATGAAATGAAAGTCGTGTTGGATGGTATGGTTTTTTAGTGCTGTTGGATTGGTGTTACATCTGCATGAAATCACTTGGATCGATGTTACATCCGCACGTGTATAACACATGTTAAATGGCAGTCCAGTCATGTGCTTTGAAATATATTAATGCTAGAGGGTCCAAAAGTTGTAGAGGAATGCATCCAGCTACTTCTTTGCAACCCCCAACTAGTTATTCGATAGTTGTGGTTGGGGTGGTTTTCCAGCATGGCATGCCAAGGGATTTTTTTTTATCAATTTTTGTCATGCCATGGACCCAATACCCGCCTTTCTGCTTATTTTTTCAGGGAGTATGCATGATCCTACAACTTCGCTAACAATGAAAAAATTGTGGGCTGGGTTCTTCTTATTTTTGGATCGGTGTTACATCTGCATGAAACTATTTGGATTGATGTTACATCTGCACGTGGAGTAACACGTGTAGAATTCAACCTTGGTATGGTAGTTTATAACATGGAAGTGGTGGTTTGCTTAGGTGATCAACCTCATTCATGTTTGGCCCCTTCAATCTTAAGTTTTGTTGAAGAATGGTAATTAACATGGGTGGGGCTGGCACCTACGCTAGGTGAGGAAGTCGACGTTATCAATCTAGGGACATGCGGCTAGATTTTGTTGACGGAGATCATGGTTGAGGATGCCCTTTATTTTGTTGATAGGAAAAATTGCAAGGGCGTCAAGTTTCTTCTGTCATATCGTGGAGAGCGCGGATTCTTCGTTGATCTTTTACAGTTACTGGTGGATTTTGGAGTCCAAAAATATATTTTGTTTTGAGCATTGCGGCTCAAACATCTCATCAACCTCTCCTTAGATTTGCGCCGGTGTTTCCCTTATAAAGTTGTAATTGGTGTTCTCGGAAAAAGCTTCATTAGATCGACGTTACATCTGCATGGAGAGTTAATGATACAGTTGCTGGTGGAAGTTGGAGTCCAAAAATATATTTTATTTTGAGCATTGTGGCTCCAACATCTCATCACCCTCTCCTTAGATTTGCGACGGTGTTTCCCTTACAAAGTTGGAATTGGTGTTCTCGGAAAAAGCTTCATTGGATCGATGTTATATCTGCATGGAGAGTTAATGATACTGGATAGGAGATGTGTCTCTAGGATCAATGTCACAGAGAGTTAATTAATGTAGGTTGGAGATCACTGTAGATGATGCCCTTATTGTATTTGATAGGGTAACTTCCAAGCCCCCCCCCCCCCATGACCATTGGAATTGGAAAATGCTGGCATACACCATAGTTGGGGTTACCCTTATAAAGTTGGAGTTGGTGTTCTCGGATATAGATTGTTTTGTAACTGTCATTTGTATAGATTTTCAACTCGGTAGATTGTATAGTTTGACTACTTTCATAATATAGTTGGTAAAAGTGCCTTTTTTTAAACATTTTGTCATGTATCGAATCATGTTAAGCAGTGTTGAAGGGGGCTAGGGATCCATTTTCGGCCCCATGTATCCGTTTCCCAGGACGGTCTCTACGGTGACCCGGCCATTGAACGTGTCATCCTCGGGTGATATAACTGCCCGGTCGGAAATTCGGGCGTCATGAGACTGCCCGTGACCCGATCCGGCACGTCACAAAAAGCCCCGAACGTCATTTTAGGTACTTTGTTTAGATTGTCATTATGAATCCAAAAGACAACATTAGCATAAAACGAACACATCCATAAGTAATACTACGATAATAAGACTGACATTACGAATCCAAAAGACAACATAAGAATAAAACAAACACATCAATGATACTATTACATAGATAGTAAAAAATAAAAAAATACGATTACAATAAACTAAACTTGCATAGAAGGATGACATTGTTGATACGGCTGACAAAACCCTGTAGGATCATTCACTAAGTCCCAACACAAGTTGCATTGTTACACGTCTTCTTGTTATGGTCGTCTCTCTCCAGATGCTACATGTATGAGTCCTCGTTGATCGTCATAGTTCACATCCATCTCATTGCGTATTCTTCTCGAACGTACTCTGCCTCGATGTGTTGTAATCATCGACGGGTCCCCCTTAATTCTCCACTCCGCCCTAGGCCATTCGGAATAAGGTCCTAATGTGTAGAAATGACCGTTGTACTGCTCCATGTATGTGTTCATGTGGTATCTCCAATCAGTTATATTGTGAAGGTGTTTACCCATCCAATTGCAAACGGAAATTGCACGTGAACATGGAAATCTGGACATTTGCCATTTCCCACACGTGCATACCCCTTTTTTTGTACTCAACGGTGTAGTCATTTCCACCTTGGTCATTTGTCTCAAATCTTGAAAGAACATTTAACCTTCCATGAGTCCGATCAAAGCACGTCACCCTCATGTTGCATGGCTACTGAGTATAGTTTCTCAAACTTGATCGAAATGCGAGGTGTAGAGGGGAGTTTGCAACTATGAGAAATCTCAGTGTTCTTAACATACTGCTCGACGTCTCTACGAAAGGTATAGTCAATCAGAGCTGTGATTGGTAGTAGTCGGGCTTCATGCAATACATTTTTTATTGACTCGGAAATGTTGGTCATTAGGTTACCCCAACGACGATGCACTTTATCATACTTGACCGTCTACTTACTCTTATTAATGTTGTTAAGGTAGTCCCAAGCCTCTTGATTTTGCAGCCTCATTTCACGAACACCCCACTGATACTTTCTTGACTGAGATGTGCTACCAATATTCCAACAGAGTTTCCGTAGCTGTTTATTCTTGAACCTCCCGCTGAAATTGCTTCTAATGTGACGAAGACAATAACGATGGTACGTGTTGGGTTCCATCCAGCGTGGTAGGTTTTCCATTGCATTAATTGTACCGCTGTGTTTGTCGGATATAACACAAAATGGACCCACGCTATTAAGGGAGACATATTCTTGAAGATTTTGGAAAAACCAACACCAACTATGTACGGTCTCCTCGTCAACGACAGCATAAGCCACATGCATGATGTAGTTGTTGGCATTTTTTGTTACAACAATCAACAACTTACATCAGTAAGGTCCTTTTAGATGTGTCCCGTCAATCGAGATGACAATCATGCAGCGGTGAAAAGCACAAATAGAAGGTCCGAAGGCCCAAAACACATATTTAAAGGTGGGGTAATGCTGATCTCCATGTGGATGATTATAGAAAGAAACAACAGTGCCTGGGTTCCGAGCCTACAACCGATGGTATACGTGGGTAGCGCCTCAAAATTGATGTCCTAGTCACCATAGATAAGTTCTATTGCCTTTCTTCGTGCTCGCCACGCTTTAGAATACGTAACATCAACATTCAAATGTTGCTTGACATACGTTTGAATCTGTTTTAACCTTAAACTTAATGTCCGCACGAATTTGTGGGAGGATGTGTGCAGCACTAACCTTCGATCGTAAACTTTTGTTGCTGTTACGTACCACCGTTGAATAACATGTGTGTTCGGCACCACCACACAATAATTCGCCAATACTGTGTGTTAGACTTTTTGGATGCGGTGCAACGCCACTCACACTATCGAGTACCAGTGAAAGGATTTACAAATTTTGGTCTTATGGTGTAATATTTGACCTTGTATAAAGTTTTTTTGCTTTCCCTTACGAACATCTCTCGCCACAACAAATATTCCACTGTCTAACTGCACGGTCAACCTCATCTTTGGATTTGAAATATATACAAACACGGATATCTTTCATATTTGGGTTCCATAACACAAAGTAGTCATCTTCGTAATCTGAACCAACGTAATCATTTACCTCCACATCATCTTCAGGATCGTTGTGTTGATGTGGACGTAACTGGAGAGTTAATCCGTCAGTTGGTTTGGTCACTGGGGCCCATCACTGGCTGCGGCCTTGTCTTCAGGGGAACTGTCATCTGATACGGGTGCTTCGTCATGATTGTCTTCCGTGTCTTCAGAGTCCCCGCTTCCGGAGTCATCGAAGCCGTCGTTCAGGTCGTTTCCGAAACATATTGAGGTACCGCAACGGTTTCTTCGTCAGTCATAGGGGTACCTACCTCGTCGTTTTGGTCGTTACCGGCAGGAACTTGGATTGGTTCCGCATCATGCTGAGACCCGAAGGGTGCATCAATATTTACGTTGGCCACGCCACGCAGTAGGTTAGTAAAACTAATCTGCTGTAATGAAGGAGCTTGTTGCCATTCAACGTAGATCTCCGCAACGAAAAGGTCACGTGCCTGAAGGGCCAGATAGTCCATAGTTCAAACCCCATCGTCGTTGAAGATTTGGGATGTTTGAGAGAACCCTTGGAAAGTGTAACCAAGCAGTATTTGAACAGTAACTGATTCTTTGTTAATGTTAAAATGACTGCATACGACTTCAACTAGTTATTCAAATTACATCTCCGCTCGCATGACAAAGCTAGTTGTCGCCAGAGAATCGTCACGTTGAACAGCCCCGTTAATGTATGAAAAACGACCACCCCGGTAAATCTAACCAGGTATGGAGAGACTGAAGCCATCGGTTGAGGTTGGAAGGTTTTGGGGGGGGGGGGGGAAGCAGGTGTTGTAAGAAAAGGTTCTTTTTAAGAGAGATTGTTTGCTGTGACCAATTTGGCTTGGGGGACTACCCTTTAAATAGATGAAAAATTGTAGAATTTTAAATATTTTTCAAATAATTTTATAATTTTTATAATATGGTGTGACTTTAATGGATGGACCAGCGACCTTCATTGTAGGTTGCTAGTTGGATCAGTGACCTTCATTGTAGGTTGCTAGTTGGATCAGCGACCTTTGAAGGTCACTGATTGAGTCCACAACCTTTGCCGTGAACACACACATACATATATATATATATGTGTGTGTGTGTGTGTTGTTCGAATTCAACTGTTTTATATATGGCTTCCACCACACAATCCTGTTACATATATGCCCATACAGATCAAAAAATATTGTTATTCAACCATTAAAAACATTGTTGGAGCTATGGTTTTTTAGTGTTGTTGGAACCATGTTACATCTGCATGAAATTCGGATCAGAAACGTATACAACAGTGCTAGCAAGAAGTCCTTCATAATTATTTGACCGTTCACAACAAATTTCCTCGGGACCAGATTTGGAACGCTTATCAGATTTTCGGGACCAGATTTCTGGTGTTTGATTTTGGAAATAATGTGTGTTTAATTAATCGTGTTTGTAGTTAATGCAAAATATGTTTTATTTCTCTTGCCATAATTAGTGTGTGCAAACATGGTTTTTTTCAGTTTGTTCGGGCGCATTGCATAGTCGGTAACGTGTCCACCAAACGTAGACATTTATGCCATGCCAGTATAACACCTGAGCTCTAAGAACGTGTACCATCGGTCCCCGTAACGCCAGTTCTAAGAATAACATACATCGTCCCAAAACAATCACCTTATTAATAAAAATTAACTACAAACATACTAAATTAAACAACTTTAAACACACATTATTAATGAAACTTAACTACAAACATTGAACAATCAGACTGGTTCCGCATCCGAGTCGTACTCTTCATGAGCTTGTTGTTTATGCCACAATCGGAATTGGATTTCATCAAGAACCGTCTCATCAAAATTCTCTAACTCATCTTCAGTGTGGGTTGGGTTTGGTTGCTCACCAGTGTGAGGGCGATAATTACATTGTTCCATGGTAGATGGATGTGGTTGCGTAGTTTGTACGACGGTTATGGCCCCGTGGTTATGGACTTGTCGAGCGGTTATGGTTTTGTGGCTGTGGAGTTGTCGGACGGTATGGGTAGGGTTGTTGCAAATGGAGTGTTACAAGGTAGGGTTTCATCGCTGGTCATTGATGTTTAAAGAACGATGAAACTGTTCGTTGATTTCATTCATCATACCCGAAGTCAAAGTCTCTACTACAGGTGGCTCAGCCCAGCATACGAATCCACAACCACGGGGTTTCCTATTACAATAGTAGAATCGATGACGTGGGTTTCTTGAAGTTGATGATATACAAACCATTGTTGGCGAACCACATTTGCAATAAACCATTTTTTTTGGACTTGATGGAGATGAGAACAAAAAGATGGCGATGTGGTTGTTTTAGGATGACATGCCATCCTATTCTTGTTCCGTATAAAAACCAAAAGATAACCGTTCACGTGATAAATTCAAACGAATTTAGGTTGACTGACTTTGATTGAAGGTAGCTAATCCTTTCAGCGACCTTCTTTGAAGATCGCCGATCCAAAGTGAGACCTTGAATGAAGGTCGCTGATAGAAAGGGAGAACTTGAATGAAGGTCTCCGATCGAAAGGGGGAGCTTGAAATTCTTTTCAGAAGGTCGCTGATTCGATCAGCGACCTACCTACATTCATAATTTTTTTCATGCAACACCTAAAAACACTCTTCCCTCTTGATTTTTACCTACTTATGCAAAAAATTCATTAACTTATGGCTTTTCAAAAATGAGTTTTTAAAAAATGTTTGGATTCGTTTATGTGGTGGGAAAAACTAATAAGTCAATAAGTTATTTTATAAAAAATGTTTGGCTTAGATTATTCAAGTAATGAGTTTGGATAAGTCACAAATCCTTACTTTTTCAAAACAATTTATCAAAGGCAAATGAAAAATTAAAATAATTAGGACTCTTGGTTTGCCAAATACATTGTTTTAACTTATTAACTCTTGAAGAAGTTATAAGCTACAAGGAGGTGAAAAAATGGAGAGCCAACATTAGGCGGGCATATTCGTGGGTTTTCAGTTTTCACTTCGGTTAACGTCTACGCATAGTTCTTCTTATTAAGTAACTCAGTGTGCATTTTTTTTGAATTTTTTTGTTGAAGTATTGTGATCTTCTCTGGTTTTCTACTATTTTATTTTTTTTATTTTTATTTTCATATAATGTGCTGAATTTTGTGCTTTGTAGTCTTGGTACTTGGATGTGTTTATGCATGTAAGGTGTAGTAGAGGTGCACAAAATGGGTTTCTTTGGAACCCGGAACCGAGTCTGGGTTTGTTCAACAAATGTCAATAACCGGTAGGATAGGAACCGGTTCCGGGTACGTTTGTATTTTTTACCGGGTTTTGAACAGTTTGGCCTTTTTTTGGGTTTTGGTTGATTCGGGTCCAGGTTTCAGCTAGAGGTGGAACCGGTTCCGGTAGTTTTGGATCGGGTCCGGTTCGCTTCCTTTTTGTAAATCCGGGTCTGGAACTGGTCTGTACCCACATATAGGTAGGGTAGGAACTGGTTTCGGGTCGGGTCCGGAACCGGGAATTTTGTGCACCTCTAAAGCTCCAGATTCTTGTAGTGGCAGGTAACAATTTGTCAATGGAGTTTAGACAGTAGGCGCTTGAAAATGAGTGACAAGTTGGTTAAAAACCACTTTGCTACACACGAAAATGAGGTGCTCGCACATAAGGTCACATTGAGTAAAGATTTTAAATCCTAGTCAAACTGTCATATATGAGTACATCAGTCCTACTTTTAAAACGTGAATTAGCGACCCACTTTGATCAATTAGAACAATTTTTTCGAATGTTAATCATAACGTTGCATTGTTTTTGCTTTACAGGTTTGAACAAAATTGTGGCTATTCGGTTTGTACATATTGGGTATGTTTGACAAGGAGCTTTTAGGAGCTTTAAGCTTTTAAGAAAAAGCTTCTACTTAATAGAAAGCCTTGTTTGGTTGAAGGGGCTGGAAGCTTTTATATTAGAGAAAAAGCTCTACAGTGAAAAGCTACTAGTAGTAGCTTTTAAGAAAAAGCTCTACTAGCTACAAGCTTTTAATTAGTAAATGACATAAATATCCATTCTATTTTAAAAATAAAAATAAAAACCTTTTTTATAAACTTTTAATTATGGCTATTTTGGTCATTTTATACATTTTATTAAAAGCTCCAGCTGCTCTGCCAAACACCAAAATATATTTAAAAAGCTTCCAGCTACCAGCTTGCAGCTACCAGCCTCCAGCTAGTTTTGCCAAACATACCCATTGTATAGCAACAATTTTTTATCCTTAGACCACATACAAAGCGTTACGCGCTAGAGAGCCAAGGACTTCCAAGGCCAACAAAGTGAGAAACAACATTGCAAATGATCTTATTTATATACATCAAACCATTACAAATCACAATCATTAATACATAAGACCGACAATCTATTTATACAAGGATCAACTGTGGAATGATTACCCTTTTAACTACTTCAACAAATATGATCCAATGTAAAATGCGTCGATAGTTAAATAGATATGCTATATGGAACACCCCTTTCCGGTTACTCCAGGTTCAGAAAACGGTTTGAGAAGTTGATATGGCACCACCCCCCGCCCCACTTCTGTTCCTTAAATTAGGATCATTGTTCCTCGAGTCTATGATACCCTCAAGCTCCTTCAATCCACCACTGAACTCTTCAAATGCAGCCTTTATAGAAGGATCAGCAGCCCATGCAGCCTCCATGGTTGTACCAATGTACTCCTCATCTGGCGAATGGCTCGATAAAATATTCAAAACTGACATCACTTTGGTAGCTTGAATTTTAGTAGGGAAACAGTCCAATAACACATCCTCAGGATTACTTATGAATGCTTCCCACTCTTCAGGAGTTGGATCTTCATTAGGCATTTTAGTTCTTGCAATCGTTGGTCGGTTGGGGAAATAACCAGCAAAATCATATTGACCAAAGTTGACTGCTGAATGGTGGCCAGAAGACACCCACATGATTGTTGTCACAATTTTGATCAAATCTTGTTGTGTCTTGAGTTGCGGCCACCATGGTTCGTCTTTTTTGTCACCATGCCCAACTGTTCGTATTTCGGTCCACCATTGTTGAAGTTCTGTATCAGATTCTACAAGGTTTGGTTGTGGGTAGTAGTGGTTGATGTATTTAGTTGCCCATTGTGTAATGGCATCCCATAGAAGTAGACCATCATTGGCAAATGGGTAGTCCTGAATTGTTAGTTTGATACCATGTGGTGCACTTTTATCTTCCACAGCCATTCCCCTATTGATTATGGTTAGATAGAAATCTTAATTTCATTATTTATAATGTACCAAATCCATACACTATAATTATAGTAAGCTTTATAGCATGTGATGCACTTTAATGAAAATAATACTTCAATAATAATTCTTAGGATAAAAAGTTAGAATAAAATTTCAAATTCTTATATAAGATTAAATAAAAACTAACGAATACTTAACTGTAAAGTTTTTTTTTTTTTTTTTCAGAAAATCATTTACAGCCGTTGGTCCCAAGGGTGGACCTAATGAAGAAGCAGGTGTCGCGTCCGTTGCGGCTCAACTTCGCGCGCGTAGTGGAAAATTTGTTTTTTTTTTATGAAATTTGGAAAACGTTGCTACTAAAATGAAAAACGTTACTACTAAAAAACATATCTATATCCACCACTGGTTGGTCCGCACAAAGTTTTGTACGGTTTGGCATTAAGACTACACGATGGTCTATGTGGAGTGCATTTTTGCACAAAGATCTGCATCTGGCCGATAGTTGCGCATTCAAAGTATAAGTTTAAATTTAGAATTCTAAGAGTGTATGGTTGTTTTGAGAATTTTCCTAGAATAATATTACCTGCTAATTAGATCAGCCGGAAGTGCCTCGTGATCAAAACGCCATTGTTGAGCATATACATCAGACGAAAATTGCATAGAATACTTCAATAAAGAGAAAGATGTCTCGATAGTACCACCGGCGTTAATGAGTGCTAGTCGAGCTAGGCCATTGATTTCCATTGTGTAACGAAGATGAGGACATAATAGTCTTTGTATTGGGTGCATTTTGCTAAGGTGACGGTTGGAAGCAATTATGTAAGGTTCAGTAACACAATGAGTTCTTAACCTACATAATTAGTGAAGCGCACACAATTAATAAAGTATACATATTACTGAATATTGATAATATGGAACATAGAGTGCAACCAACCAATGACTAATAAGCTGGTGGTGACCAGAATCATGGGCAAGGACATGAACCTTGGCTAGCTTCCAAAGCCAGGCATCTGTAGCATCATAACAAGGTGTGTACACATGCTTCCATTGTGGTTTCCCATTGTTTGGTGGGCGAGTTAACTCAATGGCTAGTGGTCTCAGTGTTCCGGTTTCTGTGAGAAACATCAAGGTTCTTGAACCGTAGAGAGTTGTCCCTTCAAGCTCTCTTACTATATTAACATAAGGTAAGAGGAGATCATGGTAATCCAACATGAAGAGTTTCTTTTGTTCCAATGCCTTTTTACAAAAACAAAAACAAAGTCAAAATGATGTAACCATATGATTTTAGTAGGTATGTTTCTTTTATATTAGGGAAAATCACTAGAATAGCCTTGTTGGTCAACAAATTTATTAATATGGTATTCAATTTTTGGTTTTTTTATGTAATTTGAAATCGGCCAGTAAGAGCATGTCATGTGTTAATTTTGTGCCACTCAGCGCAAAAGATTCATAATCTTGCGTTAAGGCGCAAAGGATCCATATCTTGCATCAGGCTCCAGCCATTGAAACGAGACACCTTACATGATATAAAGTGAAACCAATGAACTTGTATGCCACGTACGTCATCTCCTTTTACGCAAAATAGAACACAAACCAACCATGTTACGACAAGTGGTCACAAAGTACAACCTTGATAGAAAATAAATACCATTGTTTGTTCCGGTGCCTTTTCACCGGAACAATACAAAGCAAAATGATAATTATGGTGAAATTGTATTTTTTTTCTTTTATATTACCTCCTCAAGAGTCATGAAACCTTTTATCTCTTGCTCTACAATCTCTTTGGTAATTGCTGACTCTGCTGGTCCATAAACTTTGGGGTCTAGTTTACTCATCAATGGCCATTCCTACATGGATTGGTCACACAAATTCATTACTAAATCTTTAAAATATAATTAATAAGGCGCGCAACAAGTTATTGTAGAACACACCGTGACCAACTGTATGCTATACGGATTTAGACCAGCAAGTGTTTGGCGACAGAACTCCTCATCCCGAATCCAAGAAAAGGAATCTCCTGTAAAAACATTAACACGCGAATTAACCATAATCAAAGTATCAGACATAGTTTGTAAATATTTTTCGCTTACTTTCGTTAATTCGAGGAGTTTCGAATTGCAACACACTTTTCTTATTGTTGGCAATTGTTTTAACTAGTCTTGGTATAGCACTTAGAAGTCCATTATGATCATCAGATGGAAGCATATCAACACCTTCATTGTAAAGCGACCCAATATCCTTGAACGATGAAAAACCTTTGTTTGGGTCCGTCAATCTCGACTCTAACGTCGGTATAACTGAATGTAATACTGAGTACAATGAAGTTGCCCCAAATGTTACAGCTTTTATCTCTGAAAAATCTTCATCTCTAGGCACGTAAAATGGTAGTAACGTCCTTGACTCCGACCTAGGATCTGGAAAAATAATGATAATATTTCTATGTGTTGATCAAGAGGTTACAACAAGAAGGATAATCAAACAGCTAACCAGTTAATAATAATGATAAGAATTAACAAACAATATTAAGAGTTAATGTAAATAAAATAATAATAATAAATAAAATAGATAATAAAGTAGGCTAACATGCAAACTATTGTATGTACCTATAGAGGTCATTTTACGACCAGTTCGGCAACGCCTAGGGTAAGGATGTATCTTGCCACCGAGCACGGGGCGAGCCAAATCTATATTTGATTCAGGATCACCGATATCATTATATGTATCGTAATCGTAAATTCTCTCGAATGGTTTGCGCTCTCCTTCACCATTGCCTCGAAGAGACTCGAGATCTTTCTCCCTTAATGACTTCAGCCCAACCGGAGTTTCTGATGGTAGATATGACTGTTTTAATCAACAAAAGACGGATTAGAGGGTATTCGATATGGAGAGCGTTTTACAATTTATTTTATTTTAATTTTCTTTAGAACGGCTAAATCAAACACCCTTTAGAGTGTGTGTATGTGTGTGGGTGGGGGGGGGGGGGGTGTGTGGAGAGGGCGTGAACACCCTTTCACCCCACACCATCCCTAGGGGGAGTGGTGTTTGTATTTTTATTTTTTTTAAATTTAACACACAAATAATAATAATAATAATAATAATAATAATAATAATAATAATAATAATAATAATAATAATAATAATAATAATAATAATAATAATAATAATAATAATAAGATTCCTTTCACCCGTTTCCACTCTCCACCATATTTTTAGGCTTGAAAAATAGACCCAGTGTCATATGGCGCATATACAAAACAGGGCTTTTTTTATTGTAGATAGACTTTTAGTTTTGTTAAATTAATATGAAAATCAGTTTTTTTTTTCCATTATAATGTTAAGTTGTAAATAAGAATAGTCTATTGCGCTTTTTAAGTTTGTATTTTCTATGATATATAGCATCCATCCTAATTTCTAGAGCTTGTGTTGTGGGGGCTTCAAGTAAAATAAAAAAGTGTTGTCACGTAGATGCACTTTTATTTTTCATCATTCTGAGTCTTTATTGATGTTTTATGTGAAATGTGGTATTGGCTTGATGTGTCTCTAAATTATTGGTTTAACATTAATTTCTAAAAAAATTACAAAACTTGTCTCAAGCCCATAACTCTAGCTAAGCCCCTCGCCCTGTGTCCTTCCGTAGTTATGTTCGTAACTTTTTTTTTTTTTTTTTTTTGAAGGGCCAACAAATCAATTCCGAGCACTCTCGGGCACCCTTTTGGCGAATCAGGTACTCGAGAGTACCCGGGCCACCAATTGCCACCAATTCCCGGGAAAACCCGACCACTCACCCACCCGAAGGCACAACAGTGAAATAGTCGGTAAAACCGGTCAGGATCAGGACTCGAACCCAAGCCAATGGCAGGGTCATCCCTCATTTCCCATCCACCAATGTCCTCCAAAATATAGCTAGTGGGAATTAAATCCAAGCCTCCTATAAGAAACTGAGTCACGAAAACATGGTCTTATTAAAAATAGACATTTAACTTTTAAAAGTACATCTTTAATGATGTAGTACGTTGGTAGTTTGGTGCTTTTAATATGAATAGGACATATTACTATTTTGTTTTTTTTACCGGCTAAACTCCACAATCCGAGTCCCTCGCAGTACTTGGGTAAATTCCTACACAAAGCAGGACTCGAACTTGCAACCCAAGAGTAGGAAACAGGTTGAGCCTTAAAACCTCCCACCTCCACCACTCCGCTATGGCTTCATTGGCTACTATTTATTTTGTTAGAAATATTTATTGGAAATCTTATTATCAGAAATCCAGCCTTAAACTCACTCTAGATTGAAAAATATCAAGAAATTTTTTAAAAATAATGATATTTTTTTAAATAAAGATAAAAATTACTAGTTGCACCGATTAAATAAAATAGGCATGGTGGTTTGTACGTATGGTTATTCAATGGTTATCAATTATAATAATGATATTGGTGACTGAAGAATACACTCGACCAGAAAAGAAAATTGTTAAGAGGGTAAACGAGCAGAGCCGAGTCCAAGCTCGTTAATGTCTGAATCGGCCTGTTTAAGTTGTAGGGAGCTCAGACTCGGCTAGGGTTGTTTAGTGCTATATCTCAGAAGCTTTAGTTGGGCTCGCTAATAGTTTTACAAGCTAGGTTTGACTCTTTTATAATTTATTATCTATTAGTTATTTTATTTATATATTTTATAACTGTTATAATTTGTATATGATTATAGTTATTAATTATTGTATAAATATATATTTTAAAAATTAAATAGGATCTATATAAATAAAAAGCGCATTTAGTCTTGCGAGCTTGATCAAAGTCAAAATGTGACGGCTAGACTATGAGCTCTTTTGTTATAAACCTTAGCAGAAACTCAAGGCTTGTTTAAGCTCGGTTCAATTTAGTTTTTTCATGAGACGATCATGAATAGCTCATGGTTGAATTCAATTTTTTAGTGAGGCGAGCAGGATACAGAGTTCTACGATGAAGTAGAATGCATGAACCGCATGAATATGTTTGTGTTGAAATGGGTATATAAAAATGGACCAAATTAGAGAAATAGATGACTTGTTAACATATCTGAGAAATGAACCGATATAAAGGGGACGGGGTACCACCCGAATTGTCTATGGGTACCCACTACCAGCACGGTAACACTGCCGTCACCCACGTTGGTAGTGGTCCCGTTGACCGTTTTGCTGGTTCTATCTAACGGACTGGTACCGGTTTTTTATTTTATTTTTGAGTTTTATATATACTATTTTTTTTTGTTTTTACCGTTTGCTTTATAATATTTTTTTATTATTTTAGCCGTTTGTTTTATAGTAATTTTACCTTAACCGTTTGTTTTAAAATTTAATTAAATAAAAAAACATTAAAGATAAACATAAAAAACTAAAATTCATTACTATTAAACATAAAACAAAATACATTAAAATAAAGAATATCCTAGAGTTGGCGCAACATTTGCCATGCCTCGACATGGTCAAACATGTTGTCGTATCGAGCCGCATATTCCATATGCGTGAACTCGATAGCCCACTCCGGTTCGATGCCCGGCTCCTCTCTCAACGTGTTCTCGTACAGGGTGGTCCACCGATCACACTTTATGTTGAGATCGGCCCACTTACGCTGCAGGCTCACTGTTGTCCGGTCATTGGGGCCGACATGGCAGTTGAAATCAGACAGCACACGGTCCCAAAAACCCTTCGGGTGGGAGCCCGACCCCGAGGCCCTAAAGCATTGACGTTGTTGAAGAACCGGGTCGGCCGAGGCGTCTTTGTGGTAGATCACCAAGGCAATCTCTTTTTCGGGGGTCCAACGAGTTATCTCCGTGTGTGTTTGTTTGTATCTACGATGGTAAAAGTGTGTTTTAACCCTACGGATTGCTATGTTTATATATTAAAAAATTCGAACGGTTTGGTGGAACTGTGCCAATGCCATTTAATTCGATTGAACGGTTTTCAGATTGAAATCACTGACCGTGAGGGTGTAGAACGGTTGAAATAGTAAAAGTAATTAATATTTAACCTTTAAACCATGTGAAATAATAAATAAAAAAAGGTTTAGTGAAATTATAAAAATAAATAAAAGAATAGTGGAGTGTTGTCCTGAAAAAAGTGTTTCAGTAAAGTGGTGTGACAATAAAGGATTGGTTAAAATCAGTGAAGGAAAAAAAACTCTCCCTTGCTCCCTAATAAATAAACGATTTTCAATTTCTACTATTTTCCCTTTAAGCACGTTTTCTATCTAAAAATTCAATCAAGCTCGCCCCTTTGATCTGAATTTTACAATTTGGAATGAAAACATCATAAAATCTAAATAAGGTGTTTTATTATAAATCTGACCTTATTGGTAAAGAATATTCGTTTATCAGGATTATCATACTTGGAGTGAACCCAAGATTCACAAGGAAAGATCACGTTGCCATTGTCAAGAACAATATCCTTGATGTATGCTTCTTTATGGCGTATATTTTCCACCAATACCGCACCTATATCTCCAAACTCATCAGGAACCTGAATCTCGAATTCAAATTTATATGATTTACTCTCATCATCTAACCCGTCACAACTTGCGTATGTGTTCACAGTCTTCTTCTCTTTTTCCCATGCTTCACACAAATGTGACAAAAGTGTTTAAAAAAAGATATGGTTAGATCAAAGATATAATAAAACAAATTTACTTTAAAAAGGGGTGGCGGTGCAGCTTGTTGCCCGCCTACCTACCATTCTTATGTAATTTACGTGTTTTTGTCGATGGAAACTTATTTTAAAATTAAAAAAAAAAAAACATGATGGTTTTTGTATTTTAAATACTCGTACATTGTTATAATTTTATATAAAAATATTTTGTTTTTTAACCGCTATAAGAATACTCACAATCATGATCATTAGAAACAAGCTCCACTAAAAAGGACTTCCCTAAAAGATCAGTAACACTGTCGGCGACACTGCCTACAAGACCAACAGTCACTTGTGTAAGAGCATCCGTAATGGTTGGTAGAACGGTAATGACACCTTTCATCGTCGTGAACTATGCAACACAATCGTATATAAGTTACTGTGGGTTTTCTAGTTACCAGGATGTATGTTAGACACACCAAGTGGTAGTAGTTTGACGAAATGAAGTTGGTAGTTTGTATGTTCAAATAGGACACCTTTATCGACTGATTTATAAGGACGGTTACGTGCCAAAGAGCTTAAACATTAAAGTTATATATTTATAATAATTTTGTTGTAACACGCATATATGACAAAAATCAACATTAGGTATTTAAATCATTTAAATTATAGCTCAAGAGTCAAGACTTAATTATGTTGTAACCTTATCTTTACTACATCGTTACGTATATATATTTTTTTTAGGAGAATTGGATTTTAATAACCTAAACTATTTGAAATTGGCCATTGGTAGCCCCAACTAAAAAATTGGCCATATATAACCCGAACTATTAACTTATGAGGAGAAGTGACGCGACAGAGTAGTGACCGAAGATGATTGAGTGTCATATCAGATCTATTCGTCCTCCTCCGTTGGTTATATGGACGTCGAATGCCAAGGCCAAAGGGAAACAAAAGGTGGTTGTTGTTGTTATTATTATTATTTTGTTTTCATGAATTCTCTGCATCTGGTTGATAATAATGCTGTGAATCTTGGGTTAGGGAGTTGCTTTTAGGAATTTGGGTTAGGGTTTTGTATTTTAAAGACGGAGAGGAAAGAGATTGGGTGCAGGGTATTTTAATGTTGTAATTGTTTTTAGTGAAATACACACGTGGATTGACACATCAGCATGCCACGTCAGCAACTGGTGCCACGTCAGCCAATCCACTAACGTCGTTAGTGACTTAACCGTTAGTGGGTGTTAAAATCAATCATGCTAATAGTTCAGGCTATATATATAGCTAATTTTTTAGTTGGGGGTGCCATCAGCCAATTTTGAATAGTTTGGGTTATTAAAATCCAATTCCCTTATTTTTAAATACATTTTTAGATACAATAATCATCAAATTTAGATAACCTATTTTAAACATATCTAAAAATTAATTAAATTATATAATCAAGTTTTATCAAATTATTTATATATAGAACTAAAAACAAATATTTTTATAGGGATGAAATTTAACAATTTTAAAACTAATTTTTGAAAAAAGGAGTGTAAACAAAAGGTGAATTTAGACAACCCTTTTATGATAGGGGAATTATATTTTACTAATATAAACTATTTAAAATTGTTCATTGCCACCCCAAACAAAAAAAATTGTCATATATAACATGTACTATTAACGTATTAGATTCAGACATCAAATTTGGATTAAGTCACTAACTCAGTTAGTGTTTCGGTTGACGTCGCACCCCCAATCTAACGTGGCATGCTAACGTAGCACCCACAATCTGACGTGGCATGCTGATGTGGCACCCACAATCAGACGTTGCATGCTGACGTGGCACCTCCAATATAACTGGGTTAGCCACTTAACCCCAATTGTGTATCATAATCCAATAAGTTAATGGTACAGATTATATATGGCCAATTTTTTAGTTTGAGATGCCAACAACTAATTTTAATAGTTTAAGTTATTAAAATCCAATTAACGAATAAAAATTGTCAAGAAAGAGTAAAGTTTGTTATTCATTTATTAATATCGCCGTTCAAATAAGTGAAGTCAATTTGTACATGCGGGTGTCATAAATATGTGATAATCTATATCTATACTTCTATATAGTGAGTTCTGGATGGGCAAGGAAGTCATTTTATAATCACCTATATGGGTAAAATTGTAATTTTATTATATTAACAAGACAATTTTAATGCAACCATTAAATAACTTTGTAGTAATTAAAAACAATAATTAACTTATGCTTTGTATTTTATTTTAATTTTATTATAACTTATATAAATACATCTCCCTTGTCATTAAAATAGTAACTTGACAACAAAACAAGTTTTAAATCTGTATGTACAACCACTTACAACATCAAGGAGTAAGACGCATCTCTTGGATTCTTTCAAGACGCCAATTCTGATTACCCGCATATTTGTCTTTTCAATTTCCCTCACTCTCAAGACCAATTGAATGAGATTTGATCGCGAATTGAAGGAGTAATTACCCTCACATTAAAGCCATGAATTTAATCGGCCCATTCGTTTTAATCGTTTGTTGTTCTTATTTTTTCGAAACATGCACACTTCGATTTGATCGCCTTTCTTCCTCTTCTTCTTCCAAACTTACGAACTTCAATTCAATCGTTATTCATGTGTAATCATTCAGAAAGTATTGAAGGAGGCCATGGGAGTATCGATTGGTTGTATACTTAGTAATATAGTGAGTTCTGGACGGGCAAGGAACTCATTTTATAATCACCTATATGGGTAAAATTGTAAGTTTATTATATTAACAAGACAATTTTAATGCAACCATTAAGTAACTTTGTAGTAATTAAAAACAATAACTAACTTATGCTTTTTATTTTAATTTAATTTAATTTTATTATTACTTGTATAAATACATCTCCCTTGTGTTAAAATAGTAACTTGAGAACAAAACAAGTTTTAAATCTGTATGTACAACCACTTACAACATCCAGGAGTAAGATGCGTCTCTTGGATTATTTCAAGACGCCAATTCTGATCACCCGCATATTTGTCTTTTTCAATTTCCCTCACTCTCAAGACCAATTGAATGAGATTCGATCGCGAATTGAAGGAGTAATTACCCTCACATTAAAGCCATGAGTTTAATCGGCCCATTCGTTTTAATCGTTTGTTGTTCCTATTTTTCCGAAACCTGCACACTTCGATTTGATCGTCTTTTTTCCTCTTCTTCTTCCAAACTTACGAACTTCAATTCAATCGTTATTCGTGTGTAATCATTCAGAAAGTATTGAAGGAGGCCATGGGAGGATCGATTGGTATACAACAAGCTTGAATCAAGTTACATGTTACTTACTTCGGTTTTTTTTAATCAGGTTTTTATTTTAAGTTATTTTTAGGATTTTCACCTCAATCAATGTACTCTGTACTATATGTCAAAATATTGCTTTTGTTGTTTTTTAATGTGGTTTGGTCTAGGTGTTGATACTATGTACACGGTGCGCTAATTGCTTGAACAAATATGATGTCGTTTTATAGTTTGTGTAACATTTGTTATCTATCAGCCTTTGGTTTTGATGAGTTTTTTCTTCTTGTGTTTCATTTCGATATTGAGGAGAACATGAGGGGTCGGTTTCTCAGGTGATGAATCTGTGTTGTTTTGGTTTCCTTAAGTTTCTTCAACTCAAACGTGCTTTAAAATGTTTATTTCTTTGTTTGTTGCTTCATTTAAGTTTCTTCAATTCAAATATGCGTTAAAATGTTTTTTCTCTGTTTGTGTGTGTGTGTGCATAGTTAATGAACCACCATGTATGAAGAATTTAAAATATAGATGGACCAGTGTCCATGAGAATTTATAGAGGATAAGCAGAAAGAGTATATATAACACAAATGCTTGATAAGATGGGATCCTTCTGTCCCAAAATAGATCAAAGATTTGACTGGCCATAATAGTTTAAGTCTTTAAGTGATGTCAATCAGTCGATGTATGCTCAAGTTAGATAAGGAAAGATGGCATATAGTTAAAAAAACATACATTTGAATGTTATTGTTCCTTATGCGTATTATTAACATGATCATCTGGGTGCTTTAATAGTTAGTTTAGGTGATACATGAACTGCAATAAAATACACACTTCTTTGGAAGACATGAATTTGAAAATAAAGTTTTTGTCAAGAAGAGTCTAGAAACGAGCGACAATGAGTTCAACTACAAATTATGTCATGTCTAGATACGACAAACAACATCTACAAATTATGTTACAACCACTATTCTTATGCCATGTATAATCGTTATAACATCTGTTACACCCTAAACAACATATTATGCATCCTCAATCTGACAACCAAATCAAAACACCCGTAAACCTAGGTAACTCCGCCGCAACGCGCGGGTTCCTGCTAGTATCTTAAACACGTATAGATTTAACAAATTTAAATCTATAAAAATTGTCACACTTTGTTAATATTTTAACGGGTTATTTTTTCGCTACTATACAAATTAATAACCTATTTTAACGTTTTTACACTACTACACGGGTTTATAACCTACTAGCTTACTAGAGTAATATTTATTTATTGGTTATTGATGCGTATATTAAAATGTTATTTGAGTAAAGTGCATGGTCGGTCAGTGGTGAAGGTTAGTGAGGGCCAGGGGTGTCCCAAACTCACCGCTTTTTCTCAGTGATGGAAGTTTGCAATTTTAGTAGCTAATTTTTATATGGATTGAGTCCGGCCCCCATCGATTTGATCTTCCGGCCCCTACCGATATGAAAAAATTGAGTCCGCCCCCTACCGATTTGATCTTCAAGCTTCGCCACTGCGTTTGGTTCATGTACTTTGCAAAAATTGCATGTTTGTTCCTCAGTTTTCTAAAACTACAAAGATGGCGGCTAATGTTTGATTTTTGAAACGTAGGTGATCCATAACTTGAACATTGGTTAAGTTTCTTAGTTAAGTTTTTATATAAACTTGAGTTAAAAGGAAAAAAAAATAACTTTTTTAATATTTTTGTTAAAGGATGTGATCTGCCTCCATCTCCATCTCCATCTCATGGCCATCAACACCACCGCCTCTATACAACCATCACCACCAAGGCACCTGGTAGCATATTCAACCCCCTCGTTGGTTTAGCCTTTAATTAAACCGTAAATTTTTGGTTTTTTGTCATTGTTCTTATGTATGTTATGATTACTAAGCTTAATATTATAAAGATTTTACTAAGAAACATAATATTTAAGACAAGGATTAGTGGGTGTGTGACTTCAATCAATTACTCGGCCGCCATTAAGTGGGTGTTTGGGATTGAGGTGGAAAATTTCTTATAGACTTATTAGCTTTTTGAAAAGCCAACGAGTTGATAAGTCATTTCCAAAAGCTAAGATTTATAGCTTTTTCAAATGACTTATTGACTAATTGGTTTTTTCCAAAAGCTAATAAGTTAATAAGGGTTTTTCCAACTAAATCTTAAACACCCTTTAAAGAACAACAATTGGGTTAAGTTTTAGACGCAAGATTTGCAGAAAAGTCAAGATTTTGCCCTAAAATTTGATTAAAAACAACTGTCAAACTGAAATGAAGAATCAGTAGACCAACACGAGGTTTCAGGTGTTTCAAAAGATTTGAACAAAGTAAAACAGATGGGGATGGTGGTGGTGGCAACAATGGTTGCAGGTGGGGATGGTTGTGGTGGTTTGAGGGAAGTGTATAGAGGGAAATAAAGGAAAGGGTGTTATATTTAATTTAAAAATGTTGTCTTTACTTAAATATTAACATCTTATCAAATTTTTATATATGTTTTTGGTTTTTTCATCTTTTAACTAGGTGTAAAATGGACATTTTACAGTTACTTAACGAAGTAAACTAACAACTAAGTAACAAAGAGATCATGAGAGTTATGAAATGTAAGGATGGGTGTCAAGGGTGTGAATTATGGGCATCTATGAAATTCTCGTAAATCACAGGGACCATCCGTGCTGTTAACTCAATTTTATTTTAATGGATAATAAGCATAAGGTGTGATTTAAAAACATTTACCTTTTTATGTAAATATAATAGGTTGAAACAAATATATTTATTGAAGTAAAACATATATTATATTTGATCTGCAAACATTTTTAAGGTTTATTGTCCGGTTATGAAGGTTTTTAAGTTAAACTGTGAATCAAACTGTTTGTGATGTCTTTAACTTCGTAAACCAAAGCCAAATCATTGATAAATAAAACTGAGACAGCGTACCCAAATTGTTGAAAAATAAAACCGTAACACAACAAACAATTACTAACGGTGTCGCTTCAATTTGATTTCACATTTTAGGCTTGTTACGCGTATAAAAAAATAATACAATTAAAATTAAGAAGTGATAATTTCTAACGGTAAAAATTGTAAAGAGTAACCCATGTATTATATGATTAAACAAAGTTTAATTATGTGCATAGTCAAACTTAAAACAATTGAAGGCTAAAGTAAAACATAAAAGTTACACGAACCAAAATCTATGGCCTAGACCTGATTCAGTTTTTCTAATCAGTTACTATAAACTATGAATCAAACCGTTTTATACGGTTTGAAAATTCCTAACCAATCAACCACCCAAAAGAAAATAAAAAACTGATAATAAAATTAAATCAATGACCGATTAGAAAATTGTACTCTTGCAGATCGAAATCTGATCACACCAGAACAATAATGACCAATCTTGAAACACGAGGGGAAAAGAAATTAGAGATCCCCTTAACTCATGCACTCACCCAACACAAACATATGTTAACACAAAATTTTACGTATACTTAGTATTTAGTATTAACTAGATTGTTTCCATAATTCGTGCGTAGCGGCAGCCACTCTTAGTTGTTTATAGTTGACGGCATGTTGTATAATGCGTTAAACATATGCAAAAACATGTTTCGACGTATTCGATCTAAAGTATTACGGTTACAAAATAAACATAATTGAACCTAGATTGGCCGTTTAGTGAGGGGTCCACCCAACAGTACGCTACCCTTACCTTTGCATCAATTAGTGATGTCAAAACGTATAATAACTTAAATTTAGGTCGTCGAATGAAAACGCATCATATTTGGCCTAACTAGTTTCCTAAAATAGTTTATGTTAAAAACGTAGACCAATTGAAATCGTACGCAAAAATAAACATGAAAATGTATTACATTTGACCAGTCGTTTTTAAATTAACTTATGTCAAAACATGAATTTACAATCATTCAATTGTTCCACCTGTGTCTTTGTGAATGTGTTTTCATGTATGGGTGCATATTAGGTTGCCACTGTGTGTTCGTAACTAGTTTGTGGATTTCTGACCTCGAATTCCATAGGACCATTGATTGATAGTTTATAGGAATATCTTTTCTTAAGACTGAGAGGGGAAAGGTAGTTGGGGTAGTATTTGGTGTTAGGTATTTAGGTAAAAACGCTTCGAGAGGAGGTTCCCTAGGTTTGATAGATATACTTTGTTATCTCAAGTCTTATCAAGTGTTCTTAGGCTACTTCTTTGACTTTAGGATGTAATGAGATAGTGAGATCGAGAGGTGATCTATCTGTAGGGTACTTTAGTATTGTTGGAGAGACTGAGAGGTGATCTAATCAACCGGTGAGTTCACATGCCCTTTTGGGTTTCCTTTTAGGTCACACCCAGGGGCGGATGCATGCACAAGTTAGGGTGTGCACAGGCACCCCCTCAGTTTGGGCTGTTAGTATTAAAGAGTCTGAAAGTTTGAAGAAAAAAATGTAACAGGACCCTCTAGAAAATCCAAAAGGCACCCTCTAAAAAGGTCCAGAGGCAACCTGTGATGAAATAATGGATATGATTGGTGAAGAAACAAGCCAACGAAGGAGTTATGGTGGAGACATTCTATGTCTTCTGGTCATTCTTTTAAGGTATAAAAGGGAGAAGTGAGAAGACGAGTGGTAGGTGGTTATATCGATGGTTTCTCTTATTTTTGTCATTGACTAACATAGACTTACAGCCTAGTGAGAGTAAACCTCATAGACTTTATTTATTAATAATTATATTATTTTTTAGTTTTTCGTTATTTGGTAAATTAGTTCTAATGTTTTAAAAATACTACATGAATTTAGGTATTGTATTTTAATTAGTTCATTTTAGAACATTTAGTCATATTTTATTTATTTACTTTGTTTTATTTTAGATGTATTTTTATCGTAACATGCTTTATGTTATTTATAAAGATACAAAATATTTATTTTATTTATTCTTTAGTAGGATATGATCAATTTAGTTGAAATGAATAGTCAAATAAGTTGAGATGAAGTTGTATCGGATTAAATATGAAACTATTGGATAGAAGCTACTTTCTAAATTTCGTTTTCTTTGATACTACTTAAAATGATGCAACCACTTTCCTTTTAATATAACAATTGAAACTGTTGGAACGAAGCCTGTTTCGACTTGTGACCCGACCCAATCCGTATTATTACGCAACCCATTTGACCCGAGTTTATTTGACCAAACTTAATTTGGGTCGACATGTTTTTGCACCCCCTCATCAAACTTTCTGGATCCGCCACTGTTGTTTGAGGGTGTCATATTCTAAGATCTTGGTTCCATCATAGTTAAAATAGCTAAGAGAAAACCAATATTCAAAAATAGAATTCTAGACCTGGGTAGTATTTTTCTCATCTTTGATTTCATCTAAGTAGCTAAATTGTGTTCTTGTAGTTTAAGTAATATTAGTTAATTACCTTAGTTAAGTAATCAAAATTCCCAAACCAATTAAACCAATTTTCTTAGTTGTTGGTCATAGTCTAGTTTAGGTGTCGCTAGTGTCTCGTGGGTTCGATATCCAAACTACATTAGACCTTACTGCATTCGATAGGTAACCTTGCTTGTCATCATTGTGGTTTACTATTAGAATAGTCTAGAGTATTGCTAGAGTGTCTAGGTTAGGTTTAGTTTTTATAGATCACATTTAGCACATCACTCAACGTGAGAGTATAAGATCTATTGAAAATAGAATTATATTAGCAAGTATCGGTTTGGTGCCAATATAGAACCGAACGAGTAATGTCTTAATATCGGTATGGATATCGTATTCATTTTTGTAGTTTTCTCAACATGACAGTACAAAATCTATTGAAAATGGATTATATTGGCAACAAAGCATTTATTCGGTAACGTTAGTCTTACTGTTTCAATACGTACAGAGTTCAAACAGCGTCCCGTGACAACGCACGGGTGTAAACCGTGTTCTGCATCTTGCAGCAACGCGCGAATAAGTACCACTCTAGTTCATAATCAATTTTTGAAAATTCAAAAAACAGTTTTGTATATTGAAATAACTTAGAATGGAGGTGTGAAGGTTTACCCACTTTGTGGGGTTCATGCACTGGGAGGTCTCAAGTTCGAATCCCACTCAGAGTAGGGTTATTCTGAAATGAGGGTCTGGACCTTATGGGGCCCGGCCCGGGGATCGGATCTGAAGAATGCGGGGCTTCGTTATGGGTGTGTGCCGTCAACCGTTAAAAAAGATAACTTAGAAAATAGAATTTTTGATATTGAGCAAATATGAAAAAATAATAATAATAATAAAAAATAATAGAATTTTTGATATTGAGCAAATATGAAGAAATAAAAATAAAACAACCGTTAAAAAATAACTTAGAAATAGGCTTTGCTATTCAAAAAGGGATAGCGGCGTAGCTTGTTGCTCGGTTACCCATTATTCAGATGTAACTTGGTTATTAAGTTTCATAAATCCATAAACCGAAATACTAAAAATAAGTCTTTTTAATTCAGATAAAAGAAATGAGAAAACGTGGCGTACATCTATCCTGTTATTGTATGTCTCTTCATTAATACACATAACACAATACTAACTCTAGGTTAATTTGGTTCGTCTTCTTGAATGTATATTTTGTTTTCTAGTCTTAATTTTTTTTTCTTTCTAAAAGGGCTACTTAACAAAACGTCAAAACGACATAAAAGAACGTAAGTTCGGTAAACAAAGGAAGTAACTAAGTAATTTTCTGTTGTCTTATTAAGAAGGTGTTTGGGATTAAGTTTCAAAATAACTTATGAACTTACGGGCAAGAAGCCAATAAGTCAATAAACTGTTTGTGTAACCAAAAAACATTTTATGTTTTGACTTTTGGCTTTTAAGGGTGGAAAAGTTGTTTTTGAGAAGTTAAAAATCCTGTCTTTTGACTTTTGGAAAAAAATTACAAATCTACCACCCATACAATCAATATTCACAATAAGTTAAGCGAAACACTTAAAAAAAAAGACAATCTATTGACTTTTTGACGTTTCTCATCCTAAAAGCTAATCCAAACACTTTTTTTAAAACTCATTTTTAAAAAAAGTCATAAGCCAATAAACACTTCTGATCAAAAACACTTTTACATTTCCAAACTCAATCCCAAACACCCTCTAAGTGGCAAACTCAATTCCTTTTTTTTTTAACGGTACAAAAATTTTTACAGGTCAATTGTGTGTAGCTTAATATAAATTACATCAGATTCGAGTTGGGTCGGGTTGAATCACATAATACTAATGAGATAAAATCAAATCAAAATTTAAATACATAATAAAAATGCATCAATTATATTATTTATACTAGATTATCCTTGGGTGCTTCTCAAGATAGACAAATCTAATATGAAGTGACAAAATGTATGTACCGTAAAAGAAATAAGTCATTTTTTCAGGTTTTTTTAAATGATCAACACTCGATAACTCATAAACATACTTCTAATTATGTGCACATTTTGCCCAAGTGAAGTCTCTATACAACTTTATAATTTTCTTAAGATATTTTAAAGATTTGATGTGAAACTGAGAAAAAAAAAACAATTAATAATTTGCTAATATGAGATAAGATTAAAAAAATAAAATTCACTATTGTTAAATTACTAAAGTAACGATGTCAATAAGAAAACAAAACTAGAAAGAGTTTTGACCTTTTTGTCAACATTATACACTTCAATTTTTTAAAAGGGTTAGTCTAAACATACTTGTAATTAGGGATGTTTAACGAATTGAATAACGAATTTTCGAATTATTCGAATCAAATTTCTCGAATTATTAATATTTTTATCTGAATTCGTATTCGATTCGTATTCGCTTAAAATTCAATTTATTCGATTCGAATAAGAAACTTGAATTTGAATCGAATTCGAATAAATTCGATTTAGTTCAAATTCACCATAAATAATAAATTATTTTACTTTTAATTTTAAAACTAATACAAACTCATTATTTTTAACATATAAAATACAAATCTACAAAATTGATAAACAGCAATATGTCAAATACGGGAATAGTAAAAATAGTAGATAGTATAGTTTGTTAGAGTTTTGTGATGTATAAGGTAAATATGTAAAATAAGGTTATGGTAAAAGTTGTAGACACTATGAGTTCTTAGAGTTTGACCAAAATTTAAAAGTTCTTTTTTTTCGATGTGTATATTTGTCTATATAATAATGTGTATGTCTGTATATATATTTAAAAAATATACATGTATAGTTTTTATTCGAATTTCGAATTGAATCGAATTTAAAATCATAAATTCGTATTCGATTTACTGGACTCGAATTCTTGGTAATCGAATCGAACTATTTCGAATTTCGAAATTTTCAAATCCGAATCGAATTATGAACACCCCTACTTGTAATTTCTAACCATATCCAAGATATGGTGGGTCTCATCTGGCTCTCATTCCTCGTAAATATGAGAGTGCGGAGTTACGTTTAGTAACATCCTTAAAAAATTGATACATACAGTTAGCAACAGAATCTAGTTTTCAGAGTTAAGATTTTATCTGAATTACACAAGAAAAGAATAGTTGGCTTTAATCATTTCACGTTTCTTCTCTAAACATCTCGACAACTTATCCAGTTCACCAAACAATATTGGAGTTCAAAGTTTCATGGGGTTGGGGGGAAATCGAGGTGCTTACCCAATCCTTTAAGTGGGGCGATCGGGACTTTTGTCTTACAGTACCACTTCAACTTGTTTTTTTATGAGGGACACTCGCTCCATTGCTTAGAGTGTAGGTTTGCCCTTGGTTTTAATTAATACTAGCTTATATTGTTTTCATTTCATGCCAAACAACAAATTACAAAATTAATTTAAGGTAAATGAGTAAAATGTTGCATCGCAACTCCATTTTGAATAACAAAACCAATCCTACTAAATGTAAAGCTATAGGTCTTAGGAGTCAATAAATTACTATTCACGATCCGTTGGACCTTGTTCAGGAATTTCACAGCATCTGAAACTAGAGAACCAAATATATAAAAAGCAAATGGGATAAACATATATTGATTCTCTAATCAAGTTTTCCCATGTTTAGCAAATTTGTCTGATTGCCTTCAACTCTACCTGACCAGCAACAAATTCATTGTCGATCTAGACAAACGGTTTTTAAAACTCACTTCAATTATGCCACATCCATTAGATTACTAAGCAAAGCTTAGTTCATTCATGCCAGATCCAGAAGATGATAAGCATATTCACAACATCGACGTTTTTTTTTTTTTGAACAAAAACTTTCATTAACACCGGCAAGTTCTAAAACACTAGAACCTCCAAAAACTTATACACACATATACAATGGGTACTTGACCCAATCATTCCAAACAATACTATTAAATTTCAATCTATACTTCAACCATAAAAAAAGCCTTGGACTTCACTTCCGCCACATCATCCATCACCTTGTTGGATTTGTTTTGAAAAACCTTTGCGTTTCTTGTGTTCCAAATAACCCAAGTAGTGATCATAACTATACCTCGAATAATCTTTTTCCTCCATTTCCCGGCATGAACATTTTTATACAGCATCAATAAATCCTCATAATCATAAGCGTAAAAAGATTCCAGCTTGCACCATTTGCAAATGATACTTCATACCCCATAAGAAAATCCACAACCTACCATTATGGTTTAGTCAATCGAAAAGAACTTTTTTAAAGACTAAAATATATCACTTCTGATATATATAGTAGCCAATTGACATTCCATAAAATCACTATCCATTTTTGGAACCTTGCACATCATTCATAGTATTGGGCTGTATTATGAACATTTTGAGGGGAAATACCATAAAAACACTAAACTTTTCATTTTTTTTTCTCACTAAAGTCACTTAATAATTTTTTACACGTAAAAATTACTACACTTTCAGTTTGTTCTTACAAAAATCACTCAACATTTCTTTGCACCTAAAAAACACTATACTTTCTATTTTTTCTCATAAAAGTCACCAGACATTTCTTTTTTCACATAAAACCCCTTAAAATGTCAATTTCGAACAAAATATTAATGTTTGTGTTTTAAATAACCTGGAACCGGAACTCCTAGTTGTGTTTGCTTACGTGTTGCATAGGTGATCTATATATTTTGTATCCTTAAAAAATCTCAAAATGATGAAGTTGATTAAGAAAGTAAAGTACTTCACGCGTCTTATATCGCTTAAAAAGCAATGTTTATTTGTTATATAATTTTTTTCTTTGTACATAAGAATTTTATGGCTATTTAAATTAGCGGAACTAATATTACTTTGATTGCAACAAGAGATTTTATTGTCATATAATTTGCTACAAAAATAAATATATCTTAAAAACTACAAAAAAACCACACAAAAAAAAAAAAAAAATTGTTGGGTGACTTTTATGAGAAAAGACAGAAAATATAGTATTTTTTAAGTATAAAGAAATGTTAAGTGACTTTTGTAAGAAAAACTAAAAGTGTAATGTTTTTTATATGTAAAAAATTGTTGAGTGACTTTAATGAGAAAAAACTAAAAGTTTAGTGTTTTTATGATATTTCCCCACATTTTGATTTTCTTTTAAGAGCTTAAGGTAGGAGGCATGTGCGAGACCAGTAGCGTGAGAAAAGACAGAAAATATAGTATTTTTTTTTTTTTTACGATGGGCATAAATTAGTTGGGTTAAAACAAGACCGGTCAAAACGGATCGGATAAAACCATTTTATACTTATCTACTTAAAGATATCGTAAAAGTGTTCATACTTGTTTTCTTAACAATGCTATATATTTCACTTAAACATATGAAAACAAAAGGGTCCAGGTAGACGTGAGCAAATCGTTTTTTTTTTTTGCCGAACCGGTTTCTGGCCGAACCGGTTTCGGTTCCAAACCGGTTCGGTTTTGGACCGGTTTTGTCGATTCGTAAGACCGGGTTCGGAGACCGGTTTCGGTTCGGTTTCGGTTTGTTTCGGTTTCGGTTCTTTCGCGCAGTATTTAAAAAAAAATTAGGGCGATAAGAAAAAATATAAACATAAAAATTCGACTTTTATTATTTTTTTCGGTTTTCGACTAACAATGGTGGGTTGGTTTGAGGAACCGGTTTGGGATGTGTTTGATGAAGCCATGGAAGATGTAACAAAGAAGCAAAGCGGAGAAAACAGGAGAATACGGTTGCGTTTTTTTGGTTTTTCGGGTTCGTTTTTTACGTGTTTGAGTGTTGTGATCAACCCAAAACATCTAAAAACCTATTTATACTAAGTTGGGATGGCAAATGGTGATTTAGAAGCAAAGTTAACGGTCAAAAACATAAAAAACGAGCCTAACGGCTGGTTTCTAAAGTTCAAAACGTTCAAACGGTTCGAACCGGTTTCAAACCGGTTTTTGGGTTCGATTCATGAACCGCTTCGTGTAGGAACCGGTTCGGTTCGGTTTCTCGTGGAAAAATGGGGAATCGATGCTCGAACCTACGATTCGTATATGAAACCGCACCGGTTCGTGTAGAAACCAGTTTGAGAACAAACCAGTTCGATTCGGTTCATGCGGTTCCGGTCCCCAAACCAGTTTTTTTTGCTCACGTCTAGGTCCAGGGGATGAGTGAATTATGTGTTTTATTCTGATGACGTTCAAAAGTTTGGTATCTTAGGCACTTGGGTTGTTTAAATTTGTGCTCCTTGGGCACTTGGCGGTCAAAAAAAAAAAGTTACGTGCATTTGGGATAAACTAAGAAAAAAAATACTTTTTTTGGGAAGTAACGAAACCTATAAAAGAGAAGAAGAGAGAAGGGAAGAAAGAATAAATATTTGAGATAATTTTTTAGATATTCACTAATTGGGGAAGGATAATTTGAAAACCCTCCCCACTTGAGAAAACCCACAAAACCCCAATCATAACCATTCATTACATGTGATCTATGGTCAAGATCAATTCTAGATTTTAGATCAAAGTTAGGATATATGTAGTACAAAAAGGGGTAAAATGGTCCAAGAATTTGTAAACTCTCTCTCTCTTCCTGACAAACACTCTCTTAATTCATCTCTCATCTTTCTTTCTTAAAAGTTGTGCATATGTATATTATTTTATTAATATAAAGTGAGAATGTTTTTCTCTAAATTCAAATTTTAATAACAAACAAACAAAAAACAAACATTTCTTATAAATATTTTTAAGTAAGTTACCAGAATTTGAGTAGCACATTCTTCAAACGTTGACTCACCAACAACAAAAACATATGTTTTCATAACTTATCTCACAAAAACATGTAATAAAATATAACCCAACAACAAAACATATGTTTTTGCAACCTAATCTCACTAAAAACATATAATAAATTATGACTCGACAACAAAACATATGTTTTCACAATTTATCTCACAAAAACATATAGTAATAAATTATAGCCCAACGAAAAAACATATGTTTCCACAACTTATCTCACCAAAAAATTATAACCCAACAATAAAAACATATGGTTTAACAAAACTTATCTCACTAAAAAAATCAAATTATAAATCCAAACAACAAAAAAACATTTGTTTCTACAATAAAAACATATATTTCACAAAACTTATCTATATAATAAATTATAACCCAACAAAAAACATATGTCTTCACAAACATCTCACTAATAAAGAATTATAAATCCAAACAAACAAAATACATATGTTTTTAGTTGAAAACACACTTTGTTATACAAAAAAATAAAAAAATAATAACAAGGATACTAGATCAAAAGAATTGTTAAATGTATCAAAGCCCAAATAAAATAAAACAAAATAAAGATCAAAACAAACTATGTAAAACTGTCACCCATAACATTAAAGGAAAAAATTGTACATTGCTTTTCTTGAGATGAAATCTATTATCAAAACATATATGCTCTTGGACTTTTTCATGCTTTGGGTTGTTGTACCAAGTGCATAAAAAATTGTACATTACTTTTCTTGAAATGAAATCTATTATCAAAACATATAATCTCTTGTTGGATCTGCTCTTGACCAGATCTTGTATTTATCAAAATGTAAATACACAAAAAAAAAAAAAACCCACAAATAAAAACCCCATCTCGAACTTGGTTGCCGGATCTTGTTCTTGTTGCCCCATCCGATGAACCTGCAAATTTTGAAGGAAGTTATCAGTGTAAACCGAGATCTGGAACCCCATCTCGAGTTGCTTTGGTCACCATCTTGTTGCCGAATCTGGAACCCCATCTCGAGATATCAGTTTTGAAGGGAGTTATCTTGTTGCTGGATCTTTGTTCCCCTGTGCGTGGAGAGGGAGAGAGAAAGATGAGGGTGAGACACTAAAGAAAGGATGAGGCAACTCTTGCTTTGTGTGTGTAGAGAGAGAGAGAGAGAGAGAGAGAGAGATGAGGGTGAGACACCAGAGAAAGATGAGGTAGGAGAGTAGTTTGAAAGAGATAGAGAGATAGGATCTTTAAGAGGGTTGGTTAGTAAAGTTTGTCAAGAATATGTAAGGATGCAAATGACTATATTGTCCTTATAGACATAACCAACTTTGTAGACGTGGAAGCATAGATAGCCACACAATAAGGTTTCCTTGGTTTCCTAAACTCAATGTGGTTTTCTATTTAGAATTCCCCTTCACTAATTAACCTCAAATGCAGTAAACGAACAAATAGCAAAACCAACACATCCCAATGCTAGGTGGTGACCCACGACTGACGACTCCACTAGACAACAATCAAATAATTGAAACAATTAACATGTGCGATATTAATAATTTGATAATGTATAAAAACTCAGTAACTAGAAGACAAATGAAATAAGCATATGCACATGACTTGTAAAGTTGCAGCCAACTTCCATCCAATCAAGTGACCCCCCTTGCAAACAAACAACTATTAAAATTATCATGTGCTATGAAAGGTGGATACATGTCCACCGTGACGGATTCAGAAATTTTTTTCTATAGGTTCCTTTTTTATTGGTAAAATTTCTCATAGCCAAACGTATTTTCGGGTCGGGTCCGAAAACATATGGCTTATGTGTATATATGTGACACCCGGCATGTTTGGGTCAACATTTTATAAACACATAAGTCTACCTTAGCGAAAAACTTTTATTAAACATACTTGACGGGGTCAGTAGAGTCGGAACACAGTCCGTATTGTCCAGGGTCCAATGATTCGGGAGATCATTGGGTTAGTCACACACACACACACACACACACACGATACGAGTCCCGTTGTTGGTGAATTACATAAACTAATTAAGTGTATGTGTAGACTAATTGTCGTATGGTGGATTATATGCTTAGATGTGTTTAAATGATGTGTAGATAATCATCCGTGCTTAAATATGTTAAACATAGACTAAGGTTGCATGCTCGTATGTTAGGGTGGGTTAAAATGCGTTAAACACGACAAATTGGAAAACTAGAAAAACGTGAGTCCACTACTAGAAAAAAGGTCTTTCTTGACACGCAATGCGTGTCAAGAAAAGGGTCTGATGACAAGAAAAAAAACGTCAAGGATGGCGGTGTCATAAAAATAAGATGACATATTTTCGCGTGTCATCTATTTATGACACACATTTATGACAACATTTATTGACATGCGTTATGACACTTTTTAATGACACACATTTTTATGACAGTTTTTGTTGACATTTTTTCGACACATATTATGACAGAAATTTATGACAGAATTTTATGACGTTCTTTTGCCTGTCATAATTTATTAATCTAAAAAAATTCTAATAAAATTACATATTTACCCTCCTGGATTTATAGCCATTTTATTATATGCAAAATAATTAGCAAACTAATAACAAAAACATTATTTCATTATATAATCCGGCCATATTTATCAAATTACAAACTAATCCGAAACGTTTAACGTTTACAAAAATATTGTATCGTCATTACATTGCCTTCAAACAAACAAGTTTGGATCATTTGAAAATAAATGTTGCGGCGTAGCCTGACCATTCTTCGCAAACGACATCCATGTCTTCATCCTCGTAATGATCCGCTCCTCCCCCAACCTGAGACAACAATAAAATTAATGCATTAGTCGAGGCCGGCCAATTATTTTACACATAGAAATGCTTTATGTTTCATCAAATACATAATTATTAACATAACTAACAAGGCCGTATAGGTATTTCAGTCAAGCATCAGAACTCACCCAAAAGAAAAGAACAAATTACTTAATTTCTTTATTAAAATTTAAGTACTCTTAAAAGACATTCATGAAAACAAAGTACCATTACCTTTTGCTGCAGTAATTTAGGTGCTAACACATGAAAAAATAGCTGGTTTGACTCACCTCCTCCACTGGAGCTTTTACATCACTCGTTGACCACCTCTATCCTTATGATTTATTTCCTTCTCTTCCACAACTATGAAACTGGACGCCTTATAGAACACAAAGAAAACCGGGATCTGAGCCAACACTGGGCTGAACTTTCAACACGCTTCATGAACCAGTTTGGACCCTGGTAACTCTATATATATAAAATAAATATTTTTCAGTAATACCCTTTTAATTTGTATGGATCTAAACCGTGTAACATTGAATAGCATGTAATTGAATAGCTAAGAATAAAAGCAACAATAAAACATCAATATTCAAGACATTTTCTTTTTTAACGGCAAGATTCTATAAATCTAATACATCATAATCCTTGCCTTGGTTCATGAAAAAAAAATTCTAAATCTGATTACCAGGCGAATGTTTTAGTGTAGAAAGAGCCATGCGAACCACCACAAACGGAAGCGCCGCCTAGAGAAGCAAGGTATCATCAGCGTTCATGGTGACAAAAACCCCGGTTCGGGAGCCCACCGGACCTTACCCACCTCTGCTCTCTTTTTCTCCCTCTATTATTATCACCCTTCACTTTCTCTTTCTGATGGTGGTGTCTGCATAAAAGAAAGACACGCGTCAACATGTGTCGATGATTCAAAGTGACAGAACGTGAACCACAAATTACTGAAATGCCCTGTCTCGAAAAAGATATTACCAAAAGGACACAAACTATTGTTCAAATTAGTGAAAAATATGTTTGGGATGTTATTACCTTTTGTGTCACTACTCTTTCCTTTCTATGAATGAAAGCTTTTTGCACCACTTCTGTTGCATACTAAATGGTGTCGAAACAAATGAAGCTTTTACCTGCAGTTGATTCAAATGATTATTTACTTGCCAAACCTCAATTCCCACATAAGTAATAGGCTTGAGGACACACAGATCAAGATAATTTTCAATTTCTCAGCAAGCAATAAGTCGATAGGCTATATTTTTTAGTAGAGTAATAGTACTAAGTTTGCAAAATGGAAAGGTCAGATGGGCAACTTCTAGTACAGGTTTGACATAATCCGGGTCATCAACATATTCTCTTTCCTCCCAAGCTGCAAGCTGAAAGATCAAAAAACCAACTTAGAAAGGTACCCAACACTCAAAAGTAATAACATAGGATTCAAAGAAATACGCGAATTTAAACTCAAACCAACCTTTATAGCATTTACATCTTTGTATTCTTAGGTGAAGGAAATTTCTGTTGATATAAAGAGTGAACAACTAAATTAACTCTTGTTTACCATCGCGGTTCAATCCCGACATCAACTTCTCTAATAAGTCTCAAATACAACAAATTAGCATTAAACAGTGCAACAATGTTCGAGAACAAAATGATAAAAACATAGAAAACAAAACCCATTTACTTGTGTAGAGTAACAACAACTAAGGCCATATGTTATTGGAACTGAATTACAAAAGACAAAACTTGCAAAAGAAAACAAAAGTACCATTCATTATAGCAAAGAACAAAACAACAACATTTGATATCTTTAAAGTTCAAACAAACAAAATATTGTAGATAAGGAAGAAACTTATAATCCTGACAAACTTTGTATATTGTAAATTTGTAAGTACTATACCTATAATCGAGTTAATTATGAAAATAGGCTTAAAATCACAGTGTTCTGCTTGCATATTCAAAGTAAATAAGTAGCTTAAAATCTATTATATAACAGTAACTAAAATTTATAAACAGGTATATTCTGTAACTGAATAACTTGTACACTACCAACTGCTTTTTCTCAAACAAAAAGGTGAAACTTCAACCTACAATAAAATGTTTTCCAAATAAGTTAGGTCAAAAAACACGGAAGGTGAATTAGTAAAAAAATTAGCTAAAGAGTCAAAGAGACTTAACGGGTCAAAAAAGTTTTAAGTCACCTAACGTCTATTTTAAAGTATACAGCCTCCTACATAGTTTTGTTCAAAGATTTAGATTATTGGCATGTCAGTCTAACCCATTTTTGACCCATTACCTAAAGAAACCCATCTAACTACCTCTAACAAATAGTATAATTAAGCAAACCGATGCTCATCATTCACATACCGCATAGCGTGCATGCAATGGAATCTCAATGTTAAGTTCCCAGCTGTTCTTGTTTCCAGACAATGAATTAGGGCTCAAATCCACGTGAACCTCAACAACGGATCGATTTGCCCGCATAGTAGGCAACTCTAAATCTGTGTCCCCAAACGCAGAAGCGCCGCTAAACACTGCAAGAATCAATGAAAACAAATAAATCACAAATAAGCGCTTTTTCTGCGCTTCCTGGAAGCTGCCCAGGCGCAGATCCTTGAGGCACCAGGCATTGTGCCTCACGAGGCTCGATTTTTAAAACCAAGCACACACTCTCCTCTATCTACCTTTTTTTATATTAACTTATATTTCTTATACTATATCCAATTCCAATCCGAACTTATAAAACACACAATTATTTTTAAACTATCATAGTTTTCTCTTGTTTTCTTTCAAACCTATACCCATTTCTAATCCCATTTACAGACCAAACCCAACCTCAAAGATCTGGACATTTGCAACATAACAAACCACATGAAACCGACCTCCTAGCTACTTTTTTTTTTTACCCATTGGAGCTATTAGCCAACAACTATAACCAAACTGACCCATTTTTTTACCTATAGAATTATAGAGGGGTTGATTTTAACTGCAACAATCAACACTCAATAGACCCCTTTTAGAGTAAAAAACTTAAATAAACACTAAAAACACTACAATATTAAAAACTTATGATAATCGTGGGTAGAGTTAAGAAAGAAGCATACCTGAGTTAGAGAGCCATACGTGTTCGGATTTGAGCCAGAGGGTTAGGGTTTCAGCTTATTTAAGCAAGTTATTTAACAGCTTCCTCGCCTCCACAGCTCAAGGAACGAAGAAATTTAGGGATGAACGAGCAGAATTTTAGGGTTGGGGGTTTAATTTCTTCACAACCAGCCTATTTGGGGGTGAACGAGCAGAATTTTAGGGTGATTAATTGTGTTGTGTGTTGAAAAGTGGTGAGAGAGAGAGAGAGGGGGGTTTGATTTGATGAGAGAGGGAAGGCTTATGGAAAAACACGCGGGGAATGAAATATTTTGAGTTTTTAGGTGACACAAATTATGACACGCGATTTTAAAACTGTCATGTTTTTTTTATTTTATGACAGTAAATTATTGACACGCATAAAAAAACGTCAACAAATTATCATTTTTTTGCAAAGATGACATTTTTTTTATGACATGCACTTTTGCATGTCATAAAATGTGGCATGTCATAAAAAAAGTGTCAAGGAAGGCCTTTTTTCTAGTAGTGGTCCTGGTTCGACCAATCGAATGGGCGAACCTGGACAATACTCCTGGTTCGACCCTTGTAAAAGGGGCGAACCTAGGATATGGAATTTAAAGAATATCATTCGACCAAGTCAGGGTACGTTCGACCCTGTGAAAGGGTCGAATGAGGGTACATTCGCCCAGGTAAAAGGGGCGAATGTGGACATAGTATAAATACCACACTTTGTCATTTTTTACCATTTCACAAACCCTAAACGCCTCAAAACACTCTCTAGCAACTTTAAACATTGGGGAAGGAGTTTTTGCCCTTGTTTTCTATAATCTAACCTACAAACATCTTCTACACAAAGATCTAAGGTGTGTTCTTCATTCTAAATCATTTTTAAAGCATTTCAATTCGTTTTCATTAAACCCCAAGAGTCCAGATCTGATTCAAACATGTTTTCATGGATAAAAACCTTCCTAATATCTTTCTAAACAAAACCTATTCATAAACAATGAGTTTTCATACAAATTAACATGTGTTAATGGTGTTTTATGTGATGTTATGTATTGTTTGATGATTGATTGTTGTATAGATGTTATAACAATGATCTAGGGCTGTTATTGATGATGATTTATGATTGAGATAGGTTACAATTGATTATTGATGATGTTATGTTCATTTTAGGGATTTTGGGTTAGATCTAGGGCTTATTCACGATGATAGTGATAAGGATATGATTGGGGGTTTCTTGTTCATGATAATCTGAGTATATTAAGTTGATAATTGATTGATTTCATAAAGTTTCCTAATTGGGTAAAGATTGCATGCGTTTGATGTGACATCTCCATAATTTGCTATTTCGGGTAACTTGTAAAACGGACGGATTTCGGGATAAAATTGGTAGGGTTATGTAGGAATATGTTAATGATAGTTGACTGCTGTGATTGGTAATGTTTCGTGATGTTTTCGGACCATTTAGATGCGTTTTGGTGCGTTTTATAAAATGCTGATGAAAACGGGCGAACGTGGAATAAAATTGGTTCGAATGGGCGAACGTGGAACAAAACATGGGAAAAACGGGCGAACGTGGAAAAACGGGCGAACGTGGGAAAAACGGGCGAACGTGGCTCAAACGGGCGAACGTGGAACAAAATGTGGGAAAAACGGGCGAACGTGGCTCAAACGGGCGAACGTGGAAATGGGAAAACCACATTCGACCATCTGATTTCCGGAATGAGATTTTTGATGCAAACTTAGTGTTTTATGCTTGAAACTTATGTGTTAAACTTATGTGCATGACTAATTGATGTAATGGATCACCAACGGGATGTCGGGTCGGTCTGGGATGTCCGGTTAACGTTTAAACACACTTTTTAACACACGTAGTCAAGATCTGGACAATCGGGGACTAGTTAGCCTTCGGGTTAATAGTCATCACACTTATGTAAACTCATTGATAGGTTGTCATTAGTTGGGATTATCATACACGTGTTGGAATTCTAGTTATCGGAAGACGCACTCTAAGGTGAGTTTCACGGCCCCCTCTTTTATACACTTTTTCTCGAGGGAGAAGCATGCCACACGTTTTAACAAATACAACGTTTATGTTTTGAAACGCTTATGAAACATAACGCTTTTGAAACGCAACGCTTTTGAAACACAACACTTATGAAACATAACACTTTTAGAAACATGACGCCTTTTGGGAATGTGACTCTTTTAAGAAACGTGACACGTTTGGCACTTGGCATATTTAACATTGGCATTTGACACTTTTAAACATTGACACTTGGCATTTGGCACTTGGCGCTTGACACTTATTTACTATACGACGAAACCTAAGTCCCTATTGAAACCATGAATGTGCGGGGCACAACGGGGGAAATGTGGATAGATCTATCGGGCGTGACGAACCCCACCTGACGGCTGGGAGCCGGGCGGGTGCATATTGTCTCTACTTGACACTTGACACTTGGCACATGGGCAGCAACTCGAGCAACGTTTGTCAGTAATGGTTTTAGCAACACAGTCGTAGTAGTAAGGGAACGTTTGTTATTTACTTGGAACTTTTGCACACTTGGCACTTTATGAGGAATTGCTTTACACATGAAAACGTTTACGAACTTAAAACCTGTGAACTCACCAGCATTATATGTTGACGTCTTTTTGGCATGTTTTCTCAGGTCGCTAAGGTAGCAGCATTGAGTATAGGCGCACGGAGTCTCACGGCGTCTAGGGATCATATGCATGTTTTGTTAAACATTTCAGACTTTGAGTTTTACTTTTAAGTTGTAATAATACATTTTGCTTCCGCTGTGTTAGAACGGTTTTGAAACTCAATGGTAGTTTACGTTGTTTTCTTATCATATAGATGTCGTTTATTGTGACTGTTGACTTGGATCCTGGTGTGTCACGCGCCTCGCGGTAAAACCCCGCACGTGGAAATTTGAGGGTGTGACAGATTGGTATCAGAGCCAATGGTTATAGTGAACTAGGACTGCATGTAGAGTCTAGTCTATAGCCGCGTATCACACACGTTAGACGGTCACACATAGTTATGAGTCGTGTCATTTGGTAAACATACTAACCTTGTCGGGGTGTCAGTGTCCTCATCACACAGTATCACATTATCTATCCTTTGTTATTCCTACCTTGGTTCTATCTTCTTCTTCGGGTTTGAAGATGAAGGGGCTTATCGCTTATACTTGGCAGTAGTGTACATTGGGGTGGCTTCGGCACATTCTTGAGATCTTTCCGGGTTTTGGATATCTCCCCTCTATGCTCTAATGTACATACTTGCCTACACACACACTATCATGCACTAGTACTTGTCATAGTACACTCCTGGGTGACTGTTCACTTTGGGATCCTCGTGCGATAATAGTTTCTTTAGGAATGTGGGTATCGGGTGATTTGAAGTTCTAGCTAGGAGCACGCCTAGAGGACCATGTAGAGCGATTTGTTATTTCGGGTGCACACGAAATCATAAATCGAAATGCATGAAAATATTGGTGGACTTCGTGTTCGGACTAATGGTCATGCTGGAACCACGTTCTGAATTCGTTTGGTCACTTGTAACTCGATCTGTTGGTGGTTTTGAGTGTCTTGTCTCATGTTTGGCAGAACATGTCTGGTCGCGCTGGTGGACGTGCTGGTGGACGCCGTGGTGGCGGCGGGGGTCGCAATGGCGGTGGACGAGGTGGTGGGAACATCACCATGACTCAGGCAGAGTTGGAGAACATGTTACAGCAGCAGTTGAACGTTGCGCTGGCTGCTTTCCAGGCTGCTCAGCAGACCCTGGGAAATACTAATCAGGTGCAGTCTGGGTGCACCTACAAGAAGTTCATGGACTGTAAGCCCCATTTCTTCAATGGGACTGAAGGGGCAGTGGGTCTGCTCCGGTGGTTAGAGAAGATCGAGTCGGTGTTTGCTATGTGTAACTGTCCTGACGCTGATCGCGTCAAGTATGCTTCTGCTACTCTAGAGGGACACGCTTTGACCTGGTGGAACTCCACCACTGCGAATCTTGGCCTGGGTGAGGCCAATGCTATGCCGTGGTCCGAGTTCGTTCAGATGTTGCGAGCGGAGTATTGCCCGAGGGACGAGATTATGAAGTTGGAGCATGAGTTCTGGAATCTGAAGATGGTTGGGTCGGAGATCGAGGAGTTTACTGCTAGGTACAACGAGTTGGCTGCGATGTGCCCCGGTTTGGCTACACCGCAGTACCAAAGGATTGAGCACTACGTTGCAGGGTTAGTGCCGGAGATTGCTGGGCTTGTTGCCGCTGCTGATCACACTACTATGCTGGCCACTGTTCGGGCAGCTCACAAGCTGACCAACATGAAGGTTGCTGAGGGCGTTCTACCTCCGAGGGGTGCTGCTGTGAAGGCCCCTGCGGACAACAAGAGGAAGTGGGAGAGTGTTGGGAAGAACGTTGGGTCGTCTCAACAGCAGGTTAAGAGGCAGGACGTTGTGGGAGCGTCATCTGAGCAGAAGACTGGGGGTATGTTGGTAAGAGTCCGAAGTGTAACACGTGTGGGTATCACCATGTTGGGGGTTGCGATGCGTTTCGCTGTAATCGTTGTCAGCGAGTCGGTCACTTGGCTAAGGATTGTAGGGTCAATCTGCAGCCGAAACAGACTCAAGTGGTTGTCCCCGCTCCTGCTCCTCGGGGAAACCATGGGTGTTTTAACTGTGGGGAGACTGGGCACTTCAAGCGGGATTGTCCTAAACTGAATCAAGGGACTGCAGGTCGTGCTGGGAACGAAGGCGGCGGTCGAACTACTCGTGGTCATGTTTACGTCATTGGCGCTAGGGAGAACCAGGAGGATCCTGATACTGTTACTGGTGAGTGTTCTTTTCTTGATTCTCGTTATGCTCGTATTCATTATCGTTCACATTGTTTGGCGATTCATATTCATTGTGTGCATTCAGTTTGGTATTTGGTCATCGTTTTGCATTCATGGGTCTGATGTGGGTCCTCTGGAGATGCTACTTGGACGGTACCGGTGTGTCATTTATACCGATCACAGTAGTCTCTAGTAGGCCTTCGATCAGGAGGATTCATTGTTTTGTATTCACTTTGGGGAGGGCGGTTCCCCGGCATAGAGTATCTGTTGATATCATCTCTCGTTCGTGGTTATCATTTCGTTTGTGTTCTGGGAAAACGTTACTTGGGTTGGGTCGACACTCATTACTGTCGAAGAGTGAATCTCGGGGCGAGATTCCTTTCAACAGGGGGATGATGTGACGACTGGGAAAATTTTTCTTTTTGCCGCTTCGTTCTCTTTGACTTCGGGAAATTTTCGGGACGAAAATTCTTTCAACAGGGGGATGATGTGACACCCGGCATGTTTGGGTCAACATTTTATAAACACATAAGTCTACCTTAGCGAAAAACGTTTATTAAACATACTTGACGGGGTCAGTAGAGTCGGAACACAGTCCGTATTGTCCAGAGTCCAATGATTCGGGAGATCATTGGGTTAGTCACACACACACACACACACGATACGAGTCCCGTTGTTGGTGAATTACATAAACTAATTAAGTGTATGTGTAGACTAATTGTCGTATGGTGGATTATATGCTTAGATGTGTTTAAATGATGTGTAGATAATCATCCGTGATTAAATATGTTAAACATAGACTAAGGTTGCATGCTCGTATGTTAGGGTGCGTTAAAATGCGTTAAACACGACAAATTGGAAAACTAGAAAAACGTGAGTCCTGGTTCGACCAATCGAATGGGCGAACCTGGACAATACTCCTGGTTCGACCCTTGTAAAAGGGGCGAACCTAGGATATGGAATTTAAAGAATATCATTCGACCAAGTCAGGGTACGTTCGACCCTGTGAAAGGGTCGAAGGAGGGTACATTCGCCCAGGTAAAAGGGGCGAATGTGGACATAGTATAAATACCACACTTTGTCATTTTTCACCATTTCACAAACCCTAAACGCCTCAAAACACTCTCTAGCAACTTTAAACATTGGGGAAGGAGTTTTTGCCCTTGTTTTCTATAATCTAACCTACAAACATCTTCTACACAAAGATCTAAGGTGTGTTCTTCATTCTAAATCATTTTTAAAGCATTTCAATTCGTTTTCATTAAACCCCAAGAGTCCAGATCTGATTCAAACATGTTTTCATGGATAAAAACCTTCCTAATATCTTTCTAAACAAAACCTATTCATAAACAATGAGTTTTCATACAAATTAACATGTGTTAATGGTGTTTTATGTGATGTTATGTATTGTTTGATGATTGATTGTTGTATATATGTTATAACAATGATCTAGGGCTGTTATTGATGATGATTTATGATTGAGATAGGTTACAATTGATTATTGATGATGTTATGTTCATTTTAGGGATTTTGGGTTAGATCTAGGGCTTATTCACGATGATAGTGATAAGGATATGATTGGGGGTTTCTTGTTCATGATAATCTGAGTATATTAAGTTGATAATTGATTGATTTCATAAAGTTTCCTAATTGGGTAAAGATTGCATGCGTTTGATGTGACATCTCCATAATTTGCTATTTCGGGTAACTTGTAAAACGGACGGATTTCGGGATAAAATTGGTAGGGTTATGTAGGAATATGTTAATGATAGTTGACTGCTGTGATTGGTAATGTTTCGTGATGTTTTCGGACCATTTAGATGCGTTTTGGTGCGTTTTATAAAATGCTGATGAAAACGGGCGAACGTGGAATAAAATTGGTTCGAATGGGCGAACGTGGAACAAAACATGGGAAAAACGGGCGAACGTGGAAAAACGGGCGAACGTGGGAAAAACGGGCGAACGTGGCTCAAACGGGCGAACGTGGAACAAAATGTGGGAAAAACGGGCGAACGTGGCTCAAACGGGCGAACGTGGAAATGGGAAAACCACATTCGACCATCTGATGTCCGGAATTAGATTTTTGATGCAAACTAAGTGTTTTATGCTTGAAACTTATGTGTTAAACTTATGTGCATGACTAATTGATGAATGGATCACCAACGGGATGTCGGGTCGGTCTGGGATGTCCGGTTAACGTTTAAACACACTTTTTAACACACGTAGTCAAGATCTGGACAATCGGGGACTAGTTAGCCTTCGGGTTAATAGTCATCACACTTATGTAAACTCATTGATAGGTTGTCATTAGTTGGGATTATCATACACGTGTTGGAATTCTAGTTATCGGAAGACGCACTCTAAGGTGAGTTTCACGGCCCCTCTTTTATACACTTTTTCTCGGGGGAGAAGCATGCCACACGTTTTAACAAATACAACGTTTATGTTTTGAAACGCTTATGAAACATAACGCTTTTGAAACGCAACGCTTTTGAAACACAACACTTATGAAACATAACACTTTTAGAAACATGACGCCTTTTGGGAATGTGACTCTTTTAAGAAACGTGACACGTTTGGCACTTGGCATATTTAACATTGGCATTTGACACTTTTAAACATTGACACTTGGCATTTGGCACTTGGCGCTTGACACTTATTTACTATACGACGAAACCTAAGTCCCTATTGAAACCATGAATGTGCGGGGCACAACGGGGGAAATGTGGATAGATCTATCGGGCGTGACGAACCCCACCTGACGGCTGGGAGCCGGGCGGGTGCATATTGTCTCTACTTGACACTTGACACTTGGCACATGGGCAGCAACTCGAGCAACGTTTGTCAGTAATGGTTTTAGCAACACAGTCGTAGTAGTAAGGGAACGTTTGTTATTTACTTGGAACTTTTGCACACTTGGCACTTTATGAGGAATTGCTTTACACATGAAAACGTTTACGAACTTAAAACCTGTGAACTCACCAGCATTATATGTTGACGTCTTTTTGGCATGTTTTCTCAGGTCGCTAAGGTAGCAGCATTGAGTATAGGCGCACGGAGTCTCACGGCGTCTAGGGATCATATGCATGTTTTGTTAAACATTTTAGACTTTGAGTTTTACTTTTAAGTTGTAATAATACATTTTGCTTCCGCTGTGTTAGAACGGTTTTGAAACTCAATGGTAGTTTACGTTGTTTTCTTATCATATAGATGTCGTTTATTGTGACTGTTGACTTGGATCCTGGTGTGTCACGCGTCTCGCGGTAAAACCCCGCACGTGGAAATTTGAGGGCGTGACAATATATTTGATTTAGCTCTTAACTAATTTTTGAACCCATTTTTCTTTCTCTACTTAACCAACATAACACATTAAAAACCACCCAAATCAAATATGGTCAATTCTTAAGAATATGATGTTGTCTTTCCAAAAAAAAATGAAATATGTTGACAAAAGAGCAAACCTGTAAAGAGGTTATTGCACTTTCACTATCACGAAGCTTCTTCTTTTGTTCATTCACTAAAAATGACTTTGGGTCTTGGACGAATCTAATCACAATACACAAGAAAGTATATAAGATAGTAGCAAGAAAAAAATGTCATGGCAAAATTATTAAACCGAAAGCCTACTGAAACATATAGATAAATTCTCTTTAGCTCTAAACTTAAAGATATAAATAACATTTTACTGAAACAAAAGGGGCACCACAGGAATCGAATCAGGAACCATTTGATTATTAGGAAGGGCTTTAACCACTAGACAACTTTCAATCTTTACAAGTGGGTTCCTCAAAAGGGGCACCCGAGAACCCACCCAAAAGGCCTAAATCCGCCCCTATGCCCATCCTTCCTTTAACTATGAGAAGTGAGGCTTGGAAATGGCGTGAAAGTGCTTATCCCACCCGAAACACCGAGGGCTTGAAACTTGGTGTGGCCCCAAGGGCTTGGAGAATCACACGGGTGAGGCCAGGGTGCACCTTGAATGTGATAGGCTGTTTTATTAAGTTATACACATAAAATTTTCAAAACCCAAGCTCCTCTATTCTCTCTACCTTTTGAAGGTTTAATTTGTAGACCCCACATGTGTCACATGGTAAATCATGCCCCCAGTGGCGGATACAGGAATTTTTTCTACGGGTGGCACAATACGGGTCGGCTAAAAATGGGTGAAAAGATAACGATAAAATTAACTTAGTTCATTAAATATTTAAATATAATAACAACATAACTAGATTACAATTATCCTCTACGTGTTTTTATCTTTTGAAGCGCTCAATTACATCTTCATTAGTAACATTGAGAAGTTTATCCACTTCTACATCACAGATTACACAGGCGTTCAAGACATCACCACTAATACGATTAAGTAAACTTGACTTTACACGTTTTATCACCAAAAACATCTTTCCACAAATGTAGTTACAACAAGCAAACCCAAGATTATTTCTAGTAGTCAATAGAACAAATGAATAAGATATGTGTTTCCTCATCTTCAAATTATACAATTTAGTTATCTAAACACAAAATGTTCATATATCAATAATGTTGAAATATCAATAATGTATTACTATACGATCTGACAAAAGGTATTTTACCCAAAATGACAAAAACTCATACAAGGATATACCAAAGCATATCCAGTCCACTGTGATAAAAGCATATTCAAAAGTCAATAAATATCACTCTTCATTTATTATCATGTTCATAGAATATCTATCAATAAAAATTACCAACACAACTATACCAGGGGGAACAGAGTGATTATCAGAAATTCAGATTAACGACGGGAGTCTGACTAATCTGAATGGTTGGCGCCGGTTTGATTGTTCAACTTAGTGTGTCTGTTCGATCAGAACGATTGGCCGCCAGAAAGAAACAGGTTCCGTTACTTCCGTTACTCTGTTCAATGACCGTGGAATGGTGTCTTGTTCGACTATTCAATGACCGAGGAGGGGAATGGGTCTTCTATCGACTATTCAGTTTTCGTTAGGGGACTCTCTTCTCTGCTCTCTTTAGTTTTCATCTGTTTAATCCGGTGGGTTGTGGCCTTGTGGACACTGGACTATTGATTAGGGTGGGCACTAGGCTTTCTCATTAAGAAAACTAGATTAGCACTTGGGCTTTTCATATAGAAATCTAAGCAACTTACGGTGGGCACCGGCCCACCTTCATTTGTGTGTGGCTCCGCCACTGCATGCCCCCAACTCAAGCCCCACTCCCCATAGTCTTATAAATCAAACTCGGTATGGGATTACCCAAAACTATATGCTCGTTTATTCGAACCCTATAAAGAAAACTTTTCACTTTTATATTTGTTTTTCTTTAACTATCATTTAGTAATTTTTCATTCTAATAAATTTGTTACTCTAAAGATAAACTTTCCTTTTGAAATATTTATTTTGATTACATTAGTTATATTTATATGCAACAAAATACAAAATTACTTTTTAAAATATACTTATATTTTTAAATAATTTCATGGCGATGAATATGTTTGTTATTTATCAGACTTTAAACTACAAAGGAAAGTATATATGTGTATATAGTGGTGAGTTTAATGGGAAACTTTAAAAAAGTGAGAAATCGGAGAACCATGTATTTAACATGTTAAATTTATCATAAAAAATAATTTTTTTTTCAAAATTTCTTTGAAGCTTTTGCATATAAACGCATGTAGAAGCCTTTTTCATAAAGAAAAAATCAAGATTAAAAAACTTAAAAAAATGCTTAAAACGAGCTTCACCCTAACACCCATCACCGACCGCCACCGTATCCGCCACCACCACCCACCATCGTGGCCACTGACCACCGACACCCACCGCCACCCCAATTGCCACCACGCTATGCCACCACCACAGACCACCTCCGTTGGCACCATCGCCGCCACCCACTGTCGCCGACCGCCGCCACCAACCGCCCGCTCCACCACCCCTCACCATCCACTACCACCACCAACTACTACAGATGCCATCCACCATTGCTAACCAACGCCGCCACCACCCATCACCGTCCGCCACCACTACCACTGACTGCAACCGTCGCCACCACCCACGACCGTTGACTTCCCTATCACCACCACCAATTTCATTCCTTCGTTTTTCCTACCTATCAAAGTAACAACACAATGTAATAATTCATTCCATTTCTGCATGATAACTAAACAAGATCATGGAATGGTAATGCTCCATTTCATTCATTCGTTCATTTCAATACCTCGTCTATTTCATTACCTGTCTATTTCATTCTCTCATCCATTACATTACACATACCAAACAGACCCTATAAGAGGATGTTAGTGTCATACAGAAACGTTAATCCACTTTGTTTCTTCCTTTGTAGTTCAATCAATAATGTATATTATTAGAATGATTAATACATATATATGGATCGGAAGAACACCGGAACCAATTATAGCCATTGATCTTTGATGATCTAATGGTTATTATTGTGTCACATAAGTTTTTTTGCCTTTTTCAACCCACATGCAATTTTATATTATAAAAGATAGTATTAAAAAATTCTTGAGGGTATTATTGTCTTCTTCCACCACCCCTCTCTCCTCCTTTTTCCTTTCCCATCTCCATCTCACAAAGATTGACTTTGTCTTTCTCTCTCCCCAAACCAAACACATTTTAAAAAGATCTGCTTTAAAATTTTTGAGAACACATATATTTCGTGCGAACCGCGAGAACACCATCTAAAACCATTCAAATTCAAAAAAAAAAATTTATACTTATCTTTATTACTAAAATACAATCTCAAAAACACAATTTACGCGTAAAAATTCAAACATATACGAAAATAAATTGTTTTTACACATGTGTAAAAAGTTAATTTGAAAGTGTTTTTGCAAGAAAATATAAATTATTTGGAAAGAAAATTCATTTATTAATGGGGGAAATGGAATTAAATAATCCCAACTTTGGGGGGGGGGTTGGAATGGAATAATCCCAACTTTAAACTTGTAAGATAACAGTCTCAACTTGTCAATGTTTTTATTTTGTTGGTCCCAAACTAACTGGGGTTAGTTTTTAACAGACCCAGTTAGTTTTCTGGCTAAAAATGTAAATTTTAAAAGATCAAGGACCATTTCTGCCATTAGTCAAACTTTTTAAACAAACCCAACTTCCCCGACCACCCTCGTTCTCTGGCGACCACCCTCCTTCTCCGGCGACCACCCAAAGTATTAACATAACCTCTCGTCTTCGTCTTCAGGTATTGAACGGTTCGAGTGTTGATGGGTTCGAACCCGGGCTGTTTATAAGAACCGAGTTAGTGTGGTGTTGGGTTAACCGGGTCTTAACTCTCGCTAATATTAATAGGGATGGTGACTGGATCGGGTTTGGGTTTGATAACTGAACAAGGTATGGGATATCGTTACTGTGAATAGGTTGTGGGTTGTTTGCACTATCCGGAGGAGGCGACTGGTGCTGGTTATCGGAGTTGGAGTGGTGATAAGAAGTATATTGACAGAGGAGGTGGGTGTTCGACTATTGATGGTGGTTATCGGAACAGAGGGTTATCGGGTGTGGGTTTGTGGTTTGTCGGAGAGGTGGTCCGGACCGGAGGAGTGAAGGTGGTAGGTTGTTGGTGTGGGTTTATGGTTTGTCGGAGAGGTGGTCGAGACCGGAGGAGAAGAGCTCGCCGGAAATGGTCGCCGGAGAAGAAGAGCTCGCCGGAAGTGGTCGCCGGAGAAGGAGGGTGGTCAACGGAGGTGGTCGCCGGAGGAGAAGAGCTCGCCGGAAGTGGTCGCCGGAGAAGAAGATGAGTTTGTTTAAAAAGTTTGATTAATGGCAGAAATGGTCCTTGATCTTTTAAAAAATACATTTTTAGCCAAAAAACTAACTGGGTCTGTTAAAAACTAACCCCGGTTAGTTTGGGACCAACAAAATAAAAATATTGACAAGTTGGGACTGTTATCTTACAAGTTTTAAGTTGGGATTATTCCCTTCCAACCCCTAAAGTTGGGATTATTTAATTCCATTTCCCCTTATTAATGTTGTATTTGATTATAATGAGGCTTGTATTAAAAATTTTGGATTTTGATTGATTTTTTTATTTGTTTTCACGGTTCTCACGATATTTAGCGTTCTCAAGATAACCCTCCCCTATATATATAAAATGTTTCTTAAACATTCAAATACAATAAAGTTTTTTTTATGTAATATATACACTTGTGTGCATTTAGTATGGTTTAGTTATATGTTCATTCCATCAAGTAATCTAATGTATGACACATCTAGTCGTGGGGTGGCCAGGTCACCATAATACCTAGACCACATATATGGAGAAAAATGATAACTTATAGTCGAAGAATATTCATTTCAAGAAAACATGAACACATATTCAACTAATTATTCTTGTCATACACGTAAAAGCTAAATTGTAAATAGGATGAACCTCTTGTTTCTTTCACTAAAATAAGATACGTTAACTTGTAAAGTCACATAACATGTCACCTTATAAACATGAGTACGTGGTATCAAAATCACCACGTTTACTACAAGTAAATAAGATACGTTAACTTGTAAAATTACATAAACATATATCTTTGCAACATGTCACCTTTAAACATGTGTACGTGGTGTATCAAATCACCCTCTATATATTAAAAAAAAAGAACAAGTATTAGGGTAGATTAATTCGAAGCATTAACTTTGTAAACCATATATTTGAATGCATATGTATTTCAAACTATCAGTATCATTATATTAGGGTTTGTTAGTACGAGCTTACGAGCTTAATTAAATTTTTAGGGTTCTTTGTGAGCTATATATGTATTGTAACATAACTATTTAATAATATTAATTTGCTATTTAATTATCTTTCATAGTATCAAAGCTAGCCTTAGCTCTATACCGTTTCGTCTACACTATCGGAAAATACAAACCCTAGTTGTCACCACCTGGCCGACCTTTTTTTTTCTTATTTGTTTTCTAGTGTCACTTTTCCATTCCGTTCTATGTAAATCTCAGTTTTCGATTCTAAGTTCCTGCCATTTTCACCAAATCTATTTTCTGAACACCATAGCATCCTATTGCCGCCGCCATAGAGACCACCTACCTCGTATCTTATTGATTATGCTCCCCCGTCATGTCGTTCCTTGCTGTCTCCCTGCTGCTGCTTATTGACTATGGTCCCCCCGCTGCGCCTTCTGAAAGACTAAGATTCACCGTCACGCCGCATTGAATGCCTCATATCAAGTTACAAGATCATTAAGTTCACGGATTTTCATTCAAGATTACAGATTGCAAAATTATGAGATTATGGCAGAAATTTTGACCAACATTGAAAACTATTTATTATTATTGTTTTTTTATGTTTTTGTTTTCCCAATCCGAGCTTCTAGTTTCCATGCGCTCTGAACGTGGGGGAGTATTAGATAGTATCATTAGATTAAGGTTTGTTAGTATAAGCTCAGGAACCTAGTAAGGTTTATAGAGTTTTTTGTGAGCTCTATATAATGTAACCTAATTATTCAATAGTATTAGTTCACTATTATATTATCTTACAAAAACATTAGTTACATAAATTTATTCTATTTGTTATATTAGTTAGCAGTTAGTCCTTAGGGTGTACCTTTTGCATTTTTAACGTTCATTATGCACCATTCTTATCATGTGTTAAGGGGCGTTAATGTGGCTCTAAGTTAACATGTTAAATAGTGAAGGCTTTTAAATTGATGTAACATGATAAGTAAGTTAAATCAATCTTGAGTTTGCTAGATACAATGTATCAGTACACGTTGTGGTAGAGAAAACAGTATGAGCGACCCACTTTTTTTTTTTTTTTTTTTTTTTTTTTTAATTAGAGGGTGTCTCTCTTAGTCTTAGGGACCACACATTTCTTTTCTTATACATGTTATCTTGTGTTGAACATTAAATATCTAACTTGTGTTTAGAACACGTGAGTTGAAAAACTGAACCCCATTATCAAGCTTTTGGATTTGTTTGGTTTGATATTTGAATTTTGTTTTTCGGAAATTCCATATAAACAACTAACCCCAATATACCAAATCAAGCCCACTTAAAAGTCTTACGATTAGACATTGCCAGACAACCTGTTGAAAATAAAATAACTATTCTCTAATTTTAATTTTATTACTTATTCTAATTAACAATATATTTTATCATGTTGTATAAGAATATGTGTAGGGTGTAGAGTCGTTGAATTTGGAATTTTGGGCTTGTAGCAGTATTGCTGAAGTTGCAGCTAGATGGGCCGGATAGACTTGATGGAGCTGCTGTTGATAGTGGGCTGGTGGGTTACTAATGAAGCTGGTGATGAAGGCTTTTATAACAAAATAACTTGAGCCCAGGTCTTTCCAACCCACATGATACTTTAGGGCATCGTCTAAGCCTCGTCTATAAAAGGCCATGGAGTCTTCAAGAGATAAGAGACAAGTTATTATTATCTTCACCTATTACAAAGTCTCTCTCACAATAATAAAACAAACAGTTAGGTTTTGAGTAGAGAGAGTCTTGTTTCCACAGATCTAATTCAACACAGAGGGATTCTGATCTGGTTATCTTTCGAGATTCAGTCATTTGTCTCAAAGCTGCTTTAAGTTTCTATCAGATATTTTTCTCTCTAGGGTTTCTTGTAATCTATGAGTTGTGATACATTTTGAATCCGAGAGATTAGATCAGTTGAGAGATTTGTAGAGATTATTGTGCGGTAATCTCTGTTTAGATAGCTAGAGTGTTTACATCCATTTGTTTCTTTTTTTTCTTGTAATTCCAGTTTGGGTACAAACTTCTTTTGGGTTGGGTTCTTGAATAATATTTGAGTATTTCTTGGAGATTCATGATTTATAACATGGTATCAGAGCTTAGTGTCACGGGCCAAATATTTGAAGATCGCTTTGCTAGGGTTTGTGCTTGAACGCTTGGGTCGCTGGCCGAGTCCTGGACTTCATCGGGAACGGCTTCAGCGGAATAAGGCGAGTGTACGTGCCGAGACATGTCTATGTGTCGAACGCACCACTGGTCGAGAGCTGTCGCCGCTCTCCTGATGAGTCCAAGGCAGGACGAAACCAGTGACCCAGATCAAAGAAGCGGGAAAGTTTGGCTTGCCCGGGGGAATGGGGACGCCACACGGGGATCGAAAGATAACCCCGTGACAAAGTGGTATCAGAGCAGTTCGATCCTCGGATAGGTTGGAGCGTGTTCACTCTCTCAAAAAGAACTTAATGAGATGGCTTATCTAAAGGTGGTGGGAGAAGTTGGCTCGGTAGTTACCAGAATCAATTGGTGATCGTATTCAAGGTTTTTGGTGAAACGGGCGCGTAATCCCGGCAGCGAAACGGGCGCTTAATCCCGAAAATGACTGTCAGTGGAAGGCCACTGCAGCGTTAGTGCGAGGATGGCTCGCCTAGTATCTTTTGGTTACTTGAAGCGGTCGAGATCTCTGGAACTATATGATCACCAGAAAGGGTAATGGACCAGCCTAAAGGGAAGGATCGGGATGATCCAGGGTGAAGATGGTCGCTGCACGCTGGGATCAATTTTGGACGAGCATCCCTGAAGCCACAAGATTAAAGTGAAGCCAAATTATTAAAGGGGGAAAAGATGCATTGTTCATTGGCGTGCCGAAGCAAGTATGGGATTGCGAGGCACATGCACGAGGACGTGCATGAAATGGTGGTGGGAGAGTGTCACGAGCCAAATATTTGAAGATCGCTTTGCTAGGGTTTGTGCTTGAACGCTTGGGTCGTTGGCCGAGTCCTGGACTTCATCGGGAACGGCTTCAGCGGAATAAGGCGAGTGTACGTGCCGAGACATGTCTATGTGTCGAACGCACCACTGGTCGAGAGCTGTCGCCGCTCTCCTGATGAGTCCAAGGCAGGACGAAACCAGTGACCCAGATCAAAGAAGCGGGAAAGTTTGGCTTGTCCCGGGGGAATGGGGACGCCACACGGGGATCGAAAGATAACCCCGTGACATTAGGCTCTTGATCGATTGATTCCTGAATCTCTTTCAAAACGTACCCTAATGTTTTTTTTTTTTTTTGGAAGAACTCCTAAATCGTATGATCCTGAAATCCGGTGGTTAAGTTTCGTTTGGTCATCGACTCTTGTTTATTCTTCCTTAACACCAACGTAAGGAGTTGAGGGTTTTGTGTCTGCATTATGCATGTTATGATTCTTGCAGGGTTTTTGATTGAATTAAAATGAAAAGGGTCTCTGGTTCTGTGATTTTTTGATCTTTTAAGAGTTGTCTAGTTGATTTCATTCTTGATCGGATTGGTTTCTTGTTTCCGCTGTGCACCGTTTTCTGGTCAGGAAAGTTATATTTTCCATAGGTTTTCTTTGTGACTGTTAGTAGTGTTCTTCAAGATCAGATCCGATTCAATTGATCGCAGTCTTGAGTGGAAAATCGTAGATTTGATTTGTATAATAAATCTTGTCTACTGTTGGGTCTTGGATAGATTGTCTGAATTTGTTTGGATGCTTTCTTGTCCAGGTTAGACCCTGTACCAGTGGTTGTAAGTTAATTCTGTGTTAAAACCGGGACCTGCTATCATACCTAACCCAGATCTGTTCATCTGGGGTTTTAGTTAGGTTATTTGAGATTAAGAATTTTTCCTGGCAAGATTTTATTGGCTCGTTTGTCCGGTTTTTGGCTTAAGGATCTGATTGTTGAGAGTCAAGAAATTGATTAGATTCGGTTCTTGATGTTGGATGAAGAAGAATGGCTAAGAATAATTGTTGGATTTCTTGCTTCTTATACCTTACAACCCACCCTAAGTAAAGGTTGTGATGTTTTGTCTTGCTGTAAGGAGTCCCTAACTTGGGTGGAATCTTGGTGAGATCTTTCCTTGTTTTATGTTCTTGTTTTTTTTTCTTTTTTTTTTTTTTGCATCACGACTATTCATTATTAGGCATCTTGTGACCGGGTTAGGGGTACCGGATTGTGAAAAACAGGGAGAGCCACACCCTGTCTACTTGTTGCATATTATTTGCTGCATTGACTATGTGTTTGTTCAGATGATTGCTATTCTTATTCTTACTACTTTTTTTGTAACTCGTGTGTCGTTGTTGTTTAGGTCTTAGGGTGGCTCCCACGATAAGACCTGCACAGGCACCTACTGAGTGACGAACCTGTGATCTGGAACACTGTCGTGGTTTTGCCAGTGTCTTGATCATAGTCATTCTTGATTGGTTTGTTTTTTTTTTTTATCTTCTGTGTTTTTTCAAATATGCTTAGTGATCATGTGTTTTGTGGTTTGACATTATGTGATTCATATATTTCTTGCGTTCAGAAGTTGTAAAGGTTTTGAAGTCATTTTTTGTTTTTTCTTAAATATCTTTGGTTAAGCACTAATTGGGCTAGATTTGTTCTAATATGTTTGTTTATCTTCTAGTTGATAATCGTTGTTTATGCTAGTTCATAGGTCTAGTCGTGTTGTTGAGAGATATTGAGTTATTCAAAATGGTTTTGAGTCTTTTGTGGTCTATTTGAACTAGCTTCTTTCTAAGTTGTTGTTTGTAAAGAAGAATGTTTTAACTATTTTACTACTTGTTTATGTAAATAATAAGTTGGTCATATGTTGAAAATATTTTTTTAATAAAAAAAGATTTTTTTTTTCAAATACAAGTTTTCTTTAAGGGAGCTAGGAGTTTGTAAAACGTTTCCTAGATAGTGAATTCAATAAAATTTGGTGAAAATGATATATTTGCCGCTTATCAGTTATGATACTTCACATTCTAAACATTCTTTAAGTCAGTCTTCCTTCTTGCTCAAGTGTTATAGATCTATTAAGATTTGTTATCTTTATTGATTCTATTTCGAGTGTTTCGCTTGTTTAGATTTATTTAATCTAACATAGATTGTGTAGCTTTTTAAGCGTTTGAGAGATTGTAAGCAGGTTATCTTGTTGATAGTTTATAGTGGTTGAGTGTTGTTTGGTTTAGACTTGATTTTGTTGACCTTGTGAGGTTTTCTTCTATGTGTTTTTGGTTTATTCATGGTCATGACTGGGTAGGTGTTTTATATTTCTTAAAACCTCTTAAAGAAAACTGGAAAAAAAGGGTAGTCCATAGTTTCACAATGTTCAACTAAAAGGTGAGCGTCGCTTTATATGTACTGCTACATTTGGAATTTGTTGACAACATAACCAACATAGTATTGAAGTTTCTAAGTAGTATCTCAGTTTTGTTACTAGTTCTTTCATAACATCTATCTTATTTCGTGATTAGGAGTATACTGCACTAGCTGTTCATGAACTTGTGCATAGTATATTTTGTTTTCTAATCCAGTCAATTACTGCTTTAATGAAAGGAGTTACTGTTCACTGATAAACTTTGTTAATATCTGGTTGTCCAGAGTTGTGAGCTTATCTACTTGTAGTATCTTGTTTCTGAAAGATATTATTAATTCATTTGAATTTTTGTTAACTTTCGTTGGATTTCAAGGTTCTATGTTTTTTGGTGGTCGTTTAGGCCGTGGTCTCTTATAGTTAACTGGCTAATTTCGATCGGTCAAGTTTTTCAGCTTTTGACTCTATAAGACTCATCTTCACTCGGCATTTCAACATGTCACAATGTGTGAATTGATTAAGATGTTAGACTTGTATAAGTAATAAAATTGTGGGGGTGTTGAAAATAAAATAACTATTCTCTAATTTCAATTTTATTACTTATTCTAATTAACAATATATTTTACCATGTTGCATAAGAATATGTGCAGGGTGTAGAGTCGTTCAAGCTGGACTTTTGGGCTTGTAGCAGTATTGTTGAAGTAGCAGCTAGATGGGCCGGATGGACTTGATGGAGCTGCTGTTGACAGTGGGCTGGTGGGTTACTAATGAAGCTGGTGATTGATCGCGTGTCGAGTGCTAATAAAAAAAAATATTTTAAAAACAACTCCTTAGCTACAAGGACTGCAGTAAAGGGAGTAGGGTTGTCGAACCATGATGAGTCTATGGAAAGTGTTAATAGCAATTTATTGATTAAACTAAATGATTATACTAAATTAATTTTATGAAGTTGATTTGTTGCTTGCTTGCAAAAACAAAGTGATTGATTGAAAAGTAATTAAAAAGGTGAAATTGGGTTTTGACGAAATTGTAAAAATTAACAAATTTACTAAAGACTTCGGACTTATATTTTAGCGGGTATGCCCATGTGTATTGGGTGTAATCATCAATCAAAACCATATAATATTTGTAGCCCGCAGTGCTAAGAAGCGGGGAAGTCCAAAGATCACAATGCACAATAGAAAAAGGTAAATGAGTACTAGTAATAGAGTCAGAAAAGGGTAGACGCTTATGTTTGGACATTTGACACGCATGACAAACGAAAGAAGCATCTACTTTATTACAAGGAATAAAATGTTTTGAAGAAAGTAAATCAATCACGTGTCGACCAGGATGACCAAGTCGATCGTGCCAAAATGTAGAGGATGCAGTAGCAACAAAAGCAGCAGCAGATTCATTGGTGGTGAAGGGGTATAGATCACCAGAGCTATTGTGGCGGCTCAGGAGCATACCATCCTTGAGGTCCTTCACAGAAAAACCATAAGGGTCAAATTCGACAGAAACAAGATTATCTCTAGTAAATTTACGGACCGAGATCAGGTTTTTAATAAAGTTTGGGTTATATAGGATGTCATTAAGTTTAAAGGGTCGGGACGGTGAGGGTAATGTGGTGTGTCCGGATCCGAGAACTGGAATACGGTTGCCATTACCGACTAATACGGACGCTATTTGATTAAACGTAGAAGGGGTAGAGATATTACCTTGCTCTGGCGTGATGTGAGAAGTGGCCCCCGTGTCCATATTCCAAGCATCCTGAGATTGTTCCATACCCATTGCTGCAAATGCTTGGGCCAAGTCAGTGGGCTGCATGGGGTCCAACTCGGTCAAATGGGCCTGGGCCGAGGACTGGTTATTTTGTTGTTGGGCTTGCTGATTGGGCGATTGAGAGGTAGCAGGAGGTGGAGCCATGTATGACCAGGGACTAATCCAAGAACCTTGGGTAGGAAATGGACAAGGTGGGACCATCCATTGTGGAGACCCATAGTAGCCGAATGGTCCTGCAGGTGGAAACGTGGGAGGCTGCTGATTGCGAGGGTAAGATTGTCCGCGTCCTCTGGAGGAGCCGCGGCGATAAGAACCGCCACGGCGATTACGGTTGTCTCGATCCCTAGTGTCACGAGTGTCCCTGGAGTCAGAACGAGGAGGTGCGGGAGGAGCCGGAGGGGCTGATTCAACAGCAGCGGCCACTACAGGTGGAGTGACAGCAGAGCGTGCCCGCTGTCGGCTTTGTTCCCGGAGAAGCATATCACACGCATCGGCCCAAGAGGGCAGACGCTGAACAATGAGAGCCCCAGTCATGTCAAACTCCGAGGGTAAGCCTCGGACCAATTTCAAAACAAGTCGCTTTTCGGGCACAGGGCAGTCAACGGCGGCCAGTTGATCGGAAATCTCTTTTAGACGCTGAAAATAGGCTTCAAGGGAAGCACAAGATTGGAGAGTCAGATTGGTGAATTCTTCTTCGAGAGTTAGTTCTCTAACCGGAGCCACACTTGACGAGCCGTGGACCCGGGCTGAAGGATTTTCAGGTACAGATCATCGGATATCGTGCCGTATATCCATTGAAGAACCACGGCATCAATTTCCGTCCAGGAAGATAGAGAGGGATCATCGGTAGCGGGTGGTGGTGTGTCATCGATGTGGTCGAGGACACGGTATGCGGTGGCATGAAGGTGAAATAGATTAACCCACGATGAGTAGGAAACCTTTTCGCCGTCGAGGATGCGGATTTTTTGTTGGATGTTGTTGACAGAGTACACCGGGTGTAGGGGGTTGGAGGATCCGGTGGAAACCGTGGTGGTGTGCTGTTCTGTTTCCGACATGGTGAAGATGAAGGTCAAGAAAAAAAAAGAAAAGCAGGAAGGAATAAGCCCGAAGGCTGGTGACTGCTGGTGACCGAAGTCAAAGATGGCAGCGGTGGGTTTTAAGGTTGCTAGGTCCAGAGCAGTACCTTTGCTCTTGATACCATGTTATCAAACGTGATCATTCCTTTACACACAAAATACAATAAATAGAAGGATACATGAAAGGAAGGTAGCACCACTAAGGAAACTAGGTAATGACAATATAAATACAATAATTACATTTGACCAATTATCTTGAATGCCTCATTAATTCGGTTGACTGAAGTTGACCAATTATCTTGAATGCCTCATTAATTCGGTTGACTGACAGAAAATAGTCACTCCGAATTTCTGATTCGGTAATTTTAAAGCTACTCTGTAATTAACCTAGCTAGTGAATCACATAGACATGATCAAGTTTAAATTGTTCAACCCAATTTAATTATCTTAACACTAAATGCAAAATCAAATTATTCCTAGTGCAAGAAAACCAAGAAACGATGATATATTGTATCAATGCAAAGAAACTAAATTGTCTAGATCAGTCAAACATACAATTAAATCCAAAAGAACTTTAAGATGTTCACAAAATTCAATCCAAATACTAGGTATGAAACAGAGTCAAACTAATAAAATAAATGAATCATTCACCCGGAGAGAACCGCATGAAGACTAGCCGCTCATCGCATTCGCGTAGGGTGCAATTCCTCTCCTAAACCCAAGCTTCTGTTGGCGAGCTTCAAAGCTGTCTTGCGTCCTCTGACAGCCGTCTAAAAAAGAATATCTCCACCCCTCTGTGATCGAAGTTGTTGTCCTCTTATAATATGTTGTCGCCTCCCCTTCATAAAAACACTATCCTCTTGATAGTTGATAATACATGCAGCACCCTAAATTCCTTTGGGCCAATCCTTCGTTCCACTTAATAATCTTATCTGCTGCCCTTTTGTCAAATTCATTGGGCCAAGGTCACGAGCCTTTGACCATAACTTTTTTTTTTTATTTCTTACATTATTATTATTATTATTATTATTATTATTATTATTATTATTATTATTCCGTGCTCTTGTACCGGGTGTCTGCGACTTGACCAAAGTTTCTCCGTATTAAGCTCATATCTCACGAACACCTACAAAACACATGTACACTATTAAATAACTAAGACCGACTAAAAGTACATAATAAAAGACTAAAATATATACAAAACTAACATATTAACAAAGATGTTTTCACCAACACATGAGTGATGATGGCTGTTATAACAAAATAACTTGAGCCCAGGTCTTTCCAGCTCACATGACACTTTAGGGCATCATCTAAGCCTCGTCTACAAAAGGCCATGGAGTCTTCAAGAGATAATTGACAAGTTATTATTATCTTCACCTATTACAAAGACTCTCTCACAATAATAAAACAAACAGTTAGGTTTTGAGTAGAGAGAGTCTTGTTTCCACATATCTAATTCAACACAGAGAGATTCTAATCTGGTTATCTTTCAAGATTCAGTCATTTGTCTCGAAGCTTCTTTAAGTTTCTCTCAGATATTTTTCTCTCTAGGGTTTCTTGTAATCTATGAGTTGTGATACATTTTGAAACCGAGAGATTAGATCAGTTGAGAGATTTGTAGAGATTATTGTGTGGTAATCTCTGTTTAGATAGCTATAGTGTTTAGATCCGTTTGTTTCTTTGTTTCTTGTAATTTCAGTTAGGGTACAAACTTCTTTTGGGTTGGGTTCTTGAATAATATTTGAGTATTTCTTGTAGATTCATGATTTATGACACAACCTAGTAAAAAACGAAATAGCAGCAACTGAAATCCATCAATCAAACTCACTAGACGAACATTACATTATCGCCCCAACTCCTTGTCGCGCGCTCATAGTTGCCTGTTTTCGGCCACAACCCTTCGTCAAATAACCCTCCGTGGTTCCACTCCTATGGTACATCGCTTTTCCGTTCCACTATTTTGAATTCTAGTCTAATCATACTCATATCTTGAAGTTAGGAATTTTGTTTTAAAAAAAGTCTCTAAATTTAACTTTATGGGTTGATTATGTGCTATTAGGTTTAGGTATGGCAACGGTCGGGTATCGGGTATATTTGGTAGTTTCTTAAAAAATATAATTGAGATTTTCAAATTCGTTTTCTCTTGCCATTCTACTATTCTAGTTATTATATAATTTTATACTTTTAACATCTATAACAAATTAAATATGATTGATACATACACATTTATCACTATAAAAAGTTTGAAATTTAAATTTATAATATATAAATCTCAAAAGATAAGTTAGTATTTTATATCATAAAAAAAAATATAAACAATGCTATCGAATACATATTTCCTAAAGAAAAAGAAACAACTTTCACATAAAGAAACGATTAGAATTTACTAGACTAAGTTTATTGAAAATTAAAATACGATTTCAAAATCGAGTCATGGTTCTGGTAAACGGTATATTTTTTTTCTTGTAATCAGGTGGGATATCATCTAATCACGTATCCGAGAAAATTTTCAAAACTACTCTCATACCTCTCCCGTACCTATCCCAAATGTGTGGTGTTTTGAGTTTGTCAATCATGTTCAGGTTCCGTTGTCATCTCTAATTTTGCTAAATTATTTAAATGCATGTTAGTATGTTAATATGTGTGCTAGATTATTTTGTTATATTTTTTAAACTTATTTGTTCGACTAGTTATTAAATAACTTAAAAGAGTTGCTTAGGAATATTTCTTTTGTTGTCAATTTTTCAAAATTGCAAAAATTTGATGATAATTGATATACCTTTCTCATGTAATTGAATTTTTTTTTTAGTTTTATTTTTTATTATATGTCTCAGCTCAAACAATAACTAGTGTTATACCCATCCGGAGGCCGGGGACTTATCCATGTGATGATGACATAAGTTTTTCGAACGTGTACTTATCAATGTGATAATAACATAAGTTCTTTTTCTTTGCATTCTAAACAAAACCTCTAAGTAGGTTTGGTTCGGTTTCGATTTCAGGAATAATCAGCCCCAGGCTTAGTCTAGATGAAACAAAAGTAGTTACACATCAAAATATTACAATAAAAGTATTATGAAAATATAATACAATCAAACGTTATATTTTGCAACTTTTTACAATATATAAACAGAAAACAACTTTACAAAATATACATAGATTGCAATGCATTTATTTGCCAACTCATAATCTGAAAATAAGATCACCCTGCGATTTGTGTCTTGGTGTTTGCATCTTCGGCTTTGGTGGCTGACCCATAAGATAGCTTTTGGTTTCTCAAAATTTTCTTTGGTGAATTTTTAGGGGCTTTTTTTAAGGCTATTGACTTTTTTTGGTGTTAACTTACCGGTACTTTGTTTCCCATGGCTGAGCAACAACCCATCTATCCATCAACTCCAATCCCAATAAGCAATGGCAAGTTTTGAATCCTTTGGACCTAAATTCGATTTAGAATTTGGCCTCCACTGCAAATTCATAATAAAAATTAAGGTTGTTGACATCTAACATGATATGAATCGAAAACTTTCATGAGTTTGGGGTCCATGTAAGTTCTTGGCTGATTCCAGGAACACATTTAGCTAAACGGGTCGTTTTTTGTGTCAACCTGGTGGGTTCGTGACTTCATGGTTTGACGCGTTCAACCCATTTGTTTATTTTTTTTTCTATACGATGTGATTATGTAATATTTTAGCTTGAACTTAAGTTACACAACCTCAAACACAGAAAAAACACACTAACGAACAGAAAGTAGTTTACTACTTTGTAACCCGAATTGTATCTTCAAATCAAATAGACCTACACTTACCATGAACCTAAAAAAGGATGTAACTACTTACTGCAACATACATGAATGTAAATATACAAAGAAAAGAGGCAAAAAGCCCAAGACCTTTTGATCCGTTTCTATTTTACTTGACACAATCAACAGAGAAAATAAATGTGACCAATGCATGCAGAATTCATGATAATAAACAAACTGAAAATAGAGGGGGAGACGACCCTTGGGAGGTACTTGAGCCAGTGCTTGTGGAATAAAGATATAATGCAAAACGCGTGCAGAATTCATGATAATAAGTTAATAACCTATTGTTGTAGCTAAGTCAGGTTAAGATTCATTCTAAAGAAATATTCAAATTAATTAGAGATTTTAATCTCAAAACCTCCTATATTCAGTTTTTATCAAACACTCATTTTTAACCAAAATATTAGAATTTGAAGTATGTATAATAGTATACCATCTACAGCAAGGGTACACTTGTTTTCCAAACAAATAGCACAAGGATCTGCACATGCAGAAATAGAATCATTGCTCCATCCACACTCTCTCTACATCCAAATAAACAGAATGAGAATAGTATGGAGACCAAGGTTGGCTTTTTAGGTCAAGTATACAAAATCCGAACTTCACAATAAAATCAAAAAGTTTTGAGGTTTATTTGCTAGCAAGTATGGAGAAGAACTCGGTTAGTCATCTTGCAGTTGTGCAATCAGGACTTCCTCAATAAGTTATTTACTAACGACGTTTTTATTGGGCACTTTGATTTCTATTCCATTCCCCCGTCCCTGATGTCCCCCGTCCCTCCCGTCCCTTGGAGAACGATGGAGACGGACCAATCAGAATTTTTCTTTCTTTTTTTTTTTTTTTTTTTGACCATTTGGAGGTTCTGCAATGAAGGTTCCGCATTTTTTTGATTTTTTGACCATTTGGAGGGTGAACAGGTTCTGCATCTGGCCATGGAGCTCCAAGCCTTCATCAATGGAGGTTCTGCAATGGAGGTTGAGAAGATGAAAGAAAAACTTTTCATTTTAAAGTTTTAAATTCACCCCTTTAAGAAAGAAGTAAATTACATAGTAAATCCCCCTAGTTTAAAGTTTTGTTACCACCCCTAGAAAGTGATGGTTTGTAATTTTTTTTTTTAAATCTAGTATTTATTTAAACATTATTTTTTGTTAATTTGTTACTTTTATAAAACTAAATAAAATTAATATTAGAAATAAATAATAATAATAAATGATTAAATAATAATAATAAATGCTTGAGACATGGGAGTGTTGGTGTCTCCACACCCCCACCCATGTCTCAAGAATGTTGAGACACCACCTTGATGATGTGGCATCCTACATGGCATGGAGACATGACATTTTTCATGTCTCCACACCCCATAGCCTAAAAAACCAACACACTTTCTTACTTTGAGTTTTGTACTAAACCTAGTTTTGATACATTAAAGTCCTTAGTTGTCAATTTACATGAAAAAAAGCCCATACACTAATTTTGCTATTTTAAAGTCCTAAAAATTGTCTAGAAGGCAAGTAGCTATGGGAATTTTTTTTTAAGAACTTCAACATGCCAAAGTTGGGTTATATAGTCCTTTGGTGTCTTTTTTCTGTTTACAAGTTACTTTGATATAGTAGTTCTTTTGTCATACTATGATGGTTTTTATTGTATTTACTAATTTTATGAGATTAAAGAATACATAGTTACCGCTTTTGATTCGTCTAGTGCACCACCCCCAATCAACTCTCCCTCTTGAAAGTTCTTCAGGTACACGTAACACGTTTGATCCGAATTTATACTTCTAATCGCTTTCCCATGCGATATCTTTCTTATCGATATCTATAACTTTGTTTCCTTTAAAGATTTTGTAAAAGCAAACACATATTTCAAACCTCATCATGAAGATGCAGCCATGATCACTCTTTGAAGCTCACTCTCCACATTAACAGAGCCATCATTCTTCTTCGTTTCGCTCTGCGTATTTGCCTCTAGGCCACCACCGTTCTTCTTCATCTTCTACTGCCCAAACCCATCCGAAACTTCATCAACCGGCGACACAACGCTCTTCCCACCACCACCGCCACCCATGTACCCATTATGTTGCCTCAACGGCTGCTGTGACTGAAAATCCTCCAACGCATGTCTCATCTATCTGTTTTCCTCTGCAAATCACTCACCTCCTACTCATCCAACCATACCTATCCTTCAACATCTCAAACTTTAAGTGCCACATATCAGATTAACTTATTGAGGATACCTTTGTATTATTCTTGAATTGTAATCCACCAAAACACTGGAAAAAATAAGTGTATATACAAATTGGTATGAATTATAGACATAAAGTATTGGAAATATATATATTTATCTGGATGACTAAAGTACAGAATCAAATGAATCCAAATTAAACTAATTCACAATGATGACTAGGAATGATTACAAAGGCCACGAACACGAATGATTACACACTAACATTATGTTTGGATAACAGCGATAATTTTCTTCATATTTAACTCGAGTACCATATAAAGTCTTATGAAGGGTAAATCAAAGCGTTCTAAAACTTTATATGATTGAAGGGAAAAAATGAACCAAAAATTATTAACTAGAAAGTAGTAACTTTATATTGTGTCAAGTAGTTCGTTAACGTTTCTTATTGCACAATTTTGCGTTCGCAACCATTCATGATGGTAACAAGAATGGTGACAAGTGTTATTCCAAATTACAATAAAACTCACATACAATTTAAAGTTCAACAATGTAGATAATAATACAGCAAAACACAAAAGTGGACTTATTCCAAATAACAATAAACACAACTAAACCATGGATTATGAACTTATTATTATTATACCACACATAAACCACGGATTATGACCTCATTGCACCACACATACCATTACTAGAGCATTAGGAACCAAAGCAATCCAACTAGATTGATATGCTGTTTGGAATTCCTCTCCCGGTTACACCTTTTTCAGAATATGGTTTAAGAAGTTGATACGGAACCAACCCTGCACCACTACGGTTCTTCAGATTGGGATCAGTGTTCCTTGAGTCTATGATTGCTTCCAGCTCGTTTAGCCTTCCACGGAATTCCTCATATGCTGCCTTTATAGCAGGCTCCGCCTCCCACGCCGCCTCAGTAATTGCACCAATATACTCTTCTTCTGGTGAATGACTTGATAAAACATCCAAAACCGACATAACTTTTGTAGCTTGGATTTGGGATGGGAAGCAATCTAATAAAGCATTCTCAGGTCGCTTTATAAAAGACTGCCATTCTTCGTCTGTGGGGTCTTCGTTCGGCATTTTGGTTCTGGACATTGTCGGCCTGTTAGGGAAATAACCCGCGAAATCATATTGACCAAAGTTGACTGCTGAATGGTGACCAGAAGTCACCCACATGATGGTTGATAAAATTCCAATCAATTCATCTTGGGTTTTGAGTTGTGGCCACCATGGCTCATCTTTCTTGTCTCCATGGCCAACTGTACGGATTTCATTCCACCATGCTTGAAGTTCTTCGTCAGATTCTACTAGACTCGCTTGTGGGTAATAATGGTTGACATAAGAAGTTGCCCACTGTTTAATGGCATCATAAATAAGTAATCCATCATTCGCAAATGGGTAATCCTCAATTGTTAGTTTTACACCATGCGGTGATGTTGGATCTTCAACCGCCATACCCCTAAACAATACCATACGAAGCAATTACTTTGACCGAATTCCTTCATTACTATTGTTGCGTATGCAAGGATTATAAAAAAAAATACCTGCTAATTAGGTCAGCTGGAAGTGCTTCATGATCAAAACGCCATAGCTGATCATAGGCATCAGAGCAAATTTGCATACAATATTTTCCAGGAGAAAATGTTGATTCTATGACACCTCCGGCATTGATGAGTAAGAGTCTAGCAAGAGCATTGATTTGCATAGTGTAGCGGAAATGAGGGAGCAGAAGTCGTCGTATGGGATGCATTTGGCTGAGTTGGCGATTGGTAGCAATTATGTAAGGCTCGGTAACACAGTGTGTTCTTAGCCTGTATGGTTAAAAAAAACAATAAATTGATTAATTCGGATGGACAAAGATACAAACTTAGAAATTGAAAATCGGAAAAATGGAAACAACCAATGGCTAACAAGTTGGTGAACACCGGAATCATGGGCAAGGACATGAGCCTTGGCTAGCTTCCAGAGCCATGCACCTGTAGCATCCCAGCAGGGTGTGTAGACATGTTTCCATTGTGGTTTCCCATTAGATGGTGGGCGAGTCAACTCAATGGCTAGTGGCCTTAATGTTCCGGTAGGAGTAAGGAACATTAAGGTTCTTGAACCATATAGACTTGTCCCTTTAAGCTCTCTTGTTTTGTTAACATAAGGCAAGAGCAGATCATGGTAATCCAACATGAACAACTTCTTTTGTGCTATAGCCTGCAAAACATAATTGGTTTTCTAGTAGTAATGTAACTAACTAGTCATAATGGACCAAACAAAAGACATCATGACGTTACAAAGTAATCAGTCCTATGTTTTTAATCACCTCCTCAAGAGTCATGAAACCTTTAATCTCTTCCTCCACAATCTCCTTTGTGATTGCTGACTGAGCTGGGCCGTAGATTGCAGGGTCCAATTTACTCATCAACGGCCATTCCTACATATACACACATGTCATAATCATTTACACAACATCTTATCTATGAAAATACGACTATTTAGAGTTTAGTTTAGATGCTATTTATCCCCAAAATTATATAATTAAACATACCGTAACCAACTGTATGCTATAAGGATTGAGACCAGCAAGCATTTGTCGACAAAATTCCTCATCACGGAACCATGAGAATGTGTCTCCTGCGATTAGAGTCATTAAAACACAAAGACTTAACCAATAAACCATATACAAAAACATAAAAGATACAAATAAGAAGAATGCTTACTGTCAATGGTTTCAGGGGTCTCAAACTTGATAACGGTGTTTGTAGCATCTGTAGCTTTTTTGATAAGTCTAGGTAAAGCAGTTATGATTCCACTCTCAGGAGGAGGAACATTAACACCTTCATTATAAAGCAAGTCTATGGCTGTGAATAATGGAAACCCCTTGTCTTTGTCAGTGACAATCGAGTCCAGAGTTGGTATAATTGCATGGAGCACCGAGTACAAAGTATTTGCTCCAAAGTTTGCACTCTTTACCTCTGAAAAATCTTCATCCGCAGGTATATAAAACGGTAGCAAAGTTCTAGTTTCTGTTAACGGATCTGTAATCAACAGGTTTTGTTAACGCTCAAAACAACACATGCATTTTGTAACTTATTAAAAATCAGTAAGTTCCTATAATATAGTGTTCGAATGTACCTTTAGATGACATTGGGCGACCAGTACGACACCGCCTAGGATACGGATGTGCCTCGCCACCTAGCACGGGCCGTGCTAGATCTAAGCTCGTATCCGGAGCTCCAAGATCGTTGTACACATCGTAATCATAAATCCTCTCAAATGATTTACGCTCACCTTCACCGTTTCCTCGAAGCGATTCCAGATCTTTCTCTCTTAATGACATCAGTGCCTTCGGTGTCTCCGATGGCAGATACGACTGCACAAACATATCAATCATCATAAATATATGTATAAATCGATTAGTTTCTTCTGCCACTAGTCAAAAATTCGGTGTGGAGTTTCGAAACCTCATTCAAATTTCAGTTATTATTAACAAACTTTTTGGTTCTTTAACTTTTTGAAGTAACATTTAACCCCTCATAAGTAGAATTTTTTTTCAAGAATAGGTAAAAATCAAGATGGAAGAGTGTTTTTGGGTGGTGGATAAAAAAATTTATGAAAGTAGGTAGGTCGTTGAATGGTTCAGCGACCTTCAACAAAAGAATTTCAAGGTCACACATTGGATAAGCGACCTTCAACCAAGATCATACATTCAATAAGCGACCTTCAAAGGTGATAAATTCAAACGATTCAAGGTTTATGACTTTGATTGAAGGTAGCATATTGAATAAGCGACCTTCTTTGAAGGTTGCGTATCGGATGCAAGAGTTTAAAATTCTTTGTTGAAGGTTACCTACTTTCATAAATTTTTGTATCAACCACCAAATAACACTCTTCCATCTTGAAAATTACCTATTCTTACAAAAAAAATCTCATAAGTAGTGAAATTTTCACTAAAAGCCACAACGTATCAACTAATTTAAAACAATTAATAGATTCCCAAAATACTACCACATGTTAGGTATAACAAATACATAAATGAGTTTAGGGTTGATTGGGGTTGGTGGTCCAATGATAGAAACAAAGCTTCCAGGAACACCTAAAGGGGAGGTCATGGGTTCAAGTCTCACAAGGAGAAGAAATTTGCCGTTCAAAAAAAAAAAGAGTTTAGGGTTGACCTTATCGGTGAAAAAGATTCTTTTTTCAGGGTTATCAAATTTGGAGTGAATCCACGACTCGCATGTGAAGGTAACACCGTTGTTAAGGACAATGTTTTTGAAGAACATCTTCTTGCTATACTCGTTTTCTACCAGCACAGCTCCGATTTCGCCGAAATCATCAGGGATGTCGAAAGTGCATTTGTATGTGTAAATGCTAATGTCGAAATCCAAAGCTTCGTATCTTGCGTACGCCGAGACTGTCTTTTGTTTTCCTTTTGCTGTATGATCAAGTGAATTAAAAGTTACACACACCTTATAATTACTACAAACTTATGTTGATATTTAGTTATTAACGTTTTATTTCAAAACGAACAAAATTTAAAACTTTTTAAAATACAATGTTCACTATATTTGTAGCAAGCAAATCGAGGGTGTTCGCTACATTCGTGATGTTTGGTGTGTAAACAAATTCTTGCGTATTAGGTAATAATTTTTTTATTTTTTTTAAATATAAACTATCATTAAAACCGACAACTTTTACAAGTGGGAGGCGGGTAAACAGGCTACAAGTTGCGCCGCTACCCCCTTTTAAATAGAAAAACCTACTCTATTAAAAATAAAACTTAGATCCTTCATCGTTGAATAGTTACTCTGCACCACCTTTTAAATATAAACTTTCATAATCAAATTAATTAAGATAAATAATATATTCTACTTAAACCAAAGTTGAAAAATATTATATGTAAAAATATGGTAGGGTAAGTTTAAAATTAATGATACCTGAATCCACATTAGTTTTGATTTGACGGATTCTAAGTTGAATATTTTTTACACTTTTGAAATTAGAAAGACTAATGGATGATTAACGTGCGATATATTATTATTATAATAATTTTCGAGACCACCTATTATTGATTGACATAGGTACCTATTAATGCCTTTAAAAAAAAAAAAAAAAAAAAACCTATTAATGTTTTAACCTCGTCCAAGTGTCATTGAAATCTTTGTTCTTTATCAAATGTTTTAACAAATGTATAAAGTTGATGGTAATATATATGGTAAGGTTACTTAACAAGACGGGTCTACTCACAATCAAGGTCATTAGAAACGAGCTCCAACAAGAACGAGCGTCCAAGTAGATCAGAAACACCATCAACAACACCACCAACACCTACACCGGCAAGGGCGGAGCTAATGGTTGGTTGGACAGTAATGACACACTTGACTGAGGTCCCCTTGGAAAGAAAAGGGATCGATATGGCTTTAATGTTACCAACGGTTGAGGTGGGTCGTGCATGGGTGGCACTAGATTTATTGGTAGATGAGTATTGGCGAAGGTTAACGGGGGAGTAGGCGTTGGAGGAGGAATGGTTGGTCGTGTCACCATGGACAAAGGCCTTGCGGGTTGGTAATAGGTTGTGAAGAGAGTGAGTTTGGTTGATTTGAGTATTCAACATATGGTTTGCTTTGTTTAGTCACTATAAACTCACTCTTGTGTTTGTGTGATTTGGAAGTGGGAATAAGAACCTCTATTTATAGATGGGAAATTTTATATTTTAAGGAGTTTATTTAATGGGAAAACATTAGGTAAGAAAGATAAATTCCCGCTTTAATTTCACGTGTTATGTACTATTGTTAAACATCATTCATACGGGTTATTTCATACGGGTTATATATCATCAATAATTTACAATCTACGGCTAGAATGCATTTGAATGTGGGTTGGAACAGTCTAGAAATTCTAACATAAAATCACGTACAATAGATATGACATTACATAAAAGTAATACAGACAATGAACTAATTCATACGGGTTAGGCTCGTAGAGGCCTCTATATTAATTTTTTGAGTCTTATATGGTATTTATTTAAGTCGCCTCTTATTTGCACCTGCTGAAATTTTATTTGCACCGGTCTCTACGGTTCGTAGAGGCCTCTACGATTCGTAGAAGGAACTCTACTGCTCGTAGAGGTCTCTACTGCTTGTAGAGACCTCTGTCAATGTGGTCCCGTAAATGGCAATCATTGCCAATCATTTAATGACACCTCTACGCTCGTAGAGGCCACTACGAGCAGTAGAGTTTCACTTGAATTCTTTTTCCTTCGTATAGGAGCTCCATGACTAGCAGAGGCTTTCTCTACGACTAGTAGAGGCCTCTACGAGTCGTAGAAAAATAAATTTTAAAAAAATATTTATTTTTATTATTATCATAAATTATTACTATTATTTAAAAAAATTTAATAATAAATAACAATGTGTGTTCTTCTATGAGTGGTAGAGGGCTCTACGGGTCATAGAGAAAGGCACTACGAGTCATAGAGCTCATCTACAAGCTCCCAACATTTTTTTAATCAAAACTAAAATTTGTTTCTCTACGAGCGGTAGAGGGCTCTACGGGTCGTAGAGAAAGCCACTACGAGTCATAGAGCTCATCTACAATCATCTACAAGCTCATAACATTTTTTTAATCAAAACTAAAATTTGTTTCTCTACGAGTGGTAGAGGGCTCTACGGGTTGTAGAGAAAGCCACTACGAGTCATAGAGCTCATCTACAAGCTCCCAACATTTTTTTAATCAAAACTAAAATTTGTTTCTCTACGAGTGGTAGAGAGCTCTACGGGTCATAGAGAAAGGCACTACGAGTCATAGAGCTCATCTACAAGCTCCCAACATTTTTTTTAATCAAAACTAAAATTTGTTTCTCTACGAGCGGTAGAGGGCTCTACAGGTCGTAGAGAAAGCCACTACGAGTCATTGAGCTCTTTTACAAGCTCCCAACATTTTTTTAATCAAAACTAAAATTTGTTTCTCTACGAGTGGTAGAGGGCTCTACGCTCGTATATGTTCCACCCTCTACGACTCGTAGAGGCCCCTACGACTCGTATCAGAATACTCTATGGCTAGTAGAGGCCCATACGAGTGGTAGAAAACCCCTTTTTATTTTTATTTTTATTTTTTTGTGTTTTGTTTGTTATTTTTATGTATGTTATTTGAGGTTTTATTAAAAAAAAAAAGTCACTACTTTTTATATCTATAAAAGAGCGTAAACGAAAATAAAAAAATTTCACTACTTGTATGAACGTTTTGTTGCCCAACTACACAGTTCCAAAAATCATGCGTATGTGGCATTGGAGCGTCTTCTGCTGTATTAAGCTCGATGAAGTGGTCTCCGTTCACAAAGGCTAGCGATATGATTGGATGTCCAGGTAAGTCGTCAGTATGAGTGAACACATGGTAGTAAGTGGTAGATAACCCTCTTGTAGGGTGGAATACTTGAAGAACCACACCATATCTCTCACAAATCACAATTCCATGCCCCGGCAAGTCCATCCATTTGTCATCGGGCGCCGGTCCAATTCCAAAGTAATCTAATTACCTTATTACGGAATCGACCGTATACCAACAAAACCTTGAGTACATCGCATGCCACATAACATAGCGTTCATATAGTTCGTTCATCAAATCCTGACGGATAATAGCCCAGTCATTCTCATCACGCCCTAAAGACACAGATATGGATCGGAACCCACAGTTACCGTCTCCCCGAACATTTTGAATATGTGTAATAAACCAGTGATACTCTCTAGGAAGCTGGCATTTCCAATGCATGATTTCCAGTTTATACCTGTTAACGCCAACATTAAGAAATCATGATTAGGGTTTAATAACAATAACAACAACAACAACAAACGAAATATCCGGGTTTGGTTCCTCGCTACAGTCACTCGCCTCGTGTGCGTATCGTGGAGCGCTTGAAGGCACGTAACATGACTCCGGTTCTTCTACATACTCCCCGTTTAAATCGGACAGTTATGGTTGTTCATTCAAATCCGGTAGCGCTGCTTTCCCGGATATAACCTCTGGCTCACCATGCTCACTATCGCTTTCCGGGATGCAACATACGTCAAACCATTCACCCGAAGACATTGTGTTACGAACTGGTTGGCCGGATGGTATTTTTGCGGGAGAAATTCCATAACCGTCGGAGAAAAAATTTGAAATTTTGAGGTCTGGACTAAAAATCGTGCATGGTTGATGGTTTAAAGTGCTGAAAGAAAACTCTACCAGTCGTAGGGGTCTCTACTGGTCGTAGAGTATGTATATAAATGCTGAGAACAACCAGACCTCTGTGGCTCGTAGAGGTCTCTACTGGCTGCAAAGGGGTGATTTCACTAAAATGGCAACCTGATACTCGGATATCTCGTACTTTCTAACCCTATACCACTCGTAGAGGCCTCTACTGGTCGTATAGAGTTTAATTACATCAACTACCATACCTCTGCGGCTCGTAGAGGTCTCTATGAGTCGCAGATCGAGCTCATTGACAAACCTGTATACGAGTCGTAGTAGGGTTAGGTTTTTAGGGCAGCAAAGCTCTACCACTCGTAGAGGCCTCTACCAGTAGTAGAGCTTTGTGGTTTTCAATGCTCTGACACCTCTACTGCTCGTAGAGGCTTCTACGAGCAGTAGAGATGTGTAAAACCTTAAAAAACTTACGGTGTAAATAACATGACCCTTATTTAAACATCATTCACGAAAACGCAATCAAGAAAACACAAGAACGGAAGATGGAGGTAGCTGAGATGAGGATGTTGAGGTGGATGTGCGGTCACACACGGCTAGACATGATAAGAAATGAGGTTTTCACGGATAGATTGGAGGTAGCTAGTATCCCGGATAAGATAAATGAGGGGAGATTGAGATGGTTTGGGCATGTGAAAAAGAGACAGTCAACTGAGCCAGTTAAAGTGGTAGAAGGTCTCACTGTGGAAGGTAAGAGGAGTAGAGGTAGATCAAAATTGACTTGGGATGAGCGGGTTAGACAAGATTTACTGAGTTTGCACCTCTCTGAGGACATGGTCCATGATAGGGGTTTATGGAAGAATAGGATTAATGTTAAGGACTATTAGGATATGGGAAAATGCATCTTAGGTGTATCGTAGGGTCTTACTTTTGCTATCACGTTATGTGGATTTTACATATGTTTGTCTTCCGGTATGTTTGTTTATGGTGGTATAACTGTCTAGATTTTACATTTTTTTAAGTGTGTTCCGTTGTGTTTTTTTGAGGAAAGGGTCTCTTTGGAAGCAGTCTCTCTATCCCTAGGGGTAGAGGTAAGACTTGCCTACATCCCACACTCCCCAGACCCTACCAATAGCTCTGCTATTTGTGGGATTTACTGGGCTTGGTTGTTGTTGTTGTTAAACATCATTCACATATACCTCAACTCAGAGAGAAGTTTTTATAAGAATTGATGAGGTAGAACACCACTGCAACCTTTTTGATCTCGTTAACCAATGCTTCGAAGAGATAACGTGGCATGGAGTGATTGCTTGCTGCTGAGGGTTCGGGCGGGTTGGACTTTGAACGCCTTGTCTAGGCCTGTAAATGAACCGAACGAACACGAACACATAATCGAACACATTTTTGTGTTCGTGTTTGTTCATTAAGAAATTTATCGTGTTCGTGTTCGTTCATTAAAACATAAACGAACAGTTCATGAACATAAACGAACACAAATGATCAATAAAAATGAACATAAACGAACACAAACAAAAACAAGTTAATAATGATTCATCACAATTCAACCAAGTTTAATACATCACAATGCAACCAAAACCAAATACCGGGGATGAGAAATACGGCGACACTATAGTCTGTGAAGACGGGGATGAGGGAGACGACGGCGCCGTGGAGGCTGGAGAGTGGAGATGAGGATGTGGAGGTTGGAGGCGAGGCTGTGGAAGTGGTCGGCTGGAAGTAGAAGAAGGTAGGGCGGTAGAGTGGGGAAAAGAAGGGAGGTGGGGCTGTGAAGTGTGGATAGTATCTGATAAATGATATGGTCAGAAAGTTAGGGTTAGGGTTAAGTTTTTAGAACATATGAATTAAGATACTTTACAAAAGGAATGAATAATAAAAATAAAGTTAAGTTTAATTAAACGAACATAAATAAACGAACATAAATGAACGAACATAAATGAACGAACAAAACGTGTGTTCATGTTCGTTCGTTTAATTATACAAACAAAAAATTGTGTTCGTGTTCATTCATTTATAAAATAAACGAACATAAACGAACCTCCTGCAGAACAGTTCATAAACGTTTGGTTCATTTACAGACCTAGCCTCCCCCCCCCCCCCCGTAAAATCTATCTTCTTTATAACTAATAAATAAAATAACTAGAGGGCACTTGCCACCACTATAAGTTGTTTAACTTTTGGTTTTCCAGCACTATCATATTAAATAATGGAGAGAACTACACAATTAGTCCTTGTGGTTTACTAATAGTTTCACATTTGAGTATTAAGGTTTGAGTTAATTGCCAATTTAGTCCCTGAGGTTTGTCAAAAATTGCGACTTTCATCCAAATCTTTTTTTTGGTCAATTTAGTCCCTGTGGTTTCATTTTTTTGTCATTTTAGTCCCTGAGGTTTGTCAAAAATTGCCACTTTCATCCAAATTTTGTTAGTCCACAAGGACTAAAATGACAAAAAAATGAAACCACAAGGACTAAATTGACCAAATAAAAAGATTTGGATAAAAGTGGCAATTTTTGACAAACCTCAAGGACTAAATTGGCATTTAACTCTTAAGGTTTAAAAGTTTCATGTTGAGGTTCTAAGTTATGTTTTTGTAACATAATAGGGTATTAGCACTAACGGGGGTTAATATTGTAGGACTGGTTTTTAATCAATAAAGGTTTTATCAACACGATATGTGAACCGTCAGGTGCGGAAACCCTAACGATCGAGCAAAATGATAAAAATCTATATTAAAACACGTAAAGTTTCATTTTCAAGCTTTTCATTAATCATTAACTTGATAATAATCATTACAGACTCTGTTAATGATAAAAACAAACTTCTAACACACTCTGGACAGCGTTTGGACACAAATGGAACTTGACAAAACTGACAAATAACTAATAACCGTCACTAACAACCTCCTATATATATATATATATATATATATATATAGAGAGAGAGAGAGAGAGAGACTAAGTTCCATTCGACCTTGCGAGGGTCCGAACCAACTGGTTCAACCCTGCGTTGTCCCGAACCAAAACTAGATTCGACCCCACGAATACCCGAACCAAAATCTACAAACCAAACATAAACTTTACAATCAGCGTTTACGACTTAGATAACCCGAAAGCTATAGACACATATATGAAATATGCATCTACAAACTCCCCCTTGTCTATAGCTCTAGTGATTTACTTGTTCTTCGTCTCTCTTAGCACAAACTTCAACTTTTCTTTCGCCATCTTCGTAATTTCTAGCTTCTTTGTATTGAATTGGTCTTTTCTCCATCTGCTTTCTCAACTTCATTGAATATTTCCCTAGCAGTGTCTTGTAGTCACAGTCTGAGTGAACTTCAAATGCGAAACAGAACTTGACTATAGCTTGAAATCTCCAGGCTTGAACAATATCTAGCGCATCGAAATGAATCGGAATGAAATACAAAGTCTCTATATCATTCCTCGAGCAATTAATCATCCATAGGATCAAACACTCTAATCTTCTTGCATATTGTCTTCGGGTCTTTATCATGCAAAACAATCATGGCTTCACCCGATCTCCAATCATAGTACCAAAATGCAAAGTCTTGACAAAAGTTTTGCTGAATCGGCATCACTGGTATCTTCTGCATACATGTTAGAGGCTTGTAATTCAGAGTCCGAATGGTAAGTTATTCATCGAATTGATCTTCTTATGCATGATTCTGTGAGGATATTGCAGCTTAAACATATCCCATTTCGTCTGACTTTCACGAGTCACCTTCTCAGCTATCCATTCCAATTAACTTGAATGTGTCGCATCAATCATCTTGTGTCGACATATATCTCTCACAGCCCAATACGGAAGAGTCTTATGTCATGAAATCTCCTGTGCAATATTCCTCTTTCCCATTTAATCCCAACACACTTCAGCTGAGGAAAGAACTTCCAGCTAATCGCTTTTCCTTTAAACATCTTGTTGTGATATCTGTAAAATTATCCTTGAATCGGTGGTAGAGGACGATTATCACCTTCTTCGCGCAATCTTCTTAAATAGTTCCTCAAAGCATATACCTCTGTCACTCGATACTGTTTTGTTACTAATTCAGCACCGAAATAGCCCCGAAACGACCCGAACTTGTTGACATGTATCGGGTCTATTATGCCAGCGATTATCTCTACTATTTGGTGTAATCTCATTGTCCGCATACTCGAAACACTTCCCACGCAGGTTCAAACTTTAATCACATAGAATACCAAAACCAAATAAAACCATATTACCAACGCCTCCTTTCGTTCAACTGCCCTCTTTTTTTTTTCAGTGGGACACCACAACTAATAATCCCATTCTCTCAAGTACAACCAACAACTTTGGTCTCAACAAATCACAAACAGACAGATTGCTCCACCACACAGGTCTCATTCACACATGATTGCCTCCTATTTTACCTTGATCCTTTGTCTTAAATTAAATAGATCTGATGCAATTTCTCTTGCATCCGATGTCACACGTGACCAATCGCCATCGTCGTTCGCTACTCTTTACTTTTAGATTCACAAAGAATATCGCTCTTGCTACATCATCGCCTTGAATCACATATATTTTTCACCATTTTGTTCATATAGAACCCGTTCACTCAGAACACTTCTCCTTCAATTCCTACAGAACCTTTGCAACGCTCACAAAGAGCTCTTACTTGATCACACAGAATCGTAACACTTCTCGGCCTCCTCCGGTTCACTCAGAATCCTTTTATGTATTCCTTCTCCTTTTTCGATCACAAAAATCTAGTTCATAACGGTTCACACGGAATTGTCCTTGATCACACAGATCTTCTTCTTTCTCTCTTCCCGGCTCACTAAGAACCATGTTCGGTTCACACAGAACCTCCACTACTATTTATTTCTTCCTTGATCACCTATGACTTCCGCTTTTGTCTCGGAAAACACCCTTCTATGAATTCATTATTTTTTCTCATTCTCGCAGTTTAGAGGGCTGCTCCCCTTTCTCTAACACTTGACTCTTAAGCCGGCCCTTGTTTCTCGACCTTCGCTCTGATACCAATTTCTGGGTTCATGCTAAGATCAAAAGACACTAAACACATAAAACTCATAAATACAATGTTGTTACTGCCTGAGGTTTCTTATTTTACGAAAAAATGAGAATACAAAAATACTAAACATATGCTTAGATAAAACTCCTACTTTATAACAACAAACTTCAAGCGTAGCTTGGATTCAACATCCATTTTCTCTGCTTTTTCCTCCTCCAAACTCGGTCAATCTTAGACCTGTTCTGCTGCTAACCCGTGACATATTTCATGGGTTAACCCATCAAGATTTACCCAACAGCTATTTCTCTGGCAAAGCCATTTTGACCTAACATGATTAAATAGTGAAGGCTTTTTGATGTAACATAAAAACTTGAGTTGGCTAGATACAATGTATCAGTACACGTTTTGATAGAGAAAACACTGCGAGCGACCCACTTTTTTTAATTATAGGGGGTCTCTATTAGGGACCACTCATTTCTTTTCTTATACATGTTATCTTGTGTTGAACATGAAACATGAAAGATCTAACTTGTGTTTAAAACATGTGAGTTAAAAAACTGAACCCCATTATCAAGCTTTTGGATTTATTTGGTTTGATATTTGAATTTTGGTTTTCGGAAATTTCGTATAAACAATTAAGCCCAATATACAAATCAAGCCCACTTAAAATCTTATACGATTAGACATTGCATGCAACACAACCTAGTAAAAAAATGAAATAACAACAATTAAAATCCATCAATCAAACTCACTAGACGAACAATACATTATCTCCCCAACTCCTTGTCTCGCACTCGGGCTTGCCAACCCTTCGTCAAATTGCCCTCCGTGGCTCCACTCCTTTGGTACATCGCTTTTCTGTTCCACTATTTCGAATCCTAGTCTAACCATACTTGTAACTTGAATTTAGGATTTTTGTAATAAAAAAGTCTCTAAATCTAACTTTATTGGTTGATTATGTGCTATTATTCTTAGGTATGACAATGGTCGGGTATCGGGTATACCTAGTAATATCTTACAAATTGAGATTTTCAAAATCGATTTCTCTTGCCATTTTAATTATTATATAATTTTATGCTTTTAACATCTATAACAAATTAAAATTATATATATTAATAGACCAACCATTTAAATAATCAGGTATCATTTTTTTTTCATTTTGGCCACCTTTTTCCTTTTCTTTTTTAAGCTTTTTTTTTTTTCCATTTTCGCCACGACCATTTTTTTTAAGTTAAGTTCTTCTTTTTCCGTTTTGGCAACTTTTTTTTTAAGTTAAGTTTTTCTTTTTCCATTTTGGCCACCGCCATGTTTTTTTTAAGTTAAGTTTTTCTTTTTCTATTTTGGCGACCATTTTGTTTGTAGTGTTTTTTTTTTCCATTTTGGCCACCTTTTTTTTTATTCTTTTTTAACCTAAGTTTTTTTTTCCTTTTGGCCATGACCATGTTTTTTTTTTTAAGTTAAGTTCTTTTTTTTTTTCCGTTTTGGCCACTTTTTTTTTTAAGTTAAGTTTTTCTTTTTCCATTTTGGTTACCACCATGTTTTTTTTAAGTTAAGTTTTTCTTTTTCCATTTTGGCCACCATTTTGTTTGTAGTGTTTTTTTTTTTCTTTTGATTTTCTATTTACGCCCCATGTAATTTAGTGCTTTGCCATTTAACGCGCTTTTTTTACCGATTTCGCACGGGTTCAGTTTTTATTCGTTTAGTACTTAAAATGGTTTTATGACTCATTTTCCCACTATGTTTTAACGTTATGTAGGTCACTTGCTGTTAATAGCTATCTATATGAGTTGTAACAGACTTATGTAAGTTACTTGGTGTTAATAACTATCTATATGAGTTTAGTAGACGAATTTTTAACGCGCTTTTTTTTATCGATTTCGCACGGTTCACTTTTTGTTCGTTTGGTACTTAATTAACATGGTTTTACGACTCAATTTCCCGCTATGTTTTAACGTTATGTAAGTCACTTGGTGTTAATAGCTATCTATATGAGTTGTAGCAGACGAATTTCCATATCGCGCAACGCTTGATTGTTATACACCTAGTATGATTAATTACATACACATCATCACTATAAAAAGTGAGAAATTTAAATTTATGATATATAAATCTCAAAAGATAAGTTAGTATTTTGTATCATAAAAAATATATAAATAACATGCTATTAAATACATATTTCCTAAAGAAAAAGAAACAACTTTCATATAAAGAAACTATTAGAATTTACTAGACTAAGGGGCTGTTTGGTAGCCTCTTAATCAGTCTCTTAACCATTCAGGTCTGAATCATTCAGCATTCAGACTGTTTGTTTCAGCATCTGAATGGAATGATTAAGTGCTGAACCATTAAGCTAATAAGGGGCTGTTTGGTTGATTAAGTGCTGAATCATTAAGATGGTCTGAATAGTTAAGAAGCTCTGAATGGTTAAGAGCTGAATCATTCAGCATCTCTTATTAGCTTAATGGTTCAGCACTTAATCATTCCATTAAGATGCTGAAACAAACAGTCTGGATACTGAATGATTCAGACCTGAATGGTTAAGAGGCTGATTAAGAGGCTACCAAACAGCTCCTAAGGGATGTTAAATGATTCAGCTCTTAACCATTCAGAGCCTCTTAACCATTCAGACAATCTTAATGATTAAGCACTTAATCAACCAAACAGCCCCTAAGTGTAATGAAAATTAAAAATACAATTTCAAAAATCGGGTGGGTTATCATCAGTCGCATATTCGGGAAATTTTCAAAACTACTCTCATACCTTTCCCATACCTATCCCGAATGTGTGGTGTTTTGAGTTTGCCAATCATAATCAGGTTCCATTGTCATCCCTCATTTTGCTAAATTATTTGAAAGCATGTTAGTATGTTAATATGTGTGCTAGATTATTTGATTGTCAGATTACTTATTACTTTTTTATATTATTGAAACTTATTTGGTCGACTAGTTATTAAATAACTTAAAAGAGTTGCTTAGGAATATTTCTCTTGTTAACAATTTTTCAAAAGAGCAAAAATTTGAAGATAAGTGATATACCTTTCTCTTGTAATTGAAATTTTGTTTAGTTTTATTTTTTATTATATGGCTTGGCCCAAACAACAATGTTTAATATTTAACGACAAACAAAGCATCCCAAAATTTTCAACCCATGTGAAAAATATGTATGGCTTCACCACGCATATACATGTTCTTTTTAAATTCTCTCTTTCTTTATTGTATTATTCAACATGACAATTATCATGAATCCATGATGCCTTTTGATTAATTAGGTTGACATTGCAAATCATTGTAATTTATCATCTTCATATGTTCTGAAATATTTTTATGATCTTCTATCAACTTCGAATCCTTTGCATTAGTAGTAGAGTTATACTTTTAGAAATCACATTTGGTGGGTATTGAGGAAAAAAACCAAAAATGGTGATCCCTGAGTTTCATTTGGCGGCATCATAGACCCACACAGTGATGCCGCCGAACCAAAGTCTGGCATCAATGCCGCCGAACCAAAGTCTGGCATCAGATGCCGCCAACCCAATTAGCTCCTTTGATGCCGCCAAACGAATTAGGGGGTTCTTTAATATTTTCAATTTTAAAGGATGAGTGGTGATAATAATCAAAAGACTTGCAATGGTAATGGTGAATGTATATGAATATATGAATAGTTAAGCCACATGTGATTCAAACATTGATAGGAGAAACAAACACTAATATTAAAATCGAAATACAAGCGGTAAACATTAAGACAACATTACATAATCATATAACATGACGAGAAGTTGCTTCACAACGGCATTTGTATAGCTCATCTGCCATGTGTCGTCGATAATTCACACAAGCGTCTTCGACGTCGATTTCTAACGACAACGATTTTTTTTTTCACAAGCCTCTCCATCATCATACAAACCAACACACCTGCATTATCAACCTTTCCGTTGTCTTGGGGCACATCTAATTCAACTAAACCAACAGAAATTGGTGTTTTGTCCACACGATTAGACTTCAGCCAGTAACGAATACGTTTTAGAAACCATTCGAAAAAAAGCCTAATCATCTCCATATAGTGAGCAACTTGGCGTCGCCTTTCGTTTCTCCATCTCTTATCAGTCCAATACTGGGTAATTACCATGTTTCTCAGATCAATTAGGATAAGCAGCCAGTCTCCCACCCCGATCGATAAAGGAAGGTAAACGCGGTCAACCTCCCAGAATGGCGGGTAGGGTTCCATTCTTCCAGCCATGTCGAGGGCAACTAAAGAATTCGAGTCCTTCATTTCATCATAGAAGGCAGGGGGTAACACTGTCCAACGTAGCTGTGAAGTAGGATCTCTTAAAAGCTTTGCTTGTCTAAGTCGCATCAGTCTTACCGTCCACGCCTCAACGTGCTGAAATCATGTTAATGCGTAAGGTTCGTTGTTGAGTTAAGCAAATCAATTTACTTTCAAGATAAATTAACGTGAAAATTACCGTAGCGGACAGCGCCCTGTTGAGTTGGCACCCTAGAAGTGTACCCCAAAAATTTCTGTCTAGTTTGGCGGAAATGAAGCGAGTGTAGCAAAATGGGGCATCCCCGTTTGTATAAAAGTCGACAACATCAGCAGACCAGTTGTTTCTGCATTGTTGGTTTTCTTGTGGGTTTTCTTCGGGCTTGTCTTTGTCGTTTTCGGCTGGTTTCACTTGTGGGTTACTTGAAGACGAACCACCCGTGGAAGGTTTTGATGGCTTGCGTAAACGCCTCCAAATTTGCTCGGTCGATTTAACCGTTTTAGGAGCTGGTTGTGAACAGTAAAAGCCATCTCCATTGTTTTCCATTCTTAGAGGTTTCAAATACGAGTTAGTAAAGAGAGAAAGAAGTTGAGTGAGTCATGTTTGTGAATCAGCTGCTTTTAAAGAGGTGAAGCATCGTAATGGTTTGGCGGCATCTACATGAAGCCTCAGAATGGGACAGCGGCATTGATGCCTCACAATGGGACAGCGGCATTGATGCCTCATAATGGTTTGGCGGCTTCTACATGAAGGCGGGATGAAGCCTCATAATGGTTTGGCGGCATCTACATGAAGCCTCCTTATTGGTTTGGCGGCATCTAGATGAAGCCTCATAAAGGTATGGTCATTTTTCAAAAAAAACTCACTATGTTGAAAAGGGCCCAGGCTGTCATTTTTGGGCCTCTGTACAGTCTGGCAGGGCCTCCCAGTCAGGTAACCGGACTTTCGGACGCCTTGTCCTTGGCTAATACATGGGTGTCCCAAGAAGTCCGGGCCGTCTTCGGGTCTCTGGGGCCTGATCCCGGTGGCCCGAAAACGGCTAGGAGGTCGATTTTCAAAAAACTCACTATGTTGAAAAGGGCCTAGGCTGCCATTTTTGGGCCTCTGTACAGTCTGGCAGGGCCTCCCAGTCAGGTAACCGGACTTTCGGACGCCTTGTCCTTGGCTAATACATGGGTGTCCCAAGAAGTCCGGCCGTCTTCGGGTCTCCGGGGCCTGATCCCGGTGGCCCGAAAACGGCTAGGAGGTTGATTTTCAAAAAACTCACTATGTTGAAAAGGGCCCAGGCTGCCATTTTTGGGCCTCTGTACAGTCTGGCAGGGCCTCCCAGTCAGGTATCGGTGGGTTGTTAGCGAAATGAGGCTGAAAAATCAAGAGGCATGGGACTACCTTAACAACATTGATAAGACTAAGTGGACTGTTTATCGTGATAAAGAGCATCGTCGGTGGGGTAACCTAACGACCAACATTTCGGAGTCCATGAACAACGTCTTGCGTGAAGCGCGACTACTGCCTATCACAGCTCTGATTCACTACACCTTTCTCAGAGACGTCGAACAATATGTTAAGCACACTCAAATTTCGAGCAGTTGCAACACCCCTCTACCCCCTCGCATATGGAGCAGGTATGAGAGCCTTTTGGGAGTTGCTATGCAGCATGAAGTCACGATGTACGATGCGAATGCGATAAGGTGAAATGTTCTTTCAAGGGTTGAGACAAATGACCGGGGCGGGAATGACTACACCGTTGAGTACAAAAAAAAGGTATGCTTGTGTGGCAAATGGCAAATGCAAAGATTTCCATGTTCACATGCAATTGCTGTTTGCAATTGGTTGGGTAAAAGCCCTCACAGTATTACTAGTTCGAAATTCCACACAGACACGTACGTTCAGCAGTACAACAGTCATTTCTACACCTTGGGCCATAAGTCTGAATGGTCGGCGGCACAGTGGACAATTCAAGGGGACCCGTCGATGGTTACTACACACCGAGGCAGAGTACGTCAGAGAAGACTACAAAATGAGATGGATGTGAATTATGACGATCGCCCCAGGCGTCATGCATGCACTCGATGTGGAGAAACAGGCCATAACAGGAAGAGTTGTGGAAATGCAAGGCGTCAACGAAATTAGTGAATGACACTACATGGTTGTGTCAGTCGTATCATCAATGTCATCTTTTTTAGGTTGTTTAGTTTGCATTATCTGTATCGTCAATCACCCTTTACTTTCATGGATGAGTTGGGTGACTCATCTCATCATGTTCTGTACGAGCTTTATTTAGTAATGGCAGGCTTATTATCTTACTGTTAATTTTAATGCTACTAGTATTATTACTAGACAGTTTCTAAGAAATAAAAGTAAATACATGTAATAGTAATAATGATAGATTTATTTAAAACAAATAATACAAATTTACTTAACAACTATTTTTCCAAACTACTCAATCAAACTATACAATCTACCGAGTTACAAGACAATCTATTTCCGAGATCACCAATTCCAATATTCTACCGCTGCTTCATTGAGTTTCTATTTTGCGCCTTCCATCTCCATTGCTTCATTGAAATCAACAATTGCTTTATTGAAGTCAACTACAGCTTGTGGACACAGAAAGTCGTTCTTCCAGTCAGCGGGAACTCAGGACCGCATTCAAATTCAAACCCATCTGAATGCGGCAGGGGAAGAATATCAATATGTTGAACATTGGTACCAAATCTAAAGGTACTCAATGATCAACCCAGGCTGCCATACCAAAGTAGCACGATGAAGAATCTCAAATTCTGTAACACCCCAACCGATGGCGGAATCATCGAGGTGTCACGTAGTGACGATTGTTCAAAAGCACATGGTACTAAAATGTAAGTATTATTGAATAATCAAAATTGTCTTACATGGAAATGGAAAATACATTGTCTAAATGAAATGTAAATATTGAAATAACTGAATTAAAATAAAGCACTAAATGTTCCTTGCTAAAGCACTAGATCAAACTGCACCTGAAACATGTACAAAAATAGGTTTGGTCAACATATGAAATGTTGGTGAGCATTCCTAGATTTGATATATATATAGTAGGTTAAAAAGTTATACAATTCAAGTGCAAGCTACAGTGTGGATATGTAAACCATGTATCATACAAATGAGCGAAATCAACCCTGTGACTGTATAATGTACTGTATGAACTGTAGTGTACTTATCCAACAAATGGATAATAAGCTTAACACTGGCCACGGATTCTCCGATGAAAAAGGGGGAGAATCAACCTAGGCGGGTTGTCAATCCAAATAGCGCTATCCAATGTTAAGGTCGGCTTGTACCATGTTAATGATTTCACTAAGTACAAATGTAATCCACATGTATTGTCTAAGCATAAAGCACGTTGTAAGCAATTGCACATAGTACTAGAATTGTATTTTGAAAATGTAAACTTGTAATTGTAATTTGCATAAGTGTACATGTAACACCCCAAAAATGAATAAAAGCAAAAAGGGGATAGGAAATACTCACAGTTCACGTAGTAGTTTGAGATTTAACTGGACAACGAGATATGAATTGATATTACTCCCAAATGATCAACCTAAAGTATTCGATAATGTGTAAGGGAAATAACTCTAAGATATATGTATTTCTAGGGCTTTGAATTGGGGGTAATTGCTCGTTTGATTAATATTAAAAATGTTCGCCAATTGAGAGAAATTTAGTAAATAAATAACCAAAAACCTTTTTATGAAATTAAACTTAAGATGGTTACAAGAATGTGTTTAAAGTGTAAAAATAATTTTTATAAAATTATTTTCTTTAAAATAGATTATTAAATCTATTTATTACAAATTGTCAAAATCTTAACTTTAATATTTAAAAATATTAAAATCAAAGAATTAGAAGTTTAAAATTTATATTTCTGTTCCAAATAATCAGAAATAATTTCTATAAAATTTTGATGCAAAAATAATGAAAATTGAATTTATTATGATTTAATTATGATTAAATCTAACAAAAATTGATTAAAAATAATAAAATAAATGATTTTACAGAAATAAAAATCATTTCTGAATAGCTTAATGTTATAGAAACTTAGGATGATTTTTGTGAGATTTAATAAAATCGTTTAGATATTTTTATAGAATTTAATAAATATAAATGAATAAACTTGTATTATTAATAATATATATTAAATAAATCATTTTTGAAAAACTAAAAATTGGGTGATGAACTTTATCCCTTGAAGATCATATAATAATTTTTGTAGAATTTATAAAAACACGTTTAGTATTTTAAAACGATTTTTAAAAGAAATAAGAAAATATAAGTATAAAAGATTAACACAAAAAAAGTTTTGTTTATGGTGGGATTCGAACCCTGGCCCTTCGGCCGTTCAAACTTTCAAACCACAAACATAACCAACTGATCTGTGGATCAGTTGGTTGATATTCTTGTTTTGAAAAGGTTATAAGGGGTCACAACAGTCGTCTTCCCCAAGACTAGGTCGAGCCCTAGATCCCAATCCGCTTAATAATGGATTCAACGACTGTTTAACCATGGGGTAAATAGTTCTCATGGCCGATAAACAAAACCTATGCAAGAATTTGTACTTACAATGCACGGTTTCGTGATAATCACCAAGTCAACGAAAAGTCAAACGGCAAGCTTGATAACAACAATCAGAGTGAATCAGTGAGAATTAGAGGTTGAGAGAGAGTTGTGAGCGAGTTGTTAAGCTTCGGAGAGGGTCTATTTATACTGAGGTTTAAGGGTTAAGGTTAATTGGAAGGTTTGACCTTGATAATTATCATACGCGCCTAAGACTTTAAAATATGGAATGATTTAGCTGTTTGTACGCGTAATTATGATCGGATTGCATCAAAACGAGTTAATTAATTAAAAGGGTTGCCAATTTGAGTGATTGGGTGGTCAAGGTCAATTGTTTGACCGAGTTTTGTCTTGGTCGCTGTTTACTCGAACAGACAGGGAAGAAGAAGAAGTTTAAGATTACGCGTATTTATATATATATATATTATGTGTCTAGATTAAACCATCAATGAGCCGTAGCTCAGATGGTTAAGTGAGGTGTGGTGTGACTGAGGCTGCTCGGGTTCGGATCCCGCTGCAGCAAGTTTCTTTTTTTTTTTTTTTTTTAAGCAACAAGGGAAGGAGAGGGAAGGGAGTTGGGCTGAACAAAGGTGGCTGTTGGGCCTGTCCTTGGGCTGGGCTTGTTAATGGGCTCCGAAAAGACTAAAGATGGTTGGGTTGTTGGGTTAAAGGTTATGGTTTGGTTAATGGGTTAGGATGATGGTAAGATATAATAACTAACCTTATTATTTTTATTATCATTATTATTATTATTATTATTATTATTATTAAAAATATATATATATATATATATATATATTATGAAAAAGTGACGGATGTCACAGCATCCCCTACTTTTAGAAACTTCGTCCCGAAGTTATTAGAAACATAGGGTTTTGGATGCTTGGGTAAAAATTAAGGTGACCGTGGTTTGAAAAATTCGAATGATTTGGATAAGAGGTGAGTTAAGGATTGGATTAGGTTCGTCTCGAATAGTAAAGAGAATAAGAATCTAGTAAATCGATAAATTTCAAGTTTTAGGGATCCTAAGATATATGTACGTGTTGGTTGACTGACTATAGAAAAACTTATTGAACTATCAGGTAAACAGAGTTTGTTCCTGGTCCGACTTCCAGTCTCACTTTCAATGCATCATTAGTGTTTTGTATACAGGGTGTACCGCAGCTAACCCACCACACCTTTGATACCTTGAAAATGTACTGGACGTCTTTCCAAAAACTCTAATAGAATTTCACACTACCCTAATGTACCTGTAAATTCATGATTACGTTCCGGACCGGAATCATCAATTTACCTTACATTAGGGTTTTATGTCCTTCTATGATCCTATTCTAAGAACACATTAACACAAATAAATTTCACAAGAAGATGACACAACAGACACGTTGAGTTACAATGAGATGTTATCAATGAAATGAGGGTATGTAATAATGAGGTCAATTGTATGGGTTTGCAATGACTTTGTAAGCATAATAGTATTTATGTATGGGCTACCACTCATCCTGTAACACTCCACCGATTGTTGAGTAGGTTCGATAGCCTCCACCAGCCGTGGAGTAGGTTGTAGGGCCTCTCCCGACTGTTTGAAAAGGCATAGCGACCTCTACCAATCGTTGAGTATGTTCGATAGCCTCCACCAGTCGTGGAGCAGGTTGTAGGGCCTCTCCCGACTGTTGAAAAAAGGCATGATGACCTCTATTAAGCGCAGCAATTATTATTCACATAGATTGCAAATTGATAGTATGTTTATGCAAGCAAGTTTGTAAGTACTACAACCATTAAGTGTAAGTGTTATCATGAATAAATAGATGTTTTCGAGTATCATGAATAATTAGATGTTCAACGCGTAGTCAAATTAAGGGAAAAATCTAGTTTCATGTAATAACCAATGATGCTTTCTTAGAAGAGCATTTGTAAGATCAAGTATCAAGTCCAAACGTTTCAAATAAATGTAAGGTAGAGTCTTGTATGATTTAAAAATAAACGTAATCAATAAAATAAATTTCCAATCTGTGTTAATACACAATAATGCGCAAGGAAATTTCTAGATGTTATATGCCTATGAGTATGACATAATTGGGTACAAAATGATAATAAGATCAAGAAAATGAAAACACGAGTATCATGAATAATTAAATGTCCAGTGAATAGTCAAATTAAGGGGAAATCAAGTTTCACAAACAATGATGTTTTGGAAAAAAAATCCTGTAGAATCAAGTATCAGGTTTTTAGTAGTTTGATTATCATGGGTAACTAGCTCACGTGTGAGATGGTGAAGGATATGAATTTAGTTCTTGAGAGAATGATGAAAAATTTTTGAAGCAGAATCAAGGTTGTGAGAGATGGTGAAGGTGAAGAAGTTGATAAAGAGTTTATTTTATAGTATAGCAGTGTAAATTTTGGGGTTTGGATCAAAGGTTATAATCAAATGTATAAGAAAACATGATTGTGGTGTATGCCAAATATTGTAAAAATTTGAACAAGTTGAAAATGAGTGATTGTTGATGTAGAATCTAGAGACTAGATATTACTTCAAAAAGAAATTATTTTCAAAATTGGTTTTGTTCATAAGGCAAAAGTTGTTAAATAGTACAAGCTAAGTAGGCTTTGTAATAGTTTAAAACATTATATACAAAATCGTTTGTTACGTCAATAAATAATCAATTGAATTTAAGTTCGAGGAAAATATGTACTTTGTAAAGTTGCTAGGTAATACAACTAGTTTTAAAAATCTTTAGTTTGTGCTAAAGTATGAGGTTATAGTTTTTAAAATAAATAATATGTGGAGAAAAGAAATAATATGATTCGGGTAGGGTATTGAATATTTAAAAAGTGGCTAAGAGGGTAAGGTGAAGTGTGATTGTGAAATCCATAGATGGTTATGAAAGTATGAACTTGTAAGCAATATATGAAAATCATGAAATACAAAATATTGTATATGAACCGAGAGAGTATTATTGAAAAAGCTTGCATAAAATGCTTGGAGTGCCCTTGTCTAGCTGTAAAGCCCAACAAGAACGTTGACTTTTCAAAGGAATTGAACCCAATGGTGATCAAAGAAGACGTGCTTTAGCCTATAAGTGGACACTCACTCCAGGAATCCCCAGGTAAGCATAACAGGTCCGTAAATGGATTTATGCGCTATGCTTGCCTATGCCAGAAAACCCAGTGTACAGGCGTCCACCCTTCCAGATTGCACGTGTCCTTATCACACTCATTAAAGTTCAACAACTTTGAAGGAACAAAAGTAAAAGTAGGCATTATTCCCAAGAGTATCTTCATGAAATGTACTGTCCCTGTTCCATGATGATGTAGACTTTCCACTCCCTGTAGGACACCATCTCTATGCACCATGATGAAGGATGAGAAGAATGGAGAGAGAGAAGAAGGGAAAGATAGAAGAAGGAAAGTAGGGAGAAATGAGGGGTAGGGTAATTCAGGAAATCTAATGCATGCAAGTTAAAGTTCGGTTATAGTCTAGGCCTTTTTATCTAATAACCTAGTTCTCTATAACCATGGCTCTGATACCAATCTGTAACACCCCAACCGATGGCGGAATCATCGAGGTGTCACGTAGTGACGATTGTTCAAAAGCACATGGTACTAAAATGTAAGTATTATTGAATAATCAAAATTGTCTTACATGGAAATGGAAAATACATTGTCTAAATGAAATGTAAATATTGAAATAACTGAATTAAAATAAAGCACTAAATGTTCCTTGCTAAAGCACTAGATCAAACTGCACCTGAAACATGTACAAAAATAGGTTTGGTCAACATATGAAATGTTGGTGAGCATTCCTAGATTTGATATATATATAGTAGGTTAAAAAGTTATACAATTCAAGTGCAAGCTACAGTGTGGATATGTAAACCATGTATCATACAAATGAGCGAAATCAACCTGTGACTGTATAATGTACTGTATGAACTGTAGTGTACTTATCCAACAAATGGATAATAAGCTTAACACTGGCCACGGATTCTCCGATGAAAAAGGGGGAGAATCAACCTAGGCGGGTTGTCAATCCAAATAGCGCTATCCAATGTTAAGGTCGGCTTGTACCATGTTAATGATTTCACTAAGTACAAATGTAATCCACATGTATTGTCTAAGCATAAAGCACGTTGTAAGCAATTGCACATAGTACTAGAATTGTATTTTGAAAATGTAAACTTGTAATTGTAATTTGCATAAGTGTACATGTAACACCCCAAAAATGAATAAAAGCAAAAAGGGATAGGAAATACTCACAGTTCACGTAGTAGTTTGAGATTTAACTGGACAACGAGATATGAATTGATATTACTCCCAAATGATCAACCTAAAGTATTCGATAATGTGTAAGGGAAATAACTCTAAGATATATGTATTTCTAGGGCTTTGAATTGGGGGTAATTGCTCGTTTGATTAATATTAAAAATGTTCGCCAATTGAGAGAAATTTAGTAAATAAATAACCAAAAACCTTTTATGAAATTAAACTTAAGATGGTTACAAGAATGTGTTTAAAGTGTAAAAATAATTTTTATAAAATTATTTTCTTTAAAATAGATTATTAAATCTATTTATTACAAATTGTCAAAATCTTAACTTTAATATTTAAAAATATTAAAATCAAAGAATTAGAAGTTTAAAATTTATATTTCTGTTCCAAATAATCAGAAATAATTTCTATAAAATTTTGATGCAAAAATAATGAAAATTGAATTTATTATGATTTAATTATGATTAAATCTAACAAAAATTGATTAAAAATATAAAATAAATGATTTTACAGAAATAAAAATCATTTCTGAATAGCTTAATGTTATAGAAACTTAGGATGATTTTGTGAGATTTAATAAAATCGTTTAGATATTTTTATAGAATTTAATAAATATAAATGAATAAACTTGTATTATTAATAATATATATTAAATAAATCATTTTTGAAAAACTAAAAATTGGGTGATGAACTTTATCCCTTGAAGATCATATAATAATTTTTGTAGAATTTATAAAACACGTTTAGTATTTTAAAACGATTTTTAAAAGAAATAAGAAAATATAAGTATAAAAGATTAACACAAAAAAAGTTTTGTTTATGGTGGGATTCGAACCCTGGCCCTTCGGCCGGTTCAAACTTTCAAACCACAAACATAACCAACTGATCTGTGGATCAGTTGGTTGATATTCTTGTTTTGAAAAGGTTATAAGGGGTCACAACAGTCGTCTTCCCCAAGACTAGGTCGAGCCCTAGATCCCAATCCGCTTAATAATGGATTCAACGACTGTTTAACCATGGGGTTAATAGTTCTCATGGGCCGATAAACAAAACCTATGCAAGAATTTGTACTTACAATGCACGGTTTCGTGATAATCACCAAGTCAACGAAAAGTCAAACGGCAAGCTTGATAACAACAATCAGAGTGAATCAGTGAGAATTAGAGGTTGAGAGAGAGTTGTGAGCGAGTTGTTAAGCTTCGGAGAGGGTCTATTTATACTGAGGTTTAAGGGTTAAGGTTAATTGGAAGGTTTGACCTTGATAATTATCATACGCGCCTAAGACTTTAAAATATGGAATGATTTAGCTGTTTGTACGCGTAATTATGATCGGATTGCATCAAAACGAGTTAATTAATTAAAAGGGTTGCCAATTTGAGTGATTGGGTGGTCAAGGTCAATTGTTTGACCGAGTTTTGTCTTGGTCGCTGTTTACTCGAACAGACAGGGAAGAAGAAGAAGTTTAAGATTACGCGTATTTATATATATATATATTATGTGTCTAGATTAAACCATCAATGAGCCGTAGCTCAGATGGTTAAGTGAGGTGTGGTGTGACTGAGGCTGCTCGGGTTCGGATCCCGGCTGCAGCAAGTTTCTTTTTTTTTTTTTTTTTTTAAGCAACAAGGGAAGGAGAGGGAAGGGAGTTGGGCTGAACAAAGGTGGCTGTTGGGCCTGTCCTTGGGCTGGGCTTGTTAATGGGCTCCGAAAAGACTAAAGATGGTTGGGTTGTTGGGTTAAAGGTTATGGTTTGGTTAATGGGTTAGGATGATGGTAAGATATAATAACTAACCTTATTATTTTTATTATCATTATTATTATTATTATTATTATTAAAAATATATATATATATATATATATATATATTATGAAAAAGTGACGATGTCACAAATTCTTATATCGCCGACGTCGCTAATCACTGACCGTGATTCTTCAACATCGGATGGCCTTGTGCTACAGGGTTTGCCTGGAAGGTTGTCCCCTCTAAAGAGTCTGTCGTCATGAATGGAGGTGGTACACTGGAGATTGAGACCACCACCGACAACCGACTCTCTAATATTATAAACTACAAAGACAATGTTGCATTCTACACGTGTTATACCACGTGTGGATGTAACATCGATCCAAGTAGTTTCATGTGGATGTAACACCGATCCAACGACACCGCTTTCTTGGACTCCAGAAAAGCGATGCCAAGCAGGTGATGAAACAGCAAACGATGCTGTTAAGCATGGCTCATCCCCGCCCCAAACTGTTAAAACTCGATGTGGATGTAACATCGACCCAATTATGTTGTAAAAATGTGGGATTGAGAGAATGTAATTGTGCTGTGTGTTGTAGAATTGTGGGATTGAGAGAAGGAAAGTGGCCGAGTATTTATGCTAGGTGATGCCTTAGAAGCATTTGGCGGCATCATAGGTGATGCCTTAATCCAATTTGGCGGCATCATACTCCATTTAGCGGCATCAATGGATACCGCCAATCCATTGTTAGGCATATAGGGTGATACCGCTAAACAAGTGTTAGGCATCACAGTGTGGGCTGCAGAGTATAGGGTGATACCGCCAAACCATATAGGGTCATTACCATTTGTAGTTTTTTTCCCTAGTGCCTACCAATTGTAATTTCTAAAAGTATAACTCTACTACTAATGCAAAGGATTCATCAACTTCTCATCAAAATAAATCTGATTATCTTAATCGTACAATTCTAGAGTATTTACAAACATGACATTCGTAAGGTGTTTGAACTCGTGTGCTTTATAAGTGAATCCCATGTTAGTAGTTGGATTCCAAAGGCACAAACACGGCTGATTACACACTAAACATTATGTTTGGATAACAACGATCATTTTCTTTGTAGTTAACTCGAGTACCATATAAAGTCTTATGAAGGGCAAATCAAAGCGTTCTTAAACTTTATATGATTTAAGAGAAAAAAATGAACCAAAAATTATTAACTATAAAGTAGTAACTTTATATGGTGTCAAGTAGTTCGTTAACGTTTCTGATTGCACAATTTTGCGTTCCCAACCATTCATGATGGTAACAAGAATGGTGACATGTGTTATTCCAAATTACAGTAAAACACACATACAATTTAAAGTTCAACAATGTAGATAATAATACAACAAAACACAAATGTAACACAAATGTGGACTTATTCCAAATAACAATAAACACAACTAAACCATGTATTGTGAACTTATTATTATTATTATTATTATACCACACATAAACCACGGATTATGACCTCATTGCACCACACAGACCATTACTAGAGCATTAGGAACCAAAGCAAACCAACTAGATTGATATGCTATTTGGAATACCTCTCCCCGTCACACCTTTTTCAGAATATGGTTTAAGAAGTTGATACGGAACCAACCCTGCACCACTACGGTTCTTTAGATTCGGATCAGTGTTCCTTGAGTCTATGATTGCTTCCAGATCATTGAGCCTTCCACTGAATTTCTCATATGCTGCCTTTATAGCAGGCTCCGCCTCCCACGCTGCCTCAGTAATTGCACCAATATACTCTTCTTCTGGTGAATGACTTGATAAAACATCCAAAACCGACATAACTTTTGTAGCTTGGATTTGGGATGGGAAGCAATCTAATAAAGCATTCTCAGGTCGATTTATAAACGATTGCCATTCTTCATCTGTGGGGTCTTCGTTGGGCATTTTGGTTCTGGACATTGTCGGCCTGTTGGGGAAATAACCCGCGAAATCATATTGACCAAAGTTGACTGCTGAATGGTGACCAGAGGTCACCCACATGATGGTTGATACAATTCCAATCAAATCATCTTGGGTTTTGAGTTGTGGCCACCATGGCTCGTCTTTCTTGTCTCCATGGCCAACTGTACGGATTTCATTCCACCATGCTTGAAGTTCTTCGTCAGATTCTACTAGACTCGCTTGTGGGTAATAATGGTTGACATAAGAAGTTGCCCATTGTTTAATGGCTTCATAAATGAGTAATCCATCATTCGCAAATGGGTAATCCTCAATTGTTAGTTTTAGACCATGCGGTGCTGTTGGATCTTCAACCGCCATACCCCTAAACAATGCCATACAATGCAATTACTTTGACCAAATTCCTTCATTACTATTGTTGCGTATGCAAGGATAATAAAAAAATTACCTGCTAATTAGGTCAGCTGGAAGTGCTTCATGATCAAAACGCCATAGCTGATCATAGGCATCAGAGCAAATTTGCATACAGTATTTTCCAGGAGAAAATGTTGACTCTATAACACCTCCGGCATTGACGAGTAAGAGTCTAGCAAGAGCATTGATTTGCATAGTGTAGCGGAAATGAGGGAGCAGAAGTCGTCGTATTGGATGCATTTGGCTGAGTTGGCGATTGGTAGCAATTATGTAAGGCTCGGTAACACAGTGTGTTCTTAGCCTGTATTGTTAAAAAAAAAAACAATAAATTGATTAATTCGGATACACAAAGATACAAACATGGAAATTATAAATAGGAAAAATGGAACCAACCAATGGCTAACAAGTTGGTGAACAAAGGCATCATGGGCAAGGACATGAGCCTTGGCTAGCTTCCAGAGCCATGCACCTGTAGCATCCCAACATGGTGTGTAGACATGTTTCCATTGTGGTTTCCCATTAGATGGTGGGCGAGTCAACTCAATGGCTAGTGGCCTTAATGTTCCGGTAGGAGTAAGGAACATTAAGGTTCTTGAACCATATAGACTTGTCCCTTTAAGCTCTCTTATTTTGTTAACGTAAGGCAAGAGCAGATCATGGTAATCCAACATGAACAACTTCTTTTGTGCTATAGCCTGCAAAACATAATTGGTTTTCTAGTATTATTGTAACTAATTAGTCATAAGGGACCAAACAAAAGACATCATGACTTCACAAAGTAATCAGTCCTATGTTTTTTAATTACCTCCTCAAGAGTCATGAAACCTTTAATCTCTTCCTCCACAATCTCCTTTGTGATTGCTGACTCAGCTGGGCCGTAGATTGCAGGGTCCAATTTACTCATCAACGGCCATTCCTACATATACACGCATGTCATAATCATTTACACAGCATCTTATATATGAAAATACGACTATTTAGAGTTTAGTTAAGATGCTATTTATCCCCAAAATTATATGAACATACCGTAACCAACTGTATGTTATAAGGATTGAGACCAGCAAGCATTTGTCGGCAAAATTCCTCATCACGGAACCATGAGAATGTGTCTCCTGCGATTAGAGTCATTAACACACTAAAACTTAACCAATAAACCATATACAAAAACATAAAATATGCAAATAAGAAGAATTCTTACTGTCAATGGTTTCGGGGGTCTCAAACTTGATAACAGTGTTTGTAGCATCAGTAGCCTTTTTGATAAGTCTAGGTAAAGCAGTTATGATTCCACTCTCAGGAGGAGGAACATTAACACCTTCATTATACAACAAGTCTATAGATGTGAATAATGGAAATCCCTTGTCTTTATCAGTGACAATCGAGTCCAGAGTTGGTATAATTGCATGGAGCACCGAGTACAAAGTATTTGCTCCAAAGTTTGCACTCTTTACCTCTGAAAAATCTTCATCCGCCGGTACATAAAACGGTAAAAGAGTTCTAGTTTCTGTTAACGGATCTGTAATCAAGAGGTTTTGTTAACAGTCAAAACAACACATGCATTTTGCAACTTATTAAAAATTAGTAAGATCATATAATATAGTATTTGAATGTACCTTTAGATGACATTGGGCGACCAGTACGACATCTCCTAGGATACGGATGTGCCTCACCCCCAAGCACAGGCCGTGCAAGATCTAAGCTCGTATCCGGAGCTCCAAGATCGTTGTACACATCATAATCATAAATCCTCTCAAACGATTTACGCTCACCTTCACCATTTCCTCGAAGTGATTCCAGATCTTTCTCTCTTAATGACTTCAGTGCCTCTGGTGTCTCCGATGGCAGATACGACTACACAAACATATCAAATCATCATAAATATACGTACAAATTGATTAGTTTCGAAACTTTTTGGTTCTTTAACTTTTTGAAGTAACATTTAACCCCTCGCAAGTAGTGAAATTTTCACTAAAAGCCACAACGTATCAACTTATTTAAAACAATTAATAGATTCCCAAAATACTATCACATGTTACGTATAACAAATACATAAATGAGTTTAGGGTTGACCTTATCGGTGAAAAAGATTCTTTTTTCAGGGTTATCAAATTTGGAGTGAATCCACGACTCGCATGTGAAGGTAACACCGTTGTTAAGGACAATGTTTTTGAAGAACATCTTCTTGCTATACTCGTTTTCTACCAGCACAGCTCCGATTTCGCCGAAATCATCAGGGATGTCAAAAGTGCATTTGTATGTGTAAATGCTAATGTCGAAATCCAAAGCTTCGTATCTTGCATACGCCGAGACTGTCTTTTGTTTTCCTTTTGCTGTATGATCAAGTGAATTAAAAGTTATACATACCTTATAATTACTACAAGCTTATGTTGATATTTAGTTAGTAACGTTTTATTTCGAAACGAACAAAATTTAAAACCTTTTTAAAATACAATGTTCACTATATTTGTAGCAAGCAAATCGAGGGTGTTCGCTACATTCGTGAAGTTTGTGTGTAAACAAATTCTTTCGTATTTGGTCATAATCAAATTAATTAAGATAAATAATATATTCTACTTAAAACAAAGTTGAAAAATATTATATGTAGAACTATGGTAGGGCAAGTTTAGAATTAATGATACGTGAATCCACATTAGTTTTGATTTGACGGATTCTAAGTTGAATATTTTTTACACTTTTGAAATAAGAAAGAATAATGGATGATTAACGTGCGATATATTATTATAATAATTTTCGAGACCATCTATTGATTGCTTAGTCAATTATTTAGTTGAAATAGACAAGTTTTTAGTTGTTCTTTATCAAATGTATAAAGTTGATGGTAATATATATGGTAAGGTTACTTAACAAGACTGGTCTACTCACAATCAAGGTCTTTAGAAACGAGCTCCAACAAGAACGAGCGTCCAAGTAGATCAGAAACACCATCAACAACACCACCAACACCTACACCGGCAAGGGCGGAGCTAATGGTTGGTTGGACAGTAATGACACACTTGACTGAGGTCCCCTTGGAAAGAAAAGGGATCGATATGGCTTTAATGTTACCAACGGTTGAGGTGGGTCGTGCATGGGTGGCACTAGATTTATTGGTAGATGAGTATTGGCGAAGGTTAACGGGGGAGTAGGCGTTGGAGGAGGAATGGTTGGTCGTGTCACCATGGACAAAGGCCTTGCGGGTTGGCAGTAGGTTGTGAAGAGACTGAGTTTGGTTGATTTGAGTATTCAACATGGTTTGCTTTGTTTAGTCGCTATAAACTCACTCTTGTGTTTGTGTGATTTGGAAGTGGGAATAAGAACCTCTATTTATAGATGGGAAATATTATGATTTAAGGAGTTTATTTAATGGGAAAACATTAGGTAAGAAAGATAAATTCCCGCTTTAATTTCACGTGTTATGTACTATAACCTTTCAAAAAAAAAAAAAAAACGTGTTATGTATAAACATCATTCATACGGGTTATATATCATCAATAATTTACAATCTACGGCTAGAATGCATTTGACTGTGGATTGGTACAATAGATATGACATTACATAAAGTAATACATACAATGAACTATTTCATATGGCTCCAGATATTCACCCCCCCCCCCCCTCCAAAGCGCATAAGTTTTAATTTTGGTTGTTTTTTTTTTATATTTTGATCTGCAATGTTTGAAAATTATCATTTCTTAACATGCTTGTTAGCGGAGAGGAACGCTTTCTTTGGTGTTTTTTGGTTTATTTTGGTTCGATTTTTGGTGTTTTTATTAATAAAAGAGAGTATGTGATGAACAATAGATTCAGGATGCTTGAACAAATAGATTCAGTACTTCCGGGAAAAATACAACACTAATCTTCGAATGCGGTATGCGCGTTAAATTTCATTAAATAAGTGAAAAATGCGAATTGATCAAACTTTGTAGAGGCCTATGTTCTACGGGAGGTGAGTTGGAAATCAAGGGATCCGCTTGGAGTCTAAAGCTTGGCGTGTCATCTCTAAGTATTCGATTCCGATAATCCACACCTTTCCCAAGAAGTAAAACCTCTCTAGGTTTACCATCACCAAACGGATTCACCTTAGGCCTCAGTTTGTCCACTCCAATTCCACCGTTGTTCATTCTTCTTCTCAAGTAAAAGAGTCTGTCATTGTTATTGTATAATAATAATTTAAATAGTAATAATAATGTAACTTATTAGTTTTAGGTTTATAACATTCCCACACACCACACAATACGATCATAATCTGAAGACTAGATTCGGTGCAATCAGAATCTGAAGAGAAGTTATTATCATCATCATCCACAATGTTCTTACCTAGAGCTACCAACCATCCGGTTGTTTCAGGTTGCCTTCATCGTTGACAGATATATCTCCGACAACAACTTACTCTGTACCCGATCACAATGTCCAACAACTGAATATTACTTGCTTGCATGAACAGTATTTGTTTTGGATTTGAGCAGTCGTCTAGTGGTGTGGTCTACCTTTTTGCTTATGAATAGTGACCCTCTGCAAAGGTCTTGAAGAATATCTTCATGAATCTCTTTGATCTACGCATAAGTGTGAGAGTCGATTTTCCTGTGAGAGTGACTAACAAAGAGATGATCTTTTTGATGAATGTAATATTCACAAATACATTTATTTAACTATTTTAGCAACTTTCATAAGAACTCTCCATTTTCAAATACCGTGGATTAGAGAGATTTAAGCTAATCAAACTCATATAAAGTGTTTGATGTCTCTGTGAGTAGATAAATTTCGTAGTGGTTGGAAACTCTGATGAATAGTGACCCTTTGGAAATTGGTTACTTAATGTTCTTTATATATGAATGGTGACCCTCTGGAAATTGGTTACTTAAATCTCTCTGATCCATGGTATCCACTTTCACCTAAAGCTTTACTTTCCTACCTCTGTTTTGAATTTGTTGCTTTATAAAGTGTTTGATGTCACTGTGAGTAGATACATTTCGTTGAATAATGACTTTTTAATGTTTTTTATATACGAATACTTTCCTACCTCTATTATGAATTAGTATATAGAGAGCAAACCGACGAACATCATTCAAAATTTCAACTTCCCGCTAACCTCTGCGCCATCATCGACTACAGCAAACCGACGATCTTCCTCCACCGCACTCCTAATAGGCCTCTCTTTACATCACGGTACAATTTAAAGTTCCAGTTTTGTTTTTGTTGCTTTTTAATAATAAGTTTTGTGTTTATCAAACCCTAACGTCTGAAATATGGATCTCGTTGTTTGATCGGTTAGTGGATACCATGGATCAGAGAGATTTAAGCTAATCAAACTTATATCTCAAGCCGGTGCAAGTTATGTTGGAGCAATGATCTGAAATATGGATCTCGTTTTAATTGATCGGTTAGTGGATACCATGGATCAGAGAGATTTAAGCTAATCAAACTCATATCTCAAGCTGGTGCAAGTTATGTTGGAGCAATGATTTACTATTGTTATTTTATTTCTATTTTGAGGGTGTAATGATGATGATGGTTATGATTTGACAAATGATTTATCAAAGTATCAAGAATCGGAAATTAGTAAAACGATTTATGAAAGTATCAAGAATCGGGAATTAGTAAAATGAGTTTATAATTCTTTAAAGGCTGAACACGAGTATAATCAAACAAGGGTTCCGCGTTTTGGAACGTTTTAATTGATCGGATGGGACTTCTGAAAACCACAAACGATCAATTAAACATTACGAAACGCGTCAAACAGAGACCGGAAGTCCAGCATGTCGATTAGAGATGCAAAAATTGTGTTTTGAAAAAATATAGGTATCGACTGTATAGTCGGAGCACCACGTACAATAATTCATGAAAGTTGTACAAACTTGGATGTTTCTACCAAAAAAACACAAACGAGCAATAAACGACCCGTAACGCCTCAAAAGAATTTTGTTGTATTGGGAACAACTAAAAACATTTTAAAATGAATTAAAATTATTTTTTTCTCAATAACAAGTATTTAAAATGAATTAAAACAAATTAATTTTTTTTAAAAAGGCCAAAGCGCCTGGTTTTTGTCAAAGCTAGGCGTCTGTGGTCTAATCAAGCAAACCAGGCGCCTAGCTTTGACCAAAGCCAGACGATTTGGCCTATTTTTAAAAAAATAATTTGTTTTAGTTCATTTTAAATACTTGTTATTGATAAAAAAATAATTTTAATTAATTTTAAAATGATTTTAGTTGTTCCCAATACAACAAAATTTGTTTGAGGCGTTTCGGGTCATTTATTACTCGTTTGTCTTTTTTTGTAGAAACATCCGAGTTTGTACAACTTTCATGAATTATTGTACGTGGTGCTCCGACTATACAGTCGATACCCATATTTTTTTAAAAACACACTTTTTGCATGTCTAATCGACATGCTGGACTTCCGGTCTCTGTTTGACGCATTTCATAATGTTTATTGATCGTTTGTGGTTTTCAGAAGTCACATCCGATCAATTAATATGTACCGAAACGTGGAACCCTTGTTTGAGTATACTCGTGTTCAGCCTCTAAAGAATTATAAAATCATTTTACTAATTCCCGATTCTTGATACTTTCATAAATCGTTTGTCAAATCATAACCATCATCATCATTACACCCTCAAAACAGAAATAAAATAACAATAAATAAAATAATAATAATAATAATAATAATAATAAATCATTGCTCCAACATAACTTGCACCAGCTTGAGATATGAGTTTGATTAGCTTAAATCTCTTTAATCCATGGTATCCACTAACCGGTCAATTAAAACGTACCGAAACGCGGAACCCTTGTTTGATTATACTCGTGTTTAGCCTTTAAACTTCGTTTTTGTGTTTTTGGTAGAAAGGAACTGTTAGGACAAAGAGGATTGGTGAAACCACTTTTGGAAACCTTAGTCTAATTCACTTCTGTCATTTTGGCTAAGTATAGAAGTACTGAAAAGAAAACAAAGAACTGCTGAAGAGAAGATATGAGAAGTGCTGAAGAAGAAACTTCATCAGAAGTTCTAAAGTCCAAACCAGACAAGTTCACTTCAGAAGTACTGAAGACAAACTACTCATCAGTAGTTTGTCATTCATCAGCACTTAGCATCAGATATTTTCCACCGCCTTTTGCATCAGTAGTTTTATTGTTTATTATTACTTTTAGCTGTAATTGTTTATTTCAATGTTGCAACTTGTGCAACTTGTTTCTGATATTTGTATACTTGCTTTATGGGCAAGTTACATGTATGTAAACGTCTATAAATAGGAGGCTTCAACCTTCTATTTTAGACATTGATTTTAATAGAAAAATCCTTCAAACACTATCACTATTCTATTCCATTTCTGTATTTATTGTGAATCTGTCTAAGTATCTAATTCTCATTTACTGCTTAGATTCATAATAAATACTTGTCATTTATTAGTTTCAATCATCAAGGGGGAGTAATAACTCTTCCTTAGTATAAAAAGTATTGCTTTAACTTATACATTCCGCTGTGCTTATAATCTGATTTACAAGGACTTGCTAAACACTTAAGTGTCAAGATAGCAAGTTCTTACTTAGCAAAAAGAGCAAACTGATCCAACAATTGGTATCAGAGCATTGGTTTATCTGATCACATATCAATCTAACAAATTGAGAATCAGACACAAAGCTCTTATTGATATTCAATAAAAAGATCAAAAGTTCACTTTTTATCAATATCCATCACTTAAAAGAGTCATCTGACAAATCTATACTCTTTAAAATGGATCCACATAATACTGGTTCTGCCACTAAACCTGCCATGCTTGTTAGAAATGAATACAACATATGGCAAAAGAGAATGGCACATACCTTGTCACAAACCAACACAGGTTGTTGGAAATCTGTGATATATGGTCCTCACATACCAGTAAATACTAATCTTGAAACTAATGTTAAGGTCCCTAAGGACCCTAAAGAATATACAGATGATGATTTCCTAAAACTTGAGCTAGATGCAAAAGCATTCTCTATGTTGGCAATGGCTCTCCCAAATGAGATATACTTTGGCCTTTTACATTGTGAAAGTGCCAAAGAACTCTGGGATTGTCTTAAAGAACAGTTTGGAGGAACTGAAGAGGTGATTGCCAACACCAGAGAGATTTTAGCTCAACAATATGAAACATTTGCTCATATTAATGGGGAAACTTTGACTCAACAATTTGAAAGATTCTCCTCATTAATATCTGAGCTAAAGTTAAATGGTCAGACCTATACAACAGTGTCTATGCTACATAGATTTTTAAGGTCTTTACCAGACAAATGGGAAACATACTCCATTGTTTTAAGATCCTCACCAGATTTTAGCTCCCTCACTCTTACAAAACTCCATGGGAGATTACTTACTTTTGAGAGAGAAATTGATCAAAAGAAGAAATTACAATCATCTGGTAAAACTGCTGATGACTACCTACCAGGTAGTACAACACTTTTGGGACAAGATTCACCAACTTGTTCCTATGGATCTTATGACAATATTGACATAACCACTGGGATCTCATCAGAAAGATCTTTCCCAGGTTATGACAATAATGACCAAAGTCAAACTGCTGATAATCTATGTTTTATCATGGATGATTTGAAAAACTTTAGCAGTGATGACTTAGAAGAAATGGACATATTACACCAACTGGCCATGCTAAGCATTAAAACTAACAAGTTTTATAAAAGGTCAGGAAGGAAATTTCCAGGATTGACCAGTAATACAAAAATTGGTTTTGACAAATCTAAACTGAGATGTCACAAGTGTCAGAAGTTGAGACACTTTGCTAGAGAGTGTAGAAGCTCTAGCTTTAACCAATCACAATCTGGAAATAACTATAACCCCAATTATAATAGGAATAATGGAACTCAAGGGAGTGCTCATTTTGTACAGGCACAAGCTCCTCAACAGCAATACATGCCACAAGTACAATATGTTCAAGTGCCTGCTCAACAGATGCAGAGCCAACAATCAATCCCTCCCTTTCCAGCTGCTCAACATCCTCCACAGCCTCAACAACCTTCTCAACAAAGTCTTTTCACCTCAGGGTATGTTGACTGGAGCAGTCTCCCTTTTGACACCACAGAGTGCAATCCTGATGCAGACAACAAAGTGTTTGACATCAACTGGGGAGAACCAGACAATGGCAGAAAGAACTTTGCCTTAATGGCATTTGAAGGCTGTACTTCAAAATCTGCATTGTCACAGGTATCAAAAGAATCTTTGACAAAACTTTGCTCAAATTCTTGCAAAGAAACTTTTGCTCTCATAAGAGAGACAAATCTGCACTTACAAGGTAAAGCCAATGATTTAGAAAGAAAATACCCACAGATAAAATGTGATTTAGAAAGAAAACTGTGTGCTAAAACAAAAGAAGTTTCTAAATTAACTGACTCAGCTATTGAAACCCAAGCACAAATTAAAATCATGCTAAATGACCTGGGAGATGTCAGACAATTGCTTGCTGACACCAGGATCACATGTGAAAAATGGGTGGAATCTTGTAAGGGGTATCAATTATTGCTAAACAAACAAAGTGCTTCAAATGTTAAGTTTGGCATAGGATACCATCATGTTGAAACACCAACAGATTTTTCTCCCAAAACTACTGAAGATGGGAGAAGAATTGTTTCAAATGAAACTTCTGAAGGGAAAGAGTGCACATCTTTCCATGAAAAGTTTCTAAACAGAAATCCTGCCATTTTTAAAGAAAGTACTTCAGAAGTATTAACAAAATCTGACAACAAGCCATCAGTAGTTTCATCTACATCAGGAGTTGAGACCCTGAAAACTACTGATGAGCAAAATCTCTTCACAAATGTCAGAAATTTGCCTTTAGATCAAAAACAAAAGGCAAAAGAGTGTGAAATTTGTGGTCTGTTCAACCACAAAACTGAATTTTGTAGATACAGAAAAGGAATTCAGTTCAATCAAAAGATTAAACAACAGGTTGAGGGAAATCAAATCAGAAATGATTATGAAAGAATCTTTAAACCCAAGAAACAACAACCTGAAAACACCTTTTCTCAGAAAAAGATAAAATCTCAACCAAAATCTTTTTCTCAAAATTCTTTGTCAGTAGTTAGACCTAGATCTTCAGCAGTTTCACAAACTGCTGAGATACAAAATCTAATGAACATGGTACAACTACTGATGACCAAGGTTGATGGTGGTCCTGAAAAGGATACCACCATGGTTCTTAATGAAAAATCCATTGCCAAAAAGACATGGATTTCTCAACCTGGTCAAGAACAAACTGTAACTGTTCTCAAGAGCAAACCCAAAGCCAAACAGGCTTGGGTTCCTAGATCTAACTAATTTGCTTTTATGTGCAGAGAGTTTCCAGGGGCTTAAACAGCATATGGTATGTTGATAGTGGAGGCTCTATGCACATGACTGGATGCAGATACCTGATAAACAACTTTATCAGCCAAAGAGAAGGATCTGTATCCTTTGGGAACAATGCTAAGGGATATGTGCTAGGACATGGCAATGTCTCCTCTGGCAAAATACAGTTTGACAAGGTCAATCTGGTGGAAAACCTTGAATACAACTTGCTGAGTGTGTCACAAATGTGTGATAAAGGATATTCTTCCTTTTTCACAAAGACAGCATGCAAGATCATCTCACCAGAAGGCCAGAAGTTGATAGAGAAGATTATTGAAGATCATACTTTGCTGATTGCCAAAAGATGTGGCAATGTCTATGCAGTGGACATTGAGAAAGACAAAGTATTGAACAACACTGCCTGTTTCTTCTCAAGGGCATCAACTTCAGAAACAGATCTCTGGCACAGGAGACTTGGCCATGTGAACTTTAAAACCATAAATAAAGTCACAAAAATGGGCTTGGTCAGAGGTCTACCTTTGAAAGTATACTAGTGTCAAGAACACTGTGTATCCTGTTTAAAGGGAAAACAGCATAAGTCCTCCTATAAGTCTATTGAAGAATCAAAAACAACTGCATGTCTTCAACTACTCCATATGGACTTATTTGGACCTGTCAAGATTATGAGCCTTGGTAAGAAGAAGTACTGCTTAGTCATCATTGATGACTACTCAAGATTCACATGGGTATTCTTCTTATTCTCCAAGGATGAGGCTGCTGAAATCATCAAGTTCTTCATTCTACAAGTAGAGAAACAATATTCTCTATCTGTCAAAACCATTAGAAGTGACAATGGGACAGAGTTCAGGAACAAAACTTTTGCCTATTTTCAGCCTTTATTTCACAGTTGAAACCAAAGAAGTACCAGGAAGCCCTTAAAGACAATAATTGGGTGCAAGCTATGCAAGATGAACTGCTTCAGTTCAACAAGCAACAGGTCTGCGAAATCTGTCCCTTACCTCCAAACAAGCAACCAATTGGCACAAGATGGGTTTTCAGAAACAAACAAGATGAAGCTGGTATGATAATCAAGAACAAGGCAAGACTGGTAGTTCAAGGGTACTCTCAAGAAGAGGGAATTGAATATGATGAAACCTTTGCTCCAGTTGCAAGGCTTGAGGCCATCAGGTTATTTCTGGCCTATGCCATTTCCAACAAAATTAAAGTTTATCAAATGGATGTGAAAAGTGCATTTTTGTATGGAAAAATAAAAGAAGAGGTGTATGTCTGTCAGCCACCTGGGTTTGAGGATCCTTCTCATCCTGAGTGGGTGTACAGACTGGACAAAGCTCTTTATGGGCTCAAACAGGCTCCAAGAGCCTGGTATGATACACTCTCCACCTTTTTACTCAAAAATAACTTTACAAGAGGTGCCATTGATAAAACTCTTTTCATTAAACATGTTGGAAATCATGTCTTACTTGTTCAAATTTATGTTGATGATATCATTTTTGGTTCAACAAACACAAAACTGTGTGATGATTTTAAGAAACTCATGCAATCAAAATTTGAGATGAGTACCATGGGAGAACTGCAGTACTTTCTAGGACTGCAGATCAAGAAACAAACAAATGGAACTTTTATACATCAATCAAAATATGTTAAAGAATTATTGAACAAATTTTCTTTAAATGACTGTAAATCATGTTCCACTCCCATGACACCAATCACACAAGTTGAACCTGATGATCAAGGAAAACAGGTTGATCAAACCATGTACAGATGCATGATAGGTTCCCTTTTATACTTAACTGCTTCTAGACCAGATATTATGTTTTCAACATGTGTCTGTGCTAGATATCAATCAGCACCAAGGAATCACACCTTATAGCAGTCAAAAGAATTTTCAGATATCTGAAAGGAACTCCAACACTTGGAATTTGGTATCCTGCTTCAAGCAATACCAAGTTATCAGCTTTTTCAGATAGTGACTATGCAGGGTGTAAGATGACAAGAAAGTCAACATCTGGTGGTTGTCAATTCCTGGGTAACTGTCTAGTGTCATGGCAATCAAAGAAGCAAACATCTGTTGCAACTTCAACTGCTGAAGCTGAATACATTGCAGCTGCAAGTTGTACATCACAGATACAATGGCTCCAATATCAACTTCTTGATTATGGAATCAAAGAGACCAAGACACCTTTGTTTGTAGACAGCAAATCTGCCATTAGCATCATTCAAAATCCGGTACAGTTCTCAAAAACCAAACATATTGAGATCAGGTACCATTTCATAAGAGATTGCTATGAAAAAGGCAAGATTGAGGTGAAGCATGTAGCAACAGCTAATCAAATAGCTGACATCTTCACAAAACCCCTTGACACATCAACATTTCAGAAGTTAGTATCCATGCTTGGGATGCTAAATTTGTAAGTGTTTATTTTCTTATTTTGCAATTTTTCACTTTTCACTTACAAAACAGACAAAAAGTCTGAAACAAAACTTCTGAAAAGAGAGAAACTACTGATGAACAAATATCAGTATGGGGATAATTTTCTGAAAAGTGTGTAACTTCTAATAAAATAACCTTCAGAAGTTATGAATAAAAGTATTTATAAAAACATTTCTCATCAGCTGTTAAAACTACTGAAGAGGAAATGGGAACTACTGATGAAGTAATCCTTCATCAGCAGTTTAAGTCAAAAGGGCAAATCTGACTTTTCCCATCATTAGAGGTTTAACCTAATTAGTTTAAAACTTCTGATAAAAGATTTTTTAACCAAAGGCGGTTCAAAAACTTCTAATAAAGAAGATTCAAGCGGTTAAAACTTCTGATAAATACCTTTTTCTCCACACTTATCCTTTCAAACTCAAAATATCCCTCCTTCTCTCTCAAAAACTCTCTCATTAACCTAAACCTGCAAATCAACTGTTCGATCAAAACCCAAACCACATGGCTCTAGTTCTAAAACAGGGACACAATCAAAGGGCCTTTCTTGAAAAACAAGAAGGCTGGTCCCAATACGATGATATCATTGATCTTGTCGTAAAATCCCAATACTTTACTGCTCTCACAATAAACCCACCAATTCACACTGAAACTCTGAATGAGTTCTGGGCAAATGCTGAGACGGTGACAATGGATGATGAAGTCATTTCCCTCAACTCAAGAATAAAAGGGAAACCACTGACCATCACACCGGCCACACTGGCAACAAGACTGGGTCTGGATGATGTAACTGCCCCTGACCATGTTGCTAATTCTGATATTCACCTAACCATGACTGAGTGTGGTTATCAAGGTACTCTCTCCCATGCTACTATCTTCAAAAAATATTTTGAACCAAAATACAAACTTTTGTTTCATTATATTATTATGTGTTTGAGTCCAAAAACAGGGTCTTATGACCAGATGCCCTCCACTTTTCAACCAATATTTAATTCCATTGTGAATGAAACTAAATTCAGGGCATCAAAACTATTTTTCAATGAGTTGGTGTTACATCATAATAATACCAAGAAAAAGTTTTTGTTGTACCCAAGGTTCATTATGCAATGCATAATAGGGGAACTGGGTAATGAGGTGCTTGTAGGAAAAATTTCAACTTTAAATCCTTTAACATCACAAGCATACTCAAGGCATAACAAACCGGCTGCATGGCCAGAAGATGATCAGGGAGAACAACAACAAGTCCCCCTGAAGCCCACATCTTCCAAACTCACACCACCAAAAGCCAAAAAGCCCAAGCCAACAAAGACAACAACCCACCAACCCAAAAGAAAAGCTGTTCAGGAGGTTGAGATGCCTGAACATGCTCATGAGCATTCTGCTCTTCAAATTGGTGAGACTGAAACACCCTCTCAGTCTCATCCATCTCAAACCCCACCAAGAGCACCCATAACCATTTTATTCAAAAGAAAAAAACTTAGAAAAACTATTGAAACACACTCTTCTTTTGAAACTGCTGAACAACAAAATTCACCTATTGCCCAAACTACTGAACCAACCCCACAAATTTCTGAACAAGAGGCAATAGAAATTGCCAAGCTTCTCTTTGGGCTAAAAGAGAAGGTCCCATCTGATTATGTCAGTCCCCTACAACCACAACAAACAGGGGACATAACCACTACATCAGACATGGATGTGGACATCTCTAGCCCTATCCCAAGAGATGAGGGTGGACCAGAGTCTTTAAGCCCAAATTTAGAGACTCTTGGGGCATCTGAGGCTGCTACTACTCAGTTACCACCCAGTGGTGGATCTGAGGATAGAAGTAACATAGCTAAGACCTCAGATGTGGCAACTACTGATGAAGGCTTAATGCCTGAAGTAGGAAATCCTCAGAACCAAGAACAAGAGGTTCATGAGAGAACTGAGTTGGGCTCAGTTCATGATTTAACTGAGACAGTCCTCATTGAGGGCAACATCAGGGATTCAGATGATTCCATTAATTTGGATGATGTTTCACACACACAAACTACTGAATTGACGGCACTTTATGAAGGTCCTGTTTCAGGGGTATCCAGGCTCAAGAAGCCAGTCACCCCTGCACAGGTTAAAGCCCACTCTAGGGGTTTTAAGCATCCTCTGTACAACATGAGGATCTCCCAAAAACACCCCCTTCACAACAAATGCCTACCCAATTCCCTGGGCAAACAAGCATAGACCTGAACCAGCTATGCAGCCCAGAGGGTCCCCTGTACCACATGATGAATACTCTCATCAGAAATCACTTCCAAACATACACAGCTAACTTGGAGCTGTCTATCAAGAATCAATTTGGAGTGATCAAGACCAAGATGAATGATCTGTCCAACAAAATAGACTTCAACAGCAACCAGATTGCTCATCTTCAAGGACAATTCTCCAAACCCTCAACTTCAAAAGTTAAAATTGATGAATCCAAAAAGGGAGAGAAGATCAGGGAACCTAAGGAGTCATTCCAAGCCAGGATAAGGGCAAGAGTGGCCATCCTTGAAAGAGATCAAAAAGATCAGGCCAGGAAAGAAAAACTGGCCAAACAGTTTGGTGTCTCAGTAGAAGAGATTGAAGCAGCAGAAAAAGAAGATGAGACCCAAACATCTGAAGAATCCCTAAGGCTCAATGAAGAAACTTCTGATGGCAAAACTTCTGATGAAGAATCAGAAAGTACTGAAGACAATCCTTTAGTAGTTGACAAACCATCAGCAGTTGTCAACCCATCAGAGGTTAACACTTCCAAACCTCAAACTGCTGACCCTTCCAGAACCACTGCTCCCATTCAACCAACATCTGATCCTATCAGGCCTACAACTGTTACAACAATGACTGTACTAAACCCTTCTCCTATCTCTCAATCAGCTGAATTATTAGAGAAGAGCTTAGTTGCAGCCAACAAGAAGGCCAGAGAAGATCAGATTTGGAAAACTCTGGAAGAAAGGGATGATCTAGATTTAAGCCATGAAGAAAAACTTCAGGCTTATGAAGCTGAACTACAAAGGCAGGCTAGCCTTGATGAGATTGCTGAACAAGATAAAAGACAACAACTGGTGTCTTACATTACCAAGAACAACAAGACTAAAGCCTTTACACTCAAAGGACTCTCTATGCAAGAGCTGACAAGAAGAGCACAACTGCTTGCAGATAAAATGGCCACTAGCAAAGAAGGAAAGGCCAAGAGAGCCCAGATTATAGAATAGCTAGTAGCAGAGGGCTATGGTTCAAAAGCCTCAGTATCCAGATGGAAAGAAGAAAGACTAATGGATACTTACAGAAAATACTTGGCTGCCAAAGCTGCAAATCCAGAGAAGTTTCAAACTGCTGATCCTTCAAGATCAGTAGTTAGAACTTCTGGTGTATCAAGAAGACCTGCTACTCAGAGAAAGAAGGCAGAGGACAATGTCAAAACTGACTTCAAAATGGTACTACTTGAAGGAAGTTTAATAGTCCATTCAGATTTTGACATTGAGGAGAAACCTCTGTTAACACAATTCAGGGATCCTTCCACTTTTGCCTACCAAATACAAAAGACCATCAAAGAAAAGCTGCATACCAGAGTAGTGACTGAACACCATCTCCCAACTGTTCAGATGCCTGATATGCAACAACAACAAGGAAGAGAATCCCACCTGAGGCTATCTGAAACTGAAAGCATCCAGCACTCAGGACCATCAACCCAAGGGACAAGTCTGGTTCCCTATTCTTCTGACTTTAACAAGTCAAAGATACCTATCATCAGATGGTCACTTACTGATAACAACTCAGTATTGTTGACAAGAAGAGACCTCTCAAGCCGGGCTTACAAGAAGATCAGTGATCTGAAGAAACTGTCAACACAAGACCTGCTCACAATTCAACATCTAGAACCACAGAGAGGATCTCTATCTGATGGTCAGTTAAACCAGCTCAAGAACACCATGTACAAAGAGATATGGAAGATTGTTCAAGACAGAAGAAAAACATAAGGAATTAGTAAGGTTTTGGCTTCATCAATCCAGGGGGAGATTGTTAGGACAAAGAGGATTGGTGAAACCACTTTTGGAAACCTTAGTCTAATTCAATTCTGTCATTTTGGCTAAGTATAGAAGTACTGAAAAGAAAACAAAGAACTGCTGAAGAGAAGATATGAGAAGTGCTGAAGAAGAAACTTCATCAGAAGTTCTGAAGTCCAAAGCAGACAAGTTCACTTCAGAAGTACTGAAGACAAACTACTCATCAGTAGTTTGTCATTCATCAGCACTTAGCATCAGATATTTTCCACCGCCTTTTGCATCAGTAGTTTTATTGTTTATTATTACTTTTAGCTGTAATTGTTTATTTCAATGTTGCAACTTGTGCAACTTGTTTCTGATATTTGTATACTTGCTTTATGGGCAAGTTACATGTATGTAAACGTCTATAAATAGGAGGCTTCAACCTTCTATTTTAGACATTGATTTTAATAGAAAAATCCTTCAAACACTATCACTGTTCTATTCCATTTCTGTATTTATTGTGAATCTGTCTAAGTATCTAATTCTCATTTACTGCTTAGATTCATAATAAATACTTGTCATTTATTAGTTTCAATCATCAAGGGGGAGTAATAACTCTTCCTTAGTATAAAAAGTATTGCTTTAACTTATACATTCCGCTGTGCTTATAATCTGATTTACAAGGACTTGCTAAACACTTAAGTGTCAAGATAGCAAGTTCTTACTTAGCAAAAAGAGCAAACTGGTCCAACAGGAACTAGATTGCAAATATAATAATAATTTAAATAATAATAATGTAATATAGTTATGGTTAATGCTCAAAGAAGTCAACCTTTGTTGACTCCTAGAAGTCTTGAAGACCCAAGGACTTTTGCAAGATACTTGAAACAAGGTAAGGATACGGAGAATATGCGATGAGATGATTTTGTACAAGATTCCAATGCAAGCAAGTAAACTTTAGTTGTTGGACATTGTGATCGGGAGAATATGCAATGAGTTTGATTAGCTTAAATCTCTCTGATCCATGGTATCCACTAACCGTAGCGATTATTGAATTATTTATTTTAGGAATTGTTTGAGAATATATTTTCTGATCAAAGGATCCATAACTGAATAGTTTCTTGGAATGTTCCTAATCATTACAGTAACGATCGCTTTACAATGCCGAAAACGACTATCATCACTCTGTATGGGTTGCTTGTTAGCGTCGATCCTACCGTCGATTTCTTTCCACAGCCAGTACAAGGAACTCTGTATGGGTTGACAGATATCTCTCCCATAACAAAAGAATTATCTTCAATGATTCTAATATATTACCTTGAGCAAAAAGTTGTGTTTGAAGCCTGGTTCTTTTAGTTTACATTTTGTTAGGACTTTAAACAGAGAAGATGGAGGGTTAGTTATTATTGTCGGGATGCAAATCGTGATGTGATAGATTTTTATAATTTTAAATTATTATTAGAGTTAACTGCAATTTGCGTCCCTGTGGTTTAGAGGTGGAGGCACTTTGCACCCATTTTTTAAACCTTTCGCAATTTGAGCCACTATGGTTTGTTTTCTTCTTCACTTTGAGCCCATCTGTTAACTTTCCATCCAAAACAAACATTAAAAAAGATAAAATTACTATAATACCCGTCATCTTTCTTTTGAAGCCTAACTCTTTCTTGCCCTAATACTACCATCGACCCCAGAAAAAAATTTTCGGCCATCTGCTACCATCGATCCATCCATCCAAGTCCACCCCTGCAACAACCGGCCGTTCCATCCCTGCAACATTCGACCAAGCTTCAACGATCCACCCCCCTACTACAATCGACTCATCCATCCCTGGTACGATCCCCCCTGTTACGAGCGACCACCTAGTACGATTCCCCCACGCAGTTGTTAATGATTCGTGAAGATGGTGAAGCTTTCAACCGAAACGCCGTTTATTGTAAGTTTCCAAGTCGTTTTATAGTTAATTGCAGAATTATTTGCTTCAATTTTTAGTTAAAATTACATGATTGTGTTGATAGGCGATATGGAGAATATTGCAAAGCCATAAGTCATGTAATTATTGGATTAAAAAACTGTGAAAGGAACAAATCAATTGAAGCTTGAAGCTGGACCCGACTATTTATGATGCTTTGATTAAGGAAAAGGTATAGTGTTTTGTTTTTTGTTTTTTTTTTTTTTTTTTTTTTTTTGTGTTGGAATTCATTCATGTTAACAAAAATCCTTTGATATTTATTTTCTTTACCAATAACTGTAATTCCACAGGTCGCTGTTGGTGATGTTATATATATATATATATATATATATATATATATATATATATATATATAGAAGCTAACTCGTTTGCACATATGCTGGACATGGCGTGTTTTTCATACTTAAATCGTGCTTTGGAAAGCTCGTTATCTCCAATTGTAATCTTTGCTACCAATAGGGGGATATGTACACTGAAGTGAAGTTTTCTACATGTTGGCAACGTTTAATTATTATCAATGATGGTTGTTTATGGTATTTGAGTCATTTTTATATTTACTGACTTGAAAAATTCTGGTTTGTAGAGGAAGTGATATGTCGAGTCCTCATGGTATACCTATGAATCTTTTAGACAAGCTAGTGATCATACGGACAGAGACATAGATTTGTCACATGGATTGTTTTTTACTTTGTTTAATTAAGAAATATGGTGTTTGACAATGGCTGGCAAAATTACGTATATACCCTTGTCTCTAACATTCAAATGGATGGAATGTTAACAGAATGGCTCAAAGTGCAAGCATAATACAAGGTCGGGGGCTCAAATTGCGAAAGGTTTAAAAATTGAATGCAAAGTGCTTCCGCCTCTAAACCACAGGGATGCAAATTGCAGTTAACTATTATTATTATTATTAAAATTATTATTATATTTGCAATCTAGTTCCTTATCAAAGGAATTGTTTGAGAATATATTTTAGGAATTGTTTGAGAATATATTTTCTGAATTATTGTAGTGTGTTAGGTATTTGAAAAGAAATAGCACAAGTCCTTCTTTAATGTGTTTATAATTAAAAGAAACTAGGTTGCAAAGGAACTTCAGGTCAGCCAGGCGTTTGTCAAAAAAAATTGTACTATGCATTCTCACACAATGTCCAACAACCATGGTATTTGGGCCGCTTTTGACTTAACGATGAAGGCAAGAAGTTGGACCGCTGATACACAAAGATAATAGGAAGAAGATCAGAGCTCCAAAACCAAGTGTGAAGATCAAGAGAATGCAAGTTGAAGAAGAAGATGACAGATATCACTAACATAACTTGCACCGGGTTGAGATATGAGTTCGATTAGCTTAAATCTCTCTGATCAATGGGAGGGTAAACAAAATCGCCGATCTGACTGTTTGATTTAAAGGCTAAACACGAGTATAATGAATCTCCTTGATCTACGCATAAGTGTGAGAGTCGATTTTCCTATGAGGGTGACTAACAAAGAGATGGTCTTTTTGATGAATGTATTATTCACAATACATTTGTTTAACTATTTTAGCAACGTCCATAAGAACTCTCCATTTTCAAACATGGTCATTTGTATGGTATCAAGGGTTGGAAACTCTGAAGACCAATGACCCTCTGGAAATTTGATCGATATCGGAAATTAGTAAAACAAATGTTCAGGCAAGCAAGTAAAATTCAGTTGTTGTCAGAGAGATATCTGTCAACGATGAAGGCAACATACTTGAAATCAATGGGAAGGTAAACAATTCCTGCTCATCATGAGAAAAATCTAGCTCATCCTGGATCTTCAGGCAATCAAGTAAAATTCAGTTTTTGTCGGAGAGTATCTATCAATGATGAAGGCAACATACTTGAAATCAATGGGAAGGTGAACAATTCTTGCTCATCATGAGGAATATCTAGCTCATCCTGGATCTTCAGGCAAGCAAGTAAAATTCAGTTATTGTCGGAGAGATATCTGTCAACGATGAAGGCAACATACTTGAAATCAATGGGAAGGTGAACAATTCTTGCTCATAATGAGGAATATCTAGCTCATCCTGGATCTTCATGAATCTCCTTGATCTACGCATAAATGTGAGAGTCGATTTTCAAACATGGTCATTTGTATGGTATTAGGGGTTGGAAACTCTAAAGACCAATGACCCTATGGCAATTTGATCGATATCATCCATCGCTGTTTTTTAATTTTTATATTTTTTTTACCATAACTATATTAAAAAAATTAAAAACTAAAAATAAAAAACAATTCAAAACACCAAAAATACCCCAAAAATAAAACCTGGATTCGAAGCGCTTCGCTTTGGCCAAAGCGATGCGCCTGGGGTCAAATTCAGAATAAACTAACCTCGGACCGAGGTAGTTAAAAAAGTAACCAAAGCGAGGTGCTTTGGGGGAAAAGAGGGGTAATATAACCACCCATTTCATACGGGTTAAGCCCGTGGTACATGTAGATGATAATTCACTTTCATATGTGCATGTTATATTAATTTTTTGAGTCTTATATGGTATTTATTTAAACATCATTCACATATACCTCAACTCAGAGAGAAGTTTTTATAAGAATTGATAGGTAGAACACCACCGCAACCTTTTTATCTCGTGAACCAATGCTTCGAAGAGATAAGGTGGCATAGAGTGATTGCTTGCTAGTGAGGGTTCGGGCGGGTTGGCCTTTGAACACCTTGTCTAGGCCTGTAAATGAACCGAATGAACACGAACACATCCGTATTCGTGTTTTTTCATTTAACTTTAACCGAACACGAACACGAACACATAATCGAACACATTTTTGTGTTCGTGTTCGTTCATTAAGAAATTTGTCGTGTTCGTGTTCATTTATGTTCGTTCATTAAAACATAAATGATCAGTTTATGAACATAAACGAACACATATTGATCAATAAAAATGAACACATATGAACATAAACAAACATAAACAAAAACAAGTTAATAATGATTCATCACAATTCAACCAAGTTTAATACATCACAATGCAACCAAAACCAAATGTCGGGGATGAGAAATACAGTGACACTATGGTCTTTGAAGACGTGGATGAGGGAGACGGCGGCGCTGTGGAGAGTGGAGATGTGGTTGTGGAGACTGGAGGCGAGGTTGTGGAAGTGGTCGGCTGGAAGTAGAAGAAGGTAGGGTGGTAGAGTGGGGAGAAGAAGGGAGGTGGGGCTGTGAAGTGTGGATAGTGTCTGATAAGTGATATGGTTAGAATGTTAGGGTTAGGGTTAAGTTTTTAGAACATATGAATTAAGATACTTTACAAAAGGAATGAATAATAAAAATAAAGTTAAGTTTAATTAAACGAACATAAATAAACGAGCATAAATGAACGAACATAAACGAATGTTCATGAACATAAATGAACGAACAAAACGTGTGTTCATGTTCATTCGTTTAATTATACAAACAAAAAATTGTGTTCGTGTTCATTCATTTATTTAAATAAACGAACATAAACGAACTTCCCACCGAACAGTTCACAAACAGTTATAAACGTTTGGTTCGTTTACAGACCTAGCCTTGTCCCCCCCCCCCTAAAATATATCTTCTTTATAACTAATAAATAAAATAACTGGAGGACACTTGCGACCACTATAAGCCGTTTAACTTTTGGTTTTCTAGCACTATCATGTTAAATAATGGAGAGAACTACACAATTAGTCTTTGTGGTTTACTAATAGTTTCACATTTGAGTATTAAGGTTTAAAAGTTTCATGTTGAGGTTCTAAGTTATGTTTTTGTAACATAATAGGGTATTAGCACTAACGGGGGTTAATATTGTAGGACCGGTTTTTAATCAATAAGTGTTTTATCAACACGATGTGTGAACTGTCAGGTGCGGAAACCCTAACGATCGAGCAAAATGATAAAAATCTATATCAAAACACGTAAAGTTTCATTTTCAAGCTTTTCATTAATCATTAACTTGATAATAATCCTTACAGACTCTGTTAATGATAAAACAAACTTCTAACGCACTCTGGACAGTGTTTGGACACAAATGGAACTTGACAAAACTGACAACTAACTAATAACCGTCACTAACAACCTCATATTTATATATATATATACTAAGTTCCATTCGACCTTGCGAGGGTCCGAACCAACTGGTTCAACCCTGCGTTGTCCCGAACCAAAACTAGATTCGACCCCATGAATACCCGAACCAAAATCTACAAACCAAACATAAACTTTACAATCGGCGTTTACGACTTAGATAACCCGAAAGATACAGACACATATATGAAATATGTATCTACAAACTCCCCCTTGTCTGTAGCTCTGTGATTTACTTGTTCTTCGTCTCTCTTAGCACAAACTTCAACTTTTCTTTGTATTGAATTGGTCGTTTCTCCACCTGCTTTCTCAACTTCATTGAATATTTCCCAAGAAGCGTCTTGTAGTCACAGTCTGAGTGAACTTTAAATGCGAAACAGAACTTGACTACAACTTGAAATCTCCAGGCTAAAACAATATCTAGCGCATCGAAATGAATAGGATTGAAATACAAAGTCTCTATATCATTCCTCGAGCAATTAATCATCCACATAGGATCAAACACTCTAATCTTCTTTCATATTGTCTTCGGGTCTTTATCATGCAAAACAATCACGGCTTCACCCGATCTCCAATCATAGTACCAAAATGCAAAGTCTTGACTAAAGTTTTGCTGAATCGGCATCAATGGTATCTTCTGCATACATGTTGGAGGCTTGTAATTCAGAGTCACGAATGGTAAGTTATTCATAATATTGATATTCTTATGCATGATTCTGTGAGGATTGCGGCTTAAACATATCCCATTTCGTCTGACTTTCACGAGTCATCTTCTCAGCCATCCATTCCAATAAACTTGAATGTGTCGCATCAATCATCTTGTGTCGACATATATCTCTCACAGCCCAATATGGAAGAGTCTTATGTCATGAAATCTGCTGAAGTACAATATTCCTCTTTCCCACTTAATCCCAACACACTTCAGCTGAGAAAGAACTTCGAGCTAATCTCTTTTCCTTTAAACATCTTGTTGTGATATCTGAAAAATTCTCCTTGAATCGGTGGTAGAGAACGATTATCAGCTTCTTCGCGTCTCTTCTTAAGTAGTTCCTCAAAGCATTAGATTGGAGATTAACATCTTCTTTCTTTGCTTCAGTAAACAACTCATCAATCACTTTCTTCCCTTTATCATCAGCAACCTTTTCAGCTTCCCTCAGAATATCATCATCAACGAACGGAATTTGTATCTTGTCTTTCATATTATAGTATTATGGATATTCTTCATGTGAAATGTCTTTAATTTCCACTTCATCAAAGTTATTCACGTTTGCATCATCTGAATGACATCCCGGTTCAACAACTGGTATATCTGGAATCTGTTTTGTCTTCATCAAATCTTCAAGACTTATACCAGCTTTCTGAGCAACGCCTTCAAGAACTTCTCTTGTAATAGCAGCGCTGACTTCACCATCTTCAAGATTAGGGTCTTCATAGTCCAAACAATACTTCATGTCTTCATTAACGAATATGTCTCTGAACTTGGCTGTAAGATGAACTGAAACGTAGCCTTTCTTTATCATCCTCTTTAATCTTTCTTTGTCAGCATCAGTCATTTGAGTTAAGTCTTTCTTGCTTAATGACTGATCTTCTCTTTCTTCTTTCTTTGTTCGTAAGAATAGTCTTCAATGTTGTCATCTGTTTCTTCAGAACTTGATGAACCTTCACCAGTCTTTCCATCACCATCATTATCATCATCATCATCATCACAATTTTGAGAACCATCGTCATCTGATTTTTCATCTTCCTTATCTTCATCATCCTCATCCTCATCCTCATCAGAATCACCATCCGACTCTTGTTCAGTTCCTTTCAACTAAGGAAGCTTCTGATACAAACCATCAGTAATCTTCTTTAACTTCTTATTCTCCTTCTCAACAACTATTATCCTCCTTTCATTGTTCATGTTGGAAAGTTGTAGCTTTGAGTTCTCCAACTTCAAATCTGTAACCTCATTCTCCAACAGATCTTGCATTTCTTTTGACTTCGCAATGATCTTCAACATATCCTTCTCATTTTCCTTCAACTGCTTAATTTCATCTTTGATTCTTCATCATAGCAGCTTTCAAAATATCAAATGAATTCATCAACCTTGTTATCGGTTGCTGCATTAGATTCAACGCATCTTGAGATACAGTAGCAACAAGTTGTGAACTTGATTTTGATTGTGGAGGTTGAGATGATGTTAGCTTTTCAAAACTAGATAACATCTCCTTTAATGACTTTGAGATATTCTCTGGATTTTGGTGTGAAGGCTTTAAAGCTGGTTTCTCTTTTACAATCTATACTTCTTTATCAACCTTCTTTTTCTTCTTTGCTAGAGACGTTGCTGGTGGTGTTGTTGGAGCATTAGGAATAGACTTTCCTTTCAGTAAACTTTCAACATCTTTTTATCTCTTTGTTCTTTTGGTTTCCTTCTTTGACATGGACTTCAGACGTCTACATTTAGTCAATTTAGAAGCAACTGGATAACCAATAACATCATCATCAATATCTAAAATCAACTCTTCATTTGGATCAAAATTAGGATCTTTATCGAATCCTTTCTGTAGTTTTGCAGCTACAAGTTTGTAAGGAAATAAAGGATTGAAGAAACCTCTTTTGCTAACCTTAGTCTAATTCCTATTTTTGTTAAAACATTCTAAGTATGAAACTACTGAAGAAAGAAGACAAAAGTACTGAAGAAGGATTCAACAAGTACTGAAGAGTAAAGATCAGAAGTTCTGAAGTCAAACCAGACAAGTCAACTGAAGAACTGCTGAAGACAAACTACTCATCAGTAGTTTGTCACTCATCAGCATTTGTAATAGAATCTTTCCACCACCCTTATGTTTCAGTAGTTTATTAGTTTATTATTACTTTATCTTTTGTACAAGTTCCAAGATTACAGCCTGTTGCAGTCTTGCTTTTGTAACAAGGTTCATGTATCTGTTTGTCTATAAATAGATGGGTTGATCCCACTATTTTAGACATGGATTTTAATCAAAACTGAAATCCTTTAGAGCTTTTACTTGAAATTCCATTTCATAATCTGAGAATCTATTTGCATATTTATTAGCATATACATTCAATTGCTTAGATTCATATTAACTGTCTTTAGTTCATTACATCCGGGGGGAGTAATAACTCCTGTTGAAGGTGAAACTTTACAGCTCATTCCGCTGTGCAAACTGGTTTGATTTGCTTGCAAACACATAAGTGTTCATAAGCAAACTACTGTTAAAGAGCTTAGCGCTGGTTTATCTGATCAAATATCAATCTAACAAATTGAGAATCAGACACAGGCTCTTATTGATATTCAATAAAGGATAAAAGTTCACTTTTTTCAACATCCATCACTTTGAGAGAAACTTAACAAATCAATACTCTCAACAATGGATCCTCATAATACTGGTTCTGCCAATAAGCCTGCTATGCTTGTTCATTCAGAATATAACATATGGCAAAAAAGGTTGGCACATACTCTGTCTCAGACCAACACTGGTTGTTGGAGATCTGTGATGCATGGTCCTCACAAACCAGTAAATATAAACCTTGAAACTAAAGTGGAAATACCAAAAGACCCAAAAGACTACACAGATGAAGATTTCCTTAAACTTGAGCTTGATGCCAAGGCTTTTTCTATGTTGGCAATGGCACTCCCAAATGAAATCTACTCTGGACTTTTACATTGTGAAAGTGCCAAAGAGCTTTGGGACTGCCTAAAAGAGCAGTTTGGAGGAACTGAAGAGGTGATTGCCAACACCAGAGAAATCCTGGCTCGGCAATATAAAACATTTACTCATATTAATGGGGAAACTTTGACACACCAGTTTGAAAGATTCTCCTCATTAATCTCTGAGTTGAAATTAAATGGTCAGACCTACACAAATGTATCTATGCTTCATAGATTTTTAAGGTCCTTACCAGAAAAATGGGAAACTTACTCTATAGTCCTCAGATCTACACCAGATTTTAACTCCCTCACTCTTACAAAATTACATGGGAGATTGCTAACTTTTAAAAGAGAAATTGATCAAAAGAAAAAATTGCAAAACTCTGGCAAAACAGCTGATGACTATGTACCAGGTAGTACAGCACTTTTAGGACAAGACTCATCTTCTTGTCCAAATAATTTTGGATCTTTTGATCACATTGACATAACTGCTGGGATCTCATCAAAAGATCCTATCCAGCCTATGACAATGATGAAACTAGTCAAACTGCTGATAACATGTGTTTTATCATGGATGACTTAAAAATTTTTAGTAGTGATGACTTGGAAGAAATGGACATTTTACACCAACTGGCCATGTTAAGTATAAAAACTAACAAATTTTACAAAAGGCCAGGAATGAAATTTCCAGGACTGAACAGTTCAACAAAAGTTGGTTTTGACAAATCTAAACTTAGATGTCACAAGTGTCAAAAGTTGGGACACTTTGCTAGAGAGTGTAGAAGCTCTAGCTATAACCAACCACAGTCTAGAAATCAGTTTAACCCTAGTTATAATAGGAATAATGGAACACAGGGAAGTGCACATTTTGTACAGGCACAAGCTCGACAAATCCAATATGTGCCACAAATACAATATGTACAGATGCCTGCTCAACAAATGCAGAGCCAACAACCAATGCCTTCCATTCCAGCTGCTCAACAACCTCCACAAACTCAGCAACCCTCACAACAAAGTCTTTTTACTTCAGGGTATGTTGACTGAAGCAGTCTTCCTTTTGACACAACTGAGTGCAATCCTGATGCAGACAACAAAATGTTTGACATCAACTGGGGAGAACCTGACAATGGCAGAAAGAACTTTGCCTTAATGGAATTTGAGGGCTGCACCTCTAAATCTGCCTTATCTCAGGTATCAAAAGAATCTTTGACAAAACTATGTTCAAACTCATGCAAAGAATCTTTTGCTCTCATAAGAGAGACCAATGTGCATTTACAAGGCAAAGCTAATGACTCGGAGAGAAAATATACTCAAATAAAATGTGATTTAGAAAGAAAACTTGCTGCAAAATCAAATGAAAATTCTAAATTGACAAATAATGCTATTGAAACCCAAGCACAACTTAAAATCATGATAGAAGACCTAGGTAATGTCAGAAAAGAGCTTGCTGACACCAAGTTGAATGTGAGAAATGGGTTGAGTCATGTAAAGGGTACTAAATGCTGCTTAACAAACAAAGTGCATCGAATGTTAGGTTTGGCATAGGGTACAATCACACTGAAACACCAACTGATTTTATTCCCAAAACTACTGATGATAGGAGTAGTTTGAAAAAGAAAGAATGCACATCTTTTTAGGAAACCTTTCTAAAAATTGAAAAAGAAAGTTCTTCAGAAGTACTGAACAAATCTGACTTTAAGCCATCAGTAGTTTCATCTACATCAGGAGTTGAGAACCTGAAAACTACTGATGACCTAAATCATATCAAAACTGTCAGAAATTTGCCTTTAACATCTCAAAATGAAAAAGAGAAGGCAAAAGGATGTGAAATTTGTGGTTTGTTTAACCACAAAACAGAATTTTGTAGATATAGAAAAGGATATCAGTATAACAAGAAGATTTCACAGCTGGTTGTGGGAAAAAAAACTCAAAAATGATTTTGAAGAAACTTTCTTTCCCAACAAACAACAACCAAGCAACACCTTTTCTCATAAAAAGATGAAATCTCAACAAAGTCTTTTTCTCAAAATTCTCTTTCAGTAGTTAGACCTAAATCATCAGCAGTTTCACAAACTGCTGAGATTAAAGATCTCATGAAAATGGTAAAACTACTGATGACCAAAGTTGATGGTGGTCCTCAAAAGGATACCACCATAACTCTTAAGGAAAAATCCATTGCCAAAAAGACATGGATTCCTCAAACTGGTCAGGAACAAACTGTTAATGTTCTCAAAAGCAAACCCAAAGCCAAATTGGCTTGGGTTCCTAAATCTAACTAATTTGCTACTTTGTGCAGAGGGTCTCCAGAGGCTTAAATAGCATTTGGTATGTTGACAGTGGAGGCTCAATGCACATGACAGGATGCAAATACCTGATAAACAATTTTATCAGTCAAAGAGAAGGATCTGTATCCTTTGGGAACAATGCCAAGGGATATGTGCTAGGACATGACAATGTCTCTTCTGGCAAAATACAGTTTGACAAGGTCAAACTGGTTGAAAATCTTGAGTACAACTTGCTAAGTGTGTCACAAATGTGTGATAAAGGTATTCTTCCTTTTTCATAAAGACAACCTGCAAGATCATATCACCAGAAGGCCAGAAGTTGATAGAGAAGATCATAGAAGATCATACTTTGTTGATAGCCAAAAGATGTGGCAATGTCTATGCAGTGGACATTGAGAAGGACAAAGTACTAAACAACACTGCATGTTTCTTCTCAAGGGCATCAACTTCAGAGACTGATCTCTGGCACAGGAGACTTGGCCATGTGAACTTTAAAACCATAAATAAAGTCACAAAAATGGGCCTAGTCAGAGGTCTACCCTTGAAAGTATACCAGTGTCAAGAACACTGTGTATCCTGTCTAAAGGGAAAACAGCATAAGTCCTCCTATAAGTCTATTGAAGAATTAAAAACAACTGCATGTCTTCAACTACTCCATATGGACTTATTTTGTCCAGTCAAAATCATGAGCCTTGGTAAGAAGAAGTACTGCTTAGTCATCATTGATGACTATTCAAGATTCACATGGGTCTTCTTCTTATTTTCGAAGGATGAGGCAGCTAAATCATCAAGTTCTTAATTCTACAAGTAGAGAAACAATATTCTCTCTCTGTCAAAACCATTAGAAGTGACAATGGGACAGAGTTCAGGAACAAAACTCTGGATGAATTCTGTTTGTCTAAAGGGATTATTAGACAATTCAGTGTTCCCAGAACTCCTGAACAAAATGGTGTGGTAGAAAGGAAGAACAGAACACTAATTGAAGCAGCAAGAACCATGTTAGCTGATTCAGGCCTACCATTGTATTTCTGGGCTGAAGCAGTCAACACTACATATTATGTTCAAAATAGAGTCCTTGTCAACAAGAGACACTCCAAAACTTCCTATGAAGTTCTTCATGGCATTAAGCCCCTTATCTCCTTTTTCAGGGCTTTTGGATGTCAATGTTTCATTCTAAACATTAAAGACTCTATTTCAAAGTTTGCTGCAAAAGTTGATTCAGGTTATTTTCTTGGTTATTCTTCCACTAGAAAAGCCTACAAGGTTTTTAATTCAAGAACCAAGATAGTAGAAGAAACACTGAATGTCAAGTTCAATGAGTCAAAACACACTCTCATTCCAGCACATCCTGCTGAACTCTTTGACCTTGACAGTTTCCATTTTGGACCTCAAAAGACTATCACTTCATCTAAACCTGTTTATTATGGTGATCAAAGGTTTGATGATGAGGATCCTGCACCATGGACTCCTAATACAGTCATTAAGTCAACTTTTAAACCATCTGAAGTTTCACAAACTTCTGATTCAACAATTGCTGATGTACAAACTCAAACATCTGTTTAGCTCCTACAACTACTGATGATGTTCAAACAGCTGAACCATATATTATAAACCTCAGTGGTTTGTTTGAAGAAGTACAAGAGCCACCTACACCTGTCAGTGGTTTACAACAATTGATTGAACACAAGGATCATCCATTGGATCAAATCATGGGTGATATTGCATCAGGGATTCTCACAAGAAACTAGTTTTCCAACTTTTGCTTCTTCTCAGCATTCATTTCTTAGTTGGAACCTAAGAAGTATCAAGAAGCCCTCAAAGACAAAAATTAGGTTCAAGCTATGTAAGAAGAGTTGCTCCAATTCAGGAAGCAACAGGTCTGGGAAATCTGTCCCTTACCACCAAACAAGCTACCAATTGGCACAAGATGTGTTTTTACAAATAAACAAAATGAAGCTGGTATGATTATCAAGAACAAGGAAAGACTGGTGGTACAAGGTTATTCTCAAGAAGAGGGAATTGACTATGATGAAACCTTTGCTCCAGTAGCAAGACTTGAAGCCATCAGGTTATTTTTGGCTTATGCAATTTCCAACAAAATTAAAGTTTTTCAAATGGATGTTAAAAGTGCATTTTTGTATGGAAAAATTAAAGAGGAAGTGTATGTCTGTCAGCCACCTGGGTTTGAGGATCCTTCTCATCCTGAGTGGGTGTACAAACTTGACAAGGCTCTTTATGGGCTAAAACAGGCTCTTAGAGCTTGGTATGAAACACTTTCAAACTTTTTACTCAAAAATAACTTTACAAGAGGCTCCATTGATAAAACTCTTTTCATAAAACATGTTGGAAATCATGTCTTACTTGTTCAAATTTATGTTGATGATATCATATTTGGTTCAACTAACACAAAATTGTGTGATGAATTCAAGAAACTCATGCAATCAAAATTTGAGATGAGTACAATGGGAGAACTGTAGTACTTTTTGGGACTGCAGATTAAACAACAAACAAATGGAACTTTTATACATCAATCTAAATATGTTAAAGAATTATTAAACAAATTTTCTTTACAAGACTGTAAATCATGTTCCACTCCCATGACACCAACCACACAAGTTGAACCAGATGATCAAGGAAAACAGGTTGATCAAACCATGTATAGATGTATGATAGGTTCCCTTCTGTATCTAACTGCTTCTAGACTAGATATTATGTATTCAACATGTGTTTGTGCTAGATATCAATCAGCTCCTAGGGAATCACGCCTCATTGCAGTCAAAAGAATTTTCAGATATCTGAAAGGAACTCCTACACTTGGAATTTGGTATCCTGCTTCTAGCAATACCAAGTTAACAGCTTTTTCAGATAGTGACTATGCAGGGTGCAAAATGTCAAGAAAATCAACATCTGGTGGTTGTCAATTGCTGGGAAACTGTCTAGTGTCCTGGCAATCAAATAAGCAAACATCTGTTGCAACTTCAATTGTTGAAGCTGAATACATTGCAACTGCAAGTTGTACATCACAGATACAATGGCTCCAATATTAACTTCTTGATTATGGAATCAAAGAGACCAAGACACCATTACTTGTAGACAGTAAATCTGCCATTAGCATCATTCAAAATCCTGTTCAGTTTTCAAAAACTAAACATATTAAAATCAGGTATCATTTCATAAGGGATTGCTATGAAAAAGGCAAGATTGAAGTGAAGCATGTAACAACAGCTAATCAAATAGCTGACATATTCACTAAACCCCTTGACACATCAACATTTCAGAAGTTAGTATCCATGATTGGGATGCTAAATTTGTAAGTGTTTCTTTTACTTTCCTGCACATATTTTTACTTTCACTTACATTGTCTGTCATCAAAACTTCTTAAAAACAAAAAGAGAGAAACTACTGATGTACAAAACATAAGTATGGGGATATTTTCTGAAAAATGATTAACTTCTGATAAAATAAACTTCAGAAGTTATGAATAAAGTGTTTATAAACATTCTCATCAGTTGTTAACAAACTACTGAAGAGAAAATTGGAACTACTGATAAAAATTGTTCTTCATCAGCAGTTTTGTCAATAAGGGTAAATTAGACATTTCCCACTTCAGAAGTTTGACCTAGGGCGGTCATAAACTTTTGATAAAACACGTTTTCCATCACTTATCCTTTCAAAAAGCAAAATTTCCTCCTTCTCTCTCATAAACACTCTCAAACCCTCCCTTGCAAACAAACAAAGAACACTGTTCGATCCACACACACACAAACCACATGGCTCTTATACTAAAACAGGGACACAATCAAAGAGGCTACTTTGAGAAACATGAAGCCTGGTCCCAATACGACAAAATCGTTGATTTAGTCGTCAAATCCCAATACTTCACTGCTTTCACCATTGATCCTCCACTTCACACTGAAACTCTTAATGAGTTCTGGGCAAACGCCGAGACGGTGACAGTGAATGACCAAATTATTTCCCTAAAATCAACCATCCAGGGGAAAGTAATGGCAATCACACCGGCTACATTGGAAATACGACTGGGTCTGGATGATGTGGATGCACCAGATCATTTTCCCAACTCTGCAATCCATTTAACCATGACAGAGTGTGGTTACCAAGGTACTCTCTCACATGCAACCATTTTTAAGAAATTTTTTGATCCAAAATATAAACTTTTGTTTCATTACATAATCATGTGCTTGAGTCCAAAAACTGGATCTTATGATCAGATGCCCTCTACTTTTCAACCTATTTTTCATTCCATTGTGAATGAAACAAAATTCAGGGCATCAGCACTTTTCTTTAATGAGTTGGTGTTGCATCACCAAAATTATAAAAAGAAGTTTTTGTTGTATCCAAGGTTCATAATGCAATGCATAATTAAAGAACTTGGAGATGAGGTGCTTGTAGGAAAAACAACTATTTTAAATCCACTAACCTCACAAGCATACTCAAGGCACAACAAACCAGCTGCCTGGCCAGAAGATGACCAAGGGGAACAACAAACAGTCCCCATGGAACCACCATCTTCCAAACCCTCACCCAAAAAGGCCAAGAAAACTAAACAACAAAAGCCCAAACCCACCAACCCTAAAAGAAAGGCAGTTCAGGAAATTGAGATGCCTGAAACTGCTGATGTGCAATCTACACTTGTCAAAGATGTGACTGAAACATCCTCTCAGTCTCATCCATCTCAAACCCCCAAAAGAGCACCCATTACCATTCTTTTCAAAAGGAAGAAATTTAAAAAGAACATAACTACTGATCCATCCTTTGAAACTGTTGATCCTTTACCCCAAACTACTGAACCAGAAACATCACACACAACCATTGAAATTGCCAAACTTCTCTCTGGGCTAAAAGAGACAATCCCATCAGCACATGCAATTCCCCAACAACCACATAAAACAAGGTAAATACCATCAGAACTTGACATGGATGTCGATGTCATTAGCCCTATCCCAAGAGATGAGGATGAACCAAGGTTTTTAAGCCCAAACTTAGAGACTTTAGGTACATTTGAGGTTGCTACTACTCATTTACCACCTAGTGGTGGATCTAAGGACAGAAGTAACATTTCTAAGACCTCATTTGTGGCAACTACTGATGAAGGCTTTATGCCTGAGGTAAGAAATCCTCAGAATCAAGAAACAGAGATTCATGAGACAACTGGGATGGGCCCAGCTCATGATATAACTGATAATGTCCTCATTGAGGATGTCATCAGGGATTCAGATGATTCCATTGAATTGGATGATGATTCACACTCCATATAACATGAATTGACGGCTATTAGTGAAGGTCCTGAATCTGATGTCTCTAAGCTCAAAGAGCTGGTCACAACAGATCAGGTTAAAGACCACTTGAACCCTGATTCCCCTAAAGTGGCATCTTCAGTACACTCTGAAGATCACCCAAAAACACCCCCTCCACTAAAAATACCTACCCAATTCCCTGGGTCATCTAGCATAGACTTGAACCACCTATGCAGCCCAGATGGTCCCCTATACCAGATGATGAACACCCTCATATCCAATCATCTCAAATCCTTCACAACTTCTTGGGAGTTGAAAACCAAAACTCAATTTGAGGTAATCAACAACAAACTAAGTGAGCTGCCCAACAAAATTGACAACAATACAAGACAGCATGCAAAGTTATCTGGTAGAACTTCTTAACCTGGCAGGCTTCCAGAAGTGGATGAAGCCAAAAAGGGGGAGAAGATTAAGGAACCAAGAGAGTCACTGGAAGCTAGGATAAAGGCAAAAGTGGCTCTACAACAACAAAAAAAGAAAGAGGAAGCCCAAAATAGATTAGAAGATCAAGATATGCTCCTTTTCTGGAACTGAAGTTGAAGCTGAAACTTCCCAAGGCCTCAATGAAGAAACTTCTGAAGACTCTGAAAGTACTGAAGACAATCCTTCAGTAGTTGATACTTCTATCAACCCTTTAGCAGTTAACACTTCCAACATTTCAACTGAAGAGCCTTCTATGGCAACTGAAGACATTCCAACTCCTATTCCAAGGCCTGCAACCACTCAAATGCCTGTATTAAACCCTTCTCCCATCTCAATGTCAAAAGAATTACTGGAGAAGAGTCTACTTGCAGCACAGAAGAAAGCTAAGGAAGATGAGATATGGAACAACCTAGAAGCAAGGGAAGATTTGAGCTACAATGACAAACTCAAAGCATATGAAGAAGAGTTGAATAAACAAGCTGCAATTGAAAGAGTTGCTGAGGAAGACAAAAGACAACAACTGATGTCTTATATTACCAAAAACAGAAAAAATAAAGCTTATTCACTCAAAGGGCTCTCCATGGATGAGCTTACAAGAACAGCTCAACTTGTTGCTGACAAGATTGCCACTGAAAAAGACAGAAGGGCAAAGAGAGCTGAAATCATAGATGAATTGGTAGCCAATGAATTTGGTTCAAAAGCCTCAGTGTCAAAATGGAGAGAAGACAAATTATTTGACACATACAAAAGATTCAAGACTGATAAGGCTGCAAATCCAGAGAAGTACAAAACTTCTGAAGTGTCAACTTCAGTAGTTAGAACTTCTGGTACTAAGCAATCAACATCAAAGCCTGCTACCAAGAAGAAGCAAGAGGAGATCACAAAGACTGATTTCAAGATGGTATTGCTTGAAGGCAATACAGTAGTACAAGGAGATTTTGTGATTGAAGAGAAGCCTCTACTGACACAATTCAGGGATCCTTCAACATTTGCTTACCAAATACAGAAGACAATAACTGATAAACTACACATAAAGGTAATCATTGAACATCATTTACCTACCTTTGATATGCCTATTGTGGTGCAAATAGAAGAAGGAAGAGAATCCCACCTGAGGGTCACTGAAGTAGAAAACATCCCTCACTCAGGAACATCCTAGGGATCCAGCATGGTCCCTTACACTAGACTTTGACCAATCTAAAGTTCTGATAATGAAATGGTCATTTACTGATTCCAACTCAGTATTGGTCACAAGGAGAGATTGTTCAAGCAAGGCCTTCAAATCTATGAAAGAACTGAAAAATCTATCTACACAAGACTTGCTCACAATTCAAGATCTTGAACTTGAACAAGGATCTCTCAACAATGAACAACTTAACCAACTCAAGACTTCCATGTTCAGAGAAATCTGGAAGATACTTGAGGACAGAAGAAGACAATAAAGAATTAGATAAGGTTTTGGCTTCATCAATCCAGGGGGAGATTGTAAGGACAAAAAGGATTGAAGAAACCTCTTTTGCTAACCTTGGTCTAATTCCTATTTCTGTCAAAACATTCTAAGTATGGAAATATTGAAGAAAGAAGATAAAAGTACTGAAGAAGGATTCAACAAGTACTGAAGAGTAAAGATCAGAAGTTCTGAAGTCAAACCAGACAAGTCAACTGAAGAACTGCTGAAGACAAACTACTCATCAGTAGTTTGTCACTCATCAGCATTTGTAATAGAATCTTTCCACCACCCTTATGTTTCAGTAGTTTATTAGTTTATTATTACTTTATCTTTTGTACAAGTTCCAAGATTACAGCCTGTTGCAGTCTTGCTTTTATAACAAGGTTCATGTATCTGTTTGTCTATAAATAGATGGGTTGATCCCACTATTTTAGACATGGATTTTAATCAAAACTGAAATCCTTCAGAGCTTTTACTTGAAATTCCATTTCATAATCTGAGAATCTATTTGCATATTTAATAGCATATACATTCAATTGCTTAGATTCTCATTAACTATCTTTAGTTCATTACATCCGGGGGGAGTAATAACTCCTGTTGAAGGTGAAACTTTACAGCTCATTCCGCTGTGCAAACTGGTTTGATTTGCTTGCAAACACATAAGTGTTCATAAGCAAACAACTGTTAAAGAGCTTACTGATCCTACAAAGTTCATCCATCAAATTAGGAGTCACAGAATCTCCAGTAGCCTTGGGATCCGCTTCTATATCACTTTCATAAACCCATTCCTCTTCTGTCTTAGTATCTTCATCAATCAATAAAGTCTTCTTTCCTCTTTTCTTTGTAATGGAAGAACCTTCAATTTCTTTACCTTTACTATGAGATTTTTTCCTTTCTTCTTTATCTTCCTCTTAGCTCTTTCACCACCCATCACTGGAATAAGTGGAGAATCAGAATCGGAATCGCTTTCCTTATATCTCCATCCATCATTTAGAGGTGTTTTGTCACACGAAAGGTTTTTAAGCACAAGATTTGAGCAAACATTCATATTTATTCATTTATAATAGTACCAAACGTGTTCGACAACAAAAAACTTCACAAGATACATTTTAAAACCCTTCACGGGATCAAAAGTTTTGATGACACGATAGGTGATAGTCGTGAATGATTGCCTAATCATACCCCAAGTTCCATCCATAGCTTAGTTACCTGAAAAACATGCATAAAAACTTTGTCAACAAAATGTTGGTGAGTTCACGGGTTTTGTAAACAAAATGTAAAGTTTAATGAAATCTTTGAATGACCCATCATTGTCTAGCCAAGAACAATGATGATAAACGATCACGAGTCCATAACCAAACCTCGATGAGTGGTGCCTCGCACATCGCACAACAAAGGCAATGTATAATCATAGAAGAAATGGAAGCACTCTCATATCATATATATATCCGGTTAGAGCGACTAACCAAGAGTGGGGGTGTCAACCCAATAGATCTATTCATGCGTTTCTAGGCTAAATCCATAGCTAATGGTTATGGTAAACTAATATACGAGGGCTTTAGTGAGTACTCTAAACATATCGTCTCATGTACACCGGTTGGCTAGGAATTCATTCTAAAACTAGTAAACAGTGCATGTTTTCCCCCCAAAATATAAAACAGTTAAAAAGGGGGTCATGAGAACTCACCTCAAGTCTGTGTGTAGTGTAGCAAGAGTGTATATCCAACAACTAAGTATCCCGATCTATACGTCCTATATACATGCATGGGTACCTTAGATTTATACAAATAGGTAATCCATAGTACTCGTGGTTCACCCAATCTCTAGCGATATGTTTATTTAGTTTTCCATGGTGACAACTATGTTGCTTGAAAATAATAGTTTTGGTAGGAAAAATAGATCTTATTTCCTAACACATGTTATTAATCATAAAGCATATGTTCTTATTTGAAAATGAGTTATTTAGTTCACAACTATACTTGGTCTTTGTTAGTTGTACACACAAGTATCACATATTCATGTATTCACACGTACACATGCATACATTTATACCTGTATCTACATATGTGTACTCCATCACATAACCATATGTAGTTATATCCATGGGACCTACACTTGTACATACATACCCATATACATATGCATCTTAGTAGTCCATACACATTACTATCTATGCTTATGAGTTTGTTATACATATACACACATACTATATATATATATATATATATATATATAGGGTCAAGATCCTGTACAAATGATGTTTTTTGTGAGAAGTGTAAGAAGCAATGAAAACTTGACAAGTGGCAATATTAATTATCTTGCAATAAGGGTAGATTAGTCCATTTAGCCTCTAATTATAATTTGTTCATTTAATTATTTTCAGAAATTGATATGCATTTAATTACATTTTCATTATTTATGGAAGATTATCTCTCATCTTCAATACATTGTGTCATTCGTATGAAATCATGTTCGTTATTCTTAAAACACCAAAAAAATGTAAAACACACTAGCGTACAACCTATGCGTATAAAACACAACATGATGATCATGATAAAACACAACATCCCCAACCAATCGAAAATCAAAGAACCTGTAAACAATCCCGAATATTACAAACATAAAACATATCACAAATAGGGAATGAAGAAACAATAAGTATACCGGAGATTAAGACTAACCTCCGGGGGGTTAATACTTATGTAACTACAGGTTTAATCCTTTACCCAAACCGTTACGACAACCCGAGAGTTTGTTAAGGTGAGCGTGATAGGTATTGTGCGTGATACGAACAAGAGATTTAAGTGGTTCGGTCGTTAATGACCTACGTCCACTGTAAGGGCACCGGAATGTTATTACTAACAGGAGAGAATTACAAGTAATGAGTACAGTAGTGATGGTTGTATATGTCAATGCCTACATCAGTTATGTCTGGTGCTATTTATAGGCTAAGTGGTGGGCTGCATGGAGAGGCCCACGAGTGACATTATTGGCTTGGGCCCAACCGGGGCCCAAGCCCATGGTCTTTCTGGAAATGGCGGGAAAGGACGAGGCACTGTTGATGACGTCAGCCTACAGTGTGGTCGTTGTTGTAGTCGGACACGTGGCCGCCTTCTGGTGGTGCACAGTAACGTCGTACTTGCTACAGTGTCCAGGCTACCTCTGCTGGCTGATTTGACTCCTGACAGCGGGCGAGGTAATGCCTGCTGGTAACTGTTCACGACAGCGTATACAGTGCAGCCGTTCCCCTTTTGTACTATCTGCCACATGTCCTTCCTCTGTTGGTGTATGCTCTGACACAGATCCTTATGAATCTTCCTTTTGTCATCCCTTGTACCTCCTTTGACGTGCCAAGGGAATCTTCCGCGTGTGATGGCACGCGCGTATCAGGTATTAGTTGCTGCTTATCATCTGTGCCAGCGCGCGAGGATGTTGATTAGCTGTCCTCGCGCGAGTGTGCTCCTGCGCCGTGACGTGGCGCAGGGTTATTACTTAGTGGGGATAGGGGCGCCTTTCAGATTAGGCTCCCTATCCCTTCAAGTCCCCCTAGTCTAGGGCTTCTCCTGCTCGCTGATGAGGAGGTGGAGTGCTAGACTCGAAATGTGGAAGTCGCGGATGAAAGCTCATCTGCTTGCGTTGTAGCCTTTGGGGGTATTATTCTGATTTGAGAAAATATAGGCGGGAAACGTATTTCTCCGTTTTTCGTCAGATTTGCGCCGTGGAGGACGTCCTCCGTCCCAGCGTTGCAGTGGTTGAGCGGGGAGCGTCTTTTGAAAGTTTACGTCAACTTTCCGCTGAGGAGGCCGTTCTCCGCCCCAACGTTGCAGTGGTTGGGCGGGGAACGTCTTTTGAAGGTTTACGTCAACTTTCCGCTGAGGATGGCGTTCTCCGCCCCAACGTTGCAGTGGTTGGGCGGGGAACGTCTTTTGAAAGTTTACGTCAACTTTCCGCTGAGGAATTTACTGCTGCTGGAGTAATTTAATGCGGGTCTGGAGTTGTGATAAATTCCAAATCATTAGCATTGAATTTGTCTCTCATAAATTGGAATAAATGCGCCTGGAATTCGAATGATCAATTACTTCTGAGGGAAGTTTAGTGGTTGCTGATGTGTCAGCGACTGTCTGGTTGTATAGACTGATACATGTCCCATCGTGGTTGCAATTATCAATATCTCGTCTGTGTCAGGAGCGTGGGGTTTCACGCGTCTGACATTTTTTCTGCATGGTTGAGATTGTGCCACGTGTCGAAGGGCACGTGTTGTGTGTCAGGCGCGTGGGTTGCCACGCGCTTGAATGGTTGATGTTGTGAGATCTGTTGACACGTGTCGATCATCCAGCGCCTGTGTAGTGTACAACTGTCATACACTTCCATCCAGGCCACTCGTTTTTATTGCGGACACGTGTCATCATCTTGTGAACGGAATTTGAAAAGTTGTGACGGTTTACCCTCCCCCGGTGGGTCCCCTTGCCATAAATGCGATGAGTATATAAGGCCTGTTGTGGCTCATTTGAACGGTTATGCTCTCTAATCTTCTTCCATTTTTCTTTTCTCTCTTCATTCTCCGGTCAATTTCCGTTTGAAGTTTCCGGTTAATCTTTGAAGATCTTGATCTTGGAGATTTATTTGAAACTTCATATTTCTTCTACGTTGGTGTCTTCTTTTCATCTTCGTGCTATTTTCTGGTCAGTTAACTTCTTATTTCCCACTTTCGTTGAAGATTTCGTTTGATCTTCAAACTTTCCGGTGAGTTTTCCAGATTTTTCATTATCATGTCTGAAAGTGCTAGTGTTTCTGAGGAGGTTTTGGGCGAGCAGCCGGAGGAGGTGGTGCAGGAGACCACCGTTGAATGTGGAAAAATCAAAGAGAGGAAACTGATGTCCAACACTTGTTGTGTTTGGAGTCAAGAAGCCTTCAACCGGTTTCTTGTTATGTATGGGATCTTGCCGGAGTGGGAGCCCACCCTTCCAACTCCGACCAGCACTGTCCTCTCGGCCGGTACCGGCCGGTTGGCGTTGTATGAGGCCCACTTTGCTAAGTGTGGGTTCCGCCTGCCGTGTACTCGGTTTCAGATCGACACCATGGTGGCTTATGGTGTTGGTCCTACACAACTAACCGCTTTTGGGATGCTGCGGTTAGTTCATTTTGAAGCTTCTTGCCGCGCCCTAGACATTGAACCCACTGTCGAACGGTTCAATGTTTTCTACTTTATGGCGCGGGATGAGATGTGGTTCTCCTTCAAGCCGCGTCCCAAGGTGCCGCCCATGGCCACCCATACTCCTAAGTCCTTGCATTGGGCTAAGGAGAAGTTTTTCTTCGTGAAGAGGGGTGTGATCCCCATTAGTCTCCCCTGGAAGGTGATAGGGGATGGGCAGCGGGTGGCGGACATGCCTGTGCCCAAGGACTTCAAGAAGCAGGCGTGGTTCCTTGCCCTTACCGCCAATGCCACTAAATTGGAATTCCAGAACCTGACGGAGGGTATTTTCTTTCTTCTGGGGATGAGTCGAAATGGCATCCGGGCGGGTAAAGAGCCATATATTGCGCAGGAGGGTAAGTATAATGTCATTATTATTGTCATTATTAGTGTTTCCTGTGCTCTTTTCCTTATTGTTTGTTAATATTGCAGGTGTAAGTAAATTTGAGTTTTATGCCGCCCGTCAGGAGAAAGGTATCAAGTGGAGGCCTTTGGCGGAGGGTCAAACTTCTTGTTTGGACGCGCTTGCTGACCGGTTCTACTACCCGGATTTAACTGTTGCGCCCAAACCTTATTACACAACCGGTGAGTCCCCCAGCCCTTTATTTGATAGTATTTTTGGAGATGATACTGTAGGGGAGACTCCGCCGGTAGGCTCGTCCGCGAGGCGTGGTCGTTGGAAGCACGCTCCGCGGAGGCACAGGTACCGAGCCATGATTACCCTTTCTGACTCGGGTTCTTCCGTTTCAGCAGGAGAAGCTGTAAAAGGGCGTCGACGGAGGAAGGATGGCCCTCCCTCTGAGGATGACGAGGAAGCGGAATCTTCTCAGCTGGAGAAGAGGAAGAGGTCGCGGACCGCTGGGCCAGTGGAGGAGACTCCAGTCGCGTCTGGCGCTGGAGGTGGTGAGGGATCGGTGCCTGGTCCGGACCCAGTTAATATTTCCAAGGGTCCTGTTGGAAGTGGTAGCGATGGCGGGCCCGTTTTCAGCATGGGCATTGGTGCCGCCCCTGCGCGCCAACCACTCTTCCAAAAGTTATTGAGGAAGAAGACTCCTGGTAAGTTCTTTTTTCCTCCTCTCTCTTCTTTTCTATTTTCATTGATTGTATTATTATTAATGTTATTGTTGATTTGCAGTGGCGCCGAAGATTGTGCCCTCTGCACCTTTGTCTTCTTCCGCCGAAGCGGGTGGAAGGGAGGAGGATGCCTTGTGGAGGGAGCAGGAGCTTGCGCAGGAGCAGGCGCGGGCCGATGAAGCCTTGCAAAAGGCGGAGGCTGAGAAGGCCGTTGCTGCCAAGCAAGCGGCAGCCGATGAAGCCCGCCGCCGGGCTGAGGCGGAGAAGAAGGCTGCTGCCGATGAAGCCGCAAGAAAGGCTGAGGCAGACAAGAAGGCTGAGGCGGACCGCCTTCGCCTCCAAGAGCAAAAGTTCTTGGAGGAAAAAACCAAGCTTGCTGAGGAGCGCGCTGCAGGGGAGCGTGCCGAAGTTGAGAGCCAGGAAATGGCTCCTGATGGAGGGGATGCCTTTGAGAGGGCTTTGCTCCAGCAGGGCGCCTCTGGAGCTGGTGGGAGCGGCTCGCGCCGGGATCGGCGCGAGGCTTCCAGGGTTGGGGAGTCAGCAGGAGTCTATCGCGGCTCTTGTTGGTCTGGTGGTGACGCCATCTGGCGCCCTCGTTGGGCAATAAGGGAAAACACATTGTTTTCCAACTCCTTGGCTGCCGAGGAGTTTGTCAGCGAGGTGGTGCCTCCCTATGAGCGCACTCACCAGGATATGTTGAGTCGTGAAGACCTAATAGCCGCCTTGTGCGTTAACCAGGCGACTCAACTATCCATGATGGACTCGCTGCGGCGCCGTGATTCGGCGTTGTGGCGAGACATGGAGCAGGTGGAGGCGGAGAAGGCCAGCCTTGCTGAAAAAGAGGCTGCCTTCAAAGCCGAGATTGCCAAATACCGCCGCCGTGCCCATGACGCGGAGGCTAAAGTTGCCAAACTTGAAGAAGACGCGGTTGCTGAGAGGCGCCGTTGGTCAGATTCATGGAAGAAGGCCAACACTGACATCTCCGATCTCAAGGATCTTCTGTCAGTGGCGCGTGAGGAGCGGCGGACGGCGGTGAAGAGCCTTGAAGAGAAGAGCAGGGCCCTCACGGAGAGGACGGCGAAATATGTAGAGATGCGCAAGGAGCTCGAGTCAAAGGACGAGGCTCTTGTTGCGGCTACTGAGCGCGTCTCTTCGCTGGAGCGTGAGAGGGCCCAGGTCCTTAGTGCGAAGGAGGACCTTGAGCGAGACCTGGATTCTTGTGACCAGGCTCGCCTTGCTGCTGTGAAGGAAGGTGAGGCGGCCAAGTTGCTGCTGGATGAAGCTGTCACCGCCCAGTCCCAGATGCAGGACTCCATCAAATGGTTGATGACAGACGGGATGGCTGGGGTAAGTCTTCGCGCTTTCTCTGCTTTTGAGACTCGTCTTTTTCACATGCTAACTTTGTTTCTATGCGCAGGTTTTCAAGAGATTTTGGCAGGAGCCTTTGCTCGGAGATCAGATTGCCGCCATTGCTGCCAGTGCCCAAGCCTATGGTTATGGCGAGGGCTATGAAGACGGTTTCTTGCATGCGCAAAATGATGGGCGCATCGTGGACGCGGAACATTATGGCAAGCCACTGAAGGATGAGTACGAGGCGGAACTCCAGAAGTTCGAGAAGATAGAGTTCCCCATCCTCCAGGTGCTTGCAGACTGTAACAAGAACGCGGATCCACCTGCGGCCCTTAGATATTTTATAGAAACGTCTGATGCGCTGGCGAAGGCTTCTGGTGAGGGGCCTTCTGGCGCAGCTGACCAATGATTAGGCCTTTTAATACTTGTAACTTTTCTTTTCCTTGTAAATATAGAAGGGTTTTTAATTCCCTTTGTTAATGAAAACTTTTGTTTGTTATATCGTGTTGTCTCGTCTCTAATTTACTTATTTAACCAAGTCGTCACCCAGTGTGTAAGTAAGAATTAGAGCGCGCGCTCAGCTAGACAATCCGACGTCTAAGTGTTTAACACTTTCTCGCCTTGAAGATTGTAGCGGAGGCGACTTGTGCCATTGAGTCCGACTTAGGCGCGTGGTCGCCTCGCCTTGAAGACCCGTTTACCGCGTTTATGTGGCGCGCTACTCTGTTGTCCGAGTTGCAGCGACTCCAGAAGACAAGAGTTGAGGCGCATGTTGCGGTGCTGTAGGTCCGGCGAGTAAATCCGTCTTGAAGACTACGCTGCTTGAGTAGGCGCCCGGCGTGCACGTGGCGTGCCTTGAAGGCATGCCTTGCTAGCGTGTCCGACGTGATTTTGTCTAAGTCTTGAAGACCTTGGCGCGGAAAGTACAAGTAGAAACACAGATATAGGAAACGTTTTCATTAATGATATGGCATGTGTAGCCATTTTGATTACAAATAACAGCGCCGTAACTGAGCGTCGTTCCATGATCTTGGAATAGGGGTGCCATCGAGCTTTTCTAATGCGTAGGCACCTTTCCCGAGCACTTCTTGAATTTTGTAAGGGCCTTCCCAAGTTGGGGCGAGCTTCCCGGGTTTTTCGGCGTTGGAAGCTTCATTGTTGCGGAAGACGTAGTCCCCAATCTTGAAGGCTTGCTCCTTTACACGTTTGTTGTAGTATTGCTCGAGTTGTGTCTTGTAACTTGCTTCTTTTATTGCCGCGAGGTTGCGGCGTTCTTCTAACAGATCGAGGTTTATGCGGAGTTCTTTATCGTTGTCGGTTGTGTTTGCCATTAGTATCCTTGCCGTGGGGCAAGCTATTTCTGCAGGGATTACCGCCTCGGAGCCGTATGTTAGGCTGAACGGGGTTTCGCCATTGCTTGTTTTCGTGAGGGTACGGTAGGCCCATAAGACGTGCGGCAACTCGTCTACCCACCCTGTTCGCCTGGTTCCGAGTCTTGTCTTGATGCCTTCAACGATTGTGCGGTTGGCTCTTTCTACTTGACCGTTGCCTTGCGGGTGTGCAACAGATGTGAAGATTTGCGTGACTCCCATTTGAGCCAGCCATTGTTGGAGGGCCTGGTCTTCAAATTGTGTTCCATTGTCGCTGACCAGTTGCATCGGTAATCCAAACCGACAGATAATGAACTCCCAGATGAACTTCTTGACATGTGCGCCATCGATCTTTGCCAGAGGTTTCGCTTCGACCCACTTAGTGAAGTAGTCGATAGCGACGACCAAGTATTTGACATTGCCCGGCGCCGCCGGGAATGGTCCGACTAGATCAATAGCCCACTTTTGGAAGGGCCAAGCCGCGGTGACTGGTACGAGATTATTCTTTGGGCGCAAGGTATTTGGGGCGTGGCGCTGGCAGCTGTCACATTTGCGTATCTCAGTGACTGCGTCGACGTGCATGCCAGGCCAGTAATATCCTGCATTCATCAGCTTTGCCACTACCATTCTTGGGCCTGCGTGTAGCCCGCATGTTCCTTCATGTATATCTTTGAGGAGAAAGGAGGCTTCGGCCGGGTCAACACAGCGCAAGAGTGGCCCCAAGTAAGAGCGGCGGTACAGGATGTCATCGGTCAGTTGATATTGCAGGGCCTTGGTTTTTATCTTCCGGGCTTCGAGTTTGTCATTGGGCAGAACTCCCGATGATAAAAAGGCTTTGATCGGTGTCATCCATGACCCGTTGCCTGTTTGAGTAACGTTGACCTGGCGCATGGGGACCGATGGTTTATCTCGTACTTCGACGCGGACCTCTTTTGCCATGTGCTCAAAAACCGTGGATGCCATTTTGCTGAGTGCGTCAGCGGGTTTGTTCTCGCTGCGCCGGATGTGTTCGACTGTGCATGTGTCGAACTTGCGCATGAGTTTCTTGGCTTGTTCCAGGTATAGAGCCATGGTTTCGTCTTTTGCATCGTATACCCCGTTGATCTGCCGTGCTACCAACAAAGAGTCTACATGCGCCTCTACGTGCCTGGCCCCCATTTTTTCCGCTATGCGGAGGCCTGCCAGCAACGCTTCGTATTCCGCTTCGTTGTTTGTGCTTTTGAACTCGAGGCGGATGGCGTATGTGAACTCGTGTTTGTCTGGGCTGATGAGGCGCAAGCCGGCGCCAGCGCCGTCTCCGTTGGAGGCCCCATCGGTGTATGAGGACCACTTTTGCGATGGGTCGTGGACTGGCGCAGGTGATTCTTCTTCTCGGCATTCTTGAACTTTGTCGGCTGGGATCTCGGTTGCGAAGTCTGCCAATACTTGTCCTTTGATTGCGGGTCGGGGCTTATAGCTGATTGTGTGCTCTCCGAGCTCAATAGCCCACTTCGCCAGTCTTCCTGACAATTCTGGTTTGGCCAAGATATCGTTGATCCGATAGTCCGTGAGGACGTTTATCGGGTGACCTTGGAAGTATCTGCGCAATCTTCGGGAAGCGTGAATTAAAGCTAGGACCAGCTTTTCCATTATGGTGTACCGAGTCTCCGCATCTAACAGCGTGCGGCTGATGTAATAGATAGGCGTTTGGACGCCTTTACGATCGACCATCAGAACTGCGCCGATTGCCCGCTCCGTGACTGAAAGATAGAGCGTGAGTGGCTCTTTAGGGAGCGGGGCTGTTAGTGTAGGAAGGTTCATCAAACACTGCTTCATTTGTTGAAAAGCTGACTCCGCTTCGGTTGTCCAGCGGAAGTTACTTTTCTTCAGACAATTTTTCAAGGTGTCGACAAAAGGAAATGACTTTGAAGCGTAGTTGGATAGGAACCGGTTTAGGGCGACCAGGCGGCCCATCAATGTCTGCACCTCTTTGACGGAGGCGGGAGATGGCATCCGCTCGATTGCTTGTACCTTGTCTGGGTTGGCGCGGAACCCGTCCCGCGTAACGATGACTCCCAGAAATTTCCCTTCTTCCATTCCAAACGAGCACTTGCTTGGATTTAGCTTCATGCGGACCTTTCGTAGCTGGTAAAATGTTTGTTGGATGTCTTGTAGCATGTCGGTTTCTTCCCTGCTTTTGATCACTAAATCATCGACGTACACTTCAAGCCGTACGCCGATTTCTTTTACGAACGCTGTATCCATCAGGCGTTGGTATGTGGCGCCCGCATTTTTCAGGCCGAAAGGCATCTTTGTGTAGCAGAAGATACCCGCGTCTGTGCGGAACGCTGTTTTGTCTTCATCTTCCTTCGCCATCTGTATTTGGTGATATCCTTTGTAGGCGTCCAGGAAACACTTGAATCTGTATGGGGCGAGGGAGTCCACCTTCAAATCGATCTCTGGTAGGGGATAACAGTCTTTTGGGCATGCCTTGTTGATGTCTTTGTAATCTACGCACATGCGCCATCCTCCATTCGCTTTGGCGACCATGACAGGATTGGCCACCCAAGTTTGATATCTGATGGGGCGGAGGATGCCCGCATTGAGCAGCTCGGTGACTTGTTCATTCATGGCCTTTGTTTTCTCTGGGCCCATACTCCTCTTCTTCTGTACAATTGGCTCTGCGGAACGATAGACGTTAAGCTTGTGTTCCGCTATGTCCCGCGGAACACCCACCATATCTGCCGGTTGCCATGCGAAAATGTCTATATTGCTGATCAGAAGTTGCTTCAAATGATTTCGTATGGATTCGGAGATTACATGGCCAATGGTCACCGTTTGCTCTGGAAATTTGGGGTTGAGCGCCCATTTTTCCGGCTCTGTGCGGGCATCTGTCTTGACCATCTTTGGCGGTTTGGCTGTCTCCGTGACATGGCAATCTTTGTTCCCCCGGATGAAGGCAACGCCTGTTTTGGTGGGAAAACCAACCATTGCATGCGCCGTGGAGGCGTTGGCGTTGAAGTGAGCAATGCCTTCTCTTCCTAGGAGTATGTCATGGTTTGATGCGGCTGGTAGGACCATGAAGTCGCATATTTCTGTGCGCTCGTGTGTACCATCCGTCCATGTTACAGGCAAAGAGAGCATGCCGCGGGGCATGATGGTTTCGTGGATGAAACCAGAGATTGGCTCATTGACCGGAATGAGTTTTGCCTTGTCTTCTTCATCTAGCTGTTGAAAACATTGATCATACATGATATCTGTGCTGCTGCCGCCATCTAAAAACATATACCGTGTGCGGTAATGTCCGAAGACGGCAGTAATCACCAATGGAGCTGTGCAGGAGGCACCCCCTCTGACCTTTGGCATGAGGATGTCGGCTTCTTTCCATGAGTCGTCTAGCGGCTGTACCCGGGTGCGCTTCCCATGTTGTGTGTTCTTGCCCCGCCATGTCATGTTGCATTGGTGGCGGGGGATTAGAGTTGCAGCGTGAGTGTTTAGGTCCCGGATCTTCTTCCGCGACCCTTCGCCTTGGGTTTCTTCGTTGCCCTGTCCTCTGCCGGCTCGGTGAACATTTTTGACCAAGTGGCCGAGCTGGCCTGATTTCAGCGCTGCCTCTATCTCCATTTTTAGACTGTAACAGTTGTCCGTGAGGTGACCGTAGTCGTTATGGTACTCACAGAACTTGCTACGGTCCACATTTCGGCGCTTTCCCAGAGGATTGGGCTCTTTCAGGGTGACCTGCTCGGTTTTCAGAACTTGAGATGGTGTTTTTGTTAACGGGGTCCAGTCATGGTTTTTCTTTGAGTGTCCGCGCTGGTCCCGCGTTTGTTTGGAGCTGATGATCTGTCGGGCATCACCGGCTGGAGAATACTTTCCCTCGTCGGTGGTGCCTGTGATGCGGTTCCAGACGGATTTGTTTTTGTGTCTAGTATTACTATTATTATTATGGTGTTGTGGCTGGAAACCGTGTTGCTGGTTGAAGGATTTTTCGGAGGAGGCATATATTTTGGCTGAGCGTATGAGCTCATCCCAGGACTCTGGGATGCCATCTTTGCCGGTGAGGCATTTCATGAGGTCTGGACTGCGCACATTGTGAATGAACGCGGCCCGTGTAAGCTCCTCCCCGCATCCGATTTGCAGTGCTTCTTTGTTAAACCGGACTATGTAATCTTCGATCGTTTCCCTGTCATACCGTCGGCATAGCAGGATGTCCGCCTTGTCTTTCTTATGCTTACGTAAGTGCGAAAAGTGGCTACCGAACTTTTCTGTGAGGTCGTCGAAATCCTTTACGCTTCCCGCTGGGAGGCTGTCAAACCATACCCTGGCGGCGCCCGTGAGGGTTTGAGCGAAAAGGTGACACCACACTTGAACAGGCCAATCCACAGATACACCTGCGCATTCAAAATCGTGCACATGGTCATCTGGGTCACGCAGGCCATCGTATCTACCGATGCTGCTTGGGAGTTTGGCCTTTCTTGGTACTTTTGCAACCGCTATGCGAGCGACGAATTTGGACTTCTCCGCAAAAGCTTTTGGTCGGAATGGCTTTACCAAGTCATCGTCTACCTCACTGTCTCGCGACGTGTGAGTGTGTTTCTTCCCCCTGTGATCGGAGTCGCTGCTTGATGATTCGTAGCCATCTGGCTCTGCACGTGATTTGGCGTAGCCCCGAGCTCTGACGTTTCCGCCGAGCTCCCCGCTACGACCCTCACCGTGGTTAGCCGTATCCTTCTTCTTGTACCTTGCTTTCGACGGAGTATCGAAAGCAAGTGTCTTACCTTTCTTTTTCGCTTGCTGTAACAGCTTGCGTTGGTAAATTGCAGCACTCTTGGCATTCTGACGGAGGAGCCAACGATCCGGATCTTCTTCGGAGAGCTCTTGACTGTCGTCGTCGGATTCGACGTCACGGATTTCAACGGCTGACCCGTCGAGCCTAGACGTCGTCTGCTTGACGACAGTGTTGGGTGTGGTTTGGTTATCCGGCTGTCGGAGGTCCTCGTCTCCTGTTTGGTGCATGCCGGATGTATTAGGGTTGGGTTCAGCCATGGGTGGGTTAAAAGATGGGTTAAAATAGCTGTTCTAACCGTTGGATGGCGCCAATGAAGAAACAATAAGTATACCGGAGATTAAGACTAACCTCCGGGGGGTTAATACTTATGTAACTACAGGTTTAATCCTTTACCCAAACCGTTACGACAACCCGAGAGTTTGTTAAGGTGAGCGTGATAGGTATTGTGCGTGATACGAACAAGAGATTTAAGTGGTTCGGTCGTTAATGACCTACGTCCACTGTAAGGGCACCGGAATGTTATTACTAACAGGAGAGAATTACAAGTAATGAGTACAGTAGTGATGGTTGTATATGTCAATGCCTACATCAGTTATGTCTGGTGCTATTTATAGGCTAAGTGGTGGGCTGCATGGAGAGGCCCACGAGTGACATTATTGGCTTGGGCCCAACCGGGGCCCAAGCCCATGGTCTTTCTGGAAATGGCGGGAAAGGACGAGGCACTGTTGATGACGTCAGCCTACAGTGTGGTCGTTGTTGTAGTCGGACACGTGGCCGCCTTCTGGTGGTGCACAGTAACGTCGTACTTGCTACAGTGTCCAGGCTACCTCTGCTGGCTGATTTGACTCCTGACAGCGGGCGAGGTAATGCCTGCTGGTAACTGTTCACGACAGCGTATACAGTGCAGCCGTTCCCCTTTTGTACTATCTGCCACATGTCCTTCCTCTGTTGGTGTATGCTCTGACACAGATCCTTATGAATCTTCCTTTTGTCATCCCTTGTACCTCCTTTGACGTGCCAAGGGAATCTTCCGCGTGTGATGGCACGCGCGTATCAGGTATTAGTTGCTGCTTATCATCTGTGCCAGCGCGCGAGGATGTTGATTAGCTGTCCTCGCGCGAGTGTGCTCCTGCGCCGTGACGTGGCGCAGGGTTATTACTTAGTGGGGATAGGGGCGCCTTTCAGATTAGGCTCCCTATCCCTTCAGGGAACAAATAAAACACCATGTTATAAACCCGACTAATACACAAAGAATATAAAACACAAAAGGATGCTGATAAAACACAACATACAATAGATTTATAGTAAAACACCATATTGAGGGTTGCATCACGTTCTTGTCCACCAGAACCTCATCCAATTATAATCGTTGAACATAAACACCAGAACATAAACATCACATATTTTACGAATCATATATCTCTCTCAAATCTGTATGTGTTTTGAACCACGAAAGTGATGACAACCTGCAATTAAACACTAACAATGAACGATTTAGTGGGATTCGAATCAAACGTTAGCAAAACATGAAAAAATGTGTTTAGCAAAAATATCTCATTTCATTCCATGGAATCTTCATTAATCTTCCCATAGAGTAACATTAAACAAATACATATGATCAGAAAAAAACAAAAATTATTATAATAATTGAAACATGACAAAGTGGATGATGCATTGGTAGTCACGAGGGTAACATGTATTATAATAGGAAGAAAAAATCTCTGCTACAATGTTGTTTGTTTTCAGCGAGAAAGAGATAGAGGAACTAGATTTAGGAGTAGATAGAATTGTTTCCATCTTTTAAACATACACAATAACTATCATAAACATACAAAAGTAGTATAATACCCTCACTAGCACTAATTAATCAATTAACTTTATAACCCTTATTAAATTTCTACCATCAACCAATCTCAACCATTAATCTCTAGATCTAAGGGCTATAAACACTTCTTACCCTGATCACAAAAAATCCTCTTTGTACAGGAACCTAAACCTATATATATATATATATATATATATATATATATATATATATATCGGTTATTCTACAAAGTAAAAGAAACGTGCGAAGGATGCGAAGGATCTTTGTACATGATAGTTACGTAATGATAATTACGTAATGTTTTTTATGTTCATAAAAGCATTACGTAATTATCATTACGTAATTATCATGCACTTTGTACATGATAATTACGTAATGATAATTACGTGATGTTTTTTATGTTCATGAAGGCATTACGTAATTATCATGTACAAAGTGATCCTTCGCACGTTTGTATTACTTTGTATTTGATCCTGCCCCTATATATATATATATATATATATATATATATATATATATATATATATATATATATGCACGCATACATATGTATGCACACACATGGATCTTGTTTTCATGACTAAAGTAAAGTAGCACTATAGCTTAGGTTTCTTACATAACTAAACACATACACATGTGCACATGTATATATATATATATGTGTCTCGCATACACACACATATGTATGTATACTCTCGCACGCACATATACATACACACGCACACATGTACACATACACTACACATTATGGCATTGTTATGTTAAGAAAGATAAATTATGAACTAAAGTGAACCATATGATTTCTAATCAAATTAAAGAAGCAAAAGTGTTAAGGTTCATACCTCCTAGTGGATCCAAAATGGAATGCAAGATGCTAGCTATCCTTAGTTGCTCCTAGAACTTGAGGGATGGAGGTGTGTGTGTCGTAAATGGGGAGAGGGGAAGAGAGGTTTGTGTGAACTTGTGGTGTGGTGAACTTCCTACACAAGGCCTCCTTATATAGTGGTGGAGGTGGGAAGGAAGTAGGATGGACATGAACACTTTGGGAAGGTCAACTCTTATGGTTCTAAGGGTGATTAGGAATCTTGCCATGTTTGGTTAACAATCTTATTTGTCTCAAATCCTACAAGCGTATCGCATGTCCAAGTCATGTCTTAGATGGAGACTAATCTTATGATTATGTTGGATAGATGCTTAGCATAAGTGACATTACAAGAGGCCAACTTTGGATTCAAATCAACACATGGATAGTTTGGAGTTGACTTTGGTTAAAAAAAGAATTAGAGGGGATTAGGGGGCGACGATTTGGGTATCTCAAGAAAAGGGTCACCATGTTTTGTTTAGGCAAGTATCTTGTCATGGGTTTATGATGCTTTGGAAGATCTATCCATTTTAGTGTGTGGTTCAATCACATTAGGCCTTATAATCAAATGATTTCTTTACTTAACCATGATACAAGATGGTGACATTACACTAGATTATGTTGGCTCATGATCTTATAATGTGACTAATCTAGGAGTTTAAGGTTCTACACCTTTCCATAATGTGACAACACAAATGTTTGTAGATGATTAGATGTGTTGTGGTGTTTAAAAAAAAGATTTTGTATGGGTGCAAGGGGCGATGGCTAAGAGGTCTCCAAGAGAGTCAATGGTTAGCTAATTTGGGTTAATAATCTTCTATGTTTCCAAGTGATTAAGGGATCTTCCTATATATAGGTAAAGTCTTAGAGTTGACTAAGTGTGTATGGAACTCAAGGAACATAATCGTGTCTTAAGATCACATTACCTAGTCAAGTGAAGTGACTTTACATGGATTATGTTGGAACATAATCTCTTAAACCTTGTCTACACATAGGATCATTCTAGATCTTAATTAACATGTGTGTTAATAAGGTTGACTTGATAAAAAAAAAATATAGACAGGGGGGTGTTGGCAGCCGAAAAAAGAAAAGGAAAAGGGGAAGTGATTTGATGGTACTATATGGGGTTAGAATGCTTTATAAATCCTAGTGTTGATTAGTGGTTTAACCATTTTTAGTTAGTAAAAATGTATGATGGAATAGTTTATTAAATGTGAGACCAAATGGATATAAGAACTATATTAATTATGTCTTATACTCTTTAGCACATGTGGGTATTTATACACCCACGCATATATATATATATATATATATGTGTGTGTGTGTGTGTGTGTGGCGTATGTATATACATATATGTATAGATAGGTAAATTTAAAAAATTCTAGTTTTTATACATAAATTCTATAATAGTTTCCATTATATTATTAAATAAATGGGCATTTACACATGTTTTTGGAAAATAGTTCGTAGTCGTTTAAGTTCGTGTCACCAAGGTTCGTCGATATGGGTGAAGTTATACACGTTCGGACCTTGCGAAACTTTCTCGGGGGACTTATGCAAATAAAATGATGTGAATTATGCATGGAAAATTAAATGTTGACTAGAAAGTGTACGGATTTTGACCTGGCAAAGTGGCGGGTGTCACATGCTTCAAATCCAGGATTCACAAGATGTCCAAATAATATTCTAACAGGCAGTTTCTCTGATTTCCCTTTGTATATCGTCATCTTGTTCAACGTCATCACATTCATATGCTCTTGATAGGCTATCTGAGCTGGATCCTTTACCAAATTAGGATATTTTTCATCGAATATCATCTGCAGAAACCTCAGAGACAACATAAACTTATTTGTCTTCGTACCGTCAAACACTTCTCTCATATGGTGAACTAGCATCCCAAAGATGTTGAACTCTTTGTTTAGAATGAGCGCAACAGCATGGAACACGTCGTGTCTCTAAGCCCATCAAATTAGGGGTGAGCATACAAGGACCGGACCGAAAAAAAACCGAGAACCGAACCTAATATGGACCTTACCCGACCCGACATGTTACACCCGGGTAATATTTCGGTTTTGTTTTTGGGGGTGTTTCGGGTCTCGGGTCGGTTCCGGTCCGGGCAACTAAAAAACCTGATTATACCTACTGGAACTGGACCGATTGTAGCCTTTTATCAATCTTCTTGAGTTATGTCGTTCTTCTGTTCTTCATGGTTCCAAGGTAGGAAGAGAGATAAATCAAAAAGTAAAATTACTCTTTTGACATATTTATTTATTTGAGAAAAAGATAAAGAAAAACTAACGGTTAGGATAAATTGATATGTAGTAGATGAAAAGATAACTATTTACTTTATAAAAGCTGACATACTTTGAAAACATAAAATACAGCATACCATCATTTCACTACTTTGTCTTGTAAAGAAACAAACATTTAAACTCAATGTTTAATACATACATAATAAAATTCATTTGAATAAACCTATAAAATCTGATTTTGATATCTTTAGTGGTTATTTTTCTTGTTTATTTCATTTTAAGATATGCAACCCTCGTTTTTATAAATTAAAACCGATTTTATTATTCTATTTTTTTTGGATGGCGAATTACGACAGCAGACGATCGGTTTGCACTGCCATGACAGCAGCCCAGACCAAGGTCTGCCCCTCGGAACTTACGTTGTCTTAACCGGGCCCGCGTCCTCGGAGTATCAGACTTGGTCTCATGGCATCCTCCCGGAAACCGTACCGCCTCCACACGAACAGATAACTAGAGTAACGGCCGGATTAAAACCGGGGGTGGCTCAGGAGCGAACCAAAATCACTGCGGACCGAGGCTCAACACCATCATTGCCTTGTCCCTCCAAATGGTTTTAATGGGGAACGAACCCGGGTCTCACGAGGAGGAGCCCGGGCCGCCTACCACTACACCACAAGTGAAGGAAAATTTTATTTTTCTATTTGAAAACATAAATTAAGTTAAAGCCATGAGTTCTTTGAAAATGTAAATAATAAATAAAGTAACAATCACTTTTTGTGTATAACACTACATTATATATCTCTGTTTCACTATCTTTTTCTCTGAACCAAGATCCTTTTCTTCTTCTTTTCTATTTCTATTTTCTACCATTAAGTTACAAGACTAACAAGAACGTGTATCTTTCTTACCATGAGGTCACCTAGAACAATTGAATATGCTTAGTCTCATTAACGGAAGTCACAAACTTGAGATGGTGGTAAAGGCTGTTGTTCAAATCGAAGAAAATGAAGGCTGACAGTTTTGGATTGTCTTATACCCATAACCTAAATCAGTGCGTTGCATCTATAATATCATTCTGAAGCAGGGTAGTGTACTTTAAACCAATAAAGCTACATTTGGAAGGATCGGTCTCGGTCTATGCTTGAAAACCGATGACCCGACTGTGTGCAGGATCGAAACCGATATGTACATTCAGGTCCAGTTGTCGGTCCTTGATATTAAGGGTTTTCGGTTTTCGAGTCGGGTCGGGTTTCTTCCGGGTCGGGTCGGACTTTGGCAAATGCTCAGCCCTACATCAAATCCACCTCTAATCGGTGCAAATACATGAATAATGACATGTAGTAGATACTTGAATGCCGGACACACACTGGATTTGAATAATTGGCAGTCAGTTATTTTCCCAAGATACTTCATCCTTTGAAAACATCCTCTCTGTTCAGTCCACGACAACTTTATTGGATCAGCCTCTGAATCATTCAAATGTAACACCCTTCGAAAGTCTTCTTCTGAAACAATAAGCGTCTTCTCTTGAATCTTGCTATGGATTACAGTCTTTCCACCAAAGAAATCCAGTCTTTCATTCTCCCAGAATTCTTTTTGATGATCTTTATAAATGATATGTGGCTGCAAAATGGCATAGACGATTCTTCATCTTCTAAGATAGTCTATCATACCCCGGAATTCTTCATACATATCCTCGACTTCTCCAAGATACACACAATTATTGTGCTTCTTCTCAAATTTTAATTTTGGCATTTCTACATGTACCAAAGCAATCACAAAATTCATTAGACGAATAATCAAATCAACATTTTTAGTTTTCATTCAACCTCTCGAGGGTCCGAATTAAAAAAAATTAGCCCGAATGAAAATGGGCATAATTTGAATTTGCAAACTGTTGATTTTGGTTGATTTTATCAATGAATCATGTTTCATTGTCATCTAAAACCATCGATATACACTTGGCAATCATCAACTTTCATTATCAACCTATTATTGATTGTTTTCTAATAAAATTAGGGTTCATTATAACCAACTCATTTAATACACTTATTTAACCCTAATTTTTTATTCATTCTCCCCCTACAACTATCGATAATGTTACTCTAATGATCCAAACATGTTCAGGTTGTGTAAACAAAGTCCAACTGCAGGTCTAGGGTTTTGGTCATAAAAATCCCATTTCCAAACGTTTCATCGGTCAAAAACACCTCAAATTGCACACTCGTATACCTATGATGATGTAGAACAAGTTAGCAAAGTATGAAAACTGGATTCAAAAACTCCCCCTCAATCAGATTTGAATTAGATGAATGTGCCCCATTCTTTGATGCCACATGATCGATTCCTTCTCAGTTGCCTTCGACAAGAAACAAGTAACTTGGCCCTTTGAAGTTGTAGCTTTTTTCATGTCAAGAATGTAAATTTTATTCACTATTGAAGCTTGTAACATTATCCAATCTTTTGGTATTTCAAAACCAGGCTTCAGGATGTAGCATGCTTTATCATCAAAATGCACAGGGAACTTCTTATTACATATTAGAGAAACACTCAGAAGATTGTAATCTATCTGCTTCACATAAGATATCTTCTCAAAACTTACAATCCCATTACTTACACTTCTCTCCATCATGATATAACCTCCTTTGTTACCGGCAAAGGAAACATAACCTCCATTAATATTATTTACGTCAAAAAGGAGCGTCATGTCCCCTGTCATGTGCCCGAAAGCTCCACTGTCAACAATCCAAAGACTGCTAACAGAGCCAGCTGGAACTCCCTGCACGAGCAATTAAAAGATTAGTTCTTTCGGGGGACCCAAGCCTTCATGGTCTTGGGTCTTACAGTTTCTTCATTCAATGGAATGTTTTTCTTCTCATCAATTTGTTTTTCATAAACTTTCAATGCTTCATTTGAAGTTGAAGTAGAACCACTAGAAGAACACTTCGGTGACCATGTTTGCTCAGGTAGTTTTAAAATTCTAATTTGTTTTGAATTTTCAATTTTAACATTTTTATTTTTCTTTGAAACGACCTTTTGTGGAGCATTCTTAGTAACCTTGTCTGATTTAACAGAGGAAGGTCCAGCAACAGACTTAACAGGTGGTTTAGGATAAACCTTATGTTTGTCTTTCACTGAGTTCACCATAGGTTTCTTCTCTGGTCGGTTCATGGCAATTCGATTACAATTGTCATAAACAATCGGTTGTTTTCCTCGTGATTGACACAACTGCCTTTGAGGATAAACAACTCTCGAATCCCTTGGATTTCGTTTTACCTTAACTTCATGCCTCTTATGTCTTACATATGGGCAGTGAACAAGTAAATGTCCTTTCTCCCCACATTTAAAACAGGCACGGTATTCCTCAAACTTTGGTTTGTCATGATAACTGGAAAAAGTGTTGATCGAGTATTGATCATCAATACATTTCCTTCTTAAACTCTTAGGAGCGGGCTCGAGTGAGTAAGGTGGTTCAACACTTCTAGTGGGCTTCACAAACTCAGTCACATGAACTTTGGTGTAACACCCCAACCGATGGCGGAAACATCGAGGTGTCACGTAGTGACGATTGTTCAAAAGCTCATGGTACTAAAGTGTAAATATTTTATTCAATGCTTCAAGTTACAATTACAGATATTATCAAGTACAAATACACTACTCCACATGTTGTCTTGATTAAGTCTTTACTAAGTCCACATGTCCTATATGACATATCTCAACAATCAACCTGAAACATGTACGAAAATATTTTGTCAACATAAATAATGTTCGTGAGCATACTCAGTTTGTATACGTATAATATAAGTTTAAAGAAAATGATTTACAATTCATGTGTCATGATTTATTCAAGGCAAATATTGAAAACACGTAAGTACACAATACGGGTCAAAATCAAACCTCTTATGCGACAAAGTTTAATACATTAACAATGACCTAGGACTTCCCACCACCATAGGTACTTTCCACTAGGCGAGTTGTCAATTTAAATAGCGCTATCCATTGTTAAAGTCGGCTAGCTTAGTTAATGATTTCGTAATGATTGCAAGTATACTACGTTTATGTTTAAGCACAAAGCACAAGAATTCAAGCATAACACGTATATGAATTGTATGTAAAACATTTATGAATAAGTGCACGTGTATGTTTAATATGTGTACATGAATCACCCCAAAAGTGTGAAAATGAAAAAGGGGATAAGTATACTCACATTGGTCGAGACAATGAACATGCAAGAACTAGAAAAGAATCATAGACTTATGCTTGCACCTAAGTGGATTAACAAAATGATTTAATATCCACTAATATTATTTTATAGTTATGGTGTTCGTGCGAAATTTGTTATTTTTGATTTATCTATTTTATTACTTTAACAACATTAATTAACTATATGAGTTGTTGGCTCATTCATCAAGTGTCCTAAAAGAATCAAAATCAATCTAGTGAACCGATTTCATGATGTGGGTGTTCGATATGTCGTTTTCCAAGATCTCATGGGTTTGTTTCAAAGAATGGCTAATAAAAATTATTAGTTTTGTTCATAAAATTGAAAAGAAGTGCATGTCAAAATCAATATTGTACGTTCATATAACAAATCAAGTGTAAAACTCATTTAGATTACAAAATCAATTCATGAAAAAGAATATATATGTACGCCATATTGGCTTTATGGTTTTAAATAACCTACAAGTGCTCATCTTCTTCACTTATAATTAATTGCCTATTTGTGAAAAAATTGGTGAACACCATTTGGTTACAAAAATCATGTAGCTGATGAATAAGAAAATTTACCATGGATTATTTTGTTGTAGAAGTTACAAATCTTTTGACATAACCCGTATTGAAGTTTTGGTGACCTTTTGAGATCATCTAAAGTGTTGCCCATCAACAGAGATACCGAAGAGATTAGTATGGAGATGTGAGGTTGACCAAATTATTTTAGTTTCAAGAATATAATTTGATATTTATAACATTCAAATTTTTGGGCCATTACTACCATAATGAGCCTTGGGTTGAATGAAACCGATAGTATTAATATCCTATTTATGTTACCTTTAAAATTCTCCTTAAAATAATTGAATTCTTTAATTAATACTACTTTTACGAAACCACAAATACTATTTAATTTCATTTGTTTCCCAGGATTATCTAGATGTTGTATTTGGACATTTTATGTACATCAAAAGTTTAGAATTTTTTTTAAACGTTCTTTAAAGTTTTGACATAAAAAAAATTAAATAAATTCATATGATTTGTAATAATAATAAAAAAACAAAGTTTGTTAACTCATGCTGTTACAATATTACACCAAAAGTTACATTAAATTATGGTTTATGCGATTTTGAAATATTGCTACTTTAGGTCCTTAAAATTGCAAGTAAATCATTGAAAAGATTGTGAATGTTACATTTGGGCTTTTTAGAATTATCACCATGCAGTTTTCTGATTAGTTCTGGTGGAAAATCATTTGTTATTTCAGATTTTGGAAACTAGATTATACTTTATTGCCAGATTTTAGAAATCTTTGAATAGTTAACAAACTGTATGGGATGTTCTTGATCAGAAAATATCAGATCGGATCCTTCCATCCGATAGAATATTTTCACCCCTTTTTCTAATTCTTTTTCATCAGTTTTCTTACCTGATGGTTTCGGTTTTGTTTCAGATTTAGGAGGAACCTCAACTTTTGGAACTGGATCACAAGCAATGTGATTTTTCAAAGGAATATCAACATTGGGTTCAGGTTCGTCCTTAGCTTTCTAATCTGAATCATCAGTCACAACTACCACATCCTCGTTGTTCACACCTAGTACTGGTTTCATAACTGAATACGGATCACTCACACTTGAGGTGTTTGATTCATTTTCAGAAGTGGAAGTCGATGTTTCCGAACTCCCCATACTTATCACATCAAGGTTGTGATTCTCAAATAACACGGGAGATGGAACAGACTTGTAATCAATACTAGTTGGAACACCATTTTTTGTCTGGTAGTTCAATAATATGATCAAGCATGTATCTCACATTGAGATAGATTTCTAATTTCTTGTTCATTTTCTCATACATACATCTAACTTTGGCCATTTCTAGCTTTGTTTCTTCAATTTCATTGATGTAATTGTTAATTGCAATTTGTTTATTTGAAGGTGTTTTTGTTAACTCTGACACATCTTTCTTATAATTGTCAAGAGTTTTGTTAAAAGCTTTTTCATTCTTTTGATAGTTTTCAACTGCAGTTCTAACACTTGCCAATTCATATTTTAAGTTGAGCATTTGTTCTTCTAACCTATCACATCTTCCTAATAAAGTAACACACTCTTTGCATTTAGGAAGTGAGTTAGAACTTACCAGATTTGTAGAATCAGTCACAGTCATCAAAGCAAAATGAGCTTCCTTTCCAGAAAAGAATTTGGAATAATCAATCCTGGTGCAAGCATTATCAACCATACACGACTTCTTGCTGATAAGAAAGTCGGCTTCAGCTAGCAATTGATCAACATCATTGGCTATCACAGATTCTTATACTAAGGTAAGTCCTACTTCCCGTTCTAAATCTGATTGTGTAGAATGTGATAAGCTGGGGTACAAAATCAACGTCTTAACTGATGAGAATCTGAACCTCAAAGCTGATTAAGGATAGTGCCAACATACCAATGATGTTTTAAAATCAAATGAAAGAGGTTTTAAAAACACCATTGAAAATTATAAGAACGATGTTTCTGAATTGTCCAAAACTCTACATAGCAAACAAGTTGCTATAAACAATTATATTAATGAGTTGGAAGACACAAAGAAGCAGTTGGCCATAGTGACCTGTGATTATGAAAAGATCAAGAAAAAGCTTGAGAGTTTTCTAAACAGCAAGTATGTTCTCGATCACATAATCGAGAATCCTGATCCCACCAGACCCATATATCCACAATTGTAACACCCCAACCGATGACGGAAACATCGAGGTGTCACGTAGTGACGATTGTTCAATAGCTCATCGTAATAAAGTGTAAATATTGATATATTGAATAAATAGTTTATTACATTGAAATAAAATACAAAGATACAATGATTCTAAAGTGTCAAGTCAAACTGAAATACAATGACGACATGCCTAAATATAAATCCAAAAGCTTAAAAGAAGCATCTCAAAATAACCTGAAACATGTAAAAAATAATTTTGTCAACACGTATAATGTATTGGTGAGCATACCCTGATTTGAATAAATATATAGTAATAAAAGTGTTTAGCAATTCATGTGTTGTACCATTTGCAATTATGTAATAAGTAATATCCGTTCAAAATCAACCCTAAGAATCAAGTAACAAGAATAAAACAACCACTTTGAAAAACATTTTTTAGTATAATGAATCACATAACAATGACCAAGGACTTAACTCGAACACGTAAGTCAATAAAAGGTATATACCATAGTACTATTCATTGAAATGCCAGACCCTCAAAGGTTAATGATTTTGACAAGTCATAGACACATAAATTAACATAAAGCAAACACACATGATAATTGCATTTAGTGAAAGAATAACATTTAGTCATATTGTACATGAATAGCCCCAAAAGAGTAAAACATGAAAAGGGGGAAAGATATACTCACTTTCGCCAAATAACTAGATGACTAAGCGAGCGTGAAAATGCGAGCAATCCAAAGACTCAACGAATTTGATATCCCAAAATGATGAAATAAAAACCGAAAAATATCAAGAAAATAAGCTTCCAGATCATCTTGGATATGAGATAGACTATAAAAGAAAGGTATGAGGGAGAGTTTAATCGAATTGAAACAATCGATTTAGAGGTGCAAAGTGTAATGGGTCATTGGTGGGTTTTTATACTAGTTTTGGATTCAATTAGTCATTAAAATTGGTCAACACCATAAAGTAAGGCTTTAAGATGAATTGATTGTTTGACTAGGACTTTGACTTGTAGCCCAGTTGGTTGAGGGCCTAAAGTTTCCTATGGAAGGCTTGGGTCCAATTCCCACTAGCTACATTTGGAGGACATTGGTGGAGGGGAAATGAGGGATGACCCGGCTATTGGCTTGGGTTCGAGTCCTGATCCCGACCGGTTTTACCGATTATTTCACTGTCGTGCCTTCGGGCGGGTGAGTGGTCGGGTTTTCCCGGGAATTGGTGGCAATTGGTGGCCCGGGTACTCTCGAGGACCTGATTCGCCAAAAGGGTGCCCGAGAGTGCTTGGAAATTGATTCGTTGGCCGTTAAAAATAAAAGGACTTTGACTGTCTCCGCGGACCGCGAGAGCTAAAAAAATTAATTTTTCTAATTTAATCAGTTTTAAGTTCTGCATTTGTTTCCTTCGGTTTCTAAGTTGTTTTAGGACCGAAAATTAAGGGTTTTGAGTATCAAGGTCTAAAACATACGTGCTCGGGTGTAGATGTGAGTATAAAACATGCATATTTTTACTTATAAAAATTATAAGTTTTATTAAACTATGAGTTTTGGTCCTATTAAAATACAAGGGTTAAAAATGAAAATTTTGAAATAGTTGATGGACCAATTATGCACATTTATGAAAAGTGAAGGGTACAGGTTGTCACAACAATGTCCACCTTCGGTGAGATTTGAGAATCACACCTTTGATGTCTTGCAAATGGAGGAGATTGTGGATATATCTGCAGCAGTTGATGTTGCTGCAAGTGTTGGCAGTTCACCTCAACCTGATGTGAAGCCACCACAAGGAGCTAGTGAGATCAATGATAATGCAAGTGTCTGTGAAATAGACATTTCTAATGATGAGTTTGAAGAGCTTCCGAAGGATGCACCGGTAAAGGATGAGTTTATTCCTCCTCAAAATCACATTCTTTGTGATCCTGAACCGAAAGTGCAACCCACTGATGCTAAGGGGGTGTTGAAGGTGTTTTATAAGATGAAAGATTAGAGAGAGACCTTATGAGTGAAAAATACTCTTTTTTCAGGGTTATCAAATTTGGAGTGAACCCACGACTCGCATGTGAAGGTAACACCATTGTGAAGGACAATGTTCTTGAAGAACATCTTCTTGCTGTACTCGTTTTCCACCAGCACAGCTCCGATTTCGCCGAAATCATCAGGGATGTCGAAAGTACATTTCTATGTGTAAATGCTAATGTCGAAATCCAACGCTTCGTATCTTGCATATGCTGACACTGTCTTTTGTTTTCCTTTTGCTGTATCAAGTGAATTAAAAGTTATACACCTTCTAATTAATACGAACTTATGTTGATATTTAGTTGACGTATTTATTTCAAAACGAACAAAATTTAAAATCAGTCATATCGTACCATTGAAGACACCTTGCTAATTGATAAAGTTCATTTACATGACAAAAGCATGTAGTAATAATATGATATTGTATAAACTGTAACACCCGTAGATTTCCGCACTTGTGTTTCGCCTTGTAAAGTTGTACACTTGTATAGTTCTGTTGGGCTTTGTTGAGGGGGGCTCTTTAGCATTTTCCTAAATTCATTTAAATAGCTTTGGGAGCAAGATACAACGGAGTCAAAATAGAGGGGGCCTTATAACAAAAGTTGGTGTCATCACCAACCTTAAAAACCCTAAGGCCGCACTATTTTAAATTACTACTACCTTGTGTTTCTCGGCCGACATCTTAAACAAAAATTTATGTTTGTTTTGTATCACTAGACATAAGGAGAAGGAGGTATGTCCCTTCATCAATATAATAATATTCCTACGTAATATGATCTTCTTATCCATTGTCTTGTCCTTTGACAACAACAATAGAGATATTATTTTGTGTTCTTCCTTGATAGGCGATAGGAGGAAACAAGCGAGTCTCTTCTAGCTTGCCTTTGACATCTTTAACACAAGGAAGAAGGTGAGAAAACGATATTATAATCAAGACGCTTACGGTTCTTCTCTCTTCCTTTCCTTATTGCCATGACGAGAAGGGAACCTGCAACAACCATTCTTCCAGCCGATTGTACTCAAGGTTCGATCAATATTGTTCCTTTCTCTTCTTTTATCGATTTGTTATGTATCGTCTCCAACTATAATGGATCGAGTTTTGTTCATGTTGCGGTACGGGGTCTTTCAGAGCAAATAGCCGATCTTCGCGAGTCCACGTTTGTCTAGTAAATATTCACGCGATATCGGAGATCTTTACGCATTACATTCTAATCGCGCAAGCCTATCTAGGTGTAGCTAAATCACTTCGGATCGGCCCGTGTAGAGTCCCGGTTTGTAGTTGTTCGGATCTTTCCGTCCTTGCGATCTCAGGTACCTTCCCATACTCTTGTCTTGTTGTAGTCGCAATCGTTAGGCCGATGGTTATCTTCATGTTGATGTTTGGATTTTCATGCGGAACCAAATAGGCCGATGGTTATGTGAACCATGTGTTCTTGCATTAACCTTCTTTATGGTTGTACATTGCATTAAAGGGAGGTGGTATGGGTATGGATCGAAGCTTCTGTGATGGATACAAGTTTTGACGGCAAAATCACTTTTGTGTGTATGTGTCTTTGAACTCACAAAATAAGGAATGAGGAAGTAATAAGGAGATAATAACGTTTTGTTATTATCTTTATTTCTCTATTTTTTTTTCTTTCTTTTTCGTGGGCAAACATAATTAATCTATAATCGGTGGTCACGATATGATATCACAGAAGCAGTAAGAATAGACTGAATTAACTAAACAGTTATGTGATGAACATGGGGATTCAGGAGTGCGTAGCACAACATGCCTAAGTGTAATACAAATACGTGGGAGGAAAATATTAAAACACTAGCAGTTTGATAAAATATTAGCCGGGACTTGCGTCATATATTTTCTTTCCTTCACAAACCTTAGGGCGTTGGTGACGTTTACGTCCTCATTAACAGGTTATTGACCACTTGCTCGCTTGTGCTCCCCTACTGTTGAGAGACGAACTAAACACGCACTAAGGTGAATTCATGCGCCCATTCTTTTAGTTTTTCTAAATATTTTTGGGCTAGTATGCATGTCTTGAAATTATATGTGAAACCTTGCTTGTTAGATCGGGATTTGCCTTGATTTATAATTTATTAGGTTTAATGCCTTACTATACATTTATATATATGTGTGTATGGTGGTTACTTAATATTATAAATCGAGCTACGATTGTTATATAATGTCTGCTCTAATTTATAGTTACGATTTGAGTTTAGTAGGCGATATGCGCTTATGTAGACTGGATGTAGTTTTGTGACAAATAGGCGATATGCGCTTATTGTATATTTAAAATAAAGTCTTATGTTGAGTAGGCGGATCGTGCTTATTCTAGACTTTACATTTTGCTTAGGGAACATATAGACGGACTGCGCTTAATATAACTCTAAGGTTAAGTATTTTGTTAATTTTTATCTGACAATGTACTTATTATTTAAGAACTTCATAAAACTTGAATTCACTCAGCTCGTCTGACTTTGCGTGCATATTAGCTTGATTTCAGGTAATTGAAGAATAAAGAGGGATGCCTTGGCTTGCTGCAGGACTACTCAGAGGCGGTTGACATTTTGAAATAAAGAATCTACTCTATTTATTTGAAAACTATTTTCTAAACTTATTGTTTTGTTCTACAAATATACTTTGACCCGTCATGGTGAATTTCATGTTTGGATGACTTAACTATTTACTTTTCCACTGCGTGTTTTCTGATAATAAATAAGACTTCTTGAGTATTAAATTCATGGTTTTAGTCTTTGAATGCCAACTGTTTGACCCGTCGGTTTTGAGGGTCTTACATAAACTATCATATGAAGGTTATTGTCCATTTAGAAATTAAAAGTTGTGATTTGTAAGTTTGTAATAGACTTGTCCAACTTGACCCAGCAGCTAAAAAATTTTGCCCAATGTAGCCGGTGAGTCGAAACATCCCGTCCACTTTGCCGCTGGGTAGACGCATGTATATGAGAGTCGTGTTTGATCTAATTGTCTCGGACAATAATTGGTATCAGAGCTTAGCCGTTTTGAGAGTCATTTTCCAATAAAAGGCAACCGCCAGAGGCGGATAAACTTGATTATCACGGTGGGCTTGTGCCCACCGTCCAATTGTCCATTTATGTGTAATTATTTTCTTTTCTAACCGTCCATTTTACTTATAAGATGCATTTATATATGTTTGAAAGCCCAACTCCCAAGTGTTCAGTTAAATACAGGGAGCCTTATCCTATTTGATTTTACCCACTAAATTAACTAATGTGAAATAAGATGCATTAACCTTCGCCGGAGCCACGAATTTCGAACCAACAAATGTGAAATAAATCAAGTTCAAAACCCCAAAACCCGCGATAATGTAGTAATAATAATCCAGCCTGTTCTTGTTAAGATCATGACCACCTAACCACGGATTTCTTCCATCTCTTGTTTTCCCATTTTCAATCGTCAATGGCAGTTAACTCCACTGCAGATCACCTCTGAAAACACCCACCTCTTACCCCATTCTCACACTACCGTTCCTCCATCGGACCCCTTGCCACCCACCTCTGAAACCACCGCCTGAATCCACCCACCTCTTACCCCCTTCTCACACCACCGTTCCTCCGTTCATAAGCCTTTCTAGACCATTCGACCGGTTTTGATTCCTGTGCTTCGTTCGACCGGTTTTGATTCCCGTGCTTCGTTAGACCTGATTAACTTTCCTTTCGACCTTTTTGCTCCCGTAATTTTTCTCTTTCGACCACATATGCACTATAAAGGAAAAAAAAAAGTCAACTTGTGCACGATTGAAAATAGAGTTGACATATATTTAAATTATGGTTTCCACCTTTTAATTGTGTTCTTTTTTATTAATAATAATAATAATAATAATAATAATAATAACAACAACAACAATGGTTACTGCCCCAGTAGTTCGTATTTCACGTTCCATGTAGCCTCTCGCAGCTAAACCCATGCCTTCCTCTCGTAGGCAGCGTCGACGTCCTAATTTGGTGGCCATACCTTGCATTGCTGATGCAACACACCCGTGCCCCTTTAAATTTTTTCACTCTTGCAAATTCGGTATATCAAGCAGCTCCCGGTTGCTTGCTCACCTTAAACGCGACCATTTAGGGTGGGACGACGGTAGAGACGGTTTGCGGGATGCAATTTCTAGGGACCTAAGCCTCTTTGGGGAGGTCGGGGAATGTAACACCCCAACCGATGGCGGAAACATCGGGATGTCACGTATTGATGATTGTTCAGTAGCTCATGGTAAATAATAAGTTTCAATAAATGATTTAAATAAATTACATACAATTGTTCTAAGAATTTGTACATCAAAATAACAAATACTAGCTACGCATCTTCAAGCATATACTCTAATCTTCGAGCAAGCTATAACCTGAAACATGTTAAGTTTGAAAATATTTTGGGTCAACAAAAATTGGTGAGAATTACATAGGTTTTGATAATCGAATAAAAATGTTGTGCAATTCATGTGTCATGGCAAGTCTAGTCCATATGTGAAAACATACTAGAAGTAAATCGAGTGCATAATCAACCCTTGTGACTGTTATAATGTGGTACATCCCATACGCTCATGGTTCACTCGAATATGTTATGCGATAACAAACACCCACGCTACCTTTGTAGGAGGCACGTATCCGGTGGGATTGTCAGTCCAATAGATCTATCAATGTATACCGTCGGCTGATCAATGTTAATGATTATGCTAGAATTGTGCTTACCCTAGTCATGTTCAAGACATAATGCAACATAGAAAAACACATAGACACATTGATGATTGAATTGCATATATGATGTTGTAACATGTTTCACCCCAAAAACGGTGATAAATAGAAAAGGGGCTATGTAAAACTCACCTGAAATTCACTGTGTAAATACTAGCAAGTAGCAACAAGTCTGAACTTGGATTAATTGAACTCTTGTGTCCTATTACAAATAAAGGACGTCTTAAATTCTAATGCAAATGAGCTTGTTTCGCATCTTAGTTGTAAAGATAGTTGATCCAACTACCTAGACTCGTATTGTAAACAATACGTGTCTTAATGTGTATAACTTAACGAACCGATAGTACTTGGTTTTATTTCTCGGAAGTATATGCGTGCAAGTTTAGTTATATATATAGTGGATACTTTAATATATATCTAGATTCGCAACTTGTAATTAATTAGAAGGAAAGCATTTAAGATAGTGAAAATAACCCATGTGTAGCTTGTCTCACGTTTTAAATTTTGTTTAGAAGATCGAATAATATTTGTACTATTATGTTTATATATTTAAATATATATTCATATTCATACACTTCTATTATGACAAAATAAGGTTTGGATGGAATCTCTATGTAAAACGTAGCTTTATTATAAAACATGATAGATCTGAACGCCCGATATGTTTCTTATATTTTATAAAAATTTGGGCAGAGTCTCCTCTGTTTAAAATTTAAATGGATAGGTGCCATTAACTGATACACTATCACTTACAACGCATTATTGTTATTTTAGTTAGCGAAATAATTTATTATAGCCATTCCCAAATAATAATTCATTCTCTCATTAACGATATATTATTGTTAACGAATTAAAATTGTTTTATGAATAAAATATCAATATTATAATATTAGAGAAGAGCTGGGCGTTACAGTCTCCCCTACTTTTAGGAACTTCGTCCCGAAGTAATTGTTAGAGTATAGTAAAAGCTTATAAATAACATGATCCAGGTTTTAAGTGACATTGGTCTATGATAACCGTCTTATGGAGCACTAAACTTGAGTTTCAGGAATGGAAAACATGAATGCACAAGATGACCATTAAGGTTAAATGGATCACTAATTAACTAGGGTTTATAATTGGGTATCTAGCGAATATCTTTATAGAATTTCACACTACCTTAACGTACCTGTAAATTCATGATTACGTTCCGGACCGCAATCACCAATTTACCTTACATTAGGGTTTTGTGACACATGTAAGTAATGCAAAATAACATTGTGATTGAATCTTTGTATTAATGAGTCTAATAAATCTTTGTATCAATTTACATGTATAATGTATCCAAAGATGAGTCCAACTGTTGAGCAGGAAAAAGACTTCTACCAGTTAGTGAGTAGGAACCTCTACCGATTGTTGAGCAGGTGCGATAGCCTCTACCAGTCGTTGAGCAGGTTATTAGAACCTCTACCGACTGTTGAGCAGGCATGATGACCTCTACCATTCGTTGAGCAGGTTATTAGAACCTCTACCGATTGTTGAGCAGGCATGATGACCTCTACCAATCGTTGAGCAGGTTATTAGGTACTCTACTAACTGTTGAGCAAGTACTTCATCCTCTTACAGTTGTTTGATTAAGTGTACCAATTATTACACATGAGTTGCAAATTGGTAATATGTACATGTAAGCAATCAAGTATCAAGTATAGCATGCGAGTTGTAATATAGTTGCCCTAGACAAGGTTAATGACTCTAGGTGTGTCTATAGCAAATAGTTTATTTTCCATGCTTCCAAATATCATGAATAATCAAATGTTCAGGTAGATAATCAAATCCTCATGGATACCTAAGAATCAAGTTTGATGCAACGAATAATCAAGTTTTCAATAGTTCGGTTATCATAGGGATCAAGTTCAGGTTCAAGAAGGTAAAGAGTATGAATTTAGTTCTTGAGAGGATGATGAAGAACTCAAGGTATCATCAAAGTTATGAAAGATGATGCGCGTGAAAATAATTAATAAAGGGTTTGTTTATGGGTTTTCCAAAGAGGCACAAATAGTAAGGAGATTATTTAGCAGTATGGATCGTGGGGTTTGAATCAAATATTAGAATCAAGGGTATGAGGGAATATGATTGCGGTATTTGCCAAAAATTTGTAATGGTTCGAACAAGTTTAAAGTAAGTAGGTGTCAATGGAAAAAAAATGTAGAGTAAATTTTGTTCCTGTGGATGGAAAGATTTTATTTTCAAAATTTGGTTTTGTATGTAAAGCAAAATTCATTAAATAGTACAACTAAATTGATTTAGATCAAAATATTTCGATGAGTCATAGGTTTTTAAACACGATGTCGGATTACAAAAAAATCAAGAATTTGTTCAGACGTTTTGTGTAATAGACTTCGAGTAATACATAAAAGAAGTCATTCTTAATAGATTAAAACATTTTTTTTATCGTAAATCATTTGTTACGCCAATAAATTGTTCAATAAAAATTTGAAATTTAGCAAATAAGTTTGTGGAAATAAAAGACTCTTTTAAAAAAATATATATATACATATTTATTTGTTATAGTTTGTAAAATTCCCAAGTGATGAAAGTTTAACAAAATTTAGTACTCTTTAGTTTTGGTGCTAAAGTATCTCTTATAAACAGGTTACGAGATGATAGTTTGAACAAGGATTTTAAAATCTTGAATATGATAAACTTTTATGGTTGATAGTATTTTCAAAATATACATATATATACACATAAATAAAAATGTAGGGGGGGAGTTTAAAATAAAATTGGCCAGAAACATCAAAGATAATAGATTTATGTATGATGTAAAGGGAAACATATGATTTGGGTTAGATGTTAAAAATAATTAGACTTATGGGTAATATTATAAGTTTGTAAAATGAATTAGGATTGTGAAATCCAGAAATGATTTATGAAGTTTAAACTAATGAGGGAATTATATAAGAAGAAAATATATTTGAATTGTAGAAATTTTGAGATTCAAAACTTAGATTTTATACGGGAGTGAGGGGGTATAAATGAAAATGAAACACAAAGATTGTAAATATCTAACCCCGAATAAACGAAAATGTTGGCTTATCAAAATTGATCAGGTCTAAGCCCAACGAATTTGCCTTAATAATCTAGAAATACGTTAGGATTGTAGCAAGTAAGTGAAAGAGAGTAGGCAAGACCAAGTTAGGCTAAGAATAAGGATGAGGATAGGGATAGAGATAAGGATAAGGTAGAGCTACAAGTAATTGAAGCAAATACTGGTTAAAGTCCTAAGGTTATAGACTAGATTATTTTTCTAATAACCTAATTCCCTATAACCATGGCTCTGATACCAATCTGTAACACCCCAACCGATGGCGGAAACATCGGGATGTCACGTATTGATGATTGTTCAGTAGCTCATGGTAAATAATAAGTTTCAATAAATGATTTAAATAAATTACATACAATTGTTCTAAGAATTTGTACATCAAAATAACAAATACTAGCTACGCATCTTCAAGCATATACTCTAATCTTCGAGCAAGCTATAACCTGAAACATGTTAAGTTTGAAAATATTTTGGGTCAACAAAAATTGGTGAGAATTACATAGGTTTTGATAATCGAATAAAAATGTTGTGCAATTCATGTGTCATGGCAAGTCTAGTCCATATGTGAAAACATACTAGAAGTAAATCGAGTGCATAATCAACCCTTGTGACTGTTATAATGTGGTACATCCCATACGCTCATGGTTCACTCGAATATGTTATGCGATAACAAACACCCACGCTACCTTTGTAGGAGGCACGTATCCGGGTGGGATTGTCAGTCCAATAGATCTATCAATGTATACCGTCGGCTGATCAATGTTAATGATTATGCTAGAATTGTGCTTACCCTAGTCATGTTCAAGACATAATGCAACATAGAAAAACACATAGACACATTGATGATTGAATTGCATATATGATGTTGTAACATGTTTCACCCCAAAAACGGTGATAAATAGAAAAGGGGCTATGTAAAACTCACCTGAAATTCACTGTGTAAATACTAGCAAGTAGCAACAAGTCTGAACTTGGATTAATTGAACTCTTGTGTCCTATTACAAATAAAGGACGTCTTAAATTCTAATGCAAATGAGCTTGTTTCGCATCTTAGTTGTAAAGATAGTTGATCCAACTACCTAGACTCGTATTGTAAACAATACGTGTCTTAATGTGTATAACTTAACGAACCGATAGTACTTGGTTTTATTTCTCGGAAGTATATGCGTGCAAGTTTAGTTATATATATAGTGGATACTTTAATATATATCTAGATTCGCAACTTGTAATTAATTAGAAGGAAAGCATTTAAGATAGTGAAAATAACCCATGTGTAGCTTGTCTCACGTTTTAAATTTTGTTTAGAAGATCGAATAATATTTGTACTATTATGTTTATATATTTAAATATATATTCATATTCATACACTTCTATTATGACAAAATAAGGTTTGGATGGAATCTCTATGTAAAACGTAGCTTTATTATAAAACATGATAGATCTGAACGCCCGATATGTTTCTTATATTTTATAAAAATTTGGGCAGAGTCTCCTCTGTTTAAAATTTAAATGGATAGGTGCCATTAACTGATACACTATCACTTACAACGCATTATTGTTATTTTAGTTAGCGAAATAATTTATTATAGCCATTCCCAAATAATAATTCATTCTCTCATTAACGATATATTATTGTTAACGAATTAAAATTGTTTTATGAATAAAATATCAATATTATAATATTAGAGAAGAGCTGGGCGTTTACAGGGAAGCCTTGCGGAGTATTGATCAGTGGTTGTGTGCGCGGTGCATGTCCCTGCATGCCCTCAGCAGGGGGTGTCACCACGAAGATGGAGTCACGAAGTTCTCCCATAATTCCAACAGTGTCGATGATTTCATTTTGGGTATCCCCAAGCCCTGCCCATCGGTATCACAAAATGTTCATAATCTTGAGCCCGATGGGAGGTTGGCTGTTGATATTGGCCTTTTGGAACAACTTTTCGCTTTGCCGTTAGCGACTGTCAAAAGCATTCCATCCTCTTGTCGGATGGCGTTTGCCCGGGCATTAACCGGGACCTTGCGTAGAGTTGTGGCTACCCCTGGGTCTGTTGAGGCTTGGGTTAAGCTGTTGTTATTGCCTCGTTGCACTCTACATGTGATACGACCATCCTCTAGGCAAGAGCGGCGGTCTGGGAACCGCAAATCATTACAGTGCAGCAGTATTATGAGGGCCTTAGCTATTTGGAAAGACGGCAATGGGATTGAGGAGCTTGCCCTCCCGCTCCTAATGCAATCTGCTGAAGGGTTAGTGAGCAGGCCCAACACTCGGCCTGCCTCTGATAACGGTGGCAATGTCAAGCAATGTCTGCGAAAGGTCGCTGATGGCCATTTCACAGCCGCAGTTAAGGTTCTATGTTCCTCCGGGGTTGCTCCATTTGGGGATTCCACCTTGAAGGCCCTCATTGATAAACACCCTGTCACCGATCCCCCAACATTGCCTAATGTCTTACCCTCTGAGGGTGCCCTTCAGGTCGACGCGGATTGTGTGTTACAGAATATTAAATCATTTCCGAAAGGGACGTCATGCGGGAGGGATGGCCTTAGAGCTCAACATATCTTGGATGCACTTTGTGGGCAGGGGTCCTCGCCACCTTCTGATCTGCTCTTGGCTATCACCGACGTGGTTAACATCTGGTTGGGGGGCTTTGCCCTAAGGGCCTTGCCGAGTTTATTGCATCTGCCCCTGACTCCGTTACTTAAGCCCGATAATGGGATTAGGCCTATTGCGGTTGGGGGAATTTGGCGAAGGTTAGTCTCTAAAGTAGCTATGCGTAAAGTCGGGAAGGAGATGGCGACATACTTGGGTGATCATCAATTTGGGGTTGGAGTTCCCAATGGGGCTAAGGCCATCCTTCACAGCGCGAACAGGTTTCTGAATGCGTTTCACGATAAAGGATCCATGGTCATGCTCACGGTCGACTTTTCGAATGCCTTCAACTTAGTTGACAGGACGATTCTTTTGCGGGAGGTGAGCATTCGCTGCCCATCTATTTACCCTTGGGTTCAGTTTCTTTATGCCCAACCTGCTAGGCTTTATGTGGGTGATACTTGTATGGGGCATCCACCGGGGTCCAGCAGGGGGACCCATTAGGGCCGCTTCTTTTCGCGCTTGTCCTGCACCCGTTGGTTCGTCGGCTGGAGGAGTGTTGTTCCCTTCCATTCCATGCTTGGTACCTGGATGATGGTACGATTATTGGAGAGGCCAAGGAAGTGGCTAAGGCTTTTGATATCATCCGAGCTGAGGGACCGAATTTGGGCCTTACGCTTAATATTAAGAAATCTGAAGTTTTTTGGCCATCGGCAACGGAGCGAAAGAGAAGCCTGGTTTATTTCCTAGCGAGATAGGGAGACCAGAGGGAGGTGTTAAGCTCCTAGGAGGGGCCGTCAGTCGGGATGAGGGGTATATTAGCTCTTTGGTCATTAAAAGGGCTAAGAAGGCAACAGAACTAATGCTCTCTCTGCAGAAGTTGAGGGACCCCCAAAGTGAACTTTTGTTGCTTCGTTCATGTATGGGCGTTGCCAAACTGTTGTTTGGCCTTCGGACATGTCCACCGGCCATGGCCAATGAGGCTGTATCCATTTTTGACAAAGGCCTTCGGGAAGCGGCGGAAGATATTGTGGTTTGTGGAGGGGCGTTCTTTGGGATTTTCAATGGCGGTTAGCGTCTTTGCCGATTCGGTTGGGAGGGCTTGGTCTTTGTTCGGCGGAGGACGTGTCTGCCTATGCTTTTGTGGCCTCTCGGGTGCAGTCCTGGGACCTTCAAGACCACATCTTAAGGAATAGCGGGTTGGTGGGGATGGACTTGGATTATGAGCTTGCCTTGGACAACATTCGCAGCTCTCTCCCGGACTTCGATTTGGGCGGGTTTATGGATAAGGACACCGCCCCCAAAAAACCTCAAAATATTTTGGCGAGTGCTTTTACCGGTAAAACCCTTCAAACCATGGGAGAAAAGTTTTCCATGTCCCCGCGCCAGAAAGCTGTGCTTGAATGCCTTAAAGGAGCGCATGCCCAAGATTTTTTGACTGCCCTTCCCATCGATGGGCTTGGACAACACATGTCGGCTGTTGAATATCGGGCTATCCTTAAGTATAGACTCATGATTCCCATGTTCCCAGTTGATGAGTCGTGTCCAGTTTGCAAAAAGGCATGTTTAGACAAATTTGGGGAGCATGCCCTGCACTGTAAGGAGCTGCCAGGATTTAAATACAGGCATGACCTGGTCAGGGATGTCTTATGGGACGTCTTACGAAGAGCAGGGATTTCAGCTAGGAAAGAAGCCCGGTTAATTTTTTGACGGATCCACTTGAGGGGCGGTCCACCCTAAGACCAGCGGATGTCCTTGTGTTCGGGTGGGCGCAGGGAAAACACGCGTGCGTTGATCTCACAGGGGTGTCTCCTTTGGTGGGACTTCGGGATTCGGGGTTTGTGGCAGGGCAAGCAGTCTTAAAGGCTGAATCCAAGAAAGTTGACAAACATGAAGCTGCCTGTCTTGAAAACCAACACGTCTTTGTGCCCTTCGCTTTTGACACATTTGGGGGCCTTGCTCCCGATGCAATCCGGTTTTTAGATCGAGTGCAGAAGGTGGTGCAGAGTAACTCTCCTGCGACTAAGGACACAAGCTTTATATTTAATAGAGTAGGCTTTGCTATTCAAAAAGGGGTTGCGGCGCAGCTTGTTGCCCGTCTACCCGCGCCTCACTTGTAATTCTTGTTGCTTTTAGTATGAAATGCATTACTATTAACTAATGAATATATTTTAAAAAGGGGTTATATATGCGTTTAATTAGATTGATTGATTATTAGTTAAGAGGATATATTATTTCTTTTAGTCAGTATATTATTTTTTTTACCCAGAGAAGTTCAATAAAAACTCCTTTCTACTTTTTAAAATAGTTAAATAGTTTAGAGTAAATTAATTGCTTATTAAATTTGATATATAGAACTATTTTTTTTTTACATTACAAAATTATGCATGCAATCATTTTTTTTAAAAACATATTGTAAATCGTCTATTATTGATTTAATGAACTATGTTAGTTTATTTTTATTTCTTATTGTTCGTGTCTGACACATTTAGCCGACTCGTAAAGTGCCCACCCTACCAAAAGTTTATGTATCCGCCACCGGAAGCCGCCCTCACGGGGCTGCATCGACGACGGTAGACGCGACGTGGCGTGCAAGATTGTGAAGAACTTGATCCGGTTTTGTGATCGGAACGGAGAATGAGCTGGTTCACTAGAGAAACGATTCGTAGAAGAAGCTTGTTTCCGTTAAAAGATCTAATACAAAGAATTGTCGTTCTCACCTTTGTAGTTTAAGATTGAGTAAAAAAAAGAAACATAAGTTTTTTTATTCCTTGAAGGTTGCACCAAAATTAAATAACAGACGTGTTTTTGTTTTAGTCGTATCATTCAAAGAAACTAGTGGATTTTTAGTGGCGTGTTGCCGCGACATGGTGTTTTTTTCATATTTTTTATTTGGTTCGTTTATGGTCTTATATGTGCTTGGTCGTGTTGCGAGGGATTTGTTTTTTACTCCATGTTGTATTGTAAATAAGGGTTACATAATTTTTGTGAATGTGTACACATATCAAGAAAATAAAATTGTGGAAGAGTTCTTTAAAAGTTTCTACTGCCATCTACAATATGTCTTTTAAAATTGCTAATTTACAATTCACCTCCTATACTTTTACATTGTTAAAAAAAAACCATAATTCTTTCAACACAACTTCCAACTCCAAAACAGTCAATCTCATTACAAAACACAACCACAGCCATGTCTCTATCACACAATAAATAAACTCAGCAAAACCCTTTCAGTTACTTTCTCTTTCGTGTGAGGGTGGTGGTGAGGCGATGACGGTGACAGCGGTGGTGAGTGGTGACGGGACGGTGGTGGTGGGACAATCATGAATGGCTTTTAAGCCGTGAACACTGGCAAAAAAAGGACAGGGGATATATAATGAAGATTGAGGGAATGAGTTGTACATACATGGCCACGTGTTTGCTTGTGACCACATCCAAAAAACACACAACCCATATTAAAATATTAGGTTATGTACCCGTGTGATATACGGGTTGAACAATTTAAATTATATATATTATATATAAAATTAAAAAAATAATTAAGAAAAAATTAGATTACATGTTATATTTAAAATAAATAAAAGTGCCTTTACAACCGAAAAATATTAAATATTCATCAGCCCCTAAATAATTTCTTGTAAAGACATTCATATTCACATAAAACTATTTCCAAACTTTTCAACATATATGTTTCATACTGTGGCTGTTACCTTGTAGATTGCAGGTACAAAAAAAAATCAAAAGTAATAAGATAAATTTGTTTAGGCTAAGATGTAAAAAATGAAATTAATTTAAAAATATCTCCTCATCCGTTAAACCATCCTAATTGAGTATCGTTAATTTGGATTTGACATCAAGTTTCTTGCAAAGCCAAAATATTTCTAACCTTGAGTGTATAATCATTTTTTCTAACATCAAGGTCCTTAAACATAATGCCAGTTATTGGTTCAATATGATTGTAATTATAAAAAAGGATTTTGTGATTTAATAGCGTGAAAATGAAGCTAAAACGAATTACTAATGAAAAGACTGTTGCCACTTAGATATTGTATTTCTTTGTTGAAGTAACTTGAAACAACATAGTCAATGAAAATTTCAAACAATGATTGTTCATATATAAAATGTATTTTATATATCAAGATATTATAATACGAAAATAGCTAAGCATATTTAGTTTTAATTAATCAAATATTTAATTAATGTGGATTGATTTATTTTATTTTGTTTGTTCAGAACACTATAAGAAATATAGTTTTAAACTTAGAGTGAAAGACCACATATTAAAAAATAGGTTAATTAACGTTCACGATTTAAATTTAAATTTATTAACATATAAATACGCCATCTTAAAAAAATGAATATTTTTTTAATAATATTTACTTCTATTGGCTAATAAACATTTTCAAATCATGTCTAGTAATTTATTTTTAATTTTGTATTAGAATATAATCATATTAATTAATTTACAAAGACATAGTATATATATATATATATATATAGTAAAGATCAAATACAAAGTGTTTTTTTAGTAAAAACTGTGAGAATCAAAGGGGTAAAAAAATTATTTATTTTTTTTAGAATTTTTTTCCCATGTGCTTAAACATACTTTCTAGATGAATAATACAAAAAAAATAAAAAAAATTATTTTTTTAGTGTAATTACGTCATTAAAGTAAATACATTAGTTTACACTAGAGTAATTATGTAATTACTTTACACGTAATTACTCTACACCAAAATATTTTTCTTTTAGTTTTCAATACTATAATACATGTTTAACAACATGGGAAAAAAATTTCGAAAAAAAATACCCTCCTTTGATTCTCACAGTTATTACCAAAAAACACTTTGGACAGGATATTTCCCATATATATATATATATATATATATATATATATATATATATATATATATTGAACCAAATTTTGATAATTAAATTAATAGTTATAGTTGTAAGTAATAAAAATTAAAAATAATTATTTTTAAATAAAGAAACAAATTAAAATAAATGTATTATTTTAAATAAGAAAATGAGAGGCTTTATGAGGGAGTTCTTAGTATTCCATGGGTTGTCTTTTATTAGTATAGATAGCAATAGATTAATGTTGATTGGTTTACTTTATGTATTTGTTTAGAACAATATGAAAGTCTAACAAAAAAGCTTAACCAATTACATTGTGTATTAATTTGTTTATTTGACTTTTGAACTCTTTTAAACATCTAGAATTAGTATGTACTTGCTGAGCATATTTAACATCTAAAACAATGACCAAAATAATAAAAAAAACCTTAATAATCATTTGTCAAACATCATAACAAACATAGTTTTAAACGTATAATAAAATATCAAAATTTTATAAATAGGTTTATTTAAGGTACATGATTTAAATTTAAATTTAATAACATATAAATATGTTATGTTATATAAAAAAGAATCACTGATGTTTAAATAATTTTTAATTCGGTTAGTATTTGTATTAATAACCGAAATCATTAAATCCGTTTTTAATGATTTCTGTTACAACTATGATTATTAATGTATTTAAATTATAATTTTGCAAATCAATTAATATAATATAATTATATTTGAATTTATTATATTAATTAGTAAAATTAGAGAACTCATGAGGGAGTGCCATGTGTCCCTCATGTGTTTTCTTTTATTATATAGTGTAGATGTAGATGTAGATACCTCATCAACACTTATGTTGTTAAATTGAAAAATTACAAAAATACCTAATTGTTAGGATCTGAGTTTGATTTGTTTTGATTGTTTAAGTGATGAAATATGAAAGAAGATAATCTATAAGTGGAAAGTGCAGCGGAATGATATACTATTAATCAAAACAAAGAGAATAATTGTTTTAGAATCGAAAGCTTTAATATATCAAATGATTACAGACAATTGTACAATTACTCCCCCTCAGCCTGAACACTTTGTGTAAGTTTGTCTTAAGAGAATGTTGTGAGTGATGAATAGAACAGTACATGCACTGTTCTATTTATAGACAATCTAAACAACTGATGACCTAGGCTGACGTCTCCTAAGACAGTGACATCTAACAGAATAACAACATAAAACATCCGATGAAACAAATACTGTTACATAGGAAACTTCTGATAACTAAACAGCTGCTAGGTGAACCTCTGATGGTCTTGAATCATCTGTTGGAGCCTAAGTGTTGTTGGCTCCAGCAGACCTTGTATCTTCAGTACTTTGATCGGCAGTTGTTTCTTCATCAGACCTTTGTTAACAGCAGTTGTTTCAGCAGTTGTTGGGGTACAGCAGATGTTAGAGTCAACAGTCTTTTGGGAGAAGTAACTTGTAAATGTTGTTTTATTCAAGATCAATATGTAGCATATTTTAGCTTTCCAATCATCTGTTCTTCTCCAGATCAGCAGACCCAACACTAATTTACTGTTCAACTTGAGTTTTCAATAATAGGAAAGCAATATTTTGTTTTGGTGGTGGTGGTTATTGATGCAAAAGAAAAAAACAAATAGTTAATTATGTGTGGTTTGTCGCTACAAGGATAATAACAAGCCAAAGGGCAACGAGATTTATTTTTACTTATTTGCAAGGTGCTTGTCATGACTTGTATATAAGTTTTGGAGTATTAGCATGTGACTTTGGCAGAAAGATTGATCGCAAAAAGTGTGTTATTCCACGTTAAGTGCTTTGATCGCAAGAAAATTTGGTTGCTCTTTATATATAGTCACTTAGTAGATTAATCAAGAATGTTGTTTTTGATGAATTATAGAAAGTTAGTAAGGAAAATCCCACATCGGCCGTGGCCAGGAGAGATCCTTGGTTCATAAGTAATGTCTTGCCTCTTAAATCACCAACGCGTTTTGGGGCTTAATGTTAGTGGATGAGAGGAGAACTCCACAGTTAAGCGTGCTCAGGTGGGAGAAGTTTCAGGATGGGTGACCTCCTGGGAAGTCTCCACTGGGTAACCCAAAAACAAATCCGTGAGCTCTGGATGGGCAAAGCGGACAATATTGGTGGCGAGAGGGGCGGGGTGTTACAGATGGTATCAGAGCCACTCCTGTGCCGTTCGGGATGGTGGGTGCATACCTCATCAGGGACGATGAGACTCTAACAGGGGGCGAATGTGACACCCCAGGAAAATCCCACATCGGCCGTGGCCAGGAGAGATCCTTGGTTTATAAGTAATGTCTTGCCTCTTAAATCACCAACGCGTTTTGGGGCTTAATGTTAGTGGATGAGAGGAGAACTCCACAGTTAAGCGTGCTCAGGTGGGAGAAATTTCAGGATGGGTGACCTCCTGGAAGTCTCCACTGGGTAACCCAAAAACAAATCCGTGAGCTCTGGATGGGCAAAGCGGACAATATTGGTGGCGAGAGGGGCGGGGTGTTACAGGTTCATTCTTGAAAGAATGTAGTAAGTAATCAAGAAGTCGTTTTCTTGATATGAAAGCAATCAAGATTGTTTCTTGAAAGAAAAATAGAAGAGAAGAAAGTTTTACGGTGTTTGGAGATTAGAGATTGGTTTCGGGATCAGGAATCAATTCCAACTGAAAAAAGCAGATCTTGATGAATGTGCCCCCAAGAGCAGATCTTGATGAATGTGCCCTCAAGAGCAGATCTTGATGACGAATGAGCCCTCAAGAGCAGATCTTGAAGAACGAAAGGAAGAATGCAATCAAGAAACTCATTTTCGAGTTGATGCATGAAGATCAAGCACTTGCGTGGTTCGATCGATAAAGAAGAACAAGAAAGAAAGTGAAAGTGATCAAGACTCGAGTGGTCAGCCTGGGGAAGTAAGAAAAGCATGGTCAGGTTTTAGGATTAAGGGGGAATGTTGAAAGTTAATCCTAAAATACGTATGAGTTGAAAGTTGAAGGACCAAAGTGAAAGACTGGTTTAGATTAGTTTAAATGTTTAGAATTATCTAGTTGGTTTAATTAGTAGAGATAATGATGTGGGGTTAGTATTAGAATAGGATTGATAGAAATATTTGAGTAGGATTAGTATGCTAATATTAGTATAAATAGGGGTCTAGGTTATTGTTTTATTTGTCCCTTGTTTGTAAGTTTGTTTGATTGAATAGAAACAGTCGTGTGTTCGTCTCCTCAAATATCTCGTGTTCGTGTTTGATTTAATTGTATGTGCCAACATTATCAAGCTTTTAGATTTGTTTGGTTTGATTTTGAATTTTGGTTTTCGGAAATTCAACATAAACAATCAAGCACACTTAAAAGCCTTAGAGCATGTTTGGCTCTCCATTTTCCTTTTCTCCTTTTGACTTCTTCTAACTCCTTTTCTCCTTAATCTCAAAAGTAACAATTTCTAACTTATGACTTTTCTCTTCTTTTCTCTTTTTCAAAGCATAAAATCTTCCAAAAGCTCATTTTCAAACAATTACCTAAACACTTTTTTTTAACTTTTGACTTCTTCAATAAGTTATAAGTCAAAAGGAGGTGAGGAAATGGAGAGTCAAACATGCTCTTATACGATTAGACATTGCAAGTTTGCAACACAACCTAGTAAAAAACGAAATAGTAGCAACTGAAATCTATCAATCAAACTCACTAGATGAACATTACATTATCACCCCAACTCCTTGTCTCACGCTCGGAGGCTACAACCCTTCGTCAAATTTCCCTTCGTGGCTCCACTCCTATGGTACATCGCTTTCCGTTCCACTATTTCGAATCCTACTCTAATCATACTCATATGTTGAATTTAGGAATTTTGTATAAAAAAGGTCTCTAAATTTATCTTTATTTGTTGATTATGTGCTATTATGCTTAGGTATGGCAATGGCCGGGTATCAGGTATACCTGGTAATTTCTTAAAAAATGCAGTTGAGATTTTCAAATTCGTTTCCTCTTGCCATTTTAATTATTATATAGTTTTATGCTTTTAACATCTATAACAAATTAAAATATGATTAATTACATACACATTATCTCTATAAAAAGTTTGAAATTTAAATTTATGCAGAGCCGGCTCAACCATTTAGGAGGCCCTAAGCGAAGTAAAACTTTAAGACTCTTTTTTAAATTTCATTGTCACGAAAGCCACCTCCTTTAACTAGATTTGAGGCCTCCAACAATAAATATCAACAGATGTAGTATTACATTAGTGAAGCATCTTCTTATGTATTATTAATCAAGTCATATACTCTGCTTCAAAATTTTTGACAAATAAAATATAGATTTAGTTATAATAATAAAAAAATAATATATAAAGTCATATAATATTGTTCATAATAATGACGATAATAAAAATTAAAGTAAAGTAACAAAGTAGAAAGAATTGCTTAAAAAGAGAATAAAATTTTTTTAAGTAATAAAAAAATAAACAAATTTGCATGTTTAAATTTAGGAAGAAAAGAGAAAGACAATGTAAGTAGAAAAAGAAGGTGAAAATAGCATCAGTGGGAATCAAACCTTGGTTGATAAAAACATACTAATTGAATTAGCATTTAGGTTGTAAAGGGCTTGACCACTGTGCCAGATACCAACTTTGTTCTACTGTTTCTACATTTTCATTAATATATGCTTTTTTCCAATATAGATAAAAATCTTAAATGGGGGCCCTTAAAATCCGGGGCCCTAAGCGGAAGCCTAGGTTCTTATGTTAATTGGGCTGGCCCTGATTTATGTTATATAAATCTCAAAAGATAAGTTAGTATTTTATATCATAAAAAAAATATAAACAATGCTATCAAATACATATTTCCTAAAGAAAAAGAAACAACTTTCACATAAAAGAAACTATTAGAATTTACTAGACTAAGTTTATTGAAAATTAAAATACAATTTCAAAAATCGGGTCATGGTTCTGGTAAATGGTATATTTTTTTTCTTGTAATCGGGTGGGATATCATCTAATCGCGTATCTAGGAAAATTTTCAAAACTACTCTCATACCTCTCCCGTACCTATCCCAAATGTGTGGTATTTTGAGTTTGCCAATCAAGTTCAGGTTCCATTGTCACCTCTAATTTTGCTAAATTATTTAAATGCACGTTAGTATGTTAATATGTGTGCTAAATTATTTTTTTATATTATTGAAACTTATTTGTTCGACTAGTTCTTAAATAACTTAAAAGAGTTGCTTAGGAATATTTCTCTTGTTGGAAATTGTTCAAAAGAGCAAACATTTGATGATAATTGATATACCTTTCTCATGTAATTGAAATTTTGTTTAGTTTTATTTTTTATTATATGGCTCGGCCCAAACAACAATGTTTAATATTTAACGACATAGAGCAATTAGGAGATTCTCTAGGTGGCAATATGCTATTGGATGGTGGTCCCGCTTATGGGGTCAAATCAATACGCTCTAAGAAGAAATATTTGAATATCAATCTCATTGATATCATCGATCTCATAAGTATCATACCAAATCCCATCAATCGAATCACTTTTTCGAGAAATACGAGACATCTAAGTCATACAAGTAAAGAGATCTATTCATTGATAAGAAAAAGAAAAAACGTGAACGGGGACTGGATTGATGATAAAATAGAATCCTGGGTTGCAAACAGTGATTCGATTGATGATGAAAAAAGAGAATTCTTGGTTCAGTTCTCCACCTTAACGACAGAAAAAAGGATTGATCAAATTTTATTGAGTCTGACTCATAGTGATCATTTATCAAAGAATGACTCTGGTTATCAAATGATTGAACAACCGGGAGCAATTTACTTACGAGACTTAGTATTCATAAAAAGTATCTAATGAATTATGAGTTCAATACATCCTCTTTAGCAGAAAGACGGATATTCCTTGCTCATTATCAGACAATCACTTATTCACAAACTTCGTGTGGGGCTAATCGTTTTCATTTCCCATATCATGGAAAACCCTTTTCGCTCCGCTTGGCCTTATCTCTCTCTAGGGGTATTTTAGTGATAGGTTCTATAGGAACTGGACGATCTTATTTGGTCAAATACCTAGCGAAAAACTCCTATCTTCCTTTCATTACGGTATTTCTGAACAAGTTCCTGAATAATGAGTCTCAACAAGGTTTTGATGATATCGATATTGACGATATTGATGCTAGTGACGATATCCTTGATATGGAGCTGGAACTGCTAACTAGCATGAATGCGCTAATGATGAATATGATGCCTGAAGATGAAGACCGATTTTATATCACCCTTCAATTCAAATTAGCAAAAGCAATGTCTCCTTGCATAATATGGATTCCAAACATTCATGATCTGGATGTGAATGAGTCAATTACTTCTCCCTAGGTCTATTAGTGAACCATCTCTCCAGTGATTATGAAACTAGAAATATTCTTGTTATTGCTTCGACTCATATTCCCCAAAAAGTGGATCCCGCTCTAATAGCTCCAAATAAATTAAATACGTGCATTAAGATACGAAGGCTTCTTATTCCACAACAACGAAAGCACTTTTTCACTCTTTCATATACTAGGGGATTTCACTTGGAAAAGAAAATGTTCCATACTAATGGATTCGGGTCCATAACCATGGGTTCCAATGCACGAGATCTTGTAGCACTTACCAATGAGGCCCTATCGATTAGTATTACACAGAAGAAATCAATTATAGATACTAATACAATTAGATCCGCTCTTCATAGACAAATTTGGTATTTGCGATCCCAGGTAAGATTGGTCCAGGATCATGGGATCCTTTTCTATCAGATAGGAAGGGCTAATTTATAAATTATTTTTTAGAAATAAATAATAATATCCTTAATAATAGTTTAATAAAATTATTTAATTAAATTAATCCCAAAATTTTCAACCCATGTGAAAATTATGTATGGCTTCACCACGCATATACATTTTCTTTTTAAATTCTCTCTTTCTTTATTGTATTATATTCAACATGACATAGATTATCATGAATCCGTGATGCCTTTTGATTAATTAGGTTGACATTGCAAATCATTGTAATTTATCATCTTCATATGTTCTGAAATATTTTTATGATCTTCTATCAACTCATCAAAATAAATCTCTTTATCTTAATCCTACAATTCTAGAGTATTTACAAACATGACATTCATAAGGTGTTGTTTGAACTCGTGTGCTTTATAAGTGAATCCCATGTTAGTAGTTGGATTCCAAAGGCCACGAACATGAATGATTGCACACTAAACATTATGTTTGGATAACAGCAATAATTTTCTTTATAGTTAACTCGAGTACCATATAAAGTCTTATGAAGGGTAAATCAAAGCGTTCTTAAACTTTATATGATTGAAGGGAAAAAAATGAACCAAAAATTATTACCTATAAAGTAGTAACTTTATATGGTGTCAAGTAGTTCGTTAACGTTTCTTATTGCACAATTTTGCGTTCCCAACCATTCATGATGGACATGTGTTATTCCAAATGACAATAAAACACACATACAATTTAAAGTTCAACAATGTAGATAATAATACAACAAAACACAAAAGTGGACTTATTCCAAATAACAATAAACACAACTAAACCATGGATTATGAACTTATTATTATTATTATTATTATTATTATTATTATTATTATTATTATACCACACATAAACCACGGATTATGACCTCATTACACCACACAGACCATTACTAGAGCATTAGGAACCACAGCAATCCAACTAGATTGATATGCTGTTTGGAATACCTCTCCCGGTCACACCTTTTTCAGAATATGGTTTAAGAAGTTGATACGGAACCAACCCTGCACCACTACGGTTCTTCAGATTCGGATCAGTGTTCCTTGAGTCTATGATTGCTTCCAGCTCGTTGAGCCTTCCACTGAATTCCTCATATGCTGCCTTTATAGCAGGCTCCGCCTCCCACGCCGCCTCAGTAATTGCACCAATATACTCTTCTTCTGGTGAATGACTTGATAAAACATCCAAAACCGACATAACTTTTGTGGCTTGGATTTGGGATGGGAAGCAATCTAATAAAGCATTCTCGGGTCGCTTTATAAACGACTGCCATTCTTCTTCTGTGGGGTCTTCGTTGGGCATTTTGGTTCTGGACATTGTCGGCCTGTTGGGGAAATAACCCGCGAAATCATATTGACCAAAGTTGACTGCTGAATGGTGACCAGAAGTCACCCACATGATGGTTGATACAATTCCAATCAAATCATCTTGGGTTTTGAGTTGTGGCCACCATGGCTCGTCTTTCTTGTCTCCATGGCCAACTGTACGGATTTCATTCCACCATGCTTGAAGTTCTTCGTCAGATTCTACTAGACTCGCTTGTGGGTAATAATGGTTGACATAAGAAGTTGCCCATTGTTTAATGGCATCATAAATGAGTAATCCATCATTCGCAAATGGGTAATCCTCAATTGTTAATTTTACACCATGCGGTGCTGTTGGATCTTCAACCGCCATACCCCTAAACAATACCATACAAAGCAATTACTTTGACCGAATTCCTTCATTACTATTGTTGTGTATGCAAGGATAATAAAAAAATTACCTGCTAATTAGGTCAGCTGGAAGTGCTTCATGATCAAAACGCCATAGCTGATCATAGGCATCCGAGCAAATTTGCATACAATATTTTCCAGGAGAAAATGTTGACTCTATGACACCTCCGGCATTGATGAGTAAGAGTCTAGCAAGAGCATTGATTTGCATAGTGTAGCGAAAATGAGGGAGCAGAAGTCGTCGTATTGGATGCATTTGGCTGAGTTGGCGATTGGTAGCAATTATGTAAGGCTCGGTAACACAGTGTGTTCTTAGCCTATTTTGTTGTAAAAAACAATAAATTGATTAATTCGAATACACAAAGATACAAACTTGGAAATTATAAATAGGAAAAATGGAACCAACCAATGGCTGACAAGTTGGTGAACACCGGAATCATGGGCAAGGACATGAGCCTTGGCTAGCTTCCAGAGCCATGCACCTGTAGCATCCCAGCACGGTGTGTAGACATGTTTCCATTGTGGTTTCCCATTAGATGGTGGGCGAGTCAACTCAATGGCTAGTGGCCTTAATGTTCCGGTAGGAGTAAGGAACATTAAGGTTCTTGAACCATATAGACTTGTCCCTTCAAGCTCTCTTGTTTTGTTAACGTAAGGCAAGAGCAGATCATGGTAATCCAACATGAACAACTTCTTTTGTGCTATAGCCTGCAAAACATAATTGGTTTTCTAGTATTAATGTAACTTCCTAGTCATAATGGACTAAACAAAAAGACATCATGACTTAACAAAGTAATCAGTCCTATGTTTTTAATCACCTCCTCAAGAGTCATGAAACCTTTAATCTCTTCCTCCACAATCTCCTTTGTGATTGCTGACTCAGCTGGGCCGTAGATTGCAGGGTCCAATTTACTCATCAATGGCCATTCCTACATATACACACATGTCATAATCATTTACAGAACATCTTATCTATGAAAATACGACTATTTAGAGTTTAGTTAAGATGCTATTTATCCCCAAATTTATATGAACATACCGTAACCAATTGTATGTTATAAGGATTGAGACCAGCAAGCATTTGTCGGCAAAATTCCTCATCACGGAACCATGAGAATGTGTCTCCTGCAATTAGAGTCATTAACACAATAAGACTTAACCAATAAACCATATACAAAAACATAAAGATGCAAATAAGAAGAATGCTTACTGTCAATGGTTTCTGGGGTCTCAAACTTGATAACGGTGTTTGTAGCATCAGTAGCCTTTTTGATAAGTCTAGGTAAAGCAGTTATGATTCCACTCTCAGGAGGAGGAACATTAACACCTTCATTATAAAGCAAGTCTATGGATGTGAATAATGGAAACCCCTTGTCTTTGTCAGTGACAATCGAGTCCAGAGTTGGTATAATTGCATGGAGCACCGAGTACAAAGTATTTGCTCCAAAGTTTGCACTCTTTACCTCTGAAAAATCTTCATCCGCAGGTATATAAAACGGTAGCAAAGTTCTAGTTTCTGTTAACGGATCTGTAATCAACAGGTTTTGTTAACGCTCAAAACAACACATGCATTTTGTAACTTATTAAAAATCAGTAAGTCCATATAATATTAAGAAAGAACTACATAATTAGTCCTTGTGGTTTACTATTAGTTTCACCTTTGAGTATTAAGGTTTAAAAGTTGCATGTTAAGGTGTTAAGTTTAATTTTTGTAATATAATAGGGTATTAGCATTAACAGGGGTTAATATTTAACTGAGTTTATCCTCACGTAACAAATGGTAAACCACAAGGACCAAAGGTGAAACTTAAGTGGGGCCACCACCAACCTCAAAGGTGAAACTAATGGTAAACCATAAGGACTAATTGTGTAGTTCTCTCTAATATTTAAAAACTGTAGTCGGTCCTTGTGATTTACCATTTGTTACGTGATGGTAAACTCAGTTAAATATTAACTCCTGTTAGTGCTAATACCCTATTATGTTACAAAAACTAAACTTAACACCTTAACATGAAACTTTTAAACCTTAATACTCAAAAGTGAAACTAATGATAAACCACAAGGACTAATTGTGCAGTTCTCTCTAATATTAATATAGTGTTTGAATGTACCTTTAGATGACATTGGGCGACCAGTACGACACCGCCTAGGATACGGATGTGCCTCACCCCCAAGCACAGGTCGTGCAAGATCTAAGCTCGTATCCGGAGCTCCAAGATCGTTGTACACGTCATAATCATAAATCCTCTCAAATGATTTACGCTCACCTTCACCATTTCCTCGAAGCAATTCCAGATCTTTCTCTCTTAATGACTGCAGTGCCTTCGGTGTCTCTGATGGTAGGTACGACTGCACAAATCAATCGACTCATCATATCTTACGTTCTACAGCTAGTTTAGACTGCGGCATTACAGTTATTATTATTATTATTATTATTATTATTATTATTATTATTATTATTATTATTAAAACACTTTTAGCAGGGCCAGTTATGAGGGGGTGCGTGGAAGACTCCCGGCCCGGGCCCAATTTCGAGGGGGCACTTCGACCGGTGGCAAGTATAGAAATGTTAAATCAGAGGTTGTATCTTTTGAAATTAGTGATGATCAGATCTAGTGTTGGTGTTGATTGTTGTTTGATCGGAAGTGTTTTTGTAACTTAGATAGAGAGATGTACTTTAGTGAAGAAGATGAAAAAAGGTTTGGTATTTGGGAGTGGTAGTTTTTGAAAAGTTAAACACTGGTTCATGGAATAGAATACAACTCATAACTTGAAAATGCTTCTAAGTCAAATTCATTTTATTAAAAAACTTTTGAAGTCCATACATGTATGTTTTATTATGGCTCTTAAAATTATTATGAAATTCTAAAGAATGGTGATTTTTATTATTGCCCTTATATTTTATATTCACTTGATCCAAACATATATATTTTATAATACGTTCGACACTTTCCAATTCTATATCCGGTCTAATCAGTGAACCAGTAAGGACACCGGTTCAACATCCGGCCCAGTTCCGAAAACACTACTTAAAAGACCTAAGGCTAAGGGGCACATATTTCATAGCTCAGCCTGAGCACATAAATTCTCAGGGACGGGCCTAACTTTTAGTATTTTTAACTCTTTTTCATAACATTTCAGCTACACGTCAATTTATTATGGCTAAGAATAATAAATAAGATTAGAGAGAGACCTTATCAATGAAAAATATTCTTTTTTCCGGGTTATCAAATTTGGAGTGAACCCACGACTCGCATGTGAAGGTAACACCATTGTTAAGGACAATGTTCTTGAAGAACATCTTCTTGCTATACTCGTTTTCTACCAGCACAGCTCCGATTTCGCCAAAATCATCAGGGATGTCAAAAGTACATTTGTATGTGTAAATGCTAAGGTCTAAATCCAACGCTTCGTATCTTGCATATTCTGACATTGTCTTTTGTTTTCCTTTTGCTGTATCAAGTGAATTAAAAGTTATACACCTTCTAATTAATACGAACTTATGTTGATATTTAGTTTACGTATTTATTTCGAAACAAACAAAATCTAAAACTTTTTTTTAACCTACAATGTTCACTATACGTTCGATCAGGGTCTTCGCTACAATCGTGAAGTTTGTGTGTGTAAACAAATCCTTGCGTATTAGGTCATAATCAAATTAATTAAGATAAATAATAATAATCTATACATCTATACATATAATAAACCAAAGTCATTTTAATGAGATAGCATTCAAAGAGGGTATTCTCTTCATTAAGTGTGACATGTGTCATCCCATGTGGCAAGGGCCTTATTTTAGGAAAATAATAATTTAAAATTTAAAAACAAAATTAGACTTTTATCTCTAATGTTTTCTCCCATAACTTTTAAACGTTAATATCTTTTATATACGAGATTTTTTAAAGAAAAAAATTACACCAAATTAACGAGCGTTTTATTATCTTTCCAACGGGTACCATAGTGCTATATAAAAAACGGAGAAAAAAAAACGACTATTTTTTGTGTGGTTTTGTTCATACAGGAAAAAAACACAAAGTGTTCAGGTTATTCATTAATCATGTATATGCAAGTCATTAGTTATGTTCAAACAAATCATTTTTAATGATATGTCATAATATTATGCAATCTCTCTTTTGAGAGATGCCACATAGGATGTGATGTGGTAACTCTAGACCAATTAAAAAAAGAATAAATATGGTTTAAATATGATTTAACATAATCTATTAAATACCTAATCTACTAAATGTAAATATTAAAACTTTATTATTTTCTCTCTCATGTTTCCTCTCATAACTTTTAAATGTTAATATCTTTTATATACGAGATTTTTTAAAGAAAAAAATTACACCAAATTAACGAGTACCATGGTGCTATGTAAAAAACGGAGAAAAAAAAAACGACTATTTTTTGTAACCCAACAGGTATTGTGTTAGGTTTGGAATTAGTTTAAAAAAAAATTGTGGGTTTGGGTCGGGCCTGGGATTAGGTGATACCCGACCCAATTACCTTTTTTTATATTAGAATATGATAACTTATGGCAAAGATTTGCTTAAAATAATAATAATAATAATAATCATTAATTATATATTGGCAGATGCCATTTTTATAGTTTAGATACTTCTAATTTTATTCAGTTTACTTAGATTTCTCAACCCGGGACGCTCCCGGGGTATAAACTAGTATATAATAAACCAAAGCATTTTTTATGACATGTCATAATATTATGCAATCTCTCTTTTGAGAGATGCCACATAGGATGTGATGTTGCAACTCTAGACCAATTAGAAAAAGGAATAAATATGGTTTAAATATGATTTAACATAATCTATTAAATACCTAATCTACTAAATGTAAATATTAAAACTTTATTATTTTCTCTCTCATGTTTCCTCTCATAACTTTTAAACGTTAATATCTTTTATATACGAGATTTTTAAAGAAAAAAATTACACCAAATTAACGAGCGTTTTATTATCTTTCCAACGAGTACCATAGTGCTATGTAAAAAACGGAGAAAAAAAAACGACTATTTTTTGTAACCCAACAGGTATTGTGTTAGGTTTGGAATTAGTTTAAAAAAAATTGTGGGTTTGGGTCGGGCCTAGGATTAGGTGATACCCGACCCAATTACCTTTTTTTTATATTAGAATATGATAACTTATGGCAGAGATTTGCTTAAAATAATAATAATTATTATTAATTATATACTGGCAGATGCTATTTTTATAGTTTAGATACTTCTAATTTTATTCAGTTTACTTAGATTTCTCAACCCGGTACGCTCCCAGGGTATAAACTAGTAAATTATATATAAAACAAAGTTTGAAAAATATTATATGTAGAAATATGGTAGGTTTAAAAGTAGTGATATGTGAATCCACCTTGAGTTTTGATTTGACGGATTCTAAACTGAATATTTTTTACACTTTAGAAATAAGAAAGACTAATGGATGATTAACGTGCGATATTATTATAATAATTTTCGATACCACCTATTATCAATATAATATTCACCTACTATTGTTTGACATAGGTTTATTAATTTGAATATTATAAGCTTAATCAATTATTTAACTAGAATAGACATGTTAAATAAGAATTTTTTTGCTTTTTTGGTGTGAAATCACAAACTTTTGGTGCAAAATGGTGGGTGTCAGAAATGCAATTGTAATTGTCTTAGGAAAAAAAGGTAAGTCATGTAGGGTAAAACCGCAATCTCAAACTACGAAAATCTGTCAAAAGAATGTTTAAATCCGCAAGCTCCTATTTCGAAATTCCGACAATGATAACAAGGGATTGATGGACTCTTGGAAGTTCGTAGATGCTTTGATCAAGCAGGTCGATGCAGGTGTCGAGGGAGTCGCTCTTGAAAGTGATATAGGCAATTCTTGAACGGAAGTTGGAAACGCGGGTGAGGATCTTGTGGATGGAGAAGCGAAGGAGGTGGCACAGTCTGGTACGGTTGTCATGGTCGTGGCGAGGGAGACTGACGAAAACTGGTGGGTTGCAGGTGTTGTTGACGATAACTGGTACTGGTGGTGGTGGTGGAATGTGAGTGTGATTATCATTAGTAGTATAGTATTTATTGGAGATTATGACCACTTGACTAGTCAAAGTATTGTAGTCAAAGTCTTGTCTACTTTGTGCTCCAAGTGATCAATAATGTTGACCTTGATAGTAGTGTTTTTGATACAATACAAGGAGAAAACAACCTCATATATAAATACATAAAGGAAGTACATAAAATGAGAAAGTGACTAAACTTTAGGGCATAATCCAAGGAGGCTAATCTCTAGTCTTGGTCAATGATCAATAATGTTGGTCAATGGTCAAGGTCAACACTATTGATCACTTGGGGCACAAAGCAGACAAGACTTTGACTACAATACTTTGACTAGTCAAGTGGTCATAATCTCCAATAGTATTGGGATGGAAGGAAGAATGTGACTATATTATTATTGTTAGTAGTATTGGGGTGGAAAGAGGAGAATAACCAGGGTAAATCCGCAACCTCATGTTGTGGATTAATCCTACTCAACATCAATGCTTTCAATTGGTTCCACTAAGGCCCTTTATCCAGTCATCCTCCAAGCAACATCAATTCCAACACAAATCCATATCCGAAACCCACCATTTGCACAAAATTCTTTTAGAATTCTACCAGAAAAGCAAAAAAAATAAAAAAAAATTGTTAAATAAAAACAAATACGTACTATAGGTTTCAGTATTTTAACCTCTTCCAAGTGTCATCGAAATCTTTGTTCTTTATCAAATGTTTTAGCAACTATGATAAGGTTACTTTTAAGAAAACGGGTTATACTTACAATCAAGGTCATTAGAAACGAGCTCCAACAAAAACGAGCGTCCAAGAAGATCAGAAATGCCATCAAAAACACCACCAACACCTACACCGGCAAGGGCGGAGCTAATGGTTGGTTGGACAGTAATGACACACTTAACTGAGGTCCCCTTGGAAAGAAAAGGGAGCGATATGGCTCTAATGTTACCAACAGTTGAGGTGGGTCGTGCATGGGTAGCATTGGATTTCTTGGTAGACGCGTAGTGGCGAAGGTTGGCGGGGGAGTAGGCGTTGGAGGAGGAATGGTTGGTCGTGTCACCATGGACAAAGGCCTTGCGGGTTGGTAGTAGGTTGTGAAGAGAGTGAGTTTGGTTGATTTGAGTATTCAACATGGTTTGCATGCTTTGTTTCCTTTAGTCACTACTCTTGTGTTTGTGTGATTTGGTAGGTGGAATAAGAACGCATATTTATAGATGGGAAATATTATATTTTAAGGTGTTTATTAAATGGGAAAACATTAGACAAGAAAGATAAATTTCCGTTTAATTTCACGTGTGTTATTTATATTTACTATTGTCAAAGGGTTATATCAATAATTTACAATCTACGGCTAGAATGCATTAACTGTGTGTTGGAAAAGTATAGTTCAACGAAGAAATTATTATATATAACAATTGAGAAGCCTTCGTTACCCATTTAATTTCGCAGTATTTATCAAAATGCCATTGCATTAATTTCATTATTATAAATCCATAATAAAAACCCTTCAACTTTGCAGTAATTACGAAAATACCATTACGTTAGTTTTATTATTAGAAACTTCAACCGTCAGTCATGTTCTTCATCACGCATATCTATGACATTTGTAGCTTCTAACTCTCATCACAGGACTTTGTAAGCAGCGTCGTGGCGTTACCACGTTTAGGTGGTCGACGTCGTGGCGGCGACAGGTGGTCAGCACTAGGTAAGCAGCGTAAATGGCATTACCGGGTTTAGGTATGACGTCGGAAGGCCGATACTAACAACGACGGTTATAACGGTCGTGAAAGTGGTTCAAAGGTTAGCTGACGACAACGGTTTGACCTGAGACAAGGGTCGCGCGAAGGAAAATTCGATAAGCTGTATGTTTCTGCGCCGCGCATAGCGCGGTGGGTAATATACTAGTTCTAATATAAAATCACAATAGATATTATATATTAATACAATTACCAACTTAACGATAAAACTTAACGGTAACGGCATCTTTACATTACTTAAGGGCTTTTACATATCACTGTTATAGTTTATTATATTAACCGTTTTCCAATACATTCTCCTATTGTAATTTGTAACCACGGCTTAGTTTCTTCTTCCTTATCTACCATCCTATATTCATTCACACTCTGATTCCATTCTCCATCAATCAAAGGCTCCAGATTTGTTTCTTTTCTCTGTTGCAAAAGGCACCAGATTTTTTCACTCACTCGATCAATCAAAGGTAACCACAATTAACCCTACTCATTCAATTTACTCCTTTTCCTTTGAGATCCTCTTCCCTGTTTATTAAAGTATCTACAATTTATAAAAATTCAACATTCAAAAGTTTTTCTCTAAAAGTTTTTTTGTCTTTCAATTTTATTATATGGTTATTATGTTTTATATATTGTTATAGTGCAAATTTAATGTTCGAAGTAAGTTTGATATTTGGGTAATTGATTAGATATGAACCAGAATTTTTAAGAAGGGGAATTCTTCGACTTAGGGGCTGTTTGGCAAGTGCTGAACCAGTAAGTGCTGAATCAATAAGAGGTCTGAATGGTTAAGAGGCTCTGAACCAGTAAGTGCTGAATCAATAAAGAGCTGTTTGGCTGTATCTCTGAATGACTGTGCAGAATGACTATTTTACCCCTCTGAACTATTATGTGCTGAATGAATGTATCTGTTTGGCCAGAGTTCTGAATAGTGTACAAATTGATGAAAAATTGTAAAAGTAAAATACAAAACGTCATAGAAAATCCAAATTAAACATAAATCCTTTAACATCCATGGAAACATACGAAAATCCAAATACAAAATAACACAACATACGAAATCCAAATACAAATAACACAACTCTGCATACAATTTTAATTTGATGAAGCATTTGAAAGCAACTGATTAGCAATCTGGCCACGTAAAGAATTCATATAGTCAATACCTTGTGAACCCCACTCTATGTCATGAACTATCAGGCCATCATTTTCCCCACTTTGCATTTCATGAAACATCGTGTTCTCATCATACTCCATAAATAACTGATCATAAATATTGCATTTCCTTATAAAATTATGGACGGCGAAACAAGCAATCACTATGTCTCTTTGTATTGGAAAAGAAAAGGGAGCCATTTGCTTTAGGATTGGGAATCTCGCCTTTAGAACACCATATGCACGTTCAATGACATTTCTGAGTTGTGCGTGAGCATGATTGAATCTTTCTTCCTTAGTTAACGCACGTTGTCGTCGAAAATCGGCTAACCAATACCTCGTACCACGGTAAGGAGTCATAAATCCACGAGTGTTGGTGTACGCAGCGTCACAAAGGTAATACTTATCTGTATCAATATCAAAACTATCATATAAAAAACAAATAATGTATGAAATGAACATTGAAGAATGGTTAAAAACCTGGTGGCGGGAAAGGAAAGCCAGAATTTGGGTTGAACGCAACTTCTTTTAAAACTCGTGAATCATGTGCAATTCCCTCCCATCCGGCCCATACGAATGTGAATATCATATCAAAGTCACAAATTGCTAATACATTTTGAAAGCATTCACCTTTTCCTCTTCCCCGGTAACGAGTCTGTTGATCAGCAGGCACGATCGCATGTATAAGCGTTCCATCTAAGGCACCTATTGCTCCAGGAAATATTTCTTTTAGCCTTATATGTCGTTCGGAGTTATTTGCGCTTACATTAGAAGATGTTGGAACTACAACTTCTTTTGCGAAATTCATCATTGCCTTTAGGACCTCATGAAAACATCTATGAATTGTTTCTGTTGAGTGTTGGAACCTTCGTTTAACCATTCGAAAACGTTCATTATGTCCAATGACCATCAAAAACATAGCCAACTTTTCTTCCAAGGTTATTGACTTACTACTTTGCAACCAATTTTTTTGTTTAAAATGATTGCACAACAATATAAATGCATCACGTGAAAGACGCATCATCTCATGACATTGTGTAGAAGTACCATGCAATAATTCTTGCGTGTATTCATGACCGGTTAATGCCGAATTCAAGTCTCTTATCCTTTTAACATTCATTCTCGAGGCTAATGAGACCCAATACCAACAATAGATAATCAAAACTATAATCTCATCGTCCGAATCCATAAGATACCTATCATAACATAAATAAACTATATCATCCACATAAACTATGACATAACATCCAAAACATAGCATCCAAAACATAACATCCATAACATGAAATCCAAAACATAACATCCATAACATAGCATCCAAAACATAACATCCATAACATGAAATCCAAAACATAACATCCATAACATAACATCCCAAAAAAAAAAAAACAATCAAAGCACAAACTTAGTTAAACAATCCATATTTCGCTCCCGCATTCTTAACCCATTTCTCACAATTCTGCGGCTTAAGACGTACCCACAATTTCCTAAGATCGGCACTCTCACCAAAAAGCAAAAGCGCAGTTTCGTATCTCGCATCCGACTCATCCCAACCCAATGTCTCCAACTTCGCCAAACATGCATCCATATCATCAGGAAGTGCTTGTTTCTCAATCATCATTCCAACCAACTTGCTAATATCTTCACCAACTTCTATGAGCTTTGACTCTAATGTTGCCTTATGTTTTCGTTTCTCTCCTTTCACCTTTTTTTGGGACCGAATACTTGACTCCTGACTAACACCTTTACCTGGGGAATCCACTTGAGTGCATTCGACATCCATACCATCCAAATTCTGCTCATACACTTCCTCAGAAGGATGAGGAAGCGTAGCACTTGGCCCCCAACTATCAAACCCATTTGAAGTAGACCCCTCATACAATTGACAACAAAGCTCGGGGTAAGCAAGTGGCGCAGTTCTCAAAGCTTCAACATACTTGTTAGACTGTGTGAAGAAATATTTTAAAATACTATAATATTAATGAAATATACCACTACTAATTATTAGTATAAAACAAATACCTTCATCTCAATTTGCCACTCTTCTTCTGACAAGTTAAAAGTGTTTGTAACTGGATCATAGACATTCCCGGTTTTGTTTTTAAGCTTTAACCAAGCTGAAAATTTTCCTTTTACAAAATCATAGTGATTCTTCATTTGACGTTGGTCCACTATGAAATTGTTTTGAGTTTTTAATTTTTCAGCTACAGGTTTCCACGACGCTTGTTTAAGACTACTTCCTTCACGTCCATTAACGGTTACTTCATGAACACATGCTTCAAGAAAGGTTTTTTCAACACCTTCTTGCTTCCAATTAATCCTAATCTTTTTCGCCATTTCTTTGGATATTGGTTCCTAAAGATAAGGGATTTAAACCACCTCAATCATACCAATTATCCAATGTTTCTAACAATCAACATACAACATAAAGAAAACATGTATCTTTTTCAACATACAACACAACCATTCTACCATACAACATACAACATAACAATCAACATACTACATACAACATAACAATCAACATACAACATACAACATAACAATCAACATACTACATACAACATAACAATCAACATACAACATACAACATAACAATCAACATACAACATAACAATCAACATACAACATAACATACAACATAGCAACATAACAAAAAAAAAAATTTGAAAAATAAACTAAATTCAGAAAAAAAAAATCTGAAAAATATATCACCAAATTCATATATATATCACCAAATTCAGAAAAAAAATAATAAAAGAAAAAAAATCTGAAAAATAAACAAAATCTAAAAAATAAACCAACAATAACAATAACCAAATAATAATACAAGAAAATAAACCAAATAACCAAAATCTAAAACAACCACATCATAATAATACAAGAAAATCGGTTTAAAAAAAAAAAAAAAAAAAAAAAAAAAAAAAAAAAACGGGACCTGTACCTGTGCTCGCAGATCTGCGGAGGAGGAAGGGTATGGCCGGAGAGGAGGTGGGGAGACGGAGGAGGAAGGCTGTGGCCGGAGGTGGAGGGCCGGCGGCGGCTGTTGGTGGTGAGCAGGGGTTGGGGGCGGAGGGTTGGGTTGGAGGGTTGGGGGTGAAGGGTTTGGAAGGTAAAGAGGAAGGAAGGGTGTTTTGGTCTCAATATTCTTTCAGCATTGTTATGAATCTGAATGATTCAGACTTAGGGGTTCAGTTAAGAGGCTACAATTTTTGCAACCAAACAAGCTTGCCTCTGTCCGAATAAGAGGCTAGCCTCTTAATGAATCATTAAGAGGCTAAACAAACAGCCCCTTATACATATATCTTTGTTATTATTTTTAAAAACCTTTGATTTCTAAAAATCTTTGATTTCTAAAAATCTTTGATTGTTTAATTTGATTAGATTAGATTTGAACCAGGATTTTTTTTTTTTTTTTTTTTTTTACTTTTCCAGAAATCCTATAATAGTATGCTTGGAACTATGGGTGGCAAAATAGGTAGGTTGGGTGGGTTTGGTTGTTGGGTCAGGATGGGTTTGGGTTAGGATAGGTATAGGTCAAGATGGGTAGATTAAAAAGATAGGTTAAGATGGGTTGGGTCAGGATGGGTTTGGATCTAGATGGTTTGATTTGGATAGGTCAAATCAAAATAGATTAAAATTAAAAAAAATTAAAATAACAATAAAAAATTAAAAAAATAAATAAAAAATAAAAAAAGTAAAAAGAAAAAACAAATTTAAAATTAAAAAAAACAAAAATAAATAAAAAAATAAAATTTTAAGGGATTTAAAATATTTCATTTCGAACCGGACCGGTTCGACCCTATCGGGCTGGTTATCAACCCGGATCGTTACGACCCGACCCGACCCGGCCGGGCTCGGTAGCGACCCGGACCGTTTCGACCCGGACGGGCCCGGTAACAATCCACACCGTTTCAACCTAACCTGTCCGTAGCGACCCGGACTGTTTCGAACCGGACGGGCCCGGTAGCGACCCGGACAGTTTTGACCTGACCAGGCCCGTAACGACCCAGACCGTTTCAACCCGACCCGTCCCGTAGCGACCCGGACGGGCCCGGTAGCGACCCGGAACATTTCGACCCAGCCGGGCCCGGTAACGACCCAGACCGTTTCAACCTGACCCGTCCCATAGCGACCAGGACTGTTTCGAACCGGACGAGCCTGGGAGCGACCCATACAGTTTCGACCCGACAGGGCCCGGTAACGACCCAGACCGTTTCAACCCGACCCAACCTGTAGCGACCCGGACTGTTTCAACCCGGACAGGCCCGGTAGCAACCCGGACAGTTTTGACCCGACCGGGCCCGGTAACGACCCAGGCCGTCTCAACCTGACCCGTCCCGTAGCGAACCGGGCTGCTTCGACCCGGCCTGGCCCGGTAGCGACCTGGAACGTTTCGACCCGGCCGGGGGTGGTAACGACCCAGACCGTTTCAACTTGACCCATCCCTTAGCGACCCGGACTGTTTTGACCCGGGCGGGCCCAGTAGCGACTCGGACCGTTTCGACGCGGCCGTGCCCCTGACCCGTCCCGTAGCGACCCGGACCGTTTCGACCCGACCGGGCCGGTAACGACCCAGACCGTTTCAGCCTATTCCGTCCCGTAGTGACCTGTACAGTTTCGACCCGACTGGAGTTATCAACAAATGCAAAAGATATAATTTTTTGTTTTTATTGATATTGAATTCTATGAGGCATCTACGCTTATGGTGTTGGGTTAGTTTTGATTTAGATTTGTATATGATTATCTAAAAATACCCATCCTGACCCATTTGTTTTTTCTAACATACCCATCCTGACCCAATTACTTATTTCCTATAATTAAAATTACCCATCATAACCCCCTTGAAAATTATATTAAACCCATTTTAACCCACAAGGTCAAATTTTAAACCCAAAACAACCCAAACTCAACTAGATGGGTTGAAATTGCCAGGTCTACTTGGAACTATACGGTGTTAAAGCGGAGGTGGGAAGGTTTTCCCCTATGGGGTTCCTGCCCGAAAGGTACCCGGTTCGAGTCCCGCCGTCCATCGAAAAAAAAATATACCCAATAGGTTTGAAAGAGACCGCCGTATTGGGAGGGATTTGAACTTGAGAAGAAAGGGGTTTCAAGTTAAAGGGTTTCCACCGATCGACAAAAAAAAAAATTATTGGGGTCCTGTTTTGGTTTTAATCATTTTTGTTAATCTTCAAACACTTGACTGGATCTTATGTTAAAAGTTGGTGGCTTTCTTACTAGAATTATTGATTTACTTAACTTTTTTTAATGGTTTTATTTCAGTTTTTTTTACCCTAATTTTATCCGGATTTATGCCCTATTTATCATTGATTTTGTGTGTAATTTTAATATTTAAACACCACATAATTATCATTTCCATAACTTAAAGCATGTATATGGTATATAATAGAAAACTCCTATTAATATGTAACATACTATGATTATTTAGATCATGAACATTGTTTTTTATTTACCCGGGAAACTCATAATGACATTTCATTGATTTAAACCACATGATAACACAAAATACTCGAAGTTAGACCTAAAATGAGATGGCTAACATTTGAAAAAAAAAAATACAAGAGCTATGCTATCTTTTGGTATATAATCATGTAAGTTGTATAAATATATTACCAATATTACTAGCTATTATTTTTTACATAATTTAAATTTTCTTCTCACTTGAGCAAATGTTAATAAACAAGAGGTGCCCGAAACAATCATGCGCATCTTGATTCGCTTATTACACAACGATCTTGCTATTCTAGCATATGTTACATTTGCTACAGTGCAATACCATATATGAATGTTGTACCTCATACTTCAATATATTTGTACTAGTTTTATACCCGTCCGTTGGACGGGTTGTACAACAAATTATACAAAAATATATAAACATTATCTTTCTGTAAGGTTTGTTTACTAATCACCAAATCAAGAAGTGAATCATTTGTTGCAAGCAAAGTCTGTTTACTAAGGTCTGTTCAAGACCAGTGGGTATGTTAAAGAGACCTGTTTGAAACAGTTGTTGCTTCAAACAGCTCTCCTTAGCAGACACACTACTCTGGAACAGACCTTAATAAACAGACTTTGCTTGCAACAGATGATTAACTTCTTGATATGGTCTTTAGTAAACAGATCGTAAACAGTTGTTAGTAAGCTCTGTTTCATAATAAAACGCTCGTTTTTTGTGTTTTTTGTATAGCACTATGGTACTCATTAGAAAGATAATAAAACGCTCGTTAATTTGGTGTAATTTTTTTCTCAAAAAAAAATGTCGTTTAAAAAAATTATTAACGTTTAAATATCATGGGGGAAAGTGCATGTGCCATGCACATGAGAGAGAAAAAATAATTTAATAGTAAAATGGAGTATCCATGACTTATTTAATTGACCCAATAAAATGAGCGGGAAAAACTTAAAGGAAGCTCCCATAAGGTGACATGTGTCCCTCATTAGCTTTTATTTATATATTATAGAAGATAAGAACAAACTTTGTCCATGTGCATCACATAGTCGCTTAAAATACTTTTACTTTGTTAACATCATTGTTTTTATTTGTGCCAATATTTTATAAGATGACTAATTAACATCCCGCAGCAACGCGCGGGTCGCGTTAACTCGTTACATTACATAAAGTAATGCATAAAATGAACAAGTTCATACGGGTTAAGCCCGTGGTACATGCAGATGAAAATTCGCTTTCATATATGTAATGGGCGCATGCTATATTAACCTTTGAGTCTGTAGTTATTTAAACCATTCAAATACAGCTCAACGTCAAAGAGAAGTTTTTATAAAAATTGATGAGGTAGAACACCACCGAAACCTTTTTGATCTCGTGAACCAATGCTTCAAAAAGATAAGGTGGCATAACGTGATTGGCCTTTGAATGCCTTGTCCCCCCTAAAATCTATCTTCTCTATAACTAATAAACTATGTTTAAATCCCGTGTGAAAACACGAGTAGTCTATAGAAATTTTACATACCAAATTTTATTAAAAAACAAATTACTATAATCAATATTTTGTTAATCAAATAGCACTGATACATTTACCAAGTTTGTTGACGGATTGTAACGAATAATAATGTGTGTTACACGGGATGCCCAACATTATAGTTGATAACAAATATAACTATTAAATTAAATGATTAATATATTATAGGGTATTAATTGAAAATTGACATATTCGTTTCAATTAACATATAATTTAAAGAAGTTAAAATGATGTTCACGTTTTCTATCAATTGTTAGTTACATATATGTTTAAAGAAGTTAGAATGATTTCTAATTTAGTTTTCTATGAATGATTTTTAGTATTATAAAAAATTAAAGAGTGTACAGGCACATGTGTTTTCTATCAATTGTTAGTTAAATTAAAGTATGTTTTAATACTAGTGCCTATTAAGTATATCGATGTTTTACCTCATAAATCATTATGTATTTATAAGAACGACCTTTGTCCAAGTCCATAACCTAAATCACTATCAAGTACTTTAACTTTAGTTAACAATTATTGTTATTGGTTGTGCTAATATTATTTCAGTTGATATTATTGTGTATATTTACTTTAGTTAACAACAATTTGCAACTATCTTTGTTTCAAGAACATTGACCTGCACTATATACTCGGGAATCATCTGCGAGAGCATCCAGTCCTTACAAATGATACCATTGTGACGTTGAATATATAATATAACAGATGTGCTTGTTGTGTTGTATGTAAGTGTCCCCGCTGATGCAATACCTTCGGCGTAGAAAGTTACAATTTGTCAACTGAACTACACATGATACATATAAAAGGATAATTGGGATTATATATATTTAAAAAATGAACATTAAAATATGCAAGAAAATAAACATACTTTTAACATGAAGAACAGGAAGACAACATCTATAATCAACAAACATCACAGATTAAACAAATAACAGAACTTGGTTAATTAATAATAAAACTTATAAATTTATATGTATATTCAAAATATACATTAATAAGCATGAAATTCATTATTTATAAAAATAATAATATAAAAATACATTAGGAGTTAAAAACATACTGTCAACATGAAGAACAAATCTGTAATCAAAGAACCCCATGAATAATAAATTAACAAATAACATAAAAGAGTTAACTAATATAAAACAAATATAAAATCCAAAAAATTGTACCAATTTTATACCATATCAACAAAAAAATATCCAAAACAATATGATGTAGATAAATATGATGTAAGTGATCAATATCAATATAGTGCGAACCATGTCCACAAAAACTTGTAGATGGAACATATGAATAACAAAAGAAGTAATATAAAATACCACAATCAAGACTTGCAAATAAGATAAAAATAAGAATTCATAAGATGAAATGAAACAAAGGTGAGATAATACCAAATAATGAAGAAACGAATTTAGAATAAATGAAATAAGTAGGGCTTAAGAAAAATATTTAAATAAAAAACATATCGTCGAATGAGTGATAGATTCAGTATTATCGATAATTTGAAATTATAATGAACAAAAAAAAAACATACTATGTATTGATCTTATGAAAAAAGCTCTCAATTATTATAGCTCTATGAAGACAAATAAAGGAAAATGAAAAAAAAAACATGTATATAGTCGGTTACTTGATTTAAAAAAAAAGTTTGTTATTAATTTTCAATTAATGTGTTTTATTTGAGAATATGGAGAAAATTTGAAAAGAATAGAAGATGATGCCAAGTGTCACAAGAGAGAGGAACCAAAAATTGAAAAATCAAGAATGGAATGACATATGACACAAAGGAGGTTTTGTTTATTAGTTGTTATAGATTATAGATATAGATTTTAATATAAATAATCAAAATCGAATTGCCGCGACATACTAAGTGTATGTGTAGTGGGGGGCTCCATGGGGCTTTATAGGATTCAAATATTATAAAGTATTAAGGGGAGCTCCATGGGACTTTATGGGAAAATATGTGTGTAGTGTGTGTGTGCGCGCTTTATGGGGCTTTATAAATGATTGGGTAATTATTGCTTAATTATTATTTTTTATTTAAATAACAAATTTAAATACTAAATAATATTTCATTAAATAAAAAAATACAAATAATAAAAAAAATACAAATACTACTTGTCGTTGTCTTCTTCTTGTTCTTCTTCATTTTCTTCTTGTTCTTCTTCTTCTTCGTTGTTTTGACTCGGGCGAATCGCCCATTCTTCCTCGACCAAATCCACCTTCAACGCGTTATGTATATTCGTGGAACGCAATATGGTACTGTTTTGTATTCTCTGCTCCATCGTCACTTTCGTCCCTTGAACAACATCTTCCGAAAAATAGTTTCGGCATATTGCTTTTCCTTCATCTTCAAGTATCATATTATGAATTATAATACAAGCATACATCACCATTCTAATTCTTTCTTTTTTCCATATACGACAAGGATTTCTAACAAAATGCCATCGTTGTTGAAGAACCTCAAAACACCTCTCGATGTCCTTTCTTGCGGACTCACGAAGTCTCTTAAAATATTGTGTTTTTTCATCGAGTGTTTGAGAAAATGTTTTGACGAGCATTGAATACTTAGGATATATACCATCCGCCAAGTAGTATCCATGCTCGTAGTAATTATTATTTGCTTAAAACCTAACTTTCTGTATTGTTCCGCCAATGTAAGGCTCTAGCAATGGTGAAAACTGAAAAGTATTTATGTCGTTCATACACTCGGTGAGACCAAAGAAGGCCGACCAAACCCAAAGGTCTTGTGAGGCAACGGCTTGTAAAACCAACGTCGGTCCTTTATGGTCACTGCATGTATCTTGACCTCGCCATGCGGTTGGACAACTATATCACCGCCATTGACAATAGTCTATACTACCAATCATGTCGGGTATGCCATGTTTTTTTAAATGCACATCGTATAGTTGTTAAAGGTCGTTCCATGTCGGGTTTCTCAAGTATCGTTTTCCATATAATTATATATCAAATCGTAAATAAACAGTAGGTGAAATATTCCAAGGTATCGCGTGTGGTTTTTCTCCGCCATCTTCAAATACTCGTCATTGATATCGTATGTGTTCCCGTAGGCGAGTACACGTAACGTGGAAGTGACCTTTTGAATTGGGGTGAATCCTAAACACCCTCTACCATCGGGTTTTTGCTTAAAGTAGTCGTAGCTTGACTCTAAATCTTCGGTAATACGCAAAATAACCTTTTACTCATCCGAAATCGTCGTTTAAACATATTAGGGTCGTAAGCCGCCGAATGATTGAAATAATCATTCATTAAACGCTCATTTGCGGATACACGGTCTCGCTGTATATATTCCCTAATCAATCTCGAGCATGGGGAGGATTACTTACATGTTGCACGGCGTTCATCGCTAACGTAATCGCACTCGTAACCACTTCTTCCTCTTCCGCGCCGTCGTCGTGAAAAACCTTTGATAAAGATCGATAAACGAATGTTCGGAAGGAGGAGACAACATTGTGATATGGTGATTTTTTATAAGAAGATTGGGTATTGTTTATAGTGTAGAAGTTAAATGGTGATATATATATATATAAGGTTTTTTTTTAATAATAAGACCGTTCCAAATGGTCAATTCCAACGGTTATATTGTAACAACCCGGTACTAACCCCTAAATTTTTTTTCGCGTTTTAGTACCATTTTATAATAAAAAGTTGACTAAATTAATATTAATTAAGTCGATAATGCCCGGAATTAAAAACCGAACTAATAATCATAAGCAATATTATTATAACACGCGTACAAGACCAAATTAATATGCGATAATGAACCCGAACCCACATCCGATCAAGACGGGTGAGTCACCAAGGGAGAGGACAGTTGTCCTCCCCTCTTGGTGACACCTCTCTTGGCTTCCTTTATAAAATGCCTCAACACACATCTGTGTGTTTATCTATACCATACACTAGCTTTTATCCCGGGAGTGTCCCGGGGTTGAAAAATATAACCATTTTAATAATACTAATACTAATAGTAATAATCATTACTCTTGTAATTAAATAAATAAAAAAATAATCTTGCTATAAGGTGACACCATGTGTTGCAGTGTTGCGCGATTCTTTCTCATAGCTTCTCTTGATGAAGTACACCTATCCATCTTTAGAAGAGTAAAATTCCAATGATAGCATGGCGATTGGGCTGAATTTCAACATCGTAGATAAGAACCTGGTTTAAAAGAAAAAACATGATTAATGAATAACCTGAACACTTTGTGTTTTTTTCCTGTATGAACATAACCCCACAAAAAATAGTCGTTTTTTTCTCCGTTTTTTATATAGCACTATGGTACTCGTTGGAAAGATAATAAAACGCTCGTTAATTTGGTGTAATTTTTTTTATTTAAAAAATCTCGAATATAAAAAAATATTAACATTTAAAAATTATGGGAGGAAACATAAGAGAAAAATTTTAATTTGTTTTTAAATTCTTTTTTTTCTAAAATAATTTAATTTAATTTTAGTAATTTAGAATTGAGAGATAGAGAGATAAATTTAGGGTTTTATGTTTATCTTTTTTTTAATTAAAAAGGAAATAATTTAAAAACACTAAAATCTTTCAATGATGATGCCACGTGGCAGTTTCATGGAAAGGTTGAAGGCACCATTGCACGCCACGTCAGCAATGTTCAATTCTTTTATATATATTAATAATAGATAATAGATATTTTAGAGAGAGAGAGAGGGAGCAGAAGAGAGGAAGACTCCAGCCACCGCCAGCGGCGGTGCTCCGGCAGCCGGACGGCCGGCCAAATCAACACAACCACACCCCCACCTCCAACCCACTACCTGATTATTATTTAGAGAGAGAGAAAGCTAGAGAGAGAACGAGAGAGAGACAAAGGACAGAGAGAGAGAGAGGCAGGCGGAAGAAGAAGACGACGGTGGCGGTTCAGGTGGGTTCTGATCCGGGTCAGATATGAGCTCCGGTAAGCACAACAAAACCCCTCTTCTTATACTAATCTGTAAATGATGATTATTAAGAATTGAGGGATGATTGTTGTGGAGGATTGATCAGGGGGAAAGGGTTACAAAAGATCACGATGGTAGTGTTTGTTAAGGGCTGCCGAAGGTGGTTACAGGTGGTGGACGCAGGTGGCGGTGGTGATGGTCCAGGTTGTGATGACGGTTGTTCTTAGGGAGATTAGGGGATAAATGTTGGTCTTGGAGTAGATGGTGAGGTCTAGTGTTGGGTTAGGTTCGGGTCAGGGGTTAACCGGAGGGGACTCGGTGGTTGTCTTGTGGTGGGGGTTACAGTGGTTGCAGATAATAGCCAAAGATGGTGGCTGTTTATAGAGTTAGGATTGAAGGTGAGAGGTCTTGAATGTTAGTGATTATTACCTCGAATTATTGGACACCGACTCGAACAAATGACTTAGATTATGGACTCAACGGTTAAGACCCGGACTTGGACATTGGATAAATACAAAGAATGGAAACATAGATAATATAAACTATAATAATTATGAACATATAATGGAACTGTATTATAAACCATACGCTCATGCTCGTCCCCACACGTAACCATAATGAATGAAACCAAATACTAATGATAAGGTGTGTCGACATAGGGCCCAACCAGGAGGAGGTCGGTATTCGATACCGAGCACCGGTTTTTATATTTTGAGCTATGCAAACATGTGAGTTTCGTGAACTCCCCTCTTTTTACTTTTATAACTGTTTTATGTTTCGTGAACTCCCTTCTTTTTACTTTTATAACTGTTTTGGGGTGACGCATGCTTCCAGTTGTTTATACGTTATGGGTGTTAGTTTTACAGAGCGTGATTACCTGCGAGACCGAACCAGGCACTCATTAACTCTAGGATAGAGCTGACTTAATATATGGGTAGTACTACTTGGGGAAACCCCCACGCACAGTGGTCCGGCCTAGACCCGGAAACCCCCACTGAGACCGACGGGTCGTTGCGACATATATTTTGCCATTGGGGAACCTATGAGGCAGGACATAGGTTGAGAACTATGACAATAACGGGTATAGTTTATGTTGTTACATCTAGACATGGTTAGGCATGGGCTAGGCGCCAAGGATTGAGTGGCTAGCTTGTAGAATTGTAACACCATAACCAGATAAACGTGTTTGAAACTGTTAAACTTGTTTGAATAACGGAAACTGTTTTGATAAACTATTTTGGACGCCTATGTAACTAAACACACGAACTCACCAACATTATTGTTGACCCAAACCATTTTAAGCATGTGTTCAGGTACCGGCTTCGGAGATATGAAGAACGTATGATTGCAACTCGGAGTCACAACCAGTGGACGAACCAGAAGACAATCAAGTAACCACAGAAACCAACCGCGCATATACGATTAGGGACCAGATGTAGATAATGAAAGTGTATTATGAAAATAAAAATGTACACATTATGTTAATAAAGTTAGTTATTTCTATACCCCTTTCGATGTTGCTTGCATTTGCGTGAATGTTGTACCAATCTGTAATTTCGTCCAGGCCCCCTGCCACGTTGTGACATATATCACCACTTACAATGTTTAACTCTCGCTATGCACATAACGATTGAGGCCATAGCGCCCCCATAGCACCGAGAGGGTAGTGTGTCCGGCGCTTTGGGGTGCCGAAGTGCCCTATAGCGAGAGCCATAAAGCCCCACTACAGACAACCTAAGGCTATGGAGTGTGGTGTCACCATCCCTCAATTTCCACATGAGCGTCACGTCATTTCCTCCTTCCTCTCTCCCAAACCAAGAAAATGGTTTCCCCCTTTTCCCATTCGCCTTTTATTGTTTATTATTTTTCTCCAACGTTCAAATAATATGCACAAATCATGGCCCGACTTTTTTCATCGGTGAGGAGAGGGAATTTTCACCGGGTGTTACCGTTGTGGGAGGCTGCCAACTCAGCCCACTGAGAACACGTCATACAGCCTAAGATAAGGCTATAACCCACTGGTTATCTATCCCAGTTATTAAATTTGATTTTAATGTATACATGTCTCTCACCCCGAATTAGCACTTTTTAAAATAACTCCTCACTATATACACATGCATCATGATAAACACATTAGGTAAAAGAATTTTATATCGATATCATTCTTTATCGTTCACCAAAACTATCTGACGTGTACCAAAATTTAAATATTTATGTAAACAAATTTAGGACAATGATTGACGTGTGTATTCGAACATTTTTTTAACTGAATTTTATTATTTTTTTGTTATTTTAAACGTGTAGTAAAACTTTGTCTGTATATCACGGTTGAATTAATATAATACATTATACGGGGAACTAGTAGGATTATCTCGCACTTTGCGACCAGCTTTCAATTAGTATTGATTCAGTTAATTACGGTCTAAGTACGGTATTAGCACCTGGCATAACAATCAACTCGTGCTTTATGTTGATTAAAACCATAAGAAGGAATACCATGTAAATGATGTATTCTGAATTTATCAAATGTTATATTATGTTATTAAAGAAAACAAAAAGGGTAAAGTGTAAACGACATCAATTTATAAAAAAAATGAACAAATGTTATACGGTACCAGTATCATGGTATTGGATCGGTTGTCACAGTAAATAACCAAAAAAATCAACTATATTTGTCCAAAAACATAAAACTTTTATCTAGTCTTTAATAAAAATAAGCACATGACAATAATGATATATTGGAGTCATATAAAACATTGTATTACATTACCACGAAAATGCAACATAACTTTGACAGCATGTACCGCTTTGACTACTTGTACGTAGATAGAAAGAGGCACATCGCAATTACATATTCCGGACTGAAGAAACATTGTCCCAATAACACTCAATCCATAATAATAATAATAATAATAATAATAATAATAATAATAATAGTAGTAGTAGTAGTAGTAGTAGTAGTAGTAGTAGTAGTAGTAGTAGTACGTAGATAGAAAGAGGCACATCGCAATTTGATTTTAATGTATACATGTCTCTCACCCCGAATTAGCACTTTGACTACTTGTACGTAGATAGAAAGAGGCACATCGCAATTACATATTCCGGACTGAAGAAACATTGTCCCAATAACACTCAATCCATAATAATAATAATAATAATAATAATAATAATAATAATAATAATAATAATAATAATAATAGTAGTAGTAGTAGTAGTAGTAGTAGTAGTAATAGAAAGAATGAACAAGTATGAAGGGAATTTTCACCGGGTGTTACCGTTGTGGGAGGCTGCCAACTCAGCCCACTGAGAACACGTCATACAGCCTAAGATAAGGCTATAACCCACTGGTTATCTATCCCAGTTATTAGGGTATGTGTAGTGGTGGATAGTTATGTTGGGGTTATAGGATTAAAATATTAAAAAGTAATAGAAAAGGTGTTATGTTGGGGTTATGGAAAAAGAGGGTGTAGTGGGAAGGAGGGTTATGTTGGGGTTATAAATGATTGGTAATGATTGGTTAATTATTGTTTTTTATTTAAATAAGAATATTTAATACTTAATAATATTTCATTAAAAATAAAAAAAATTACAAATACTAAAACAAAAAAAAAAATACAAATACTAAAAAAAAAAATTACAAACCATAAATAAAAGATAAAAATACTAGAAACCATATTTTTTTTCGATTTTTGCCTTTCGGCTCATAGCCATTTCCAGCGCTTTCCCCTCTAGGTGGTCAAAGTTTGACGTGTAAAAAGCAAAGTCGCGTTCAAACTGTCGTTCCTTCATGATGTCAACGACCTCTCGGTTTTCTTGGATACGCTGAGCCCCGATATCGCGCAAGTCTTGGAGCCGCTGGTTCATTTCAGCAAATGCCGGGACTAACTTATCAACCCCCGACGAAGACTCCGTCCTTGCGGCTCGAGCAGCCCGTCGACCGGGGGGACGAGGTAGCTCCTCCGCCCCCTCCTCCCCTGCAAAAAAGGGATTTTCTTCTGGTGAGTTGAGGTCGACATAACGCGCGTCAGACGTAGGCGTTTCGGGATCAACCGAGTCAGAGGTCCTCGACTTTTTTGAAGGCCTCATATTTTTGGCCCTAGATGAAGAAGATCCAACAGTTGGGCGCACGGGGTGCCATTTGGTGCAGTCTTTCAGCACGCGCCAACATTTCACGTACGGGAAATTCCCGTACGTCTGATTGTATTCTTCCAAAGCCGCCACAAAGACATCCTCGTCACTTTGCCCACTTTTCCACCCGAACTTGGTGCGCTGATAAATGCCCTGAAAATTTGTGCATTTTTGGTTGATATCGGTCCACTTGCCCGATATCGAATCATTCTCCCGGTAGCCTTCTCCTTTACCCGAGAGATCAAAAAATATTTCCCGTACTCTTTTCCAAAAATCGCCTTTAGATTGATAGTTGGCTGAAAAAAACATACCAAAAACTATAACATTACCAAACAATATAACATTACCAAAAAACATTACCAAAAAATATAACATTATACCAAAAAACATTACCAAAAAATATAACATTACCAAAAATTATATATCTTACCAAAAAAATTTAACATTACCAAAAAAATATATAATATCTTACCGACTTCAGGATCCTCCGACACGTCAACCCACGCTCGGGTTAACGAGTACAACTCGTGGTCGGTCCATGGTATAACCTTTTTCTTGGCACGACCGCCCGTCTCTTTTCTTGCGTGACTCCGTCGCGCGGGTGCCTTGCCTCGCCCGGGCTCTTCCTCTTCAACCGGGCCTTGTGTCTCCGGAACCGACTCTTGCCAAGCATTTGAAGAGCCGAACATTTGGGATGACCCGTACACTTGTGTTTGGCCAAACCCACCTCCTATGGGCATCCCAAAACTCCCTCCCATGTTAACATTATACATGTTCGGGTCCCAACCATACGGTTGGTTTAAGAGGTGCGTGAAACTTTGCGGGTTTGATCCCGAACCCGGAGCTATAGGTCGGGTGTTTTCGCCACTGGTTTGGGAACCAAACCCGAAACCTTGACCGAAAGGATTCATGTTAGTGGTGGTTTGATCAAGTGTAGTGCTTTGCTCTTGTGTAGTGTGTGTGTTTTGTGTAGTGGTGAAGAGATCAAGTGTGTAGTGGGTATTTATAAAACAAAAATTATTTTTTTTTTTTTTAAACACCTCGAGTGTCCCCCGGTCAAAAGAGCATTCAACCCCACTCTTCCCAATGCAAGCCAAAACGCCTGCTATGTCCAAAACGAAAGCCCTTCATAACGCCCTATAGCGCCTAGGGGGGCGGTGTTCCCCGGCGCTATAGGGCTAATAACGCCGTATAACGTGCTCCACTACAGGTGCTCTTAAATTTGATTTTAATGTATACATGTCTCTCACCCCGAATTAGCACTTTTTAAAATAACTCCTCACTATATACACATGCATCATGATAAACACATTAGGTAAAAGAATTTTATATCGATATCATTCTTTATCGTTCACCAAAACTATCTGACGTGTACCAAAATTTAAATATTTATGTAAACAAATTTAGGACAATGATTGACGTGTGTATTCGAACATTTTTTTAACTGAATTTTATTATTTTTTTGTTATTTTAAACGTGTAGTAAAACTTTGTCTGTATATCACGGTTGAATTAATATAATACATTATACGGGGAACTAGTAGGATTATCTCGCACTTTGCGACCAGCTTTCAATTAGTATTGATTCAGTTAATTACGGTCTAAGTACGGTATTAGCACCTGGCATAACAATCAACTCGTGCTTTATGTTGATTAAAACCATAAGAAGGAATACCATGTAAATGATGTATTCTGAATTTATCAAATGTTATATTATGTTATTAAAGAAAACAAAAAGGGTAAAGTGTAAACGACATCAATTTATAAAAAAAATGAACAAATGTTATACGGTACCAGTATCATGGTATTGGATCGGGTTGTCACAGTAAATAACCAAAAAAATCAACTATATTTGTCCAAAAACATAAAACTTTTATCTAGTCTTTAATAAAAATAAGCACATGACAATAATGATATATTGGAGTCATATAAAACATTGTATTACATTACCACGAAAATGCAACATAACTTTGACAGCATGTACCGCTTTGACTACTTGTACGTAGATAGAAAGAGGCACATCGCAATTACATATTCCGGACTGAAGAAACATTGTCCCAATAACACTCAATCCATAATAATAATAATAATAATAATAATAATAATAATAATAATAATAATAATAATAATAATAATAATAATAATAATAATAGTAGTAGTAGTAGTAGTAGTAATAGAAAGAATGAACAAGTATGAAGGGATTATATTAATATGTGTTTGCTCAAGTACAAGGACTGAATATTACAAGGAGAATATATCTACCAATCTTTCTAACAAACCTAGAGTAATGTAGTGTGTGTATTTGTTATGCGAGAAGTCGACCCCTTCCTTCATGGAGTTAAGGGGTATTTATAGTGTGTATGGGTCAGCTCTAGGTCTGGATGATGATTGACAGCTCATTTGCGCGGGTCCCACAAGTGAGGCTGCTTAGGAATTCTCGTTGTTCACCTCTGATTGGCTGGACGTGCTCCCACTCGTCCTGTTTGTCCTTGATGCTGGCAGGAGATCGTGGAGCAGGGAATGCATATACCAGTGATTGGCCAGATATCATTTTCATCCTTTCCACGTGTTTGTCTTGTACTAGGTGTCACGCGAGGACTTTTAGAGGGCTCCATTGAGTGTCCACTCAATGTTCACTCGTGCATAAGTCCCTATGCGAGAATTGCGCACGCGCGTATGTATACATATCTCTTCTAGTCCCCCCAATATATTGTCCTTTGTGCTTTTGCGGTGGGTGATAGACTTATTGTAGTGTCTTTTTGGTTGTTTGAGCGGATAGCGGGTGATGTGGTTGCCCACAATAAATGCATGCCACTTTTTCTTTGTCATGAGTGCGAAGTGACGTTTTGAGCAGTCGAAACGTCCTTGTCAGTTATCTTTTTCAGAGGAGGCGGTACGATTTTATCTCTGTTCCACGTGGCGCGTCTTTACCGCTGGGGTGCGCCTTTCGTACCCGGGTTTTGAGGGGCATTGATTGCATTTCTATATAATCTAGAAGAACCCTTGATTTTCATCTTTACTTCTCTCCTGCTCACTTCTTACTAAGCCTTTCAGTTTTTGATATATAACATATTTCCCGCATTTGCGTTTTAATGGCTTCTTTCTCAGATTTTACTGGTAAGAAGCAAAAGGGTAAAAAGAATGAGGTTAAGGAGAAGAGCAATTCCCCTCTTGCCGGCGAGGTAACCGTAGAATGGACAGATGTTGTATTGAATCACTTCTGCAATCATTCTGGCATCCTAGCCGCATATGAGCGCGCAATGCCTGGCATGGGGGAGGTAATTACGAAGCCTCCCGCGGGTAAGATAGGCTTGTAGCAGGCGTTCTTTACCATCTGCAACCTTCGTGTTCCTGTTACAACCTTCTTTAAATCGGTTTTCGATCATTATCACTTGCATGTCAGCCAGGTGCACCCAGGGGGGGCATGAGTAAGATTTGTTGGTTTGAGTTCTGCTGTAAGGCGCAAGGGATTAAACCGACCATTTATCGGTTTAATGTGTTTTATGTGTTGAAGATTGCTGATAGTTGGTTTTCCTTTCGTTGTCTGTCTGGGCCGTTGTCCCACTTCACCCTCACCTCCAAAAGTTACTATGTGTGACCCATTTGGACTTTAAATTGATAGGGGGGGTTGAAATATACCATTTCATATTGATCAATTTAATGTTTGTGTGTTTACAAATACTTTTATATTTTGCATAAGATTTATTTCAGGTTGCATTGGATGATTGAAGATTGTTGCTGATGTTCGTGATCAGATGGTTGAGGTCGAGTGCTGATTTTCAAAGTGTGTTAGAGTTCAAGCCTTGTGATTGGGTCAGCTTGAGAAGTCCATTTGATATGATAATTTGGGCTTATTTATTAATGGGCTTAGTCTTCTATTAGCCCATCTTCTGAGCCCGTTATCAGCTGAGTAGCTGGGCTTGCCATGCTGGCAATCCCAGTCAAACAAACACAGATATTCTTGGCCTTTGATCATTTCCATTCGTTCTAATCTTGGCCGTTCGTTTATCTTGGGAGATGTAGCATATAAACGTTGTGTTTTCTCATTCTCTCCATTCTTCGATCATATTTTCTTTCTCTCTATTTTTTACTCAGAGTCTTTCTCTCTCAGTCATCGTTTAGGGTTTGATCCAGGAACATCTTGTTCTGGTTCTTGTTTGTTTGATCCTCTATTGATGAGTGTTGTGATCATTTGATCAGAGAGTTAGTGAGTTTGGAGAGTTTTGTATCTTTGTATTTCTTTGATTCGAGTTGTAACATTTTAGTTTTATTTCAATAATATTCAGATTGTTCTTGATTATCATGTTATTTTGACATGTACGTATGTTTTATTGTTCTTACAACCTCCAAACCCATTATCAATTTAAGTAACTTCCATTATTTGAATGGTTACAGTTAATTTCTATGTCGTTTTAAGCTGTTAATTCTCTTATGTACCCGCATATCAGAATATACTTATGTCTTTTCTATAGTGGGGGCCCGCGCGTTACGACGTAGTCAACCACTTGTAGTGTTTGTTTGTAAGTCGTTCGCCTTATGTTTGGTTATGAATGACTTAAAACAATCAGAAATTAACAATTTAGAAATACGATGACTAATACATTTGTTTAAGCCTACCATAAACCCTTATAAAATAAACATTAAAACCACATAATCACTTTCTAATTTTGTAGTTTAACAAATGAGTAAATTGCCAAATTCGTCCCTGAGTTTTGATCAAATTTGCTTGATCCATCTAAAAATAGTTTTTTTTCTCAATTGGGCCCTTCAGGCTAACGTTTAACTGCCAAATCAATCCAAAAACTAACCTTAGTTAAATTAACCTGTTAAATAGGGGGTATTATGGTCAATTTACCCTATTATTTAATTAATACTTTATAACAAATTATTTAATCCAAATTTACACTATTAGTGTATGATTATAATATTCGAGCTGTTTGTGGATGATTATATTAGGGGGTAGGGCGCTACCAGATTTGGTCACGGGTACCCACTACCAGCACGGCAACACCGCCGCCACCCATGCTGGTAGTGGTCCCGTGAACCATTTTGCTGGTTCTAGTTAACGCACGGTAAGCACTGAATTTAATGCAAGGATCCAATCTTTCTTTCTCTCTATTGACCGTCCGTTGACCACTTTTTTTCACAGCAGGATCAGAAGTTTGATCGATGTTATATAGTTTGACCCCCTCGTATTGTTGGAAAAGTAGCCGAATTGAAGAGATGTAAGTGGAAAAAAGTTTGCATGTGATTGTTTTCAAACTTTAATGAAAGTGCAGGTTATGTTTTGAAGAAGAAAGAAATGAAGAAGACGGGCTATTCAAGGTCATAGGTACAGGGAGAGTTCTAGAGAGAGGAGAAAGAGTGGTTAATGGGTTTGAGGTGTTGTGCATTGATGGGTTGTATTATTATTATTATTATTATTATTATTATTATTATTATTATTATTATTATCATTATTATTATTATTATTATTATTATTATTATTATGTTGAAAATATTTAATTGTTGGGTAAAGAATCAGCGGAGTGCTGCCTCCAAAAAACTGTTTCAGTAAAATAAATCAGTGATGTGATGTGATAGTGCAGGATTGGTTGAAATTAGTGAAGCTGAAAATTTTCAGGGGTAGCGCCCCCCCCCCCCCTAATGCATTTGATATACAGTTTTTCTATGTCGTATGTGCTTTCCAATGATAGTGCTTGGTTTTTTATGCAGATTAATGATTTATGATCTGGTTGAACTTAAAGTTTCAGGGGATGGTAACTGCCAGGTTGGAACTCGCATGTTTCTTAAGACTATCTAAATTGGTGTGCAAATTCAATGGTTGTTCACCAAAAATAACATTAAAAAATGGTAATAATCCCACAACCCAGTTGGTGCACCAACCAAGGGTTTCAACCGAACTACACCCCCATTAATTTAATTACTCAAATAACTTGTTATATTTAAACTTAAAAATAAAACTAAATACACCGTATTTCTTAACTTTTTTTTTGTGAACATCCTGATATAAATTTTATTAAAAACCAAGCTCGTTAAAAAAAACATTTTTAGGATGATTTAGGTTGTGAATGTGTGTTAAATTTTGAGTAGGGTTGAGTTGTGTATGTGTAAGAGAGATAAATTAGTTTTCTATTTGAAAGTTGGGTTGTGTTGGTTGTGAATGAGGATAGTATAATGCTAATACGTTTTCACTATGTAGTGTGTAGCATTCTGAATTTGTCTGCACCTCTCTTTCTCTTTCTCTTTCTCTCTCTCTCTCTCTCTCTCTCTCTCTCTCTCTCTCTCTTTCTCTCTCTATCTCTCTTTCTCTCTCCAAAGTCCATACCACCACTACACGCCACCATCAACCCAGACCACCACCGTCACAACCACCATGCCATAGTCACCCGCCATCAAACACCCTAAAATCACCATTGTCGCACCACCTCCACCCTAAACCCAGCACCACTGAACGCCACCATCAACCCAAACCACCAGACCACCACTATCACAACCACCAGGACACAGTCACCCGCCACTAGTGATAGTTTCAGAACAGATCCTACATCGATCGACGAAAAACCACCACCGGATCCGTCACCCCACCCGTCCGAAGACCAGCTATTCCCCAATGGCAGCTATTCCCGCTGTGGAGAACCGTTGTGGAGAACCGGTAACAAAGGGAATAGCTGCCATTGGACCATTAAAACAAAGTGACCATATAAGACAAAATATATTTTTTTTTATATTTGTTATGTTTGAGAGTAAACAAAAAGAAAGAAAAAATAAAAAGGAAAAAAAAAAACTAAAATGGTAAACAGTCCAAAATACCCTCAACTTAACGTTAAATAAACATAGTTAAAAAATTGGATGAGAATGGCAACAAAAGACAAACCTTAGGTGTCTAGTTGAAAAAAAAAATTGGATGTAATAAGCAAAATTGACCAAACCTTAGGGACGAATTTGGCAATTTACTCTTAACAAATCAACTAAACAAGCCTACAAAAACATAACAGCTCATGAACAAAACATGCGAACTTCAAGCCGCTATCTTAATGGCCCATATGTCATCAATGTTTGTGTTATTATGCTGCAAAGTATATTCAATCTATTAGGCTACATGTCTATACTAATCTCAATTATTAGTTGCGCGTAAATAAGCAATAACAAAGAAACGCATCAACCGGTTCATGTGCCCAAACTATATTTAGTTGTTTACAACCTACAAATTTCACTTATCAAGGAACATGGTTCAACATGAAATAGGTTTATGTAATTATATTTAAAATAGTAATTGTTAAAGGGTTCTGTGAACCTGATCATAGTCAACAATGATGAACAGTACATAAACAAAATTGAACCTGTAACTCTTTTATCTATGAAACATGCTGCTAAAAATATCTGTTAGCATAATTTGTTTTTATATATAATAATGCCCACTTACTTTAATGGATACCTACACATATTATGAGTCAGATTAAGATATTTTCTACTAATAAGCATCCGCTTTAAAAGATTTTGAAAACTGGATATTGACTAAAATATGCGAGAGGTAATTTTCAATTGAAAATGGGTTGAAACCATCTATAACAAAATCGAAATAGAAAATCTGACTTCCTAATTAAGCAAGCAATTTTACCCACGTGTTTGCAGGGTCATGTGACGACTGAGTTGTGCTAAAGCATTTGTTACCCATTAGACTGCTGAACAATATGGCGTGATTCATTTCGATATGTTATTATTGCCAACATATTTTGACCGTTTAGTTATATAAAGTTATCAACCAAAACAGATGTTAGCTGCTGTTAGAACAACCTTTAGTAGAAACATTCTCTGTGAATCTAAAAGCCAACTTCAATATATGACTGTTAGAAAATAACAATAAATAAATTAACAATCATCAACAAATAAAAGATAGTACCTGTGCAAATGAAGCCGCAACTGTTATGTATACGCAAAGCTCTTGTCACCACCCAACCATTATTTATCTGTATTTATGCACATGAATATATAAAATCTTTCAAAAAATCTTGACTAATTTATTTATTTTTTTCAGTTATCTAAATGCATGCATTTAGTTAACATTGTCTTAATCTTTCAACACAGTTATGGTATAACATTATAACATATGGAAATAAGAATACTAACGCTAAAAAATGGATGTCAAAATGAAATGAAATGAATCTTGATTTTCAATTCAGAACATAATTTTTAAAAGACATACATTTATCTTCAAAAATTTAATATATGTGTGTCATATATATACTAAAATCATTATATTAAATACATTCCTCTGTGCATTTCACTTTTGATAACCTGTTTCTAGTTCGAAGATCCTTATTTTGTTAGAGTCTGTAATCTTTTAAAACCTTAAATATCTTTCCATATGATAAAGCCTATAGCACAAACATAAACCAAATCAAGGTGATTAAACTCACAATTGTTTCAACCACAACTACAAATGCAAACACTTGATATCATTACAACCACGAAAGTATTAGAATATCTACACAATCTTCGTATCTGTGTAAAAGGGTCAAAACATTAACCTGTGATATGGCTCCCAAGCACTTCTTTCGGTTCATTTTTTGCGTAGATGAACAACAAAGATTGTATAATTCATAATATATATTGTAGGGGAGATATGATTTGAAACTGGAATGAATCTAGGGTGGACCGATTGAAATTCATGATTTTGGAATTTAATTGTCCGTTGGTTATAATGAAGTCATAAGAGCTGCCTTTTGGTTTTCATTGGGTCATGAAAAGTTTTCGTTCAAGACGAAAGCATTGAATGCATAAAATTGGGGCTATGATAATAATGTACAAGTGGATTTTGCAAGGAGGGGTAACATTGGAAAGATTTTCATGACATTTTGGGTGTGAATCAAGAAACTCTTCACATGCCATCTTAAAATATGGGTAAAATTACCTTTATATCAATCGAGTATAGATAGATAGTTGTTATTAATGATATAAGTTATTATTGTTTGGTACTATATGAGGTTTGAAAATTGGGAGTATTACATACAAGCTTAGAACGAATTTAACATGTATTGAGAGGGAAAGCCCTATATAATAATATATAGTTGTTATTAATGATATAAGTTATTATTGTTTGGTACTATATGAGGTTTGAAAATTGGGAGTATTACATACAAGCTTAGAACGAATTTAACATGTATTGAGAGGGAAAGCTCTGTATAATAAATGCATCGGAGTTTTTTTTCTCTTTTTATTGACTTTTAGCCTGATATTGGCTAAAACTGATGCAAAGTATCGAATCTAAGAGATGATAGAATTAATCTTGATTATTAAAGGAGGTTGAATTGATGAACCAAGAAGTCGGGGTTAATTGGTTCATACGTGAAAGTTTAAAAAATATATATATAGAAGATAAAGATAATTGTTAGTGAATTAGAGATAATTGTATAGTAATGTGTTTGAGTATTATTAGGAGTTAGAGATGCAAGTTATTATTAGTATAAATAGAGGTGTAGGATCATTGTATTATTTGTGGTTTTGATTAATTAAAAAAAGATTATGTCTATATATCTTGTTCTCGTTTTCTTGTGTACAAAGTTTGTTAGTGATCGATCCAATTGGTTCAACAATTGGTATCAGAGCCAAGACGAAGATCGAGACTTGAGAGGAAAGTATTTGAAGCCACCAAGACGTTTCTGTGTGAAACTGATAAAAACCAAAATTGGGGGGTGAATATTCTGTGTGAATCAATTGAACAACCGAATAAGACGACAATATATTGGGGGTAGCGACAGGATAATCGAAGAAAATTAGAAGCAAAGAGAATTTATATGTGGCGGCTACTTAGTTTGTTAAAAGAGAAGTAGTTTGGTCAATTACTTTCATAGCCACATCGAATGAAGCAAAAAAACCATCCCACTTCTTTTGTTAATTCTTGATTTTGTGTTTTTTTTTTTAACGGCAAAAATCTATTATTCATCCTCAAAATGTACATTATATTGTAAAAGCAAGACACTAAGAGCATTCACAATAGAATCATTATCCTCCATCCACTCACAACCAATCACAACCACATATTACATTAAAAGTCATTCCAGTTTCTCTCTAATCCACTCACAACCACTTTCAACAAATATTAAAAATTAAAAAATAAATACAGTTTTCCTGTTTTCCCTAAAAGATTCCCAAAGAACCCAATATATACCGACACACTGTAGATTCCTCATTTTTTTCACTCACAACCATTTCCAACCCCCAAAAAAATTATAGGGCTGTGTCACCCCAAAAAAAATAGGGTCTCTACTGTGAATGCTCTAACACAATGTAACACACCCGAAAAAACCCCTATAGATACACTATTACGGGAGAAATTTCTTGATTTTGTATTAGGAGGTGAAATTTATAATTTGGGAAAGCAAACAAGGAAACAAAGCAACTTGGTGGTTTAGCTAGTGCTGTATGAAGGAGTTAAAAAAATAAGCAAGTGACTTATTTTTTTATTCAAATTAAAATTAAATTTGGTATCTTAGGGGGTGTTTGGGATTGAGTTGAAAAATGACTTATTGACTTATTAACTTTTTGAAAAGCCAATAAGTCATTTGGAAAAGCACCAAATCCTGGCTTTTCAAAATGACTTATTGACTTATTGGCTTTTTCAAAAAGTTAATAAGTCAATAAGTTCTTTCCAAACTCAATCCCAAACATGCTAATTAGTGAAGCCATGAGAATCCTGTCTGTGCGAAACGATCGGAATTCGTTCTGTGAAGTTAGGGTTGAAGTGCTGAACACGTCTTCTGTGTGAAGCCAATCGGATTTCTAGGTGAAGCCGAAATGTGATCGTTTTCTTTGTGAAACCGTAGTGTTATCGAAAGTTGTGTGCAAGTTGAAGTAGTGATCGAGAGTCTAGGTGACTCGAAGAATCTGTGTGATTTAAAGGAAGAAAGAGTTGAAGTGTTTTGTTGTGAACAAGACTCGCTTTGTGTGATTGAAGAGTGGTACCGACCTGTGTGAGTCAAAGGAGGTGTTGTGCGCCAAACAAAATTCTTTGTGAATTAAGGAGCAATCTATGAGGGTGTTTGGGATTGAGTTTTGGAAATGTAAAAGTGCTTTTGGGTTACACAAACAGCTTATTGACTTAAAAAGTCAATAAGTTAATAAGTTGTTTTGAAACTCAATCCCAAACACCCTCTATGTGATAAAGAAGAAGACCAAATTCTTGGAAAAGTCTGCTGTCAATAAAGGGGCGCGAGACATATATCCAATTACAAGTCATTTAATTAGAAAAAGAATAGAAGTTGGTTAGTACAACTAAAGGGAAACTGAGATTGAATATATCTAGTATCTGTATTAGATGAAGACAAGGTCAATCGTGTCTGTGTTCAGTTGAAAATAGTCCCTTATACAGTCGTTACAACTGAAGACAAGGTCAAACGTGTGAGTCCCTCGTACAGAAACCTGAATTAGAAAAAGAACAGAAGCCAGTTAGTACAATTAAAGCGGAATTGAGATTCAAGAACAAGCCTCGTATCAAGCTCGAAGCTTGACTTAGTCAGCTGTCAACTTAATTGTGCGAGATCAGGTACAGAAGTCTAAGATCACAAAAAAAATATATATATTAATGTGCGAGCAGGTGCATGCCAGCACGCAGGGTTCACAATTTGAAGGATGATCAAGGAAACAAAATGCAACCACATTAGTCTTGAATTGTCGCAATCTGCGAACAGAGCTACCAAATCATTCTCAGGTTGAAGAACACATACAAGTCAGACGCGAAACTTACATATTTGCTACAGGATCAAACTAAGTCAGACTTGAATTACATATTTTGTTGTGTGTAAATCACCTATCTATTTATTATCCGACATAGATCAAACCATAGTTGTCAAAAGCATGCGAGGCGCGCGCCTAGGTGCCGAGGCGCACCAAGTGCGATGTGCCCTGTGAGGCGCGCATTTAGGCGCTGAGGCGCACTATCAGGGCTGTTTCAGGCTGATTTCCGACCAAATTCAGGCTAAAAGTTGCCTAAACCTCTAAAACATCCTAAATGAGCTATGAACAAGTCCTAAACAACTCTAAAACATCCTAAAGTAGCCCTAAACAAGCTTAAAACATCTCTAAAATCCCTAAAAAAATGTATTTTACTATGCACCTAATTATAAAAAGCCCTCGTTTTTATGCGCCTTGCGCCTAGGCTTCGGGCTCAGCCTATGCGCTTTGAGTGCCCCTAGGCACTTTGACAACTATGGATCAAGCCACAAGAGTCCAACCACCTCCTCTTTCTGCTAAATTTGTATGTAGAATCATGAGCACCACATATATCATATATAGACATCCTATTATAAAGCATTCAAAAAGAACAATACACCTTACATATCAAACACAACCCATGCATAGTTCCATCCTCAACAACAACGAGTAGTTCGAGAGGAAAAACTTCCATAAAAATACCATCAAATCTCCGTGTCCTGCCATTTGCAAGAAACAAGGAAACAATGCCTAAAGTTCACCTAACAAAGCATAATAAAATTCTGCAGTTAATGTATACATGTTTCATCCTGTTTCCAAAGAAACCTGTTTTGACCACTACCCAAACCGACCCGGCCCATCCATTTTTCTTTCGAGCATAGGGACACACAGTTAAGTATACCAACAGTGTTCTCACAACACAGCAGGTTGGAAAGAGAAAGATACCAAATCTATCTCAGGTTGGAGAACACATACAAATCGATACACGACAACCAAGCGAGTTTGACAAAATTTACCAATAGAAAATATATTAATGAACAGCATATCACCAGATCAAAGTATCACAGAGAGCAGAAGTAATATATTATATAATACACATTCATGTTGATGTGTGTGTACAAATAAGGAATATAAGTGATGAAGAAACATACTGATGGAACAATCGTATGATTAGTGACTAGATGATGAATAGCACAAAAGAACATCATGAAAGATTTTTTAAAAACAGTAAGAGAAATAACATAATGACAACATTTTCGGACCTGTGAAATATATCAATTTTAATAAGGAGGATCTACAACTTAATAACCATAATGACAAAAATCAAAATATATCACTCATACTAAATAATATTATATTATTATTATAGGTTGTTTAAATGTTCTTCAATCTGTTAAGGATTTGGCTGATGAGAATTAGCATATTTGTAATCAATTTCTTATACGCTACACTTACGGTGTGCGCATATAATGTATATATGTGTGGCCCTTAGGGGGCAAAAGTAAAGTTGCACTAGTTTTAACGTTATTTTACTAATTTCGTGAAAATAACGTTAAAAACGACGGACGGTTAATCATGCATCATGTGGTGGCGTGGATAACCAAAAGACAAAGGGGTACATGCACCGATTGGGTTTGTCCCGATTGCTAAGTGTTCTGTGCCTTATGTCCAAGGCTTGATACCAACCCACATCGAGCTGGGGGTCTCACGGGAAGCAGCATCTTTATTCTTAGGGGTAGAGGTAAGGCTGTCTACATCTTACCCTCCTCAGACCCTACCTTAGCTTTGCTATAGATGGGATTAACTGAGTATGGGATTAAGGAGTGATGGGCAAAGCCTTGCCACATGGACTTTGAGGATTTTGTCCACTAAAGAACCCAAAACTGGCACCTTGGGTAACAGGTGATGAATCTCTGAGAAAGACGATCAGAAAACAGAGGTCGAAGCTTCTATGATAGCTAATGGATCAGTAGAACCTGCAAAACAGACATCGATTACTGATTAGCCTCGTCACAGAGAGGGTTCTCTCTTTAGAACGAGAATAAGTAATTGGCGATACAAGGAGAATAAATGATGAAAAATGGTGGTTCGATATAGAGAAGGTGTGAGAGAATTGTGTGCCTTAACTCTGCATTTTGTGAGGGTATTTATACCTTTTGGAGTTGTGACGTCACCAAGTGATCTTGCAAAATAAACACCTACTAGTGGGAAGCCCGCGCGTTTGTGTGGGACCGTTAAACCAAACATAAAAAATAGTTGTTGATTCTCAAGCCACTTTTCACATATGAATGATTGATCACCGGACTATTGTTGATTTACGTGTTTAAGCAGTGACGGATCTTGAACCAAACACTTGGTAGGGCCGGGGTCAATCTAGGCGGGCCGGACACAATACATATACAAATTTTTGGTAAAATTTACACTACAAAAAGAAAAAAGAGATCGGGCCGAGGCCCGGTCTACACATCACTAAGGTCCACCCTTGTGTTTAAGTACATGGAATCGTTTCATCGTAACAAATATATGGGAGATAAATTAGTTATAATATATACCAAATTAAATCTGTTCCAAAATCAATTCTCTTTGATTTTGTTAGTCAATACCAAGTTTTAAGCTTTTGAAGATATCGAGCACAAGTTAATCAAAGGCTTGGTCTTTCCAAGTTACTAACAAAGCATATTACGAGGCGTTCCAGCATCTCATGAAAACTTCTTGGAGTATTATTATAACTTCTATAGTAAGTGCACGAAGATAGAATTATAGAAATATATCAACAACGAAAATGATATAAATGGAAACCAACAAACCAAATGATAGTTGACAATAAACTCCATAATCTCTATTATATAAAACTACTTAAACAATAGTATCAATTCTAGGTTTGTTAAACCTGGCCTAAAGTCGGTGAGCATTTCCTTACTATCGATGTTCATACATACCGATGGAAAAAATCTTAAAACCCAAAGTACACCGGACATAAAACAGTGTTCTGAGTGCATACATTCCGGGAAGGCTAGAATATATCAACATAGGCTTGTTTCCAATATCTTTATTATCTAAAACCAATATATAACTCAATGATATTAGTGGTGCTTTTATCTCCTTACCCTTTCTGCAAGCAAAGTAACTAACATGACCGTTGAATAAGAATGTGATGCATCATCTCTACCTTTGTACATCCTTAACCACCTCACACGTCACAAATGCAATCACTCTTGATAGAACCACCTGAAGAAAAAAAAACCTTGATGTTAGAAGAAAGTTTTTTGTTTACAAAACAGTGTTATAGGTATTGATTAATAACACACTAACCTTGACTGACTTCAGGACCAAACCCTTGTACATTGTTCCAAATCCCTCATGACGAACGATTTTTTGAAAGCATCAATCCACTCTAAAAATCAGCTAATGTCACAACTTAAAACAAAAATTTGTATAGTATGCATACAAGATGTACCTTCTGAGTCAAATCAGTTGTTTAAGCCAAAATTCAACATATACCTAAATCAAAACAAAAGTTTTCCATTACTTAATTACATGTTGTAACATGACAATATAGTGTAGAGCACCATAGATAAATTGAGTTCCACCTACGAGGAAAGTAAGGAATTCTCCGGTCACTTTCTTCCAGTTTTGGTGTCCCTTTATATTTGGCAATTAAAAATACAAGAGGATTGAGGGGTATAAATGGGGTTTCAATTGTAACCTCTAGTGTTTCATAATCAATCTCATTAGATTATTGGGGGTTACGAATGATATAAATGGGGTTTCAATTGTAAGCTCTAGTGTTTCATAATCAATCTCAATATATTACTGAGGGTTACGAATGATTAATGATTTGGTTAACTTATTAGGGGTTTACTTATTTCAATTATACGAGTTGTATCTCATTAGATTATTGGGTGTCACGAATGATTAATGATTTGGTTAACTTATTAGGGGTTTACTTATTTCAATTATACGAGTTGTATTAGTGACTTATACATGTGCCATCAAATATTGTATATAGGGGCATAATAGGAAGAAAATGGTACAAGTTAGGGATTTATGCTTGTGCCTCTTGATATGTCATCTTAAAATGGTTGTGAAATTACTATCCTAGCCATCTCTCCTCCTTAATAAGGTAACATAGATATTAGCCTCGTCATAGAGAACTATGACGAGACTTTTCTATGTGATCACCCACTGGCTTGAGAATAAGTATATATCCTTATCCTAGTTAGTTAGGGAGTAGGTCGCGATAGAGAATGTTGACCTATAGATGATTGTTGAAGTTAATTTAAGGCCGAAGGTCAGACCTTTTGGTGGTCTTGAGGACATCTTTTGGAGGTATCAGACCCTTGATTTGAGTTTACTGTTATGATACTTCATCAAAACAACCCCCCCCCCCCCACACACACACACACAAAAGGAAGGGGTGTTGTAAGGCAATGGGGCAAAAAAGCCAAAGCAAAATGGTGGCAGGGTGGTGTGGGTATCGTGGAGGGGCTTTCCCCCATCCATTCCATGTAGGGCTGTTCACGAGTCGAGCCGAACCGAGCGGACCTTTGCTCATGCTTGGCTCATTTACAAACCGAACCAAGTCGATCGGCTCGTTTACAACCAAGCTAGAAACCGAACGAGCATTTTTCGAGCACAAATTTTTTTGAGCGAGCGACGAGTGGTGAGTTTTTCGGACAGCCACAAATTTGGGATGTTTCCTTTAATGTTCTCGCTGCCTAATGATAACTGAGGTCAGGCCGTCTGAGGAATACACTAAGTCTTAGGTCTAGTTGTCCGAGAATGAGGCTCAGGTTGAAAAAAGTGAGGCGATAAGCATACTATAGAGAACGATTGTCGCGTTTTTTTATAGCAGGTGACGACTGATGGCGGACAATTAATGGGAATAGGAAGTCAAGCATGTATTTTCACGACTTAGGGTTTTACAATTAAACTTAGTGTTAAGTTATCATTGGGTTGGCTCGTTTACAAACAGAACCGAGCAGATCGAACCTTTGCTCGTGCTTGGCTCGTTTACAAACAGAATCGGGCAGATCGGCTAGTTTACAACCGAGCAAAAAATTGAGCAAGCATTTTTCTAGCAAATTCCGAATGAGCGGCGAGCGATCGGCGAGCGCCTAACGCCGAGCGATTTGAACAGCCCTATTTCCATGAAATTGCAAAGGATAAATAGAAAACACAAAATAAAAAGACCAAATATTATGGGGATTCTGGTGCAATTGTAATATTTTAACTTTCGGCCCTTCGTCTTTAATTGGGCTACAAACAATGATGATGTTACTCCCTCTTACCTTTTAGGGTGGTGTTTGTTGTTGTTGTTGTTTTTTTTTTTATTTATGAGAAGAGGTGGACCAAAGGTCTGCAGTCTGTAAGAAGAAGACTGTTTGTTTGTTAACGTCTGCAGGCTGCTGAAATAAAATAAACTGATTCTTTACAGCAGTCTGGTGGTGGATCGTGATGGTGGTGGTGGATGGTGGTGGTAGACGGTGGTGGTGGACAGTGGTGGGTGGTGTAGGTGGTGGACGGTGGTGGTGGTGGACGGTGGTGGGTGGTGGTGGTGGTGGATCGTGGTGGTGGACGGTGGTAGTGGTGGGTGGTGTAGGTGGTGGACCGTGGTGGACGGTGGTGGTGGACGGTGATGGGTGGTGGACCGTGGTGGTGAACTGTGGTGGAAGGTGGTGGTGGTGGTGGGGTGGTATTGGTGGACGGTGGTGGTGGTGGTGGTGGACGGTGGTGGTGGTGGTGGGTCGTGGTGGATGAGGAGAAGACATTGAAACAAGTCTGCACCAAGAAGATGTCAGGAATACCTTTTTAAGTGAAAGGTCTTCCAAAAAACAAACAATCTGCAGACCCCAAATGTCTGTGCACATCTGCGCGGCGCAGACAAAAGATGTCAGAACTGCTTATGAGAAAAAACAAACAACCACTTAGTAAAAGTCATGAAATGCAGAACTTAAGTAAAGTGAATTAGGAAGAAAGTTCTTAAGCATAGCAGAGTTAGAAAGTGCCTGCTATGATCCAATAAAAATGTCACCAATATTGAGAGGGTGTTTGGGATTAATTTTTCAAAACAGCTTCTGCGTTTTGAAAAAGCAAGGGTAGAGCTGTTTTTAGATTATTGCGTTTTGGTAGACTAAAAAATCCATTTTAAAACTCAACCCCAAACATTAAAAACTGATTATTTGCGTTTTCAAAACGCAATAATCTAAAAATCCGTTTCAAAACGCAATCCCAAACACCCATTGAATCCAGTAAACTTACCACCTAATCAACAACCCAAACCTGGCAAATCCAGATTTAAGAAAAGGATTTACTTTTTTTTTTTAAATTAGAAAAGGATTTACTAACCATCTTGGTTTAAAAACCGTAAGGCGCTTCAAGGCGTTTTGGTTCCGAAATTCGCGACGTGGGGCTTAAAGCGCGAGGCGAGAGCTTCACGTATGTGAGGCGCCCAAGGTAAAAAAGAGTAAATAATATTTATAGAAGCCAATGGGTTCTAAGATTCATACGCCCATGACATCACATTTTGAAATAAGTGACATCACATTCTGGGTATGTGACAACCTTCTATTGGTGTAATTATTTCAATTCAAGTTAGCCATTTTTAAGTTGATAAAATAGGGTCATAAACTATATAAACTAGGTCATGGACATATAGCCTATGCATTATGCTTAAGGTTTTGTTGTTTGTGCATGCAATAGTTGGTGGAATTGCGTGTATTTGCAAACTCAACCTAGAATAACCTTTATACATGACTCCTTGGACCAGTGGCGTATTCAGGACGGATTTTCAGGGGGTTTCTTTCGTAGATTTTCGCTAATTTTTCGAAATTTTTTACTAAATTTTTCATTTTTTTTCAACCAGGGGGGGGGTCCTGGGAACCCCCTAAAAGCCCATAGATCCGCCCCTGCGTTGGACTATACTGGCATCTTCACCACCTTAGGCGTAAAGAAACCAAAGGTATCAATTGCAAATTGTATAAAATGTTTTATACAAAAGAGAACATTGCTCAAATAGTCCATGTGGTTTGGTCAACTTTCACTTTTAGTCCCCATCTTTATAAAATTACATCCCTAATTCCTAATCCCCGACATTTACCATTGTTTCACTCGGATGGTCTCTAGAGTGAATGTCCGTTAGTTTAGGGTGTGAAATGACAAAATTATCATTCCTATTAGAAATAATAATAATAATAATAATAATAATAATAATAATAATAATAATAATAGAAAAGATTTACGAATTTATGTAGGGTCGATTCACTTCATCTTCCTAAACCCCAACTACCACCATCCGTCTTCAACACCCTCTTTATCCTATACGTAACTAGATAAACTAATAGTCATATACTCCAAGGACTATCCGAGTGAAACAATGACATACGTTAGGGACTACGAGTGTAATTTTAAAAAGATGGAGATTACAAGTGAAAGTTAACCAAACTACAAAAACCATTCAAGCAATTTTCTATATACGAAACAACAAAAAGTTTTATATAATAAAACGGGGAGAAGGGGCACAACCAGAAATGCTCACATACACCCCACTACCAGCATGGTAACACCGTCACCTGTGGTGCAAGTAGTGGATCCGTGAAGGGTTTCCGTGAGATTGTTAACAGATGGGTACCCGTGAGTTTGTCTCTCCCCCTTTCGTTTTTGTCTCTATTTTATTTCCAGTGAAATGCTGTCTCCAAAAAACTGTTTTAGTAAAATGAATCAGAGAAATGATATGACAGTACGAGATTGGTAATTGAAAAAAAAAATCAAATGGAGCGCCCCGTACCTCATAGTTTTGTTAAACCATTAAACTGCTTGCAGAAGCAAATGTCTTCTTGATTTCTTAATATTTATTAAAAATAAAATGTTCCGTTATCTTTTGACCTCAAATATGTCTGCCAATGGATAGTGGCCCAGATACGTTGAACACAAAACAACTATAAACATATATAAACAAATTTATTAATATTATTTCGCCCCCCTCTTTTCCTCCTCCATACTTTCTAGGGTTTCAAGAATCCCTCCTTTTATGTTACTTTCTTCAAGATTTTGTAGCTGATTGACTCCAGGTAACAATTTCTTCAATACCCATGTGCTCAATTCTGTTAATCTTTCGTTTAAATGATTCTTTTTAGCTTTTGATTGACTTTTATAGTGAAAAGATTGAAACTTTATTGAATTAAATTGGATTCATCTGTGTTAAAGTTGTTAAAGTTTGAATCTTTATGGGGACATGGTTTTATGCAGAGTTACAAGATTGGTGCTTTTGATATGATTCAATAGGTTTAAGTGTTTTTTGTTTAGATTTAAGATTTGGGAATAATTGTGCATGTTAAGTGTTTGATGAAATTCCTCTGAGAAAAGGGTTTATGTGATATATTGGGATTAATACGTTTGAATAGAGATGGATGATTATATGATTGATACGAATGGATTGGACAATGGTTCGGATATCGAAGGGGATGATATAAGGTGCGAAAATATAGCGGAAAAAGATGTGAGTGATGAAGAAATTGATGCTGAAGAGTTGGAAAGACGGATGTGGAAGGACCGGATTAAGCTTAAAAGGATTAAAGAGAAGCAGAAGATTTTAGCACTACAAGCTGCGGAAAAGCAGAAGGCAAAGCAAACTAGTGATCAAGCGCGTAGGAAAAAGATGTCTAGGGCTCAAGATGGGATTTTGAAGTATATGTTGAAGCTTATGGAAGTGTGCAAAGCGCGTGGGTTTGTTTATGGGATTATTCCTGAAAAGGGTAAGCCTGTAGGTGGTTCGTCTGATAATTTACGGGCTTGGTGGAAAGAAAAAGTTAAGTTTGATAAGAACGGGCCTGCGGCCATAACGAAGTATGACACTGATTGCATTTCAAAAGGACAAGGAATCGGCTGTCAAAATGGGAACTCGAATGCCGTTCTTCAAGATTTACAAGATGCTACATTGGGCTCTCTTTTGTCGTCTTTGATGCAACATTGTGATCCACCACAGAGGAAATTCCCGTTAGAAAAAGGACTTCCGCCTCCGTGGTGGCCCGCTGGAAGTGAAGATTGGTGGAGTAGATTAGGGCTTCCAAAAGGCCAATCTCCACCGTACAAAAAGCCTCATGATTTAAAAAAGATGTGGAAGGTCGGTGTTCTTACTGCGGTTATAAAACATATGTCACCTGATATTGCTAAAATTAGAAGGTTGGTCCGCCAGTCAAAGTGTTTGCAGGACAAGATGACCGCTAAAGAGAGTTCAATTTGGTTAGGGGTTTTGAGCCGGGAGGAATCATTAGTTCTACAATCAAGTGGCGACAATGGTGGTTCGGCGATAACAGAGACACCTTCGGGTGGTGATCTTGCTAAAAACCGACCTTCAGATAGTTATGACAGTGATTATGATGTTGAGGGTGTTGAAGATGGACGGGCGTCGGTTTCATCTAAAGATCATGAAGCACCGCCACGTGTCAATGATAAAAAGCAAACACGATCTGAGAAGAAGAGAAAACGAGAAACGTTAAAGCCACCTCAGCAACAAATAACATTATATGAACCACGAGATGAGGTGCCCGATATAAACCAAATAGGTACATCATTAGCTGATTTCCCGATTCAAGAAAGCATACAAGAAGACCATACATTGACAGGTGTCAGACCTCCATTGGTTGAAACCGGAACCGATGTTCAGATCCCTGCTAACGACATGTTATTGTATCAGCCAATTCAAGATAACGAATATAGACCGAGTGGGATCCAGTCTGAACCAAAAAGTTCTGAGTTACATCATATGGTTCCATATAGTTTTTATACTCCACCAATTGAAGGACAACAGCCCGTTAACGGGTTCCAGATTGAAAACCCTAATGCAATACCAGGTGAAGATCTGCAGAATCTTGAAAGAGATGGATTTCATAACGGCCATGAGAAACCAGTTGATAACCATTTTGAATCATCAATCAATAGTCTGTCACTAGATTATGGAGGATTCAATAGCCCATTTGATCTAGGGATCAATGCAATGACTTCGCTGGATACAGATATTGATTATCTGCTTGATGACGACCTTGACCTCATGCAGTACTTCGGAGCGTAAATTTTGAGAATGATCTTCTATTGGTGAATGTAAGTCTGCCTGTCTTACCTTAACCTTTTTTAATTATAGGTAGTAATATTGACCCGTGTAGTTATGAACAAGTAGATTGACATGTGAAATCAAACGGGTCAAAACTCAAAAGTCACCCAAATTGTATTTTGAGTTAATTGCCAATTTAGTTCATGAGGTTTGTCAAAAATTGCCACTTTTATTCAAATTTTTTTTTGTCAATTTAGTCCCTGTGGTTTCATTTTTTGTCATTTTAGTCCCTGAGGTTTGTCAAAAATTGCGGCTTTCATCAAAATCTTGTTAGTCCATAGGGACTAAAATGACAAAAAAATGAAACCACAGGGACTAAATTGACAAAAAAAAAGATTTGGATCAAAGTGGCAATTTTTGACAAACCCCATGACTAAATTGGCATTTAACTCTTGTATTTTTATTGCAGAAACTATTTATTTTTACATTTGGACTACTATTGAAACAATTTGGTTTTGGCAATGTGGCACACTAACCACTTACAATAAAATTTAATTCTTTTCTACATAACTGTTTTGACCCAAAACCGTTTTGACTCAGTTGTCAACATGCCCATTTTGCAGCCTCTGTTTTTGTCATCCAGATTGTATTCGTTTTTTTTAGCAAGGTAGTTATGTTTTATTGGATGCAGGTATGATATTGAGGAATAATGCAAAGATAACAACCATGGCATTGTTTTAAGCTGATCTGTCTGACAAGAATGTAAGGTAATAGACCGATTTTGGTGCTAAAATAATGATGATCCTGAACGGTTGGTTTGTAAAATGAATGTCGTTCTGGGAAGATCAATCTTCTTTTTTTCCTTATAGTTTATTATTCTTTTTTTTTTTTTTTAAATCCTTTTAGAATTTGGTGATGTTGCCATGTTTACTTTCTGTTGCGTCTGTCTTTCGAGATCTGTAACTGTAAAGTACTAAAGTATGATTCTTGAGGCCTTGATGATCATACATATATTAAAAAACATGTTAAACTATATATGAGATGTGTGGTCAACTGCTAGGCTTGTGGTAGACTGGTATGCTTGTGGTTAGGCGACTTTACACGATTTAAGAGTTTTTTTTTGTTTTTTAGATGCTAAAATACCTTCGTTGTTTCGAGTTTATAGGATAAACTTAGCATGCCATTGATTTCTAAAACTTGACTCATTAGAATAAACTTTAAAAACCAAAGACCAAGCATATGTGTATATGATGTATTTTTCGCCACTTGCACTCCTTTTTCGCTCATCATGGATTTCGCTATTTACTTATTCATTACACAAGTTAACATCACGAGAACGAGTAGTCAAAACCACATTCGATTGAAAGAGGGACCTTGCCACACACGCGAAAAGGGAAATTTTTTTGTTAAGCTTTTAAAAGAGGATTATATGTATGCGCAAACATGCAGGGGCGATGCTTAGTTGGGGCGGGAGGGGGCAGCCGACCCCCCCAAATTTTTGCGCAGAAGTCCCGATTATATAGTATTCGTATCGAAAATTTTGAAAATATAGGGTTTCAACCCCCCGAAACTGGTTTTCGACCCCCTGAAACTAGTGACTTCCGACCCCCCGAACCTTCGGGTCAAGCTTCGCCACGGCAAACATGAGTCAATTTCGAATGCATTTGTGCAATTCGTATGGGTTATTCCTAAAGAGTCTTTAGTAAATACAATAAATGTAATTTGATATGTTACTATTACTACTTCATATTATCTATTTGTTAATACATCATGTATCAAACAAATAATACTCTGATAGGCCGTTTTAGGCCACATAGGCAAATATCTCAAACTGACATCACAACCTCAACCACTAACCACCAACGGTTACCGTTGATTACGACGACGTTTTGGAAACTTCAGTGGTAGGTGAGGCGGCACACAAACTCCTCGGAAAGATATAGGAAGAAGGCGGTTAGTGTACGACATATGTGTGTATGTCTGCACGCGTGCTGTTATAGACCAAACATAAAACTTACCTCAAAAGACTAGTCTAGTAGGTAAAAGAGCCCATTTGGTCAATAAACCTACATTTATTGCTCATACAACCAACGTAAAACAAAAAGTCTCATACCTTGCAATGGTTTTAGTCCATAACATGTCTTGCAGCTGAATCATTAAGCTGTTGAGACGTGGGGTACATGCGTCAGTCGGATCCAATCTGCATCAGGCGTTGGAAAAGCTACGGAGAGAGTGAATGCAGTCGAAGAATGTGTTAATGGCTCTGCTAATGTTAAGTTGCTAACGAATTCGACGGAGTTAAATTTAGGTTAACTTTTTACATCTGAAATAGATTGAGGGTACAGTAATTGTATACCCTAAGGGTTTGATCACTATTTTTTCATCTGTTTAATGCATATTTCTGTTCATATTAAGCCTACCCATACATTTTAATTGTCAGCATATGCATCCAACAACATTTAAGGTACAACACAGTGAATTAAATCCACAGAAATACAACATTTTGTTAGCCACATTAAGAAAAAAAATAAACAAAGATTGACAAATTAATACTACTGTTTATTTTTCAACCAGCAGTCTTATACCTGCAAAGAACCTTGCATCTTAATACCCTATCCTGCACATAGAACCCAGGCATCACCATAACCTTCACTCGGGTCGGGTTCTGAACCCGTTGTCTATCCACAAACACATCCTCCATGAACATCCCATCAAAGCTTCTATTTTCTTCCACCCTCAATATCCCCAATGCTGGACTAAACGAAAACGCCAACAAATGTAACAACCATATGCACTTAGCCGCCACAAAAAACGCCTGCAACAACTGTTCTGGCCACGGCCGGTTCCAGTTCAATGATGTGATTATCCCACTCATTTTCTGGTCACAAAACCTACTAAAATCTTCGCTGTAATACTTCGTCCCCTTCCTCAAAACCTCGTTCCAACTCAAGTTTCTAAGCGCACAAAAAGATGAAAACTGCGCTTGGCGTTCTTGTTGCGGGTCTAAAAGCTTCGGGCTTCCATTCTTTTGAAACACGCAGTTTTCAAAGTCTTGATACAACGACTGGTTTATAATCGCTTCCAAATGGCATGAAACCGCTCTTGAGTATTTTGAATTCAACGATAACTTATGCGGTTGAAGAATCATGTTCAAATTCTCTAGTAAAACCGTATCTCCTTCATCGATTTGCGCTACTAACGTTTTACAAAAGTGTTTCACCGATAACCTTGCTTCAGAAACTATCTGCATAAACCCTTCCACCATTACTTCATTGCTAACCGGCATGTTTTCGCTGTTTAACTCAACGGTTTTCCCTCTCGTTACCACTCGGGACTGATCATGATCTTTGGTTTGTAACAACACTGCTTGACTTAACGCCTTCTTCAATTCTTCACAATAGTTTTCTAAATACTCCAACTTTTCTTTCAAACCACCTATTGAAGATTTCATTTCAGAAACTTCCATTAACGCTGCGTCCCGCCTCTCATTCGCTTCAACTAATTCCTCCTTCAACGCCTCAATCGACAATATACCCAAGTCTTTATAAGAAACCTCATCCGATTCCCTTGGATTCGGAGAATTCTCTATATTTTTGTGTTTTTTCTTACTTAATCTAGGAAACAACCAAGAAAGACTCTTTCCTGATTTGGGTTTGGAATGCGACTGAAGCGACGAATGCGAATCAGTCATTGGTACCACTAAGTTAGAGTACTTTATATGGTTCTTGGTACAGTTTTCTGCACCATTATTATTGTGTGTAGTAAGTGTTGCTGGCTTGCATTTGTTGCATGATGAGATGGATCTAAAATCGCCTAGACTGTTTCTTCGCGATCTGGAGAAGTCGGTCCCTGGTGACGCTCTATGGAGTACAGAAGTTTGGTCATCAGATGGGCATGTGTGAGGGACAATGTTCATTAGTTCTGGTGGCAACAATGTTCTTGATGATGTGTTTGGGTTTCTGTAATCGGATAAGAATCTTAAATCATCGGTAGCTACTCCGTTTATGCTACATTCGTCCCAACAGCTTGGAATACTTTGGTTCCTTGGTATATCATCGTAACTCTGTCATGATCAAGTGGTATAAGATTGTTAAGTTATGTTTGTTTTGTTTAAAAAAACAGCTAAAAGTTTATTCAAAAGAATTCATGTATTTTTAGTCAATTTGTATGCTAAGAGACTACTTCCATAAATCATAATTAATATTTTTAGTCAATTTGTATGCCAAGAATACTTTGGTTCCAATTTCGGAACACAACCAGTGGGGGAGCTTGAAAATATTTTTTGGGGTGGCCGAAGTTACGGGACCCTTAAAATGTAGGGGGCTAGATTCAACACGTATAAAATTTTTGGACGAAAACATGTAAATTTTACACTACTGAGCAAGGGGGCACCCTCCGGCCACCACTAACCTCCAACCATTGGCGCAGCTCTTAAGGGGCGGGGAGGGACGGCCGACGCCCCTGAATTTTCACTCAGAAGTTTCGATTATATAGAATTCGTATAGAATTTTTTTGGTATATACGGTTTCGACCCCCGAAACTTGTTTTCGATCCCCGAAACTAGTGATTTCCGACCCTCCGGTGACTTCTGACCCCCCGAAGTTTCGTATCAAGCTTCGCCACTGCCTCCGACCATGACTACGAAACACAACTCAAACGTGAATGATGGTTACAAACCAAACGCATAGGAATTCGGTTAATGGTTGTTAGTTAGTAGCAACATATATCAAGAGAGGTGGTAAGGTTTACCCACTTTGTGGGGTTCCTGACCAGGTGGACCAGGTGGTCACGGGTTCGAATCCCACTCGGAGTAAAGTTATTCTGAAATGAGGGGTTGCACCTTAGGGGGGCCAGGGACCGGATACGAAGGATGCGGGGGCTTTGTATTCATGGGTGTGTACCGTTGGCCGTTAAAAAAAATCTTAAAACCGAGATTCAAAATCTTGGGCTTTTCTTTTGAACTTATAAAATATGTTTTGTTTTTATAAAAAAGACTCGAAAATAAGATAAAGTGTGTGTTGATCCAAGTAACATGTCGCACATTTGCATGCATGAAAGCCTTAAAAGATTAAATCTAATTTCTTTATGAAACAACTTTAATGTTTAATCTGAAAAGCTGTCCAACAGAAACTTAAAACTGTAACAAACAAAGTTTCCTTTTTTTAATATTTTAAACAAAAGAGAATCTGCTTTTTATAACATACAACACACTTTTTTTAACTACCCTCCTTAATTATATTTGATTCTAGCCGTTTGTTTTTTTTTTCGGAATAACCTAAGTTTTGTCACTTTATGGGTCAAAAATGACGAAAACCATCAAAATATCAATATCAAAATCAAAAATAAAAAGAAAGGTCTAGACAACTTTATCACAGCTATGATGGACATGGAGTTATCATAGTGATCCACAGGACCACATGATATTTCAAAAAGATGAACCTTAATAATAGCATAGTGTATATATATGTTAATAATAGCATAGCGTATATATGTTAATGATTTGTATATGATTAATGTAATTATCCATTAACATATATACGGTATGCTATTACTTAATAATGTTGTAATATGTAAGTATTGGGCCCAACTTCAACTTTAGACCTGAACTGACCCGACCCGAAAATTATGTAATTTCTAGACATTTTGATGTTCAACCTAATAAGTGGATGGTTGAGATTGGATATTGATTGTATCCAAAAGTAGATAAATATTGAAACCAAAGGGGTTTTATCCTTACAATATCAAAATATGTAGTAAATGTATCCTTTCACATATAGTTGAAGGTTGTAGTCTCGTAGTTGACGCTGGTGTACGGTGGCGGCATGGACCCAGAATTTTTTTTCATGAGAAGCTAGCGATGGGGTTTAACCAAAATTTTAAGAGGGGCAATAGAGATTTTATTGTATAAATAAGTAAATAACTCTATTTTTTACATGGAGGATGGTTGACCTCATGGTTATACCATGGGTCCGCCAATAGTGTAGATTTAGCATAGTAAGTTTAGTACTTAAGAGGGTGTACTACTTTTTTTGTTTTATTTTTAACATTGAAGGTACTATAAATACATAACACTTTTATGTAATCGTTTAAATTCCACAATAAAAACCAAGTTACATCTGAATAAATGAATTCAAAAGAGTGTACGAGTTAGTCGTTCTAAAAATAAAAAGTATATAAATGAAAAAGCTTACAGGGGTAAAAACAGGATAATCCTGAGCAGATAGTTGAGAAGCATGTTGTGGTAGAGGCGATGGTGCAGGGAACCGAAGATGTGCAGGGCTGTTGCTTTGCAACAGCGCTGCATGAAGCGCTCGAAGCTCGACCGCTTTAGCAATAGCAGCTTGAATATCCTGCTTGCTCAAATCAGCGGTCGGGCGGTTTTCGAACGTTTGAAAGAGTTTGGATGATTCCGGAGTTCTAGCAGTGGTAGTGGTAGTGGTAGCAGTAGTAGTGGTGGTCATTTTTGGAGTATGAAGATAATTGAGGAGAGTATGAATATTATTAAATGGGAAAAAACAAGAGTGTATGAATAGAATTAACGGTTGGATTTGATTTCCAAATGTAGGAGGAGATCACAAGTTTATCAGAAATGGATGAGTGAGGAGACTGAGAGTATTTGTCATTGTTACCAATGGAATAAAGGTCGGGAGCATGTGAGTGTGTGTTTTTCTAGTGGTCGTAGATGGTGGGTTGATTGTGAAATTACCATATTGCCCTTTGGTTTATTAACTTACTTAACCTTGGTTAGTTTTTTCTAAACCTTATGTTAGTGTGATTGTATAGTTGTCTTATACAATATAAATAAGGTATTATGTTGTATTTATCATAGAACATATAGGAATTGTTGTAAAACATAAGACGCGAAGTGGGCATTATTGTATTATGTGTATGTTTTTTAGCAAAGTTTTAGTATTGTTTGGGGAATATGTTTGGTGAATCAAGTTGGTATAAAAAAAAAATTGATTAATCATCTAGCTATATATCAATAAAGACCAACCAAAAATGTCATCCGTTATATATGGTCAATTATCAAATTGTTTAAGGGTCTGCCCTTTAAATATTTTCACGATTGTAAAGATGGTAAACCAGGGTCTGGCGGATTTTTCCGCCTTCTTGAACACATGCAAAACACTCACCTCAAGACAGAAAACCGAAGGCTATCTATGAAGGAGGCTATCTCGAAGGATTTGGACCTTTTTTTAGATGTTGGGGAAGTTCTCAGGGTAGGAGATAAATGGTTATGTGGGAGGTGCATGGTGATACATGCTCTCAGTAGGGGGTGCAAGCATGATGATGAGGTTGTATCGTTCGCCATAGTCTCGAGAGATGTCGAAGATTTCATTGTTGGGATACGGAAACCATGTCAAGGGGTAGTCAACGCAAACCCATGTCACCCAACCGGGATGGTTGTGGATGTTGCCCTCATTGAGCGTGTTTTTTCCCTCCCTATTCAAACTGTTAAAAGTATCCCCCCCCCCCCAATTGTCGTTTGATGTTCGCTCAAGTGTTAACAGGTGCCTTACACAAAGTGGTGACGTCGCCAAGCTCAGTTGACAATTGGGTCCAATTGCTATTGCTTCCGCGGTTAACCCCGAGGGCGGTCAGACCGTCCTCCAGGCAACATCGAAGATTAGGGAACATGAAATCTCTACAGTGTAGTAGCATTATGCAAGCGCTAGCAGTATGGAAAGATGGGTCTGGGTTTGAAGTCTTGGTCTCTTCCCTCTTGGATAGCGTGAGGGAGGTTGTGGTACCTAGGGGAGAAGTCAAAAGGGAAGAGGACAATGAAAGGGAACCTAATATTAAGCAATGTCTTCGAAAAGTCAGGGATGGGCATTTCACGACAGCAGTTAAGGTTTTGTACTCCAATGGGGTTGCCCTCTATGTGAATCGACCATGAAAGCTCTCATTGATCAGCATCCAGTGGTGCCGCCTCTATCCTTGCGTTCTAACCCTATGTTATATATGCAAGTAAAAGTTTAAACTAGATAAGTAGTTTCCAAACTTGCCTATTTTTCCAAGTACAAGTTTAAAATAGATAAGTAGTGGTAACATCACATTAATGCATAATTATTGTACACTTGTTTTTTATAAAATAAATTTTAATAAAAATGTTTAATCATTTCAGAACAAATATAACATTAGAATAATAAAACTCAGGAATACCACCCAAATCAGCAACATATAAAAAACTAGATAATAGAATTTTACCCGAAACAATACCAAATATATAATGACAAATTGTTTTCCTTTGCTTGGAAAATCATTCATGGCTTTTGCTTCTTCCATTTAATTTCCATAAAGTATTGTTTTGTCAAACACTATACATAGTTTACTATAGCCTCCTTAATTTTTTTTAGTTGGAGTGGATTCGTTTTAGGATATGAGAAATATACAATCATTCACACATTATTTTTATGTAATAATTGTTATATTTGATTATTAACGTAAGGTTAGTTTAAATACAAAGTGAAAGAAAAATAGGAAGTCATAGGCAAGTATCAAACGAACTCTGATTAAACTTATTCAAGCGGCATTGAAACCGTCTCATTGAATCTTACGATCTTAGTTTTTAGATTTTCGCTTTTTTGGATTTTTAGCTTGTAATTTTTAAAATTTACTTTATATTATTGTGTCTTTTATGTAGCATTGTATATTTTTCTTATTTTCATTATTGTGTCATTTTTGCGATTCATTGTGTCTTTTTTCTTCAGCATTGTGTTATATTTTTCGACATTGTGTTATATTTTGTGACTTATTATGTCATATTTTGTGACTTATTATGTCATATTTCGTGATCAATTGTGTTTTTTCTCATTTTATATTAACTAATCTAATGAGAACACATGAAAAAAGGTATTAGACTCTATGCTTTAATCTATCAATTAATTTTTTTAGCAATAGATATTATATTAACACCATCCCTAAAAAGAAAATACATCAAAATATAAGGCAAACGAGCAATAAGTTGGGCTACTAAACAGTTTTTATAGAAAACTAAATCTCTTAAAGGTAACGATTATAAATTTTTGTATCATAACATTACTATGCACGACTCGTTAGATTCGGTTGAATAACTCCACAACTTCTAGCGCAATTAATGAACGTGTTATGTTCATAAAGGTTTATGACCTAATAATAAAAAAATGTTAATTTTATAAAGTTATTTAACTCATTCGTGTAAAATTAAATTAAAAACTATAGAAAAATCAAGTGAATTATCACTAAGTTTTAATGTTTTACAAATAAACGAAAAATATAAAAATAATAATAATAAGAGGTAAATAAAATGTGTGGGACCGATGGACAAATATATCCAAATGGCTGGCATTGTACAGTTCATCCCGTGGATACTTCATTGTCATCAAGTGGGGACCAATATATACCTTCACCTAGACCACCCTACATTGGAATTTTTGCCCACATAAAAAGACCTTTATACCCTGGTATTAACTCTCCTAAAGACCTAAGGTTTAAGAATTTAAATTCTTAATACAAGGGCAGTTGTAATACATCATTTGTTTATGTTCATGTTGTTTTTTACATAATATTTATTTCATATATTACAAGTGTTTAAGCAGGTGGTTCGGTTATGGATTAAAATATCAAAAAGTATATTATTAATTATTATTATATTTATTTCTAAATGTTATTAAAGGACAAAGGCTTTGGTTCAAAAGTCCCTTACCTTTAGTATTATTATACTTTTTATGTATTTATCAGCTTGTTGTTCCAGCCTCTCCTCATCGTTCTTCAATCTTCTTAGTTATAAATTATTGTAGAACATGTTGTAAGTTTTTATTTAAAATTGGTCATTCAAAGTACTATTTATCGGGTTGGCTATACGAAATTATGTGTTAGAGTGGAATATAATATACGATGAACATTGATGGATGAAAAGTGTGGTTTTAAGGGCAATTTTTAGTATTTTTAGGCCACATTTTCATTCTCATTCATTTTGGCGACCTTGTAGGCGATTTTTGGATTTAAGATTGAAGCTTTTTGAGGATTCCAATCAATCTAAATATTATCCCATCAACAAACATGCAATCCAACATCAATTTTGAAGATTCAATCACAAACAAGCATGAGCAACTGATCTTAGATGGCTTCATGCGGGTGGAAGATTCTTGTAAATGGATTATTTGATTCAGTTTTTGTTTGCATTCGGAACACGCAGTCTAAGCATTAGGTGTTTGTTGCTTATTTGTTTTGGTGGTTGATGTAAGTGGTTAAACTTTACTTGAAGCCTAGTTCTTATTCTTTCAATTTCCAAAGTTCTATTAATTGGGATAGAAAAATGTTTGGTTTGGTAATTTGTGATGGACCTCTTATTGTTTTATTGTTTTGCAATCAAAGTAAATGTACTTGTTACAATCAACTAATTAACTATCATAATCGATTATGTGACATTCCAAATTGAAACTGAGTTTTTGAATTATCCTATATGTTAATTTGTTAGTGCCCATGAATAGTGCATCCTTAGTTTACTTTAAATCTGAATCCCGGTAAAATCACTTTTCCTTCCGGTTGTTTAGAGCATATTTATTTAATTGTTAATTTAGTTTAATCAAACTCTCAAACAATCTAATTTTACTTTTCTAACAATTTTGTTAAATGGTAATAATCAATCAAACACTACACTTTCTGCAATATTTCTTATGATTCAAAACACAACTTACCCTATCTAATAAGACGCTAGGGATTGAGTTTAACTTGTATCTTTTTACCCGTCCTTCGACATCGGTCAAACATGTTTCTTTATAAAATACTTTTTAATCCAAATAATTGTATATTTCACACCCTTGAAAAAGTAGAATAATACATGATATTTATAGTAATAAAATCCAAATAAACTATTATAAAATAATTGTATACGCAATTGCTACTATTTATTTGTAGTTGGTTGTAAGTATTCCAAATGGAATCCCACGTAAGATTTTTTTAATCATATTTTTGGATCCACGCTTAACCACTTTCTATTGAAAAACTATATATCACTTATCACTTAATTTTATATTTTTATATCGTCGTCTATACTCTATATAACGAGACAATAATTCACATTGTAATTATTTTTCCGTCAGAATTTATATTAAAATTTAACCATCACTAGTCTGTATTATCATTGCATTAATCCAATTTGTATAAATTTACCAACTTACAGCTCAATCAAGCAATGATAAATTATCATGTTCTATTCAAAACAAGTGTATCGCTTTTATAAAATCAGGTAACTTTTTGTTACATTTAATTAAAGCCGTAAAACCATATTATGTTGGATCGATAAAATTCTTTTTTTTTTTTTTAATGAAAGGCAAACTTCATTCAACCAACGAAACAAGACGGACATCTCTAAGCTAGAGATGACCCGCCAAAATAAAAGTTATATCACAGGAAAAGAAAACTTACACCAATCCTTCCAATCTGCGTTACCCTTCTAAATACCCTTGAACCGCTTCATTTGGGCTAGCCAGTTAAATCAACAAATTAGATTAATGGTTGGATCAGTTTTATAGAAATAATAATTTTGTTTTCCTTTCCGTTATCTCATTTATCTATTCATTTAATTTTGTGAAAATGTGACATCTGTCTACTATAATAGCATAATGCTTTTGTATAAGACCAAACGTAGTGGTCTGTAAGTTTTTCATGCCTCTCTACTTGTCTATCTTTGATTGGATCAGCAAAAAGCAACCCTCAAAATGCCACTCTTCGGTGTGGAAAACATCACGCTCAAACCATTTTTTTACCAAAAACACCCTTGGGGCGGTGTACCGACGTTTTAGGGGCGTTTTTTTTTTCATTCCAAACCCAATCCACAGTCCATTACAGGTGGTCTAAACCAAGCCAAGAATAATGTGAATGACCCTTTACCCCCTTCAACTCACGATTTGTTTTACTTTTTTTTTTTTGAACGGCCAACAAACATTTCTGCCCGACTACCTAAGGGAGTCCCCACAGTATGGACAGACCCCCACGTAGGCACGACGGTGAAGGATTAGTAAAACCCGGGAAAAACCCAACCCCTCACCCGCCCGTAGGCACGACGGTGAAGGATTAGTAAAACCCGGGCGAGATCAGGACTCGAACTCGTGACCATAGGCCAGGAGTCATCCATCATTTCTCATTATGTCCCTCGTGAGAATCGAACCCATGACCCCCAAGAGGAATCTCTGGTCCATTCACCAACTGAGCTACTCGTGAAGGACACGATTTGTTTCACTTACAACAAATATTAAGAATTTTATTTGTCAGAATTCAGAAATAAGATAAAAATCTAAAATTTAAGTGGACTAAATTTTTATTCGGTTGATAAGAGTTGCTTATATGTGACATCCGTCACTTTTTCATTATATATATATATATATATATATATATATATTTTTATATATAATAATAATAATAATAATAATAATAATGATAATAATATCCCTTTTATCCAAGTCTAGACTAAACCACAACCCAATCCATATCCCTTGTCCAACCATCCTTGAAACCCAACCATCTCTTTTGTTGTATGTGTTACTGAGCCCATACCCTTAGTCCAGCCCAACAGCAGGCCCAAGTCCGGCCCAGAACCAAACCCAATTCCCTCTTGCCCATTACCTGTTTAAAAAAAAAAAAAAGGTTGCTGTCACCCGGATTCGAACCCGGGTATACGGCCGCCTCAAACACAACCAACACACTTGCACAACCACTTGAGCTACGGTCCTTCTTTGTTACAACACCAACCATAATTGTATAAACACCTTGATTGCGACTGATTCGTTTTCTTCCCTTGCTTCTGCTGCTGCTCGCGATTCAAACCAAGGAAAAAGGGAAGTCAACCAGCTAAGTTCATGGCATATAATCATCATTCTAGTTGACCGAAATACACCCTTAATGCATTTAACGCGTCCTATTCATGCTAATATGCTTGATTAGCGGTCGAGTTTATCAATTCAAATTCGTTTTTAAAGCTTCCAAACCCAACTATCAATCTATATATATCGAATGTTTTAACGCAATTGAACCCACACACAAACACTAAAGGTGCCGAAACACAAACCCCAGTCCTCAATTTTTTGTTTAATCCCACTGATCACGTGTTCATGCTCGAGTTTGACTTCCAGTTTGACTAGACAAGATCGTAATCAATTCGTGTCTGTAAGTGTGTTTATTTCTATGGTTTTTGTTCGGAATTCCATATAGAATAATAGCCCTAATGATTCTGTTGTTATTGTTTGCTAAATCAAATAATTGTAATCCTAGGCTTGAAAACGATTGAAATTGGGGAAGAACATGTTACTGAACTAGTTTATTTATTTTAAACAAACACAAACCCAACACAACCACTGATCTTGATCAAGTGGTTGTGTCTGTTGTTGTTAAACGAAATCGCACAGGTTTGATCCCCATGAGCAGCAACAATATTTTATTTTGTTCTCTCTTTTCCTTTCCATTTACATATATCCTATACTTTTAATCTTTTAAATTAACTTAAAAATACTAAAAGTACTTTATAAATTCTACAAAAAATTATATTTAGTTATTCTTATGATAAAGTTCATTATCTAATTTTTAGATTTTCAAAAATCTTTTATTTATTATATATAATAAATATTACAAGTTTATTCATTTAAAATTTTAAAATTCAATAAAAATATCTAAACGATTTTATAAAATCCCACAAAAATTATCCTAAACTTTTATAACAATATACATTTCAGAAATAATTTTTATTTCTGAAAAACCGTTGTTTAATATTTTTAATCAATTTTTGTTAGTTTTAATCATAAATAAATCATAATAAATTCATTTTTCAATATTTTTGCACCAAAATTTTGTATAAATTATTTCTAACTATTTAGAACAGAAATACAATTTTTAATTCAGAAATTCTTTGATTTTAATATTTTTAGATATTAAAGTCATATTTTGACAATTTGAAACAATTAGATTAAATATTCTATTTTCAAGAAAATAATTTTATAAAAATTATTTTCATACTTAAAACCTTATGTTGTGACTATATTCAATTTAAAATTTACAAAAAGACTTTTGTTTATATATTTACCAAATTTCTCTTAATTAATTAACAATTTATTAATTAATCAAATAAACGTTTATCCCCAATTCGAAGCCCTAGAAATACATGTATCCTAGAGTTATTTCCCTTACACATTATCAATTACTTTAGGTTAATCATTTGGGAGTAATCTCAATTCATATTTCGTTGTCCAAGTTCAAATTCAAGTGATTACGTGAACTGTGAGTATTCCTATCCCCTTTTTGCTTTTATACATTTTTGGGGTGTTACATGTACACTATTACAATTTCAAATACAAGTTTACATTTTCACAATACAATTCTAGTACTATGTGCATTGCTTACAACGTGCTTTATGCTTAGACAATACATGTGGATTACATTTGTACTTAGTGAAATCATTAACATGGTACAAGCCGACCTTAACATTGGATAGCGCTATTTGGATTGATAACCCGCCTAGATTGATTCTCCCCCTTTTTCATCGGAGAATCCGTGGCCAGTGTTAAGCTTTTATCCATTTATTGGATAAGTACACCGCCGTTCATACAGTACATTATACAGTCACAGGGTTGATTTCGCTCATTTGTATGATACATAGTTTACATAATTGCACTGTAGCTTGCACTTGAATTGTATATCTTTTTAACTTACTATATATATCAAAACTAGGAATGCTCACCAACATTTCATATGTTGACCAAAACCTATTTTGTACATGTTTCAGGTGCAGTTTGATCTAGTGCTTTAACAAGAGACATTTAGTGCTTTATTTTAATTCAGTTATTCCAACAGTTACATTACATTTAAGACTTTGTATTTCCATTTCAATGTAAGACAGTTATTGGTTTATTCAATAATATTTACATTTTAGTACCATGTGCTTTTGAACAATCGTCACTACGTGGCACCTTGATGATTCCGCCATCGGTTGGGGTGTTACATTATAACATCCATAATCAAGGGTGGATCCAACGAGTAAACGAACCCACCTGCTTGCTTATATTACTAGATTTATTTATTTGATGAAAATTCTTGAGTGTGGTTGTGTTAATAGGAAGCATATGCCTCATTGTGAAAGAAGATGAGTTCAATGGCAGCTTTCGGTTGCTTTGAACACAACTTTTTCTTCTTCTTTTTTGTACAAAATGCTTTGAAAATAAAGACAGGGTAAGGAAGACCACTTTATTCCAAACAGAAGAAGAAAATGATGATGATTGATAGGTAACTTAAGCATTCCAATCAGAGGACTACACATACATGAGGTATTATGACATAATATAAATTATTTTCATGAACAACGACCATTCGACACTTTTGTTTCCTTAGCTTTTGAAGTTGTTAGTTTCTTGGATCGGGTTCGTAGGGTTGTTCGCAGTAATGTATCGGCTCCGAATGGTCACGAATATGTCCTCGGTAGAATAGGATTTGCTATCCAGAAAGTGATGGAGCGTAGCTTGTTGCCCACTTACCTATCACCTAGATGTACATCCTTTTTATTATAAATAAAGATCTGAAAACTATAACTATATATAAAGGAAAATGCCTAAAGTGACATGACATTCATTGAAGTCATCCTCCCCCCTTAGGTGTTGTGCTACATACTACTAGGTATGGTTAATAGGGAAAAAAAACTTGAGTGACACATAGCAATAGGTAATAGGTGATTCATTCATTCTCCTTATTCCCCTCCAAAAGACCTTTTCGCTCTCATGTTTTCACCCACAATTTAAAATGCTAATAACTTTTACATACGAGATTTTTTTTTTTTAAATTACACCAAATTAACGAGCGTTTTATTATCTTTCCAACGAGTACCATAGTGCTACTATACAAAAAAAAATCGATTTTTAGTGAGTTTTTATTGTAAAAAAAAATGTGTGCAGGTAATTCATTAATCATGTCTAGGCATAGAGACTTCACTCGAACAAGAGATGCATACGTAGAATTAGAAGTAGCTTTTATGAGTTATCGAATGTTGATCCTTAAAAAAATATCTGGAAAAAAACGGCATGTTCCTTTTATGATACACACATTTTGTCACTTTATATTTGATTTGTCTATCCCGGAACGCTCCCGAGGTATAAACTAGTATTTTCTAAAAAAATATTTACATGTTTATAAAAATCAGTTAGCAAATTAAATACTAAGAACGTTTCTCATTACAGCCTTACAGGTAATTTTTAAGCCCAAACATCTCGTCCAAAACATTAATTTGGACTAGTTAAAATAATAAAAATATAAGGATCATCTGGTTGTCATTCAAAACATTAATTTGGGCTAACCATCTACAAGAAGCCCATACATATTATGGTTACCCAAGCCCTAACTTTTAGCCCAAAACTAATTCCCACATATAAATAGCCATCACTTGTCGTCATGTACACATGCATTAATTGATTGAGCAGATGGTTGGTTTTTAAAAGCGTGAAGCGCACAAAAGCCATGAGGTCTAAAACTGAGGTGCAAAGTGCAAAGCGTAAAAGCGGCGGGCTTTTCCTACGCGAGGCGCAAGACGATTATATAATTTTTTTTATATATATCCTATAGATTTTTAGCATCATTTACTCAAAATATAGATATAAATAAGGTTTATATATAATTTAACTTAAATGTACAACATTTTTACCTACATGTATAACACTTCGAAACACAAAAACACCCCGTGTAATAAAAGCGCCCGCCTCAGGGGCTTTTGCGCTTTTTGTACACTGCGCGCCTTGAGTGACATAAGGCGCATGGATCTGCTTCTCAGGTCACCTCGCGCTCAGGCCCGCTTTTAAATTAAAATGTATAGGGAAAGGCTATTTCAGTGCAACAGCGCTGATTAATGTTGTGTTACAGGTTACTTCTGACGCTGTATTTTATACTAGTTGCTGTATTTGAGTTCAGCTAAGCTATGTTGTGAGCTTTTATGCATTTCTGATGCCTAAACCGCCTGCATCGTGTCCCAGTTGAATGATTCACAGTGTAATGCTGACACACGTGACACGTGTGCTGCATGAAGAAAATGCATTCATCGACCAAGAAGGTATCTATCTGCTTTTGAATTAGTGGGTCATTTGACTTTGTCTATAAATTTTGTTAAGAAAAGTCTTTGTTTATGAAAAATTACAATATCTTGTTCTTGGCTGAAGAAATTTTGAACACTATAAACGAAAGTAGCCTACTTACATTTTGCATCTAATTTTCTTGCGCTTAAACACCTTTGTGTCGTTCTATATGTTTTGTTACATTTACATGCACGTTTGGTATCGGTATGATACGGTATTCGAAGATAAAATCGGTATTTTACCGGTACCATACCAAACCTTAAGTACCGATACCGACTTTTGATCCGTACGGTACCAGTATTTTTCAGTACCGGTTCTAAAATGCTCATCCCTACCTTCAAGTGTAACTGTACCATTGTAGCAACTAGGAGGTATGGATTCAAATCAACAAAAACTGTAGGATAGATGAACATATATACAGTAGTAATTATATGCATTAAGGAAATTGCGGCCCAGCAAATTTGCCTATGTGCACATATATTGCTCTGGTGTTATTAAAGTGGTATTATCAAGCGTTACATCATATATTACATAGTTTTCCCACTTAAAAGTTAATATCATAACCAATTTGTAAAAAATGAAATTGCTATAGGATTTTACGCTTTACCAATAGTTGCACTATTTTTTGTATTAAATGGAGTATTAACTAATGCTTGGTAGGTTGAACATAAACAAGAAGCTTGTGTTCTAATTTAGTTGATGACATGATCCATGTCTTGAACATAAACAATCAACTTTAAGCGGATAAATGTTAGAATCAAATAATACACTTGCACGAAGTGTTTATTTAATGGTTGAGAAGAAAGATAATGTAGAGGGCTATACAATCAACTTATGTATTAGAGTTATATCAACACGGAAGGGCGAAGGATATATAAGGGCCAGGGGTGGCCCTGCCCCCCCCCACCCCCCCCCCTGTTTTTTGGCGTATTAGTGGAAATTTACGATTTTCATAGGTAAATTGAGTCCGGGTTGAGTCTGGCCCCCGCCGATTTGCCACTACCGATCGAAAAAAATTGAGTCCAGCCCCCTCCGAATTGAGAACCAAGCTTCGTCACTGTCAACACGTATGAATATTTATATGATACTTAAAATTCTCGACTATTCTTAATCATAGAACAAATAAATATACAGTATGTTTAAATATAAAACTTGTGGTCTGGTATCAAGGAATATAGAATACACAGTATGTTTTAGTATTAACGTTGGACAAAAAATTGATAATATTAACAAGTTTTTAAAAAATTACAATCAAGTTCCTCATACAGTTTAAATACCAACAAGAAAAAGCATATACATACAAAAGATTTCATTTAAAAATATGGAACATCGGTTCTAATATAACAATGCTATTCCATCTAGAACTTGTTTCATTTTGATTAAATTAAAACACCTGGCTAACCGTGTGACGTCAAATCATTTTTCTAATGAAAATAAAATGATCTCCATGTTTTAATAATACATCAACTATACACGCTTGTAATTGGATGTTAAATTCGGATATATTCATACTAGGGGTATACAAAAAGCTCGCGGCTCGAGGCTCGCTCAAAACTCGCTCGAAAAAAGCTCGGCTTGAAGAGGCTCGTTTTGTTTTCGAGCCGAGCCGAGCTGGCTCGTTTTGTAATCGAGCCGAGCCGAGCTGGCTCGTTTTGTAATCGAGCCGAGCTTAAGCCAGGGGTGTTCAGCTCGTGGCTCGGCTCGATGACTCGACTCGTGGCTCGACTCGATGGCTCGACATATGGCTCGACTCAGGCTTGTGTATATATATAGATAAAACTAATATATTTTGGCTCCAAACCCAATTCTAAAATTCAAAATTTGAAAATCCCGCTCATACTACTTATCTACCCCATATTTTCATAATAAATAAACCATAACTTAGAAAATAAAAAAAATATACATGATTATGTGTAATTTTATTGTTTTTTATTTAATAAATATTTGTAAAAAAAATATAACGAGCTGGCTCGAGCCAGCTCGAGCTCGGCTCGAACATTTATGAGCCGAGCTCGAGCTCGACTTTTCAGCTCGACAAGAAAAACGAGCCGAGCCGAGCTGGCTTGGTTTAAGTTCGAGCTCGAGCTCGAGCTGGGCCAGGCTCGGCTCGACTCGGCTCGTGTACAGCCCTAATTCATACAAACCGAAATAAATCACGTTAACTGTCTGCTGATGAAGTGGGTGGGATGCCTATCGCCTGTTGTAGAAAGTCGTCGTTAAAAAAAAAACTTGTACTATGTATGATACTCGTTTATATAACAATCCGGGGGACCTTTTTACCAATGGCTTTATGGCATAGTGGCAGCCCCATTATCTTTCAATGTGGAGATTATGGGATGGAATCTCAACTAAATAAAATATATTCTAAGTTAAGCCAGGGTTTTTAACACAGTAGGCACTCGGTCGATAGGTTTTCTCTGTAACGATGGTGGACCAGGTCATTATAGTCATCTGCGTTCGCGGGCGCGGATGGCCTTTTGCTATTGGGTTTACCTCGGTGATTGGGCGTTTGTTGATCGTTTCAACAAAAATGGTATATGGCTTGACTCGTAATGTTCAACACGACTTGAAAGCTCATCTCGAACTATCTCTTGATTTATGAGTGTTTTTTTCTTTTTACATATTTTGGTTATTTTATATGTTCATGCTCATACAATGTTAACACTTATTCGGTTTAGCACTTAGGGGGTGTTTGGGATTGATTATTGAAAACAGATTATGCGTTTTGGAAAAGCAGGGGTGGAGCTGCTTATAGATTATTGCGTTTTGATAGCCTAAAAAACTGATTATTTGCGTTTTCAAAACTCAATCCAAACACTAAAAACTGATTATCTGCGTTTTCAAAACGCAATAATCTAAAAATCAGATTCAAAACGCAATCCCAAACACCCTCTTAGTGCCCTTTGTATCCCGCAAGGGATGCTGCCCCCGACCCCCATCGTTCGCTGAAGCCGACTTATATTAGATTTAATATACCTCCTAACCCATCACAAAGCTAAACCGGATTTCCTTATGGTTTCAACTTTTAACTTTGTTTACGCGCTTTTTTTTTTTTTTAATTTTAACTATATCCTAATTTTACCAAATAACACAAGTCGACATGTTAATGAGTCAAGCCAACTTTATACAATCCAAATTGGTCAAAGTTGAATTTTATTAAAATTTGACAAACGGCGTCGTTTGTACCACAGATGGTTCACAAGTTGTATACAAAAAAACTAAAAAAAAAAACTTATTGTGTTGTCATCGTTCATTAAACCGGTTAGCCTGGTTGTTCCAATAATTATTCTGAATCCAAGCTTATGTTAACAAATGGAGGGAATATGATTTTAAACTAAAATCATTTATCCACAAAACCAGATTCTTCTGAATCCAAGTTGGATAAATGAGTTCTTTGAGTTGAGTGTGGAAGCATTCTAGTAGCAAGTGGCAAGGCAAACCTCGGTGAAAAGTACGGACAATCTTTACCACTTGCCACCACACCCTAAGACTATCCGTTGTAACCTGCGGGCGACCCCGACACAAGTAAGGTTTCAGTCCACTGCTCACCTCCAGACACAACAGCCCCGACGCGAGCACACGCGATGGTGCTCTTGTTCGTTAACGGGAGAAAGTGAGCACAGGTCGCGCCGGTGCTCACGCCCGGCCACAACGGAGTCAAGTGAGCACAAGCAATGGGGTTACTTAAAAGTGAAGCCAGTGGCTCGCGTCTGCTCACTTGCGACCGCGACCACAACAAATGGTCTGACCAAGTAACCAAGTAACTCTTAGGGGCTATTTGGTAGCCTCTGAATGATCATTAAGAGACTATATTTGAAGGGTTCATAGTCTCTTAATGGTTAAGATATAATCTTAAGTATGAATGGTTAAGAGATAACATCTTAATGGTTGCCTCTTAACCATTCAGACTTACGGTTACCTCTTAACCATTCAGAGGTTATGGACCATTAAGAGATAGCCTCTGAATGGTTATTAAGAGGCTACCAAACAGCCCCTTAATCTATACTATCTTATAATATATTTCATAATGACATTTTAAAATTTAAGTTTTACAAGCATAATTACTTAGAGTACAACACACAATGCATATATTTACTAATTTTTTTAGAGCAAATATGTCTTTTATACAATACTTACACATTTTCCCCTTCAACTTTACTCAACTTTTTTTTATTTAAATAACAATTACACTTTTCACCCTTATTCTAACTAACTACCCCCACGATTTCTAAACGCCCGTAATTTTTTTATACGTTACTATTTTCCTAATATTATTACACCGTATAAACGAACATTTTTTTCTCTTTAATTTGAGTATAGTATTGCTATAGTTTTTTTTTTAATTTAAAAATGATATGTTATGTTAAGTAATAACCGAAACAAAAACAAACGAAAATGAACCAAAATCATCTATACTATATTATAATACATTTCTTATTTACCTCTTAAATTTAAGTTTTACAGTATTAGTGCTTAAAGTACAACACACAATACATATGCTAACTAAATGTTGTTTTCCAGTCGTAACGCGCGGGCACTTGACTAGTAATACAATAAATGATTTTAAACTAAAAAAATCGATATTGATTTTTTTGCCAAAATAGTGCTACATGACGAGATTTTTGTGCATTTGGAGGGTGTCAGAGAAGGATTTGAACAAATAGTCAAACCGCAACTTAAAGTTGCGGTTTATGCTTATATGTCGTTGACTAGGAGGGAGGTTGTCTAAGGATGATAACATTAGGAGGGAGGTTGTCTAAGGGACGATGACACATAGGCATAAACCGCAACTTCAAGTTGCGGTTTTACCAAAAGTGCATGATCATCTCTCCTAGTTAACGACACATAGCATAAACCGCAACTTCAAGTTACGGTTCCACTATTTGTTCAAATCCATCTCTAACACTCCAAAAAAAAAAAAAAAAACTTGTAGCACTATTTTGGCAAAAAAAAAAAAAAAAAAAAAAGGTTCGTATCCTAAAATATCTCTCTCTATTTTGGCAAAAAATTCGTATCCTAAAATATATATATCTCTCTCTCTCTCTCTTCATCACGCATTATCTCCCTCTCTCTCTCATCAATCGCACAAATTCAGATTCTTCTCCTGTGGTTTACACCTCACACTTCCTGTTATTACTTCCATGGTATCGCTTCTCATTCCATTTTTAACCATCTAATTTCAACTTCAATCCTTGTAATTCTACTTCAATCTATACATACATACATACATACATACATACATACATATACATATCCTATTATTACGATTGTGAAACCTAAAGGATGCTTGCTATACTAATATTAATTATTAAATAATCCCTCACAAAGCACTTTCAGAGCTTGCTTTGTTCTTACGGCTTTAAGATTCTGCAGTCTGCACGCTTTTTTATGCACAGATTAGTCATCGTTGACTGCTATTAGCTTTACGATTTAATTGTTTGAGCTCTTGTAGTCTTGTGGCTTTTGGTAGGTTTTGTTCATCAGTTTTTTGTTTTGATTTGTTCATAAACTGTTTACCAACTCAAATTTGACCTGATAATGACAGTTTTAGCCTTTTAGGTTATCGCTTAAGTTGAGAACATGGTTTAAAAAAACGCGTGAGACGTGCGCCTCAAGGCGATTCTGTAAGAAAACGAATCTGAGGCGACGCCTCATGGTGTTATTTTGTATGTGCGCCTTAGGCGCGCCTTAGGGGTTTTTATGTTTATTTTTGATGTTTTGGACTTTTTGTGTCAATTGCAAGCATTTCATGTCCTTTTAGTGTGTGTTTTTGATGAGAGGATGAAATTAGTTAGCGTTTCATTTTTTATAAGATAAATAATATTTATATTTATTTTTTAGTTCCGCCTCAGGCTTACACCTCGGTTCGCCTTGAGGCGAAGGGAAAACGCCTCGAGGCACGATTCCGTACGTTTAAACCTTGGTTGAGAACACTAGTTATTGTTATAGATTTGTGTTCCTTTGCTTATTTGGTGTTCACTAGATCTAATTACATGTACTTCATACTACTCATCATACTCAGTTAATCCCACCTGTAGCAAAGCTAAGGTAGGGTCTGAGGAGGGTAAGATGTAGACAGTCTTACCTCTACCCCTAAGAATAGAGAGACTGCTTCCAGTGAGACCCCCGGCTCGATATGGTTTGGTATCAAGACTTGAACATAAGGCACAGAACACTTAGCAATCGGGACAAACCCGATCGGTGCATGTACCCCTTTGTCTTTTGGCTATCCACGCCACCACATATTGCATGATTAACCGTCCGTCGTTTTTAACGTTATTTTCACGAAATTAGTAAAATAACGTTAAAACTAGTGCAACTTTACTTTTGCCCCTCAAGGACCACACATATATATATTATATGTGCACACCGTAAGTGGGGCGTAACTAGATCTAATTACACACTTTTGATTTTTATGTTCAATGTTTGTAGTCAACTAATCATGTTTTGCTTGTAACCTATAAGATGTTACTAGTGGATTTTTATGTTGACAGTCATTCGATGTCTAAGTTATCCTAATTGGCAATTGCAGGTTCTATATATTTAGGTTTATTATGTTCACCAGGCATGCTGCAGATGATGTAACGAAGGCACTCTTTCGTATTTTGTATGTTTTTTCGGTTTAATAATTTCGTTTGAATAATAATGAATTGTTTTATTGGCAATCAATCGACTGATTTATGTATTTGTTAATTTTGTTCTCCAGTACATGCATTTGCAGCACTGCCACCATTGCTACTGCTACTCAAGTAATTTGATCGAGTATTAGGAGCAACGGCGTGTAATAAAAAGATATTAGGACGGAGTTACAATGTCTACAAATGATAATTCTGGAGTTGAAGATGAGAACTCTAATGGAAGTAAAATCAAGAGTCGTGTTAATCTGCATATCGAGACCTCTCGAAGGGGATTTCTTAGGGATGGAGATTCTCAAACTCCAAGCGACGGTAGCCTAACAAACAGAACGTCGAGTTTCCTTCCATTCGGTAATTTAGGTACACCAACTGCTAAATTCCAACGACTTGCCCAAGAAAGAGATGAGTTCTCACGCACTGTACCTTCAAGCACGAGTCAAAAGATCCGGGATCGCCTGTCGAGGGTCTTCGCTAAGAAAATTGATTGGGCGTCTCTTCAGAAATTGGCTAAAGAATGGATAAGAAACCCGATGAACATGGTTCTCTTACTCTGGATTATAGTGGTTGCCGTCTCGGGTGCAATTCTCTTCCTTGTGATGACAGGTATGTTAAACCGCGCCCTTCCTAGAAAAACTCAAAGAGATGCTTGGTTTGAAGTCAACAACCAAATTCTAAATGCCCTTTTTACCCTCATGTGCTTGTACCAACATCCGCAACGTCTTTATCACCTTGTACTCCTGATAAGATGGAGATCAGAAGATATTACCAAATTAAGAAAAATATACTGCAAAGATGGAACTTATAAACCTCACGAATGGGCGCACATGTTAGTTGTTATCTTGCTGCTTAACCTTAACTGTCTTGCACAATATGCATTATGTGGTTTAAAACGTCGGTTACAGAAGATCAGAACGACCTGCAATCGGGGTGGCCATAACTATCTCTGTAGCAATCGGTGCCCCTGCGATTGCTGGTGTGTATTCTGTTGTTAGCCCTCTTGGGAAAGAATATGATACACCTTCTGACGAAGAGTCACAACGTAAACAGGATAATATTAGTCAACCAGGTCAGCAAAGGGTCAAATCAATCGAAAGAAGATTCTCATTCACCCCACGAGACGAACCGACAAATGAAACTAATCCAAAATGGAGCGGGGGTATATTTGACTTTTGGGAGGACATATCTTTAGCATACCTCTCATTGTTTTGTAGTTTTTGTGTTTTCGGGTGGAATATGGAGAGACTTGGATTTGGAAACATGTTTGTTCATACAGCAACGTTTCTTCTGTTTTGTATGGCGCCTTTTTGGATTTTTAATCTGGCTGCTATTAACATTGACAACGAGACAGCACGTGAGGCATTGGGTATCACCGGAATATTTTTGTGTGTATTTGGTTTGCTTTATGGTGGCTTTTGGAGGATTCAAATGCGAAAAAGATTCAACTTACCTCCATCTGATTCATGTTGTGGTAAACCTGCTGTTACTGATTGCGCGTTGTGGCTGTTTTGCTGCTGGTGTTCACTTGCGCAAGAAGTCCGCACTGGAAATTCTTACGACATTAAAGAGGATAAGTTTTACAAAAAAGCAGACGATGAAAATAATCAGATTCCTATATCAACTTTACCTGAAGAAGAAAAATCCGGTTACAAAGACGGCCCGAGCTCTCCCTCACAAAATACCTCATTCCCCCCTTATAAATCCAAGTCTCCTAGCCCTAGCAGGTTTCTAAAGCAACATCAAAGTCAATCTGTTGATGTTGATGATGTAACTCTGGAACCACCTGTTCCATCTGTTATTCATAGGGAACGCGATTGAGACAAAAAAAAATGGAAAAAACATTAGTTTGTATGATAAAGTCATACGAACCAAGTTTCCGGCCTTGTATTTGAGATATATATTTTTGTATTGTCATGTAAAGTTTGTGAATTAACTTTTCCCTGTATACATTTCATTTTGTTGTGCTTTCAGATGTTTAATATTTGTGATATTTTAAGAAGTTTGAGAATTTACTTGTTTCTTGGAGCTGCTATGTACCAATTGCTGATATGTCATCCTTCTGTGATCCAGCCTTGAAACTTGAAAGCATGGTGAGCTTCCTTTTGCAATCTTTGACAATAGGTAGATTTGACTTATTTCTGGTAGACTTGACTATCTTTAGTTAATGGACTTTTTTAATTTTTGACACTTGTGTCTTTACTGATGTGTATCTTACAGGGGTGCTGCTCAGAAACACTTCTGGTAAACCTTTCTTATTAGACTAAGGGGTGTGGATGGGGAAAGAGATCGGGAAAGATGACATGGAGGCTTTCCCCAAGGGGAACACCGCCCCCCTCACTCCCCCTTCGGTGTAAACGGGGAAATCTTCCCCTTCTCCCCGATCACTTTTTCTTTTAATTGTTTAATTATTTTTTTGTCTTTTCTTCTTATTTTGTCTTTTTCCCATATGAAAAATATTAGAATAAAGGAAAGGGGAAGGGGAAAGAAGAGGGAACCATTTCCCTGGTTTGGGGAGGGGAAGGGGGAAGATGACATGGCGCTGATGTGGAGAAGGGGAAGGGGACCATACCCCATAGTCTTATCTTGCATCATAAGACTAAGGGGTGTGGGTGGGGAAAAGGATTGGGAAGGCTGATGTGGCTTCTTTCCCCAAGGGGAACACCGCCCCCCTCCCTTCCCCTTCGGTGTGCTCGGGACTTTTCTCCCGTCCTTCCCGTCTCACTTCCCCATAAAGTTTTTTTTTGTCTTTTCTTGTATTAATATTATATATAGATATATTGTCTTTTTAAAATATTAAAATAAAGGAAAGGGGAAGGGGAAAGAAGGGGGAACCATTTCCCTGGTTTGGGGAGGGGAGGGGGGAAGATGATGTGGCGCTGATGTGAAGAAGGGGAAGGGGACCATACCCCATAGTCTAACATAATGATTATTAGACTGTGTGTAACCGGATCACGCCCCGGCGTTAAACACTACTCCAACCAAAAGTTAGGGGCGTTAGAGGGTTGAGCGTTATCTGCTTAACGCTACAACCATTGCAGCATTGTGTGTGTGTGTGGGGGGGGGGGGGTAAGAAAAATCATGTGTAAACTTAATATTTTTCACCCAATCATTTTTACACACATAGTCCACTTTTTTTTATATTTTTTATTTATTTCTTTTATACAACATGCTAACGAGTGATGGCTAGTGTCAACTTAATTGAGTGGGCCAATAAGAAAAATGATGTGTTAAACTTAATTTTTTCACCGAATCATTTTTACACGCATGGTCCACTTTCTATTTATATTTTTTATTTGTTTATTTTATACATCATTTTAACGAGCAGTGGTTAAACATGTATTTTAGTACTGAAATATAAAAAAAAATAGAGTAATTACTATTGTATAGTAATTACTCTAGTGTAAATTACTGTAATTACCCTAATGACGTAATTACGCTAAAAAATTAATTCTTTTTTATATTATTTATTTAGAAAGCATATTTAAGTAGATGGGAAAAAAGAATTCAAAAAAAAATTCCACTTCACTTCTTATGTTTAGTAGGTTAATTCCATTTATATTTGATCTTCAAAAAAAATCCCCCTTTACTTCTCATGTTTAGCAGGTTAATTCCATTTATATTTGATCTTTACGCTATGTTTTATATAATAAACTTATTTTTCTTTAGTATTCTACTTTTTTTTGAACAGCGAAACTTCTATATAAAAATATAAAAACTGGGCCAGCAGGAAACTGGAACCCGTACAACACAAAGTCAAACACCCAACCTTTACAAAATTACATCACAGATACGAAAATCATACCACCTATCCCACTCGATGTTCGTGAATTTAGATCTACTCGAAATCCATATCTTTTACTTGAATATATATATGGATTTTTTTACTTTAGTATTCTACTTGAATATATATTTTTAACGAAAGAAGACATTTGTATTCTTGTACTTGTTCCTTCTCCATGGTACTCTTCCTTTTCAGACTATCTTTATACCGTCCTCTAGTACAGTCATTCTTATGGCACTGTTGGTCAAGAGCTGATAATCTATATATATACATATATATATATATATATATATATATATATATAGGCTAAGTATTGGGGAAAAACCCTCTAATTCTTATGGCACTGTTCCCCTTCTCCCCGATCACTTTTTCTTTTAATTGTTTAATTATTTTTTTGTCTTTTCTTCTTATTTTGTCTTTTTCCCATATGAAAAATATTAAAATAAAGGAAAGGGGAAGGGGAAAGAAGAGGGAACCATTTCCCTGGTTTGGGGAGGGGAAGGGGGAAGATGACATGGCGCTGATGTGGAGAAGGGGAAGGGGACCATACCCCATAGTCTTATCTTGCATCATAAGACTAAGGGGTGTGGGTGGGGAAAAGGATTGGGAAGGCTGATGTGGCTTCTTTCCCCAAGGGGAACACCGCCCCCCTCCCTTCCCCTTCGGTGTGCTCGGGACTTTTCTCCCGTCCTTCCCGTCTCACTTCCCCATAAAGTTTTTTTTTGTCTTTTCTTGTATTAATATTATATATAGATATATTGTCTTTTTAAAATATTAAAATAAAGGAAAGGGGAAGGGGAAAGAAGGGGGAACCATTTCCCTGGTTTGGGGAGGGGAGGGGGGAAGATGATGTGGCGCTGATGTGAAGAAGGGGAAGGGGACCATACCCCATAGTCTAACATAATGATTATTAGACTGTGTGTAACCGGATCACGCCCCGGCGTTAAACACTACTCCAACCAAAAGTTAGGGGCGTTAGAGGGTTGAGCGTTATCTGCTTAACGCTACAACCATTGCAGCATTGTGTGTGTGTGTGTGGGGGGGGTAAGAAAAATCATGTGTAAACTTAATATTTTTCACCCAATCATTTTTACACACATAGTCCACTTTTTTTTATATTTTTTATTTATTTCTTTTATACAACATGCTAACGAGTGATGGCTAGTGTCAACTTAATTGAGTGGGCCAATAAGAAAAATGATGTGTTAAACTTAATTTTTTCACCGAATCATTTTTACACGCATGGTCCACTTTCTATTTATATTTTTTATTTGTTTATTTTATACATCATTTTAACGAGCAGTGGTTAAACATGTATTTTAGTACTGAAATATAAAAAAAAATAGAGTAATTACTATTGTATAGTAATTACTCTAGTGTAAATTACTGTAATTACCCTAATGACGTAATTACGCTAAAAAATTAATTCTTTTTTATATTATTTATTTAGAAAGCATATTTAAGTAGATGGGAAAAAAGAATTCAAAAAAAAATTCCACTTCACTTCTTATGTTTAGTAGGTTAATTCCATTTATATTTGATCTTCAAAAAAAATCCTCCTTTACTTCTCATGTTTAGCAGGTTAATTCCATTTATATTTGATCTTTACGCTATGTTTTATATAATAAACTTATTTTTCTTTAGTATTCTACTTTTTTTTGAACAGCGAAACTTCTATATAAAAATATAGAAACTGGGCCAGCAGGAAACTGGAACCCGTACAACACAAAGTCAAACACCCAACCTTTACAAAATTACATCACAGATACGAAAATCATACCACCTATCCCACTCGATGTTCGTGAATTTAGATCTACTCGAAATCCATATCTTTTACTAGAATATATATATGGATTTTTTTACTTTAGTATTCTACTTGAATATATATTTTTAACGAAAGAAGACATTTGTATTCTTGTACTTGTTCCTTCTCCATGGTACTCTTCCTTTTCAGACTATCTTTATACCGTCCTCTAGTACAGTCATTCTTATGGCACTGTTGGTCAAGAGCTGATAATCTATATATATATAGGCTAAGTATTGGGGAAAAACCCTCTAATTCTTATGGCACTGTTCCCCTTCTCCCCGATCACTTTTTCTTTTAATTGTTTAATTATTTTTTTGTCTTTTCTTCTTATTTTGTCTTTTTCCCATATGAAAAATATTAAAATAAAGGAAAGGGGAAGGGGAAAGAAGAGGGAACCATTTCCCTGGTTTGGGGAGGGGAAGGGGGAAGATGACATGGCGCTGATGTGGAGAAGGGGAAGGGGACCATACCCCATAGTCTTATCTTGCATCATAAGACTAAGGGGTGTGGGTGGGGAAAAGGATTGGGAAGGCTGATGTGGCTTCTTTCCCCAAGGGGAACACCGCCCCCCTCCCTTCCCCTTCGGTGTGCTCGGGACTTTTCTCCCGTCCTTCCCGTCTCACTTCCCCATAAAGTTTTTTTTTGTCTTTTCTTGTATTAATATTATATATAGATATATTGTCTTTTTAAAATATTAAAATAAAGGAAAGGGGAAGGGGAAAGAAGGGGGAACCATTTCCCTGGTTTGGGGAGGGGAGGGGGGAAGATGATGTGGCGCTGATGTGAAGAAGGGGAAGGGGACCATACCCCATAGTCTAACATAATGATTATTAGACTGTGTGTAACCGGATCACGCCCCGGCGTTAAACACTACTCCAACCAAAAGTTAGGGGCGTTAGAGAGTTGAGCGTTATCTGCTTAACGCTACAACCATTGCAGCATTGTGTGTGTGTGGGGGGGGGTAAGAAAAATCATGTGTAAACTTAATATTTTTCACCCAATCATTTTTACACACATAGTCCACTTTTTTTTATATTTTTTATTTATTTCTTTTATACAACATTCTAACGAGTGATGGCTAGTGTCAACTTAATTGAGTGGGCCAATAAGAAAAATGATGTGTTAAACTTAATTTTTTCACCGAATCATTTTTACACGCATGGTCCACTTTCTATTTATATTTTTTATTTGTTTATTTTATACATCATTTTAACGAGCAGTGGTTAAACATGTATTTTAGTACTGAAATCTAAAAAAAAATAGAGTAATTACTATTGTATAGTAATTACTCTAGTGTAAATTACTGTAATTACCCTAATGACGTAATTACGCTAAAAAATTAATTCTTTTTTATATTATTTATTTAGAAAGCATATTTAAGTAGATGGGAAAAAAGAATTCAAAAAAAAATTCCACTTCACTTCTTATGTTTAGTAGGTTAATTCCATTTATATTTGATCTTCAAAAAAAATCCCCCTTTACTTCTCATGTTTAGCAGGTTAATTCCATTTATATTTGATCTTTACGCTATGTTTTATATAATAAACTTATTTTTCTTTAGTATTCTACTTTTTTTTGAACAGCGAAACTTCTATATAAAAATATAAAAACTGGGCCAGCAGGAAACTGGAACCCGTACAACACAAAGTCAAACACCCAACCTTTACAAAATTACATCACAGATACGAAAATCATACCACCTATCCCACTCGATGTTCGTGAATTTAGATCTACTCGAAATCCATATCTTTTACTTGAATATATATATGGATTTTTTTACTTTAGTATTCTACTTGAATATATATTTTTAACGAAAGAAGACATTTGTATTCTTGTACTTGTTCCTTCTCCATGGTACTCTTCCTTTTCAGACTATCTTTATACCGTCCTCTAGTACAGTCATTCTTATGGCACTGTTGGTCAAGAGCTGATAATCTCTATATATATATATATATAGGCTAAGTATTGGGGAAAAACCCTCTAAAATGAAGAAACTATTGCAAACCCAACTAGTGGCCTAGATTAATCCACAACACCCCAAATATTTTTAATCAATAAGGGTATAATAGTATTTTTACAATTCCCCCTTTTTTATAATTTGAATCTTTCCTTCTTCCTCCTATATAAATAACTCACACACTCTCTCTCTCTCTCTTCATCTATCTTCCATCATCTTCATCAAGATTAATCCCACCACCACCACCATCTTAATCAGCATTCATACGAGATCTGTGAATAAGTTGTTATACATCTCTCCTCTCATATCTTTCAAAACTACACCTGCAACAAAAACCCCCATCTAAAAGACCAGATCTGTAATCAAAACGAAGCTTCGAAGTCGTAGTTTTGTGGGTTTGGTTTTGATGGTTCGACGTCGTAGCTTGGTGATGTTCGAAGTCGTAGCTTAAAGCAGATATTCAACACGCTAATACTCTGTAACTATTCATTAATTTCCCTCTTTTTTTTTCTTTTTTTTTTCTTGTGGGTGTCTTAAAGTTTTGATTTTTTAAGGAAATTTATGTTTTTTTCATGAATTGTTCAATTTGGTATCTGGGATTTTGATCTTTTAGACAAATTTAGGTTTTTTTTTTTTTAATTGATTTTTATGAGTTAATTTTGACTTATATTTGGTCAAAAGTGTACATGTATTTGGGTTCTTTTGACTGTAGTGTTTCTAATTTTGACTTATATTTATGAGCTAATTTTGACTTATAATTGTTTCTATGTTGGTGAGTTCTGAGGTATAAAAAAAAATAAACAATTGATAAATACTGTTGTGAAGAGTGTTTCTTGTTGATCTAGATTGTTTCACCAAATTCTGTTTTTTGCAGTCAAATTCTGTTTTCTATGTTTTCTAGCATATCAGATTCTGCTCTATGTTTACTGCAGACTACAAAAGTTTTTGCTGTGTTTTCCTGTTACACATGTAACACTCGTGTGTTTTTGCACTATGTCTGTCTAGTTTTTTTTGTTTTCTCATGTATGAGTTTTTTTTAATGTTACCTATGTTTTTTTACAGAAAATGTCTGTTTTTGTGTTTTCTCATATAGTCTTATCTATAACTAAAGACAAAAAATGTGTTGTTATTTGTTTTAAGAATGACTTTTCAGAATGTTTGTTATTTGTGTTTTCTCTGTGTTTAGTTAGGGTGTTTTTCTCGTCTATATGGTCGTATCATCTTTGTGAATTTACTTAGGGTGTTTTTTTCTGTGTTAAGGTAGGATGTTACGTGTGTAGCGTATCTGTTTTGCAGTCAAAGGTTGCTTGTAATTCAGTAAAAAATGTATGCTGGGTGCATACTACAAAAGTTTGTCTGTGTTTCCAGAAAAAAATCCTGTTACACATGTAACACTCGTGTTTTTTGCACCTTATCAGGAATGTAATATTGCATATTATAGAGGAAGAATTTGGAAAAAAAAAATTCTTGAATGGAATGTCATTGATCATGGGATGAAATCTATGTTTGCGTATGTTTCGTATGTAACAGCACCACTAAGTTGGTATACATTAGTTTCTGTTTTTTTACTATATACAAAGTTTTGATTTTTTCATGTAAATTGATGAATTTTGTTTTATTTTTGCAGGTGAGCATATTTTTTTGCATTAAAGATGAAGATGATTATCAAGAATGAAGTGTAGACAATTTATTTTTATTTATGATAGTTTTTTTTAGTATTTTGTCGATTTGTAATGACCGTTTTGTTTGTTTTAGCACTTTGTAAGAAACAATTCTTGTGTACATTTGAATGTTTTTTGATCTATAAAGTTTTTAATTGATTATATACAATCTGTGCAATTTTAACGTATGCAACACTGCATATGTTACATATGTAACACGGGCGTCTGACAGCTTATATAAGAATGTGGAAAAAGTAAGAGAGAGATGATGTGACATGTGTGGGGTCCACACTGTCATATCTGCTTTTCAGAAAATGGCATTTGACCATTGTGCCCTTTTTTGTCATCTACCTTAATTATTTTATTAAAATAATGTAGAATCAATCTAAGCCATTGATCACTTTAGATCAATGGTCTAGATTAAGTTTACCAAGTTTCTTCAAAATATGAGGGTTTTTATTTAATCCTTGCCCTATATATATATTGCAAAGGGATTAATCCTATATGTCATACTCTTATGCAATCTCTCCTTAGAGAGATGCCACATAGAATGTGATGTGGCAACTCTAAACCAATTAAAAAAAAGAAATAAATATGATTTAACCTCCATAACTTTTAAACGTTAATATCTTTTATATACGAGATTTTTTAAAGAAAAAAATTACACCAAATTAACGAGCGTTTTATTATCTTTCCAATGAGTACCATAGTGCTATATAAAAATCGGAGAAAAAAATGACTATTTATTGTAACCCGACAGGTATTGTGTCAGGTTTGGGATTAGTTTAAAAAAATTGTGGGTTTGGGTCGGTTCTGGGATTAGGTGATACCCGACCCGATTACCCGAAACAACATACCCAAATACCTGAACTACATACCAGATCATATGCCCATGAATTTTTTAACGCATCACATAACCCTTAGACTAATGCGTTCGATATTTCAATAATTAACTTTTTTTTTTCTTATTTCATGTTAGTTCTTTTTAGAATTATCGATTACAAACTTCCGAATTCATTTGTAATGGCACTAGATTTATACCCCGACGCAGAGATTCGTTTTTTTTTTATATTTGAATGTGATAACTTATAGTACAGATTTGTTTAAAATAATAATAATAATAATAATAATAATATTTTTTATTATGTTATATTAGATATTTCAACCCGAGACGCTCCCGGGATAAAAACTAGTTGAATATAAAATAGGACTTTAACTAAAAAAGTTATCTCCAATTAGACTACTAGGTGTGGAGAGGGGTGGCATTTTCATGATGGGCTGCCACGTAGGCGCAACCTAGGAGTGGGGGAAAGGCATTCTCATGATGGGCCTCCAAGAGGGTGGTGCAGTGCACTATGATGACAGGCCTCCTAATTGGTCAGAATTATTAAAAATAATAAAAAAAACAATTAAAAACAATAAATAGGACCGGCTTCAACGGCAATCCATTGCCTCTCATGCCGCCCCTGCCCCTATGCCGCCCCAGGGGTGGTGTAGCGAGGCCGGCATTTGGTTGCCTCTCCTATGCCGCCCCCCACACCTAGTAGTCTTATATATCCAAATTTGGATTGTCTTGTTTATATTTAAATGTTTCTTATTTGTTTAGAAGATAGAAATAAAAATACAAAAGGTGGTTTTATTTTTATGAAGATGATGAAGAAAACATAGAAGTATTGAAAAAAAATCCAATCTAAATTATAGTAAATTACCCTATAGGGATATAGGCAACGGACCATTATAGATTTAGCATAACGGCGGTAGGTGGTAGTAAGGGTTCACGGATAACATTCTCATGTCAACCAAATTAACATTTTGTAAGTTATTATTATTGTTTACTAAAAATTGTTATTATTATTATTATTATTATTTAGTAAAGTATGCAGTTAGGGTAGTTCAAATTGCTCAGCCCTCGTTTTATATAAAAAAAATATAAAATGGGTTAGTTGTCGTGCCTAGTGATGTTGGGTGGTGGTGACTGGGGTGCGCATACCGTGGAGAATGTGGTTGCGAGTGATGTTAGAATATTTGGATCATGTAATTGATAAACTCATTAAGGGGTTGTTTGGTTGATTAAGTGCTGAATGGTTAAGAGGCTCTGAATGGTTAAGAGCTGAATCATTCAGCATCCCTTATTAGCTTAATGATTCAGCACTTAATCATTCTATTCAGATGCTGAATGATTCAGAGCTGAATGGTTAAGAGGTTGATTAACAGGCTACTAAACAACCCCTAAATAAACAAAAGTCACTAAATCAATTCATATCTTCACATATGAGACTAAACGGTGTGAGGCTCGTCTTTGGACCGTTCACATCGTCTTGGGTCGTCGCACACCCCGAACGGGCCATTACCGTCCAAACCGGCTTATCTTGGACAAGTTGGACGGGCTTCAACTATTGGTCGGTTGTGTTGGGGTGGGCCATGCTCAATGGTCACATGACCGTTTGAATTTAAAAAAAAAAATTTAACTCTATTTAACCTAAAATCAACCACGCTTTTTTTTAAAATACAACCTACACCTCTATTCTCTTCTACTCTTCTCATTTTCTTTCAAAATTTATAAAAAACCAAATGGATCCCTTCAACCAATATAACTTAAATAACCTGAACACCCCGAACCAAACACCGAATCAAAACGCGAACTTCCCGATAAGTTTTAATGGGTGTTATTGGCCCGAAGTTCCATCCTCATTTGTGAACTACAACCAATCGTCCTCAAACGTGTTTCAACAACTAAGTCAAATGCAAATGCAACAACTTATGCAATCGAACATGTTTAATCAAATGCAAATGCAACAAAAACCTTTGTTTACTACTACTTTTACACCAACTCAACCACCTCAACCCTACAACACCACGAGTACGTCGTCCTATGGGGCTCGTAGACGAGGATGATGATGATGAAGTCGAAATTGTTCCCGAAACGCAACCATCACCACCGCGGAACAAAGGGAAAGGAAAGGCGAAGGGTGGTGAGAAATTTTCTAAGAAACCATGGACGGGAACCGAAATAGAGGCGTTGGTCAAAGCGTTGCTAGAAACATCGACGTGCCCAATTGTTGGTAATTAATTAACTTAATTTTTTATTACATTTTGTTTGCATATTATTTAAGTTTTATTTTTGTACTAATAATAAAACTTAATACATTTACACTGTGTTCCCGAGTCTCATTAAATGATGGAAGAGAAAGGATCTCCCTCCTCTTCCTTTCTCTCAAATTCCTTCCAAATTGGAAAGATTGAAAATCACACTAAAATCCTCTTTATTATCCCTCTCATTCCCCCTTTCCCTCCTACAAAAAACTTTGGAACACATTTTTTCCTCACTTCCTTTCTAATCTTTTCTCTTCCATCCTTTAATGAAACTCGGAAACAGAGTGTTACTTTTCATAAAAAAAAAAGTAAGCACCAACTGAAATGGAACCGGCTTTTGTATAAAATGTAACAAGAACTTCCATAGAAGAATGGAAGCACTGAAGCCATACCGAGACTTAGACTCGATTGGCGGAAAGTGGAGGAAAATAAATAAGGCGTGTACGTTATTTGTCGGTTTCTATAATCAAATCAAGTCGAACCCCCCTAGTGGATACAACGAAAGTATGATTTTTAATGATGCTATGAAGAAGTGGAATGATACGCAATCGTCCGGATTCAAATTTGTTCGTGCTTGGAAAATTTTGAGGAACGAACAAAAGTGGGCGATGGTTCCAAACCCGTTGTAAAAGCAAAGCGTAGAAAGACAAAAGCAATAGATAAAGCTTCACAAGAGGGAAGCTCGACTCATCAAATGGACTTCTACATCATTGAGGAAGCGGAGTTTGATATGCCGATCGAGGAGGCTCATCGTCCCACGGGTTTATCCTTTTTAAAATTTACTCGATTTGTTATTTTAAAGTTATTAATATTCTTATTTCGGTTAACTAAATAGGTCGGGATAAAGCTAAAAAGGAAGCGGCCGCCAAAAGACAAAGCGGGTCGGGGAACGGTAGCGCAATGAAGATTGATGTTTTGTCGGCTCAAATTGAAGCTTTCAACCGAGTCAACGAGGAAAAGCTAAAGGTGAAGAATGAAAAAGCTCAAAGTCGAGGAGGCGAAGGTTTTAGCGATCGACACAAGCTCCATGCCCGAAGCGAGACGTCGAGTTATTAAAAAATTACAAGAATACATCATTAAAAAGTATATCTAGACGTTTTTTTATGTAATGTCGTCGATTTTAGTATTATTCGACTTTGTTTTATTTGTAACGTTTTTTTTTTAATATTATGTCACTTTTATTTTATTTATGTTAATTATTTATTTATTTATTTATTTAAATATTAGAAAATAATAATTAAATGGTGACCAATAGGATTGAAGGACTATCCAAGGAAGACTACACTCACACCCTTGGGTAGTCCTTAAAATGTCTAAATGCTAGTGGGACCCACTTTTTGATGACGTGGAGGCGAGTCTTCCCAAGCCTTGCCTCCACCACACCACATAGTCTGAGTGATACATGTTGAATGTAGAGTTATTATACCTTTTCACAATGAGTTAATTATATGGTTAGTACACGTGGTTTACTCATTTTGTCATTTTCATATATATTTATCGGAAATTACACCAATTGCACTAATATTTACAAAGCAGCAGTCTCACACATCTTCAGGGTGCTAAGGCTATAGGGTGTGGAACCGTTTCCCCTTTCCTCCCCTTGTTCACATCAGCGCCACGTTATTTCCTATTTCCCCTCCCCCAAACCAGAGAAATGGTTCCCCTTCTTCCCCTTCCCCTTTCTTTTTATAATACTTTTTAAAGAGAAAATGACAAATATATATATAGGATTACTTGGTCGGGATGAACAGTGGTAATCCACCAATTGTGCCGAAGCTTGAGCGGGGAGGCGGTGTTCCCCGAGGAGGAAGCCCTCCATGTCACCCCATCAAAGGCTCTTACCGATTCACACCCCAAGGTCTAATAGTGAAACCATTTTGTAAAAAGTGATACAATTGGTGTAATTTTCAACAATTAGTTACCACGGATATTAACCGTGTAATTAATTATCAATTGGATGACCTAACTCTTAAAAAAATAAATTTGATTGGCTCAGTTAAATGGGCTTTCTCATTCTATGATAGTAAGATAGAGTAGATGGGCTGAGCAAATGTGCTTTGAAGCTAAATAGGATTCACGCCCATTTGGGCTACCACTTCGGTCAGCTCTCAACAGTTTGTACATTGAAGCTAAAATAGCAAGGAAAAAAAACATATAATTTGCGTATACATGTGAAGTTGCCGATTTCAGTTCACGTGTTTGCTTGGGACCAACAAGTGGCTTATGTTAGGCAATGCTAACATCAAGACCCAAACCAACCCACCAGTGTTTTTACACTGCACATCAAGCCGTTCCATATGGTCCGGGTTCCCCAAACAATGGACCATAGTCCAGATCACTCACTATCGATGAAGAATCGCTTCAGTTCCATAACGTTCCCATTCCAGATAATTGGTTATGAGTAATTGATCACGACTTTATGTTTCTTTATATCCCACTATATATACAATGGTTTTGTTACATTTCATCTTACTTATGATGACAAACACTAATTTGAAATCAATGTGAAGACTAATTGTTTATTTTATTTATTACTCTAACAGAAAATGTTGATATCCAATTACAGATTTGATTCATAACCCTTTTTTTTATATAAAACAGATCTAGAACAAAACTTTTTTATATTGATTAGCAACTTGATTAACAAAACACAGATTCCATTAACATAAACAACTTAACATAAAAAACAATTAACCTAACCCAGATCTAACACAATTTCACTAGACGTGTATATTATCCAGCAAGCTGCACATCATTATATTATAATAATAATAATAATAATAATAATAATAATAATAATAATAATAATAATATAACAACACTAAATAATAATAATAATAACAACAACAAACACAGAAATTGGGAACATGAAACAGATCTAAAACAGAACTATTAATATTGATTTAACAATTTGATTAACAAAACACACATTCCATAAACACAAACAACTAAACATAGAAACCATAAACCTAAAGCAGATCTAAACCATTTCACAAGACGTGAACAACATCAACCAACAACCTAACAAGATCATCAAGCCCTCTCACCACGGATCCTCCTAGCAAGCTGCATATCCTTAGGCATAATAGTAACCCTCTTAGCATGAATAGCACACAGATTAGTATCCTCAAACAGCCCCACAAGATAAGCCTCAGAAGCCTCCTGAAGAGCAGCAACAGCAGAGCTCTGGAACCTCAAATCCGTCTTAAAGTCCTGAGCAATTTCCCTAACCAGTCTCTGAAAGGGCAGCTTCCTTATCAACAGCTCTGTGCTCTTCTGGTACTTCCTTATCTCCCTCAACGCCACTGTTCCAGGCCTGAACCTGTGTGGCTTCTTCACTCCTCCTGTTGCTGGTGCTGACTTCCTTGCTGCCTTTGTTGCCAGCTGCTTACGTGGCGCCTTTCCTCCTGTTGATTTCCTAGCGGTTTGTTTGGTACGAGCCATTGTTTAGAATCGATTAGAATTGAAAGAGTAAATGATATTGTTTTGATTGTTTGTGTGGTTAACGAAAGGGATATTTGAGGGTTTATATAAATTTGGGGGTTGGGGGGAATGGGCGGTAAAAGTTTGAAATTTTGGTGTACAGGATGGCGATCCGTGTGCGGGGTAAAATCTGGGCCGTTGGATGGGTGAAGATTGATAATAATCATGGGGATTTGAATATTTTTTATTCAAGTGCTTGTTTCCGCTTTCCTGTTACCGCTAGCAAAGTGTTTGCTTAATAAAATAATGAGTTAAATGTCATTTTCGTCACTAAAGTTTTACTATTTTTCTAGTTTTTTCTAAAAGTTTATTTTTTTTCATCTAAATCTAAAAGTTTTTAAATTCTTACTGTTTCCATCCGACTCGTCAACTTCATCCATTTTTTTGTTAAGTTTTAATTAAAAGACCAAAATACTTGTTTATATATTGTTAAAATATTACAGTAAATATATATATATAGGGGAAAGTTAATTTGAGAACACCTATATTTCGTGCGAACCGTGAGAACGGCATCTAAAACCATTCAAATTCAAAATTTCTTTTTACACTTGTCTTTATTACTAAAATACAATCTCAAAAACACAATTTACGCGTAAAAATTCAAACGTATACGAAAATAATTTGTTTTTACACATGTGTAAATTTACTGTTTATACATGTGTAAACTGTTTCATTTACACATGTGTAAAAAGTTAATTTGAAAGTGTTTTTGCAAGAAAAGATGAACTATTTGGAAAGAAAATTCATTTATTAATGTTATATTTTAATTATAATTAGGTTTGTAGTGAAAAAAAATGATTTTGATTAGTTTTCTCACTTGTTCTCACGGTTCTCGCGATATTTAGCGTTCTCAAGATAACCCTCCCCTATATATATATATATATATATATATATATATATATATATATATATATATATATATTGCACCACCATCACCATTATCAACCAAACATCATCTTCCACACACCTGCAACTCAATCCCAATCATAAAAAAAAATAGACCCCAAAAAATAACAGATCTGGACAACCATCGATATCGCAAAAGCTGCGACTCAATCCCAATCTAAAACCAGATTTGAACAACCATCAATAACCCAACCATTGACCGATTTCCTTAAAACCTTCTTTAACCACCAAACCCCCACCTTTATAAAAACCCAACCCATCCATCCCTGCCCTTATTCTACATACACACCATACTGTTAGAGAACGAGAGAGAAAGTCGAGAGATAGATAGAGCCGGAGAAAGAAAATCAGAAGGAGAGAGAGCCTTGGGTTCTGATGTGAGTTAACAGCGGCAGAGATCGAAAGGGGGAAATAGGTGGTTGGAGATGGTGGTAGTGGCGACGGTTTGTAGTGGTCGTGGCGATGGTGGTGGTGGTGGTGGTGGTGGTGGGGTGGTGGGCTGGAGGTGATGGTCGATTGTGGTTGGCGAATCGGGTGTTGATTATGGTGTTTGAGGAGTGAGAGGTGAAGGGTTGGTGAATGGAGGTGGTTGGTGATGGTAGGCGACAGTGGCGGTTCTGGTTTGGTATGTTGTGTTTTTTTTCTTGCATAATAGAGGACTATATTCTGAAAATTGAGTTGTGGGTTCTGTGTTTCGCTCAGCTTAATTATTTGATGGTATAGAGAATAAAGAAAGGATAATTATGAATAGAAATGTTCTAATTGGATTATTTTTGTTAGTATTATTATAATATAGATGAGATTTGAATTGACAACTTTGCCCCTCAGTTAACTGGGATTGACTAACGGAGTTAGGCAATTGGATGGTGTTCTATAAACAATAAGTGTAAGTAAAACCAACATACCAGATCAAAAGACTTATGGTTAGTTTTTTCCATACCATTTGACTACCCAAACTATTAACCATCACTACATATCAAATTCTTAGTTGATCGCTTGACTGGTAACTGATTAGTCACCATCAAAGAACTTTGTCACCACAACTAATAATTTGAATGGTAGCAATAAAGAACTTGAAACCTGGTAAATGATTAGTCACCACTCACCATTAGAGAACTTTGTCACCACAACTAATAATTTCAATGGTAGCAGTAAATAATTTGCAACCGAATGCAATTTTCATCATGCAGTATATAGGACATCTTTTTATTACTAACCTTTGCATCAGTCTCCATTTAAATAGTATTAGCTCCTGTATATTGAATACCGTTGTCAGTCCCAAAAGCATCTTGCATGTTTACAATGTTTTCATTTGTTGTAGGCACATCAGCTTAAGTCTTATCTAAATCCATCTTTGTTGTTTTGTTATATGGTTCTTTTTTCATCGGAACATCAATTTCTTCTTCTTCAATAAGCTGTGATGATAAAATTACAACTTTTGTTACAATTCAAGCACGAATGACCTACAAAATAAAAAAAAATATAGTCTATAACTCCAAAATAACTCACTTGTGCAAATTCAAGAGGGCTTTAACCTTCACCTTGGCACGACCTCTTTGTTTTCTTATCAATAAACATAATTAAGGCAATTCAATGGATAATCTATTGGTATGGGCATGAGGGCATGATTGGAATAGAATTTCTAGATGTGGGTGAGATAATGATGGTAAAGTTACAATCATACCCTTAAAAGCATCTTAAAAATCACATTACTTACAATTTTACCCTCGTTAAATAAGTTAGATTGTGTTGTACATGTTTACTTATAAGTTGTATGACACACAAAATTACATTTGTAGCCACCTTTGGCTCTTCATAATATAGTATAGATTAAAAATCAGAAAACAGAGTATAATAAATGGGACGATAAATCATTCGAAATCATACGTATTATGAACAAAAACGCCAGTATTATTTGTCAAAAACTTTCAATTTTGATTCAAGAATAAAAATTAAAGATAAAAAATGGGTTAAAAAAGTTGCAGACGAAGAAGACGGTGTATATGATACGCTTGTTTTTCCTTGTTGGACTTGATACGCTTCTGTTTACCATGGCCTTTGTTCTTAATCCCATTAGGTAGTCGAATAATGGGTTCGGCCTCATATGGTTTCTCATAGCCAAGAAGAGAAGCATATTTGTAATACTTCTTCTGGCTAGGTCTCTCAAACCCGCCCTCATCAACCTTCTTAACCATCTCTTTCATTTGATCATTAACAAAAGTTAACTCAAATAAATCTATAATTAAAGTATTTGCAAGATATTCACCAGCCAACACTATCTCCCTTGCAATACTTCTAGCTTGTTTAGTCTTGTCATCACCAAACTCTCCTGTTTCAAATGAATACTTGATTTCATTTGGAACAACATCTCTTGTCCATCTCTTCATGATATATCTCATTGGGAATCTGTTAACTTTGAACATCCTTAATATAAAAAATATATGCCTACAAAGTAGTCCGTACTGCTCAAACCTTCTACAGGTACATAGTGAAGTAACATCTTTTTCACCCTCATGAACTTCCCTCTTGAAAAGCACTTGTAAAAATATTAAAAAACACTTTTGCAGAATTTGGACGCACACAAATATCAAATATAAACGCACACAATAAGAAATGTTGACTTTGCTAAATACCTCAATAAAACCTTGACCATGTGCTTGTGGATTTTCAACATAAATTTTAAAAAAACCTTCATCAGCTTTTTGGGTGTGAACACCTATTAATCCTTCATATGTGTCATATATCTCTTCTTGAATATCAAAGAAGATAGTCCTTGTAGATATTTTGGATGTCTTTTCCTCAATAGGATTTCTAGTCCAAAAATCAGGAATGGTATGCCTTGAATCTTGGTCATTCTTCCTATGATTGAATCTTTGAGCTTCAAGTGAAGTTTCAAAATGGTTAAAAAAAACTCAACAAGGGTCAGCTGAGAATTTGTAACCTTACAAAAAAAGTGATTTTCATTCTCAGATCTTGATGTTGTCCTCATTAGGCAAGACATAGGTTCATCCCGGTAAAAAGCAGGGATCCACATTGATCTCATGTTGAACATGTCGATCAACCAATTGTTCTCAGTTAGTTTGTAATCAACCATAACTACACCCAATTCGAAATCAAACGTCTCTGAGCTGATTGAGTCTATCCATACAATTGCACAAATTCTCCTTTTAAACTCATCATCACTGCAAAATGCACTACCCACCTAAAAACAAATCAGATAAACAAATGCACGTTGGTTATCTTTGAACGCATGTACAGAAAATAAACAAAACGCACCTTACAAAACTTTGGATGCATGCACTACATCCTAAACTACTATATTCCTATTTAAACGCACCAATGAAATAAACAAACGCACAGTTTAATTTTATGCAAAATTCATACTGACCTTATCAGAAACCTTCTTCATGAAGTGCCACATGCATAATCTTTGTCTGCTATTTTGAAAAACCAACTGGATAGCATTTTTCATGGCAGGGTCTTGATCGGTTACAACCACTTTTGGATACTTTCCAAAAGATTTGGAAAATGATTGTAACAACCATGTGTATGATCCAGTTGTCCCAGGTGACAACAATCATGCTCCAAGTGTGACATTCCGACAGTGGTTATCAATTCCGGTAAATAGTACAAAAACCATCTTGTACCTAAAAACACATTAGAAGATTTTATAAATAAACTATGAACATATAATAGTTGGATATGAAACTTTAAAAATTAAAAACATACTTGGTGTTAAATGTTGCATCAAAGGAAATCACATCTCCAAATTCCATAGAGTTTCTCTTACATAACGCATTAGCCCAAAACAAACCGGTGAGTGCTTTATTTTCATCCACATAAAACTCAAAAGAAAAATCTGGCAAGAACTTCTTATCCCTAAGCCTAGACACTATCATATCAACATCACACTCACCAATGAAAGTGTTTAATCCACCTTTAAAATTCTTGCAATCAGTAGTCGTTGCACCAATATTCTCAAACCCTCCATACTTAGTCTTCATGATATTAAAAGCTTTGACAGGACCCATGTTCAATGAAGATAGCTGACATATCATCTCTTCTTGAGTATGTGTCAGCTTCCTATTAGCTGCTAGGAAATGAATGTCACTTTCAGATACAAAAGCATGATTATGGCATTCCACAAAGTCATAAACCTTGAAAGTCCTGCCATCCTCAGAAGTTAGCTTTACATGTGCCTTACATCCAGTCTAGATAGAAGGTCTTTTCCTTGTCCTAACATCTTTCTTAGAATTCTATGCACCTACTTTGACTGGCTTAAAACCCTCGTTATAGCATATAAAGTATTTGATTCTTAGTACACCTTTTCGCATATCTTGGGTACCCTTTCGAATAGAAAATCCAGCGGCCTTTGCATATTTGGCATAAAACTCGTGTGCATGATCAATACTAGGAAACTCCATGTATATTACAGGTTTGAGTGATTTAGGTACAACGGGAATGAATGAGTTAATAGGTTGGTCTTCTACAGGAACATCAAAGGAGACACGTGCAAAAATAAACGCACTTAATAAAACTTCAAACGCACATTGACATTTGATAATTTGAACTATTTAAATGCACGAATGATCATATTCAAACGCACTCGTATATGTTCAGTGTGTATGTTTGAAAACTTATAAATGCACTTTATAATTTAAACACATCAAATATTCAAAAAAACATAATTAAAATACCTTCAATCCTTCTGTATTTGTTGATGATGTTCAAACTATGAATATCCACATCCTGGTTAGTCTCCTTAATCAGGTCTGAATATCCATAAACAACTTGTTTACGAAAATCAACCTTAAAAACTAATTGAAAAAAAAACTGAAACAAAAACAGAGTTATTGGTGGTTAAATTGTAACATCGCGTAATTTTTAATTTTCATGTATTTTAAATTATTTACTTAACAAATGCCAAGTTCGCCTTTACTTGCTTCTTTTATACTCTTACCAATTCGTGACGGGTCGTCATTATAATTTATCCTAACCAATTTAGGCGTCATAACAAGAAACTCATTTAGTTAAGATCTTAATATTTATTTATTTATTTTTAAACAAATATATCTACTAATAATAATACTTTTTAGTTAAAAAAGAAAAAAAAGAAAAAAAGAAAAACGTGAAAGTAGTGTTGACATTTATGTCACAATTAAACAAAAATGACATTTGTATGTCGTCCATTTTTTTTTTAGTGATTTATTTATTTTTTTTCTTTTTCTTTTAAATATATATTTACCACTAATTAATTTCTAACCACCCTAATTAATTCATTAAATACCCAACCCCTTCACCCCAACTATAAATACACTATTCCTACCCATTCTAACACTTGCTCATTTCTAAATCCTCTCTAATCTCTCAAGAATTCTCTCAAGAATAAGTGAGTTTCTCACTTCACCTTCAACCTCTCTTCTACTTTCTTCACTCTCATCTTCTTCAAACCCTTTGAGGAAACCTCTAGGACCTCTCTCCTATTTGCCATGGCAAATAAACATGAGTAGGGCACCAATTTGAGGCCTCAAATGTGGTCATCTTCTATTATCTTTTATGCACTAAGTTGTTAATAATACCAACCAAGTTCACCAACAACTCAATGATGGAGGGACTTGTGTTATGGTTCATGGTTGACAAAAGGAAGGCCAAGGCTCATCCAAACTAAGTCACCATACCCTACTTTCTAAGTTATACTATATAAATACTAAATTATATAAACTCTACTAATTTAATAACTCGGAAAGGTTTGTGGATACATCCCTACCTTACCAATGCTTGACTCTCATAACCATCCGAATCACCTCTATGGTGGTTTGTGTTTTGGTTCGCCTAAAAGGCTTGCTTGACTCTTATGACCATCCGAATCACCTTCATGGTGGTTTGTGTTTTGGTTCGCCTAAAAGGCTTGCATGACTCTCGTGAATCTATAATCTAAACTCGAACCTAAGACTCTTTATTTTTCTAATTCTAGTTAACCATGGCTAAGGAACTAATCCCCCAAGACTCATTCTTTTGAAACCTTGCTAAAACGCACCCAAAGGTGAGTTCATACTTGTCCCCCTTTTATTCTTTATTCTTTGGGGCTCAACATGTATCACTATCAAAACTCAAACGATTTTAAACTCTACAATCTATTATGCTTAGTCTAAAGTCTATCATATTCTAAATTCTATCATGCGCAATCTAAAGTCTATTATATGCTTGTACGCTATGCTATGTAGAATTATTTACTCTAACATACAAATGTTCATATAGTTGACAACCCACCTTGCATGTATAGCGCTATAGGATTGGCTATCCGCCCCCTACATGGGTCATGTTAAGCAAAATTCTTCGTGGCTAGTCGCCGTTTGTATGGTTCTCTTGCATATGCCTATAAGCAAAACTTTTTATACTATGTATGTATGTCAAAACTAGTATGCTCACCAATGCTTTATGTGTTGACGGATATTTTATACATGTTGCAGGAAATATTTATTGCAGGACATTCAAGAAAACTATTTAGGATTGGACATAGAAACTCACTCTAGTTCAAGTTATCATATTCTTGTTGTTGTATTTTTTCGTTATATGAACTACTTGTATTTCTATTTTTAGACAATAAATGAAATTCTATCTTTAAACTATATTGTCACAAAATCTAGTGTCATGAAGTCTTTGAACAATCTACCACTAAGTCTCACCTCGATGATTCCGCCATCGGTTGGGGTGTGACATAAATCCTCATGATGGATTTACCTCGAATATTCTATGTGACATCCTCAGGATAGTGAAGGACTAAGCATACTTCAGGATGTAACAACATTCTGACCTATGTGCATTCTGAGGATAGACTAACAAATTATCTTGTTTAAATGTTGTTGCACGTACAACCAATGAATAATAGAGAGTTGTAACTCCTCTTCAACGGCTATAAAGTCTTACCTAGTCAAAGAAAGTAAAAATGCAAGAGCTGTACGCGTATAAACTTAAAGAATGGGTCAAAGTGTTACCGACAGGTGATGAATGCTAGGCGAAAAAGAAGGAAACTGTTATGTTAACGAATACTTCGGTTGAAACAGTCCCAGCGGTTACCTGAACCATTCAAGAAGCCTAACTAAGATAGCGGATTACGAGGGATCTTCCATTTACTTTTCGTGTAACTATATATAGGGGCATGATGAACGAAAACAGGACACTTACACATTATCAAACACTTGATACTAGCTAGCAAACACCTGATACTCTCTCGACTCACACACACAACACTACACGTTCATTGTAATCATAGTTCGTTCATCATACTTCCAAAGTTGTAACACTTTTTACCATTTTTAATATTAATAAACAAGGCAGGGGCTTAGCCTCCTCCGGAGGTTTTGTGTCGGCGATCATCGAGTAATCAAGGACTTTCCTCGTACATCGAGTGTTGTTGGCTTGCTTTCTTTCATTTACATTCAGTTACTATAGTCTTGTGTCACACAGTTACATCCTCAGGATATAACTATCCATCCTGAAATATACCTTTGCCATCCTGAGCATAGTTGTCATATTATTATTTCTATATTCTTACTAAACACCATCTCAAAGATAACACTAAGTCTTTATCATATTTCACACATTTAGCACTCTACCTCACTCTTACAAATTTGGAAAACAAAATAATTTTTACTAAGTAATTTTTGACCAAAACAAGAGCATCATGAACTATATTGTGAAAAAACAATATTATCGACATCTGGAATCGATTCCTCAACCAAAACATTTTGCTCATCAACCGATAAGTTTGAATCTGATAAACAAAATCAACAATTAAACATAATTCTACTGCAAACTTATTTAAAAACTACTTCTAATACGTACCGAACATCCTGCAATACTTCAATTGACTGTGATTACGATGATCGTAACGTGTTTGATCGACTGGTGTTGTATAATTCAAATTCGGATTTGAAACGTAATTACGAGAATCGTTACCGAAGATAGAAACGTGATTTACGTAAACCAGTTATAGGTATAATGTCTGATTTGCCAATTGGTTACGTGAAGTTCAATTCCTAGGACATGTGGTGAATGAACTGGGAATTCATGTCGATCCGGCTAAGATCGAAGCTATTAAAGACTGGGAAGCACCAAAGACGCCATCTGAGGTGCGGCAATTCCTTGGTCTTGCGGGTTACTATCGTCGCTTTATTGAGGGATTTTCGAAGATCGCTCAACCCCTCACTGCTCTTACCTAGAAGGACCAAAAGTTCGACTGGGATGAACCACAAGAATCAGCATTTCAGATGCTGAAGCATAAACTTTGTTCTGCACCCATCTTATCCTTGCCTGTGGGTACGGATGACTTTGTTGTGTACTGTGACGCTTCTATTCATGGTCTCGGTTGTGTGTTGATGCAACGCGGGAAGGTTATTGCTTATGCTTCTCGCCAACTCAAAGTTCATGAGAAGAACTACACTACTCATGACTTGGAACTGGGTGCGGTAGTCTTTGCGTTGAAAATCTGGAGACATTACTTGTACGGTACCAAGTGTGAAGTATATACCGATCACAAGAGTCTTCAGCATATTTTCGACCAGAAGGTGTTGAACATGCGGCAGCGTCGATGGGTTGAACTCCTGAACGGTTATGACTGTGCCATCAAATACCATCCTGGCAAGGCGAACGTTGTGGCGGACGCCTTGAGCAGGAAGGAGTCTGCGAACCCTCGTCGTGTTCGAGCCTTACAGCTCACCATTCATTCGTCGTTGCCTGACCAAATCCGTTCTGCACAGTTGGAAGCCTTGAAGGAGGAAAACCTTAAGGCTGAAACTATGCACAGTGCTGACAAGCATCTTGAACTTAGGACCGATGGTTTACACTATTTTGCGGGACGTGTTTGGGTCCCATTGTTCGGGGGATTGCGCGAGCTTGTGTTGGATGAAGCTCACAAATCCCGGTATTCTATTCACCCTGGCTCCGATAAGATGTATCAGGATTTGAAGATACTTTATTGGTGGCCGAACATGAAAGCTGACATAGCTTCTTACGTCAGCAAATGTTTGACTTGTGCTAAAGTCAAGGTGGAGTATCAGAGGCCGTCTGGTCTCCTGCAACAACCAGAGGTTCCGGAATGGAAGTGGGAGCGAATCACGATGGATTTTGTCACCAAACTGCCAAGGTCACCGAGTGGTTATGATATGATCTGGGTGATTGTTGACCGGCTGACAAAATCGGCACGCTTTATACCTATTAAGGAAACCGATGGACTCGAGCGGTTGGCTCGACTTTACCTTAAGGAGGTGGTTGCTCGGCACGGGGTGCCTGTTTCTATTATCTCTGATCGTGATTCTTGTTTCGCTTCGCGTTTCTGGAAGGCTCTACACAAGGCTTTGGGTACTCAGTTGGATATGAGTACGGCTTATCATCCGCAAACTGATGGACAGAGTGAGCGGACGATTCAAACCTTGGAAGACATGCTTCGGGCATGTGTTATCGATTTTGGCAAAAGTTGGGAGATCCACCTGCCGTTAGTGGAGTTCTCCTACAACAACAGCTATCATTCTAGCATCAAGGCAGCTCCGTTCGAGGCTCTTTACGGACGGAAATGTCGATCACCACTTTGTTGGGCTGAGGTGGGCGAGAACCAGCTCACTGGTCCGGAACTCGTGTACGAAACTTCGGAGAAAATTGTACAGATCCGTCAACGTTTGGCTGCTGCACGGGATCGTCAGAAGAGCTATGCCGATCGCCGTCGAAAACCTTTAGAGTTCCAGGTTGGGGACAAGGTACTTCTGAAAGTTTCACCATGGAAGGGCGTCATACGCTTTGGAAAGCGTGGCAAGCTTAACCCTCGTTATGTCGGACCATTCGCAATCCTGGATCGGATTGGACCGGTGGCATACAAACTTGACTTACCGGCGGAGCTCGGTAGTGTACACAACGTCTTCCATGTGTCTAACTTGAAGAAGTGTTTGGCTGATGAATCTCTCATTGTACCACTGGAAGAGATCAAGGTTGATGATCGTCTTCGCATTGTGGAGGAACCTGTCGAGATTCTCGACTACAAGATTCGTAGCCTTCGTCGGAGTAAAATCCGCATCGTTAAAGTCCGTTGGAACTCGAACCATGGACCGGAGTTCACATGGGAACGGGAGGATCAGATGAAAGCTAAGTATCCTCATCTTTTCCCGAAGCGCGCGTTTGAATCGAGGCATGTTACTGCTGAAGCAGAATGAATCTCGGGTGGAGATTCCTTTCAACGTGGGGATGATGTGACATCCGGTAATTTTCTTTTCGTTCTGTTCTTTTCGTTCCTTTCTTTTTGGGGCTTTGCGCAATTTTCGGGACGAAAATTCTTTCAACGTGGGGATGATGTGACACCCGGCATGTTTGGCTTAAACATATTAGTAACATCTAAGTCTACCTTAGCGAGAAACGTTTATAAACAAACTTAACTGGGTTAGTTGAGTCGGGTCAAGTTAGGATTGTCCAGGGTACAATGATCTGGAGGATCATTGGGAGTCGTTTTGGTAATACACTAGTACCGGGTTACGTTGTTGGTGACATTACATGAACTAATTAAGTATATGTGTAGATTATGGGTCGTGTGGTGGATTATATACATAGATGTGTTTAAATGATGTGTAAATGATTATCTATGCTTAAATACGTTAAATATAGACTAGGGATGCATGCTTATGTGTTAAGATGTGTTAGAATGCGTTAAACACGACAAACTGAAAAACTAGTCAAAAAGGAATCCTGGTTCGACCACTTCGAGTGGTCGAAGGAGAGAAATTGTCTGGTTCGACCCTTTGTAGATGGGCGAACCAGGGAAGTGGAATTGAAGGAATTCCCTTTGACCAGAACAGGGCTCATTCGACCCTGTGAAAGGGTCGAAGGAGACCACCTTCGACCATTGAAATGATGCGAAGGAGGATTAGTATAAATACCAACCTTTGTCATTTTTCATCATTTCACAAACCCTAACCGTCTCAAAACGCTCTCAAACGATCTAAAACACTAAGGAAGGAGTTTTTGCTCTTCTTTTTCATAATCTAACCTATCTACAACATCTAAACAAGAATCCAAGGTGTGTTCATAATCCTAAACCTTTTTAAAAGCATTTTAATTCGTTTTCATCTAACCCTAATTGTCCGGATCTGTTCTAAGGGTGTTTTCATGATTAAAAACTGTTTAAACATCTTTCTAAATCAAAACATTATCATTAACATAGGTTTCATGATGAATAACATATGTAAATTGTATATTATGTGGTATTATGTGTTGTTCAATGATTTGCTGCTATATCTATGATAGAAACATGATATAGGATTGTTATTGATGTTGGAATATTGTTGTCTAGGGTTAGGATTGGATATGATGATGATAATATGGGTATTTGGGGGTTTTATTGGATCTAAACTTGATGCATGATATTTATGATCAATAGAATTGATAAGAAAAGATCGGATGATCGACAAACTGGGTATTTTAAGCTAAGCATGAATCGATTCAAAAGTTTCCAAATTGGGTAAATTATTCATGCATGAAAGTGATGTTTCCATAATCTTTACCATTTTGGGAAAGGGCTGAAACGGACGTATTATCGGGGGAAATCGGTGGGGTTTTGTAGGGATAAGTTATCCATGCTTGACTGCTGTGTTTGATGATGTTTCGAGTCGTTTTGAATGTGTTTGAAGCGTTTTTAGGAAAAATTACACAACAGGGGCGAACCTGGCCTCCTTCGACCGATCGAAGGTGCGAAGGAGGAAAACCAGGGTCGAACCTGGGTTTTGTTGGGCGAATGTGGTAAAATGGGCGAAGGAGGCATCAAATGGTCGAACGAAATGTAAAATGGGCGAAGGAGACTGAAAAGGTGCGAAGGAGACATAAAACTGACTGGTTCGACCGTTCTGGTGCAGAAATGAGATTTTTGATACAAACTAAGTGTTTTATGCTTGAACCTTGTGTGTAATCTATGTGTACTTGATTAGTTAGGGTAATGGGTCACCAACGGGATGTCGGGTCGGTCTAGTGTGTCGGTTAAACATTTAAACACGTTTTAAAACATACTTGGTTACGATCTGGACAATCGGGGACTAGATAACCTTATGGTTATTAGTCGAAACACTTATGTGAACATTTTGATAGATCTCCGGTAGAGGGATTATCAAGGGCTAAACATCTTTACTTGTAATTGAAGAACGCTATCTAAGGTGAGTTCACGGCCCCACTTTTACTACTTTAACTTTTGGGGGGAGAAAACATGCGCTAAACTGTTTTGGTAACATATGTCATACTATGGTTTTTAACTTTATATTGCTATACGATCTTTGGAAAGTCCCGGGGGAAACCATGAATGTGCGGGGATGCACAACGGGGGAAATGTGGATAGATCTATTGGGCGTGACCTGCCCCACTCGTCGGCTTGGAGGGTCGGGCGGGTGCATATTGTCTCGAACAGGAACATCATCATGCTGAACATACGGGCTGCTTAAACATGCTAAACATTGCTAAACGTGTCTAGTAATGGTTTCCAATCGTAGTAGTAATAAAACATACGCCTAGCTAGCGTACCTGGTAACATTGATATAGTATGGACATGGTAACGTTTTGGTAACAAATTGAACAAACCTGTGAACTCACCAGCATTATATGTTGACATCTTTTTGGCATGTTTTTCTCAGGTCGCTAAGGTAGCAATGAATGGAACTAGGCGCACGGGTCTGCATTGGCGTCTAGGCATAGTTGCACGTTTTGTAATAAAAGTATTTTGATTAACTTTTGAGATGATAGCATAGTTGATTAAATGCTACTTAAACGCTTCCGCTTATGAAACTAATGGTTATGTCTCTTTACATTTTTCATATAGAGTTGTTTATTGTGATCGTTGACTTGGATCCTGGTTTGTCATGCGCCTCGCGGTAAAACCCCGCAAGTGGTAATTTGAGGGTGTGACAATATAGGGAAGGGATAATTTGAAAACCCTCCTCAGTTAAGAAAACCCATATCCTAACCATTCATCCTAAGTGATCTACGGTGTTGATTGATTCTAACTTTTGATCAAAAGTAAATATACATATTTAGTGACAAAAGGGTAATACGGTCCAGCAAAAATTACTTTCCTCTCTCTTCTCTCCTCTCTCCACTCTACTCTCTCCTCTCTCCTCTCTCCTCTCTCTCAGGGTAACAAATGTTTTTTCAGAAGCAATATAATAAATTGTAACCCAACAATACAAACAAATGTTTTTACCTACTTATTTCACCAAAAGCATATAATAAATTATAACTCAATAACAAAAACATATGTTTTCACATACTTATCTTACAAAAAACATGTAATAAATTATAACCCAACAATCAAAACATATGGTTTTCACATACTTATATCACTTAAAAATTCAAATTACAAATCCAAACAACAAAAAAACATATGTTTTTAGATGAAAACAAAACTTTGAGAGAAAAAAAAAAGATGACTCCTTTGTTCAATGGCTTCTTCTTCTTCGATTTACATAAATTACGTCAAATCCTTTCCTCTGTTCGCATAATCTATCTACAAAAATACCCATAAAAATATAAAAATGTAAAATGAACCTTAAGCATATTCCCATTTTATAATATAATTATTGACTTTTGTGAGTGTTTTTCCTTCAACTTTCCTACTCGAAAACTCCTCCAAAAATGTTGAATTTTATTATAAAAAAACTCATTTAGTTTTGCTATATTGTTGTCCAAAATGGCCATTATATATACACACATCTAGAAACCTTTTGTTTTTGTATTAAACAAGGATGGGCCACTATAATTTTGCCCAAAAACAACCCTCAAATATATTGAAAAAGTGAACCAAATGAACGTCACAGATGCTAAATATTAGAAAATAAAAACAAGGCATACATTAGAATCAACAAAAATCATAAATTTTAGAAAATGATGAAGAAAAAACAAAGAAAAAAAATATTAGCATCAGATCACAAAATATCAATCAAAACATTGTTTGTTCTTGTCGATCTTGTTCTTGCTCTTGCCGGATCTTGATCTTGTTCTTGTCGATCTGCCGGATCCATCAATCATCATCGTCGTCTTACACCTCGTCACACACCTGTTTCGTTGACAACCGGATCCCGTCACCACCACATCCAGGGATGGTAAAGAGAGAACAAGTAGAAAGAAAAACTTACAGATCTGGTTCAACCGACCCAACCAACCTATAGCCGGTTTTGTTTGATTTACATTATCCAAAAACCGAAGTTCGCCTGAAGATACCATTAAAACCGGCTGAATAAAAATCCTACAATCTCAGTTCATATGTTTTTTTTTTAAAAAACATTATTGTTATTACTTTTTGATGACATAGGATGGATAATTGGCATTAAATGGCATAACAAAAACGTGTATTTAAACAAATTATAACAGATTAAACATAATTAATGATTTAAGATAAGTGGCCGATCCGAACCAAATAAAAACTGTGAAACGGACAGACTGAACCAATTAACGGACGAACCAAATGGACCGATGAACCAAGGACGATGAACAAACATAACGGATGGACCAAAAGATAAAGGACTGATGGACATACTAATAAAACAACGGATAAAATAAGGGCGGCCATTGCCCATCGGACAATAGACGCAAACACATATAATAATATTTTGAGCCATCCCTTGTCAGCGTCTACAGTAACACCCGTCACTGTAGACGCCGACCTAATCATTTCACGCCATTAATGCGCAACCTTGGCCCAGACTATAAATACTGGGTAGTTGATAACATTAAAGGCAACATTAAAACCCATCGGCAGTCACTCTGCCTCCGATCAACCGTGGGGCCGAAGATAAACCACTCGAGGATACGGTCCCCACATGTCTTCATCAAACCAACCGGATTCGGACAATGTTACCCCTTCTGGGGGGAATGTTACCACACCGGTTAACCATAGTACCGCCCCAGGTACCGGTCTGACCGTGTCACCTGAGCTGGTCCAATCGAACTTTCTGCAGTTGCGGCAGCTTATGAATGACTATGTAAGGCAAGAGTGAGCTAAGGGTTTGGCCATTCGGTTACCTTTCGACGAAGAGGCCATTCCCAACGTTAGTACTCCACCACCGCCTCCAAGTCAAGCGCCTTTCACGACACCGGCGTCATGGTTAGCTGACATGGTGCATCGGAATGCTCGGACGTTTAGTATGGGACAAGCCACTGCCGTAGCACCTACAACCCATGAGCCGGAGCCGATCACCAGGGCCGAACGTTTCAAGCCAGGTATCGATAATGATTTGAGTCGGCCATACCGACCACCGGAAGGATCGAAGTTCACCGCCCGGATAGCAGACTTCGTCCCACCGGCACGGGTCAAGATGCCGTCCAATATGAGGGTGTATGATGGGACAGCTGGCCCGGAAGATCACATCTTGTTGTTTGACAGTGTGGCACGTAATGAAGGATGGCACATGCCTTCTTGGTGCCACATGTTTGTACAAACATTGGCTGGGGTAGCCCGTGTATGGTTCAATAGCATTCCGCCCGGAAGTCTAGATAGCTTTCACGATCTGAAAGTTAGATTTCTAGAACACTTCCGACAACAAAGAAAGCACATGAGAGATCCGGTGGAGCTGCATAACATTAAGCAGAGGGAAGGAGAGACTTTGAAAGAATTCGTTTCCCGATATAAGGAGGAATCCCTTCAGGTGAGAGACGCAGACGAGAAGATGAGAATATCTGGTTTCTTGCATGGGTTGCGAACGAAACAATTGGTGGAAAGTTTGAATGCACGAGTGCCGGTTGCCATGGAGGAAGCCATAGAGCGGACCGAAGCTTTTGTCAGAGGAAAGGAAGCCGTGCAAGCCATAGAATTCAAAAAAGACGACTCCCGGAAGGGAACATTCCAAAAGAAGGACCGGTACGGTCAGAAGCGTTTCCCCAAAGAAGACAAGGGTGAAGCGAATGATACGCGAGGTCGAGACAATCGCCCTAAGGGGTCGGAGAAAAGTGATAGAAGGGGTTTCGTTTTCACAGAGTTAACGAAGACTCCGAAGGAAATCCTAGCGACAGAGATGAATGTTAAATTTAAGCCTCCGTATCCTCTTCAAAAAATGGCAAAGCAACAGAGCTCTAAAAATTACTGTGAATTTCATGAAGATAAAGGTCACGATACAAATGAATGCTTTCAGCTCAAAAAGCAAATTGAAGAGGCCGTTCAATCAGGTCAGCTTGATCACTTGGTTAAGGATATTCGGAATCGGAAACGAAAGAAAGAAGGAAGAGATGATAAACAGATACTCATGGTCCGACCCGACATTGCATTAAAACGGCCGCGGGTAGTGATTGAAGAAAACGGTGAAATAACACATTGGAGCGAACTCCCCATTACTTTTCCCTCCATAAAACCACATGAAGCAAGAGAAGATCCCCTCATCATACAAGCCACAGTGGGGGACCAGCTGGTGCACCGAGTTTACCTGGACGAGGGAGCGGCTTCCGATATAATGTATGAACACTGCTTCGAGCAACTTCCCCCTCATGTCCAGGCCGGATTAATTCCTGTTTCCTACCCACTAGTAGGTTTCTCCGGAGAACATGTCTCTCCGAAGGGACAGATTCAGCTTTTTGTAGCGATAGGGGAGGAGCCGGAAAGAAGAGTAGAGGCATTGAACTTCATCGTAGTGCCTGCGCACACACCCCATAACATGCTGATCGGAAGACCAGGAATCCGTACTTTCGGTATGGTTACGTCGAGCAAACATGGTATGGTTAAGTTTCCAACTTTAAAAGGGATTACCACTTTACAAACCCTTGTCCGAGGACCGGAGATCGGGTACACCCGCACAGCGGAGGAACATGAAAAGTGGTACCTCAATTATGATCATCCCGACAAAGCCATTACCATAGGCCGACCCTTGAGTCGAGATTGCAAGGAAAGCTTGTACCGATACTTGATACGCAACTTAGACGTATTTGCATGGGTACCTAGCGATATGACCGGGATACCCCGTTATATCGTGGAACACCGATTGAATGTAAACCCAAGTTGCAAACCAGTTGTCCAAAGAAAAAGATCGTTAGCTCCAGACAGAAGTGAAGTGGTTCGGGAAGAAGTACAAAGCTTGGAGAGGGCCGGAATCATGAAGCCGGTGCAGTATCCGTCATGGGTATCCAACCCGGTGATGGTTGAAAAGGCCAATGGGTCGTGGAGAATGTGCATCGACTTCAGAGATCTGAATAAGGCTTGTCCGAACGACCATTACCCCTTGCCAGAGATCGATTCAAAGGTGGAATCAGTTGCTAGTTTCCGTTTCAAGTGTTTTCTAGACGCATATAAGGGGTATCATCAGATACAAATGGCAAGAGAAGATGAAGAAAAGACCGCCTTCCACACAAACCAAGGGTTGTTCTGTTATAGGAAGATGCCGTTCGGACTTAAAAATGCGGGGGCTATGTATCAGCGTCTCGTGGATAAGGTCTTTAAAGACCAGATCGGAAGGAACGTGGAAGCCTACGTGGATGATTTAGTGATAAAAAGTCAAGATGAGGAGCAACTCCTGTTGGACATAGCTGAGACGTTTAACAATTTACGAAGGGTGAATATGAAATTGAATCCGGAGAAGTGTTTCTTCGGTATGGAAGAAGGCAAGTTCTTGGGGCACGTCGTGGCCAAAAAATGCATACGGGCCAACCCGGAAAAGGTTCAAGCCATTCAAGAGATGCGGTCTCCTAAAACCCCCAAAGAACTTCAAAGCCTGAACGGAAGGTTGGGGGCCCTCAATAGGTTCTTGTCGAAGCTGGCCGAAAGATCACTCCCGTTTTTTAAAGTCCTCAAGAATCACACCAAGCAAGCAGGTTTAGGATGGACTGATGAGGCAGAAGCGGCCTTCCAACAGATGAAGCTTCACATTGGCAATCTGCCATCTTTGGTGGTGCCGGAAACAGGGGAGAGCTTGTTCGTTTATTTGGCCGCGGGACCCGAGGCCATCAGCAGTGTTTTATGTGCTAACCGACCTAATGGTTTCATGCCAATTTTCTTTGTAAGCAGATGCCTAAGAGATGCGGAGATTAGATACTCCCCCATCGAGAAATTGGCGTTAGCTTTAACTCATACGGCTCGGCGGTTACGAAGATACTTTCAAGCCCATCACATCGTGGTCCTAACCAACTCAGTGTTGAAGGAGGTTTTGAGTCGACCGGAAGTCGCCGGGAGACTCACAAAGTGGGCTGTGGAACTAGGAACTTTTGGCATCGAATTCAAGCCCCGGGTAGCCATTAAAGGGCAAGTGTTAGCGGATTTTTTAGTGGAAAATACTGGCCAACAAGAAGATATGATGCTCGTGGATATCGCTCCCGATCAAGCGGAAAGCTCCGGAACAAGAGAAGGATGGTGTTTGTATACGGACAGAGCATCCAGCCGAGAAGGGGCAGGAGCTGGACTTATCTTGGTCGATCCTAACGGCATTGAAACAGCTTATGCCCTCCGTTTTAATTTCAAATGCACCAACAACACAGCCGAGTACGAAGCATTGCTTGCGGGACTCCGAATAGCCGTTCAAATGGGTTTAAGAGATCTGACAGCGTTTGTCGACTCGCAATTGGTGGCCAGTCAAGTCAATGAAGATTTTGAAGCAAAGGATGCGGTCATGAAAAGATATGTGGCCGCCGTACGAGAAGTCATGGCCCTTTTTGAAAGATGTGTTGTTATAAAGATTCCTCGGAGTAAGAACAAAGGGGCCGATGCTGTTAGCAAAATGGCCTCAGTAGCTTTCGCCCATCTAACGAAGATGATAACAGTCGAACAGCTGGACGAAGCCTCCATCGGAGGATCTGCGGCATCGGTTATTATGGATGTAAGAAGGAGTGATGATTGGAGATCCCCGATAATCAAGATATTGGAAGAAGGAACTGAAGGGCAGGACGAACGAGATGTTCAAAGAAGCAAGTTGTACGAGATGCATGAAGGAATGTTGTTCAGAAAAGGTTTCCTTTCACCATCTTACCGATGTGTCTCGAATGAAGAAGGGATCAAGGTTTTAGAAGAAATACATGAAGGTTTGTGTGGAGCACACGTTGGGGCCAAATCATTGGTCACTCGGGCAACTAATTTGGGATATTTCTGGCCTACGATGAGGAAAGACAGCGAAGAGTTAACCAAGAAATGTGAGTCATGCCAAATACACGCTCCGATACCACGATTACCGAAACACGGTATGGTACCGATCACTTCTCCTTGGCCGTTTTACCAATGGGGCATGGATCTTTTGGGTCCGTTCCCCGTAGCCAAGGGAGGAGTAAAGTTTTTGGTTGTCGCCATAGATTACTTTACCAAGTGGGTGGAAGTGAAGCCGATCAGTAAGATATCAAGCAATCAAATAACCACTTTCGTATGGGAGAATCTCATCTGTCGATTTGGTCTACCAGGAAAAATAATAACGGACAACGGGACCCAGTTTGCTGATAAGAAATTCGGAGATTGGTGTAGAACTTTAGGAATCCGACAAGTGTTTGCATCGGTTGCACACCCCCAGGCGAACGGACAGGTGGAACGGATGAACCGAAGTATCTTGACCGGAATCAAGACACGGTTGGGAAAGGGAAAGAACTGGTTGGTAGAACTACCTAGCGTCCTGTGGGCCCTTCGGACCACAGAGAAAACAAGCACAGGCCGAACACCGTTCAGCCTTGTTTTCGGATCAGAGGCGGTGATTCCGGCTGAGGTAGGTCTCCCCACTAAAAGAGTACTGGATGTGCAGGAACGCTCGAATGAAGAAGCTTTAGCCGTTAACATGGATAATCTGGAGGAATACCGCATGAGCGCAGCCGTACAAGAGGCCAAGTATAAACATCAGATGAAAAAGTACTATGACGCAAGGGTGAAGAAGCTGAGCCTCCGACCAGGGGATCTGGTGCTGCGGAGCAACGAGGCTAGCCGAAAGGAAGACACAGGGAAGCTAGGTCCGAACTAGGAGGGACCGTATGTGGTGATGGAAGTTCACGAAAAAGGTTCTTGCAAGCTGGCAACGATGGAAGGAAAGGCCGTTCCACGACACTGGAACGTTGCACAACTGAAAAAGTATTTCGTTTAAATGTCTATGTAATAAATAAAACGTCATTCTGTAAGAACCCTTTGGGGGTCAGTTATCCGATGTAATGAAAAGAATGACTTTGGAAAGTTGTCAGAAAAGGTGCGGCACCTCAAAATAGCCGAGGGAATAACCTATATTTCCCCTAAGGGTCAGCTCCTTCGAACTTGGCTGGTCGAGATCATTGCTCGACAAAAAGGGATCGGCCCCTTAGAATAGCCTCGGATTCACATATATGTCCGATAATAAAACACAATAAATCATGAACCGATCACCTTATGTGTAACACCCCAACCGATGGCGGAATCATCGAGGTGCCACGTAGTGACGATTGTTCAAAAGCTCATGGTACTAAAATGTAAATATTATTAAATAATCCAAAATTGTCTTACATGGAAATGGAAAATACATTGTCTAAATGAAATGTAAATATTGAAATAACTGGATTAAAAATAAGCACTAAATGTTCCTTGCTAAAGCACTAGATCAAACTGCACCTGAAACATGTACAAATAGATTTGGTCAACACATGAAATGTTGGTGAGCATTCCTAGATTTGATATATATAGTAGGTTAAAAAGTTATACAATTCAAGTGCAAGCCACAGTGCAAATATGTAAACCATGTATCAAACAAATGAGCGAAATCAACCCTGTGACTGTATAATGTACTGTATGAACTGTAGTGTACTCAACCAATAAATGGATGATAACTTAACAATGGCCACGGATTCTCCGATGAAAAAGGGGGAGAATCAACCTAGGCGGGTTGTCAATCCAAATAGCGCTATCCAATGTTAAGGTCGGCTTGTACCATGTTAATGATTTCACTAAGTACAAATGTAATCCACATGTATTGTCTAAGCATAAAGCACGTTGTAAGCAATGCACATAGTACTAGAATTGTATTGTGAAAATGTAAACTTGTATTTGGAATTTGTAATAGTGTACATGTAACACCCCAAAAATGTATAAAAGTAAAAAGGGGATAGGAAGTACTCACTGTTCACGTAGTAACTTGAAATTGGACTGGACAACGAAATATGAACTTGAGATTTCTCCCAAAAGATTAACCTAAAGTAATTGATATTGTGTGAGTGAAATAACTCTAGGATGCATGTATATCTAGGGCTTCGAATTGGGGATTACGTTTATTTGGTTATTAAATTAAACGTTTAATAAATAAGAGAAATTTGGTAATTAAATAGACAAAAGTCTTTGAGTAAACTTTAAATCAAATATGGTCACAATATAAAGTTTTAAATGTGAAAATAATTTTTATAAAATTATTTTCTTGAAAATAGTATATTTAATCTATTTATTTCAATTTGGCAAAATATAACTTTAATATTTAAAAATATTAAAATTAAAGAAATTTTAGATTAAAAATTGTATTTCTGTTCTAAATGGATAGAAATAATTTATGTAAAATTTTGGTGCAAAAATATTGTAAAATGAATTTATTATGAATTATTTATGATTAAAACTAACAAAAATTGATTAAAAATATTAAATAAATGATTTTTCAGAAATAAAAATCATTTCTGAAAAGTTTAAAGTTATAAAGACTTAGGATAATTTTTGTGGAAAATAATAAGATCGTTTTGATATTTTTATAGATTTTTATAAATAAAATAGAATAAACTTGATTTATTTATTATATATATTAAATAAATAAATTTTTGAAAACTAAAATTTGGGTGTTGAACTTTTTCATCAGATTAACACAATATAATTTTTGTAGAACTTTTAAAAATGTTTTAGTATTTTAAAATGAATTTAAAAAAATAAATATATTTTAAAGCTTGTAAAAAAAATGGAAGGAAAAGGTGTTGATGCCAAGGTTTGAACCCATGTGGGTTGGTCCAAGAACACCAGACACAACCACTTGGTCTAGACCAGTGGTTGTGTTTATTTCCAGTTTTTAAATTATAAAATGTATAAAAATTCAGTGTTCTTCCCCAAATTATATGAACAAGCCCTAGCTTTTGCAATTAATCGATTCACACATCAATAACCCAATTAACCTTAGGGTTATTGATGTGTGTATACTGGAGACTAAAACCCACCAAAAATATTTAACTTACAAGAACAATGTCGTGTGTTTATGCTTAGTCAACCAAAAAGTCAACCATGAACAAGGAGCTTCGAATGATGAAATTATACAGAAATTAGAGATAGGGGAAGAGGTTTTCGGCGATTTGAGATGGTCTAGGCACGTCCAATTTATAGTATTAACGTATAATTGGAAAGGTTTGAGGATTGACTAAAGTTGGTCAAAAGAAAACGAGTAATTAGGCCTGATTAATGGTTGTTCACGCGTGATCTCAGCTTGTCGAGTTGAATCACGAGTCAAACCAAGTTAATGCTTACCATTTTAGTTCAAATCATTGGTCAAAGGCTTGATTTCAGCTGATTGATTGTTTCCAAAAAAAAAGAAAAATGGTTTAATGCTGCTGCTGTTACGCGTACAGGAAGAAGGAAAAAAGGAAAGCAGCGAAGTAAGGGTTAAATAAAATAAAGGTTGAGGTTAAATCAGATATCAAGTGTAGCACAGATGGTCACGCGTGTGTGTGTGTGTGGGTTTGGTCCGGGTTCGAGACCCGCTGGGACCATCTTTTTTTTTATTAAAAACTGTTAAGGGAAGGGGGAGTGGGCTTGGGTATCTGATCTGGGCCAACTTCTTGGGCTGTTTGCTTGGGCTCCAAAGGGATTAGGATTGGGTTATGTTGGGTTATGTTTGGTTTAGAAACGTCATGATGGCTTTTGTATAAAAAAAATATCTGATTTATCATTATTATTATTATTATTATTTTTTTTTTGTATATATATATATATATATACATATATATATATATAATGAAAAAGTGACGGATGTCACAGCATCCCCTACTTTTAGAAACTTCGTCCCGAAGTTATAAAAAAACATAGGGTTATGGATGCTTGGGTAAAAAATTAAGATAACTGTGGTCTGGAAAAGGCGTAAATTTAAAGGTAACAGAGTGAATCGTTTCGAGAGATGTGAGTTAAGGATTGGATTAGGTTCGTCTCGAAAGGGTAAAGAGAGTAAGAATCTAGTAAATTTACTACTTCAAGTTTCAGGACTCCTAAAATAAATGCATGAGTTGATTGATTATAAAAGACTAAATGAACTAACAAGCAAACAGAGTTTGTTTCTGGTTCGACTTCCAGTCACACTTCCAATGCATCATTAGTGTTTGTATACAGGGTGTACCGCAGGTAACCCACCACACCTTTGATACCTTGAAAACGTACTGGACGCCTTCCCAAAAACTCTAATAGAATTTCACACTACCCTAATGTACCTGTAAATTCATGATTACGTTCCGGACCGGAATCATCAATTTACCTTACATTAAAGTTTTGCGTCCTTCTATGACCCCACCGATTGTTGAGTAGGTTCGATAGCCTCCACCAGCCGTGGAGTGGGTTGTAGGGCCCCTCCCGACTGTTTGAAAAGGCATAGTGACCCCTACCAATCGTTGAGTATGTTCGATAGCCTCTACCAGTCGTGGAGCAGGTTGTAGGGCCTCTCCCGACTGTTGAAAAAGGCATGATGACTTCTATTAAGTGCAACAATTATTATTCACATAGATTGCAAATTGATAGCATGTTTATGCAAGCAAGTTTGTAAGTACTACAACCATTAAGTGTGAGTGTTATCATGAATAATTAAATGTTTACGAGTATCATGAATAATTAGATGTTCAATGAATAGTCAAGTTAAGGAAAAATCAAGTTTCATATAATAAGCAATGATGTTTTCTTAGAAAAGCTCTGTAAGATCAAGTATCAAGTCTAAACGTTTCAAATAAATGTAAGTGTACGATTAAAATAACGTAACTAATATGATAGATCACCAATTTGTGTTCGTACATAATAGTATGCAAGGAAATCTCTAGATGTTATATGCCTATGAGTATGTCATAATTGGGTACAATAAGATCGAGTATCATGAATAATTAAATGTCCAGTGAATAGTCAAATTAAGGGAAAATCAAGTTTCATAAACAATGATGTTTTGGAAAAATCCTGTAGAATCAAGTATCAGGTTTTTAGTAGTTTGATTATCATGGGTAACTAGTTCACGTATGAGAAGGTGAAGGATATGAATTTAGTTCTTGAGAGGATGATGATGAAAAATTATGAAGTAGAATCAAGGTTGTGAGAGATGGTGAATGTGAAGAAAGTTGATAAAGAGTTTATAGTATAGCAGTGTAAATTTTGGGGTTTGGATCAAAGGTTATAATCAAGTGTATAAGAAAACATGATTGTGGTGTATGCCAAATATTGTAAAAATTTGTACAAGTTGAAAATGAGTGATTGTTGATGTAGAATCTAGAGACTAGATATTATTCCAAAAAAAATAAATATTTTCAAAATTTGGTTTTGTACATAAAGCAAAAGTTGTTAAATAGTACAAGCTAAGTAGGCTTTGTAATAGTTTAAAACATTATATAGAAAATCGTTTGTTACGTCAATAAATAATCAATTGAATTTAAGTTCGAGGAAAATATGTACTTTGTAAAGTTGCTAGGTAATACAACTAGTTTTAGAAATCTTTAGTTTGTGCTAAGGTATGAGGTTATAGTTTTTAAAATAAATAACATATGGAAAAAAAGAAATAATATGATTTGGGTAGGGTGTTGAATATTTAAAAAGTGGCTAAGAGGGTAAGGTGAAGTGTGATTGTGAAATCCATAGATGGTTATGAAAGTATGAATTTGTAAGCAATATATGAAAATCATGAAATACAAAATATTGTATATGAACCGAGAGAGTATTATTGAAAAAGCTTGCATAAGATGCTTGGAGTGCCCTTGTCTAGCTGTAAAGCCCAACAAGAACGTTGACTTTTCAAAGGAATTGAACCCAATGGTGATCATAGAAGACGTGCTTTAGCCTATAAGTGGACACTCACTCCAGGAATCCCCAGGTAAGCATAACAGGTCCGTAAATGGATTTATGCGCTATGCTTGCCTATGCCAGAAAACCCAGTGTACAGGCGTCCACCCTTCCAGATTGCACGTGTCCTTATCACACTCATTAAAGTTCAACAACTTTGAAGGAGCAAAAGTAAAAGTAGGCATTTATGTCTAAGAGTGTCTTCATGAAAGGTACTGCTCCTGTTCCATGGTGACGTAGGCTTTCTACTCCTTGTAGGACACCATCTCTATGCACCAGGATGAAGGATGAGGAGGAATGGAGAAGAAGAGAAAGATAGAGGAAAGAAAGTAGAGGGAAATGAGGGTAAGGTAATATAGGAAATATAATGCATGAAAGTTCGGTTATAGTCTAGGCCATTTCATCTTAGTAACCTAGTTCCCTATAACCATGGCTCTGATACCAATCTGTAACACCCCAACCGATGGCGGAATCATCGAGGTGCCACGTAGTGACGATTGTTCAAAAGCTCATGGTACTAAAATGTAAATATTATTAAATAATCCAAAATTGTCTTACATGGAAATGGAAAATACATTGTCTAAATGAAATGTAAATATTGAAATAACTGGATTAAAAATAAGCACTAAATGTTCCTTGCTAAAGCACTAGATCAAACTGCACCTGAAACATGTACAAATAGATTTGGTCAACACATGAAATGTTGGTGAGCATTCCTAGATTTGATATATATAGTAGGTTAAAAAGTTATACAATTCAAGTGCAAGCCACAGTGCAAATATGTAAACCATGTATCAAACAAATGAGCGAAATCAACCCTGTGACTGTATAATGTACTGTATGAACTGTAGTGTACTCAACCAATAAATGGATGATAACTTAACAATGGCCACGGATTCTCCGATGAAAAAGGGGGAGAATCAACCTAGGCGGGTTGTCAATCCAAATAGCGCTATCCAATGTTAAGGTCGGCTTGTACCATGTTAATGATTTCACTAAGTACAAATGTAATCCACATGTATTGTCTAAGCATAAAGCACGTTGTAAGCAATGCACATAGTACTAGAATTGTATTGTGAAAATGTAAACTTGTATTTGGAATTTGTAATAGTGTACATGTAACACCCCAAAAATGTATAAAAGTAAAAAGGGGATAGGAAGTACTCACTGTTCACGTAGTAACTTGAAATTGGACTGGACAACGAAATATGAACTTGAGATTTCTCCCAAAAGATTAACCTAAAGTAATTGATATTGTGTGAGTGAAATAACTCTAGGATGCATGTATATCTAGGGCTTCGAATTGGGGATTACGTTTATTTGGTTATTAAATTAAACGTTTAATAAATAAGAGAAATTTGGTAATTAAATAGACAAAAGTCTTTGAGTAAACTTTAAATCAAATATGGTCACAATATAAAGTTTTAAATGTGAAAATAATTTTTATAAAATTATTTTCTTGAAAATAGTATATTTAATCTATTTATTTCAATTTGGCAAAATATAACTTTAATATTTAAAAATATTAAAATTAAAGAAATTTTAGATTAAAAATTGTATTTCTGTTCTAAATGGATAGAAATAATTTATGTAAAATTTTGGTGCAAAAATATTGTAAAATGAATTTATTATGAATTATTTATGATTAAAACTAACAAAAATTGATTAAAAATATTAAATAAATGATTTTTCAGAAATAAAAATCATTTCTGAAAAGTTTAAAGTTATAAAGACTTAGGATAATTTTTGTGGAAAATAATAAGATCGTTTTGATATTTTTATAGATTTTTATAAATAAAATAGAATAAACTTGATTTATTTATTATATATATTAAATAAATAAATTTTTGAAAACTAAAATTTGGGTGTTGAACTTTTTCATCAGATTAACACAATATAATTTTTGTAGAACTTTTAAAAATGTTTTAGTATTTTAAAATGAATTTAAAAAAATAAATATATTTTAAAGCTTGTAAAAAAAATGGAAGGAAAAGGTGTTGATGCCAAGGTTTGAACCCATGTGGGTTGGTCCAAGAACACCAGACACAACCACTTGGTCTAGACCAGTGGTTGTGTTTATTTCCAGTTTTTAAATTATAAAATGTATAAAAATTCAGTGTTCTTCCCCAAATTATATGAACAAGCCCTAGCTTTTGCAATTAATCGATTCACACATCAATAACCCAATTAACCTTAGGGTTATTGATGTGTGTATACTGGAGACTAAAACCCACCAAAAATATTTAACTTACAAGAACAATGTCGTGTGTTTATGCTTAGTCAACCAAAAAGTCAACCATGAACAAGGAGCTTCGAATGATGAAATTATACAGAAATTAGAGATAGGGGAAGAGGTTTTCGGCGATTTGAGATGGTCTAGGCACGTCCAATTTATAGTATTAACGTATAATTGGAAAGGTTTGAGGATTGACTAAAGTTGGTCAAAAGAAAACGAGTAATTAGGCCTGATTAATGGTTGTTCACGCGTGATCTCAGCTTGTCGAGTTGAATCACGAGTCAAACCAAGTTAATGCTTACCATTTTAGTTCAAATCATTGGTCAAAGGCTTGATTTCAGCTGATTGATTGTTTCCAAAAAAAAAGAAAAATGGTTTAATGCTGCTGCTGTTACGCGTACAGGAAGAAGGAAAAAAGGAAAGCAGCGAAGTAAGGGTTAAATAAAATAAAGGTTGAGGTTAAATCAGATATCAAGTGTAGCACAGATGGTCACGCGTGTGTGTGTGTGTGGGTTTGGTCGGGTTCGAGACCCGCTGGGACCATCTTTTTTTTTATTAAAAACTGTTAAGGGAAGGGGGAGTGGGCTTGGGTATCTGATCTGGGCCAACTTCTTGGGCTGTTTGCTTGGGCTCCAAAGGGATTAGGATTGGGTTATGTTGGGTTATGTTTGGTTTAGAAACGTCATGATGGCTTTTGTATAAAAAAAATATCTGATTTATCATTATTATTATTATTATTATTTTTTTTTTTATATATATATATATATATATACATATATATATATATATAATGAAAAAGTGACGGATGTCACATTATGGATCGGACAAACATATTATTAGAGCCAAGCCGTATCAGAATCGGTCAAGAGTTAGACAAAAATAACGTTAGCTATTCAATAAACCAACCGATCATGCTGTTGATCGGTCAAAACAGACACGGTTATTAGTGTCCCATAGTAAAAGCTAAGTTAAAAGCAAAATTACAACCATATCGAATTGTTTGAAATTACTACAACCATACTAAATTGTTAGGAATTACAACCATATCGAAGTCTAACTAATCGGAAGTACGCCAGAAGGGATCGCTTCACTAACGTCCTTGAAGGTTTTACCGGTCATTGTCTTGAACTTGTCAACAAACTCGTAACAAGTAGCGTCCCACGCCTTCACCCCATTTTCATATGTCTTGGACGCTTGAAGGTCATACCCATCGACCGTCTCAATTTCAGCACCGGAAATACCCGCCTTAAAACCAGCTGATAGGCCGTCGTGATAAGCGGAGTTGTACAGCAACGACTCTATCTCCCCTAACGGCTGCAAAAATTCCACAGACTTCATCAACTTGGATACGGTCAAGGGGATTCCTTTGGTTATGATCAGGTCCCGATCCTCTTCAACGGTCTTCAGTGCCGATCGGAGCCCAGCAATCAACTCATCTCCGGCTTCCAAGGCCTTGTCGTAATTATCCTTGCATATTGCCCACACCTTTTTCTCGTCATCAATTTTTTGGGTCTTATCCTAAAAAGAAAATAATATAATAAATAAATAAATAGATAATAATAAAACGAGCAATAAAGACTTAGAAAATTTGTTATAAAAACAAGGATACCTGAAGCTCCGATACGGACCGAGATAAGGCAAGACCCTTCTCCTCCGATTGGCGTAATTTCTCTTTCAGATCAGCAATTTCTTTATGACGATCGGAGACATCGGTCCGAAGGAGGCCTACCTCTTTCTCATGAACCGTTTTCATCTCCTCCATTGCCTTCACAGCTTCTTTCCCCTTCTTGGCACTCGACCGTTCACTCTTTTTCCTCTTAGCTACCTTGCCTTCCAGCTTTTCCACCTCCGACCGATACAGCTCTATGCGACCCTTGAGTTTTTTCTCTATTGCTGCTTTCTTATAGTATCCCTGGATCAGTTCAGAAACAAAACTTAAGGTCCGAACAGCTGACACCCGGCCATCTCAACCGCCTTCTCTTCACCCTCCTGACTCAACCGGTCAATTTCACCGGGATTTATCGAGTGATGGAGAATTTGATGACAAACAAGTGGGTCCGCTAAGGTGTCACCGTTTTTCACTTTCCACCGAGGGACGTAAGTCTCTTCCACAGCGTAAGATTCCGACGACTCCTTGGAATCTTCTGTATCAGCGGTCTTCAACTTCTTCCCACTTGACTCAGCTGTAGCATCCGCATCCCCTTCAACCTGCTTCCGTTTGCGGTGATGTTCTTTTCGTTTACCCTTAGCCTCAATACCGACTATTACTTGACCGGTTCCAGTACCGGAAGGCGTGCCCATGATATCCACAGATGGGTCACCGGATGGTTGATTCTCTTCCGGACCTTGATCAATGGAGACCGGAGTTTGTTCTTTCTCCTTTGCAGATTCAACAGAGTGAAGGGAAGTCTGGCCAGCAGGATCAGCTGTCTCTAGAACGGCGGGCTGGCGGAACTCATCACCTTTCTCATTCTCCGGAACGCTATACGTAACGCCTACCGTACGATCCAAAACTTCATCCTCATTTTCCCGTCTGGCTCGGGACGTGAGCTTCATACCCTCGCCTTTCGGTTTCACATAGCTCAAAAGACTCATCTCTGCATAAAGAAATAAAACAAATATTAGATAACACTTATAAGAGCTAGGAGGTTTTGAGGAGGAGGGTCGTACCCTTGCTCCCTCTTATAATTATGGGTTCCACGTTCTGGAACGGCCACATCCGGCTGATGCCCGCCAAAACAAGGATCGGTTCCGGAAACACTTGGAGGGGGGTTGGTTTAGATAATAACTTATCAAAAAGTTCACCATCGTATACATCCTCTTGATCGGGATTCAATTTCTCTTTGGGTCCATGCCACGGCATCAAGAAAGGGACGACATTGTCTTTAACCCAAAAGAAACGGTTTTTTCCAGTTCTTAAGACCGGTGTATGTTTGACTTAACATGGATTGTTGTTTGGAAATTTCACCGACCGTGAACCAGTCACCGGCCTTGGTTAAATGAAAAAATTGACGAAACAAGCCGATGGTGGGCTCACCCCCAAAGGCACGACAAGCTATTTCGAAATGGGTTACCTTGGTCGCCCCAAGGGGGCTAAGTTGACGGATATCTAATTTGTAAAATTGGAGAAATTCTAAAAAGAAAATAGATAACGGAAGACGAACGGAAGCAAAATCGAAGTGACGGGTATAAAACCCTACATAACCTTCTGGACAATCGGTGATCCGATGGTGTCGGTCGGGGACGATAGGTTCATATACGGATGTGTCGAAGTATTTACTACAGAAAGCCGTTAAAGATGGTTGGGAAACTTCAGAAGTATGAAGTTGCATATCGCGTCTGCCTACCATAATGACGAAATTAAAAAGAGTCAAGGACGAACCTGGTTCAATCGGAAACGGCAGACGCTCTCCGGCCGATCAAGGAAAAGTAAAAAACTTTTCACTGTACAAAGGGGTATATATAGTGAGGTCTGGGGGGATTCTCGAGGACTGACGAAACGTCGCGTCAGTCAACAGTAAGACGGTTACGGAAACCCCCAATCACAGACCGACACGTGTCATTCTTTAAAATTACTAATGACAATTAAGGGATAATTAATGCAACACGGAAAACAATACAGAGTATATGCATCAGAAGGAACGATCCGATACGCCGGTCGTCCCACAATAAAAGAAGAATCGGTATCAAAGTTTGACGAGTGTTTCCTCAAAGAGACACTCCTCAAACTGGGGGGGCTGATGACATAGGATGGATAATTGGCATTAAATGGCATAACAAAAACGTGTATTTAAACAAATTATAACAGATTAAACATAATTAAAGATTTAAGATAAGTGGCCGATCCGAACCAAATAAAAACTGTGAAACGGACAGACCGAACCAATTAACGGACGAACCAAATGGACCGATGAACCAAGGACGATGAACAAACATAACGGATGGACCAAAAGATAAAGGACTGATGGACATACTAATAAAACAACGGATAAAATAAGGGCGGCCATTGCCCATCGGACAATAGCCGCAAACACATATAATAATATTTTGAGCCATCCCTTGTCAGCGTCTACAGTAACACCCGTCACTGTAGACGCCGACCTAATCATTTCACGCCATTAATGCGCAACCTTGGCCCAGACTATAAATACTGGGTTGTTGATAACATTAAAGGCAGCATTAAAACTCATCGGCAGTCACTCTGCCTCCGATCAACACCTCTCACTCTCAAAACCCACCAAACGACTTCAACACTTTTATAAAAAAAAGCTTTTCGTTGTTTAGATCTAATACCTTTTGGGTTCACCCACATGGTTCAATAAATGATATGATATCTTACCTTCAAAGCAATGCACTAAACAAAATGATGATTGAACAGATCCCACATCGCTGGTAACCAGAGAGCAAGTAGAAAGAAAAGAATGTGTGTAGAGAGAGATAGAGAGGTTGTGTGTGTAGAAGGTGTTGAGAGAGTATGGGTTAGGGGAAAAGTGGAAGGGAAAAGTGGAAATGTGGGTATTAAATGGTTTTGTCAGATAAATGGAAGGGGTTGTAATGACTAGAATACCCTTGGACAGCTCTTCTGCATTACATACGTGGAACAATCAGGACCATACAAAAGGGTTTTCTTGGTTTTCTCAAGTGAAGGTGGTTTTCAATTTATAATTGCCCTATATATATATATATATATATATATATATATATATATATATATGTTTAGGATCCTGTACAAAGTACATTTTTCGTGAGAAGTGTGAGAAGGACTAAGAATTGACATGTAGACATCATTTTTTGGATTTAGGAATGATTTTTTAGGTTGTTTAAACTTGAAAAATACCAAACACAGCAATCTAAAACACAATACAATGTATTATAGTCATTAAATTTAAAAAAACAGCTAAAACACACTACTTAACGCTTAAAACACACTGCTAATGTTCTTAGCATGGTGTTTTAAGTTTTAAGCCTAAAATTCATTGTTTTCGGTTTTTAATTGTTATGTTTGGAGTTTTTATAGGCAAAACAATCCAAAACTTCACGACTAAGTTCAAAAAATGATGCCTAAGTATCAATTTTTAATACTTCTCACACTTCTCACAAAAAAGCACTTTGTACACGATCTTGACCCTATATATATAATAAACCAAAGCAATAAATCCCACATGACACTCAATGAGGGCAACCTCCTCATTGAGTGTGCCATGTGACATTAAGTGATTTTAGGGAAAAAAAATTTAAAAACAAAATTAGATTTTTGTCTATAATGTTTCATCCCATAATTTTTAAACGTTAATATATTTTATATACGAGATTTTTTAAAGAAAAAAAATACACCGAATTAACGACCGTTTTATTATCTTTCCAACGACTACCATAGTGCTATATAAAAGACGGAGGAAAAACACTATTTTTTTGTTTGAAGTATTAGGTGTTAGCATTGGATTTATAGATTGTTTTAGGTTATGTATTGAATATTGATATTAGAGTTACGCATTTTTAGCCTTTTTGATAGGTGTTAATATTAGAGTTATACATTATTTTAGGTTAGGTATTGAATATTGATATTAGAGTTATGCATTTTTTTAAGCCTTTATGATAGGTGTTAATACTAGAGTTATACATTGTTTTAGTTAGGTGCCAATATTAGTATGTTAGAGTTGTACATTTTTTTAGCCTTTAGGATATGTGTTAATATTAGAGTTACATCGGAGTTATACATTGTTTTAGGTTATGTGTTAGCATTGAAGTTGTACATTGTTTTAGGTTAGGTATTAATATTAGAGTTATACATTGTTTTAGATTAGATGTTAACATTAGAATTGTACATTGTTTAAGGTTAGGCGTTAACACTGGAGATACATTGTTAATTGTTTTTAGGTTAGGTGCTACCCGAAGCTTTCCTACATGTAACTGTAAAGCGCAACAGTCTATTTCATATATAAAATTGATGTGTCATATTAGATTCCTCAACCATGGGACGCTCCCGGGGTATAATCTAGTAATAATAATATAAAATAATACGTCTTTTTTTTAGTATCTCAAATGTGATACCCGCATTTTCGGGTTAATAGTTTAACCTAACTCTAGTTAACTTACACGCTAGTTCATAGCATTGCACTTGACTAGGATTAGTTAAGTGAGTCGCATGGTACACGGTTATAGATTAGTAACTGCATAACACATGTAATTTGGGGAATTACCGAACTACGTACACGAGCATCGAACCCTGAACGTTGGCGAATTGAGAAAATAGATAATTGTGAATTAATTGTTTGATATTATTTGCAATTACGTGTTTCTGTGAAACTATGTGTAACCTGCTACGTGATTATGTGATTTAAGCCAAACGTGTTATTAGACTTGTAACCGATGAACCATTGGGATGGTTAGGGTCTATCTACATGGGGTTACGCTTGGTATGGTCCAAAATAACAAGTACGTCGAAGAAAACATGCAATACGCTAAACTAGGCCGTCCGAAACGAATCTTGTCAATCTGAACGGCCTTTCAGATTGACCGAATGGGCGTTCGGAATGACAGACACGTGAAACCGACTTTAATCACCTATTTAAGCGACCTTAAACCCCATACTTCTCATAACCACAACCCTGATCGTCCATAACACTGTAGGGTTGTAAATGAACCAAACGAACACGAATGAGGCGTTGTTCGTGTTCGTTTGGTAAGAAAATAACATGTTCACGAACTGTTCATGAATACTTATCAAACAAGTTTTTTTGTTTGCGTTTGTTTGTTAAGAAAATAGTGTGTTCATGAACAGGACCCGAACGAGATTTCTGTTCGTGTTCGTTTGTGTTTTTTTTTTTGTTAAATTTAAGTGTCAGACAAAAGCGAACACAAACAAACACAAATGAAGGTACACAAACACAAATAGGCATTAATGAACAAACCAAGCATAAACAAACACATATTAAATTAAAAAAAAATTAACATTTTTCATCACGAACACTGTCCACCCAAAATATGGTATCCATTTACTAGATATACTTGACATAGTCTTAATCACATAATGTCTCGTAAAAACACAAGATTGTCATGTTAAACTTGAAATCCTCGTTTAATCTACTCAAATTAACAGTTAATCAAAGTAGTTAAAGTAATAATAATATGTGATACGCTAAAATATATTAAATAATCTACCGCTGGGAAATTTAAAGTATTTAAATTAAAAATAAAAAGTTTAAAACCCTAATAAACTATCAAATACAAACAAGCATAAACGAACATGCTACTGAACGCTCACGAACATAAATGAACGAACACGACCTCTGTTCATGTTCGTTCCTTTATTAAACGAACGAACACAAACGAACTTCCCGCTAAACAGTTCACGAACTGTGTCGCTGAATGTTTGGTTTGTTTACAACTTTACATAACAACCCTCGTACGAAAAATATAACCTCATACACCTGCTAAGGCTCAAGAATATCATTCGGGAAGGATTAGAGTTGCTTGGTTTGATTATTTGAAGAACCTTAAGTATGATACTTGATTCATTGTGTTTTAATCTTCTCTATTATGCTTTAAAACACCATAAACAAGTTTGTCCAGACCAAGACGAGCACGAACATCATCTCAGATTGATATTGGAGTTACTCAAATACGAGAAATTGTTTGCCAAGTTCTCTAAATGCGAGTTTTGGATTCGAGAAGTTCATTTTCTTGGTCACATTATGAACGAGAAGGGCATTCAGGTCGACCCTACCAAAATTGAAGCAATCAAAGATTGGGAAGCGCTCAAAACCCCAACCGAAGTGCAACAGTTTTTGGGTTTAGATGGTTATTACCGTCGGTTCATCGAAAATTTCTCTAAGATTGCCCAACCACCTACAGTCTTTACACAGAAAGACAAAAAGTTCGATTGTGGAGTCAAACAAGAGGAAGCATTTCAAGTTTTGAAGAATCGAGTGTGCAGTGCTCCGATTCTTTCTCTTCCCAAAGGTACTGATGATTTCGTGATTTATTACGATGCTTCACATCAAGGTCTTGGATGTATACTCATGTAGAGGAATAAGGTTATTGCTTATGCATCTCGTCAACTCAAAGTCCATGAGAAGAACTACACCACTCATGACCTAGAGTTAGGTGCAGTAATCTTTGTCCTCAAGATTTGGAGGCACTACCTCTATGGTACTAAGTGCACCATCTTCACTGATCACAAGAGCTTACAACACATCTTCAATAAGAAGGATCTGAACATGCGACAACGTAGATAGGTTGAATTACTAAATGATTATTGTTATGAGATCAAATACCATCCGGGAAAGACCAACATTGTGGCGGATTGTTTAGCCGATGAATTTAGTTTTTGTTGAGACTAATAACTGAACCGAACCATACACACCTTTAGAAATAGCTTGTGTTCCCCGCCTCATCGTGCGGACATCCTGCTAGTATGTTAATGTATGTTTAACTAATGTTTTAATTCGGTTTATGTTTAAGTAACATTTTAATTAGGTTTATGAGTGTGTAATATATAAGTTAGGTTTATGTAATGTTATGTTTGTATAATATTTGATTTTTAATTTGTCTTTATTTTTCCTTCTAAACGGTTAACTTTTTTTTTTTTTTTTTAAGATTAATATATTTGTTTAAGTAATGTTTTAATTAGGTTTATAAGTGTAATATTTTTTTTAAAGATTAATAATTTTTCCATTCTCAAACGGATCGGTCCAATCCACCGGACGAACCCAACACAACCAAACCCTTCCAACCAGTGTTTTGAAAACCGGACCGGACCGGCCGGTCGGACCGGGCTCCGGGACCTGGACCGGTCCGGGTGGTTGGACCGTTTCTGCAGCGAATCGGCTTCGGACCAGAAAACTGGCCGGTCGGACGGGAAAAACCGGCCGATCGGACCGGAAAACCGGTGGTCGGACCGGTTTTTTTTTATTATTTTTTTGATATTTTGGGTTTGAAGCATTTTTTGGCCTGGTTCGTTGGACCGGTTGAACCGGTCGGACCGGTGAACCGCCCGAGGGTCCGGTTCTGAAAACCTTGCTTCCAACGCTAAAGTCTTGATTCTTTGGTCCGTTCGTTTCTTTTGGACCCAAACAAACCTCCCATTAGAGGTGCTTTTACAAGGATGGTGTCATGGTGCACGTGCATCCCCTTACTCCATAGCTTCATAGATTTAAATATCAAAACATAAAAAAAAAAAAATCTGGAGGGATCGAAATGCAACTATGCACACACTCCCCATTAAAAAGCTCTAATCTAATTGGCCAATACAATACTAATCGGATCACGATCCACAACCTCACCATCATTATACACCGTCCGATTAATCTCAATCCAACGCCTCACCTTATTCTCATCCCCACAAAACCCACCACTCCAAATTTTTTAAAAACCTCCCGCTCATCTTAAAACATTTCCCCTATAAATACAACCCTCAATCCTTTCAAACAAATCACCAAATCATCATTTTCCCAACATATTGTTATTATTATTATTATCTCATTCCATTCAACCAAACACTACTCAAAAAATGGCTCGTACCAAACAAACCGCTAGGAAATCAACAGGAGGAAAGGCGCCACGTAAGCAACTGGCAACAAAGGCAGCAAGGAAGTCAGCACCAGCAACAGGAGGAGTGAAGAAGCCACACAGGTTCAGGCCTGGAACAGTGGCGTTGAGGGAGATAAGGAAGTACCAGAAGAGCACAGAGCTGTTGATAAGGAAGCTGCCCTTTCAGAGACTGGTTAGGGAAATTGCTCAGGACTTTAAGACGGATTTGAGGTTCCAGAGCTCTGCTGTTGCTGCTCTTCAGGAGGCTTCTGAGGCTTACCTTGTTGGGCTGTTTGAGGATACGAATCTGTGTGCTATTCATGCTAAGAGGGTTACTATTATGCCTAAGGATATGCAGCTTGCTAGAAGGATCCGTGGTGAGAGGGCTTGAGGATCTTGTTAGGTTGTTGTTGGTGGTTCATGTTCACGTCTTGTGAAATTGTGTTAGATCTTGTTTAGGGTTATGGTTTCTATGTTTAGATGTTTTTGTTTATGGAATCTATGTTTGTTAATCAATATTAATCGTTCTGTTCTGGGTCTACAAGTTATTGTTTTTTATATGATTTAGTTTCTGTTAATACAATAATAATAATAATAATAATAATAATAATAATAATAATAATAATAATAATAATAATAATAATAATAAAGGAGCCTATTTTAGGTTTCCATTTCCTAATTATAATCCAAATAATTGTGGTGGATCTATTTTAGGTTTCCATTTTGTATGTTTAAATCTGTAAGACCGTTTGTTGCGAAAGCGTGAGTACTAGTGTTTTCTGACCCGGACCGGACCGGCCTGGCGAACCGGTCGGACCGTAAAACGGGACCTGAGCCGGTCTGGGTCAGCAGAAAAGACCGGACATACAACGAACCAGTGATTCAGCTGGCCAACCGGCGGTTGGACCGGAGATCCGGGAGGTCGAACCGGATTTAATGTCACGTTATTGGCTCACTGAGTACCATGACGTGAACAGAGTTTTAGCACCGGTGTTCACCTATAGCTACAACAGTCTTACGTGAATTTCGGCGCGAGCGAGCACAAGCGATGGTGGTTGCGTGGATTAGCTGGAGAAAGTGACATTTAATCGCGTCGATGCTCACCTCTAGCTACAATGGGGACAAGTGATCGGGTTACTTAAGAGTCACGTTAGTGGCTCCGGCCTGGTTGCTCGTGCCTACACAAAGGACGGCCTAATTGGTAATTGGGTATCAAGTTTTTGTTTGTTAAATTCATAGATAAAAGAAACAATAAATCTTTACGGCGCGAGCGAACACAAGCGATGGTGGTCGCGTGGGTTAGCTGGAGAAAGTGACATTTAATCGCGTCGATGCTCACCTCTAGCTACAATGGGGACAAGTGATTGGGTTACTTAAGAGTCACATTAGTGGCTCCCGCCCGGTTGCTCGTGCCTACACAAAGGACGGCCTAATTGGTAACTGGGTATCAAGTTTTTTTTGTTAGATTCATAGATAAAAGAAACAATAAATCTTTTCGGCGCGAGCGAGCACAAGCGATGGTGGTCGCGTGGGTTTGCTGGAGAAAGTGACCTTTAGTTGCGCCGATGCTCACCTCTAGCTACAACGTGGTTAAGTGATCGGGTTACTTGAGAGTCACGTTGGTGGCTCGCGCCCGGTCGCTCGCGCCTCACAAAGGACGCCCTAATGGGTAACTGGGTATCAACTTTTTTTTGTTAAATTCATAGATAAAAGAAACAATCAATCTTAACATTAATTTCAAAATCATTTGAATCTGCTTATACAAATCAGTATCTGTAATCATAAGTAAGATCAAATGTAACAAAACCCTTGTATATACAGTGGGACTGAAAAAAAAAAAAACATAAGGTCATACTCACTTAACTACTCATACCCAATTATTTGGAAGTGAAAAGTTATGAAACCGGAACGAATCTTCGCCTGCAGTATCTCTAACGGGTCTGAACTCTGATCCATCATTTGTTGAACCCGAACTGTATGGAGGCGGTTGATGTGAAGTTGCGGTTTGTGCAGTTTGAGTGTCTTGTGGCAAGTGTAAAACCACTGGTGGGTTGGTTTGGGTCCTGAGGTTAGCATTGCCTAACATAGCCACTTCTTGGTCCCAAGCGAAGACATGAATTGAAATCGGCACTTTGGCATGTCGGTGTAAAGAGAGCTTTTGGCTAAGTGAGACTGTGTCGTAGCATCTTATGGCTCCTTCGGGTGAAACCATCCATGGAAGGACCTTTTGGTTTGCTATTCTTGAGATTATTAGTTTTTTTCTTGCTTTTCTTGCTTCGATGTATAAACTGCTGAGACCTGAGCGTGTTGAAGGCGAGTCTTCGTCTTGGTCAATAATAGAGGTTACATGGATGAATCCCTGCGAAATTGGTCATGAATATTCAGATGAACTCAAATTATAGGCATTGTTTTGTAGTTGGTGTCAATGGCTGTTTAAAATGTTAGTAATTCAATAAGTATATAAACGGGTTGACCTGAAACACGACACAACTAAGGCACGGTTTATGTATGTTAGGTTGGGATTTATGGGCTGTGTTTTAAAAAGCGCGCCTAGAGCGCGCATAAGCGCGAAGCGCACCTAGGCGCAGAGCTTGGCGCCTTATGTAACCCTAGGCGCACATCGTACAGAAAGAGTAGGAAAAGCGCAATTTTTTGGCCAAAAAAGCCCCTAAGGCGCGCTTTTTTCGTACGGGGGTGTTTTTATGCTTAAAATTGTTATATATGTAGCTAAAAGGGTTGTATATTTAAGGGTTGTATATTTAAGTTAAATCATATATAAACCTTATTTGTATCTATATTTTGGGCAGATGATGCTAAAAACCTATAGCATATATAAAAAAATTATATAATCGTCTTGCGCTTCGCGTACAAAAATCCCACCGCTTTTGCGCTTTGCGCCTTGGTTTTGGACGTCGTCGCTTTATTGCGCTTCGCGCTTTTTAAAACCAAGTTCATGGGTCATCTTTTGGTTCACCTATTAAACCAGTTAACCCGCCAACGTTAAATATTTCAACGCATTAACGCTCTAACCATAAGACTAACCTCTTCGGTTCGACCTATAGCAAAGCCGAGCTTTGCATCACCTTCTTTGATTTTGATTTCAACCGGGACCTCTCCTCCTATAGGAGCATACCAAAGGCGAACGGCTCGGACAACACCAATGTCTACCCCATGGTAATCTTCAAAACCGTATAGACTCACATTCGCGAGATCCATCAAGTCTGACAAAGAACCCGCGTTTACAGTAGAAGAAGCTGTCTCTCCAGAAATCTGTCCCAATCATAAAAATGTTAAAAACAATGTATTTTCATATCAACTATATACGACCCATCAATATCCTGCTAACCAATGACAGACGAGTTGAATTATGTTATGTTACCTTTGTAAGTAGTGATTCAGTTTGTATGTTCATAAAAAGGACAGGGACCCCAGAAGCCTGAGAGGCGGTATGCCACGCGTTAGCTCGAGAAAGAGTGTCCTCAAGATCATTGTATCGATACGCAACCGTTTCAGACGCTTTCGGAAGAAAGAGGATGGAAAGAAAGCAGCTTGAGTGTGGAATGGTTAGCAGTTCTTGCATTTTCTTGTGCCATGGATATGCAACATATCCATCATGCAGTTTAGTAGCAGCTAATGCACTCACCATTCTTGAACTCCTTGAAGCTGCATTATTGCCCAAATTAAAGTTTTAAACTTTCAAATAATTCATATGACAATAAGCTCATTTGGGTTGTCAACTTGTAACTGTGGTCCCATAAGTATACATAAAGTGGTTAGACAGGTCAAAAGTGGCTTATAAAGTCTAAAACTGTTTTTACATTATACACACTTGAATGGCCGACTTGAAGAGACTGCGATTTCAAGAAACTGATTACGCAAATTTTTTTTGAACGTCAAATTTTATTAATATAGTTTTTTTTTTTGAAAGGCGAATTTCTTGCTCCTGTGAAACTTGAACTCAAGACCTCACACTTTAAGTGTATTAAAAGGCTTTGCCTTGCCATTGGACCACCAACCCTAATGGTTATTTTATTAATATAGTTAACAATTTAATCATATTTAACTAGCCAATTACTAAAAAGAAAAACTAATAATTAAAATTTCATAATTACAACTTACTAAATTTTCTTTTAAAAAAACTTGCTTTATACTTTGAATCAAATCAACCAAATTAGTTGAACAACAATTCCAAGTATAAAACAAGGGAAAATCATCAAATTGTCCATTGACCAACACAAATCACCAAAATATCCACCTCAACCGTCTTTGGAGACGGTTCTCAGATCCCAAGACTTCTCCGTGAGGCTTTGGTGATGGACCACCAGTCGACTGCCACGTGTCACATTCTTCCTCGGAGACGTCTCTGTGACGTCTCCCACGTGCCCGAGACATCGCGACGATCGGTTAGTGGTCCATCACTAAAGTCTCGTGGAGACGTCTCGGGATCCGGGAACCGACTCTCCAAAGACGGTTGAGGTGGGTATTTTGGTGAAAAGGGTCGGTCAATGAGTATTTCCGTGATTTTCCCATAAAACAATATTCATAGAAAAAAACTTCAATAACTTATAATCATAAAATTTTAGTTAATCAAATTACATTTGCCATTTTGTTGCCGTTAAACCGACTCAGGCTTCCCTTTAATCATGTTGTTCGGGTTTAATAAAAAAAAAAATCATAACTAACCAAATAAGCTTTATACTTTTAAACCCGAACAACATAATTAAACCGAAACCTGAGTCTACAAACACAACAAACACAAAAAATAAAAAATTAAAAAGTAAATAAAAAGAAGTATCTTTAGAAATAACATATAATCATAACATTTATGATTATATGAACATAAGAATAAACAAAAAGTCAACGATGTAAAAAAGTCAAACACGAGGAAAACATTTTCATATTCAACTAACCTTGCAACCGTAAGCAATCAGCCTCCGTCCGATCAACAAATCCAACGGTGTAATTGGGATCATCAATAGCTCTTAACATATACTGCTTCTTCCCACCACTCAACGGCACAATACACGCCATCAACTCAGCAAACTCGTCCGATCCACGTCTGACTCGGACTCGGATCGACGTCTCCTTAGACTTAAACGAGTTATGCAAAATCTTCTGGACCCCACTCTTCCCGTTCTTAAACGGCGTCGTTATACTAATATTCCCAATCTTAATCTCCTCGACAATATCTCCTGTCTGTAACATGTCACCTGTCCACTCTTCTGCCTTTGAGCTTCCTTTCAAACACTCGACCGACAAAACGACGACGTTTCTGTTCCCGTCTCTGCTGCTTCCTTCAGACCCTGATTGGCTGCTTCCCCATGAGCTCGATCGATCCATGGGCATATTTTTATAAAAATAATAATAATATTTTTATAAAAATTTTGAAGGGGTTGTAAGGATGTGGGAGGTGAGATGATTAAGATTAAAAGGAGGTGATGGGTGGCTATATAGTGGGTTTATAAGGTGATGTTAAGAAGGTCAAAGGAGATGATGATGACGATGAAGAAAATAATGTTGTGAAAATTTGGAAGAGGTTTCATATGAAGAAATATATGGTTTACATTATTGAATTTTGATTGGAGAATGTTCAACGTGAGTTTGAGCGTGATGAATGAAGTCAATATTATATTTTTAAGTTTGGTGTGTTTTTAAATATCTATATTTGGACACCTAACTTTTAACATTTTTTTTAACGGCAAACTAAAATTTCTGCCTAAATATTTTCAGGAGCCCTCACACTATGGACAGACCCTCATGACCTTCAGCAGTATCTGAAAATCGGGGAAAACCCAATCCTCACCCGCCAAAGGCATGACAGTGAAAAATTGGTAAAACCCGACCAATCAGCCACATTTTGCTGCCGGTAGGACTTAAACTCCCCACCTTTTAAAAGGAAAACAAGGATAGTGCCACTCCACCATAAGGGATTGAGCCTAATTTTTAACTTTTAAATAGTTAGTTATCCTGCAAAAAGCTAAGAAAAATAAGAGGATGAGAAGACATTAGAGAGTGACATATGTTTAAGGGAAAAACAAGTGGGAAGAGTAGTTTAGTCCAAAAGAGGAAAAAAGAATATTCACATGCAAGTCACAAACTCACCCTAATTTTTGAAACGTTTGTAATTTTTTTATACGTCATCATTTAAAAAAAACTATATACCATAAAATCAAGCGTTTTTTATCTTTAATATGGGTACTCGATTGTTATACTTTAAAAAAATAAATAAAAAACCCAATTATGTAAGACACAATAGAGAAATCGTAAAACACAATGAGTATCAAATTAAAAACGTAATGAATAACGAGGTATAAAACACAAGGAACAAATTAAAACACAATAGAAAACATATTAAAAACAGAACGAACAACATACTAAAACACTAACGGATAGTAGACTAAAACACAATGAACAACAAAGTAAAACACAATGTACACCATAAACACAAAACCTAGTTGTGCGAAACACAATAAACAACATAAACAATGGAAAATATACTAAAAACATAATGTACAAAGTTAAATCATTTAAAGACTAAAAAACATAATGAACATATTTATAACACACATGTAACACAATGGATGAGTAGAAGACACAATGAAGTAAAAAAAACCTAATTAACGCGTTTTTGTTTTTTAATTTATATAGAAATATGATACTCATATTAAAGATAAAAAATGCTTGTTAATATGGTATTTTTTTTACAAAAAAGTATCTTATGAAAAAGATATAGATGTTTTAAAATGATGGGAGAATTGGTATGTGGAGAGAGAAAGTCAACAAATGTGGTTTTTCCTTTTATACCATTCCATTAATTTAGAGTGTGGGGAGTGGTTTCGTGGGAGGCGGCGTTGCCCAATGGGCTTGGGATTTTGGCGGCCGAGGGGGGGGGTGGATGGTGACGTGGAGGATTTTTATTGGCGCATTTTGGCCATGCCATGTCGATTGCGGGAAAAACCAAAAATAAGAAATTTGATGTACGTGTGCGTTATTTTACATACCATGATTTTAGAAGACGAAGGACAAGCAATATGCTAGTACTTTGGTGAGAAAACACAATCAAATAACACAAGCATTACTGATAAAGAGAGAACAATAAACACTTATGAAATCAATAGTAGCCAAACGCATCACAACTTTCGAGCAGATTTAGTTGAACATATTTAGAGGGTTTTGAGATATAGCGTTGATGACGATGATGATAATTAAAAATATGTAATGTAATAGTTTTACTTTTATTTGATGAATTATTTTATTTGATGTATTTTTTTTTTAGTTGATGTATTTTTAGTACAATTATCTTTGTTTTTAAAAATTTAATTCATTTATTAAAAAAAAACATAATGTCACATAGCAACTCAAGCCTAAAAGCTAAGCCCCTCACTCTCCACCTTTTAGGGGGCTTAGTTGTGAAGCCCATATGTGTCACATGGAAACTTATAGCCCTAACCCAAGCCCCCACTCTTCACAGTCTTAATATTTGTTTTTTTTTTTCTGTCAAACTAATCTCAACCATTCAAATATAAGATCAATGGACTAAAATCCTTTTTACCCTTTCTAGAAAAGATGTCATTTGTATTTGATCTTAACCCATAATATGTAATAAAAAACCACATCATTTGGTAGAGTGGCATGGATAAATGAAGATTAGAGCTTGAGGCCATTTAGTCTCAAGTTCGAATCCGATCCATAAAGGTTTTATCATAGTGGGCCTTCAGGTGGCAAATTTTTCCTCGAAATGGTGACTTGGGCTGCCCAGTAGGCAGCCATTTATCCAGTAATAACTCACTGACTAGTGACAGTTCAGGTAATATTTAATTGGCCGTTAAAAATATGTAATGAAAAGTTAAAAACTTTAAATCTATATTTTGTGGGTCCAAGGATAAATATATAAAATTTTAATGACGTTTGTTTTACTTGTATTCATATGATGTGTACTCGTGTGTTATTTATGATAATTTGGAATATGATTGGTCTAATAAAATAATGTCATCTAATTTGATTAATTAATTGGAAAAAGAAAGTTGCTAAGTAGTTGCACCTAGTGGTGTAAGCGAGATGTAATGGTTAGAGAGCTATTCGGGATTGGATTGGTAAAAAAGACGAACGAGTCAAGACTTAAGGAGCCCAAATTCGAGCTTGAAATATGACTCGTTTAGTTATCGAGCCCGAGCTCGAGCTTAACAAATAACATTGGTGAGTTGAGCTAGATATGAGATTTTGCTCGTTTAAGTTAGTTGAAGCGACCTCGAGTCGAGCTTTTAGCTCATTTAAAATCGTTTTCAAATTACCTTGAGCCGAGCTCGAGCTCTTAGGTTTTACTTTCGAAAAGATCTCGAGTTCAAATTAGTAGGCTCGAACTGAGCTGAGACCGAGCCTGAGCTCGAGCCTCGTAATGAGCTCGGGCTAAGCTCGTTTACACCCCTAGTTATAGGCTCGGATTATTATTGGTCAATGACCCAAACTTTGAATTATTTAAATCCAATACACCCTATGAATAGGAGTCACTTTGCGTCATTTATGGACTTAAATCTATCAAACATGGAATAAAAACGATATTGTGATAACCTTTTAAGTATAATTTTTTATTCGTTTATCGTAAACTAGCTGATTACCCCGGGAGGGTCCCGGGGTTGAAAAATATAATTTTACGTGATAACCTATTGCAAATGGCTCAAGTTAACTATAATTTCACTTGGTTGATTAATAAGGCGGCGGTTCGTGGGGAGTTTGAAGCGCTTAAAATTGGTGATTCGGGGCTTCATCTTTCCCATCTCCTCTATGCGGACGATGCTCTCTTAGTGGGTGCTTGGAACATGGAAAATTTCAAAAATACGATTCGGATTCTACGAATCTTTCACATTTGCTCTGGTTTGAAAATCAATCTTCATAAATCTAGCATTTATGGGATCAATAGTTCGGATGCAGAAGTGGATTCCTTGGCTGTTTTAAGTGGGTGCAACCGTGGGTCTATTCCTTTTGATTACCTCGGGATCAAAGTCGGTGCGAACATGAATCGCATCAAGAACTGGGATTCGGTTATTGCTAAATGCAAGTCTAGACTTAAATTATGGAAAGCTAGGACTCTCTCGATTGGAGGTCGGCTTATCCTTATTAAGTCCGTTCTTTCTAGCTTGCCGATTTATTACATGTCCTTGTATAAAGCTCCTGTTAAAGTGGTTGGGGAAATTGAAGGCCTCATGAAGCGTTTCTTACGGGCGGGCGGTGAAAATATTAGAAAAATTCATTAGGTCGCTTGGGATGTTGTAACCTATCCTAAGAAGGCCGGGGGCTTAGGAGTGTCTGACATATCCGAAGTCAATTTGGCTCTTCTCATCAAGTGGGTTTGGAGGTATAGGATTGAAGGTAGCTGCTTATGGAGGAAGATTATTGATTCTGTTCATGGTGATAACAAGAAATGGGACCTTCTTCCTTTTAATAAGACCTTATCGAGTGGTTGGAAAGCTCTGGTTTCATTTCTTAATAAAATGGAGATGAAATCTGGGCATATAAAAAACTTATTTCGAGGGGTTGTTGGGAATGGCAAGAATGTTCGTTTTTGGCTCGATAAATGGAACGGCAACGATACGCTGAAGGAGGCCTATCCGAATTTGTTTCTTTTGGCTGCGGATCCGCAATCTTCAGTGGAACAGGCCTGGGACCCTGCTACCAAAGCTGTTATTTGCAGGTGGAAGACGGCTGGCAATTCGGGTGACACTTCTGAAAGCCTCGAACAGCTCTTTCAAAGGCTTCAGGAGGTCACTTTGTCTGCTGACCTTGATTAATGGAGATGGGAGGGCAACAGTGAGTCCGTTTTTTCTGTTTCTGACTGTAAGAAGATCCTGATGGGTGACCGGGTCTGCGAGAGGAGATTTTATATGAAGTGGATAGCGTGGGTTCCCCTCAAAGTGAAGATTTTTATTTGGCGTCTTGAGCCGGGGCGAATTCCTTCTAAGGTTGCGCTCCGTAAGAGGCAAATTCCTATTCTGAACGAAGAGTGTGCTCTTTGTGAAGCTGATACAGAAACGATTAATCATGTTTTTACCGGGTGTGGAGTGACTTATGGGGTTTGGGCCGGTATTGGGGCTTGGTGTAAAATCAGCCTTTTCATTACATTCGATGTCATGGATCTCCTTCAAATGGGTAATGGCAGCCGTAATAAGGAAGCAGCAAAGATAGTTCAAGGGATCATAATGGTTACTATGTGGGTTATTTGGAATGCGAGGAACGAGAAGGTGTTTCAAGGCAAAGAGGTGAAGGTGGTCGAGTTAGTGGCCAAAGTCAAGTCTTTGACTTTCCTTTGGTTAAAGGCTAGATATAAGTATAAGAACTTGGATTGGAAGTTTTGGGCTTTGTCCCCTTTGTATATGTTGTAGTTGGTTGGCCTCGGTCCTTGCTTTGAGGGTCGTCGCCGGTTTTTAATAAAGTTCACCTTTCAAAAAAAAAAAAAAAAACTAACCACAAAATCTCTCAATCATTGCATGTTCATAGTATTTTAATCAGTAATAACTCATATTCCCCACAAAATCTAATTTTACGTGATAACATGAACACTTTGTCTGTTTTTTTCTGTATGAACGAAACCCCACAAAAAATAGTCGATTTTTTCTCCGTTTTTTATGTAGCACTATGGTACTCGTTGGAAAGATAATAAAACGCTCGTTAATTTGGTGTAATTTTTTTCTTTAAAAAATCCCGTATATAAAAGATATAAACGTTTAAAAATTATGCGAGGAAATATGAGAGAGAAAATTTTAAATTTATTTTTAAATTCTTTTTTTTTTTTTCTAAAATAACTCAATTTAATTAAAAAACAAAACAATTCAAAAACACCAAAGACTCTCCATTATGATGCCACGTGACACTCTTAAGGGAAGGTTGAGGCCTCCATTGCACGCCACGTCAGCATATACGTTTTCTTTTATATATATATAGATAGAATAGATAAAAACAATGTGGGGCTAGCCCACTTGGTAGAGACATATGTCTCTTAGATGGGAGGTCTAAGGTTCAATCCTTGGCAAAGGTGTTGTAATTTAGAATTATTGGTATGTAATATATAGGAGATGTAATGTTTGCCGTTCAAAAAAAAAAACATATGTTTAGCTAATGAAATTCAATAGAAAACGGTTTGGCTCATGTAACGTCTGTATTCTTCGTGTAGCTAATGAAATTCAATATCACAAGTTCCATGAATCGACACCTCTTTTAAACAAAATGAAATGATATAAAGATACACAAAGATCGTCGTTATGTATAGGTTGCTATCTATATGCGATGGTGATTTGAACACATCAAGGATCTTTATAAAAGTGGTGTTAGATTTTTTTTAAACGACAAGTGGTACAGCCGGTGGAGCCTCGACTAACACCCTGGGTCAGCCTGTACTGATTACCCATCCTACCTGGACTGTGGATCTCCCCAGATAAAACCCCCACATGTGATAAAAAGTGGTGTTAGATAACATCTCAACTTATCTGAAACGAATATCAAGACTGATGACGCTAGACAGAAAAATAGGTGAGGTGTATGACCAATTTAGTAATGTCATGGGGTGGTTTGAATTTGCACCAACCTCCATGACCAAACATTATCACCCTATCACAAGGTGAGACCATTAACCATGTTGCTCTTTAGTTAATGCTTGTATTTATGACATCTAGAAAAAGAAAAAAAAAAAGATGAAATCAAATTCAAGTTGTTGTTCAATTACAAAAGGGTTGAGTATTCATGCCTTTTCTACGAAGTTAAAAGTAGAACTCCCAATAACCATCTTAAGACAAATAAACGAGATTAAGTTTTGTTGACATGCTAACGCCTTCGACAACTTCATTAGCACTTTTACATGAAACATGTTGTCGTTCACAATTTCTCGCCTTCTGGTAAGTTGATAATAGAGTGTTATGAACTTATTAGTTTAACGAACCATGTAAATATTGGTAGTTTTTAATGTATGCTTGTAACGCATTTGTACTTTTCCGAGAATATCGGAAATAATCACTTATTAAGACGTTATACCTCATCAAAATAAACTAAATACAAACACTTAATAAAATGTTTACTTTGAAAATTCCCTCAACAATGCTTAGTTCTTTAAGAAAAATGGAATACATTTAAGCCCTCTTGTTTGTTGGCCCAGACAATTAGATCAAACATGAACACGAGATATTTGGGGAGACGAACTTGCGACTCTTTCTATTCAACCAAACAAACTTACAAACAAAACAAGGGACTAATAAAACCAATAATCTAGACCCCTATTTATACTAAAACAACCATACTAATCATACTCAAATACTACTAGCAATTGTAATCTATTACCAACTCACATAATTATCTCTACTAATTTAATCAAATAGATAATTCTAAACATTCAAACTTATTTAAACCAATTTTTCAATTTGGTCCTTCAACTTTCAACTCATACGTATTTTAGGATTAACTTTCAACACTGTTGTGCCATACGGTTGCATATTTCGTAAATATCCTTTGTTAAAATAACACAATCAAAACACGTCCTATACACTAAGGTTGGATTAAAGATCAGTAAATATATATTTTGTACATTAAGCATATTTTGCTATACTTTATTGCTTTTATTTTTGAAACTTCAAATTAAGACTAAGCAACAAGCCGTACAAAATTGATATCCAAACTAGAATTCGAATGGTGTGACTTTGAAATTTGACTCCTCAAGACGCCATTGAATAAACTTGAAGACAATGTTCTCTTCTCGAAACTTCAATATAATTAAAATAAAATACTATGTGACAAAAAAATTTATTGTGTATAGCTACTGAAGGTTTTTTTTTTTTTTTTTTTTTTTTTTTTTTTTTTTTTTTTTTTTAAGTTGATTATTAATTTTGTACGGGTATTGAAGTTTCACGACATGTATATATGATGGTTTCGAAGTACTAAGGCTTTAAGCTTTTTATATCAAAGTTTGAGAAATCATTTAGTTTCAGTTTTATGAAAATATGAAACAAAATATTATATAATATAAAAAGTATCTTTGCCTTAAATTATTGATTATTACATATTCCTATTGCTTATACTAATAAAAGCAATCACTTTTCGGTGTGAAGATATTTATAGTCATGCTAGAGAATTTAACGACTATACAAGAAGACCCACTTCTCAATAAAATATGTATTTCATACGTATAAATGTATAATACATTATTTATACAGTATTATTGGTAAACGTGCAAAAATAAGTGTATTTAAAGGGAAGAAATATTTAACCGTTAAAGAAAGGAAGCTACGCCCATTTCTGTAACTATAAATGATTGCCAACACAAATACTCCTATGTATAAAGCGTTCTTGCTGTTAAAAAAATGCTACATGACCAATCAGTTAGAGAACGTGTGACTATAAACCTAATTGATCTCTAAAACTATAAAAGTATTCAAACCATATTACTGAATATCAAACTTTATCCTAATACTAAATATCTCCTAGTTTTGGTGGGACAAAACTATTAATTAGAAACTTCACAATCATTGAAAACAATAGCATTCAATTTGTTATTAAATAAATATCTATCCACTTAAGTAGTTGGGACTCATTTATCATATTCCAGGTCAGCTTTTCTCTTATAAAAACAAGACCATAGTAACTTTGACCATATATCCTTGTAAATGTTTCAAGGCAAGTTCACAACTTAACCTTAAATTTATAAGATATAAAAACTGTTCAAGCCCACCTCTTATATTCCTTAGGCATTCTAGATTTGGTTGACTTTGAACTTGTCACATTTCTACTCTTATAACCTCCAGAAACAGACTTTGACTCCTTTGACTTTGACAATTTGACCAAATCTGCTTGTTGATTTAGTGATTTCTCTTTCAGGGGCGTTGCAGGTCGTAATGGTTGTTCGCGTGATTTGACTGTAAGCTTAGAGGTATCAGAATGTGCCGGTTTTTGTGTGTTCAGAATAGCAGCATTATGATCTTCCTTGTACATGTGATTTACTATGGGAACTCGATATTTTGATTTGACAGAGGAATCTGAATCATCAGACGGGCTGGTCGTGCTGTCCATGTCATATATTAGATTATCTGACATGGCAGGTAGCTTTTTCGAGCTCGAATTTGACTTGGAGGAAGATGGTCTTCTCAGCCTTGTGAGGTGAATTACCTAAATAAGCCACAAGATTGTATATAAGTACAGAATATAGCAAGGTTTAGGTTCACCTCTTTTAGTTATTCCGTTTGAGCCCAACCCAAATCACTGAATCAGAACATCTTGGCATTTCAAAGAACATTTTCGAATCCTCAAATCACCCAAATATAAACAAAAAAGCAGGTATTTGGTCAAACCTCATGATATAGAGCAACAATTTGGTAAAAGTTAAATAATTTCTAAAAAATCACAAAGAATTTCGTCAAATATGATGATCAAGTGCGAGAATTCGGCCAAGTCTCTTGAAACAGGACACGGCCATGGTTTAAAAAACGGCTGAGTCGAGGCGCGCCTCAAGGCAATTCGCTAGGAAACAAGTCTGAGGCGTCGCCTCGGAGGTTTTTTATGTATGTGCACCTCATAGGGCTGAGGCGTTAAGGAAATCTGTGCCTCAGGGGCGCCTCATGGGGTTTGGATGCTTGTCTTTTATGTTTTAGACTTTTTGTGCCAATTTCAAACATTCCATGCCTTTTTATTGTGTATTTTTGATGTTTTTGACGAATATGAGGGTGAAATTAGTTAGTATTTTACTTTTTATAACATATATAATTTATATATATAGTTTTCTAATTCCGCCTTGGTTTGCCTCGAGGCTCGTTTCCGTTCTTTTAAACTTTGGACATGGCAAATGAAAATCTTTCCACGAGTACGGGCAAACTGCATGGAAACACAATGAACTTATATTTTTAACCATACCATGCAACAGAACATACTCATATTCTCATTTTGATGCTATGAAGTCAATGATCTGTCGTCTAGATTTACTTAGTTGCATGGTTTGGTAACAAATTAAAAGTTACATCATACGGTTAAAAGTGTAATAAGGTTGAAAACCTTAAACTTGATTTTATCATATAAGAAGTTTAATAAGGGTACACAAACCTTCTGCTCAAGGACCATCATGTCTTTTCTAAGCTTGGTGATCAACGCGTTTTTCCTGCGGATAACATCTTCCAGTTCTGCAATTCTCTATTTTATCAAGAAAAAATATGTCAACAAAACTGAACATAAAGAAATACTAATTTTCTTATACCGTATGATCAATGTTGCAAAAATCGGCCTAGGTGGTGATTTTTTTTATTTTTTTTTATTAAATTTCTAAGTATTTTTTAGTATTACGTGTATATATCTAAGTATTTCTAAGTATTATGTGTATATATCTTAAAATATTTTCAAAAAACACCTAAATTTGTGTGTGTATATATATAATACGTATAAAAAAAATACCAAAACGCCTAATTCCGCCTAATTTTCGCCTAGTCCCGACTAGTCCTTAGGCTGGACCTCACCACCCGCCTAGCGCCTAGCGACTTTTGCAACCTTGCGTATGATAAATGGGATTGAATTGTACCTTTGAATTATGAGATTCTGTTGAGTTGAGAAAATCAGATAATTCTTTGATTGCGGCGTCCTTTTCTTCACATTCCTTCTGGAGTTTGCTAATATTGTGTTCAGCTGGAATATTCCACTGTAAAGATAGTCAGTACTAGACTAGTTATGTATGTAACTGTAATTATCATAGTCAAAAGAACAAACATTTTTTCATCATAAAGCTATGATCTTAATGTTCAGAAGCTCTCACAAGCAAGAAACCAAATCGTTCTATTTTGAACGATTAGATAAATATTGTAGTAACACACATAATTTCATCATATTTAACGCATTAACTATTCCTGAAAAATGGACAACCAATGTTCACGGGTCAACCTAACTCGTTTTGACTTTTGATCCATACAAACTTGGTTTTAAAAAGCGCGAAGCGCACAAAAGCGACGGGGTCTAAAACCGAGGCGCAAAAGCGGTGGGCTTTTCGTACGCGAGGCGCAAGACAATTATATATATATTTTTTTATATGCTATAGGTTCTTAGCATTTACTCAAAATATAGATACAAATAAGGTATATATATATACGATTTAACTAAAATGTACAACCTTTTTAGCAAAAACATCATTTGTAAAAAAAAGCGCGCTTTTTGTGCGCTTTTCTTGCGCTCTTCGTACACTGCTCGCCTAGGGTTACATAAGGCGCACGGATTTGCGCCTAGGTGCGCTTTGCGCTTAAGCGCGATTTTTAAAACCAGGCATACAAAACAAGCCATATGCTTCTTAGCTTAGTAAGTCGAAACAGAACATAATTAGTCTGTCTTCAATAACTAACAAGATATACAGTTTATGCATACCTGAACATCTAATGAAGAGCTAACACTTGGAGCCCAATCTGACAAATCAGACATGCGCCGTTCTTCTTGTTCAACCTCACTAGCCATTTTAGACGGAATCATATCATTAACATTATCATCAACAACAGATTTTCTACTAATATCCACCTGAATGAAAGAACAAATAATAAGCAAATCCACCGAAAACTTTATTTATAAACAAAATAACATGATTTCTAATTTAATCTCACTTCTTTATATTCTAATGGTAGTTGTTGATGATCACAACGCGTGCACCCGCAGCCAGAACACTCAAAATCATACGATGCGATGTCCGGTTTATCTTTGAAATAATTCACCTGCTCACATAAGTTGTCAAGCTTTTCCTGCATACCTAAAAGCACTTCATCCTGCAAATAGTTAGCCATTTTTAGGGTTTAAAAAAATAAATTCATGAGGCTGAAATTCAAGATGCAATAAATCCAAATACATCTGATTAAAGCAAGCAAATTTGTTTTTAATCAACATATGAACAGGAGCGCAGTGGCAAAGCTTGACCCGAAATTATGGGGGTCGGAAGCTACCGGGGGTTGGAAATCACTAGTTTTGAGGGGTCGAAAACCAATTTCGGGGGGGGGGGGGTCGAAACCGTATATAACAAAAAATTTCTATACGAATACTATATAATCAGAACTTCTGAGCGAAAATTCAGGGGGGGGGGGCGCCCCTCCCCGCCCCTAAAGAGCTCCGCTACTGCAGGGGCGGACCTATGTTTTGGATAGGTGGGTCAGCCACTTCCCATGATTTTTTTTTTTTTAAATTTTTAGTGTTACATTTTTTTGAACGACCAACGAAAGTCCAATCACCCAGGTAAACCCAATGACAAAAGTCCACCCACGCCTGCGAACACAGACAGCGCTAGTGACCCGCCCGCCACCATTCCAGAGGAATCCCACCTCCGAAAGGCCCATTGCGGTAAAACCTCTGGCTCAACCTAGAAAATTTTGTTCCAGGCGAGACTCCAACCGAGTTAAACGACCCTTAATAAAATTTTAACCGAGTTAAATGAATATAATTACTAAACATTGTCCTAATTAATTCCTTAATAAGCCCTAATTACAGAAGTGTAACTGCTACAACATAATGTAAAGGGAATTAACTAAAAGATAATAATTAAACACGTAACTATAACCGATTAACTAACTAACTAACCCTGATTTTAACCGACTTTTGTAACCGAACAATAATATTATTCTTATTGGAATTAACAGCAGCAGCTGCAATAACAGCCACAATCAAAACCCGTTGCATAGGGCTAAACATATCCCAAGCCACAGCTTCTTCACGGCTCAAGCCGCCGCCGATGGCTTTAGCCGAGCTGGCTTCTTCAGCTCCAACAACCCGACCCTTTAGATCCACCCATGCCAGCTGTTTGACGGATCTTACGGGTCGGGTCGGAGGAATAAAGTGGCTGGATAATCGACGGGTTGATGGATAGGGGAATGGGGAGACGGTGACCCATGGCGGCGGAGGAACGGTGGTATGTTCGTCGGCGGTGGTTTGCATGGTGGTGGTGGGTGGGGGGGGGGGGGGGGGGGTAGGGTTTGGATTAAGGAGGGAAAGGGTCGATATGTTTGATGGGTTTGAAAATAATGTTTTGGGGTGGTTGTATTATTATTATTATTATTGGTAGCCGTTGGGATTCTCGATGTTTAAATTTTGAAGCATGTTTTCTACAGTATTTACGTATTAGTTTTTGTCTCTGTCTGTCTATCTATCAAACCTTTGATTGCCTCGTAATTGAAATGTATCATAAATAGAGGTGCAAACGAGTCAAGCCGAGCTTGACCAGGCTCGAGCTCGATTAACTTATAAGGGCTCGGGCTCAAGCTCAGCTCGATTCGAGCTTTTTACTGAGCCGAGGCTCGAGCTCGGCTCGTTTGTTATCTATTAGTTCAATTATTAAATACAAATAATAAAAATAATAATTCGTTTAGGCTCGTGAGCTCGATAAGTGAATCTCGAGCTCGGGCTCGTTAACTTAACAACTTTAAACGAGTGGTAAATATGATTAAATATTAAAAAAACTAATATTATACATAGGCACGATAAGGCTCGACGAGCCTAACGAGTTTCATACGTCAGGTTCGAGCTCAGGCTCGATAAATAAACGAGCTTTGTTTTAGGCTAAAGCTCGGCCCGAGCTCGATAAGGCTCGGCTCGTTTCAAGCTTTTTACCGAGCCGAGTTCGAGTAGCTCGCGAGCGGCTCGGCTCGTTTGCACCCTAATCATAAACCAACTTTCAAGCGTGAAAAAATTCACGCTCAACTGCTCAAGCCCATTTTTGCAAGATTAGCGCTCTCGGGGCAATGTTAGGGGCATTATGAGACGCTAAATATGATTTTAACGTCCAAAAGTTATCCTACTACTGGTGGTCTTACAAGGTTCGTTTTATTTGATTGTTTGTTTTCGTTGGTCTCTTGTCTGCTAAGCTAAGGTTGTGTAGATACAAATCTCTCAGCTTGTGGGATGCCTAGATGGTATGTGACTCGCATCGCGTTGATGGTATGGTGGTGTCGGTGCGATCCCCTTCCTGATCTTGAAAATCCATTGAACCCGTGTCTTTTTCCTACAATAAATTTGATCGTTTGGCGGGTTTTGGACCATTTGACAACGGTTAAAATAATAATAATAATAAATAATATTTAATTTTAAAATAAATATGTACTTTCGTATTTCGTTTTATTGTGAAAAAACCTTTAAATCTTAAAAAAAAAAAAAAAAAAAACATGTACTTAAGATATCCTTCAAGGTTTATAGAGCTAATTCATTTTGGTCCATGTTTTTTTTATGATCTTAATTAGTTGAGTCCAAAACCATAACCCTCTTAGTACCTAGTTGATAACTCTAGACTTACCAAACCCACCACCACCACCACCACCATACACCTCCAGCAACCACCACTTCCTCTCTCTAACCTATTTATTCTCTCTCCTTCAAACCCCCTTAACGCCAGCCACCAACACCACCACCACTCACTAGCACTCTCTCTTTTCCTTAAACACCCATCTGTGTGGACGACCGACACTCAAATAGAGGTAGCGAGGGCGATGAGTAGTGTTAAAAATATACAATATATAATATTTTTTATCCATTATATTTCTTTTATCATGTTTAAAACATTCTGCACAAGAATTGTTTTGTAGGTTTGATGATGGCCCCGTTGCTGATCTTGTGCTTTGTTGCTGATCAAGTCCAAGTCCAATTGTTGTTGCTCAAGTCCAAACCCAAGTTCTTTGATTGTGGTCCAACTTTGATAGCCCATGATGTCTGGTCTGGCCCATAGCCCTTTTTTGCCCGGCTTGTTGTGTGCCAGGCTGGCAATCCGTGTATATTACACGGTTGTTTTCATTCCTTGGATTGCTCTTCTGCTGGCTGTTGATCTCTCTTAAAGAAACACAAAGCCCCCTATATAAGGCTTCGTGTTTTCTACCTTTACAACTTTTGATCAGACTTCTCTCTCACTTTCTCTCTGTCAATACTCTCTCGTAACAATTAGGGTTTCTAATTATATAGATCATCTTGATCTTATAATCGTGTGTTCACCTTGTGTATTGTTGTTGATCATCTAGTAGATGATCTTCTGAGTGTTGAGAGCTTTGTTGTAGCGAGGATTGATTGTATTTCCTGCACTTTGTCTGTCATTGAATCTTGTCATACCTTTGTGTATTTTGATTATTGATTAATAAAGTAGTCGAATCTGTGCCGACTAAAGTTGACAAGTAGGTGGGTGGAATGGTGTCTGGTTGAAGGGTGCAGGTTGTGAAGCAAGATAGGCAAACGAATGTGAAGATGGTTGTTGGTTGTGGGTGTTAGGGGTTTCAGAGGTTTTAATTAATAGTGGGTGTATGAGGAAACTGAATGGTTGTTGTGATTGGTTTGGTGGAAGTCGGATGTGGAGTACGAGAATGGCGGAGGTGGCTCGGTGCAATGTGGATGTCTGTTTCAGTAGAGCGGTGTAGTGGTGGTGGCAGGGGAGTTAAAGATGGTGGTGGTTGTGGGGTTGTTGTAGTGTTGGTGGCGATGAGATGATGAAAATATATACAGAGAGGTTTGTGTGTGAGTGATAGTGTGTGTATTAATAAAACTAGGGGCTTTGAAGGGTGCGCATCGATGTTGTCGTCCCAAAAACGTAAACCCATTTTCTCCCCCCAAATCGATATCGATATCTCTAAACCTGCTATTTAATCTTGAATTTTTATATCAAACCCACCACCAAATATTGTTGTTCATGAACTAATGTAATCAAGGTAAGAAAAAAAACACACCTAAAAGTACGGATTACAAACAAAAGATACAATCGTCTAAAAAGGTAATAAAATAGATATCTAAATATTGGAGATCGTACTATTAAATGATAAGAATGTCAGCAAATAAATCACCAAGTTACCTTCCAACTTACATGTTGTTCTTGACCTATGTATACGTGACTTTTCTACCAATATTAGCACAATAAGCCAACACTAAAAGCCCATAAATACTGCCGAAATATGCAACAATGAAGATACAGGAATGTTGCCCAGAACCAAATAAACACAAAACATACAGCTAGGGGAACTCCTTTGATGACATATTCCAACTCCTACCCTTCCATACACATTCCTACTAAATTTGAATACATTGTAGCAATAACCTAGTAATCCCATTTCATCATGAAACAAAAAAAATGTATAATATGAATGTGTGATGAGAATGTTTTGCAATTCCCTTAACAACAATCGTCACAAATCTAAAGAAGCTATACAACTTCAAAACCAAGTAAAGCTCACAAAAAAACTTTGTCCGCCTCAAATTTCACAGATACTAAAACATGTCTACGCCTTATGCGCTTTTAGTGTGCCTAACCCCGTACTACCACTTAAATAGAATAACATGGTTTCAAAATATTCCAAATCAACATATAGTTGTACACATGGAACTTTGTTGACCAAGTATAAAGTATAAGTTGCAACGTTATTCAAAACCTGTATCATGATCATTAAATTGACATGTTAGCTACACATAACGAAATTATATACCTACTTGTTTAAAGTTACTTTGTCCACCAGAACCATCATGCCACCACCGCCGCCTTTACACCAGGAATGGGAGCCATACAAAAAAGTGAACCTGCGAATCAACAAATACAAAACACCTTATTTGAGGTTGAACTTCGACTATTATCAATAAAACATAAGTTTAAACCAATCATTGGTGGTTTTTTGGCACCCTATGTCCCTTCATCAGAATTCAATCAAATTAAGAAAAAGAACACTTATTGATCCAACCCGTTCAAAAACTTATGTGTGTCTACTTTTTCAACGATCATATTGCTCTATGTTCTACGAATCTACATGTCACATGAAGTGTTTAGCAAGTCAAAAGTTTCATATATTTCAACAAAAACCTAAACAATCAAATGAACCTACAAAAACATCAAACGGCGTCGTTAATCTGAAATGACCAGCACCATGATCGTCGTCGTCTGAAACATTGTCTTCTTCCACCATATCTGAAGTCGATGCTTAGTCCGTTAATCAAAAGAAATACACAATAAATAACATGTAACCAAATAAATGATGTTATCTTAGCATACAATGAACGCATACTCATTAACTCATAGAAACAACTCAATTTTCGGCCGCCTACATTTTGTCATTAACTCATATACCTCGATCACTATACATCTATCACACAGACTTGCAACAATTCATACACACATCTTCACCTTCCTCAAGCTAATATCTTACCAAATAAAATTAAATAAACACCATTTAACATAGCAGCCTCTGATTGCCGACAGCCTCTACAAAACCAAACAATCCTCCATTTGGAGGCTGATCTGATCCACTGTGCTCAATCTCTGTATAAAGCATTACATTTCTTAAGTTAGATGGTTTTTATTTAATTTTACTTTAGTAGGAATTAGTAGAGCTTGCTCCCTCCATGACATGATACAAAACAACATCTATTTAAGAAGCTTTCAAGTTTTAATTACGTATTTGCACCTTGGATGATAAATACTTTCCAGGCAATAATTTTTTTTTTTTCAAAATCGTTATTCTGGCAAATTTTAACTTAAAAATTGTCATTTTATGAGAAAATGAAAGGAATATGTCTCCATCCTGCTAGAGGTAAAGTCAAAATGACAAAAATTCATATCAATAATATTCACTGCAGTAAAGCTAACCTTTGTAAATGTGATTGAAAGATAGTTAATTCCTAGAAACACATCCTGCAATAGAAAACAATATCATTTCAAATGTTCACACCTGAGAAAAGCTTGCTACAATCAAATTTAATCAAGTGCACCATGCAAATCTAATAGATAACAAATATGCATACGAAGCAATCAATGACTCTATTACTAAAAAAGATTACACAAATACAAACTTTAGAGAACTGGTCATACAGAGAAGTAATTATACCAAACTCAACCATTACCTTCAATAACCATAACTCTATTCAAAAGAATTAAGAGTAATCACTTCTCTATATGACCAAAATCAAGTAACTATAGCAAAATTACAATAAAGACAAATGAGGTATGGAGAATAAAATTTATCCATCCATAGTGGTGGAGTGGTGGAGAGGCCTTATGTTCACTTAGGTGATCAAGGGTTCAATTCCCACTTCCAACATTATGGTTTGGTATCCGGGTGAAGATCGAATACGGGTGGCGCCGGTTCGAATCTGACGGGCGGCGAGGTTTTACCGAGTTCTATAACATTGTCGTGCCTTCGGGCGGGTGGGACTCGGGTTTCCGCGCATCGGGAGAAGGCGGGGGCTGCTGGAGGTCGAGTAGTCGATTCTTGGGCACGGCGCCCCGCAAGGGTGGTTGCCACACAGTTGTTCGCCGATCAAAAAAAAAGGAGAATAAAATTTGAGAGGGCGAACGCCTATGGATAAACACTAGCAGAGGTTCAAATACAAAATAATAAGGTGTTGGGTAAAGCTTTGTCTTTTCAAGTAGTGTGTGGGGTGGGGGGGGGGGGGTGTTCAAATTACATGGGTGATTAAAAATTGAGATGTTAAAAAAAATACACAATAACAACTAAAATTATCAATTAAATCCTAACATAAAATCCATTTGTCTCTTTTGTGCTAGACAACAATTGCCCGGGGATATCTTTACATAAAATGTGTGTGTGTGTGGGGGAGGGGGGGGGGGGGGACAACTTTTTTTATTTTTGAAACAACATTTTTATTACATCTAAATACTGTCTAGCCATTCATTTGCAAAGTTTTCAACTTTTACTATCTTTATAAAGACAAAGGTGACAGGTAACACATGCATCGCTTGAACTAGTGCAAGACTTAACTTTTTTTTATTTTTGAAAACAACATTTTTTACATCTAAATACCGTCTAACCATTCATTTACAAAGTTTTCAACTTTTATTATCTTTATAAAGGGCAAACACCGTATCAATAAATCACTATTCCATGAGTAATAACTCTAATCACGTATTCTTTAAAAAAATATCTTTTATAGTCTACTATTCTTGAATTTTTAGGTTTTATTGCATTCCAAAAGGGGCCAAACATTGTGGATTCAGATTATTGGATTGATCTAGGCCCATTTTTTCTTGTAAATTTCAAATCAAAGTTTCCTTTACCCGATTTGATGTTTTAATGTTATGACGTGTTTAGTTAACCGTTAACCCCATTCTTGTTCACTTAAAGAAGGACTTAAGCTTTATTTATTTTTATTTTTATTAAAACGGATAATAATCCAGCTATCGGTAGGGATGAGCATTCAAGCCCGAATACCGATCCCGTCCCGATCCCGATACCGTACCGAACCGATACCGAACCGAGGGGTTTCGGGATCGGTATCGGTACGGGATCAGTACGGTATCGGTATTTTAAGGCAAAATACCGATACCATACCGGTACCGTACCGTATGTGTTCGGTATCGGGATCGGTATTGGGTTTTTGGACTTTTCGGTATCGGTATTGTCGGGATCGGTATCGGTTCGGTATCGATCCCGTCCCGAGCTCATCCCTAGCTATCGGGGTAATCCAATGACAAAAGGCGACTTCATAAGTCCATGATCACAGATAGCGCTGGGTAGCCCAATCCACCATCTCCAGTTCAGGAAAAATCTGCACCCTGAAGGCTCAGTCTAGTAAAACCTAGTTGAAATCATATTCGAACTTGAGATATGTAACCTTTAGTCTAAATCTTCACTTCCCCTCCATTGTTAATTGAACTAAAGTTGATTCGCATTAAAGGACTTAATTTTACTTTGCTCTTAGTAATAGATGTGATGTTTACAAGAACAAAATATTTATTTATAAAGTTAAAAAGTAATCTGAACAAGAAGTTAATTAGCTAAATGTTAACACAAATCTTTTGATTTCTGTTAACCAAAAGCTAAATCCAACCAGATCATATTTTAATTTTATGCAATTTATGGGGAAAAAAATATCGTTGCCCCCCCCCCCCCTCTTTTTTCTTTTATTTTTTACCGTTAGAATTGCATATTATATATATAACATTTCCCATCCTTAGGAATAGTAACCTCGCTAAACGCGAAATAAAAGACCTTCAGTCTCGAATTAATTACGAAAATGCCGTCGTATTAATTCTTCTATATATTAAACCATTCACACTTGAACAGTAATTGCTTCTTATTGGCTTGCGTACTGGCCCAACTACTGTTTAAACAAAAATATCGCCCATGGTCCACCTACTATTAAAAGAAAATTATCTATATATTTAAAGCCCAAGATTTATATTAGATTTAAATAGCCACATGGAGCAAACTGTATATATGCCAATAGCAAGAGGATTAGGTTATTACAAAGCTTAGTTAACACAAGCATGGTTCGTGCACCAATTTTTTTGTTATCGTGCACCAACATTTTTTGTGTGTGTAAAACCCTTTTTATTTGATACCGGGTTCTTTATCAGGCACTCGTAACAAACCGGTACCGAAACCATATCAATATCAATATCGAACCGTATTCGTTTAATAGTTTTCTCGACGTGTTAGTATTAAAGCCATTGAAAACGGAACTGTATTAGCAACAAAACATCTATTTGGTGATATTATGCTTTCTGTCTTGAATCTTGATACGTAAAGGGTTAAAACCGTGTCTCATGATAACACACAGATGTAAACGGTATCACGTGGTAGCGCGCAGGTAACTATCGCGTCCCGCGGCAACGCGCGGGTAACTACGACCTAGTTTTATTATTAAAACCAAAATAAAAAGCTTTTAGTTTCGAGGTAATTACGAAAATGTCATCGCTTTACTTCTATTAGTAAATCCTCTTTTTCAAGCGGTTTAGGCGCTTTGCTTGGTGCAACGCGCACCGGCGTACCGGCGGAACAATAGGACTCTCTACGTTGTGTTCTCCGATTACCAGACCCTCGCAATACCGTGGGTGTAACTCCGCTGTTCGTCGGAAAAATCTGTTGCTTTTCACGTATCGGCGCCGGTTATTTTTCTACGTCGCGCTTAGCGCGGCGCGTAATTTACAAGTTCTTAATAAGTATAATCAAGATTATCCTTAAAAAAAGTTGATTCTGCCACACCAGACTCAAAAATAAAATAATAAGAGAAGTGCCACGTTAACACCAACTTAATAACATAATCCCTTGTTTATAGTGGAAAAATCAAACCTAATTAGATATGAATCAATTAATTAGTAAAGATAGATAGATGTGTCCTAACCAACACAATTAGGACGTGTGGCTTGAGACGTGGTCCAAATACACCTTAACACGCACACACATCGAATATATAGATATCCGGGTCCCACTTTAGATATAGCCCGTTTGGTCTCACCTTCGTTGTAGGATAATAATCTACAACACATTTCTCTTCTCTATTTGGTAAACGGTAAAGGTGTTACGGTTTTAAATGAGAAGTTGAAAGTTCAAACTTCATAAAAGTTAAAAAAAAATGGTGTATTTAAAAGTGATGAAAAAAAAATGTATAAAAAATGGAGGAGAAAATTAACCGTTCAAAAAAAATAAAAATAAAAATCTAAAGCACACTGTGTATGCTATAGTGTTATACACATATCCACGATCAACGACGGATCCAGGAACCCATAGGGTTCGCTTTTGTAATTTTTTTTCAAATCATAGAAGGTTTGCATTGTTTATTTTCCGTTTTTTCTAAACCAAGTGTGTTCTCAAGAACAATAAAAGTGGGCTGGACCTGCTACCGTCCACAATACATGCAAGACATACCAAATGAGGCAAGGGATTAAAATTCTTTACCTTTTCTTTAAATGTTCACTTTCCATTTCTAAGATCCATGGGAGCAATGTTTTTATAACCAGGTCGTTCATCAACCAGCTATTTTAGGGGTATGCTGATTGCATTGATTGGTGTAGTTTAGAAAACTAGATGTCGTAAATAATTTGAAATTTACACACACATGCACGCACACATAACAAAATATATAATCGTTTTATCGCTTAGTATAAATTTGGTAATGCTAACAAAACATGGAGCCTAAAGTAACGGTATTTACGAACTAGTTTTGATGATCACTAAGCCAACCATGGCTTACGATTATCTTTTAACCGATTTAAACTAAATCACTAGTAATGGTGATGGCTTAGGCCTATGGGTATGGTCATCACTATCCTCCACGTCATCGTCACATCACTCCACCCTCTATCACCAATCTAGGGATGTGGTCGCTACCTCCTTTAATTGAATAAGACAAAATAATTAAAACTAAAATGGGCCGTGCGCATCATGACCATCTTCACGTTTATCACACGTGATGAGAGTGAGGGCAGTGTACCCGTGGGGTCACCACCCTCACGGCCTCACTGGCCTCTCACGGTTACCACAACGTTAGGCCTTAGTCTACAATATGTTTACAAAGTGGTGTTAGTGAATGTGAAAACACTCTTTAAACGCTTTGTAAAATACGTTTGCAATTGACCTAAGGCATAAATGATCCACAATTTTAAACCGAACAGTAAGGAAAAAAATCAAACTCCAATCCAACCACCGATTTGGTTGCCGGTGCAACCATCCAACACCATAACCGGCCGGCCTAAATGAAGGCGGTTCAAAAGTACTCAACTGACCTAGTTGTGTAGACTGTTCCGGTGCGTTTCTAACTACATTGTGATTAACATTAACATTAACAAAAACACCCACAACTTTGGTTAATTGCATCACATTATCAAGATAATATATAATACAATTATGGTAATTAAAGCATATAGTTACAACAACAATGCAGTCTTCTTATTCCCAGATTTATATACACCAATACAGGTGCATAGTATTATTTCTAATTACCTGATAACGACTCTCATTTACAGAAGCAAAGACATTACCTATGCTTAAACTTGTGTTACAAGCGTCGGTTTATGCGGACATGTACATTTTGCATGATGGTCTGAAAGTGCCTGAAAGATGTCCCAATGACAAAACGCAATTAGCGATTTTAAAAAACATCGAGTTAGTTAGTTAGTTAGTTAGTTATGCGTGTTTTTTGTACATGTCATACCTCAGCTTCTTTCTGAAGTTCTTTTATATAGTCAACAGCCAAATCCAACATGTCCGCTGTGTTCGTTTGCTGCAAGTATCGAATTTGAAGGCCTTAATTAAGGGATTAATAATAATTATAAGAACGTTAAAATAAGATTATTTTTACGAGATTAATCTTACCTTGTCCATATTTGGAACTAGATCTTGTAGCTTCCTCATTCTTTCACTTATTCGCGTTCGTCTTACCTGAAAGCATGTTAAATCGGTCAGATGGACCACCAGGGGCGAACACAGGGAAGAAGCAGCGGTCGCGGACGTTGCGGCTCAAATTCGCGCGCGTAGTGGAAAATTAGTGGAAAATTTGGTTTTTTTTTTTTTTTTACGAAATTTGGAAAACGTTGCTACTAAAATGAAAAAAAATGAAAAACGTTACTACTGATTTTGTGGCCTAGATCCGCCACTGTGGACCACGAGCATCTGGTTAGGGTTGAGATTTTCATCAGGATTAATTAAAACGAGTTATGTTTGGGTTACACGATACCAAAAACTTTGATCCTTTAACCAACCAACCCGACCCACCATATATGAAAGGATGTTTACCCTCTCGGCGATGCTTCTTGGGTGAGTTGCGCAACCCCTTTTTGCCCGGCTCCTTAAAGGCACATAATCTTGATGTTGCATTAATTTATCTAATTCAGCACTACTTGCAGGCAAACTCAAGTGATGAACAAGCGTCGTAGGAGCACGAATTCTCCCCACATCATTACGCTAAGCAACCAAATCAACAATCGGATTAAAAACCACTAAAGGTCAAATAAACTCACCAAGCATACAAACTATCATCCATCATACCTGATTATCGGACGAATTTAGACTTGATAGTTTATTCTGATCACTTTCTCCAAATTCTTTCAAGAAACTATCGGATAAAATATCCGAATCATCCCATGAAGTCGAACCAAAACCTCCATCGTTACGCACGCTTTTCATTTCCATAACTTTGGACTCGTTTTCAGGGATTCGAGGCAGCATACCGGAAGATAAGTTAGATAACTGTGACCCAGACGCAAACCCCATCTCGTTTTTCATTCTCTTAGCCGATGTCATCATCGAACTCGGAACATTACCCCTACTAGCTCGAAAATCATCCATCGATCTCATCATAGGATAACCTGCAAACCAATCAGTTCAAAACTTCACCAAAGTCCATCATGTAAATTGTTCATTAATCACTAACAAGTGGCAGATTCTGTCTACTGAAAGACAAACAGCATACCAATCAAAAATTAATTTACTTAACATAATATAACTAATAACACTCCACTTGCACTAATAAACATGAAAATTCCAGAATAAGATGATAACTGATAAAACCATCCTCAAGATTATTGCTTTTGTTGTTAACATGTTATAAAGTACAAGCACAACCACATAGATAATAAGGTTGGTCGGTGTGGGGCCGGACCGTCATTGATGACGGGCCGCCACGTAAGCCGCCACGTCAACGTGGGGCCGGGTGACGGGCCTAGGGTGTGGTGATGGACCTCCCTCTTCTCCGGTTCCAGTAACTCTATCTCCGGTTTTGTCACCTCCTTCTCCGCTTCCGTCATCGATTCTATCAAATCTTTCACCGGTCCGGCGACTGTTTCTCCGGTTCCGGCATCGTCTTCTCCGGCGAGGTTACAACAGCAGAAAACTCATGCTTATGCGCTTCTTGAACCATAACCCTCAACTCATGTAAAGCTTTCTTCTCCGGTGAGTTTACCGGTTCCGCCATCGTATTCTCCGGCGAAATAGTTGTAGAGAGAGAGAGAGAGCTTGTTTGTTTGTTTGTTGTAGAGAGAGAGATAGAGAGAGAGAGAAAGAAAGAAAGAAAGAGAGGAGAGGGGTTCGTCGCTAGCGTCATGGGGAGGACGGGGACGAGCCTAGGGGGCCGGCGTGGCCGACCCTGGACAGGCCTCGCCGGCCCTAGGCCGTCCCCCCACACCGTATGGCCTAACAACTTTTTCTTTTCTTTATTTCATGAACTTTACCAATTTGGGTACTCTACTACTCTGTAAAAATTCAAAACAATATTGGTATCAATTTCTTCCCCTAAATAGCCAAACAGTAACTCATACCCAATAATTGCCTCAAGTTCAGTTTTTTAACACAGAAACATAAACATAAATTAAAAAATTAATTTTGTTATATATATACTTGTATATAACACTCCACTTGCAGTAATATGATAATTGCTAAAACCATCTTCAAGATAATAGCTTTTGTTGCTATAAAGTACAAGTACAACAACATAGATATCAACAACTTTATCTTTTCTTTTTCTTTTCTTTCTTTCATAAACTTTACCAATTAGGGGACTCTATCAAAGCACTGTTAATACCAACATCTTACCCTAAATGTCCATACAGTAAATTGCACCCAATAATTGCTTCAAGTTCAGATATTTAGCACAGAAACATAAAAAATTAACAAAAAATACCATGACCCATATCAAGATTTTTAAAAATAATTGCTCCAAGTTTAGTTTTTTAACGCAAAAATGTAAAAATTAACAAAAAATACCATGACCCACATCAAGATTTTTAACAATAATTGCTCCAAGTTCAGATTTTTAACGCAAAAATGTAAAAATAAATAAAAATTACCATGACCCATATCAAGATTTTTAACAATAATTGCTTCAAGTTCAGATTTTTAATAAAGAAACAAAAAACAAAAATAAAAATAACCATGACCCATATCAAGATTAGCCACAATAATCGTTTAAAGTTCAGATTTTTAACACAAAAATGTAAACAAAAATAAAAATAACCATGACCCGTATCAAGATTATTAACAATAATTACTTCAAGTTCAGATTTTTAACACAGAAATGTAAACAAAAATAAAAATAACCATGACCCATATCAAGATTATTAGCAATAATTACTTCAAGTTCAGATTTTTAACACAGAAATGTAAACAAAAATAAAAATAACCATGACCCATATCAAGATTATTAACAATAATTACTTCAAGTTCAGATTTTTAACACAGAAACATAAACATAAACAAAAATTACCATGACCCATATCAAGATGACCAACAAAACCGGCCGGTGAGCTATTCTGCCGAACAAGATTAGTTGAAAGATCCATAGACTCATTAACTGTAGAGCTACCATTAGAATTAGAATTATAAACCATAGGTTCTTGCTTTACAGAATCCATAAACTCCGGTTCAAACCCCTGATTCATAACCTGCTGACCGGTCGAACCGGCACCAGAATCTTGACCCGAACCGGCGGCAGCAGCAAAAGATGACATGAATTTCATCAAACTCTTCTCTGTTTCAGCATTTGAGACTTTAGAATTAATAAACGGGTCGTTATCATCGTCTCCAAACAACCCGTTGTTTATTAAATCAGAGAAATATGAACTCGGTGCGGATCGGTACCGGGTCAACCCGGTGTTCATTGCCTGTTGTGGCTGCTGCTGCTGCTGCTGATGGTGGCTGTTATGAATATTATTAATCATATTATGATGGTTATTATGTTGGAAGTGGTGGTGACGTTGAAGATCTGAATCCATTACTGACCCTTTAAAGTAAAACAGAAGATTTGAACAAAATGTTTTTATAAATTTTGTTACAAAAATAAAAAAAAGTTTATTGATTTGGGTTTAAATTGTGGTTTAACAGAGACCCTTGATAGTGAAGTACACTCAAAGTCTTGTTGTCCAAAGAATGGGAAACTGTGTGAAAAAACTAAGGGCAGAGAATGCTAAAAATAGGAAGGAGATGATAATAATAATAATAATAATAATAATAATAATAATAATAATAATAATAATAATAATAATTTTTTTTTTTTTTTTTTTTTTTTTTTTTTTATAATTAAAAAATTTCATTCCAGGACAAAGAAAATTACATTAAGATAGCGGGCAGGCGGGCAACAAGCTGCGCCGCCACCCCTTTCTGGATAGCAAATCCTAATCTACTAAAAACATAACCATGTCCACCCGGAGCCGAGACACTACTGTGAATAACCCGCTGGACCCTGGTCAGGAAACGGGTAGCCTCCGGTGCCAATGAGCCAAAGGTGTCAAAAGCCAAAGGTACAAAGACGTGTTGGTTCTCCTCGCAGGCTTTAGCATGTTTTTCTACCTTCTTTGCCTCTGCTTTTCGGACCGCTTGCCCTGCAACAAAGCCACTATCCCTCAACCCAACTAGGGGAGATACACCCGTCAGGTCAACACAAGCATGCTTCCCCCCGGACCACCCAAAGACAAGGAGATCTGCTGGTCGTAGGGTGGATCTCCCTTCTGCTGGATCCGAGAGGAAGTTTACAGGGGCCTCCTTCTTGGCTGAGATCCCAGCCCGTCTTAAAATGTCCCACAGAATGTCTCGAACCCAATCATGCCGATATTTAAAACCGGGCAACTCCTTACAATGAACCGCGTGTTCCCCGTATTCATCCAGGCAGGCCTTACGGCACACCGGACAGATGTCATCCTCCTGGTACATTGGGATCATCAGACGATATTTAAGAATGGCCCTGTATTCAATAGCGGACATGCTTTGGCCTAAACCTTCGATCGGGATGACAGTTAGGAAATCTTGGGCGTGGGGGGTTTGCAGGCATTCAATAACTGCCCTCTGACGGGGGGACAGACCAAAAACTTCACCCAGGTTCTGAGCGATTTTGCCATAAAGGGCATTCGCCAAAGTTTTCTGAGGCTTTGGGGGGGCGGTGTCCTTGTTAGAAAAACCGCCGATATCAAAACCTGGGAGATAGTCATTTAGCTTTTCGAGGGCCTGCACGTAGTCCAAGTCTGCGCCGAAAACCCCGCTATTTCGTAGGATGTGGTCTTGAAGATTCCAGGACTGAGCCCGTGACGCCACAAACGCATACATGCCGACATCCTTCGCAGAGAGGAGCCCTAATCCTCCCACACGCATCGGCAAAGACGCCATTCGCCATTGTAGGTCACCAAAGAAAGGCCCCCCACATACCACTATGTCTTCAATGGCTTCCCGTAAACCCTTGTCAAAACATGATACTGCTTCATCCATCATGGAGGGTTGGCAGGTCCGTAACCCAAAAAGCAACTTAGCAACCCCCATACATGACCTGAGCAGGAGGAGTTCACTCTGGGGATCCCTAAGGCAGGGCAAGAGTTGGCCGTCTTGTAATGGGGTGAAACTTCAGGAGGGGCTTTTTCCCAGCGGGATTGGTAGGCCAGAAATTTTTATTATTATTAATAATAATATTATTATTATTATTATTATTAATAATAATAATAATAATAATAATAATAATATTTTTATAAAAGTGTGAAGAAGGAGGAGAAGTGTGGCATTGATGGTGATGAATTGAAGAATGGTGGTTTTGCACTTTGTGGGAATAGACTGGTGATATTTCTTGTATTCAATTGTGTTGGGTCAATCATCAATGGCTGGTAACAAAGCTTATAAAAAACAAACTTTAATGAGATTTTTTCTTTTAAAATATATTATTTATGTATATGTATGTCACATCAAAATATATAGATGACTCTAGAAAGGAAATTGTAAAAGTGATTAAAGAAGCATATGAAACTGGGGTGAACCCGAAAGGGAAGAACCTCTAACCATGTCATTGTTTCATTACAGTATCAATTACTTAGCATATCCTGATTTCACGTATTCGTTTAACCGAACAAGATAAAAACTAGGAGCTTTTTCTTAAAAGCTTGAAGCTCTTAAAAGCTCATTGCTAAACATAGGGTATGTTTGGCAAAGAGCTTTTAGGAGCTTCAAGCTTCAAGCTTTTAAGAAAAAACTCCTATTTAAGAAAAAGCTTTGTTTGGTTGAAGGAGCTGGAAGCTTTTAGGTTAGAGAAAAAGCTCTATAGTGAAAAGCTACTAGTACTAGGGCAAAGTTAGGATTAAAAAGAGATGAATTGACAAAAATGCCCTTCACTTAACTGACTTTGACTAACTATGTTAACAAATTGACAACTTTGCCCCTCAGTTAACTGAGATTGACTAACAGAGTTAGGCACTTGGATGGAACAAGCAAAATTTTGAAAACTTTTGAATCCAGATGAGAAAAAATAAACTTTTGGATAAAACTAGCAAAAAATACCAAACCTTAAAGACGAAAATAGCATTTAACCCTTTTTTTTACACAAACCAACTTTGTTTTCTTAAAAATTACTTACCCCATTTTTTTTTTCACAAACCGACTTTATTTTCTAGAAATTACTCCAATCCCTTTTAAAACAAATGGACCCAAACAACCCCAACCATCCATTTAAATCATTCGGATAATTTCCCGCATTTCGATCCAACATTATTCCAACAATTATAATTCGCTTGTTATAATCAAAATCTAAACGCTTTCCAACAATCACAAGAAGTCGAACCAGATGTTGTTCCATAAACCCAAGAAGATGAAAACAATTTCGTTCCCTAACCTAACCCAACCGCAAACATAAAAGAAAAAAAAAAGACAAGAAAGCGGGTACATGTCACACCATTAAAATTCCACCTGCATGGTTTTACCGCGAGGCGCGTGACATACCAGTATCCAAGTCAACGGACACAATAAATGACATCTATATGATATGAAAACAATGTAATGAACAACCACGTAGTTTAAAGTTTAGCGGAAGCACAAAAAGTTTACAGACCCACATGGTTTAAAAAGTTACAACTCGGAAACCAACACGAGTTAAAGTTTGAAGAGTAGTTTAATATAATGTTCGAGCAGCGAAATGTAACAAAAGTATGTAGTGCGACTTTGTGCGCCCTATTCCTTGACTGCTATCTTAGCGACCTAAGAAAACATGTTACGTTAGTCAACACATGAAGTGTTGGTGAGTTCACAGAGTTTTATGTTTGCATAATTAAGTAAACGTTTGAAAACCAAACCCAACAATCCTTACATCTATACCTGATGTTAGCTAGACATCATTACATGATACTAAAGCGTCGTGAACCATTGTTGAACGTTAGTAAGTTGCCTTTAATACCCGTCACCGGTCATCACTCGGTTCCGTAAGTTAGATAGGACAAATATGCACCCGTCTAACCTCCAGTCGACCCGAGTGGGGCTTGCCGGCCCCAATAGATCTATTCACACTTTCCCCGCTATGTATCCAAATATTCATGGTTCACAAGTTAGAAAAGACTTAGGATGAAAAGTCGCCTAGTACCCATGTGATATAATGTAATACCGTGGTCTAAATGTTAGAGTTTATCCGGCATGTTTCTCCCCCGAAAATGAAAACTGTAAAAGTGGGGATGTGAAACTCACCTTAGGTTGAGTTCTTCACATAAATAAATAACCAGGCTTGTTGTGGAATTCCTACTACCGGAAACGTACCACGAATGGCTTATAAATGTTTGACCGATGATATGTCTGTCTAATAACCCCAAGTTGTCCAAAACTTGACTTTGAATGTTTGTAAAATTTGACATTTGACATGACCACACAAGATTCGACATCCCGTTGGTGACCCGTTATATCAGTTCATCAAGTATATACAGTTCACAAACAAATAATGCATGTAAAACACTTAGTTTATATTAAAGGTTCACAATTTTCCACGTTAGTGTGAATGAGACTATTCTAATCCCATTCGTACCCTTAGTCCATGCGAATGGGTCCTCAAATTAGTTATTCGCATCAACAGAATGACATTTGTTAAGAATGAGTCAATGTGGTGTGCATGGGTTTAAATTCCTCTCATTCTCATGGTAGATCGTGTGAATGGGAACCCATTCGTACCTATACAGTTGTTAAGCTATTTTGACGAACATAAACCCTTCAAATCCAATAAAAAAAACTTCACGAAATACAACCAAACACTGTAGTCACACTTATCTATCCTAACCACATGTTACGACACCTGATTTAGTAATCAATAAGTCCATTTCACACACCAAATCACATATTACCCAAAATAACAAATTATGGAGATGTCACATCAATTACATGAGAAATTTACTCAAAATGGAAAGTATTAAAACAACATTATTTTCATATTATTAAGTACATATTAACTCACCTAAATGAATTCCTAACCATATTATCATCATCATATTCATATTTCAAACCCTAGATTTCTAACATAAACTCCCCAAAATGGGTGAAAGTCCACAAAACATCAATAAACCCACACATACAACACTTAATCATGCTCCTAAACAATCCACCATCATCTCAATAACATCCTAATACCATTTAATCAACACATAATACATAAACCCCAAAGATATGGTCACCAACATCATTTAAACTTAGGTTTTTATGAAGAATTTCATTGTTTAGGTCTAGATCTAGTTTAGAAAGATGTTAGAAATGTTTTTATTTAAGAAAACATTTTGAAATCAGATCTGGACACCTAGGGTTTGTCAAAAATGTATAAAAGTGTATTGAAAAGGGTTTAGATGATTAACACACCTTGAATCTTTACTTGATATTGATATAATACTTGTTTTAGCTTTAAGATCCAAGGAATAAAGGCAAAAACTCATTTCTACAGGTTGGGGTTTGAGAGAGAGCACTTGGGGGCGAGTTAGGGTTGTGAAATGATGAGAATGAGGCAAGGAGATATATGTATATATATATATATATATATATATATATATATATATACTCTGCTCCTATTCGCATACTAAAGCGTGCGAATGAGTTGATTACCATGCAAATGAGAATCCAAACTCCCCCTTCGCATCTCTTATCATGCGAATGAGAAGTTTCAGATACTCATTCGCACACACGACCCCAAAATAGCATTTTAACACACATTAACATATCAATTCACATAATCATGCATTTGTAAGTTGTCAATTAATTGTGGAACATGTAATACTTGATAAGTTACTCCAATTATATAATTTCACCAACAACGGGACTCAAGACTCGTGTGCACGTGTGTGTTTCCCCGATGATTCCCTAATCCATTGAACTATGGAGAACTATAGACATTATGCAAGTATGAACCAACTCCCGATGATTCATCGAACCGACTTAAATAACCGAGTTAAGTACGTTATATAAAATGTTTCGCTAAGGTAGACTTATGTTTGTAAAAAGTATTAACCTGAGTTTGTCGGGTGTCACAGTACAAAAGAAGATGAAGAATAATCCAGTAAGGTGTAACTGTGCAAATTATACCGTTGAGCTCAATAGAGGAAGAGGCACGCCTAGTGTAATATTCCTAAGGATCCAAAGAAAGGAAAGATTATTTTTATATACTAACTAGTATCGGAGCCCGCGTTTCGTGGCGGGATCGTATGAGAATGTTGGCGATGATGTATTTATTACATTTCATATTAATGGGTTATTATAGACCATGCTATAAATTGGTTACCTGGTACATTGAAGGATTAATATATACCATTTAGGCTTTAACCTAAAACGACAGTAAAAATAAGCAAGCAACATGGTTAAGTAAATATGTCTAGAGTTAAAAGTTAGCATTATTTATAATAAGTAAAAATTAAAATTAAACTTATGAAAAGATAAAAGAACAAATATGTGCTAAAATAATTTAACGTTATTAAACTTTAAGGGATATAAGATGACTCTATTAAAGTTCGGGTGTCGAAATGTGAATCGTTTATAGAAAAACAAATATAATTATACTTTTGTATGATAAATCTATAAAAGTTGATAGGTATAACCTTAAATTATTTATAATAAAAGAATTATTAGAATATTATTTATAATAAAAAAACTATTAGAGTTTAATTGTCATATGATAACTCTTAAGGGTTATAAACATAAATTACCTTGAGAAAGAAAAAACAATACTCAAATTATTTAAGGAAAAAAAACAAGACAAAACTACATTTTGTGTCGTTTATGTATCATTGAAATTATGAAACATGTCCTTTATTTTATTTTTTTGCATTTTATGTCCAAAATCTCTTTATTTATTGCATATTGTGTCCTTTATAACTAACCGGGTTTAAAATCTCAGTTAACTTCAACACACCCAGGGGTATAATTGTCTATTCATGTCTCTCATCATCTTCCCCCTATTATAACAGACCTACACACAATTTTACACCCTAATCGACCATTTAAAACCCTAATCGACCAAAACAAGCTATTACCTCCTCCAATGGTGCAATTCACAGCAACCGAGTAGATTTAGGAAATGGCAAAACGGAAACAGAACTAAAGGGCCAAAAGTTGCCCAAAGTGTATTTTAGTGCATAAAACCTACTGAATGAGCAATTCAATAAATTAAATTATTATTGTAATAATGTATATTTGTAACTATACATAGCCTGTTTGTCCATTACTATTATTAAACTGGAAACATGGACTAAAATGAAGGATACTCAGAGCATTTTCAAAACTCAATCCAACTGCATCAGCAGACCGAATGAGTAGAATGTTAATCGCTACACATATAAATGAAAATACAACCAAAGAATTGTTTAAATGCTTGAGTTGATCCTCTGTTGTCAATCATGCTATAAGGCTTCAGATGTTCCTATAACAACATAAAATAAACCAATTGAAATAGCAAAAATATTTTCATGAACAATTTGTAGTACTAGTGCATGCTGCAAGATTGATCACTACTGATGAATCTAGTTTCCTATAATTATGACAGAATTCCACATACAACAACGTTTTAACACAGAAAAGTTCCTAATTACTATGATTAAGTAAATTAAAGTTACGAATATAAATGGATAGGATAAACCTCTGCTTCGGAAGCATGCTAATTACTATGATTAGGTAAATTAATTAAAGTTACCACACCAATATTGCATCATTGGAGGATGTAATAGCTTGTTTTGGTCGATTAGGGTTTCTGATGGTTGATTAGGGTGTAAAATTGTGTGCAGGTCTATTATAATAGGGAGAAGATGATGAGGAACATGAATGGACAATTAATAAATAAAGAGATTTTGGACATAAAATGCAAAAAAATAAAATAAAGGATACGTTTCATAATTTCAGTGATACATAAAGGACAAAAAGTGTAATTTTGTCGAAAAAAAATTAATAATGTTGCAATTGAAGTCACCTAAACCAATAAAAAAAATAACACTGTTCACGATTGAAAAATGTTGTATTATAGAATACTTTGCAAACATATATGTTTAGATAAAGATATAGTTTTATACAAATATATTTTAGTTATTAACTGTTTTTCTTTTGTAAATATAGAGAGTGCACAAACGGGTCTGAGTTTTTAGAAACACGTTACCGATTTCACGCGTTATTACAATGTGAACTGTGTCGGCTATACCATTCAGTTAGTTTGAAGTTTAAAATGTTAATATAAACTGTTTTGTATTTGTTTTATTACTATTAACTGAATTTCAAGTGTATGATGGCGAAAGTGTCACTTTTTTTTTCCTCAATACTATACATTTGGATGATGATGATGATTGTTTTAATATGATACGAAATAAACAAATAATAATAGAATAAGGATCAAAAGGTTAATCTTTGTAAGATTAAGGGCTACTATTGTAATATATTATCAATGACTCAGTTAAGTTGTGTTGTTAAGTCTTCACATAATTAAATGTTGTAATTGTTGTAGAGAAGATATAGAATGGAATTATTGTGTATCTTAATTTGATCGTATCGGTGGTTAGGGAGGAGCATGGTACCGGTCCGGTACCGAAATTCCTTAAAAATGGGTACAGGTACCGTACCGAACCGGTACTGATAAACAAAAAATGTGGGTACTGGTAGTGCTACCAAAATTGTTTCGGTATCGGGAATTCGATACCGGTATTATTTGCTCATCCCTATCAATTGTATCATAGCTTCTTGACCACACTAGTGCTCTATTGCGATCAATCAATGGTGACAAATGTTTAAACACGCAATTAAAAAGTAATCAAGACTTTGAAGGGGTATATATGTCTCGATTAAGCCGTTGGGTAGTTAGGTAATTCTAAAAATGTACAAAGTGTACTTTGAAGTTTGAAATACATCATTGGCCAACAAATTAACCCAACTATTTCACCAACGTTACAATGTAAACATATGTTTGGCAAATTAGTTGTTTTATTTGTGTTTTTATATTAAAAATCCTTTATATTTTAAACAAGAATGAACCTAACTCATCAAGTCGGCATTCAAATATGGTCGACTCAGTCTAGTGTAGCAGAAGTTAGATGAAAAAGTAAATGAAAACCAAAGAATTTTCTTGCATAGGTTACACATGTTTGACTTTTAGAAATTTCAACGAGACAATGACGGAAAATCCATGGATGATGTGGAGATACGACAACCATATATTTCTTACCTTCAAATACGTACCTTCAATCATATTTTTCTAGAATTCAACTAAATACCTCGTTCAGACGGGTGCTCACTATTCTGGAACCGCATGCTAATTATGATTTATGAGTCCTCATTAATTATATTTTATTTTTCCATCTCTTATTACAAGTTCATACCAAAATATAAAATAGTTTCGTATATATGTTATATAATGTAAAATCATTATAAATTAATAATATTGGGATCGATGTATTTTATTAATTTAGCAAGATATTATTAGTTTAAAGAGTTTTGCTTATATTCGTGAACAACTCTCAAATTAATTCATTGACTTTCAAAAGTTGTATTGGGTATGGCATTCAAATAGGTCATTTTCCTCTTTGAGAGTGTCATGTACGATCCTATGTGGCAATGAGTGTTTATAGAAAAATAATAATTTAAAAACAAAATTGATTTTTTTCTATCTCATGTTTCCTCCCATCATTTTTAAACGTTAATATCTTTTATATACGATATTTTTAATGAAAAAAACTACACCAAATTAACGAGTGTTTTATTATTCATTCAAACGAGTACCATATTGTCATATAAAAAAACGGAGAAAAAAAACGGCTATTTTTGTGGGGTTTTGTTCATACAGGAAAAAAACACAAAGTGTTTCGGTTATTCATTAATCATGTGATGTACATGCAAGTCATTAATTATGTTCAAACCAATAAATATGAATTCTATTTACAACAGGTGTTAGCATTGGAGTTGTACATTGTTTTATGTTATGTTTTAATATTATAGTTAGGTTTAAGGTTAGGTGTTAATATTGGAGATACATCGTTAATTGTTTTAGGTTAGGTGCCTCTCGAAGCTTTCCTGCATGTAACTGTAAAGTGCATCAGTCTATTTCGTATGTAAAATTGATATGTCATATTAGATTTCTCAACCCCGGGACGCTCCCGAGATATAAATCTAGTATTACATATTAGTCCGTACTATGTGCACCTAAACAAAATCATGTCATAATTTAATAGTTGTAAATAGGTTATATCCCGGGATAGTCAAATCTAATGTTAAGACAAAATATGTGTTACGATGTAGCATAAAAATTAATGTACTATAATATGATAAATAAACAATTTTAATTATTTAAATAAAAATGAAAATGCATGTTAAAGAGAATGTATGTTTGGACGAGGTGCAAAGACAGAAACAAATGGCATGATTGAGGTGGAGGTCATGAAGGTGTAGCTTTTTTATCAATAAAATACTAAATGGTTTTTAATAAGCGAAAATATAAAAAGAAATTAATTAAGAAAATAAATAAGAGATAAACGTGAAATTATTATTTAATAAAATTATTACACTAGGTTATATACTGGGATCTTCCCGAGATACTCTAATCTAATATTAAGACAAAATACGTGTTATAGTCTAGCATAGAAATTAGTAAACTATAATACAAGAAAACAACAATTTTAATCATGTGAATAAGAATGAAAATGTATATTTAGATGAGGTGCAAAGACAAAAGCAACCATTGTAATGCGTGATTGAGGCGGTGGTCTTGATGGTATAGCTTTTTTACCAATAAAATATTAAATGGTTTTTAATAAGCGAAAATATAAAAAGAACTAGTTAAGAAAATAAGTAATAAATAAATAAGAGATAAACGTGAAATTATGATTTAATAATATCATTTCATATGGAAAAAATTACACCGTTAGTCCTTATGGTTTCCACCTAGTTTCAATGTAAGGTACTAAGATTTTATTGTTTCTGCTTAAGGTATTAACCTTTTAATTTGTTTCTATGTCAGGTATTAGGGACTAACCTAGTTAAAACTTAACTGAGTTCACCTTCACGTTAGTTACACGTGAGGGTATTATCGTTCATTCACCTAAAAAAAATATATTAAAAATCAGTTTAAAAACAAATACAATAAATAAGCTCGCCAACGGATTAATATATTCATTCATTCACTGATCCCTCTGCAGATTATTATTGTTATATTATTCCCAACCTTATCATCACATACCAATAACCATAACCATAACCAAAACCCATCAATTAATATTTATATATATAAAAAACAATATAAATCTTTCATTCGGCGTGCTTCTGGTGGTCACCGGTGGCCGGAGATTTAATCCTCTAATCTATCTCTTCCTTTTGTCCTCTTATCACTCACCAAAACACATACAATATTATTATTATTCCCCTTCTTATCCTCTCCTCTCCTCCATTCTTTCCTCTATGACCCTCATTTCACCAACCCTGCTCATCGATTGTTCATAAAGTCTAAATCTTTACTCGATTCGAACAAGGGTCTGTTACAATTCGATTAGGGTTTTGTGATGGCTATAGATGAGGCGCTTTTTAGCATATTACAAGGGCCTAATCTATGGAATGCCTTGCCGGATCTTATGGTGTTTGTGGCTCCTCTTTGGGTTGCCGTTTTGTTTGGGGTTTTGGTTGGGTGGCTGTGGCGACCCACTTGGTCTAATTCTGCTATCAATAATTTGACAACGATTCCTGCTGCTAATTACCCTTCTATGAACTTTGTTTCTTCTATTCCTTCGTTTGATTCGTTGAAATCTCAACTACCCAGTTGTTTTTTTAATGTTTCTGATAATGGGACGTTGCAGGATGCTGAAATTTCACCTGATAACAGGTTAAAGTTGTTGATAACCACGGTTTAGACGGAAATACTGGTTTTGCAAAAAAAAAAAAAAAAAAACGAGAAGCATATGGTTCAGACGGAGTTGTTGGTTGTGTTATGTATGGGTTATATGTTGCCGGGAGATGGTGGTGGTGCAGTGAGATGGGGGAGATTCAAAAGGATATTATTATGTTGTTCGACGGAATCGCGTTGGAGGTCACGAGCAGGTGGTCGGTGATTTTGGGTTATCATCGGAGAAGAAGTACAGTCCAGCTTGTGTGTTGTTTTTTTTAAACTGATTTTTTTTGGTAGGTGAATGGACGATAATACCCTCACTGAGTGCAACTCACGTGAGGGTGAACTCAGTTTAGTTTTAACTAGGTTAGTCCCTAATACCTGACACTTAAACAAATTAAAAGGTTAATACCTTAAGCAGAAACAATAAAACCTTAATACCTTACATTGAAACTAGGTGGAAATCATAAGGACTAACGGTGTAATTTTTTCTTTCATATGAGAGAGAAATTAAGATAATCATAACATTTTTATTTATTATATAGTAAGTAATAACAAAGACGGACGGTTACCCTCCTCGTTTCGTGAAAATAACGTTAAAAACGACGGACGGTTAATCATGCATCATGTGGTGGCGTTGATAGCCAAAAGATAAAGGGGTACATGCACCAATCGGGTTTGTCCCGATTGCTAAGTGTTTTGTGCCTTATGTCCAAGGCTTGATACCAAACCACATCGAGCCGGGGGTCTCACTGGAAGCAGCCTCTCTATTCTTAGGGGTAGAGGTAAGGCTGTCTACATCTTACCCTCCTCAGACCCTACCTTAACTTTGCTATAGGTGGGATCAACTGAGTATGATGATGATGATAATAACAAAGACAAAGATAAAGGCAAAAATATCTATAACAACTAATAAATAAAACCAATTGGTGACACATCAATCGTTTAACTTTCAATGTTTTTCCTCCCCATTTTGTACACATGGCACTTTCTCATCCATTCTCAATAATTTTCCCTCGACTCTAAAGCATTCTCATTTCTTCTTTATTTTTGTTAATCCTCTATTACTCCGTATTACTCTCTACCTTAATGAATATTTGCTTTATAACATAAAAACTCCACAAATTTACTTTTATTTTCTTCCTTTAATTCGATAAAGCTTCACAAAAAATTAAAACTCTAATATAATCATTCTTCCTTAGCATCTACTAAAGCTCCAAATCCATAATATTAGTTATTATATATAGTATTATGGTACAAAACTAAATAACATTATTTTGTTTATATAAAAATTATAATTAAAATATTTATTAAAGATAGTTAAAAAAAATTCAATATATTAATTAAAAAGTAAGAAACCAACGTAGCACGAGCTCTCGTAAATTAAACAGGTTGAGCCCAAGCTTAATAAGCTCGGCTAATTTACATCCATTATAACAACTTTTCTCTTTTATTTGGGATTAAGACCATTGTTTTTGCTAGAAAGTATCAAGAAGATAAATTAATATATGATCAAATAAAATACATACTATAATGAAAATATAATAACTAACAAATACATTTTCTAATCAGAGACGGATTAATTTTAATGAAGAGAGGGATCGGTGTATTAGTTTATTCTTCATCGTGGATCACGAGTTTTCTAAAATCTAAATTAGTGATCTCCTTTAATTTTGGAGGTATGACTTTTAGGAGTCAACAAAATTTGTTTATTGTAATTTGGTTGGTTTTGTATTAAATTAGTGTTTAACTAATATTAAAATAGTGAAAATGTATAATCAAAACCAAGTTTAATATAGCTAACACAATTGAATATATTTGATTTGACGTGGGTATGTGGTAGCTTAAAAGACAAGAATATATATATTTTTTGAACGGCCAATAAAATACCATTTATTCAACACTAAACGCTAGCGGAATACTACCAAAACCCAAGTACAACAGACAAAAATGCAAAAATGCAAAAAAAAAAAAAAAAAAAGACAAAAATATTGATTGTAAATTTATGAAAACAAAAAACGTCTTGCATTTTCACCAATGATGAGTTAACCCACCCTATATGTGGGGTCCTCTATTGGCCGATCTCATAATCAACATGATATAGATAAATTGGATCACAAACTTGAGAAGGTAAGTTCATCAAGATCACACAGTCTTTTGTGGTAAAATTTAAGGAAATGATGATGTTCTAATTAAGGCATTGTTGATTTGTATGAAATTGAAAAAGAATATTATTCGGCGAAATTCAAGCATAATCATTCAGTTGGGTGAACTATAAAATGAAGTCAGCTGGATGGTCTTGGGATAAATGGAAAGCGTTCGATGTGCCGGTTACCTGACAAACTTTTGGGATTTCTAGAACTGGTGTAATAAGGTGTTAAGGTGTATTTTGGTGTTTTACTCATTTGGTTGCATCTAGTATCTTGTTAGTCTGCAAGTGTGTACATATTTTTTTTGGGTGAAATAAAATTTAGTTTGCCGATCAAAAATTTTTTTTGAAAGAAAATGACATGTACAAAATTTATAACTATTTAAATGAGGTTCAAATGTCAATGAGTGTTTTTTTACGCCACTTTATGGGGTTTTATCGGGTGTAACCCGTTTCTCTAACAGTGAGTTAGTTATACAAAGTGATTGTTAAACACTTGTAGCTCAGTTAGTTGAGGGCCTAAAGTTTTCTATAGGAGGCTTGGGTTTAATTTCACTAGCTATATTTGGAGGATATTGGTGGAGGAGAAATGAGGGATGACCCGGCCATTGGCTTGGGTTCGAGTCCTGATCCTGACCGGTTGTACCGATTATTTCACCGTCGTGCCTTCGAGCGGGTGAGTGATCGGGTTTCCCGGGAATTGGTGGCCTGGGTACTCTCGAGTACCTGATTCGCCAAAAGGATGCCCGAGAGTGCTCGGAATTGATTCGTTGGCCGTTCAAAAAAAAAAAAAAAGTTATACAAAGTGATTCGGCCTAGTGACACATTTAAAGTCTTATAAAAATTTAGTTTATCTTATACAAATTTGAAACCACATAAGCTACACATGTAACAAAATTAAACCACATAACCCAAACTTTTAATTTTGAAATCGTGATACCCCGCATTTTTAGGTTAATATTTTAACTAAACTATAGTTAACTTATACATATATTCGTAGCATTTTACATGACTAGGGTTAGTTAAGGAGTCGCATGGTACACTATTATAGGTTAATAACTGCATAAATGGTAATTCGAGGAATTACCGGATTGCATATACGAGTAAATGACCCCGAACGTTGGTGAAATAATAAAACTAATAATGGTGGAATAGCTCGGTTGATATTAATTCCAATTAATATTGTCCGCTTTGCCCTTACAGGTTGCCCATCCAAAGCTCACGGATTTGTTTTTGGTTGCCCCGGTGGAGACTTCCCAGGAGGTCACCCATCCTGGTACTGCTCCCACCTGAGCACGCTTAACTGTGGAGTTCTCCTCTCATCCACCAACGCGTTTTGGGGTTTAATGTTAATGGATGAGAGGAGAACTCCACAGTTAAGCGTGCTTAGGTGGGAGCAGTACCAGGATGGGTGACCTCCTAGAAAGTCTCCACCGAGGCAACCAAAAAAAAATCCGTGGCCATAGATGGGCAACCCATTAGGAAAAAGCGGGCAATATTGGTGTTGAGAGGGGCCGGATGTTATATATGGTGACGGAGGTATGGAGTTGGTCGTAGGAAAATGCAGTGTCTTGCACTTGTTTTATTTAAATACTTGGTAACTTTGTTGTGTTCCTTTGATTGACCTGTGGTTATATGTTGTTTGCAAGGGAGAGGCTGTTTGACTTATTCGGGTAGTGGGTGTCGCGCATGAAGTTTGTCGATATCACTAAGGGTGAGGTATCTGGATTGGAGAAGATGCGGACAACTTCAGTTTCCCCGGTCGGATAGAAGGTGCGCTTGAAAACCCCTTAGTACTTGTCCTTGTAGAGAATCATGAACCCCTGTGCGCGCATACCGCGACGAGGGTTGATCATGTTTTTTTATCTGACGATGAGTTAAGTGGATCATCGGGTAATCTAATCTATCGCCCGCGTCGGCCTGTAGGTGGTGGTTCGAGCGGGACCGTTAGTGCGACCCAGGGTGTGGTGCGAGCAGCAGTGGATATGGAACCGGGGATGTTAGAAAGGACAAGTGTAAGTATCCCTTTTTATATTTTTCTTTGAAGTATTGTCTCAGTCTAGTTGACTGATTTGTATTTGTGCAGCTGAGGGTAGGAAGCGCAGGCGTCTGCTGATGACGCATGATGACTTGATGGAAGAGCCTGCTTCCAAGAAGGTGGCGATGGTGGATGGTGTGGTGGACCCGTCCTCGCAGCAGGCTACCGCCAAGGGTGGTAAAACAAGCGACGTGAGCCAGTCTAGTAGTGGTCACGTCCAGTTGGACTTTGAGCCCCCGCCTTGGCATCAGCGTCTGTCAAAGAAGACGCTAAAAAAGCTTGCAAGTAAGTTTTATAGTCCTGTGTTTGGTTTGTTATTTTTGTTTTAGATGTTCTCTGATATGATCCTTTTCTTTGTCTTAGGCTCCACTCCGCCTGTGGTTCAACAGCTTAAGGCGGAGAAAGAGAAAAAGAAGAAAGCTGAGATGGATGAGAAGGTTCAGGTTGAGGCCGAGTTGCTGAAGAAGAAGGAGGATGGTCGGGTGGTCGAGTTGTTGAGGAAGGAGGAAGAGGCTCAGGCCGCCGAGCTAGCCAAGAAAAAGGAAGAAGAGTCACGACAGGCGGCCATTGCTGCCAAGGAGAAGGATGCGGAGGAGGCACGTCTCCATCAAGAATTGCCGAGGCAGCAGCCCGCCATGGCTGAGGTGAAGAAGGAACAGGCGAAAGCCTTAACTGTTCAAGGGCAGGATGCTTCCCTGAAGCAGCATGTCCTTATTGAGTTGGATACCGATGGGTGGTTCAAGGAACAACCCTTTATGATGATAAAATGCTTAATATACCCGCATTTGATCATGTTATTGCTTGGAATTAGATAACTCGAGTATTTTGGTTGTAGGTGCATTAAGGAGCTTAATATGAAGAAAATCAGGCTTTGGAATGGACCGGAACGGATCGGAACGAGGAAGATTTGAAAGAAGAAAAATTGAAGTTGTGGAAGGCACCACCGTAAGCTACGGTAGCCACCATAGCTTACGGTGGCATCTGTGTGCTTATTGTCTGCCGTAAGGCAGCGTAGTTTTGGCGTCCAGTTTTCCATGGCTACCGTACCTTACGGTGGCCACCGTAAGGTACAGTGGCCCCTGCACCCAAATGTGTAACTCCTTCCATTTAAGTCGTTTTTGGGGTGTCTTTTCACATACTTTTCACTTGGGATGTTTCTAAGCAACTCTTGGGCGATTTTGGCTGAAGATTATCATTGGAGACTTATCACAAACATTTTTCCATGGTCCTCGATAGGGTAGAGCTTCACATCAACTCACCGAAGGCTTCTCCGTCCTCATACCCCTCAGACTTATGGTCTTTTTCCAACGCTAGGTTTGGTGCGCGTGCAGGAAATTGTTAACGGTGATAAATGACAGCTTAAATTTGTTTACTTTAATAATAGCTGCTAAATTATGTCCTAATCTAGAAAAGACAAACCTCTTATAATACCAACAAAAATAATTTCAGATCATGACCAAAACCTTTATGATGCATGTGATGATGTCACTGCATGTGGGCATGTGACGATGATGACTATTATTTTCATAAAAAAGTTGTAAGAGTCATTAGACTTAAAGATAGATATCTTAGAGTTAACTATATTAATCTATAATCTATCTATAATACATTATAAAGGAGGAGTGATGGATGACATTGTAATTTTGTCTTGAGTACAAATTTTATACCTACAAATACAAGTTAATAAAGCTTATTAGATAAGGGTAAATTAGTCACTTAGGTGTACATTAAGACACTTGCAAGGTTATAATAGTAATTTTATGCTTTGTTTTTAGTTTACAACTCAAATGTCATTCCCTTACTACCCTCATTCCTTTCACCTTCTCTAACTTACGTTGCCACCATCAATGAATATTAACAGCCATGAATCAATGATCAATCATAAGGGTTTAAGTTACATGACTACCCTTCTTCCATCCCCTTCTTACAAAGAATTTTACATCAGTAAAGGACATTAATGGTGATTCAATGGGGCAGTTCAAGCGTTCCTTCTTCCTTGGCTGTGAAATTTGCAACTTCCTGGTGATTCAATGCATCGACACCCACTATAAACCACACACCATCACTCTTCCTCAAGAACAAACACTTCTTCTTTGTTTTTTCTTCTTAGCGACTATTGATTCTCAATTTTGATTTGAGAAGAGAGTTTGGACTTTGTGGTTGAAAAGTCAAACAAGAGGATTTGTGGTGGAGGATTCTTGAGTAGTGTACGAAAAGAAAAAAAATAGAAAAAGGAGGCCACTTGAGGAAAGTTTTGGTGGCTGTACAAGATGGCAAAGAAAAAAAAAGTTTCTGTGTTAATCTTTGGAGATCCAATTATCCAAAAAGGGTGTTGTGTGTGAACGTGTTGTATATAAACAAGTAGCAGAGACGAATCTTTGTGATTCATGGTGATGTTGTAGCAACTAGAAAGAAGCGAGATTCTTTGTGAATCTTAAAGAAAGAGCAGCGACTGACGATGGCGATCGTTCGGACCAGAAGCCGGGGCTGTGCGACTCAAAGTCATGTGAAGATTTGATTGAAGGCGAACAAGAGCAACAAATCTTTGTGGTTCGTAAGTTCGTAAGGATCAAGAGATAAAGTCCGAGTTTGAGACGACGGGTGACCGGTGATAAAACGGGTCAAGACATCAAGATTAAGGGGGTGAATGTTGGGTATAATCTTGATGTTCCGGGTTGGTTCAGATTGTGTACGGGTCATGAAACGGGTCAGCAGGTTTATTTAGTTTAATGCGTCAAGTTGTTAGCTTAAAGTCATGTGGTTAATGGTTTAGAAAGGTTAGTTTGAATAAGTAAAAGTCAATGTGAACGTTGGGTTTGTTAAAGTGTGCGGTTCTTTAGGCTAGATATTAGAATAGGTAGTATGGACTATTTCTTTTGAGTCAGGTGTCTTGTATGCCTATATAAGGCATTTGTATGCATGGAATAATATACAGTTTTCTTTGCAAGCAACAGAACATCTTTTCTTTTAGTCTCATATAGACATACTAAAGGTTGATAGTGCAGTGAGTTTTGTAGTGTGTTCTTTTGGGGCATGAACCAACAGTTAAGTAGGTCATTCCCAGTGTGACATGTTTATTGAAACATATTTTGGGTTGCATCCCTATTAGGTATCGCCTTAGACATGTTACGTTATAAATATAAACATATTTTGTGTGAAGGTTAGGATTAATTATATCATTATTATTGTTAGTAAATTACTGAAAGTGCATGTTCTGGTCATACTTCACTTTCTAAGTACTTGATTTATGTAGGGATGTACTGAATCTATAAATGACGTTTCACTGACCAATCTATCTAAAATTAGAACAATCTTTTGATATTTTTGGTTCCCATATTAGCAAAAATAAATTTTTTTAAATTTCAACCCACCTGCTGCACAAAGTTTATTGAAGCGAAGCGTTTATGTTCTATCTGGAACTTGTAAAGACCAAGCGTTCTTTGCCACACATAACAAGGTGTGTTTTCACTTCATACTTCTCTTAGCTGTAACAAAATTTTGATATATTTAATTGTCTAACAAAAGACACCTAACAACCATATATCAATATCTTTAATTTGCTATATTTAATTGTTTTTTTAAAAGTGCATTTTTACTGCAAAATAAAATGTAGTTCCAACATTTTGTTATTTTCAAATATATATTTTTAATGCATTTTGTCGTTGTCAAAAGAGCATGTTTTATATGTCTTAATGCTTTACTTTTGTTCTTCATCATGGTTTTATTAGTTTCTACTTCATTCAATGGTTTAGTTAAATTTTATTTAATATGCCGTCATTTTCATAACGTTTGCGCATATATGATTGTGAGACAAGTACTACAGTAACTAATACTATAAGTTGCTTAAGCTTTATGTGCAATGCTTTGTTGCATGTTTCCCCTCTTTTGCCATGTTTCTGGCCTGCTTGGTGTTTTCTTCTCCTTTTCTACAATAGCAACATTAGTATTAATTCAATTTATGAAGGTGACACATGAAGATGACCTAATTATGCCTTATATATTTACTAAAAATAAATTACATTTAATCCGTCACGTACGCCACGCGACGTGAGCCTAAAAAGCATAGCTACCCGCGACAACGCGCGAGCATTTCTACCTTAAATTATTAAGTCAATTTATGATTAATTAGTAGACTCAAATGCCTGTTACTGAATAGTGAAACGCGTATAAAAAGATTTTGTAACCCAATTCAACATCGGTATTTTTAAGTCTCCTTCATTCTCATTTTTCTTCAATATACCCACATGGACGGAAAAACAAACTATGGCAGCACAACACAACTTGCACTTCCACTTCTATCAAACTCATATTACTCTTAGTCCTTACCATACGAGTCTATGTACAAAATTTGTTTTGTGCTCAAGGGGTATTACTCCTTACCATACGGCTCATTTGATTATATATTTGTTTCGTATTAGTTATATTTGTTTATTCGTATGGTTATTTTATTTAGTTCATTATGATTTGTTTGTATCCGTTTTGTTTATGATGATTCCAACCATATTGCTTCCGTCCATAATACTTCGTGTGTTATTTTATTGCATCAATGATTATTGAAGTACTTGATAAATGTGACACTTATGACGTATGTCCACGATTATGATGCTACCGACCTAAAACCTTTCGGAAAAAGAACCATAAATAGACTTTTGTAAAAGTATTATACGAATGCGAAAACTACCATAAACAAGTACCGCAGTACAAAGTATCGCCCCCGCAGCAACGCGCGGGCCAACCCACTAGTTATTTATTATCATTATCATCATAGTCAGTTAATCTCACCAATAGCAAAAGCTAAGGTAGGGTCTGAGGAGGGTAAGATGTAGATAGCCTTACCTCTACCCCGTGGGAATAGAGAGGCTGCTTCCAGTGAGACCCCCGGCTCGATAGTGGTTTTGTATCAAGCCTTGGACATAAGACACATAACACTTAGCAATCGGGACAAACCCGATTGGTGCATGTACCCCCTTGTCTTTTGGCTATCAACGCCACCACATGATGCATGATTAACCGTCGTCCGTCATTTTTAACGTTATTTTCACGAAATTGGTAAAATAACGTTAAAATTAGTGCAACTTTACTTTTGCCCCCACGATGGCGATGCATATATACATTATATGGGCACAGCCGTACGATGATGGGCTTGAGTTAACTATATTAATAATTGCATTAAATTTTAATTTCAAATAGATGTTCCAAATTAGTGAGAAGATGATGCAAAATATAAATTTTATTCTTAATAAAGACTAGTATGAATGCCCGCGCGTTGCAGCGGGTGCATCTGTTTTGCCCCTCGTGCATCGTGTTTGTTGGCTATTCGTTATAATGAAGTAGAAAACAACGATGTATAAAATATATGTTATTGAAAACTGAAACTCATAAGTATATCTTCTGAAAATTTTAAATGAAATTGTTCCTTACTATTCCTTGCAACACCCTTAGATTGGCCCACGTCCTTCGGTGGGACCCTTTTGATGTATCTCGAAGGCAGATAAGTATGACATCGTAGAGCGGTGCTTAGCGTAGTGAAGTGGCGTTGTATCTCTTAATGACCATAATATTGTAGTGGAAGAGATGTAATTACTAAAATGCAGTTTGTTGTGTGCAACATATTTCTATTATTTTAGGGCACCCACGAGATGCAGCAGAGTCAATGATTTGCGTAGATACTCTCGTTTTATGTTAGTTTGACAAACGCCGTAACAAATATATTGGACCAAACAAATTAGTAATCAATATAGTTAAAACTACCAAATCGTTTGATAAGAACTTGTCTTCTTTTGGATATGTAAACAATTGATGATTTCGTAAGATCAACAACTTAAATTCTATTCCTAGAAGCTTATAGTAGCAGAGAAAACAAAAAACCATCGAGGAAGACGATGACATTGCTCATGAAGTATCTCTACCATATCTGCTTGTATAAACGTCAAGCCTACATATATCGCTCACTTTAATGGGTTGAAACGTGTCATGGGCTGGGTGTGTTGGCAAACTTCAAGCCTACATATTCATTTATGTGCAGAAGTGTTACATCATACCATCCTGCAACCACATAAATTTAAAAAGAAGATATAAATAAATAATATATGATGTAATTTATTTACTATAAACATTAAAAGACATGTAAGTTATGTATGTGAAGAGTCACCACATTATTTATATACCAAATACATGACCACTATTTATAAGACTTGACATGAAGATGCATGGTTGACAATATCAAGTTAAATAGGAAGAACATCGACCTCTTGGAGGAGAAACAACTCAACTTGCATAAATTGATGATCGCATTAAATATTATTGAATCTCCGTGCGGAAACAAACAATGAAGCGACGATGTACCAAATTTTGTGTGGAGCTGGAAACCCTTCAAATGCCATCTTAAACTTGATGTTAAATTACCACTTTATCTATCTAGTTTAATGTTATATAATGGCACCATAAAGGACTTAATTAAGAGCATGGTTTTATTGAAATTGAATTGGTGTCATGAAAGGAGGTTACATGTTGAGTGTGATATAAAGTGTGGATTACACACATATACAATGAGCATTATATCTTGTACACAAGGAGCATAAAGGGAAGAAAATTACCAAAGATTAGACATTTGTGAAGACACCCTTAAACTCCCATCTTAAAACTTTGATAAAATTACCTTATTAGACACCTTTGGTCCTTAATAAGGTAATAGAGAAATAGAGACATATAAATATTTGTCAAAGAAAACATAGAATTCATGATGATAGAAAAGTACTAAAGAGTTAAGAATCAAAATCAAGGGAATAAAAACATAAAGAGATAGCACGTATTGAGTCTTATAAACAACATGTAGCAAAATGCTTGATACTTAAAAAAATTGGTACTTCAAACAAAAATCACATCTGCTTTTTGAAAATCTTTATAAGAGTATAAGGAGATGATGAGACCTTTCGCATTATCCCGGTGATCTCGAATCCATCTTTTGCCATTTAGAGACAATATTAATCCCACCTGTCAATTATCATCAATCACCATAAATCCACGAGCTCATTTTTTTCCATTAACACGGTTTAATGGTTAAAAAAACTATTTGACCAACTAAATCAAGATTACTAAAAAAATACTAATTAACATCACAATGTTTGCGTATCAAGTTTCAGTGGAAATAATGTTTGCGTATCAAGCTTCAATGAAATGCCATAGAGAAAAAAAAGAAACCAATAAATAAAATGAAAGATATGGAAAGAAAATAATATTTGCGTATCAAGCTTCTAGAAATGCCACAGAGAAAAAAAAAGAAAGTGATAAATAAAATGAAAGACACGATAAGGAACCTATGATAATAGAGGGTTTTGAGGCCGGGAACCAAAGAATTGCGTTTGGTGATTTATGTGATGATTGTTGTTGTTGTTGTTAACCCCATATAGATAATATAAGAAAAAGGTGTTACTAATGAATTGATGATAATGATGATGAAAGGTTGATGATTATGAGTATAAGGAGATTATGAGACCTTTCGCGTTATCCCCGGTGATCTCGAATCCATCTTTTGCCATTTAGAGACAATATTAATTCCACCTGTCAATTATCATCAATCACCGTAAATCCACGAACTCATTTTTTTCCATTAACACAATTTCATGGTTAAAAAAACTATTTGATCAACTAAATCAAGATTCCTAAAAAAATACTAATTAACATCACAATGTTTGCGTATCAAGCTTCAATGAAATGCCATGGAGAAAAAAAGTAATAATAATAAATAAAATGAAAGATACGGAAAGGAAATAATGTTTGCGTATCAAGATTTAATGAAATGCCATAGAGAAAAAAATGATAAATATATAAATTGAAAGATATGGTAAGGAACCTGTGATGATAGAAGGGTTTTGAGGCGAGAAACCAAATAATTGCGTATAGTGATTTATGTGGTGATTCTTGTTGTTGTTGACCTCATATAGATAATATATAGATATATAAGAAGAAGGAGTTACTAATGAATTGATGATAATGATGATGAAAGGTTGATGATTATGAGAGGTTGATGATTATGAGGGGTTGAAAGGTCATGTATCATAGGTTGTATTTTGTGTTCTAAAAGTAGGACATGAGGGTAGAATTGGGATAAGATTCTAGGATGTGAGGTATGAGACCAAGTAAAATTACATTGCTACCCTTCTTAGTGTCTTAATGTTACAAAAAGTTCCAATTATACCCTTGTGATATAAGCTTAATTTACTTGTACATGTTGCTATAATAGTTGGATGATGTACAAAATTACTATGTTGTACATCACTCCTCCTTTATAATGTTATAGATATAGATTATAGATTATAGATATAAAAAAAGGTCCTCTCAACCTTTGATATCCGGCATACGAATGGAAGTGACAGCTTCCTCTGAGACCGCCACCGCCACCGGAGCTTTGCGATGGTGAAGTAACTTCAATTGCAACCAACATGTTTCATATATACCTTATAACAGCCTTTCAAAAAAAAATATATACCTTATAACACTGCTCTCAGTTACACCAGATGCATAATATTTAAATGTTATAAAAGTTTCAAACTAGAACTTTAATTCAGACAATTAGATGGTATTCAAAATATATTTTGCATAAGTTTAGATTATAAAAGTTTGTACTAGTTAAAAGGCTTTTAATTTCATGAACATTCAGAATTCTCATTAAAGTTAATTTATAACAGAATCATTATACTTGATAACCATATATTTACAATTATAGTTGATCAAATGTAACAACCATGCTCACATCTAGAACATCTAAACCAAAATGAAATTCCTAAAAAAAAAATCTAATCTCAAAAAACACATGACAAGAAATCAACAAGTTAGCAACTTAGAGGGTGTTTGTGATTGCGTTTTGAATCTGACTTTTAGATTATTGCGTTTTGAAAACGCAGCTAATCAGTTTTTAGTGTTTGGATTGCGTTTTGAAAACGCAAATAATCAGTTTTTTAGACTATCATAACGCAATAATCTATAAGCAGCTCCACCCTTGCTTTTCCAAAACGCATAATCTGTTTTGAATAATCAATCCCAAACACCCTCTTAGTAACATGACGTCATTTACTTATCACGTAAGGGCTCGATACTTTGGTCGTGTGGCGTCGTTTCTTTCGTAAGTTTTTTTTGAAAGGCCTAGTTCAGGGGAAATCCTTGTACAGCCATAACCTAACGGTCCTAAATTCGAATCCCTACCCACACACCGGTGTCCTCTTTGCCTAAGTTCAAACCGTCACGGGGAATTTTTTTGCGGTGTGCATGGATCGAACCTGTGACCTACCCCCAGGATGGGAATCCCTAAGGGAAAACCCACCCTACCTCAAATCAGTTGGGCTGGAGATTATTGGCCGTTTCTTTCGTAAGTAGATTATTTAATTTTATACTCATTTATACGAAAATAGGTCATTTATAGAATATTATATAATTAGAAGTCGATTATTATTATTACTAGGTTAGAGTCCCGTGGGTACCCACGGCAAGTCCCTAAATAAAATGAAAAAACATAAAACATACCGTTACATGCCAAGTTATAATATACTTAAACCTATATGTTCGATAGTAGCAGTTAATACGTTAGATGACAACGGACAGTATAAAATTATTTATATGTAACTTGCAAAATATGTATATGCACAACTATATATTTGTTTCATCATATATGAACACATTGTGTAATTGGTTGCAAACAAATGATTAAAGGAGTAATGAATTAATTGAATGTGGTAACTTACAAGTCCTATATTTGAAAGATAAGTGCTAGATATAGTACTTTAAATTAATAGAATTGAAAACAATCATTCTACTGTTGTTTGAAATATGGATGTTAATATAATAATCTCTTAATTTGTATATGTTATATGATTTGTTTTATTCTTTGCAACTTAGTTTGTATATGTTATAACCTTAAATAAATACAAGTAAAAACAAACTTGCATGTTATTATACTAAAAAGAAAAAAAAAACATAAGAATACCTTCACTTCTAAATTTTTACTGCATGACTTTCGTTTGCTTCTTGACCTATCAAAGCCTGATTTTTTCCAACTTCGCATGTGATTGAAATGGTTTTGAGCAAACCACCCACACAACTGTGAAAAATAAGATTAAGATAATATAATCTTAAAATAAACCATTTTAAGGGGTTGGGTGTATTAAAAACTAATAATGCCATAGGCGACTTCTTATCCATTTGTTATCTTACAATTTCATTTGACCCATTTGAAATAATATACAACCCAAATCACCATCCATATGTTTCACCTAACATATATACACAAGTGTTGTCATGTGCTCATTAAAGAACCTGATACTTGTTTTTAAGTGTTAGCAATCAACTTTAAATTAAGCACAAAATATATTAACAGTATTAAATTTTAAGAGAAATATCATCAATTCCTGTCTATAATCATGATTCCATTAAAAAAGCTATAGATTTATCATCTACCAATAAAAAAGCTCAACTAATCAAATACACTCTATCCAACATCCAGGTCTTTGTAAATAACAAAACATCATACTACACCACTACTATCAATAATCATCACCATATTCCAAAAAAAAAAAAAATATATCCAGTTACTGCAGGAAATAAGCCGCAGCGAAAATAGGCGAAAACTCTGCACAGCTACTGCAGAAAATAAGCCGCAGCGAAAATAATAACCTCCCAACTGCAGCGTATATGTGCTGGAAAAAACCTTACTGCAGTTATTACTGATCCGCCGAAGATTATGCTAGAAAACTTGACTGGAGGCAGCCGCATTGGGACAATTAAGCTGATCGATTTTGAGCAGAAATGACATAGTAATATACTTCTGTAGCCTCTGCGTGAACTGATCGGATTGCGCATTTGACGAACGTCTAGCTACACTTGTAATAAAACAACACATAACATACTTAAATACATTACATAAAACTCTGCACACTCCATCCAAAAAAATCAAATATCATTCGCCTAAAACAACACGTCGCTCTGCAATGAACACAAAACCCCAAGAGGCCAGAAAGGAACATACACCACGAAATGAAGAAACACGAAACGAAGGATACATAATCCTGCTTCTTTCTTGATAAACACATTAAGTATTGTTCTATCTTACTCCATCTAAACATGGGATAGGCAAAGTTGTTAAAAAAATTAAAGAAACTAATAACTGTTCATTACTGTTTTAATGTAGTATGTGGACCTCATTTCTATCTACAGAGATAATAAATTATGACATATTTGATAAATAAATCATGAAAAAAAAATTTAATAAAAGGTGGAAAGTTACTCCTCTAGCCATTTGTGTTGCTTTTTTGGGATTTAGTAGCCATACCACAGAAATATTCACAAATCAAAAAGGCTCAAAATGGGTAGTTAATGTTTTTGCATTGATCACATGTTTCCGTTTCCATCAAGCATATCAGCATGAAAATCTTGCTTGATTTTGCAGAATAAAATTAATGAACGTGAAAGTTCCACAAAATTAACCATAGGTAACATATACAAATGAGTTAGTTCGGGTGCGTTGAGTATTGAGTCAAACGCTAAAGGGGTCAAGTTCGTTAGATTAGTCGAAACACTTTTTCCCAAATTTAAGTTTTAGTAAATAGATAAGTTAGGCAACATTACCATAAGATCATACTTATAAGTCAGTTGAACCTCCTAAGCCCAAAGAAGTTGATCCCGTGCTCTCTGCACATCTCAACAAAAACATCATTTTCAGCAAGAAAAACCATAACCCGGATGCAACATTGTACATCCATGACTTGCTTTAACATGTACCCATTTTGAACTGTTACCCAACGCACCGGACCAACGCATATACCACTTCAAATGAGAATCCCAAATAATTAAAAAAAATGAAACAAAGATGAATGCTTACCAGTGTCTTACAAGCTGGTGTATCCTGGTGTCATGAAGAAGAAAATACATCCTAGCCATCTTCAAGAACCAAGCTCCAGTTGAATGCCAACATGTGAATGCTTGCTTCTTTTGTGATTTTCCAATGCCGGGTGGCCGAACTAACTCATTGGCTATTGATCTCAAGGTTCCATATGGAGTTAAGAACATCAATAATTTTAACCCGTATGAAGTCGTTCTCATATCTTTAATGGCTCGTACCTGCTCAAGAGGCATGAGGCCCCCTATCACATTCTCAACCATCTATTTTGTAATTGCTGACTCTGCTACCCATACAACTAAGGGTCAAGTTTACTGTTCAGAGCCTATTCCTATACATAGATCTTTAAAAGAGAAGTGTTTCTTTCATCATTCAACGACATATTATATATAAAAAAAGTAGATGATCTTAACAATTACACGTTTCAAAAGCTAGCATCAGGTTTCCATATGATAACTAATTAACTAACCAAACAAACATATCTAAAGTCAACTCCATCATGTGAGATAGGAATAAAGAAAAGAAAGTATTTTGTACAACACCATAATTCTCAATACAATAGTAAGTTTAGAAACATTGTAGGGGCATGAATTAGTGGTGTTCAAATCACCTCTGATTAAAAAAAAAGTAAAACATACTTTAATCAAGTGAATGCCAGATGGGTTAAGACCAGAAAGGGCCTGTCTACAAAATTCTTCATTTCTCAACCAACAAAATTTATCCCCTGCAAAATAAAGTAAAATTTTGTTGTTTTAGGAAGCCTCAAGAAACCTTATCAATCTATAAATCATTAAATATCAAAGAACAGGATCAAGATGATTACACTTCCCCATTAGCAACATGACATCAAAAGCTGGTACACGTACATCAACCTGCAAACGTACAATATCATGCAAACCGAAAATTAAATGTCATTCACTACATATTTACATGTAACAAAGACATTGACAGGTCTTTAGGGGCGGGGACCCAAAGCAAAGTAAAAATTCGAGGACCATTTTCAACCTTATACAAGCATATAAAATACAATACTTTCAAACAACTTACTTATATATGTAGGAAGTGATGAATTTTGTTTTGTTATTCCTACCAGCCGATCAGGCACCCAACTAACCACCGATATCTGCTAGCGTATAATAAATTCTAACTAAAAACAGAAACATGCTTCTTGATAACCAATGAACTGCTGAAACAATATTTTAATTGTTGATATACCTATTTCCAGTTTTTGACTCATATAAAACTGCGCAGGAGTTCACCAAAAACTGCATTTGTGTGCAAATTTATTATTCAGTTTTTGATTCATATAAAATTGTGTAGAAAATCATAAAAAAAAAATACTGAATTTTATGCAGTTTTTTTACCCATATCTACAATAATTGTTGACAAATCAACATTAAACATGCCCTTGAATTATATTATATCAATCTTTATTGTATTCATGTATTCTTATATAGTTTCTTTTCAACATATCCTTGTAATACATCAATGAACCATCTCTAAAAAAAATTGACATCACCATAAGTGATTCTATTAAACCCTTTATATCAACTCATAGTAAATATATAAACGAACATGTATACCTTGAGAAAGCAAATTACCTCTGTTTTCTTGATATAGTAATTTGCAATGGTGGTGTGTAAAAGACAAGAAAACCACCTATATATGACATGACACTTTGTGATGAAAACCGCCGTAATCTACTTGCAGGCGACTATATTGTTTGTATTAATCTCTTTTAACTGCAAATAATAACAAATTGAGTAAGTTAATAATGCTATACAAAGCGCTCATCATAATTTATATGAAACAGTAAGTTAACAACCTGAATTAATAATCCATCCTGAGCATATTCAAAGTCCAATATAAGTAGTTGAAATAATAATACACAAGTATTAAAATAGAATAAATGATCTAAGAAAATGTGGTAAACATTAACCAAAAGGATTATAAAGTTTGTGAAAGCTTCAATACCAGATATGTGTCCTCCAAACATCATTCAAACGCTATGTAATCAACTAAAAGTTATGAATTCCATATATTCATGAACTTTATCATAAAGGTATTGAATTGAATTTAATGATCAGTAAATCAATACTTTATATACGACAATAAGGATAAATATTGTATATAAAATTTATATACCTGAGAAAGGATAATTGGGCCTCCTTGTGATTCAAACATCTTTTCGCACATCATTAGGATGACGATTTTCTCCAGGAACCCTCTCACTGCGGTGTATAGCTTCTATTTAGTAAATTAAATTTCTTGTTCATATGAAAATTTTAAAAATTATAAAAATCAGAGAATTGGAGGTCAAGAACTGAGACCAGACGAAGACCGGAAAAGGTGGCATGTGATGGCGACGTTATTTTCATCATCTTAATCAGTGTCCAAATCTGAATCGTCATCGTTTATAAAAGAAAGTGAGGCCGGAATTGAAACGGTGATCGAATGATGGGGGAGTTTTATGGGCGACCGAGAGTGCAATAGCATCAGGATGCTTCTCTGTCTTCTAATAAAAAACAGAACGACTGAAATCATTGGATCAATTACCATGTTGATATAGAAGAAATAATGAATCGATTGATGATATTAGATTAGATTAAACTTATAGTGATACACCAATGGGAGTAGGCAATTCAACTGATTGTTGAGCAGGGTGAAACATCAATGGTAGAACACTTGCAAACAGGGCTTTGACTAATGAATCGTTATTATTATTATTTTATATAATTATATAATTAGAAGTCGATTATTATTATTATTATTTTATAGAATATTATATAATTAGAAGTCGATTATTATTATTATTATTTTTTATCAATATGGACTTTAAGCTTTTATGAGGTGCAAAATCCCCTCAATGCCATGTGGTAGTTCGATACTTCGATTAACAAAATCTTAGAGAATCCACAACCGTTGGCTGCTTCTTACTAAACAAAATAGGTAATTCAAGCTGTATTATTACAAACTGCCCTATATTTTTTTTGGCTGCCTCGAAATAATACACAATGTTCAATAGTCATATTCTCCGCTTTCAAGATTATGGAGGTGATAAAGACGACTTTGTTCCTATAGATTAAGAACATGGCTAATTTATCAATATTACATTGAGATAATTGGTGTTTGTTTAATCTTACCAACATGTCTTTGTAATTCTTATGATGGTTCTCACTCTTCTAGTTTCTTGCTATAAGTTTCTTTTTAACAAGAGGCGTGGACTTGGGAGAAATGGCGTATTTTTGACATTCCATCAATATGACGACTATTGTCTATGTGTAATTGTAATACGGTGATAAATGGGCGATAAAATGTAACGACTAGAACCTTTTTAGTCCGATCTTTGTACATATATTTGGGTGGAATGAAATGTTGTTTGCCGATAAAAAAAATATAAGCTCTTTATTGTCTTTTAAAAAAAGTTAATTGTTTTTTTTTATTGTCTTTTAAAAAATGGTTAATTACATAAGGATGTTAGGTAGATGGGCAAAAAGCTGCGCCGCCACCCTTTTTAATTGGTCTAATTGATTGATAAATTCAAGGAAAATTGTAAAATTAATCAAAGTGTTTGAATTCAATCATGTTCAAATAATTACAACCTCGTAAGATGGGTTCTAGGATTCATACACCCTGTGACGTCACATTCTGGGGGTGTGACATCACATTCTGGGGTATGTGGCAGCCTCTTATTGGTGTGTGATGTGGGCCATGGTGTATGAAACCTAATTAAGGGGTGTATGAATCCAAAATACCAACTAATATCGAATCTTTGATAATATTTATGTAATCATATTTCTGTAACTAAACTGAAGAAAGACCAATCAATCATCAAGCTTATACTACCTACATGTTGCATGGGGCAAGATTGATCAATCTAATCGGGTTATCGCTCTTGATCGAGTAATCCAAATGACGTATATGGCAAAGTAAGAAAACGTTACAGGGGACACATGTTGAAGTCTTAGTAGGTCAATTTAACGTCAAAGTTAGTATATGTGTGTTAGATGAGGAATCATTCTGATTTTTGAGGAGAATTTCACTGGGCTCCTTGCAATGGCGTATTCGGGACAGATTTCCAGGATGTTCATTTCTTAGATTTTCACTGATTTTCACTAATTTTTCACTAAATTTTTCAATTTTTTCAAAACCGAGGGGGTTCCTGAGAACCCCCTAAAAGCCTCTAGATCCGCCCATGACTCCTTGCACGATAAGAGCAATGTACGTGGCAAAGTAAGAAAACGTCACCGGGCTCCTTCCACCTATGTATGGAAGGCGAGTCTCAATAAATCCAAGGAAAACCCCATTGACAAGCATCTAGATTAATTGATTTAATGATCTTAGGGATGTGAGTATGATTAGCGGCAGACTTAGCATAGGAGGGGTAGCGGACGCTACCCCTCAATTTTTGCAGTGTAGTGGAAAATTTGCGTATTTTTGACGTTTTTCGTATTACGGTACCTCTAAATACCACTAAACCTTACCCCTAAAATTTTTGTTCTAAATCCGTCACTGAGTATGATATTAGTATGTGACACCCCTCAAATTTTGTGGGTCTATGGGGCGGTCCTGGCCTAGTTCATGTTAAACCTCCCACTACTAAATTAGTACCCACCCTTGTGGTGGAGTGGTGTGGGGGTTGTTTAGTAAAGAGAAAAACCAAGGGTTCGAGCCCGGTGAATAAAAGGAGATTAAATAGGAGAGTGTAGTAATTGGCCGATAAAAAAAAAAACTAAATTAGTCTATTTTTTATTCAAACATATTTTGCCACAATTCAAAGATCCATCCATTTAACACGGTCAATACATAAAATTCATGTCAAATCACTTCCTAATGTCATGCTCTCAAGTATCAACATCTTAGAACTTTGGTTACCTGATTGAAGAAATTTATGCAAACCCTTCAATATTCAACATATTAACGTAAAAAATGGAAATAAAAATTATTTAAAAAAAACATAAAGCAGGCAATTTGCCTCACATCATGAGTTGGGTTGGGCGGATGTATGAGTATGACGGATCCATGTTTTAGGCCGTGTTTGGCGTATGATTTACCCTTAAAAAAACCTGCCTCCATATGATTAATGATTGAAAGTTTTATATATGGGCCATACTTTTAACATTGGGCCTGACTGGCCTTAACATACTATTAATAATTTTATACCAAAAGTTGTATTTTATGTTTTACTACTAGATATCGAAAAATAGTTCACACGATTCACATTTCACAATGCATATAACAAATTACAAATGAAATTTATAAAATCATGAATATTTATTGTGGTTTGACTTCTAGTAGTAATCATGATTCTATGTGTAATTAGCGAAAGCAATAATATACACTTTTCCACTTTAAATATATTAAATTGTTTTACCGTTCATCAAATATTGTGTGCAACCGAAAGAGAATATATCTATCATTACTTATTATTTTCAGTGGGTGGAACTAAGTAATTACTCATTTTTGTTTAAGGGAATGTTAAGTGGTGAAAGCTGAAAACTTTTCTGACTTGTAATGTTTGTGGTGAAACAAATCAATTTCCAAAATTATTATTCTCATATATCTTGGGTTAAAATAAAAATGATGAAAATTGTAAGAAGTCTCAGAAGGGATATGAGTCATTGATTTTGAAAATGGATGATTGTAAGGTTGTCACGTTAAAGGGATGAATTAAATAAGATGAAAAATGTTGGAAAGGTATAACAGGAAATGCAATATTTGTTGATTTTTTTCTCTCTACATGCGAGTGGGATGTCAATACTGAGTTGTAATAATTTTTTTTTTATCGTAAACAATACCGAGTTTGGTACCGTTTCGTGAACTACTCAAGATTGACTTGTTATAACATTAAAGTGAGCCGAGCTTAAACGAACTCGTGCCCAAAATCCAGCTTGAAAAATTACTCCTAAGTTTAGCTCAAGCTTTGGACTAAAGCTTTAAATTATTCAAGCTCGATCTCCTAGAAATTTAACGAGCTAAGCTCGAGCATTAGCAAGTTTAACAAAATGAACTCGAGATGAGGTGATTCTGGGCTCGACTTGACTCTTTTACACTCTTTAGGGTGGAGGGGTGCTACGACCTACGTGATGAGGCTATATGTGATTAGACAGTGTGTTGTGGCCCGCGAGCCACAGCTTTAGCCACGTGTGCACCGCTAACGACAACAACCTGACGCGAAAGCCTGGGCGAGCAATGGGATGTGAGCCAACTCGCGTTCGTTAGTGGGCTGGCTCACGTTTAAAATTCAAAATAATTAATTTTTTCACCTACTTTTATTTATTACCCCTCTTTAATTTACATATTTATTTCCATTCTTCTTCTTCTTCTTCTTCAACAAAAAATCATTTCCTTCACAATCCTCTTCACAAATCAACCTACAATCTTCAAACCTTCATCACCATGGTGCAGTGGACAGAAAAAGAAGAATTAGCACTTGTGATCGCGTACCAACAAGTGCACGGTCAGGGTGCTTCGACAAGATCAACGAACGCTCGCGGGCCGCAGTGGCATCGGTTGCTAGCCGAGTTTGGTACCCTTGTCGGGGGTACCAACCGTACCAATGGTTCCATCTCCCACAAATTCGGTAACTTGAAATTGAAGTGTAAAAACTTCGAACTCGCGTACAGGGTGGTGAGGAGAGATCTCCCCGGGAGAAAGAAGACGTGCTCCTCGCCTTTACCCACGTGGAGTACCGTCGCAAGGTTGGCCACCCCTTTCACCACGTTTCGGCGTGGCAAATGTCGCGCTCGGGAGATCACCTTCGTGGCTAGGCTAGGTTTTTTTTTTATGATCGTTTGGTTTGTTTTTCTTTTTTTTAGTAGTGTAAGTTTTTTTTTTCTAGTGTAATTTTTTTATTGTAATGTTTGTTTTTTATTTTAGTGTAATTTTTATTTTATTTTTAGTTTAATGTTTTTTATAAAAAATTTGTGGTAAATATTTAAATATATTTGGTAAAAAAAAGTTAAAAACCCCACTAAGCTTGACCCACAACACCCTGCCGTGAGCAACAGCCAGCCGCTATCCAGTACCACGTAGGCGTTGACATGATAAAATATTATTAGATAAATCCTCCACTAGCCTCTACCCACAACACACAAACACGCCAAAGTGGTTCTATCATGGCATGTGATCAAATTTAGTGACGGTAGTCACAGCCGTGATGGTTAATGGTTCAAGTTTTTTTTTTTTGCTGGTATGTTATTTAGGATATTTGCACAATTAGCCATCAAATTTTTAAATAATTTTAAGTAATTGGTGCTGCAAAGTATCAAATTTCTAGAAAACTTCTAATTGATTAATGAGTTACATCATTTTAATATTTGAAAAACCTTTAAAAACATATTTAATTAAGTAAAAGTTTTTTAAAGAAATTATTGATTTTGCAAGAGAATTTTGATTTTAAAAGAATGATTTAATAGTACTAGCGGTGTGGGCCTAGTTCTCTCACGGACATATCAAGATTATTGTACTAGTAGCCACTAGCCAGTAGGGCTAGTATCCTTATTCTTTGAATGTGGCACACTAGCACCGTCATATATCCAATCCATAACAATAATATGCATGGCCATTTGATAGATACCGCAATTAAAGCGATACATTTCGTACATTTCTTTAAACTTTAATTCTTATCATGTTTATCTTATACAAAGTTATGATATTAAATATACATATTTTTGTTACAATCATATTTTATTACTCTTATTTCAAGTAAGGATGTACTTTATGGGATTTTGAAGTGTTACTTTTAAGTTTTATTTGATTAAATGAGTGAATATGAAAACTTCAAATGGTCTGAATAAAGACAACTTATACTACATTTTAATTAAATATATCTATTTATAAACTAAAACTTAACACAAATGGCAACACCCATGGTAGCGGATTTTAGGAGCGGTAGCCTTTGGTAATTTCATTGGTTACACCCATAGTCCCCAATATTCACTCAAACGTAACACAAATGGCCCATAAAATTAACGAACATTAAAGGTTTTGATACCTATTTTGTGAAACAACTATTACACTCTTTTATTAACTTAAAAAATAGGACATTATTTCCACTAAACTAAGCCTTTCAAAAAGTTAAAGAGAACTTTACCCACACCCTTTTAGGGAACTTCACGAAAGAAATGATGAATTCGTGATATGCGAGCTGTGATTTAAAGTTGGCTAGGTTAGTCGAATCCCTCTACCAATATGGTTGACCAAAGTTTTGTGTGGTGTGTTTATTAGGGATTTACGTTTTGGTTATTTTTCTTCTTCATTTTTGAAAAATGGTCTAATTTTCGATTAAAAAAAAACTTTATTTACATTAGGGGTGTTCAGAAAAACCGAAAACTAAATAAAAACCATAAACCGAACCGTAACCGAAAAAACCGATCCGAACAATGAATTTGGTGTTTGGTTTGGTTTTTGGTTCTACATTTTTTTTTTAATTTGGTTTATTTGGTTTATTCGGATAACCGAATAAATCGGTAAACTAATTTATTATTAAATAAAATTAATAATATTTAATAAGCAATATATAATATATAAGCTCAAATATTAAATGTAAGCTCAACCCAAAATAAAGCCTAATTATTTTCATGATGTTTGTGTTTGTGTGTAAGTCTATTTTCCGGATTTGTTTGTTTTATTTTGTTTTTAAACTTTATTTAACAATATATTGCCAAGTTTGATTTTTTGGCATATATTAATTGCTAACCTTCTATTCGGATTTCGGAACACAAACGTATATAAGTTAGAGGAAAAAAAACTTCGGTTCAATTTGGTTGAAATCGGTTTGTTTGGTTTTAAACCGAAACCAAACAGAATTCAATTTGGTTGAATTTGGTTCGTTTACATATTCCTAATTTGGTTTGGTTCGGTTTTTGGTTTAGGGTACAAAATTTTGAAAACCGAATAAACCAAGTAAACCGTAAACCGAGCCGATGAACACCCCTTAATTTACATTTGTGGGTTTAAGGATTATATGTGTCATGCTGATTAAAGATATGATTTAGAGTGCAGTTAAAGTGTAACTGGCTAAGCCATTTGTAAGCTACTCCAGTTCAGCTCGTTAAAGGCTCAAATTGAGCCGATCTTTAGTGAGCTCAAGCGTAAAAATAAGCCTTTTAAATGAATGAGCCAAAGACCGAACTTCATTTATCTAGCTCGAGCAGTTCGTGATCCTTTCTATCTTAATAACTTTTATTTAATATATTACATATGCATTTATATCATAGTTATTAATATATTTAAATTTATGATACAAACAACTAATAAATTTATTAAAAAAAAAATTATAAAATGAAATAAATTAATTAACAAATAAAAAATAAGCCAAGTTTAAACTTAAATAATTATTTATGAGCCGAGTTTGACCTTTAGAAAAAAAACTTAAACCAAGCTCAATCTCAATGTCACGGGCCAAATATTTGAAGATCACTTTGCTAAAGTTTGTGCTTGAACGCTTGGGTTGCTGGCCGAGTCCTGGACTTCATCGGGGACGGCTTCAGCGAAATAAGGCTAGTGTACGTGCCAAGACATATCTATGTGTCGAAAGCACCACTGGTCGAGAGTTGTTGCCGCTCTCCTAATGAGTCCAAAGCAGGACGAAACCAGTGACCCTTATCAAAGAAGTGGGATAGATTCGCTTATCCCCGGTAACTGGGGACACCACACGGGATCGAAAGATAACCCCGTGACATCAACCTTTTATATGTCATATGTCATATGAGATAGAGCTCAAGCCTACTCTAGTTCGGTTTAACCGGGCTCATTTACATCCTTACGTGCAACAAATGATCTTAAAATCAGCGTAAAATAAGTATGCGATATAGGCCCAATATTTTACTTTTCCTATTTGTCACCATCCTGCAGAAAAAGGATTTGGTTTTTTCTTCGCTTTGCTGTTTTTCCTTTATTAAAATAAAATCTTTATACATAAATCCACTCAACCTGCAGCTCTCACAACTCCACCCCACATGCACGTACCTTGTCGTTTTTGCACACACCAAAACATGCATATATATAGAGGCTTAAACAAGTGTGTGTTGCGTGCAACACTTAAAACACTTACACAAAAATGAGTACCCTCGTATGGTTAATCGCGGCCGCGATATCATTCACCGTTGGCGTGCCAGTGTTTGCCTGCCCGCCATCAGATCGGGCAGCATTATTGGCCTTCAAAGCCGGCTTACACGAGCCGAACTTAGGCATCTTCAACTCATGGATCGGAAACGATTGTTGCAACAAATGGTATGGTGTCACGTGTGACACCACTACCAAACGTGTCGCGGACATAAACCTCCGTGGTGAGTCCGAAGACCCAATCTTCCAAAAAGCTCACAGAACCGGTTACATGACTGGTTCAATCTCTCCAGCTATTTGCAAGCTGGAGAGACTTTCCAGTCTAATTATAGCAGACTGGAAAGGCATTTCCGGCACCATCCCTCCATGCATCTCCTCTCTCCCATTCCTCCGAATTCTTGACCTCATCGGAAACAAAATTTCCGGTGAGATCCCGTTCAACATCGGCAATCTCGGCCGGTTAACCGTCCTAAACCTCGCCGATAACAAACTCACCGGTCGAATACCTCGATCGCTAGCCGATCTATCATCTCTCAAGCATCTAGATCTTCGAAACAACATGATTTCCGGAACCATTCCTCGAAACTTTGGGAAGCTACGAATGATGAGCCGTTGTTTACTTAGTGGCAATAGAATTTACGGACCGATACCGGAAACAATATCCTACATCTACCGACTCTCAGATCTTGATCTATCACTGAATCGGTTATCTGGACCGATTCCTGACTCGCTCGGAAAAATGTCGGTGTTAGGTACAATCTAAACACTTTTTTTTTTAACAGCAAACGTTACTCTATTTTACTTTACACCAAATATTACAAAATACACTATTTGCTCGTCCGGCAATGTTTGAAAATGAGAACTCCCCTATAATAATGTGCAGTGGCGGATCTACAAATTAATTTCAGTAGTAACGTTTTTCATTTTTTTCATTTTAGTAGTAACGTTTTTCAAATATCGTAAAAAAAAAAAAAATTCAACTAATTTTTCACTACGCGCGCGAATTTGAGTAGCAACGGACGCGGCACCTAGTTTCAAGCTAGGTCCGCCCCTGATAATGTGTCTCTGTCAAGTGGGCTAGCTTCACATTGTAAATCATAACACGTATTATGTGTGATAATGTGTGTAAATGTATTGATTATATATATTGAATGTTGTGTTTACAATGATATGGGTTTATATAGAGACCCATATAATCCATATTTACTAACTATAATTACATTGTGTCTAACAGGAACACTAAACCTCGACGGAAACATGTTTACCGGTAAAATACCGGCAACGTTAATAACTTCTAGAATAAGCATACTAAATTTGAGTAGAAATGCTATTGAAGGAAACATACCTGATGTCTTTGGTCCGAGATCATACTTCATGGTGATGGATCTATCGTATAATAAGCTCAAAGGAGCGATTCCTAAGTCGATAACCTCGGCGTCGTTTATCGGACATATTGATCTTAGTCATAACCATCTGTGTGGTGCGATTCCAGCAGCTGAGTGGTTCGAGCATTTGGAAGCGTCGTCGTTTATGTATAACGATTGTTTGTGTGGAAAACCACTTAAAGCTTGTTCATAATATTATTAAGTTCTATAGTTGTTTCGGTTAATGTGTGCAAGGAGATTGTGTAACTGTGTAATGTTTACGTATGTATTATTACTTTACGGGTTTATACATATGGCATAAAAAGCTTATCTTATCTTGTTTTTGGTGTGATAATTTTATTGCTTCTTTTAGCTTTTACAATTTTCAACATTTGCATGTGGTTTTTAACGTTTAGATACCCTACAAATATTTAAAATATCTTGTCACATATATATTACTTTTGGAGATTCCCAAGGCCTTAAAGGTTAATTATCTAAAGACTTTATAGTCACAAATGCTAATCGTAACAAATTTAGGGGTTGTTTGGTTGATTAAGTGCTGAATCATTAAGATAGTCTGAATGGTTAAGAGACTCTGAATGGTTAAGAGCTGAATCATTCAGCATCCCTTATTAACTTAATGGTTCAGCATTTAATCATTTCATTCAGATGCTGAAACAAAAGGTCTGAATGCTTTCGTTGTCTTGTCCCCATCCCTCTTTCGTCACCTCTCGTTGCAACCCTCAAGAAGGACTCCCTTCTCCTTTTATTGGGATCGAATATCCCACATACTTTCACTCAAGAAGAATACGAACACTTTCGTACCTTCTTCAACCCTTTGTTTATTATAATAACAGTTAGAGGCTCGGCTCTTCTAATTGGTAGTCTCTTAATTCCTTGGTCTTGCTCCGAGACCTTCACATATTTTATAATCACACTCTCTTTATAAAATACAGTAGAATCACCTCTCGGATCACCTTTCGTTAGACGATCTCAGATTCGTGTTTCTTCAACGATTTCTACCCCCTTTTTAAAAAAAGTTTAGTTATATATTTCTGACCCCCGGTTTGAATTCTCAAGCTTCGCCACTGTGAAATATAATAATAGTATTAAGTTATTAGTTAAACACTCTGTCAATGAAACTGATGTTGCGTAACCATCTTACATTGTTAAAAAAATTAATATCTCAAAATTCGTTACATCAAACGGGAATTTGAAAAGTATGTCACATAAAATTACAATTGATGATAATTTTAATGTATCTAAGACTTATTTATTTCTGAATTACTAGTAATATGATGCGATTAGATTGTTACAATGTACATAAACAAAATGTCGGCAGTTAGGAACATTAATTTTAGAAATTGATGAAATGGACAAAAATGCAAGAGACTGTCAATGGCCAAACATAAGTACATGCATGTTTCTTAGCTTTAACAATTCATACCATTTCGGCCACAGTAGATGTGGACTTCTCACTAATTATTGAATTTAAATTATACCAAAACATGTGGTCACGTTTTTACATATCCTGTCAAAGGATAAGGCAAATCAATTATAATGTTGAGTTATAGGCTTCTTTTTAACAATATCTAAATTTGTTAAAGAAATGATATCAAAAAATAATAAATATTCATTTCTAGCTTATATTTGTTGTCTCTTTAGATAAGAAAATTTCGTGACATTTCACTAGGTATAACGTAAAGATTGGCTAAAGAGAGTGAATTTTAATAATCTAAACTATAACATGTCGATAATATTCCATATATTGAGTTTAACAAAGGCATTTCTAACTTTCACTTTCGTTGTTAAAGACGAATTCTACTCACGTAATCATCATATGATTACATTTGACTTACGGTTGATTTCCAATCGATTTCGCGCACAAAGAATGCCATTCAAAATCATTATTGTGAAAGAAACGAGTGGTAATCAAGTGTAAATCTGCGTTGATTATGACTTAGATTGCACTTAGCAAATGCAAGAGAAAATTTTAACGTGTCAATGGCTAAACTGAAATTTGATTTATTATCCGTCAATAAATAATAGTTTGAATTGTTAAAATTCATTTTGCTTTGTTTAATAGACCTACTATTGTTTAATTAGAGTTTATGAGGAGACTGAAAGAAAGGTGTCCCTTAAAGATGAGACTCGAACACTCTCTAAGCTAAGATTGAAGGAGACCGATGACAAGAATCTTCGTGTACAAAGGCAACAAATTAATCAAGAGTGGTCATCCCTATAAACTAATTAGGCAAATGTTGAAACGATGGTACAATATTATAAGTAGGCCCTAAATAGGAAATCTTAATTGTTGCCTGCCTCTATCACTGATGAAAAGGCGATTCACAATCAGAAGTGTTTTTCACTTTTTCCCTAAACCATAATTAAGGAACTAATGGAATTTAGTGGCTAAATTAAACATTTAAATTTAAATCTAATCAACATGTTATAATCATTTTTTTTCAGGGTTTTTTTTAATCTAAAACTTGATGTTTTAATAATATTAAAATAAATAGTATGTTTACTTTCTGATTCTGTGTTTGATTTTTCTATTATAAGTTCCAATCAATTCAAGATATCATATCTTATATGTTATGTTACGATTTTGTTGTTTGAAGGTTAGGATTTTTGTTTTAGGTTCGATATTGCTTATTTTAGTTCGAGTATTGTTTATAACTATTTATAGAAAGTTAGATGGTATAAAACTATTAAAAGAGTTAAAGTCATTAGGCCATGGGGTATACTCTAACATATGTGGTGTTAAAGGTGACATGACATGTTAACTTGCATTGCATACCACTCCCTCATTGTGTTAAGGGGTGTTAAAGAGGTTATGTGTTAACATGTTAACATGATGTTAAAAGTCTACATTAATTTACTTCCTTTTTTGAACCAAAAACCACTAAAAATATATGATTAGGTGAAGTTAATGAGATTAAACCATTTCCTTGAGGTGAAGTGGAGTCAAATGGAAATAAATGGATGATGTGGCATCTAGATGGAGTTAAAAAGGGTTAAAGTATACCCTAAGGCCTTAATAGATCGGTAAAAACGAATATATATATTTTTGTTTACTTGAATAAATTAAAATACTTAATACATTTATAAACTTAAAATAGTTAAAAACACACTAAAACATTCTATATATATTTAATGGAGAGCTCATTTGAACAGTATCACCTTCTCCCCTAATCCTAGGGCTGGCAATTTAGACACGAACACGATAACCTGACACGAACCTACACGATTTTAACAAGTTTCGTGTTTGCCCTTAACAGGTTTCGTGTCTATAACAGGTCGACACGTTAAGACCTGTTTATTTTCGTGTCGTGTTCGTGTTTACATGTTTCGTGTTCGTGTCTTATCGTGTACGTGTCTTAACAAGTCTTATCATGTCTTATCGTGTTTCCTATCATGTCTTGTCGTGTCTTATCGTGTCTTGTCGTGTTAACTTATTTTACTAGGTGTTCCCTATCGTGTCTTGTCGTGTCTTATCGTGTTAACCTGTTATACACAGGTTCGTGTTCGTGTTTGAAAAAAATGACACGATTAGATTTCGTGTCGTGTTCGTGTTTACAAGTTTCGTGTTCGTGTCTTAACAGGTTCGTGTCTTAACAGGTTCGTGTAACCTGTTATGCCAGCCCTACCTAATCCACATATTTTGTATACGTATTATTTCTCCCAGTTTTATTATCATTCCTGTAGTTGGTCTAATGGTTGAATTAGTTTGCCTTAACCACATAGGTCCCGGTTCGACCCTCCTTTACACTGGTTTTACATGTCTCTTCCACGTGTTCCCCTCAAACCCCTTTCTTACACACCATTTTTTTTTTAATCTCTCCATCTTTTCTGTGTTTCATTTCTTCCTTTCTCCTAGGTTTGGCATCTTTCCGTCTTTTGTATTACTTTCTTTATAGTTTTAAAGACCTGCGCCTGTTTTTACTTCCAACCTTTTTGACCACCGGAAGCTAAGGTCAAACAAATATGACATTGTTAGATAATTATGTGATTGTTTTGTGTAAATATGATTGATTTGTCATATGATTAAATAAGGTTGATATTGTCTGTATACGGAGGGTTTACGGTCCTTTTGGCCGGCGCATTTTCCGGACTATGCATCAACCAAATTGATGCTTGACTAATGTTATCACCTTTTAGTTTACTTCATTTTTTCGCTGGCTTAGGTTGTTTGTCTTTTTTTCCCTAATTTATATTTCATGTCTTCTTTGAGGAATTCAATATACATGATGCTTTGTTTTTTTATGCGCTTATCTCGAGATCAAATCGTAACTGGTATACGATTTGGAGATGACAAGAAATACATAATATGATCAAAGATAGTATACTTGATATATGATAATAGTGTGTAAAAAAATTAAATTCATATTAGATCGCTTACCTCTGAATTTACAGTACTACTTTCATACGCCTGGTTTTACACCTGAATGTTGTTGTCTAGTAATAAAGCTAGCTCTTATACATGCTTATTAAAGTTAGAGTGCCTAAAAGAATGCATCTTTGATAATAAATAGTTTGTGTGCTTCTGTTTAGTAACATTTTGCGTACCATTTGGGGTTGTTTATGGCTGATATACGCTATTATTGTCCCGTTCGCTTTTTGGTTGGCCGTTTATCGGGTTCGTTTTCTCCCACAAAAACGCCGCTACCTTTGCTACTGATTGATGCAGTGCTGCTATTGCCCTGTTCACTTTTTGGTTGGCCGTTTATGGGGTTCGTTTTCTACCCCAAAAACGCCTCTACCTTTGCTACTGATTGATGCTTTCCCAAAAAAAGCGCCCGTCAGCTGTACCCGACTTTTTAAAATGCTCATTTGTTCTTTACGTGCTTTTTATTATGTTTGCGTGTTGCCTCACATCTTACGCTATATTTCTTATTTTTTTCCTCTGGTGATGAGAAGAAGATCGACGATATTCCGGTTGTACGCGAGTTTCCTAATGTTTTTCCCGATGATTTATCTGGTCTTCCTCCTCATCGTCAAGTCGAGTTCGGTATTGATCTTGTACCAGGGGCTGCTCCTATTGCTCGTGCCCCCTACCGTCTTGCACCTCCCAAGATGCAGGAATTGTCTAGTCAGTTACAGGAACTCTTGGACAAGGGTTTCATCAGGCCAAGTTCTTCCCCTTGGGGAGCCCCAATTCTATTTGTTAAGAAGAAGGATGGGAGTTTCCGATTGTGTGTAGACTACAGAGAGCTGAACAAGTTGACCATCAAGAACCGTTATCCTCTTCCACGTATCGATGATCTATTCGACCAGCTTCAGGGTTCTAGTTATTATTCCAAGATCGACTTGAGGTCCGGTTATCACCAGCTGCGCGTCAGGGAGGCTGACGTTGCAAAGACTGCTTTTCGAACACGTTATGGCCATTTCGAATTCTTGGTCATGCCTTTCGGTCTCACGAACGCACCGGCGGTTTTCATGGACTTGATGAACCGCGTCTGTAAACCGTATCTGGACAAGTTTGTCATTGTGATTATCGATGACATTCTGATCTACTCCAAGAACGAGACCGAACACGGGGAACATCTGCGGTTAGTTTTGGAACTTTTACGACGGGAGCAACTTTACGCCAAGTTCTCAAAGTGTGACTTTTGGTTACGCGAGGTTCAATTCCTAGGACATGTGGTTAATGAACTAGGGATTCATGTCGATCCAGCTAAGATCGAAGCTATCAAGGACTGGGGAGCACCAAAGACGCCAACTGAGGTGCGGCAATTCCTAGGCCTTGCGGGCTATTACCGTCGTTTCATTCAGGGGTTCTCGAAGATTGCTCAACCCCTCACCACTCTCACTCAGAAGGATAAGAAGTTCGACTGGGGTGAATCACAAGAGTCCGCGTTTGAAGAACTGAAGTCTAAACTGTGTTCTGCTCCTATTCTGTCTTTACCTGAGGGTCCTGATGATTTTGTCGTTTACTGTGATGCTTCCATTCATGGACTCGGTTGCGTGTTGATGCAACGCGAGAAAGTGATTGCGTATGCTTCTCGTCAACTCAAAGTGCACGAGAAGAACTACACAACTCATGACTTGGAGTTGGGTGCCGTGGTATTCGCGTTGAAAATTTGGAGACATTACTTGTACGGTACCAAATGCACCATCTACACCGATCACAAGAGTCTCCAACACATTTTCGACCAACAACACTTGAACATACGGCAGCGTCGCTGGATTGAACTTTTGAACGATTATGATTGTGCTATTAAGTACCATCCTGGCAAGGCGAATGTTGTAGCAGACGCCTTGAGCAGGAAGGAATCTTCTAAACCTCGTCGCGTTCGGGCGTTGCAGCTCACTATCCATTCGTCGTTACCTGATCAACTCCGTTCTGCCCAGTTGGAAGCTTTGAAGGAGGAAAACCTTAAAACTGAAACCATGCACGGTGCCGACAAGCACCTAGAGCGAAGGCCTGATGGCCTGCACTATTTCGCAGAACGCATATGGGTTCCTTTATTCGGGGGACTACGGGAGCTTGTTCTTGATGAGGCTCATAAGTCCCGGTACTCTATTCATCCTGGTTCGGATAAGATGTACCAAGATCTGAAGGTACTTTACTGGTGGCCAAACATGAGGTCGGACATAGCCTCATACGTGAGTAAATGCTTGACTTGTGCTAAGGTCAAGGTGGAATATCAGAAACCGTCGGGTCTCCTGCAACAACCTGAAATTCCGGAATGGAAATGGGAACGGATTACTATGGATTTTGTCACACAACTTCCTAAATCACCAAGCGGGAACGACAAGATATGGGTGATTGTCGATCGGTTAACGAAATCAGCCCATTTTCTTGCTATTAAGGAGACCGACACTATGGATCGTTTGGCTCGTCTTTACTTGAAAGAAGTTGTTTCTAAACACGGGGTACCTGTTTCTATCATCTCGGATCGTGACTCTCATTTTACTTCTCACTTCTGGAAGTCTTTGCACAAGGCTTTGGGTACACAACTAGACATGAGTACGGCTTACCATCCACAGACTGACGGTCAGAGTGAGCGTACAATTCAAACTTTAGAAGACATGCTGCGGGCATGTGTGATCGATTTTGGCAAGGGTTGGGAAGCTCATCTGCCGTTGGTAGAATTCTCGTACAATAACAGTTATCACACGAGCATCAAGGCAGCTCCGTTCGAGGCACTGTACGGACGGAAATGCCGCTCTCCTCTTTGTTGGGCTGAGGTGGGTGAGAGTCAACTCACTGGGCCCGAACTAGTGTACGAGACTTCGGAAAAGATCGTACAGATTCGAAATCGGTTGGCGGCGGCACGGGACCGGCAAAAGAGTTATGCTGATCAGCGTCGCAAACCACTGGAGTTCCAAGTCAATGACAAGGTACTTCTAAAAGTCTCACAGTGGAAGGGCGTCATACGCTTTGGGAAGCGTGGCAAACTCAATCCGCGATACGTCGGCCCATTCACGATCCTGGAACGGATTGGGCCGGTGGCATATCGACTTGATCTACCGACGGAGCTCGGTAACGTACATAACGTCTTTCACGTGTCAAACTTGAAGAAGTGTCTGGCTGACGAGTCTCTCATCGTTCCACTAGAAGAGATCAAGGTTGATGATCGTCTTCGGATTGTGGAAGAACCTGTGGAGATCCTTGATTACAAGATTCGTAGCCTGCGTCACAGCAAGATTCGTATCGTTAAGGTTCGGTGGAACTCGAACCGGGGACCGGAATATACATGGGAACGGGAGGATCAGATGAAGTCTAAGTATCCTCATCTTTTTCCTAAGGAAGCGTTCGAGTCGAGACATGTCTCTTCTGCAGCTGAATGAATCTCGGGGCGAGATTCCTTTTAACATGGGGATGATGTGACAACTCGGGTAAATCTCTTTTGGTTTCTATCTTTTGTTTGTTCCTTCGTTATTTCTTTTGGTACTTGTGCAATTTTCGGGACGAAAATTCTTTTAACGTGGGGATGATGTGACACCCGGCAAATTCTGGTTAACAACATTGTCTAGATGAAAGTCTACCTTAGCGAGTCACGCGTATATTATACTTAACGAGGGTTAGCTAGATAGCTAGAAAGGACATACGTGCATTGTCTCGGGTTTGAGACAACTTACAAAACGTTTTCTAGTCCGGTCTGGGACTACTTTCACATCTCGGGTTATGAGATGCTTTGACTCCTTGTGTGGGTCGGGTTACTACTTTCACATCTCGGGTTATGAGATGCTTTGACTCCTTGTGTGGGTCGGGTTACTACTTTCACGTCTCGGGTTATGAGATGCTTAGACTCCTTGTGTGGGTCGGGTTTTGACTCCTTGTGTGAGTTAACGTGTGATTGCATGATTAGTGAACCTCGGACGTTGGTGAATAATAAACTTAGGTGTCTCGGTGATACCTGACAACTTATGTGAAAACCATACGTGATTATGTGAACCTAACCCGAACACGTTAATAAAAATTATTAAAAGTGGAGCGTGAGGTTGATTAGGGTCTTAACGCATGGGGTTACACTTGTTACGGTCCGTAACAACGAAAACGTCGAAGGATAACGCGTCGGGAGGCGAAACGAGGCAAAAGCGCGCCACCCGGAGCTGTGAGCGGCCGCTCACAGGCTCCGAGCGGCCGCGCGAAGGGGACTGACGGGTTTAAACCGCCTCAAACTCATATTTAAACATCCTTAACTCCCATGCAGCCCTCATACTCAACCCTAATCGCCCCCTTACTGCCCCACACGAATATTTCACTCCAAAAACACCTGCTAAGGCTTAAGATCATCAATTGGGAGGCTCCAAGGCGCGCGATTGATTGATTTGAAGAGCTAAGGGTATAACTCATGGTTTCTTATGCTTTTTACTTTATGTTTTATTGTAAAAATCCTATAACAAGTTTGTCCAGGTCTGATTGGATTTAATAAACATTAAAACATGAGCCTTTTTGAAGAATTAAACGGATTAAACCTATTAATAAACGAGTAGTAACATCATAGGATGCTTGTTGCGCAAGTTATTGGTGTTTTGATCTTAAAAGCTTTGATCTTGACATGTTTGATAATAGGATCTGATGGGAATAGGTATTAGGAAAGTTGTATGATGATTATTAGGTATTATTGATTGATAATATGCAACTAGGGTTTGATATAATTGATGATATTGTACGATCAGAATCTGGACAGATTCTGAAAGTCGACTTGTAGGGTCTGTTTCGTGGCTTGAAAACAATTGATTTGATCGATTCTTTGCATGATTGTAACGTACATGGTCTTAGCTTTTCATAATGGGCAAAACCATCGAATTTGGACGTCGTTTGAGTCGTTTTTGGAATTTTAATTGATTAGGGGTCATATCAGATTTTCGGATTTGTAAATTGGGCTAACTTTAAATGGTCATAACTTGAGATTTACAAGGAATTAGATTATGAAATTTTTACAGTAGGTCAATACTGGAAAAATAGAGCTTTTCCAAGTGGATTCATCTCGTTTGGATGAATACACAATTTTTAAGAATTTTCCTACTAAACTGACCTGTTGAGGAGATTTTCTGGACCTAGCTGTGTTGTACGAATTTTCCTAATTTTTGTGTTTGGAATTGAGACAAAACAAAAATAGGTATTGTCGAGTGAATCCCAAAGTAAATTCAGTAAAAATTTGGGAGGTTAACTCACTGGGTTGCTATTTTAAATAAATTAGTTTTGATGGCGCACAATCTGTCCTGAAAACACAGATTGTGTATTATGTGCTTCTGTGATTAATTGAGGTCTTAGGTGGTATGGAATTGACATGTAACTGAAGTACACTTGTCTGAGACACATACGGAATGTAGAAACTAATTGTAACCAACGTATTCACCAACGGGTCCGTAGGGTTTACTATTGCATGTAGAATCACTAGGCGTCGCATACACACTTTTGAACATTTAAAACGCCTTGGACAAACGAGTTATATGGGTAATGATATTACGCCTATACTCACTGAGCGACACTGTTATTAGGGTGTCGGTAGCATATATTGCTTGCTGTTCGGATTCTTTGCTTGCACGTTAAGGTGAGTTTACGGCCCCTCTTTTAAACTGGTTTTATACTTTCGGGGGAGAAAACATGTGTTAAAACGATTGTTTGGTAAATTCTGTCATACTATGGGTTCTAACGTATACTACACGATCTTTGGAAGTCCCGGGGGGAACCATGAATGTGCGGGTTTGCACAACGGGGAAATGTGAATAGCGCTATTGGGAGTGACCAACCCGCTCGTCGGCTTGGAGGGCCGGGCGAGTGCATATTGTCTCAAACAGGAACAACAGGAACATTTGGAACTATTCGGGCACAAAACTGGTATACGTGTTAGTAATGGTTTTCCAATCGTGGTAGTAACAAAACGTACGCCTAGCTAGCGTATACTGGTTTTCGATTGTTATAGTATGGACAGGTGGACTTGGTACTTGGATACAAAACCTGTAAACTCACCAGCATTTTTGTGCTGACGTAAACTTTTACATGTTTTCTCAGGTCGCTAAGGTAGCACAATGGAACTAGGGCGCACGCGTCTGCACGGCGTCTAGTTAGAGTTGCATGGTCTTACAAACGTTGAACATTGGTTTACTTTTGACATACTGTTTTGAATAAGCTTCCGCTGTAAACGGGATTTTAAACTATGTTTTGAAATTGCATTCATATTCATTTAGACTTGTTTATTGTGATCGTTGGTTTGGATCCTGGTTTGTCATGCGCCTCGCGGTAAAACTCCGCACGTGGATTTTGAGGGTGTGACATTTTTCCTCACCTGTTTGATTCATTTAAACGATTTTAACATCTTAGTTGTCGTCTGCCTTTTCCAGCGCTGAAGCACTGATTGCTGTTTTGCTCACCTTCTACTTATGTTGGTATGTGTTTCCTATCCACTTTAGCTTTCTCATTCCCTACTATTGTCTATTCTATGCATTAGTTATGAAATGAATATACAAATGCTTGCTGCATCCAACTTCAAATTTAGTTAATAATTGGTACCTTTTTTTTCCCTTTTTAGTGAATACCGTATCATCATTTTTATCCAAAATAAATAAACTTCCTAAACATATACTCCTGTGTAGTAGGATATATATACACATATATAAAGAAAGGCATATATAATACTTGGGTATGCACTTATGTATTTGTGTTGTAAGAATACTATTTTCCTTATTAAAATTTTCCTTGACTAACAGCCAAATGATGCTGAATGGAACAAGTAAACATGTGTAGCTGTACAACTATGTTGCAGTTAGATGACCTGATACTCATTTCTTGACTATTTACCAACCTAATATCAAAGTGTCGCCCATTTTTACTAAGGGTAGATTCGAGTATTATGTTACACACCTACATAAAACGAAAACCTATTAGCGTAAAGATAAGATAACATTCACTGATTACTTACCTATTTGTTAATATTAGAGAACATCAGCTTAATGTATTGACGCGTCAGTATCAAAATATTATAGCAACTTCTCCATTTGCGTTTATTTCCAACTGACCAAACATCCATCGTTCCATCAGTTTACCCTAAACCTTACATGCTTAGTTTACAAACCACATATGCGCTACTGGATTATTGTCTATCCTGTGTTCTGTTGTCTTTATATTCTTACAACACATATTCTGCCTTATCCCTTCAAACACGATTATTTCTCAAAAAAATTATATATATGAAAAATTAACCTCTTCACTTTCTTTAAAGAAAGTAATATGCGTTTGTATTTAATTTTATTTTTTAAGATTCCTATATAATTTTTTTTACGGGGTTATATACTTATATTTACCTTAAACTTTTTTTCGGCAAATTGTAAGCAATAGCGGTGTCATGACGGACCAAACCATATTGATACTGGTATTCCTATCCATGGTTTTTAGTTAACGTAAAACATGTATCGGTATCTTTTTGAGACTTTTCTTTCGTTTTCCCTTTGGGTTGTCATACAAAGTATCTATACCATAACGAACCGAATCGATATCAACCAAAACCAACTTCCCAGCGCAATGCGCGAAAAATCCTACTTTTTTTAGGCAGGTTCATCTATTAAATCTGTATATTGGGTTTGCGTTTCATTGGCAACAAAATTAGAAGGCGCGCATCGCGCGCCCCGACAAAAACACTAGTTATCTTTATCGTAAAGCGTCACTTGAAGATTATGTAACATACTATATGCCTATGTGGTTGTTAAGATGACATGACATGCCGCATTAACGAACTCTTGTACGTGTGATTATTTTATGAAATAAAATTACTAACAAATCTACTAATATATATAAATAAAAGTAGTTTAGGGACACTTGTCATCTTCTGAGGGCATCCCTTCTTTTTTTTCCCGCTCAAATAGATGGATCTTTTATTTGGGTTATGGATCTGGGTAATGGATAGTCCAACATATTAACTCCACTAAAATCGTTTATCAGTTATAAGTTTCCGGGTTTTATTGTTTCAACCTAACCTAAATCTATTCATTATCTTTCTAACCCAACCTAATACAAATCCTTTCATCTTCTTCAATAATATCGCCGGGAACATCAGGTATGAATTTTTCTTCTTCTTCAACTGATCTGTCAAGTTTTTTGTCATTACTTATTTAATCCATTCGTTTTCAGTTATTTTATTTGAATGATTCTAAAATCGTATTAGGTTTTGTGTATTTTAGGGGGAATTGAACGATTCAGGTATGAAATCGTATTAGTAGATTACTGCTCTGTATGTTAATCGTTGTAAAGTAAAATTATTGTTTGCCGATTTAGGGGTTTTATAATCATGTATTCTTTGTATAATGTATAATCATGTATTCTTTGTATAATGCCGATTTAGGGGTTTTATAATCATGTTTGCCGATTTAGGGGTTTTATAATCATGTATTCTTTGTAAAGTAAAATTATAGTAGATTACTCTCTCTCTCTGAGTAGCAAGTTTTAGGTATTTTGGATGTTACAGCATAATGTGTTTTCCATTATAGCAAATTTCTATAATACACCTTTTATACGTAATCAGTACATGATAGCTTATTTGTCAAATTTTATAAGTGACAGAGTAAAGGAGTTATCATTCCAAAGGGTTTAAAAGATTGGAAAGATATTCAAATAGTTGTATGAACATTCTTAAGTGCAAACACTTTGAAGTTGGTTGGACAAATTCCTAAGCATTTTGATGTTGAGAGTTATAACAGTTTATATGTAATGCATAAAGCATTGTGCACTTTTGATAAGCTATATCAGATTAGTATGTGATATAACAGGGATATCTTTACAGTAGTCGTGCTTATAATATTTATACTGTAGTGGTTCTACTTATGATATTTTGGGTGTATTTTAAATGTAGTTTATTGTGCATTGTGGATCCCTGTTAAGCTATAACAGATTAGTATGCACAGATTGTCTGTTCATCATCTTTTGCTTTTGGATTACTTATATTAATGAGGTTTTCTTGATTGATCTAATTTTTTGTTCATTATTTTCTTTTTAACAGGAAGACTGTTTGAATCTTTAACATTTTGTTAAAATGGTATTTGCTTTCTTTAGACCTATCCCTTTGAACGACGCCAGCTACTTGGTAATATTTTTTTTAATCTTATCTTCAATTTTTATTATGTATTTTTAACTGTTTTTTCATTATATTGTTATTTCGACAGTTTGATGTTTATTATAGTATACTAACAAAATATTTATTTATTTAACTAATTAACAGAAATTGCCGCCATGTTACGACCATAACTACCCTGTGGGTCCTGTTTTGATAACCACGGATGATGATAAGTCATGGGGTGTAATAGTTGAACAAAAGTCAGACTCATTTCAGATAACAACAGGATGGAATCAAGTTGTAAAAGATCTTCGGCTTATAGTAGGCGATTTCGTTGTCTTTGAGTTGTTTGAACATGCTACTTTCAAAGTTACGATATTAAGTTCTGTTCAACCGTCGGATGTTTCAAACAAATTCCCGTATTGGTGGATAATACCGGCAAAAAATAAGATGGTAAATATTTAAATTACCTTATTTTTTGTAATTATTTTATTTTTATATAATTTTCTGATGTGTTGGTATATATTTCAATCGGCGTATGTAGAATTTGCCTGCTGATTATGTGGAGCATCATTTCAAAGACAGTAAGGTTCCACATCCGGTTGTCATACGTTTGGGAGATGTGTATGAATGGACAGTCCTAATTGAGCTGTATATCTTTGGATTTTATTTCACTGATGGTTGGAGCACTGTTTTTAAAGATCTTAAATTACGCATTGGAGATTTCCTGGTGTTTGAAAAGGTTGCTGAGTTTGAATTCAAGTTAGAACTGTTTCGAGAAGATGGAAGGCGGGCTGATGCTGATGAAATATGGAATGCAAATATTGAACAAGAATTGGAAGTTTCTGATGAAGTGATTGAGCTTTCTTCTGATGAATCTGAAGACAGTGATTCTGAATCTCCTGATGAATCTGAAGACAGTGATTCTGAATTTCAATATGCTGTTCCAGATCATGAAGCCGTTCAAAAAGTGACATACCGTTTAGTAAGTTTTTAGTACTTAAACATATGTATATGTTCAAATTTATTTAGTTTTTATTTTAATTTATTTAATATTTACTTAACTTTTTGTAGCGTTTTTCAATCCCTTTTGGAAAGGATTGTGAGTTTGATAAGGTGGAAAGCTTACGTATTCAAGTGGAAAATGGGAAGTCTATTACTAAGAAGCTGCGTGTTGAAGGTTCTGGTAGTAAAAGGAGATATGCTGTCAGTGAGTGGAAGTCATGCATGAAGAAGCTTCGTTTGAAGAATGGTAGGCGTTATCGTATTATGTATTTCAAAAGGGAAGGTATGTTGGTGTTTTCATCTCCTTAGTCAGAAGCTACAAATTTAGAATAGTAGGTTTATCTAAAATGTAATTTGGAAATGACGTAGTAAGGAAGTAAGGTTTGATGAAAGCAATAGTGAATAGACCTTCAAATTCCCCAAATTTTGTTTACTTAGTGTTGGGGTATATTGTTGGAAGGTATATATGAAGTAGGGGATTAAAAGTTTTGTGGTCTTCTAAATATGTATAAGAAGACTTGAATGTTCCAAATTTTGGTTTATTAATGGTTAATATAAGGTTTTCTATGTAGCTTTAATTTCTAATATTATTTTTATACATTTTCATTATCTATAATAGTTTTCTTAAGATCTTTGTGTTATGAATATTGTTTTAACTTACCACAATAAACAACTTTCCAAAATCATACAACATTAATGTTATGTCAAATGTAAAGAATTAACGTTTAAGATGAGCAGTTTCAAATATTCATTAGGACAGTTATTAGGACAGTTAATTTATATTTCAGTTTAAAATCAGATTTTGTTAATTAGTTTTTATATTAGATTGTAATCAACTGTCTGTTGATATATTTTTTTTTAATTATGTTTCAAATATATATTGTTTATTATAACATATTATTTTTTAATAACATATATCTTCTAAAAATACAGATAATTATTCTTATCTTTAACTTAAAATTTTCAAATTCTTAATCTTATCTTTTAATAGAATTTGTTTTTTAAAAAGAGATTTTATCTCTAAATTTTGAATTTTAAATATACTTCTTTCTCTATATATATCATTCAAGTTCACCATTTTCACACATTCTCTCTACAAGAAAATAATTATTCAACCAGCTTTCTTGAGGTTAGTATTTTTTTAATTTCACATTATATTTTATTATTTATCTTAATGATTCACAATATATATAAATACTAACAACAAAGTTTTTTGGTTTTCTTATTTTTTGTTTTTATAATTAGATATGGCAAATGGAAATGTTACCATGTTGAATGCATTGAGGTTGAATGAAGATGACTGTAAAATTAAGGTCAAGATTCTGAAGGTGTGGAGGCGAAAAATGAATGGTGAAGAAAATAAATTCTACTCCATAGAAATGATTCTTATGGATGAAGAGGTAATTGAAATTTTTTAATTTTAAGATATTGTTTTATTTTATTTTCATAATTCTATTATACTATACCACATTATACTATTCGATATCTTAATCTTTGTTTAACATATAGGGAAACAAAATACATGCAAGCTGTTTGCATAGATTCTTCTTCAGATTTGAGAAATTCTTCATTGAGGATGAGAATTTATTGATAAATAGGCCTTCACTTGCTGAAAACAAAAATAATTTTCAGTTGGTCAACAATGACCACAAACTAACTTTTTATATCAGCACATCTGTGAGGAAATGCGACGACTGGAGTGGTCCTGAACATGGCTTTGATTTGACTGATTTTAAGTCAATTCTTGGAAAATCGTCTGTTGTTGAAGATAACAAAGCTGTGGGTGCAGTAATAGGTTAGTAGTACATTATATTTGTTATACATATTAATAATATTTTTGTTGTACATGTTTAAAAAACTAACACAGATTTCGAACAATGTTATTTTAGATCTCATTGGATATGTCGTGATTTGCTATGACATAGAGGATACCGTAACAAAACTAGGACCTGGGAAAAGGCTTAACCTAAAGCTGACTGATTTAGAGTAAGTATTATTAAGCAGTTTCATTATATGATATTTACTTAACTTTCTTTTTTTTAAATGTTTAATTTTAATATGTATCAGTGATGAGGAGCTTGGTGTGACCCTTTGGGATGAATTTGCAATTGAGATGCACTCATTTATGGCTCGCAAAGATAGGGAGAAGGATGTGTTTCTGCTTATTCAGTTTGGGTCAGTAAAGCTTCATCAAGGTAATTAAAGGCTGATACTATGAATTTGATATGAGTTTTATTTTTAGTATTGTTTATTTTTAAGTGTAGATTATATTTTCATTTTAGATAAGCGGAGTGTCTCAAATGCATTTAGTGCAACAAAGCTGTTCATTAATTCCGCTGTTGATGAAATCGTTACCTTTAAAGAACGGTAATTTTTATTTTTTCCGTTTGCGTGTAAATGATTTATTTGCTGTATAAATTTTACAGTATATTTTGATGTTAAGTTATTTTTTATTGGCATTAGATATTTTGCAAAGTATCGAAACGCAAGGGCCATAAGTGGTAACGAGTCAGGTTCTGTCATGGCTGCTTCAGAAGAGGATATGTTTGTTAATTCTGAATATAGTCCTCTAGCGTTTGTTTCTATAATTGATGAGGTAATTTGAATTAGTGAATCTACTAATATATATTTTTTTAATTTGTATTTGTGTTGTTTATTTAAAAGGTTTTTTTTTTTTTCACGCTAGAATAAACATTTGGTCGTGGTTGCTACAATTAAGGGGATATGTACTAAAAAACTGTGGTATTATGAGGCGTGCACTTCCTGCCATTTCAAAGTTGAAAAGGAATTTGGTGTAATAGAAAATGCAGATGGAATTCCTGATATTGGTGAGCGGAAGTTTAAATGTAGTAATAAAACATGCAAGGTCGAACCTGTAAACGCTGAGTACAGGTATAATCTAAATAAATTTAAATACTTTTTTTGTTGGTTATTAATCTTTATTTCATTAGATTTCTGTTATTATTATATTTTGTGGTGTTATTTTATAAAGGTTCAAAATTCCTATTATTGTTCAAGACTCAACTGGAAGTGTTTCTCTAACTCTTTTTAATCGAGAATCAATTAGGATGTTAGGGAAGACGGCTGCAGAAATTGTCAACAGACAGGACCAGGTTTTACCTAATAATACATTTTATTAGATAATATTGATTTTTACATACACGTTATAAACAGTTAAGCAATATTATTTTGTATTTACAGGCTGATGAGTTTGAGGATTTTCCAACCGAGTTTAAGCAGTTGATTGGAAAGAAGTTAGCGTTTCACATTAAGGTGACAAAATACAATGTTGATCACAACATTGAGTATTATGCTATTAACAAGGTTTCAAATGATGTTGATATTATTAAGAAGATTGAAGATAAGCATTCCGTTGAAAAGGTATGTGTAATACAGTTATATATTTCACGTCATATGATAGTGATATTCTACTTATATATGTTTTTTTGTACTAAATCAGAGTGATGATCTAAATCAAAATGATGCTTCGCCGGGTGATCAGCAGCCAAATACGGTTTCGTTGAAGGTGATGTTTATTTTATTTTGTGTTGTTTCGGTATGTATTAGTAGATTGCATTCGTTTATATTCATTTTTTCTTTTTTAGGATGCGCAATCGTCAACGGACGAGAATGTCACTCCAACGTCTACTGTTGCTGAAGATGCTAATAAAAGTACCTATGGTGATCTTAAAAGAAACCTGGAAGAGGTTTACCCGGCAGAGGATCTTTCGCTTTCTAATGTTAGTGATTCAGATCAGAAAGAGGATGGAATTGTCGGAGATGCAAAAGAGGATGGAATCAGGGGAGATACAAAAGAGGAGAGGCGTTCAAGCAGAGCAAGTGCGAAGAAGCGGATGTTGGTTCCAAAAAAAGAGAAATAGATTTATTCAGCCCCCATTCACCAGCTGATTCAGTTGTTGCTGTTTTTTATTTTGGACATGTTTGGTTTTTTTCGTTGTTGGATTGTTTCTTTTTTCGTTTCGTTCTAAGACTACTTTATGTTTGAGTAATAAAATGGTGAATGGTTTTCTTATATTGAATCGTTTTGATCCTCAAACAATCAACCTAAAGCATGCATTCATAGTGAAACGACTTTAGCATTTGTGTTTATTCAATAGATTTGTTTGCTATTATTGAATGTAAAACATAATGGTAGGCAATTTTCAGTTTATTGAATTCAACACATAGGACACAAGGTTAGCATCCTCGATTATCCAGGTACATCTTCAGTTTATTTACATAAAACATGTGAAACAAATGTTTAAACAACAAATGTTATTATATGATTAACATGCAATACGATTTTCTATTGTATATGTTCCATTATTATTATAATTTGTAATTTGAATTTGAATTGGTGTGTTTTATTTTTATCTTTCCTAGCATTATTTTCTTTGTAACAAACTCTTCACCATTATCTATTGCAACTACTTTACAAATAATTATGAAAAATTTTGTTCATTTCCCTCTAAAATTCTTTGCATATTTTCGTGAATATTAATTTAGTATTTAACCAAAAATACTCACAGTTTGTTTCAAATTTACTTATAAACTTCATTTGGCTAATATTGAATATTCACGTTACAACATTTGATAAGCATTTCAATATTGAATATTCACCCTTTGTCATGTGATATTGAATTGGTAGGTCCGAAATTTTTGAATCTTCATTTAAAGGCCACCATTTTAAGTCATTATCATATATCATCTTCTCTATTGGTTTGAAGTTAGAATCATAATTACCGTCCTTTTGATATGTTATATGGTTGCATATAATCAAGCTGATACGTGCTCTCAAGAACAGAGGTTTTGATGTTTGATATTATTCAGGTAAGTATAGTATCTTTTAATTTAAAGGTTTATTTCTAATATGATTCTTATTGTTGCTATTTCTTTGTTTACTTTGTTAATGTAATCGACATTTTATATATATATATATATATTTTTTTTCGTTTTGGAGGAACATGTCTAAAAGAACATTTGAGCATTCATCTTCATGTTTACCAAATCCTGTCAACAATAATGAAACATCCGATGGTAACATTGTTATTACTTAATTATGGGTGTTTGGTAATTTGTATTTCATTTATTTTCTTATAATGTTGGTTTAATTGTTTGTAGGTAATTTAATCAGGACACCTTTGTCACAAATTACAAATGGTATGGAAAAAGATATATTTTAATCTTAGAATATATATATATATATATATATATTAGTAGATAAGTTACGGCCAATGTTTATTTTTTGTAAAGAAAGTATGTGATTTTTTTTTCATTCTCCTTTGGATGGTTTTTTACAGTTATTACTCCGGATCCTGTTACTACTACTGCAGCTTCTGTGAATCGAAAAGTTAGAAGGATATATTTGGATAAAAGAAAATGTAATGAGGGTAAAAGCATTCCAAACTCTAATAGCAATTTATCTACATCTGACATAAGGTCGTCGATTGTTAAGGATAAAGAAAATACAACGGCACATAGATATGCGCTTAGGAGTTTGCGTAGTACTCCTAGCACAATAAGCCATACAAGTTCGTTGAATAATATTGGCAGCGGTATGTGTTTTGGATCAAAGATTAAAGTAATATTTAGTTATATTAACATTTTTTAATATATACAATTTGTTTTCTATTTAGGTACATATGTTCGTATCGAAAATAATAGTACGCCATCAAGATCTACTTCGCAATTTGTAATGTCTTCAATGGTATCCCCATCTGGAAATTCAGGTTCCAGAAATGAAAGTTCCTGTTTATCAAAGTATCTGCCGGGAAGCATAAGTTTGTTAGTAAGGCAAGTAATATTAATGTCGTACCAATGATTGACTTGACAGAAGATTTAGAAGATGATGAACAGCCAATCAGAGGTATCTCTAAAGGTATTCAATTATTAATACGTTCGTAATAGTTTTAACATAATTGAATCATCTTTTGTCAAGTCAAATTGTTTCCTCATTTCGTTGTAAATATTTTGAATTATAGATTACGTAGATCATGGTGATCAACATGTTAAATGTGGAATTTGTAATGCAACATTATGGAAACTTGAGGCTGGTAAAGGAAAAATAACCCTTCAGAAGGTTTGTTATTCTCTATGTTGTGGTTACGGGCGTGTAGAGCTACCTGATTTTAAAGATGCAACATCAAGTTATCAAGATCTGTTTCGGCGCAAAGATGATATAAGCAAGTATTTCCTAACACACATTCGTCGCTTTAATTCTATGTTCTCTTTTACTTCTATGGGTGGAACGATTGATTCAACAATCAATACGGGAAATGCTCCTTATATATTCAGACTTGGCGGCCAAAATTACCATAGAATGGGAAGCCTTCTTCCAAAAGAAGGAGAACAGCCAAAATTTCACCAGCTATATATATATGATACCGATAATGAAGTGACAAATAGACATTCGTTGTTCATGTATGTATTTCTAATATTTATATATGTTAGTTTTATTTTTTTTTTACTTTTGTAACAATATTTTATTTTATAATGTTTAACATCAACATTATTTTTTTGTAGCGGTGACAAACGGAATGGATCTACTAAATCTTCAAAGACATTAGATATTGCCATCATTGAAGCTTTAAAGGCTATGTTAGATAACAACAACCAGCTTGTGAAATCTTATAGGATGGTACGTGACTCTTTTAAGGAAAATCCTCATGTTAATCTTAAGCTCCGTCTTATTTGTGAAAGAGTAGAAGATGGTAGGACATATAATTTACCAACAGCTTCTGAAGTTGCTGCTTTGATCTTGGGGGACATTACTGAAGCTCTTGGTAAGCGAGATATTATTGTTGAAAAAAACAACGGTTTTCTAAAGCGTATTAGTGAATTGCATCCATCATATTTGGCTCTTCAATATCCCCTTTTGTTTCCGTATGGTGAGGATTGTTATAGAATAGATATTCCACATAGAAAAACAGAGGATTCAGAAACAAGTAAACGTCCGTATTGTAGTATGCGAGAATTTTTTGCGTACCATGTTCAAGATAGGGTAGATAAATTCTCATTGATTCTGAATGCTGGAAGACTATTTCAGCAATTTTTGGTTGATTCTTACACCATGATTGAAACTGAGCGACTTAACTTTGTACGTTATTCGCAAAGTGATCTTAGGTGTGACACATATGAGAATATTCAGAATCAGCATAAGGATGGTAATAAAGATTTTTCCAAGTCGGGTAAACGTGTAATACTACCGTCGTCGTTTACTGGTGGAGCTCGGTATATGATGCAAAATTACCTCGATGCAATGGCTCTATGTAAGTGGTACGGCTACCCAGATTTTTTTATTACTATTACATGTAACCCGAAATGGCCGGAGGTAAGAAGGTTTCTTAAGGATAAAACAGTTAAGTCGGAAGATAGGCCTGATATTTTATGCCGTATTTTTAAAATGAAGCTTGATACGTTCTTGAAAGATTTAAAGGAAAAGGCAGTTCTAGGAAAAGTTCAAGCAGGTATTTACTTAATCAATTTGAATTTGTGCATTTAAGTTAGTAGATTTGATAAATTATTAATGAAATTTATGCTTTTTAATTATTTGTTTTTTAATGAAAGTAAAATTTTTACTTTTTAATTATCTGTTTTTAATGAAAGTAAATATTAAATTCCGGTTTTTTTACCATGTGTTTCTTTGTTGAAGATTGCATCTATTATAATTGTTATTTTTTTTTTTATCACTTCTCAAGTATGATAATAGATAGGCTTTAGCGTGTAACTCAAGTATTGTTATTTCCAATAAAACAATACAGATACAATTATATTTATAAAAGCATAATATTCGTTCTACAATTATGTAATTGAAAATGTTTTTACTTTTCTTTTGTAGTTGTTTACACGGTGGAGTTTCAAAAACGTGGTCTTCCACATGCTCATATTTGCTTATTCATGGATGTTGATCACAAGCTTCCGACGGTTGACCATATAGAACCGTTTATATCTGCTGAGATTCCTGATAAAAGAGAAGATCCGGAATTGCATCTTCTTGTGAGTGAGTACATGATGCATGGTCCATGTGGAGAAGCTAATATGAAGTCTCCATGTATGCGTGACAGGAAATGCACGAAAAAGTTTCCAAAGAAGTTTTCACCTGAAACGTGCATTGATGCTAAAGGTTATCCGATATACAGGAGACGAGACTCGGGAAATTTTGTTCAGAAGGGTGATGTTCAGTTGGATAATAGATATGTTGTTCCATATAATAAGTATCTTTTAAAGAGATACCAAGCTCATATCAATGTAGAATGGTGCAACCAGGCAGCTTCGATCAAATATTTGTTCAAGTATATAAACAAAGGACCTGATAAAGCGTCTATGGCTATTGTACCGGATGATAAGCAAGATGTTTCTGATTTACCAACGGACGAGATAAAGGAATTTTATGATGTTAGATACATATCTGCATGTGAAGCATCATGGAGAATTTTTAAATTTGATGTTCATTACAGATATCCTTCTGTTACTCGACTTCCTTTTCATCTTCCAGGTCAACAGAACGTGGTATTTGGCGCAGAGGATCATGTTGATGATGTTTTAAAAAAAAGTTCTGTGGCTTCATCAATGTTTTTAGGCTGGATGAAGCTTAATGAAACTGATCCAGTTGCAAGAGAGCTTAGCTATGTGGAATTACCAACAAAGTTTGTGTGGAAACTTAAAAAACGTTGTTGGGAGACAAGGATTACAGGTCGTACAGTTGGTCGTGTTCATTCAGTTTCTCCCGCTCTTGGAGAGGCTTATTTTTTGAGGATTCTTCTTAACAAAGTCAAAGGACCGACATGCTTTGAGCATATTAGAAGTTATAATGGTGAAATATTTCCTACATTTAGAGATGCCTGCTTTGCACGTGGACTTCTAGATGATGATATGGAGTACATTGAGGCAATTAGAGAAGCAAATCTTAGCGGGGATGGTCGTTTTCTTCGTGCTTTGTTTGGAACAATGCTTTTGTGTAATACTCTTTCCAGACCTGATTATGTTTGGGAGAAAACATGGACGATTTTATCTGATGGAATTCTCTATGCACGGGAAAAGAATTCTAATGTTCGAGGTACCATCATAAACATTTAATAAAGCCGTCGTTTTAGTTAGAATATCACCTCATTTATTGAAATTAATACTTGCATATAACGTATTTTAATATTCATGTTGATTCCTGATTGTGTCCGTATTTTTTTTATATATTTAATGTTTTTTAAGCTATTGCATTTGTTTTTTTCATGGTTTAGATTTATCGCTTACCGAAGATCAGATAAAGAACTTGACTTTGGCTGAGATTGAAAAATTTATGCTACGAAATAACTCAAGTTTAAGGAGATTTCCATGTATGCCTTTTCCTGATGATCAAACAGTAGCTTCCGCTCAGAATCGTTTAATCAATGAGGAGTTGAATTATGATCGTACGGAATTAGTTAATGAATTTGACCCCATGTTTAACTCATTAACTGATGAACAGAGACAAATTTTTGATGAAATTATGAAAGCCGTGGATGGTCAGAAAGGGGGTATTTTCTTTGTTTATGGTTACGGTGGAACTGGAAAAACTTATTTATGGAAGACATTGTCAACGGCAATTCGAGGTAGAGGTGATATTGTGTTAAACGTTGCATCAAGTGGTATTGCATCTTTGCTACTGTCAGGAGGTAGGACCGCACATTCTCGCTTTTCTATTCCTATTAATGTTAATGAAGATTCACAATGTCATATCCCAGCAAACAGTGCTCTTGCTCATTTATTGAAAGAAACTAAATTGATCATATGGGACGAAGCTCCAATGATACATAAGCATGCAATTGAAGCTCTCGATAGGTCAATGTCAGATTTATTCAATGGTGATGTTTCGTCAAATGCTGATACACCATTTGGAGGAAAAGTTTTTGTTTTTGGTGGTGATTTTAGACAAATTCTTCCTGTTGTTCCAAACGGAAGTAGGCAACAAATTGTTAATGCAGCTTTAAGCTCTTCTTATTTATGGAACAAATGTAAAGTGCTAAGGTTAACTAAGAACATGAGGCTGACCGTTGGATCTAATACGATTGATTTGAAAGAAACTGCATTGTTTGCAAAATGGTTGTTGGACATTGGTGAGGGGAAGGTTGGAGGTGATAACGATGGCGAAGCAATTATAGAAATTCCTGATGATCTGTTAATAAAGCCGTCATCTGATCCGATTGAAAGTCTAATTGAGTTTGTTTATCCAGATATTCTACAAAACTATAAAAATCCAGAATTCTTCCGTGAATGTGCAATTTTGGCTCCTAAAAATGAAGTGGTCCATGAGATTAATGATCGTTTGCTATCTATATTTCCTGGTGAAGCAAAAGAGTACTTGAGTGCGGATTGTCTTTGTCCGGATGAGAAGAGAAATGAAGAGATAAATGATGACATATACTCTCCGGATGTTCTAAATGGACTGAAAGCATCTGGGTTGCCTAATCATCGTTTGGTGTTGAAGGTTGGTGTTCCTGTTATGCTGCTAAGAAATATTGATCAACAGAATGGATTGTGCAATGGTACAAGACTACTAATTAAATCACTGGGTAAACGTGTTATAGAGGCTGAAATAATATCAGGAGGTACCATTGGAACCCGAACTTATATTCCAAGAATTACTATGATACCATCTGACAAAAAGATTCCATTGAAGTTCCAGAGAAGGCAGTTTCCCATATGTGTTTGCTTCGCAATGACGATAAATAAAAGTCAAGGACAATCACTTGCTCGAGTTGGTTTGTTTTTAAAACAACCTGTATTCACCCATGGACAGTTATATGTTGCTCTTTCAAGAGTAAAGAGTAGATCTGGAGCAAAATTACTGATTTTAGACGAAGATGGTGAAGCTACGAATAAGACGACCAATGTTGTTTACAAAGAAGTCTTTAGACACTTAAAGTAATTGAATTTTCTTTCTATTGTATCACGAACGTCATTTTATTTATGTTTATTGATTTAATGAATTTGATAATTCGTTTTTACATATCATATAATAAAATCAATAATTCGTTTAATTAATTTGATAATTCGTTTTTACATATCATATGATAATTCGTTGCTTTAATTATTAGTGGATTATCATTAATTTGAAATACAATTACAAAAGAAAACGTGAGTTAATCTTATCACAAATTTGAAGTAAGTTTTAAAGGATAATGATTATATTCTCATCTTCTTATCTCTTTATCTATATGTTTTTTAAAAAAAATTGCATCATGTTTATTATAAATTGTCTAACAAAGTTATTATTTTGATACAAAGAATACCAAAGCCGAAGCTTGCACACAAGTTAGTCATTTAATCTTCACACGTGAATCCCCTGTAAGTCATACTTAAATTCAATTCTTTTACCTTCATTAAAATGTTGTACGATCTTTGATTACTGAAAATTCGTGAATTGTTAATTGTTAATGGTTATCGACAATAGTAGCAAAATATTAAGAGAAACTTTATCTTTTTAAAGTCTTGAGTTGACCTGATTAAAGCGTGGTTGTGTCCCCTACTTCGTTCAAAAGATCGCTCACGCAAAAGTGATGCAGATTTGCATACATCTTCTTCCACTGCTGAGCCATTTGCATCCCCCTTTCGCTATCTGCTTTTAATCTTTCTATCGCCATTTCAGAAGCTCCACAAGAACCACGTTGCTGATGGCAAAATATACAAAATTAAGTTGCTTAATTGGTGATTTGAATTACATATAATTTCGGCTAAAGTTTATCTCATTTGTTGATCATTAAATTTTAATTTTAATATGAGCAGATCTTTGTTATTATATGGTCTAATGTCTTCATTGTAACACTTAAAGCCTTTGTTGTTTTAATAATATTAACGTCCATTGAAGCTATAATTGAAACGTTAATTGTGTGAATAATGTCGCAACATAACTTTCGCTTAATAAATTCCCATTTTTTTTACATTAGTATGTTGTCTACGCCTTGATGTTCGATATTGTTTTATAACATTATAAATGTTTTCATATGTATACAGGTTGAAAAGATGCTTCCATCGTTTTATATAGAGCTAATTAACGTTGTGGCACACTTTATGGTATTACAAAATCTATGATTATTCATTGTTTAAAATTTTTATTATGGATATTATATGTTATTTTTTGATATGTTTGACATAAATGCAGGTGTTACCGTCTTGGTTTTTCACTCAGTATCTTCAAAGTATTTGTTGTAACGTTGTTATACAAGTTGATGCTAATAAGTCTTACAAAATACGTGTATCCAAAAGAGATGGTGAACCGGTATTCTCCGAAGGTTGGAAGACGATGATTGAGGATCTACAACTTAATCAGGGAGATTTATTAGTTTTTAACCCGTATGATATGCATACGTATCAGCTTGACGTTTTTCCTCTTGGAATTGAATGGAATAGCTTGGATGATTGTCGAAGGAACAACATGAATATCACTGCTGCAGCTTTAGATAAAGATAAACGACATGTTGCGTTATTTGCACATCGCGTTTATCAAGATACACCGTACTTCTTGGTATTGTTTGTTTTAATTAGCTAAAGAATATACTTATTTTGTTCATACGATGTTAATTATTCCTTATCTGTGCAGGTTATTCCTGAGTTATTTGCCAAAAACATGAAGTACGATAAACTGGAAAACAAGGATGTTTCAGTTTTTCTGAATGATGTTATTGAGAAGAAAGTGAGGCTGGAAAAATTTGATAAACAGTTTGTGTTTATTAATGGTTGGTCAGAATTATTCAAAAGCTTGCCTTTGGTTCCATACTTGATTGTATGTCATCAGGTTGATTCCCAAAAGATTAAGCTTACCATTTTTGTTGAGGATGGTTATCAATTTATAATTTCGAAAGAAAAAGTTCCTCATGTTACGGACAGAAATATAGGATATGTCCGGTTTGAAAACATGATATCTACATTAAATGCCAACAAAGTTTATTATGAGTTCATCATAATTGCTCGAAACCGCCTTGTGAGTATTTTTTTTTGCTGTTTATATTATCAATATTACTAATTTATTCAAAAACTTAATATATTTTTATGTTAATTTAGAATTCATTATAAATCATTATATGTTTGCATTATGTAGCGTCTTCCAAGGAGAATTGTTAAGATGGCGGAATTTGAAAAAAACAGTCTCATTACTGTAAGGAATCTTCAAGGTACTCAATGTATAATGTCGCTTCGTAAGGAAATGTCAAATGGAGAAATTAGATTTGCTATACAAGATTGGGGTGATTGGTTGAAGGTAAATGAAATAGCAAATGGTGATTTTGCCACTTTTAGGTACTTCAACACAGAAGGTGTGCTTATACTAACTTCAGTTTCCAAAATGAAGAAACGTGAAAGTAAGAAGCGCAAGGCCAAAAGAAAATTTTCATATGTTTGATAATTACGTCGTATTTCTTTTTGCATTTTTTTTTATTTTAATTGTTTTTTTTAATATTGGCTACTATGTGAACTTAGCAATACAGCTATGACATTTTGTTTGGTTTTATTTTTTCATGGTACTTAATTGTTTGTTTTTGTATTGTATTTAAATATTATGTTGGATATATTGACAAAGGTATCAAAAAGTTAATTAAATCGCAAAACTAACATATTTATACAAATAACTTTTAGTCAAACCCCTTGGTATAAGTTGTTAAAAGTTATATTAACACTCCTTAGTATAAATAGATAGATAGAAATCATGTCAATTCATTTAGAAAATATTCGTTAATGTTAATATGCCAATAATCAATTATCATTGTAACTTTCTTCCTCTGTATAATAACTTATATTTATTATGAACAATAACGTAGCGAAACCCGTGCATCGCACGGGTACTAAACTAGTGTTATATAAAAGATTGCACTCACTATCATCTTTTTTTTAAGGTATAGATCAACTGTAAACCCACTAACTACTTCAACCCTTTTAATGGGAGTAGCCACCCGAGTTCGAATGAGGGGGAGTACGCATTGGCAGAGCCTTGCCTCTACCTCTGTAAGGGAGAATAAAATCTTCCCCACAGTCAGGCTCGAACTCGGAACCTCAGGGCAGGAACCCCAAAGGGAAAACCTTCCCACCTCCCCACAAACCAATTGGTCTGTAGATCATTGGCGCACTCGCTATCATCTAATTAGTATGACTTGGACCACATGGAATTCACCTCCTATATACGCTCATCAGTCTTAATCCATTGCTTTCGATCTCCAGCTTTCACCACTAGATCGAGATATATCATGAATGAATGATGCATTAAATATATATAGATCTACTTTACCACATCCTTTCAAATAATTGCAGGGATATAATCAATTATATTAATAACTATGCATTTATGTGCGTTTTTTAATGTATTTTGTTTAGGTTTTTGATTTCCTATTTCCTATTTCAATCACCCTTATAGCAATTTCTAATAGTTATTGGAAATTATGACCATTGACCAACATTATTGATCATTGACCAAGACCATGCTCCTCCATATCTTCCTTTTTGCATTATGCCCCTTGATTTGTGCCTAGAGACTAGCTCCATGTTTTGTGCCCCAAGATTAGTCATTTTACTATTTTATGTACTTTCACTTTATATATTTATAGGAGATAGTTTTCTCCTTTAGTTTGTACCAAACTTCTCTATCAATAATAAACACATACTAGGTTTGAGACCCGTGGGGACCCACGGTGCAAACCATAGTAAATAAAAAAATTATATGAAACTAAGAGTTGTATTGTTCAAGTTTAGTAGCTACAAACGTAAAGTGTTAAAAATAACGGTTAGCCTGAAATTTTTTTTCTTATATAAACGTCAAAGTGGATATTTTTTATAAGCCCTCAGTAACGTTAGTAATGAAAGCCGATTACCTATTATGATCAGTACTCAACAAAAGTATAAAGTTTTGAAAAAAATAACAAAGGTATGAATACATTATGTTTTTATAAATGACTTTTTATCATATTTTTATTTTTAATGTAATTGTAATTAGTACATAACTTGTTCGAAAGAGAGAATTATATAATTGAATGATAACAATGTGATAATGTTGATTGCATAAGTGTGAAAGACTTGTATTCATGTAAATATATAGGTGAAGTAGAAATATGTGATTAATAAAATTTGTAGGTTGATTGGTAAAAGAACTTAAAATTAGCACATTTAGTGCATAAATGAGCACATTTAGTGCATAAAATGTTGTCAAAATATATTGACTGGTCTTTGAATGAGGATCTTTTCAAAATATCAATTATACCTCAATAATTGTTGTGTAATTAGTAGAATTAAATCAGATTAATTTGTTTTTTTAGTATATAGATTTAATATTATCAAATAATGTATATTTTAATCATACTAAGCAGTAACGGTGATCAAATGTCCCTTATGTTCGGTTTTTAAATATAACAAAAACCGAAAACCGATGTTCGGTTTTAGGAAAAACAATAACCTAAATCGATCGTTACTTTGGTTACGTAAATTTGTCGGTTATCGGTTTTGGTTTCGGTTATGTTCGGTTAATATTCAAACATAAAAGTTGTGCAAAATTATAAACTTAAAGTATTTAGTAAATTGTTTGGGCCTTTTTTCAAGATACAAATATATATGAAAACGCAATAAAAATATATGAAATACTTACAAATTGTTCGGTTTAAGGCATATGTTAACCGCAACCGATTGGTTAATTCGGATTCGGTTTTTTTTTCGGTGCCGTTATCGGTTATGTTTCGGTAATTTTTAGTTATCGGTTTTCGTATGGTCACCCCTACTAAGCAGATTGGGACAGATTGATTAGTCAACCTTTGTTAGAACTTAGAAAATATAAATATAAAATTAGATATATTTGAGTTTACAAATTAACATAATTGTTAGTATTTAGGTTTTATTTTTTACGATAAATGTAATTTACTTTAGCATAAAACTCAATGATTGTTATGTAAATACAATCATTAGATTATATAGTTTGTATCAAATTTAGATATATATTATCAAATTAGTGGTCATAATTGAAATTAAACACAATTTGCACGTACAAATGAAATACAAAAACAAAAACCATAGATGAGATGATATAAGTATACTGAAAGAGAAGCAAAAAATAAATTAAGACAAACAACGGTTTTATAGCATAGTAGTATTCAACAAAGTTTTTATTTGTAATAAACATTATTAAACTTCACATCAGACTCCATTTAAGCTTCATTTGCCTCATCATTGTTGTTAAGAGTTGATACTGTATTGTTCCCAAGCAATTCATATACTGCTGTCAGCTTGCGTTTACTTTTACCATCTTTACCAGAGATAATCGAACATTCTGCCTCAGTTAAATTTTCATTCATTATGTTTTTGCTAGTATCTTGATACAAAAAAGTATAACGAAATTAACAAATAACTATAAAAATTTAAATTTTAGCCATAATTAACTTACTTGATCAAAAGACTGAAACTTTTTTGTAATTTCAGAAATAATAAACTTGTCATCAGTTAGGTTAGAAATTCCATAAACTTCATCAAAGCTTTTCAAGTTGAAATCAGTGATGGAAATTTTAAATGCAAAAACTCTGTCACGTAAATAGTATAATTCATCTGGAAACTTGACAATGTGATCAACCTGTATAAAATTAAAATGTATATTATTGTTTTAGTTATTAACAAAAAAAATATATAAGACACTAATAGATTTGTATTATAATAATTATATAACCTGTGTATTTTCCTCAATCAAAGTATTTGCAGACATTGGAATTACTACAGTTGACTCATTATGAAATAAAATTAGTTCAACATCACCAGTTGCATCTTGAACACGTAAATGAAGTCTAAACCTGATATATAAAAAGTAAAATTAAATATTACCACATGTAGATCAACTTTATGTAAAAATGTGAGAATTTATATTTTCAAAATAAAAAATAGACTTTATCATGATAAAAGCACCTTGGTACTGGAATGATATCTTTCTGCTTACAATTTTCATTCATGCAATCATATGCATCTCGGACTTCATAGTCCCGAGAACCATCATTCTTGCTAGAATTGATATAGTATAAAGACACCTTGCTGTTACAATCTGGACAAGCCATATAGAACCAACCACGATCTTTACAGACATCAATCACAGTCCCAACAATAATGATACTCTTTTCCTATTATAATAGTAAAATTGTGTTGCTAGTTAACAAAACATTTTTTGTAAATGAAAATTAAAAAAAATATATAACAATAATGTAATATGTCTTTACCATGTCAATCTCCCAAATGTCTCCAATGTTACAATAACAGTTGTTGACCAAAAATTCGTTTTCAATATTTGAAAACACAGGCAGACCCAATGAACGAAAATTTGATAATGGATATTGTATTGGCTTTTGCAACAAACTACAATGTAAATTAAAAATAATCAGACTTATATTATAACAATAATTTTGATATGTAGATATAAAAGTACTGTACAATTTTAAAACCTTGTTCTGTAATTGTTGATGGCATCAATTTCTTCATTTATGAACAACTTGCTAACCTTTGGTGAATTAGAAACATAAGGGTAACCTGATTATACCAAACGTATAAGCCAATAGGTAATTTTAGATTTAATAATCAAAACAAAATAGACTATAGTTATATATATATTTTTTTACCATTATAATGGTGCAATAATCCAAACTGCAAGATTAAAATCAGAGGATCTGCATTGTTATGAACTTCAAGATATCTAGCAAGTTGATCAGAGAATCTATCCCATAGCTTAACAAATACAGTAAGGCCCCTATTAATTGGAGATACAAATTAGTACAAAGCAGTTTAAATAGTTGAAAATGGTATATATTAAAAAAATAAATAAATAAAAACACAAACTCAAAATCTTGTATCTCCAATAACAGTCCTTTATTTGTGTTCAACTGAGTAGGTTTACTGTCATTTACATTAATAAACTGCTTAACATGTCCAATGATATTTGTAAAAGTTGCATATTTAAATTGTAAGTATACAATATTAGAATAATTAACTTCATAGAAACATAGAAAACTTAAAAAATTAAATAACATACCAATTGAAACATTGGGAAAAAACCCTCCGCTTCTAACTGATTGAAAAGGCGAGAAACAGAAACCAAACTTATCACCAATCCAATTATCACATCTCAAGACTTGGGTGTTATTTTTATTTGAAAGTTTATATGGACTGGTAGCATATTTGATTCTTGAAAAATCAAATCCAACTCTAACAAAGTGAATTACAAAAGAAAGTTGTTCCCGTATTTCACTTTCAGATAGTCTAACCAATCTGTTGGATATTGTTCCTTGAGCTTTGAATCCCTAAATAATTGAAAAATTACATATCAAAGTATAATTTGCAAATAATTTTATACTATAAAACAGAAACATACATGAATAGAAATATACAAACATGTTTGATGTGTAATCAGTTGACTTAAAAATGAATTTTTTATTCGTAACATAGTTTTAAAAAAAAATTAATTAGTACACATAAAATAAATAGTGAATGTATAACTTAAATAAACATTTGAATGTATGTTTTGCAAAGAATCTATATAAAAAAAGTTAAAGAATGAACTATTTAATCATTTATCTTTTGTATAAATATATATATATATATATATATACATAGTAATATAAGTAATCATATTAACAAACTACAAATATAAAAAACTTTAGAACCGCTTAAAATATACCTATTGTAACATATTCATCAACCTCCTTATCCAGAATTCTTTGAAAGGGCACAAAAGAGAAACCAAAATCTGGACCTTGGAAACCATGATATTCGGAAACTTGAGTATTCATATTCAAGCAGAGTTTGTTTGGGTTTGGAGCATACTTGTATTTAGAGGAATTGACCCCAACTCTTGGATTTCTTATAATAAGAGAAGAATTTTCAATCAGAAACCTCTCGAATTTATAAAACAACCGCTTAAATACATTCGCTTGAATCCTGTCACCCTGTTAATTATAAAAAAAATAAGATAATTGATATACATTAAAATTAAAAGCATCACAATTAAAAAAAAAAGTTATGAAATTTAAAAATAATAGGATTTAAAAAAAAACGTGTTGTTAACTTTTACATTTTCATCACATAGGATCATTTCAATTGAGTACACATCATTAGGATTGCGACGATCGGGTAGACGCCAAACCCGAATAATCTTTAGCTTTAACGCCACACTGTTTCGGTTTACATGAATTTGGTTAACCATTGTAAACTCATTTGCATCTACAGCAGCCATTGATCTTATTAACTGGGAAAAAATGATGTAAAAACCAAAAGATGACTTCAATAAAACAACAAATCAAAATCAAAATCAAAATAACTAATGTTTAAGTAATTAAATATGAGAAACAGAAATTAACCTAATAATATATCTTTGCGATTACTTAAAGTGGTTCCAACGTGTCTTATTACAATTGTATGTGAATTGGTTTGACTTGTTTATATAGTTATTGAATTTACCGAATAATAAGAAATGGATGAAATGGTGGGCGGTTAATTAGCATTTGAATTAGCATTGTTTTAAAGGTTATAACATTATGTATTGATTGAATTTAGTCAAGGTCAATCATTTATTGATTAAATGGCGTATGTCATGCATTATATAGGTATTGATGTAGGAATTAAACCAATTCAATAATAACAAATAGATTAAAGAGTGGAGGGTAATTAGGAACCGAATTAAGAGTGTTATTATTGTTATAACTTTATGTACTGATTGAATTTAGTCAAAGTCAATTAGCCAAAGCAAAACAGCCGTATGTTAAGCATTATAGTTAGTTGTAATTTGTTTTGATATATTCAATGTTATTTAAGTAATGTTCTTTATATGTTATGTCAAGCATTATATAGGAATTCAATCAATTGAATAATAAAAAACGGATGAAAGAGTGGAGGGTAATTAGGATTCGACTTACAATTGTTATTATTGTTATAACTTTATGTATTGATTGAATTTAGTCAAAGTCAAGTGTGGATGTCAAGCATTATACTTAGTTGTAATTGTAATTTGTTTTGATCTATTCAATGTTATTTAACTAATGTTCTTTATATGTTATGTAAAACATTATATAGGTATTCAAACAATTCAATAATAAGAAATGGATGAAAGAGTGGAGGGTAATTAGCATCCGAATTAGCATTGTTATTATTGTTATAAATTAATGTATTGATTAAATTTAGTCAAAGTCAAGCATTGAAATCATTAATGGCGAATTTTAAGTATTATACCTAGTTTTGATTTTTTTTTATCTATTCAATGTTATTAAACTAAATGTTCTTTACATGTTATGTAAAGCATTATATAGGTATTCAATCAATTCAATAATAAGAAATAGATGAAAGAGTGGAGGGTAATTAGCATCCGAATTAGCATTGTTATTATTGTCATAAATTAATGTATTGATTACATTTAGTCAAAGTCAAGCATTGAAATCATTAATGGCGAATTTTAAGTATTATACCTAGTTGTGATTTTTTTTTTTGATTTATTCAATGTTATTAAACTAAATGTTCTTTACACGTTATGTAAAGCATTATATAGGTATTCAATTAATTCAATAATAAGAAATGGATGAAAGAGTGGAGGGTAATTAGCATTCGAATTACCTCTTATATATTATTGTTATAAATTAATGTATTGATTAAATTTAGTCAAAGTCAAGAATTTAAACCATTAATGCCGAATTTATATGATTATACATATTTGTGATGTGATTTTTTTATCTATTCAATGTTACTAAACTAAATGTTATTTACATGTTATGTAAAACATTATTTAGGTATTCAATCAATTCAATAATAAGAAATGGATGAAAGAGTGGAGGGTACTTAGCATCCGTATTATAATTGTTATTATTGTTATAAATTAATGTATTGATTGAATTTAGTCAAAAACAATGATTGAAACCTTTAATGCCGCATGTCAAGGATTATACCTAGTTGTGTTTTTTTTATCTATTCAATGTTATTTAAGTAAATGTTCTTTATATGTTATTATATGCTTTACTAACATGCGTGAAAATTGGACAAGTAAATGCGTATTCAAAGTAAATTTGTTATTGTATAAGGAAACCATAAATTTCGCAATTACATTTATCAATTCATTATAAATGTTGTGAGTAAATTCAGTTGTGAATATGTATTCTAAATTATACCGTATTGCCACCACGGGTTAACGTATACATATTGTTACAATTACAACATACTAAATATTCGGTAAAATTAGACATCTCCATGTCAATATACCAAATGAAAAAAAAAACACAAAATTTTAATGATTATTGATTCACACATTGTCGTACTCATTTATTGATTTGACCATAATTAAATCTTAGTCAATGTGAATAATTACACATTTAAATTAAAATTAATAAGAAGTTTGAAAATTTATAGCATATTCAAAGGTCAAAACACATTTTAATAATCAGTAAAATTTATTTAAAATAAGTTCAAAAGGAAATATAAAAATCTATAAATTCTAACAAAACAAACCAAGATTGACCATGGTATGTCGAAACTTTAATGTTGTTGTTTCGTAAGTTTTTAGATAACAAAAACCTGTTCATGGATTTAGGCAATGTCTGCACAAACACGTAAAAACCAACATTATAATAACAAATAAGGTTTTTTTACCTAAAAAATATTAGAAACGTCATACCAAAACTCGTGCGGAAGGGTCATGAATAACCTTGAAGAATTTGTCACCCTTGTGATAAGCCATATTGAAGTTATTTGTCCTAATGAAATCCTGTTCTTCGTATGCAAAAAACAAACTTTTGTTAAAATATACATAAAGTCACTCATACTAAAAACTGATTTTAATTATCTTGTTTTATGAAATCCGGTATTTTGTTTTTTTATATATACTTGTTTTTTATATTCACACATACTCAAAACCGATTTCAATTGCAATCTGTTTATTAAAAAACACAATCATATATTCAATGATTAAAGCTGAGCAGAATTACTCGCGTATCGATTACATCCAAAGCAGAGAGTTGATTGTAAACAGATTATCAAATGGTTTTAATAAAAAAAATGATTCTGTTTGGTTTAATATGTTAGTAAACCGATGTGGATGGATTTCAAAAATTGTCAGAAACATAATCGACAAACAATAGGATTAGAAAGTTATTTTAATAAGAAACCGATTGTATTTATATTTTATGTAAGATGGTTTCAAACATTTACTTTAGGGATTTTATAAAGGGTCAGAAACATAATCGAAAACTTGTTGATAATCACATATTTTGTAGCAGGTTGATAGATATAGGATTGTCATTTGTCTTTGTATAAAAATAACGATACAATCCTATTGTTTTTATCTTTTATGTAAGATGATTGCAAACATTATGTATCAATATAATAAAAATGCAGAAAAAGATTCAAAAACATTTTCGAGATTCATCTAAGATTGATGAAGAACATACCTTGCAAAAATGACAATGAGAGAGGAATGAGGAATGAGAAAGGAATTAGTAGGAGAGGAATGAGGAATGAGAAATGGATGTTGACAAAACTAAATAAAAAGAGGTTTATATAAGACTTAGTCTTGGAGCCCCATTTAGGATTTGGATCCTTCAAGACCCTCTAAAAATCTAGGATTCAACCCTAGTGTTTTCATTTATTATATAGATAGATTCCATCTCCATTCTCTTGTACCAAATCCACCTTGTTGTTTTGAGAGTCGTTGGCTAGAAATCAAAGCGGCCCTCGGGCCAAAACAAACAAACCAACCCAAACACCAAATCGCTTCCGCTAGAATTTTACAATAGTGTAATCCCACTTTTAGATTTTAGTATTTCGTGAGCACACGAAATCAAGACAGAAAGTGTATCCTAAGAATGAGGTGTGCATTACTATAAGAATTCAAATTTATATATCATAAAAATCAAACCAGATGAATTCTCTATATAGGGTATGTTGAACCATCACCATGATCTAGGGTGGAACGATGCCACCAGCTAATTATTGGGAAAGGTTAAGAAAAAAGCGGTTCAAGCGGTGATCCTCACAGCTTGTTGGGTGATATGGAAGAAGCGAAATGATAAGATCTTTAATGGGAGGAATGTAACATTGGAACAAATAATGAACGATATACAATCGGGTATCATTCACTTGGGTACGGAATCGAGCAAAGCTTGAAGGTATTGACTGGAACAAATGGAGAACCTTTAATTTATAGGAATAGCTTGTAACTTGTAATTGGGTGATGTTATTGTCTTCTAAATAGCACCTTGCTATTAGTCGACTTGTATATACTGGGTTTGAAATAAAATGAAGTTTGCCGTTCAAAAAAAAGATAAGGCATTGCCTCCTTGGAATCCCCATTGTTTTATTTGGTGCTCAAAATGACAATAGTCTTGATTGTGTGTACTCAAAACTCATGACTCGAATAAATATATATTATGATTTCTTATTGACACTCTGTTCCAGAGTTTCATTTAAGAGGGGAAGATAAATGATTGGGAAGGAAGTGGGGGAAAAACGTGTTCCGGAGGTTTTTTTAGAAGGGAAAATGAGAGAATGAGAAGGAAAATACAAAGGTTTTTAGGCTAAAATCTCTCTTTCCAATTTGGAATGAATTGGAGAGAAAGGAAGAGGAGGGAGATCCTTTCTCTTCCCCCTTAAGTCAATCTCTCGAACAGTTGCGGATCTAGAAATGAATTTCAGTAGTAACGTTTTTTATTTTTTTCATTTTACTAGCAACGTTTTCTAAATTTCGTAAAAAAAATTCACTAATTTTCCACTACGCGCGCGAAGTTGAGCAGCAACGGACGCGACACCTAGTTATTAACTAGGTCCGCCCCTGCTCTGCAACACAATGTGAGTCTTCAAGTAAATCATAAAATATTATACCAACATGTATACACTAATGATATTTTTGAGAAAGTGTATTGGTATAGAAAGTAATTACATGTAGAGAAAGAGAATGGAAGTTGTGCCACCTTAAGATCATATATAGGGATCCTCCATCCTCGACACCAATATGAAACCCGTGAACTATACAAGTATTGTGTAATCGTGTATCCAGTTGGGATATGACAAATAAATGATGGAATATGATTCTACTAATAGGATTCGAGGCTAGAAATATCGAAACTCATCATCATTCAAGCCTATTGTCCATCAATAGTACACTTTAGTCAAAAAACCCACAATTATTGCAAGCTAAAAATATGGAAAAGCTATTCGCTAAAGTGCAAAGCAGACTATGTGACAATATCAAGGGGTTGCTAATTACTTCGGTAATATATTCTTACCGCTAAATGTAGACTATAATATGATGTAAACATTGAAAATAAATGGAAGTACAGAAATACTTATGAACTAGGATCATATATTGAGATAAATCAATAATACTAAATGGAACTAATATGTTGTTTTAGGAAAGGAAACCAACTATGAATCTTTTTCTTGCACAAGAGATAGGTATTTGTGTTTCTAAAAATGAAAATATACGATAGGTATATGTGGTACCTTTGCATACAAACACACAATGATGTATCCCACGATAAGTTTTGCTTACGCGTTACGGCGTTACATATATTCTCATGTTTAAAACCAAACTAAGAGTTTCAACAATGATGGTAAAAAATGCCATGAAACTTATATTATTTTGTGCTTTTTATAAGGTGGATATACAAGTAAAAATTCGTCATCGCACAAGTTGTCTAAATGGAATTTTTTTTTTTTTTTTTTTTTTTTGTAATGGGCTGAATATGTTTTTGCGTAAAGACTTTGAGTAAAGCCCAAGGAACTTGGGCTACTTTTTCAGAAGAAGAAAAAAAGAGCCTAAGGGATAAGACTAGGCTTGGTGGAGTGAACGGTGAAACCCACGTAAGACCAAATTGGCACATTGCAAAATCCAAACTTCAAAACCTGCCTTAATGTAGTGGACACATTATTTTTTTTAACGGCCAACAAAACTTTATTCAAAAAGCTAGCAAGGAGCTAGCAAAAACCGAGTTACAAATCCGAAAAAAAGGAAAAAACAACAAACTACCCCATCTTAATCAAATCAAACCTACCCCAATCATCCCAAGACATATCCGACATCCTTCCCCAATTGGTAATCCACAGGTAGCTCATTACTTTTATCTCATCAATGATTTTCCGAACCAAAACCGCTTTTTGATTAAAAATAAAATCGTTCCTCGCCTTCTATATGCTCCAAAACGTGGTCAATATAATCCCATAAAAGCTTTCCGGACACGAGCACCATTCCAGCCTTCAAGTGGAAACTTAGTAAGTCTCGAACATGAAAAGCAAAAAACAGAAGGTACATGACACCAATTGAAAATGACCTGTCACACCTCCATAAAGACTAGGCACCCGGTGAAAACCGAACGTACATTACTTGATAAAACTGAATATGTTTTTGGGAATTTTGGGGTATAATGAATAAATTGTAGACAGATTAATTAAAGTGAAATTTTAAAGATCAACCTAAGGGTATGTTTGGTATGGGGTAATGGAATGAATGAGGGAATGAAATGGACGGGGTAATTAAATGAATCATTACCATTCCATTTCTTGTTTGGTTGCCATGTGGGAATGAAACAAAACATTATTTTGTGTTGTTGGATAGGTAGGAAAAGACGAAGAAATAAAATCAGTGGTTAGTGGCGGTGGTGGGTGGTGGTCAGTGGCGGTGATGGTGGGTGGTGATATGTAGCGATAGCGGCGGTGCTGAGTGGCGGCGGCGGTGGTGGCGACGGTGGAATGTGGAAGTGGATGGTCGTGATGGTGGGTGGGCGACGATGGTGAGTAGTGGCGGTGGTGGTAGGTGGTGGTGTGTGGTGGTGGCATGGTGTTGGGTGGGTGACGATGGTGAGTAGTAGCGGTGGTGGGTGGAGGTGGCGACGTTGGTGGGTGGTGGCGGTAGTGGTAGGTAAAAGAAATTGTGGTGAGTGACGGTGGCAGGTGGTAGAGGGGACAGCGGGTGGGTGATGGTGATTAGTGGCGGCGGTGGTGGTGGGTGAAGGTAGTGGGTGGCGGTGGTTTGAAGCGGCAGGACGGTGGTGACGGCGGCAGTGGGTGGTGGCGGCAACGGTGGTAGGTGGTGGGCGACGGTGGTGGGCGACGGTGGTGGGTGGTGGCGACAAAGGTGGTGGGGTGGTGATGATGGTGGTGGGTGGTGGTGGGTTATGTTGTTAGTATAGGGTGAATGCGGGATGGAATGAAAAAAAACATGGGGGTGGATGAAATGGTTTTGTGGGAATGGAATGTCTTGTGGAATGGGTGATTCCATTCCTTTAACCAACCAGACACACTATTTTTCATTCCCTCGTAATGGTCTATTCCATTCCATCATACCAAACGCTACATAAAGAAAAAATGGCTTTTAGAACGTATCAACACTATATCATATCTTAAAAAAAATCATTTTCAATCGAAAATGAACTTTTTATTGTTTTTTTAACCGGATTAATATCATAGAACGACAACATTTCTTATTTTAAAATCACTACCTTAATATTTGGTAGCCTTTTAATCAGACTCTTAACAATTCAGGTCTGAATCATTTAACATTCAGACTGTTTGTTTCAGCATCTGAATGGAATGATTAAGTGTTGAATCATTAAAGCTAATAAGGGATGCTAAATGATTCAGCTCTTAACCATTCAGAGCCTCTTAACCATTCAGGTCATCTTAATGATTCAGCTCTTAATCAACTAAACAGCCCCTAACATAAACATTAAGATTGTGTTGTCGAATGCCGCCCCACGCCACATTAGACGGTTGGGGCAACAACCGCTGTGCCGGATCAGTCTAACTAATCACAATTTTTTTCTTTTCTACTTTTTTATAATTATCCCACTACATCTAGTTGTTGAGTGTTTTGCTAGTTAATGGGTGGGATTGTTATTTTTTTTATCGGCGAACAACTATGTGACAACCACCCTTGCGGGACGCCGTGCTCAAGAATCGACTACTCGACCTCCAGCGGCCCCCGTCTTCTCCTGATGTGCGGAAAACTCGAGCCCAATCGCCCGAAAGCATGACAGTGTTATAGAACTTGGTAAAACCTCGCCGCCCGCCAGATTTAAACCGGCGCCACCCGTATTCGATTTTCACCCGGATACCAAACCATAAATGATAGAAGTGAGGATCGAAACTTTAATCACATAGGTAAAACAAAAGTCACACTGCCAATATGGGTGGGATTGTTATTTCACAACACCTATTAAAAAGTAAAGAAATAGATGTCATTAAATAACCAATACTAAACTTATTCTATTCCATTAATTTACCGAGTGTGTGTTTTTTTTTTTACCTTTTGAAAAATAAAATAAAATTAAACACCTCTAATAAATAGAAGTAAATCGATGAGTTTCATCTCGAATGTATAGTTTCATTAGATTTTTTTTTTAACGGCCAACTAAACAACGCCGGGTATTTCGTACGCGGCCTCTCAGTGGCAAAGACAGGGGCACAGCCCGGCCCACCCCGGACGCACGAAGCCCCTAGCCCGCCCGGCAGCCCGCTTCCAGGGAAAACCCGACCCACATACCCGCCCGAAGGCACGACAATAGTGAATCAGTAAAACCTGGCGATATCAGGACTCGAACTCATGACCATAGGCCAAGAGTCATCCATCATTTCTCATTATGTCCTTCGTGGGAATTGAACCTGAGACCTCCAAAAGAGATCTCTGATCCATTCACCATTGTTTTTGGTTTGTGCGACATCTTACAAAAAAAAAGTATTTTTCCTAAGATAAAACATAAACACTTTATCCCAAGAAACGTGCATAGATATTACCATATATAACTAATTAACTTGCTGCAACATATTAACATAATACCATTACATAACGAATTTACTAACTTCAAAAAGTATAAAATAAGATAATTGCACGGATTCCTCTTCGTTATCATAAAATTTGTCTCATGAGATCACTAAACTCCAACACATAAAATGTCGTTATACATGGACATTGGACCTTCCAGCATTCCATGTGCATCCCCATTGCTTTCTATAACGCAATTTACGGATCACCACCGATCAAATCATCAGTCACCCTTCTTCTTGAGTTCGATAGCCACAACGCGGATCCAGCGACCTGTCTCCCATCATAATCCCTCACCAATCAATGCACATACAAGCTAGCTTCGTTTTTGGTAACCATTTAGTGTGATTCCCACAATCCCACTTGTCGGTACTTTAGTGGCACCCTGAATATACTTTGACCCAACCCAACACAAAGGGTTGGTAATGGGTAACCTGTATAAGACACGATAAGACCTGTTAGCTGAAAAATACACTATGTGATTTTTTATTATTTTTTTAAATAATTAGAATTAAGAGGCAAAGATCCTTGATTTCTCTTTTTTGGTACAAAAAACATAAAACTGTGTTATAGACATGAGATATAAACTAGTTAAATGAGTCGTGTTCATGGTTAGAACTTGATTTGTTCGCGTCGTCGGAGAACTGTTAAACCTGTTAAGACACGATTTGCCAGCCCTTCCCAACCCGACCTTTCACTACTGGAAACATGCAAAATTTCCTAGAAAACAAGCGTCCGATATTTGAATATGTTTTGTCCCAACCCGACCATTCAATAATAGAAATGGACCAAATTTCCTACCGAAACAAATTTTGTTGCAAATTCTTAGCATTTCCGACCATATATCCAAATAGTTGATAACCATAATTTAGCAACGGTATACGGTTAAAATGGAATGCCTTAGGAAATGTGTTGGAAACTTGCTACCCAATTCCGACAAAAAAAATTATGTAACGTGTATACCCGACTTGAGATTTTATTTGTTTACAATTTAGATAAATATATGTAACATGTAAATATAATGTGTTACAATGTGATTGTTTTTTGTTTTCTACTCTAGAGATTTTTTGTCTCATAACAATGACTGTTGAATCTAAAAAGCCAAACTTTTTGTTCTTATTTTGGGAATGGATGGATAATAGTTTTGGAAGAAATGGTGAAAAGAACAGTTGTATTTATATTTTGAATATAACAACTTTAAGTTATGAAAAGAAGGAAGAATCCAAATTGTCCCGAGGAGTGAGTGAGTGCCAACCATATGTTCAAATAATAATATGGTGTTTTGGCTGCTAGTATTCATACGGGACCATTTGCCAGTCACGAGATTAAAGCGATGCACATGCTGGCTAATGCACCTTAATTAAAGTTTACACTCAAAAGCTAGCTTGAAAATTCGCCTTGTATTGGTGTACTTAATGAAAATACGGCTTGTATTGCGCTATTGTGTAGTTCACTAGTGAAGCATCATATATATCCTTCACCTCATTGACACGTCACCTTCTCCTTTCACCATCCATGGGTGTGGTTCAATACTCTATCATGAAAGAATACCATGATCTTCGCTATCACTAATGAGTACGGTGGTGTTCCACTCAGGGGCGCAGTTGTGAGGGGGCGCTCGACCTCCCGAAATTTTCGCTCAGAAGTTTCGATTATATAGTATCCGTATATAATTTTTTTGGAATATATATACGGTTTTGAACCCCCGTAACCGGTGACTTCCGACCCCCGAGATTTTCGCTCAAGCTTCGCCACTGGTTTCACTAGTGGTCATGAAGCCATCTCAGCTAGGGCTGCAAACGAACCGAACGAACACGAACAAAGCCTTGTTCGTGTTCGTTTGTTAATTTTGTTCATGAACGCACACGAACACAAACGAACATTAATGAACACAAATGAACCAAAAGAAGTGTTCATGAATGGAAACAAACACAAACAGACATATATTAATTTTTGAATAACATTGAATTTACATACATTAAGACATTAGTTACACCCCCCCCCCCCAAAAAAAAAAAAAATTAAATAAATAAAATAATAATAATAATAACCTAATTGTTTGAAAACACTTAGTACTGAAGAAGGGCGTTGGAGGTGGATGGCATATCAACACTGGAACGTGAAAATATATAATGAGCTTGGATACAAAAAATTAGGTTTATTGATATCATATAGTCATACAGTTATCTCATATGTATTATTTATTGGGTAACATAAATAAAACAATATAAAAAAATATAAAAGTTAAAAATCTTAATAAACTATCGAACACAAACGAACGTAAACGAACACGTTACCGAACGTTCACGAACATAAACGAACGAACGCGACCTCTGTTCATGTTCGTTCGTTTAACTAAACAAACGGAATTTTTTGTTCGTGATCGTTCATTTATCAAACGAACGAACACAAACGAACTTCCCGCCGAACGGTTCATGAACTGTTTGCTGAAAGTTCAGTTCGTTTGCAGCCCTAATCTCAGCTCCACATCAACCCACTACCCACCTTCAATATCCCACACCGCATAGCCTTAATGTGAGCTCAAGTTTTAATATAAAATTTACAAAATGAACATATTAGGGTGAACATGGGCGTTCCTGTTATGGGCGTGCAGGTTGGACGGGTTCCATGGAAACACAGTCACACTCGTCTCATCACACGTGATGGGATTAAAATTGTGTTTAGGAAACCAACGTTGGTTAAGTGGATTTGAATGTTGCCAAATGGACCCATTTTTACACCATATAAATAGTGACAAATAATTTTTGTTACACATCTTTTCTTCCACTCTCACTATTCAGTGATTCAATATATCCGTAATATAAAGAGGAAGAAGAACAACAAGAAGAAGTTCAACCGGCACAAAATTTCTTGAAAAGGGCACCTCGAAAAATTGGGCAGATGAGGAGCAACTAGCCATAATCGTTTTTGTATTTTAGTTGTAGGTGTTTTATTTTATATTGAAATTTAAGTTAGCAATCGACTAAGTGGAGATGACGAGGTTACTATTATCAAGCGTCCCTAAAAGCGTACACAAAAAATGTTCAAGGCGAAAGCTTTTCCACACCGACAAGGCCATAACGGAAAGATGGGGAGAAAGGTAGCGAGTCGTTAAGCAAGGGGGAGGAATGTTTTAAAAATGTCATATGTTCAAGATAACCATTTTAATAAAACAGCTTATATTAGACAACTCAAAATATGATTATCTTCTGTATTAAGGGACGTGTAAAGAAACGCGGCTCCAAATTACAACAATGTGTCTAAATTCTTACTAGATTGTGTCAACCTAATACATTTCATTCCATAAAAGCGAAGCTTACATCAAAGAGCAGTCAGACGGGCAACAAGCTGCGTCGCCACCCCCCTTTTGTATGGCGAAAACCTATTCTACTGAAAATAAATCTCCCTTCCACAGGGTCCGACAGAAAGGTCATCGGAGCCTCCTTCTTGGCTGATATCCCAGCTCTTCTTAAAATGTCCCAAAGGACGTTCCGAACCCAGTCATGCCTGTACTTGAACCCGGATAGCTCTTTGCAGTGAACCGCATGCTCTCCGTACTTGTCCACGCAGGCTTTGCGGCGGATCGGGCAAACTTCGTCTTCGGGGTACATATGGACCATCAACCGGTACTTAAGAACGGCTCTGTATTTAACCGCTAATATGCTTTGACCCAATCCGTCAATTGGGATAACAGTCAGAAAATCCTGGGCATGGGGCCCTTGCAAGCATTCAATAACCGCCTTTTGACGTGGGGACAAGCAGAAGACTTCACCCAGGCTCTGAGCGATTTTGCCAAAGAAGGTATTCGCCAAAGTTTTCTGAGGCTTGGGGGTGTCCTTATTAGAAAAGCCGCCCATATCAAAGCCTGGGAGAAAGTCATTTAGCCTGTCGAGGGCCTGAACGTAGTCCGAGTCCATGCCGGCAACCCCGGTGTTCCATAAAATGTGATCTTGAAGTTTTCAAGATTAAGCTCTCGAAGCCACAAAAGCATAAGCCGCAACATCCTTCGCTGAGAAAAGCCCTAAGCCTCATAAGCGTATCGGCAATGATGCTAAACGCCATTGTAAGTCTCCAAAGAACGCCCCCCCCCCCCCCCCCCCGCTCACCAGTATGTCCTTAATGGCTCCCCGGAGCCCCTTGTCAAAACATGAAACTGCTTCGTCCATCATAAAGGGTTGGCACGTCCGTAACCCAAAAAGCAACTTGGCGACCCCCATACAAGACCTGAGCAAGAGGAGTTCACTCTGGGGATCCCCAGGACAGGGCAAAAGTTTCATAAGATCAACTGCGCGCGAGGCTCTTTGCCCTGCCAAATCCTGAATAAAAGAAAAATCCCGACTAACGGACCCTCCAAGGAGCTTCACCCCTTTTTCGGGTCTACCAATCCCTATGGGGAAAAGGTCATCCCTAACTTTCACCCTGTTACAAGACGGCCAAAAAACCTCAGTTTTCTTGATGTTAAGTTGAAGACCCAAGGATGGCCCCTCTAAACTAATAATGTCAAGAGCATTAGCAACCTCAATAGCATCACCAATAATCGTTCCATCATCCAAGTACCACGCATGAAATGGGAGGTTACATTTTTTTTCTTGTACCTGAAGAACCAGAGGGTGTAACGCAAGGGCGAATAGACGGGCAATGCTCATGAACCTCAGTGGTAGCCCATATACAGTCATCACCAAAGTTCAACCTAGCTGGCTGGGCATAAAGGAATTGGACCCAGAGATAAATAGACGGGCAATGCTCATGAACCTCTCGTAGAATAGCAGTGCGGTTAATCAGGTTGAGGGCGTTAGAGAAATCCACTATGAGCGTAGCCAAAGAACCGTCCGCATGATAGGAGTTAAGAAACATATTCGTGCTGTGGAGGCCTCAGCCCCATTAGGAGTCCCTACCCCAAATTGAAAGTCCCCCAAATATCGAGCCATTTCCTTCCCGAACTTTTTCATAGCCACCTTAGAAACCAACCTACGCCAGATGCCCCCCACAGCAATGGGCTGAATTCCATTATCCGGTTTTAAAAGGGGGATGAGCGGGGGCCGAAGCAATGAACTTAGCGAGCACCTTGGGGCACAACTCCTTAGCCATAAATTGATTACTTCAGAGATAGCTGAGAGCAGACCCGCGGAAGTCACCGACCCCTCTGCACTAAGCACATCCAACAAGTGTTCGGCCCGCAACCCGTCCCTCCCACATGAAGTCCCTTTAAAGAAAGACCAAATACATCCAATCACGTAGTCTCCATCAACAGAAAGGGCGTGTAGGGCGACAGAACTAGGGGCAAGGACGGAGGAGGCACCACTGGATGTTTTTCAATGAGGGCTTTCATGGTGGAGTCCCCAAAGGGGGCAACCCCGCTAGAACACAACACCTTGACTGCATCTGTGAAATGATTGTCCCTAACTTTCCGAAGGCATTGCTTGACATTTGCGCTCCTTTCAATAGGATCTCCCTCTTCTCCCCCCTGCTTGAAAAAAACACTACCTTCCATATTATCAAAAAGGAAAGGAACCAAATCTGCAAACCTATATCCGTCTTTCCACAACGCAAGCGCTTGCAAGATACTGGTACTTTGCAACAATTTCCTATTTCCCGACCTACGCTCCTTGCCTAGTGGACGGTTTGACCACTCGCAGGGTACACCGTGGCAGTAATAGAAGTTTTACCCAATTTTCCACTGAGCCTGATGAGGCGTAGTTGTCTATATTAGTTAGAGTGTTAAAACAATAAAATTAATAATTTGTCTAGCTTACAACAATGTGTCAAAGTTGTCTATGTTAGTTAGAGTGTTAGACGCATGAACAAACTGATTTATAATAATTAAAGCGAGGTTTCCATAAAATACACTTTTATGTCTAATATTTTTTAAGGTTCGAAAGTAAAAAGTTCGCTATAAAGGACAGTCATATTCGTGTGTATACATTGCACGGCTTCTTTTTGTGTGAGTCAAGATAGTGGGGAAGGTTAACTCAACACAAAGTACATCAATATTCAGTCCCGTAATTTCAGAACATTTTGTCTACTCCTAATCATGTTAGTTCTACCTTTTACAATTTGTTAATGTGAACAAAATTAAAATAAAAAAGAAAATTGAGTTGCATGATCGCCAAGGCCTAAAAGACTAGTCAACCTTAACTCGTGTTTTAATGGATTGATTTCAAAATATGATTCTTTCTTTTTAATCATTAGAAAAGAACCATAATCCGGATTACTTGCATCATGTTTATCTATCTTAAAACAAAATGTTTGTTTGATGTACCTTTTCAGGCTATGATTAACTAGAAACTCCTAGTTGAATAACCATAGTAATCAATCTATGTTAAACGATCTATGATGTTCATAATCGTGTTACACACTTTACACATAAAAATTATAATTTTAAAGGAAAACATGTATTTCAGTGATGAATGACAATTGATGCATAAGTTTATGTTCTAGTAAGTTATCTAGGAGGATTTGATTGTTATTAAACAATACTAATTATTTGTCTACCACGAGTAAAAATAGACAACTATTATTAAAGTTTCTAATCTAAAAAGGGCCCAAAGGGGGGAAGGCCACCCATGACTAGAGATGCACAAAGAAACCAGAATGGGAATAAAAAAACCTGGAACCGATTATATTTATAATCGGTTATTTAGGAACTGCACGTGACCCTATCCATTGGGTAGACATAAGGTTTAGATTTTTCAGTCAAATATCATATTCGAAACCGAACCTGATTTGTACCTGTTTATACACGGAACCAGAATCGTGCCTAGTTTCTTTCAATACCGGTATCAAGTTTTCTCAATACCTGGAATATTTTCAAGTTTTATTGTTTTTAAAATGTTTTGTGTTAATAGTATTTCAAGTTGTTAACGTATATGCAGTCTTATGTCACTTATATAAATGTTACATACTGATGTTTATGGTCTTTTTTTTACAAAAAAAAAAGGTCGTTAAAAACACGACAACCCTGAACTGGGCTTTTTCAGTACCTGAACCGGGTTTTGTTCAAATACTTGGTTTTTAATACCCGGTTATTGTACTCGGGTTTTGAAGAACCGGTTACATACCCGCCATCGCCACCATCACCAACTCCTCCAGAACGTCATAGTCATCCCCACCCACCAACTTTGCGTCCGCACTCACCTACTCCACTGCCACTAGCCACCATAGAAGAATGTATCGAACGAACCTAGTTTGGTTCCTTTTTTTAATGACTCCTTTCAACCATACTTCATTTTGTCGGCACATGTTTTGACCCAAACCAAAATGATAAGTTTTTATATTATTTTTTAACTCAAAACGAATTGATATTATAAAAAATGACATGATTTAACCCAAGATTATTTTGCTTAGAACCCATTTTGATCTGAACTCGTTTTTGACCCGTCACTAGAACGCATCCGCCAGCCCAATTTTCTGGGCTAACCTTAGAGCATAAAGTTGCTAGGGCATAAGGGAGGGTGGGGAACTCCACGACAAGGGGTATTCGGTAAAGGTTGTCGCACAATAACACCGCCGCCACCCCTCGGTAACGGTAGAAAAGTTACCATCTCAGCAAGAAGTAACCGATAGACAACACAAAAATTGATGGTATTAATTTGACCCAAACGACTCAGTATTTACCTAACGACTCTTTTTAAAAGAAACTAAGAAGTTTATTTACCATTTATATATAAATCATCCCCATTCACACTATTTCTTACAAAGTTTTACTACATTCCTACCATTACTAACATTTTTTTTTTTACAAATTCTTAAAAGTAGATCATCTATACTACTATATAATGTATTCTATATGGGCAACATAGTAATTTAACTTCATTTGAGAATTGTATTATTGTAATTTACCTCAAAGCTTAAGACACTTTAATATATTATTTAATAAACTTATATTAATACATTATTTAATAAACTAATAATTAAATATTTATTACACTCATATAAAAAATATAATAAATAAAATACTTTAATATATAAAGAACTCTTCAAACAATTAGTTTCCCAGCTATTCGAATTCTTGTAACCCGCATGAATTAATTCTCGCATGCTTGCTTTTATGTTGTAACTGATAATCAGGTAAATATTAAGCAATTGGAATCAGCAAGTCTTAAACATAGCACCACTCGTTGTTGTCAACAAAATCGTGATCCACTTTCATTGCCGTTTGTCAACATCCCGGAAAGCACCACGGTATCCAAGCCAGTCCACCACAATAGGTTATGTTACCGTTGTGAACATCTACGCATTATCGGCCATCTTGCCGTCAAGTTTAACTTTTCTTTTATGCTTTCCCATATTTGTTTATCGCTTAGAAATATACATGGCTAGCTCATGAAGCTTACCGTTGTGAACATCTACGCATTATCGGCCATCTTGCCGTCAAGTCTAACTTTTCTTTTATACTTTCCAGTCTTGTTTATCGCTTAGAAATATACATGGCTAGCTCATGAAGCTTTAAGAATGATGACGCTTCATGACAACAACTTTATCACCATCTTGCCGTCAAGTTTAACTTTTCTTTTATGCTTTCTTATCTTTGTTTATCGTTTAGAAATATACATAGCTAGCTCAGGAAGCTTTACGAATGATGATGCTTCATGACAACCTCTTTATCAAAACCAAGGTGCTTAATATGAATCTAAAACTATATACTGTTAAAGTAATGGGTGTGATAGGTTTTTGTAATTAGATTTATGATCTTGTCACCCAATGCAATCCAACGATTTAAATGTGAGATTCTTATTTTGAACTGTTATTTTTTTACTAATGAACTTTTATCACTTCTTTTATGCCACATGAACATTTTCAACTTTCAACCATGAATTTCTTGCAGCTATCTTCACGTTTTGTAAATTTTAGGTATACAGGAAGTTCAGTGGAAACAACTTCTACACATTTTTAACTTATATTAGGGAAAGATACTAGATGTCTAGATGTAACATTAAATCTTTTGAGAAACCACTGCATTCAATTTCTACTTAACGGCATAAATCTTGTTTGATGTGTCTTATCATTTCTTTTATTTTTAAATCTTATTTAAATTTTACAATTTTGGTCAAGAAGTGTTATTTACGTCGGGAACTGATATCACCATTCTGTGGAACCATCATCGTGTTGTGTCCCCGCCGCATCACGGGGGCACCTCTCTAGTCTTTACAGTGATGGGTTGGGCCGTAGAGAACGAAATTGCGTTAATAATTGTGTGGTTAAGCATCAAGGAATCAACAAGGTCATCTGGTCGTCTCCCTTTTAGGCCTAACCTTTTAGCTGAATTTCGTGTGTTAGCTGGTGAAACATACCGTGCTTGTGATTCACTATGGCATAAGTGGTTGGATCTCAAAAGAGATTGTGAAAGCTTTGAAGAAATGTTTAAAATAACCATGGTTGAAGACCCTAATCAAAGGGAAAACATAACAATAAAAGTTATTTAAGTCGACTATACTTTTGAGGTCGGCTAAAATTTTGACCATGTTTCAGCATGACAGATTTTAAGACCTAAATTAGCTTAAATCGAGTTATGTTTCTAGTTATTGTCGGTTTTCAAGTTTAATTTGAATTAGGTTTTCTAGTAATTTTCGGTTTTCAAGTTTAATCTAAATTATGTGTTTTTCTAGTTAATGTTCGTGTTTTATTAATATGAATAATTTTTATATAGTTTCAATTAACACAAAACAAGTTTATTTGTTTTATTTAAATAAAAAATAAAAAAAAACCGAAGTACTTTGTTTAAAGTGTTATTTGATGGTTCTAAAGTCATTTAGGGTGAATTTAACATGATGTTGCATGATTTATTTTAAATGACACTTTATCCTAGAATAGCCTTTCCATAAGAAACGATTATGGTATTAATATTGTTTTATTTTATATTTAAAGAGATAAGAAAACATTAAGAACATGAGAGGGATATAACGTGTAGTGAATTATACACATGATTTGATAAGATTAGGTAGAAGAATATACCAAAATATATATATCAAAATTATTGACTACTTTTATCTTTCTAGAAGTGAATTTTTAAAATAACTAAGCCAAGCATTATAGCCCAGCGGTATTTTGACGGTGGGATAAGACTTAACAACTATAAGGTCCTGGGTTTGAATCTTACAAGGGGGTTTTCTCATAATTATAAGTTTCCTTCTTAATTGGTGACTTGATGGTGAAATATTATTGTGTGATAACACTGTGGCACGATAATATTCCAGTGATCCGTGAGTAATTCTAGTTAACCGTTAAAAAAAATAACCAACTACTTTTATGACCAAGAAAAGTTACAAAGAACTTTTTATTAGGCTTTAATTATTAAATTTTCTACTAAACAACAACACCTAATAAAATTTAGTTGAAGAAAGCCATAACCTAGGCTCCTCAATGCCCCACAACAATAATAATAATAAGATCTCAATTGCACGCGCCGCCGCTACCAACTGTATAGCGTCCATAACCTCCATCCATAAAATATAGAATACCCCTCATCTACTTAACATCCTACCGTTATGTTCCTTAATCCTTATGTACACACCATCCAAAACACAAACTATTACTTAAAACTCCGTTAATGAGACATTATATTCACAGTCATCTCTTGACGGAGAATCTAACGGTGACGGCACCTGCTTAACCTTCTGGAAATACTCCGTTATGTTGAAAGTATTTTGTTTAGATTTTGACTCCACGTCATCTCTTGACGGAATAAACGGAGGCCGTACAACTTCCGTTAGTAGGTTCCACTGCAAACCGTTAAAAAACGTGTGCTCTTGAATCTCACACGCGCCTCTCGCGTAGCCTAACCGGCGCGTGGGCTCTTTGTCAAGTAACCTCGTGATTAAGTCCGTTAACGGCGTTAGCTGTCCGGTAAACTTCGGTGGCAACATTAATATTCTTCCAAATGTATCTTTACGGTTTTTGCCGCGAAATGGAGTTGTACCGTACAACATTTCGTAGCATAATATTCCCAATGCCCACCAATCGACTGCGAACTCGTGTCCGTCGCCACGGACGACTTCTGGTGCGAGGTACTCGTCCGTGCCGACAAACGAGTTCGACCGCTCACCATTGGTGAGACGCGCATCTTTACGTGTCATTGGCGACACGCGTGCGCTTTTCGCCTTCCTTAATTTAATAATGCTTTGATGTTTAGTTATTTCTGATGGCTCTGATAACATGAAAGATTTTAAAGTTTTTGGGGCTAAGGTACGTGAAAGGTCAAAGTCCGTGAGGGTCACGTGACCCGAACTTTGGATTAAAATGTTTTCGGGTTTTAAATCACGGTACACTATCCCCATGGAATGAAGGTGTTCCAAGGCACAAACGATTTCCGCAATATAAAACCGAATGACCGCGTGAGAGAACACGCGGTCCATCTGGCGGTGACGTAGTACATTCAGGTCACCGCCAGGACAATATGGAATCGCCCACCCGAGTATTTCTTCCGTCTCAATCGTCCCGATTACAGACGGAAGAAACGGGTGGGGGTTTTGGTTCAATCGTTCGAGAACCGAAACTTCCCAACGGGCACGGCGGTCAGCGTCTGCCTTGCCCGTTGGGGAGTGTTTCTCAACGACTTTGAGGGCGAATGGGAAATGGGCTAGTGGGTCGGTGAGGTAGTTGTGAACTAGGAAGACGGTGCCCATGGCTCCGTTGCCTAAGACTTTGATTGCTTGGAGATTGTGGAGGTGTAGCTCCGGTGACAATGCTGCCGGTGCCATTAACATTATGTTTTGACTTAGTGAAGAGTAGGGGTGTGGTGTGAGGATAGGAAAGGTGGTGCACCACCCTTTTAATTCTTGTTGGATATGAGAATATTACACAGATATTATGCTGGGAATAACTGCATTTTAAATGAGGAATACGGCTTGGTTTGTAATTTATTGTACTGTGCCAACAATATTATTTGATATTTATTTTTTTACAATGGACCACTAATATTATTCAATCATGTCGGTTTTGCGGATTGATGAGTTGGTGGTTGACAGGTTAGTGAGCTGAAATGTGCGATCCAAACCTGACCCATATTATTATTTGTGTCAAATAACTTAAACCTTAAGCCGCTCAAACATAAATTCAGATCAACCAAAACTCGAACATATTTTTAATTGAGTCATTAATGTTGACTGATTATAAGCGGGTTATTGGGTTATAAATGGGTTATCGATATCATTTTTAACGGTAAGTATGATTGTGACACGTAAATAATATGATGTAACAAAACCAACATTATTTATAACTAAGCATGTAAAATGAAAACGGAAAAACGAAAACAGAAATATAAAGTTTTTTTTTTCTTTCTAAATACTTAAACAGGTTGACGGGTTAGCCCACTTTTTATGTGGGTCAATCCGAACCCGACCCGTTTTTTATAAGGGTCGTGTTTCTTAACCCAAACATGTTTTTTTCTATGTCGGATTCGGGTTAGGTTTCGGTTATATTAAAATTGCCACCTCTTTGTTAAGTATATATCAAACATTAAAACATATAAATAAATTAAGAAACAATTACAAAAATTTCCATCTTTGGCCAAGATTTCTAGAAATTTGTAATATTTCGCATTCACAAAAGTAACCATTACTCAATTCCTCCGATCAGAAGTCGTTACATGACTACATCAACTAAAGCCTGCATGCATGTTTGGTGAAAAGTGTTGGCTTAATTTGCTTTATTTGTGAATTTTGTCGGCTCAACCCGCGTGTTTTGTGATTACTTTGGTAAACCAGAAGTTCATGACTATTTTAAAAAAGGTAATTCGGATTCATACACCCCTTATTTAGAATTCTTACACCCTGGCCCACATCACATATCAATAGCAGGCTGTCACATACCCCAGAATGTGAAGTCACACCCCCATAATGTGACGTCACAGGGTGTATGAATCCTAGAACCCTTTAAAAAAATCTTGTTCAATTTTTTTTTTGTAAACCCAAATATACATAAAAGGACTATTGTTAGTGACTATCAAGCAATTGAAAGGATCGTCAATCAAAGGTAGGTGTTTCTTTACTTCAAAATTTTGCAATGCAATGGTTACATGCGCCGATCCATGGCTCCTAGATCATGTGACTTTGATGGCATTGCCACCATTGCCAAAACTAACATAAGTAAGTTTCTCAATTTTACAGTTTTATCAAGCATTATTTTTCTTTATAGTTGATTAATGTTTGATGTTTTTTTATTTATGTTTTTGAAGGTTATGGATCATGCAATTATCCAGCTAATTCCATTGATCTAAACCTTTCAAAAAAAAAAAAAAAAAAAAAATTATCCAGCTAATTCCCGAGGCTATTTGGTTTTCCACTTTTTTTTTTTCAAAGGCGCATGTAATCGACTAATCGAGCAAGGCGCGACGACGAAGAACACAAGCATTTAAAAATAGAGCTTAAATAAGTTGAGCTTGATTTCTCCAAAGTTAAGTTGAGGTCAGCTTATTTATACCCCAGTTCTAGTTTTGTTATTTTGGCTTTGAACTTATTATAGTACTAAACTTTGTAAAATCGTTATTAAAACTATGTATTTTTTTACTAGTGAACATTGCATTTGGACCATTGAGCTGGAAATGAGTAGATAGTTTCTTATACAACATCGCATGTGTTATGATAATTTTATAAACTAGTCATCAATTACTATCCCATCACTACACTTATTATCTGTTGCTGCATTATATGTTATTGATTGTATGTAAGAAATTACTTTCATTTAATTATTCAATGTAGCATGATATTAACTTTATATCTGTGTACAAAAGTAATTTCCGTTGCAGGTAACGTGGTAGATGATGATGTTGTATAACATTTTAATTTTGTTGATGTGATACTACGTGTATCTTTTTTTTTTTTTTAAGTGTATCTAGTCACTGTATTGCCTATTATAAAAAGTTATGCATGTATAATGAAATAAAAAAAGGTAAACACATCCTTTTTTTTTTTTGGGGAAACGTTAGATTATATGATGTGATATGGAGTAAAAGTTGTTGGAGTTGTGTGAATGTGAGTTGTCCCACATTGGCCGTGCGATAGAAAATTGATGAGTTTATAAAGTGAAGCTTGAATGAAAGAATTAAAATGTTAAGTTATATTATACTCGGGCACCTACCCGCGCCCAGGGGGCTGCAAAAATGGGTTCTGGCTCGAAAAAAAATTCTTGAACCAACGCGACCTGCGACCTGCGAACACGAATGCAGCTCGAAAAACCCGGGTCCTCGCGACACTGTCACACTGGTTTTTGCTATCTATTTTAATTTTTTCATAGGTTTCAGCTTGATCGATCACTGCAGGAAAAACTTTTCAGAGGCGGTATCATCCCGGTTTCTTTTCAGGCAAGTGGGATAGTCCGCAGTGCACCGTCACTGTTGAACCGGTGTACCCTGAGAACAGACGACGAATCTGTTTAAGGGAATTGTGTCAAACACAAGCCCGGTGCTGTTAATCTGTTTCGTTTCTTTCTGTTTGTTTTCTTTGCAGAATCTTCTTAGTCTCCGTTTTACGGTAAGAATTCTAACAAAAGTTGTTCTTATTTGTATTACCGTAATTACCAAAACTATATAAGTTTATTGTAAATATGTATTTAAATGGTGGAAAATATCTTCCTTGTAACTTATAGTTTGTGTAAAAACAAAACAAAACCAAATTAATATTATAACAAAGTTATTTGGCGATAAGTAACACACGTCAAATGAATTTTGTAAACAAATGACCATGCATGAAACACATTTTTATAAAACTATATAAAAATTAGTAGGCAGTTTTTGACTAACACATACAAGCAATACCAAACCTTCTAGTTTGAGTGACAGTCCTATAACTTTTCTAATTGTGGGTTTTCTCCTGGGTGAGTGGATCGGTCATCACATACTTTATTTCAGACAGAAGGATGATTCCCTAGTGAATGTTCAAATCATGCAAGTTGAAGATATAGATATAGATGGTTGATATAAGTAAATTAGGATTAAAATTCTTTCTAAAAAAATTGAATCTTTTAGAGACAGTGACATATATCCTCATTATAAATAGGACCATATACATTGTATTTTTTTTCTTGATAATTAAGAGTATCTTTTCACCATTATTAAAGCTAATTATTATACAATGGCTTATTTAGAATCATTAGCTAGCTGTTAATGTTGAAGAAATGACATTAAACATTATATATACACACCTTACTCATGTAATAAACTCGCAACTCGCTTATAATGCAGTAACTTTTAGTTTCATAATTCTCAATTGAATATATGTTTTAGACCTATAAATGTCTAATTGTCTATACTATAGACGTAAAGCAACAACCAGAAACAAAGTATCAAACTAACAATATATATACAATTAAGAAAAAGAAAAATTATTGATGAGTTTTGAAATTACACAAGCCAACAAAATAGCTACTTTTAGAGGGTGTTTGGGATTGCGTTTTGAATCTGATTTTTAGATTATTGCGTTTTGAAAACGCAGATAATCAGTTTTTAGTGTTTGGATTGCGTTTTGAAAACGCAGATAATCAGTTTTTTAGGCTACCAAAACGCAATAATCTATAAGCAGCTCCACCCCTGTTTTTTCAAAACGCATAATCTGTTTTGAATAATCAATCCCAAACACAGTGTTAATTATTAGAACGAGTTAATGGTTGAAGTATATACCGTCAACAACTCAAACTGTGATTCAAAAGCTTACACGGGTAAAATAGCTTAAGCCAATTCAGTTAATCAAGTTTACAAGAGAATAGACATTGCAAGGATATTGGCGGGTATAAAGACTACAAGCTTTTAATGGGTAAAAGACCGAGCAAAGATGTACTATTCGCTTGAGTGGTCAAATTGGTGTGTTGATTTTGTGTAGGCTTTTGTAATCCCTTAGCTCCTCGCTAGTTTTGTTTTTGATAAAATCCGCCTTTCAAACAAAAAAAGGTTATTAGTGAATGTATGCTATTTCTTTTTATTTTAAAGGTTTTTTTTTTTCCTTCATGGATAGCTCAGTTGGTGAATGGATCAGGGATCCCTTTTGTAGGTCCCAGGTTCGATTCCCACGAGGGACATAATGAGAAATTATAGATGACTCCTGGCCTATGGTCACGAGTTCGAGTCCTGATCTCGCTCGGGTTTTACCAATCATTCACCGTCGTGCCTACGGGCGGGTGAGGGGTTGGGTTTTCCCCGATTTCGGAAACTATATGGGCAGACCTGACTACGCCAGCTGCCCGAAGTACGTATGGGCCCTCCATTGGGTTGGTCATGGGGGTCTGTCCATAGTGTGGGGACTCTCCTGTGTGGTCGGGCAGAAATGTTTGTTGGCCGTTAAAAAAATTCTTACTTTTTTATTATTTAACTGAAGTACACGTGTACGGGGTGTAGAAATTTGGGTGGCGAAATTAATGAATCGACAAAACATCACATGAGGGTGCCCTAATTTAGCGGGATAGAGATTAGGGAACCAAGACAAAAATGTCTTGAATTTTGGAGGAATTTTGGAATGTTGCTACATGCTAATTAACTTATATATTCTTATAATCTAATCATTTGTTATAATAATGATTAATAGTAGGAAAGCTAGCCAGTATATTAACAAAACATATTATATGTACGTCCTAATATCATACATAAGATTACATGCACGATTTCCATACTTCTAGACTGAATGTACTAAGTTAATGAAATGAACCATTTGTTACTCTCTTTGACGTGCAACCTTACTCATACAATTCACGTACATCATGGTATATGGATTACAAGTTAGACGTTTGACGCTTATAAAAAATGTAAGTGCTAGAACTCTAGAAGGACCGTCTACATGGACCAAGTAATGTTCGTGCCATTGATCATTTTCTTTATCATTGGACAATTGGACTCGGCATCTGAAGTATATCATGAAAGTAGTTTGTAAACAAAGACATAATACACACAAAATATTGAAGGTTAATACAACATTGAAAGTTGTACATTCTTATAATTAGAAAACACTACCTACCCACCGTATTGACCAGCAAACCATATTTATGAACCTAATGCGTTGTGGCGACATTGTATTGAGCTTAAAACACCTTGTTGTCACAGTAGATTATATTTATGGAGCAATAGTTCAAAAGATATATCCTAAAAATACACTTCCTAAGTCTCTAAGTTTCCTATGGTACAACACTAGAGGAAAATACAATAAGGTGGGTTGGAAGGATTGGAAGTCTTTTATTTTTATGTAATATAACTTTGGTTTTCGCCGGTTATCTCCTTCTTAGAGATTCCGGTGTGCTCTCTTTTAATGAAATTTGCTCTTCAAAAAAAAAAAGCTAATCAAAATCTCATTTACTTTTTTTTTTTTTTGAAAATCAATTTTCATTCAACCAACAAAAACGACTAGCTATTCCCAAGGCGGAAAAAGACTAGCCAAACACCAACAAACAAAACGTTACATTACATCAAAACAACACCATCTCATTTACTTCTCTGGTGCGACTTCTAGTTCCTCTCACGTAGAAAGAGGAATGATATGAATGAAATGTCTTATTTAATTGGTGATTTAATTCATTAATCAAAAAAACAATTTTTTTTTTCCTTCACGGGTAGCTTAGTTGGTGAATGGACCAGTGATCTCTCTTGGAGGTCTCAGGTTCGATTCCCACGAAGGACATAATGAGAAATGATGGATGACTCATGGCCTATGGCCATGAGTTCGAGTCCTAATCTCGCCAGGTTTTACTGGTTCACTACTGTCGTGCCTTCGGGCGGGTATGTGGGTCGAGCTTTCCCTGAAAGCGGGTTGTCGGGCGGGCTAGGGGCTTCGTGCGTCCGGGGTGGTCCGGGTTGTGCCTCTGTCTTTGCCACTGGGGGGCCGCGTACGAAGTACCCGGCGTTGTTTAGTTGGCCGTTAAAAAAAAACACTTTTTTTTTAATTCTCTAACGTACAATCAATTATTTCTTTTTATAATTTTGCATACCTGAAGAGTATAATGTTTCAAATACCTTTTCCTAAAGTTTTATCTTATAAGATTAATTTGATTAACATCACCTCTTACACCTTATAGGATACACTAATTTTGATATTTTACCATCTTGTTACTTAAATAATAGAAGAATCTATAATTACTTTGTATTTTATTCACCATTTGAGAGAGGGAATATTGAACTTCATTTTCCAATCATCAGTTAAAATTTTATTCTAATCGTGGAACACGTTTGTTTTTCTTTAAGAACTATATTCTTACAGAATAATAACAGGACAAAACGTATACTATATATTGAGCCAAAAGAATATTATTTTAAGCAAAACTAATATAATCTATATGTCTATATATTGATTTGTATCTGTATTGCTAGTAGAGTCGTTGGGGGAAAGATTTGTTGTTTTTTGTGACCCAGGTTTGATTCTTACTCTCCTCATTATTTTCTACGGCATCCAGGCAATGATGGTAACAAACGTACCGAGGAGCGTTCAATCCTGAGCCGCACCCCGGTTTTCACCCGGCTGTTACTCTAGCGAGGAAACTCACGTGGAGGCAGTACGGTTTTCAGGGGAATGTCGTAACCAAGTCTGATACACCAGCGCGGGCCCGGTTAAGACAACGTAGTCTGGGGCAGACTTTGGCTAGGGCTGCCGATTAGGCAGTGTGATATCGGGTCAATCATATGAATGTCACCGTTCAAAAAAAAATCTGTATTGATATGTCAAAGAACGATCTATTATTTAAAAAAAATGGATTTTAATTTGTTATCCTTAGGCTTTTTTTAACGATGAACGAATACTAAACAAACCTGACTAATCGGGTAAACTTATTGATGAAAGGCCACGTACCAACACCATGCAAACGTAGACAATGCTGATCACCTGCCCCCTCCACTAGGGGTGTTCAAAATCGGATAATCCGAATTTCGGATATCCGAATTTCGGATAATCCGAAATTTCGGATATCCGAATTTCGGATAATCCGAAATTTCGGATAATCCGAAATTTCGGATAGTCAATATTGAGATCCGAATCCGAATCCGAAATTTCGGATATCCGAAATTCGGATATCCGAAATTTCGTATTCGGATTCGGATCATCCAACGGATAATCCGAAACTTAAAAAAAAAATTTAAAAATAATAAAAAAACTATAAAAAACGTTCTCCTTTATGCCTAAAACCTGGACCTATTAAAAAAACAAAAATCGAAGTTAGATAAACGAAATTTAAATAACAAATATATAAAAAAAAACTTATTATTTTGATGGAAGGGGGCTGTGGAGGTCGGATACGAGGTGGACGGGGGCTGTTATAGAGGAGAGAAGAGAGAGCAACAACTATGGATTAGAGGAGTATGGACTTAGAGTTAGAAGGATTAAGGATTTAGGATTGTGTATTGTATTATGTAGTGTATATAATATTATATATTTATATATATAGAGTAAAGATCAAATACATATAGTTTTTTTGTAAGAACTGTAAGAATCAAAGGGGGTAAATTTTTTTTTTTTTTTTTTTAGAATTTTTTTTTTCCCATGTGCTTAAACATTCTTTCTAGATGAATAATACAAAAAAAAAAATTAAAAAAAAAAATTTTTTTTTAGTGTAATTACGTCATTAAGGTAAATACATTAGTTTACACTAGAGTAATTATGTAATTACTCTACACGTAATTACTCTACACCAATTTTTTTTTTTTTTTTTTTTTTTTTAGTTTTCAATACTATAATACATGTTTAACAATATGGGGAAAAAAAATTTTGAAAAAAAAAATAAAAAAAAAATACCATCCTTTGATTCTCACAGTTCTTACCAAAAAAGCTATTTGTACCGGATCTTTACTCTATATATATATATATATATATATATATTTTTAATATTCGGATTCGGATAATCCGATTATCCGAAAATTTTCAAAATCAGGATCCGAATCCGAAATTTCGGATAATCCGATTTTCGGATATCCGAAAATCGGATTATCCAAAATTTCGGATAATTCGGATTCGGATTTTCGGATTCGAATTTTGGATTATCCGATTTTGAACAGCCCTACCCTCCACCGTTTAAGGGGAAGCTCAACGTCCGAAGACATATTGTAATAAAACCCATGACCCACCTGACGAAAATTGCATCAAGTGAGACTCAAATCTATAACGTGAATATTGGAAGGCCATGAGGTGCCTCTCCGAATTCAATTTATTTTTAGTCTTAAAACGTTATATTCATATTTAGCATTAGGTTATATACTAGTTTTTCCATATTCTTTCATTGGGGCGGTGTTAGTGTCGTGAAAGGGGTTTACACCCCTCTCTCACCTCACACCATATAGTCTTGTACAAACAACCTAGTTATTTGTTATAGCCACATGAGTGTCTAGATACTTTTTTTAAGGTAAACTTCATTAAAAAAACAATCCACAAAACGGGGCAGCGCACAACAACACAACTACATAATTACAAATTTACACCAGTATCCAGATACTTTTGATCACGTGCTTTTTGCCGAATTAAATCAAACACAATGGATATCAGTTGTTCACGACAAGTATATATTCGGATGAAAAATCGTATATCAATCTAAAACTCAACGTAATGCAACGTGCATAAATGCATAAGGGAAAAAACTCACTTATTCATAACCTTATTTATTAATGCCATGTCTATGTTTAATGTAATATTACTCTTTTAATAATATTTACTCATCATATTATTTATGGTGCTTATCCTGTAATTACCCACCTTGATTAAAGTAATGTTATCACTTAAAAATCCCATAAAACCACTTTAAAGGTTAGTTTTTTTTTTTGAACGATCAACAAATATTATTCCACCAACGCTAGCGGGATACTAGCAATACACCGTACAACGTCTTTAAATACAAAGAAAAAACACCACACATAACTACAAAATCACCAACCGATGTTATATAGTCTAAATTTGCACCAAGTTTCCCAATCCAGTTGTCGTGCACCTGATCTTGCCTTCACCCAAAAGAAACTAAGAGATTTTATGTCACCAAGTAGTCTATGTAATGAACATTGCCTTTGATTAAAAACCGCTTCATTCCTATGCTTCCAAATGCACCAAATTGGCATCTCATGATCTTCTCGAGCCAACTGCCTGAATTAGCTTTTCACTAGCTCCTCACTCCATGAAGTTTCAATGACTTTCTTTTTTCTTTTTCTTTTTTTAATATTAATGCTAGATCATCTTTGTGCATTTACTTTCAAACACGCCACATCATATTTTTACTCATATTTCAAATGCACTTAAATCCTCTTTAATACCATGTTCACTTTAAAATACCATTTACAAAAAATTAAAATAATATATGTATGTATTAAATATAGTTAGTGAGAGAGGACGACGGAACAAACGAACAAACAAGCGAGGATGAGACCTCCAATATCTACATCTGTAATTGGACGCCACGTCAGCGGGCACCCGTCTGTCGGAGAGTATTGGAGGTGCTCTTACGTTTGTTCATTGAACTAATATGTACATCTTTTATCTGATTACTATGGTTCTCAATGCAATATTGAGTCTGAAAATGACAAGGTTAATTTACGTATATATGTGTGTATATTATTGTGGTAGGGAAATAAAACTTTTGGAAAGTTCTTGATTGATTTTTGAACACCTAGCAATTAGCATATCAAGTTAATTATTTTATCATATGGGTTGTCTGTTGTTCAACTTTCTTGGAACGTTAATCAATTATTATTTCTAAGATCACATTTTTTTTAATATTAATAGATTACATTTTTAATTAATTACATATCCTGAGTTCTAACTTATGTCTTTGTTATCTCTAATCCTTAAATTCAAAATATGATAATACGCTTGCTAATGTTATATATCTATAACTAGATTATACCCCGGGAGCGTCCCGGGGTTGAAAAATCTAATATGACATATCAATTTTATAGTTATATACATGAAAGCTTTGAGTAGTACCTAACCTAAAACAATTAACAATATATAGCAAATGTTAACGCCTAACCTTAAACAATGTATAATGTTAACATCTAACCTAAAACTATGTATAACTCTAATATTAATACCTAACCTAAAATAATGTACAATTTCAATGCTAACACTTGTTGAAAATAGAATTCATACTTATTGATTTGAAACATAATTATGACTTGCCTATACATGATTAATGAATTACATGAATACTTTGTGTTTTTTTCTTGTATGAACAAAACGCCACAAAAAATATTCGTTTTTTTCCTCCGTTTTTTATATAGCACCGTTGGAAACATAATAAAATGCTCGTTAATTTGGTATAATTTTTTTCTTTAAAAAATCTCGTATATAAAATATATTAACGTTTAAAAATAATGGAAAGAAACATGATAAAGAAAAATCCAATTTTGTTTTTAATTTTTTTTCCCTAAAATCACTTAATGCCACATGGCACACTCAAGGAGGAGGTTGATCTCTTTGAGTGCCATGTAGGATTTTTAGCTTTAGAATATATATATATATATATATATATATATATATATATATATATATATATATATAGTATGAGTATATGAGGAAAACCCTTCTTAAAGTGAAAACCCTAGAAACCTTATATGTGGTTAGAATTAAGCCACATCATCACTCGCAAAAATCAATTTAATAATATAAGGAGGGTAGTAAGGTAATTTGACTTCTTAACCAATCTCTCTTGTCAGCCACCTTATCACCCACTCAAGTACAAATTGTTCCTTCTTCTACACAACCCCCCATGTTATACCCTGACTATTGTTTTGCCAACCCACACCCATTACCCAATGTAAATCAAAAATCAAAGCTTCTTACCTTCATCTTTCTTATCTTTCTCCATGGATTTTAACAAAGAACATCCACCTTCTTTCTAAACCTAAAATGAAATTACTCACCGCCTGTATCATCTTCTTTTCCTCATTTATGCTCCTGCAACGCGTCTTGAAGCCTCGCCCTAAATGGATTTCAATATATCTTATGAAAAAGCGTCGAAGATCTTATCTCCTCCTTGAAGTGTTCTTATTAACAATTTCTCAGTTGATGAAGATCCATCAGGTGAATGTGGATGTGGTAAAATGTGTTAACTGACATTTTTTTTATAAAGATTATAAATTTTTAATCATAAGTGAATGGGGTGTTTAAATAAGCTTGATCAAATTGGTTTCTGTCAATATGTTAGAAGTTAATGGTGAATGTATGGAAGGTAGTTATAAGGTCTTTTATGTTTTGGATATATGGGTGTCCATTTAAAGTTAATGGTGAATGTATGGAAGGTAATTATAATGTCTTTTGTGTTTTGGATATATGCACTCATGTGTTTGATGAAATTCCTGACTAGGTTAACATGTGTTACTTCTGTTAGTATGTTAGAAGTTACTGGTGAATGTATGGAAGGTAGTTATAATGTATTTTGTGTTTTGGATATATGCACTCCATGTGTTTGATGAAATGTCTGACTTAGTTAACATGTGTTACTTTGGTTAGTATGTTAGAAGTTAATGGTGAATGTATGGAAGGTAGTTATAAGGTCTTTTGTGTTTTGGATATATGGATGTCTATTAAAAGTTAATGGTGAATGTATGGAAGGTAATTATAATGTCTTTTGTGTTTTGGATATATGCACTCCATGTGTTTGATGAAATGTCTGACTAGGTTAACATGTGTTACTTCTATTAGTATGTTAGCAGTTAATGGTGAATGTATGGAAGGTAGTTATAATGTCTTTTGTGTTTTGGGTATATGCATTCCATGTGTTTGATGAAATGCCTAACTGGGTTAACATGTGTTACTTCTGTTAGTATGTTAGAAATTAATGGTGAATGTATGGAAGGTAATTATAAGGTCTTTTGTGTTTTGGATGTATGGATGTCCATTTAAAGTTAGTGGTGAATGTACGGAAGGTAGTTATAATGTCTTTTGTGTTTTAGATATATGCACTCTCTGTGCTTGATGAAATGCCTGACTGGGTTAACATGTGTTACTTCTGTTAGTATGTTAGATGATGAGTTTGTCACACCAGTTAACATCTCATCTATTGTTTTGCAGTTGATAACAAAGACCCCATACCGGTTATGTTAACATACGAAGTCCAAGGAAGCCGAGAAAAATATGTAGAAAAACTTTTGAATAACGTTTTCTTTTTTATACTCAATGTAAATAATTACTAGATTTATTTTGTTAAAATGGTCAATAGTTTATAATGATACTTTGTAATAACGTGTGTTAATTGACAATTGATGCATTGATGGAAACTTGGGAGCGTGATGGCGTAGCAAGTAATGGAGCCTTATACTTGTGTAAGCTTGCCCGACGAATATTGGTCGTTGACGAAGACGTTATGTACTAAGGAGTTAGTGATAACTGTTATGTTATCTGTGATTTTTGATGTTAATGTATTTTGATGTTATAACTTAGCCTTTCAAGTGTTACTAACCTAATTTATTAAAACTAGAACTCACTTAGCATAACTGACTTTTAGCATGTATGTTAGGTAAGAAGAAGGTTGATGCGTCTTAGGAGGCCTTTGACATGGATTAGAGGCTACCGTGAAGACATAAATAATTGGCATCCAATAGACCATAGTAGACCTTGATGCTTTCTTTGTTTCTTTAAAAACTTGATGTTTGTATTTGATGACTCGTTTTCTGCTGCATATGATTATAATCATCAGTTTAAGAACTATGTTTTATTTCTTGCCACATTTGTTTTGGTCCTTTTATTTTGGCCGCAAGAAACGAGCACCAAATCAAATGACACTGTAAGATTGTTAACTATTATCCATTAACTAAGCCACGCATGTTAAAAATTGGAACATATTGACACGTAACGATTGTTTTTGTTAACGTTCAATAAATAAAAGTCCGGCTACTTAGGGTAACATAATGGCAAAAGGCGACCATATGCGCTAGCTATCGTAGACAACGTTAGGTAGCCTAAGATCGCCATCTCCAGTTCCTTGAAAAACTCGCTGCTCGAAGACCTATTGTGGTAAAACCCAATTGAGATCATATTCGAACTTGACACCTCTAGCCTTCAACCTATTTTATCACTTCCTTTCAAATATCGATTAAGCTACAACTCATTGGCGCTCATTAAGTATCAATTATCGTTATATTTGTTCATTAATCTAGTATTGATAAAATATATCATACATTGCACAATAGAAATCGATGGCAATATAATTCAGTGACTCACATATTTGAATCTAATAATAATTGTGATAAACATAATCATCCCTCTTGTAAATCTTTAACTAGAGGTAATAAAAGATCCTTTTACGGTTGTTTGTATGATGGTGTGTGACACAATAGCGTACTTTATAACTTTATATGCTTGCACGCTTACACCGTTCAAGGCTGCAAAAAAGACAAAAGGCATTAGTGCATTACAATAGCTTTTATATATATGCTTATATTTCTTTTTGTATTTCATGAAAAAAAAAAAAAAAAAAAAAACCTCCATCGTCTTTTTCAAAGTTTTGTTAAAAATCCACGTTACCCATAAAAATGTCATGTGTTCGTCACTGATACAATAAAGTATGTTTTTTGTATCATAAGCTATAGCGAGTGCTAATATTGTACCGATACCATGCAAACCGTACCCAGTAATGAATCCATGAATTTTTCCTAATGGGTTTCTTTTAGTAGATTTTCACTATTTTTTTTTTAAATCATACAAGGTTATCACTATTTTTTCAAACCGAGTGCGTTCCTAGGAACACACAAAACAAGGTTAGATCACCCATGACCGTACCGTTATCGTTCAAACAGCATCGATACTGGTTCCCCTATTAGTTTTATTTTTTTTCAGTTGCTCTATCAATTGTCGGCATGGTACTTGTACCGGAACAAAACGAATTGATACTAGTTAAACGTCTGCTTAGAACGCGAGGGTCCCACTTTTTTTACGTAATTAATAAAATTTTGGCATGGTTTATTGTAAAAAAAAGAAATTAAAATATAAAGTAAAGGACAAATTACATTTTTCGTCCTTTACGAATTTGCCATTTTTCAGTGGATGTCCTTTCGCGTTTCACTTGCTGTGTTTCGTCCTTAACGACCTAAAATCCTTACACTCCATGTCCTAAGGGCCTAACTTGGTTAGTTTTTAACGTTAAGTCAGGTCATGTGGGGGGCACGTGAGGGTATATTCGTCAATTCATCTGCCCCTTTGATTTCCCTCACCTCATATCACCACCTCATCTTTCTCTATCAAACCCTTCCCTTCAACCAAACCCAATCATCTGTCCAAATCCTTCACCGTCTGATCATCTGCCCCGTTCCAACAGATTATAATCAATCTTCAACCTAGCAACTATATGAAAAATCAACTTAAAAGCAATCTCCTCTTTCTCCAAATTCTCCACCGACTCCTCTTCAAAATAACCAACCCCTCTCCTATCTCCCTGTTTCTATCTCCCTGCAACTCATCAGCCGTCAAAACCCACCAATGGCGGCCATCACCCGCCTCCTCAAAGTCAAACCCTCTTCATCTTCTTTCCTCTTCACTAGATCACTCTCAACCACCACCACCGCCGCCGTCGTCTCCGACATCCAATCCAATTTCTCAGATCCCAAACCTTCTAGAAACTTCCAGTGTGAATCCTTTGTCACCAATCAACCTTATGGCTGATTTGATTAACTCGACGGAAGTTTCTGGATGCAGTAAGTGGAAGGTGAAGCAAACTGATTCTAGATTTAATTTTGTCTGTAACGATTGTTGTTTTAATCTCCATATGGCACTTTATGTTCGATCGATTCCGTTTTAGACTTAGGGCTTTTCAACTTGTTTCACTCTATGATTTGTTGCTGTTTCGATCTGTTTAGATGATTTGACATCATACGCTTATTAGGCAAAGTGTTCATCATACGCTTATTAGGCAAAGTGTTCGTTTACATCGCCGGTGATGTAAAGGTCGATCGTCTTCAGATCCGTATTTGTTGTGAAAAGGAAAAACAAAGCTTCGATCGAGAACTCCTATTCAAGAATCGTTATTTTTCCGGGTTGTTTTTGGTTTGGGTTGGGTTTTGTTCTCGAGGTGCGGATTTTTCCGGTCAGAAGTAGATATAGGGTGGTGGTGGTGGTGGTAGGATGTTGGGTGGTGGATTAAGCTATTTTGAAGAACTTGCAGATTCATCCATGGAGTGTATTTAGAGAGAGAGGGTAGAGAGAGAGTCAGAGAGCTCTGTTTTAAAGAGAAGGGATTTATTTTATTTATATATAAGTGAAATTACTAGACTACCCTCATGTGCAAGGCACATGACCTGATTTGTCGTTTAAAACTAACCAGGTTAGGCCCTTAGGACATGGAGTGTAATGATTTTAAGTCGTTAAGGACTAAACACAGCAAGTGAAACGCGAAAGGACATCCAATGAAAAATGGCCAATTCGTAAAGGACGAAAAATGTAATTTGTCCTAAAGTAAATATATCTACATATATATTTTGATGCTCCACATTCATCACAATATCTACTCTTGTTCACACATTGTTAAGCCAAAAGTTACATGCGTGCCTCATGTCTTACTAATAGTACTATATGACTTATTTTTCAGAAAAAAAAAGGTCAAATTATTTTCTAATATTGTTCAATATTTTATGGGATGTGCTTAAGCGTGTCGGGATCTCAGCCAAGAAAGAAGCTCCTGTTAATTTTCTGACTGACCCACAAGAGGGAAGATCTACCTTGCGTCCTGCGGACGTCCTTGTGTTTGGCTGGGCAGAGGGTAAGCACGCGTGTGTTGACCTCACTAGGGTGTCCCCACTGGTGGGGCTGAGAGATAGTGGATTCGTTCCGGGACAGGCGGTTTTGAAGGCGGAAGCTAGGAAGGTTGCTAAGCACGAGGCAGCATGTCTAGAGAATCAGCATGTGTTCATTCCGTTTGCCTTCGATACTTTTGGATCCTTAGCCCCTGAGGCAGTTCGCTTTTTGGAGCGGGTGCAGAAAGTGGTCCACAGTGACTCGCAAAGCCCGAGGAACCAAGGGTTTGTATTTAGTAGAATAGGCTTTGCGATTCAAAAAGGGATAGCGGCGCAGCTTGTTGCTCGCTTACCTATTATCCAGATGTAACTTGGTTTTTATCGTGAAATTAAATATGAATATTCTCAAAAAAAAAAAAAAAAAGTATTTATTAAAACAAACATTATAGTTGTGATGCGTCGATGTAGTCTTACATTGTACACAATTTATGACCACTAGTAAGAAGCCCGCGCGTTGTCGCGGGAGCGATAATATAAAATGTGATATATTATATTTAGTTTTATCAATTCTCTCGTGTATCGTGTCCATGAGGATTTATGTACCCTAATTCATCCTTAAAAATATGCTAAAACTATGTGGAGTGCATATACATGTGTTGGTAACTATAAATACTCTAAATCATTATGTCCACCATTCAAATTATAAGTTTTTTAATCAATTCAGAATCGAATTCAATGTTTAAATAAGTTTGAAATTAGGAGTGGAGGTTAGTGGTCGATTGAAGGTGCCCCGCCCCACTCTCATTTTCTTTGCTCAATAGTGTAAGTTCACGTGTCATCGGCCTAAATTTTTATACGCAATATTGTGTCCAACCCCTTCCGTTTTAAGGGTCGTCCCTGACTGTTGTTGCGACGAGGATCCGGTGTGTGTGCAAAACACTTAGAACCATGTAGCAAACTAACCATGCTTCTAATCAAATTCTCACTTCTAAATGAGAATGAATTTCCCTATGTTTCAATACTTATTTTAAAAAAACATAACATAGATGAATAACCCATTAAAAGCTCAATTTAAGATTCATGTTGTTAATCAATACAGGAAATGAGTTCAAAAATCATTAATCAAAGTTGTAGACTCTAATTATACAACACACCTAAATGATTGTAACCTTTGATATAGTTATTTTAAAAAGCATAACATGCATGAAAAACCAATTAAAAGCTCAATTTCTAGTATAAGTTAAGTTTAAAAGATTGATGTTACCTATCAAAACAAAACAGGAAATATGTTAATAAATCATTAATCAAATTTGTTAGTTGTAGTTATACAACACAACTAAATGGGCGAACCAATCCTCATGATTGAAGATTTAAACATTTGTATAGTCTTAACCAGACATAGCATAGATCAATAACCAACAAAAAAAATAATTAACAGCAGAAAAAACATATCAATTCATGTGTTTGCTACAAATTTAGAATTTTTTTCTACGACAACAACAAAGCTTGCTTCCAACTAGAACTCCTCTTACTCGGTCCAGGCGAATTCTTTAGACCACTCACCTGAAAAATAACACTGAATTTGTATTATAAAAGCAAAGAAACACAACAAGAAAAATCAAGAACATATAACTATAAAAACAATAAAATAGAAATCCAACCTTAGCAGCATCAACAGATTGTCAATCGAAGAGAAGAACCAGCAAGATGCGAACATCTGGGTGTGATGGGTATGGAAGAATTTATAGTTTCAAGAAGATGGATTTATGGAACTCGAAGAGACGATTTTGAATTTCCGAATTAAATTTTTGGTTAAAGTGAATTTGTTCTTTATAACAATGTTATGCGAATTATGATTGGAATGTAAACTAATCACCATTTGTGTAGTTAATATTGTATTCATTATGATGAAACACCAAGGAAGATGAAAGGTTAGTATGAATTAAATTGACTAAGATGGTCTTAAAGTGTCTTAAAAGTTTGATGAATGTCTAATTTTAATCCCTCTAAATTGGCTTTAAGTGTATTGTAAATTATGCTTAAATACTTGTACACAATACAAAATTACAATGGTGTACATCTTTGGACATAATATTTATCAAACTCTTTGAAAGGCACTCAAATTCTATTTACAATGTATACAACTTCCTAATAATCAAATATGCTATATTGGACACTATATAAAGGTAAAACTTGGACCAAAAACAAATTGTATGCAAGGCAACCAAATCCTGAATCGGCCTATTTCAACCAAACAAACTGTACTAAAGCAGCAGTGAAATAAAACGACGGGAAGATATTACCAATCCAATCTCGAACTCCAAGAACATTTTCAGTTTAGCATTGTGATTCTTATTGGAAACTTCCCTCAATTACCCAACCTGCAGTTCCAATAACAGTTTTGAGTTCATCTTGTTAATAAAACCAATAGCAACATGATAAATATTGATCTCAACTCTATAGATAAAACACATTAACATTTATAAAGAAAAACAATTCCGATTGGGTTTCCTACAAAGCTGTTGAAGGTCGATTAGGACGATGTGTGTGGTTCTACCTCTTTGGCCATACAAGAAGTGTTGAAATTGAATAGGCACACCAATTCTTTAGCAACCTCATCCTGTACACCATAAATATTTGATGAATATAAGTAAGTGTATGTTTCAAACAACTAAAGGTATATTATTAACAATGTAAAAGGACAAAAATTACAAATCGAGCAATGAAAAATACCTCGAATTGGTTAAATGGTGTTTCTTTCTGTATGCGAAATCTATGAACTTTGTCATGGTTTGCATCATGAGTAACCTAGACATGTCAAGTAATGATATTAGTAAGATGAGTTTCTTGAAAAGTAAAATAAGTGTAGAAGACATGAAAGCAATGACTATAAATGAGTATTCAAGAGTAAGGAAATGGGTTTTATTGGGTGTTATGAATGTAGATTACATCTTGAGAGACATATAAAGTGTGTATTACACACATATACAATGTGCATAATATATTATACATGAGGGGCAAAAAGGGTAGAAAATGACAAAAATATAGAGATTTGTAAAGAGGCTTTTCATATGCCATCTTAAAATTGAAAGGAAATTACTTTCATGGACATGCTTCCTCCTTAATAAGGTAATCTAGAAATCTAGATTTGATACAATTGTAACATGTTTTTGGTTTGATGATTCTATTTCTCCTTGAAATATGGCTGGCCTGTATTTAATGTATTTAATCAAGTTCACTTTAAAAAAAACTTTGATAAAATTAAAAAAATGGTGATAATATTGGAATTTAATATTAGACGGTAGGGATGAGTATATGCTGCTGAATACCGGTATCGTACTGATAGCGTACCGAAAGATTGAGTACGGTATTCGGTACCGACTTTTTCAAGTGATTTTAGTACATTAAGATTATTAAGGGGTTGTTTGGTTGATTAAGTGTTGAATCATTAAAAGGTCTGAATGGTTAAGAGACTCTGAATTATTAAGTGCTGAATGGTTCAGTTATGCACCAAGTCTGAATGATTCAGCTCTTAACCATTCCATTCAGAGCCTTTTTTTAGTTTGAAACAAACAGTTTGAATGCTGAACCATTCAGAACTGAATGGTTCAGAGCCTCATTTAGAGGCTACCAAACAAACCATTTTTGGAATGTTCTAATATTATTATATTAATGCATCGTTAATTGATCTTTTTTCGAAACGGGGTACCGAGGTGATGTCGTTAGTCGATCCAAAAAAAGCATCGTTAATTACGAGCAAAAGAAGTTATATCCGTTTGTAAGATGCTGAAGGTAAGCTAAATTTGTATAACTTTTTCGAAGTATATAGTGGTGGAGTGGTAGGCGGTCATGTGGTCACTTTAAGTGACCCGGGTTCGATCTCCATTTTCAACACTTTGGATGGATATATGGCAATGATGGTGAGAGCTTGGCCTTCCCGGTGAAGGGAGCTCGAATCTGAGCTGACCCGGTTTTCATCCAGCAGTTACTCTAGCGGGTGATAGTATAACTGAGCTCTTGTGGAGGCGGTGCGGTTTCCGGACGGGAGCCGCTAACAGCCCACACAACCCCTAACGTGGACCCGATTAAGACAACATAGATTAAGAGTGTCGAGGGTCAGGACCTGTCGTGCAGGTATCACAACTTTTAAGTAAAAGAAAGTATCTTCCAAAAAAAATATATATCGAATGAAATCCATTTATGAAACACATGATATAAAACAAAAGACAAATGACTAGCAATCAAATGTTAGTTTAATTTGTAGAACTTGACAGCTCAAGTAATGATGCGCCGCTAGCTAAACGGTGAATGATATTTTTGTCTGTATATATATATTTTTTTCTTTATCGGCAAACATCGATTTCATTCGTCACCTAATTATGTACAAAGTTGAGCCTAACAAGTGCTAGCATCAACCTACAGATAACACCAATACACTCACCAGTCACCAATAACAACATAAACACACAAGACTACTCACATAATCACATTACCGGACTATTAAACGCAACCCAATTGTTTTGGTGTCTGTATATGTAAATTGTTTTGGTGTCTAGCGACTTACTAGGCACTGGTTGTGGGGCTGGCAATTTAGACACGAACACGATAACCTGACACGAACCTACACGATTTTAACAGGTTTCGTGTTTGGCCTTAACAGGTTTCGTGTCTATAACAGGTCGACACGTTAAGACCTGTTTATTTTTGTGTCGTGTTCATGTTTACATGTTTCATGTTCGTGTCTTATCGTGTACGTGTCTTAACAGGTCTTATTGTGGAAACTCAGTCACAAAATTAACGAACACCTTTAAATAAGTTTGGACAGCTTGGGCTCGGGCTAAAAATTAAACGAGCCCGCTTGACTAAGCTCAATTACCTTAATGAGTTGCTCCAGCTCTAACTTGGGAAAAAGCTCGATCAAGCTTGGTATAATTTATAGAACTAATTTGTATTCTTACACACACAGACATACAGACTCACACATAAATTTGGGTTTTAGTTTAAATGAGTCAAACGAGCAAGTCAACGAGGTAGCTGATGAGCGAGCTTACCTTGGGTAGTAGGGCTCACAAAACGGGTCCAACTATATTAAAAGGGTCAGACGCAACACGACATGATTAACACTTAAACCAATCATGAACCCGCCACAATTAACTATCAATCACCAAACAAGAATATAGAGTTGTTAATAAATTGGTACACGAACACAACATGTTTAACACGAAAAATATAAAGTGTTGACTTTTTTTTTTTTGACTTACTAATAATAATATTAATTAACTCAAAAAAAAATTTCTCTTAAATAATTTGATTATTAATAAATTAAAATCAACACATTACAAGTGGACAGCTGGTAAGCGGGCAACAAGCTACACCGCCACCCCTTTTGGCGATACCACTAGACATCAAAATCATAAATAAGAAGTACACACATTGTATACATGAGAGTAAATCAAATTAGAGTCAAAAGTTTGAACATAAAAATCAAAATTAGAATAAGAAGGTACACACATATAAAGCCCAATCAAATTTCAAAATTCACACACACAAATTGATAAGGTAGTAGTTAGAATTTCAAGAACAAGGTCACTTGGTTGATGGTAATAACATTTTAGAGACATGAGTGACCTGTGATGGGAGATGGATTGGAATTGCTAGGAACAAGTGATAGAAGATGGAGTTGGCCATTTGAAGTTTGAACCTGTTGATACAAACTCGACGTGGACGAGAGTTGAGAGATTGAGAGGCACATTTATCTTACGAGTGAATGAAGGAGCTAGAGTGTATTTAGTACATATTTTATTATTTTAAAAAATGATAAATTAAATAGTTAACTGAGTTTAATCGTGTCATAAATAGGTTAGAATGGTTTTAATATGTATAAACATGATTTTATACGTGTCATAAACGTGTTGACCTGTTTACAGCACAAACCTGTTAAGTCATACCCAAACCCTTTATCATTGTGTCATGTCATCTCGTTTTATCAGCCAGTGTAAGAAATTGCAAGGCTTATTGGCTAGCGCGCGACTTATTTAATTTTGAGCGAGCCATGGGTTTTTAAACAACCCTATCTGCAACAAATAAATGTAACGACGAAATTAAACAGGTGGCTAGTTTACTAATCACGACTTACCTTTTCTTTTCGTAATCTTTCGTCATTAATTCTACTTGTTGCACAAAGACCTCCTCAAAAGCAATGTTAAACATTAATCTTCCCTCAAAAAAAAAAAAGTTTCGGAGTGACGTTGGGTTGGGTTGATTACTTCAAGATATTGCGTCCTGCACCTCAATTGGGCGTTGCACAAAAATAATACACTTGGGCAATAATCGGCCCAACGTTATGAAATGGAGAATATGCTTCTTTCATTGGGCCTAAGTAAGATTAAGATCCAGACAGGTGGGGTGGTAGTGCGTGCGGCTGCCTATAAACCATTTTTTATTTGAAAATATGTGAATAACTAGCTGATTATTCCGGGAGGGTCCCGGGGTTGAAAAATCTAATTTTACGTGATAACCTATTGCAAATGGCTCAAGTTAACTAACCACAAAATCTCTCAATCATTACATGTTCATAGTATTCTAATCAGTAATAACTCATATTCCCTAATCTAAAACCTAATCAGTAATCGTCTAAAGAATCACTTATGTAAGCTGCAACTATTAAAAAACTCATCACATCTCTCTAATTTCTCACATTCTAATGGCTCTTATAATTCCTAACCTAATCAACTAAACAAACACTTAAGTTGGAAGTTGTAATAATTGCATCTCATTATGCCACATGGCATAATCAAGAGATGGTTGAGGCCACCATTGAACGCCACGTCAGCAACTATCAATTTTTTCCGGGAGCGTCCCGAGGTTGAAAAATATAACCATTCTAATAATACTAATACTAATAGTAATAATTATTACTCTTGTAATTAAATAAATAAAAATAATAACCTTGCTATAAGGTGACACCATGTGTTGCAGTGTTGCGCGATTCTTTCTCCTAACTTCTCTTGATGAAGTATACCTAGTAAAATTCCAATGATAACATGGCGATTGGGCTGATTTTCAACATCGTAGATAAGAACCTGGTTTAAAAGAAAAAACATGATTAATGAATAACATGAACACTTTGTGTGTTTTTTTCCTGTATGAACGAAACCTCACAAAAAATAGTCGATTTTTCTCCGTTGTTTATATAGGACTATAGTACTCGTTGGAAAGATAATAAAACGCTCGTTAATTTGGTGTAATTTTTTTCTTTAAAAAATCCCGTATATAAAAGATATAAACGTTTAAAAATTATGGGAGGAAACATGAGAGTATAAATTTTAAATTTATTTTTAATTTTTTTTCCTAAAATAACTCAATTTAATTTAGGGTTTTATGTTTATCTTTTTTTTTTTTAATTAAAAAAGGAAATAGTTCAAAAACACTAAAATCTTTCAATTATGATGCCACGTGGCACTCTCAAAGGGAGGTTGAGGCCTCTATTGCACGTCACGTCAGCATATACATTTTCTTTTATATATATAGATAGATATCTTAACCATCTATTATTCTATTAGTTTATAAATTACTAGATTATATCCCGGCCATTGGGGTTGGTAGTCTAGTGGTAAGGCAAAGCCTTTTAATACACTAAAAGTGTGAGGTCTTGAGTTCAAGTCTCACAAGGAGCAAGAAATTCGCCTTTCAAAAAAAAAAAATATCCCGGAAGTTTTTTGAGATAGACAAATCTAATAAGAAGTATTAAAATATGTGTTATGATTGAGGATAAAAATTAATGTACTACAACATGAGAAAACAACAATTTTAATCATTTTAATAAGAATGAAATGTATATTAAAAAGAAAATATATGTTTGGATGAGGGGCATAGCAAGAAGCAACTATTGTAGGGTGTGACTGGGGCGGTGATCTTGAAGATGTGACTTTTTTTGGAAATGAGTGATTTTAACCTATTTTGTTCCGGATGAAAATAGAATTCATATTTACTGGTTTGAACATAATTAGTGATTTGCCTAAACATGATTAATGAATTAGCTGAACACATTGTGTTTTCTCCTGTATGAACAAAACCCCACAAATAGTCGTTTTTTCTCCTATATAGCACTATGGTAGTCGTTGGAAAGCTAATAAAACGCTCGTTAATTTGGTGTAATTTTTTTTTAAATCTTGTATATAAAAGATATTAATGTTTAAAAATTATGGAAGGAAACATGAGAGAGAAAACTCCAATTTTGTTTTTTAATTTTTTTTCTTCTAAAATCACCTAATGTCACATGACACTTAAGGGGAGGTTGGTCTCTTTGAATGCCGTGTGAGATTTTTAGCTTGGTTTATTATAAAATATAGATTAAGTAAAGATAGGTGATATCAGAGAATGGGAAAGTTGATTTGAGAACACATATATTTCGTGTGAACCGCGAGAACGTCATCTAAAACCATTTAAATTCAAAATTTCTTTTTACACTTATCTTTATTACTAAAATACAATCTCAAAAATATAATTTACGCGTAAAAAATCAAACGTATAAGGAAATAAATTGTTTTTACAAGAAAAGATGAATTATTTGGAAAGAAAAATTCATTTATTAATGTTGTATTTTGATTATAATAATACTAGCTTTTATCCTGAGAGTGTCCCGGGGTTGAAAAATATAACCATTCTAATAATACTAATAGTAATAATTATTACTCTTGTAATTAAATAAATAAAAAAATAACCTTGCTTTAAGGTGACACCATGTGTTGCAGTGTTGCGCGATTCTTTCTCCTAGCTTCTCTTGATGAAGTATACCTATTCATCTTTAGAAGAGTAAAATTCCAATGATGGCATGGCGATTGGGCTAAATTTCAACATTGTATATAAGAACCTGGTTTAAAAGAAAAAAAATGATTAATGAATAACCTGAACACTTTGTGTTTTTTTTGCTGTATGAACGAAACCCCATAAAAAATAGTCGTTTTTTCTCCGTTTTTTATATAACACTATGGTACTCGTTGGAAAAATAATAAAACGCTCGTTAATTTGGTGTAATTTTTTTCTTAAAAAAATCTCGTATATAAAAGATATTAAACGTTTAAAAATGATGGGAGGAAACATTATAGAGAAAAATCTAAATATTTTTTAAATTCTTAAAGAGATTAGGGTTAGATAAGTGTAGGAAAATGAATGAAAACAAAATAAAAAAATAAATTAAAAACTCTCACCTCAACGTGCCACGTGGCACATTCAAATGAGGGTTGAGGCCTCCATTAAATGTCACCTCATCAATATGCAATTATTTTATTATAAGTTAAGATTTGTATTAAAAATTGACTTTTTTACTTATTCTCACGGTTCTCACGATATTTAGCGTATCAAGATAACCCTCCCCTACCAGAGAATATATTTATAATTTGTTTCAATTGTCATACATAACTTAAAGGGGTTATTTGTTACTTCGTATTATATAAAGCCTAAGAGCATTCACATCCCCTCCACTAAATCTTATCCATCAAATTACACTAAAAATCACTACTTCACCCCTAAATCTTCTCTCTCCTAATTAAAATAATAATATTTTTTCATACTTTTATCATTATATTTTCTCTCTCCTCACTCACATCCACTTACAAAAATATTAAAAAATATATAGGGGTGAATAGTAGCTTTTTATATATAGGGGGAACAATACTTTCTCTAAATATTTTCTCTCTCCTTCAATCACAACCACTCACACTCTCCACATATAATTTAAGGGAACCCCTCACATAATTTGGTTCACGGGTTGTGAATACTCTAAGAAAGGGTTAACTGGCGTGGCCACATGGCCCACAATCCCACATGCACATCGATACATTAACCCATTCCTTATTTATGTTTGGATTCCAAGAAAGAATTTTTCTATAGGGTCATGTTATTTGTACCTGGTTTGTTTTTAGGGATGCAAACCCCTCTACGGCTTATAGATGCCTCTAATGGCCGTATAGGATGTCAGTACAATTAATGCTCTCTAAAAAAGCAAATCTATACGGCCATTAGAGAACCCTTGTAAGGACAAAAAAGATTGAAGAAACCACTTTTGCAAACCTTAGTCTAATTCCTATTTCTGCCAAAATATGCTAAGTATAGAACTACTGAAGAAGAAGAATGAAAGTACTGAAGAAGAATACATCAAGTGCTGAAGAGTAAAAGATCAGAAGTTCTGAACTCAAACTAGACAAGTCTACCGAAGAACCACTGAAGACAAACTACTCATCAGTAGTTTGTCACTCATCAGCAGTTGTAATGGAATCTTTCCACCGCCTTTATGTTTTAGTAGTTTAGTATAATAACATTACTTTATGCTTTTGTTAATGTCTTTGTACAAGTTCCAATACTTTAGCCTGTTGTAGTATTACTTTTGAATCAACTTGTATGTATTTGTTGCTCTATAAATAGATGGGTTAATCCCACTATTTTAGACATCGATTTTATTAAACTGAAATTCTTCAAAGTCTTTTAATCGAAATACCATTTCACATCTGATAATCTATTTTCATACTTATTGTTATATGCATTCAATTGTTTAGATTCTCATTAACTGCCTTTATTTCATTATATCCAGGGGGAGTAATAACTCCTGTTTAAAGTGAAACTTTAAACTTGAACACTTCACTTATTCCGCTGTGCAAACTGCTTTGATAAACTTACAACACATAAGTGTTCATGAATAAGAACTGTTAAAGAGCATATTGATCCAACAACCCTCTACGACCAGTAGAGGCCTATACGGGCCATATGTACCCAAACCAATGATTGGCAATCATTGCCAATGATTGGCATTCATTTAGAAACAAATACGGCCAGTAGATGTCTCTACGGCCAGTAGAGAACCCTCTACAGCCAATAGAGGCCTATACGGACCATGTGTACCCAAACCAATGATTGACAATCATTGCCAATCATTTGGAAACATATACGGCCAGTAGAGGCCTATACGAGCAGTATCGGGATGTGCAAATAAGAGCAAATTAGGTGCAAATACGAAGAGATTTTTCTAAATTCTTAGATACATAAAACTATATATTTTATTGGGTTTGTTTCTATTTCTCTTCTCATCACTTGCATAACTTACTTAAATATCTGGCATAAGACCGGCCGTGTATATAAAAATCGAATACAATGTGATGTTTTGAAGACATGACATAACATTTCATCTGATAACATAAACTAGTTTTCTTTATGTTGTCAATATGATATTAACGTTGTGTTCCAGAGTTTCATTTAACAGAGGAAGATAAAGAAATTGAAAGGAATGAAAGAAAAAGTGTGTTTCAGAGTTTTTGTATAAAGAGAAAGGAAGGAAAGATGATGAAAATAGTGGGGTTTTTAGGTATAAATTTTGTCGTTCCAATTTGGAAGGAACACGAAAGAAAGCAATGGGAGGAGGATAAGGAATGATTCTTTTCTCTCCCCCCTTAAATGAAACTCTGAAACAGAGCATAATATAATGTGAACACATAAACACATATAATCTGAAAAATGCCTCATATTTAGAGCACAATTTAGGCTTCTAAATGGTAAGTATTCTAAAACGTAGAAAAAGGTTTATACTTATTATTCTCGCCATATCAAGGATATGATGTTTGATCCATATGATTCAATCTTGTAAAGGATATATATTTCTTTGAATAACTAACGAATAAAAGCCTGACTATTTGGGGTAACTCAATTGCAAAAAGGGACCTTATACACCCACGGTCGTAGATAGCACTGTGCAGTCCAAGACCACCATCCCAAAAAACCTGCCATTGAAGGTCCACTGCAGTAAAACCCGATTGGATCCGATCCAAACTAAAATTCGGTCGTAGACAGCGCTGGATAGTTCAAGATGATCCAAATTAAATCTTCACTCCCCCATGTCAGTTGAGGTAAAGTTAATACAACCTTAATAATTCTCATTTGATCACGTGTGATTGATTCCCACTTTCCCAGTTGTTTCCAGAGTGTAAACAACAATGTAGATTGAGTTTTACAAGAGATAAAATGATGCTCATTGATGAAATCACTCTACTTATACATCTTTTATCAAGACATATCCCCCCTCATAAGTTTGATTTGCTACAAGTTATGTTTCAAGATGATAACTTTAGTGAATAATACAGATGATACTCGTGCCCACTCGTATTGAAACCAAAAACCTTACAAATGCGTATCGATACAAATGTTGTTTGAGCACTATTGGCTCGGCTCGGTTTGGTTCATTTGAAAAGTGTGTACATTACAAAATAAATAAGTTTAAACGATGATTTATTTATGCAAAAGTTGTCCCACATAGCCCAAAAAATAAAGTTGCATCTATAATGTGAAAATGGTTGGTGATACATATGGCTATGATGTGATTACAGATGTTAACCGCTTAAAATTCGTTGTTGTCTTTGAATAAATATTAAATATACATCATAATTTTTTTTCCTTCCCTCCCCGCTCTTTTGTGTGTGTGTGTGGGGGGGGGGGGGGGGGGGTAAAACCATCTATCTTTGGCAAGTAGGTCAAACAAGGATTCTACACTTGATGGTCATCTATGATGGAAAGGTCTACATGTTATCTTATATCTTAAAGAGATATTAGATACCTTTCTTAGGAATCATCTGAGAATTGTGCCTTAGTATAGAGTTACACAAGTGAAAGAAGTAAAAAACCATCTACGGTCATTAGGAGCATCAATAATGTAGATCGAGCTTTACAAGAGATAAGATGATGATCATTGATGAAATCACTCTACTTATACATCTTTTATCAAGACATATCCCCTCTCATAAGTTTGATTTGCTACAAAAGTTATGTTTCAAGACGACAACTTTAGTTAATAATACAGATGATACTGGTACCCACTCGTATTGAAACCAAAAACCTTAAAAATGCGTATTGATACAAATGTTGTTTGAACACTATTGGCTCGGCTCAGTTTGGTTTGTTTGAAAAGTATGTATATTACAAAATAAATAAGTTTAAAACGATGATTTATTTATGCAAAAGTTATCTCACGTAGCCCAAAAAAATAAAGTTGTGTCTATAATGTGAAAATGGTTGGTGATTCGTTGTTGTCTTTGAATAAATATTAAATATACATCATAAGTTTTTTTTCCTTCCCCTCCCGCCCGCCCTTTTGTGGTGTGTGTGTGTGGGTGGGGGGGGGGGGGCATCTATTTTTGGCAAGTAGGTCAAACAAGGATTCTACACTTAATGGTTATCTATGATGGAAAGGTCTACCATCCCAATGTTATCTTATATCTATCTTATATCTTTAAGAGATATTAGATACCTTTCTTAGGAATCATATGAGGATTGTGCCTTAGTATAGAGTTACACAAGTGAAAAAAGTCAAAATCATCCGCGGTCATTAGGAGTATCAATGATGGCAAATCCGCCAATGTGATATAGGGCTCCAGAAGTCGCATAGTGTGTTTCAATAACTTCTTTTATATTTCAGTTGTGAAGATCAAATGTTAGAAGACAGAAGGCTTTCGTGTTGGTAATATTGTACATTTTCTTCTCTATTGAATGGTAAGACATTTTTTCTATTGAATGTTTAGATATTCACCTTCATTCGGTATGGTGGTCCAAAGTGAAGATAATAGAGTAACAAATATGAGAGGAGAACTACCAACTAGTGAGGTAGCTGGAATTTAGAGAAACGTAGAAAAAAATATTGGAACCTTGGCGATTTTAAGATTACATTGTTAATACAATATCTATCTATTATCTGGTCAAATACACAGTGAAAGAAGCACATGAAGTCGTTTGAAGGGTATCAAACGGACTCTGATTGAACTCATCCAAGCAACACTGAAACTGTAAAACTCAATCGCCATAACCATTTAATCAAACTCTACAATCTTAGTTTTTAGGTTTGTGTTTTTTTGGATTTCCAGCTTGTAGTTTTTAGAATTTACGTTATCATTGTATTTTCTCTGTAGCATTGTGTCATTTTTGAGATTAATTATGTCTTTTTTCTTCAACATTATGTTATATTGTTCGACATTATTTATATTTTGTGGCTTATTGTATCATATTTCGTGATCTATTGTATTTTTTTTTTTTATATCATTCTCACACTTTTCAATTTGTGTTACACTATTTAGCTAGAATATCTCCTTTATATGCATTGTTAACATAGTATCTATCTATTATCTATAATAAACCAAGATAAGTTTGGACATGTGTTATTTACTGGAACCATTGATTTTTGGTTTTCCCTCATCTTTCCATCACTTAATAATAGATACGTTTCTTTCAATAAAAGATACTATTTCTCCTACTTAATTACGGATACTTATTTATACTACATTATAAATGAGGAGAGATGGCTAAAATAGTCACTTCATGTCAATTTTAAGATGTTATATCAAGAGTCACATGTATAAATCTCTAACTTTTACACATTTTCTTCCTTTTATAGCCTTTCGTACAACCTTTGATGGTAGCTTTACAGGTCACTGATACAAGTCATACACTACTACTCAACTGAAACTGTCTTCATCAATACTGTTCAGTGTTCATCTTCATCAATTCAGCATTAACAACTTCTAAAACCCTGAGCAATCAATTTATGCTCTCCTCAATTACCTTTTCCAGCAACATCTTCAATCAATGTTCTTTGAATGGCCTTCAATGCATCATCTGAATCGCCACGTTCGTTTCCTCACAAAACCAATGTATATATCTGTTAGGTTTTGGCAGCGATTTGAATCAACATCGGGTACCATCTGAGTGTAACCATATGTTGATTAATCCAATAGATCTTTCTGATCAAAAAGTCTAATTAACGATTTTTATTTCTTGTCGGTTGCAGAAATTCGTTTGATTTCTTGTTGATTTGGATTCCTGTTAACCTCTCTGGTATGATTACAGTTCTTTTTTAGATGAACTGTACAATATAATGAATTGACTACTAATTGGGGATTTTATATGGTCAAAGTCATAATGCACAATAACAGTTGTGAGTTTATTTAAAATTTGGTTTGTTATAGTCTTCCAAATTATAGACACTTAAATCAGATACAGTGAGCTCATCACCTCCAAAAGCTTGAGTTTTATATAGGATTCTTCAACGGATATTTATTTTTTCATTTTGTTTGATCATCTTGAATGGGTCATATGCTGCATATTGATCAAGGTGAAGTGTGAAGTCTTGACACATCAACCATCTATACCTGCAAAAATATTCAAGATTTAAACATAAATACCATAAGATAATGGTGATTTCAGATAATAGTTTAATTAGGCTATGGATTTGCTTAGCAGAATTTTTAAAGGGGTGAATCGTTAAGTTTTACGAGTACAATAAGCCTCACATATATTTCCAGGCCTTTTCGGATTATGAATTACATTTTGGTTGCAAATGTAATTTATATCATTTAATTTTTTATTTTTTAAGTGGATTTGTTACGGTTTTGACTTGATTAGCTTTTCCTATGATAATTTTTAAGGGTTTTTTTTTTTTTTAATATGGTGTGTTAACTTGCCGTCATGCGTGTGTTTGATTCAACATTTTTTCGTCGAGTTTTTGTTCAACTTAAAGGTCTCGCTGCAACGCGCGGGTTTCCCACTAGTCTTTTAATAATACATGGTTTATTCATCCGTACAATTCATATGTTTTTAAAGCACGAATGTTTTATTATTAAATTATATAACATTAGATAGGTCAACCCGTGTAATACACGAGATCATAACCTAGTTCTAAATAGATCAATATATGTTTATGAAATTTCAACATACTATCGATGCAAACCGAACCAATTCCAATCGAATAACATCGGTACCACTGTCACTACCATCATACACTAACATTAACGTTATTCGTTGCTATTCCTTTCAATCACTGTTTTGAACTGGGTATCGTTATCATACCGACACATCCAATACCATAACAAACTAAACCGATATCTTTCGAATTGTCGACGCAACAACCGAGGAAATGCCACTAGTTGGAAAGAAAACGGAAAGCATGTCCATTAACTAACTCATAAGCTTATTTAAATCAACATTAATAATAAAATAATAATAATAATAATAATGAAAGTAAGGTGATAGACTAAAATACTACTCCATGCTATTTAGATTATTATTATTTATTAAAAAATTTAATAAACAAATCAAGATGTGTGGTTCACATGCCCAGCTAAGGTAGCCGCTAAACGTAGAACATATCACATAGTCATGGATACACCACGTCAGTGCTGATCTAAATCCCCTTCATTTCCCACTCATCCCACATGGGCTTTTTCGTCATTCCACTTTATTTATCACTCACCTTCCTTTTTTTTTAACGATCAACTAAAGTATTGCCGGGTACTCTGTACGCGGCCCCCAATAGCCGAAAGGGGCCCCAGACGGCCTCTAGTCCGTACGGACAGAGCCCTTCGGCCCACCCGTCTCCTGTTCCAGGGAAAACCCGGCCCACAAACCCGCCCGAAGGCACGACGGTAGTGAACCGGTAAAACCTGGAGGGATCAGGAGTCGAACCCATGACCACAAGGGTCTCTCCATCACTTCCCAACCACCTACCCCACCATAAGGGTGAGGGTATCCATCACATGCCTCCCGTGGAAATTGAACCCGGCTCTCCCAAAGAAAGAACCGGTCCTTTTACCACTAGGTCACATGATCAGGATATCACTCACCTTCCTGATACGCGTTCCAATGGCATCCATTGGACCCCACTCTCCATCACCACCATTATCCACCACTTCTTCACAACCTTTACGTTTATTCTTTATCCTCTCTCTCTCTCTCTAAATACACACCTTATTCTCTCTCTCTAAATCCTCTAGACCAATTCTTCAACCGTTATTAGCCTTTGTTGTTGTTGTTGTTATGGCACAGAAACGAGAGAAGGAAGAGACGAAGCTAAAAGTTCCTGAAACACTAACCTTATGCACACCGTCGATTCCGTCGAACATATCCGGTTCCGATGACGTCAGGTCGTCGTCATCATCACCGGAAAGATCCGATCTAAAACCGGTCGCCGTCGTTGATTCCAGATCGAGTTCTGGTAGTTCGTTAAAACGGCCGTTGACGTCGGATGACGATTCAAACAAGGTGATGACGTCAGCGTCGGAGGAGGATTCGAGCAAGGTGAAGAGACGAGTGATTAATCGGTGCTCAGGTTGCCGGAGAAAGGTCGGGTTAATGGGATTCAGATGCAGATGCGGTCAAATGTTCTGTTCCGATCACCGGTACTCCGATCGACATGACTGTAGCTACGATTACAAGGCTGCAGGTAGAGAAGCGATCGCTCGTGAAAATCCGGTGGTTAGAGCTGCAAAGATCCTTAAGGTGTAAAACCGAATATTATTATTATTATTATTATAAACGGTTTGAAACGACGTCGCGTCGATCTTTCTATCAATCAATAGATATGGCGCCAAGGTGGAAGGAGGTATAACGGAGTAAGAAGGTTGCTTACGTCACAAGTTATTTTGTTACAGGTTGCTTACGTCACGTATTTTTTTTCTGTTAGGTTTGGTTGTTTATTTTGTTTTCCGGTGAAGGGTATCGGGAGATGGGAGGTGAAGGGTATGATTTGTGAAAATTGATGAATGGTTAAGGGGTATTGTTGTCAATTTACTGGTTATGGTAGTGAAACTTTTCTTTTATTTTTTTGTTTTTTTTTTTTTGGTGTGCTTTGATTATTATTATTGTTTATTGTTAAATTTTTATATTGAATGTTTCGCTTTCATTTCCTTGCTGGTAAGTGCAAGAAAATTGAAAAAGATATATAAAATATATGGGGGAAAAGAAAAGTAAATAAAGACAGCGAATAATGTCGTAATATTCGATGGAAATTGTGGGGTAGAATATTATAACACGTAGTGCATGTAGTTTCGCATGTGATCATCACATGTTCGCATGTATCAATTTAGGATTCATACGTTGAGAGAAATCTAAGACAAAGGAAAATCTAATTTTATTTAACTCTAATTTTATTTAACAAGAAGTATACACACTCTCCTAAAAGTTAAATGCTATTTACATAATTTACGCAAAAGTTAAATAAAATTTGTGGAGCATGCGAATTTATATCAAACTAGGATTCTATTACCCCGCGCTTCGCGGCGGGAGCTCCTATTGCGTTGAAGGTTTTGTGGATGTTAAAGATCGTGCGTTGCTGTGGGAGCTCCTGTTGCGTGGACGGTTTCGTGGACATAAAAGAGAATATTAAGTGACTGTTATTCTCGCGTGGGCTTCAAAAAAATACTTGTGGCTAAAAGCTAAAAGTTCGATGGTCAATGTTTGAAATTCTAAAAACTAAAAGTTTGGTGGTCAAAGTTTTAAATCCTAGAAGCTAAAAGTTTGATGGTCTTGGTTTTGTACTCAAATTGGAAGAAAATAAAGTTAAGATAAAAGTTAGTGGGCAAAGTTTTAAATCATAAAAGCTAAAAGTTTGGTGGTTAAATAGAAAGAAAATAAAGTTAACATAAAATTTAGTAACAAAAAATAAAGTTAACCTAACTTTTAGTGGCCAAAATATATATTAGATGCAAACTTTAGTAATGTGTTATCTGATATTTACCAAATTGCCATCGAAAGTTGAAAGCGACGTAACTGTAGTTTCACTATTTGAAGGAGGGCATAACAGTCAATCATCGTGTAACTATAGAAGTGTCTTACATTTATATGATACTATAACTAGTAGGATCCATCGCTATCATTGCTATCTGCGAAAAGAATTTAATCGGTATCGGTTTGATTTGTTACGGATTTATGGTTGTTAGTATTGCTTTAGTTCGTTATTGTACCAAATTTCGCTATAGTCATCGAAAAAAAAAAAAAAGAAAACCCAAATGCCCAATGATATACACGTGTTTTATGAGCCAATGGTATATATGTTTGTGATCTAAGAAATGAATTTTAAATATTTTTTTAAAAAAACAATACAAAAACAATCAAATAAGTACAATTTAACATATAACCGGCATCATGTTGGTTTGTTAAGGGGTATGGGGATGGGGAATGGATCGATGAGCTGAGGTGGAGCTCATCCCCGTCGGGAAACACCACCCCTCAACCTCTCTCGGTGCCATCGGTGAATTCTCCCTTTCACCCCAAGCACAAATTAACTGTTGATGATGATGATGACGATGACTGTTGATGATGATGATGGAAAATAATAAAAAAAGAAGGAGGTAGGGAGAACCATTTTCTTGGTTTGGGGGGGGGGGGTAATGAAGAAATGATGTGGCACTGATGTGGACGAGGGAAAGGAAGACGGGGAAGGGGGAACCACACCCCATAATGTCACACCCTCAAAATCCACTTGCGGAGTTTTACCGCGAGGCGCATGACAAACCAGGATCCAAGTCAACGATCACAATAAACAAGTCTAAATGAACATATGCAATTTCAAAAAAACATAGTTTAATTCCCCAAATACAGCGGAATCTTATTCTCAAAACATAATCCAAACGTAAACCAAATTATTCAATGTTTGAAAACCATGCAATCCTAACTAGACGCCGTGCAGACGCGTGCGCCCTAGTTCCATAGTGCTACCTTAGCGACCTGAGAAAACATGTAAGAGTTTACGTCAGCACAAAAAATGCTGGTGAGTTCACAGGTTTTGTAATCAAAGTACCAAGTTCAACCTGTCCATACTATAACAATTTGCAAACCAAAGTACGCTAGCTAGGCGTATGTTTTATTACTACTACGATTGGAAAACCATTACTAACTCGCAAACCCGATGTTGTGCCCGAATAGTAAACCTGTTCCTGTTTGAGACAATATGCACTCGCCGGCCCTCCAAGCCGACGAGCGGGGTTGGTCACTCCCAATAGATCTATTCACATTTCCCCGTTGTGCTAACCCGCACATTCATGGTTTCCCCCGGGACTTCCAGAGATTGTATAGTAAACCATAGAAACCCATAGTATGACAGTTGTTACCAAAACATAAGTTTAACACATGTTTTCTCCCCCGAAAAGTGAAACCAGTTAAAAGAGGGGCCGTAAACTCACCTTAGGTTGCGTTACTTCGAAATACGAATAATATCAGCAAGCTATGCTAGCCCCGTAAAGCGGCGACCTAACATATGACAATTACAAGTACTTAGACTAATAACCCGTAGGTTAGTTAGTCCCTAGATGTCCAGACCATAACCAAGTTCGTTTGAAAACACCGTGACTGTTAAATTAACCCAATGTACAAGACTCGACATCCCATTGGTGACCCGAGACTCCCCGTGTTATACTTGCACTCACAAACACGCAATCATGCAATCACACTTAACATACGTTAAAGTCCAACAAGTTATAGCACGTAGTTCAAGTATCACATAAATAAGTTTGAACAGATGTTACCAAGTTATTAGGTATGTTACAAGGTTCCTAGCATGTTCCTAGATGTCAAATCGGGTCCCGAAATGCTAAATTACACTTACAGCAGCAGTACAGGCGATTAGGAAAAGTCAACTAGTGATTACGTGGGTCAACAAGCATTTAGGAATGCTAATCGCCTATACTATAGGCGATTAGGGCTATATGGTATGCAATTTATGAGTTTATAGGCGATTACGTCGTAAGGCATGCAATTCAGGGCTTAACTAGCATTTAGGATCGTAAATGCATGATGTAAAGGCAAATAGGCTCCTATTCGCCTATACTATAGGCGATTAGGGCATCCCATCAGGCGAATAGCCTCCTAATCGCCTATAGTATAGGGGATTAGGGTTCCTATTCGCCTATAGCACAGCTGTTCCGGTTTTTCGCGCGTTTAACACTCCAAATCAAATCCAGAACGTGTGTAAACATCAATTATCAATCAAACAACCATATCAAACATATTTCAATCAAAATCCTTCGTTTAACCTCGTTCTATCAGCCCTGCATGCAACCATGTATCCCAAAAACAACACATATAGCATGAAACATCACATTAACATGCATAACCCTACCCTAATGAACAATTACTCAGATTTCATCTACATGCTATCATTATTAATCTGTAACTACCTTAATATCATGTTACCAATCCTTCTTGAATCATAAAAACCCTATCTTTTAATCATAAACACACATACAACATGCATAGTAGTTAGAATCCAATTAACAATGATTATTAACGAATTTCAGAAGACACATATGTTTATAAACAGGTCTGGACCATTAGGGATTTAATAAAAACGTTATTAAAGATTGCATGAGTGAAAACCACACCTTAGATTTATGATAGATTGATGTAATAGGCTTGAAATCTTGTGTTTTGATCCAAAATCGTGTTCCAGAGGTTGTGTGTGTGTTGGGGCGAGTTGTGGGACGACTAAGGTTATTAATATGAAGTTTAGGAGGTCAAGTATTGTATTTATAGGCGTTTTTAGTCGTTCAGCATGTTATAGGCGATTACGCAGCATCATCAGGCGAATAGGATTGCTAATCGCCCTCCCTATAGGCGATTAGCCTTCTATTCGCCCCAATGTAGGTCCTATTCGCCCCCTATAGGCGATTAGGCCTCCCTACTCGCCTATAGGGGTTGGTTCTGTGTATTTTGCGCGTTAAACCCCGTTTTAACATATGTTAACACATTTTCACATACCGACAAGTCACATAATGATTGTAAACACATAATACTTGCAAACAAACACATTCACACTCGTTCACCAATTCCCGGGACTCGAGACTTGTATGTTCCCTATGCTCTGACGATTCTACGAATCGTCACCCTTTGTACACTTGGTTAAGGACCGACATCTAATGAGCCTCTAGACTAACATCTAATGATCCTCTATACTAAACTAACAATTCCCGAATCGTAACACGACTCAACTAACCCAGTTAAGTATAATATACGCGTGACTCGCTAAGGTAGACTTTAATCTAGACAACGTTGTTAATCGGAATTTGCCGGGTGTCACACATAACCTCACATAGCAATATGATTTAGTTATCTCTCTAAATTAAATCATATGATATGTAAGGTGTATTGCTAGCACCCCGCTAACGTATTTTTAGCGGGGAATGAGGAAATGACGTGGCGCTGATTTGGCTTTTTTGCACTAATAAACTAAACCAAATACTTTTTTAAAAAACAACTTATTGACTTTTTTCACAATGAAAGCTAATCTAAACATTTTTTTAGAATTTTTTTTGTTCAAAAGTCATAATTCAATAATCATTTATAACTAAAACATTTTTGAATTTAAATGAGCAATCCCAAGCACCCACTTTTTTTTTAACGGCAAAATCACTTTATATCTCTACTACCTTATTAAGGAGGAGAGATGGGTAAGAAGGTAATTTCACCATCATTTTAAGATGGCATACAAAAGGTCTCATGCATAAATCTTTAACTTTTATCATTTTCTTCCATCTATGCCCTTATGTACAAGTCACTAATACAAATCAATTGCACCATTCAATACATTTAATTCATGTATTAACTTTTTGTTACCTAGAACCATTACTAAGTAATAGATTAATTCATGTAACTTTTTTTTAATGGATTAACTTTTTGTTACCAATGGAATTTGAATTATCACCACAAGAAAAGGCTAAGCCTTATTTAAAACTTTGTAACCAGTAGGCTAAAGGCTCTTTGGTTCATATGTGTAACTAAATGTTGCAAATAAAAATCAAGCACGGATCGGATTGGATAAATGACAGTATGGTTTTTAAAGTTTTGGCAATTTAAAATGTGAATAAAAATACATACCCGCGGCAACGCGCGGGCATTCCACTTATAGATATAAAGAGCCAGCAAACGGCTGAGAGGACAAAAGAAAAAACAAAGCAACAAACAAAACGAAAAAAAAAACAAGCAACTACAAACAAGCCCCAACATCAAAGTCTAATCAATTCTCCCAAGTGGGCTTCGGGATATTGGACCGATTACACACCCAAACAAAAGTGTCCTCCTTGATGAGCTCCACAACCTTATTAATCGGGATGAATTTGCCGTAAAAAATCTTTGCGTTCCTTGCGTACCACAAGCGCCAAACAGTAGCACAGGCGATGGAGAAGATCATACGCTTCCACTTCTTCGATCATGGGCTGTCATCGAGTCTTGACATCAGGCCAAGGAAGTTATTCACCTCAGCAGGGAAAGGAACTTTGACCCAAACAAACACTTGCCATCAAATCGCTTTTGCCACCACACAATTGAGAAAAGCATGATCGACGTCTTCAATACCGGAGCCGCATCGAACACAACAATGGCTTGGTAATGAAACACCCCTCTTCATTAGCTCATGGTTGACAGCGACTCTGCCTGACCGGACCTTCCACATCAAGACGTTTGCTTTCGGAGGCACCCAAGAATCCAACAGCCTTTGTCGAGCAAATCTGTGGCATTTTTGTTTTGATCAAGTTGGAGTCTAGTGTCTACCCATGAGGTTGTCAAGAATATTGATTCCCCCTTTAGAAAGCTCACAATCAATCTTGCTAATATCTTTCCACAGGCCAGGGACCGATTGTTTGACCGGAATAATTTTTTGAATACGGGAAGAACCATGAATCGAGTGAACCACTTTAACCCAAAATTGACTCAGGTCACTCCTCATTCTCCACCACCATTTGGACAACATGGCGTTATTAAAATCTTCGATACTTCCCAACCCGAGACCTCCCTGACATTTCAGTTTAACAAGTTTACCCCATTTAATCCATCTAATGTTCTTACTCCTATCCGAAATTCCCCAAGCAAAGTCACGTCTTATACCTTCGAGCTTTTTAACAATACCTTTAGGCACCGCAAAAATCGAAAGATAGTAGGACAGTAAACTACCCAAGACCGACTTAGCAAGCATCGCTCTACCGCCCAAGGAAAGATACCTAGCTTTCCACATAGACAAACTTTTTTGTAAACCACCCTCTCAAGCCTAAAAATATATCTTCTAGTCCTACACAAGTAAACAAACATAAACACCAATAATAATAAACCCAAGTCACAGATCTCTTCCATCACCATTCTCGTCTTCTCCATCTCCTTCTAAAACCCTACCAACCCAACCAATGGCTTCTCGTCTCACCACACGCTTCATCTCACGTCTCCTCCATCACAAAACCCCAATCAATCTCCACCGTCCAATCTTCCCGACATCCCCATCTCACCCACCATCAATCCCATCTCTTTTCCAATCAATCTCCACCGTCCGATCCTTTTCCACGTCACGCCGCCACCCATCCCGTCCATCCAAACCCGACATCGGGACCCGTGCCCGTCAGATGCAAACCCGACGTCTCTGGACCTACGCCATAACCTTCAGCTGCATCGCTGGGTTTATTATTATTGTCCTTAATCAATTCGAAGACCAATTAGTGTTCTACGTCACACCTACTGATGCCCTAACGAAATATGTTGAAAACCCTAATAAAAATAAGTTTCGTCTTGGTGGATTGGTTTTAGAAGGCAGTGTAGCGCACCCGGCTTCTTCGCATGAGATTGAGTTTGTTATTACTGATTTGATTACTGATATGTTGGTTAGGTATGAAGGACAAGTGCCTGATTTGTTTAGGGAAGGTCATTCTGTTGTTGTTGAGGGTTTTGTTAAGCCGATAACCGAACAGATTAAGAACGAAACGACGGAGAAGAGCGTGTCGGGAAAGGCGAGGAGTGTCGAGTGTTATTTCGAGGCGAGTGAGGTGTTGGCGAAGCATGATGAGAAGTATATGCCTGCGGAAGTGGCGAATGCGATTGAGAAGAATAAGAAGAAGCTTGCTGAAGAAGCGGAAGCGGAAGCGAGTGATCGGGTTGATGGACAGGAGGCGGCTGCTGTTCCGACTGCGTAAATTATGATTCGTTAACGTCGGGTATGTTTTACGCACACCTGGTTTTGTTTTTGAAAGGGGATTTATGTGTTTATAGGGTTATACGATAATTGAAGTAGGTTAAGGAAGGATAAATTTGTTAGTCTGCAACGGAGAGAGTGCGCGATTAAATCGAGGCTTTTTGGATTATTATTATTATTGTTGTAGGTTTTGTATTTGGCCGGGCATGGGTATGTCTGTGATTGGATTTTGATGATTTGATTAAGCTCTTGAATAAGAAACATTCTTGAAGATGTCTGATTGACATGCTGTGTTTGTATTATATACTGATCGATAGTTACATTTCAAACATGCGCAGCGCGTCTAAACTTAACGATGTTTTTTTTTTTTTTTTTTTTTTTTTTTTTTTTTGAAATTGTGTGATTAGTATGCGGTGTTCGGCTTATGATGACTGATGATGATCCATGATATATTGTTGGTATTAGGAAATTGGTTATTGGTAGCGGATTAGTATGTGTATGTGTTCTTGAATCTACCATCTGTTAGAAATTTTTATGATGGACTTGTGGTTTTAGGATTCGAGTTTTGGGATATAGATGTGATTTTATAGGCGCTCCGCTATTTTATCTTAGTACCCTCTGTGAAACAATTACACTAAGTGTTGTGAGAATCGCTAGGCGCTAGTCGGTCGGTGAGGCACTGACTAGCGATTAATCGGGATTAGTAGAGATTAATCGTGATTCGTGATTGATCGGATTGGGATTTTATATGTAATTTTTAGTTATATATACACACACACACATTTTATTTGTAGGTTTTTTAAGTAGGCATGTTTAAACCCCTTCCTCGACTCATATCTTTAAGTATATAGGATTAATTGCCAGAATTTACAGGTTTTGGTAGGCATCTAACCCAAGATTTACCGATTTTGGCCAGAATTTGGCTGGAATTGCCGGACAACAACCAACTAGCGAGTAATCGGTGTTTACTCGGTGAACCTCCGACTAGCGATTAATCGGAGGCTAGGCAGGATTTTTATAACCATGATTACACTAGCCCGAAACAAGCGTGTTAAATTAGCCCAAACTAGCTCTAGCCCTAAGCAAGCCTAAAACATGTCTATAAAGTGTAAACCCCTAAAAGTTGTATTTTGGACTATGCGCCTTGCTTTTAAAAAAACCCTTTTGTTTTAAGCAACTTGCGCGGTTGCGCCTAGGCTCCGGGCAAGGCCTGTGCGCGTTACGTGTTTGACAACATAGGTCTGTATGTAATGTAATGATCTTTGGAATTTGGGATTGAGATGCATCATGGCTGCATCAGACCTCTCTGGATGTTTTAATTTATCTGCAGTAGAAGTTTAGACAGATTTGCTCGAAAAATAGGTCATCGGAGTGGGAAGATGGGACGTTGATTATGAAACATTCTTGAAAATGTCTGATTGATATGCTGTGTTTGCATTATAAACTGATGAATAGGTACAATTTTTGAAATTATTGATCATAGGCATGTGGAAAACTTTAGCTGGATGATGCTTATGAATCCATGCTATATTGTTGGTATTAGGAATTTGTTATTGGTAGCGGATTAGTATATGTATGTGTTCTTAAATCTACCGTCTGTTAGAAATGTTTATCATGGACTGGTGGTTTTAGGATCCGTCATCCGTGTTTTGGGGTGTATATGTGAATTTGCAGGCGCTATGCTATTTTATCTTAGTACCCTATGTGATTTTTTGTGCATTTATATCTATGTTCACACAAGGCGTGTGCCTAGGCGCCCAGGTGCAGCACAGCATATGCGTCTCGCCTGAATAGGCACATTCTTATGTTTAAGTAGGTGTGAAAACAATTTCACTAGCTCTAAACAAGCCTGGTATCAACTTAAATTAGCCCAATCTAGCCATAAACAAGCCTAAAATATATCTAAAACCCCCTAAAAATTGTATTTGGGACTAATGCGCTTCGCTTAGAAAAACCTCTTTCGTTTTAAGTATTTGCGCCTAGGCTCCCGGCGAGGCCTATACGCCTTTAGTGCGCCTTGCGTGTTTGACGTCTTTGGAATTTGGGATTGAGGTGCAGGGTTGAAAGTGGGTCGTAACACTATAAATTGAATTCGGTTTGATTCTGGTCAAAGGCGACCCAAACCTATTTAAACCTAGTCAAAACTCTATACTCAGTTCCAGCTCGACCCGGTCTGACCAGAACCTGGTTTTGACTTTTGTTGAGCAAACCCCAATTGGTTTCGGGTCAAAAAAACCTGATTTGTGCATCTCTATATAAGATGGGTTTGGCTGGTTGCTTGTTTCATTTTTCAAATGAAAGTCATTTTAATTGTGGAATGGGTTATCTGATGAACATTAGGGGGGCAATTTTGACTTTAAGAGTTTTAACCATTTGACCACATTTATAACTGTTTAAGCGTTACAATAATCCAATCAAAACTGCTAAGTAGTTAACTCGGCCGATATATCGGTGATATATCACCGATATCTCGGTTATCGTCATCAACCGATATTTTGACCGATATTTTTGTACCGATATTATCGGCGATATTGGCCGATATATGACTGATATTTTACCGATATATCACCGATATTCCCGATATTGGTGTTTTTCTTCTTAGTTCTTCCATTTTTCTTATTCTTATAGTTGTTATTACTTTTTTAAGTCTTAATTGTTAATAGTTAGTGTTAAATATTAGTGTTTTGAGTCTTAACAAGTTCCCACTTGCTACAATTGTTAGTGTTTTGCAAGTTGTAAAAAGGTTAATTTGTTAATGGTAGGAGAATATGTTGAATTGTTAGTGTTAAATTGCTACATGTATGGATTTTGCATGATATCAAATTGCCGATATCGTACCGATATCTCACCGCAATAACCTATATCTCAAATATCGGTCCTCTACCGATATCCGATATTTTACCGCATTAATTGCTTAATCAAAAGACACCACGTGACTGGACAATCTAAATTTGTGCCAGATTAAAATTCTAAATAAATAAATTTCAAAGTTATGTACACGGTACTTTCATGTGTTTTAGCAATATTTTACCTTTCTGTCACTATGTATAAACAATTGCGAGTACTGTCTTTACTGTTTACATGACCAGCACAAATTACCCCATGAGATAGATGTGCATTTAATTTTTTCCCTCATTTTGTGAAAATGACCGTTTTAATGTTCTAAAATATATTAGTGGTTTTTATTTTTATTTTTGTGTGTGTGTGTCAAACAGTTGGAGTTATGCCCATTAGCATTTAATTATGTTGGGCTTTGAAGGCCTTAAGGCTGTCTTCACTAGTATACAGAGATCCTTTATATTAGGTCAACACTGGATCCGTTTTGCCTCGGTGTTTGGAAAATAACTGGATTGAGCAAACAACATAAACACAATAATTTTATATAACTAATCATGATCAATAGTTACGTTCCAACTATTATTATTATGAACAAATGCCCTAAACCATGTATGTATCTACTAATAATCGGCTCACATCCAAAACTTCCGGTGGATCTCTATATGACTCCATCTTTCTTTTTGATTTATCTCTTCTCATAATTTTTATCTTTGACCCTTTAACTTTCACAATTAAACTAAACTAGAAGGGAACCCGCGCGTTGCGGCGAAGTCAACAATACAGGGTGGAAACGTAATTCAAACCTTAAAACGATTAAAAGAATCAATATGTAAGTTGTATGTTTGTGTGTGTAAGCACATGTGCTTCGCAGTATGGTAATTTTTTAAGGCTACATGGAGACATAATAACATATGCTACGTTCTATATACCATATGCAATTTGACCTACATGCCGGAAAAAAAATGGAAGTAGCGGTTTGACTCATTAGCAACTATTATTATACTAATAGTCCTACTCAATATGTTGAAAGTGCTAAATCTGGAGAGATTGCCGAGGAGAAGAAAACATAGAGACATTTATAAGATGATTAAGAGGAGGTTGGAACGACTTAAATGTAATTAACCTGCAAAGAAGCATACCTATAACTTTTTCCACATGATAAAAGCAATGTAATACAACTACTAATCAAGTGCACCATAAATTTCTATCGGTAGCATCAAAAAGTGAAATTAGAAGTTAGGTTAATTGAAAATAGTCCACATAAGACATCCCAACCTGAGAACTTTATAGATGTGCACATATCGGTTTTTTTCTAGGAACCGAACCGGTTACAAACCGGTTCATGTTTGGTGCCGGTTCGTGTCTAAACCGGTTTTGGTTCGGTTCGGCCTCAGTTTCGCCTGTTTGAAAGACCGGTTTTGATTCGGTTTGGGTTCGTGAACCAATTCATGTGCACACTTTCTTTTAAGAAAAGGCATCACAAAAATTATTTTTTTACGTAAAGTTCGACTTTTATTGATTCTTACAATCTTTATAAGGTGTATAGCTATATATTTGTATGTGTAGAAACCTTTTTTATATAAATTTTGTTATATAAAATTGCAATTTTTTTTAATAAAATGTAGTAATTACTTAATTTTGTTTGATACCCTCCTCAAATGTTTTATAATATAATATAAATTATTGATATAGATTAATGGTAATTAAAGGTTATGATGAAAGAATATGTACAAGTAGATTTTGCATGAATGGTAGAAATGGAAAAAATTACATGACATTTGGGTTTTAAGCATGAGACTTTTCCTATGCCATCTTAAAATTCATGTAAAATGACTTTTATAGACATCATTCCTCCTTTATAATGTACTAGTGGAAATGCCCGCGCGTTGCGGTGGGTGATCCGACTAACACCATATATTCAGTTATGATGCCCATTCGACCCATTAATTGGTAAATGGGTTAATTCGTGTTATACTTTGCGACTTAACTAACAATTTGCGTTTTTTAAAATTTGCTAAAAGCCTCAGTGGCTGTTGTCATATTAAGGTTTCTAATTTCTATACGGTTGGTTTCAGTTAGAAAATTTTAACGGTTTGTATTATGTGTTTCTATTTAAAATGTATATCACAAAAACTGGTTAACGCTTAACAGAATCGAAGTGCTTGATATACACACAAACATATATACATAAATTACATGTATAATTTCAAGGAAGTAAACAATTCAAAAGCAGTGTCATTAGCCACTTAAATGAATTTGTGACTTATACAACTTCCTCATTGCTAATTTCATCCATCAACAATGCTTCAGTTATTCATATAAAATATTACAAGAGACTAAGGTTGTTGATTTAAAATCATGAATATGGATACATTATACGCTTCTTAATATCTGCACACCGCTCACAATAAGTAAATTTGTTAGGCTACAGTAATTAAAAAGTTACGCCCACTTAGGGGGTCAAGGGAACCACAAACATCATAGGTTTGATTATCAAATTGCTGCAATAGTTCTTTTATTCGTCTGTTACATATACATTATCAGTATATGTTCTTTAACATATGGGACCAACTTTTTTTTTGAACGGTAAACTTCATTAAAAACACGGACGGGACCTCAATTTAAGGCCCGCCACAAAAACTTACAACATATACATTGGGTACTTTACCCAACTATTCCACTCAATAGACTTGAACCTAGAGCGATGTTTCAACCAGAAAAACGACATACACTTTGTAGTCGCAACCACCTCTCTATAACTCTAGGCGAACTCCCTTGAAATACCTTCTTATTCCGCTTTTTCCAAAGCGCCTAAAAAGAGATCATTATAATACCCCTAATAATCTTTTTGGCCCACTTGGAATCTTTCTTAACATTCTGTACCTACAGCATCTCATCCATATTCCTCAAACTAACAATATTAATATTGACCCATTTGAAAATAGATGACCACATCCCATGAGTGAAGCCACATTCAATGAAAAGATGACTAATGGACTCGTCCAAAGCTTCACACATCGGACAGACAGCAACAGGAATATCAACTCGCCTTCTGACCAGCGCCAAGCGTCTCGGAATCTGATCTTTCTCTATCCGCCACATAAGGATGTTCACCTTCGTTGGAACCCATGATTCCCATTTTATTAATTGCTTCTGCTGTTGGCTATACCTGTCTTTAATCAGCCGGTTCTTCAGTTTCACATCAGCAACCGTGAAACTGTCATATGAATCAACTAATAAGAAGAGCACTTACCGGGGAGAGTTTGGAGGCGATGCGGTGTTAATGTTGGTGGTGCAGAATATTACCCATCCATATGTGTCTCTTCACATTTCTTGGCTCGGTCCTTTTCTGTTTCATCCGTGACAGGCTACTTCAACGCTGCCATATAGTTCACTTACATACTGAGAAAAAGTTCTACTTTACAATGACAAGCACTTTGCAGCTACAAACAAACATATACATTAAGATAAATAATGAAATTAAATGAGAAGGTAGGTAGTTATGAAATGGTTCGGACCAATTTGGATTCACGTCAAAACGGGTCGTTTTAAAAAGGACAATTTGATTATAATCCTGTCATTTTTCCACCTCTATTTCAAACACGCTCACATGGTGAATCAATCCAACATTCTGCACAAACCCAAAAGGATTTGACCCGTATGTTTTTCGCATTTTAGAAAACAAAATAGGATATAAGTCGTGAAACCAACGATTCAGAAACTAACCTGATGCATACTGATTATTATGTCTGCTCCTGTGATGAATTCTCCATTGATGAATATCTAAGGACATGTTGGCGCCACATGCCGCAAAAAAATTAAAAAGTAATTTTGGCAATCAACATCATAATAAATAGAGATATTTGATATTAAACATTAAAATGAAATATGTTGCAGCCATCAAAGTAATACCATATCATCAGCAACTTTGTAACATGCATTAGATAGTTAAAGTAGAACTGTAGAAGCAATAAAGATGATACGAACTCTTGATTGGTACTACCCCTACACTAACTTCAAAGAAGCTACTTTGCCTTCTTGAGTAGAACAGATGTTCTAAACTCAGCATCATCCTTGATGAAACTCCACCACAGATAAGTAGGAGGTATCGTTGTTGCATGCCAAGCAGCGTGTGCATTGACGAATCCTTCATAGGGAGGGAAATCATATATTTCTAACAGCATCGCTAGTGCACCAGTCACTATCACAACCCATAATTGCCGTCTAGAAGGATGACCACTCACTCCGCCCCATATTGCCCAGATTAACAGTTGTGCAACCCCCATTGCAACACATATTTTCATGTTCCATCCTACCAGTTTTCATTAATAAGATGTCAGTAAGGTCAAGAAAAGCTAACATGTTGCAGTTTAGAGGGAATGGTCAAAACTGATGGGCTGGGTCTAATCAATTTTGGTGAGGTTGGCTTCAAACACTTACTGTCCAACTTTTATTTGCATGTATAAAAAATGTGTGCAAAATAGATATACAAAAGGCAAAAATATTGACAAAAACCCTATTAAGTTTTGCTGAATACACACAAGTCCTTGTGCTTATTTGAAAAACCCAATGAAAAAGCCTCTGTACTTCATGTTGTAAGTAAAAGGTCTTTCTTTTAAGCACAGTTAAGTCCTTAAACTTAGAACAATTAAGTAAATAGGTCCTTCCTTTAGCATGAATGAGTACCTAAACTTAAAAGTTAATTTAATCATGTAAAAAAGAAGTCCAAGGACTTATGTAACTTTTTTAATAGCAGGCTTAGATAATAAAGTTTGGGTGACTTGTAAACTGTTTGACCTTGTAAGCAACTTGCTTGTTCTTGGCCACCATGTTGATCGTTAATAACAGTAACAAATCAGTACATACAAACATTTAATTTATCCCTATTATAACCATACAACGAAACCAACCCAAGCAAACTGAATAATACTACACTACAGAAAATAAAATAAACGTATGTCATAGTACAGAACAGTACCGGTAAAGGCTCCCAAGCCGTCCAATAGCAACATTTCCAGTTCAATTAACCTGCAGAAAAACGATAAATACGTAAGAAACCAAACTTAGTCACTACTATAGTAGCTGTCGAAGTGTCATAATAAAAAAAGTAAAAAAAAAAAACAAATAAGGCTAAAGCCATAACAATAAGTACACTTTTGATTTTAAAAAGCCAAATCCATGTACGCATAGCACTTTTGACCTGATTTTAAAAAGTAAGACTAATTGTTCCAGTTCCACAACATACATTAAAAAGCAAGGTATTAGGTCCCAAAAAACAGTATACATATAACATATAATCAAAATTCGAACAACTTCCTACGCTGCAAAACAAATAAGATTCAATGTATACAGATCAACGATGGATAAGTTCATAAGCAATTAACCTATTCAGTATTAAAGAAATAACCCAACCCATCTTCTATATAAAATCTATATAAAAACTAACGGTTAATTAAAATCGTACCTCATCTGAATTTGGGAACGAAAGATCGGCAAACAAAAATCATGAAATTAGAACACAAACAAAAAAACTCACTGAAAGTGAGGTAGAAACTGTGATAAACGGAAAAAGAAATAAAATCGATTCTGATTTTGAACCTAACACAAATATTATCAACCTCATGGCAGTGATAGAAAAGTCGATACCCATGGCAGATCTCCAACTATCTATATATGTCTCTCTATTTGAATGGAGAATTGAAAATTTCATAGGTTAAATGTCGATTGATTTGCTGCAAGAATTAAAGTTATGGCAGAGGTTATTAGACGATTAGGTTCTACAAGGGCAAGGATGGAATATGGTTTCAGGATGTGAGGTATGAGACCATGCTAAAATTACATTGCTACCCTTCTAAGTGTCTTAATTGTATAAAAAGTTCCGATTATACCCTTATTATATAAGCTTGATTCACTTGTACATATTGCTATAATAGTTGGATGGTGTACAAAATTACTATCATGTACATCACTCCTCCTTAATAAGATAACTAGTGGAATGCCCGCGCGTTGCTGCGGGTATGTATTTTTATTCACATTTTAAATTGCCAAAACTTTATACACCATATGTCATTTATCCAATCCGATCTGTGCTTGATTTTTATTTGCAACATTTAGTTACATACATGAACCAAAGAACCTTTAGCCTACTGGTTACAAAGTGTTAAATAAGGCTTAGCCTTTTCTTGTGGTGATAATTCAAATTCCATTGGTAACAAAAAGTTAATACATGAATTAAATGTATTGAATGGTGCAATTGATTTGTATTAGTGACTTGTACATAAGGGCATAGATGGAAGAAAATGGTAAAAATTAGAGATTTATGAATGAGACCTTTTGTATGCCATCTTAAAATGATGGTGAAATTACCTTCTTACCCATCTCTCCTCCTTAATAAGGTAGTAGAGATAGAGAAGTAGAGATAGAGATTAGCAAGGTGCCCGCGCGATGCGGCGGGGAGCACAACTTGGTGGTTTAAAGTTGTGCACATGGTGTATCAGTTACAATGGAGGTGTTAAGAGATGTATGTACAGTGTCTTAAAAACTTGAGTTACAATGGGTACAAACTATTGAGTAAATTAAAATCAACTTTAATTCTTGAACCATCATTGAATTCTTGTTAATTGATTTGGAAGAGGGATGTACAAGTTGTTTTTGCATTCAAGGGTAGCAATGGAAAAACTTTCATGACATGTAGAGTATAAAGCACAAAACCCTTCATATGCCATCTTAAAATGACTACTTTGCCTATCTCTCCTCCTTAATAAGGTAGTAGAGATAGAGAAGTAGAGATAGAGATTAGCAAGGTGCCCGCGCGATGCGGCGGGGAGCACAACTTGGTGGTTTAAAGTTGTGCACATGGTGTATCAGTTACAATGGAGGTGTTAAGAGATGTATGTACAGTGTCTTAAAAACTTGAGTTACAATGGGTACAAACTATTGAGTAAATTAAATTAAAATCAACTTTAATTCTTGAACCATCATTGAATTCTTGTTAATTGATTTGGAAGAGGGATGTACAAGTTGTTTTTGCATTCAAGGGTAGCAATGGAAAAACTTTCATGACATGTAGAGTATAAAGCACAAAACCCTTCATATGCCATCTTAAAATGATGGTAAAATGACTACTTTGCCTATCTCTCCTCCTTAATAAGGTACTATAGATATAGATTACTAGTAGGGAATCCGCACGTTGCGACGGAGTCAACAACACAGGGCAGGAACTTAACTCAAACCTTGAAACGATAAAAAACATCATGTGAGTTGTGTTTGTTATAACCCTCATCCAACACATACCACAATTTCATCCAAATCAACAACCACATGTAGCTAGAAATGTACCAATGTGATTCCAACTTACAGATAATCTAAACTGTATACATTCATTTGTTCATGCTTTGACAATGAGTAAGCTATATTACACTTAAACTGGTCTTAAATCCCTTTATATTACACTTGATTATCTTAAATTACACAATATTATGAGTATGCTAAATTACACTTGGTCAGTTGATCACACTTGAATAATTAGACGCGATTCAACAATCTTGCTCAACTTCATTTCAGATTCTCACCATAAGCTTCCACCATTAAAAATTGAAACAATGAAATATGCTACAAGCATATTTCATCCATGTGAAACTAAGAATGAACTGTAAGCTGAATATTTTTTTATTACATATGCTATTGATGGTGCACTTTGCTAAAGAAAAAAACAAGTTCGACTTGTCGTGATAGATATGGCAAAACATCCATACATTGCCATGTAAATCGTTAGCAACAAGCTCTTGTGCAGGTGGTTGCATATAAAAATCCCATTGAATAGTAACTAAAGTTGTCATCACATAAAAAAAAAATTCCAACTTGTCATCACTCCCCCCCCCCCCCCCCCCCCCCCCACCACCACATTAGAAGTTACATATTCAACCCTACTTATGAATGAGTAAATTCATATATGTTTTTCTCTGAGTCCAAAAAAAGCAATAACTTATGAGGAAGCTGGTTAAAGGGGTTGGCTGTACTTAGTTCATAAGCCTTTAATTTCTAAATCATAATATTTGAAGTTCCAACAAATAAGTCGGCTTGCTTTGAACCACAGTTAAAAACAAAAATAGTATATCATAACCGCATTAACTGCTTAGACATAGATATACATACACATAGTACACATAGATAGAGGGGCGTGCACGTGTAATTCTCAAGTATCTTTTTTATTAATAATGCTGACATGCCACAGAAGTGCGAATTCCAACATTATATTACTCGGAGCCAGTGTTTTATTATTTTTCTTTAACCCGTTTTAACCTGAATCTAGTCGGAATAGTTACTAACCCAACCGCCCGTTTTGCAAGGCTTACCATTTGTCAATTATATTCAACATATGCTTAACTTTTTATTTTAGAAATACTTTTTTTTAACTTTTTTTTGGGGTACAAGTTGTGTTAACAAGTTCTATTTTTAGGTTTGAAAGAGAGAGGACGTGCCCTTTATGCAGAGCTCTGGTTAGACCATCAACTAATTTATATGTTGGACAATAATATGTTACAAAACAAAAGAAAAGATATAGGAACAAACTTTACGGTGCATATCGAGCAAACACGATTTACAATTGGAATTGTCAAGACAAATAAAGCAACACTCAACAAACATCTTCTGTCATGTTAGGGTACCTACCAAATAATATAAACAACAAAAATAAGCTAAAATACTAGATATTTTCAACCACACATGCCACAATAGTTACACACATGGATAAACAATACATAATCTAAAGTTGACTAATCTGTTTACCGGTCAACTTAAACTAAAATCTAACAACTATCAGGTAATAGCATACATAAACAATTATTTTTTTTTAACAAAATCAACCAAATTATTATAGAATTCAGGCTTATAGAAAAGCCAGCTTAAGTTTCCACTTAACCTTATCCTCTGGTTCCTGGAAACAGCTCCTTTAAAAATGCATAATATCTACCAAACTTTTTAATTAAAAATAACCATTTTCACGGTAATAGTTTTTACACTCAATAGTCAATACTTGAAAATTTCTACAGAATGGGGTTAAGGCTTAAACTAATCTAGTAACCAAGAGCTATTATTTTTCAAAACTATTTATGATTTAGGCTAGTTGATGATAGAAAGCTTGGATTTGGAAAGGTGTTTTAACGTTTAGGTTCTTTTTGTAAGCTAACCAAATCCCGCGAGCAGTGATTGGCTATTTGTGGATAGAAATATACACACTTTGTGGCTTAATCCTATACTATCGAAATCTCACTTAGGGTCGGTACGGTCTTTATACTTGGTCCTAGTGATAAACCAAGACTTGATTATGTGACTCAGCTTCATTATATATGTGAAAGCTTTGGCTTAAGTCAAGGATTAGTGAACCTGTGTTGAAATGTATACTTGCCTGTTGTGTGGGGTCTAGAAAGTTGAGCAACTATGGTTTTAGATTATAAATTTAAATCATGAAAGCGTCTTACTGTTTTCCGACTTAGAGCATGTTTGGCTCTCCTTATTTCCACCTCCTAATAACTTATAACTTTTCCAAAAAGTTAATAAGTTGCAAAAAGTGTTTGGCAAAAAGAAAAGGACTTTTTGTTTTAACTTTTTATTTGCCTATGATAAGTTGTTTTGGAAAAGTAAGGGAGGAGTGACTTTTTGAACCTCCTTATAACTTATTTGATGGTTATTTACCTACATGCCCTTATTATATCCTTACACCTTCCTCCTTATACCCTTTTTTGTCATTTTACCTAAATAAGTTAAACCAAACATTTTTTTACAAACTAACTTATCAACTTATTGTTTTTTCCCACCACATAAGCTAATCCAAACACTTTTCTAAAAACTCCTTTTTAAAAAGTCATAAGTTAATAAGTCCTTTTGACAAAAAGTCCTTTTTGCCTCAAATAAGTTTATCCAAACATGCCCTTAATCCCCTTTTCACCAAAGTTTTTGGCATCTCCTCCGGGAATTTCCCATTTATAAAGAAAAGAAGTTTAAGCTTTGTTAAAACCCATGCACATCAAGTTTTTGGTGCCGTTGTTGGGGACACGACTGTTTTTAGAGAAAAGTTTTCTTAAAAGTTACATACTTTTTCGTTTTTAGTGTTTTTGTTAAAAATTTTATCTCAAAGGTTCTCGAGTAGTGTATGAACTTGCGTCCCTCACCCAATCTCATTCCTCCTCTTGAAGAAATCGAAAGATATTTAATTTTGAGCTAGAAGAAAAGAATAAAAATAAAAAATGGCACAAGTTGATAGAACCATATCTGATTTGCTAGACGTTCCATCAATTCTTTGGGCCCTAGCATCGCTAGACCCCCCGTTGATGCCGACCACTTCGAAATTAAGTCCTATGTTATCCACATGATACAACAAAACTGCACTTTTTATGGTTTATCCGATGAAGATCCCCATGCTCATATCGCAAATTTCCTCGAAATTTGTGATACTTTTAAATTGCAAAACGTCACTCCTGACGCTATTCAACTTCACATGTTTCCTTTTCACTAAAGGATCGTGCCAAAGCATGGCTAAACTCGCAACCCACGGTATCTATTACCACCAGGGCCGACCTTGCCCAAAAGTTTCTCTCAAAATACTTTCCCCCAGCCAAAACCGCATAACTAAGAAATGACATCACCACTTTTTGCCAAGAAGACGGAGAGTCACTCTACGAGGCTTGAGAAAGATTCAAGGATATGCTGGGGAAATGCCCCCATCATGGACTCGAAATTTGGTTACAAGTTTCATCCTTCTACAATGGGTTGACCAACCAAGCAAGACAGACACCTGACGCGGCCGCAGGAGGAATTTTCGGGAACAAGAGACCGCATAAAGCTTATGATCTCATCGAAGAAATCGCAGTCAACAATTATCAGTGGTACAACCCTCGAAGTCGGCCATCGAAGACCGGCCTCTATCAAGTTGATTCCACCACCTCGTTGCAAGCTCAAATCGAGGCGCTATCAACTTAACTCAACCAACTGAGCAAAGCACAAGTCAACGGCATCACCGCAGTATAGTTGCAGCCACAAGATGAGAGTCTTCCTTAGGCCACTGTGGAACAAGTTGACTTCATTGGTACAACCCGCCGGCCAAACAATCCTTACAGCAACACCTATAATCCTGGCTGGCGTGATCATCCAAACTTTGGGTGGAAAAACAACAACAACACATGCATCCTCCTGGATTCAGTCAACAAAACAACCAGCAACGCCCTCCAAACAATAGTTACCCGTCTGTGGATGAAAAGCTCGCAAAACTTGAAGCCCGATCAGCAGCACGAATGGACGAGAAGTTCAACAACACAGATAAGAGGCTTCAAGGGCTCAAGTCCACCATCAGGAACCTGGAAGTACAATTAGGCGTGATGGCCAAGTCACTCGCAGAAAGACCAATCGAAAGCCTTCCAAGCAACACTGAAACTAACCCAAATGCCAATGTGACTGAGATAACTCTTCGTAGCAGCCGCGTTTATCCTGAACCAGCTGTACCTACTAATGAAGAATTTGCACCACCCAACTCACCCACAAATGAACCCGCTCTAACCATAACCGTTCCCAATATTGTCGCACTAGAGAACTCGACCGCTAGTTCACCAATGTCGGTTAATGAAGGCCCCGCAACCAACCAGAATCCTCCAGTTGCTCTGCCGCAAGAACCACCATAAAAAACGGTACAGAGGGAATATCAGCCTAACATACCTTATCCCGGTCGTTTGAAGAAGTAGAAGATGGACGAGCAGTACCAGAAGTTCACTGAACTCCTAAGTCAAATCCACGTCAACTTACCTTTTATAGAAGTCATCCAGCAAATGCCCAAGTATTCAAAATTCTTAAAGGACTTCTTGAGTAACAAAAGAAACCTCGAAGCAGCAATCAAGGGTAATGAACTGGAGTACGTGGCACTGCTCCAGCAAAGTCTCCCACCAAAGCTAACCGACCCAGGAAAGTTTTCTTTACCTTGCTCTATAGGTAACTTGCCTACGAATTATGCCTTAGCTGATCTTGGTGCAAGTGTGAACGTGATGCCCACTTATATCTACAAACAACTCAAGTTGGGCGACCCATGACCGTTGATAGCTACGATTGAGTTGGTGGATGGTACCATAAAGAAACCTGAGGGGATTGTCGAAAACCTGCTTATCAAAGTAGGGAAATTCGTCTTCCCCATCGACTTTATCATCCTCAACATGGGAAAGAATAATGTTCTTATTATCCTTGGTCGCCCGTTCTTAGCTATTGTTCGAGCTACCATAGATACAAGTGAGGGAATTCTTACACTTCAGGTTGGAACCACAAATTGCACTACACCGCCGGTGGAAAGGAATACGTGTCTGACGACCCATTCGACATGGCCAATTTCATTGATAAACAATTAGATTATCAATTGAAGAAAGCCAAAGGTGCGGCAGTAACACCACCAGAAGAATCAGCAGTGGGGCTTGACAACACAAAGTGGATCGACGAGTACTGGGACAACCGTCAGAAGACTGGATGGAGAAAAAGAAGCAGACGGAAGAAAAACACCATCAGTGTCCCAGAGGCAGGGAAGGAAGCAGTCTAAGCATCACGCGTTTTGTCTAGCCAAAGACGTAAAACGTGGCGCTACCATGGAGGCAGCCCGGATCAGTAGCCTAGGACAAATAAGTTGTGAGGTTGGTGCATACGGTAGAAGAGTTGGTCAAGAACCATCAGGTATGGTCGTTAACTCTTAGGAACCAGTATCTTGTTTTCATTTTTACTTTTATTTTTCTTTTCGTTACTAATAAATTATTACAGTTCATGCCAAGTGGTTTCTCTCAAGGAAACATTCGTGTGGAGGCAGCTGCGGGGATCGACTGCACGCAGAACATTGGAGAGCAAAAAGGGGGATACTTGTTCCTTTTTACTTGCCCACCTATTTCCTTTGCACACATATCACAAATACTAATTTAAAAATTGTGTAAAAGAATTAAGTGTGAGGTGTTTAAAATTTTTGAAAAATTTAAAACACCTCAAAGCAGTCAGCAAACCGTAACTGAAAAGGCAAAGTTTTTAAAAGTGTTTTTGGAAACAAAAATATTTTCAAACCCTTTGAGTCAGCCCAACGATCTTGCGGGAGATTAGGGAGGTTTTTAGTAGGCAAAAGAACCATCTAAGGTGTTCCCGATTCCTTAAATAACCCATACCCCTACATGTGAGTATTTTTTAGCCTTATTGAGCATACCATTACATATATACTCCACATGCTCGTTCATTTGTCTTGAGTGATATTGCCCCTTGGCATGGCATGATTAGAACTTGTGTGACTTATGCATTACAAGACCACATCAGAGGTGAGTGTGTGAAAATGATTTAGGTGTTTAGGACTTATCCATTCCGTTATCATTTGCCTTTCATATATTTTCCCCACCCCTAGCCACCCATTTTTGAGCTTAGCCTTTTCGTTTCCTTTCATCCATTCAACCCCCGCCATGATGAAACCAGCGAAGTGTTGAGATGTTAAGGAAGCTATTTTGCAATTTTTGGACTTTGAAGCATAAGCCGCACACCAAGAATCTCGAACCTTGATCGTGAAAAGGCTACAGAAGAAAGCCATCAAAAGAGCATACCAAGTGTCAATAATCATCCAGCAAGACATCAAGTGTAACCCGTTATACTCATAAAAAAAAGTGTGAATAAAGATGTTGCTAAACTAAAGGAGTCGAGAGAGCTTCAAAAGATAAGTTTTGTAAGACTTTCTAAAAAGACCAAGTAATCGACCCAACCTAGTGGAGGCTATTAGGCGGCCCGTGCACCGAACGATTCACGAGATTAGGCCACGGTCGAGCTATGAAGTCCAAGGAAAGATCATCAAAACCAACTTAGAAGATCCACAAGATTCCAACACCTCAAACACCAAACCCAAAGTTAGTCATGGTGATAGACTCCATTCCGACCCTATCTTCCATTATCTCACTAAACTAACCCTTGAAAAGTCCTTTTGATTCACACGCATCGCCTCAACAAAAGTGGCGGAGTTGTGATTTGTACACAAGCCTATGATTCGTGTCTACCATCGGGTAAATTTTGAGTGTTCACCCCAAAATAAAACCCGAGTGAAAGAGAGGAGTGAGGAAAAAGGAAAGAGGGGCACCTTAGGAAGTGTTTTAGTAGTCTCGCCACAAACCAAACCCGAAATCCCGAAGGTTTTTTAAGCGAGACTCTTAGGAGGTAAGTTGAGCTCGGCACATAGAGTTAAACTTACAATTATTATCTCACAAAAAAATTGCCTAAGGTTCGGTTTGGTTGAGGACAAGCAAAAGCTCAAAGCTCAGGATTTGAGATCAGTAGGTGAAAAGAAGTGAAAAACGACACTAACAGACAAGGAATTGAAGACTTTGAAGCTCTGCCAGATGCAGCACGGCTGTGCTTACGGCCGTGCACGGTCGTGCAACTGTCCCGGGTCAATAACTTAACATTTCCAAGTCAACAGAAGGCAAAAAGTCAGCTTGCAGGGGTGCACGGGCGTGCCAAAAAACTGTGCATGGCCGTGCCATTAAAGACGTGCTCCCCAAGGTTTCAAACCGACCAAACCGACAAGACGGTCACACGAAGCAGCAAGCACGGGCGTGCCAAGGGACATGGAACGGCCGTGCAACACCTGAAGGGGGACAGTTCTGCTCGAAAGGACCCTGTAACAGTAACTGTTGTCGATCATGGGCGTGCCATCATAGGAAGCACGGGCGTGCAGGGTCTGAATTGCCTATAAATAGAGGCATTCGCTCCAAATTTTGATCATCCCTTCCCACATCGAAAACCAACACTTCTCCTCGAAGTTTCAGCCATCTTTGACGCTTATGAGTGTCCAGAGCCTGGGAGCACTCCATAAACACCACATTCAAGAGAGAAACAACCTGAAATCACCCACAACCACTAGAAGTCTTCATACAACCCCTCACCATGTTTTGTACACAAACCTAACCTTGTGAGCTCGTTGTATCAACCATGCTAGGCTAGATTTCTCTTGGTGTTGCTAGGGTGATGATGGACTTTGGTATGAAATAAATAGTTTATCTTTTGTTTAAAGTGGTGTTTTGTACTTTTAATAATTCTTTCTACTCTAAACTTTGTTTAATGAATTAACTAATTAATAACTTAGTCTTTGGTCTTGTGGGTGTTTTGATAGGAAGTGGGAGGACTTATGAGTGTACCCACGGTGTGTAACAACCCATGCACTTGTAAGCTAATCAAATCCCGCGAGTTGTGATTAGCCCATTTGTGGATAGAAATATACACACTTTGTGGCTTAATCCTCTACTATCGAATTCTCACTTAGGGTCGTTACGGTATTTATACTTGGTCCTAGTGATAAACCAAGACTTGATTATGTGACTCAGCTTCATTGTCTATGTGAAAGCTTTGGCGCAAGTCAAGGATTGGTGAACTCGTGTTGAAAGGAAACGGTCTTTATTTCCTTTCATTACTATATTGCCACACAATTAGTAAAAGACCAGTCACTTTTTGAAAAATTAATTAAATCAAGTAGGGGATGCAGGTGTTCTACTTAGTCACGACTCCTCTATGATATTAAGTGGTAACTTGTTTGGTCATGATCCGACCACCAACAAGTTATTCATAAAAGGCTAGAGTTGTTAGATGTCTATATCGCAACAATGGGAAGTGGGTACTTCGAGGTTGGGTCGACACAGTCTCAAGTCATTTTCTCCTCATTGTTGAGAGGTGAGCTGCCCGGTTTGGGAAACCCTCATAAAAATTTTAAGAACAAAAATTGTTTATACAGTTATACGAAAATGGTCACCTCTAGAGAATGTAGTTATGCAACTCTAGGTTAAGCAAAAGTGCGCAACTTAAACACACCACTTTAATAAAAGTCTACTATTATTTCATACCAGGTAACATCTGATCCCGAAGCAACACATTTGTTTTGTTATTAATTCTCTTAGAGTTTACATCTCTCCTTTACTTTTCTTCTTGCATTTTAAAAGTCTCTTAGTAATTTTTAGGAAAATGAGTAGTAAAAACCGTGTCCTTGGATTCGATACTCGGTACTTGCACATTTCTATATTACTCACGATAGGTACACTTGTCTGTTGTGTGGGGTCTAGAACATTGAGCAACTATCGTTTTAGATTATAAATTTAAAACTTGAAAGCGTCTTACTGTTTTCTGACTTAATCCCCTTTTAACCAAAGTTTTTGACATCTCCTCCGGGAATTTGCCATTTTTAAAAACAAGAAGCTTAAGTTTTATTAAAACCCACGCACATCACCGCATCACTTTGAGAGTTTGGCAAGCCTTTTCTAGTTGGTGTAATATTCCGCAGATTTATGCCTCTTCGGTTAGAGAACTGACGAAGGTTTCCAAACATGCAGGGGTTCCAAAGTTAAAAGGAGAAGTTATTCATGGGTTAATCATTATCGCTTGTTGGAGAATATGGAAGACGCGGAATGAACGGGTATTTTTACAAAAAGTTTACAATGCCATGGAGATAGTTGCGTAGGTGAAATCTATTGGTTTTCTTTGGTTTAAAAATAGACACAAATGTAAAAGCATAGATTGGAATAAATGGGGTAATTTTAAGTTGATGTAATTGATTTGTGGCCTAGGCTCTCCTGTTTCCACTTGTGACAGGTCTGCTTTAGGTGCTCGTTTTTGTGAATGAAATTGACTTTTTATAAAAAAAAAAAAAAAAGATAATTTTTCGGTTGTATGGAATTAGGGAGTGTGTTTGTTCTAAAATTAAATAGTTATGTATGTCTAATGATTTTTTTTTTTTTTTTTTGAAATGCTTAGTTCAGTGGAAATTTTTGTACAACCTTAACCTAGCGGTTTCAAGTTCGAATCCCTACCCACACACTGGTGTCCTCCTTGCCTAAGCTTAAACTGTCACAGGGAATTTTTTTGTGGTGTGCATGGATCGAACCTGTGACCTACCCCTATAATGGAAACCCCTAAGAAAAACTCACCTTATCTCAAACCAGCTGGGCTGGAGATCGATCATTGGCTATCTATGTCTAATGATTAAGCAGGTGAACTAATCACGCGAGTTTATTGTATTCCTATATATGATGTGGACAAAACCCTAGATGTACTCTTTATCTCCACACATTTCATAATTATGTCGTTCAACTACCGATCATATAACATGGATAGCAATTAATCTACAGGAAACAAACGAATAGATATGTTGTAGCATCACTTTTCTTCCTAAACAATTTATGAATTGTAACGTAATTAATTCTCATGGCATTTTACTACTTAGGTTTCTTTTATAAAGATTTTTTTGTTTTTTTTTTTTTTGTTTTTTTTTTTTTTTTTTTTAAATTGAAACAGAGATCACTTGTTTTATTATAAATAATGTTTTAAAACCGACAACTTTTACAAGTGGGAGGCGGGTAAACGGGCTACAAGTTGCGCCGCTACCCCCTTTTGAATAGAAAAACCTACTCTATTAAAAATAAAACTAAGGTCCTGTCTAAAAGATTGTGATGATCTCTGCCACAACAAAAAATTCACCTTCCAAAAAAAACTAATTTCCACATAATTTACATCTGGCCTAGAATTTGATTGTGAGTCTTTTCCTAAAGAGGCTTTGCACTATTCATCAATATTTTCATTTTAGGTATGCTATTTAATTCACAGCACTTGTATGAATTTTAAATAGCAAGCTAGTACCATCTTATTCCAAATGAAGTCTTGTAACATGAAACAAATATCACATTCACCTCTTCCCATCTGTTTCTAGCGTGCATCTACCAACATTAATTAAATATCAGTATCTAGTACACATCCCATGTACCAATAACTTAAGGGTCATTTTATTTACACTGGATTTTTTAGGGTTTTACAGCTTTCTACGACTCGTAGAGGTCTCTACAGCACGTAGAGGTGTCAGAGCATTAAAAACCACATCCCTCTACGGGCCGTAAAGGCGGGTGCCCACTGCAATAATTGACACAGGCCTCTACAGCTCGTAGAGGCGGTGCAAATAAGTTTTGAGATGGTTATAGGGGGCATAACTTAATTGTACTAGAATTTTACAGATCTTGGTCAGCTAATGATTGACACAGGCCTCTACAGCTCGTAGAGGCCAGTGCAAAGTACATTAATTAATATAATATAGCAGCAATTAACCAAATTACATATGGTCTTTCAAATGTAGCTTTTGATCAACTATTATATTATATGGTAGGTACATTAATAAAAACAATAAGGGTGAATATGTTTAAAACAACCCTTAAAAATAACGACCTTAACAAGATTCGTTTTCTTGATGATCAATCTCAGAGTTATTAGCAACTTCTTCTTCTAAATCACAACATGTTTGATCAATATCATCAATCCCATAAACTGCATGCCCGTTTCCAAAAGCTTTTATATGATCTTTCAAAGACCTTTTGTGCTTGAAATCCGATCCACAGCTACAATACCAAAGTTTCCCACAATTCTTCTCATGGGTTCGCCAGTCACCTCGAACCGCAAAGGGCTTACCGCATTTCCTGCACATAAACGGCTTAATCCCATGTTTTCTTTTGTAATGTGTCTGTAGGGTTCTGAAATCCTTGAGCGGTTTTGCCTTCGGGTGGTCAATGTTGTTATGGCACCGTGGTGCACAGCAGTAGCATGGTAGTCTTAGCATGGCTGTTGGCTGTATTCCCTTTAGAGATTCAGGACCTCTTCTATATTGAGACCCATGCCCCCACATATGCATCTGTGGTTAGATAGTTTATGCAATTAATTAATAAAGTATGGAACTAATTTATACATAAGTTCACATTAATTAAATGCAAATTGAAGCTAATGTTATAGCTCCTATAACTTAGGCAAACGTTCATAGAGACAAAGTGACAAACATAACTAGTATCATTCTACTCATAAGAGTAGGTTATGGTAAACCTTACCTTTATCCAAGAGAGAGGTATTGTTCCCAATGAGACCTCTTTTTTATATTATAAAATACAAATAATAAAGGTGATCTAGGGGCGAAGTATAACGCGGTATCGTTATGGTAACTTGCTGGGCGATTTGGAAAGAAAGAAATAACGCTGTTTTTCTTAGCTCTTGTCCGAAGGTGAGCGATGTAGTGGCTTTAGTTAAATCCATGTCTTTCCTTTGGTTAAAATATAGATCGAGTCGTTACAGGATTGTTTGGACTGCTTGGGTTAAATTTCCCTTGTACATGTTGTAATTGGTGTTGTGAGTGGCCCTCTTTTTGAGGTCCTCTCTTTTGTGTGAATGAAGTTAACGTTCAAAAAAAAAAATAAGGAAGGCAGCCTCGAAAAAAAATTCAAGCTTCACCATTGAGTGGATTTGTACTAGCAATAGAAGAGAAAAAACAAATGGGGAGGAAAGATTGTCCACGGTTAATATATTCATATTCTAAGAGGGATATTATATATGTTACGCCTATGAATAATAAAGCATAATAAAATGGCTCGATGCATGGTGCATGTACAAAAGATATGATGCTTAAATGTTGTTTAAGATTTAAAGGCTCTTAGTAAGCTTTATAAACTTTATGGTTTTGTGACTAGGATTGTTTACGAGCCGAGTCGATCCGAGCGGAGCTTTGCTCGTTTACAATCGACCCAAAAACCAAACGATGATTCTTTGAGCGCAAATTTTTCCGAGCGAGAATCGAGCGGAGAGTAATTTTGACAATCATAAAGTTGGGATGTTTCCTTCGATATTTTCATTGTCGGGTGACAACTAAGATCGAACTATCCGATGATAACACTAATATTGAGATTCCAGTATCCGATGATGAGACTTAGATTGAGGCTGGTGAGGCGATGAGCATATGGCAGAGAACATTTGTTGTATTGTGACGTAGGGTGATATCAAGCGACAATTAGCGATGAACGATTAATAATATAAAGAAGTCAAAACTGTCACCTCATGACTTATGGTTTTACTATTAAATCTAGTATTAAATTTTATTGAGTTAAGTGGGCTAGTTATATTTTGTTTCCATATACTGAGTCAAATTCAATAGAATGTTATATATAAAGCCATAAATTTATTTGTAAATTGTGTGTATATTCATAATTAAATATATAATAAATAAAAAAAAATTTATTCAAGCCGAGCGTACCGTGCTTGGCTCATTTACAAACCGAACTGAGCCGATCGGCTCATTTACAACCGGGTGGAAGATCGAGCAAACATTTTTTGAGCATTTTTCGAGGGAGCGGCGAGCGATTTGAACAGCTGTATTTGTGACCCTTTTCTTATTGGTATATATAATATATTATATCTTGCCCTATTCAAGATTTAGGGACTGTTTGGTAAGCCTCTTAATGAGGCTCTGAACAATTCAACGCTAAATGATTCAGCATTTAGTGCGTTTGTTTCAGCTTCTGAATGGAATGGTTAACGCTGAATCATTAAGATTTGAGATGTTGCTAAACCATTAAGCACAGAACTAGGCTGAACCTTAATGAGACTCTCCTATCAATATAGGACAAGAATACTAACCGTTAAGAGGTCCAACTTAATAATTCAACAGTTTATCAACCAAGCACAGCCCCTTAATCTTTTCAAAAGAATGAACTACCACATTGTCCTTTCCTTTTAACATTGTAATTTATCTGTAGAGCCTCTAAGATTTTTTAGGTTCTCCAAGTTAAGAGCTCTTTAAATCACAAACCAACAAAACCTCCCTACCGTATAGACATATAGTACTAAAAAACAAGAAAAAGAAGACAAAATGTGCATGAACACCTTAAGAATAACACTATACAAAGGACTAGAATGGATGATTATCTCCTAAATTATTAAGGAGACCAAAATTCTATACGTGGTTGTAGATGAAATAGAACCAGCACAAAAAGCTCCCAACCATACAATATCAGTGTAAATTACGCCAGTTTGTTGATGACTCTAGTCAGAAAAGTCTTTCTTTTTCTATATTACTGTTCATCTTGTTTGGACATGAATATTGATGTTGCAGTTTTGACACAATTGCCAATGTATTTATTAAAGGAGAAAAGAAATAAACCAAAATTCAAGGAACAAAAAGCATAATTAACTTGTCTTGTTTAATCAGATGCATAAAGTTGTTTTCTTTTTCCATTTGGAAACAGTATCCTGACCAATCTTGGATCATGGCAGTTAAAACAAACACTTGATTTGTTAAATGCCCAACAAGATTTGTTAAGCCTATAGATAATGAAGATTTTATGTTTTTGTTTTGTTTTTGTTTGTTCCTTGGGTTTTAGTAATGTTTTTGTTTGTTCTTTGGGTTATTTTTTTTTTTTGAACGGCAAACGAATCAAATCCCGAACACTCTCGGGCACCCTTTACGGCCAATTCAGGCACTCGAGAGTGCCCGGGCCAACTGCCACCTGTTCCCGGGGAAAACCCGACTATTCACCCGTCCGTCCATAGGCACGACGACAGTGAAATAATCGGTAAAACCGGGTGGAATCAGGACTCGAACCCAAGCCAAAGGCCGGGTCATCCCTCATGTCCCCCAAGGATTAACCACTGCGCTGTTGCAGTGGAGAACCCTTGGGTTAATTTTACAGCTGCAGGTACTCTCGCCTGTTTCTTTTCTATATATCATAGAAATTTTCGCCGTTAAAAAAAAAAAGATAATGAAGATTTGAAAGGTGAGAGATAAAGAAAAACAAACCCTAGCTTGCCCTAATAGACAGTGATGAAAATTGGCAAGAAAAGAACTTTAAAATCAAGAAAAAAATATAAAAAAAATAAAAAAAAATAGCTTTCATGGTAGTTATATATGATGATACCTGCATGTTATTGTATCTGTTGAAGGTTTTGAAGCAAAGAGGGCAAGAAAACTGAGTTGGACCAATAAGAATTTGAGATGGAGTAGGGATCCAGTACTGACCCTTGTTTAGTGTAGTAGTAAGATACTCATTTGTACCTTCTTCCACCACTTGTTTACTATCCATTTCAACATCATTATAATGTGTGTTGTTGGAGAGTCTTGAAATTAAATCAGCTTCAGAAAGATTGTGTGTTGGGAGGCCAAGATGTAGTGTGACAGTCACAGTAGTGTCATGATCATCAGAAAAGTTGCTAGTGGGGTCAATTTCCATGAAGTGATCAGCACATGAGTCATAAGGGTTTTGCTGATGATGGTTGAGTGTTCTTGTTGGGCTTAAGCTTAAGAGAGGAAGAGCTTCCATGTGAGGAGGAGATGGAGGTGAAGGTTGATAATAGTGAGAGAGTGAAGAAGATGATGATGGTGATGAAGAAGAAGAAGGCAGAAGATAATGTTTGTTAAGGTTGAACCATGATCCATTGTAGTATGTGGAAAAAGGGTGATCACTACTCATGATCTAAAAGCTATGAAACAAAGATCAACTTAGTAGTAGCTTGATAGGTTAATTATGGACAAAGTGAGATCACATGTACATACATATGAGAGAGATATAAGAGAGAGAGAGAGAGAGAGAGAGAGAGAGAGAGTTAAGAGAGAGAGAGAGAGAGAGAGAGAGAGAGAGAGATGACCAAAAAGGTGAAAAGGTAATAAATTGTACAAGAACACCAATGGAGTTTTGTTCTTTAAGGTCACAAGTCACAACATTAATTCTCTCTTGTTCTCTCTAGCTACCATGCTTTTATCATGTTAGTCACACCACAGATTGAGCTATTGATATCTTGTCTACCTATTTTTAAGTCCATCTTTATTAAACATACTATTAACTTTGGACCAAAATAGGTTTAAGCTTTTTCATTAATTCTCGGATCTAGTGGTGTTGCCAGGAATCCTTAGTATTACTTGTACTCCCTTTGATCGTAACTTTATTTTATTTTATTTTTTATTTTCAACCTAGTTTGTTTAAGCATCACCCTTAGTTAAATTATCATTTTTTCATTGTTAGGGTGCCAATTGATACCATACTACTACTAGTTATTTAATTAAGAGTTTTGTATGCCTCCTTTTGAGGCTTGCTGTCCCTCTATTTTGGTGGGGTAGTGTTTTATTATTGAAAGTTACTCGTAACACATGTGTAGTGGGAGACTTTAAATTTAAGGTCTCCCTCAGTGATTGGTTCACGTGACACATGGGCTTTAAAATGAAATGGGATGTAGGGTATATGTTAGGCAAGGAGCCTTAAGAGCTTTTATGAGCTTCAAGCTTTAAAGAAAAAACTCCTACTCAATAAAAAAACGTTGTTTGGTTGAAGGAGCTGAAACTTTTAGGTTGGGAGAAAAAACTCTATAGTGAAAAAGCTACTAGTACTACCTTTTAAGAAAAAACTCTACTAGCTACAAGCTTTTAATTAGTAAATGACACAAATACCCATTCTATTTTAAAAATAAAATAAAAACCTTCTTTACAAGCTTTTAATTATGCATATTTTGGATTTTTGGTCATTTTATACATTTTATTAAAAGCTCCATCTACTCTGCCAAACACCAAAATATATTTAAAAAACTTCTAGCTACCAGCCACCAGCTAGTTTTGTCAAACATACCCGTAGTGGGGGGCTTTAAGTTTAAGGCCCCTATTAATATTTTATTTTATATTTTAAATTAAAAAAAATAATAAAATAATAATATAAGGAGAGAGAGACAATGGGGGGAGATGAGGTGGCAAACCCTCATTGGCTTTTGGTTTTTCTTCTCACGCGCCAAAAAATTAAGGCCCCAACCTACTTTGCAAATTTAAGGCCTCATGTTTTAGTGGTTGGGCGCTAATTAGGTTTTAGCACTCATTTTCACGCCCCATTACACACCCTAAAAACAAAACCATATAGTGTTTTCTGTTATGGATTACAGAAGCATCCATATTTATCAGTTTCACATTTATGAACATTGTATTTAACCACCCACGTCATGGTGGAGTGGTGCGAGGCTCAATGATAGAAGACATGTGGTTGAAAGGTCACATGTTTGATTATTGAGAGTGTCGAGTTTTACCGATTATTCTATTGTCGTACTTTCGAGCGGGTGGAAGGTTGGGTTTTCTCTAGAACTGGTGGGCTATGGGCTTCTCCATCTGGGTAAATATAGCCTCTACAAGCCGTAGAGGTGTCAGAGCATTGATAACCACATCCATCTACGGCTCGTAGAGGCCTCTACTAGTCGTATATGTGGATGCCCACTACAATGATTGACACAAGCCTCTACAGCTTGTAGGGGCCTCTGCTAGTCGTAGAGGATAGTGCAAATAAGTTTTGAGATGATGCAAATAGTGGGGCCATTTATTTAACATGTGCAATAAATGGGGTTCTAATTAACCTAGTTGAACTAATATACATACATGATACATACACTACCAAAAAGACAAGTTCAAGAAATTAGGGTTGATAGTTATAATATTAATATAGATCCTCCAAATAAGAGACAGAGACCGTGTGTGCGTGTATGTATGTATCCTTGTGTCTTTACTGTTCCTCGGGAAGCAAACGGTCTCAACTAGTTTCAAACCCGGCAGTAAGTTTTGAAGTGAGAGCTATGGTCTCCATATGCCACCCTCAAACACACACAAATACACACACTTTTCAAGTAAGTAACCTCTTAATTGACCACTGTTTCTTTCGTCACAATACACAGTGACAGTGTAACAGAAGTCAGCTGCATTGTACAATTGAACCTCATTTTTTTACACAGTTTTCCTTTTATCTTTCTTCGTCTTGAATTTGAATGCGGACACAGTAAAAGGATTATATTTAAATGTATAAATCTGCTTATCTGCTTAATCTGTGTGTAATGTGAAAAGTTAATTAACTTCGATTGGAGGTTATCTATTCTTATAATGGATATTAATTTAAATTAAAAGTATAAAAGGTGTATACACTTATTCTAAAATAATAATGATAAAATAAAAATAATGTATAACAAAACATGTAATATCTTCAAGAAATACATAAACGTGTATTATAATTAAATTTATCGCATTTTTATTGTGGAGTCTAGAGCCCAGTCTTGAAAGATACATGACCACATATTGCAGAATAGTGGGGTTGTTGATCTAGACTTGGACTACGTGCAGTCCCTAAAACATTTAAAAAAACTCTCTCCCTAACTTAGTCTTGACGGTTTCTCTAACACACCGCCCCACTAAAGCGTCATAAAACTTTGACGAATGCCCTTTTTAACAAAATCGTTTACAACATGGGGAGTTTTTGGTTTATCTTTGTAGGACCGTTACAGATGATCCGGATATCATGGGTTTGGACACAAAACGAGTGTGGAATCCTCGGGTCGTGGTTTATGCAACAATAAACATCAAACACACCCAAAAACGAGTTGTTCGGATCTGGTTTTCAATGATAAAGATTATATAACAGAACTCGAGTGTTACAAATACAATCTGATCATCAAAACCAGTGGCGAATCTTGACCCGAAACTTCGAGGCGGTCGGAAGTCACCGGAGGTTCGGTGGTCACTAGTTTCGGGGGGTCGAAACCTTATATACCAAAAAATTTCTATACGATTACTATATAATCGGAACCTCTGTGCGAAAATTCGGGGGAGGGGGGTGGGGGGGGTTGGCCGCCCCTCCCCGCCCCTTAAAAGAATCGCCCCTGATCAAAACACCTAGTTTTTCTCTCTAAAATGAACAAATGAACAACTCTTATGATAAAGGCAATGAGTAGATCTATTCATAGGCCCAGCTAGTCGGCCCAGACCCACGAGGCGACTAGCTCCTCGACACACGAGTATGGTTCATACTCGCCTGGAAAACCACACGACTAGCAAAGCCAGTCGTGTATGATTTCCTACAAAAATGCCCTTAATCATATTTAGAAGCCACAAACAACTCGATTAACCTAGCCAACGACCTATAACGACCCATCACTAGCTGGGGACATACAAATAATGCACTTACAGTCTCCTCATTGGACCTAGCTAGTGATTTACATACTTAACCTATCACCTAGCTGGGGACACACATTAAGTGTATTAACAGACTCCCCCTTGGACCTAGCTGGTGATATACGGTCTTCGAGTCTTCAAATCAGGTATTCTTCAACATAAGGATAACACCACATTGTACTAACTCCTGATGACTTGAATACTTTCTGATTTTAGTTGGTGTCGTGGCTTTATGAGATCTCGTCTTGGTTTTCGATTTGCTTTTATAACTTGGGAGGAATCAAGTAATCTCCACTGTAATGATTGACGATTCCGTGACGAAGACAGAGATCACCATCATCTTCACTTTCATTTCTTGATTCTCATCTTCTTCAGCTTCGATCGTAGGAGCTCTACCATGATCTGGTTTCTCTGAAGATGGAAGATCGGTTTCTACATGTTCAGGATGATTTTGTTGTTCAGGTTCGGGTCTTGTTCAGCTTCATGATTTGCTGTTTGAATCATGATATGCCCACTCGTTGTGTTTGATCATGCATACAAAATTTAATATAAATTGCACAGAAACTACAACTTGTATTAGACACGACAAATAATCCAGACTCAATCAAATCCTTGAAGTTTATCATTTGATGAACTTTCAAGATTTGTCCATTTTGACCCTCGTTTGGATAGACGAATTGTTCTCCCCCTGAACATTTGGATCTTTTCAAATTTCACCCTGAACTTTCACATTTAACAATTTGTGACCCTGAAAGTCATTTTGACCCTTGAATTTTGTAAAATTTAGATTTTATTTGTGTTTCAACTTCGGATCTGAGACTCCAATTAAAAAATACTTGTAGGACCGTCACGGATGATCCGGATATCATAGGTTTGAACACGAATGAACAAATGAACAACTTGTAAAGCTAGTCGTGTAATCCAATCATAGTCGGCCATACATTCCTAAACACCATAAAAACACACAAATTACATATAAACGATCACAAAGCAACGTATGAACACCTATACTAGGATAAGGACATCTAGATTACATGCACTAACAATCCCCACGACAGAAAGCGGTGGTCGAATGCCTGCAAGGTCCTCACGCTCAGGAATTCTTGATCGTTGTTCCGATTGATGGTTTGGGGGCAACATATATCTGTAGTTGAATACAAAGCAATTTTCAAATATTGTTTGATGATTCTTCTGTTCCTAGAAGATGAAACATGTCCCATATGTCGCATGGCCTCTATGGATAAATATGGGAACATGCAGTCCACTGCAAGGAGTTGTCGGGGTTCAAATACCAACTTGACTTGGTTCGGGACACTCTATGAGATATCTTACTTCATGCAGGGATATCGGCCAGAAAGAGGCCCGTGATTTCCTGATAGATTAGGCGAGTGGGAAACATACTTGTGTTGACCTTACGGAGATGTCCCCATGGTTGGTTTTTAGGACAATGGTTTTGTGGTTGGGCAAGCGATTAAGAGGGCAGAGTTGAAGAAAGTCGATAAGCATGCTAGAGCTTGTGAAGAAAATCAACACGTTTTTGTCCCATTGGTGTTTGATACCTTTGGTTCCTAGCTCTGTAGGTTGTTTGTTACTTGACCAGGGTCCAACGAGTTATTCACAGCAACAGTTCGACACCAAAGGGACAAGGGTTTGTTTTTAGTAGACTAGGGTTTGCGATCTGAAAAGGGGTGGCAGTGCAACTTGTTGCTCATCTACCTACTATCTTAATGTCATTTGCTAGTTACAAAATGGAAAATTTATGAAAAAAATTATTGATGTAATAGTATTAGGGTTGGTGATTTTGTTTAAAGCATCTATGTTGGTTAATGTGTCAAGTCTACGTCATGTAGATATTGGGGCTTTAACTAGCCCTGCCCTTAACAACCATGGTGCAGTTTAGACATACCCCCCATTAAAAAGCCTTAATAATTTCCTAATCATTTCATTAATTTAATATTAATTCTTTTGTTTATTTAAAAGTTTAGGCTACTTGTAGTTTTATAATTATTAATTGGACCATCATGATCACCCTGATAGTGTTGGTCTTTCCAAACATTTGGACAAGTCACCCACTTCCAATGCGTACAAACAAGGCTACAAGCATTCATGGAAAGTCGTGTATTCATTGATGAGCCCTAGTAGAGATCTTGGATGTCGGTAAAGGTCGTGTAAGGACAAAGAGGATTGACGAAACCAGTTTTGATACCTTAGTCTAATTCATATTCTGCAATATTATTCTAAGTATAGAAATGCTGAAGAAGAAGACTGAAAATACTGGAGAAGAAGATATCAAGTGCTGAAGAGTAATGATCAGAAGTTCTGAAGACAAACCAGACAAAGTCTCTGAGGAACTACTGAAGACAAACTACTCATCAGTAGTTTGTCACTCATCAGATGTTTTTGATAGAAGCTTCCCAACGCCTTATACTTCAGTAGTTTAGTATTATATATTACTTTTGTTAATATCTTTGTTCAAGTACCAATGCTACAGCCTGTTGTAGTATTTGTATTATTATATTGCTTCAATACTTCTCTTGTACGTATACTTTCGTCTATAAATAGATGGGTTCATCCCACTATTCTAGACAGTCCTTGTGTAGTTAATATTTCCAATATATTGAGAATCATTTGGAGCATTTACTGTTTTATTCATTAACTGTTTTGATTCTCATTTACTGCTTTAGTTCATACATCAAGGGGGAGTAATAACTCCTGTTAAAAGTGAAACTTTAACTTGAACACTTACATTTATTCCGTTGTGCAATTTACTTTGATAGATTATATACAAGTGTTCATAATAAGAACTGTTAAACAAGAAACTGATCCAACACATAGGACTCCTCAAATACCTCATTTCGTATTAACTGATATTACCTAACAAACAATTATATCAATAATAACAACAACAAAAATACCTTCTTAGAAAAATTCCAGAGTATCCCCACACTCTTGATGATATTCTTAAATACTTACCCCATGTATAGGTCACCATGTCATACGCTAGTTGACGAAATGTGTTCATGCACTTTTGTTAAGCAAAGAATCCTACTTTACTTTTAGCATCCTCTTGTTGTTTAAAATATCTATACTCGCATTCTAAATTGCTGTCAATTTGCAAAACAAAAAAAATAGCAACTTATCCAAAACGGTGTCTAAAATTATGATCATCATAAACAAATGTGCAGAAAAATAATAATTATTAGCAAATGCTCATAAACAGCCTCCCGACCGTGTTTAAGCGAAGGTTGTCGAGGACGTGGTTGTGAGGATTCGGCTTTGTTTTTCAAAATTTGAATCTTCGCCTAAGCCGCAGTAATTCAAGTTATTATTCATTCCAGACTCAGGCGGGGTGCAACAATTTGGATTGCGAAGGGTGATGGATGGGCTTTGGAATGTGATTTATATGTGTTAAATTCTATGAATTCTTATGTGTGTAATTGTTTGGAATTGGAGAACCATGAGAATATGATGTTTTGTAGATTTAATATGAAGATTGGATGCGTTTAGGATGGCACAAATGGGTTGGAAGTGAAGAAAATATAAAAAGTCCGGAAGATGAAACACGAACTTTTAGAAGCTTATACGAAGGTGCAAGAGCTTGGAACGTGAAAATAATGAATAAACAAAGGTTTTTGGGAAGCTCAAGGTCGTAGCTTAGGGTCATCCGAAAGTCTTTTGGCAGAATTTGCCTGGAGTAGCTTACGACCTGGTCATAGTTTACGACCATCGCGATTTTGAAACTCCTTAAAACACCAAAAATTAGGTTTCCAACCACCATTTAGCGTTCTAGTTTATTTTAGACGAACTTAGGTGACTTTATTAGTAGTTTTTTTTAAGGCTTTCCATCATTCAATCCAATCCAATTGATTTCCAATCATCCAACATACAATTCCAATCATGTTTTGTATATCAATCCAACATCATGAGGGATTAATAGAAGAATACGGTTTCTTGGTTTGTTCAAGAGTTTCAAAGTTTAAAAAGGGTGGTCGGTCTTCAATTTTCATGAAAAAACTCATGAATGATATGATGAAATAGTTTTTTAGTGAATTCCTTTGTGAGTCCCTGTGTTATGTTGGTTTTAATTATTTAAGTACAACATTTTCATTTTTAACATTCTGAGTAACTGGTTGATAATTTTATAACCATTTGAGACCAATTTTCTAACAGCGTCCATAAAGTTTATTAGTTTTGTATGAAAAGACGAAAATGTCATTGTAATTTAAAAACAAAATAAAAAATAGTAAATAATAAAAGTACCCACATTATTAAAGACCTTCTTCTTCATTTTCATCACCTTCTCTCTATTTCCTTCTTTGCAAGACAACAACCACCACACAGCCGGACCAGACCACAACCATCGCCAGATCAAACTACCAACAACCATCGGACCAGACATCATCACGAGCCTTGTCATCGTCGCTACTATTAGGGTTTCAAACATATCGTGAAACCACGTGCCAACCCAAAGACCTGCAACTGATACTGACCCAAGACCAAAACATATTTGTTTCTCTCTCTTGCACCTTTCTCTTCCACTGCACCATAACCTAAAGACCCAAACTTCTATGGAAAATCATTTGGTCAAAGGGTGGGATAACCTCACCACAAATTCCTCCAAAACCTCCCATTCCACCAGATCGTTGTGTGGTTATGGCTGAAATCTAAAACAAAGCCCTCCTCATCTGATTCTTGGTGTTTGCAGCGCGGCCCTAAAAAGGGTGGACCTATGGTTTACGACTGGTATCCCTAAAGTTTCAACCTCCTTTGTTGTTGTTTCAGAAGAAATCGGGGCAGAGAATGGCCAATTGACCCAAACATAAAGGTTTTAGAGGTTTTAAATCTACAGACGACTGTCATATTTGAATCAATTTATGGCTATGGTGCAGTGGTGATCGGGTAGGGGATAGATTGTGTGGTGATGAAGATGTTGTGGTGCAGCGGTGGTGGTGAGGCGGAGTGGGTGGGGGTGGTCGTGGGTGTGTGAGAGAGAGAGAAAGAGGGGGGGGGTGATGTGCAGGTGTATGTGTTTATGATATATTCTATTTATTTATTTATATATATTATTAAAACCTTATGCATATAATGTATATATGTGTGGCCATCGGGGGGCAAAAGTAAAGTTGCACTAGTTTTAACGTTATTTTACTAATTTCGTGAAAATAACGTTAAAAACGACGGACGGTTAATCATGCATCATGTGGTGGCGTTGATAGCCAAAAGACAAAGGGGTACATGCACCGATCGGGTTTGTCCCGATTGCTAAGTGTTATGTGCCTTATGTCCAAGGCTTGATACCAAACCACATCGAGCCGGGGTCTCACTGGAAGCAGCCTATCTATTCTTAGGGGTAGAGGTAAGGCTGTCTACATCTTACGCTCCTCAGACCCTACCTTAGCTTTGCTATAGGTGAGATTGACTGAGTATAATGATGATGATGATAATGATGATGATGATGATTGAAACCTTATGCATTAAAGACTTGTTTCTTATAAATTATGGCTCCGTCTATTCCCACTCCCCACCTTCTATTTCCACCCCCCCCCCCCCAAAGCGCCTCGCTTAGGCCTAAGCGAGGCGTTTTGAATTCAATCAGAGCAGGTCAGTACGAGGGGCAGAAAAAGCTGATTTTGAATTCGAAGCGCCTCGCTTAGGCCTAAGCGAGGCTCTTCGGATCAAAAATTTTTTTTTTTTTTTTGATCTTTTGAGTTAGTTTTTTGTTTTTTTTTTTTAATATAATTATTATAAAAAATGTTCTTTTGACAAACGTCTGGCTAACCTGTCCAGTTATCAATCTCACTGTCCAACAACTGAATTTTACTTGCTTGCATGAAAAGTAATGATCTGAATTTTACTTGCTTGCATGAAAAGTAATGATCAGGAACATTCCAAATAACCGTCCAATTTCAGCTTTTGTTTAACTCATGATATATCCACCAAATCATTTCTTCAAGTTCATTTCACCAAAAAAGGCATAACTGTAATGATCAGAAACATTCCAATTAACTGTTCAATTTCAGCTTTTCAGTTGTTATCCGAGAGATAGCGGTCAACGATGAAGACAACCTGAAAACAATCGGATACCATGGATCAGAGAGATTCAAGCTAATTAAACTCATATCTCAAGCCGGTGCAAGTTATGTTGTAGCTCATATGTTATTATCTCTTCTCTTATTCTCTCTTTCTCAAGTTCTCGATGGATTATTGCTCTCATATCATGGATCAGAGAGATTTAAGCTAATTAAACTCATATCTCACTGTAATGATCAAGAATATTCCAAATAACTGTATAATTTAAGCTTTTGTTTAACTAATTTAGCAACAGTCCAAATAACTGTAATGATCGCTACGGTTAGTGGATACCATGGATCAGAGAGATTCAAGCTAATCAAACTCCGGGCAACCCTTGTTTGATTATACTCGTGTACACCCTTTATCTCTTTATGTATGAATAGTGACCCTCTGACAATGATCAGAGAGATTCTTTTGACTGTATAATTTAAGCTTTTGTTTAACTATTTAGCAACAGTCCAAATAACTGTAATGATCGCGTACAATGATTCATCAAAGTTGTACAAAGCTGATGTTTTTACTGGAAAACCCAAACGAGCAATTAACGAAGCGAAACGGAGAGTTATAATTTTCTTGGCTAGGAAACAACTTAAAAGAACCAAAAATGAATTAAAATTAATTTTTGGTGATTAACAGATAATTTTAAAGAATTAAAAGAAAATCAAATTTTTTTAAAAAAAGGCCAAAGCACCTCGCTTTGGTCAAAGCGAGGCGCCTGTGGTCTAATCAAACCACTAAAGCACCTCGTTTTGGTCAAAGCGAGGCACTAAAGCACCTCGCTTTGACCAAAGCGAGGCACTAAAGCGCCTCGCTTTGACCAAAGCGAGGTGCTTTGGCCTTTTTTAAAAAAATTTGATTTTCTTTTAATTCTTTAAAATTGTCTGTTAATCACCAAAAATTAATTTTAATTCATTTTTGGTTCTTTTAAGTTGTTTCCTAGCCAAGAAAATTATAACTCTCCGTTTCGCTTCGTTAATTGCTCGTTTTGGTTTTCCAGTAAAAACATCCAGCTTTGTACAACTTTGATGAATCATTGTACGTAGTCCTCCGACTAAACCTAACTCCCAACAATTGTTTTTAATTCATTTTTAAGTGTTTTTATTACTTTTTGGGAAATGATAATTTTCAGATATTACAGATCAAGGTGTTACCAAGCATGTCAAGAAATGATAATTACTTTTTCGAGATTGTTTTTCGAGAGAAAGGAAGTAAGTTGCAAATACGATAATAATCAAACTCATATCTCAAGCCGGTGTAATTACTTTCAAGTTTTTTAGAATCATTGAAGACACCACATCATTGTACAAACCGACGATCATTCAAAATTTAAAGTTACCGCTAACCTCTGTGTCATCATCGACTACAGCAAACCGACGATCTTCCTCCACGGCACTCCTAATGGGCCTCTCTTTATTTCACGGTACGATTTGTGTTTTTGTTGCTTTATAAATAATAAGTTTTGTGTTTATCAAACCCTAACGTCTGAGCAATGATTTATTAAATCGTTTTACAAATTTCCGATTCTTGATACTTTCATAAATCGTTTTACTAATTTCCGATTCTTGATAATAATAAATTATTATAATAATAAAACAAAGGAACTAAATTACAAATATAATAAAATAATAATAATAATAATAATAATAATAATGTTTATTGAGCAATATCTTCGACCTCTCTTATAATCAGGTAAATATGGATATTGTCTTTCACATCCGGATGGGTCAAACACAAAAAAGTCAAACACCATGTCTCCTTGATGTTTGAACACAATAATGTCAAACTCTTGCACAATTTCGTATGCTCAAACGTCATATATATTTCCCCCTTTGTGACTCATAGGAGTCTTGAATAGGGGCGGCAATTATTGACACGACCCGAAAACCGACCCGAACCCGACACGAAAAAAAACAAATTTGGGTCAAGTAACACGACCCGTTTAAAAAATGGGTCGGGTTCGGGTCGACCCGTATTAAAAATGGGTCGGGTTAGGGTTGACGCATATATAAAATGGGTTGACCCGTTAACCCGTTTAAGTATTTAGAAAAAAAAATCTATTATATTTTTGTTTTTGTTTTTTTCATTTTTATTTACATGGTTAGTTATAATTGTGTTATTTTTGGCACACTATATTATTTATTTGTCACACTTATATGTTCACAATTAAACATTTTATTGATAACCCGCTTACAATCCAACAACCCGCTTATAACTCATGAACATGTATGACTCATTTAAAAATATGGGTTAAACGGGTCATCTTTGGGTTGACCCGGATTTTTTGTGGGTCGGGTTAGGGTTGAAATATTTGACACGAATAATAATATGGGTCGGTTTCGGGTTGCACATTTCAACCTATCAACCCGCCAACCCGCAACCCGTAAACCCGCCACCCATCAACCCGACACGATTGACACCCCTAGTCTTGAAGACGAAATGAATTTTACAAGATACTTGAAACAAGGTATGGATATGGAGAATAAATATTTGACTATACGTGGTTGATGATGTCAAGTTTAAGTCGTTGATTCATTTGGAAATCGAAAACGCCTATCGTCACTCTGTATAGAGAAGAAAATCAACAACCGAATATTTAGTTCTCTCCGAACTTCAGCTTCCCAAAATACGACGTCGTTGTAGCTCATATGTTATTATCTCTTCTCTTATTCTCTGTTTCTCTAGTTCTCGATGGATTATTGCTCTCATATCGACTCTCACAATTATTCACAATTTTATACATACAACACACCTTCATCGTTGACCGTTACTGTTCTTCTTGATCTTTTTATGTATGAATAGTGACCCTCTGGCAAACCTACCTCTGTTTTGAATTTGTTGCTTCCATAGAGAAGTTATCAATCTCACTGTAATGATCAGGAACATTCCAATAACTGTATAATTTCATTCAAGATTCATATGCAAGCAAGTCAAATTCAGTTGTTAGACCAACTTGAGATATGAGTTTGATTAGCTTGAATCTCTTTGATCCATGGTATCGAGTCTTCAAGGTGGACTTAAGCACCTGAACGGGAAGTTGAAATTTTGAATGATGTTCGTCGACTGCACCGAACACACTACAATTATTCACAATTTTATACATACAACACACCTTCATCGTTGACCGTACTGTTCTTCTTGATCTTGATCTTCACACTTGCTTTTGACAAAGGTCTGGCTGACCTGAAGTTCCTTTGCAACCAGGTAAAAAGGAACTAAGTTTGCAGATATAAAAATCCATCACATCACGATTATACTCTTTATGTATGAATAGTGACCCTCTAAGTGTGGTATGCTCAAAGATTTAAGTTAAAAATATTTTGTAAGGATTTATTTATAGATTAATGAAACAACTTTTTCAGTTGTTATCCGAGAGATAGCGGTCAACGATGAAGACAGCCTGAAAAGTGGATACCATGGATCAGAGAGATTCAAGCTAATTAAACTCATATCTCAAGCCGGTGCAAGTTATGTTTAGCATCTTTGATCATCTTCTTGTAATTACTTGACAGATATCTCTCTGAGATGATAGCTTCTCTTCAGATTCTGAAAGTGGATACCATGGATCAGAGAGATTCAAGCTAATTAAACTCATATCTCAAGCCGGTGCAAGTTATGTTGTAGCATCTTTGATCATCTTTGTAATTACTTGACAGATATCTCTATGAGATGATAGCTTCTTCTCAGATTCTGAAAGTGGATACCATGGATCAGAGAGATTCAAGCTAATTAAACTCATAGGTAAGAACATTTGTGGATGAGGATTGTTTATCTTCCCATTGATTTCAAGTATGTTGCCAAATAACTGTTCAATTTCAGCTTTGTTTAACTATTTTAGCAACTTCCATAAAGAAGTTATCAATCTCACTTCTCACTGTCCATGTTTACCTTCAACGTCCAACGGTAATGAGTAACCTAGTAACCTCTACAATGATGTGATTTGTTTTTAAATAAGGAGGTATATGTACAATGAACTTTTTACGCTAAATAAAACCGATTAATGGCAGGTTTGCCAGAGGGTCACTATTCATACACACAACTTTTGCTCTAGTGGTGTGCTCTACCTTTTTGACAAACACCTGGCTAACCTGTCCAGTTATCAATCTCATTGGCAATCACCGTGCAAGTTATGTTGAAGCTCATATGTTATTATCTCTTCTCTTATGCTCTCATATCATGGATCAGAGAGATTTAAGCTAATTAAACTCATATCTCAAGTTGGTCTAACAACTGAATTTGACTTGCTTGCATAGGAATCTTGTACAAAATCATTCTCACATGAATATCCTTTGATGAATGTATTAGGGGTTTGAAACTCTGAAGACCAATGACCCTCTAGCAAACCTCCGTTAAGGGTCTTCAGAGTTTCCATGGGAAGGTAAACATATATAACATTCTCTTCTTCTTCCCTTACAAATCACTTTGCCTGACATTACATTCTGCATGTGTCATTTCATAACTTTGCACCGGCTTGAGATATGAGTTTAATTAGCTTAAATCTCTCTGATCCATTGTATCCACTTTCAACTAAAACTGTAATGATCGCTACTGTTGATTGGTATATAGAGAGCAAACCGACGATCATTCAAAATTTAAAGTTACCGCTAACCTCTGCTAGCGCCATCATCGTTGACAGATATCTCTCTGAGATGATAGCTTCTCTTCAGATTCTGATTGCACCGTGGAATTGGAATTGGAATTGGAATTAATGAGACACTTTTCAGTTGTTATCCGAGAGATAGCGGTCAACGATGAAGACAACCTGAAAACAACCGGATACCATGGATCAGAGAGATTCAAGCTAACTAAACTCATATCTCAAGCCGGTGCAAGTTATGTTGTAGCATCTTTGATCATCTTCTTTGTAATTACTTTTTATTGTTTCGGTTCCCTTCCATCGTTTGACAGATATCTCTCTGAGATGATAAAGGTAGATCATGGAAAGTTGAACTCAATAAAACAAAGATGAAACCGATTAATGTTCTTTATATATGAATAGTGACCCTCTTGCAATATTTGTAATTACTTTCTATTGTTTAGCGCCGATCCGATTGTTAAAAGTATCAAGACTATGAAATTAGTAAAACAACTGAATTTTACTTGCTTGCATGAAAAGTTTCAATTTCAGTTCAAACTTTTCAAACACCTGCAACATCTCAAGAGTCGAGGTCCTCTGAAAAAGACATCGTACAATGAACTTTTCATGCAAGCAAGTAAAATTCAGTTGGTATTAATGGCAAGATATGTGGCTTTAGTCCTTTACGCAGGATATTCATGTGAGAATGATTTCGTTACTATAATGATCAGAAACATTCCAAATAACTGTAATTGATTTCCACGATCTACCTTGACTGCTACAACATAACTTGCACCGGCTTGAGATATGAGTTTTAATTAGCTTGAATCTCTCTGATCCATGGTATCCACTTTCAGGTTGTCTTCATCGTTGACCGCTATCTCTCGGATAACAACTGAAAAGTAATTACAAGAAGATGATGTCAAGTTTAAGTCATTGACATTTAAATTTTTTTTAACTTTTTATAATTATTAAATTAAAAAAAAAACAACTCAAAACACCAAAAAACTACCAAAATAAATTACCCCCCAGAAGCGCCTCGCTTTCTGGGGGGTTTAAATAGAAGCTGAGGGGTTTAAATATCACCACCCTAAATTATACATTAAAAAGTTGTACCTAGGGGTAAAATGACTTAAATACCCTTATACTTAACTGACTTGGTTAACGACGTTAGAAAATTGTACTCAAAGGGTTATAGAATTATCAACCAGGTACTCAAAATGTTAAAAATGAAAATGTTGTACTCAAATAGTTAAAACCAACATATAACACAGAGACTCGAAAAGGATTACACTCTTTTTTTTTATAACATGATGAAATAGTTAAGAGGTTTTTTTTTTTTTTTTTTGAACGGCAAATTTCTTCTCCTTGTGAGACTTGAACCCATGACCTCCCCTTTTTAGGTGTTCCTAGAAGCTTTTGCTTCTACCATTGGGGCCACCAACCCCAATTAAATAGTTAAGAGGTTAAAAGGATATATTGTATCATAAAGTCAGAGGACCGACAATAATTGCTTGACTGTTGAACATTATATAGGTTTTGACTCTTTACACACGCAATGTTGTTTGTATAGTTGTCGACAGAGACGACATGTACAGGCCTGAAGATGCAATAGTAACGTCGCAGTAAACTTTGTAGGTTCCAGGTGATTGTACCCTTTGTCTTTATTCAAATGAAAGTATGTTTCGAAAAAAAAAATTAATTCGACTACATATTATACAGAAATAATAGTTTGATAATAATAATTTTCGCTGATAAATTAGTCACTCATAATGTTAGCACTAATTTCAATCCAATATATGATATAAATAAATAAAAAATGTTGATTTACATACCTTATTACCATGTTTTTATTTATTTATTTATCAATACTTCATATTTATTTATTTATTTATCAATACCTATATAAGTATGTTTTCAATATACAAAATCAGTTTGAAGTTGAGCAGGTAAATAGTACTTCATGGATGGAATAGGTATAACCGTATAAGCGTGTCTTATTTATCACATATTCACATTTAAAAAAAATTAGATGGCCAATAACTAATTATGAAAAGTAATGATATAAAAAGTAAGTCTTTCTAGCCTTTTTAGGTTACATATTATAAAGATTATTAGAAGGGATGATCAACAACTCAATGACGAAGAAAAAATGTTACAAGAATAAATACGATCACAAAAGTTTTAGCATAACAAACATAAAATTGTCGTTATATCTAGCCGCGGTAGAGTCCATCTTGTGCGATAGGAATGAACAAGAACAAATAAGTTTTAGCCAATGTAATAAAGATACCAATTATTGTTCCAAAGACTCTACCCTTTTTAGTAATATCAAAAAGCTCGGTAACATATATGTACGGAAGAGAAAGATTCCAACCCCAAGTAAAGAACTGTTACAAATAATGAAGAAACTAGCAGATTTAAATATGAAGCAGCGTAAAATAAACCAAATTTGATACAGGATATTCGGTTTGATAACCCGCTACTAATTCTTCTTCTGCTTCTGGTAAATCAAAAGGTAATCGTTCACACTCGGCTAGGGAAGAAATTAGAAAAACTAGAAACTCGTTTCCGATTGTCATACAATTTTTACAGATTTTGAACTAGAACGTATATCAAAATTTTGAGGCTATTAAAGGCCGTAGACAAAATAAATAGCTACCCATGCGAGTTATTTTTGGCTAGTTTTGGTTATGATCAACTTATTTGTTGAGTAGGAAGTTATTGTAAACAATTTATGATCTACACCACAAAAGTCAATCTTTCCACGCATATTACGATCTCGGCTAACGTACAATATTGACATGTTAAATGTTTTGGAATGAATACCCACTCTGCTAATCAGTAGACACCCGATACCACAAAGGCTACAACATTTAATTGTTTGAATCAAAAGCCAATCGAAACTTGATTTTGGGATTTGGCCAATAAAAAAGTATTTGCACTTTTTTTTAACGGCAAACGAATCAATTTCCGAGCACTCTCGGGCACCCTTTTGGCGAATCAGGTACTCGAGAGTACCGGGCCACCAATTCCCGGGAAAACCCGACCACTCACCCGCCCGAAGGCACGACAGTGAAATAATCAGTAAAATCAGTCGGGATCAGGACTCGAATCCAAGCCAATGGCTGGGTCATCCCTCATTTCCCCTCCGCCAATGTCCTCGAAATGTAGCTAGTGGGAATTGAACCCAAGCCTCCCATAGAAACTTTTAGGTCCTCAACCAACTGACTACACTAAGACAAGAGGGAGTGGGGCGGTAAGACTAGGGCGGGGAGTGACGTGGAGGCGGGAACAACCACCCCCTTGGGGCATGGAGGAGGGGCGGGAGAGAGGGGGGGGGGAGAGGTGGAGGTGAGGTGGCAGCTTTTGATTGGTTGGGTTTTTTTTTTTAAATCTAACACACACATAATAATATTCCTTCCCCCCCCCCCCCTCTCCCCCTTCCACTCTCTACAATCCCCCCCCCCCCCACAGGGGTCCCACAAGTGCCACATGGCGCTTCACCCCCCCCCCCCCCCCTCCCCTCTTCCACTCCCTATAGTCTAAGACCATGGGTAATGGTTATTGCCTCAAAGGGTTATTTTTCGCCACATCATCATAATGCCACTTCAAATAATGTGTAATGGTTAACCCCTTTTAATGCCCATTTAATTATTACTTTCCTTATTTTTCTTCTCTATCGGCATTATACTATAAACGCCCCCCCCCCCCCTTTTTTCATACCCAGAAGAACGGTGTTAAGGGCGTTATTAAGCTCATTATTCATGCTCACATAATACACATTACACATGGTCTAAAGAGTCTGATAGACGTTTAAAGCTTCCTCATTAAATATTTTTTTTTTCTAATTATATTTTGACAAAATCCATAAACTAATCCCAATAGCTTTTATCAGTTATGCAAATCTCAAAACTTATACGGTACAAGCACGAGATGCATATGTTCTGTTGTGTCCAATATTTTAGTAAACGGCAGCAATTAAAAGTAAAACTTTTGGAAGCACAAAAAGAACATACCAAACATGGTATAATTCCAATGAACTTAGTGCACAATTCTGTGTAAGGTGAACAAATCAAGATCATAATTAAGCACACATGCAAGAAATCTAAAAGTCCATGTGCATCCACATTCTACTACCTTTTGTGCTTCCCATAGTGACTTGTATATTAAGTTGCACAACCAACTAAGATTAAAAATATAAATCATAATATTTTTTGTTACATTTTCTAACACATTTCATGATGGAAAAAAGGAATAATAAATATATGATCAAAATTTGAAAGGGGTAATCTTTATTTAGATTCAGATGAGCTCAATTTCGTTGACCGACCACCAAAGTGAAACCTTCCTTTTCCCTTGTCACTGAAAGCATACTCGAGTCTAAGAGGCCCTAAAGGCGAGGCAACACGCACACCAACTCCATAACCGTATCCACTTCCGGGCTTTGACCTTGGACCAGCCGGATCACCTTCATTAATCAAAACAAAAAATCAGGCGGGTAAAGAGTTGGGTTTAAATGGTCAATTTGAGTACAGGTCCGAAACATTATGAGTGTGCGTGTGTCAAATATGATTACATAAACAGTAAGCGTAAGATAAATATCTAAATCTATAAATAAATAATTTAAGCATAAGATAAATATCTACGTTCAGCCGATTCAACTCATTCCATTCTGTAGCTAAGTTTTAGTATTTGACACGTTTGGAAATAAAATGCAACCCAAAGCAACCCACTCTCTCTAAACCATGATGACAAGAAATTTACCAGGAACAGTTGGGCCTGATCCAAGATCAGTTCCGTAGTCGGCAAACATAACTCCTTCTACTGGCCCCACCTGCAAGGTGAATCAAATTCAAATATAGTAATAAGTATTAAGATGGGATTATAAACCAAAAACCCAGCTTTATTAAAAATTGTCTCAATGATGTTCATAAGATAGGTTTTTTCTTACCATTAGTACCTTAAAAGTATAACGCTATGCTAGACTGTGTAAGCTGCCAGTACAAAAGAAAAAAAATATATAAACTAAAAATGTTCACTCACCAGAGGGAAAGATATTTCTCCACAACCAACACCATAAGATCTTCCTGACCCAATATCCCCTTCTTCATAACCTCTAACGCTGTTTGTTCCACCGATGGGGAACGCTTCATGAGGAGGAAAGTTACCCACAACATGACCGCCTGATAAACTATAATTTTACAAAATTACACATACTTACTTAATAAATTAGAATTGATAATAGTAACACTGAGATCATAAGTAGAATAAATTACCTTAAATTAAGGCGAGCGGGGCCAAACACAAGTCCTTTTCGTGCACGAACAGTAACTCTATTGAAAACTAGCCACTCTGACCATACAGGAAGTCCCTGCTCCATTGTAACTACAAACTGCAATATGTGTGGTTTGAGTAATGGGTCAAACTAGGTAATTTTTTATAGGGTTGTCCAGTTGACCAGCAGGCACTTTTGTCCCTTCTAGAACTTATTTATATAGATGTATTTCTATTTTTTCTGAATAAAGAGATAATACAATACAACCTAAATCAACCTATTTCTAGGTAAGTGGGTTAAAATTTGCCACATTTTGGTCCTGCAAATAACAATGAAAGCAGGGAGAAAATATTCATGTCTTACCATTGAAGAACTAGGGTCACTAGAACCGGTATAAACGCTTTCAACTTTAGCAAGTACCATATCATCATGATTATTGCCACTACAAACAAATTTAAATGAACTTATCAAGTTTGACTACTAAGCTTCACGGTTTTATAAAAATAAAAAAGAAAAAAACTCTATATGAATACCTTGCAGTTAGTGGGCAATTATGGAAGTCTCTTATCATAGGGTTCCTTTATCATCACGAGCACCAGAACGCTGTTGATTCAAAGATAATTAAACAGGCAGGAATTAGTCTGTATTTTTCATTTATTTTTCTTATAATAAACATGCTTTCTTAAAATTATTCAATATCCAGGAAAGATTGTAGAAATACCTGAAAAGTAAGCCCTGCGGTCCCACTCCACTTTGGTCTAAATGGCCGGCTGTACTCGATGGCAGAAGTAATACGTGTGATTGTCGGGCTACTGTCGTTGGGTTGATTTCCATGAGGCCCGTGAACAAGAGTCCCAGGTGTCCTGGAGTTCTAAATCACAAAGAATCACTAATTTATTATCTCGCATTTTTATAAATATATGAAGTGGCAACATCGACGGCATGGGTGACAAGTCAAGATTAACATGGATCATTTTAGTATGGGTTAAAATGGTCTGGATCGGGTTGGTTTGAGCACTAAATATATATACTTAATGTGTTAACTATGATTACGAAGACAATAACTTCATACTCTTCATCTAAATACATAAATAGTAAAAGAATTTATCTTGAAGCTCTGAATCTCAAAGGATCTCTAAATTACTAGCTTGCATTTTTTTATATAAATTTTAGGAAGTGGCAAGATCGAATAGGTCATTTTTAGTATGAGTTGAAAATTTGAAATAGTCTGGGCTTACATTGACGCATAAACATGTTTTATACATTGAAAAAATAATTGAATACTTGTTAATTATGATTCCAAATACAATCACATCACACCCATGGTCTAAACACTTAAATATAAGTTTAGGAGGTTCTATGCCTCAAAAGTAGAATTTGGGTAACTTTCAACCAATTCAGACACATTTGACATGTACCCTTTTTTACTAAATGTTTATATTTGACCAATTTGACACGGGTGGAATAGAACACAACTCGAATCAACCCATTAAGAAACAAATGGGTTGAAACTGTCACTTTAATAAAAATTATCATGAATCACAGCCAAAATAAATATTCAAAATTGGATAGGTGCCTGTATCATTATTGTTCTTGATGTCCGTTTATCATCTCCTTCAATCCATGGATCAGTATAGTTGATACGGAAGATTGAGTCGATTTGCCCCCTCTCTAATGAAAGATTAATCTTTTGGTTCCTCCCAAAGAGGTTTCGATGATAAAGTGCACAACTGCAATGGAAAAAAAAAGTTAAAAAGAAAGAAATGAAGCATCTACTTAAGTTATGGAGAATCAGCATCATGTAAATAGTAAGGTTGCTTTAGGGTATTATCAGACTCTTTCCTCAAAGGGTATATATTACCTCCGATTAGTCCTGCTAAAGGGCCGCTTGTGATCCTACAAATAAAAGGGAGCAATAAGTACATATCGTATACAATCTAAAGTGGCCATTCAAAAAGTCAGATCATTATTAGTACAACGTTGCTTTTGTAATCATAATTAACGCCATTTATTGAAAAATTAACAATACACAAGAAAGTGTTTCTTGGTCAACCCAATGTGAACCCGCTTGTGTCAACATGTACTAAAAGTGCAAAAATTCCCACCAAACCCATCTTGGCCAGTTACCAACCCGTGCATATAACACCCCAAAACCATTCATTCGCCTAACTACGCCATTAGGCGTGATTAGCAAAATATTAACACAAGACTTAGAGACTATAATATGGGTTATATTCTAATATGGAAATAACCTAGTTAATAATATTATGTTTATAAATGAATAAAAGGTGTTGGAAACTAGCTTATGAGTTAGTTTTTTTATAGCAAAATGAACCGAGACTAAACTTGAGGGACCATAGTTGCCTAAATGATAAACTTGGTTTTATCATTATGAAATTTAAAAGAAAAAAATCACACACACACACACTTGGTGTGTGTCACGAAAATGATCAGGAGACAAAGTCTCCTTTGTCTACAACCCTAAACTCCAAGAACAAGGCCAAATTCAAGCTTAATCAAAGGGGTTTTTAGTGCATTAGCTAAAATCCGGATCATCTAAGCCTAACACACAACAAGGTATCTTTTTTTGGTACAATTTGATGTTAAAATCCATTTTGATTTGGATGATAAACTAGGGTTTCGATGAAAACGTGGATTTGTGGTTAGTATAGGTTACCCTAGTCTTGGGGAGCCCTAAACATGTATAAATTGGTTACAAATCACACTTAGCATGTGTGTTTGATTATGTTCATATGAGTATGTTAATATGTGAAAATTGGGGTTTAACCTCTAGGTTGAAACCCTCTATGTTTAAATGATTTAGTTGACTCTTAGGAGTTGTTATAATGAGGAATTTAGGCTAAAAAGTCTAAATTACATGATATGATGATTATTAGGTAGATGGGTATGTTTTGATAAACTTAAACTCATAAAAATCAAGTGAATTTAGTGGGTGCACACCAAGTGTTTGATGAAATGTCTCAATAGTCTTGTTTGCAAAATGAGGTGATAACTTGATTTGGGTAATCATGGAATTACCCGCATATAAAACGTGAAACACATGTTTAAAAGATGAATCACACCATACATGAAAAGTATAGCCAAATGATAATTGGGAAAACGAAATAATGGTGTGAATAAACTCATGGGATGTGTTAGTTATTGGATATGATGACTAACTTAACTAATCTTATGAGTATAGTGAAGGTTGATCTTGTCAAGCTAGGTGCAAGCTTGGATGGAATGGATCAACGAACAAAACGGGTCAAGCGGATATGAGCCTAAAGTGCAAGTAAATGGGAATGAATACAAGTAAGTTTTACTTACACTAGTAGTCTATAACATGGCTTAAGTGTCATATATATTGATTATAAATCTCATGTATGTATAAAAGGTAAACCCCGAGGGGTGAAATGTATTAAATGAGTTGCCTCACAAGAACTCATAACAAACAAGGTTTATGACATATATGTGAAACAATTAGTTGTGACCGAATGGTGAAATCCATCAAACGGGTCAACTAATAAAGATATGTGAGAAATGATGTTTTAATCCAAATTGAATAAATTGAATGGAGTCGTTAAGCATGATGTTAAATGGGTCAAGTTTGTGTCACTTGAACCATAGATAAAAACTTGGGTAACATAGCATTATGAACTAGGAGTCTAAACGGGTCAAATGGTGATGTCCTCACCATGTGAATCCAACACTTGATGCTTGTATTCCAAGCATTAAGATTCATAAAGTTAAACGGGTCAAATGGCGAGTTATTGCCATTTGAGTTTCGAGGAATTAATGTGTATTTAGAAAGCACGCAGGTAGATGCATTTGCGCATGCACGCTTGATGCTAAGAATCGTGGAGGATACGCACAAGGTATGAGAATGGGTCAACAGCACCCGTAAGTCCGTAGTCGAATAAACGCCTTCGGGCGAAGCAACATAGGTGATAAAAGTACTCACATGAGGTGTGGGTGCCAATCAAGTAAGTTATTTTCATAACTGTGTCAAATGCGCGCTAATGCGCTTAGAATTGACTAAACAAGTGAAAACTTGAGAAATGATGAAACTCTAAGTCCGGAAGGACTTAGAGGTTTTTAAATAGGTCATTGAGTCAAAAACATTGAATTTGAAACAAGAAGTTTCGCCACGAATGGCTAAATTGAAAGATTTGGTCATGAGGGGCATTTTGGGATTTAAAGGATTAATAAAAGGTTGATTCTAAGAATCTAAGTCGTAATGAAACAAATCGGACAAACGCTATTGTTGTTCAAGTGTCTAATGACTTGACAACTCAAACGGTATGCAATTTAAGTGGTCAAAAGTGCCTTGTTTGAATTAAGGCCTTAATGGGTCAAATTGGGTAAAAGTCGCCATAAACATTCAAAACTAAGAACCGGATCATGGCGACATAAACCGGACCATAATTTCAGTCAAACAAAGGTTTATTTAGTCGGCGAGTCATTACTTAGGCTTCGGGAATCATCAAATGCGGTTGCGACATGATTCCCCATGCTTAAAAATCACCAAATTCACATCAGAAGCTTCGAGCGGCCGCGCTTTGACCTGCACGTCAGCACGAACTTTAAAATTGCGTATAAAATCATAGAAAAATCGTTAGGAGGTGTTCTTTATATGCCTGGAAAGCTCTCGGAGCGTAGAACAATTCTCATTTGAAAGTCGAAGTCAGATTTTGGGTTTTAGAAGGGGTAAAAGCGATCCGAACAGCTGCTGCGCATAAGTTGCAGCAGTTTGTGCTCCTGATAAAGGGCCGTTTGGCCTGGTTCGTTCCGTATCAACGTGTAACGAATACCGTACTAGTTTAAATGTATCATTGACAACCAACTAACCATTTTTGTGAAATGGTGCTAGGTAAACAAGTGAAGGAAGTCCCGGAGCAAGGATCAAGTCGCGAGAAGAACCGAACACGCCCCGAACATTCATCAAGCTTCCGCACTAGAATCTAAGGAACTCCCGTTAAAACGCAACATCTTAAAATATGTTTTAAGTATTAAAATGTAAAAATTTTGTGTGAACCAAACATGTATTTGATCTTAATGGGTTGACTTATAAGGAAAATTTCAAAGTTTTAAATCGGGAGTGGTTTAAGTAAGGTCCAAACCCGTAGGATTAGGCGTTGATTGCGTGATTACGGGTTAGGGTCTTACAGTGCATTACCACATCTAATCACTACATGAACCAACAATGAGATCACATACCCACTTGAAATTCCACCACCGGCCGATATGCCTCCACTTACACGTTCAAACCGCATTAATTGTCAAGTCCACTTTCCCAGAGTCTGTAATTAACAATGTAAGATCATTCAATACTCAATAAAAACTAACTTTCAAATAATAGGCACATGCACACGGTTGACAGTTCAATAACTAATTTAAATAATGATATTTCAAACATTTCCTGCCCAAAACATTTGCTGTTCAGAATATCATATTACCTCCAGCAGGCTGGGGGACAATGCTAACATCCTCCATGATACCCATTGCTAGCAATGTATCTACATCTCTTTTTGCTTGAAGCATACTATACACCTAATAAGAACATTAACATTAAAGTTTACACAGAAACATATATTTATGTGGAAAAAAACAAATATAAGCAGAAAGCCCCCAGCCTAATACCTGCCCCTTTTTCGTATTAAGTTGGCGAAGTATTGTCTCGGGCCTCGTTTTACCTGTAGTCGGCTCACCGCTGGAATCACAAAACCAACATATATTTGGTACAAATTGTAATGTTAGCCTATCATCAGAACAGAATGTCTACATAAACAGCAGAAATGAGGATTGTAATCTTACGTTTTATTAAGAAAGCGTATAGATATTTTGTTAACCTCTGCTTCTGACACTTGTAACCTCAAAATTCCCCCAGAAAGAATCTCAACTCCTGAAACCTAGTGATCTCAAAATACAGTTACTTGACAATTGGTGGTATAGTCAAACAAACACTGCAACTGCAGAAAGAAACAAATGGCAATGAAATCAAATGCTAACCAGGCCAAAAAGCCCACGCTCCATATACCATCCATTGATGGAGTTTATAACTTCATCCAAACGCCTTATATTTACAATTTTCCCTGCATAACTTACCAAAAGCTCAGTTGGTAAAAGAAAAGCACAAAACTTCAAATTACACAATAATGACTATGCTAAACCATAAACATACCATATCCATCACGGAACTTATCCTCTACAAATTTTGTTGGTAGAACGTTGGCTCCTTCACAGATCAGACCTTGGAAATCTTGGTTTGGTTCTACTTATGCCAAAATATACTAGTGTAAGTATAACTGTATACCAAGAAAGTTAAAATTCATGTATAATTGTGTTTTGCATAACTTGTTCTCTGATCTCTTAATTCCAACATAGTCAAAGCTACTGAATAACCAATAATTGTATTGTATATTGATGTGAGTATGAATGTATGATAGGTTTATACAAGGGCCCTGTATAGAGAATATTGTTATACTTGAATACCTTCTATTTAATGATTGTATAATTAGTTTAATAGCTACCGACAATTTGGTGTCTTCAAACCTTTTGTTCATATTTTTATGTGAATTTAGAGCATACCATACCTATTACCTACATATGTCATGCATGGGACTGCATACTGAAAAATGCCGATTACATAGTACATACAATTGAAACCTAAATCATCAGCACTGCAGATAAACCAGGAATTATATTGTATACTGATTGTGTGTATATACTATATAGTGTTACATATGGACTGTATAGTGCATATAGAGAGAATAACGTTACTATTGGATGGGTTGGTTCCGATACAAATGTCGTTAACCAAAGAAACCGGTCAAACGAACTCCGATTGAGCTCATTCCAGCGGCATTGGAATCAGCTCGATGAAGTAAAATCTAAACTATAAACCTATAAGGCTAAACCCTAAATTTAAACTATAAACCTTAAAAGCTAAAACCTAAAATCTAATGGTAAATCCTAAAATCTAATGCTAAAATCTAAAGCTAAACCTAAAAGTTAAACCCTAAGTCCTACATTCCTATGTATATTTTAATAGGGTTCGACGAGCCGTTTCCAACGCTGCTAGAATAAGTTCAATCGAAGTCCGTTTGACTCGGTTTACTACATTTTCTAGGTTAAGATCATTTTGTTTTTGATCCTACCAAGGAGTGTAAACGATGGGCGAAACAAAGCTTGTTTAGGCTTGCGAGTCTAAACGAGCAAACAAATCTTATACTACTTTATAGATATACATATAATATACCTACTATTTAACAGCATTGGCTGATGCAAGCTTTTAGCTCGTTTAAATTGTTCTTAAATTGAACATATTACATATGTAGAATGCATACAGAGTAATTCATTACATACAATTGAACCCTAAGTTATGCTTAATAAAACCTAATACCTGAAACACCAAACGAATGCCATCACGAGTATCAACAGCAACAGGCATACACGAACTGAAGTAACCGCTCCCAATAATCCGATGAACATCTTCCTGCACCTCGCGTAAAGTCAAAGCAGAGTTAGGACGACACCGTTTCAACGCAGCAATCGCCTCTTCTTCCAGATCCTTCCGTTCCAGCTCATCCCCGTCCTTATTCCTCACCAACACCTCACTTATCAACACTCGCTCATCATCGACGTTCCGACTCACTGAGTAACTCTTACTCGACTGAGTCAACTCGGTTCCCTCCTCGTCAGCCTTTGTCAACGCTAAGGAAGCCGAGCATAGTAGCGGCAGTTTTGTTGAGTGAAAAATGTTAAATAGTTTTGGTTTATTATTATTATTATTATTATTATTATTATTATTATTATTATTATTATTATTATTATTATTTAAAGGTTTAGTATTATTATTATTATTATTATTATTATTATTATTATTATTATTATTATTATTATTGAAGTGGAGTTTGTGGAGAATAGGATGAGTGTTGAGGGATGAGATGAAATGAGTGAATGAGTGTTTGGAATTGTTTATAACGGAGAGAGGGAGAGATTAAGGTCGGCGAAGAGAGGACGGTGGTGACGGTGGTGACGGTGGTGGTGGTGGTGGTTTATTATAGGGAAGAATTGGGGGATTTTAACGGTTAGAGGATGTGAAATGGAAGGATTTGTTTTCAGGCATTGTGTGAATTAATGGATTTAGGATGCTCTGAAGATTTAAAAGCCCCTTAAATTGAAGGTATATGCATTTGCTAGGGTTTTGGATTAAGAAGATGGACTAGAGTAGTGACTGATACATGAACGACCTAACTTGAATGTTACAAATTAACCTCTTTTTGATTATACAGGAACTAAGAATCTTGCAACTTTATTTTAAGCAGTGTTGTAAAACTTGGTTTGGGCTTGTATTTGGTGATTCATTATGGAGCGAGCACTCGGATTAATCGGGGGAGTACTCGGGGGCAAATCGGCCTATGCGGGGAGTACTCGGAGTAATCGGCCAACTCAGCTATACTCGGCGACCTACCCTAGAGCGAGTACTCGGGGAGTAATCGGTCAACTCGGCCTTGTTTTGCAACATGGATTTTAAGTGTCCAACCCGTCATCTTTAGTTTTGGGGAAAATCTACCGTCTGAAGACTTATTGGTGTAAAATTCGGTTGAGATCAGATTCAAACTCAAAACCTGTAGGATTTTCACTTCCTATCCAATGCCAGTTGAGATAAATCTCACTAGCAAAGTTACTAATTAGTGACGGATAAAGAAATAAGATATATGAGTTATTGTTTTAGAAAATTGTAAATTTGAATGGATTAGTGGGGTTACCTGACTAAAAACGAATTGTTAAAAAGACTTGGTTTATTAACAAAGAGTTGATTTAAGCATTATTGGAGGCGAGTTCAAGCTTAAATTTCAGCTAGCTACGAGCTTTTGAGTCGAGCCTTTGTTCATTAACAACCTAGTCAAAATAAATGTAGTTTATATTTAGTTCACATATAAAGATCAAACATCAATTGAACCAAATGTATCGCGGATTAATTCTAAGTTTTTAACTATTACATAAAGCCATTATGGTTGGCGGGGTGCTACCCAGACTCCACTAGACCACTACCCGTGCCATCAGCAACGGTATTGTTGTGGGAGTACTGGCCTACCAGTGAAGAATCCGTGAAGTGCCCTGTCTAGCCTATAAATGCTATTTTAGAACAGATCTTGCTTCATTTGTGTTCTTGGTGACTCTAAACATTTTTGGGTTAACCAAAGTATAAACACATGCATGAAAATGGACAGAAACTTACGTATTTGAAATACGAATTGACGTGCACAACTGCACACTAGTGAGATACCCGTCCGTTGGGACGGGTTTTCGAACGAGGATTAGAAAGCGTGAAAGTTTATTAATTCATGTATATGATATCTCAAATTTAGTTATGTAACTGGCGCATACATGATTCATTACTAATGTTGATATAATCTTGAGGAAAAGATGAATACATTAGATTAATTAAAGAAAGATAAACAATAAAGAGCAACACATAATTTTATAAGTAGTACATTTCACTGCAAATAAAATGCACGCTTAACATAACGAAATAACTTAACAAACAGTAACATGAACAAAGTTAAAGAAAAACTATTGACAGAACTACATATTGGGTGACACAGGAGTTTCTGTGAATACCGCTGCTGGCTATAGAAATATACAAAACTATACGATAAATGAAAGTTAAAGAGGTAAATAAACAATTTAAAAGGCACTAACATTCTACATGGCATGGATTAAAAGTAGCAAGTAGTTTACTCTATAAGCGGATCTTTTCATGGGATAGAGTGTGCCCTTGTCCCCTAGTTTTTTTCTTTTTTCGTAGTGTAATTTTTACAAAAAAAATTATATGCATTGAGTCCCCCATCTTCAGATTTGACTGAAAATGCAGTTTAAAATCTGCCAAAGTTTTAATTCTCACGGTTTATATATCATATAATAATTTATTCAAGTGCCCCCTCTTTGCCAAAAGAAATACAACATTCGACCGGTATATAGTTTAACAAAAGTGTTAATATTTTTAGTCAAATGTTCAAAAAATATTACTTATCTAACCTCAAATAATGAGCAGTTTTTGACAAATCATGTCTAGGACAAAGGTTAGTGGGAAAGAAACACCATTAGTTAATTTATTTATGCCGATAAAAAAAAGTTAATTTGTTTATTTTTTTCACATTTTCACAAGAACAATTTATTAGTATTTAGTATCCAACAAAATGTAATTCTTTTTTTTGAACAACAAAACAGACTCCATTAAACACAAAACGTTTACATAAACCCAGTAGTCCAGCAGATGCAAAATGACACTCTAAAAATCACCTACAAGCCAAATGTGAACAAACATATTACATGAATCAACATTAATACACCAGAACCATTGCCAAAGGAGAACTAAAACACCAAACATAGGATCAGCCCAACAAACTCCCAGCTTATTCGAATTTGGCCTTGACAAGTGAAATGCTGAAACTTTGGTCTTTTGACATAACCCTTAGAATATGCTATTTTCGCACCATCCTCTATACCTCGTGATGACACCAGATTGACTTAGAAACCTGAATTGAAACCTAAGATGACTGAGCTAGCCTTCTGTGGTCTTGTGCGGTTACGATAGTCGATAGGAGTGGAGCCGATATTGTTTCGCCTTAAAAGAATATGATCTTTTACACCCATAACCCGATTTTGTCTTTAGACAAAAATAAATCCTCACCCTTTACTTTATCCCTTACTTTAATCACACAAATTGACCAGGGAACATTTGCGGTGAGGATACTCCATCTAATGAGGATTAGGCACAATGGCTTGCAAAATAAGCCTTGTAAATCGAACTGAACCCCCCCCCCCCCCCAAATAGAAAGAAAATACACGCTATCTGAAGGAACGAACCGAACACAAAAAATGTACTATACTAAAACCAAAAAACATAGAAGTACCTTAAGATACAGTGCACGGGTAATTTCCCCCAACTCACGCCAACACACATACGCACATTTATCCACCCTGGTTGCGGCATCAGTGCCCACCAAAAGGCTTAAGCAATAGATCCGAATAGTACCATACCTGAAGGTTGCATGCTCTGAATCAATCAACCAAAACACACACACTAATCGAACAATCTTGGAACCAAATCACTCTAAAATCAACTTTGAATGTAGAATCAGCAAAATCCGTATACAAGTTGTTAGTTCATCTTCAAGTGTTGTTAACTAAAACATTTATGGTCATAGAGATAATAGTAGTCTCCTCTTCCTCAGTATCAATGTACTCGACAAAAAAATTTGTCATGAGATCATGCCACCCAAAATGCTCAACATATTTCTTAAAAAATATAGCAAAATTTTAAACACTATAATAAAAAGATGTTAAAATAAGATATGAAATCAGAAAGTAAATACATTTGGCTGCAAATCTAATAATGTTGGAACATAAATATAAAATCAATACACCGTGATCCTTTTCACAAGCTCGTCCATGATAGGTATTTAAATAAGAAGTGACAATAGTAGAGCAAACCCAACATCAAAAGAATAACTTACAGAATTTTACAAAGAAAAAGGTGCTATAGTCAACTAAACCACTAATTAGAAGAAGGTAAGCCTTATGAATACATATGCAACCAGGACTCAAGAACCAATCATCATTACGTAGATCCTTCAAGAAGTTATGTTTTTACTTTAAATAAGCATATTATAAACTCCAATAAGCATATAATAAGACAAAAGGTTTACCTTATTGAATAAAATGGATCTCATATTCTGACTACAATCATACCATATCATTAAAAATTATAGATGGCAAACGGGTCGGGTTGAGATGGGTCGCGGGTCAAAATGTGTCAATTCAAAAAAGGGTTGTATCGGTTCGGGTCGGAACGGGTTCACGTCAAAACGGGTTTGGGTCAAACGGGTTTCGGGTTGGGTTGGGTCCGGGTCAAAACGGGTTTCGGGTTGGGTCGGGTCAGGTTGGGTTTAAAAAAGGCTTATTTTTATTTTTTAGTATTTACATGTAAAATAGAAAAAAAAAACTCAAATTTATACTTTGTTAAAACGGGTCAAAATGGGCCAGTCGGGTTGGGTTCAAAAAAACGGGCAAATTACTAGCATATATCCACATGACATCATCTGCATCACGTGATGCCCGCATCCGCGATCCGATCTCATCATCTCGCATTATGCGTTTATGATGTGTACATTTAAAAACCAAGGTTCTATATGCCTCTAATCATGAAATTGTTAAGTCATCAAGTTAATTCATTTCATCATCAAACTAACAGTATATACACCATACATATATACATATAGGTGTGTGTGTGAATTAGGAAATTACTTACAGAGATTTTCTGGATATACTCCTTAGAAAACCTTTCAACATGACCATTATACTGATCAACTATAAACAGACTAACAGAGGCAAACATCTATCAGACCATTCCTTATTATTTCTACTACACAAATTTGATTTTTTTGTAATTTAACTTCTGTTAGGTTTCAGGTGTTTTACACAACCAGGTAACCTTTTAACTAATAAGCGAATCTAAAGCACTCACAAAAATTAGGGGAAATCACACACTGAGTTTATTTGAAGTTTCGAAATTAGATGACCAGACCATTTCATGATTCAAATGACCCTAAATAACCATATGATCAGTAGCATTGTTTTAGTTACAACTACTATATATATATTCAAGGATGACTTCAAAATAAAACCATAAACAGAGCAAGCATATATCATCAAACAGGGCAAGTTGTCAACACTCAATATTATGACAGGTCTAAATGATAACACATTAATACCTATGACCTAGTTTATGAAGGAAGCCTGTTCTCAACTTAATGCAGGAAACCTGTTTTCAACTTAATGCAATGACATTTGCAGCTTAGTCAACAACTGACTTTCAAATTTGTTTGACCAAAGCAGTCAAAGTTTTTGAGACAAAAAAACAACATAACCCCTTCTACAGATGTTTAAAACAAAGAAAAACACAATTACCAGTAATGAATTTTTACTTAATGTTGGAGATTCTTTAACTTCTGGCCATGTTGAAGGGGCACCTCTATCACCTCTCCAATTTAAGTTTGATACCGGAACTTAAAAGTTTATAATAAAAATCTGAAATTCAGTTGTTGACCATTGGAAAAGATTTACCAAAAAATGTTTGTAATTTGGGTTATAGTTAGTCTCTTAACAGGGTATGTGATTATATCATATGAATTAATAAAATACCCCGCATCAGCAAGGCATTCCACCATGTAGGAAAAAAAAATGCTTCAAATTTATCATAGTGCAATATGGAAGTCTAAACATCCAGAGAGAGCGTGCGATTGTTCTGCGATTGTTTTATATGTAGTACTAAATGAACAAAATTCAATTTTATATTCTTATTCTGTAGAGTTTTCGTGCAAATCATTATCAATGACACCAACAAAGCAAGTAAATCAGAAGGATGCATATGGGAGTCAGACAGGAACTAACCAAAACCTGAGAAGGAATAAGAAGAAGAGCAGGGTCGCCCGCCATTGATTATTGAAGTTCTTCATCTTCTTGATGAAATGAATACGATGTCAGACGGGAGTCAGACAACAATTAACCAAAATAATTGCATAACGTATTCAAATTCAAGCTAAATAACCATGAAACTGGAAATTGAATGAATCAATGAAGAAAACAAACATGAGTCGATAAATGATCAATGAAAAAAACTATTAAATCCAAAAACTAAACAAAAATCGTCTGGAATGGAGAGAAGAAACTGAGAACATACCTTGACGGTTCCGGAACATGAAGCTTGAAGGTGCCAGAAAATCGATTATTCGATTGAAGATCAAAATCAACTTAAAACGTGAGCTGATTCATGAGTGGTTTACAACCTTTTGTACCCCATAACACCCCTAATTTTGAAGTACCTGCAATCTGACAACACCTTCACACATGTTCCACATGCCATAACAATAAACCAAACTGATGGTGTGAACTTTTTCTTAAGCTGAAAAAAGAGTTTATAGTCTAGTAGAGCATATAAAGATTTAAACTTAAACAACATAAAGTTGCACAACTTGTTCAATAGCGCAACCCCAACTCTTGCCTTTGAATATGATAATCCTATTTTATAACAAAATAATAATAAAAAGTTAATTCATTTTCTCCAAGAAAAAACTAACCTGGTGAAATTATGCTTTTCATCCAAAACCAACAACACTGGCATCAAAACCACTTACACCCCCATTGTAACTTATCATAAGGGTTTATCTTCTTTTTAAAGCATAACAACTTCTTAATCAGTTTATCCAAAAACTGCATATTCATTAAAATACAGAACTTTTATAAATCATATTTTGACATGCTAGTTGATTAAAAGATACTGAGACAGAATTTGACAAAAGGCGTTTTGGGTAAACCTGACTAAGACTGTAACCAAAACACCCACTTAACCCGTTGCTCAGCTTATGCAGCACATGCCCTTGTCTTAAAACAGAATTTGACAAAAGGCGTTTGTCCTGCAAACACCGAAGTTGGATGATGAGCAAGTATTACAATATCAAGATTGAGTCTTTAACTGTTTATTTAATCATAACATTCAGTAAAAAAAACATAGCAATATTGATAGCACAACATAATAAAAAATATGTGGATGACTTGTACAATCCAATTTGTTCAATAGAGAATTGTGAAAAAAGAGAGATAAAGAAGTGACCTTTTAGCAAACAACTGGTGTGCATTCACCTTCTAGACTAACATAATGAACTAATTCAACATTTCAAATATGGGTAGAATAAAAAAATGTTAGATTGTGTAGTGATCTATTCTTAAGTGGCATACAAAATATTCTATAATCCAATTAAGGTAATCACAGACACAATTATTTAACTGTAAACGATGCTAAACATATACAGAATTCAAATAATTATGACTGAATAAGACCTTAAGGATGTTACCAGTGCAATAAATCATAGTTGTGTTGAGGGGTGTGAATGAAACAGTGAAGATGATGATGAATGGGATGAAAACCGGTACCCGCAATGAAAGGAGAGAAAGTATGTTCAGATATGGAGCTAGGGATTTTTAGAAGAGAAGATGAAAGACTTATTCTTACCGTGAAGATTTATTTGTTTAGCAAGGGATGGAGGAGGTAATTTCATCAGAGGTTTATGCGAAGAAGGGGGGAAACGTGGGCAAAACAACATAAGAACATGGACGAGAAAAGTAAACTGCTCCACCAAAAAGTAAACTGCCAAATTTTGATAGTAACTGCCTATTTATTGTGGCTGAGATTTAATCTCACAAGTAACCACCTTCTTTGGACGGTCAAGATCAATCACAAAACAGTTAAAAGTGGCATTTTAGGCGGTTTTTTTTATGTGGTGAACAATATATTAATAATTTAGCATTTAGAAAGAAATCTACCCATATGGCCATATGAGTTTTTTGTGTCAAAATTGGGCCTGGGGATCTACGTAGTTCGGGCCAGCAAATCAAGATTTCAAGATATATATAAGCTTATAAAGAATATGGGCTTCCTTAGTGGCCCTTGGTGGCCCAGACTAATAGAAAAACTAAACCAATGTGATATTAATCTTAAAAAAAGGGTTATTGGATTTTAATAATTCAAAGTTTGGGCCGTCGATAATAATGCGAATTTTAACGTTGGCCAAGGATAATCCCAAATGAACATGTGGGTGTAAAATATGAACCTCCATTAAGTCTGGACTAGCTGGGTTAGTTAAAGCTGGCGTGGCAGCTTAGTTGGCATGCTGATGTGTACACCGTTGATGACGTGACGGCTGACTTGCTTTTTTTTTTAATTCCAAGTCAGATGGGCCCATTTATTTACAACACGTCGTCATCATCATCATCTCCATCGAGCAGCAGCCACCACCACCATTACCACCACCACAGCCACCACCACCACTATCTCCACAGCCACCCCACAACCTTAAACCACCATCAAAATCAACAAATCCTCCTCCTCCTCTCTAATCAACAAATCCAACCCCCTCCTACTCTTTCAAACACCCCATCAACAACAACAAAGAACGACCCATGTCTTTTTCTCAAAAGGCTCGTATTATTCTTCGATTTCAAAGGCTTTATGAGCAATCGATACCCCAAAATACGATGACCTTGATGAAGATGAAGTTGTGCAGGTAGTTGAACAAGCGGGTGAGGGTGTGAGATTTGGAGGAGAAATGAGAAACGGGTCAGGTTAAAAGGGGTGGGTTTGATTGAAGGATGAAGATGATAATTTATGAAGAAGCGATGGCCTTGATGAAGATGAAGTTGTGCAGATCTGAGACTATTATTATTATTATTATTATTATTATTATTATTATTATTATTATTATTATTCAGGTTTGTGAAGATTGGATTTAAGGTATGGTGGATTTGATTGGAGGATGAAGATGATGATTTAGGAAGAAGATGATGATAGATGAAAATGATGATGGTGTGGGAAGATAATGATGGGCTCCACTATAAACTTGTGTTTTTCTATTAAAAAAACAAACCAAGGCGTCATGCCAACTCAAGTGCCACGTCATCAATGGTGTACACATTAGCATGCCAACTAAGCTGCCGCGTCAGCTTCAACTAACCCAGTTAGTCCAGACTTAACGGAGGTTTATTTTTTACACCCACATGTTCACTTGGGATTATCCTAGGCCAACGTTAAAATTCGGATTATTATCGACCAATGGCAAAACTTTGGATTATTAAAATTCAATACCCTAAAAAAGGTACATAGATGACACAATATTATTAGTTAACTTGGCCAAACTTAACCTGATTTATGATGTAATCTTTTAACATCAAAAAAATAATAAGTTTTAAATAGATGTATGCGTAGGGCTTTTCAAATCGCTCGCCGCTCGTGGATCGCTCGTCGCTCGTTCGGAAAATGCTCGAAAAATGCTCGCTCGTTCTTCCGCTCGGTTCTATATGAGCCGATCGGTTCGGTTCGGTTTGTAAATGAGCCAAGCACGAGCAAAGGTACGCTCAGGTCGGTTCGGCTCGGATATATTTTTTATTTATTTAATAATAATATACACACAATTTATAGATAAATTTATGGCTTTATATATAAGATTCTATTGGATTTGACTCAGTATATGTAAACAAAATATAACCAGGCCACTTAACACAATAAATATTAACACTAGATTTAATAGTAAAACAATAAATCATGAGGTGATAGTCTTGACTTCTTTATGTTAATAGTCGTCCATCGCTAATTGTCACTTGAGATTACACCTACGTCACAATGCAACAACTGTTGTCTGACGTATGCTCATCACCTCACCAGCCTCAATCTAAGCGTTATCCTTGGACACTGTGATCTCAATATTAGTGTTAGCATCGGACATTTTGACCTTAGTTGTCACCCGACGATGAAAACATCGAAGGAAACATCCCAATTTTATAATCGTCCATATTATTCTCCGCTCGATTCTCGCTCGGCGCTCGCTCGGAAAATTTGCGCTCGAAGAATGCTCGTTCGGTTTTCGGCTCGATTGTAAACGAGCCGCTCCGCTCGGTTCGGTTTGTAAACGAGCCAAGCACGAGCAAAGCTTCGTTCGGATCGGCTCGGCTCGTGAACAGCCCTATGTATGCGTATAACTAAAAAGTATTTTTTTTAGTAAATTATTAAAACCGTCCATATGGTTTGATCAAATTTGCCATTCTAGCCCAATCTTTTAAAAATTGCTTAAACAGTCCCTGACTTTTGAGAAAATAGGCCAAAACAGTCCAACGACTTAACCCAGTTAAGTTTTTGACGTTAAGTCAGTGGTATTTTCGTCAACTCACGTATAAATTATATTCTTCCCTAATCAGATCCACCACCCACCACCATTTTCACCTTTCACCACCATCACCACCACTACTACCCACCATCTCCTCCACCTTTCACCACTATCCACCATCTCCTCCACCTTTCACCACCACCACCACTACCCACCATTCCTCTGTTCTTCCCTCTCAACCTTTATTAACAAACAATATAAACCAATACTCACGAAAAAAGAAAAAAAATCCCCTGTCATGAGCGTCTGAAACCAGCAATAGGAATGTTACTAATATTAATCGGAACAACTCTGGGAAGAGCGTGACGTGGAATCAGGGGCCTTCGTACTGTACGGTACAGGTTCACTAGCGTCGTCAGAAAACCATATTTGTACCTTTCAGTGGGGGATTAATTATTAATATTATTAAAATAATAGAGTTAATAGCCAAAATCGTCCATGAGGTTTGGTCACTTTTGCCACTTCAGTCCAAAACCCAAACCTTTTACATCTGGGTCATTCAGTTTTTTTTTTTTGTCAAATTCGTCCCTGAAAAGGTTTGGGTTTTGCTAAATTCGTCCCCGAGGTTTGGTCACTTTTGTCACTTCAGTCCAAAACCAAACCTTGTCAGGGACGAATTTGGCAAGAAAAATAAAACCGAAGGACCCAGATGTAAAAGGTTTGGGTTTTGGACTGAAGTGGCAAAAGTGACCAAACCCCAGGGACGATTTTGGCTATTAACTCAAAATAATATTATAGAAATCAAACAAAAACCCTAATTTGAAATTTAAGCAAATAGAGATGTAATGATGTTAGGGACGGTTTAAGGGTTGTTCAATGGGGTGTGTATGGGATTGTTTGATAAAGTGAAGAAATGGACAATAAGAGATGTGTGGGGCGGGGGGGGGGGGGGGGGAGATCCATCCATAGTGGAGTGGTGGGCGGTTTAAGGGTTGTTCCAATGGGGTGTGTATGGGATTGTTTGATAAAGTGAAGAAATGGACAATAAGAGATGTGTGGGGCGGGGGGGGGGGGGGGAGATCCATCCATAGTGGAGTGGTGGGGTGACTTTTGTTTCACCTATGTGATCAAAGGTTCAATCCCCACTTTCATCATTTATGGTTTGGTATTCGGGTAAATATCGAATACGGGTGGCGCCGGTTTGAATCTGACGGGCGGCGAGGTTTTACCGAGTTCTATAACACTGTCGTGCCTTTGGGTGGGTGGGACTCGGGTTTTCACGCATCGGGAGAAGGCGGGGGCTGCTGGAGGTCGAGTAGTCGATTCTGGGGCACGGCGCCCCGCAAGGGTGGTTGCCACACAGTTGTTTGCCGATCAAAAAAAAAGGGGGGGGGGGGGGAATAGGCATGAGTGAGGTGACATTAAGACAAAAGAATTTTGTCTTTTTTCGTGGGTAGTGGAATCGAAGCTAACACCTAAAAATCAACTTTTATTAGGAAGTTGTGGTGGTGGTGAAAGGTGGAGGAGATGGTGGGTAGTGATGGTTGTGGTGAAAGGTGAAGATGGTGGTGAGTCTGATTAGGGAAAAGACAATGAGAAATAAGATGAATTTACACATGAGTTGAGGAAAAAGCCCCTGACTTAACGTCAAAAACTTAACTGGGTTAAGTCGTTGGATTGTTTTGGTTTATTTTCTCAAAAGTCAGGGACTGTTCAAGCAATTTTTTTTAAAAATTAGGCTGGAGTGGCAAATTTAGCCAAACCACAAGGACGGTTTTAATAATTTACTCTACTTTTTTATTTCTTTTGGTAGGTTTTCATTTGAAAGATCTCTATAATATCATAGAAAATGAATCAATAGTATTACCTTATTAACCTATAAATTTTATAGACTTATTACAAAAAGAATTAACACATATTGTTATAAACTTTATATACACATAGGGAAGGATCATTTCAAAAGCCAAATTAATGTGAGAAGAATGAGAAGAAAAAAATATATTTTCAAACTTCAAAATGTTAAAAAATATAAGAAAATTATTGAAATGCAATGTTTGTACAACTATCCTGAAATTCATAAAGTAAATATGAACTTATGTTTACTTATACAACCTAATACATATGTAGGAACATGTAGGTTATGTGTGGGTAATATAGATACACAATACAATTTGCACACGTGTAGGAAAAAAGTTAGAAAAAAACCCTATGAACAAAATAAATCGATGAGTTTTTTTTATAGAAATCAACCGGAAGCAATTTTCTATTTGGTTTAGGTTTGTTGGTTTGACCTTGCAGCCGGAGGCTGCTTGGTTTATAGTTGACGACTCTTAAACCGGCTTGTGGATTTGTATAAGAAATAGAAATAGAAATGAAGGATGTTTGATAGATTGATATGTTTTTGGTACATTCAAATCCTCCTCTATAGGTACATGAAGAAATACATAAAATGAGAAAGTAGCTAGTCTTTTGGGCACACAATAAGGAGTTAGTCTTTGGGGCATAGAATAAGGATGACTTTGACTATAAGACTTTACTAGTCAAAGTCATAATCTCCAATACTCTCCCTCAAGTTGGAGCGTGAAGGTTATGAACGTCCAACTTGCCAAGTAATATTTTTTTCTTCTTCGAACACTCCCCCTCAAGTTGGAGTGTTAACTTTTCTTGCGGGTTCAAATAACCCGATTTTTCTTTTTTTGCGGGCTAAATAAACCCGACTTTTCTGTTTTGCGGGCTCAAATAACCCGACTTTTTTTTTCTTGCGAGCTCAAAAAGGCCCGACTTTTCTTCTTGCGAGTTCAAAAATTTGAACCCGACTTTTCTTCTCGCGAGTTTAAAAACCCGACTTTTCTTTTTCTTGTGGGTTCGAAAGAACCCAACTTTTCTTTCTTGCGAGTCCAACGACCCGACTTTTCTCGCGAGTTAAGAAAACTCGACTTTTTTTTTTTGTGGGTTCAAAGGACCCGACTTTCTTTTATCATGCGGGTCAAAACAACCCGACTTTTCTTTCTCGCGGGTTCAACAAACCCGACTTTTCTTTCTCGCGAGTTCAAAGAACTCGACTTTTCTTCTCGCGGGCTCAAAGGAACCCGACTTTTTCTTCTTGCAGGTTCAAAGAACCCGACTTTTTTTCTTACGGGTTCAAAGAACCCGACTTTTCTTTTCTTACAGGTTCAAAGAACCCGAATTTTGTTTTCTCGCGAGTTCAAAGATATAAACACGACTTTTCTTTTTCTTGCGAGTTCAAATAACTCGACTTTTTTTTTTGTTCTTCGTTCTTCTCCATCTTGTGCCCCTTTTTTTTTTTTTTTTACTTTCTCCTACCTTGCTTTTGCTTTCCCTTTTTTTATTATTTATTTTTCTTTTTTTTTTTTCTTTCGAGCAGGATAATAACCTGCTCTGATACCATCTAGAAATCAAGCGGAAGCAATTTTCTATTTGGTTTAGGTTTGTTGGTTTGACCTTGCAGCCGGAGGCTGCTTGGTTTCTAGTTGATGACTCTCAAACCGGCTTGTGGATTTGTATAAGAAATAGAAATAGAAATGAAGGATGTTTGATAGATTAATATGTTTTTGGTACATTCAAATGAGGAGATAACCTCCTCTATAAATACATGAAGAAATACATAAAATGAGAAAGTAGCTAGTCTTTTGGGCACACAATAAGGAGTTAGTCTTTGGGGCATAGAATAAAGATGACTTTGACTATAAGACTTTGCTAGTCAAAGTCATAATCTCCAATAATTTTATGTATATTATACCACATGCTCCACCGTTTGTGCGGGCCCCCGTCAATTCCTTTGAGTTTCATTCTTGCGAACATACTCACCAGGCGGGATACTTAACGCGTTAGCTACAACACTGCACGGGTAGATACGTACAACGCCTAGTATCCGTCGTTTACGGCTAGGACTACTGGGGTATCTAATCCCTTTCGCCCCTAGCTTTCGTCTCTCAGTGTCAGTGTCGGCCCAGCAGAGTGCTTTCGCCGTTGGTGTTTTTTCCGAACTCATGGTATCAATTATGAAACATAAATATTTGTTTGATCGATAGATTCAAACAAAGAAAAGTCAAGCCATAAAGATAATTGATTTTCCTCAAAATGCCTACCAACGCATCATGGCACACATTCGCATTTGGTTTTGCATGGCTTTTGCTTTGTTTTTCTTGGTGGAGGAACGAGTCGATTAAAGATTAAAAGCTTCGTCTTATATATTAAAGTCTTCATGAACTTGTCTAATGTCGTAACTTATTCGTTAAGGATGTTAGATGTAATATTTAAATTTACAATGAAACGTTTGTGCATCGTCAGTGTTCAACTTCTTTGTGTCATACCTTTTTTCTATAAGTTTATTTTACCTCCCAAATTTAAACATCAATTCATATATATTTTTTAAAGATTAATTTTATCATATTCCTACACACTAACACACACCTATTCGAGTTGTTCAATCAAAGTCTTGATACTTTAAATATATTTCGTTAGTGTGTACATTTTTTCATATTTTCAATGATTTTCTTTTTTAGCAAAACAATGCTACTGTGAGATTTTTTTGTGCATTTGGTATATGTTAGGAGATATTTGGTAATTTGGTGAATTCGCAACTTGAAGTTGCGGATTAGGCTGATTTGGCTTGGTGACTAGGAGAGAGGGAGCAAAATGCATGTGGGTCGATATATGAGTAGGATAATCCGTGCGGATTACATGCCAACTCATTCTTTCTCTCCTACTTTTGTGTAAGTAAATCCGCAAGTTTAACTTGCGGATTACATGTCAACTCATTCCTTCTCTCCTACTCATCGTCAAGCAGCAACCACATCAACACAATCCGCAATTTCAACTTGCGGATTCACCAAATGCATAAGTTCCTTCCTGACGCACACCATATGCACAAAAAATCCTACTGTAGCACTATTTTGCTAAAAAATCTATTTTCAACCTACAAGATTAGTTAAGATCCTCTAGTCGTTCTTGTTCTCTCATGCATCCTTTTGAATAGAGATGACCTCAATACATTAGGTATTTGTTATATGTATTGATAATAATTTGATATGCTTCTTCTTTTTAAAAGCTTCATATCCACTTTTCCTTTATAAAAGGGGGCCAATTCGTGTGCCTTTTCAATTTACACTAATGGCGCAAAATACAAATCATTCGTGTATACAAACATGGAAAAACAAATTTACCCCTTGTCATTGGTTGCATGATCGACTTTATATATCTTATTCACATAAATCGAAAATCATCCAAGTTCATGGGAAACGTTAACGTTGTTTTGAGCTTTTGAGTCTAAGCAGACGATGAAGAATCATATGCATACAACACCTTTTAAGGTTTGTTGGATATCGTTGTGTTACCCACATTTCGTCTTTACACAACTTTTGTTGTAGTGATATCTATCGTGTTTCAAAAACGACATATTTGAAAGTATGGGTAAAAAATAGACTATTATGAGGCAATGTAACTAGTAGTGTAACATATTTTACAAAATAATTACAAAGATATGACATATGTATTCTAGAAGTAACAAAAGTAGATATTAGTGGAAATGTGAAAGAGGTCGGATATGTTTTATATAGAAATAATTTAAGTAGGGAATTATGAAAATCACACAAATATTTTTGCGTACTGCATGAGTGACATTTACAAATAGCGGAAGGGAGAAAATAGGCTGTTAAAGGCAACCTTCACCTTTACTTTTGGTACCATAGCCATATATTACAAGACATTCTCTTCATTGTCTATTTTTCTTTATTTGGAGGAAAGTACAAGATTATTTACACTTTTTAACAATTTGGATTCTATAAACAACATTTTTAATATTTAGTCTTAATGAATACAGTTGGAGGTGTGTAAATAGAGGTCATGAAATGGTCGAATCCTTGTACCTATTCTATATTTGTATCAAAACACATATTGTGTGTACAAAACTATATATTTTTATTTTTTATTGATATCATATTAAAGCACATATTCAGTTCATCATTATCGTGTTATTAGCTTTACTTAATTGGTTTATATTTATCTAAATCATTGTTTCACTGGTGATAGTGTATGTATGATTGGTCTGTATCGCCGAAGATGTTATGAAAACTATTCTAAATTTTATGACAAAAATATAAATATATAACAATGAAGGATACACACATACGTACGTTATAGACATACAAATCATAAAAAAAAAAAAAAAAAAAAAAAAAAAAAAAAAAAAAAAACACATTGTTAGCTAGGATTCAACATTTATTCTCTCTAGGTTATAATGTTTCACACAAAGCGTCTAGAGATAGTAAAGCTATTTTTCTCTAATAACGTTTTGTATTTTTAGAAGTTTAATAAAACGAGGCAGGCTTTGTATTTTGAAAAGTGAATTATCACAAATAACAAAAAAAGATAAAACTATTAATTTTATGAATTTATGTCACCTGCATTTGCAATTTTCTCAACTAAGACGATGTGTTGTGGCCCGCGAGCCATAATTTTAGCCATGTAGATTGTGTGCGCGGTAACACCCATGTGTGAGAGCTGACGCGAGTGACCACACGCGATGGCTATCGCGTCTGTTAGCGGGCAACTAACCGTTTGAATTTAAAAAAAAAATATTTTTTTTACCTATTTTCATTTATTACACTTTTACTATTATATATTTATTACCACCCATCTTCACCAAAACAACATCCTTTTTCAAACCTTCAACCCTTTTCAAATCTTTATCTTCAAAATCAACCAAAATCATGGCGCAATGAACCGAGGAGGAAGAACTAGCGTTAGTAATCGCTTATAATCAAGTGCATGGTGACGACACCTCAACAAGCCGGGGATCTCGTAGACGCGGACCGCAGTGGGGAAAGGTCCTGGAGGAGTTTGGTAACCTTGTCGGGGGTACCAAACGTACTTGTGATTCGATCTCTCACAAGTACGAGGATTTGAAATCGAAATGTAAAAACTTCGAAATCGCGTACAAAAAGGTCTGCAGAGATCTCCTCGGGGAAAAAGAAGACGTGCTACCAGCTTTTACGCACGTGGAGTTCCTTTCGGAGGTTGGGCATGACTTTCACTTCGTTTCGGCGTGACAAATGTTACGTTCAACCTCAACCTTACGTTAGGTTTTTTTTAGTGTAACTTTTTTTAATGTAATGTTTTTTAGTGCAATGCATTTCTTTTTTTATTTAATGCTATGTTTTAAAAAAATGTTTGGTAAAATATTTATGTTTAATATTATTATTTGGTAAAAAAAAGGCCCGCTCACCTTGACCCACAACGGGATCAAGCTAACAGTCCGCGATCGCGAGTCAATGCCACAGTTCGCGTACTTAACACAATATAATTCAATCAAGTTGTGGCTTATCTCTAGCCGAACACATATTCTAAACGGCAACTCCGAAACTGGTGGAAGACATAAAGATCGAGTCCTACTGGTGGATGATTAAAAGGGCGAAGAGGATGGGTTTGGAAAAGGCCAAGTGGTGGGATTTCTCTTTATTTGACAATGGTTAATTGTTTAGTGTTATAGGAGTAAGTTTGTGTTTTGTTTAAATAGATGTTATGGGTCGGCCCAGGTAGCTTCTGGCTAAATGAGCCTGGGTGTCAATGATTGTAATTTTGTGGGTGCAATGAAAAGTTCCGTTTGATTGTTCAAAAAAAAAAAAAAAAAAAACATATTCTAAAAAGTTTAGATATTGAACCTAGAAAAGGTAAATCATAGTAGATTGGTTAAAAGGCAAAAGAAAGTTTATCGAGTGGATAAAAAAAGCAAAAAAATGAACGTTATCATCTTTAGTGGGAAATGGCGTTTTTATAAAAGATAAAGAGACCTCCCATGCCGATGGACTCATGGAAGCCGAAAAGAAAACGATTCCTTCAAACTAATATCTTTTACTTTTAATTTATGTTTTTTTTATAAAAGAAATCTATAATATTTTTAAAAACATTTTGTTGAAATTTATAAAATTTTGTTAATTTTATTACATATGTTACGTTAAACAAGTTATTATAGCAATACAAATTTAAATATTTTCATGTGGAGTAAGTGGGTCCCGACAAAGTGTAATATTTTCATGTGGCGTGCGTATTTGGACCGGCTTCCTACAAAGACGGCTTTAATTACAAGAAGAATCATGATCGACAATAACATATGTGATTGGTGTGAGAACAATGAAGAAACTATTGAACATATTCTCACAGGTTGCGCGATTTCTATGGGAGTGTGGACCGCTATCACTACTTGGTGTAAGGTTCCTAGACTGTTCGTTTTTCATGTTAAAGATTTGGTTGAGATGCAAGAGTATAGTGGCGTTTCGGTTATTAAGAAGGAGGTTTTGCATGGGGTTATTATTATCACATGTTGGAGATTATGGCGGGCTAGAAATGACAACGTGTTCTCAAACAAGATGCCTAACGTGACGGATATGGTAGCGGACATCAAGTCTTTAGGTTTCCTTTGGTATAAGTATCGATTTAAACAAGGGGTAGTAGATTGGGATAGGTGGATTTCTTTTGATGTGATGTAATTGTTCTTGGTTGTACTTTTTGTGGTTTTCAGGCTCTATCTCTGTCTTGGAGATAGTTGGCTTTTTTCGGTTGGTAAATGAAAGTCATTTCTCAAAAAAAAAAAAAAAAAAAAAAAAAGCAATACAAATTTAAAGCTCATCAAAGGAAAATTGGTCAAGAAACGGAAAGTATAAAATTTGTTGAAACAAGGATCACTATAGATTATTGGGGTGTTACCTGTCTGATTTAAATACTATATCAGGATGTATATAATTCTCTTTTACAAACAAAAAATGGAAGCTATTTAAAAAAGGAAAAATCATGACTTGTTGCCTAACAAAATTACGAAAGTAAACATTGGATTTTAGGTTTAGACAAAATATACATTTTCATTTTCGGCCAATCATGTTCCGCCAAACAACAACCGCTTGCTAAGACAACTCAGAACTAACTGATACGCAAACTAACGTAAAGTACATCGAGGACCATAACTGAACCAATCAAATGAAAACATGTGTAAGACTATGTGTTGTGAGAAGATGTAAAATGTAAAAAAGAAATAGACAACGTAACTAGTGAGACTTTTCACAGTTTACACCAATGAGTGTTGTGGTGAATCACGACCACTAGCCCTCCCTTCCCTTTCAAACGTTGAGCACCACCATCGAGACACCCCCACCATTCACCTTCTCCACTCCTGCACCCGTGAAACCTCTCACACCCGGCCCTTGCACCCCTCCACGACAATGTTTATATAAATCAAGCGGAAGCGTTTTTTTATTTGGTTTTATTTAGCCCTGGAGCCGAGGGCTACTCGATTTCTAGCCACTGACTCTCAAAGCGACTAGGTGGTTTTGATACAAGAAGTGTAGAGATAGAATGGTTTTGTTATTGATAGTAATATTTATTAGTTTCTTAGGGATGTTTACTTACTGTTGAGTGTGTGTTGTTAAGCCGAGGGTCTCTCTGGAAGCAGCCTCTTTACCTGCAAAGATAGAGGTAGGGTTTGCCTACATCTCACCCTCCTCAGACCCTACCCTTAGCTTGGCTAATGGTAGGATTTACTGGGTAAGGTTGTTGTTGTTGTTGTTGGTACGATTACAATGGAATGACATGCTACAATTTATAGGAAATACATAAAATGGGAAGTGACTAATCTTTGGGCACAAGACAATGAGCTAGTCATGATGGCATAATGTAAGGATGACTTTGACTATAATAATAAGGTCCACTTTGACTATTTGACTAGTCAAATGGTCATAATCTCCAATACTTCCCCTCAAGTTGGAGCGTGTATGCCAATAACGTCCAACTTGCCAAGTAATATTTCTTTCTTTTCGATCACTCCTCTTCAAGTTGGAGTGTTTGTTTTTCTTGCAGGCTGATAGATTTGGACCCGACTTTTCTTCTTGCGGGTTCAAGAAACCCAACTTTTTTTTCTTGCGGGCTCAAAGGAACCCGACTTTTCTTCTTGCAAGTCAAAGAACCCGACTTTTCTTTTTGCGAGTTCGACGAACCCGACTTTTCTTCTTGCGAATTCAAAGAACTCGACTTTTTTCTCGCGAGTTCAAAGAACTCAACTTTTCTTCTCGCGGGCTCAAAGGAACCCGACTTTTTCTTCTAGCGGGTTCAAAGAACCCGACTTTTCTTTTTCTCGCGAATTCAAATAACTCGACTTTTCTTCTCGCGAGTTCAACGAATTCGACTTTTCTTCTCGCGGGTTCAACGAACTCGACTTTTTCTTTTTGCGGGCTCAAAGAATCCGACTTTTCTTTTTCTCGCGAGTTCAAAGAACCCGATTTTTCTTTTTCTCGCGAGTTCAAAGAACTCGACTTTTTTTTTCTTGCGGGCTTGTAGATTTGAACCCGACTTTTCTTTTTCTTGGTTTTCGATTTTTTCCATCTTCCTTTCGCCCGTCACATCCTCCCATTTTATTATTACTAGTAGGAATGCCCGCGCGTTGCAGCGGGTGCATCTGTTTTGCCCTTCGTGCATTGTGTTTGTTGGTTATTCGTTATGATGAAGTAGAAAACAACGATGTATAAAATATATGTTATTAAAAACTGAAACTCATAAGTATATCTTCTGAATATTTTAAATAAGTACATCACAATAGGCCATACTATTCCTTGCAACACCCTTATATTGGCCCATGTCCTTTGGTGGGACCCTTTTTATGTATCTAAAAGGCAGATAAGTATGCCATCGTAGAGCGATACTTAGCGTAGTGAAATGACGTTGTATCTCTTAATGACCATAAGATTGTAGTGGAAGTGATGTAATTACTAAAATGCAGTTTGTAGTGTGCAACATATTTCTATTATTTTAGGGCACCCGCGAGATACAGCGGAGTCAATGTTTTTCATAGATACTCTCGTTTTATGTTAGTTTGACAAGCGTCGTAACAAATATACTAGACCAAACAAATTAGTAATCAATATAGTTAAAACTACCAATCAACTGATAAGAACTTGTCTTTGTTTGGATATGTAAGCAATTGGCGACTTCGTGAGATCAGAAACTTAAATTATATTCCTAGAAGCTTATAGTAGCAGAGAAAAAAAAACCATCGAGGAAGATGATGACGTTGCTCATGAAGTATCTCTACCATATTTGCTTGTATAAACGTCAAGCCTACATATATAGCTCACTTTAATGGGTTGAAACGTGTCTTGGGTTGGGTGTGTTGGCAAACTTCAAGCCTACATATTCATTTGTGTGCAGAAGTGTCACATCATACCATCTTGCAACCACATAAATTTAAAAAGAATATATAAATACATAATATATGATGTAATTAATTTACTATAAACATTGAAAGATATGTAAGTTATGTATGTGAAGAGTCATCACATTATTTACATAACAAATACATGACCACTATTTATAGGACTATAACATTGATACAAACATAATAAAGACATGGAGGTTATGAATATAAAGAGTCACCACATTATTGTTAATTTCCTCATCAATTTTATAATTATGTTTAAATTAATTTCTTCAACAATTTAATATTTAGGTAGAAAGACAATTTTACCCCCCTAAATGACTTCAATAAGCATTGTACTATAAGCAATAAAGGTTGTATTTACTTAAATTTTGCGGGTATCCTTTACTGATGCTTTATAATATAGTATAAATATAGATATAGATATAGAAGATAAAGATTCGGGTTGATTCAAACATAATACCAAATACATGACCACTATTTATAGGACTATAACATTGATACAAACATAATAAAGACATGGAGGTTATGAATGTAAAGAGTCACCACATTATTGTTAATTTCCTCATCAATTTTATAGTTATGTTTAAATTAATTTCTACAACAATGTAATATTTAAGTAGAAAGACAATTTTACCCCAATAAATGACTTCAATAAGCATTGTACTGTAAGCAATAAAGGTTGTATTTACTTAAATTTTGCGGGTATCCTTCACTAATGCTTTAAATATAGTATAGAAGATAAAGATTCTGGTTGATTCAAATATAATACCAAATACATGACCACTATTTATAGGACTATAACATTGATACAATTCATACAATTCAGTAACGTTGAGGTCAATAGGTCATAGAACATGCTGGCTTCTGAAAGCTTCATGGAGAAAAACTAAAAATGCACAAAGAAGAGAAAAAACTGTACTAACTAATTTTGAAAAATATTTTCTCATCAATAATTCTGAATATTGTTTTTTTTTATCGTTTTAATTCTTAGTTGCACAATTAAATTACCTCAATTTGATTCTGCAACGATCCAACATAGTTGATTATTACATCCAACATCAGTGGTATTCCCATTGTCTATAGCAAATAACTACATTTAAATGGAACAAAACAATGATATATTATGAAGAAAAAATTTTGTAATTGTCAAAGAACATATGAACAAGTAGAAAAAAAATGTATATATGTATATAAAGATTAACTCATATCTTTATACCTTGTAGCATCCGGGAACCATATCTTGCAAGCGTCTTAACTTCTCATTGATTTTTTTCTCTTCTCATCTAATGAAGACATAAATTTTTTAGACAAAACAATGTTTCAAAGCATAAAATTAGCTCTAAGATTTTGTTTGGGTTATGAAAAGACTATTAGCATTCAAGAAATTGAGTATAATGAAGTATATATAATAACATGGATGAGGGGTTGAAATGTCTCACATTTAAGATGCATCATAGGTTAGGTTGTATTTTGTGTTTTAAAAGTTGGACATAAGGGCATAATTGGGATAAGATTTTAGGATGTGAGGTATTGAATTATGTTAAATTTACTAATCTACCCTCATAAGTGTCTTAATTGTCACAACTATGCCAATAATACCTTTAATTTTTTTGCTTAAATATGTTGTACATGTTGCTTGTTAAGTTGTATAGAAATGCAAATTACCATGTTGTACATCACTCCTCCTTAATAAGATAATATAGATTATTTTTTAATCAATTCTTTTGAAAAAGTAGATTTTTTTTAGCAGATTGTTCCAGGATCATGAACACTGCTCTGATACCATATATAAATCTAGCGGAAGCGATTTTCTATCTGGGTTTCATTTATTTGTTTCAGCCCTGCAATACAAGAAGTGTAGAGATAGAATGGTTTTGTTATTGATAGTAATATTTGGTACGATTACAATGGAATGATATGCTACAATTTATAGGAAATACATAAAATGGGAAGTGACTAGTCTTTGGGCACAAGACAAGAAGCTAGTCATGAGGGCATAATGTAAGGATGACTTTGACTATAATAATAAGGTCCACTTTGACTATTTGACTAGTCAAATGGTCATAATCTCCAATAATGTTTGCGTCCGCACCCTACTGATATGGTACTCCATAGCTCCACAACATGTAGTATAAATCATGGACTAAATATTAACCATAGTACTTTTCATGGTTTATTATGCTGGCTAAAGCTTAGCCTCCTTATCCGGTAGAGCTTATCTGAAGTTGTGAAATTGGTTGGTTTTGGACGTCTATTTTAGAAATAGATAAAACTCAATGTTTATTGTATAAAAAAAATCTACCACAAGTTATGTGGGGGGGTGGATTTTCCACGGTTTCGTTAACAAACGTATTCTGATATAGTAAATTTCATCAGTAACCCATTTAAAGGATTCGTTAGCCGTTAAAAAAATACTAGAATCACACGTTATTAAAATTACTTTTTTTTTTTAAATAGAAAAAATTAAAAAAGAAAACAAAAACACACTTGGCGCGGTGACTGCATCGATGCTTTTGGTTGGCTATATATACACTCATTTATAAACCTTTTTTGAATCCTCAAACTTCATTCATTCATCATCTTCTCCTGCAAAACCCTAGCTAATCACCAACACGTTGACGATAGGTACAATAGCTCTTGCTTACGTCATATATCTAGCGATCACATTATCCAGTTTCTTATTAATTATTTAATTTAATTATTGATAGTTTAAATTGCTGCACATTTGTTACACTAATTTGTCAATGAAACAATAGATTTGGATAGACTAATTAATTTCATTAGCTTCATAAAGTATTTAATTAGACTGATATACTGTTAGAATATTATTATTCACTGTTAATTAGTGCATATATACATGAGGATTGATGACTTGATGTCATGACTCATGACAGCATGCTGCTAATCCTTAATGCAGTTGAAAACCGTGATTCGACCTAACGATTGTAGGTTTGAGATTTCGGTTTGATCAGACCGACTTGTATACTTTTTGAATCGTGTGGAGATCACTTTCTGATTGAATTATTTAGTTTGTAAACGAAATCAATAATCGGATAATACATAACGTTTTATCTAGCGATTACATTATCCAGTTTCTTATTAATTATTTAATTTAATTGCTGACGTTTAATTTGTCAATGAAACAATAGATTTGGATAAACTATTTAAGTTCATTAGCTTCAGTAAGTAATTAATTAGACTGATATACTGTTAGAATATTATTATTCACTGTTAATTAGTGTTTGTAAATAAATGTATTGTGATTGATGCATTATTAGTTCATATATACATGAGGATTGATGTCATGAATCATGACTCATGACAGCATGCTGCTAATCCCTAATGCAGTTAAAAACCGTGATTCGACCTAACGATTGTAGGTTTTGAGATTTCGGTTTAATCAGACCGACTTGTATACTTTTTGAATCGCGTGGAGATCACTTTCAGATTGAATTATTTAGTTTGTAAACGAAATCAATAATCGGATAAAACATAACGTTTTATCTAAGAATGAGAGGTTCTTTTGTGTGAGATTTCTTAGAGTTAGACGTCCAGATGACTTCTATATATACGCGGCTGAACCATTGCAACGTTTCAGTTGGTGATTATATGGTTAGGGACTTAGGGTTATAACCACAAGCGGTTACTAGTAACCGCTCGGTAGTAAATCTGATCACCTGAAATAACTTGATGACACTTATTGTGAGTTGTTCATAATTGCAATGTTTTTTTTAATTTTGCGTTGCAGGAATGGGGAATAATTCGAGGGACGATATGAGGTTACCATTACTGCAACAATCTAATGCTGTTAATTTAGGTGGTTCTAGATCAGCTAGTAATGTGGATCAAAGAGTTACAACCATAATTTTTAGAATACAGGGAGTTGAATGTGCATCATGTTCAGTCTCTATTGAATCCGTGCTTCAGAAGCTGAATGGTGTCATGAGCATCATTGTGTCACCACTTCAAGGCCAAGCTGTAGTTAAATACGTATCCGAACTTGTTAGTGTAAGTCACAGTTAATTGTTCCCTTCTTAGTGGCTAGGTGTTTATATTTGTGTGTTCAAGTTACATAATCATTTTTTAGTATCTGGACATGGTAAAACTGATCATCTGCTTATTTAGGGGTCGAATAATAGCAGTTTAAATCGTATTTTTCAATCGGAAAATAATCAGTTTCTAGTGTTTGGATATGGTGAAACTGATTCTGATTATTTATGGGTCAAATAATATCAGTTTAGGTTGTGTTTTCAGTCGGACAATAATCAGTTTCTAGTGTCTGGTTATGGTAACAGTTTAAAACTGAATTCTGATTATTACTGATTCTTATTATCTGATTATTTACCCATTAAATTCTTAGATAACCATATATGCCGAACACCATCTTTTGTAACACGTATTGACAGTAATTTGTAATTTAGGCAAAAACAATCAAAGATACCATAGAAGCAGCAGGATTTAAAGTCACCGAATTTATAGAACAAGACATAGCAATATGCCGGCTCAAAATCAAGGGTATGTCATGCACAAGTTGCTCTGAGTCAATCGAAAGCTCTCTTTTAATGGTTGAAGGTGTCAAAAAGGCGGTTGTGGGTTTAGCTCTTGAAGAAGCAAAAGTAAACTATGACCCGAATGTCACCAACATAACTAGTATTATTAAAGCAGTTGTAGATTCTGGTTTTGGAGCCGATCTTATAGGATCCGAGAATGATGCAAATAAAGTTCATATAAAACTACAAGGTGTCATATCTTCACAAGATACGGATTCAATCATGCAATCTCTAGAGTTGCTAAATGGGGTAAATGAAGTTGAAATAGATATAAAGGAAGCCATTGTGATTGTTAGCTATGATCCGGATTTGACCGGGCCAAGGTCAATATTATTGTTCATCCAAGATTCGTGCAAAGGCTCTAAATGTTATCAAGCAAGTTTACACATCCCTGAGAAACAACGCGATACAGAGAGAAACCATGAGATTAAAATGTATAGAAATCAGTTTTTCTGGAGTTGTTTTTTTTCTGTTCCGGTTTTTATATTCTCTATGGTACTTCCAATGATTCCTCCTTATGGGAACTGGTTAAGTTACAGTATTCATAACATGCTTACTGTTGGCATGGTTTCAAGATTGATCCTATGCACACCCGTGCAGTTCATAATCGGTCGAAGGTAGCAAAGCTTTTTTCCTTCTTAAAGCATCATTTATGTAAATTTTATTTAAATTTTTCCCAACTTTCTAATAAATACTTTGTGAATTCATGCTCAGGTTTTATGTCGGATCATATCATGCTTTAAGACGTAGATCTGCTAATATGGATGTTCTGGTTGCACTCGGAACTAATGCTGCGTACTTCTATTCTATATACACAGTTATAAAAGCATCGCTTTCAGATAAATTTGAGGGCCAAGATTTCTTTGAAACAAGTACGATGTTGATATCGTTCATTCTTCTTGGTAAATATTTGGAATCTACGGCTAAAGGAAAGACATCCGATGCTTTAGCAAAGCTCATGGATCTTGCTCCGGATACAGCTTGCTTACTAACAGTTAACAATGAAGGAATCATTATTTCAGAGACAGAAATTAACACACAGTTAATAGAAAGAAACGACATTCTAAAGATATTTCCTGGCTCAAAATTCCCTGTTGATGGCGTTGTTGTTAATGGTCAGGGGTACGTGAATGAAAGTATGATCACAGGAGAAGCAACACCCGTTGCTAAAATTGTTGGTGACAGGGTATGTTTGGTTTCTTTCGTTACTGTTTTCTTTCTAACAATGATACTAGAGGTGATAGAACAAAGTGGATTCGGGGAATACGGGTCGAGTTGGTTTGACTCAAAACATCATTTCTCTAGAAAAAGTTTATATTTTTACATATAACACACTACACTTTGGTGACTTTCGACCTGTTTGACCCGTTCATAGAAAATGTGCTGAACAGGTTATTGGTGGCACAGTGAATGAGAATGGGTGCTTGTTGATCAAGGCGACTCATGTTGGTTCAGAGACTGCACTCTCGCAAATTGTTCAAATAGTTGAGGCTGCTCAACTTGCTAGAGCACCTGTACAGAAGCTAGCTGATCAGATATCAAAATATTTTGTACCCACAGTGAGTTATTAGCATTCTTTCATATGATTAATTCCCGGTGTTCAGTAATTAACAGTTAAACAAATCATATTCCAAATTTCAGGTGGTTGTGGCTGCTGTTATGACATGGTTGGGATGGTTCATTCCCGGAGTAGCCGGAATGTATCCTAAAAGCTGGATACCAAAGGCAATGGACGAATTCGAGCTTGCATTACAGTTTGGTATATCGGTTCTGGTTGTAGCATGCCCGTGTGCTTTAGGTCTAGCCACTCCAACTGCGGTCATGGTTGCAACTGGGAAGGGTGCATCACAAGGTGTACTCATTAAGGGCGGAAATGCTCTTGAGAAGGCACACAAGGTATGCACTTTATAGTTTCCGATCATGAACTATTGAACCGAACTACAAGTCTTCAACCTCTTTAATTTGGCATTGATTTAAGATCCTTATCTGAATTCTGTAGGTTAACACGGTGGTGTTCGATAAAACAGGAACATTAACGGTTGGAAAACCCGAAGTTGTTAGTGCAATATTATTTTCAAGAATTTCTATGGAGGAGTTCTGCAACACAACAATTGCCGTAGAGGTGGGTTTATCTGCAACACAACGACTTGTTCATGTTTGTTTGTTTAGTTTTAACTGAACAAACAAACACAAGCACCTAAACGAATAAATTTTCTTGTTTGTATACATTTGTTAAGAAAATGAATGTGTCTGTGTCCGTGTTCGTTTATGTTCGTTCATTAATCTTCTAAACGAACATAGGCGAACACAAATGACTATAAATGGACACAAACATACACAGATTAAAAACATACACATCCAAAACACGGTCTTAGACCATCAATAACGTGTTTATGGCCGTGTTTGTAAACACACTTTCCATCGAAGGGTTCATGAACGGTTCACTAATCGTTTGTTTCGTTTACATGACTAATTCATTGTTTTCAGGCAAACAGTGAACACCCGATAGCAAAAGCCATAGTGGAGCATGCCAAAAACAGATTACCCAACCACAAAACTCAAACCAGCAACGGTTCAATAGTAACGGACTTTGAGGTGCACCCAGGTGCAGGGGTTGGGTGCAAAGTAGGACCCAAAACAGTTTTAATTGGTAACAAGAGGCTAATGACATCATTCAACATCCCTATAGGCCTTGAAGTCGAAAACTACTTTACAGACAATGAGAAACTAGCTAGGACCTGCGTGCTAGTCGCCATTGGCGGTAAAATCGTTGGTGCAATTGCAGTCACTGATCCGGTGAAACCAGAGGCTGCACATGTAATATCTTATTTACAGTCAATGAACATTAAAACAGTAATGGTTACCGGTGATAACCGGTCAACAGCAACTGCGATAGCAACGGAAATCGGAATTGGAATCGAAAACGTGTTTGCTGAAACAGATCCGTTAGGGAAAGCGGAGAGGATCAAAGAGTTGCAGGTAGTTTTTTTTTTTTTTTTTTTTTTTTTTGAATTATTATTTCTGGTTGGGTTGTTGGGGCATGGTTATTCAGTTTTCGGGTTTAGATTATTCATGCTACTAAGAAAATATATCAAAATCAAACATCACAATTTTGATAATGATAATGTTTGAAGAGTCTAAAAACAAATTATTTAGCGTTCTAGATATCGAAGACTCCAAAGCAAAAAGCGATCTATAAAAAATAAATGCTTGGTTTTTTTGGTTTTGGGTTTTGAAAAAAAAGTGACCCAATAACCGACTCATTTATGGTTTGTGTTGGTTGGGTTCGGCTTTTCGGGTATTCTCTAATTCGGGTTCCACCGGCTTGGGTTAGTGTGTGTCTGGTTTTCGGGCATTTAAAAATGGCTTGATAACTAATTTATTTAAAGTTTGCATAGGTCGGGGTCGGGTTAGTATGAGTTTGGTTATTTGGTATTCGGGTTTAGTTGTAAAATGAAAATAAAAAAAGTTTTTTCATCACGAATGTTATCAAATTTCATCATGCTACTATGAAAATATTATTAAAATTCAAACATTATTTGACAATTTGATGCGGTAATTTTCAAAAGTCAAAACTTAACGTTCAAGATATCTCAGACTCCAAACCAAAAAACATCTATGGCTTTTTTTTTGGTTTTGGGGTTTGAGAAAAAGTGACCCGATAACCGACCCATTTATGGTTCTGGTTGGGTTTGGGTTTTCGGGTATTCTCTAATTCAAGTTCCAGGGGCTTCGGATTTGTGTCGGATTTCAGCTTTCGGGCAAAAATGACAGTTGTGGTTGCAGGAGAAAGGAATGATCGTTGCAATGGTTGGAGATGGAATCAACGACTCACCAGCGCTGGTGGCAGCGGATGTAGGAATGGCGATTGGAGCGGGGACTGATGTGGCGATAGAAGCGGCTGATATAGTGCTGATAAAGAGTTGTTTAGAGGATGTGATTACTGCGATTGATCTGTCGAAGAAAACGATTGCTAGGATTCATCTTAATTATGTGTGGGCGCTCGGGTATAATGTGCTTGGAGTGCCGGTGGCAGCCGGAGTTTTGTTTCCGGTGATTGGAGTTAGGCTGCCTCCATGGTTGGCTGGTGCATGCATGGCTGCTTCTTCTGTTAGTGTGGTTTGTTCTTCATTATTGTTGCAAACTTATAACAAACCATTTACGTATTCTAGATAGGAATAACTATAACTATTATGATTAATAAATAAGTTAAGGCTATGCGCTACTGTGGAGTGAAAGGGAAAAAAGTTGCATTAAATAGGCGCCACATAGGTTTACATTTTTTTTATCTTTCACATCACTAAGTAAAATGTGATGGAACTCTTTGAAAAGATAATAAAATGTTCGCTAATTTTGTGTTTTTTTTTTCAAATATTATATATAAAAGTTATTAACACACATGAGAGAGAAAAAAACTTTCAGAGAAAAATTAAGGGGAGGATGGACTCACAAACATAATACAATGGTTAGCTGGAAACAGTTAAATATGTATGCAATAGAAGCAAGTGGAAAGCAAGAAAAACATTAATAAATCTATTTAATCTTAATTATCTTTGATATGGTTTAGTTTCTTTATATTATTATACTTGTAACATGTCTACACAAACCTAATGTTAAATTTACATGTTTGTGTCTAGTTTAAACAATTCTGAGTAGGGGTGTTCAGAATTCGATTCGAATTCGAAAAATTCGAAATTCGATTTAGTTCGATTCGATTACCAAGAATTCGATTCGATTATTAAGAATTCGAATTCGATTCGATTCGAATTCGAGTCCAGTAAATCGAATACGAATCGAATACGAATTTATGATTTTAAATTCGATTCGATTCGAAATTCGAATAAAAATTGTACATGTATATTTTTTTAAATATATACACACATATACACATTATTATATACACAAGTATACACATTGAAAAAAAAAAGCTTCTAAATTTTGGTCAAACTCTAAGAACCCATAGTGTCTATAACTTTTAGCATAACCATGTTTTATATATTTACCTTATATATCACAAAACTCTATAAAACTATACTCTCTACTATTTTTACTATTCTCGTATTTGACATATTGTTGTTTATCAATTTGTAGATTTGTATTTTATATGTTAAAAATAATGAGTTTGTATTAGTTTTAAAACTGAAAGTAAAACAATTTGTTATTTAAGATGAATTTGAACTAAATCGAATTTATTCGAATTCGATTCGAATTCGAGTTTCTTATTCGAATCGAATACGAATCGAATAAATTGAATTTTAAACGAATACGAATCGAATACAAATTCAGGTAAAAATATTAAAAATTCGAATAATTCGAAAATTCGTTATTCGATTCGTTGAACACCCCTAATTCTGAGAACACATGTAGCTAAACGCGTCAGTCTTGGTGAACTTAACCTGTTGACCCAATTTTGTATTAATAATAGATTACTTGACTTATTATATCTCAAAACTTAACATGACTGAGTATTTGTTGTCAAATCTTAAAAGTTAAAAGTACATTTGATGTTGATAGTACAAAAAGAGTTGTATTTTAAACCTATTGCATATCTAATTACTACAATCAAAGGTCCAAAATAGTGACGCGATGGCGTGTGCAATTTCTCTCCTGTGCCCACCATTGTCTATCTAGGTTCCAAGCACCCTTGTGTTAAACCGAACTTCATAACTGTGTAGCAACACTCAACTTCTTATGTGTGAGATTTGGTTTTGGTTTTGATGCTGGAGATTGTCCTGGAAATACCAACAAGCACAACTTATGGTCAAATATGAGCCAGGCCCCCGGGTTGACACACTAGCACGTTTTTTGTGCATAAAGAGTGAACCTATGTGACCCGTTTCCTTTTAAGCTATTTTCTTTTGACATTACCCCTTTGACCCATTAGAGATTAAAACATGACATAAAACGACCGGCTTATAAGTCAACGGGCCGAAACAACCTACCTCTAATTTTTGGCTTTTTTATTAGCAACTATGGAGATGCACATGAAAACTTAAAATTGACAAGCAATGAACATTCATAAAGTCATACTCGAGTGAAACGGGGTCAGTTGTTGGTTTTTGCTTACCGGCATCTCTCTCTGATTTCTTCCTACTACGCCATAATAGACGAATCGGTGTGCCCGAAAATCCAGCATCGGATCTAAGTTGTTTCTCCATATAACGCCGGTATGTTTCAGGGAAAAGTTTTGCATCATTCACAAAGAAAACAAATGTAGGTGGTCTAATAGCTGCCTGTGCATTAAATCAATCAAATAAGGTACACGAATGACCACGATAAGAGGAATACCACGATAAGAACACAAGAGGAATACCTGAGTGCAGTAATATAGGCGGCCTCTCTTCCCACCTCTTGTCCTAGGTGGCGACTTAAAAGCTAAAGCCTCATGAACCACTTGATTCAGTGTGGCGGTACTAAGCCTTCTAGATCTCTCCTTTTCAACTTCACTTGCAGCAATAATGATTCTATATTTCCATTAAAAATATTTATCTTTTTATAGCAAATTCAAAATATATCATCAATGATTTATAAAGGGATTCCTTGGAAGGTGACTTAAAAATGTGAAGGCGAGTGGCAGAATCCATTACCCGTAGGTCACTTGGATTTTATATATTAGTGAAATGGAAAACAAAACTGATTTAGATAAAAAAAAAACCGTACCGGTCAACGCTGTTACCAGCAATTGCGGTTGAATAAACAATAGGCGCCCAGTTAAGAATACGAAGCTTTGTCCTCACATCATCCTCATAATGCAATGTTGTCTGTTGGTTTTTATTTGGTATTGTGTCCCACTTGTTTACAACAATTAGACAACCTTTGCCTTCTCTTTCAATCCTTTCAGCAATCTTGTAATCCTATGGCTCGAAAGCAAAGTATGACATGACGTAATTAAATTTTCAAGTGAATTTACCTTGGTAATAACTAACCTAACAATATTATGTTTTGTTTTTTACCTGTTCTGTGATGCAGGCTAAGGCCTCGATAACAAGAGCCACCACATCAGAACGCCGAATGGCACGGAATGCTCGGTTAACAGATAAAGCCTCTGTTGTGCTACCTGATGACGCTACAGCTGCCCTTTTCCTAATTCCAGCAGTATCAATCAGACGAAATTTCTGCAAGATATTCAAGGATGTATAAGATATATCAAGAAGTTGTTAAGATGTACAATTATTTCTTGGGCAAATAAAAAGTTACATATTTAGATTTTAGAGTAACCAACTTGCAAAGGTTATTAATTAGGCAATCCTTGTAACTTAATCGATTGTGATATATGCCATATCAGCATCACGGCACACCACTGACATGATATATGCCTTTAATCAAATTTTTTAAAGTTAGTTTTTTATGGTTGAAACAAATTCAAAATTGGACTAAAGCATGTTACCTTTTAATCAATTTTCCCTCATCACTTTAATGTTTTCCTATGTGATTTATACAGCAGCACAACTGCCAATCAGAAATAACATAATTTTATTATACAAGAGCAAAACAAACCTGGCCATCTGGTCCTTCAAATTCAGTATCAATAGCATCTCGTGTGGTCCCACTAACCGGACTAACAATTGTTCTGTCTTCTCCAACCAAAGCATTTAGTATGCTACTTTTACCAACATTTGGACGCCCCACAATTGAGATGGAAGGAACATAGCCTTCCTCATTGTTCTGAACATCTGAATCCTAAGTGTACAAATCAATAGTTGTCTGAATATACAACCAATTCAGAAGACAGCATACTGATTACAAAAATAAAAACCAGTGGTTTCTGATTTCTTGCATTGGGGAGAAACAATACCTCAATTTTCCCCAAACCAGCACAAACAAGATCAAGAAGCTCTCCAGTTCCAGTTCCAGAAACAGCAGATACGGGAAGCGGTGAAAACCTAAGATTCCATAAAGAATAGTTTAACAAAAGGTAACTAATTGATAAGATTAGACAGAGTCTAAAACTACGAACTTGAGCTTTGTTGATGGCAATTTACCAGAAGTGAAAAACAAAAAAAATCTTACCCAAGAGACCAAAATTCTGATGCTTGCATCAACCCTTTACGTGGAGACTCGCATTTATTAACAGCTAGTATGATAGATTTATGTGAATAGTTCTTCCGAAGCCAATCCCCTATTTCCACATCAGCTGCATTCAAGCCTGCCTGTTCAGAGTTAGTCATGTATTGCCCACACAACAAATAGAATCCAATGCAAACGAGCAATGAAAGAGACGTGCAATGTATAGTATTATATTATTCTATTAAACAGACAAAGGGTTTTAAGGTAAATAGTTATGATGTACTGCAGAAGTACAAGGTGTGAAAAAGTAGGGTGGAAATTCCGCATCGCCATGAAAACAAAAAGGTTGGGGGATAGGTCTAAACTCTAAACGAGCTTGGGTCGCAAATTGGTCGATCCTAGTAAACCCAAGCTATAAAGGAGCTGTTTCATGTTAGGTTGTGAAGAAGTGTGCGATTTAGTTCTTTCTGTACTTCAGATATTGAAGTAATTCTTTTGGTTAAGCTAGGAAAATATGGTGTGGGGATAGTAACTTTTAGACACGTAGAACTGGCAGCATTTTCTCATAATATTTTAACTTATTAAGATCAACTGAGCTCTAGACCTTGATAATTCACTAACACTGTTCTAAGGCATCAAAGGGTATAAAGTTTCAAACAGAATTTATCTTTTAGAAGTAACGAGTGTTATAATCATAACATCTAGCATGTATAACAAAACTAACATGATAAAGAAAGTTTCCACTGGAATGAAATGTTGCTAGTTTATGAACCACACCTGGCCGTCAACTACAAATATGATGACTGATGATTCTTCTACTGCCATAGTAGCTTGTTTCTCAATCATAGATGGCATTCTAGCAACGGCAGCTTCTCTAGAAGCAAGTGAAATACCTTCCATGCCAATGGTTGTTGAGACAGATAACTGTTGTTCCATAACATCAGTCGGTGATTTTGAAACTGTGATAACGCCTCCCGTGTCAATTACCATAAATTCCATGGCTCCCCAAAAGGCTCTACCATACAAACGATCCCTAGTAACTCCAGGTTCATCAACTACAATTGCTCGGTTTCCCTGAGATACATAATTAAAGACTAAATGAGGAAAAGTTAGTAATAAACCATCAAATAACAGGTGCTTGTTGATGTTGATCTAAGTGAACTGGAAGAAGAGAAAAGTGCTAAAATTTATACCCCAACAAGGCGATTAAATAATGCTGATTTGCCAACATTTGGCCTTCCAACAATTACAACCTTTGGAAGAAGATGATCAGGTACCTGCATTCAGTTGAACAAGACTTTATCATTACTATCGTTTCCAGATCATACGCACTCCTTCCTGGCAAGACTTGAACCCACAACCTCTTGGTTGGTGCACCCACCACCTTCCATACAATTAGGCTAAAGGCCTGTTTGTAAGATTTGTCTTTACTCATTATTATTGTCCGTATGCATCAGCTAGCATAAGCATAAGAGCGACTGATATTCAGAATTACAATAACTAATTATTAGTTATAGCCAAATTTAATAACGATTCTGTTTAGAAAATAGAGTATGTGAAAGTGAACTAGTGAAGAAATAATGTGCATTTTTTTAAACTTTTTTTTTCCATTAATTCTTTCGTAAACTTTTCACGTTACATCAAAATAGAAAGTAGACGGGCAACAAGCTGCGCCGCCAACCCTTTCTGAGTTGCGCCAACTTGGTGATTGCATATAAGTGCTGAGAAAGTTTGGATGAAACCATCATCTTCGTCAGCTGATATATCAAATTAAACTTTAAACTTTAGGGTAGAACATAAGTACATAACCTAAACTTTGATTGGTCTGATGTGTGAAATGATATCACATAACTAGAAGCTCCTTAATTGAGGGTAAGTTTCGGAAACGAATACCTCATGGTAGGTAATGCAAACTTTAACATTTAAGCTAGGTGAGAATTATGGTTCACAACTATAATTAAAGTCTTTTATCAACCTACAGAAGACTCAACAATTCATTTAGACAAACTTCTCCTTATTATAAAGAAACTTCAAGACACAACATATCAAGTCCCAATCGATACTTAAACGAACATAAAATTACGGCCAACTCCCATTCTCCCACAATATTATTAGATCAAGAAAACCACTCAAAAACCTGATTACAAATCCCTACCCAATACTTGGTATATATAGCTAACCTAACGCGTTAGACTATAACTAGGATTGTTCACATAATCATCCTAAAGACATCCAAACCTAACTCGTTTAGGATGCTAGATAATTATCTAATCAATTAACCAGGACATGATAATTACACCTAATACTTAAATCACAAACACATTCAATTATTCATAATCATCCACTCCTAAACCTCTCCTAAACCATTGCACGCTTGGATTAGTTTTATTACTCGGAATTCCAAACATATACGGTTTTATACTTCTATCAACAACAAAACGATGATAGAGGATAAGGCGTACTAACATTAACCGCGCTGATAGTTTCCTTCCTCTTTCTTCCACGAGCTCCTTTTTCGCTAACCGGCTCCTCTTCTATAACACAACGCAAACACATTAATCACGGAAAATTAAGCTAGCATGTAAGATACAAGTCAAATTATCACATATTATCCACATAAGCTTTTGTTTACTACAGGTTACACTCATTATGTCTATAAAATGAAAGAAATTACACAAAACCTCTCTTAAACCCTAACGAAAACAATTATTAATTAATTAAACAATAAAAAGACGCACCGATGTTCAATTCCTTAGATAACGAAAGCGAGTATTCACGAACGGCCTTTACCGCCTCCAATTCAAGCTCATTCACATCCACATCCACATTATCCACGTCAGCATCTTCATAATCTGACTCCACGTCATCAACGATTCCACCTAATTCTTCTTCTTCTTCTTCTTCTTGTACTGATTGAACGTCTCCTTCAAACGAACAACACGATCGAAAATTAGCTAAACGATGTCGTTTTGTAAAAGAAAACGTCGATACAGATAGCGATCGATTGAAGGATGAAGGCGGAACAAGAACCGAACAAGATGGAGACAGTCTGGAAACTGGAGAGAGGAGAGAGAGGATTCTAGAGAGAGAAACATGTGCAGAGGCATTCATAGATGACATTAAGAAGACGAAGAAGTTTGGCGGGTAATGGATACGATTGCAGGTTTTATCCTCTTGTTCAGGGTATAATGGTGGTATATGATAATGGTTGTTTGCTAACTTACGCCTGTAGTGAAGTGAACCGGTTTGTTTTGTATGGGCTTTTAATATTGGGCCGATTAAGTTAAAAAGTAGGCCGTGTAGTTGCATCACTAATTTTCTGTATCTGTATCTATATCTATATCTATACTATACTATACTATACTATACTATACTATACTATACTATACTATACTATACTATACTATACTATACTATACTATACTATACTATACTATACTATACTATACTATACTATACTACATTATAAAGCATTTAACAAGGACTTCTTAAAAAAAAAAATAAGAGGTACAAATATAAATGCCTATAATTATAGTTCTTTGTTTACTATTTCTAATTGGCTTGTTCTTTATTCGTAAATTAGGTTCAGTGATCTACTTCTTCATTATTAATTGTATGTTTTTGTTGAATTATCCACTTTGGTTTTAGTTTTGTTGGCTTCTTCAAAGAAGGGGCGGGTTAATGGTGGTTGTAGGTGAGGTGTACGCAGGTGGTCATGGTTTCGTGAAGGCGATAACAATTTGGGTTCCAATTGGAAGTGCTTGATTGTCGTGAATCGGAGGAAAGCGGTGACAGTTAAAGAAGATGAAGGGCTTGATGACGGCGACGGGTGAGGTGGATGACGTGCTTTGCGGAGGTCCGACCAGGTCTGCCGCCGGGTCGCACCTTTTCTGGCGAGTGGCGACGGTCAATCTTATTTAGTTTATTAACAGTTGCTTAGTATCTTGCTTGTATGAAGTTGGGATCCAAAGCTATGAAGTTGGGATCCAAAGCAGATGCCTTTCAGAAACAAGGCCAAACTTGGTATGTGCTTTAATATTTGCAAATTTATCAATCTTTCTGATCTGTTGAATACATATTGATAATTTGATATAACTATATATATATATATATTATATATATATATATATATATGCATCAGGGTGGAGCATGATTCTATGGCTGTTAAGGTCAAAATTTCTTTATCGAATAAGTTGTTTTTTCAAGTTTATCATCAGGTTTGTGTTCCTATAATGTTTTTAAACCATGACATTTTTTTCAAAAATGTTATGTAGAGGATCCAAACAAAGTTTAAAAGAACGGAGTCGAGCCTCGAGGCGTTTTCCCTTCGCCTCACGAGGTGTAAGCCTCGAGGCGAACCGAGGCGAAGGCCGAGGTAGGATTAAAAAATAAATATAAAAATTATATATCGTATAAAAAATAAAATAATTGACAAAGAAAGTCTAAAACATAAAGAACACACATCAAAAATAAAATAATTGACATAGAAAGTCTAAAACATCAAAATCACATATAAAAACACACACAGCCCATGAGGCGCACCCGAGGCGCAAGTTTTCTTAGCGCCAATCCGTACTGTTCAAAAGATGTATAGCGACTCTTACTTGGACAGCTATCCCTTTGCAGAGTCAGTCTTTACTCGTGGCCAGGCACCTCCACATCGCCCGTTGCTGTTGATGGAACCCAATTACAAATTCAATGACGAAAAGTTGAAAAATAGCAAATCAACAAAGTCAAATATCAAGACAGAAGGGAAAAGTGCAAGTGTTCCATCTGACTCTAAAACCAAAGAGACACTGACTCCTGATGTAAATTCCATTGATAAGAAATCATATTCTGATGCAAAAGACAAGATGCCAAATCCCGAGAGTATCATAAGAGATAAAAATGTAGATGATAGAAAACCGAGCAATGAAGCGGTTGAAAGTTATAGTGTAACAGAACAAAAGGCGCCACGACCAGCTCCAATGGAAGAAAACATTGTTCTAGGTCTTGCTTTGGATGGTTCTAAAAGAACTCTTCCTATTGAAGAAGGAATGGATACTACTTCACTAGAAGTAAAGGAACTGACAAAAAGCAGTAGGTGAGTTCCCCTCTTATTTGTTCTTTGTGTATGTGTTAATACAACTCCAAACAAGATCGGAGACGCACGGAATCATGAGACCTGCCACACTGGGTTATCAGTATTGTTTCTTTTTATCAAATTATTTTTAATAACTTTTAGTTATTAATGCTGGTTTTTGTTTTCGTGAAGTGTTTGTTGTTACCTCAGCCATAAAAGATGTATGTGGGAAGCCACCAAGTCACCGACAGAGCGCCTTTTCATGGACAAGTATGGTAGAATATGCTTGTGTCTTGATGAGATTGTGTGGAAGGTGAGTTCCCCTTCTTAGTCCTCTCTATTTTTCAACTCACTCTAAAGATGTGCATAGACTTAGAAGAATCACCGAATTAATTTTCTGAGTGGTCAAAAAATGACCCGCTTTCTGTTTAGTTCTGCAACACCCTCGGTTAGGTTGCATGGGTCGGTCAGATCGGTTGGTTGAGTCATTTGAAACGATTTTTTTTTCAAAGTTATTAGACGTTTTGAGATGATAACGATGTTTCATAATCATAATACACATATAAATACATATTTCAAAAGTAAAAGAAATAATATAAATAATAAATGTTAAACCACCATTTCAGCGCATGGCAGGTTCAAACTTCTAAACCGGATTAACCCATTAAACCGGAAAACCATCAAAACTGAATCAATGAGTTGAGAACTGAAACATTTGGATATGAAATTGTTTAAACAATTTGACTTGTCTGTTTTAACGACTTATGAGTATCCCTAATACTTATGCACTCTTTTTGCTGGTCATTTACTAACAAGGTCCTGCTTTTATAAATCTAAAATTAGATGGTAATATGGGAAACTCTATGTAAAATGAGAATTCCAAATTTCACACTGCACAGATACAAAGTTGTCTGGATAAATGGTGGGTCAATAGGGTAATGGGTTGTCATTTGTCTGACAAGTCAAAAGAAGTTCGCTCATGGGGTTGGGTTGAACCCACACGCCTTTTGTCCCTTATTACTTGTCTTACACATGTAGTCGGGTCAAGCATGATGACAAAAAATACTGTACAATGCCTCAACTGACATGGACTGGCCAAAACTAATTTCAAATGGCCTGAACCATCCAAAAGGTTCATGCACGCTGTAAAAAAACATAGTAACATACGCATTTTATGTCATTTGAAATTAAACTTAACTTGTTCATTATTTTAGGGTATGGAATTACGGGAAAGCAACGATGCTTAATAGTTTTATTTTAATAATCATGAATATCCTGGCAAAGGGATATCAAAACTATGCTTGGTAAATGAGCTTGACAATAATTTGTTGCTTGTAGCATCGAGTAAGTTTACCATCCCTAGATTCATCTTTACTTTTTTTTTTTGAACGGCTAATTATTTTGTCACCCACGGGGTTTGGTCCCTCACCGTTTGGAAAGGCAAAGCCTTATCCAACACCTTGATACCGCCAGGCCAAAGGCCCTTTGGTTAGATTCATCTTTACTATTATTATCTTTTATTTTCTAATGTGTTAATTAAATGTATATGCTTTAATTATTTCAGGTAACAGAGATGTGCGTGTATGGAAAGATTACACAATTAAATATAAACAAAAACTTGTAACCGCATTTTCTTCTATTCATGGTGGCAGGGGTGTTAGTGTTGTAGTTGATTGGTAGTAGCAGTCTGGCTATATGGTATATTTTACATATGTAAAGCCATATTTTACTGTAACGGGTCAAATGGGTTGCCATGTAAAGCTATATTTTTTGTAGGACCTATAGAAATTTGGTTCAATATAAGTTTAATAGCTGAACTTGTATACAAAAAATATATTTTATGATTGCAATATGCTTTGGGTGGAATTTCATCAACCATGGTATGGGACCTAAATAAAGAGCAACTTCTAAGTTCTGTTCCTCTAGCATCAGCTTGCAGCATTTTAGTAGGTCAATTATTTTTTTTGTATATAATGTCTTGTCTTCATATTTTTTTAGTATGAAGTTTGTTTTTATGTTGTTTAATTGCTCTGTAGTATTTTTGAGTTTTTTTATATCTATTTCCTTTTTATTTTTGCTAGTTTTAGGCTGCTTCTCAAGTTCATGGGGGCCAGTTTGCAGCTAGATTTATGGACGGTTCTGTTCGATTATATGATGGTGTGATGTGTTCATATTTTGTTTTAAGGTTCACTTCGGTAACTTAAACTTCAGCGTTGTTGATGTTTTGGGTATGTTTTATGCTCATTAATATGTAGTTTTTTTTAATAAATTATAGTTTCAAAAGAACGACAGACATTAAGAACAGAGTCACGAATATTTTGGCAAGCAATGTAGGGATATAAAGCTATCTTATCAAGAAAAAAAGGGAATAATATCTAGAAACAAAAGATACCGGATATCAGTAACTTGTTCGGATCTTTATTGTTATTGTAGTCTATGTTTATGAGTTTTAAAATTTAGTAACCAATATTTATGCGTTACACCCTACTACTAGCTTGTTGCTTCCTACATGCTTTGTATCATTATAACGAATCATACACAAATGACATACACAAACACCACAAACCACAACAAAAACTACAAGGCAATAAAATAATCGCACCCGCAGCAACGCGCGGGCATTCCCACTAGTAATAATAATAATAATAATAATAATAATAAATTTACATTATTAGAACTTTGGTCACCTAATAGGGTTAAAACAAAAACTGATCGGCCTCGCTCATTCTTTTTGTCATTTTATATGTTATATGTAGTATGATTTTTTAATTGAACAAGTCAAACGGGTAATTTCTTATTGAACGGGTTAAACGGATAATTTTTATTGAATAAGTGAAATAAGTAAATTTTTTGGCACTTGTTTAGTTTATGCATTTGTTAATTGAATTGTGATTGGCACATCCGCATGTTAAGGATATGATGTGTACTTGGTTGAGTACAACAACTTTGATGTGTAATTTTAGAGAAAATTGCTCAAATAGTCCATGTGGTTTGCATAAATTTCACTTTTAGTCCCCAATTTTTCAAAATTACATATGTAGTCCCCAACTTTTTGTGTCACACTGTCATTTAACTCGGATAGTCCCTGGAGTGGATGGAGGTTAAATAATCCAGCTAAGTTGATGTATAATTATTAAGCTACCCTTATTATTAAAATATATAATTAAAAATTATGTGGGCCCCACCCACTTCTTCTTTCACCCTTCATCTTCGTCACTCATCATCTCTACAAACCACCACACCACCACCTCCTCAAACACCACCACCACTAGCTGTGGTCGTTGGGATGTCGTGTCAGTGGTAGTGGTAGTGGTAGTGGTAGTGGTAGTGGTGGTGGTGTTTTACGACCACCCACCACCACTTTCACCATCAATCAGGATCAGTAACACTTGTGACGATGATCTCGACAACAGTTTGATAGACCTCTGAGGTTAAACTCTTGAAGGTGGAGGCGGTGGTGGTGGTTTTTTTTTACGACCACCCATAACACAACACCTCCGATTCAATAACCAACAAAAACAACTGATTCAAGAACGACTGACTCAGCCAAAAACTTTTTCAAAATCAAAACTCACGACCATAGACCCGATTACAAAATGATCAAAATGAAGAAACAGCAAGAATACCAATGAAAAAGATTAAAAGCGAATAAAATCTTAACCTTTTTGTTGAACATGATAAAAAACACCAAAACAACACACTTCCTTAAAGAGGATAAACAAAGGCTGATATGTGGATGGTGATAGACAGTTGTAAGAGGGTGGAGTAGGGTGGTTTGTGGCAGAAAAGGGAGGAGAATGAGGGATTGCGGCTGAAACAAATGAGGTGGGTTGAGAGCTTTTTCTCTCACATCTTTAGGGTTTGGGGTGAGAAGATAGTTAGGGATTATATATGATGATATATTTAATTTATTAAAAAAACTAAAAAAATTTAAACAACTCATATTATGCCACATGGCACATTCAAGGGGTGGAGGATTGCCACATTGAATGTCATGTCATCATAGTGCTATTTTTTATATAGTTATTGATATGTTTGTAGTTGAATTGTTGAAAATTATATGATTTCATTCTCGTCGCATTGCGCTGGTGAAGTTCTTGAAGGATATGATTCAGAACATAATAATAATAATAATAATAATAATAATAATAATAATAATAATATTAATAATGTCAACAACTAATTAGTGTTTAACGTCTGTTGGGTTACCTTATGCTGTCCAAAAGACCATCGTTGACAACCATGATAGCGTAGTTACATGTTAAAGATATAGTGGTGTGTGTTTGTAATGGGGTTGTTGAAAACTATATGGTGGCATCCCCATTACATAGAGAAGTTGGAGTTCTTGGATGATATGATCCACAACAACAACAACAACATAATAATAATAATAATAATAATAATACCCGCCGCAACGTGCGGGCCAACTCACTAGTAAGTCCAGTAACCAAAAGAAAACCATGGGAAAGAAAGTAGGCCACGTGATTATTGTAAATAAGGTTGCGTTTGGTATGATAGAATGGAAGGAGAATGAAATGGACCATTACAAGTTAATGAAAAATAGCGTGTTTGGTTGGTTAAAGGAATGAAATTACTCATTCCACAAGGCATTCCATTCCCTTAAAACCATTTCATCTACCTCCCATGTTTTTTTTTATTACATCCATCGTTAACCCTTTACTAACAACACCATAATGCACCACCCACCACCATCATCACCACCCACCACCGCTACCGCTGCTGCCACCACCCACCACCGTCACCAACCCACCGCTGCCTCCACCACTTGCCACTGTCACTCACCACAATTTCCTTTACCCACCACTACCACCACTACTCACCATCGTCACCCACCCACCATCACCTCCATCCACCTCCACCCATTGCCATCTTTGCCACCACCCACCACCACCAACCACCACCCATCCCGACCACCGCCACTACTCACCATCTTCGCCCCACCCACCATCATGACCATCCACCTCCACCTTCCAGCGTCGCCACCACCGCCGCCGGAACCTACCAACGCCGCTACCTCCACATATCACCACCCACCATCACCATCACTGCCACCGAACACCACCCACCACCACCGCTACCGCCACATATCACCACCCACCATCACCGCCAACGACCACCACCCACCATCACCGCCAACGACCACCACCCACCACGACCACTCACCACTGATTTTATTCCTTCGTCTTTTCTTGCCTATCCAACAACACAAAGTAATGTTTTGTTTCATTCCCACATGACAACCAAATAAGACATGGAATGGTAATGATCCATTCCATTACTTTGTCCATTCCATCACCTCGTCCTTTCCATTCCCTCTCCATTCCATTACCTCATACCAACAGACCCTAAAAGTTTTTCTGCCACATGAAATGGCACATTAATAAAAAAACTAACCGGGTTGGATTACCGTTAGAATAGGCTCTTTAAAAGCACTGAGTTACTTACCGTCTTCTTATATATCAGATTGTTACCTATTACTTTCTTTGGTAGGAATTAATAACGATTAATAAGGCAGAATTTGGATTATTAAAATTCAATTATTAAAGATTACAAATAGAGGAATTTTATAAAATAAATATCACTGATGAGATTGTTTCAAGCTTTATTGTGTGTATATGTTCTTTTATTTAGGCTCTGAATCATTCAGCTTTATTTAGGCTCTGAACTATTCAGCTCTGAATGGTTTAGTATTCAGACTGTTTGTTTCAACTTAAAAAAGTTTCTGAATGCAATGGTTAAGAGCTGAACCATTCAGACTTGGTGCATAGCTGAACCATTCATATCTCTTAATGATTCAACACTTAATCAACCAAACAACCCCTTAGTTCAACATCCGATAATCACTTGATTGTAGCCAACCTAAACCCTCAATTACAATAAAGTAGCATGTAAACAAGCAAAAAAATTGTCTCAACCCGTTTTTGAATAGCTACATAATTCAAGTAATTATGGTTTAGTGATTCGACTGGATTTTGTCGTTATGTAAATGAAAGAAAATATATAACATCATCAATAGCTCATAAACCATACATGAGACACTATTGAAAACTATAACCTATAATTACTTCAACAATTTAATTATTCTTAATTTATTAATTATCAGCATGTAATTGTTTTCATTTTAAAGTTTAAACCATCACCGACTCCATAAAACGTAATTAATCAATTACTTATGTTATAAAATTCAATGAAAATAATATCTTGAGTTGAAATTATGGGTACCATGATGAAAAGTAATGTCTCCACAATTATGTAGGAGAATATAATTATCAATAAAAAAGAAAAGACGTTAACAATGGCATGGCAACAAACAAGTCAATGGTACTTAGGATATCGCTGTCTTCTTTAATGTTCTTTGAAATTAGTTATATTCCATTGTAGATTAATATCTTATTTTGCAAGTTTAAATTATATAACTTTTAAATTATTTGCAAAACATTTTAACTCAGATTAATTAAAAACTTTGCTTAAATTTTGGCTAAGTAAGAACATGCCATCTTCACGTGTGTCGGTGTGTAGTGAACTAAATATTGCGTTAACGAAGTGTATATGCACAAACTTTGTATTAGCAAACAAGCGTGAACATGTAGCGGTCTGTTAGCTAAAGTGTATGCAATGAAGCTACTCTTGTGAAGATGAGGCACATAGACGGAAAGATGAACCGGATGAAGTTTTTAAATCCGAGTCAAAGTGTTATATACAAACTATGTATCTCATTTTGTCTTGAAATACAAGATGAGTGAAATAAAAGATTAAAAGCGGTTGGGTTTTTTTTTTTTTTTTTTTTTTTTTTTTTTTTTTGGCCCTGGGGGGCAAAAGTAAAGTTGTACTAGTTTTAATGTTATTTTACTAATTTCGTGAAAATAACTTTAAAAACGACGGACGGTCAATCATGCATCATGTGGTGGCGTGGATAGCCAAAAGACAAAGGGGTACATGCACTGATCGGGTTTGTCCCGATTGCTAAGTGTTTTGTGTCTTATGTCCAAGGCTTGATACCAAACCGCATCGAGCCGGGGGTCTCACTGAAGCAGCCTCTCTATTCTTAGGGGTAGAGGTAAGACTGTCTACATCTTACCCTCCTCAGACGGTAGAGGTAAGACTGTCTACATCTTACCCTCCTCAGACCCTACCTTAGCTTTGCTATAGGTGGGATTAACTGAGTATGATGATGATGATGATTTTATTTATTTTTTTTTACAAGGGACCAACGGGATAAAAAGTGTGACTTTTCATGACGCTTGAGTTTGAAACGTTACTTGAGAAAAAAATGGCATTCGAATCTTTATGTATGAATTACATATCAATATATGTATAGAAGATTAGAAGATGTTTGAAAAACTAACCCTTGGTGTCTAAAATATGATGTATTTTGGTCAAAGTTTTCCCCTAAAAGCAATTTTATTTTCTTTTATATGAAATACAAGATGATGGCTTTCAAAGAATACTATAAAAGGAATACCCATAGGCTATAGCCTATATGATGTATCATGACATGAAGTTGAAACATCAGCAGAAAAAAATGATAGAAGTATCTTTAGCGACGAATCAATAGCGCCATAGCGACGTCATTAGCGGCGACCATGGTCGTCACTAATGCTCTCCTTCCTTGTAGTGTTTATTCATGACCTACATTTACTTTGATTCAATATATTAGAGCTATTATTGAGTCTAGTTTGGGTGGACTTGAGTTCAAACTCAAAAAAATATAAGAGTAAACTTGGCTTGGAATCTTTTACCGAAGTAAAAATTTGAGCTCGAACTTGGCTCAGTTAGAGTTCAAGCTCGTTCGTGATTTGATGAGTCTGTTTAAAATCTAGCTGAAGAAGGTTGATATCTACTAATAAGATCTACTTATGGTTTTTTGTTAGATATATGTTATGTCGCGTTTGAGCTTTAAATGGGGTGTTTTGTTTAACTTACTTGGGCTATATTATTAGTTGATTTACTCAGATAAGTTTTTTTCTTTTCTTTTTTTTTTTTGTTTTTTTTATCCGAGCTAATATGGAACGAACTTTTTTCAAATGAATTTTGAACCATGCGCTATTAAAACAACCCTAGATCGATGCCATGCATATTTAGGATCTTGGTATTTCTTTTATTAATAATTGAAATGAAAATCTAGTGATTGGTGAACCTTTTTCTTTTTAAAGAAAACGAAGGTTTTTTTTTTTTTTTTTTTTTTTTTTTTTTTTTTTTTTTTTGCGATAATTATTCCTTAAAAACCCATTTTAGCTTTATTTATTTGGTATTTAACTTTAGGACATGTTTGCTTAGTTTGAGGGGTATAATCAATGTGGGCAAGTGGACAAAGGCTTACACAAATAGTGAATGGTAAGATACGAAAAAAAAAAATTGATGGCCTTTGGAGTGCCTTCCAAATGACCCATTCAACTTTTCTCTCTCACCTCATATTAATAAGAATATGTACTGCAATTAGTGCCCCATGGTTTGTATTATAAATGATGGAAATGACATAATTTGGTGAATCATAATTTGTATATATAAATCTTTAGTAAAAATGTTTTGAAACCATACATCCCTGGTTTGAATATTGGTTGTTTATATTTCACTTAAAACTGCAGATTTGTTTATAATGCATGGTCCATTAGCTTATAATTATAGCAATATAAGCATGAACGTTGCTAAAACGGTATGTATAAAACTTATACATTAAATCAATCGAATTTTTTCATGTCATAACTTTTGTGAGTTCGTTTGTTAAAGAATTACTTAATGTTATAGTGTTAACAACCCAATATGATGGAGTTTAAACAAATTGTTGAAGTCTTAACTGTAGTTTTAAAAAAATAGTACTACAAGTTAAACCAATTGGGTTGGTTAAATCGGCCAAAGTTCCAGACCAAGGGACCAACAAAATCGGTTATGTTTGGTAGATCATGAATATTAACATGTGTAACTTCAGGTTCCAAAAAAGGAGTTATATTAAGAAAGACTAGTAGAGTGCGCGCGCGATGCAGCGGGAAACACAAACACTTCTAAGGGTGTGTATAGTTACGTTAAGTTCGATTATTAGTCTCAACCGAAACTAAAATCAAAAGTCATAAATTAGTCAATCTTATTAAACAATTGGTTCCTTGGTTCGATTAGTAGTGTTAGATTATTGGTTTTTAGTCCGATTTAGTTAATTCTGGTGAATAACAACAACAAAAACAAACTTTGGCTAAATTTTTTGCCTACAAATACATGAAATGGAGATATAAATACATGAAATAGAGATAAAAATAGGCCTGTAAACGAACCGAATGTTCATGAGTTGTTCGTGAATTTGTTCGGCGGGAAGTTTGTTTATGTCGTTTATTTAATAAACGAACAAACACAAACAAAAAAAATTGTTCGTTTAGTTAAATGAAAAAACATGAAAAAACATTGAGTTTGTTTATTTATATTCGTGAACGTCCGTTTATGTTCGTTTATGTTTATTAATTACATACGTAGTTATATTTACATAAATTGGGCTTTAGCTACTTGTATAAATATATAATCAATTAGTAATTGGGTTTTTTCAGTAATACAAAATCGTTCACATTTATTATGTTCGTGAACGGTCATTTATGTTCGTTCGTAAACTGTTCATTTAGGTTTTAAACGAACGAACAAGAACATGACAAATTTCTTAATGAACGAACATGAACACAAAAATGTATTTTATTATGTGTTCTTGTTCGGTTAAAATTAAATGAACAAACACAAACATCGTGTTCGTTCGATTCATTTACAGGCCTAGGTATAAAAGCTAAAAATTTCAAAACCCCCTCTATTTATACCGCCACTACAATTCATAAACCTATCTACTCAGCTTCAAACCAGATTAGAGTATAATTTGCTATATACTTTTAATTAAAAGTTTGATTTTTTACGTTATTAATAATATCTAGGGGTGAACAATAATTGAATCTCAACCGATATCGAACAAAAACATACAAAACCAAACTGAAAATTAACCAAAACCGAGTTAACCTAATATCGGTTTTTTTTTGTACCATAAGTTAACCAAAATTAACAAACCAAAACTGAACCATTCATACATTTATATTTTCAAAATAAAAAAATAGTAATACTATACCCAAATTAAAGATAATAAAATACTCATTATTATGATGTAATTTTTTTTTTATATAAAAGTATAAATGTATGAAAAAAAATATGACTATTTAAAAATCATGGAGAATGGTTTGCTTAAAATAAGGAAAAAAAGTTTAACTATAATTAAAACGACTTACCTAAAAACTACACACGCACGGCAAGTGTACCGGTCGCAAAGCAGTAAACAGATAAGACCGACTATTGAACCCAAAGACGCGAATGCAACTCTAGATCACAACCTATACCGAATACTAGCCTAAATAAATATACACTTATGTGGGGGGGTTAAACTAATGATTATAAACTTAGAAGAAACTAAATATAAATTAAATAACCTCAATTGCTTAAACGAAACTAGAAACTTGGAGAAATCAGATAAGAAGAAGGCTGGTTACTTAGGTAAAATCCCTAGACACTAGCAATAAATCCTGAATCTGGTAATTAGCTTGAGACCCTATTCTTACCTAATAAACCTCCTGTCAAAGATAGCTTACTAGACTTAAGGCGGGACAAGTGTAGAAATGCTAAGATGGATCCGGATCGCCCTAGCGTACCGAAATCCCATAGAAATCAAGTTACAATCTCTCCTGGACCGAAACCTTCTAACTATGAAGCAGACTTAAACTCTACTGAAGAAAACCTAAGAAAACTCTAAACACGGACAAGTAGCGACTCCCGCCCTAGCGCTTGTCAACTACCGAACAATGCCTAGTTAGTTACCTAGCAATCTCGAGTTAGATTTCTCACCCTCAAGAATGGACTACACGTCTTAATTAATTTATCATATTAGTTTGTTATACTTGTGTCGTACTCCAACTCCAAATACTAGCACACTAACCTAAGTTGACGAACTAGATTGATTTCAAGACCTAGGGGGTATCTCTACATGCCTAGCTCCACAAAACCAATAAACAAACTTCAAATAAAAATAACACCAACACACATATATCAAATCCAACAATAAAAGTTAAAATCATGTAATTCTACACATCAAAATTAAAAACCAAAAACCATTAAATACTGCATAAAACGTGTCTAGTTTATAAACCTAAGTAACCATAAAAGTCTAGTTCATAGTTATAATCAGAAACATAGTCACAAAGTTTTGAAAAACAATGATAAACATGTCTCTAAATAATTAAAACGAATAAAACAAACCACTGAGTCTTCAAATAATTAATCTTTAGTGTACCCGGTATCTTCTTCCCTTCAAAACTCCTCAAAGCTTTTGTCCAAATTCTCCTTAGGCTCGAACAGAAGCTTTTTCGTCGATTATGGTTTCTTGGTTGACTTTGCTTCGAATCAATGTTCCCCTCGAAAAAACAATATATATATCCCCTTTTATAATATCTCCTCTCAATAATATATTGCCCTCCAAGGGTTTTGTTTTTGGATTTTTGGGCCGTGAATCAAATTCCCAGTTTAGATTTAGTTTTATTATTATTATTATTATTATTATTATTATTATTATTATTATTATTATTATTATTATTATTATTATTATTATTATTATTATTATTATTATATAGTAGTATAACTTCGTGCTCTTGTATCGGGTATTTTTGACTTGACCAAAGTTGCTCGTTTACGCTCTAACGTCCATGAACACCTACAAAATATCAAATAAATAAATAAGTACTAAAAACTAATAAAAACTATACAATGATAAAAATAGACAAACAAACGAATATACGCCTAAAACTACTAAAAATTATATACAAAAGACTCAATTATAACTTAAAATACATAGGAGAATATATGTGTTTTACGACACATCAGCGACGAATGGTGAGGATGGAGGTGGAGAGGTTGGGAGTGACGACTGTTCTGGGTGTAGGATGGTGGAGAGGGGGGGGTGACGACCGGTGGGAGGGAGATGGGGAGGTGATGACCGGGGAGAGGGGTTACGGGGGCGAAGGGAGGTGTGGGTGTAATAGTTCAAAAAAGTGACTACCACATAGGGGAGCCGACAATGGTGATGGCTGGTGAGGATGAAGGTGGAGAGGTTGGGGGTGACGACTAATATGGGTATAGGATGCTAGAGAGAACATACACGAAGTTAGTTATTGGTTTTCTTAATTTTTTTTATATCTGTTCATGATGGAAGTAATTCGGATTGTTCTTTTAAGAACGTTAAACATTTTTATTTAACGATTGTATGAGAGTTTCTTTTAATGTGTTATAGAATGTTTATTTTTAAGGATATAGGGATTGCAGTTTTTTGTTACCTTTTTATTTTGTTGATTAAGGTGCATCATTCATTATTGATGTTTTTATAATCTCATTGTTAGTTTTTTTTAATATAAACTTTCATTCAAAAACCGGGCAGGTCCTTAAACGAGGACCTCTGAAAAACCTCAATTGCAACTTGTACTCCAGATAATATATTTTTTTTTTTAAATTTGGACCTATGTTTAAACCACAAAAGCGAAAGAGACTTGATAGATGAAACAACTTCAAAAACTTCCGGCTCCTTTTTTATGAAGATCTTTTCATTCCTTGACGTCCAAATGGCCAAAAGCGAAACAATTAAGATTCCGGCCACCAACCTCCTTCCCATCATCCCACCCGAGGCTCGTTTGTATAACCACAAAACATCAAGAACATAAAAAACGGACACGGTAACAATGCCACACCAATACCCAATCCTAGCCAAGAGCCCCTACGTGAAACCACACCCTGAAAATAAATGTACGACTGTTTCAATGTCAACATTACATAAGCTACATACCTCTGAGTCCAATCGAACGCCTCTCCTAGCTAACACCGTGCACTGTGAGAAGTCGTTCCATTTCAGCTCTCCACGCTAAAATGTTGCATTTTGGCGGCACCCAAACGATCCATTTATTATACTTAAAATGTAAATGACATGTTTATATAGTTTAATGAATGTATTGCATTAGGTTGAGCCCAATAAAAACGTGTCCCATTTAAGCGGGTGACAATGTGTTTTGTTAGTTCCACAAGTAACTACAACTTTTTACCCATAGTTTTTAAAATCTTCACTAAGGCTTTCATTGGGTGACACTTTTAACCCTTTTCGCTCATAACACTTTTTTCTAATAAATTTTCTGTATAACCTAAAAGTTATATTATCTAATGAGTAACATATATCGATATTTTACCAAACATAAGTTTGAACTATAATGCAAAGTGATACAAGAGAGAAAAAAGTATACGAAATTCAGTTTGACTTAGAGAGAAAAAACTTCTAGAAAAAGTCTCAAGACAATCTATGCACATTTAACTCATGGAGCTTTGCTTATATTCATATTATATTTATTCCAACAATATCATTAGAAATCAATAGCTTGTAGTTGAAGGGTCACACTTCCTTGATCCCAAATCTTTCCATTTCTCAATTTGTCCCTCTCATTGAATTATTTTCATGTTTTTTTTAACGGCCAACAAATCAATTCCGAGCACTCTCGGGCACCCTTTTGGCGAATCAGGTACTCGAGAGTACTCGGACCACCAATTGCCACCAATTCCCGGGAAAACCCGACCACTCACCCGCTCGAAGGCACGGCGGTGAAATAGTCGGTAAAACCGGTCGGGATCAGGACTCGAACCCAAGCCAATGGCCGGGTCATCCCTCATTTCCCATCCACCAATGTCCTCCAAATGTAGCTAGTGGGAATTGAACCCAAGCCTCCCATAGAAAACTTTAGGCTCTCAATCAACTGGGCTACAAGTGTTCGACATTATTTTCATGTATTCAACAATATTATACTCTAAAATATCCTAAAATTCACAATGAATGTTACATTACATGCGTGTGTGTATATATATATATATACACACACACATATTCAACAATGCCTCCTTGTAAACATACGGTAAAGGCGTAAAGCTAAGGGCAAGAACAGAAGGTCAAACTCAAAGTAGGGTTTGGTCGGACTATTCAATACACATTCATTCTTTATTGTTTCACGTGAAAAATGCTTACTAGTACACTTGAACTTAAATAGATTATATTAATCATACACTATACATTATAACACCAAAGATATTTAAAAGTACACCGTTGGAAATGCACATCATTTTAACAAAGTATTTAGTTATTTGCTCAAACTTCATCGGGTATTGAAACGAAAGATGCTATGTGATTCTAATATTATCTTATATATTATATTAGGGGACAGTAATACGATTAATTAGCACGTGAAACCCGCATGTTACAGTGGAGGTGTAAATAGAGCCGGGGCGGCTTTAAGCATTGGCCGGGCCGGCTTAGATGGTAATCACTATACCCTTTTAGTGAGACATTGAAGTAATGATCAATGCCATCTTAATGATATGTTGGAAAAATGATCTCTAATATGGTTTAGAGAGAAGATAGTAAAAAACAACTCTTGTTGGGAGGCCAAATTAGGAATGTAAGGTATGTTTATTAACACTCACCCTAACCACTACTAATCCTTACATTTTTGTGGTGATATCTTTCCAACTCAAAGGTTTTTTTTTTTTTTTTTTTAATTATTATTGTTGTTGTTGTTGACTTGTTTCATCTTGCAGCATTCCATATATAAGATATATTTTTCTAACAAACGTAAGTTTTTTAAAAGTGGTTAACAAATTAAATATAACTTATTCACCTCTTTGTTTAGGGTTCTTATACAAGTCAATTAAATATGTAAAATCTGGATTCAACAAACACCTTGTATATATAGGCCTAAATATGAAGTATTTAGAACAATTATCTTAACATTGATCTTAGCCAAACTTTGAGTTAATAACATTAATACCTTTTTTCAACATGACTGGATATTAATACTAATTAAACCTATCTAAGAAGAAGAATAGACGATAATTAAAGAATGCAAAACAAACGAAAAAAATATATGACATATTGAAGATACTCGACATTTTATAAACATATAATATGAAGAGATGGGAACGAAGACGACGAAGAATAAAAAGAAACATACTTTAGCACTTTCTTTCGACAAGTGCTATAATAATGAATACAACAAAGTAAGAGCAGATAGTTGTTTTCCACTATCTGATTCAACTTAAAAAGGAAGCGGCCCCGTATGAGATTAGGACTAGATGATCATGTTTTGACTTCTTTGGAGAAAGGAAAAGTGGCATCATACATACATATATATAGAGAGAGAGAGAGAGAGAGAACCAGAAAAAAAATGATGCAAGAAATACTAATTATAAACCTTATGTTTGAAGCCTAACAAGTACAAGACAATGTGGTGAAAATCCATCATATAACTAGATATTATGGACATGACACACACACCTGGATATACATGCATGCCCATTTAGGTATGATCCTCAATATTAAGTCAAGACTTTCAAATAAAGTGTAATCACCTAAGACGATTCGGTATGGGGACCGGCATTGGGCCGGCGTTGCCATGCCGTCCCGGGCTACACCGCCCCCCAGGGCCGGCATCGGCATAGGCGGCAACCATTTGCCTCTCTTGCCGGGCCATGAAGATGCATTGGGATGTGATTTGAACGTTGGGAATTTTTTTTTTTGACCGTTGGGAATTTAAAAAAAAAAAAGTTTTTTAAAACAATATATAAACCCTCAAACAAATCCAACCTTCTTCACCACAACTTTTATAAACTCTCTCCCACTTTTATACAATCTCTCAAACACTCTCACTATATTTATAAAATACAAACCCTCAACCAACCATGTCGTTATCATCTTCTACGACGTCTTCGTCTTCTTCGGGTTCGTCATCTACAAACGAAGCCGTAAATTTTGTTATAAACATCGTGGGGCAAGCGGCGCAGATTATTGCCGAGGATCTAGGAGATGAAGCCGATTCAGCACCTCGAACTAGGAAAGCGGCTATAAATAGAGACCGAGAGGGTAAGTATTATATTTATTTTTTTAAACATTTTGTAATTTTAATTTGTTTATATTTTTGTAAATATATTGTAGAATTTTTTTGTGTTTATATTTTTGTAAATATATTGTAGATTTTTTTTGTGTTTATATTTTTGTAAATATATTGTAGATTTTTTTTGTGTTTATATTTTTGTAAATATATTGTAGATTTTTTTTTGTGTTTATATTTTTGTAAATATATTGTAATTTTTTTTTTGTGTTTATATTTTTGTAAATATGTGTAGGTGCCCATGATAGATTGGTGGCCGATTATTTTGCCGACAAACCGTTATACTCGGCGGAATTATTTAGGCGTCGGTTCCGAATGAGTAAAAGATTGTTCTCACGTATAGCCGACGACATGGCTAACTTTGAGTCATATTTTACCTTACGATACGATGCTAGAGGCAAGAGGGGGTTCACCACCTTACAAAAATGCACGGCGGCACTTCGGCAACTAGCGTACGGGACCACGGTGGATGTGTGGGACGAGTATTTACAAATGTCGGAAAGAACTGCACGAGAGTGCCTGTACAGGTTTAGCAAGTGTGTGGTGAAGCTTTACAGCAAGAAATATTTGCGAAAACCAAACTCCAGTGAGGTCCAACAATTGTATCAGTTTCACCACCAACAACATTGTTTTCCAGGAATGCTCGGTAGCATTGATTGCTACCATTGGCCTTGGAAAAACTGCCCCGTAGCATGGCGGGGAATGTTCAAACGAGGGGATCAAGATTATCCATCAGTAATATTGGAGGCGGCGTGTTCACAAGATCTATGGGTTTGGCATGCTTTCTTTGGCATCCTGGTTCGAACAATGACATTAATGTTATTAACCAATCGCATATTTTTGACGATGTCATAAAAGGCACCGGTCCGGAAACCAGCTTTACAGTATCGGGGGTGGAGTATATGTCACACCCTCAAAATCCACTTGCGGAGTTTTACCGCGAGGCGCATGACAAACCAGGATCCAAACCAACGATCACAATAAACAAGTCTAAATGATCATAAATGCAATTTCAAAACATAGTTTAAAATCCCCGTTTACAGCGGAAGCTTATTTAAAAACAATATCTCAATAATGAAACAATAGTTCAACGTTCAAAAGACCATGCAACCCTATTAAGACGCCGTGCAGACGCGTGCGTCCTAGTCCAGTCGTGCTACCTTAGCGACCTGAGAAAACATGTAAAAGTTTACGTCAGCACAAAAATGCTGGTGAGTTTACAGGTTTTGTATCCAAGTACCAAGTCCACCTGTCCATACTATAACAAATAGAAAACCAGTATACGCTAGCTAGGCGTACGTTTTGTTACTACCACGATTGGAAAACCATTACTAACGCGAATACCAAAAGTATGCCCGATGTAGTTCCTGTTGTTCCTGTTGTTCCTGTTTGAGACAATATGCACCTGCCGACCCTCCAAGTCGACGAGCGGGGTTGGTCACTCCCAATAGCGCTATTCACATTTCCCCGTTGTGCAAACCCGCACATTCATGGTTCCCCCCGGGACTTCCAAAGATCGTGTAGTACACAATAGAAACCCATAGTATGACAGTAGTTACCAAATAATCATTTTAACACATGTTTTCTCCCCCGAAAGTATAAAACCAGTATAAAAGAGGGGCCGTAAACTCACCTTAAGTTGCGTTACTCCTTAACCCGAGTAAACCCAGCTGCTATGCTAGTCCCGTAAGCGGCGACCTAACATACGACAGTTACAAGTACTTAGACTAATAACCCGCAGGTTAATTAGTCCCTAGATGTCCAGACCATAACCAAGTTCGTTTGAAAACACCGTGACTGTTTAACCGACCCAAAGTACAAGACTCGACATCCCATTGGTGACCCGAGACTCCCCGTGTTATGTTTACGCTCCAAAACGTACAATAACGCAAGTACACTTAACATACGTTAACGCACAACAAGTTATAGCACATAGTTCACGTATCACCGAAATACATCCAAATATATGTTACCAAGTTATTAGACATGTTACGGGGTTCCTAGCATGTTACTACATGTTAAATCGGGTCTCGGAATGCTAATTTACACTTACAGCAGCAGTACACGCGATTAGGAAAAGTCAACTAGCATTTAGGTTGGTCAACTAGCAATTAGGAGTCCTATTCGCCCCTATTATAGGCGATTAGGGGCTACTCCCCTCTATTATAGGCGATTAGGGGCTACTCCCCTGAACTTACTAGTGATTAGGGCTAATCACCTGAACTTACTAGTGATTAGGGCTAATCACCTGATCTTACACAAGAGTAGAACTCTACTCGCCTATAATATGGGCGATTAGCACCCTACTCGCCTATAACATAGGCGATTAGGAATGCTACTCGCCTGTAACCTTGCTGTTCCGGTTTTTCGCGCGTTTAACGCTCCAAATCAGATCCAGAACGTGTGTAACTACCCAATATCATCCCAACCACTATCCTAAACATGTTTAACCCAAAACCCTTCGTTCAACCTCGTATAATCAGTCCTGCATGCAACCAAAGTAATCCAAACACCATTCACATAACATGCAACATCATACTAACACATGTAATCATAACACTATTATCCAATTACTGAGATTTCTATCATCATACTATCAATATCAATCCTGACCTAGCATGATAACCCATCAAATCATCATCAAGAATCATAAAAATCCTATCTTTCTAATCATACACACCCATAACGCCCGTATATTAGTTATAATCCGATTAACAACCCTTATTGACGATTTTCAGAAAGCTTTTTCGTTTATGAACAGGTCTGGACCATTAGGGATTGATTAAAAACGTTTACAAAGTGTTATGGATGAGAATCAAACCTTAGGATTATGAAAGAATGATGGTTAGACCTTGAGACCTTGTGTTTTTGATCAAAATCGCCTTCCAGAGGTTGTTTATGTGTTTGGGGCGGTTATGGGACGACTAGGGTTGATATTAGGAAGTTTAGGAGGTTAAGCATTGTATTTATAGGCGTTTCTAGTCGTCCAGCACGTTATAGGCGAGTATGCAGCAGTTTCAGGCGATTAGGGCTTGTAATCGCCTGAATGTTCATGTGATTGGGGCCTACTCGCCCTTAGATACACACGAGTAGGGGCCTACTCGCCCTTAGGGTTCCCTACTCGCCTCCCCTATAGGTGAGTAGACCTCCTACTCGCCTATAGGGGTTGGTTTTGTGCGTTTTGCGCGTTAAACCCCGTTTTAACATATGTTAGTGCATATTCACGTACCGACAAGTCATATAATGATTGTAAACACATAACACAAGTAAATACACATATTTACACTCGTTCACCAATTTCCCGGGACTCGAGACTCGTACGTTCCGTATGTCCTGACGATCCTACAAATCGTCACCGTTTGTACACTTGGTTAAGGACTGACATCTAACGAACCTCTAGACCAACATCCAATGATCTTCTAGACTAAACCAATAGTTCCCGAACTATAACCCGACTTAACTAACCCAGTTAAGTACAATATACGCGTGACTCGCTAAGGTAGACTTTCATCTAGACAACGTTGTTAACCAGAATTTGCCGGGTGTCACAGTATAGGCGCGGTTATTATCTTGCTGATGGATCTACCCACCTTACTCGACGATCGTTAAAACTATTCACCACCCGTTCGATGAAAAAAGAAAGAAATTTGCCAAGTATCAAGAGGCGGCAAGAAAGGACATTGAACGATTTTTTGGTGTTCTACAAGCAAGATGGCACATCATTTCACACCCGGCACGTATATTCACCCCTAAAAAATTACGTTACTGTATGTATGCCTGTATCTTGTTGCATAACATGATACTTGAAGACGAAGGCGCCGCCATTTGTGTGTATGACGAGAATGCCCCGCCGGAGAATACGGTGCCTGTCAACCCACATCAACAAGATTTAAACGAGTTCTCGTTACATAACGAGTTCACGCATAAAAATCTTCAAGCAGACTTGGTTGAATATATTTGGAACAACGGGCAAGAGTAGATTATTTGTATTTTTTTTTATGTCGAGTATGTTACTTTAATTTTAGTTATTTTTTTTAATTATTTGTAATGGTTTTATGTAATATTTACTTTTTAATATTAATATTAGAATATTAACTTTTTTATTGTAACATTAATATTATTTAATTAAAAAAAAGGAAATAGCATTAAATGATGTTGGACGTCCTCCACACCCCTAGGAGCATCATCTCATGGATGCTCCTACCCCACGCTGACGTGGCAGCTGAGGTGGAGGCAAGGCATGGAAGTTGGGCCTCCTCCACACCTAGTGGTCTTAATCTAATCACATGATACAGCCATGTTTGCCGATGGCTTCTTGACCAAGTGGCAATAGGTTTATCAGGGCCGGCTCTTAGTAGGGGCGACGCGGGCGACGGCCCCAGGCCCGAAAATCCCGAGGGCCCGAAGGGTTTATATATATGTATATATATTATATAATATTTATAAGTAAACTTGTAAAGAAAAGCAAAGTGTAGCCTGGTGGTTACTCCACATGCTCTCAACTTGCAGCACCCAGGTTCAATTCCCTTACCAAGCATATATTTTTAGTTTTCTTTCATGTCTTCATGTCATGGTAGAGGCCAATTTTTCTAATCGCCCCGGGCCCGAAATATTTTTAGGATGCTCGGAGACGGCACTGAGGTTTATTCCCACCAAGTGGTGCAGTTCACTTCCCACAAAGTAAATGTTAGAAGAATTTTGGTAGTAAATTTTAGGAGACATGTGTGTAATAAAAAAAAATAATAAAAAAAAACCACGCCTGAAAGGATCATATGGGCTATGGCATTACTCAATCTAAAAGTACCGTCTCTGAACTTAAGGCAGATCGAGAGATGTTGCTACAACAAGGAAAATGACCGGGATTAGGTTGCGAGATGTTTAGGTTAAAGGGTTAGTGGTATATTAGGTTTAAGTTATGGTTTAGGGGATCCTCTGGCTTCTGGAATGGACCTGCACAAGGTAGCAAACACCGTTAGCCTTAACGCAGGAGGGGGTCTCCTGCGTTTGGACTCCGGCGTGAGAATAAGTATATATTCTTTTGGAGTTGATAATGTAGAGAGTATGAGAGTAAGGGAAGAAGTGAGAAGTGTGTGTGGAATGCAAACCCAAGGGTCTCCTTATATAGGCAACAGAAATCTGCCCAGGAGCTCCCTTAGGGTAGCATCCTTACTATACCGGGCCATGGTTGACTCTCTTTCAGCTGCCTGCAGTGAGACTTTACCCTTTTGGTGCATATTCAGCTTTTTCTATTTCCTAGGTGGACATGGAGCTGTGTGATGTTTTGTTTTATGCCAATAGTCAAAAGCTGAAGCACCTTTTTATATTTCCAACATTTTCTACTGTTCACTTTCTGCTGCACAGCTACCATATGGCAGCCGTGCTGCCTTATGTTAGCGTTTCAGCTCCAGGAAGTTCTACAAACCTTAATATCTTTTTTACTTTGCTTTATTTTCTTGACAAGGGTTTTAGACGTGGTCGTTTTAGGACCCACGTCATCAGCCCCCCAGTCATAAGCATTTGTAAAGAAGTTATAAGTGTTTGTGACTTGTAAATTGTGTCGTTCCTCGGTAGCAGCGTTGGTGAAACGGACCTGCGTGCCGAGGAGTTTAACGGATCCCAAGCTCCCTTATGGGAGCTGTAAAAATTGTGTCATGTCCTTGCTAATATTTTATTCTAACTCCTGTCCCTTCATTTAATTTTGTAATTAAATACTGCTTGCCATCATTACTTTTTAGGCGGCAGACCAATGTCCCATCAGCTGCTGCTTCGGCTGCAGATTTGATGGGCTATGCAGGCTGACGTCATCCTATGGGGTAGATGGATGATTTTTGCCTTGGTAACCGTTTGTAGGTTATTTAATTTCAATTTTTTTGGACTCTAAAAGGGGAAAACCCCTTAATCCCTCATTTCATTCCCTTTTTGGTAAAACCACCTTCTCTTTCCCACGATTTCCACTCTCGCCGGCGTCCTTATTTCTCCTATAAAACCGGTAAGTGCCTCCTTTCCTTGTGCACTCTTGTTTCTGGTCGTTATGGCTAAAAGTGATCTTCTTTCTCAATTTACCCGTTTATCTAAGGCTGATGCTGAACAGTTTTGTTCGGAAATTGGTGTACCGTTGTCTTTTGAACCCTCCGTTCCGAAGGGTAAGACTCCGGTGACCTCTGTTCCTTCCGGTAAACTGGCCGTGTATACGCGTCAGTTTGATCAGGGTAATCTTCGATACCCTTTTTCTAGGTTTTTCTTAAATGTTTTGGAATATCACCAACTGGGTCTTGATCAATTGTGTCCGTCCGGTGTAGCCCGTATCATCCATTTTGAAGTAGTGTGTCGTTGTCTTGGCCATGAGCCTTCTTTGCCCATGTATCGTCGGTTCTTTAGGTTAGCCAAAAATGGGAATTGGTTTACCATTGAGAAGACTCAATGTGAACCAGCCCTGATTTCCAGTGTCATTGGTCTTGTGTCTACTTGGAAGGATAAATTTTTCTTCCCGAACTCTGATTTCCTTCCATTCACTGCTCCAAGGAGGTCTCCTGATACTCCTCTTAATGAAAAAGAGCCTGAGTCTGACACCCTTGATCAGGAGTTATTGGAGAAGCTTCGAACCTGTCCTACCCGTCTCCGTACTTTCCCTGAAGATTTTCTGGTTATGATGGGTCTTAGTGTTAACTGGGATGACCCGGAGACAGAACCCGTGATTTATCACGGTGGGGAGGGTATGTGTTGTTGAGGTTTATTTTCTTTTGTCTCCTTTTTGTCCCTTTGTTATGTCTAATTCTTTGTTTTTCCTTTTTTGCAGAGATGAGTACTCTTGACTTCCTCGCCTTGGATGACATTGCCGATGTTAAGTTCAAAGTTCGGACCTCTGCTGAGGGGAAGAATGTGGTGGTTAGGACCGAACATGTCCGTTTCCAGGGAGAGTATACCAGCATTACCTCCTCTCCGTCTGCTGTTGCGGAGCCATCAGTGAAGAGGTCCATCAGTCTCCGTCGCTCCAGCAAGCGACTTCAAGGTGTTTCCTCTGGGCCAGGGAACGTTCCTGCCATTCCTCTTGTTATTGAGGAGGAGGATGAAGATTCCTCACTGATTGCGTCTGCTATGGGAGGTATACCTGCCACCGGGAAGGGTAAGTTAACTTTGTCTTCTCCTAAAAAAGATGATGTTGTGTTTAAAAAGCCTAAGGATGTGGTAGTCAAGAGTGGGGACCAGAAGTTGTTGCTGTCAGGAGGCGAAGGAGGGGAGAGTTCAAGATCGGTTGCTGGTGCTAGTGTTGATGCTCCTGTTCAACAGGGCCAAAGTGAGGAGGTATATGTTCCAAAGTGGGGTATTAAGAGTTCTGACTTGTTGAAGAGGCCATCTGTCTGTAGAGATTTGATTGATCACTGTGTCCCTGATGCCGAAAGGGCTGCGCATCGGGAGTGGACGGACAAGGACTTGATGAAGAAGATGTATTTTCATTTCGGGCAGTTCCTATCATTGTTTCCTGATGGTATGTCTAGGTGGGGTAGTTTGTTGGTTCGGAGTGAGCAAGTGGAGGGAGCCTACGAGAAGCATGAGGGGGAATTGCAAAAGGTGAAGGAGGAGTTAACTAAATATGTTGCTCGGGAGAAGGACTTAGTTCATGAGTTGGCGGTGGCCAGGACTCAGCTTGGTTTTGAGAAAGAGAAGTTTGATAAGATGTTTCGGGGTCTGAATGATGAGAAGGTGAAGGTAGCTGAAGAAAGGGAGGGTCTTGCTAAGGCCAGGGAGGCTGTTAGGCAAGAACTGGCTGGTGTGGAGTTGAGAGCTCAAGTGGATCGTCTGACCGAGGAGAGGGATTGGCTGGTTTCTAGGGGAGTTCCCCGTTTTGTGACTAACTTGCTTCATTCCCAGGAGTTTAATGCTCCATTGGCTGACATTTACGCCAAAGCTATCGCTTTCGGACGTCATGGGAGAATACAAGCTGGTTTTAAAGCAGCCGCTGAGGGTCAGAAGATCGAGGAGCTTCCTGCCTTTAAACCTTCTTCAGGTGATGAATTTGTGAGTGCAGTGAAGGCGATGGAGGTCTCCACCTATCCTTATATTGCAAACATTGCCAAGGCTTCCCATCAGCCTCTCTCCTCCCTGCAAGGACTGGAGCCTGAAGGTTTGAAGAAGGAGGTTGCCGACGAAGTCTTTAATGCCTATGTGTCTAAGAGGCCCCTTCGGATCATGTTGGGGGGTGCTAATGGTGGGGAGGGTAGCTCGAAGCGTTTAAAGCCTGCTGGTACGTCTGATGTTTCTTGTTTGGAGCAGGTATTTGAAAACCCCTCCCCTATTCAAGCTTTGAAGATTGACCCCGTCCCTCCTGCTGGTGAGGATGACTCGTTTGCAGGCCTTGACACTGAGGATCTTTATGAAGATGTCGGTGAAGATGATGCCGTGGATGAAACTGAAGACTCCATTACTCCATGACTTCATTATGTTTTAATCTTTCTATGTTATGTTTTGGGAAGCTGATGTACTGAAAAACTCTTTTATGTTTTGAGCCTACGGGCTTTTTATGTTAGTGGAAGTGCTCCCCCTTTAGGGGTGATGCTTTTAGTATTTAATTTCTGGTTGTGTTGAATATTTGTGCTTGTCGTTTATAGTGTTTGCAATGTCTTTAACCTTTTGCCATGAGGTGGATGCTGCAGTCACCCATCCCAGGCTACTTAGCCAAGGAACCGATGCAATGCTTATCCTATCAGCTTTTTAACCTTTCTTATAGGTTATAAAATGTTCGTTTTGATCCCAGGTTTTTTAAGTTGAAGAACCGGGGCTATGTTTAGCCTAGTGGGTTACTTGTAACCTGTTATGAACATGTTCGAGCTGTCTTGGTGTGAGGAGCTCACCCTCTTTCATGGGTTTAGGTATTCCAACTAAAGGACTTGTCCCATGGAGTTGTGGATTGTATTAGGAACTCACCCTGTATACAGGGAGGTTATTATCCTCATTACCTGTTGAGCAGTTGTGGCCTAGGAGCTCATCCCCGTTTCATGGGTAGGTATAGCGCCGGATCCCATGGAGCCTGGTTAGGAGGGGCTCACCCTTTGATAAGATAAGTGACAAGTGAATTGTGATTTTTTTTTTAAAAAAGAAAATTCATTCATTCATTAGCTGTTTCATGTGGATTACATCGTAGCATTACAACCGTTTAAACATAGAATCGTTTCAAATGCTTATCACTCCAGTGCCTCGGGACCATGTTACCGTTTGGGTCAGCTAGCTTGTAGGATCCCCCTTTGTGGGCTTCCTTGATGACGTAGGGACCCTCCCATCGGGGACCTAGCTTCCCTACGCTCTGCTGTCTGCTGGCCTCATTGCATCTTAACACGAGGTCCCCTGGTTTGAAGACTTCCTTTCTAACCCTTGTATTGTAGTAGGCTTCGAGCTTTTTCTTGTATCTAGCTTCTCTGATGGAGGCTTGATCTCTTGACTCCTCCAGGAGGTCCAGGTTGAGTAAGACCTCCTTTTCGTTGTATTGTGCATCTCGCCTTGTGCTTCTTCCTGAGCTTACCCCAATTTCAGCTGGTATGACGGCCTCGCTTCCAAAGACTAGGCTGTAGGGTGTTTTCTGGTGACTTGTCTTCTCCAAGGTTCGGATAGCCCAGAGAACACTTGGGAGCTCGTCTACCCATTTCTTGCCGTACCTCCCCAGCCTTGCTTTTATGCCTTCCACAATGCTCCTGTTCATACGTTCAACTTGTCCGTTGGACTGGGGGTAAGCTACTGAGCTGAAAACCTGTTTGATGCCCAGCTCGACGCACCAGCTGCTGAATGGCTTGTTGGCGAACTGCTTCCCGTTGTCGGTTACGATCTCTCCTGGTAGGCCATATCTGCAGATTATCTGCTCCCATACGAAATTCATCACATGTTTCCCCGAGATGGTGGCTAGTGGTTTGACTTCCGGCCACTTAGTGAAATAATCAACTGCTACTAAGAGGAACTTTAGTCTTCCAGGAGCCAGTGGGAAGGGTCCCACTATGTCCATCCCCCACTTGTAGAAGGGCCAGGCAGAAATGATGGGCACAAGATCATGTTTTGGGCTGGTCTTCACCGGCGTTTGCAGCTGACAAGCTTCACATCTTCTGATTGTCTCGAAGGCATCCTTATGCATGGTTGGCCAATAATATCCGAGGTTCATGAGCTTAGACACCACGGAGCGAGGTCCGGCATGCATTCCACATATTCCTTCATGTACCTCCCTGATGAGGTAATCACTTTGATTGGGCCCAACACACCTGAGTAGGGGTGCCAAGTATCCTTTCTTGTAAAGCTTGCCCTCCTCGATCGTGTATTGCCTTGACTTGATGACCAGCCGTTTTGCTTCTTGTTCGTTATCTGGCAGCTTTCCTTCTTGAAGGTAGGACACTATTGGGGTCATCCATGTGGATCCCGTTTCGGTGACTATATCTTGGACTTCTTTGTCATTGATGGAGGGTTCTTTAAGTACTTCGACCAAAACTTTCTTCGTTAAGTGAGCAAACGTTAGGGAGGCCAGCTTGCTTAGGGCATCTGCCTGCTTGTTCTTAGTTCTCGATACTTGCTCTAGTGTAAAGGTCTTGAATTGTTGAATCAGTTCTTTGACCTTATCCTTGTACTTGATCATCGATGGTTCTTTAGCGGTGTACCCCCCATTCACTTGTTTGACTACCAGGTTCGAATCAACAAATACCGTTAGTTCTTGAACGTTCATGCTTCTTGCCAATCTCAAGCCGGCCAGCAGGGCTTCATATTCAGCAACATTATTGGTGCAGGGGAAGTCCAGACGGAGGGCATAAGTGTATTCAGTTCCGTGAGGGTCTTTAATGACGAGACCAGCCCCGGAACCCTCTACACTTGAGGCTCCATCAGTGAAAAGGCACCATTTCCCCTGGAGGTTAGGCTGCTCTTCCTCAACCTCATTCATCTCCTCTTCTGTCTGCAGGATGGGTAGCTCGGTTAAAAAATCAGCGAATACCTGCCCTTTGTAAGCCCTTCTTGGCACATACTCTATCTTGTGTTCCCCAAGGCCGACAGCCCATTTTGCCATCCTCCCCGAATCTTCCGGTTTTTCGAGGATGGATCGTAGGGGTTGATCAGTGATCACCTTCATTGGGTGAGCTTGGAAATACCGCCTTAGCCTCTTGGCGGTGTGCACTAGTGCCAACACAAGCTTCTCCATGGGAGCATAATTGATTTCAGCGTCTTTGAGGGCTCGGCTGACAAAGTAAACAGGTATCTGCTCTTTTCCCCTATCAACAAGGAGGACCGAGCTTACTGCTTCAGATCCTGCGGACAAATAAACTGTTATGACTTCCCCCTTTTTAGGAGCCGCCATTTCAGGCAGGGAAGCTATGTGTTTTTTGAGCTCCAGGAAGGCAGCTTCTGCCTCTTTGGTCCAACGGAAATCCTTCTTGTCAATACAATTTTTGAGCGTTTTAAAGAAAGGTAAGGATTTTTCCGCGGACTTAGGTAGGAAACGTTTTAAGGCAGCAATCTTACCGTTGAGGCTCTGCACTTCCTTCTTCGTGGAGGGCGACTTCATTTCGAGGACAGCTTGGATCTTGCTTGGGTTTGCCTTGATGCTTTGCTTCCCCACTATGTGGCCAAGGAACTTTCCTTCCTCAAACCCAAAGGAGCATTTTATAGGATTAAGCTTCATGTTTATGGCCCTGAGGTTGTCGAATGTTTCTCGGATGTCTTCGATCATTGCCTTCCCAGACTCGCTTTTGATGACCAAGTCGTCTACATATGCTTCCATATTTCTCCCAATCTGTTTTGAGAAGGCCTGATCCACCAGCCTTTGATAGGTTGCCCCAGCATTCTTCAAGCCAAAGGGCATCTTTCGGTAGCAAAAAATCCCCTTATCAGTGTGGAAGGCAGTCTTTTCTTCATCTTCCTGCTTCATTTGGATCTGGTGGTACCCCTTATAGGCGTCCAGGAAGCACTTGTATTGGAAACCGGTGAGAGAGTCTACTTTCCAGTCGATTTCGGGCAGTGGGTAGCAGTCTTTGGGACAGGCCTTGTTTAGATCTTTGAAATCCACACACATCCTCCAGGAACCATCTTGTTTAGCTACCATGACTGGAATAGCCACCCACGAGTGGTACTGTACCTCCCTCAAAATCCCTGCTTCTACTAATTTTTCGACCTCCAGGCAGGCAGCCTGGCTCCGGACAGGTGCCAGGCTCCTTTTCTTCTGGACGACAGGCTTGTAAGAGGGAGCTATGTTGAGGGAGTGTTCTGCCAACCTTCTGGGAACCCCAGTCATGTCCCCGGGACACCAAGCAAATACGTCTCTGCTGTCCTGCAAAAGATTAATTAGTTCAAACATAACCTCATCAGGGAGCAGGTTGTTCACTATCACAGCCTGCTCCGGATAGGCAGGGTTTATGCTAACGTCCCGGACGGGATCACTGGTTGGTGCTTTCATCTTCCTGGGAGCTTGCATTTCTTCCACGGAAGCTATTAGAAGAGCTTCCTCCGTCGGTTTTAGAGTTGCAATCCTATTGGGTGTTGGGAGCTTCATGAGACCATGTGTTGTCGAAACCACTACTCCGAAGGTCGCAATGCCCATCCTCCCAATTAGGACGTTATAGCTGGAAGGGTACCTGATAACAGAGAAGGTCAACTCTTCTGTCCTGGACAGTGAAAAGATGACGATGTTACTTGGAAGGTACCTGATAACAGAGAAGGTCAGCTCCTCCGTCCTTGACAAATCTCCGTCCCGGAAACAGACGCTAAGTGTGAGCTTCCCTAGGGGGTGTACTCGTTCCCCTGAAAAACCCACCAAGGAGGCGTCGGACGGTTTGAGTTTGGACTTGATCTCGGGACTCAGTGATTCGAAGCATCTTTCGTACATGACCTCAGACGAGGCACCACAGTCCATGTATACCCTGTCTATAGGGAAGCCATCTAGTTCTGCTTCCACTATTACAGGGGTGATGATCAATTCGTCTGGTGCTGGAGGGAGGCAAATGTACTGCTTGTTCCAAGGCTCGGTTCGAGCTCTCTTGATCTGCTGAGGTCCCTCATGCCTAACCATGTTGACCTCCTTGTCCTTCCTCCCCTCATCTTTCCTTCCCTTGATGTCCTTAATCAGGTGGGCCAATTCCCCGGACTTGACTGCCTCTTCTATTCTCTTTTTCAGTTGATAGCAATCATTCGTGTGGTGTCCAGTGTCGTTGTGGAAAGCACAATGCTTGCTGGTATCCCTCTTGCTAGCCGGTTTAGATAGAGGTCGAGGAGGTCGGAACATGTATTTGACTTCTTCGGTGGAAAGTATCTCTTGAGGGGTCTTGGTTAGGACGGTGAACACGTGCCTTTCTTTCTCTTGATGTCTTCCAGGTCTGGGAGACCGTCGCCTTTCTTCATTTCTTCTTTGTTCGAAAGGCCTTCCAGATCGTCTCTCGTTGTAGGGTTGGAAGTTGGTTCTTTGGGAACTTGTTGAGCTGTCTCTCCAACTTCCACGATCCCGTTTTCTGTTATCCTGCCGAGTGAGAGCTTCCTCCCCCCGAAGGAAGGCTTCGGCTCTCTCGAAAGCTTCTTCCATGGTTTGAGGAACGTCTTCATGAAACCTTCTTAATAATTTTTTAGGGCGGATGGCCCCCATGAATCCCGAGACTCGAATCTTTTCGGTGGCTCCACTATATTGCAAACCTTCTCTCTTGTATCTTTCTATGAAGCTTCGGAGGTCCTCATGCTCCCCCTACTGGATTTGGTACAGTATGGCAGCGTCTTTGGTGCACTTTCTTAAGGGATTGAAGTTGGAGGTGAAGCTCCTCCGTAGGTCATCAAAGGATGAGATGCTGCGAGCAGGGAGACCACAAAACCACAAGCGGGCCGGACCTACCAACGTTTGCATAAACATGTGGCAACACTCGGCATTATTCCACTTTTCTACAGTGGCTGCCCCGGAAAAGACATTCAGATGGTCGTCAGGATCCTCGGTTCCGTCGTACGTTTTTACGTTGGCCGACATTTTGATCTTGTTAGGAAAGTCAAAATGTGCGATGTGTTCGGCGAAGCATTCTAGTGACTTAGGACGGTATGGCTCGGAGGGTATAGCCCCGGTTCGGGTGTCGACTGTGGAGGCTTGGATTTGAGGCTGGGGTATGCCTCCACCTTGACCCCCCGGGAGAGCCGTTGCCGGTATTTGGTTTAGAGGAAGTGGATACTGCCACGGGTATCCCCCGGGCCATGTGGGAAAACATGGTGGCATATAAGGTGCGGGCTGAGGCTGGGAGTAATTGAGGTACATCGCCGCTGAAGATGCAGCCAGCCCTCCAACATTGCCTCCGGCTCCTGCCAAGGAGGCAGCCACGACACTACTAGCTAAAGGTAGGGACCTTAGAGCTTCTGCAAAGGATAGGGGTGTTGAGGATGACAGGGATACTTGTGTGGCTTCCATCACCTGTTCCGCTGTGTACTCTTGGACCCCGGGAGAGAATACGGTTCTGCTAGGACCTTCCCCTGAAAGAAGACCTCCTTGACTGTTTAAATAAGGGTGAGGGCTTGTTTCAATACGTTGAGTTGTAGGGGAGGTAGTGGTTCCCCACAACGGAGGTGAAGGTGAGAGGGTAACTGTAGGTTCTTCATCATAGGACAGCCTGACCTTTACACCTCTGGACCTTTCTTCCCGTACATAACCGTTTAAGAGGTCTCGGAGTTGCAAGAAGTTTCTTCGTACTCCCTCCGGGGTGATATCCATCCGTTCAATGGGTAATAACACGTCATCTCTAGGAGATGCATAAGCAGCCCTCGTGTAACACCCCAACCGATGGCGGAAACATCGGGGTGCCACGTATTGATGATTGTTTTCAGTAGCACATGGTATAATATAAATTTTAAATAATTTATTCAAACATAATATCCAATATGTGAAATAATGTCTAAGAATTCAAATACATAACATCAAATAATAACTTCAAAAACTTCAAATAAACTTCAAGATAAATCCTCATGCTAACTCAAGCCTCAGCTTCATTGTTACCTGAAACATGTTAATTTTGAAAGTATTTTGGGTCAACATAAGTTGGTGAGAATTACATAGGTTTTTGATGATAAAATGAATAAAATGTTATGCAATTCATGTGTCATGTTAATCTAGCCCATATGTGAGAACATATTAGAAATAAATCGAGTGCATAATCAACCCTGCTGACTGTTATAAAATGATACATACCATACACTTATGGTCCAAATGAATATGTTATGCGATAACAAACACCCACGTAACCTTTGTAGGAGGCACGTATCCGGGTGGGATTGTCAGTCCAATAGATCTATCAATGTATACCGTCGGCTGATCAATGTTAATGATTATGCTAGAATGGTGCTTACTCTAATCATGCTCAAGACAATATGCAACATAGAAAACACACAAACACATTGATGATTGAATTGCAATGAAAAGTGTTATAACATGTTTCACCCCAAAATGGTGATAAATAAAAGGGGCTATGTAAACTCACCTTAGCAAATGTTAACTTGTTGAGAAGATATGATAATTGTGTTGCCCAAAGTGATTCCAAATATTACCCTATAATGGGGTAATATATAATAAGTCTAAGTCTATATAAACTAATATGTGCATCCTAGGGTTTCGATTTGGGGATAATCAATTGTTAAATTTAATTTAAAAATGTTAATTAAATAAAGAAAATTGGATAATTAATGAAAAATAATCTTTTTATAAAATTTGAATTTTGAGTGAGCACATTAAAGTGTTTGAAGCAATAAAATAATTTTTATAAAATTATTTCATTTTAAATAGATTTTTAAATCTATTTATTTATAAATAGCCAATTATTAACTTTAATATTCAAAAATACTAAAATTAAAGAAATCTTATTTTAAAAATCATAATTCTGTTCTAAATGATTAAAAATAATTTGTATAAAATTTTGGTGCAAAAATGATGAAAATTGGATTTATTATGAATTAATTATGATTAAATCTAACAAAAATTGATTAAAAATATAAAATAAATGATTTTACTGAATTAAAAATTATTTCAGTAAAGTTTAACTTTATAAAAAGTTAGGATAAATTTTGGAGAATTTAAATAAATTGTTTTGATATATAAATGGATTTTTATAATTATAATAGTATAAAAATGATTTAATTATTATAATTATTAAATAAATGATTTTCTGGAAAATAAAAATTACAAATAAAACTTTTATTACAGATTAAACAATTATAATTTTTTTTAGAATTTATAAAATAGTTTTGGTATTTTAAAAAGAATTTAAAAGATTAAAAGGATTTATTATATATATAATTAATTATATTGTTAAAAAGAAAAGAAAAGGAAAGAATACAAAAACCCGGTCAGAGCCGGGACTCGAACCCGGGTGACCCCTGTAGCGGACCAGAGTCACAACCACTTGGCCTAGGCCGGTGGTTGTGTTATCCTCTGATTTAAAATAATTAAATACAATACGCTAATCCAGTTTTATCCCCAATTTAATCGTGATGAACCCTAGATTTACAATTGAACGATTCAGGCAACAATAGCCCGATTAATGTTAGGGCTATTGTTGCTGAGATGCCGAAGAACTAAACCCACCAAAAATATTAGACTCACAGTGTGGTATTGAGGTTGATGGTCGGGTCAAGGAGAAAGTCAAACCACGAGCAATTTAATCAAATACAGAGTGAATTAGAGAGAAATAGAGATTGAGAGAGAGTTGTGAGCGATTTTCCAAGACTCGCAGACCATCTATTTATACTAGAGGATTAGGGTTAGGGTTAATTAGAAGGTTTGACTTTCCATAGAATGTAAACGCGTTCAATTGAATAAACAGTCAATGATTGACGTGTAATTGTCGTGTAATTGTTTTGTAATAGGCCGGTCATTGCACGAATTAGCCAAAAATAGATTAATCACGCGTTTAATTGATGGATTGATCACCAAGGAATCCCACAGTTGACTTTCCTTGTCAACTGTGAGGATTAAGTATGCGTATAAATTTAATATTTGTCCGGGTTTATCACAAGCAACTGGCTAGCCCAGCTGGTTTGTGCACTTGTGTTGGATTAGACCGGCCTTTGGCGCGGGTTCGAACCCCGGCCAAGGCAAATCATTTTTTTGATTTAATTATACACTCACACACATATATATAATATTATATATAGTATTAGGGTTCCATAATAGCGACAAAAATAATAAATGCGAAGATAATTATGAAACTTGACGTTTTATTAATGTCAAAGCGTAACGTACAAGTCTTTAATGCGTAATGTTACAGTCTCCCCTACTTTTAGGAACTTCGTCCCGAAGTTGGAGTTGGAGAGTCTGGTGGAAAAAGATGCGGATACTTCGACTTCATCTGGTCTTTACGCTCCCAAGTGAACTCTGGGCCTCGTTTAGATTCCCAACGAACCTTAACGATCGGAATACGACTGCGCTTGAGTTTCTTGACTCCAGTGTCAACAATCTCGACGGGTTTCTCGATAATGTGCATGCTTTCATCGATTTGCACATCCTCAAGAGGAACATGAAGGTTCTCATCTGCTAAGCATTTCTTGAGGTTCGAAACATGGAAGGTCGGGTGAACATTGCTTAGCTCAGGTGGAAGCTCAAGTCTGTAAGCCACTTTCCCAACTCTGTCAAGAATTTTGAAGGGGCCTACGTATCGAGGAGCTAGTTTTCCCTTTCTACCGAAACGAATAACTCCTTTCCAAGGGGATACCTTAAGTAGCACAAGGTCCCCAACCTGAAATTCCAAGGGTTTACGACGTTTATCAGCATAACTCTTTTGGCGACTTCGAGCCTTGAGAACCAGTTGGTTTGTGCACTTGTGTTGGATTAGACCGGCCTTTGGCGCGGGTTCGAACCCCGGCCAAGGCAAATCATTTTTTTGATTTAATTATACACTCACACACATATATATAATATTATATATAGTATTAGGGTTCCATAATAGCGACAAAAATAATAAATGCGAAGATAATTATGAAACTTGACGTTTTATTAATGTCAAAGCGTAACGTACAAGTATTTAATGCGTAATGTTACACCTCGAGACTGGTGGAGTTTGATAGTTTAGCATATCTCCTAGAGACGGTTCGACGCATGGTCCGTCCGTTCCAGGTGTTCCGAGGCCAGCAGCGTCACCGAAGGTGTGGCTACTAGCCGGAGTTTCTTGAGGACCCCCGTCTTGGCGGTTATCTCCGCCGGTCATCACAAAAAGAGGTTACTTAGGAACAAATGGGACTGAAGGACTTTCAATAGCTTTGTTCAAAGTAGCGACAGCCCCACGGTGGGCGCCACTTGTTGCTACAACAAGGAAAATGACCGGGATTAGGTTGCGAGATGTGTAGGTTAAAGGGTTAGTGGTATATTAGGTTTAAGTTATGGTTTAGGGGATCCTCTGGCTCCTGGAATGGACCTGCACAAGGTAGCAAACACCGTTAGCCTTAACGCAGGAGGGGGTCTCCTGCGTTTGAACTCCGGCGTGAGAATAAGTATATATTCTTTTGGAGTTGATAATGTAGAGAGTATGAGAGTAAGGGAAGAAGTGAGAAGTGTGTGTGGAATGCAAACCCAAGGGTCTCCTTATATAGGCAACAGAAATCTGCCCAGGAGCTCCCTTAGGGTAGCATCCTTACTATACCTGGCCATGGTTGACTCTCTTTCAGCTGCCTGCAGTGACACTTTACCCTTTTGGTGCATATTCAGCTTTTTCTATTTCCTAGGTGGACATGGAGCTGTGTGATGTTTTGTTTTATGCCAATAGTCAAAAGCTGTGACACCCGGCAAATTCTGGTTAACAGCGCTGTTTAGATGAAAGTCTACCTTAGCGAGTCACGCGTATATTGTACTTAACTGGGTTAGTTAAGTCGGGTTATGGTTCGGGAACTATTGGTTAGTCTAGAAGATCATTGGATGTTGGTCTAGAGGTTCATTAGATGTCGGTCCTTAACCAAGTGTACAAACGGTGACGATCGGTGGGATCGTCAGGGCATACGGAACATACGAGTCTCGAGTCCCGGGAATTGGTGAACGAGTGTAAATATGTGAATTTACTTGTGTTATGTGTTTACAATCATTATGTGACTTGTCGGTACATTAATATGCGTTAACATATGTTAAAACGGGGTTTAACGCGCAAAACGCACCAAACCAACCCCTACAGGCGATTAGGAAGCCTAATCACCTGTAGGGGAGGCGAGTAGAGGGACATAGGGGCGATTAGGCCCCTACTCGTGTGATGTTAGGGGCGAGTAGGCCCAATCGCATGCTCATTCATGCGATTAGCAGCCCTAATCGCATGAACTGCTGCACAATCGCATGTAACGTGCTGGAACGACTAGAAACGCCTATAAATACAATACTTAACCTCCTAAACTCCCTAATATCAACCCTAGTCGTCCCATAACCGCCCCAAACACTTAAACAACCTCTGGAAGGCGATTTTGATCAAAAACACAAGGTTTCAAGGTCTAACCATCATTCTTTTACAATTCCAAGGTTTGATTCTCATCCATAACACTTTGTAAACGTTTTTAATCAATCCCTAATGGTCCAGACCTGTTCATAAACGAAAAAGCTTTCTGAAAATCGTCAATAAGGGTTGTTAATCGGATTATAACTAATAAACATGCGTTATGGGTATGTATGATTAGAAAGATAGGATTTTTATGAATCTTGATGATGTTTTGATGTGTTATCATACTAGGTCAGAATTAATATTGTTAGTATGATGATAGAAATCTCAGTAATTGGATAATAGGGTTATGATTACATGCGTTAATTGAATGTTGCATGCTATGTGAATGGTGTTTGGATTGCTTTGGTTGCATGCAGGACTGATTTTACGAGGTTGAACGAAGGGTTTTGGGTTAAACATGTTTAGGATAGTGTTTGGGATGATATTGGGTAGTTACACACGTTCTGGATCTGATTTGGAGCGTTAAACGCGCGAAAAACCGGAACAGCAAGGTTACAGGCGAGTAGCCTTGCTAATCGCCTGTGTTAGGGGCGATTAGGCCCCACTCGCATGACATTAAGGGCGATTAGGCCCCACTCGCATGTATTAGGGGCGAGTAGCCCCACTCGCCTGATTACAGGGGCGAGTAGCCTACTCGCGTGGCATTAAGGGCGAGTAGCCCTACTCGCGTGACTTAAGGGGCGATTAGCCCTGATCGCGTGACATTTCACGCGATTAGCCTCCCTAATCGCGTGTACTGCTGCTGTAAGTGTAAATTAGCATTCCGAGACCCGATTTAACATGTAGTAACATGCTAGGAACCCCGTAACATGTCTAATAACTTGGTAACATATATTTGGATGTATTTCGGTGATACGTGAACTATGTGCTATAACTTGTTGTGCGTTAACGTATGTTAAGTGTACTTGCGTTATTGTATGTTTTGGAGCGTAAACATAACACGGGGAGTCTCGGGTCACCAATGGGATGTCGAGTCTTGTACTTTGGGTCGGTTAAACAGTCACGGTGTTTTCAAACGAACTTGGTTATGGTCTGGACATCTAGGGACTAATTAGCCTGCGGGTTATTAGTCTAAGTACTTGTAACTGTCGTATGTTAGGTCGCCGCTTTACGGGACTAGCATAGCAGCTAAGTTTACTCGGGATTAAGGAGTAACGGAACTTAAGGTGAGTTTACGGCCCCTCTTTTAAACTGGTTTCATATTTCGGGGGAGAAAACATGTGTTAAAACTATTATTTGGTAACTACTGTCATACTATGGGTTTCTATTGTGTACTACACGATCTTTGGAAGTCCCGGGGGGAACCATGAATGTGCGGGTTTGCACAACGGGGAAATGTGAATAGCGCTATTGGGAGTGACCAACCCCGCTCGTCGACTTGGAGGGTCGGCGGGTGCATATTGTCTCAAACAGGAACAACAGGAACTACATCGGGCATACTTTTGGTATTCGCGTTAGTAATGGTTTTCCAATCGTGGTAGTAACAAAACGTACGCCTAGCTAGCGTATACTGGTTTTCTATTTGTTATAGTATGGACAGGTGGACTTGGTACTTGGATACAAAACCTGTAAACTCACCAGCATTTTTGTGCTGACGTAAACTTTTACATGTTTTCTCAGGTCGCTAAGGTAGCACGACTGGACTAGGGCGCACGCGTCTGCATGGCGTCTTAATAGGGTTGCATGGTCTTTTGAACGTTGAATTATTGTTTCATTATCGAGATATTGTTTTTAAATAAGCTTCCGCTGTAAACGGGGATTTTAAACTATGTTTTGAAATTGCATTTATGTTCATTTAGACTTGTTTATTGTGATCGTTGGTTTGGATCCTGGTTTGTCATGCGCCTCGCGGTAAAACTCCGCAAGTGGATTTTGAGGGTGTGACAGATTGGTATCAGAGCCAATGGTTATAGTGAACTAGGACTGCATGTAGAGTCTAGTCTATAGCCGAGTCGCACACACTAGACGATCACATGGTACTAAACGTTATAGTGGGTTACGTATGGTCTTGTCGGGGTGTCTCTAAATCGTTGGTCTTTCTACGTTACATCATCCGTTCTATCTTAGGTTGGGTTACTTGTTTTCTAGGCAGTGTGGTCTGTTGGAGTAACTCGTGTGCTCTTGAGATTTGTCCAAGGCTCGGACATCTCCCTTTCGCACTCCAATAGAAACACTTGTCATGAACTACCGTAGTATTACGGTGTATAGCTAAGAGTCTATGTTTGGTGATTTGAACTTTGAACTAAGAGAACACTGGGAGGACCATGTAGAGCGTTTTATCATTTTGGGTGCACACAAAATCATAAAACGAAATGCATGGAAGCCCTAGTGAGCTCTGGGTTTGAGGGGATAGTCCTGGATTGGATCTGGCTTTAATCTTGTGAACATTAGTGGTTATCTTTAACTGCGAAACTAAATTTTCTCGTTCCTTCTGCCAGAATCATGTCTGGAGTGCGTGGAGGACGTGGAGGTGGTCGCAATGGTGGACGTGGTGGTGGTCGCGGTGGTGCTGGTGGTCGTGGTGGAGGTATTAACCTATCACAGGCTGATCTGAACAACTTGCTCCAGGCTGCCTTTCAGTTAGGGCACAACGGTGGTGGTAAGTTGTTTTATCTGTTTTCTTTGCCTCATTGGTGAACCTTGTTTACGTTATTCGTGGTTTCTCATACGTTTCATTTCAGGTGGTCCTGTTGACCCACCCCCACCCATGTGCACCTACAAGATGTTCCGGGACTGCAAGCCCCAGGAATTCTCTGGCACTGAGGGTGCGGTTAGCTTGCTTAGGTGGTTGGAGAAAGTGGAGTCGGTATTTCTGATGTGTAACTGTCTCCCAGAAGATCGGGTGAAGTATTCTGCTGCGTTATTTCAGGACGTGGCATTGACTTGGTGGAATGGTATCACCCAGAACATGGGTATTGGGGAGGCATATGCTATGCCATGGGAGAACTTTGTGCAGTTGCTGAAGCGGGAGTATTGCCCGAGGGAAGAGGTGCAGAAGTTGGAGCATGAGGTGTGGAACCTCAATATGACTGGGTCGGAAATCGAGAAGTATACTGTGAGGAGGAATGAGTTGGCAGTGCTGTGTCCCGATCTGCACGTGCCAGAGTATCGTAAGATTGAACATTATGTCTCAGGGTTAGTGCCGGAAATTGCAGGGTTGGTGGCTGCTGGAAATCATCCTACTTATGCGGAGGTAGTTCGATCGGCCCATAGGATGACTAATTTAAAGGTGAATGAGGGGATTTTGCCTGCGAAGGGTTCAACAGTTAAGGCTCCAGAGAACAACAAGCGCAAGTGGGAAAACGACGGGAAAGGGTCTGGGTCTGCACAGCAGGGTAAAAGGTTTGATAATGGGGGTTCATCTTCTTCGGGTAATAAGCAGGGTGGTTATGCGGGAAAACTGCCCAAATGCAACAAGTGTGGACGCCATCACCAAGGGAACTGCGATAGTAACCGTTGTCACCGCTGCCAGCGAACTGGGCACTATGCTAAGGATTGTCGGGCTACACTTCCATCGACTCAGGCTCCGACTAACAGTTCAGCTCCGACTACTCAGGGGACTACAGGGAAACAAGGATGCTACAACTGTGGTGACACTGGGCATTACAAGAAAGATTGCCCAAAACTGAAGCAGGGTGGGAACAACGGGAATGGTAACAACGGGGGCGGCGGCAGAAATGCACGTGCCTTCGTCATTGGAGCTGCTGAGGCTAGGCAGGACCCTGACACAGTCACCGGTACGTTTCTTCTCAATAATCATTCTGTTAGCGTGTTATTTGATTCTGGTGCCGACAAGAGTTTTGTATCCATGGATGTTAGTCGACTGCTAGATGTAGTACCTGTACCATTAGAGACCAAGTATATTATTGAGTTGGCTGACGGTAAAACGATTGAGGCTACTAGTGTTCTTCGGGAGTGTCAGTTAGAGTTGTCGGGTTTATCGTTTCCCATCGACCTTATGCCGGTACCTTTGGGTAGTTTTGACGTTGTGGTAGGAATGGATTGGTTATCTTTGTATCGCGCGGAGATCGTCTGTTACGATAAGGTTATTCGGATTCCTCTCCCTGATGGAGAATTTCTTTCTGTGTACGGTATCAAGGGTGGTGTTCCGCTAAACATCATCTCTAGCATGAAAGCCCTTAAGTGTCTTCGAAAGGGTTATCCAGCTGTTTTGGCGCTTTTATCTGTTTCCACTAGTGATGAGAAGAAGATTGACGACATTCCGGTGGTACGCGAGTTTTCTGATGTTTTTCCCGATGATTTATCTGGTCTTCCTCCTCATCGTCAAGTCGAGTTCGGTATTGATCTTGTACCGGGGGCTGCTCCTATTGCTCGGGCCCCCTACCGTCTTGCACCTCCCGAGATGCAGGAATTGTCTAGCCAGTTACAGGAACTCTTGGACAAGGGTTTCATCCGGCCAAGTTCTTCCCCTTGGGGAGCCCCGATTTTATTTGTTAAGAAGAAGGATGGGAGTTTCCGATTGTGTGTGGACTACAGAGAACTGAACAAATTGACCGTCAAGAACCGTTATCCTCTTCCACGTATTGATGATCTATTCGACCAGCTTCAGGGTTCTAGTTATTATTCCAAGATCGACTTGAGGTCCGGTTATCACCAGCTGCGCGTCAGGGAGGCTGACGTTGCAAAGACTGCTTTTCGAACACGTTATGGCCATTTCGAATTCTTGGTCATGCCTTTCGGTCTCACGAACGCACCAGCGGTTTTCATGGACTTGATGAACCGCGTCTGTAAACCATATTTGGACAAATTCGTCATTGTGTTTATTGATGACATTCTGATCTACTCCAAGAACGAGACCGAACACGGGGAACATCTGCGGTTAGTTTTGGAACTCTTGCGACGGGAACAACTTTACGCCAAGTTCTCAAAGTGTGACTTTTGGTTACGCGAAGTTCAATTCCTAGGACATGTGGTTAATGAACTGGGAATTCATGTCGATCCAGCTAAAATCGAAGCGATCAAGGACTGGGGAGCACCAAAGACGCCAACTGAGGTGCGGCAATTCCTAGGCCTTGCGGGATATTATCGTCGTTTCATTCAGGGGTTCTCGAAGATTGCTCAACCCCTCACCACTCTCACCCAGAAGGATAGGAAGTTCGACTGGGGTGAATCACAAGAGTCCGCGTTTGAAGAACTGAAGTCTAAACTGTGTTCTGCTCCTATTTTGTCTTTACCTGAGGGTCCTGATGACTTTGTTGTTTACTGTGATGCTTCCATTCATGGACTCGGTTGCGTGTTGATGCAACGCGAGAAAGTGATTGCGTATGCTTCTCGTCAACTCAAAGTGCACGAGAAGAACTACACAACTCATGACTTGGAGTTGGGTGCCGTGGTATTCGCGTTGAAAATTTGGAGACATTACTTGTACGGTACCAAATGCACCATCTACACCGATCACAAGAGTCTCCAACACATTTTCGACCAACAACACTTGAACATACGGCAGCGCCGTTGGATCGAACTTTTGAACGACTATGATTGTGCTATTAAGTACCATCCTGGCAAGGCGAATGTTGTAGCAGACGCCTTGAGCAGGAAGGAATCTACTAAACCTCGACGCGTTCGGGCGTTGCAGCTCACTATTCATTCGTCGTTACCTGATCAACTCCGTTCTGCCCAATTGGAAGCTTTGAAGGAGGAAAACCTTAAAGCTGAAACTATGCACGGTGCCGACAAGCACCTAGAGCGAAGGCCTGATGGCCTGCACTACTTCGCAGAACGCATATGGGTTCCTTTATTCGGGGGACTACGGGAGCTTGTCCTTGATGAGGCTCATAAGTCCCGGTATTCTATTCATCCTGGTTCGGATAAGATGTACCAAGATCTGAAGGTGCTTTACTGGTGGCCAAACATGAGGTCGGACATAGCCTCATACGTGAGCAAATGCTTGACCTGTGCTAAGGTCAAGGTGGAATACCAGAAACCGTCGGGTCTCCTGCAACAACCTGAAATTCCGGAATGGAAATGGGAACGAATTACTATGGATTTTGTCACACAACTTCCTAAATCACCAAGCGGGAACGACAAGATATGGGTGATTGTCGATCGGTTGACGAAATCAGCCCATTTTCTTGCTATTAAGGAGACCGACACCATGGATCGTTTGGCTCGTCTCTACTTGAAAGAAGTTGTTTCTAAGCACGGGGTACCAGTTTCTATTATCTCGGATCGTGACTCCCATTTTACTTCTCACTTCTGGAAGTCTTTGCACAAGGCTTTGGGTACCCAACTAGACATGAGTACGGCTTATCATCCACAGACTGACGGTCAGAGTGAGCGTACGATTCAAACTTTAGAAGACATGCTGCGGGCATGTGTGATCGATTTTGGCAAGGGTTGGGAAGCTCATCTACCGTTGGTAGAATTCTCGTACAACAACAGTTATCACACGAGCATCAAAGCTGCTCCGTTCGAAGCACTGTACGGACGGAAATGCCGTTCTCCTCTTTGTTGGGCTGAAGTGGGTGAGAGTCAACTCACTGGGCCTGAACTAGTGTACGAAACTTCGGAAAAGATCGTACAGATCCGTAATCGGTTGGCGGCGGCACGGGACCGACAAAAGAGTTATGCTGATCAGCGTCGCAAACCACTGGAGTTCCAAGTCAATGACAAGGTACTTCTAAAAGTCTCACCGTGGAAGGGCGTCATACGCTTTGGGAAGCGTGGCAAACTCAATCCGCGATATGTCGGCCCATTTACGATCCTGGAACGGATTGGGCCGGTGGCATATCGACTTGATCTACCGACGGAGCTCGGTAACGTACATAACGTCTTTCACGTGTCAAACTTGAAGAAGTGTCTGGCTGACGAGTCTCTCATCGTTCCATTAGAAGAGATCAAGGTTGATGATCGTCTTCGGATTGTGGAAGAACCTGTAGAGATCCTTGATTACAAGATTCGCAGCCTGCGTCACAGCAAGATTCGTATCGTTAAGGTTCGGTGGAACTCGGACCGGGGACCGGAATATACGTGGGAACGGGAGGATCAGATGAAGTCTAAGTATCCTCATCTCTTTCCTAAGGAAGCGTTCGAGTCGAGACATGTCTCTTCGGCAGCTGAATGAATCTCGGGTCGAGATTCCTTTTAACGTGGGGATGATGTGACAACTCGGGTAAATCTCTCTCTTTTGGTTTCTATCTTTTGTTTGTTCCTTCGTTATTTCTTTTGTTCTTTTGGTACTTGAGCAATTTTCGGGACGAAAATTCTTTTAACGTGGGGATGATGTGACACCCGGCAAATTCTGGTTAACAGCGCTGTTTAGATGAAAGTCTACCTTAGCGAGTCACGCATATATTGTACTTAACTGGGTTAGTTAAGTCGGGTTATGGTTCGGGAACTATTGGTTAGTCTAGAAGATCATTGGATGTTGGTCTAGAGGTTCATTAGATGTCGGTCCTTAACCAAGTGTACAAACGGTGACGATCGGTGGGATCGTCAGGGCATACGGAACATACGAGTCTCGAGTCCCGGGAATTGGTGAACGAGTGTAAATATGTGAATTTACTTGTGTTATGTGTTTACAATCGTTATGTGACTTGTCGGTACATTAATATGCGTTAACATATGTTAAAACGGGGTTTAACGCGCAAAACGCACCAAACCAACCCCTACAGGCGATTAGGAAGCCTAATCACCTGTAGGGGAGGCGAGTAGAGGGACATAGGGGCGATTAGGCCCCTACTCGTGTGATGTTAGGGGCGAGTAGGCCCAATCGCATGCTCATTCATGCGATTAGCAGCCCTAATCGCATGAACTGCTGCACAATCGCATGTAACGTGCTGGAACGACTAGAAACGCCTATAAATACAATACTTAACCTCCTAAACTCCCTAATATCAACCCTAGTCGTCCCATAACCGCCCCAAACACTTAAACAACCTCTGGAAGGCGATTTTGATCAAAAACACAAGGTTTCAAGGTCTAACCATCATTCTTTTACAATTCCAAGGTTTGATTCTCATCCATAACACTTTGTAAACGTTTTTAATCAATCCCTAATGGTCCAGACCTGTTCATAAACGAAAAAGCTTTCTGAAAATCGTCAATAAGGGTTGTTAATCGGATTATAACTAATAAACATGCGTTATGGGTATGTATGATTAGAAAGATAGGATTTTTATGAATCTTGATGATGTTTTGATGTGTTATCATACTAGGTCAGAATTAATATTGTTAGTATGATGATAGAAATCTCAGTAATTGGATAATAGGGTTATGATTACATGCGTTAATTGAATGTTGCATGCTATGTGAATGGTGTTTGGATTGCTTTGGTTGCATGCAGGACTGATTTTACGAGGTTGAACGAAGGGTTTTGGGTTAAACATGTTTAGGATAGTGTTTGGGATGATATTGGGTAGTTACACACGTTCTGGATCTGATTTGGAGCGTTAAACGCGCGAAAAACCGGAACAGCAAGGTTACAGGCGAGTAGCCTTGCTAATCGCCTGTGTTAGGGGCGATTAGGCCCCACTCGCATGACATTAAGGGCGATTAGGCCCCACTCGCATGTATTAGGGGCGAGTAGCCCCACTCGCCTGATTACAGGGGCGAGTAGCCTACTCGCGTGGCATTAAGGGCGAGTAGCCCTACTCGCGTGACTTAAGGGGCGATTAGCCCTGATCGCGTGACATTTCACGCGATTAGCCTCCCTAATCGCGTGTACTGCTGCTGTAAGTGTAAATTAGCATTCCGAGACCCGATTTAACATGTAGTAACATGCTAGGAACCCCGTAACATGTCTAATAACTTGGTAACATATATTTGGATGTATTTCGGTGATACGTGAACTATGTGCTATAACTTGTTGTGCGTTAACGTATGTTAAGTGTACTTGCGTTATTGTATGTTTTGGAGCGTAAACATAACACGGGGAGTCTCGGGTCACCAATGGGATGTCGAGTCTTGTACTTTGGGTCGGTTAAACAGTCACGGTGTTTTCAAACGAACTTGGTTATGGTCTGGACATCTAGGGACTAATTAGCCTGCGGGTTATTAGTCTAAGTACTTGTAACTGTCGTATGTTAGGTCGCCGCTTTACGGGACTAGCATAGCAGCTAAGTTTACTCGGGATTAAGGAGTAACGGAACTTAAGGTGAGTTTACGGCCCCTCTTTTAAACTGGTTTCATATTTCGGGGGAGAAAACATGTGTTAAAACTATTATTTGGTAACTACTGTCATACTATGGGTTTCTATTGTGTACTACACGATATTTGGAAGTCCCGGGGGGAACCATGAATGTGCGGGTTTGCACAACGGGGAAATGTGAATAGCGCTATTGGGAGTGACCAACCCCGCTCGTCGACTTGGAGGGTCGGCGGGTGCATATTGTCTCAAACAGGAACAACAGGAACTACATCGGGCATACTTTTGGTATTCGCGTTAGTAATGGTTTTCCAATCGTGGTAGTAACAAAACGTACGCCTAGCTAGCGTATACTGGTTTTCTATTTGTTATAGTATGGACAGGTGGACTTGGTACTTGGATACAAAACCTGTAAACTCACCAGCATTTTTGTGCTGACGTAAACTTTTACATGTTTTCTCAGGTCGCTAAGGTAGCACGACTGGACTAGGGCGCACGCGTCTGCATGGCGTCTTAATAGGGTTGCATGGTCTTTTGAACGTTGAATTATTGTTTCATTATCGAGATATTGTTTTTAAATAAGCTTCCGCTGTAAACGGGGATTTTAAACTATGTTTTGAAATTGCATTTATGTTCATTTAGACTTGTTTATTGTGATCGTTGGTTTGGATCCTGGTTTGTCATGCGCCTCGCGGTAAAACTCCGCAAGTGGATTTTGAGGGTGTGACAAAAGCTGAAGCACCTTTTTATATTTCCAACATTTTCTACTGTTCACTTTCTGCTGCACAGCTACCATATGGCAGCCGTGCTGCCTTATGTTAGCGTTTCAGCTCCAGGAAGTTCTACAAACCTTAATATCTTTTTTACTTTGCTTTATTTTCTTGACAAGGGTTTTAGACGTGGTCGTTTTAGGACCCACGTCATCAAGAGACACATAGTTTTATCATATTTAAGATATAAGCATGGCTTTAAAGTCTTGTTGACCATAGCAGGATCCATGGATTGTGCTCATTATTGATAATACATAAATACCTTTATCCTGAAATGCGTGACATATTTTTTGAAGTTTATTAAAGACTTATGATATCCAAGTAAACCAAATATCTTATAATTAGTTATGGATCAACTTCATCACTCATTCATGAAACACTTTGCTGTTCCATATATCCAGCTCGATCAACTTTTTTTTTTTTTTTTTTAACGGCCAACGAATCAATTTTCGAGCACTCTCGGGCACCCTTTTGGCGAATCAGGTACTCGAGAGTACCTGGGCCACCAATTGCCACCAATTTCCGGGAAAACCCGACCACTCACCCGCCCGAAGGCACGACAGTGAAATAATCGGTAAAACCGGTCGGGATTAGGACTCGAACCCAAGCCAATGGCCGGGTCATTCCTCATTTCCCCTCCACCAATGTCTCCAAATGTAGCTAGTGAGAATTGAACCCAAGCCTCCCATAGGAAACTTAAGGCCCTCAACCAACTAGGCTACAAGTGTTGGACAGCTCGATCAACTTATTTATCGATCTTTGACATACATTAACACGGTTACACGGTGCATGGGCATTTATGTCACACCCTCAAATTTCCACTTGCGGAGTTTTACCGCGAGGCGCATGACAAACCAGGATCCCAGTCAACGGTCACAATAAACAACTCTATATGAAGATACATGACATTCAAAAATACACAGTTCCATAATCTCAAAATCAGTTGCGGAAGCATTTAATAATTTACAGACCACAGACCCAAATGTACCAAGTGTTTATTACAAAACATGAACTAAGTCTAGATGCCAATGCAGACCCGTGCGCCTAGTTCCATTTGTTGATACCTTAGCGACCTGAGAAAAACATGCCAAAAGACGTCAACATATAATGCTGGTGAGTTCACAGGTTTGTTCAATATGTTACCAAATGTTACCAAAACGTTACCATGTCCATACTATATCAGTGTTACCAAGTACGCTAGCTAGGCGTATGTTTTATTACTACTACGATTGGAAACCATTACTGGACACGTTTAGCAATGTTTAGCATATGTTTAAGCAGCCCGAATATGTTCAGCATGTTTAGCAAAGTTCGAGACAACATGCACCCGCCCGGCCCTCCAAGCCGTCGAGTGGGGCAGGTCACGCCCAATAGATCTATCCACATTTCCCCCGTTGTGCATCCCCGCACATTCATGGTTTCCCCCGGGACTTCCAAAGATCGTATAGCAATACAAGTTAAAACCATAGTATGACATATGTTACCAAAATAGTTTAGCGCATGTTTTCTCCCCCAAAAGTTAAAGCTGTAAAAGTGGGGCCGTGAACTCACCTTAGATAGCGTTCTTCGGTTACTAGTAAAAATGCTAACCCCTCGATAATCCCTCTACCGGAGATCTATCAAAATGTTCACATAAGCGTTCCGACTAATAACCATAAGGTTATCTAGTCCCCGATTGTCCAGATCGTAACCAAGTATGTTTTAAAACGTGTTTAAATGTTCAACTGACACACTAGACCGACCCGACATCCCGTTGATGACTCATTACCCTAACTAATCAAGTACACATAGATTACACACAAGGTTCAAGCATAAAACACTAGTTTATATCAAAAATCTCATTTCTGCATCAGAACGGTTGAACCAGTCAGATAAAATCTCCCTCGCCCAGTTTAAGTCTCCTTCGCCCGTTTTTAAGTTCTCCTTCGCCCGTTTTTCCACGTTCGACCGTTTGATCAGGTTCGCCCAACATTTTCCAGGTTCGACCCTGGATTCTCTCCTTCGACCATTCGAATGGTCGAATGAGTCCAGGTTCGCCCCTGTTTTAATAATTTTCCTAAAAACGCTTCAAACACATTCGAAACATCCCGAAACATCATCAAACACAGCAGTCAAGTATGATTAACATATCCCTACATAATCCCACCAATTTTGCCCTAAAACCAGCTTGTTTTAATACTTTCCCAAAATGACAAAATTATGGAAATGTCACATCATGCATGAAATCTTTACCCAATTTGGAAACTTTTCATTACCAACCTATAATCATCTACAAATACTCAGTTTATCTTATAATCGAAAACCCCCAATCATTTTATTGATAATGCTCAACATGCACAAGCCCTAGATTTCATAAAATCCCCAAAATACCCATAATATCATCATCTATCTAATAGTAACCTTTACAATCTAAAACTATCATTCATAGCAGCCCTAGATCATGTTTCTAACATTAGAACAGCAGCAAATTATTAAACAACACATAACATCACATAACACATATTTAACATATGTTTATTGATACCAAAACCTATGTTTACGATAGGGTTTAGATTTAGAAAGGTGTTTGAAAGGCTTTTATTGATAAAATCTTCCTTAGAACAGATCTGGATATTTGGGGTTAGATAAAAACGGATTAAAATGCCTTAAAAAGATTTAGGATTAAGAACACACCTTGGATTATTGTTTAGATGTTGTAGATAGGTTAGATTATGAAAAAGAAGAGCAAATACTCCTTCCTTAGTGATTAAAATCGATTGAAAGTGTTTTGAGACGGTTAGGGTTTGTGAAATGGTGAAAATGACAAAGTTTGGTATTTATACTATTCCACCTTCGCCCCCATTCAGTGGTCGAAGGTAGCCTCCTTCGACCCTTTCACATGGTCGAATGAACCCTGACTTGGTCGAATGAAATTCTTCCAATTCCATATCCCAGGTCCGCCCCTTTGCAAAGGGTCGAACCAAGACATATTTCCTCCTTCGACCACTCGAAGTGGTCGAACCAGGACCTATGTATATCTAGTTTTCCAGTTTGTCGTGTTTAATGCATTTTAACACACATTAACACATGAGCATGCAACCTTAGTCTATGTTTAACATATTTAAGCACGGATAATCATCTACACATCATTTAAACACATCTATGTATATAATCCACCACACGACCCATAATCTACACATACACTTAATTAGTTCATGTAATGTCACCAACAACGGGACCTGGTACTAGTGTATTCCCAAAATGACTCCCAATGATCCTCCAGATCATTGAACCCTGGACAATCCTAACTTGACCCGACTCAACCAACCTAGTTAAGTTCGTTTATAAACGTTTCCCGCTAAAGTAGACTTAGACGTTACTAAAATGTTTAAGCCAAATATGCCGGGTGTCACAATTTACAAGTTATTGAAAACGTTAATACTCGTTAAATAATTTCCAAATAACGAATATAATACTTACGTTATAGAACATATAATTGATGTTATAATACATGGTGACCATTATTTTATACTTACATACGGGCTGTGCTCACTATTGATAATACCTTTATACTTAAATGCGTGACTTATGATCACCAATATAATCCAATATTTTTCTTAGTTATGGATCACCTTCATAACTCACACATGAAAAACTTTATGGTTCCATATATCCAACTCGATCAACTTATTCATGTGTTTCCATTGACATACATTAACACGGTGCATGACAGCATGAGTATTTACAAGTTATAAGTGCAATAAATTATATTATCATTCATATGTGATCAATTATTTAAAACGTTAACACTCGTAAAGTAATTTCCAAATAACAAATATAATAGTTACGCTATAGAACAAACAATTGATGTTATAGTAAACTCAGGTTCGATCCCCATCTGCATCAAATAGGGAGGCAATAGTGCGTAATGATGGTAACTAACCTACCGAGGGGGGGGGGGGGTTTCGATCCTGAGCGTCACCCCGGTTTTCATTCGACTGTTACTTCAGCGAGACAACTTGTGTGGAGGCAGTACGGTTTCCGGGGGAACGCCATCAAGGCTGACAAGCCGGCCCGGATTCAATAGAACATGGAGTTCGGCCAGCCTTGACTGGGTGACGACTTCAGTTAACATCGTGACAATGGATCACTCATAAGAAATTATCTTTAAAAAAAGTACATGCCGACCGATATATTTCTCTTTTGTCGTAAACCTTTATATATGGAAGTTCTATTACGATGAATTTTATCATATATTGATTATAGATAAGGTAACTTTTTATCTTTTCCATTTGTCTTGTTTCCAGATGGTATGAAATGAGTCCCCCACATATTCGAGTTTTTTTTTTTTTCCTTTTCCCTACCTTTTCTCTTTCTATTTTACAATTGATGGCTTAAAAGTTTGAACACAAATTCGGATTATTTTCGTTTTTCTTCTAAATTACTTTTCCATATGTATATAGATACTATAATATAATATAATATATAACTACTTCTTGTCTTGAACTACACGTGTATTATATATTATAGTTATATGTAAAGATAGCTTATGTGTAGTGGAAGCAAATATCTTAGCTTCGTGACAAAAGAAACCATCAAAGGTTTCTTAATTTTCCATTACCTGCTTATAACTACCTTTGAAATCAGTCATCCATTTTATTCTATTTAATCATATATAATTCTTTCAATAAAAACAATTTCACCACACGTCATACAACATATGTACTATTCATTCCAAAGTAAAATAGAAGTTAAACATAGTTGGGTTTGTCAATGATCATACCTCTAAATAGAGCTGCTAGAACCCGCTAGTCACTCGTTAAAAAAATGCTCCTTTGACCTTTATCTTAGTTGTAAACAAGCCGCTCGGCACGGTTTGGTTTGGTATGCTAATGAGCTAAGCTACAATCTTTGAGTCGAACACTTTGCCCATCTCCTTAGTGGCCACAACCTCAGCCCTTATCATCGGCCACAACGTTGGCACCCATGACAAATACAATGCTTTGAAAGGAATAAAAAGTTGAGACTCAAGCAATATTGCCACCGTCTCTTTGCGCAAATTTCAATTAGATGACATACTAGACAGTCGGGTTGTTCAAGTCGCTTGATGCTTCTTTTTTTTTTTTTTTTTTATGTATTTTATGCTACTACTACTGTTGTTGTCGTTGCTCCTGCTCCTGCTACTCGTATTGTTGCCGTTGTCGGTCCCGCTACTAATTTTAAAGGTTTTTTTGCTTTAAAATTATTATTATTATTATTATTATTATTATTATTATTATTATTATCGTCCTGAGTAATTTTTTTTTTTTTTGCTCTTATTTTTTTATTATGATTATTACTACTACTAATAACATTTTTTTTATTTTGGATTTAATAATAATAATAATAATAATAATAATAATAATAATAATAATAATAATAATAATAATAATAATAATAATAATAATAATAATGTTCAAGTTATCATCCATGGGCCAATGACGTAAAACACGTGCAATGTCTTTTTCAGCATATTAGTGATTTATCTTTTGGTTACATTGCTATTTTTCGTTGTAAATAACTTTTTATATAGTAACGTACATACTAGGTTCTCGGTGTATCGTGCGTTCAAAAATAACTAGTCTTTATATAATATAACCAAATCCAGATATTTGTTTTGTTAAGCGACAAACTTCTAACAACCATGATAGAATCTACCGTTAAAGAAAAATATAATATTTATACGTATGTAGGTATATTAAATTCTAAGTTTCAGTGCTCTTTAAGTTTTTAAACACGGCATTGTGAGATAAAGATTTGAGTTTATGTTAGTTGTCCATGACAATATATCTGGATATTCCAAATTATTTAAATATATTGATTAATAGTGAAGGAATGATGGAAAAGGGAAAACACAGCGTATGGAGTCAAAAGACAAAACAACCACCTCTCTTTCTCCCGACCGTTTATGTATATAATCTAAATATATGATTAGCTAACGTCCACCGCCTATTACTCCAAGCCTATTTTCATGTCATCCTTCATTGTATTCATATATATATATATATATTACTAGCTGATTACTTCGAGATAGTTTCGGAGTTGAAATTTTAATATGATTTAATAAGAAATGATAAAAGAAGAAAACTCAAATCACGAATTGTCATCACAACTATAACATCAATTATCTACAATCAGAACAAATAAATATAAACCATTTCGTATCCCCTAACCGCCTAAGATGCTACCATCTCAATTATATTGGCCCCCTATGGATTTGATTCCTATATTAGCCACTAATAATTACAGTAGAATACCACTACATAAACTAAAGTAAGGACATAAACTTAAATCTAAAACAAAACTCAAATAACGAATTGTCATCACAACTATAACATCAATTATTATCTACAATCTGAATAAAGGAATATAAACCATTTCGACCGTTACCATAATGCCTAACTGCCTAATACGCTACCAATTACACCTTCTGTATCTCTTATATATATATATATATATATATATATAAAGCTAAACTTATGGACCACGACTTATATACCTACCAATCACACCTTCTGTATCCTTTTCTGCTCGTTGTGACTCAAACAAAGTAGTCCCAAATCACAAATCAATACTTTACATTAAATACTACTCCCTTCGTCCCACTAGAAGTGTCTTGGTTTGAAAAACACAAAGTTTTAGGCACATTAAATGATTGTCTTTTTTGCTTGCCATATGACAATAATACCCTTGTCATATGTGGGTCCATAATATTCTTTGTTTATTTTAGTTGTGTTTTTAAGGGTAAATTTGAAAATTGACTAATAATTTTTTAAAGTGGACACATGAAATGGGACAAATAAAAAGGGGAATATGGACACTTCTAATGGGACGGAGGGAGTTTAGTGATCACACACATAATATATACACTACACCTATACTTCACGCACCTTCCGCATTCACTGCACAAAACACCTGTCTGTATACCTAAAATTCACTAAATTGATAACAAATTCACATTTCAATAAACAATTAACAACCACATGCCTATTCGGATATATAATTCTCAATGCGGTAACGAATAATAATATGAATTAAAAACACTGACTTGATTGCTTCTTGGGTCTTATGAACTTCTATTGGAATATCATCATCCTGCACTAAACCCATCAATAACAAATCAATCTTTCATAAATCCCTAAAGCATCTAAAATATTGGAAATGAACAAAAACCTTGTTAGTGATGCAATCAGTTTGGATATCTTTCCTCCAAGGCATACTGCCTGTCTTGGAGCAAGACCCCCATTCGCGGAGGAAGAGAGGAAGTTGACAAGGCTAGCCACGCTGTCTTCCAATAACTCGTTGCGAGGCCTGGTCCTCTGAAACACCAACTCAGCAGGTGGTATGTAATTACCGACGAAGTCTCGACAAGTTTTAAGGTCAGAAAACCGGCTACCATGGACTACCCCCCACTCAGGCACGAAGGCCTTGCCGCATCGCGCGGGTGATATATGTCTAGGTATGGGACGGTTTCAGCCCCATCAGACCAACTTACGGCGCGCTCATAAGAGACTCCCTCTTATATCGGCCTCTTCCCATCACCCTTCTCAAACATCTCCTTCTCGGTGTTGCCATCTTGCGAAACATGGTCTTTAAGCACCTCCTCTTGGACAACGTCATTATGAACAACGTTCATCTCCGACCCGCGTGGCTCATCAAGATTGAGCACAATGGTCGGGGGCATAGATGAAGGGGGAGTAGGGATCTGCGGGGACGGGGATGTGGGCGGAGTAAGGGGATGCACAGTTGGCGAGGGAGTCTTCTCTTTCTCTGTAGGGGAACGACTGTCCCCTCCTCATCAACCTTCTCAGCTGTCCGCTCCCCTCCCCCCTCGGACTTACTCTTCTCACCACCATCGCCGCCACTACCTTGCAATACAAGGTCAGATGAAAGAAAGACGTAAATGTTAGCAAGCGTCAATAAATAGAGAAAGAAAACAAAACAACTAGGAGGACAACTATACTTACCAAGTAGGTCCTCCTCAACATTAGTAATCAAACTGTCCAAGCGCACCCTTTTCCCAAGTGGTGGGAACAACCCGCCGCTTGTAGACTTCTCAGAAGACTTGCGCTTAAGCGCGAGCGCTTCGCTTTCTCTTTCTTCTCCTGCTGCACATGAGGCACTGGCTTCGTCAATTCCGGTATATACACAGACTTAACAATCATCGGATCAATTGCCTTCAAGCTCTCATCAACATCCGTTGTCTCCGTCAAGTCAATGGTAGACATGCTGCCTTGCACAAACGCATATGACAGTTCAACATAGCCACGTTCAAGCGGGTTATAAAATTAAAGGTACCGGCTGATTACAACATGGTCCAAGTAAAAGGAAAAATTCTCACCATCAATGCCTTCACCCTGGTCTTTCCTACTGCGTCGAGCATGCCTCTTCAACACAAAATCTTCTTTTGCAGTCTCCTCATCCGACTCCTCTTGATTAAAATTGGGAGACGATGCCTTACCGCTACCACCTACGGGTGACGCGGGAACAGGTGAGGAATGATCATAATCACTGAGCGACTCGTCGCTAGATAAAATGACAAGCGGTTGCCTAGTGGCCGTGTAGAGATAATAGGCGCTACATTTAAAGGAAGAACAAAAAGAGCACCTGTCTCAGCGGTAAGGGTAAGAGTAGCGGGTTTAAGCTTAATGCTTTAGCGAAACTTTGGGCGCAGCAAGGTGTCCCACGCACGGTCCAGGACATACACCTCCCCCTCCGCAAGGTTACGGAACGCCCAACCCATCTCATCCCTGCCAAGCAAGACGGAATACAAGCTCTCAACATCTACAAAACAAAATAAACCAAGGCAAGATGTTAAATACGTTAACTAGCGGGCAATGTAATAAACATGAAAGAAGTGCGAGGAGTATTACCTCTGCCATCCTCATTCAGGTACGGATTTCGCCCCGCGATGTCGTACTTTCTACTCATCCCTGCGCATACCAGCGCAATCTCGTGCACCGAACATAAGTCAGCAGGATGATTGGTCAACTTCTCGTACCGTGGCGTGTCCTTGTACCTAATAGGCTACACTTCATCCAACTTCACGTCCGTGCGCCTTCTCGACATCTTCAACGGTACCGCACTCTCGTTAACCCAAAAAAAAACTTCGGTTTCCACTCTCGGAAGCTCTTCACTCCAGCACCGGATTGTGTATTGGGATCATGGCGCGGACTGCATGAGAACCAACTCTCGGACACTGTCTTCACGTAACAAACATTGAACATATCCAGGTCCGGTTCGATATCTAATGCTCGGCAACAAAATTAAAAAAAAAAATAAGGTGCAACATAGCGCCGGGGTGCAGCTGATTTAGATGTATCTTGTAAGAATCAAGCATGGAAGCCAAGAACCGGGTGATGGGGATCCTGAAATTACATAATTAGAAATAGACGGCATATACGCCTATTTTTCCCTGAGGAGGTTGCAAGATGGTTTTACCATCCTTAAGGAGCTTCGGCTCACACTCAGGCAGAACCCCATAAAGGTCACACAACTCATCCAACTCATCTTGTTTCCACTTGATGCCTACTTCACTGGCAAGCGGAGAAGTCTTCTTTGGATCCTTCTTCCCAGCCTTCTTAGGTTTCTCCTTAACAACAAATGCACCAGATTGGGATGCCATAGCTTCGAAGGTTTTGTATGACGAAATCTAAAAGAATCAAAGGAGAAACTGGAGACATAAAGGTTGGAAATAAAGGTTTTCGTCGAAGAAGTAGTGAGAAAAAGTTTGAAATTTGAATAAGAGTGGATGAATTTAGAGAGAGGGCAACGGTTTATATAGGTTGTGTAACACCCCAACCGATGGCGGAAACATCGGGATGTCACGTATTGATGATTGTTCAGCAGCTCATGGTGAATAATAATTTCCATTAAATGATTTAAATGAATTACATACAATTGTTCTAAAATTTGTACATCAAATTGAATGAAACTATACACATATCTTCAAGCATCAATTCAAATCTTCAAGCAAATAGAACCTGAAACATGTTAAGTTGAAAATGTTTTGGGTCAACAAAAGTTGGTGAGAATTACATAGGTTTTGATAATAGAATAAAAATTGTTGTGCAATTCATGTGTCATGGCAATCTAGTCCATATGCGAAAACATACTAGAAGTAAATCGAGTGCATAATAAACCTTGTTGACTGTTGTAATTGTGGTACATCCCATACGCTCATGGTTCACTCGTTTATATTGCAGTAACAAACACCCACGTAACCTTTGTAGGAGGCACGTATCCGGTGGGATTGTCAGTCCAATAGATCTATCAATGTATACCGTTTGGCTGATGAATGTTTATGCTAGAATTGTGCTTACCCTAGTCATGTTCAAGACATAATACAACATAGAAATACACATAGACACATTGATGATTGAATTGCATAAATAATGTTGTAACATGTTTCACCCCAAAAACGGTGATAAATAGAAAAGGGGCTATGTAAAACTCACCTTAGCAAAATGTTGTATTTGTTGATAAATAGAATAGTGTGTTGCCCAAATATGTCAAGTATCACCCTATAATAAAGTAATAAATATATCTAAGTCTATCAAGTCTACAAATGTATAAGTTTCTAGGGCTTCGAATTGGGGATAATTGCTTGTTTAATTAATATAAAAATTGTTTGATAAATGAGAGAATATTAATAAATAAATAACCAAAAATCTTTTTATGAAATTTAAATCTAAGATGGTCACAAGAAAGTGTTTAAAGTATAAAAATAATTTTTATAAAATTATTTTCTTTAAAATAGATTATTAAATCTATTTATTAATAATTGACAAAATTTAACTTTAATATTTAAAAAATATTAAAATTTAATAATTATGAGTTTAAAATTTATATTTCTGTTCTAAATATTTAGAAATAATTTGTATAAAATTTTGGTGCAAAAATACTAAAAATTGGATTTATTATGATTTAATTATGATTAAAACTAACAAAAATTGATTAAAAATATTAAATAAATGATTTTTAGAAATAAAAATCATTTCTGAAAAGTTTAATGTTATAAAAACTTAGAATAAAATTTGTGGAAATTTATAAAATTGTTTTGATATTTTAATGGATTTTTATAAATATAATAGCATAAAATTGATTTAATTATTATAAATATTAAATAAATGAATTTCAGAAAAATAAAAGTTGTAAATAAAACTTTGACATCTGTTTTGTTAAGGATAATTTTTTTAGAATTTATAAGAAAGTTTTAATAATTAAAAATGAATTTACAAATTTAAATGTAATTTATATCTATAATTTGGTTTAAAAAAAAAAAGAAATTAAAAGGAGTGGAAAAAGGGACGCCCAGCAGGAATCGAACCCGGGTGCCCTCAGTCACTAACCACGATCACAACCACTTGGCCAAGGCCTGTGGTTGTGATTAACCTCTGATTGAATAATATAAATATACTATGTACAAACAGTTTTCTTCCCCAAATTAATACTTGCGAGCCCTAGAATTCACAATCAATAGAATTACACAACATTAACCCAATTGATCATGGGGTTAATGTTGTGTAGGTTCCGATTAACAAAACCCACTACAAAAATTACACTTACAATCGCGATTAAGATACGAAATGGATCGGTCAACTGTAAAGTCAAATCGCGATCAAATGCCAAGAACAGAGGATAATTGGGATGAATTGGAGGTTTAGGAAGATGTAATGGCGAGTTGTGACAGCTCTGGAATGATCAATTTATAATGAAATGGTTCGGTTGTTCGAAATGGAAATTGTTGACCTTGCCTTAAAACATAAACGCGTAAATGGGGTTTTAATCGGGTATGTTTTGACCGCAATAATACGTTTAATACACGTATTATACGTAAATTTCGTCATACGAATCAATTTAATCAGTTCTTGCCATATGTATTTGATTAAAAGTCAACAAAGGAGGAGAAATGGGGCTGCCTTCGTGTTCAGGATGCAGCAGCGTCAACAGCAAACTTATAATAAGGTGTTATATAGAATTTAAATCGGGATAAGTACAAGAATTGGGTTGTGGCTCAGTGGTTAAGGCGGGTGTGTTTGGTTGGTTCGGCGCCGGTTCGAAACTCAGCAAGGGGCACTTTTTTTTTGATTAAACTGGGAATAAAAAGGAAGGAGGAGTTGGGCCATTTGGGCCGGGTTTCATGGGCTAGTCTGGGTGGGCTGGAACAATAAGGGGGGTGCTCTTGGGCCAGACTTGGTTCGTTAGTTTAGCCAAGTGTTGTTTTGTTTTTTTTTTAGCTGATAAATTAACTGATTATTATTTATTATTATTATTAAACTTATATATATTCGTATATATATATATATATATATATATATATGTATGAATAATTATTAGTGTATAAGGCTTCAAAATATACCAAAAATAATAATAATAGAACTTGTCGTTTTAATCCCGAAACGTGCAATTATTTAATGCGAAGTGTTACAGGTTGGGCAATTAATGCCATTGAAAACCGTACCGATGTGCCGCACGCCCGGCCAACAAGGGCGTGACATGTAAGAGAGAGAAGTGCTTAGGCGACTTAAAAGATAGCGCAGGGCCCACCTGCCTCTACAAAAGCATGACGCTAGACGACTATTTACCATCAAACTATCCTCTCACCTGACACCTCTCACCGCTTTGACGTAAAAATTAACTACTGACGTGTACCACTGTGCTGCCTACAAGTAGACAGGGAACATGGCGCACAATACAAACAAAGAGCACCAAGTACCCCCGCAATTAAACACTTAGAATTTTCAACTTACTGAGTCCAGTGTCCCGCATGCTCCGAACACAGGACACTAGACTAGGAGGACTTGAAGAGATATGTACCCGCGCATGCGCACGACCACACATCTCCACGCACGTCAGTAGAGCCGCAAAAGAAGCCTTCTAGAAGCCTGCGCACGTTTCCTAGTACATGTCATGTAACACCCGACCCCTCTCACCACCAGTATTGTCTGCTTTTCCCTGATGGTTTGCCATCCAGAGCTCACGGATTTGTTTTTGGCTGCCCTGGTGGAGACGTCCCAGGGGATCACCCATCTTGAAACTGCTCCCACATGAGCACGCTTAACTATGGAGTTCTCCTCTCATCCACTAACATTAAGCGCAAAACGCGTTTGTGATTTTAGAGGCAGAATATTACTTATGAACCAATGATCTCTCCTGGCCACGACCGATGTGGGATTTTCCTGGGGTGTCACATGTCAGCTATCAACTGACAAGGAAAAGGACATGCAGCCAATCAGAGGTCAATATTCCCTGCTTCGCGATCTCGGGCAGGTACGAGCTACAGGAAAAAGGACAAAAAGGACGATTGCATAGCACGTGGACCAATCACAGGAAGACATGGACCATGCTCAAAGGTTGTCAACCGTGTGAGACTCGCGCAGGACAACTGTCATTTTCAAATCTACCAAGTCTATAAATAACCCTCTCCCCAAAGGGAGAGGATTTATCATGTTTCACACACAAACAAATACTTAGAGAATTTTGTGATAGTTGAGAAAGATTTATTATAGTCGAAACATTGTATACGCTTGTATTCGAGTACTTGTAATCGTCCTAGCAATCATTAATGAAATTATCTCTTCACTGTGCTCGTCTATATAGTTGTTAACCCAGTGTTTGTTCATTATCTGTTTGAAAGATATAACCTGATAAATATATTGTGTTAACCAAATACTAATTAAACTTAACATGGTTTTCCTTAAAGTATCATAAGATTGTCCGTTGTGGACGTGCGAGCAGCACGACACGAACGAGGTTTCAGCGCCCGTGCTCACCCCCAGCCACAACAGCCCCACGCGAACAGTCCCGGCGCGAGCACAAGCGACGGTGGTCGCGTGGGTTAACGGGAAAAAGTAACATTTGGTCGCGTCGTTGCTCACCCCCAGCCACAACGGGATCAAGTGACCGGATTACTTGATAGTCACGTTGGTGGCTCGCCCCCGTTAACTCGCGCGTCGACAACTAACGGCCTAAGTATTTAGAATGACAGATTGAAATTAAATTATTATTTATATGTTCAAGTATATATCTACTTAATTAAAGTCAAAATTGATCAAGTAATGCATCTTTGATACATATATATCTTAGAAAAGAAAAAAGAAAACAAAACATACTAACCAGGTTGTCGATATTTTATTGGCTTAGTTATGATAACATGTATGCATACCACAGATTAATCAAATCGATTCATGAATATTCTACCAAAAGTTAACATTTTTTTCCACTTGTTATAAACCCTAATCCTCCCTCTCTATATAGATTTCTATATATATTTCATGACCCCATTTCTAAGCAAGCCCCACTGCCGTCATGATCATCATCATCATCACCAATCCCATCTCTCTCTATAAAGGAAAAAACAAATTAACACAGGTACATCAGCTGGCTGTTTATAAAGTAATCAACTTCTCCAAATCAGAACTACTTTCGAAGCTTATAATATTCACAAACAAACCTCTCTTTCATCTCTCTCTAGCCTTCACACATACACACACACACACATTGTGTGTGTGGTATATATATAATAAAGCAAATGAGGAAACCAGCAACAGGAGGTGCATACGAGCAGAATAGTTTGATATCGAACGCGAACGCTACGATGATCAAGATGAGAAAAGGGTTGTGGTCACCGGAAGAAGATGAGAAGCTGATTAACTACATGCTGACCAATGGGCAAGGCTGCTGGAGTGACATTGCTCGTAATGCTGGTTTGCAAAGATGCGGTAAAAGCTGCCGACTCCGGTGGATTAATTACCTTAGGCCGGACGTTAAACGTGGTGCCTTCTCTCCTCAAGAAGAAGAACTCATTGTTCATCTTCATTCCCTTCTTGGCAATAGGTACCATTTATTTTCATTCAACAACTTTTTTTTTTTTTTTTTTTGGACGGCCAAGTACATCACCTGATAGACTTACCTCCTCCCGAGTTTGAATCCGGCACTTGCGGGTATTGCAACCCTTTCGGCCTGAAGGCTTAATCGCATATTTTACAAGAGACGAGGTTAATTATATATTTATGACATTAATTAATGTATATTTTTTGAACAATTAACATGACATTAATCTATACTATATCTTTTTTTTTTTTAAATTTTGATTTTGGGTTAATATATATTTACTTAATCTTGGTTTCTGACTTTCTGTATGTACGTATAATTATTTTTCGTTTTGTTTAAAGTCGAATTTGTTTTGTTTTTGTGATATTCATCCTAATAATAGATTAAACAATTTAAGTATACGTCTCTCTTTTCGCTAGTATTAATTTTATAAACCATATGGTTAAGAAATAAGGGGTCGTTTTTGTCTACTAAAATATAAATTATATCTTAGGTAATATATATAAAAAAGATATTTCAAATCCTAATTAACTCATTAAGTATATATAAAACATAGGAATAGATATTTTTAATGTATACAATTTCCTAAAAAAGCCGAATTGCATTCGTAGTTTTTTAGCATATACCTTCTAAAAAATTCAATGGACGAAACAAACAAATAAATATAGGTGTGTAAGTAATAACTGAAAAATTGAGGTTTTATGTATACACGTCTTAAATTCAAGCTACAATTTAATCATTGATCGAGGTGAATTTAATGTTTGAAGCTAAGTTAAATATTCCTACATGATGTCAATCAAGACATGATACATAATTAATATATACATTAACAAAGGATTGATAAATAAGCAAGATGATCGAGAAGCTAGCATGTGATCAAACACTAGTCTAACGAAACCTTGTAAATTAGTTCTGATATTTAAATAATGTTTCGTTATCTTGCACTGAACGTGTGATACTATATTATAAAATATTATTCAACAATAAATGTAAAATAAAAGTAAGACACTAGACATATGTCAAGCTACTGACATATGTAAATCAAACTTGACTTATTTTTTAAATGAAAAATAATAGATGTATAACTTGTACTTTAGGCATTCATTTCTGTAAAAAAAAAAGGATTAATGTATATACATACGTGCTTGGACATACCCATTGTTAATTATATAATACAGCAAGTAAAATGTCTAAGTCATGGTCACATGATTGTATATGCAACTTATGATTCAAATTTAATCTTTGTGCTTTTGACTTCAACCGGTTAATAAATCATTAATGGAGAATTGGAGATAACAATAATTATTTTCCATAATTGAACCAAAGAAAGAATAACTTGACATAATTATCACATATAACATGCATCATACACTTTACACTTGTACAATTAATTAACACCACCGGCCATAAACCTTCATTTTTTAGTATTACTAGCTAATGCAATATTACAAATACATACACACACACATATATCATAATATAAGTCTAACATTTACATGTTAATAAACAAGATATTTGGATTCACATGAACATAATTATCTAAAACATGACTGCAGTAAAATACTAAAATAATACATAATATGTTACGAGGCAAATTAAATACATATATAGTTTCTTCATGTGGTGAATATTAAGCAACATCCGTATTAAATTAGTTCTTTAATTTTATAATAATGTATTTGGTAGAAGGCTAAAAGTGAAAGGGATGATTGAGGGGTGTGTGTCCACATATAATCTTTGAGTTGAAGACACTCCACTGTCTATTTCAGTAGTTTGTTTACAAATGAAGCCAACCCCCATGCATTTCATGCATTCATACCGTAATTTACGTATACTATATATTAAATGTATTATCTTATTTACTTATATTGTAGATGGTCTCAAATTGCTACAAGATTGCCTGGTCGTACCGATAACGAAATCAAGAATTTCTGGAACTCAACGGTGAAAAAGAGACTTAAAAAATCAACCTCAAACTCCTCGTCACCTAACACAAGTCTTGATTCATCCTCTTCCGAACACAGGGAAGTCATGGGTGGAATGATGTCAATGCACGATTCTAACAACTTCATGGCTATGTACATGGATGCAACACGACAATCATCATCTTCTTCGTCCTTGCAAGCCATGAACATGAACCAAATGATCGAACAAATGCCAATGACCGGCGATAATGGTCCTAACATGCCCATCTTGCATGCATCATGCTATGGTACACCACAGGTTGGCATGGATAATAATAATAATAATGGGATTAGTTACCATGGATGTTATGAGATATTTGGGGGGAATTTAGGATTAGAGCATGAGATGTTTAACATCCCACCATTAGAAAACATGACAAATAATAATAATAATAATAACCAAGGTATAAAACGTGAAAATCTAGATGATAGAAACTCCATGTTCATTACCAACAACATGAACCAATGCTACAACATTCACAAGGACAAGGTACAAGCTATAACCGAAGGGATGGAAAACTGTTGGGAGGGAGGAGATGAATTATTAAAAGTTGAAGAATGGGATTTTGAGGAACTCATGAGAGAATCTTCCACGTTTCCTTCGCTTGATTAAATCATACTAAAGTAGATTTATACTATTTTTTTCACATTTTAATTTTCATTTTTCTAGTATAACGTGTTCAAAATTGTAGAATAATTGGCATTGGATATAGGTTTAAGGGGGGCATTCCATGTGTAAACTAAACTATATTGTATAGATATATATCAAATAGTACATGTACCTCATCATCCAAGTACAGTTTAGCCAGATCCAGCCAGTTGACCTCATATATGGTTGGCTAATTTCAAAAGAATACTTTTTGTTACAGTAATCCAATAAAAGTATATGTGAATGTGATATACGTGTGTATTATTAATTCTTTTTATTATAATATTATCTTTTTTTATATCTTTAGTGGATTATTGAAGTGCTGGACAAAGGGTGGGGATGTGAATGGAAAAGATATGATCCCTGGTATCTCATGTAAACGGTTCGCTACATAAACGAATAAGCTTGAAAAAAAAAAAAAAAAAAAAAAAACCAAATTAATGTTTGAAAAAACAATTTGGTGTTGTTTTAGGACAAAATTAATTGTGATAAAACTGGATCATTATGTCTTTTTAAAGATTTGTGATTATTTAAGATATGAGTGTCACACCCTCAAATTTCACGTGCGGAGTTTTACTACAAGGCGCGTGACATACCAGGATCTAAGTCAACGGTCATAATAAGCGACAACTGTATGATATGAAAATAACGTAATAAAATCAACCACGCAGTTTAAAAGTTTAACCTCACAAAACAGCGGAAACATAAATAAGTTTACAATTCCCAAAATAGAAAGTCAATAGTTTAAAAGTGTTCAAAAGCCATGCATATGATCGTAGACGCCGTGAGATCCCGTGCACCTATCCAACTTCGCTATCTTAGTGACCTGAGAAAACATGCTAAAAATGTCAACATAATATGCTGTTGAGTTCACAAGTTTTACAAAACGTTTCCATAAGTGTGAAAGATCATTCTTGTTATACTATGTTATATGAACGTTAGCTAGACGTTAAGTATGTTACTACTACGATTGAAACCATTGCTGACTAAGTTGTTCCTTAAGTGTGTATCCTTGGGACTACCGTCATCCCCGGTAGGCCCTGTGTGTTTGAGACAATATGCACCCGTCCGACCTCCAGTCGACCCGGGTGGGGTTTGTCAAGCCCAATAGATCTATCCACATTTCCCCGCTATATACCCATATTAGTGGTTTCCTTGGGATTTAGATGAGTCGCATAGTAAACAAATGATAACAATAGTAAAACATGATCTTAAAGAAATCAAAGTGCTAGCATGTTTCTCCCCCATGAAAATATATGTAAAAGCAGGGACATGACACTCACCTTATATTGCGTTCTTCTAAAACAGACCGACTGACCGAGTTATGATAGCCCCTAATACTGGCAACCTATCATAAAATGTGTATAAGTGTCTTGACTAATAACCCGTAGGCTAACTAGTCCCCGATTGTCCAGACCATGACTACGTACGTTTGAAAACGGGTTTGAATGTTTGACACGGCTACACAAGTCTCGATATCCTGTTGGTGACCCGTTATATCAGTTGATCAAGCATATATAGTTTACATACAAGCAATGCACATAGAACGCTTAGGTTATATCAAAGATTCACAAATTTACACGTTGGTATGAATGGGAAATATATCCTCTCATTCGTACCTTCATTGGCACGAATGAGGAACCTTCCCTCTCATTCGTACCTTTATTAGCACGAATGGGAAATCTTTCCTCTCATTAGCACGAATGAGAAATCTTCCCTCTCATTCGTACCTTTATTAGCACGAATAATAAATCTTTTCTCTCATTCGTACCTTTGAGGGTACGAATGAGAGTTCATTCACCATGCACAGCTGATGGACTATTTCGACAAACAAAAACCCTTCAAATCTAATTGAAAACTTCACGAAATGCTACCAAATGCTGCAGTCAACCTTATTTATCCTATCCACATGTTAATACACCTATTTCATACATCAATCCATCCATTTCATATACCAAATCACAACTTTACCTAAAATAGCAAATTATGGAGATGTCACATCAATTGCATGAGAAAATTACCCAAAATGGAAATTATTGAAATAACATCATATTCAGATCAATAAACACATATTTACATATGCAAACAAATCCCTAATCATATTATCATCATCAGGTTTATGTTAGAAACCCTAGGTTTCTAACATAAATCCCCAAAATGGGTAAAAGTCTACAAAACATCAATAATCATTCATACCTTAATAAATCATGTTCCAAAACAGTCCTAAATCATCTAAACATCATTCATATATCATTTAACAACACAAAACACATAGGATAGTCACCAACGTCATTAACACTTGGGTTTTGATAAGAAAACTCATTATTTAGGTCTAGTCTTGTTTAGAAAGATGTTAGAAAGGTTTTTATTTAAGAGAACTTATTAAGATTAGATCTGGACACTTAGGGTTTATCAAAATGCATAAAAATAAATTAAAAAGGGTTTAGATGATTAATATACCTTGAATCTTCACTTGATATTGATATAAAACTTGTTTTAGCTTTAGGATCCAAGAAATAAGGGCAAAAACTCGGTTTTACAGGTAAGGGTTTGAGAGAGAGCACTTGGGGGCGAGTTAAGGTTGTGAAATGATGAAAATGAGGCAAAGAGATATATTTATACTCTGTTTTCATTCGTACCTTTTATAGTACAAATGAGGATCAAAACCTCTCATTCGTACCTTCTAGGGTACGAATGAGAATCCAAATTTCTTATTCGAACCTACAACTACCAATTTGTCATTTTAACATATGATATCACACCTAATCTCATAAACATGCATCCACAAGTTGTTAATCACTCATAGAACATATAATACTTGATAAATTATCCCAACCATGTAATTTCACAAATAACGGGACTCAAAACTCACGTGTATGTGTTTGTTTCCCCCAATGATTCCCCGAATCATTAAAACATGGACATTACGTGAGTGTAAACCAACCCCCGATGATTCCCCGAATCATCGAACCGACTCAACTAACCCAGTTAAGTACGTTTTATGAATGTTTTGCTAAGGTAGACTTATGCGTTTGATCAAAGTTATTAACCTGAGTTTGCCGAGTGTCACAATGAGTTTCAAAATGAAACGCAAATATGATGATATGAGTGCCTAAAGTTCTGCTTAGGGAGAACTCTAATACATGTTAGAAGAAGACATTACAAAGATGATTTAAGGGATATACGAAATCACACGAGCAACTGTTGTATGTGGATGATGCCATTTGTGTTGTACTAGTCGGTATTCGGTACACCTTTTTATAATTATCATGCTATTGTAAGAAATGTAACCATGGTTGTTGGTGGTCGGCAACATCAACAATTGGACTTAGAACTTTAAAACTTAGGTTCTCGACACGATTTATCCTACCTTTGAGAGATATTATACAAGTTCCAAATATGTTAAAGGATATAATTTATGCTAGCAAGTTGCATGTAGATGGTTACTCAGTCTCACATGGACCTAAAGATCAGTGAGGAATTTTTATTCTAGAGAAACATGTCACACTCCTGCCAAGACGAAAACGTGAGAATGTAACGACCGTATATTATAGCACAACAGTACAAGAGAAATATGTTTTTATTCAAATAATGTCGCAACATACATCTTACATAAGTATCTACGTGAACAAGCAAATAAGTATCAATGCAAAGCATCTAAGCGCAATTCTAGGTCCATAGCTAACTCAATTGTTATCACCTGAAAATCATGCTTAAAAGGGTCAATTATAAAGCTGGTGAACACACAGATCTAAGACTTGATAAAAAGTTTAAAGGTTTTAATCAATAAAGTTCTACTTTTGCTTCCAGGAAACATGTATAATGCAATCAAACAGATAAATGTTGTACACGTTATAACCAAGCCTATTGACGTTCGGTTTCGCCCTAGTTTAACGTTTATAAAAACCAATAAGGCTAAAGTTTAAGTTCACATTTCAAGTTGGAGATATTCACTCAAGTGTCAGCTCCTTGCGTTCATTTACTTAATTTAACTAGCAGTGTCATTACAAGAGTGGGGTTGTCAGCCCAAATAGTAGTATTCAATCATATCCATCGGCTCTATCTAAAAGTTAAATGGTTATAAAGGTTTAGGTTCGCTGGATCATATCTAATGCAAATAACACATACACATGACATACAGATAAAATGTAATTAATTTTCAGGTAGCAAGTTTCTCCCCGGTTTAAAATATAAAAGTTATAAATGGGACGCGAAACTCACATAATGAGTTACTACGTCACTCCATGAAAAGGTTTATAAGGTTGGAAAGTCGTTTACGCGTAGGCTACAAGATAAGCATCACGTACTGGAATAAACTTTGACGAATTAATAAGCGTTACGTTTTGACTTGATGTTATATGATGGTTAATGTATTCCATGTAAACCCTTATGTAGGTTCTGTAATTAGGGTTAAGAAGTGGTCCCAAATGTTGAATAAGAGTTTCCCATTAGTTATATGCTAAACAAGGTTGTTTAGTTGATGTTTCATCTGAAAATACCTTAGTTTAGCAGTTTTAATTTCACATCAATCTTTAGTCCTTGTTTATGAATGTTGTGAAAATTACTAAACGACCAAATAAAAATCTAAAACTTTTAGGGCATGTTCCCATATGTTTTATGTCTTACAAATATTTTTAGTTTGTCATAAAAGTTACAAAATTTCACACTGAAAGGTAGTTTCAGTATTTTTCTGGCGACAGTCTACACAAAAAAAAAGTCATTAAAAATAGTATGTTGAATCAAATGACGCAAGACCAACTGGACTGCCATTACCTACACCTAGGCTAGCTTTAGATCTGATCAATCGTTTATGTTGATCGGCAAATGATAAAGTCTTTGTGTTTCAACTGTCTTCGAAAAGTCATCAATCGCTAAGGGTGTACCAAACGATTGAATAAACTACCAAACGATTAAATGATTGTCACACACAACATCACAGTCACTAGAATGGATAAATGATTGAATGATATCCATAAACTAATGGTTGTAATTGTTAAGAATGTTAAATGAGTGAACAGATCAACAATGAACGCTCAATCGCTAACTCAAATCAAATGAAACAGTCTAAATCGCTAAGAGCACACCAAATGCATGTGGACCACACATTTTTTGCTAAATCGCACATTGTCTTTGAAAAATGTATCCAAAATAGTTTTTACGGTTCTCAATTAGTACAGTATTATTTTAAGATCCCATACTCTATATATATCTTTGTATATGTTATTAGGGTGATATTAGTTGTATAGAAATAATGATGCATTTGAAAGTTGCATTGTGATTATGCCTTTACGAATATGCGACAGCATTGTTAATATATGAAAGGATGATTAATATTAAGAGACAAAACAATGTTGTTAATTTGGTGAAAATCTTTATATGTGGAAAGTAAGATGTGGTCTTGTTCTTGCGCATTACCCAGTCAATATGGAGTTGGGTTAATTAGTTGTTGTCGTGTCATTTGTCTCAAGTAATTGAACGCCATTAACGTTTCCACCTAATCATGACGTTCAAGTACCAAAGATAATTCTTCACTAATTCATCATTCACTTCTTTTAAACTTTGACTTCCATATCACGTGTATAAGATTTTTATTATTTTATTTGTCAATAAAACTAGATATTTGCTTTAACATGTATACGTTTTTCTAAATGTGTTTAACCATCACTACTGAATTGTTCTTATTAGTGACATACTTTTAAAATCTTGTGAAGTAAAAATGCTAGTCAAACGTAACGTCGATATATTACCAAAATAAAAATTGTGCAATGTGTGAGAATAGTATACTAGATCAAACATTACAAATCTTCCCAACTTTATGTTAAGCATGAACATAATCAATTACACATCTAAAATGTGATTCATAACTGAATTATACATAATTAAGGCTCCTTAAAGCTAGAGAAACCTTTAACAACTTATAATTTTACGTTTTGTCAAAACCCTAGATTTTGATGCCAATTAGCTAAACTTTAAATAACTAGATGAATGATACCTATTAAACGGGTAAATCATGCAAATTCATGTCAAAACAGGATTGATGGTAATAAAGGAATCAAAGGCCAAATAACCTTCTTGAAAAGAAAAAAAAAACAGTTAACTTACCGATCACCTTAATAACAATAAATATAAGAATCCGTTATGAAAATAACATAAAAGAAACCGTTATGAAGATTTTTTTTTTTTTTTGAATGTGTGTTTCAGCGGAGAATCCAAACGACGCACAACCTCTCAACCTCAGTTCTAATCCAGGCCAAACGCGGGTGTTGAATTTCTCACCTTTTAGTGCAAGTGGGGGGACTCGAACCTGAGACCAAGCCCGGATGGAAACCTCCTTAAGAAGTAAACCCTCCCATCTCTGACCAGCTGGGCTGGACATCATTGGCAACCGTTATGAAGATAACATATAGGAGATTAAACCATAAAAAACAATAGAGATAGCGGAATCACTTATAGTCACAATCCGACAGTTGGCCATAACATCATTATTAATTAAGAAGATAGACATATGTTTTTTTAATGTACTTCATTTGTTTTTGTACACTATTTGCTAGTAATATGACATCTTTTTTTCATTTTCTAAACTCATATTTCCTTGATGATAAACCCCAAGATAAATAAATCATAACAGTACGTAATGCAAACTTTGAAATAACTAATTAATTAGCTTTAATAAGATAATTTCTATTATTAGATAAAGTCTTTCAATCATTCCCGTATAAGGAAGTAATTTATGTTGAGGTTAGCACATGTTTTTTTTTCTTTTTCTTTTTTTAGTGGCGGGAACGACGTGTCAAGCACCTTGACACCGGACGTTGTGACTAAGATCGACTACTCGACCTCCAATACCACAAGGGATGGGAACGACCATTTAATGGAGAGAAAAATGAGTAATCATCTCGGATCCGTTGCTCTTCTAAAAACTTTAACAAGATGGTACGTATTTAGTTTCTTTATCTCAGACGGTTCTTGATTGTTCCACCACTTTTTTTAAAATTCGATTGAACACACCATAAAGTTAACGCACTGACTTCGCTTCCACTATTTATGTCATCGAGCCCAATAGTGTAGTTATCTGACTTATAACTAGCATCTAGTGTCCACCTAGGTAAAATATAATGATCAGGAAAGGTATCATCATGCCTCTTCTTCAAGATATATAAGATATGTTTGTCATAAGACCCATAGCTACCCTTTTTCAGTTCGGACTAGAGCTTCTCCAGTTAGCAACTCTCTTTCTTTGAACTTTGATGTCTACAGCTTCCTCCCCTCGAATGTGGGCTTCAGCCCTTTCAATAGCTTCTTCAAGGGTTTTCGGGAGACTCTTGTTGAAATCTCAAGTAAGGTATTTGGAGTTTATGGCATTCATGAACTCTACAACCTTCATCTTTTCATCAGCACCAACATACGTGAGGCCTTCTTTCTTGTATCGTTCTATAAAGTTTCTCAGGCTTTTATCGTCCCTTTGCTTAATCTGGAAGATGACCGTGGCCTCCTTGACACAACGCCTTTGCTGAGAGAAGTTGGCCAAGAACCCCTTGCCCAGATCATCAAAGGATCAGATGCTTCAAGCTGGAAGGTCGTTGAACCAAATACGGGCTGAGCCAACGAGTGTTTGCATGAACATGAGGCAACACTCGGGATTTCCCCATTTTTCCATCCATGCGGCCCCGGAGAAGATTTGTAAATGGTCTTCGGGGTCCTCGGTACCATCATAGGTTTTTATGTGATAAGGCATTTTTAGTTTGGTGGGGAATTCATAGTCGGCTATTTGTTGAGAGAAACATGAGAGGCTGTTGGGTTTGTAAGGTTTGTTCATGTCGTTTTCAACTCTAGTGTTGTTGTTGCCATTCGAGTTACCTTGGTGTGTGGCCAGTGCTTGGCTAATGAGCTGCTGTCTACGGAAATGGGCCATCATTTGAGGCATAAGGTTAAAGTCTTGAAGGCTTTTAGGTATCATCATGTTACTAACTCCCATAGGCATACTCATAGAGGCACCACGGGCCATGGGTAGGGAAGCCATGGCTTGTTCCCAAGAAGTGGGTGCTGGGGATGGAACACTTGAGACCGGCGACTGTAGGAGTTGGCCTAAAGTGAGCTCATGCCCTATGGGTGTACCTAAAACAGGAGGTTGAGATGTGAACAGGTGGAAGGAGATTGGACTCGGCCTTCCCAGCTGATAGGGTCCAGGATTAAAAGGAGAGAAATCTGAACTAGGCTTAGCTCCTTGGTTAGGAGGTGTAGGTTGAGAGCTTGAAGGAGTAGAATGAGGAGGAGGAGGTGGCCCGGGTGAGAGTGAGGGCTCGTCCTCGTCATAATCCAGCCGGAGCCTTACTCCTTTTTTCCTTTTCCCTGTTCACGTGTTGGTTGAGAAGGGATCTCAGTTGTAAAAAGTTCCTTGCAACTCCCTCGGGGATTAGATTTATGCGTTCGGGTGTACGCATAGAGCTACGGATGGGAGATGTTACTCCTGAACGAGAGGGAGTTGGAGTTTGGAAGAAAGTAAACTCTTGGGATGCAGCCCCCGTAGGGGTGCTCCCAGGGGTTGAAAAAGAAACAGACCTGTTAGGGGAGGTCTGGTCGGTGTTGGGAGAGACTTGGTTCACTTCTTTCGGAGACTCGTGGTCGGACATTTCAAGGAATTGGAGCTACACTACTGATCTGGGAAAAGAATACAACGGCGCAGCCCCACAGTGGGCGCCAACTTGTTGCTACAACAAATATCGAACTGACGTTAGTACAGAGTCTCACGGTGGTAAAAGGGTTGAAGGGTTTAATTTCACCAAATGCAGGTCGTGGTGTCCCTCTAAGTTGTTAAACGTAGATGGGAGGTTCAAGAGTTTTAATGTTTTGATTTGAGATGAACTCAAAGTCAGAATATTGTTTATAATTTTTAGTGAAGTGTTGTGTGATTTGGAGAAGTTATCACACGTGAAGTATGATAGTAGAAGAAAATAGAAGAATAAGCGTGTAAGGTGTCATCAGATCACTAAGGGAGTGTCTGATTTATAGAGAAGGAATCTTCAATTTGAAGAAGTGATAAACTCTTGATCCATGTAACAACTTGGGGACTTTCCACTTCAGCCAATAAAGCCTTCAGACCTGCGGCCAATGGGATGTAACTCTTCCACGTGCAGACTGTGGGCAGCTGGAGGAGTCAACCGAGGAAAAGTGATGACAAGACAAGTCATTGATTTTGTCCTTTCTGCTTGGTGGGAGTACTTGTTACCTTTTGAACCCTTTTGGCTTTCAACATTTAAAGTCGGTTAGTGTAATGTAATTGATTTATTTAATCTTAAACCACCCACGTCATCATTAACATTGCAACAATCCACTTATCCCACCTATTTTTGCATTTTCTATTCGGTATTTTGTAACAGCCCGCCCCTCTCATCATCAATATTGTCCGCTTTGACCATCCAGAGCTCACGGATTTGTTTTTGGGTGCCCCGGTGGAAACTTACCAGGAGGTCACCCATCCTGAAACTGCTCCCACCTAAGCACGTTTAACTGTGGAGTTCTCCTCTTATCCACTAACATTAAGCCCCAAAACGCGTTGGTGATTTAAGAGGCAAGACATTACTTATGAACCAATGATCTCTCCTGACTACGGCCGATGTGGGATTTTCATGAGGTGTCACATATTTGATCATGATGCGTAATTATTTGAAACTGATCAACAAGAAAAACAAGGTGGTACAAGTGGTTATTTTCGCAGCTTGTTGGAGCATATGAAAATTGAGAAATGGGTTTAAGTTTATGCTTGTAGCGTCTTTGCTTATTGCTCTTTCTAATGAAGTTTTCCGTAAAAACATAAAATAAAATAAATATTAAATATATCTCAAATATCTTTGATCGATATACCTCAGGAGCATATGTGTGTTTCATAACTGTTAATAACAAAATCTCTTTAACCTTTTAGATAGAAAAAGTAATCTTGTCGTGCCCTTTTCCCAATAGCTTCCTAAATGTTATTATTATATACAGTGGCGAAGCTTGGCCCGAAGGTTCGGGGGGTCGGAAGTTACTAGTTTTGGGGGGTCGAAACCCTATATTTCCAAAATTTTCTATACAAATACTATATAATCGGAACTTCTGCGCGAAAATTCGGGGAGGTCGGCCGCCCCCGCCCGCCCCAAGTAAGCTACGCCCCTGATTATATATAGGCTGAAGTTATCCTACATAGTGCAATAAAAACGAGAAAGATGAGAATGATACAAAAAAACACAATAAATTACGAAATATGACATAATAAGCCATAAAATATAACACAATGTTGAAGAAAAAAAACGATGAATCACAAAATGGCACAATGATGAAAATAAGAAAAAAAAACACAATGCTGAAGAAAAAAATGATGATATAACGTAAATTCTAAAATTACAAGCTAAAAATCCAAAAAAAGAAAACCGAAAACCAAAAAACTAGGATCGTAGGGTTCGATGAGATGGTTCCAATGCCGCTTAAATGGGTTCAATCAGAGTCTGCTTGATACCATTCCTACGACTTCATATTTTACTTTTACTGTATACTGGATCCTAACCCTATATATATAAATATATATATATATATATATATATAGTGTGTGTGTGTGTGTGTATATACCCTTGTGATAGTGAAACTATGGAAACTCTGACTTCCCGAGATTTTTTTTATAAAAATTTTAGGGTATGTAATATACATGATTTTAAGCATTTTTAGCAAAAAAAAAAAAAAAAAAAAGCGCCGAGCGGTTTAAAAAAAACGTTTTTGGGTAACACATTTTATTTTCGTGTAACATGTGTTACACGAAAACTTATTTATTTTCAAACAAAAAATGTTCGGCGCTTTTTTATTATTTTGCTCAACATGCTTAAAATCATATATAGGTTTTCACATACATGAAAGTATAGTAACATACAAACATTTCTTAAATTTCTTAATGTGTTTTGTTATATGTGCTTGATGGTTAGTGTATGCCTTGTTCATATAAAAAATAAATAAATAAAAAATCTGAACTTCAAGCGGCATAAAAAATTGGGCTAAAACTTTGTTAAAGAAAGAATGAATTAATAAAAATAAGATCATGGTTCTAAAGGTAGGTATTTAACTTGAGACCTCTACATTTACATTATATCAAGTCGGTTTTTTCAACTTCACTAATAAGGCTTTTATGCGCAATAAACAAAAATTTATACTAAATATTTTAAATTTCGGACTCGTTAGAGTGTAGGGAGTGGGGCGAGAGAAGTGGCGTGAAACACCCCTTCAAGCCTACCACCCCACACAAGACTTGAAAACCGGTGCGGCCCGTAGACGAGGAGATCTTCAAGGGCGTGAGGTGGGTGGTGGGGTGAGGTGGCCAGCAACGATTGGTTTATTTATTTTTTAAATAAATAACTTTTAAGTATTTAAATCTCAAACCTCATTTTCAACCCCTCCACTTCTTATTATTTTAAGGGTTAAAAAAGTGAAACTCGCATGTGTCACATGATAACTCATGCCCCTTTCCCAGCCCCAGTTCCACTCTTAGAGTGTGTGTAGTGGCAATCGTTATCCGGCGTTTTAGCCCCTATAGCGCCGGGGAACACCGCCCCCCCCCCCCCCCCCAGGCGCTATAGGGCGTTATGGGTTGCAAAAGTTATGGCCATAACTGGCGTTGTGCATGCATTGGAAAGAGAAATGTGTTGAATGCTTTTGACCCGGGCTCGAGATTTTAATAAAAAAAAAAAACTTAATTTTCTTATAAATATACATACATACATACATCACATACAAACACAAACACTCACACACACTCTTTGCAATCTTTGAGAGCATACCACTACACACACACACACTTTGTAATTTCTTTGAGAGCATAGCATGAATCCTTTCGGTCGAGGTTTCGGGTTTGGTTCCCAAACCAGTGGCGACAACACCCGACCTATAGCTCCGGGTTCAGGTTCAAACCCGCAAAGTTTCACGAACCTGTTAAACCAACCGTATACTTGGGACCCGAACATGTATAACGTTAACATGGGAGGGAGTTTTGGGATGCCCATGGGAGGTGGGTTTGGCCAAACACAAGTGTATGGGACATCCCAAATGTTCGGCTCTTCAAATGCTTGGCAAGAGTCGGTTCCGGAGACACAAGGCCCGGTCGCAGAGGAAGAGCCCGTGCAAGGCAAGGCAACCGGCCGACGGCACACAAGAAAAGAGACGGGCGGTCGTGCCAAAAAAAAACGTTATACCATGGACCGACCACGAATTGTACTCGTTAACCCGAGCGTGGGTTGACGTGTCGGAGGATCCTGAAGTCGGTAAGATATATATTTTTTTGGTTATGTTATATTTTATTACATATAGTTTTTTAAACGGGTACTTATTTATATTATTGGTTTGTTTTTTCAGCCAACTACCAATCCAAAGGCGATTTTTGGAAAAGAGTACGGGCAATATTTTTTTATCTGTCTGGTAAAGGAGAGGGCTACCTGGAGAACGATTCGATATCGGGCAAGTGGACCGATATCAACCAAAAATGCACAAACTTTCAAGGCATTTGCTGAAATGAACCAGGGGAGGAGGGGGCGGAGGAGCTACCTCGTCCCGCCGGTCGACGAGCTGCTCGAGCCGCACGGGCGGAGTCTTCGTCGGGGGTGAACCAATTAATCCCGGCATTTGCTGAAATGAACCAGCGGCACCAAGACTTACGCGACATCAGGGCTCAGCGTATCCAAGAAAACCGAGAGGTGTTGACATCATGAGGGCACGACAGTTTGAACGCGAATTTGCTTTTTACACGGCAAATCACGACCACCTAGAGGGCAAAGCGTTGGAAATGTGTTTGAAACAAAAGAAAAAAATCGAGGAAAATATAACCTTTGAGTATTTTTATCTTTTATTTAGGGTTTGTAATTTTTTTTTTAGTATTTGTATTTTTTTGTTTTAGTATTAGTAATTTTTTGTTTTAGTATTTGTAATTTTTTTATATTTAATGAAATATTATTAAGTATTTAATATTTTTATTTAAATAAAAAACAATAAAAAGCAATGATTACCCAATCATTTATAACCCCCTCATAACCCCCTTCCCACTACACCCTCTTTTTCCATAACCTTCACATAACCCCCATTCTATTACTTTTTAATATTTTAATACTATAACCCCACATAACCCCCCAGCACTACACACCCTTAGAAGGCCGGGCCAACCCATCACCCACCCCGCGCTTTAGGCTTGGCCAATATGTCTCTAGCTGTTTTTCTAGAAAATTATTTGTCATTTTGTGGTAGTGATACTTAAGGAACCTACGACAGTTAAGGGATATTCCATTCCATTATTTTATTATGTGATTTTTACTTTTAGTTTTTCGTTTCGGATTTATAGATACTTTACTTGCATAGTTGCATTATATTAATGTATACACTTTGTTTAATCAATGCTCAAATGTTCATGCGGCTCAAAAAGGTTTATCGAACAAAGTTTAATTCCATGTTTATAGTTATTTTCATGTTTTTTTTGTTATATTTTTGTATGCATATTTATAACATTAATTAATATTGCACGCTAATTATAAAATCCGTATTTGCGTCTGTATGAGCAGGGCCGGCTCAAGGGGGAGTGAAATAAAGCAAGCGCTTTAGGCCCTCACTTCCTTAAGGCCCCAAATTCTAAAAATGGATATATTATATGTAGATGATTTTAGCTTTAATATAATTGACATTGAGATTTATGATCTATAATTATGCATACATAAAGATATTATATGAATCATAGGATTTAAAACAATTTTTTTTTTTTACGAAAAGGGCCTCATGTTTGTTATCTGCTTTGGGTCTCGGATTTTTTGAGCCGGTATGAGACATTATATATATCAAATAAATTAACTTTAACCAAAACAAAAGGCATAAACTATGTTATTTGCATAAAGCATTACATTAACAAATAGCATTTTCATTGGATGGTAAGTTGACAAAGATAAGAAATTAATGATGAAGTACATATCTACGACAAATTCGTTATCTATAGAAAATCAAGCTTTTAATGATGGTCCTAGTTAGCCATTACCTTTCATCAAGCATGTATCATTAACATAAAGTTTTAACAAAAGTTAGCATTTACTCTATATGGCTGTCTTTTGACGATATTACGAATACTACCCAAGTTTATTTTTAGCTAAGGGTCTGTTTGGTATGGGGTAATGGAATGAGAGAGAGAATGAAATGGAAGAGGTAATGGAATGGATCATTACCATTCCATGTCTTATTTGGTTATCATGTGAGAATGGAATGAATTCTTACATTGTGTTATTTGGTATGTAAGAAAAAACGAAAATATAAAATCGATGGTGAGAGGTGGGTGGCAGCAGTGACAGTGGTGGTGGGTGGCGGCGGCGGCAACGGCGGTGGTGGCAGTGGGCGATGGCGGTGACGATGGTGGTGGCGATGACACTGGTGGAGGCAGTGGGTGGCAATGACGCAGGTGGTGGTGGTTGGACGGTTGTGACAATGATGGGTTACGACGATGGTAGCAATGGTTGTGGGTGGCGGCAATAGTTGGTGGTGGTTGGATGATGACAACGATGGTGGGTTGTAATAATAATAATAATAATAATAATAATAATAATAATAATAATAATAATAATAATAATAATAATAATAATAATAATAATAATATATTTGTTTCCATTCCTTGAAGGAATGAAAAAAAAAAAACACCACCTTACCAAGGAATGAAAATTATTAAAATGGAAGGAATCACATTTTTTATGAAATGATCCATTCCATTACTACATGGTAACCAAACATGTTTAATTTCATTCCATAAGAATGATCTATTCCATTGCACCTTTGATTCCTTCATACCAAACGTTACCTAATTGTAGTTGTATAGTAGCATGACCTCAATTTAAGTGTTTTTTTAGTTCTATTGAAATAGGAACGTAACCGAAAAAAGAAACAAAGCTATCAAAAATACGATATCTAACCATATAAATTAACTACTTACTAATACTAATAACGAGTTCAGTATAGTCATTTTGGATATTATATCAAACAATAGTATAGTCATTTTGGTGTTATTCATTTTGGGTATGGTAATATGAATAAATTCCCTTTGATGTTCAAAGAAAAATAATACTATTAAGAAATACTCAAATACATATTCGTCACCTTTTTGTCACAATTGACACAATAACAACAATAATCATTATGTTTTAGAGAGTATTCTGTTGAAAAGATACGTTTTGATTTAATAGTCAGATTCATGACATGTGTAGATCTAGCCAAATTTTGTCCACTAATCTCAACCACGTATATTTAGGAAATATTTATTTTCTTTAAGTGGAACACGATTATATTAAACAAACTAAAAATTTACAGCAAGATAAGAGATAAACAGGGAATAAGCTACGCCTACGTCATAACTCCTTTTTAAATAGCAAACTCTATCATACCGAAAACTAAACATCATTTCCTAGGAGTTTAGAAATTTTTGTGCACGACTCTCTACACTCAGTCTAGAAACCCAATAGCTCTGAGACCGATGAGCCAAGAGCCAAAAGTAGCAAACGCAAAAGGGATGAAAACATGTTGTTTATAAGCACAAGCTTAATCATGCTTCACAACTTTCTTCAATTCCTCCTTCAACATCCTTTGTCCAACCGTGAACCCATTCTCCTTAAGACCAACAAGGGGAACACTCCAGTAAGGTCCACGCAAATGTATTTCCCACCAACTCAATCGAACACAAAACACCCGTTGGGCGAAAAGTAGACCTCCGTTCTAGCGGGACTATTAGAAAGTTCACAGGGGCCTCATTTTTTGCAGAGTTCCATGCCCACTTGATCACATCTCATTAGACATCTCGGGCCAGACCACCGGAAAACTTGATTTTTTTGCTCCATCTTCTCTGCTCCCTATTTTCTCTTCTTTTCTACTTTAACAACACTACAACATAAAATTGTAAAGGTTTAACTAAAAAAAAACTCTTTTAAAAAACTCATATTAAATGAAAGCTTTTGTTTGTCGGAGGATAACCGAATGATGCGTACGGTGGGCACATGCCCACCCTCTCTCTTGAGTGGATCCGCCACTGCCATGGATTGTTCATTATAAAACATTGTTTAGAGTTAATGTGTTTTATATGATAAACACAGTAGATGTAAACACATAGTAATTTGTTCATATAAAAACACAATAGAATATTCATGTATATATATTAGGTTTTAATATCTACATAGTAATTTGTTCATATAAAACACAATAGAATATTCATATGTATATATATTAGGTTTTAATATCTACTTATAATTATTAACATAGTGTGTATTGTTTTGGTATTTTTTTTTCTCATAATTATAATTATATATGTGTGTACGGTAAAATCTCACTTGTAGCAAGCTAGTTGTAGTGTTTCTTGAGGAAGGAATGAAGCCAAACATTTTCGCTATCCCAAGAGATACATGGAACTCTCCTATTGTAACCCTAAGCTCGGTATTTTTGTACATGCAAAGTATAACAATACATGACCTTAAAAATCCATAACCTTTTTTCAACTTATACATACAAAAAATCATTTTCACGATCTTGTCCTAAAAAAAAAAGATGCAAGTCTAGCAAATCTTACTTAATTTTCTTATCCCATATCAGCTTGGGACTACAACTATCTCCCATCCCCTCTAACTATGAGAGTTTTCATAGTTTTACTGGCGCGGTCAATTGTCTTCTCCGTAGATGCCAAAAGCGTCTCACCCCCTCCCCCCCCCCCCCCTCATTTTATTATCCAAAAATTTTCCCATCTTCAAGTTTAACTTGTGAAGATTAACTTCTTTGAAGTTTTTTTTATCTAATTCAACCTTATGTGCACACACATCTACCTCAACATTGTCATCACTACAAGCTCCGACTTTCTTACTTGTGTCTTATTATAGCCCAACACCAATCGGTCCCTTTGAGAGAGCTAGTCGCATTACAACCATAGAATTTCACCTTTCATATTATTGGGAAACTTTTGTCATCGAATTTTCCAATGGTTGTCGTTCATTTGCACCAAAATGCCTGAATATGACGTATACACGATTGATAGTGTCCTCGTCATTCTAGATGAACAACCCTAAATACTTGAACTTGGTTGTTAACGAGATAACATGGCCTTCATGGTTGGCATTGCTGAAGTCACAATATAAGTACGGAAATTTAGAACGATTTTTCTTTAAATCTTCAATCTGATGCACATATATACACATAATTAATTAATTATATATACTTTCTATTTATTTTGTTAAATAAAAAGCATTATAAAAGTATTAGGCTTGTTAAAACTCTCAATTTTAGTCAAGCTCGTTATATGAAAATTGTGTTCGAGCTCATGTCTCAAATGAGCTTTATTTAGGCTTGATCTCTAATTTAAGCTCGGCTGTGTTTAAACTATTAAATAAGTCAATCTCAAATAACTTTACTTCTCTTTACCATAATCTTTTTTTATGGTAAGGCTTCTTCATTTTTTTAAGACAATATCCAATAGGGTTTTTTTTTTTGAACGGCAAATTTCTACTCCTTGTGAGAATTGAATCCATGACTTCCCCCTTAGGTGTTCTTAGAAGCTTTGCTTCTACCATTGGGCCACCAACCCCAATGGCGACAATATCCAATAGGTTGTATGTTAATATTAAAATGGATGTTTAGTCAAAATTTTAATTCCATTTTATTTATTAAAATCAAATAAATTAATTTCGTTTTATATATTAAAAAGTTGGTTAGTTATGGAAAAGGGCATCAATCACCTTTAGTTGAAAGACAATACGAAAGTGGAAGGTGTGATATTGAATCATTGGGGCTTAAGAATTTAGAAGGCTCGATAACTAACTCTATGATAGTGATATGGTGACAGATTACTTACGTATATCTCTTCTAAAATTATCACATTTCATTTACGTTACCCCTTAATTATTTACTTTCAACCAAACTTTATTGTCGTGGCGGAGTCAACAATACAGGGTGGAAACATAAATCAAAACCTAAAACGATTAAAAGAATCAATATATAAGGTATATGTTTGTGTGTGTGTAAGCATCACCTGTGCTTCGTAGTGGGGTAATTTTTTAAAGTCTACAAGGAAACATGATAGCATACGACGTTATATATACCATATGCAATTTGACCTACATACCGGTAAATAAATGGAAGTAGCGATTTGAGTCATTAGCAACTATTATTATACTAATAGTCTCACTCAATATGTTGAAAGTGCCAAATCTGGGGAGATTGCCGATGAGAAGAAAGCTTTATAAGATCCACATTAAGAGGAGGTTGGAACGACTCATATGTAATCAACCTGCAAAGAAACATACCCATAACTTTTTCCACATGATAAAAGCAATGCAATAAAACTGTTGATCAAATGTACCATAAATTTCTATCAGTGACATCGAAAAGTGAAATTGGAAGTTAGGTTAGTTGAAAATATTCCACATAAGAACTCCCAACCTGAGAACTTTATAGACGTGCACAAATCGGGTTTTTTCTAGGAACCGAACCAGTTCCAAACCGGTTTGTGCTTGGTGTCGGTTCGTGTCTGGACCGGTTTCGGTTTGATTCGGCCCCGGTTTTGGCTGTTTGAAAGACCGGATTTAAGCGTTGTGATACCTCGATTTGGTTGAGCCAATCAAATATGGAGAGGGGCGTTATCCACCTCCACCACTACGGAGGGTCTAATACGAACAAATATCATCAACTCGATAATCATGTAACAGATCTGGACAAAGGGTATGAGAGAGAAACTCAAAGAGATGAAAATGGCTAAATAATGAACTGAACCCTGGATACTTGATCCCACTGCCTCAATCATTAAGATATGGAAGCCCAGTTGACTCCTCAACAAGACCATGAGCCCAACTCCAGCTTTTAATCCACCCAGCCTAATTTAAACAAGAAAAAAAAAATATTTATATCAAAACGAACCTACTTTTGAACGATTTTCTTAAAAGTTAATTAAAATAAGATTAATTTAGTTTTTTTTTTTTTTTTTTTTTTTCAGGATGAATCAACTTTTATAATTGTTACCGTTAACTAACATTTCTTGAAGACTTGAACCGTTTCAGTATTTCAAGAAATGGTAACTTGGTTAGTATATGTATATATAGATATGCTTAATATTTCTTTCCATAGGTATATTACTACATGCGTTCTTGCTCTAGTTTTATTTTTAAAATGATCGAGTGATATCTTGAATTATCCCAAATAGGATTTCGTGAGACTCAAGTCATGCATAAGGTTGAAATACTTCTTTTAAAACTATGTTTGGTCACTATTTAAGTTGGTATCTATGATACTAAGTGACTATCTATACAACAACAAACAAATTCTTCAATATCATATCCTTCGACTTAGGCTGAATATATTTATATATTCTAATTAAATGGTCCTTATAATCATTTATCTAATAAATGATCAATGACCTAAATACTTTTATTGGTTTAACTGGTTTTTGTGTGATCGACGTAATTACCCTTAATGAACCATTAAATAGGGTTTCCCCTTGGGTTTATATATAGAGATTATTAGGATAGCTTAATGGCTAATGAAACACCAATACTCTAAACCTTAATTCTTCCCCCTCCTCTCTAAAACTGAGATCTATGATCTCCTTAAGCCATCCTAACTGTACACTCTAAACGGGAACCCGACCAGCGTAATCCTCTTCATGGTATCGTCTTCCCTATCATCCTTTACTGGACTAACGGGTATGTTTGATTTATTATCATGTTTATGTATTATGTTTAAGGAATTGTGGGTGTGTTGATGTTATGATTAAAGGAATCTGACGGAACCAGAATTTACTCATACGCCAGTATACGTGATTTGAACTCAGATTTCGCTTAAGGTAACGATATGGTCTTCTTTGTTGTTTCGATTTAGTTGCTGTCATTTAGACGGTTTTAGGCTAAATTTTTACAGCTATGTGTCAACATTCACTACAACAAAAATAGGTTTTTAGTACGCACAAAAGCATCCTAAAATGTTATTTTATAGGACCTTTCATTTAATAGGACCAACTGTAAAAGCGTTTCATGTAAAAGGGGTTGTAATAAGTCACAAAACTTAAAAAGCGTCCTAATATCTCGAGTAGATTATGAAACCAATTTTATGGTCACATAATATGTCTATGTACAACAAAAAAACTCCCAATAAAAACATATTAGGACACTTTACAATGTTTTAACATGTGCTTACTTACTTTTAATCTTTTAATACAAATATAAGTGTCCTTACAAATTAATTTATAGGACCCTTATTATCTAACATTATAGGCACTTTAGTACCAAGAAAAGGGTCCTAATATCCTAAATAAGATTATAAAACCAATTTTATTGTCGGATAATATGTCTATGAACAACTCACATAGCATCTTAAGAAAAACATATTCAGACACTTTTACAATGTTCTAACAAGTTTAACTAGTATTTTACTCGTCCGATGGACGTGAACACTAACGCGATAATGTCAACTCTACATCAAATCATATTGGTACAAAAAAAATCATTTGGTTAAACAAAGATGAATAAATAAACATAAAAACATAAAAAACAACAAACATCTGTATCTATTCTTAAGAAACGTAAAAGTCCATCCATATTCTAAGCATGACGGTTTCTTGCAGAATGTCCATCCATGTTACAATGCCTCTTCCACATTTGGCTTCTTTAACCACCTTTTCCCTTATTAAAATCTTTTCCATATGCAAATGTCCATCCATATTCTAAGACTATAAGGAGTGGTGGGGGGAAGAGGAGATGAAGCACCATGTGGCACTTGTGGGACCCTTGTTGGGGGGGGGGGAATAATTGTGGGGAGTGGAAGGGGGGGAAGAGGTGGGGGGAAGTGACACTTGGTGTAACATCGCAAAATTTTCCCCAAAATTTTAATACATAAAAAGCCCTTATATATATATATATATATATATATATATTATTACACCTTTATCATTAATATTATACAAATGTGCCTAAGTCTTTTATTTATCCTAACTCACAACTTATATACATACATAAATGTATATAAATAATAATAATAATAATATGATTCAAAATTCTTTTTTTTTTCACATACAAGATTTTTCCTTTTTTTTAAATAAAGCCTTGAGTCAAATAGTCAAAGTCCTAGTCAAAGTCTTAGTCAAACAGTCAAAGTCTTAGTCAAATAGTCAATTCATCATAAAACCTTACTTTATGGTGTTGACCAATTTTAATGGCTAATTGAATCCAAAACTAGTATAAAAACACACCTATGACCCATTATACTTTGCACCTCTAAATCGATTGTTTCAATCCGATTAAACTTTCCCTCATACCTTTCTTCTATAGTCTATTACTTCTACAATTGAAGCTTTGATTATAAGCTCTTGTAATTGGCAACTTTGGGGCTACACATATTCTATTTCTCGAGACTTAATACTTTGCTAAGGTGAGTTTACGTAACCATGTTTATGCAATTCTTCATACTTGCAACATTATACTTAAGCAATTCTACATGCATGTATAGTTGTAAACTTTAATGCCTCATGAATTAGACAACAACAACAACAGTTTCAACGAGTTTCAACGAGTTTCAACGAGTTTCAACATTACATAATCATTAGCTATGGCCAAGCCGGCGATACTCAATAATAGATCTATTGGATTGACAGTCCCACCCGGATACGTGTACCCCCTACATAGGTAGCGTGGGTGATTGTTATCGTTCCAACATATTATTAAGGTGAACCGTGGATGACGGGATGGACCTAAACTAGTCGGAGGTTTGATTATGTCGATTCAACATATTATGTTTTATTCATGTAGACTTAAACTTACGATAGACATATGAATTGCTAAACTTTTATACTTAAACTATTTGCTTGACATGGCTTATGTATTCTCACCAACTTCTAGTTGACCCCCCCCCCCATTTTTCCAAACTCAACAGGAAATACTGATGCTTGAAGTCTAGAGCTAGCATGAGGAGATATTTGAAGTTTTAAGCTTTGTTTGATTATTTGATGTAGACTTTAATGTAATTCAATTTTGTAATGAAATAAAGGATTATTTAAACATATGTATTACCATGAGCTACTGAACAATCATCAATACGTGACATCCCGATGTTTCCGCCATCGGTTGGGTGTTACAGATTGGTATCAGAGCCTTGGTTATAGGGAATTAGGTTATTAGAAGAAAAAAATCTAGTCTATAACCATAGGAATATAACCAGTATTTGCTCCTTTTACTTGCTATTCTCTATCTCACTCCTACTTCTTATCCCTACTTTAATCCCTACAAGAAGATTGCTCTCTATCACTGGATCTACTCTTAGACTAATAGGACAAAATCCCCAGGTTTAGCCTGAACCACCTTGAGATCTCGTCGAAGTTCTAGAATTTTAATAACGAACACGTGCAATCTGGAAGGGTGAACGCCTGTATTCTGAGTCTTCTGTCTAGGCTGGCATTGCGCATATATCCCAATCAGACGAGGGACCCGGATGCCTACCTGGGAATTCTCGGGATGAGTGTTCACTTATAGGCTAAAGCATGTCTTCACTATGTTATTAGAATCTAGAATCTTTGATAAGTCAACGTTTTCATTTATTCGTTTTAATTAATGAATAGATGATTACACTCACTTCCCTTAAAACTAAGCTCTAAAATCTTAAAATTTTACAGCTTAAATCAATCTCATTTCATAACCATCTATGGATTTCACAATCACACTTCACCTTACCATCTTAGCCACTTTTTAAATATTCAACACCCTACCCAAATCATATTATTTCATTTCTCCACATGTTACTTATTTTTAAAAACTATAACCTCATACCTTAGCACAAACTAAAGATTTCTAAATCTTGTTGTATTTTCATTACCTAGTAACTTTACGAAGTACATATTTTTGTCAAAAGATGTCCTCGAACTTAAATTCAATTGTTTATTTATTGACGTAACAAACAATTTTCTATATAATGCTTTAAACTATTAAAAATCACTTAATTGAACCTTTGATCCAAACCCCAAAATTTACACTGCTACATAATCCCCTTACTATAAAATAAACTCTTTATCAACTATCTTCATATTCACTATCTCTCACAACCTTGATTCTGCTTCAAGATTTTTCATCATCCTCTCAAGAACTAAATTCATATCCTTCACCTTCTCACACATGAGCTAGTTACCCATGATAACCAAACTATTGAAACTTGATTGTGTGTTGCATCAAACTTAATCCTTAGTTATACATGAGGATCCGATTATCTACCATATTTAAACATTTGATACTAGAAATCATGGAATATAAACTATTTGCTATAGACACACCTAGAGTCATTAACCTTGTCTAGGACAACACTATTACAACTCGCATGCTATGCTTGATACTTGATTGTTTATATGAACATATTATCAATTTGCAATTTATGTGTGAAATAATTGGTACACTTAATCAAACAACTGGTAGAGGATGAAGTACTTGATCAACAGTTAGTTGAGTACCAAATAACCTACTCAACGATTGGTAGAGGTCATCATGCCTGCTCAACAGTCGGTAGAGGCCCTACAACCTGCTCAACGACTGGTAGAGGCTATCGTACCTGCTCAACAATCGGTAGAGGTTCTTACTCACTGACTGGTAGAAGTCTTTTTCCTACTCAACAGTTGGACTCATTTTTGGATACATTGTAAACGATTCAATCACAAGGTTATTTTGCATTACTTACATGTGTGTTTAGAGTCATAGAAGGACACAAAACCCTAATGTAAGGTAAATTGGTGATTGCGGTCCGGAACGTAATCATGAATTTACAGGTACGTTAAGGGTAGTGTGAAATTCTAATAAGGTTTTAGTAGTTCATTTGGTTTTCATATAGCCAATCAATTCATGCATTTCTTATAAGATTCCTAAAACATAAGTTTAGTATTTTGCTAGATTCTTATGCTTCTTGCTACTTCAGACGAACCTAATCCAATCCTTAAAACTCACATCTCAAACCTCTTATCCAAATTATTCGAAACAAATTATTCTATTACCTATAAATTCATGTCATGCCTTAACTCGAAACTTCCCAAACCACCCTTGTCCTAATTTCTACCCAATCACCTTCAACCCTGTGTTTTCAATAAACTTCGGGACGAAGTTTCCAAAAGTAGGGGAGACTGTAACATCGCAAAATTTTCCCCAAAATTTTAATACATAAAAAGCCCTTATATATATATATATATATATATTACACCTTTATCATTAATATTATACAAATGTGTCTAAGTCTTTATTTATCCTAACTCACAACTTATATACATACATAAATGTATATAAATAATAATAATAATAATAATAATAATAATATGATTCTAAATTCTTTTTTTTTTCACATACAAGATTTTTTTTTTTAAATAAAGCCTTGAGTCAAATAGTCAAAGTCCTAGTCAAACAGTCAAAGTCTTAGTCAAATAGTCAATTCATCATAAAACCTTACTTTATGGTGTTGACCAATTTTAATGGCTAATTGAATCCAAAACTAGTATAAAAACCCACCTATGACCCATTATACTTTGCACCTCTAAATCGATTGTTTCAATCCGATTAAACTTTCCCTCATACTTTCTTCTATAGTCTATTACTTCTACAATTGAAGCTTTGATTATAAGCTCTTGTAATTGGCAACTTTGGGGCTACACATATTCTATTTCTCGAGACTTAATACTTTGCTAAGGTGAGTTTACGTAACCATGTTTATGCAATTCTTCATACTTGCAACATTATACTTAAGCAATTCTACATGCATGTCTAGTTGTAAACTTTAATGCCTCATGAATTAGACAACAACAACAGTTTCAACGAGTTTCAACGAGTTTCAACATTACATAATCATTAGCTATGGCCAAGCCGGCGATACTCAATAATAGATCTATTGGATTGACAATCCCACCCGGATACGTGTACCTCCTACATAGGTAGCGTGGGTGATTGTTATAGTTCCAACATATTATTAAGGTGAACCGTGGATGACGGGATGGACCTAAACTAGTCGGAGGTTTGATTATGTCGATTCAACATATTATGTTTATTCATGTAGACTTAAACTTACGATAGACATATGAATTGCTAAACTTTTATACTTAAACTATTTGCTTGACATGGCTTATGTATTCTCACCAACTTCTAGTTGACCCCCCCATTTTTCCAAACTCAACAGGAAATACTGATGCTTGAAGTCTAGAGCTAGCATGAGGAGATATTTGAAGTTTTAAGCTTTGTTTGATTATTTGATGTAGACTTTAATGTAATTCAATTTTGTAATGAAATAAAGGATTATTTAAACATATGTATTACCATGAGCTACTGAACAATCATTCATTCGTGACGCCTTGTAACAATTGCACCTTTGGCTTTACCCAAATACCATTTTAGTCCCTCTTGTAAAAAAAAAAAAAAAAAAAAAAAAAAAAAATCAGCCGACTCTTATCCCAAACACATCCATATCTATCCAGCCACCATAGCCTACCATAGTTGAAATCTTATCATTATCCATATTTGTGTTCACACTAGTTGAAATTTTGTTTATAAATACCCATTTCAATCACAATCCAATTACACCATTTCTATCTAGTTTTATCACAATTAAACTTACCCATATACTCTCCCTATCTAGTCTATCAAGTCTGTAACTGAATCATCGTTTATCATCTCGTGGTTTTCACGAATTGAAGGCTTATTTAAGTGGGTTTTATTATTTTCGTGTTCTTATCAATCGGACTATCAAACTCGTGAGTTTTTCCAATTCCTTTTGGTTATTCTTTCATTTATGTTAGTAGATCAAAAGCCCTCTGTTTAATTCAGCAAACATAATCGTTAAGGGCTCCAATTGAAAAATCTAGGATTTGGGTGTTCTTGATTAATTGGGGATTTTGATTTAAAAGTATATACAACTTTAAAATTCCATAACTCGACCATCTTTGATCTAAAAATTATGAAACTTGGTATGTATGTTCATATTACTGATTAGAAGTTCTATAAAAATTTTCGTGAATTTTTGATACTGTTTAATATTTTTAATAATTTTATATATCTTAAAACATGATTAATTCATATAAAATCGGATATTTTGTATTTTAACATGAAAATTGGTGAAAATATATTTAAATATGTTAGAATAATTTTCATATCATTTTCCCTCTGTTTTAAAACGTTTTTACATGTTATCTTAATTTATTTGTTTAATTAGTTTTGAACAAATAATATTCATAATAAATTCATTTTTGTGACAAAAATTATGAAACTTTACGTGAAGTATCTTGACATCATATAGAAGATCATAGTATTTTTATCTTCGAGAAAATAAATTATTTTCACATAGTTATCAATTTAAATCCTTTTTATCATAATAAATTGATTAAAAATTCATTATTAAGGATTTAAATCCCAAAATTTTTGTGAAGTTATTTCTAACTATAAGAAACTTAAATAAAAATTATGAGTTCAGAAAACAATACGTTTTATGGATTTCCCTATTTTAATCATTTAAACATGATTTAAACTCAATAAATCAGTTTTAAATAAAAATAAATGGAGAAAAATGATAAAAAAAGTATTTATATTATTTTTCATCAGAAGGTAACTATTTTTCATCAAAATAACCTTTTTGATGTTTATCTTGTATTTTGGTCTTATTTATGCTTAATAAGACATAAATAAATAAACTAATTATACATATATAAAATTCTCTTTTATAAATGTTTTTCTATAAAAATATTTCAGAGCTGAAAATCATAAGTGTGAATCTTAGACTCATTTGTTTAAATATTATGTAGTCATAAAAATCGTTATATATTTAATTAAAATAATTGACTAAAACCTTTATATAAATTAATTAGAATATTTTTATACAAAATATTCAAATAAGAATAATTAGTTTACTTAGTCATTTTATGAAATTTAGAACATAATATGCTTTCGTGATACATATTTATCATTAAATACTTATTTTTATAAAAATACTATTTCCCCAAATAATTTAACGAATCCTAACGCCTTAGATTTTGGACGTCTTAGACTCTTAAGACATATCCCTTATTAGTATTCTTATACGTATAGGTTAAGTTCTTCAAGAATTCGTAGTCTTAACTCGTGACAAGTTTATTCAGATTTATCGTGCTTAGCAAAACTGTGAGTATACTTATCCCCTTTTTATCTTTTCTTACACTTTTGGGGTGATTCATGTACACCTATGAAACTTACACTTACACATATTCATAAACATTTTACATACAATTCATACACATGTTATGCTTTAAATTCTTGTGCTTGATGATTAGACATAAACGTAGTATACTTGCAATCGTTACATAATCATTAACTTTGCTAGCCGACTTTAACAATGGATAGCGCTATTTGGATTGACAACCCGCCTAATGGAAAATACCTATGCGTTAGGGAAGTCTTGGGTCATTGTTAATTCTTTAGTCTTTGTCAACATAAAGGTTTGATTGTGACCCGCATAGTGTGCTTACGTGTTTATCATACTGCCTTGAGTAAATCATAACACTTGAATTGTAAAACCTTTTTATACCTATATCATACGTACACTAACTAAGTGTACTCACCAACATCTTGTGTGTTGACAGATACTATTTTGTACATGTTTCAGGAGATGCTTGAAGTTTATCACATAAGGCTTGGACTTAGACATCATGAATAAAACTTATGCTTTGTTTCTAGATGTAATGTTTTGAAATGTAATGTTGACACTTAAATCGTTATTAAATAAATATTTGTATTTTAGTACCTCGAGCTCATGAACAATCGTTACCTCGTGGCACCTCGATGTTTCCGCCATCGGTTGGGGTGTTACAGATTGGTATCAGAGCCGTGGTTATAGGGAATTAGGTTATTAGTAAATAACTTAGACTATAACTAAGAACCCATACATGACCTTATTTGTGTTTATTTGTTTATTTGCTCCACTAACCTTTCTCCTTTGTCACCTCTCATACTTTCCCCTATTCTCTCTATTTCTTTCTTTATTTCTTCGTCAAGGGTTTTGAGGAGTGACTTTACTTGGAAGAAACGTCTACACTTGGGAGCATGCTGGATATTCTTGGCTTAATTGCCTACTTTTGTTTTTTTCATAAATTTTTCATCCTTCAAAGTGTCTAACTCTAAGTGAGAGAACACGTGCAATCTGGAAGGGTGGGTGCCTGTACACTGGGTTTTCTGGCATAGGCAAGCATAGCGCATAAATCCGAAAGCGGACCTGTTATGCTTACCTGGGGATTCCTGGAGTGAGTGTCCACTTATAGGCTAAAGCACGTCTTCATTAATCTCCAACTGAGTTTGATTCTTTGAACAGTCAAAGTTTTTGTCGGGTCTTATGACTAGATAAGAACACTCCAATGTTTTATTATTGATTTCTTGAAATCATAATGATTCATTATATGCTTAAAAAGAAAAACTTTCATATATTGGTGATACATTTTCATACTTGGTTATTTCATACACATATTGTGCAAACCCGTCATGCGTATAAAGATTTTATTATTTTTGACCTCATAATATTCTTTATTCTTAGATGGCTGATCGTCGTACTGCTCATCGTAACTCTCGTCATCGAGCTGATCGTCGACTTGCGACACTAGTAACTGAACGTATTACTGCTGCGATTCCTAACCTAGTTGCTGAGTTGAACCATAGCAACAATTCTGGAAACTCTGGAACTACCAGAGGAGGTAACACTCATTGCACCTTCAAACATTTCAACTCTTGCAACCCAACTAAATTCTCTGGGGAAGAGGGAGCTACTGGCCTCCTCCAGTGGTTTGAAAGCATGGAGAACACTTTTATAAATAGTGAGTGTCCTGATGAACTCCGCGTTCGCCATGCCACCAGTGTTCTTCACAAGAGGGCATTAACTTGGTGGAACGGCGAAAAGCATAGTCGGGGTACTGATGTTGCTCTAGCTTTAACTTGGGACAAGGTGAAGGAACTCATGTTAGCCAAATTCTGCCCTAGAAATGAAATTAAGAAACTTGAAGATGAATTTTACGTTTTGAAACAAGACAGTGGGGAGAATCTTTCCTACAACACTCGTTATTATGAGCTTAGCATTTTGATTCCACACATGGTAACCCCAGTTTCTCGAGCAATCGAGAAATATATCGAGGGATTGCCTGATCTTATTCAAGATGTCGTCACTGGTAGCAAACCCATTTCGGTGGAAGAAGCTATTCAGCTTGCAGCTTCTTTGACTGATAAACACGTGAGAAAGGGGACTCTTGTTCGGAAGGGTACGAAGAAAGCTGCTGAGAAAACTGCTACGGATGCTGAACCTTCCAAAGCTGTTTCAGATAAGACTGCTTCAACCTCCTCCAACAACAACAAGCGTAAGCGGCAAAACAGGAATTATGCTGTCGTCACCCCTACCCCTATTCGCCAAGTTCCTATGGCTCAAACTGTTGGTGCTAATCAACCAGCTACTACTCGACCCTACACTGGTATTCATCCTTTGTGCAATACTTGCAAGTATCATCACCCAGCCCATATCCCGTGTCGTCAGTGCACTAGGTGTGGAAAGTGGGGGCATTTTGCTACCACTTGCAGGGTGGTACTTGCACCGCAAGGAAATCCTCCACCAACAACTCATCCAGCCATTGAACAAACAGCTCGAAACCCATTACCCATTGCACCTGCTCGTGCTTGTTATCATTGTGGGGATCCAAGCCATATCAAAGCTCGTTGCCCAGTACTTAACCAACCAAATCAAGTTGTTACTAATCATGGAGCACGTGGGAGAGCCTTCAACATTAATGCAAATCAAGCTCAGGCAGCGATTGATGTCGTGAATGGTACGTTCTTACTTAATGGTCTTTATGCTTCAATTTTGTTTGATACTGGTGCGGACAAGAGTTTTGTGTCGTTAGCCTTCGAACCTTTGCTTTCTCGTTCTCGATCTGAACTTGAAAGACCCTTTACCATCGAGGTTGCTGATGGTACTCCCATTACAATCAAGTCTGTTATTCGTGATTGCATACTTAACCTTAATGAGCACGAATTCTCCATTGATCTTATACCCATGCAATTGGGCAGTTTTGATATCATAGTAGGCATGGATTGGCTTTCTAAGTACCATGCTGAAATTGTTTGTTTCGAGAAGTATATTCGAATCCCTCTCTCAGGTAACTTTCTGCAAGTCTATGGTGAGAAACATTCAAGTGGCCTTAAGCTCATGTCTTGTACCCAAGCTCGAAAATATTTACGCAAGAAATATGTGGCATTCTTAGCACATGTAGTGGAAAAAAAGGACCAAGGGAAGAAGATTCAAGATATTCCTATTGTTCGTGATTTTCCAGAAGTCTTCCCTGATGATTTACCTGGTCTTCCTCCTATTCGTCCTATTGAGTTCCGAATTGATCTTATCCCCGGTGCTACCCCTGTTGCTAAAGCTCCTTATCGTCTTGCACCTTCGGAAATGCAAGAACTTGCCAGTCAACTCCAAGAATTGGCTGACAAGGGCTTCATTCGTCCAAGTTATTCGCCATGGGGAGCCCCAGTTTTGTTTGTTAAGAAGAAAGATGGATCGTTTCGCATGTGTATTGATTATCGTGAGCTCAATAAACTTACAATTAAAAACCGTTACCCCTTGCCTCGTATTGACGATCTTTTCGATCAGTTGCAGGGTGCAACGTGTTTTTCAAAAATCGATCTTCGTTCTGGATATCACCAGCTTCGAGTCCATGAGGATGATGTATCTAAAACTGCTTTTCGCACTCGATACGGTCACTATGAATTCATGGTTATGCCTTTCGGTCTAACTAACGCACCTGCTGTTTTCATGGATCTTATGAATCGAGTGTGTAAACCATTTTTGGATAAATTTGTTATTGTTTTTATCGATGACATCCTCATTTATTCAAGATCCAAAACCGCCCACGAACAACACCTTCGTCAGATTTTGAGTCTTTTACAACACGAACAACTGTATGCTAAATTCTCGAAATGTGAATTTTGGCTTAAAGAAGTTCAATTTCTAGGACACATAATCGATGATAAAGGAATTCATGTGGACCCAGCAAAGATTGAAGCCGTTAAAAATTGGTGTATACCCAAAACTCCTACCGAAGTTCGTTCATTTCTTGGTCTCGCCGGTTATTATCGACGCTTTATTTCAAACTTTTCAAAAATCGCTGTTCCACTTACTTCTTTGACTCACAAGGATAAGATATATGAGTGGGGTCCTAAGCAAGAAGAAGCGTTCCAAATCTTGAAGCAAAAACTCTGTGATGCTCCGGTTCTTTCTCTCCCAGATGGTACTGAAGATTTCGTGGTCTATTGTGATGCTTCTGGCCAAGGTCTTGGTTGTGTTCTCATGCAACGAAGCAACGTTATAGCTTACGCATCACGTCAATTGAAAGTCCACGAGAAAAACTATACCACCCATGATCTCGAACTTGGTGCCGTCGTGTTCGCATTGAAGATTTGGAGGCACTACCTCTATGGTACCAAATGCGTGGTTTTCACTGACCACAAAAGCCTTCAACATATCTTTAACCAAAAGGATCTAAATATGCGTCAACGCCGTTGGGTTGAATTGTTAAATGACTATGATTGCGAGATTCGCTATCACCCTGGTAAGGCAAATGTTGTTGCTGACGCTCTCAGTCGTAAGGAACACATTCAGCTATACTGTATTCAAACCCATGATCTTAAACTTCGAATCTTTGAAGCTCAACATGTTTCGGTCACTGAAGGCAACATGTACGAAGAAATGTCGTGTGGAGCCGAACATCATTTGGAAACGAAACATGGTCTGCTTTATCTTTCTAATCGTATTTGGATTCCTGATCGTGATAATCTTCGTGTTTTCATCATGGACGAGGCGCATAAATCTCGTTACTCCATTCATCCTGGTGCTGATAAGATGTATCAAGATCTGCGTTCTATGTATTGGTGGCCCGGTATGAAAAAGGACATAGCTCACTACGTGGCTAGGTGCCTTACTTGTGCTAAAGTTAAAGCCGAACACCAGCGTCCCTCTGGCCTACTTGTACAACCAGAGATTCCTGTTTGGAAGTGGGAGAACATTGCTATGGACCTCATTACTAAACTTCCTCGTACTACTCGTGGTTATGATAGCATTTGGGTGATCGTTGACCGATTAACCAAATCCGCTCATTTCTTACCTATTCGTGAAACCTATTCCGTTGAAAGACTGGCTAGATTATACATTGATGAAATCATTAGTCGTCATGGAACTCCTTTGAACATCATTTCTGATCGTGACAGTCGTTTCACCTCCCGCTTTTGGCAATCTTTGCAAGATAACTTGGGTTCTAAAGTTAATCTTAGCACAGCTTACCATCCTCAAACTGATGGTCAGACTGAGCGAACCATTCAGACTTTAGAAGATATGCTTCGAACTTGTGTTATTGATTTTGGTGGCAATTGGGATTCACACTTGCCATTAGTTGAATTTTCATATAACAACAGTTACCATACCAGTATCCGTATGGCACCTTTTGAAGCTCTTTATGGTCGCAAATGTCGTTCTCCTGTGTGTTGGAACGAGGTCGGTGACACTCAAATTACCGGTCCCGAACTAGTCCAGGAAACAACTGACAAGATTGCTCGAATTCGTGAATCATTGCAAATTGCTCAGAGTCGGCAGAAGAGCTATGCTGATCAACGACGCAAGCCTTTGGAATTTCAAGTCGGGGATCTAGTACTTCTTAAGGTTTCACCTTGGAAGGGTATGTTCCGATTCGGGAAAAAAGGGAAACTTGCGCCAAGATATGTAGGCCCATTCAAAATCTTGGAAAGGATTGGGAAAGTGGCTTATAAGTTAGATCTACCGACCGAACTCAGCAGTATTCACCCAACTTTTCATGTGTCAAACTTGAAGAAATGTTTAGCTGATGAGAATCTTCATGTTCCGCTTGAAGACATCCATATTGATAAAACAATGCATTTCATCGAGAAACCGGTGGAAATCATGGATCGTGAAGTCAAGACCCTTAAACGTAGTCGCATTCCTATAGTTAAAGTTCGTTGGGAATCCAAACGTGGCCCAGAATTTACTTGGGAACGTGAGGACCAAATGAAAACGAAGTATCCTTATCTTTTTCCAGAACCCTCCGCTTGAAGTAATTTCGAGACGAAATTTCTAAAAGTAGGGGAGACTGTAACAATTGCACCTTTGGCTTTACCCAAATACCATTTTAGTCCCTCTTGTAAAAAAAAAAAAAAAAAAAAAAAAAAAAAAAAAAAAAAAAAAAAATCAGCCGACTCTTATCCCAAACACATCCATATCTATCCAGCCACCATAGCCTACCATAGTTGAAATCTTATCATTATCCATATTTGTGTTCACACTAGTTGAAATTTTGTTTATAAATACCCATTTCAATCATAATCCAATTACACCATTTCTATCTAGTTTTATCACAATTAAACTTACCCATATACTCTCCCTATCTAGTCTATCAAGTCTGTAACTGAATCATCGTTTATCATCTCGTGGTTTTCACGAATTGAAGGCTTATTTAAGTGGGTTTTATTATTTTCGTGTTCTTATCAATTGGACTATCAAACTCGTGAGTTTTTCCAATTCCTTTTGGTTATTCTTTCATTTATGTTAGTAGATCAAAAGCCCTCTGTTTAATTCAGCAAACATAATCGTTAAGGGCTCCAATTGAAAAATCTAGGATTAGGGTGTTCTTGATTAATTGGGGATTTTGATTTAAAAGTATATACAACTTTAAAATTCCATAACTCGACCATCTTTGATCTAAAAATTATGAAACTTGGTATGTATGTTCATATTACTGATTAGAAGTTCTATAAAAATTTTCGTGAATTTTTGATACTGTTTAATATTTTTAATAATTTTATATATCTTAAAACATGATTAATTCATATAAAATCGGATATTTTGTATTTTAACATGAAAATTGGTGAAAATATATTTAAATATGTTAGAATAATTTTCATATCATTTTCCCTCTGTTTTAAAACGTTTTTACATGTTATCTTAATTTATTTGTTTAATTAGTTTTGAACAAATAATATTCATAATAAATTCATTTTTGTGACAAAAATTATGAAACTTTACGTGAAGTATCTTGACATCATATAGAAGATCATAGTATTTTTATCTTCGAGAAAATAAATTATTTTCACATAGTTATCAATTTAAATCCTTTTTATCATAATAAATTGATTAAAAATTCATTATTAAGGATTTAAATCCCAAAATTTTTGTGAAGTTATTTCTAACCATAAGAAACTTAAATAAAAATTATGAGTTCAGAAAACAATACGTTTTATGGATTTCCCTATTTTTAATCATTTAAACATGATTTAAACTCAATAAATCAGTTTTAAATAAAAATAAATGGAGAAAAATGATGAAAAAAGTATTTATATTATTTTTCATCAGAAGGTAACTATTTTTCATCAAAATAACCTTTTTGATGTTTATCTTGTATTTTGGTCTTATTTATGCTTAATAAGACATAAATAAATAAACTAATTATACATATATAAAATTCTCTTTTATAAATGTTTTTCTATAAAAATATTTCAGAGCTGAAAATCATAAGTGTGAATCTTAGACTCATTTGTTTAAATATTATGTAGTCATAAAAATCGTTATATATTTAATTAAAATAATTGACTAAAACCTTTATATAAATTAATTAGAATATTTTTATACAAAATATTCAAATAAGAATAATTAGTTTACTTAGTCATTTTATGAAATTTAGAACATAATATGCTTTCGTGATACATATTTATCATTAAATACTTATTTTTATAAAAATACTATTTCCCCAAATAATTTAACGAATCCTAACGCCTTAGATTTTGGACGTCTTAGACTCTTAAGACATATCCCTTATTAGTATTCTTATACGTATAGGTTAAGTTCTTCAAGAATTCGTAGTCTTAACTCGTGACAAGTTTATTCAGATTTATCGTGCTTAGCAAAACTGTGAGTATACTTATCCCCTTTTTATCTTTTCTTACACTTTTGGGGTGATTCATGTACATCTATGAAACTTACACTTACACATATTCATAAACATTTTACATACAATTCATACACATGTTATGCTTTAAATTCTTGTGCTTTATGATTAGACATAAACGTAGTATACTTGCAATCGTTACATAGTCATTAACTTTGCTAGCCGACTTTAACAATGGATAGCGCTATTTGGATTGACAACCCGCCTAATGGAAAATACCTATGCGTTAGGGAAGTCTTGGGTCATTGTTAATTCTTTAGTCTTTGTCAACATAAAGGTTTGATTGTGACCCGCATAGTGTGCTTACGTGTTTATCATACTGCCTTGAGTAAATCATAACACTTGAATTGTAAAACCTTTTTATACCTATATCATACGTACACTAACTAAGTGTACTCACCAACATCTTGTGTGTTGACAGATACTATTTTGTACATGTTTCAGGAGATGCTTGAAGTTTATCACATAAGGCTTGGACTTAGAGATCATGAATAAAACTTATGCTTTGTTTCTAGATGTAATGTTTTGAAATGTAATGTTGACACTTAAATCGTTATTAAATAAATATTTGTATTTTAGTACCTCGAGCTCATGAACAATCGTTACCTCGTGGCACCTCGATGTTTCCGCCATCGGTTGGGGTGTTACACGCCTCGATGTTTCCGCCATCGATTGGGGTGTTACACTTGGCATTTCTTTTTTCTTGTTTTTAACTTTCTTTTTTAATAATTATAAAACAAAATTTTAAAAAAAACATAATATTAATTCATAATAAACTACAAAGTTAAATAAAAAAAACACTAACAAACCAAAAATACATGAAATTTTAATAAAAACATAAAAAAAATACACTTTAGTTATCGCTATCGTCTTCATCAGATGGGTAATCTCTTGGTACACTCCAAATATGATCAACCAGATCCGCTCGAAGGTTGTGATGTGTTTGGCTACTCTTGATTTCAAAGTTGTTGGCGTTTCTTTCTTCATCCGTAATGTTTGCTTGACTTTGCTGCGTTTCCTCACCAAAGTACTCGCATATTGCATGCCCTTCATCCTCCAAAATCATGTTATGTAAAATAATGCATGCGTACATCACATTTCGTATATGCGATTTTTCCCACAGTCGGCAGGGTGTGGCCAAAATGCGCCATCTTTTTTTCAAGACACCAAAAGCACGCTCAACATCTTTCCGTGCAGCCATTTGAGCTTTGTTAAACTTTTTTCTCTTAGGGTCTAACGTCGTCCTCCGTGTAAACGATTTTACGAACACGGCCCAATCGGGGTAAATTCCATCTGCTAGAAGATACCGTACTTATATTCTACCCCGTTTAAAAAAAAGTTCCTTTTGGTGCAATATCGTTTATAAGATCGTTGAAGATTGGGGACTGATTAAGAACAGTCCTATCGTTCAACGATCCGGGCACACCAAAAAACGCATGCCAAATCCAAAGATCTTGTGACGCAACTGCTTCAAGCATCAAACACGGCCTTTTATGAAAACCGCTAGCGTGTTGGCCTTGCCACTCAGTTGGACAAACTTCCCACTCCCATTTCATACAATCTAAACTCCCGAGCATACCGGGAAAACCATGTTTTTCTTCGTGAAACTCTAAAAGTTGCTGGACGTCACTAAATGTTGGTTTTCTCAAATATCGTTTTAAATATAAATCAATGACGCCCGCACAAAAAAACTGAGTACTTTCTCTAGCCGTTCGCTCGGACATCCTTAGATACTCATCCATTATGTCGGAAGTCATTCCGAAAGCCAATGATCGAAGCGCGACTGTGTAACACCCCGGTTCGAGTCCCAAAATTTTTCGCGCTTAGAATATTATAACATTACGTTTATTCACGAAACTGAAAACCGAACCAATATATATAATTATTATTCAAGAATGCACGTCACGAGATCGAACCAATACACGTTACGAACACGAACCCGCTATATCCATGGTGCTTACTCACCATGGGACACATGGCACTTTGGCCATGTGCCCCATGGCATATTATTATAAACACACGCACACACACATCAGCTTTATAAACCCTCACTCTTCTTCCCTAAGGAACCGATGTACACACACAATTAGATAAGAGAGCAAGGAGCCGGTGGCTCCTGCCGCCCTCTATGGCGGAGCACCGGCGGAGCAGTCCGGCCAAACGACACCCACACCCACCCCTTCTTTCTTTCCAACCAACAGTAACACACATCAGAGCCTGTTAGAGAGAGAAAGAGAGAAGCAGCGATTAGAGGGAACCGGACCAGCAGAGAGAGGGAAGCGAGGCAGAGAGAGAGAAAGAGACGGTGACGGTGGCTCGTGGTGGTGGTTTGCAGGGGGGTTCCGAGTAAGGGTTGGCGGCGGCGGTCCTCTAGGGTTCCGATAAAGATCAGGAACAACGTAAAAGAGGCCAAAGGGTTCCTGATGAGTCAATAGAGACGACCTGATTATGTTTCTGAATAGGGCTGCGGTGGTGAAGGATCTCGATGGTGGTGCTGATTAGGGGTTATTAAGAATGGTTCAATGATGGTGACTGTTGACTATCAGATTAAGGTAAATCCTTAAATTTGTTTTGTGATTATATCCTTACTAGAGTCTAGAAATATGGTTCATAAGTCATAGTGGTTAACCTAGATTGGATGACAGGATATGTTTATTAATGAAGGATTATTGTGTAGAAGATGAAGGGGCAAGACCCAGTTGACTTGGTCAACAAAAGTCAACGGACAGAAGACTCGGTCAACAGAATAGACCCGAGAGGTATAAGCGAGCACTCGAACCAAACTAGTGTTAATAATATTTATGCAACTTACACGTGTGGGACTCGACTATACCATGGACCCGACCCGACTAACAATACTAAACTAAAGAACTTATAACTATATATATAAATTAACTATATTGTAGTTTATAAGAAACTTATGACAATATATTAGGTTGATTAATTATCGTGTGGAGGAACTTGACTGTATATGGATAATAATATAGAGAACAAGATGATTGACTATGGTATCAATATTAATACTAGGCAAGATATAAATATGGCTATTAAGACATTATAACCAAGGACATGAGGTATTGGACTTTAAGGTAAATCACTTGGATAAGAACACACTATGTGATTTGATAATTGGAAATATTCGGACATAGAAAATAATGAGTTACTTAGTTATTAAGTACATTTGGAACTTGAAGTCACATATATCAAGAGCTTAAGATTGGAACTTTGGACTCAAAATGAACGACATATACCAAGTATAAGACTACGCATTTATACACCTAGATATAAATATAGAAACCTTAAGACTTAGATTAACATCGGAACAACACTAAATCGGACACTTTAAACTAAGCATATGAACACGCACGTTGAAGATAAATAGACCATGAAGGCGATATTGGACTTAGGACTCAAAATACGAAACAAGACATAAGAATAGAAGATTACGACGCTCGGACCATAAGTATGGACATAGCTAAGATTACTACTTGTCAAGTACAAGCGAATAGGTGGAGGATTATTGGAACCTGAACATGGACATGGAACTGTAATACATAGAAACCATACGCTCGCTCGTCCCACACGTATAACCATTACGAATAAAACCAAGACTAATAGTATTTGTCGACTTAGGGATTGATCAGGAGAATATCGGTACAGGACAACAGGCGCCCCGTTTCTTATAAACTATCCGTGTGCTACGTTATCAGGTGAGTTTCGTGAACCTTCCCCTCTTTTTGCTTTTATAAACATTTTGGGGTGAATATATGCTTCCAGTGTAAAACCAGTAATGTATTAGTATCGAACCAGTATGATGGGACAAGGTACTCCCGATACCATTCACACTCATTAACCCAAGGGAATTGGGCCACTTAATATGTGGGTAGTACTACTTGGGGAAACCCCCACACACAGTGGACCTGGAAACCCGGGGAACCCTCCACTGAGATTTGTGACACGTATTATGCCAAGAAATCCATAATGGGAGTATATGGATTCAGTGTCAGGTTTGAGGTGTGGCTTGTACATCACCAGTGCAACCATATGTGGAATCGTATTAACTTGTAAACCTGTTTTGGAATTATAAACTATTTTGTGGAAAACCATGTAAACTTATAAACCGGATTTTGACGATAAACTTATTTTAAAACCAGTTTAATGCACCCACGGACTCACCAACATATTTGTTGATCCAAACTATTTTTAAGCATGTGTTCAGGTACAACTCATGGATGGATGGAGAAGGCAAGGTATACTATATTTGTTGCGGGATAGAGCGTATAGAGCTAAGCACGGCTAGAGATTGGATTGATTTGAGGATTACACATCATCAACTGCTTCGACGACCGCTGCGCTTCGTCTTTGCATACCTTTGAACCATTCATTAAGTATTGTATTTATATATATTTGGAACTAGAAATTGTATTTAAAACCTTTAATATAATAATTGTTACTTCCGCTGTGCAAGTTTGGTACCAATCTGTATTTCGACCAGGCCCACGTTGGTCGGGTTGTGACAGTTGGTATCAGAGCAGCGGTTGTAGCACACTAGGATTTTCCTCACGGAAAACTCCTAGACTACGACCGAGAGATCGTAGTTTAAGATTTGAGAATTACCTAGTTAGGAAATACCTTGGACATACGTAATACCAGACAAAGTAGTCGCAAAGTAAGTCGAAACTAGAGTACCTGAACACACCCGAATGCTTAAATCAATTAAGAACCAGTTTAACCGGTATACGAGCAGTGTTTGACACCTAAAATTTATGACTACGACGGAGATTATTAGAATAATTTTGTGAGGTAAATTGACAATTACACTTGACGTCATGTAATTGCGAGTTTACAGGCACTAGAAAGTTCTAAGAAATCCGAAGAGTCGCCAAATTTTAAGTGTTGACCATGGCAACCATAAAACGAACTATTTTAGAGTTGTAACAGACCTACGACATACTTGTGTGACCATATTAGGAGTTTGAAATCGTTGTTTTTATTATAATTTGGCGTGTTTTGATAGAACATAAATACATATCCCTGACTGTTGAGATACGTGAACTATTAACTTATATATATGTGTTACATTAATCTAAATAAACGTTATTACTTGTGAATAATTTTTATGACTACGTTTTGAGCTAACCATGAGAATCAGGTACCTAACCAAAATTTAATGCTAATCTGGAAGAAATTCAAATTACCAAGGAGAATCTTGATCAACCAAGCGAATGGATGCCTCAATTCGATAAGTTTTAATTTTAACTAATATTTACTGCCTACCTTATATAGTGTTGTCCCCATTAATATATATAGTTCATGCGTTTATGATCGTAGAATCACATGTTTGCACCCACCGGATGACTTAGACAAAAATCTGTCGGATTGACCTTTGATTAATAGATTTATATCTAAGCCGAATATAGCGTCTTGAATTTGGGATCGCATAACAGGTTCTAGAGTTTATTTCTAGAATATTAGCCAAAAAGTTAGCAACTTGGATTCAAGAAAACACTAACAACCATGAACACCAAACCCTTCTTGACCGGAAGAAACTAGGATTGAGCAATATCGGAGGTATTTTTAAGAATTATTATATGTTTTGCCACTTCAATACCTCATGTTGTCTTTGAATTATTGTCAAACCTTTGGATTAGGTTCATAACCTTCTAACATAAGGATGAGTTAGCCGTATGAAACTTGTAAATAAATTTTTTTTTTTTTTTTTTGATAGGCCCTAACGGGGGAGTGGACACATTCGTAGTAACAATTATAGGAAATATTTGATGGACGCCAAAGAATGTAGCCGAAATTTGATAAGAAAAATCTTCATAGATAACAATTCGACCACATGAGGAGCTAAGATCTGAGATACCAAAGAAATGTTGTACACCTTAGCTTGTTTAAGAGCAACATATTGAGTTTAGACGTCTAACCTTTTGGCGTTTTCAACAACTTGTCACTATATTCCACACCATGTATCATAGAAAGACCTTAAAGGTTTAAGAATTCAAGTATTGTTTTGACAAAATAGATAGAGTTAACCAAAGTATTAGACATAAACGCGGATAAGAATGACAAGACTCCAGATAACAACCCCATATTTTTAGCGCCTAACCCACTCAAAATAAGGTTATTAAGGACTAGTAATTCTCGGAACAAACATAGGATTTATCAAGAATGTTTCTATCAAGTTTTTGGGAAGATTTCCAGTACGTCTACGAGACATTGTTGGTGTGGTGGGTTAGCTGCGGTACACCCTATATATAAACACCAATGATGTGTCGAAAACAAGACTGGGAATAAAACCAAAAACGAATATAAAACTCAGAAATTTCTAGAACATTTTCGAGGTTATCAAAGGTGTGGTGGGTTGGCTGCGGTACACCCTATATATAAACACCTACGATGCATTGAAAATGGGACTGGAAATTAAATCAAGGACGAACCTTAATTGTAAATAGTTTAAACCATTGCTTCAAGTCAAAACCTAGACGTTGTGAGTAATTCTACTCTCTATACCTAAAGATTGGTCTTAAACTCGGAAGGTTTTAATTATTCTTTTGATCTTAAGAGATATTAGCATCCCATAACTGTTGTGTTGACACCCCAAAATATGACAATGAAATATACCTGTATGAACTTATTAGTACAAATAAAATATAAGTGGAAACTAGTTAAACGGTAGTGATACTTGAAATTTGAACATATAACATATTAGAATGATACATACTCCTTTGACAACCAGTATATGCTCAAAACGTTGAATAGAAAGCTTGAACGCTTAAGATGAGATGCATAAAGATGAAGTATTGAAGACTTAGATTCAACACCGCGGACGTTAAAAACTAAGACGTGAAGTAAATCAAGTCAACCAAACGTAATAACTCTTTGGATATACGTGTATATATATGTAACCTAGTACACCTAATGACTGTACTCGTTGAATATTAACATTTGAGATATTGAACTTAAATATTAAATCTGGGGAGACAGAATTGGTAGTAACCAATGAGTGTCAAGAATAATAAGTGGAGTCTCGAACGATAAAACATAGTATGAGGGTCAGTATAGAAGCACTATAACTACGATCTGTTTTAGGGAAGGATTATGTACAAACAAGCACATAAACCCTAACACCAAATCCGAGAATGGAATGTACTATATGTACAATCAGAGATAACTTGAAAATAATTCCGAGGACGGAATTCCATTAACGGGGGGAGAATGTAACACCCCGGTTCGAGTCCCAAAATTTTTCGCGCTTAGAATATTATAACATTACGTTTATTCACGAAACTGAAAACCGAACCAATATATATAATTATTATTCAAGAATGCACGTCACGAGATCGAACCAATACACGTTACGAACACGAACCCGCTATATCCATGGTGCTTACTCACCATGGGACACATGGCACTTTGGCCATGTGCCCCATGGCATATTATTATAAACACACGCACACACACATCAGCTTTATAAACCCTCACTCTTCTTCCCTAAGGAACCGATGTACACACACAATTAGATAAGAGAGCAAGGAGCCGGTGGCTCCTGCCGCCCTCTATGGCGGAGCACCGGCGGAGCAGTCCGGCCAAACGACACCCACACCCACCCCTTCTTTCTTTCCAACCAACAGTAACACACATCAGAGCCTGTTAGAGAGAGAAAGAGAGAAGCAGCGATTAGAGGGAACCGGACCAGCAGAGAGAGGGAAGCGAGGCAGAGAGAGAGAAAGAGACGGTGACGGTGGCTCGTGGTGGTGGTTTGCAGGGGGGTTCCGAGTAAGGGTTGGCGGCGGCGGTCCTCTAGGGTTCCGATAAAGATCAGGAACAACGTAAAAGAGGCCAAAGGGTTCCTGATGAGTCAATAGAGACGACCTGATTATGTTTCTGAATAGGGCTGCGGTGGTGAAGGATCTCGATGGTGGTGCTGATTAGGGGTTATTAAGAATGGTTCAATGATGGTGACTGTTGACTATCAGATTAAGGTAAATCCTTAAATTTGTTTTGTGATTATATCCTTACTAGAGTCTAGAAATATGGTTCATAAGTCATAGTGGTTAACCTAGATTGGATGACAGGATATGTTTATTAATGAAGGATTATTGTGTAGAAGATGAAGGGGCAAGACCCAGTTGACTTGGTCAACAAAAGTCAACGGACAGAAGACTCGGTCAACAGAATAGACCCGAGAGGTATAAGCGAGCACTCGAACCAAACTAGTGTTAATAATATTTATGCAACTTACACGTGTGGGACTCGACTATACCATGGACCCGACCCGACTAACAATACTAAACTAAAGAACTTATAACTATATATATAAATTAACTATATTGTAGTTTATAAGAAACTTATGACAATATATTAGGTTGATTAATTATCGTGTGGAGGAACTTGACTGTATATGGATAATAATATAGAGAACAAGATGATTGACTATGGTATCAATATTAATACTAGGCAAGATATAAATATGGCTATTAAGACATTATAACCAAGGACATGAGGTATTGGACTTTAAGGTAAATCACTTGGATAAGAACACACTATGTGATTTGATAATTGGAAATATTCGGACATAGAAAATAATGAGTTACTTAGTTATTAAGTACATTTGGAACTTGAAGTCACATATATCAAGAGCTTAAGATTGGAACTTTGGACTCAAAATGAACGACATATACCAAGTATAAGACTACGCATTTATACACCTAGATATAAATATAGAAACCTTAAGACTTAGATTAACATCGGAACAACACTAAATCGGACACTTTAAACTAAGCATATGAACACGCACGTTGAAGATAAATAGACCATGAAGGCGATATTGGACTTAGGACTCAAAATACGAAACAAGACATAAGAATAGAAGATTACGACGCTCGGACCATAAGTATGGACATAGCTAAGATTACTACTTGTCAAGTACAAGCGAATAGGTGGAGGATTATTGGAACCTGAACATGGACATGGAACTGTAATACATAGAAACCATACGCTCGCTCGTCCCACACGTATAACCATTACGAATAAAACCAAGACTAATAGTATTTGTCGACTTAGGGATTGATCAGGAGAATATCGGTACAGGACAACAGGCGCCCCGTTTCTTATAAACTATCCGTGTGCTACGTTATCAGGTGAGTTTCGTGAACCTTCCCCTCTTTTTGCTTTTATAAACATTTTGGGGTGAATATATGCTTCCAGTGTAAAACCAGTAATGTATTAGTATCGAACCAGTATGATGGGACAAGGTACTCCCGATACCATTCACACTCATTAACCCAAGGGAATTGGGCCACTTAATATGTGGGTAGTACTACTTGGGGAAACCCCCACACACAGTGGACCTGGAAACCCGGGGAACCCTCCACTGAGATTTGTGACACGTATTATGCCAAGAAATCCATAATGGGAGTATATGGATTCAGTGTCAGGTTTGAGGTGTGGCTTGTACATCACCAGTGCAACCATATGTGGAATCGTATTAACTTGTAAACCTGTTTTGGAATTATAAACTATTTTGTGGAAAACCATGTAAACTTATAAACCGGATTTTGACGATAAACTTATTTTAAAACCAGTTTAATGCACCCACGGACTCACCAACATATTTGTTGATCCAAACTATTTTTAAGCATGTGTTCAGGTACAACTCATGGATGGATGGAGAAGGCAAGGTATACTATATTTGTTGCGGGATAGAGCGTATAGAGCTAAGCACGGCTAGAGATTGGATTGATTTGAGGATTACACATCATCAACTGCTTCGACGACCGCTGCGCTTCGTCTTTGCATACCTTTGAACCATTCATTAAGTATTGTATTTATATATATTTGGAACTAGAAATTGTATTTAAAACCTTTAATATAATAATTGTTACTTCCGCTGTGCAAGTTTGGTACCAATCTGTATTTCGACCAGGCCCACGTTGGTCGGGTTGTGACAGGCTGTGACCTTTTGCATCGCGGTAAATCCCATCTGACCACGTGCATCGGGCCTTTGTTTGAAATAATCAAACTTATTTTCCAAATCATTTGTTATTCTTAAAAATAAATTACGACTCATACGAAAACGACGCCTAAAACTTCTTTCATCGTATGTTGATTCGGGTGAGAAGTAATCACGTACCAATAACTCATTTCCGGTTTGTCGTTCACGAAGTATATACTTTCTACGCTTGGGTGGTTCGGAGGTCCCTTCGTCGTCCGCTATAGCTTTAACGACGTTCTGAACGGTCGCCATTAACATTTCTGCGGCACCTTCGCCCAAGTCATCCAAAGCGAGTTGATCAAACATATCGTCTGAACTCGAAGAATCGCCCGACATCTTGCAATTTTTTTTTGAAAATATATGATAGTTTGGAGAGGATTTTATGAAAAAAGGAGTGTGTGTTTGTGTATAAGATGTTATTGTTATATATATATATATATATATATATATATATATAATAAATTTTTTTTTGTATACTAGCCGTTAACCAACGGATATATATATATATTTTTTAAACGGTAACATTATATTATATGGCCCAATCAGCGAGCTCCACGTGGCCTTTCCCCTCCCCCCACGCCAGTGAACTTCCTCCCGCCCCCCCCCACTCCCGCCCCTGTCCACGCCATTAAGCGGCGGTGTTCCCTCCCCTTCCCGCCCCTCTCCCGCCCCCACTCCGTTCAGTCTAAGCATGACAATTTCTTGCAGAAGGTATCTCTAAAAAGGTCAAAAAAATCAATATTTAACATAAAAGGGTTCAGCCTTGGAATACTTTGAACAAATGCAAATTTAGGAGTGGATTATGAATGCTAATTACTATTCAGCTATATCAAACAAAATACTAAATTCTTCCCAAAAGTTTCAATCATATATAGCTAAACATGTTCAGGTGTTCAACCCAAAACTGACCCAAACGCCTTAACTCACTGTAGTTGATATTACATATAATTTGATCCTTCAGAAAAAAATTCAAACATTTGACCATTCAATGAAAATGATAAATTTGACCTGTTAAAAAAAAATATTATGTTTGACCTGTTAACATAAAACAACAATTTTTACCCATTTTAGTTTAAATATATTACCCATTTAGTAAAAACAACAAATTTTTCCAGTATAGTAAAATAGCAATTTTCATCCAATCACTAAAATGTTGAGTTTGGGTACAAATGGAAAATTAAAGTAGCTTAGTCTAAGACCATTCCCATTCATAACCCAACTCAACACAACCCAACATTTCTATATATATAAAAAAAAATCTCTCACTTCCACCTACACAACCCAACCCAACCATAACACACATTCACAACCCAACTCTACCTAAAAATATATTTTTTAAATGAACTCGATTTATAATAAAATTTATATTGGGATGTTCACAAAAAAAAAGTTAAGAAATATAGTGTATTTAGTTCTTTTTTAAGTTGAATATTATAAGTTATATAAGTAATTAAGTCAGTGGGAGGTTTAGTTAAGGTGCAACCATGGTTGCCACCACAACCAGATTGTTAAGAGATTGCAAACTTTTGATTTTTCAAATATTATTTCCAAAACCCAATCCATTTTAGGGTCACGAATGGGAGTAGTCTAAATTACCTTACTCTAGCCCCGCTTATTAAAAATGCAAAATTGACACTATAACTACAACTATAATAAAGTTAACAGGGGTTTAGAAAACATGATTCACATAGTTGAGACGTGAGACCATATTTTTGGTGTTTATAATAGATGTTATCACATCTTCATCAAAACAATGATCCTCACATATTAATGATATTTCATTAATATAATGATCCTAATTTGTGTCTGTCTTACTTGAATATCCCATAACATAAATCACTCTAAAGTTCTTCTTAAATGTCATATCTCAAACTAACTAATCCACTCTTATTCCAAAATTTAATATGATTTGCTCTAATTGAGTCTTGATTATCCTTAAGACATGACACTCCTGCTAATTTTCTAACAAACTGAAATTTATTAGAATTGGGATAAGTCAACTATAATGTCACTTATGGTAATCAAGAACTCAAGTTAATGGTTGCTATTAGGGGAGCCATTAAAAGATTCTAAAATTTCTAAGACTAATTTTGTTTCTATGGAAGAATCAAAAGAACTCTTAAAGAAGCATGCAATAAATCTAACTCAAATTAAAAGGTTAAGTGCATTTGTGAATACATCATAATATTGAATAACATGGCCCATTAAACTAAAGGCTTATTCATGGAATAGATAAAGATTTTCAGCGCGTTAAACAATAACTTTTCCATAGTACGATTAGATGCCTTATAAATCAACTACAACACTCAGAAGTACCAAAGGAAAATGATTGTGTTAATAGCAACATATGTACAGGAAGAGAAACGCCTAAAACTGAAAAATTCAGATGTTATTCACCTTACTACCACTACAACTTAAAAAGTGGAAGATAACTTACAATAGAGAGGATAGTTTTAAAGTCTGGAAACAAAATACAAGTACTGCTTCCAGCTCTAAGTTTTCCAAGCGGATGCCTCACTTCAAAACTATGCCATTAGACTAGGCACAACCAATGAGACAAATCCATAAGCCAAGAAAACAGCTGGCTAAGTTAAGTAGTAGAAAATCAATGATATTTGACTCCACAAATTTAAATATTCCAATTAACACGTGATTGTTGAGTCTAGTTCTACTCGTTTCCTTACCAGATTTCAACAAATACTTAAGATGAGAGTAAGTGTCAAATTTATTGTTAAGGTTAAAAGAACCATTAATAATTGATCTTTGTATTAGGCTTTGTGATACCTTACGATATTCTGGAGATTACTCAGAATTTTGGTATCAATACTAAAGCCACACTTTGACAGTTATGAGTTTTTATGACCAAAACAAAGTCAATATTAACTTAAACTCTCATATTATTAGTTGTTATCATCTAAACAGAAACATTATAAAGTAGAACAAGATGATACATAGATTTTCACAACTTTGTTATCATGAAAATGAAAATTTAACAAAGGATAATGAGACTTATGCACGTCATCCATTGAGACCAAAATTTTTCATGAGCAATCATGAATAGGTTAATGAATGATGATTTGTAATCAAATCTCATTCTTAGTGACTTTAAAGCATGTGTTGAATGCACTAAACTTTAAAATGGGAAGGAATAAATGGGTTTCCATCACATGTTATAATTAGCTGACATTAGTGGAGCTTAGAAAAATATCAACTTGTATCTTATTTGTTTCATACGGACCTAAGTCTTAAAGAAATCAATTCATATATACTTAAAAGGTTTCCTTCTAAAGATAAGGGTTCCCATACAAAAACCATATTTTGTGAGAAATGTGAGAAAGAACCTAATAATGACATGTGGCACCAAGGGATGGACAAACTAGTAATTTTACCCAAATAATTATATATCAAATTTTAATTATTTTTTTTAATTAGGAGTAATTATAGGAAATTTCAAAAATTTCGGTCAAAGGTATTTGAAGTCTACGATTTTTTTTTTTAAGTATTTCAAAAATTTCGGTCAAAGGGACTTGAAGTCTACTTTTTTTAAGTTTATTATGGAATGATTTGTATATATTTTTGTTATGATTTTATCAACCAAAAATTCTATCCTTTCTAGCATTTTTTATTAATTCAAAACAAGAGATAAGTCATATTGTTTTACCCCCATCTTCGATCATTATGAACAATAACATGTCAGAAGATTTTGAAGGTTAGTGTTTTTTTTGTGTTATACGTGATGTTTTCATTTTTTGTGTTTTAATTGTTTTGCGTTTTTGTTATTATGTATGTGTACGTGTTTTTTACTAGGTATTCCTTTTTTGATTATTTGTTTTATATTGAAGCAAAAGGTTAAGCCTATAATTATTGGAGTCTGACTGTCATTTTTAAACCTGCTAAGAGCCTTCTTCGCTATCCTCCCACTCCTCCTAACTGGTAATAAAATAAACAGCTTTATATAATACATCATGAACAATTAAAATAAACACATTGCCATATGTAAACAGTAATAACAAAATCCATCATATAGTGAAACAATGTAAACACTAAAAGCCTAAACAGTGTGTTATGTGCCCCCTAACCATGCTGCTACCTTGCCCATGGAAGGAATGATTTCTAGTCGTTATTTGACTCTTCGTGCTAGCAAATAAGCCAACAGTAGTTAATTTAGCACTACCTTCTTTTTTATTCCACTAACCTTTAAATGGGCCTAACACTCCATTAAACAAAAGGAACAACGAACAAAAAAACCACTGAACTCAACTTCACTAAGAGGGTAATACACCGTTTTCAAGTTGACATATTTTTATGTTCGCTTATGTTATTGAGGCGATGAGGTACCTGAGCCAAGTTTATTTGTTTTCTTTGCTGTTGTTCATTAATATTTGCTACCGTGTATAAATCCTTTGTGAATCTTTTCAATGCCACTACTTTCTCTACCTGAGCCAAGTTTATTTATTTTATCTCACATCCTAAAACACAATGCTTAGTGATGCACATCCTAAAACACATCCTGGTTATGCACATCCTAAAAACATAGCTTGTTTCTGCCCATCCTAAAACACAATCATAAAACACATCATAAAACACAATGCGAAGACCATTCACATCCTAAAACACTATCTCATCCTAAAACACTACCACATCATAAAACACATCCTAAAATACAATGCGAAGATAATTCACATCCTAAAACACTATCACATCCTAAAAAACCGAAGCAAAACACTGTTTGTTAAACATAATTAAAAAAAATAAGAATGAAACAAAACACTGTTACCGTAATGTGAAGCGCATATCCTCAAAAAACACCTTTTACATCCAACTTTATTTATAAAGATCAACTATCGTAATTAAAAAAAATAATAATAATAAGAATGAAACACTGTTTGTCTTCCCCAACACACCTTTAATTAACCTTTAAAAATAAAAACCCCTTTTGTGTTCAGATTTTTTTTCCCCAAAAAAACCAATCGCAATTTTCCCCAACCCTAATACAATATTATTTTTTAAAAACACATCGGAATACATACCTAAACCAAATCGAGCCGGCAGAAAAACACGATTAAGACCTGATTTCATCTTCTTTTTCTCAATTGTTGGTGAACCCTTAATCTTCCCAACCATTATCGATCGTCTTTGAAGTAGGAATAGTGGAAAACACAATGAGGATGAAAGGAAAACACAAAGACTTGAAGATTATATAGGATAGACCTATTAATGTGTGAATCAATTATCATTGATTTGCTTCAGGGATTATAGGGTTTGGTTGTTGCCTTATTGTTGAGAGAGAATGATTGATAATCTGCGAAAATCATGGACAAAAAATACGGTTATCGATTTTAAGCATTAAATGGGTTTTAACTTGTTTAATGTGTGATATTACCCAAATACCCTTTCAGCATTAATTTATAGAATATATTTAAAACACATATTACAAAAATGCCACTCATATCATCTCATCCATCCATCTAATTGATCCAATGGTTAAAACTCCTTCTCACCTTTCTCACAAAACACCCCTTTTGTATGCTATCCCTACCCTCCTTCTAAATATGTCCTTAAAATTTCTTATGAAATCAAGACAATAAGGAAATCAAGTCTAAAATATATGAAATATTCTCATTCACATGCATCGCCAAAACTTATCATATGGAGTTCCCAGAGACCTAAAAGATCAGTGGGAGTATTAAGTGTCCTAATTATAACTTGCAAAAGTTGCAAGACGTGGGGGAAGTGACATAATATAATGATACTCCTAGTAAAGTTTGATTGGTGCATAACTATGGGAAGAATTTAGATTTCTTACCAAAACTAAAGTAATCCTCAATAAGAGAAACTAACATAAACATCGTTGAGTTGTTTCTCTATTAGAATCTATTGGTCGTCCAATCGTAGACCCTATGCATGCTAAGTTCCTAAAGATTTCTAAGTTTAGTGGGAGCAGTAAAAGTCCTTACCATGACTTGCCAGAAGTACAAGAGGCGGGGGGAGAGACTCATTAAATTCTACTCCGAATTTAACTCCGATTACACCTCTTGTACACCATACTGCACCAACTCTTACACACTTAGAAACTAATATTGCTCCTTATTTACCTGACAATGACAGCACCTAACCAAGAGCTAATTCATAAAATTGATATGTATCCTAATAAACCCAATAGTTAACTCAGGAGGTCATCTAGGTCTAAAAGGCCTACTAACTTTGATGATAAAGTACCTTACCTGACTAAAGTTGAAATGGATGTTTGGAAAGTTTATCGATCCTACCTCTTCTAATTATATCATCAGCATCAATTAAATCTTCTAAATGGGATAAAGCTATTATTGGCAAGCTTGATTCCATCAATTAGAATAATGTTTGGATTTGGTTAAATTACCTAAGGGTGATCATAACTAAACTGAATCTGAATGGAAACGTTATCACACTAAAAGTATGATTGATTGTTGAGGGTTATACTCAAGAGGGAATAAACTATCTATAAACCTTCTTACTTGTCTTACAAAGGGTTTATTTGAGGATCATTACCGTTCCAGTAGCTTATAATAATTTAAGAGCTACATTAGATGAATATTAGACAACTTTCCCTAACATTGACCTACATGTTCATAAAATAACCTGAAAGTTCTAAACTGAAGGTCAACATTTAAGGAATTGATCAACACGGAATTCTAATTGGATATCTTCCTTCACTACAGTCACCTCACCGTCAACCCCCCCCCCCTCCCCCGTTTTTGTCAATGTGGGTGTCCTTCATTGTGGACTAGCCACCTTCTCACTTCTCCATTAATCCATCTAAGTCGTCATGAGGATCATGAACTACCAAAAATACGTAGGTTAGGATGTTCCAATTAACATATCATGATCATCCTTGTATCTAATAGAGGGTTCACTTTACTTTCACGATAGTTTTAAAGATGATTAGGGTGTAGCATTAAAAAAAAAAAGATAGTAGAGGCTATAGGTTTTAATATTTTCCAAGATAACCAAAAATTGAATAGTTTAAAAACTGTTAATGTTTTTTTAACATGAAAAAAAAAACATGAATTTTGATCATCAAATGGTTTTCTCTTATCTAGTCGGTAGCATCAATTTAAGAGAGGATTTTTTTTAAACAAAATTTTGATATATTCATACTTTTTAAAAAAAACCGACAACTCTTACAAGTGGGAGGCGGATAAACGGGCCATAAGTTGTGCCGCTAACTCGTTTTGAATAGAAAAGCCAAACATAAAAGGTGTTGTAATAACTAACAAGTTAAGAGAGGATTTTATTTTATTTTTCTATTTTCTGCTATCAAGAGAAAATATAGAAAGAAAAAAACATGTTTCAAATCAGTTTTGGATTTATAAACCAAACATAAGAGGTAGGGCTGACATAACAGGTTACACGAATCTGTTAAGACACGAACATGAAACTTGTAAACACGAACACGATACGAAATCTAATCGTGTCATTTTTTTAAACACGAACACGAACATGTGTATAACAGGTCAACACGATAAGGAACACCTAGTAAAATAAGTTAACACGACAAGACACGATAAGACACGACAAGACACGATAAGACACAATAAGACACGACAAGACATGAAAAGAAGCACGATAAGACCTGTTAAGACACGTACACGATAAGACACGAACACGAAACATGTAAACACGAACAAGACACGAAAATAAACAGGTCTTAACGTGTCGACCCGTTATAGACACGAAACCTGTTAAAGCCAAACACGAAACCTGTTAAAATCGTGTAGATTCGTGTAAAGTTATCGTGTTCGTGTCTAAATTGCCAGCCCTGTATTAAGAGGTGTTGTAATAACTAACAAGTTAAAATGAAAACCAGAAAATTGTTAATAATTCCGTTTTGTTAATTTCAAATTCTGTATCATTAAAGTCAAATAATCAATCTATGGTTGCATTTTCATGTGTATTGATTATATTGATCACAATCAAAAGTAAAATTTATATTTTATGAAAATTTTAGGTCTTTTCATACATATTTTGTCCTATTTGCATTTGTTTTAATATAAAAAAGTTAAATTAAAAAGCAAAAACGTTTTACCAATGTCTATGTGTAAACATATTATTGACAACTTTTTTGTGATACAAAATAACACATGATGAAAATTAGTGCTCATTATGTCTATTCTAAATTATCAAAATAGCACTCAATTGAAATTGTGTGATAATTGATGGTGCGTCACCCGTTGCAAGGGTGATCAGACTTCTATCTAATCGGTAAGGCTGTCTATTGTAGGGCGCGAGCGAGCAAGCGTGAAGATGCAGCCGAGCCACGCGGCTCACGAAAACCACAACACCACACGTTAACATGCCCGTAAGCGAACACCAGCAAGCTAGCTCATGTGGGCTAGCGTGAAATCGTTAAAAGAATGACCGTTGGCGACATTAATATTTGACGACGGTCAAATATTTAAAAAAAAAGTTGACTTTCTCTCTCTCTCTCTCTCTCTCTATATATATATATATATATATATATATATCTTCACCCACTTCATTTTTTAAACCAAACCACTCCACATGTTTTCATATTATCATTTACCTAAAACCCAATCCCAAATGGCAAACGAAACCCCAAATCCAAACCCAATCTCAGCACGACGCTGGACCATGGAGGAAAAAGTCGCATTGGTCAATAGTTATATTACCACATTTCAAGAAGGATGACATGAGCGAACGAAAACTTTTTGGAGCACGGTTGTGACTAGATTCCATCAACAAATGGGTAACAATCATCGTTCCAGGGAAGAGATAACAAAAAATTTATGGCTTTACGGTCGAAGTGCATAGTATTTGAGGGGTTATTCGTAAGTGTGTTGAACAACAATGCGGGTTTAAACGAAGACGATGCGATTGAGGAGACCTGTAACAAGTACCGTGCAATGCACAAAGATAACTACCCGAACGTTGCGGTTTGGAGAGCTATGAGGCCACGCTTTCAACAATAGTCGCGTTTTTAATATTTATTTATGGATTTTAATATTTATTTGATGTTATTTTACTTTTAATTACGTTTAATGTTTTGAGTGTTAATTATTTAATTTGTCTTCTAAACAAAAATTAAAAAATAAAAAATAAAAAACAAAAAGCTGGATAAAGTCATCACTCAAGGTGAGCCACAACAGTGTTAAGTGAGTGAAGTAGAAACTTTATCTAGTGCCACGTCAGCGTCCAGTTGGCACGATATGAAAGGATAATATTTACGCTCAAGGTGGGCCACAACACATGGTTTAATAAATCATGTCTTGATAATGTCCTCTTGGCCAAAGTGACACCGGATATTTATCTCCATTAAAATAGTACGCGTTTAAGTCCCACATAGCATACAATAGATGAATTTTATGAGTCCCAGGTTCGGATCCAACGTAAACCATCTCTTGGCCTCGATCATCTAACTTTTGAACTCCAACAGGTGGTACCTCCGTGTGAGCCCGACATCCAAAGCCTCTTAGATACGATAAGTCATTATATCCCTTGAAGGCTTGATATGGCGTCACCTTTTTTAAAGCTTTCGTTGGCACTCGGTTTAAAACATAAACCGCATGCCTTACACACTTGCCCTACATATTTTGAAGAACCGACATGGCTTTTAGCATGCTTCTAGTTGTGTTCATAACCATTCTATTTCTTCTTTCGACCACACCATTTTGTTGCGGTATATACGATGCTGAGAACATTCTTCTAATCCCCGTCTCTTCACAAAAATTTGTTTACGAACTCTTCGCCTCGGTCACTTCTATGTTTCTTAATTTTTAATGAAATTTGCAACTCAATTTCCTGTTTAAAAATCTTAAAGACACCCAAAGCTTCACTTTTGTTTTTAATTGTATAAACCCACATATACCTCGATGGTTAACGATAATTAGCATGTAATATCGACTCCCACCTAGTGTTGGAGGCGAAATTGCACAAAGATCGGTGTGAATCAACTCGAGTGGCTTGCTAGCTCGGTATTCAGTTTGTTTTGGAAACGACAAGCGGCATTATTTTTCGACCAAGCAAGCATCACACACCCGATTTCCTCGTGCTATATGTGGAAGACCTTACGCCATGTTCATCGTAGACATTTGGTTCATAGCTTTAAAATTTAGGTGACCGAGTCTTGCGTGCCATAGCCAAGCCTCATCACTAATAGAGTTTAGGAGACATACCGTTGTACCTATTTTGAGGGAAATTTTGTAGAGTCTGTTAATGGCTCGAGGCACCTTCATCAATAACTTTCCTCCATCTTCATAAAACCATAGATAGTCGTTCTCCATCCATACTTTGCAGCCACTTTCAGTTAACTATCCAAGACTTAGTATATTACCAGGGCCAGGGCCGGCCCATTAAGGGTGCAGGGAGGACCTAAGGCCCGGGCCCAATATCTAAGAGGGCACAATTTTTTTCTAAGTTCCTTTATATATTAGGCCCAACCCAATATTCAATACCTATTACCCAATTGCACAATGCCCACCTACTAGGTTAAGAAAAAAAAAACGATGTTGCAACTCTGCTATTCTGCAAGTCAATTAGCAGAAACTAACGGCTGACGTGTGATCCCACTTACACTCCCGGTCACCGCACCACCAAGAACCACTTGTAAGGTTTTATTTATTTATTTTTTTACAATCATTTAATTACTAGTTTCTGTATCTCGTTTAGTAGTTAAATTTGTAATTGGAAGTCATAAAAATTTCTAATTGACAAACATAGGTGGGGTTTAGTTTGTTGACCATTTAAAAAAAAAAATAGGTTACGTTATTTATTTCGTTGAGGCCTAAAGCCAAGGGGCACATTTTTTTCGCGACTCGGTTTGGACACTTGAATTCTCAGGAACGGCCCTGACCAGGGCCGGCCCAAGCCCAATTATTTTGAGGATAGGGCTTCGAGCCCCAAATTTTTAGGGCCCCATTACCAGATCAAAACGTAAGAGATTTTCATTCAAAGGACCCATTTTGCAAAAAACCAAAAGTTAAGGGATAATAATAAGTACAAGTTGAAATTTGTTTAGGAACCCTTTTTATATATTCCGACCCGTTTTTATCTTATCAAATAATAATATCCATTGTTGGTTTCTTCTCAGCCTGTAAACCCTAATTCCAATAGAAGAAGGATTCTAGCAATATGTTCTTCAGAGGGTAACATTCCGATCTTTATAGTATTTATAATTTCCAGATCAGCGTATACGTTTATGTATGTAAAAGTTCCGATTATTATGAATACGTTTTTAGGGTTTGATATTTCATTTTTATGTGCGTTTGATTGTTATATAATATTATTTCCTAAGGTTGATCTTTTAATTGAGACTGTTAATGGTGCAAATTACATGATTTTATATAAGTGATAGTGAATATTAAGGACGGTATAACTATAAGTGATGTGATTAGTTAGTTTGTTTGTTTTGAGATGATGGAAAGAAAGATGGTTATTGTTATGTAATAAACGTGTCATCTTTGTTCTAGGCTTATCCTTTGTTGTTGTCTTCTTGGGTGGGTATGAGCTTGGTTTTAAAAACGCGAAGCGCACTAAAGCGACGAGGTCCAAAACCGAGGCGCAAAGCGCAAAAGCGGTGGGATTTTCGTACGCGAAGCGCAAGACGATTATATAATTTTTTTTTATATATGCTATAGGTTTTTAGCATCATTTACCCAAAATATAGATACAAATAAGGTTTATACATGATTTAACAACCCTTTTAGCTACATATATAACAATTTTAAGCATAAAAACACCTCCCGTGCAAAAAGTGCGCGCCTCAGAGGATTTTTTTGGCAAAAAATCGCGCTTTTCCTGCGCTTCTTTTACAAGGTGCGCCTTGGGTTACATGAGGCGCAAATCCTGGTGCCTCAGTGCGCCTCGCGCTTAAGCGCGCTCGAGGCACGCTTTTTAAAAACACAGGGTATGAGTCATAAGTGGTTGCTAAAAGCCTAAAATCATTCTCACTCGTGTTTAGGTACGATTTCATTCTATAAAAAGATGTATGCCTCAGCCTAAGATTTAATTTTAACCAACAATTGAGATATTTAATGTATAAAAAATGAGCAGCATATATTGTTGAAACACACATCTAGTTTCGGAAAGTTCCAGGGAAGTCATTTCATATCAAAACAGACTATTTGTAAACAGAATTCAGATTATAACTTATAGAAGCTGCTGTTGGGTTCAAAGTTCAAATCAATCTCAGATTTCAAGAATTCTATCTGTCTTTTCGTTTGCTATTCCTCATTTCCTCACATGGTTGGGCTTTATTAAATGTTAAATGCTTCTGTCGGAAAGATAAAAATGATTTTATGTTAGATAAATCATAAATGTTCAACCCACAGTGTTTTGTGTGTTTTTAAAGAAAATTATGGGCCACATAAGCTAAACAACTTATACATCCGGTCTCCTATCTTAGTTTTTCAAAAATACTTTGAAGTATGTTTAGATTTTAGTAAAAGGCCCGGCTCTAGCCCAATTATTTTGAGGCTAGGGCTTTGGGCCCCTAGTTATATAGGGCCTCCAATTTTTTCAACTTATCTATGATCTGGGCTGCATGTGGGCTAAGTGATGGATGGGTATATGTAGGCCCTAAGCGAACAGTCAACATAACAGATTGGGTAGAGAAGTAGGGTTTACTCATTTAGGGCAAATCATCTGTGATTGCAGCTTTGTGTTCTCTGTGATTGCAGCTTCTGTCTTTTAGTGATGTACATCTTCAACAGGTGGTAGCATTATTGTATCATTTGTTTTCTACTTTAGTTAGTGTTTTACATGTTCTTGGTTAGATTTTTCTGTTATTAAGTGATTTTGTGAATTGGTTAAGTTTATTAAAGTGAATAGTTGTTTATGTAGTTTGCTTTTAGGCTGTCTTTTAATCAATTTTAGAGTCTTACAGCTAAGTGATTGTTTTATAGTTTGAATTGACAATCATGCGATCTGTAATTACAATATATATATCTCTAAATTACTAATGAAATTGATTTTTTGGTTTTAATATGAGCAAATAGAAATTATAACTTTAATTTATGTTGTTTTGTAATAGTTTTGAAGTTCAAAATTTTGACCCATTATGCTAATTTGACCTTTGATGTTCTGCCTTGTAATTATTGCTATTGAGCATTTTAAAGATTGCAGTTTTTGATGATTTTATGTATGCTATTATACAATGCATACATAACTGTTACTATATGATTTAGTGGCTTAAATCACCTCTTACTATTACTAGGTATGCACTACGCTTCTTCACATAGTTTTTTAGCTGCAAAGTGCAAATACATTATGATTTAGTTTGGCTCATTAGACACTAATGTTTTGCAACACTATCTAAAAGTAAGAACTAAAAACATTTCGGGAAAAAAGGGCCTCAAATTCTTATCTCGCTTTAGGCCCCGTATAGGGTTGAGCCGGCCCTGGATTTTACCAGTAGAGGGACTTTAGTATGCAAAAAAGGGTTGAGGGACTTTTGTGAGCAAAATAAGAAAGTGTGGTTGAGGGACTTTATATTATTACAATTACAAATTTATATGAATATACACAGGTTGTGTTTGTTGAACATTGGTTCTACAATATGTTAACATGATTATTTTTTTTCCTAATTATATTTGAAGTAAATATGTGGATGCTGGTGATGGACGTGAAATGGGCTTAAAAAGGCAACGGGTAATGGATCAGGGTTCATCATATTACAGTACACCACCAGCTACAAACTTCCTCTACAACCCACCTGCTTACACATATGTGAACCAGCCACCCGCCTTTCCTGTTGTTAGACTGCGGGGCTTACCGTTTGACTGTACAGAAACCGACATTATCGAGTTTTTTCATGGTCTTGACATAGTAGACATCCTATTTGTCCACAAACATGGGAAGTTTGCAGGTGAAGCTTTTTGTGTACTTGGGTATGCTTTTCAAGTTGAATACGCTCTTCAAAAAAACCGACAAAATATAGGGAAGCGGTATGTTGAAGTGTTTAGAAGCAACAGACAGGAATATTATAAGGGGATTTGTAATGTTGTTGCTGATTCACGTATAGCCCGGCCGCGGTCCCCACGTCGTGCACTTCCAAAGCGCGATCCCTCAAAGGATAATGCACAACATACGGGTGTGATTCGATTACGCGGTTTACCATTTACAGCTAACCGTGACGACATTGTGGACTTTTTCAAGGGTTTTGTTTTATTAGACGATTCAGTTTATTTTATGGTTAATTCAGAGGGAAAGGTGACTGGGGAGGCATATGTGAAATTTGAAAGTCCAGAAGACTCTAAAGCAGCCATGATGGAGGATGGAACGTGTATTGGGAATCGTTACATCGAGCTATTCCCATCAACACTTGAGGAGTGGCAGGAAGCGGTTACAAAGGGCCGGTAATTTTTCTATACTTTTGCTTTTATATACAACCTGCTGTGTATTTGTATTTTTTGAATGATTATGATTTTCAAAAAAAAAAAAAAAATGATTGAATCATTTTAGTTGAGGGGTGTTCGAGTTTGCATTTTGAAACTGGTTTATCTGCTTATTCTTGCATTTTAGTTGGGGTAACAAGTTCTGGTTCTGATTGATTATTTAGGGTTCGAATAATGGCTATTTGATGATTAAATTTAATAGTCGCAACAGACTTACTATCAAAGGGTAAAATAAAATTACCCAATTGCCCCTTCTCTTAGTCTAATTTGGAGACTTTTACACCAATCTCACAAGATGTTATATATTATTAATAGACTAATATTCTGAATTCTCTAAATGCTTAATTACCAATATGACAACTCTAAACAACAAAAGAGTATTCAAACGCTGCATTTGATTGTTGGTGACTGAGAGTTATTCACTTATTTGATATCACCTAATCCCACATCCCTTTAGACGTGACAAGATCCATTTGGTTAGGGCTTGGTTTAAAAAAGCGTGCTTTAAGCGCCCCTAGGCTCAAGGTGCATCAAGGCCCCTGCGAATCCTTGGCAAAAAATTGACCCTGAGGCGCGCGCTTAATGTTTTTCCATATTTTTGTGCAACAGGCTGTTGTATAACATGTTTTTTAGGTTGTACATGTATGTAATTTTCATAAATATTAACTATAAAGCTTACTTGTCTCTAAATATTGTGTAAATTATGCTAGAAACCTATAGGAAATATATAAAAAATTGTATAATTATTATTTGCTCATTGGGTACGAAGAGCGGTGCGCCTCATGCCTTTCTGCATACTAAACCTAAACCCTCACACCTTTATACATGTAATTTCCATACTGTAACATATATAAAGTTTGCCACTTTGCGCCTTGGTTTTAGACGTTGTCGCCTTTTTGCACTTCTTGCTTTTTTAAAACCAAGGGTTACGGTCATTTGACCTATAGAGTTGACTTTGTTATCCATTTTTTGTAAAAACGAGCTTGTAATAAATTAATTTTTGGGTATCAGGCGAAATGTTCCAAAACCAACAGAAGAAGACACAAACGTGCTGCGCATGAGGGGATTGCCATATTCAGCTGGAAAAGATGAGATTCTTGATTTCTTTAAAGAATTCACATTATCTGAAGATGCGATTCATATACATCTTAATTCAGAAGGAAGATCAACAGGAGAAGCTTTTGTGGAATTTGCAAATGTGGAAGACTCGAAAGCTGCGTTGGCCAAAGATCGGATGACACTTGGTAGTCGTTACATTGAACTGTTTATGTCATCACCTGAGGAGATGAGAGATCCAGTTTTAAGGGGTTGATGATGATTTCGTTTTTCTTAGAAAATCTTTTTATTCGACTTTTGTTGTGCCGTGATAAATAATTTATGAACTTTGGACTTCTGTTATGGGTATTGTAATGAGATAAGATGGTTGCTATTTGAGTGACAAAGCTTGTGGAATCATATTCATGGGAGGTAAAGATGCATAGGCAGCCGTTCATTTTAAGAACCAATCTCAATTTTCGTTCCTGCGATTTTTGGTTTAAGCATATTTCATATTGGGGTTTTACCCTATTGACAGGGGTAAGGTTTGCCTGTCGTTAATGATGGGATTTACTGGGTTCAGTTGTTGTACATCTTGGAACACAAATTGTTATCGGGTAGTTTTTGTTGCAAGAAAATTTGAGTCGTTTCAACAAACCGAGTTTAAAAATGAGATGATTTCCCACTATCAGGCGTTGGAGATGGCGACAAAGAAAAAGAGGGTTGTGTACATGCTATTTTATGAGGACTTTATGGAGGCTTTGGATGAACTGAAATGAGAATTGGTGCAGTTTTAATGGTTAGGTAGTTGCAGCTCCTTTGTTGGTGTAATGCAAGCATTCTGTTCCCCTTAGCAGCTTGCTAAGTGGGTTGTGTTTTCTTTGCTTGGTGAAACAAAGTTTCCCTCTTCCTTGGTAAGAAAATTGTCATTTTTTAAAAGCTAAATGTTAACTCCCGATTTCTTCCTATCTAAACACTCAAGCAGGTTTAAATAATTGCACACGTAAAGTAAGACGTTATGAGACACACTCTGTATCAGCTTTAATTATTGACATGAATTATAGGAGTAAATCATATCTGAGGAATTAGCTGTATTCTTTTCTTTTAATGGTTCTATTAAGAATCAGTCAGCATTAAATGTGTTTAGTTCACTGACATAGTGACATGACACCTTTGAATCAATCGCCTTACCTATTAAGCTTCTTGAATAGATTTTTTACCCCTTTTTTCATTCACCTTAGTTTGTAACCCGTATGTCACGGGCCAAATATTTGAAGATCGCAATGCTATGGGCTGTGCTTGAACGCTTGGGTCGCTGGCCGAATCCTGGACTTCATCAGGGACGGTCTCAGCGGAATAAGGCGAGTCGTGTCTAGACATGTCTATGTGTCGAACGCACCACTGGTCGAGAGCTGTCGCCGCTCTCCTGATGAGTCCAAGGCAGGACGAAACCAGTGACCCAGATCAAAGAAGCAGGATGGTTTGGCTTGTCCCCGGGGATTGGGGACGCCACACGGGGATGGAAAGATAACCCCGTGACAATTTGGTATCAGAGCAGAACGATTCTTGGATACGTTGGAACGTGTACACTCAACCAAAATGTGCGCTTAACGTCAGAGTATAATTATGCAATGGTGGTGGGAGAAGACCAAATATGGGGCCACTTCGGTGACGGTCTTTGTAAGCCGCAAGTATGGGATTGCGAGTTCCGCTCTAGTATGGTGTCAATGAAGCCCTCCGTGATCGAGTTCAAAACCTACGGCCGCAGCACCGTAACAGCACGAGAAAAAGAAGAAAAATACGGCAAAAGGAATGAGCCGTAAACATAACCGCTGCAACTCTTCAGGTTTCCCGTATGCCTGAAACATCTAGCGTGTCCCTCGGCGCTAACTCAAAATAAACGAGGCAAAACTTGAACCGACACGAAAGAAGATCATTGTTGCTGTGCTACCGAGTGTTCCACTTAACCAGAGTGAATTATGCTCAACATTCGGGGTGATGCATGATTCTTCGGCTGCAAGCAGGTATGGGACTGCGGGCATGCACGAGGACGATCATGAATTGGTGGTGGGAGAGTGTCACGGGCCAAATATTTGAAGATCGCAATGCTATGGGCTGTGCTTGAACGCTTGGGTCGCTGGCCGAATCCTGGACTTCATCAGGGACGGTCTCAGCGGAATAAGGCGAGTCGTGTCTAGACATGTCTATGTGTCGAACGCACCACTGGTCGAGAGCTGTCGCCGCTCTCCTGATGAGTCCAAGGCAGGACGAAACTAGTGACCCAGATCAAAGAAGCAGGATGGTTTGGCTTGTCCCCGGGGATTGGGGATGCCACACGGGGATGGAAAGATAACCCCGTGACACGTAGCCCGCTACTCACGTACCACCTCTTTGACCCACCACCACTAACTAATCAGGCTGAGCCAAGTAATGTCTCTTATTGGTTCAAAGTCTCTTACCCAATGAAACCTCTTAATGGCTTAACACTTACTATGTTGTTAAACAAAGCCCCTTAGACTCCTATTTACTCTAGAAAGTTCTTGCCATGTTTATTATGTACTTAATTTAGCATTTTTGACAATGTTTTTTTTAAGTAGAACAAGAAGGATCTACATTTTCTACAACTATTTAGGTGGAAACCTCTATTTAAAATACTAAACTTAACTAAAGCATGTAATGGCACTAACTTTTGGGACTTTTGAGAGGTTTAATATTTTGTTTCCTAAAAGTAATTTCTTAGAAGGTGTTTGGCATTGAGTTTAGAAATGCAAAAGTGCTTTTAGTCAGAAGTGCTTATTAGCTTATGACTTTTTAAAAAAAAGTTTTTAAAAAAGTGTTTGGATTAGCTTTTGGGATGAGAAATGTCAAAGAGTCAATAGATTGTCTTTTTTTAGTGTTTCGCTTAACTTATTGTGAATATTGGCTGTATGGGTGGTAAATTTGTAATTTTTTTTTCCAAAAGTCAAAAGCCAGGATTTCTAACTTCTCAAAAACAGCTTTTTCACCCTTAAAAGCCAAAAGTCAAAACAGAAAGTGCTTTTGGGTTACACAAACAGCTTATTGACTTATTGAAAAACCCAATAAGTCAATAAGTTATTTTGAAGGTAATCAGGATTCATACACCACCTATTTAGGATTCATACACCCTGGCCCACATCACATACCAATAGAAGGCTGCCACATACCCCAGAATGTGATGTCACACCCCCAGAATGTGACGTCACAGGGTGTATAAATCCCATAACCCATTTTGAAACTCAATCCCAAACACCCTAGTAATTTTTCATCGGAAACCTCTATGTGAAGTACTAAACTTAACCAAAGTATTATTATTTTTCTACAAATATTTTATTTTATTTGAAAATCTAGATGCTCACATTTACACAAAACAAGTTTACGGGGAAGCAAAAAATGAATTCTTGATAAAAAAAAAATAATCAAACAAATCCCCAAATATTCATGTGCATTTGCACGTGTGTATTTAGAATCTGTCCTTGAAAGATATATTGGGTATCCTAGGCCTTTGACGTGTCTCTTACACACATACTATATATATTTTTTTCGAATGCAAAATATTATTAAATATTATTAACAGACGCGACTATACTAGTAAACTCTTAATGGAAATTAAAGTGTTGCGTGTCATGTGTTGTTCCATTTTATGTCATCGTTCAGTAGCGAAACCTAAACATTTAAATCGATTTCTTCTTTATTTTCACTCTTATTATTTTTTTAAGTGTAAAAAAAAAAAAAAATAATAAAAAAAAATAAAAATCCAACAACCCTCTACAACCGCAAAGGCCAGAGATTGGGATGAAAATGTGGACAGTTTCTCTAAAGAGCATCATAAGATAAACTTAGAGGGTGTTTGGGATTGCGTTTTGAATCTGATTTTTAGATTATTGCGTTTTGAAAACGCAGATAATCGGTTTTTTAGGCTATCAAAACGTAATAATCTATAAACAGCTCCATCTCTGCTTTTCCAAAACACATACTCTGTTTTGAATAATCAACCCAAACACCCCCTTAATTACTACTTAACAAAAAGGTTCCTTTTTATTAACTATATTACAAGAGTCATGGTATCCAATAATTTCAAATTATTCTTTTTTTGAACGATCAACTAATTAAAGTATTGTCGGGTACTCTGTACGCGACCCCCAATGGCCGAAAGGGGCCCCAGACGGCCTCTAGTTCGTACAGACAGAGCCCTTCGGCCCACCCGTTTCCTATTCCAGGGAAAACACGGCCCACAAACCCGCCCGAAGGCACGACGGTAGTGAACCGGTAAAACCTGGAGGGATCAGGAGTCGAACCCATGACCACAAGAGTCAAGGGTCTCTCCATCACTTCCCAACCATCTATCCCACCACAAGGGTGGGGGTATCCATCACATGCCTCCCGTGAGAATCAAACCCGACTCCCCCAAAGAAAAAACCGACCCTTTTACCACTAGACCACATGATCAGGATAATTTCAAATTATTCTATCCATGTGATCTTAAAATCAAACACCAGATCTTATTAATTAGAGTTAAGCTAGACAATAGTGTTAAATTTAGCATATAATAATAAAATAAATTGGCATTTAAAGCAGACAGAAAGCAGACCTGTCATTAGAAAACGCAATATTCTTTTATAATTATTGTGATAGATATTTAGTATTTGTCGCTTTCCGATTTTAGACCAAATACACTTGATTTGCAACGACATATCTTGTCCTAAATTATACGATAAATGTGGTTGATGTTATAGGTGTCCTTTTGGATTCATTGGTTAATAGGAAGTCTTGAAAATCCAATTAGCCTCGTATCATTATGATTTATGAAGGTTGTATTACTAGTATTTAGTTTAAATCGTGTTAGGGGCTGTTTGGTAGCCTCTTAATCAGCCTCTTAATCATTCAGGTCTGAATCATTCAGCATTCAGACTGTTTGTTTCAGCATCTGAATGGAATGATTAAGTGTTGAACCATTAAGCTAATAAGAGATGCTGAATGATTAAGCTCTTAACCATTCAGAGTCTCTTAACAATTCAGACCATCTTAATGATTCAGCATTTAATCAACCAAAGTTATCGATCGAACTGTTGAAAAATTAAACTCGTACCGAACTGGAACAGTACTACGGTTTGGGCTTCAAGTAACTTTGGCTCGAGGAAGATAGGAACGAGAGTTATTCATCCTAGTTTATATATATGGCTAGATTGGTAGTAGCACCCTAAAATGCATGTGCAATATTTATGTTGATATATTGAGAACAATTAGATAAACGAACTAATTAATGAGAAAAATGATATTTAAATATGTTGTACTAGCTGATTACCCCGGGAGGGTCCCGGGGTTAAAAATCTAATTTGACGTGATAACCTATTGCAAATGGCTCAAGTTAACTAACCACAAAATCTCTCAATCATTGCATGTCCATAGTATTCTAATCAGTAATAACTCATATTCCCTAACCTAAAACATAATCAGTAATCATCTAAAGAATCACTTATGTAAACTGCAACTATTCAAAAACTGATCACATCTCTCTAATCTCTCATTAGAGTCAAACTCATCACATCTCTCTAATCTCTCACATTCTAATGACTCCTATAATTCGTAACCTAATCAACTAAACAATCACTTAAGTTGGAAGTTGTAACCATTAAAAAACTTATCACATCTATGTACCAAGTCTCACAATACTAATACTAATATTGATACCTAACCTAAAAGAATGTATAACTCTAATATTAACACCTATCATAAATGCTAAAAAAATGCACAACTCTAATATCAATATTCAATACATAACCTAAAACAATGTATAATTCCAATGATAGCATGGAGATTGGGCTGAATTTCAACATCGTAGATAAGAACCCGGTTTTTAAAGAAAAACATGATTAATGAATAACCTGAATACTTTGTGTTTTTTTCCTGTATGAACGAAACCCCACAAAAAATAGTCGTTTTTTTTCTCCATTTTTATATAGCACTATGGTACTCGTTGGAAAGATAATAAAACGCTCGTTAATTTGGTGTAATTTTTTTATTTAAAAAATCTCGTATATAAAAGATATTAACGTTTAAAAATTATGGGAAGAAACATAAAAGAGAAAAATTTAAATTTGTTTTTAATTTTTTTTTCCTAAAATAACTCAATTTAATTTTAGTAATTGAGAATAAATTTAGGGTTTTATGTTTATCTTTTTTTTAATTAAAAAAAAAAATAATTCAAAAACATTAAAATCTTTCAATTATGATGCCACGTGGCAGTTTCATGGAGAGGTTGAAGGCACCATTGCACGCCACGTCAGCAATGTTCAATTCTTTTATATATATTCATAGATTTGAATTCTCGGGTATAGAAAAAGTTGATTAAATCGCAAATGAGAAGGAATATTCTTGAAAATAAATGGGATAAGTAGAGAGACCATTGGCACATTGGGTCAGTAATCTAAACTCGTCCCTACACTTTGATAAAAGGAAAATTAAAAAAACTCAAAAAAAAAAAAGAAAAAAAAAAAGAAAAACAAGAAGTAAATAAATCAGGAAGTCGAGATGGAGACATGATTAAGCTTATCGAGACTAAGCTCGAGCTCAAGCTCTAACCTAAACAAGCCAGCTTTGCTCAAAAATTCATAACAAGCTAGCTAATTAATAACTTACGCTTGAGCTCGGATAAACCTCCAGATGAATCATTTACAGAACTAAGCGAGTTATTTTTTTCGAAAGCGCGATTAGTAGGTATATCAGGAAAATAGCAACATTGGTGATGTCCTTGAATCAAACTAAGGCTTCTCTCACCATTTCACAACCTACGAGCCAAGTCTGATATGGTGTAAGGGGAATGTTGGTGATGTCGCTGAATCAGTATAAAGCTTCACTGATGAAGTCGTTGAATCAGTATGAGGCTTCATTGATGTCGTTGAATGATATTGAGGCTTCAAACTGATGTCGCCAAACAAGTCTGAGGCTTCATTCAACATGTCTATGCAAATAAAGGATACTCCGAATGATCCTACTGCCTCATGCATTCTTTGTTTTCCATTCATAGTAAAATACTATGGTAGACAAGTCAAGTGTTTACAAGTTAGAAAGGTTAAAAATACGCGGTGTTATTATACGGGTGTATATGAGTTTGAACACAGGCCATAACAAGAAGACTTATGGAAATGCAAGGCGTCAGCGAAATCAGTACTGCGACGTTTCCAACGTATTGATACCATACATCACTTAGATTACAATCATAATAAATCTAGGCAATAATAATCTCAGTCTAAGTGTTATTACTATTATGTTTTATTAATAGTTAATAGTGAAATAATTATAATATTTTTAGTTTTTACATTCAAATTTTAAATAATTTTTCTGCAACATTTATTCTCAAATATACATGTTGGTTGTATAAACATCTACAAATACTTTTGTTGATTGGGATAATGATATTTTTTTTTCTTTTGGCGTTTTTTATTTAGTATTAATATTATTTGAATAAATAATGCTTTAAAAATGCTAAAATTTATATTTTTTAGAATTTATATTTATAATTACATGATCTCACATAATTAGTTAACCCAAATTCATTAAATATTTAGTTAGATAAACCTTTGTAAATGTTTAGATGTGTTAATGACTTGTTTTAAATTTGTCTTAGCATATAGTATGAAATTACAACATTGCCCATCTAGATAAATATAAATTTACTTTCATGCCCATCTAAAATACATTGTATAATAATAATATAGATATTGAAGATCAAATAGTTCAAATGGTAAAAAAACCAAATTGAACTGTTCATTTCCAATCGAGGAGGTTATTTTCTAGCAAAGAAGATCAATTGTGCTAAAAATGTTTAAAACTGAGTTGATTTCGAGTGAGCTTCGAGTAAGTCACGAGCTTGTTGGACAACTATACGCACATATGATCATTGTTTTTTTTTTTGAATGGCGATTGACTCCAACAGGCGAGAGGATTGCACCACGAAGTCCGGAGTTGGACTGGCGGGCCCAGCAACGCCCCTTGGGCGAGGCATCCGAAAGGGGTAGGCGCTCCCCGAGAAATTTCCAGCCGGAAGCTACTCCCTAATGGGCGCTTTCCGTTGCAGCCTCCGCACCGAAGCCGAAGTAACCGCACTGTAATAGATGTAGGATCGAATAACGCGAAATCCAACAATCACGGGGTTTATACTAGAGGTGCGGAATCCCTCTAATATGCTTTAATAACAGATACGATAATGAAACAATGACAAATGAGTAATCACAACACACACACGGGTCAAAAGATTATCGATTAATCACTAAAAACAGAGCACGAGTGTTTACAGAGATCAAATCAGACCTTACAGACCTTGGGAGGGTGTTTGGAGAGTGTGACATCCGTCACTTTTCATTATATATATATATATATATATACATATATATCTTTATAATAATAATAATAATAATAATATTAAGAATAATAAAAAAAAAATTCAGATTATATAGATATACATTTTTTTTATTTTTACCACTCTTAAAACCCAACCCAACTAAACCCACCTTTTGATTGGTCCAGCCCAGAAACGAGCCCAACAGCAAGACAGGCCCAACAGACCAAGCCCTTATACCCGGCCCAAGCTCCCTCCTTCCCCTTACCTATCTAAAAAAAAATAAAACACGCCTCCCAGGACTCGAACCCGAGCCTGGGGGCGGTTCAATCCAACACACAAACAACGCGTGCACAACCACTGAGCCACAGCTCATTTGTGTTTTAAATCTAACCTTTATTATATATAACACCTTCTTCTCTTGTCTGTTTCCTTCTTCCCTGGTTCGCGAACAGCAAACAGCAGATGTTTCTTTTTTATTTTTTATTTTTTTTTTTTTCTTTCTTCTCTTTTTGACCAATTGATTAACACTAATAACACTACATTAACCACGATTTGACCTTGATACGCAATTATCGGCCTATTTATCATCAATTACACATATTATTACAACCAATTTGACCAGATTGATTGATCATACGCGTGTACTCTTTAAAACGAGTCAAACTTGCCAATTATACAACCTGGACCTAGACACTATAAATTGATCATCCTAGAAGCATTACAACTCGCCAATTATCTCTTCTCAACCTCCAATTCTCTTTGATTCACACTGATTATTATTACCTTGTTCGTTGTTGACTTTTGCTTTGACCGAGCAATCTTGTTCTACACGACATTGTAAGTCTAATATTTTATATGGGTTTTGATCACCGGCGTGCACACATCAAAAGCCCTAAGCTCAATCGGGCTATTGATGTGTGTAACAGATTATTGCTAGAACTAGGGTTCATATGAAATTGGGGATAAAACTGATTCGTGTTTATATACCTTTAAAACTGAGATGAATCACAACCACGGGCCTAGGCCAAGTGGTTGTGACTGTGGCTTGAGAACAGGACCACCTGGGTTCGAGACCCGGCTGGGACGGTTTTTCTCCATTTTTTTTCATATTTTTTTAACACAAACAAATAATATACATATATTACATTTAAATCTTGTAAATTCCTTTTTAAATATCAAAACCCTTTTATAAATTCTACAAAAAATATATTATGTTAATATGATGTAAAAGTTCAACCTACAATTTTTAGTTTTCAAAAATTTATTTATTTAATATATATAATAAATAAATCAAGTTTATTCTATTTTATTTATAAAATTCCTTTAAAATATCAAAACGATCTTATTAATTTCCACAAAAATTATCCTAAGTTTTTATAACATTAAACTATTCAGAAATGATTTTTATTTCTGAAAAATCATTTATTTAATATTTTAAAGCAATTTTTGTTAGATTTAATCATAATTAAATCATAATAAATCCAATTTTTGGTATTTTTGCACCAAAATTTTATACAATTTATTTTTATTCATTTGGAACAGAAATACAATTTTTAATTCAAGAATTCTTTGATTTTAATATTTTTAGATATTAAAGTCGTATTTTGACGATTTGAAATAATTAGATTAAATATTCTATTTTCAATAAAATAAATTTATAAAAATTATTTTCATACTTAAAACCTTATGTTGTGATTATATTCAACTTAAAATTTTACAAAAAGACTTTTGTTTATTTATTCATTAAATTTCTTATATTTAATAAACAATTTGTCAAATAAACGTTTATCCCCAATTCGAAGCCCTAGAAAGACATATATCCTAGAGTTATTTCCCTTACACATTATCAAATTCTTTAGGTTGATTCTTTGGAATATTTCCAACGCATATTTCGTTGTCCAGTTCAATTACAAGCTATTACGTATACAGTGAGTACTTCCTATCCCCTTTTTGCTTTTATACATTTTTGGGGTGTTACATGTACACTATTACAATTTCAAATACAAATTTACATTTTTACAATACAATTCTAGTACTATGTGCATTGCTTACTACGTGCTTTATGCTTAGACATTACATGTGGATTACATTTGTACTTAGTGAAATCATTAACATGGTACAAGCCGACCTTAACATTGGATAGCGCTATTTGGATTGACAACCCGCCTAGGTTGATTCTCCCCCTTTTTCATCGGAGAATCCGTGGCCAGTGTTAAGTTATCATCCATTTATTGGTTGAGTACACTACAGTTCATACAGTACATTATACAGTCACAGGGTTGATTTCGCTCATTTGTATGATACATGGTTTACATATCCACACTGTAGCTTGCACTTGAATTGTATAACTTTTTAACCTACTATATATATCAAATCTAGGAATGCTCACCAACATTTCATATGTTGACCAAACCTATTTTTGTACATGTTTCAGGTGCAGTTTGATCTAGTGCTTTAGCAAGAGACATTTAGTGCTTTATTTCAATTCAGTTATTTCAATATTTACAATTCATTTAGACAATGTAATTTCTATTTCCATGTAAGACAATTTTGGATTATTCAATAATATTTACATTTTAGTACCATGAGCTTTTGAACAACCGTCACTACGTGGCACCTCGATGATTCCGCCATCGGTTGGGGTGTTACAGATTGGTATCAGAGCCATGGTTATAGGGAACTAGGTTATTAGATAAAATGGCCTAGACTATAACCGAACTTTAACTTGCATGCATAATATTTCCTGAATTACCCTACCCCTCATTTCTCCCTACTTTCCTTCTTCTATCTTTCCCTTCTTCCCTCTCTCCATTCTTCTCATCCTTCATCATGGTGCATAGAGATGGTGTCCTACAGGGAGTGGAAAGTCTACATCATCATGGAACAGGGACAGTACATTTCATGAAGATACTCTTGGGAATAATGCCTACTTTTACTTTTGTTCCTTCAAAGTTGTTGAACTTTAATGAGTGTGATAAGGACACGTGCAATCTGGAAGGGTGGACGCCTGTACACTGGGTTTTCTGGCATAGGCAAGCATAGCGCATAAATCCATTTACGGACCTGTTATGCTTACCTGGGGATTCCTGGAGTGAGTGTCCACTTATAGGCTAAAGCACGTCTTCTTTGATCACCATTGAGTTCAATTCCTTTGAAAAGTCAACGTTCTTGTTGGGCTTTACCGCTAGACAAGGGCACTCCAAGCATTTTATGCAAACTTTTTCAATAATACTCTCTCGGTTCATATACAATATTTTGTATTTCATGATTTTCATATATTGCTTACAAGTTCATACTTTCATAACCATCTATGGATTTCACAATCACACTTCACCTTACCCTCTTAGCCACTTTTTAAATATTCAACACCCTACCCAAATCATATTATTTCTTTTCTCCACATATTATTTATTTTAAAAACTATAACCTCATACTTTAGCACAAACTAAAGATTTTTAAAAACTAGTTGTATTACCTAGCAACTTTACAAAGTACATATTTTCCTCGAACTTAAATTCAATTGATTATTATTGACGTAACAAACGATTTTGTATATAATGTTTTAAACTATTACAAAGCCTACTTAGCTTGTACTATTTAACAACTTTTGCCTTATGTACAAAACCAAATTTTGAAAATATTTATTTGGAATAATATCTAATCTCTAGATTCTCCATCAACACTCACCCATTTTCAACTTGTTCAAATTTTTACAATATTTGGCATACACCACAATCATGTTTTCTTATACACTTGATTATAACCTTTGATCCAAACCCCAAAATTTACACTGCTATATAATCTCCTTACTATAAAATAAACTCTTTATCAACTACCTTCACATTCACCATCTCTCACAACCTTGATTCTGCTTCAAAAATTTTTCATCATCCTCTCAAGAACTAAATTCATGTCCTTCACCTTCTCACACATGAGCTAGTTACCCATGCTAATCAAACTACTGAAAACCTGATACTTGATTCTACAGGATTTTTCCAAAACATCATTGTTTATGAAACTTGATTTTCCCTTAATTTGACTATTCACTGTACATTTAATTATTCATGATACTCGTGTTTTCATTTTCTTGATCTTATTTTCATTTTGTACCCAATTATGACATACTCATAGGCATATAACATCTAGAGATTTCCTTGCATGCTATTATGTACGAACACAAATTGGTAATCTATCATATTGGTTACGTTATCGTACACCTACATTTATTTGAAACGTTTAGACTTGATACTTGATTTTACAGAGCTTTTCTAAGAAAACATCATTGCTTATTATATGGAACTTGATTTTTTTTCCTTTAACTTGACTATTCATTGAACATCTAATTAATCATGATACTCGTACAACATTTAATTATTCATGATAACACTTACACTTAATGATTGTAGTAGTTACAAACTTGCTTGCATAAACATGCTATCAATTTGCAATCTATGTGAATAATAATTGCTGCGCTTAATAGAGGTCATCATGCCTTTTTTCAACAGTCGGGAGAGGCCCTACAACCTGCTCCACGACTGGTGGAGGCTATCGAACATACTCAACGATTGGTAGAGGTCGCTATGCCTTTTCAAACAGTCGGGAGAGGCCCTACAACCTACTCCACGGCTGGTGGAGGCTATCGAACCTGCTCAACAATCGGCGGGATCATAGAAGGACACAAAACCCTAATGTAAGGTAAATTGATGATTCCGGTCCGGAACGTAATCATGAATTTACAGGTGCGTTAGGGTAGTGTGAAATTCTATTAGAGTTTTTGGTAGGCGTCCAATACGTTTTCAAGGAATCAAAGGTGTGGTGGGTTAGCTGCGGTACACCCTGTATACAAACACTAATGATGCATTGAAAATGAGACTGGAAGTCGGACCAGGAACAAGCTCTGTTTACTTGATAGTTTATTTAGTGTTTCTATAGTCAGTCAACACGTACATATATCTTAGGATTCCTAAAACTTGAAATTTATTGATTTACTAGATTCTTATTCTCTTTACTATTCGAGACGAACCTAATCCCATCAAACCTCATATCCAAATCATTCGATTTTTTTTTAAAAAACCACAGTTATCTTAATTTTTACCCAAGCATCCATAACCCTATGTTTCTAATAACTTCGGGACGAAGTTTCTAAAAGTAGGGGATGCTGTGACATCCGTCACTTTTCATTATATATATATATATATATACATATATATCTTTATAATAATAATAATAATAATAATATTAAGAATAATAAAAAAAAAATTCAGATTATATAGATATACATTTTTTTTATTTTTACCACTCTTAAAACCCAACCCAACTAAACCCACCTTTTGATTGGTCCAGCCCAGAAACGAGCCCAACAGCAAGACAGGCCCAACAGACCAAGCCCTTATACCCGGCCCAAGCTCCCTCCTTCCCCTTACCTATCTAAAAAAAAATAAAACACGCCTCCCAGGACTCGAACCCGAGCCTGGGGGCGGTTCAATCCAACACACAAACAACGCGTGCACAACCACTGAGCCACAGCTCATTTGTGTTTTAAATCTAACCTTTATTATATATAACACCTTCTTCTCTTGTCTGTTTCCTTCTTCCCTGGTTCGCGAACAGCAAACAGCAGATGTTTCTTTTTTATTTTTTATTTTTTTTTTCTTTCTTCTCTTTTTGACCAATTGATTAACACTAATAACACTACATTAACCACGATTTGACCTTGATACGCAATTATCGGCCTATTTATCATCAATTACACATATTATTACAACCAATTTGACCAGATTGATTGATCATACGCGTGTACTCTTTAAAACGAGTCAAACTTGCCAATTATACAACCTGGACCTAGACACTATAAATTGATCATCCTAGAAGCATTACAACTCGCCAATTATCTCTTCTCAACCTCCAATTCTCTTTGATTCACACTGATTATTATTACCTTGTTCGTTGTTGACTTTTGCTTTGACCGAGCAATCTTGTTCTACACGACATTGTAAGTCTAATATTTTATATGGGTTTTGATCACCGGCGTGCACACATCAAAAGCCCTAAGCTCAATCGGGCTATTGATGTGTGTAACAGATTATTGCTAGAACTAGGGTTCATATGAAATTGGGGATAAAACTGATTCGTGTTTATATACCTTTAAAACTGAGATGAATCACAACCACGGGCCTAGGCCAAGTGGTTGTGACTGTGGCTTGAGAACAGGACCACCTGGGTTCGAGACCCGGCTGGGACGGTTTTTCTCCATTTTTTTTCATATTTTTTTAACACAAACAAATAATATACATATATTACATTTAAATCTTGTAAATTCCTTTTTAAATATCAAAACCCTTTTATAAATTCTACAAAAAATATATTATGTTAATATGATGTAAAAGTTCAACCTACAATTTTTAGTTTTCAAAAATTTATTTATTTAATATATATAATAAATAAATCAAGTTTATTCTATTTTATTTATAAAATTCCTTTAAAATATCAAAACGATCTTATTAATTTCCACAAAAATTATCCTAAGTTTTTATAACATTAAACTATTCAGAAATGATTTTTATTTCTGAAAAATCATTTATTTAATATTTTAAAGCAATTTTTGTTAGATTTAATCATAATTAAATCATAATAAATCCAATTTTTGGTATTTTTGCACCAAAATTTTATACAATTTATTTTTATTCATTTGGAACAGAAATACAATTTTTAATTCAAGAATTCTTTGATTTTAATATTTTTAGATATTAAAGTCGTATTTTGACGATTTGAAATAATTAGATTAAATATTCTATTTTCAATAAAATAAATTTATAAAAATTATTTTCATACTTAAAACCTTATGTTGTGATTATATTCAACTTAAAATTTTACAAAAAGACTTTTGTTTATTTATTCATTAAATTTCTTATATTTAATAAACAATTTGTCAAATAAACGTTTATCCCCAATTCGAAGCCCTAGAAAGACATATATCCTAGAGTTATTTCCCTTACACATTATCAAATTCTTTAGGTTGATTCTTTGGAATATTTCCAACGCATATTTCGTTGTCCAGTTCAATTACAAGCTATTACGTATACAGTGAGTACTTCCTATCCCCTTTTTGCTTTTATACATTTTTGGGGTGTTACATGTACACTATTACAATTTCAAATACAAATTTACATTTTTACAATACAATTCTAGTACTATGTGCATTGCTTACTACGTGCTTTATGCTTAGACATTACATGTGGATTACATTTGTACTTAGTGAAATCATTAACATGGTACAAGCCGACCTTAACATTGGATAGCGCTATTTGGATTGACAACCCGCCTAGGTTGATTCTCCCCCTTTTTCATCGGAGAATCCGTGGCCAGTGTTAAGTTATCATCCATTTATTGGTTGAGTACACTACAGTTCATACAGTACATTATACAGTCACAGGGTTGATTTCGCTCATTTGTATGATACATGGTTTACATATCCACACTGTAGCTTGCACTTGAATTGTATAACTTTTTAACCTACTATATATATCAAATCTAGGAATGCTCACCAACATTTCATATGTTGACCAAACCTATTTTTGTACATGTTTCAGGTGCAGTTTGATCTAGTGCTTTAGCAAGAGACATTTAGTGCTTTATTTCAATTCAGTTATTTCAATATTTACAATTCATTTAGACAATGTAATTTCTATTTCCATGTAAGACAATTTTGGATTATTCAATAATATTTACATTTTAGTACCATGAGCTTTTGAACAACCGTCACTACGTGGCACCTCGATGATTCCGCCATCGGTTGGGGTGTTACAGAGAGTGTGTGAGGCAAGAACTTATGATTAGGGCAATGATTGGGCCTATTTATACCTCCCGGGTACGTACAGCAGTAAACTAGCGATTAGCAAGACCATGTTGGGCGATCAGTGCTAATCGCCAGAAACACAGGCCCAATCGCGTGAACAGTGACGCGATTAGGGCCCTAATCGCGTGTCACTGATGGCTAATCGCATGCAGCATCCCGGACCTTCCAAAACGCGTACAAACATCTCCAAACACCCCGAAACACGTCCAAAAAACTGATATACTAGCCTAGGGACATCATGTACTAACAGACTCCCCCTTGGACCAGGCTAGTATACGTACAGACTTAATCAAAAGACAACGTTTATATCAATAGCAAACAGCTTTACAGACTTGAAAAACATAAACGAATACAACTAAACAAAATAACAAGCAGCATCATCCGTCTTCAACTTTAGCTTGACGTTGTCTTGACCCTTGAGATTCTTGACCAATCGCATCCTGCATGAACTTTGTTGGCGTAGCAAAACTGGATCACCCTTTGAAACTTCAAGGCTTGATCGGCTTCAGCTGGTAAGTGCATGATCGGATGTTGGTACAACGTCTCCACGTCCTTCTCTGAGCAATTTATCAACCACATAGGATCCCAAATCCTTATCTTTCTGCACGGGTTCGGACTGTTGCTCAAGACAATCACTGCTTCAGTGGTTGCTGCATCATAGTGCCAATAATACAGCTTCGAGGAAAAGTCTTGTTCAACTGGAATAATGGGAATCCTTGAAACGCATTTCGGTGGCTTTATCTTGTGCTCCCAGATAGGCTTTAAGGTGAAAGGATGAATCTTGTCTGTCTGATACGATCTGGGATACTGAGGCATCAACTCTTTCCATCCCTCTGAGCTCTCTCGCTTCAGCTTTGTGTAAAAACCCTTAAGAGAGGCAGATTTCTCTTCATACAGCGGATAGTTGAGACGAACTAAGTCACGAATGTACCAGAAAGGCAGGCTCAGAGTGTCTTTGAAATCCTCAAAGTACAATACACCTTCTTGCCATTTAACCCCGAGCATTCTGGTCTGACTCACATACGCCCAGCTTATCACATTGCCAGACATCTTCGACAGTCTTTTCTTGAAGATGGATGCTCGCTCAACTGGTCTTTTCTTCTCTTCGGGTTTGAACCATTGGGGATACCGTTCTCTGATCTTGTCATGTCGAATCTTTACTGCATCAGGAACTTCAGTAGAGTCGGATTTCAACTTTTCTTCAGCCTCACGTATCATCTCTTCGTCAATGTTTGGAATTCCAGCGTCCGAGTCATTTACAACATACTCAGGGGTCGGCACGCTGGTTCCTTCTTCGAGATCCACTTCGTTGCACTCTGGATGCATCTCAGGAGGAACACTTTGACTTGCATTGGAAGATTCTCCAGATGCAAAGCCATATACTTTGGTCATGTCCTCCGTTGTCATCTCAGGTGGAATCTCTCCTTCTTCCAGATCGTACTCAGGCATGGCAGGAGGTGGGAGCAAGTTGCCTTCGTCATCATATGCAAAGTAACAATTCAAAGGCTCCACGTCTTAAACAAGAACTATCGCTTTCCTCTTTACTTTATCGCGTAGCTCTTGAATCTTGCTCATCATAGGTGCTGGCTCCCCCTGAGCAGAAGAACCTGCCTTGGGATCATTGCCTCTGCGATCGTGACTTTTCTTTGTTCGTCCCGATGCAGACCCACCTGTTGATCCACCACCGCCTGTGGCTCCGGGATCACCACCATCACCCTTACCATCATTGTCATCATCGTCATCAGACTCATCATCATCCTCTTCATCATCATCGTCTTCTTCACTATCCTCATCATCATCATCACCAGCAGTACTAGCTCCAGCTTCCGAACCACCAGTAAGTCTAGGTTGAATTCCAGTCAGCGCATTCAACCTAGTCCTTAGCCTTGTGTTTTGCTTCTTATACTTGGTGATTCGACGCTCGTTGTTCACATTTGCAAGCTGGAGATCACGGTTAGACTGAATCAGCTGCTGATGTGATTCCATGAGCTGCTGTTGTGATTCCATGATCTGCCTGTTCGACTCCAAGAGTTGCTGATTAGATAAAGTAAGAGCATCGACAGTGGTTCTTAGCTCAGTGTTAGCAGTGATAGTGTCTCCAATCAGTTCCAACATCGCCGTCTCATTTTCTTCTATGTTGGCGTTTTTGCTCTTCATTTCGGCCATTTCCCGTGCTTGGGCGGCCACTATAGCAGTAAGTTCGTTGATTTGGCGCTGGAGTTGTTCGTTGGTTGTTGGAGTCGAAGATGAGGATTGGCTCGAAGGTCTAGCAGCTGTCGATCTTGCTGCTTCTTTCAACCTTCGGATTCTGTCACCAATCGGATTAGCGGCCAACTGTGAACCTGTCGCTTCAACGGTAACTGAGACTGGCTCAGTGAAGATTACCGATGAAGGCATTGACATAGTCACACTCGCAGGCATAGCTGCACTGAAAGAGAGTGGGACAGTCGATGTTGCTGCTGTTGTTGTTTCTGTTGCTGCTGTTGTTGTATCTGTTGCTGCTGTTGTTGTTGCTGATACAGAAGAGGAAGCAGGAAGGCCAAAAGTGTCTGGGAGTTTCATACGCCTTCCCCTCAATTTCTTAGGCGTCCTCTCAGTCGCAGCTGCCTTTTCTGACATTCTCTTTTGACCCCTACTAACCTTCGTCGCTTTTGTCTTTTGTCTTTTCTGAGGAGGCGGCGTGCTAAGTTCAGCATCAATATCTGCAACAAGATCATCACTGACTGGAGTGAAAGTGGGATCTTTTGCAAGCTCTCTCGCCGCAGCCGTGCGGGCTCTATCCTCCTCAAGTGAAAGTACATCAGGTGATTCATCTTCGGTACGCTCTGAGTCGTCATCATCATCATCAACATCTTCAATGTTAACCGGGCCCTCATCAATCTTGGCTTTGCCTTTGCCTGAACTGGATGGTTCATCTATATTCAGCAAATCAGTATCAAGCATATCATCATCTTGTCTTGCTTCAGTATCACCCATATTTCCCGGTTCATTGGGTCCCAAAGCAACAGTGGGTCTCCCAATGTTATCATCATCCTTGAATACCTGTCTGTGAATCTGAATATCGTCCTCTGAATCACTGTCGTCATGCCTCCATCTATTACCTGGAGGTGCCACATAGTTGTCTCTCAGTAGGTAGGCAAACACTCTACGACTTGGAGGATATTCGGACTTTGGCTTATTCTTGTACTGTAACATTCTCTTCATCTCCACTTCATCAATTCTCCTTATATTAATCAGCTCTTCTACCCGTTTCACCATGTTCGGGATCTGATTGTCAAGGATCATCTGCAGAAAGCGAGGATAAACAATAAAGGCATTCTCTTTCGGCTTTCGCAGAATCACTTCCTTGAGGTGATGCATAATCATCCCAGAGAAGTTGAACGGCTTGTTCAACGTCAATGCGACTATCGCCGATGCCAAAATGTCTTTGATTGCATCGAACGTTCCTCTGCGAGGTCCGAGACACTTCAACACCACGTGCGTCAGATACTTCATTTCTGGAGGAAGACATCCCTTTTGTAGCATCTCCTGCGCACGCACATCACCCGTATACTTCATCCGTAGGAATCCACCTCGTATCAAAATGGAATCGAAAACGATTGGATCGTCTTTATCATCTCCAAATCTGAGAATCTCGCGAATCATGTCTTCAGTGATAAGAACCTCCTTTCGTTGCACCGAGCTTCTGATAGTAGCTGGTATTGTGCTGACATCGACTCTAGCATTCTGATAGAATTCCTGGAGAATGTTCTTGTAAGCCGCATAGTCTGTAGATATGGCATAGTATATCTTTGAGCGCTTCAAGTACTCGATGATGCCTTCAAAACGCTTGCATTCCTGCTTCTTTACAGGTCCGAGAAAGGCAAGACAGTTGTGCTTGGCCGAAGTACCGTATTGCATGATTCTGCAAGTTAAACACACCATAAAACATCAAAGACAGATCAAGGATATGAAAAACGGACAAAAACGGACAAGGTTTGACTAAAGTTGGTCAACAGAAGCATAAGGGCGATTAGGCTTGTAATCGCATACAACTTATACACGATTAGCCATGATCGCATCACTGTTCACGCGATTAGCTGACAAAAGTGACAAATCGTGCTACTGTTCACACGATTAGGAAGCCTAATCGCGTGACAGTTGAGACCCGTTACCAAACTTGTCAAAATTTTGAAATATCTTGTTTCGTGTCCGGATTTTTGTCACATGAAGTCTATAATCAACCCAACAATAAAACCCCTTTGATAATTATCGTTTTCAGATAAAAAACAAGGGTTAATTAAACGTTTCAAAAATTAGGGTTCTTGGGCATTTAAAATTGGGGCTTTCTGATTTTAGATGATTAGGATCAAAAACTTTATATAAATAGGATCTAAGGGTGCCGATTAAGAAACCCTCATGCCCATTTATCATTATCAAGCACGTATTTTGCCCCAACGATTCAATACAACTCACTTAGGGTTTCGGTTGATAATAAACAGATTTGACCCCTTAAACAATGTTATTTGGATCTGAAAATTTAAGATGTTGTTACCTTGATGATTAGGAACAATAATCTAGGATCAAAAATACACGGGCAAGAGTTTTGGATTGATACGGATATAGAGGGAAATGGACGAGCAGTTGTGTGTTTTGAAAATATTATGAACAAGAAAGAGTTAACTGTCCCTTATATACCCGTCCCTAATCGTGTGTTCTTGTACGCGAGTAGGTGTCTGATCGCATGAAGAAAGTAGCGAGTATGGCTAATCGCCCTCAAAAACACACGAGTAGTCACATACTACACTATGATGACAATAAGCAGGCGAGTATGGCTAATCGCGTATATAACCACACGAGTAGGCTTAGTTACACGCGATTACAACATACTCGCTAGTTAAGATACGCGATCACGGCTACTCGCCTAAGCATGTATGCGAGTAGGCTTCTAAATGCATAAATCTTTCACACAATTTACCAAATTGCCCCTGCAGCACCAAAACTTGCATTTTTGACCCGTTAAGGTTCAAAACATGCGTTTTTCAACCCGATTTGACACGCGACTCAGATGATGACTCAGATACTTGAAAATATTCCATTTTCCACCCTTGTACTTGATAAAAATACGGTTTTGACCCGGCAAAAACACAAGTTTCCAATTAGTTGTCCATTTTATTTTTCGGCGTTTTATTTTTGAAGAAGTAAGATTACAATGGATTAGGATTCCAACATCGGCAATTCAAGAATGATTAACTAAGCTAAACTAAGCATAAATAAAATAAAACGGGAGATCAAACTAACTGTACACTAACATATTTTTGCGAGTTTCAACGGTTAGGGAATCATATCAGTGTACGGACATTACTAGAACCCTTATATTTTCAGTTTTCGCTTAAATTACCAATAAGCATCCTACAACAACTGTCGATATTGTTGTCCACCTAAACTCAAAATCAAGTTTTATCGCTAGGCACTTTAGATACGTTTAAGGTAATATTAAGGCTGAGATACAAGGTGTTCCCCGCCACGCGACACATTCCCGTATCAAGTCATGCACAAAGCTTCCTCGTAACCGGTGAGTAAGCTGTTGTCATCCGTATTTTACAAGGAGTGGACTCAGTGGTGATCAGGTCTGCAGAAACGCTGCAACAGAGAGACCAGTGAGATCCAAACCAGGGTACAAGTCAAATACCGTATATTTGATTTTTCACGGTACGATGCTTTAGGTATATGATTTGATACCTTAGAGCGAATTCTCATTGAGAATAGGGTTTTGGCATATATGAATCTTTTTGCTCTTTTAGGATTCCCGGACGTCCCCTGATCAGAATTTATTCTATTTTTTTTGTTGTTTTTTTTTCAGGAAATGACATAGGGGTGTCTCAGTCGTAGGCTGCGACCCCAACGTACGACACGTGTGCCATTCCTAATTATTCTGAGAGACGTCCAGTTCACCCCGGATGAACCAACCTCTTAAAGACCATGAAACCTCGGATTTTGGCATGCTATCAAACGAGATTTCGGTACCAAGACCATATGCCAACGCACGTTGATCCACACATGATTCAGATGATTTAGGTTTATATCACCGTGCCGAACTTGGAAATGATTTTGAGCCTACCGACACATCATTGTAGAGGCTACCTATCAGTTCCAATATTTTTAAGATGATAAGGGTCCAGACAGTCCGACTGATTGGTTAATATCATCTTCCCATTTTCACCAAAGAAACTCATTTTTGCATTTTTCAATTTTTTTTTTTTTGAATTTTGAAATTTTCTCATTTTTTTGATTTTTGCATTTTCTGAATGTTTTTGTATTTTTCTGAAATTTTCTCCCCCTAAAAATCTAAAAATTTGCGAAAAGACAATATTTTTGGATTTTTCTGATTTTTGAAAGAAAAATATTTACAAAAACGATTACCGATGAGGATCTAATCCTGCTTAACTTTAATGCCATTTAAGATTAACAAGTACTCAAAACGAGGACCGTCAAAAGCTTTGGTGAATAAATCGGCACGTTGGTAGTCTGTGTGGATTTTTACCATATCGATAAGTTTCTTTTCATAGCAGTCGCGTATGAAATGATACTTAACCAAGATATGTTTCGCCTTGGAATGGTTAACTGAGTCTTTAGCAAGAGCTATAGCGGACTCATTATCACAGTGAATGGGAGTATTAAGAAATTTCAAACCGTAGTCTCTCATTTGTTGCTGTATCCAAAGAACCTGGGAGCAGCAGCTCGATGCTGCTACATATTCTGACTCGCAGGTGGATAAGGCGACTGAGGCTTGCTTCTTGCACTGCCACGAGACTAGTCTTGGTCCCAAAAACTGGCATCCAGCCGATGTGGATTTTAAGTTTGTCTTGCATCCGCCATAGTCAGCATCACTAAATGCGATGAGGTCAAACTTATCGTCATTAGGGTACCAAAGACCTTTGGTCGGACAACCCTTTAGATAACGTAAGATCCTCTTCACAGCTACCAGGTGGGACTGTTTCGGCCTTGACTGGTATCTTGATAGTAAGCATGTCGCGAACATTATGTCAGGTCTTGATGCAGTGAGGTACATGAGTGAGCCTATCATAGCTCGATAGAGAAAAGGATCAACGGTTTGTCCTTTCTCGTCAGGCCCAATCCCGTGATTGGTCTGAATCGGTGTGCCTACTGGAGTAGAGTCTTCCATCTGGAACCGGCTCAAGATGTCAGCAACGTATTTTGTCTGGTGGATGAAGATCCCCGACTCTTGTTGTTCTACTTGTAGACCGAGGAAGAATTGCATCTCCCCCATCGAGCTCATCTCAAATTTGTCCTGTATAAGTTTTTCGAATTCCTTGCACATGACATCATTAGTAGACCCAAAAATAATATCATCAACATAAACCTGTACCAGAAGACGATCACCACCCTTTTCCTTGGTGAATAAGGTGCAGTCCACGAGTCCACGTTTGAACCCGTTGGATATCAGATAGTTGCTAAGCATTTGATACCATTCACGCGGTGCCTGATGGAGTCCGTACAACTCTTTGTTCAATTTGTAGACTTTTTCGCGATGCAGCGGATCCTCAAAACCCGGTGGCTGAGCAACATACACCTCTTCCTTCACGACACCATACAGAAAAGCACTTTTCACGTCCATTTGATACACCTTAAACCGTTTGTACGAAGCGTAAGCTAAGAACATCCGGATAGCTTCAAGGCGCGCAACTGGAGCGTATACTTCGTTGTAATCTATTCCTTCGATTTGACGGAAGCCGAGGACAACTAATCGAGCCTTGTTTCTTATAATCACCCCGCGGTCATCCCGTTTACACTTGTAGACCCACTTTGTTCCAATCCTTTTCGAGCCTGGAGGTAAGTCAACTAAGTCCCACACTCCTAGCTTTTGGAACTGCTGAAGTTCGGCTTGCATTGCTTCAATCCATGGTTCTTCCCTCAGTGCCTCTTGCACAGTTCTTGGTTCAGTTTGAGAAACATACAAGGCGAAGGACCAATGGTTCTGATGACCTGCTTTTCTGATTTCCGAATAGAGTGCGAGAGTACCTGTATTGTCACTTGAACTAGCATTTCTGAGCTGACTGCGCGTCATGACTCTGCTAGTCGGATTACCAATCACATTTTGCATCGGATGAGTGTCGTGAATCCGAGATTCCGGATGTGCCGGCACTGGATCATCCAAATGCAAATTAAGGTTCTCCAAACCTTGAGATAGATTTGTCTCAGCTGCGCTTGAACTAGAGGGAGCAGCGGGTTGCATATTAAAACCGGAGAGATCAATCCGAAGACCTATCCCTGGAGCTGCTGAAGAAGAAGGACCAGTTTGATTGTTTCCTGTCGGATTAACTGGAGCTATAGTGGTAGATTCACCATTTCCAGCTTGTTCCTCAGTGAGAGTTTCATGAGACTCTGCAAAATCGTCGTCGGAAGATGAAGATTCGAGAACCTCTGCTGACGCTTACTGAAAAACTTCCTCAACTTCTGCTGCTGCGGTTTTATCAGGGGGACCCGTGGATGCAGAGGCATCAGATGGAGCAGGCGCAGGTGCATTAACCACGATCGGACGCATTAGCGGAGAGCTAGCTGCGTTTTCACATTCGTAATACATTTGCGCTACTGCATCGTCCACCAAATTTTCCACGTTGAATGAATCAAATAGGCTCTTATAGTCGAACAACCAATCAGGTCCAACACCAGGTGCATTGGCAGTATAACGCTGAACATCGACATTAAGCCAATCTTCAACGTTGTTGGTTCTTTTGTTGTACACTCTTTTTTTGGGAGTGCTGTAACCAACAAAGAAACCTTCTTCTGCCTTTGCACCAAACTTCCCATCAGGATGTATCATGGTGCATGGAGCTCCGAAAGGTTCCAGAAACTCTAAGTTCGGTTTCCTTCGGTTCAGATGCTCGTAAGAAGTTTTTCCAAGCTTCTTTACCGTTAGAACCCTATTCAGAGTATAACACGCGCAGTGAACTGCCTCGTTCCAGAAGATCACAGGCAAGTTCGAGTCTGCGAGCATAGTCCTGGCTGCCTCAATAAGAGTCCGATTCTTTCTTTCTGCAACCCCGTTTTGCTGAGGAGTGTATGGCGCTGTGAATTCATGATGAATACCCTTTTCTGCACATAACGCCTCCATAGCGTGATTCTTGAACTCTGTTCCGTTATCGCTTCTGATCCTACGGATCTTTAGCTGATATATATTTTCCAATTTAGTAAACAGATTCTTCAAGTAATCAAAAGTTTCACTCTTGTGCTTCATGCACACAACCCAAGAAAACCTAGAATAATCATCCGTAACCACTAAGCAGTATGAGTCACCGTTCTTGCTCTTTCGATTGACTGGGCCAAACAGGTCCATGTGCAGTCGTTCGAGTGGTAGACTAACTGAGTTTGTCTTCTTAGGCTTGTGAGACTTTCTCTTCTGCTTCCCTTTATTACATGAGACACAGACATCGTTTAAATGAAAATTCTTAACAGAAACACCTTCCACTAGTTGGTTCTGGACCAGATGGTTCATTTTCCTCAAGTGGATGTGTCCCATTAGTCTGTGCCACATTATCAATTCCTTCTCTGTCGCCTTTGACAGAAAACAAGTGACCTGACCTTTTGCAGTCATTGCTCGGCTCATATCCAGGACGTATAAGTTGTTGACCCTGGGAGCTGAGATCATGACCCACTCTTTCGGTATTTTGAATCCAGGCTTCAGAATGAAACATGCGTTGTCATCAAAGAATACAGTGAACTTTTTGTCACATATCTGTGAAACACTCAGCAAGTTGTGGTCTATCTGTTTAACAAAGCTTATCTTTTCAAAGCTTACTATACCGTTGCTCATACTTCCTTCCTTTGTTATATAACCCCCTTTATTACCAGCAAAGGCAACATACCCCCCATTGATATTCTTTATGTCAAAAAGCAGGGATAAATCGCCTGTCATGTGCCCTGAAGCTCCACTATCAACAATCCATAGGCTGCTGATAAGGCCCTGTGGAACTCCCTGCACAAACATTCAAAGTTCAGTGGTTAAGGGGGACCCAAGCCTTCACGGTCTTGGGTCTACCAACTTCATCTAACATCGGAAAGTCAACCCATCTCCCATTTGGTGTTGGAGTTGTTTCCGATGGTACAGCAGTGCCTTTTCCAGCAGATGATTCTCCTTCTTTGGTTGGTGACTTGGGTCTCCAAATCTGTTCAGGTTTCTTTGGCTTGGGCTTCTTCTTTGCCTGAGGGCTAGAAGGTCCAGCCTTGGATTCCTTTGGAGGAACAGATTTTGGATCCACTTCAGAATTAACTGTGCGTGGAGCAGCTTTGGGATTGCCCTGCGGTTTAGCTGCAGCCTTTGCTGGTGGCTTAGGCGCTGCTTCAACCTTTGGAGGAACAGTGCTCCCCCTCAGCTGTGGACCCCTGCCATCAACTGGCTTTTGGTTCATAGCAATTTTGTTGCGGTTATCATAAACAACCTGCTTTCCCTTTTGTTTCTCTGAGAGTTTAGGAGAAACCGGTTGCTTGGATTTGCTAGAACTGGGAGGATCATCCACTTTGATCCTTTCTCGTCTCAATTCAGGGCACGCAGCAACTAAATGCCCACGTTCCCCGCACTTGTGACAGGATCTATATTCTTCAAACTTAGGAGATTCAGGTTTGGTCTCCTTTTTGTTCCTTTTGTTAGATGGAGCGGCAAATGAGTTTTTATGTTTTAGATCCTCAAGACATCTTCTTTGCTGATCGACTTGAGGATCGTCATTTCTTTCAGTGCCGCTCGATCTAATAAACTCAGTCACGTGCTTTTTCGGACCGTTTCTTTGAGCTTGATTTTGAGGATTAACGGTGTTCGACTTTTGATTTTTCTTGTTGTTTTCATTAGACTGATTTCCCTGATCCTTTCTACCCTTACCCTTACCCTTGTTTTTACTCCAGGTTTCCTTTTCTACGGTAATGACAGATTCTTGCCAAATTTTGGCAACAAGACCAGGGGCGATACATCTGAGAGGGACTTCCTCATCAGCATGCACCCTTTCAGACCCTTTTAACTTATAAAACACCTTAATCCTCCTACCATCCTCGGTTTGCACTTTCGGTTCCATTTCACTCAAGGTTTCAGTGGTAATGATATGATTCTCAAGAGGAACATCTATAGTTTCAACCGGTGCATACCTAGGAGGTTCATCGAGCTCATCATCCGAAGTGTCAGTGTCATATACACTGATATCATCAGGTTTCTCACACAAATTGACAGCTTTAGCAGGAGTAGCAACCTTAGTGACTTCAGCAGGTTTAGCTGCTTCAGTAACCTTGGCCGCCTCTGCAGCTTTTGCTGCCTCGGCTGCCACGTCCACAAGTTCCTCCTTCAGCAAGACATCAAAATTGTGATTTTCGAATCTCACCGGAGGTGGACATTGAGAGTATTTGGGACTGGTGGAGAAGCCTTCCTTGTCAGAGTGTTCAACTATGTGATCAAGGACATACTTGCAGTTTAAATAACTCTCAAGCTTTTTCCTGATCTTTTCATAGTCACAGTTAACAATGGCCAATTGTTTCTTAGTGTCTTCGACCTCATTGATGTAATTATTTATAGCAATCTGTTTGTTAGCTAAGGTTTTTGACAGTTCAGAAACATCCTTTTTATAATTTTCAATTGTACTAAGAAATTTTTTCTCCTTTTGTCTCAAGGAATCAATTGACCTTTGCAACGGACCAACATCAGCTTTTAAATTCAGATTTTCTTCAGTTAATTCTTTAATTCTGAATTTCAACTGATTACACTCAACACAATCTAATTTTGAATCAGAAGAAGAACTTACCTTGTTTGACGACTCAGTAATGGCCATCAATGCATAATGAGCTGCTGTCTTCTGAGCTCCAAAGAATTCGCCGTAGTTCTTCTCTGTGCAGTCAGCATCCACAAGAAACGATCTTTTACTGATAAATGCATCTGCTTCAGCTAACAGATCCTCCAAATCTTCTCCACTATCAGAATCGCACTCCGAGTCACAGTCAGACATCTCGGTTTCAGAAGTGATGATGTCAGACTGACTCGAAGTTTCTTCAACTTCGGCTGGTGCTTCAGACGCTTGTTGAGCAAAACAGGCTGCACCACCTTGAGGAGCTTCATCTCCGATGATCAGATGGTTCCAGTTATAGCCTTCATCAGCTTGAGTAACCATGGCTTGACCTTGATTGTTGTTTGCAGGCGGCCTCTGGTTCTGATTCTGGTTGTTGACTGGGACAATAGCACGCTCAGTATTAGGTTGACCCTGAGCTTGCTGCCTCTGATTCTGATTAGCTCTGTTGTTGTTGAAGGGATTCTGATGTCCTTGCTGCTTAGGTCGGTCACATTCCCTTGCAAAATGCCCTTTTGTGCCACAGTTGTAGCATGTGACCTTTGTTTTGTCAAACCCAAACTTGGTGTTATTATTGATCAAGACATCTCTCCTTCCCGTCCTTTCCATGTAATCCTTTGCCCTTCTCACCACGCTTGCGAAGTGCCATTGTATGTCTATCAGATCCATGTCGTCCTTATCAATCTGCGAGTAATCCTCCTGTGTAAGATGAGGATTCCCGATCTGTCAGCAACCAGTCCACTATAGGAGTTTACCAAGGTCGACAGTAGAGCCATATGTTCTTGAGCTAGCTCTATAGTCACCTTTCCTAAACCCGCAGTGTTCAGCTGCTCTGGGACTGTATTGGTCTGATAGCCACCTTGATTAGAACTAGAAGCACCTCCATATCCACCATAACTTGTAGTTGGAGCTCCGCCAAAACCTGCAGAAGAGGGTCCACTAAAGTTTGCAGTTGCCTGCGCTGGTGCTGCAAGATGAGAAAACGGGTTAACACCAAACTGGTTAGCATTATAATTCAAAGGATACGGGTTTGGTCCAAAAGGATATGTAGGAGGGGGAACATCAGTTGGGGGACCATAATTGTCGAACGCATAGACTGGGTCCGGGTTAACCACAAAAGCAGTTTGTGGTTTGGTGCCACCCTGTCACACCCTCAAAATCCACTTGCGGAGTTTTACCGCGAGGCGCATGACAAACCAGGATCCAAACCAACGATCACAATAAACAAGTCTAAATGAATATAAATGCAATTTCAAAACATAGTTTAAAATCCCGTTTACAGCGGAAGCTTATTCAAAAACAATATCCCAACAATAAAATAATAGTTCAACGTTCAAAAGACCATGCAACCCTAGTTAGACGCCGTGCAGACGCGTGCGCCCTAGTCCAGTCGTGCTACCTTAGCGACCTGAGAAAACATGTAAAAGTTTACGTCAGCACAAAAATGCTGGTGAGTTTACAGGTTTTGTATCCAAGTACCAAGTCCACCTGTCCATACTATAACAAATAGAAAACCAGTATACGCTAGCTAGGCGTACGTTTTGTTACTACCACGATTGGAAAACCATTACTAACGCGAATACCAAAAGTATGCCCGATGTAGTTCCTGTTGTTCCTGTTGTTCCTGTTTGAGACAATATGCACCCGCCGACCCTCCAAGTCGACGAGCGGGGTTGGTCACTCCCAATAGCGCTATTCACATTTCCCCGTTGTGCAGACCCGCACATTCATGGTTCCCCCCGGGACTTCCAAAGATCGTGTAGTACACAATAGAAACCCATAGTATGACAGTAGTTACCAAATAATCGTTTTAACACATGTTTTCTCCCCCGAAATATGAAACCAGTTTAAAAGAGGGGCCGTAAACTCACCTTAAGTTGCGTTACTCCTTAACCCGAGTAAACCCAGCTGCTATGCTAGTCCCGTAAGCGGCGACCTAACATACGACAGTTACAAGTACTTAGACTAATAACCCGCAGGTTAATTAGTCCCTAGATGTCCAGACCATAACCAAGTTCGTTTGAAAACACCGTGACTGTTTAACCGACCCAAAGTACAAGACTCGACATCCCATTGGTGACCCGAGACTCCCCGTGTTATGTTTACGCTCCAAAACGTACAATAACGCAAGTACACTTAACATACGTTAACGCACAACAAGTTATAGCACATAGTTCACGTATCACCGAAATACATCCAAATATATGTTACCAAGTTATTAGACATGTTACGGGGTTCCTAGCATGTTACTACATGTTAAATCGGGTCTCGAATGCTAATTTACACTTACAGCAGCAGTACACGCGATTAGGAAAAGTCAACTAGCATTTAGGTTGGTCAACTAGCAATTAGGAGTCCTATTCGCCCCTATTATAGGCGATTAGGGGCTACTCCCCTGAACTTTCTAGTGATTAGGGCTAATCACCTGAACTTACTAGTGATTAGGGCTATTCCCCTGAACTTATAGGCAATTAGGGCTAATCACCTGATCTTACACAAGAGTAGACCTCTACTCGCCTATAATATGGGCGATTAGCACCCTACTCGCCTATAACATAGGCGATTAGGAATGCTACTCGCCTGTAACCTTGCTGTTCCGGTTTTTCGCGCGTTTAACGCTCCAAATCAGATCCAGAACGTGTGTAACCACCCAATATCATCCCAAACACTATCCTAAACATGTTTAACCCAAAATCCTTCGTTCAACCTCGTATAATCAGTCCTGCATGCAACCAAGTAATCCAAACACCAATTCACATAGCATGCAACATCATACAAACACGCGTAATCATAACCCTAATATCCAATTACTGAGATTCCTATTATCATACTATCAATATCAATCCTGACCTAGCATGGTAACCCATCAAATCATCATCAAGAATCATAAAAATCCTATCTTTCTAATCATACACACCCATAACGCACGTATATTAGTTATAATCCGATTAACAACCCTTATTGACGATTTTCAGAAAGCTTTTTCGTTTATGAACAGGTCTGGACCATTAGGGATTGATTAAAAACGTTTACAAAGTGTCATGGATGAGAATCAAACCTTAGGATTATGAAAGAATGATGGTTAGACCTTGAAACCTTGTGTTTTTGATCAAAATCGCCTTCCAGAGGTTGTTTATGTGTTTGGGGCGGTTATGGGACGACTAGGGTTGATATTAGGAAGTTTAGGAGGTTAAGCATTGTATTTATAGGCGTTTCTAGTCGTCCAGCACGTTATAGGCGAGTATGCAGCAGTTTCATGCGATTAGGGCTGCTAATCGCATGATTGTGCAGGTGATTGGGCCTAATCGCCCCTACCTACACACGAGTAGGGCTCTAATCGCCCCTAAGGTCCTCTACTCGCCTCCCCTACAGGTGATTAGGCTTCCTAATCGCCTGTAGGGGTTGGTTTGGTGCGTTTTGCGCGTTAAACCCCGTTTTAACATATGTTAATGCATATTCACGTACCGACAAGTCATATAATGATTGTAAACACATAACACAAGTAAATACACATATTTACACTCGTTCACCAATTCCCGGGACTCGAGACTCGTACGTTCCGTATGCCCTGACGATCCTACCGATCGTCACCGTTTGTACACTTGGTTAAGGACCGACATCTAATGAACCTCTAGACCAACATCCAATGATCCTCTAGACTAAACCAATAGTTCCCGAACTATAACCCGACTTAACTAACCCAGTTAAGTACAATATACGCGTGACTCGCTAAGGTAGACTTTCATCTAGACAACGTTGTTAACCAGAATTTGCCGGGTGTCACATCATCCCCACGTTAAAAGAATTTTCGTCCCGAAAATTGCTCAAGTACCAAAAGAACAAAAGAAATAACGAAGGAACAAACAAAAGATAGAAACCAAAAGAGAGAGATTTACCCGAGTTGTCACATCATCCCCACGTTAAAAGGAATCTCGACCCGAGATTCATTCAGCTGCCGAAGAGACATGTCTCAACTCGAACGCTTCCTTAGGAAAAAGATGAGGATACTTAGACTTCATCTGATCCTCCCGTTCCCACGTATATTCCGGTCCCCGGTTCGAGTTCCACCGAACCTTAACGATACGAATCTTGCTGTGACGCAGGCTACGAATCTTGTAATCAAGGATCTCCACAGGTTCTTCCACAATCCGAAGACGATCATCAACCTTGATCTCTTCTAGTGGAACGATGAGAGACTCGTCAGCCAGACACTTCTTCAAGTTTGACACGTGAAAGACGTTATGTACGTTACCGAGCTCCGTCGGTAGATCAAGTCGATATGCCACCGGCCCAATCCGTTCCAGGATCGTAAATGGACCGACATATCGCGGATTGAGTTTGCCACGCTTCCCAAAGCGTATGACGCCCTTCCACGGTGAGACTTTTAGAACTACCTTGTCATTGACTTGGAATTCCAGTGGTTTGCGACGCTGATCAGCATAACTCTTTTGCCGGTCCCGTGCCGCCGCCAACCGATTACGAATCTGTACGATCTTTTCCGAAGTTTCGTACACTAGTTCAGGCCCAGTGAGTTGACTCTCACCCACTTCAGCCCAACAAAGAGGAGAACGGCATTTCCGTCCGTACAGTGCTTCGAACGAAGCAGCTTTGATGCTCGTGTGATAACTGTTGTTGTACGAGAATTCTACCAACGGCAGATGAGCTTCCCAACCCTTTCCAAAATCGATCACACATGCCCGCAGCATGTCTTCTAAAGTTTGAATCGTACGCTCACTCTGACCGTCAGTCTGTGGATGGTAAGCCGTACTCATGTCTAGTTGGGTACCCAAAGCCTTGTGCAAAGACTTCCAGAAGTGAGAAGTAAAATGGGAGTCACGATCCGAGATAATAGAAACTGGTACCCGTGCTTAGAAACAACTTCTTTCAAGTAAAGGCGAGCCAAACGATCCATGGTGTCGGTCTCCTTAATAGCAAGAAAATGAGCTGATTTCGTCAACCGATCGACAATCACCCATATCTTGTCGTTCCCGCTTGGTGATTTAGGAAGTTGTGTGACAAAATCCATAGTAATCCGTTCCCATTTCCATTCCGGAATTTCAGGTTGTTGCAAGAGACCCGACGGTTTCTGTTATTCCACCTTGACCTTAGCACAGGTTAAGCATTTGCTCACGTATGAGGTTATGTCCGACCTCATGTTTGGCCACCAGTAAAGCACCTTCAGATCTTGGTACATCTTATCCGAACCAGGATGAATAGAATACCGGGACTTATGGGCCTCATCAAGGACAAGCTCCCGTAGTCCCCCGAACAAAGGAACCCATATACGTTCTGCGAAATAGTGCAGACCATCAGACCTTCGCTCTAGGTGCTTGTCGGCACCGTGCATAGTTTCAGCTTTAAGGTTTTCCTCCTTCAAAGCTTCCAATTGGGCAGAACGGAGTTGATCAGGTAACGATGAATGAATAGTGAGCTGCAACGCCCGAACGCGACGAGGTTTAGTAGATTCCTTCCTGCTCAAGGCGTCTGCTACAACATTCGCTTTGCCAGGATGGTACTTAATAGCACAATCATAGTCGTTCAAAAGTTCGATCCAACGGCGTTGCCGTATGTTCAAGTGTTGTTGGTCGAAAATGTGTTGGAGACTCTTGTGATCGGTGTAGATGGTGCATTTGGTACCGTACAAGTAATGTCTCCAAATTTTCAACGCGAATACCACAGCACCCAACTCCAAGTCATGAGTTGTGTAGTTCTTCTCGTGCACTTTGAGTTGACGAGAAGCATACGCAATCACTTTCTCGCGTTGCATCAACACGCAACCGAGTCCATGAATGGAAGCGTCACAGTAAACAACAAAATCATCAGGACCCTCAGGTAAAGACAAAATAGGAGCAGAACACAGTTTAGACTTCAGTTCTTCAAACGCTGACTCTTGTGATTCACCCCAGTCGAACTTCCTATCCTTCTGAGTGAGAGTGGTGAGGGGTTGAGCAATCTTCGAGAACCCCTGAATGAAACGATGATAGTAGCCCGCAAGGCCTAGGAATTGCCGCACCTCAGTTGGCGTCTTTGGTGCTCCCCAGTCCTTGATCGCTTCGATCTTAGCTGGATCGACATGAATTCCTAGTTCATTAACCACATGTCCTAGGAATTGAACTTCGCGTAACCAAAAGTCACACTTTGAGAACTTGGCGTAAAGTTGCTCCCGTCGCAAAGTTCCAAAACTAACCGCAGATGTTCCCCGTGTTCGGTCTCGTTCTTGGAGTAGATCAGAATGTCATCAATAAATACAATGACGAATTTGTCCAGATATGGTTTACAGACGCGGTTCATCAAGTCCATGAAAACCGCCGGTGCGTTCGTAAGACCGAAAGGCATGACCAAGAATTCGAAATGGCCATAACGTGTTCGAAAAGCAGTCTTTGCAACGTCAGCCTCCCTGACGCGCAGCTGGTGATAACCGGACCTCAAGTCGATCTTGGAATAATAACTAGAACCCTGAAGCTGGTCGAATAGATCATCAATACGTGGAAGAGGATAACGGTTCTTGACGGTCAATTTGTTCAGCTCTCTGTAGTCCACACACAATCGGAAACTTCCATCCTTCTTCTTAACAAATAAAATCGGGGCTCCCCAAGGGGAAGAACTTGGCCGGATGAAACCCTTGTCCAAGAGTTCCTGTAACTGGCTAGACAATTCCTGCATCTCGGGAGGTGCAAGACGGTAGGGGGCCCGAGCAATAGGAGCAGCCCCTGGTACAAGATCAATACCGAACTCGACTTGACGATGAGGAGGAAGACCAGATAAATCATCGGGAAAAACATCAGGAAACTCGCGTACCACCGGAATGTCGTCGATCTTCTTTTCATCACCAGAGGAAACAGATAAAAGCGCCAATACGGCTGGATAACCCTTTCGAAGACACTTAAGGGCTTTCATGCTAGAGATGATGTTTAGCGGAACACCACCCTTGATACCGTACACAGAAAGAAATTCTCCATCAGGGAGAGGAATCCGAATAACCTTATCGTAACAGACGATCTCCGCGCGATACAAAGATAACCAATCCATTCCTACCACAACGTCAAAACTACCCAATGGTACCGGCATAAGGTCGATGGGGAACGATAAACCCGACAACTCTAATTGACACTCCCGAAGAACACTAGTAGCTTCAATCGTTTTACCGTCAGCTAACTCAATAATATACTTGGTCTCTAATGGTACGGGTACTACATCTAGCAGTCGACTAACATCCTTGGATACAAAACTCTTGTCGGCACCAGAATCAAATAACACGCTAACAGAACGATTATTGAGAAGAAACGTACCGGTGACTGTGTCAGGGTCCTGCCTAGCCTCAGCGGCTCCAATGACGAAGGCACGTGCATTTCTGCCGCCGCCCCCGTTATTCCCACCCTGCTTCAGTTTTGGGCAATCCTTCTTGTAATGCCCAGTGTCACCACAGTTGTAGCATCCCTGTTTCCCTGTAGTCCCCTGAGTAGTCGGAGCTGAGCTGTTAGTCGGAGCCTGAGTCGATGGAAGTGTAGCCCGACAATCCTTAGCATAGTGGCCTGTTCGCTGGCAGCGGTGACAACGGTTACTGTCGCAGTTCCCTTGGTGATGGCGTCCACACTTGTTGCATTTGGGCAGTTTTCCCGCATAACCACCCTGCTTGTTACCCGAAGAAGATGAACCCCCATTATCAAACCTTTTACCCTGCTGTGCAGACCCAGATCCTTTCCCGTCATTTTCCCACTTGCGTTTGTTGCTCTCTGGGGCCTTAACAGTTGAACCCTTCGCAGGCAAAATCCCCTCATTCACTTTTAAGTTGGTCATCCTATGGGCCGATCGAACTACCTCCGCATAAGTAGGATGATTTCCAGCAGCCACTAACCCTGCAATTTCCGGTACTAACCCTGATACATAGTGTTCAATCTTACGATACTCTGGCACGTGCAGATCGGGACACAGCACTGCCAACTCATTCCTCCTCACAGTATACTTCTCGATTTCCGATCCAGTCATCTTGAGGTTCCACACCTCATGCTCCAGCTTCTGTACCTCTTCCCTCGGACAATACTCACGCTTCAGCAACTGCACAAAATTCTCCCATGGCATAGCATATGCCTCCCCAATACCCATGTTCTGGGTGATACCATTCCACCAAGTCAATGCCACGTCCTGAAATAACGCAGCCGAATACTTTACCCGGTCTTCTGGGAGACAGTTACACATCAGAAATACCGACTCCACTTTCTCCAACCACCTTAGCAAGCTAACCGCACCCTCAGTGCCAGAGAATTCCTGGGGCTTACAGTCCCGGAACATCTTGTAGGTGCACATGGGTGGGGGTGGGTCAACAGGACCACCTGAAATGAAACGTATGAGAAACCACGAATAACGTAAACAAGGCTCACCAATGAGGCAAAGAAAATGGATAAAACAACTTACCACCACCGTTGTGCCCTAACTGGAAGGCAGCTTGGAGCAAGTTGTTCAGATCAGCCTGTGATAGGTTAATACCTCCACCACGACCACCAGCACCACCGCGACCACCACCACGTCCACCATTGCGACCACCTCCACGTCCTCCACGCACTCCAGACATGATTCTGGCAGAAAGAACGAGAAAATTTAGTTTCGCAGTTAAAGATAACCACTAATGTTCACAAGATCAAAGCTAGATCCAATCCAGGACTATCCCCTCAAACCCAGAGCTCATTAGGGCTTCCATGCATTTCGTTTTATGATTTTGTGTGCACCCAAAATGATAAAACGCTCTACATGGTCCTCCAAGTGTTCTCCTAGTTCAAAGTTCAAATCACCGAACATAGACTCTTAGCTATACACCGTAATACTACGGTAGTTCATGACAAGTGTTTCTATTGGAGTGCGAAAGGGAGATGTCCGAGCCTTGGACACATCTCAAGAGCACACGAGTTACTCCAATAGACCACACTGCCTAGAAAACAAGTAACCCAACCTAAGATAGAACGGATGATGTAACGTAGAAAGACCAACGATTTAGAGACACCCCGACAAGACCATACGTAAACCACTATAACGTTTAGTACCATGTGATCGTCTAGTGTGTGCGACTCGGCTATAGACTAGACTCTACATGCAGTCCTAGTTCACTATAACCATTGGCTCTGATACCAATCTGTCACACCCTCAAAATCCACTTGCGGAGTTTTACCGCGAGGCGCATGACAAACCAGGATCCAAACCAACGATCACAATAAACAAGTCTAAATGAATATAAATGCAATTTCAAAACATAGTTTAAAATCCCGTTTACAGCGGAAGCTTATTCAAAAACAATATCCCAACAATAAAATAATAGTTCAACGTTCAAAAGACCATGCAACCCTAGTTAGACGCCGTGCAGACGCGTGCGCCCTAGTCCAGTCGTGCTACCTTAGCGACCTGAGAAAACATGTAAAAGTTTACGTCAGCACAAAAATGCTGGTGAGTTTACAGGTTTTGTATCCAAGTACCAAGTCCACCTGTCCATACTATAACAAATAGAAAACCAGTATACGCTAGCTAGGCGTACGTTTTGTTACTACCACGATTGGAAAACCATTACTAACGCGAATACCAAAAGTATGCCCGATGTAGTTCCTGTTGTTCCTGTTGTTCCTGTTTGAGACAATATGCACCCGCCGACCCTCCAAGTCGACGAGCGGGGTTGGTCACTCCCAATAGCGCTATTCACATTTCCCCGTTGTGCAGACCCGCACATTCATGGTTCCCCCCGGGACTTCCAAAGATCGTGTAGTACACAATAGAAACCCATAGTATGACAGTAGTTACCAAATAATCGTTTTAACACATGTTTTCTCCCCCGAAATATGAAACCAGTTTAAAAGAGGGGCCGTAAACTCACCTTAAGTTGCGTTACTCCTTAACCCGAGTAAACCCAGCTGCTATGCTAGTCCCGTAAGCGGCGACCTAACATACGACAGTTACAAGTACTTAGACTAATAACCCGCAGGTTAATTAGTCCCTAGATGTCCAGACCATAACCAAGTTCGTTTGAAAACACCGTGACTGTTTAACCGACCCAAAGTACAAGACTCGACATCCCATTGGTGACCCGAGACTCCCCGTGTTATGTTTACGCTCCAAAACGTACAATAACGCAAGTACACTTAACATACGTTAACGCACAACAAGTTATAGCACATAGTTCACGTATCACCGAAATACATCCAAATATATGTTACCAAGTTATTAGACATGTTACGGGGTTCCTAGCATGTTACTACATGTTAAATCGGGTCTCGGAATGCTAATTTACACTTACAGCAGCAGTACACGCGATTAGGAAAAGTCAACTAGCATTTAGGTTGGTCAACTAGCAATTAGGAGTCCTATTCGCCCTATTATAGGCGATTAGGGGCTACTCCCCTCTATTATAGGCGATTAGGGGCTACTCCCCTGAACTTTCTAGTGATTAGGGCTAATCACCTGAACTTACTAGTGATTAGGGCTATTCCCCTGAACTTATAGGCAATTAGGGCTAATCACCTGATCTTACACAAGAGTAGACCTCTACTCGCCTATAATATGGGCGATTAGCACCCTACTCGCCTATAACATAGGCGATTAGGAATGCTACTCGCCTGTAACCTTGCTGTTCCGGTTTTTCGCGCGTTTAACGCTCCAAATCAGATCCAGAACGTGTGTAACCACCCAATATCATCCCAAACACTATCCTAAACATGTTTAACCCAAAATCCTTCGTTCAACCTCGTATAATCAGTCCTGCATGCAACCAAGTAATCCAAACACCAATTCACATAGCATGCAACATCATACAAACACGCGTAATCATAACCCTAATATCCAATTACTGAGATTCCTATTATCATACTATCAATATCAATCCTGACCTAGCATGGTAACCCATCAAATCATCATCAAGAATCATAAAAATCCTATCTTTCTAATCATACACACCCATAACGCACGTATATTAGTTATAATCCGATTAACAACCCTTATTGACGATTTTCAGAAAGCTTTTTCGTTTATGAACAGGTCTGGACCATTAGGGATTGATTAAAAACGTTTACAAAGTGTCATGGATGAGAATCAAACCTTAGGATTATGAAAGAATGATGGTTAGACCTTGAAACCTTGTGTTTTTGATCAAAATCGCCTTCCAGAGGTTGTTTATGTGTTTGGGGCGGTTATGGGACGACTAGGGTTGATATTAGGAAGTTTAGGAGGTTAAGCATTGTATTTATAGGCGTTTCTAGTCGTCCAGCACGTTATAGGCGAGTATGCAGCAGTTTCATGCGATTAGGGCTGCTAATCGCATGATTGTGCAGGTGATTGGGCCTAATCGCCCCTACCTACACACGAGTAGGGCTCTAATCGCCCCTAAGGTCCTCTACTCGCCTCCCCTACAGGTGATTAGGCTTCCTAATCGCCTGTAGGGGTTGGTTTGCTGCGTTTTGCGCGTTAAACCCCGTTTTAACATATGTTAATGCATATTCACGTACCGACAAGTCATATAATGATTGTAAACACATAACACAAGTAAATACACATATTTACACTCGTTCACCAATTCCCGGGACTCGAGACTCGTACGTTCCGTATGCCCTGACGATCCTACCGATCGTCACCGTTTGTACACTTGGTTAAGGACCGACATCTAATGAACCTCTAGACCAACATCCAATGATCCTCTAGACTAAACCAATAGTTCCCGAACTATAACCCGACTTAACTAACCCAGTTAAGTACAATATACGCATGACTCGCTAAGGTAGACTTTCATCTAGACAACGTTGTTAACCAGAATTTGCCGGGTGTCACACACCCACACTGGTGTCCTGAAGAGGATTCCCATAATAGATGCTGGGATTCTGTGGAATGAGCGCCTTGTTTGCTCTCCTGATCTCCTCTATCTCCTTGTTTTCCAGCTCGGTAATAAACTCGTTGATGGAGAGAGTCTGATATGTATTGTTTGACTTTAGAATATCCAACCATTGATGCCAGTGAGGAGGTAGCGCCTCAGCAAATCTTTCTACAAGGTCCGCAGATGAATATAAGACCCCGTACTGATACATTTCTGACATCAGATGGTAGTATCTAGCCGTCAAATCCCTCAGAGATTCGTTCCCAATAGCATTGAAGTTCTCGAACTCCTTCTTAAGCTGATCCATTTTAACCTTTCGCGTCTTCATATTACCCTCATTTCGCTCAGCCAAGGCTAACCAAAGCATCTGTGATGTTGTGCACTGAGCGAATTGATGAAGGATATCCTTTGGAAGAGCTTGCTTCAATGTCGCCATCGCCTTCTTCTCATAGTTGTATTTCTTTCTCTGATCTTCATTCATGTCTTCAATTGAGATCGGAGTAGTGGAGTTCTCAACTAAAGGCCGACTGTACCCTGTCTCGATAGCTGACCATACAAGACCATCGATGCCCTCGACATACGTCTGAAATCTGCCCTTCCAACCGTGGTAGTCGGACATGTACTGCAGCTTCGGTGCCCTGTTAGAACTACCCGTCTCTAAGTCACTCATGAGTACGGAAGACAGATGATTTGTCTGAGAGTTTGCAGCAGCCGCGAGTGCCCACGGATTCGTGTTCACCATTTGCTGTTGAGCAGCTAGCGCCCACGGATTGATTCCGGCAACATTCGCTTGCATTTGCGATTGCTGCATCCGTTGCGCGTTTCGTTCTGCTGAGAACTGCCAAGGGTTCGTGGGTACGTTAGATTGATTGTTCATTTGTTGATTATACTGAGGTCTCGGTTGACTCAGATGTCCCCACGGGTTCGCCATATGTTAAGGTATGATAATAGTCCGATACTTAGTCAAATTTTATGTTCCAGAACTTTTAAGGCGATTAGGCTTATAATTGTATGATATATACGCGATTAGGGGGCTACTCGTGTAAATAGTTGAGCGACTTGACCTAATCGCTTGATTTTATATGCGATTAGGGTTTCAAATGGACGTGAGTATGGCAGGCGATTAGGGCTAATCGCTAGTAAGCAATTAGGCCTAATCGTGTGTGGAAACAAGCGATTGTATGCTAATCGCGTGAAAGTAGTAGCGATTAGGGGCTATTCGCTAGCAAAACCCTAATCGTGTGAAAGGTGGATGCGATTGGGACTGCGTAATCGCCTGATCTGATCTGTAGCCGCACTTTTGCTCAAAAATCACCTATTTTGCCTCAAAATCTTATCTAAAACATTATATTTTGATCCCAAATGATTAGACAAGTTACCAAAACAGTTTTAGAGCAAACCCTAATCAAAAACACTTGTTTTTAACCGTAAACACACACCAAGATATTGAAAAAGATGGGTTTTGACAAAAAACTCAAAGTTTCAAAATAAGAACAGGTTTTTGCTTAAAAATCTGAACTTTTACACCAAAAACAACCTGTTTTTGCTCGTTTTTGTTATTAAAACACCCGTGATAAGAGCCTCGGCTCTGATACCACTTGTAGGATCGAATAACGCGAAATCCAACAATCACGGGGTTTATACTAGAGGTGCGGAATCCCTCTAATATGCTTTAATAACAGATACGATAATGAAACAATGACAAATGAGTAATCACAACACACACACGGGTCAAAAGATTATCGATTAATCACTAAAAACAGAGCACGAGTGTTTACAGAGATCAAATCAGACCTTACAGACCTTGGGAGGGTGTTTGGAGAGTGTGTGAGGCAAGAACTTATGATTAGGGCAATGATTGGGCCTATTTATACCTCCCGGGTACGTACAGCAGTAAACTAGCGATTAGCAAGACCATGTTGGGCGATCAGTGCTAATCGCCAGAAACACAGGCCCAATCGCGTGAACAGTGACGCGATTAGGGCCCTAATCGCGTGTCACTGATGGCTAATCGCATGCAGCATCCCGGACCTTCCAAAACGCGTACAAACATCTCCAAACACCCCGAAACACGTCCAAACAACTGATATACTAGCCTAGGGACATCATGTACTAACAATAGAAACTCAGGTGTGCTCAAGAATCAAACCGGAGACCTATAGCCTCAGTGATTCTCATCCATCATTGCAATGACCAACTGAGCTAGAGCCCAGGGTCACATATGATAATTGTTGAAGGAGAAACTAGAACCCAAAAGAAAGTAATTCCACAAAATCAAGGTTTTAAAGTTCCTTAACTATCACTTAAGAGTTTGTAATGACAACTCATATACACATCTAATCTACTTATAATTCTACTAGACATTCTATAGCGAAACTCTAACCCTCTGTCTATGGAGTGAGGGCACCATTCAACACAAAGTTACCATTGTGCTAGATGCCCATTCGTAGCAATCATCCATATCTATTGGAATGTCCTTTAAAATTTTAATAGAAATAAAGTTATTTTTTCACTTCATTAGATCAATGTGAGACCTCTTTTTGAAGTTTTAACATTTTAAACACCCTAGACAAATTATTTGTGGAAAAATGTTGGGTTTAAAAGGAATACCGGACTTTGAATATCATCAACACATTTTGGATGCATTGACTATGGATCTCATAATAACTCCACAGTTAAGTAGACTTAGGTGAGAGTAGTACCACAATGGTGATATCATGGGAAGACTCCAACAGGAAACTAATAACAAATATGTGAGATCCTAGTGGGCAAAACATACAATATTGGTGGTATAAGAGGCCGAATGTCAAAAATGGTATCAAAGACACCATTGTGCCATTCAAAATGATATGGTCAAACCTCATTGGGAGCAATTCGTCGATAATGGTGGTGAATGTAGTACGACAGGCAAACCCCACATCGGTTGATGTGAAGTTTATAAGGAATACCGGGCCTTAGATGTCACCAATGCGTTTTTTGGCGCATTGACTGTGAAAATCATTAGACTCCACTGGTTAAGGATACTCAAGCGAAAGTAGTACTACGATAGGTGACCTTGTGGGAAGTCTCCACACAGCCAACTAAAAACAAATACATAAGTTTCTAGTAGGCAAAGTAGACAATATTAGTGGTATGAGAGATTGAGAGACCGATTGTTACATTCAGCTATTTTGATCAAACAATTTGGCTGGTTTTGATTTTAATTAGTTTTGAATGTTTGCCAATAAAAAAAGTTTTGAATGTATAGTTGAATGTGTGAAAAGTTGTCTGGTGACTTTGATTTACAAAGAGACTTCTTGCGAAAACTATTTGAAGCATGTGAACGAGTTAAAAGTAAAATAATGGCTAATTGGGCATATGATAAGTCATTAAGTCTACATGATGGCATATCAACAAATTTAACATGACTAGCTAGGCTTCTAGGACTAGGTACATGAATATAATGGTTTAAACATGTAAAGATCGATTCGTATGCTTGGGATTCTCCTTGAATAGGTAAGTTGCAAAAAAAAAAAAAAAAAAAAAAAAAGACTTGAGGTGAAGTCTTAGCAATTGACTTGAAGCAGTTAAGCATGCCACAAAGTTTGCAAAACATCACATATCAAATACAAAGTTTGCAAAATTGTTGACTAATGATATTGGAATACGAGTAAAGTGTCAGATGAACTTTTTAGTAGTCTATCTTAAAATGAAAAAGAAAAAGAAAAGTGTTGACTATTGAGATTAGGTACGTAACTTGGGCAATGTGGGACTAGCCCACTTGGTAGAGGTATATGCCTCTTAGAGGGGAGGTCCAAGGTTCAATCCTTGGCAAGGGTGTTGTAGTTTAGAATTATTGGTGTAATAGTATAGGAGATGTAATTTGCCGTTCAAAAAAAAAGGTACGTAACTTGGATTTTGATAATTAAGTAATCATACCTCTATAGGCCACGAAAGTTTTGCAATTGTTAACTAGCCGAGTAAATAACAATATGGTTGAATTTGTTATATATGTATAGGCGCGTTTTTAGTTACTTCAAGGTTCTTATTGTGGACAGTTTAACACATAGTCTAAGAAGCCACATGATAAGGAAATTATGAATTAATACATGACTTTTTATATACGTGGATAAATCTTTAGTAGTAGAACATTTTTTTAAGACAATATTGCTTTTGGATAATGGGTAAGCGAGCAACAAGCTGCGCCGCTATCCCCTTTTGAATCGCAAAGCCTGTTATACTAAATACAAACCATTTGATTCCCCGAGGTCTGTGAGTCATTGTGGACCACCTTCTACATCCGCTCCAAAAAGCGAGCCGCCTCATTGTTCCTAAGAGAATATACATTATCTAGATGCAACTTGGTTTTTACATTGAAAAATTAAGTGGTGAGACTGAATTTCGAAGATAAATGACTTCTAAATTCTATATATGATATTTGTCTCTAACAAATCATTGTTCCTAAGAGAGAAGATACATGGCTAAAAATACCAACAGAATTTAAAAAGAAAAGATGTGGTCAAGGGTCATAAATCAGTTTGAATGTTGTATGAAGAAAAGAAATGGAACAAACAAATTAGGCTTATTATATAGGTTAGATGTGACATGATCAACACAAGTATTGAAGACGAACATGACATAATAACAAGAAACTCATCTATTACAGAAGCATTTATTGAAAACCTACAAAACCATATCAATATACACATAGATCGAACGAGCGATGGATTTGGCGTCTTGTGATATGAAGGAGACTGGGTTTGAAAGAAAGCGATTAGGGTTTTGAGTGTGACCAGAGAATATCATAAATAGGTAGAACCTTTGGACACGATGTTAACGTATGACTCACATGTATAGACATGAACAAGTTTAAGTCAAATCAAACCCGTTTAACCATCTAACCGGAAATGTAATAAATTGTTAGCCGTAATATTTACCATGGTATAATTAATTAATACTATTATCTCTTTTCTTTGCTTATCGCAAAAGGAGAAAAAACAATAGCAATCACCATTTTGCAATTAAAAAAAATACAATTACAACCCTTTATTATTGAACAACTTCAAAAATTAAATCACTCAAGTTCTATAAACCATTTGACCATAAAAGAAAAAGAAAAAGACGAGAGAGAGAGAGAGGAGAGAGAGAGAGAGAGAGAGAGAGAGAGAGAGAGAGAGAGAGAGAGAGAGAGATTTATTTTCGGGCAGCGGGCAGCACACACGACTCAAGTCTATCACTATATATACCCACCACCTCACAATTACTTGCCCTCTCTCTCTAGGGTTCCAGATTATTAGCTTTTTTTTTACGCGTAGATCTTCTTCCTCCATTCCCTTGTTCCTCGTACTTAGGCTTTCTAGTTTCAACAGATTTAGAAGCGAATCTTTGTTCTCTTTTCTTCAAAAACAATACTACTAGCTACTCTTTACTTGTTCTTTCTTCAAGGGACCAGAAGTAGTACTACTAGACCAACAACAACTTCTTTTATTTGTTGGCCTTCCAAAAGCACTTCCTTACACCAACTACCACACTTTTTCAGTCAAACAAATTTTTGTAGGGTTTTCCATATCACATCTTCTTTTTATATATATAAATGGGAAATTTACTACAACCCCTTTTGTTCCAAATTTAGATTAGACTTCACTATTTCATCAACTTTTTTTAATCTTTTTTCACAACTCAATATATAACAAATAACAATACATTCTTCCTTTCAATGGCTCCAACAAGAAAAACTACAAGAAAGCCACTAAAGAAGAAGAAGAAGATCACTGACAGCTGTGCTAAAATAGTAAAAGAGAAAGATGAGATTAGTAATAATAATATTGGATGCACAACTCCTAAAGCACAAAAGTATCAAATACCAGAGATTCTAACATGCCCACCAGCTCCAAAGAAACGAAGGATTGTTACAAGTTGTAATTTGAGAAGGCCCATTTCGTTCTTTGATCCACCAGATATAGAGCTCTTCTTTGCTTCTCATTTCACAACAATTTATAGTCATGTTAATACTCATGTAAGATGATCATCATCCTCAATAGCAAGTTTTCCTTAGTTAGTAACAGGCTTAGTTACTAATTAATTAGAAGTTTGTTTAGTTTCTATTTATATTTTGTTTGAAATCCCTTTAGTGATGGAGATCAAAGAGAGGGAGATATATAGAAGTGTTAGTGTGTGAAAATATGAGGAACCGTATGTGGTTTTCCATCCTTTTTTTTTTTTTGTTATTTGAGGTTGTGTGGTAGGGTATGATGATCATTATGAAGTTAAGCTAGCTAAATGTATTTGCTAACTTTTAAAAGTTTGAGCATGAGTGCAATGTGTGGTTGGAGTACTATATATATAAAAATATTGGACTTCTAATGAGTATGTCTTCTTTTTTAATTTTTATCTTCAGTTTTTGCTCATCTTGATATGTTCAGTCACTCAAATCTATAAAGAATCATTTTGATGTGTGTTTATATGTATATATGTCTTAATTAAAGGGAAACTGTTTTGTATGATGAATCTTATAAGAAAGCAATATAAGTTTGTGTGAGTAATATATGGATCAAATACTGACATTAATATTTTATTTGAGTCATGTATATGGCTCTTGACACAAACATGCAAATGTTCAATGAACAAACTTGCATTTGCATGTGAGGGAACCTATATATGCAAATCATTAAAATCATATTGATGCATATGTATGTATGTAATATACATGCACTTACTTCATATAAGGGCCACTATGCACCCCAAGAGAGATGTAAGCAATGGCCCCTTCACAGAACTTTTGAGGCTTTAATCAATGCATTGAAAAAGACTTGTTCAAAAGGGGTTTCTTTTTCTTATTTTCCCACTTTTGCAGTATGGAGTTATGGAAAAAAAAAAACATCAAAAGCTTTCTCTCCATCTCTTGATAAATTGTAAAATTGCCACTTGACTTGAGGGGTAAAATGGTCAGTTTGCACAAAGACTAGTCCTTAATTAAATTAAGGGTGGGGTCAATGGACTTAATTGGAATGTTGTTGTTTTCCATATGGCTTAAGTTGGGTTGAGATCATGGTGTCAGATTGATTCTATCTGTTTGTCTGTGATTAGGCCAGCATGAACCATGGAATCCAAGAAGGGGCTTGTCTTCCCAATAGTCTTTTAGAGAGATTAATGAGTTGTTATGTTTTTATTTTCATCAGAAAAATAATATATAGTTTGAAAAAAGTATTTACCTATTATTAATCAGAAGTGTGAATAACGGCTAAGGTGAAAAATTGTTAGATCGAGCATTCTCATCAGCTCTATAAATTACACTAAAAATTACTAGTTCATCCCAAAATTTTAGTTAAATAATACTTTTTCATACTTTTATCATTACATTTCTCTCTGTTCACTCACAACCACTTACAAAAATATTAAAATATTTATAGAAATGAATAGTGTCCCCACAAATATAGGGTAAACATTGCTTTCACCAAATATTTTCTCTCTCTTTCACTCACAACCACTTACATCCACCCCATATAACTTGAGGAACGTACACTCACGTACATTTGGTGAACCAAATGTGAATTCTCCAACCTAAACAAAAAAAAAATGGTATTTTGTGATAAATAAACTAATTCCCTATTTTTTTAAATAATATTTATTTATGGTGAGATGCGATACAAATAAGATTTAGCAAGCAAATTACATAAAGTTAAACGAGAAAAAGACACGATGACATTTTCGTAATTAATTACATTATTCAACAAATAATTACTTTACAACCTAAATAAACATAAATGAAAGTAATAAAACTCATGCTACTTGTCAATTGTAGCATATCTAATATTAGGAAAGTAATAAAACTCATGCTACTTATCAATTACACCCTATGATATAATAATTAGTTTATACCAAAGGTTGGAGTTTGGCCTGAAGGATTTTTTTAGGGCGAGTAGTAGATTTCTTGTAGGGTGGGTGAGCTGGGTCATCGCGTTCTGTTTTGAAGGATGAACCATTTGCCGTGTGGTACTTAGTGTTCGGGCCTTTGTTGTTAAAAAAAATAGTTAAGTTAGCTGGGGTTCAAATTTTTGTTTTGGACTTAAAAATGAAGTATAACTTTGACCCAGATTTTTACAAAAACAATTCATAGAATTAAGATAACTTTACCAAGGGGGTAGTGTTCTATTGGTATTCATGTGACTTTCTTTACGGGAGGACGCCGAATGGAGTATCGTTCGTGACAAAATGTCATTCGGGAGCTAGGGGTTTTACCAATGAGCCTTCTATGGGGTTCTTCCAGAATTGATGGAGGGTTGAGTCATCACAATCGCGGGGTGTGACTTGTGAGAATGTGCCCTTTTGCCTATAGATGTACCTAGGTGTTCGGACTTTGTTAGACGTTAAAAAAACTATGAGTTGATTTACCCTTTTAATCACATATGAACCATAGCAATCAATAATAGTATACATATTTTTTGATAACTTCTATAAAGATGTGACATTTTTCTCACAGAGAATTTAAATTTGTTATTACAATTAAATATTATAAATCTTTATAAACTATTTGAAAAATGGCCATTTGCGATCATAATTTCGATTGTAATCTCATGATAAATTTACAACCGCTTTTGAAGTCGTAAAAATGTCCATTTGTGTACCAGTAGTGATGCATGTTGATTGTTTTCTATTGTTATGACTTATGAGTATATATTAGTATTCTTAGAATTGGTATGTACAAGTGTTTCCTTTTAAGTGTTAAGAGTGTTGATTATGTTATGGAAATTTGTATAAAATTTAGATCGAGTAAATTTTATGGGTAACGAGTATTCGTTCAAAAAATTTGAATTAAGTGAATGCATTTAATAAACGGTCAAACGTTTAACTTTTCAACACTGATATGGTTGGATTCATATTGAGTTAATTATTAGTCCTAAAGTTTTTCTGAAATCATGGTACACGTCATTTCTTATATATGTTTTAAGAATTTTCCATCTTGCAATGTCCCACAAATATGCTACTCCTTTCGTCAATTTACGCGTTAAGTACGTAATTAACAATGATATAGTGATATGTAATTATGGTCTATTAGCTTTTCCATTTTTTTTTAATAAAGTGATACTTATGGACTTGATAACCAATGAAAATGTTTCTCAAACTATGAACTTGTTCACACATTAAATTCTTTGGAAACAAAATAATTATTTTGGTGATTTTAGTTTGAACATATCTTCACCGCCATAATTTCACGTATGTCACATAGAGATGATACGAAAATGTTGCTATAGAGTTTATTTTTTGGGAATATTTCATAGAATAGTAACTAAGTTTCAAAAGTGTTCCAATTAGGTTACTCATCCTTTTTTTTGCCCAATTAAATGACTAAACATTCAAATCGAGTCTTGTAAAATTTTGTATGTGTCAAGAATAACATGGAGGAGAAGATGTTGGAGTCAGGATTTTAAATATATGTAGATGTATTAAAAAAAAAATAACATGTTAATTATATTAAAAAATTAAAAAAAATATGCTAAATCCACATCATCACTTAACGTCGGTATTAATAGATAGGAAAAAAAATAAACAAAAAGCCACATTACCATAGTTACCTACAAAATAGATGAAAAAAACCTCTAATTTACATACTAAGTGAATGTTGAGTGACCTAATTGAGACAAAAAAAATTGTTGAGTTACCTAATTGGAACACTTTTGAAAGTTGGTTACTATTTTACAAAGTTACCCCTTTATTTTTGTCACACCCTCAAAATTCACTTGCGGAGTTTTACCGCGAGGCGCATGACAAACCAGGATCCAAACCAACGATCACAATAAACAAGTCTAAATGTAATTAATGCAATACCAAAACATAGTTTTAAAATCCCGTTTACAGCGGAAGCTTATTCAAAATAAAGTTCAACATAAATAACCAAAGTTCAATGTTTATGAAATCATGCAACTCTATCTAGACGCCATGCAGACGCGTGCGCCTAGTTCCATTGTGCTACCTTAGCGACCTGAGAAAACATGTAAAAGTTTACGTCAGCACAAAAATGCTGGTGAGTTTACAGGTTTTGTATCCAAGTACCAAGTCCACCTGTCCATACTAAAACAAATAGAAAACCAGTATACGCTAGCTAGGCGTACGTTTTGTTACTACCACGATTGGAAAACCATTACTAACTCGAATACCAAAAGTATGCCCGATGTATGTTCCTGTTGTTCCTGTTGTTCCTGTTGTTCCAGTTTGAGACAATATGCACCCGCCGACCCTCCAAGTCGACGAGCGGGGTTGGTCACTCCCAATAGCGCTATTCACATTTCCCCGTTGTGCAAACCCGCACATTCATGGTTCCCCCCGGGACTTCCAAAGATCGTGTAGTACACAATAGAAACCCATAGTATGACAGTAGTTACCAAATAATCGTTTTAACACATGTTTTCTCCCCCGAAAATGTGAAACCAGTTTAAAAGAGGGGCCGTAAACTCACCTTAAGTTGCTTTACTCCTAATCCCGAGTAAACTCAGCTGCTATGTTAGTCCCGTACAGTGGCGACCTAACATACGACAGTTACAAGTACTTAGACTAATAACCCGCAGGTTAATTAGTCCCTAGATGTCCAGACCATAACCAAGTTTGTTTGAAAAACACCGTGACTGTTTAACTGACCCAAAGTACAAGACTCGACATCCCATTGGTGACCCGAGACTCCCGTGTTATGTTTACGCTCCAAAACATACAATAACGCAAGTACACTTAACATACGTTAACACACAACAAGTTATAACACATAGTTCACGTATCACCGAAATACATCCAAATATATGTTACCAAGTTATTAGACATGTTACGAGGTTCCTAGCATGTTACTACATGTCAAATCGGGTCTCGGAATGCTAATTTACACTTACAGCAGCAGTACACGCGATTAGGGAGGCTAATCGCGTGAACGACCACACGACTAGGGCTAATCGCCCCTAATGTTAGGCGATTGGGGCTACTCGCCCTTAGTGGCACGCGATTGGGGCTACTCGCCCCTAGTGGCACGCGATTGGGGCTACTCGCCCCTGTGTCACGCGAGTGGGGGTCTACTCGCCCCTGATACAGGCGATTAGCAAGGCTACTCGCCTGTAACCTTGCTGTTCCGGTTTTTTCGCGCATTTAACGCTCCAAATTAGATCCAGAGCGTGTGTAACTACCCAATATCATCCCAAACACTATCCTAAACATGTTTAACCCAAAACCCTTCGTTCATCCTCGTAGAATCAGTCCTGCATGCAACCAAAGCAATCCAAACACATACACATAGCATGCAACATTCAATTAACGCATGTAATCATAACCCTATTATCCAATTACTGAGATTTCTATCATCATACTAACAATATTAATTCTGACCTAGCATGATAACACATCAAAACATCATCAAGATTCATAAAAATCCTATCTTTCTAATCATACATACCCATAACGCATGTTTATTAATTATAATCCGATTAATAACTCTTATTGACGATTTTCAGAAAGCTTTTTCGTTTATGAACAGGTCTGGACCATTAGGGATTGATTAAAAACATTTACAAAGTATTATGGATGAGAATCAAACCTTGGAATTGTAAAAGGATGATGGTTAGACCTTGAAACCTTGTGTTTTTGATCAAAATCGCCTTCCAGAGGTTGTTTAAGTGTTTGGGGCGGTTATGGGACGACTAGGGTTTGTCTAATTGAGTTTAGGAGGTTAAGTATGGTATTTATAGGCGTTTCTAGTCGTCCAGCCCGTTCCATGCGATTGTGCAGGTTTATACGCGAGTAGGGTGCCTAATCGCATGACTGTTCATGCGATTAGCCCTATTCGCCTATAGGAATCTTCCTACTCGCCCCAAAGTCATGCGATTAGGCTATCCACCAAGCCTAATCGCCTATAGCCCCTATGTTGGTGTGTTTTGTGCGTTAAACCCCGTTTTAACATATGTTAATGCATATTCATGTACCGACAAGTCACATAATGATTGTAAACACATAACACAAGTAAATACACATATTTACACTCGTTCACCAATTCCCGGGACTCGAGACTCGTACGTTCCGTATGCCCTGACGATCCTACAAATCGTCACCGTTTGTACACTTGGTTAAGGACTGACATCTAACGAACCTCTAGACCAACATCCAATGATCTTCTAGACTAACCAATAGTTCCCGAACCATAACCCGACTTAACTAACCCAGTTAAGTACAATATACGCGTGACTCGCTAAGGTAGACTTTCATCTAGACAACGTTGTTAACCCGAATTTGCCAGGTGTCACATCATCCCCACGTTAAAAGAATTTTCGTCCCGAAAATTTGTACAGTACAGAAAGAACAAAAGAAATAACGAAGGAAACAAGCAAAAGGTAGAAACCAAAAGAGAGAGATTTACCCGAGTTGTCACAATTTTTTAGGGCAATTATGTATACCCCTACAAACTTAATAAATTACATATTTACCCAATTCAAAACATAAATTACATATTTTTCCTTGCTAAAAGCTAAAAATATCAAATATACCCATTTTATTAGAAATATATTTAGGAATGACTATTTTACCCTTTTTTTCTAAACCATTAAAATCTCAAATTTACCTTCTTTTAACAATAATTTTTTTTTGTTATCAGTTTACTTTTTTTTTTCTTCAACAAAATCAGTGTTCAAAACAAGTTCTTGTAAACTTATTTTGCATAAGCAAGGGTGAAAGATAAATAATTATATTTTGACAACGACAAAAATTAAATTAACACACCAAATGAATTAGTGATATGTACCCCTAAAAACAACAATCAACACATCAACACATTATTTTGTTGCAAATATGCGTTTATTTTAGCATATGGTTCCTGATGTTGGTTCCTATTTGTCGCCGTAGATGTTTATATAAGATGGTGCGTCTCCGATTCAAGTCGTCAGAACTCGCGGAATGAAATGTCTCCGGTTAGGATTGGTGGTGAGTCGGAGGGAATAAAAAAGGTAATAGGTTGATAGATAATGGCAAAGAAAGGTCTTAGGTTTTTTTATGTTTTAGAGGGTATTTATGTCGTTTTGTTAGAACGTGGGGAAATTTGTAATTAAATTTTTAGGGTAAATGGGCCGACATATCGCGGATTGAGTTTGCCACGCTTTCCAAAGCGTATGACGCCCTTCCACGGTGAGACTTTTAGAAGTACCTTGTCATTGACTTGGAACTCCAGTGGTTTGCGACGCTGATCAGCATAACTCTTTTGCTGGTCCCGTGCCGCCGCCAACCGATTTCGAATCTGTACGATCTTTTCCGAAGTTTCGTACACTAGTTCGGGCCCAGTGAGTTGACTCTCACCCACCTCAGCCCAACAAAGAGGAGAGCGGCATTTCCGTCCGTACAGTGCCTCGAACGGAGCAGCCTTGATGCTCGTGTGATAACTGTTGTTGTACGAGAATTCTACCAACGGCAGATGAGCTTCCCAACCCTTCCCAAAATCGATCACACACGCCCGCAGCATGTCTTCTAAAGTTTGAATCGTACGCTCACTCTGACCGTCAGTCTGTGGATGGTAAGCCGTACTCATGTCTAGTTGGGTACCCAAAGCCTTGTGTAAAGACTTCCAGAAGTGAGAAGTAAAATGGGAGTCACGATCCGAGATAATAGAAACTGGCACCCCGTGCTTAGAAACAACTTCTTTCAAGTAAAGGCGAGCCAAACGATCCATGGTGTCGGTCTCCTTAATAGCAAGAAAATGGGCTGATTTCGTCAACCGATCGACAATCACCCATATCTTGTCGTTCCCGCTTGGTGATTTAGGAAGTTGTGTGACAAAATCCATAGTAATCCGTTCCCATTTCCATTCCGGAATTTCAGGTTGTTGCAGGAGACCCGACGGTTTCTGGTATTCCACCTTGACCTTAGCACAGGTCAAGCATTTGCTCACGTATGAGGCTATGTCCGACCTCATGTTTGGCCACCAGTAAAGCACTTTCAGATCTTGGTACATCTTATCCGAACCAGGATGAATAGAATACCGGACTTATGAGCCTCATCTAAAACAAGCTCCCGAAGTCCCCCGAATAAAGGAACCCATATGCGTTCTGCGAAGTAGTGCAAGCCATCAGGTTTTCGCTCGAGGTGCTTGTCGGCACCGTGCATAGTCTCAGCTTTAAGGTTTTCTTCCTTCAAAGCTTCCAACTGGGCAGAAAGGAGTTGATCAGGTAACGACGAATGGATGGTGAGCTGCAACGCCCGAACGCGACGAGGTTTAGTAGATTCCTTCCTGCTCAAGGCGAATGCTACAACATTCGCCTTGCCAGGATGGTACTTAATAGCACAATCATAGTCGTTCAACAGTTCGATCCAACGGCGTTGCCGTATGTTCAAGTGTTGTTGGTCGAAAATGTGTTGGAGACTCTTGTGATCGGTGTAGATGGTGCATTTTGTACCGTACAAGTAATGTCTCCAAATTTTCAACGCGAATACCACGGCACCCAACTCCAAATCATGAGTGGTGTAGTTCTTCTCATGCACTTTGAGTTGACGAGAAGCATACGCAATCACTTTCTCGCGTTGCATCAACACGCAACCGAGTCCATGAATGGAAGCGTCACAGTAAACAACAAAATCATCAGGACCCTCAGGTAAAGACAAAATAGGAGCAGAACACAGTTTAGACTTCAGTTCTTCAAACGCTGACTCTTGTGATTCACCCCAGTCGAACTTCCTATCCTTCTGAGTGAGAGTGGTGAGGGGTTGAGCAATCTTCGAGAACCCCTGAATGAAACGACGATAATAGCCCGCAAGGCCTAGGAATTGCCGCACCTCAGTTGGCGTCTTTGGTGCTCCCCAGTCCTTGATCGCTTCGATCTTAGCTGGATCGACATGAATCCCTAGTTCATTGACCACATGTCCTAGGAATTGAACTTCGCGTAACCAAAAGTCACACTTTGAGAACTTGGCGTAAAGTTGTTCCCGTCGCAAGAGTTCCAAAACTAACCGCAGATGTTCCCCGTGTTCGGTCTCGTTCTTCGAGTAGATCAGAATGTCATCAATAAATACAATGACGAATTTATCCAGATATGGTTTACAGACGCGGTTCATCAAGTCCATGAAAACCGCTGGTGCGTTCGTGAGACCGAAAGGCATGACCAAGAATTCGAAATGGCCATAACGTGTTCGAAAAGCAGTCTTCGCAACGTCAGCCTCCCTGACGCGCAGCTGGTGATAACCGGACCTCAAATCGATCTTGGAATAATAACTAGAACCCTGAAGCTGGTCGAATAGATCATCAATACGTGGAAGAGGATAACGGTTCTTGATGGTCAATTTGTTCAGTTCTCTGTAGTCTACGCATAATCGGAAACTCCCATCCTTCTTCTTAACAAATAGAATTGGGGCTCCCCAAGGGGAAGGACTTGGCCGGATGAAACCCTTGTCCAAGAGTTCCTGTAACTGACTGGACAATTCCTGCATCTCGGGAGGTGCAAGACGATAGGGGCCCGAGCAATAGGAGCAGCCCCTGGTACAAGATCAATACCGAACTCGACTTGACGATGAGGAGGAAGACCAGATAAATCATCGGGAAAAACATCAGAAAACTCGCGCACCACCGGAATGTCGTCAATCTTCTTCTCATCACTAGTGGAAACAGATAAGAGCGCCAAAACGGCTGGATAACCCTTTCGAAGACACTTAAGGGCTTTCATGCTAGAGATGATGTTTAGCGAAACACCACCCTTGATGCCGTACACAGAAAGAAATTCTCCATCAGGGAGAGGAATCCGAATAACCTTATCGTAACAGACGATCTCCGCACGATACAAAGATAACCAATCCATTCCTACTACAACGTCAAAACTACCCAATGGTACCGGCATAAGATCGATGGGAAACGATAAACCCGACAACTCTAACTGACACTCCCGAAGAACACTAGTAGCTTCAATCGCTTTACCGTCAGCCAACTCAATAATATACTTGGTCTCTAATGGTACAGATACTACATCTAGCAGTCGGCTAACACCCATGGATACAAAACTCTTGTCGGCACCAGAATCAAATAACACGCTAACAGAATGATTATTGAGAAGAAACGTACCGGTGACTGTATCAGGGTCCTGCCTAGCCTCAGCAGCTCCAATGACGAAGGCACGTGCATTTCTGCCGCCGCCCCCGTTGTTACCATTCCCGTTGTTTCCACCCTGTTTCAGTTTTGGGCAATCCTTCTTGTAATGCCCAGTGTCACCACAGTTGTAGCATCCCTGTTTCCCTGTAGTCCCCTGAGTAGTCGGAGCTGAACTGTTAGTCGGAGCCTGAGTCGATGGAAGTGTAGCCCGACAATCCTTAGCATAATGCCCTGTTCGCTGGCAGCGGTGACAACGGTTACTATCGCAGTTCCCTTGGTGATGGCGTCCACACTTGTTGCATTTGGGCAGTTTTCCCGCATAACCACCCTGCTTGTTACCCGAAGAAGATGAACCCCCATTATCAAACCTTTTACCCTGCTGTGTAGACCCAGATCCTTTCCCGTCGTTTTCCCACTTGCGCTTATTGTTCTCTGGAGTCTTAGCAGTCGAACCTTTCGCCGGCAAAATTCCCTCATTCACCTTTAAATTAGTCATCCTATGTGCAGATCGAACTACCTCCGCATAAGTAGGATGATTCCCAGCAGCCACTAACCCTGCAATTTCCGGCACCAACCCTGAGACATAATGTTCAATCTTACGATACTCTGGCACGTGCAGATCGGGACACAGCACTGCCAACTCATTTCTCCTCACGGTATACTTCTCAATTTCCGACCCAGTCATCTTGAGGTTCCACACCTCATGCTCCAGCTTCTGTACCTCTTCCCTCGGGCAATACTCCCGCTTCAACAACTGCACAAAGTTCTCCCATGGCATAGCATATGCCTCCCCAATTCCCATGTTCTGGGTGATACCATTCCACCAAGTCAATGCCACGTCCTGAAATAACGCAGCCGAATACTTCACCCGATCTTCTGGGAGACAGTTACACATCAGAAATACCGACTCCACTTTCTCCAACACCTAAGCAAGCTAACCGCACCCTCAGTGCCAGAGAATTCCTGGGGCTTGCAGTCCCGGAACATCTTGTAGGTGCACATGGGTGGGGGTGGGTCAACAGGACCACCACCACGTCCACCATTGCGACCACCTCCACGTCCTCCTCGTACTCCAGACATGATTCTGGCAGAAAGAGCGAGAAAATTTAGTTTCGCAGATAAGGATAACCACTAATGTTCACAAGATCAAAGCTAGATCCAATCCAGGACTATCCCCTCAAACCCAGAGCTCACCAGGGCTTCCATACATTTCGGTTTATGATTTTGTGTGCACCCAAAATGATAAACCGCTCTACATGGTCCTCCAAGTGTTCTCCTAGTCCAAAGTTCAAATCACCGAACATAGACTCTCAGCTACACACCGTAATGTTACGATAGTTTATGGTAAGCGTTTCTATTGGAGTGCGAAAGGGAAATGTCCGAGCCTTGGACAAATCTCAAGAGCACACGAGTTACTCCAATAGACTACACTGCCTAGAAAACAAGTAACCCAACCTAAGATAGAACGGATGATGTAACATAGAAAGACCAACGATTTAGAGACACCCCGACAAGACCATACGTAAACCACTATAACGTTTAGTACCATGTGATCGTCTAGTGTGTGCGACTCGGCTATAGACTAGACCCTACATGCAGTCCTAGTTCACTATAACCATTGGCTCTGATACCAATCTGTCACACCCTCAAAATCCACTTGCGGAGTTTTACCGCGAGGCGCATGACAAACCAGGATCCAAACCAACGATCACAATAAACAAGTCTAAATGTAATTAATGCAATACCAAAACATAGTTTTAAAATCCCGTTTACAGCGGAAGCTTATTCAAAATAAAGTTCAACATAAATAACCAAAGTTCAATGTTTATGAAATCATGCAACTCTATCTAGACGCCATGCAGACGCGTGCGCCCTAGTTCCATTGTGCTACCTTAGCGACCTGAGAAAACATGTAAAAGTTTACGTCAGCACAAAAATGCTGGTGAGTTTACAGGTTTTGTATCCAAGTACCAAGTCCACCTGTCCATACTATAACAAATAGAAAACCAGTATACGCTAGCTAGGCGTACGTTTTGTTACTACCACGATTGGAAAACCATTACTAACTCGAATACCAAAAGTATGCCCGATGTATGTTCCTGTTGTTCCTGTTGTTCCTGTTGTTCCAGTTTGAGACAATATGCACCCGCCGACCCTCCAAGTCGACGAGCGGGGTTGGTCACTCCCAATAGCGCTATTCACATTTCCCCGTTGTGCAAACCCGCACATTCATGGTTCCCCCCGGGACTTCCAAAGATCGTGTAGTACACAATAGAAACCCATAGTATGACAGTAGTTACCAAATAATCGTTTTAACACATGTTTTCTCCCCCGAAAATGTGAAACCAGTTTAAAAGAGGGGCCGTAAACTCACCTTAAGTTGCTTTACTCCTAATCCCGAGTAAACTCAGCTGCTATGTTAGTCCCGTACAGTGGCGACCTAACATACGACAGTTACAAGTACTTAGACTAATAACCCGCAGGTTAATTAGTCCCTAGATGTCCAGACCATAACCAAGTTTGTTTGAAAACACCGTGACTGTTTAACTGACCCAAAGTACAAGACTCGACATCCCATTGGTGACCCGAGACTCCCCGTGTTATGTTTACGCTCCAAAACATACAATAACGCAAGTACACTTAACATACGTTAACACACAACAAGTTATAACACATAGTTCACGTATCACCGAAATACATCCAAATATATGTTACCAAGTTATTAGACATGTTACGAGGTTCCTAGCATGTTACTACATGTCAAATCGGGTCTCGGAATGCTAATTTACACTTACAGCAGCAGTACACGCGATTAGGGAGGCTAATCGCGTGAACGACCACACGACTAGGGCTAATCGCCCCTAATGTTAGGCGATTGGGGCTACTCGCCCTTAGTGGCACGCGATTGGGGCTACTCGCCCCTAGTGGCACGCGATTGGGGCTACTCGCCCCTGTGTCACGCGAGTGGGGGTCTACTCGCCCCTGATACAGGCGATTAGCAAGGCTACTCGCCTGTAACCTTGCTGTTCCGGTTTTTCGCGCATTTAACGCTCCAAATTAGATCCAGAGCGTGTGTAACTACCCAATATCATCCCAAACACTATCCTAAACATGTTTAACCCAAAACCCTTCGTTCATCCTCGTAGAATCAGTCCTGCATGCAACCAAAGCAATCCAAACACATACACATAGCATGCAACATTCAATTAACGCATGTAATCATAACCCTATTATCCAATTACTGAGATTTCTATCATCATACTAACAATATTAATTCTGACCTAGCATGATAACACATCAAAACATCATCAAGATTCATAAAAATCCTATCTTTCTAATCATACATACCCATAACGCATGTTTATTAATTATAATCCGATTAATAACTCTTATTGACGATTTTCAGAAAGCTTTTTCGTTTATGAACAGGTCTGGACCATTAGGGATTGATTAAAAACATTTACAAAGTATTATGGATGAGAATCAAACCTTGGAATTGTAAAAGGATGATGGTTAGACCTTGAAACCTTGTGTTTTTGATCAAAATCGCCTTCCAGAGGTTGTTTAAGTGTTTGGGGCGGTTATGGGACGACTAGGGTTTGTCTAATTGAGTTTAGGAGGTTAAGTATGGTATTTATAGGCGTTTCTAGTCGTCCAGCCCGTTCCATGCGATTGTGCAGGTTTATACGCGAGTAGGGTGCCTAATCGCATGACTGTTCATGCGATTAGCCCTATTCGCCTATAGGAATCTTCCTACTCGCCCCAAAGTCATGCGATTAGGCTATCCACCAAGCCTAATCGCCTATAGCCCCTATGTTGGTGTGTTTTGTGCGTTAAACCCCGTTTTAACATATGTTAATGCATATTCATGTACCGACAAGTCACATAATGATTGTAAACACATAACACAAGTAAATACACATATTTACACTCGTTCACCAATTCCCGGGACTCGAGACTCGTACGTTCCGTATGCCCTGACGATCCTACAAATCGTCACCGTTTGTACACTTGGTTAAGGACTGACATCTAACGAACCTCTAGACCAACATCCAATGATCTTCTAGACTAACCAATAGTTCCCGAACCATAACCCGACTTAACTAACCCAGTTAAGTACAATATACGCGTGACTCGCTAAGGTAGACTTTCATCTAGACAACGTTGTTAACCCGAATTTGCCAGGTGTCACATCATCCCCACGTTAAAAGAATTTTCGTCCCGAAAATTTGTACAGTACAGAAAGAACAAAAGAAATAACGAAGGAAACAAGCAAAAGGTAGAAACCAAAAGAGAGAGATTTACCCGAGTTGTCACAATTTTTTAGGGCAATTATGTATACCCCTACAAACTTAATAAATTACATATTTACCCAATTCAAAACATAAATTACATATTTTTCCTTGCTAAAAGCTAAAAATATCAAATATACCCATTTTATTAGAAATATATTTAGGAATGACTATTTTACCCTTTTTTTCTAAACCATTAAAATCTCAAATTTACCTTCTTTTAACAATAATTTTTTTTTGTTATCAGTTTACTTTTTTTTTTCTTCAACAAAATCAGTGTTCAAAACAAGTTCTTGTAAACTTATTTTGCATAAGCAAGGGTGAAAGATAAATAATTATATTTTGACAACGACAAAAATTAAATTAACACACCAAATGAATTAGTGATATGTACCCCTAAAAACAACAATCAACACATCAACACATTATTTTGTTGCAAATATGCGTTTATTTTAGCATATGGTTCCTGATGTTGGTTCCTATTTGTCGCCGTAGATGTTTATATAAGATGGTGCGTCTCCGATTCAAGTCGTCAGAACTCGCGGAATGAAATGTCTCCGGTTAGGATTGGTGGTGAGTCGGAGGGAATAAAAAAGGTAATAGGTTGATAGATAATGGCAAAGAAAGGTCTTAGGTTTTTTTATGTTTTAGAGGGTATTTATGTCGTTTTTGTTAGAACGTGGGGAAATTTGTAATTAAATTTTTAGGTTGGGTAAATATAATAGAGGAATATAAATAATAATTCATATTTTTTATTACTGATTGAGTTCTCATGGTTCTTCACCGCCATAATTTTACGTGTTTTTAAAGCAGTGAGCATTTTTTTTCGTATTTTACGTCGAGTTCTCGCAATTCATCGAGTCCAAACCCTATATATATATATATATATATATATATATCCCACATGGTACTCAAAGAGGACAACCTCCTCCTTGAGTGTGTCATGTGGCATGCCATGTCATAAGTGATTTAAAATAAAAAAATATTTCTCCCTCATGTACATGGCACATGCACTTTTCTTCATGTTTTTCAAATACTAATAACTTTTTTATATGACATTGTTTTGGAAAAAACAATTACACCAAATTAACGAGCATTTTATTATTTTTCATGCTAATAACTTTTTATATGACATTGTTTTGGAAAAACAATTACACCAAATTAACGATCATTTTATTATCTTTCCAACGAGTACCATAGTGCTATACAAAAAACGAAAAAGGAAAACGACTTTTTATGTGGTTATTTTTTAAATAGATACTTAAATTATGTATGAGTGAAAAAAAAAACAGTCAGGAAACATGAAAATATGATTGATTGCGTATCCATAATAAAGATTGAACATGTATGTCATTGTTTAACAAATGCTCACTTTACACATTAAAATCTCCTATCATCATCATGACATATCATTTGATACCAGATTCTTTACAATTTTTTCTGAAAAAACGACCTATTACTTTTACAGTACACATGTTAGTAACTTTTACATACAACATTTTTAAGAAAAAAAAAATACACCAAATTAAGGAACATTTTATTATCTTTCCAACAAGCACCGTAGTGTTATACAAAAAAAGGGGGAAACGACTTTTTTAGGTAAGAATCCATTTTTTTTGTATTTTTATTGGTGTTGCTATGAACATTGATTGGTGTTGCTAGAAACATTGATTATAAAGTTTGCTAAGCCGATTAGATGTAACCTATCATTCTCAGACATCAGATAAATCTCTAGCTAATAAGTAATAATTAATCACCCCACCATGCACGCCTCTTAAGTCAATCATTATCATGACATGCCATTTGACATCAATTTGGTTGTGTTTTTTTTTTTTTTTTTTTTCATGTTCACATCAAATATTTATAATGTCTTGAGGAAATAACAAAATTGTACAAAGACTTCACTCGGGCAAGATGTACACACGTAGAATTAGAAGTATGTTTTTTGAGTTATCTAGTGTTGATCTTTTTAAAAAAAATATTCCTAAAAAAACGACCTATTCATTTTACAGTACACACATTTTGTCATTTCATACTAGATTTGTCTATTCCGAAAAGCATACGATGGATAAACTAGTAAAACATAAAAGAAAAAAGGTTTTCACTTATACGATCAAAAGGTGTTTTCAACCTGTTTTGACACAAACTTAGATATATGTTACCAATTTTAGTATGATCCAAATTTGATCTTCACTTACCCATTTTACTTTGCCGACCAAAGATTCTTATATAATACGTCCTATGAATTTCATGAAACATGATCTTCCATAAAGTGTAAGATCCTTATATACATAGCCATGTCTTCACACTTAATTTTCAGAATTTGTATTTTATGTACGTTTTTCTAATGTTTTTGGTTTCTTTATTGGTTTTGATTTTTGAACATTTAACGTTGATAATTTGTGATATATTCATTCAATCAAAATCAAGTTGATGACTTGATGGCAAAGTTCGAGAAATGATCATATATCATAATATAAACCTCGGGTGATTAGCAGCGCACACCTTTTAAGGGGTGCGGAGAGGACTCTCGGCCCAGACCCAATTTATCGGGGGCACATTGACCCTCCGACAATCTAAGTTTTCTTAACAGTGATGTCCTTAATTTGATGGATTTTTTTTATGTTTGAGCCCAAAATTGTTAATCAAGTATTAATCAAAGAGAAAGGTAGTTTATATATGTGACACCCAGCAAATTCTGATTAACAACGTTGTCTAGATTAAAGTCTACCTTAGCGAGTCACGCGTATATTATACTTAACGGGATAGTTGAGTCGTGTTACGGTTCGGGAACTGTTAGTTTGGTATAGAGAATCATAAGATGTTAGTCTAGAGGTTCATTAGATGTCGGTCCTTAACCAAGTGTACAAAGGGTGACGATTCGTAGAATCGTCAGAGCATAGGGAACATGCAAGTCTCGAGTCCCGGGAATTGGTGAACGAGTGTGAATGTGTTTGTTTGCAAGTATTATGTGTTTACAATCATTATGTGACTTGTCGGTACGTGAAAATGTGTTAACATATGTTAAAACGGGGTTTAACGCGCAAAACACACGGAATCAACCCCTATAGGCGAATAGGGGGTCCTAATCGCCTATAGGGGGCGAATAGGAGGATCAGAAGGGCGAATAGGCCCTATTCGCCTATACTGGGGGCGAATAGGATCCCTATTCGCCTGATAATGCTGCGTAATCGCCTATAACGTGCTGGACGACTAAAAACGCCTATAAATACAATACTTGACCTCCTAAACATCATATTATTAACCCTAGTCGTCCCATAACCCGCCCCAACACACACACAATCTCTGGAACGTGATTTTGGATCAAAACACAAGGTTTCAAGCTTATTTCATCAATCTATCACAATCTAAGGTGTGATTTTCATCCATGCAATCTTTACTAACATTTTTATTAAATCCCTAACGGTCCAGACCTGTTTTAAAATGAATAAGCTTTCTGAAAATCGTTAATAAGTATGGTTAATTGGATTTTAAATAGCATGCATGATGTATGTGGGTTTTCAATTAAAAGCTAGGGTTTTTATGATTCAAGATGGATGATTAACATGTTATTAAGTTAGATTCAGATTAATAATGATGGCATGATGATGAAATCTGAGTAATTGTTCATTAGGGTTAGGGTTATGCATGTTAATATGATGATTCATGCTATATGTGTTGTTTTTGGGATACATGATCGCATGCAGGGCTGATAGAACAAGGTTAAACGAAGGATTTTGATTGATATATGTTTGATATAGTTAATTGATTGATAATTGATGTTTACACACGTTCTGGATTGGATTTGGAGTGTTAAACGCGCGAAAAACCGGAACAGACGTGCTATAGGCGAATAGGAATCCTAATCCCCTATACTATAGGCGATTAGGAGCCCATTCGCCTGAAGGGGAGCCCTAATCGCCTATAGTATAGGCGAATAGGATCCTATTCCCCTTTACTTCATGCATTTACGATCCTAAATGCTAGTTAAGTCCTGAAATGCATGCTTTACGACGTAATCGCCTATAAACTCAAAAATTACATGTGAGATAGCCCTAATCGCCTATAGTATAGGCGATTAGCCTTCCTAAATGCCTGTTGACCAACCTAAATGCTAGTTGACTTTTCCTAATCGCGTGTACTGCTGCTGTAAGTGTAAATTAGCATTCCGAGACCCGATTTGACACCTAGGAATATGCTAGGAACCCCGTAACATATCTAATAACTTGGTAACATGTGTTCGGACCTATTTACGTGATACTTGAACTACGTGCTATAACTTGTTGGACTTTAACGTATGTTAAGTGTGTATTGCATGATTGTATGCTTGTGAGTACAAGTATAACACGGGGAGTCTCGGGTCACCAATGGGATGTCGAGTCTTGTACTTTGGGTTAATTTAACAGTCACGGTGTTTTCAAACGAACTTGGTTATGGTCTGGACATCTAGGGACTAACTAACCTGCGGGTTATTAGTCTAAGTACTTGTAACTGTCATATGTTAGGTCGCCGCTTTACGGGACTAGCATAGCTTGCTGAGTTTATTCGTATTACGAAGTAACGCAATCTAAGGTGAGTTTACGGCCCCTCTTTTAACTGGTTTCACTTTTCGGGGGAGAAAACATGTGTTAAAACTTATGTTTGGTAACTACTGTCATACTATGGGTTTCTATGGTTTACTATACGATCTTTGGAAGTCCCGGGGGAAACCATGAATGTGCGGGTTAGCACAACGGGGAAATGTGAATAGCGCTATTGGGAGTGACCAACCCCGCTCGTCGGCTTGGAGGGCCGGGCGAGTGCATATTGTCTCAAACAGGAACAACAGGTTTACTATTCGGGCACGACATCTGATTTACGAGTTAGTAATGGTTTTCCAATCGTAGTAGTAACAAAAAAACATATGTCTAGCTAGCGTACTTTGGTTCTCGATTTGTTATAGTATGGACAGGTTGAACTTGGTACTGTGATTACAAAACCTGTAAACTCACCAGCATTTTTGTGCTGACGTAAACTTTTACATGTTTTCTCAGGTCGCTAAGGTAGCACAATGGAACTAGGGCGCACGCGTCTGCACGGCGTCTAGTTAGGGTTGCATGGTTTTCAAACGTTGAACACTTGGTTTATTTTGGATTATGTTTTGAATAAGCTTCCGCTGTAATTGGGGATTTTAAACTATGTTTTCTTAAATTGCATATGTTCATTTAGACTTGTTTATTATGATCGTTGGTTTGGATCCTGGTTTGTCATGCGCCTCGCGGTAAAACTCCGCAAGTGGATTTTGAGGGTGTGACAATATAAAATAAAAAGTAAAGAAATGTTAAGAGATGTTAAGAATTAAAGAAGAAAATGAAATAGTTTGAGAAAAAAAAAATTGCAGGTTTATTAATGAGTGTAGGACTAGAAATGATGAAGAAGAAGAAATGAAGATGACTCACACTTAGTTGTCTTTGCTTTTTACCGGTTGGTTTTGACTTCCTTTTTAAATTTTATTTTTATGAAACAAATTTTCTTTTAATTGCCAAACTTTCACCCTTTTGTGGGATTCGAACTCCCAGCCTTGTCTAAGAGGATTTGTTCCCTCTACCGTTAGACTACAACCTAAGTTGAAAATAAAATTTGATCCATTAATTTGATATTACTTTAATCGTAGCTTAAAAAAATAGTTTACATTATTTATTTCGTTATGACCTAAAGCTAAGGGTAAGGGGCACAATTTTTACATCTCGGCCGGCGGCCCTAAATTTTCAAGGCCGCCCTGTTGATTAGTCCTTTGCTCTATTTTTTGTTTATATCGCCAGTTACAGATTATTGATCTTGCATGGTTGGGATGATAAGTTCACGTACCACCTCATTTAAAGGATGCTTATGTATTTATTTAAGGGTTCTAGGTTTCATACACCCCGTGACATTATATTCTGGGGTGTGACATCATATTTTGGGGTATGTAGCAGCATTCTATTGGTCTGCAACGTGGGTCAGGATGTATGAATCCTAAAAAGGTGGTGTATGATTCTTAAATACCTTATTTAAACATTTATTTAATTTAAAATTGAAAAGTAATTTACAGTTAAAAGAAACACAGTCGCATTTTTTATAAACTAATATTAGATGACAATAAAAGAGGAGTCAGAAAATGTGTGTGATTTTATTCTCATGCTATAAGTATTGGTACATTAACACACTCCATTTATGTTTCTCACCACTTGTGTGAAAGACTTCAATCACACCTTTTACTGCATGGGAGGTGGGCCATTTTCATCAACTAAATTACGCTTAAGCATGAATCTAAAATGGCTACAAATTGCAACATCATTGCTCACTTATTCCACATATATCTTATCATATATATCATACATGATTCTTCAATAAATTTCAACATGGTCCTCTTCTTTTTCTCCCTTTCTTGAAGCAATTATACTCTTTAATCATGAATTATATCTTTATACATATATAATTAATACTTCATAGTCAAATAATACAATACAATTATCCCTACCTTTATTGAACTACAAAAGGTTATCATGTACACCTTATAATTATTGCTAAAAAATAACAAGATAAAAAAGAGTTTTTAAAATTTACATAAAGATAAAATCACGAGAATATTCATATTCTTTTAGTGGTATTAATTTGATGGTTCTATAGAGTTTTGTATACTCATGATATACGTGAACAAATATTATGTTTGTGTACATAAATGAACTGAAAGTTTCTATGATTAAGTAACAACCAACTAATCTACACAAACCTTAATTTGGGATTCATATGTTACAATTTCAATTGCAAATATTATTGTCCACTGCTTTAGATTGTGAGAGAATCAAACAAAAGAAAGACAAAATGTTGGCATGAGGGACATGATGAGAATGAGAGATGAAAAGCTTTAAAAGAAACTAGCTAGTGGCTCGATTTTGTTATTCTTTTTATGTGTGTTTGGTACTTTTGGGGATGTGTATATAAAATTTAATAAAGCTTGCTAAAAATTTGAAAATGAAGGGTTCTGTTTTTATTCTAGTTAATTATGTCTACTACTGTGTTTGGTCTTCTTTATTGCTCACTATCATCATTATTCTTATCCTGTATTTTTAACATCTAGTAGTCTAGTGGTGTAGGTGAGACCACCAAGATTCCATAGCTTGTTAAGAAAAACCTGGCGAGAACCGAACCTAAACTCAAATGGTTTGACTATGAATCAAAATAAAGGTTGACGTAATATAACGTGCTTAACGATAGCAAGCTTCAATGAGCTGAGTTTACTTAGGTTCCTATGGTCTATGGACTCACATGTATATCGATTATAGGTTATACGTTTGTGAGTTTCTAAGAAAAAAGAGGTTAATTTGGTGTAATTTTCATTTGTAATTCGTTACATGATATCCTCGACTCCGACCCGAATACTAAGCTGAATGGTGTTCGCCCCGTACTTATTTTTTCACCCCGTACTTATTTTTTCAGTTGTTCGTAATGCCCAAAGGACGCTTGGTAACTCTGCTAACCAATTCTTCCCATACTTTCCTAACCTGGTTTTCAACCCTGTGAGTATGCTCCGATTCATTCTCTCAACTTGTCTGTTGGCTTGAGGATGAGGAACTGATGCAAAAACTTGTTGTATGCCCAAGCTTTTGCACCAATCGGAGAAACGTCTATCGGCGAATTGGGTACCATTATCGGTAATGAGTTTCCTGGGTAAGCCAAAGCGGCATATCAAATTTTCCCACACAAAATTGGTGACTTGATTCCCGGTGATAGTGTTGATCGGTTTGGCTTCCACCCACTTTGAGAAATAATCTGCTGCCACTAATAGATATTGCACCCCTCTCTTTGCAATAGGAAAATGTCCCAAGATGTCCACGCCCCATTAATAAAAGGGCCATGGGAAAGTGATTGGGACCAACCCGTGTTTAGGTAGTCTGGGGGATCGGCGCATGAACCTGACATGGACAGTAGTAGCCCAGATTAGTTGCACAAGTCACCAGTGACTTTGCTCCTATGTGCATCCCACACAACCATTCTTGTATTTCTTCAAGCACCTTGATCCCTTCTTCTTCGAGTATGCATCGGTAGGAAGGGGAGAGATATCCTTTCTTGAAAAGTATCCCCCAATGCATTTCGTAGGATCTGCTCCGCTCCAATTTCTCGTCTATCCAACTCATCATCTTGCCTCCCTTCCAAGATATCTATAATCGACTTCCTCCAATCTTCCTCTCTTTGGATTTACATAATATTTGCAGAGGAGGACGTTTCGACCGAAGCTTCATCGAGCTGCTCGACTACTACCATCTTGGTTAAGTGTGCGAAAGCAACGGATGCCATCTTACTTACGGCATCGGCTCCCTTGTTCCGGCTTCGTGGAATCTTGATCATCTGGCAAGTATTGAATAAAGTGACAATTTCTTTAACGGCCTTGGAATATGTGACATCCGTCACCCTCGTCTTTCATTTAATTGACAATAACAGTCCTTCAAATATTTTCCATTATAGTCCCTGTAAGTTTCGTCGTTTACAAATTTAATTTTTGAGCGAACTAAAAAATTTATCATTTATATTTAATCTGGATCGGGTAAAGTTTTAATCAAATGCGTATGTTGAAACGTATTCGTAAAGGGATTTCTATAAATTCAAGTTTCATAAAGTTTTAAAAATATTTAAGTTAAATAAGTTAACTTTGGTTAAGTATTATAAAGGAAAAATTAACTGAAATTTCATAAACCTAACTAAGTTTAAATGGAGGGACTATTTCTGCCATAACCCAATACTTTAAAAAATCTGTTTTCCCTCCCCTCATCATTCACGCAAATCCGGTGACAAGTCCGGTCACCGGTGTTGTTTTCCGGCCAACTTTAAAACTCCGTTTTAATACGTCTTTAACGTCCCTTGTCGTTTGATTTACGTTTCTTCATCATTTTTATCGGTTACTACCCATTAATACACCATTACAAGTGATTAAAACTCACCATTTAAGGTAATTAGTTTGTAACCGTCGGACTTAAATCCGATCGAGGCCAAGAACAGTTTTTAGTCGAACAACTTATAAATTATTCATATCAAATCATTTCAACACCATTACACTTTGCATACCCACATAAATCATGATCTAAACACTTCTGAAACCATGCTAATCAGCTCTCCAAGTTTGGCCTGCACATCCCCTTCTTCAAACCTTTAACAATCACGTGAGTTCCTTATTCTTGTGTCATTACAATCGGTTTTGGGTTAGGATCAAAAGCCCTAAGATTCTGAGGGTCAATATTTACGGGATTTGGGGTATTGAAGTTATAGGGTTAGTGTTCTTATGGTTAGTCAATTTGGGGAAGAAGATAAGGTTTCTAAGTTGGTAAATAAATTATCCTTTCAAATTCTTAAACAAAAGTAATTCTGGTCTAGTGGTGGAAGCAATTGTGTTACACAGAAAAGGTCAGGGGTTCGAACCCCATGACCAATACTGTTTTATTTTTATTTTGGTTTACTTCATTTGTTTAGTTTGTTATTATTTTAATCATGTAATAATCAATTATAACTCATATAAATCTATAATATTCATAATAAATCCATTTTTTTCCCAAAAATTATGAAAATTTAGGTGTAGCTTCTTGACACTATAAAGAAAATTTCCACACTTTTATTTTCTGGAAAATGTTTTATTTTTATATTTTTATTAAATTAAATTGTTTTAATCATATTTAATCGATTAAAAATTCATTTTTAATGATTTTAATCTCAAACTTTTTACTAAATTATTTCTAATCATTATGAACTGAAATAAAAAAAATATTTGGTTGAGAAAACATTTATTTTATTAATTTTTTCTATTTTTAATCATTTAAACATGATTTAATCTCATTAAATCAGTTTTAAAAATAATTAAGCTTATAAAAATTGTGAGAAAATTATTTTCATTAACTTACATCAGAAATCATTCATTTTCTATAAAAATAGCATTTTTGGATCATGTCTTGTATTTTCAGTCTTATCTACGTTTAATTAGACATAATTAGACATTTATTTATTTACACTATTTAAAAATCTATTTTATAAATTTTATTATAGAATATAAATATTCTAATGTTTGAAAGTATTTATTATTAGTTGTTGAATTATGGTGTAATTCATAATTATTTATTTAAACATTTATGATTATTGTATATATTTAAATAATTGGTTCAAGTAATTAACTAAATTATTTTGTCATAATTATTCAAATATATTTTGATCTAAATATTCAATTGGTAACAGTTATATCAGTTAAACCACATTTACAAACGTTGGTATTAATATACAACTTTTATATTAATTCAACTTATCATAAACACTTTATTTCCCCAAATCGACTTAGCAAACCCTAATGCCTTAGACCCTAGTTACCTTAGACTTTTTAGACACTTCCTTATTAGTATTCTTACACATTATAGGTTGAATTCCTCGGAATTCCCATTACTTAGCTCACGACCGCTTAAGTTGGATCTTAATCGCTTTGCGCAAACTGTGAGTATATCTTTCCCCTTTTTACTGTTTTACTACTTTGGGGTGACTCATGTACCTATATATTAATCAAGTTTCAATTTCTTATACTTAATGCAATTCTCATGTGTGTTTGCTTTATGTTAATTGGTGTGTCTATGACTTGTCAAAATCATTAACCGCTGGGCGACCTAGCTTTTCAATGAATAGTACTATGGTATACCCCCTTGAGACTCTGTTGAGAGAATCTTGGTCATTGTCTTGTTAATTCATTATTCAGTTGGTTAGTCATGTGTTAGTCATTATTCTCAGGTTTGGTTTTGAACGGATATTACTTATTACATAATTGCAAATGGTACCGCACATGAATTGCTAAACACTTTTCTACTATATTTATCTAAACAGGGTATGCTCACCAATACAATTTTTGTATTGACCAAATTATTTTGTACATGTTTCAGGTTGTTTTGAGATGCATCCTTTAAGCTTTCGGATTCATATTTAGATTTAGATTCATTGTATTTCAATTTAGTTGGCAGTTAGAATCGTTGTATTTCATTTCAATGTAATAAATTATTTAATCAATGTATTCAAATTTACACTTTAGTCCATGAGCTATTGAACAATCGTCACTACGTGACACCTCGATGTTTCCGCCATCGGTTGGGGTGTTACAGAATACCTTTTCATCGTATCATCTCGTGCTTCAAAATTATCATTCACTTGGTTTGCTACCAACTGGGAGTCCACAAACACCTTAAGATCTTTTATATTCAGTTGGACTGCTATCCTTAGTCCGGCCAAGAGAGCCTCGTATTCGGCTACATTATTGGTGCATTTGAAGTTGAACCGTATAGCATAAGTCGATTTAATGTCGTCAGCCAACGAAGGGAGGCTCGTGATATGTTGCTTCATCTGTTGGAAGGTCGTTTCAGCCTCTCTCGTCCTCTCGAAACTTGATCTTCGGGTGTGATTTTTAAGGACTTTGAAGAAAGCAACGATCTTTCTGCCAGTTTTGAGAGGAATCTGTTGAGCGCTCCCAATCTTCCGTTCAGGCTTTGCAATTCTTTCAACGTCCATGGAGACCTCATTTCTTGAATGGCTTGGACTTTATCTGGGTTGGCCCTGATCTCCTTCTTAGAAACGATATGGCCTAAGAACCAGCCTTCTTCCATTCCAAGGAAGCACTTCGTGGGGTTCAACTTCATGTTAACTCTCCTCAAGTTATTGAATGTTTCAACAATGTCAATCAACAGTCGGTCTTCGTCCGGACTCTAGATGACCAGATCATCTGCGTATGCTTCCATGTTTCTTCCGATATGCCTTTTGAAAACCTCATCGATCAATCGCTGATAGGTAGCCCCATCATTTTTTTAGACCGAACGACATCTTCCGGTAACAGAAAAGTCCTTGTTTCATGTAGAAGCCAGTCTTCTCTTCATCGCCTCTTGCTATCTGTATCTGATAGTACCCCTTGTATGCGTCGAGAAAACACTTACCTTTGAATCGATTTCAGGTAGCGGGCAGTGATCTTTGGGGCATGCCTTGTTGAAGTCTCTGTAGTCTATACACATTCTCCACGAACTGTTTGCTTTTTCAACCATCACAGGGTCGGATACCCAAGTCGGGTATTGTACCGGCTTCATGATTCCTGCTTCTTGGAGCGCTTGAGCTTCTTCCAGCATGACGACACTTCTTTCTGGGGCAAGGGACCGTTTATTCTGTACTACCGGTGAACTTTGAGGGTATACATTGAGATGATACTCAATGATATACCGGGGTATCTCTGTCATATCGCTCGGAGCCCACGCAAACACATCCATGTTGTTTTTAAGGTACCGATACAACAACCTCTTTCATTCCAGGCTAAGGGTCCTTCCGACCGTTATAGTCTGTTCAGAATGATCCCGATTGATGTACCACTCCTCCGATGTGTCTTCTTCCTTGTTCGAATATCCGACCTTTGGATACCGAACGGTGGTGTACAAGGTCGCTATTCCCCATAGTGTCGGGAATTTGATCATCCCATGCTTACTTGACATTACCATCCCAAAGGTCCGAATTCCAGACATCCCAATCAGAACAATGTGCAGTGTGGACGCAAAAACTAAAATGAAATTTAACACTTCAACCCGCTTTCTGGGTCCATCACTAATTTCCACAAACAGTTGTATTTGCCCTCGGGGCAATACCTTTTCTCCCGAGAATCCGACCAGCGGATATGATACGGAGATGATTCCACTTTGAATGTGTTCCAGCAGCTGGATGAAGCAATGTTCATACGCTATATCTGAGGCAGCTCCTTCTCCAAATACACTTGGTGAATCAGTTGATCACCTATGGTGACTTGGATAATGAAAGGGTCTCCCTTCGCTTCTTGGGGCTTGATGGAGGGAAACAAAATTGGAAGTTCACTCCAATGCAATGACTCTGCCCTCTCTTCAAAAACCACTCTTGGCCGCTTTAATGCTACTGTTGATCGGACCATCAATACTTGCTTATCATTCTTTCCTTTATTCTTACGATTCCAGTTCCGAATGTCTTTTATCAGATGGTCCAGCTGCCTGATTGCACTGTTTCTTTGATTTGTTTCTTGAGTCGAAAGCACTCATTTGTATCGTACGCTTTATCTTCATAAAATTCACAATACTTTCAAGAACTTTGCTATTTAGCCGTCTTCTGCAAGGGATACGGCGGTTTGAATTTGATATTGGCAACTTCAATGGCCAAGATCTCTTGTGGTGCCTTGGTTAACTCGGTGAAGATAAACTCCTTTCTTTCGGTTCCTCTCGGCCGGTCTTTCCTTTTTGTTTTATCTTATGGGGGGATTCTGATCATTTCCTCTGCGGAATCCTCGATGATTGGACTTGTCTCTTTTCCCGGCATACTGATAAGACCCTCTTCGTGAGTAGTCTTTCGGCTTCTTCTTAAACTCGATAGCTTGAGCAGCTTCCTTTCCCCTAACGAACGTTTCAGTTTTTTCTATGGCTTCTTCCATGGTAGTGGGTACCCGGGCATTCAAATCTTCGACCAGTTGTTTCGTTCTTAATCCGTGTAAGAAACTGGATATTCTCATTCTTTCATCGGCATCTTTAACCTACAGGGATTCTTCCTTGAAACGAGACACAAACTCCTTCAGGCTTTCACCTTCTTTCTGTTTGATGTTGTGCAACTCGACGGGGTCTTTCATGTGTTTACGCTGTGCCTAAAGTGGTTAATGAACTTCGCCTTTAGATCGTTGAAATTGTCAAGGCTCTCTGAAGGGATACCATTGAACCAAACTCGAGCAACCCCTGACAAAGTCTGAACGAACATATGACACCACGTGGGCATCGGCCATCCCTCCATTCGGGCAACACTGTCGAATAATAATATGTGATCTTCTGGGTCGGTTGTTCCATCATAGATTCTTACGTTAGCTGGCATCTTGGTTCGGATTGGCGGGATAAAATCAGCTATTCGGCCGTAAACTTTGACCCTTCGGAGGGCCGATAGGTTCAGGCTAAATTATCTTCGTCTGGGATTACATTAAAAGGCTCGGTTCGTACGATTGGCCCTGGGACGTGGGAGGTCGGTGCCGAGATTGTGACTTGGGTCGCATTGGGTTCCCTTTCATTCGTTTGAATCATGTCGGCCAGCCAAGAAACAGGGGTTACAGTCACTCTTGATGAACCTTGATTTGGGATCGGCAATGGTGGAGAGCTGCTTCCTGCTACAGCGTCTTCATCATCAAAAGATAACCTTAGTGCCAAGAAGCAGGGGTTACAGTCACTCCTGGTTACAGTCACTCCTGAAACATGACGCCATTATTCGTAGAATTAGATAAGTCGAACTGCTTCGGTGAAGATTACTAATGAAAAACAGGTGTTGTTTCGTATAATAATTCTAGCGACGTGTTGGGTAATTTAGCGAGCAAGAAATTATCTCATATTCAACGGTAAAAGGGTGAACGCCTCAAGTGTTTTTGGTGAAGTTCAAGCTTTGGCATTTTCATGGGCGAAATACAAGCTTAAACAATCGGGATGGACGTGGGAGAATTGGAGAGCTTTCAATGTTCCAATAACTTAACTTTGGTGATGAATGAAATTTGTGAAGTTTGCCGATCAAAAAAAAAAAAAAAAAGTCGAACTGAATATCCAATTTTTATCAAACATGTTACATTGACCAACCCGAAACACAATATTTTCATACCGGGTTTGAGTCACGCTTCGTATTATACCAGGAATCAACACCGTTAATTATTCAAATACAAAACGGTAACGTGGGTCCAAGCCCTTACTAAATAGAAAGTCTTGAGTTTCGAAGGCTGCAGCCATGATCGAACCTTGTGTAGAAACAAACAACAAACATACGGACCAAAAGTTTGTGAATAAAGAAAATGGATACTGATCGAAGCTATGTATTTGAGGCAAGACGTGTGCAATGTGGTCATGACTGGCCCGCACGTGAGTGAGTAGAAACGAATCCTTGGAATGAGGACCCTGAATGAATCAAGCTTTATTTTTATAAAAGAAAAGTCTTCATATGGATTGATGTTTTCTTTTACAAATTGTCACTTTCACAATACTCCAAATGATGTTTTCTTCAGTAGACATAAATTATTAAAACCATGTACCATCTTCCACATAGCCTTTTGCTTTGATTCCCTACTTTTACTTTTGATTTGGTAAAATATATTTTTGGGTATAAAATACCAACCAAACATTAAAAACTTTTCTGGAATCCTAGGTTGCTCCTATTTTTTCCACAAAGAAAAAGGGCTTCAAACCCACCAAATATGGTGCAACAAGATTTCTTTATAAGAAAATTAATATTCTTTAATGATTTTGGTTAATCTAAAACATTTAAAGAGTTACAGTTATCTATAGTATATTGGGTGAGGTTTATGTATAAAGGATAATTTTTTGTATAAGTGTGAGAAGTATATATATACATGTATTGTGTTTTAAATGTTAGGCATGATGTTTTATATTGTACGTTTTGGCATAGTATTATATAGAAAAACACAAAACATAATAATTTTAAACACTAATTAATTTATTGCCGACATGCAATCTAAAACACCATGTGAATAAAGTAATCGGTATGTTTTAGATTTCATGTCTAGAATACATTTGATTGTGCTTTAAATTGTTACGTTTTGTGTTTTTCAATATAATATACAATGCAAAAGAAATAAAAAAACATGATAGCTAATATGTAAAACACAATAACTATATAGACTTATCACACTTTGTAAGAAAAATGTCCTTTGTACAGAAACATATACCTACTATATTGTAATATATTTGAGGACAAGATTTTTTTTTTTTTTTTTTACATTAAATTTTAAGAGTTGAAGGGGACAAAATTATCTTTTATTAATTTGACAGTGTCAATTGTGTGATTAAATAAAAAAAAAGTAACTGAATAATATTGAGATTCTAAATACCATATATTAGTTAGACGTCAACTTCAGTTTTGTAGCTATTAAAATTAACAAAGAAATTTCTTTAGATATCTAGTTATGTAATCAATCAAATTTTGTTTAACTAAATCCTCAAAATCGTTTTTTATTTTATTTTATATGATTTCATGTTTACTCTATAAATTTTCATTACTTCTTCAAATATACTCAGCCATAACTTTGTGCTTTACCAAAATTTTCATACATCATACCTTAATTTTCACCAGATTTCTACTTGATTTTACTAGTATTTATTTTATGATATCCAAGAAATTATTCAATTTACGTAGCATTAATTTATAACTTTTTGTACATAGAGGTAGACATGTACAAACCGGTTTTTTTTTTAAAAACCGGTCCGGTTTGTAAACCGGTTCGGGTTGTAGAGGTGTGAAAAAATCGGTTTTTTTTTTAAAACCGGTTTAAAAACCGGTCCGGTTTTCAGACTCAAGGTGAACCAACAATCCAAACCGGTTGGAACCGGGTTGGAAACCGGTTTGTGGAAAAAACCGGTAAAAAAACCGGTAAAAAAACCGGTAAAAAACCGGTAAAAAAAACCGGTTTTGAGCTGCTGTTTGTTGCTGTTTTGCAGCCTGCTGTGCAGAAATTTTTTTTTTTTTTTTTTGTTTTAATAGGAAATAAGTCTTCAAACATAGTCTACTCTTCACCCGAACCGTAGTTGCTTCTTATCCATTCATCCATTTCGGCTTCATATTCCGACATTGGTTCGGTTAAGTCCGCGTTCACCTCGTCCTCGTACACTTCGCCTTCATATTCAAGTTCTCCCTCAAGTGAGCGTATGTTTTGCACCCTCTCCGCCGCATCCAAATAATCCTTCAAGCAAATCGCCATCTCTACCGAAGGTGGAGTTAGTCGCGTCCTACGTATCGAAATGACCCTGCCACTAATAGAGAAAGCGGATTCCGAAGCTACCGTGGAAGCTTGGACGGTTAGTAAATCTCGGGCCATGGCGGCTAAGACCGGAAATTGATTTTCCTTACTTTTCCACCAAGCCAACACATCAAAATTTTTAAATTCATCGGGAGTCAAACCTTGTAAATAGTTTTCGGCACCATACCTCCCAAGTTCGCTACTAGGAGTGTTACCTCTTGCACGTTTATTAGACGTGTCCAACAAAGAATTGTATAAATACATGTCCGAATCGGTTACATTTTTAGAAGCTTCTCTCAATTGCGTTTGAATGGACGACATTTGACCATAACGTTCAAAATAAACATCATACATATCCGTAAGATGTTTGTTAAATCTTGCTACCATACCTTGCGAAAAAAAGTGGTTCTTTTGCCGTGTTCAACCCCAACTCGTCACAAATATTTTCAATTATATTTTCTACCCCCCCCCCCCTATATTGTAACATGGGTTTAAAGCGGATGCACAAGTAAAAACCGGCGGTAATTCCGAAAAATATTTTCTAAATTTTTCCTTCATAGTTTCCGCCATTTCTTTGTATGGACTACCTCTACATTCCATTTCCCCTAATTTTCTAGTCATGTTATATAACTTGTGAAGTGTTATACAACTTGTGGGATAATAAACTCCCGACAAAGCGGTGGTTGAAGCTTTAAAAACTTGTAGCATTTCCGAAACCGTTTCAATAACATTCCAATTCAATGGGTGGTATGGTGCCGCTTTTCCCCGACTAACCAAAATTTCATGAAATGCATTTAAACTACCTTTTTGCAAAACGTGTTTTTCGAACATGTTACAAGTGGAACTCCATCTTGTTGGTAGATCCCAATTCGGACCCAAACAAAGGCAATTCACACTTTTACAAAATTTTATATAGTTAGCATGCCTTGTGTTGTTGCTATAAATATCGCGTAACATTCTTCGAAAACCTTCTCTTTGTGTTTCAATAATTTTTAGACCATCTTGAACGGCCAAATTGATTATGTGTGCGACACAACGACTATGAAAAAATACCCCTTCACAAATAGGTTGGTATTTTAATTTTAATTGTGTGATTGCCGCGGTATTATTCGACGCGTTATCAAAAGATATTGATAAAATCTTGTTTGACAACTTAAACGTTTGAATAACTTTATCAATCATATTAAAAATATTTGTACCGGTGTGAGGGTAATCAAACAATCGAAACGCAATAGTTCGTTTCATCATTTGCCAAGAAGACGGTTCAATCCAATGGGCCGTTACACAAATATAAGAGTCGGGTGAACCGTGCGGTGCGGACCAAACATCACTTGTTAAGTTAACACCGGTTTGTAAATTTTCAAAATAAGTAATTAATTCATTTTTTGCTTGTTTCCATCGTTTTAAACAATCACGCCTAAGAGTAGCACGACTTACATGTGTGTATCTTGGTTGAAGCGTTCGTTGAATAAGCCTCGTCAAACGTGGGTTGTCAAAATGATTGAAAGGCAACGTTTCTTGTATGACAAAATTCCCCATTTCTTCGCGAACCGCTTCCAAGTTGTACACAAACAAGTCGCCTTCTTGTGTGATCGAGGCTCCACCTTGAGAATTTTTTTGTTCTTTCAAAATTTTACAATATGGTTTTTCCACGTGGTCTCTCAAGGTCGAGTTAGCATCATGTTTAAGCATAGCCGAACAATATTTGCATCTCGCCTTGTTTGGACCAAAAGTCATAACACACAAATCAAAGTGTTTCCAAACTAGTGGGTTTCTTTTCGTGGGAACCACCTTAACAACCGTGGGTTGGGATGAAGAAGCACCAACTTCGTGCGAACCGGTTTGGCTTTTAGGAGTTGGTGGTTGTGAAGATGCCATTTTTCTTAGAAAGTAGAGATTAATTTGTGAGAAAGTAGATGAAGAATGCAAGATTAGAGAGTGTTTTGGATGGTGTGATTGATCCTAAACATTAAGGGGTATTTATAGTATGATTGTGGGTCAAAAATCCCCAAAAAAAAACAAAAAAAAAACGGCTAGTTTGGCTCCCAACGGCTATATAGCCGTTTGATAACGGTCAAAAACCGGTTTTCACACCGGTTTTTTTTTCGGGTTTTACAAAAACCGGTTTTCAAACCGGGTGGGCATTCAAACCGGGTTTTAAACCGGGTTCCAAACCGGTTTCCCATTCAAACCGGTTTTCAAACCTGTCTAGGATCCAGAAAACCAAACCTATACAAAACCGGGCTTTGGGGTCGGGTTGGGACCGGTTTTAAAAAAAAAAACCCGGTTTTTGTGAAACCGGTTTACCGGTTTTTTTTCCGGGCCGGGTTGAAAAACCGGTTTTTTTGTACATCACTACATAGAGGTGTAGAGGTAGACTCAAATTAATTTGGGAGGAGCGGATTAGGCATGATTTAATAAAGTTGCACATCTCTGATGACATGGTCGAGGATAGGGCTTCGTTGAGGCACAAGATTAAGGTTAAGGATTAGTAGGGAGGGTTTGGTTCTACCGTAGCATGGCTTAGACTTTGTCTTTCACTAACTAGGGGGAGGTCCGTATGGGTGACTCGTATTTGTTTTTTATGGGTTATGTTGTTTTTTATGGTATATATACCTTTATTTTCCTATGTCACGCGTTCATTGTTTCTATAAATTCAGTAGCTCTTTATTACTTTGTAGTGGTGTTTGCTTGTCAATTGTGTATTGTCAAGCCGGGGGTCTCTTTGGAAGCAGTCTCTTTATCCGATAGGATAAGGCTTCGTGGGATTTACTAGGTAAGGTTGTTGTTGTTGTACATAGAGATGTTGTATCTCATGCTTAAGGTGTTTTCCAAAAAAAAATCACTACACTTTTCATCTTTCGCAAATTTTTCGTTTCACGTTTCGTTCTAATTTTGCGAGTTAACACGACACAATGTGCTTGTGTGGTTCAACGTTTTTACATTTCGTTCTAAATTTTGTGAGTTAACACGTACGGCACAACGTGTGTGTGTGTGTGTCATTCAACGTTTTACGTTTATTTTTTCCCGTATGATAGGTCCATGGCACCGCGCAAGTCCTAGATCGACTTAGTTATTCTTTTTTATATGTTTCACATTTCGATCTAATCTCTTCTCATTAACATGCACGCAATTTCAGTGTTGGTGATCACTAGTGGTGGTGTGACATCAGCGCTATTTAGCATGGTTACGCCGCACAGGCTTAATACTGGTTGTATGTAAACATAAAAGTGAATACACAAATTAAAAGATAAAACCATGAAAGTGAACGTGTACATATATAGGTATTTCACCAAATTAAAAATTGACCAAAAAAAATAAAATATTTTAAACACTAATTTTGGAACACAACAATGTAGAAACATAGGGGTGCAATCAATTACTCGAACTTATGGTGTATATGGAAAGCTATGAATGCGACGGTCTTCAACAACACTATGAGGTCGGCGGACCGCGGACGCTCTCTTGGAGGAGATCAGGTCATATCTTTGGTTGGATTACTAATAGGTCTAGGCATTTGGACCTGAGCTGGGTAGATGTGTTGTGATTTTGCCTGGCTGCTCACTAGCTTCTTGCTAGGTTCAGCATGGCCTTTGTTCTAATATAATTTGCTTCCCTTTCAAAAAAAAAAAAAATTGAACACTCACTTGTGGACAATATGACCAAAAATTCGCCGAATGAGACCTGGTCCACAAAAATAAATTTCATGGCAGAATGAGATTTAAATGTCTAAATGTAATTTCATGTATGATGAGATTAATCAAGGAATAATGGAAATAAATAATCCCAACTATTGCCTATTGGCCAATAATAGTCGCAACTACGAAAATTACCAATAGTGGTCCCAACTTTTGACATATTGGAATATAATGGACCCAAACTAACGAAGGTCTAACTCCGTTAGTGTAGTGCTGACGTGGCATGCCACGTAGGATGCCACCTAGATGCCACGTAGGATCATTTTGCCACCTAGGATGCCACGTCGGATGTCACGTAGGATCATTTTGCCACCTAGGATGCCACATCAGCGTCACACTAACGGAGTTAGACCTCCGTTAGTTTGGGTCCATTATATTCCAATATGTCGAAAGTTGGGACCACTATTGGTAATTTTCGTAGTTGGGACTGTTATTGGCCAATAGTCAATAGTTGGGATTATTTATTTCCATTATTCCATTAATCAACAATAGTTTCGTAGAATGAGACAGAAGCTAATTATACAACCTGTCTACATAAACTACATAAACAATAAAAATATTAAAATAAAATGACAATAGCTTCTTGCCCCATTTTACGAAACTGTTGTGGGTTAAATCTCATCGAACATGTTCGAGTGAGAATTTCATCCATGTGTCAGCCATCCAATTAGGTCTTAAGGTTAATGTTTAAGAATATTGATTTTTTTTTTCAATATTTAATTATACAATATAGCTTTGTCAATATGTTCATTTATTTTTTTTAGCAGTAAAATCTTATCTAAGATTGTTTGTAGTGGGTTTACGGCCCCATGCCAGACCAGCATGGGGTGTTAAACACCACCCCTCTTGTTATTGACGGCCGCCAAAGCCCCCTTCCGCCATTCAATTAATGGGTGTCAAGCCTTGATAGATGGGTCAATCCTCTTTCGACCAATCACATCTTTTATTTTTAATTTTTTAGTTTTGATTAAACCACTACATTTAGTAAACCACTACATTTAGTTATTGCTCAACTCCTTATATTGCAGTCAGTGGCGAAGTTTCTTTAGGGCCCGAGGGGGCTTGGCCCCCACCGATTTGATCTTCCGGCCACTACCGATCAAAAAAAAATTAAGTCCGGCCCCTACCGATTCGAGAACCAAGCTTCGCCACTGATTGCAGTGGCTTAGATATTCATTGTCGTAACACTTTACGGTTTACAGGCGTAAACAGAAAGAAGCATTCTGGTGATTCTCTTTTTCTTTTAACTTTTGGGTCAAACCATTTATGACTTAATGGCTAAACTAGTACACTACACCCACATATCTTTGACCCCTTGATTGACCACTACTGACCCATATGTTCTTTTCTTTAAATCAATTGCTTCTTCAGCCCACTCTATTATTTAGCCCAATGACCACTTATATAAAAGGTAGTACTTTCTCACTCATAAAAACACAGCAAGCCTTTTTTTCTTCTTTCTATTTCAGGCTAGTTGTAGGTAGTAAATCAAATAACCATTTGTAGTTATCCCTTTTCAATAACATACATACCAGAAAATAAGAAAAGTTGAATTAAAGCTCCCAAAATGGAAAACACATAAAAAGTTCCTTATCTTTAATATCTATATAAAACTTTCTACCATCCTTGATTTACACTGTGTTTCCAAGTTTCATTAAAGGATGGAAGAAAAAGGATCTCCCTCCTCTTCCTTTCTCTCCAATTCCTTCCAAATTGGAAAAATTGAAAATCACACTAAAATCCTCTTTATTATCCCTCCCTTTCCCTCCTACAAAAAACTTTGGAACACATTTTTTTCCCCACTTCCTTCCTAATCGTTTCTCTTTCATCCTTTAATGAAACTCTGGAACATAGTGTTAAGGCTTACTCTATTGAGACACCCCGTAAATCTATTTTAAACATCCTTCAGAACCAATATGTCTTATATAATGGTCAATATGGACCATATTGGTGGACAGTTTGTCTTTTAGCGCCCCCAATATACTCCATATTGACCAATATGAGCATATTGGTTTGTCTTTTAGCGTAAAATGAAGCATGTGGAGAATACTCGGGTGTGCCAAAATAAGGATTGAGGGGTGTCTTAATATGAAGACCCTAATAGAATTTGACTAAAATTCTATTACATTTTTTACAACTCTAGAAAAATCAAGAAAACCATAATAAACACTTAGTGCTTAGCAGGAGAAAAAAGATGGTGGTAGACTATTATATAACCGTCTTATTTATCACATTTGAAACATATGTAGATGTTCATACAATTTTATGGTTCTACAAATAAAATAATTTTGTATTGCTCTGATGAGCCCATAATCAAGAAAACTGAATACACACATTAAAAATACTAAACATGACGAAAGTACATGGCGAAAGTTCTTGAAGCCTGGTTGTATTAAGATGTATAGAAAAGGTGTTAATCCTTACAAGGTTGAGGTTGAGAGTTCTAATCTCATTGTGGACATATTTAGGAGTAACATGCTAGTTTAGTCGTTTAGGCTCATGAGTCATCTCAAACTCGATAAATGAAGCTCGGGCTCGTTTATTAAAAAAAAAAAAAAAAAAAAAAAAAAAAAAAAAAAAAAACTTATTTTTAGGCCAGAGCTAGGCTCGAGTCCACCTCGAGTAGCGCAGTGCGCGTTCTTAAACCAGGTTCACTAGGCTCCTACATGTGCATGATCCAAGGGTTTTAGACCAACGTGGCCAGATGTACCGTGTACGCATCCTTACCTAGTATTTCTGCAATAGGCCCACTCAATGACCCGAACCCATGACCTCTAGGTGACTATAATAAGAAAAAAAAAATACCAATCACTAGAATTAGAATACGTTTAAAAAAACCAAAATATGTATAAATTCCATGTTTAGTACCAGCCTACCAGGAGAAACTCTAAGGTCATATATTAAAGGCCCAGAATCTCCTTGTTGGCCCCTTTTCCAGCCCAAAACAAATGAATTTCAAAAAATCAAGATGATTTTGTATCACAGTAACATTTAAATTATTTCCAAGAGTTCTTCCAGTACTACAACTTTAATGTGTCAATATCTATTTTTATGACCCAAATGAGATCAAACTGACCTACACATCCTTTCGTAAATGGATCGAAATGGTCACCTCTACTTCAAGATATTAAGATATCTTCCTCCCATCCTACAATGCATTTTGGGCTCGGTTAAAAACGTTGGCTGCAAAGAAAAGCCGTATAGTATAAGGCCCATTTTCTAGCCCGGAGAATTTCTTGAAGTTCAGACAAGTTTTGGATGGATATATTGCGTTTTTCAACTTACATTGAAGTTGAAGCTGTGGTGTATGGGCTTAAGTATTCTTTTGTTCAATATTTTAGACTTGCATGTGACACCTAAAGATGGTTAAAATATTTTGGACTTGCATGTGTGATGTGACACTAAACAAATAAATATGGGCTTAAGTATTCTTTGTAACAGCCCACGAAAAGAAGAAAAGGTTGAAACATATAAAAGAGTGGATCGTTTACTTGGATCCTGATTCCTGAGTTCTGACATTAAATGATGGAGTGGGCTTAATTTAATTATTTGTAATGGGCTGAATCTATGAAATCAATTTAACGAGCCAACGTTAATGGGTTGTTTGGTAGGATATGTCTGATTAAGTGCTGAATTAAGAGGATCTGAATGGTTCAGCACCCTTTATTAGCGGAATGGTTAAGAGTTTAATGGAACCATTCAGATGTATTTTTTTAATTGAAACAAACACTCTTGATTAAGAATGATTAAAAAAACTGAATGATTAAAAGATTTATTAAGAGGCTAATAAACACCCCCTAAGTCTTAACTCATAAAGCTGTTGTTTTTTTTTCTCTTATTGCCATGGAAACAAGGAAAAATGGGTAAAATAAGTAGTTCGTTTGTAATCATAACCTAGTGTAGAGTTTAGTTGTATCTATAAATATAACTTGTGAATTTTGCTAGACATGTACGTGTTTTCGTTATTTTTACTAGTGAATAATGAATTGACTATATTCATGTGCTATCATATTTGTGTTATAGGACAAACCATTTTGAACACTTCATTGAATTGTTTTTTACTAGTTGGTCTTAATCGATAGAGAACAAGATGTTTTGATTGTCGGTGTTGGACAGTTAGTTGTTAACTACTAATTACCCAATCATACATAGTTAATTATTCAATTTAATATCATTAAAGGTTGGTTGTTTGGTCGAACAGTGTATTAATTAACGATCATTAATCAAGTATGTTAAACAAGATTGTCTCAATGTAGCTTACCAACGTATTTAATTAATTAAGGACCGTAGGGTTATTGCAATAATCATGGGTGATTTTGGAGACATCAAACTCTTTGGGTAATTAGAAATGCATTGAATCGACATAGATGGCTTGTAGCTTTATAAAAAATGATCTTCAAAGTTGCTGGAAATAAGTAGCCAGTTGTTACCGCTCGATAGCAAGTTAGCAACTTGGTTACTAAAGCTGAGTATAACAAGTTGATACTTATGGTAGCAACTTCGTCTATCGGCAAAGAGTTGCTATTCATAGGTAACAAATTTGATAATCGACTAGCAATCTAGAACTTATGTAAGCAACTTGGAAATTTTGTACCAATAGAGATGATGCTTAACGTAGTTTTGTTAGATTCCCTACTGATGTACTATTAACACTAGTAGAAATGTCCGCGCGTTGCGGCGGGTGCATCTGTTTTGCCCCTTGTGCATTGTGTTTGTTGATTATTCGTTATGTTAAAGTAGAAAACAACGATGTATAAAATATATGTTATCAAAAACTGAAACTCATAAGTATATCTTCTAAATATTTTAAATGGGTACATCACAATAGGTCGTACTATTCCTTACAACACCCTTAGATTGGCCCACGTCCTTCGGTGGGACCCTTTTATGTATCTCGAAGGCAAATAAGTATGCCATCGTAGAGCGGTACTTAGCGTAGTGAAGTGGCGTTGTATCTCTTAATGACCATAAGATTGTAGTGGAAGTGATGTAATTACTAAAATGCAATTTGTAGTGTGCAACATATTTCTATTATTTTAGGGCACCCGCGAGATGCAGCGGAGTCAATGATTTACATGGATACTCTCGTTTTATGTTAGTTTAACACGCGTGGTAACAAATATATTGGACCAAACAAATTAGTAATCAATATAGTTAAAACTACCAAATCGAATGATAAGAACTTGTCTTCTTTTGGATATGTAAACAAATGGTGACTTCATGAGATCGGAAACTTAAATTCCATTCCTAGAAGCTTATAGTAGCGGAGAAAACAAAAAACTATCGAGGAAGATGATGACGTTGCTCATGAAGTATCTCTACCATATTTGCTTGTATAAAAGTCAAGCCTACATATATCGATTACTTTAATGTGTTGAAACGTGTCATGGGTTGGGTGTGTTGGCAAACTTCAAGCCTACATATTCATTTGTGTGCAGAAGTGTCACATCATACCATCATGCAGCCACATAAATTTAAAAAGAAGATATAAATACATAATATATGATGTAATTTATTTACTATAAACATTGAAAGATATGTAAGTTATGTATGTGAAGAGTCACCACATTATTTATGTACTAAATACATGAAAACTATTTATAAGACTTTAACATTGATACAAACATAATAAAGACATGGAGGTTATGAATGTAAAGAGTTACCACATTATTGTTAATTTCCTCATCAATTTTATAATTATGTTTAAATTAATTTCTTCAACAATTTAATATTTATGTAGAAAGACAATTTTACGCTCTAAATGACTTCAATAAGCATTGTATTATAAGCAATAAAGGTTGTATTTACTTAAATTTTGAGGGTATCCTTCACTTCACTGATGCTTTATAATATATAGTATAGAAGATAAAGATTCGGGTTGATTCATTAGCGTGAGCGTGAATTTATGGCGTTTTGATTTCTTATTTCTTAACACAAATAACATAAGTAACTAACACATAGTTAAGTTTTTGTTTTCTTTTTATGCTAGTGTTTAATTTATTTTATTAATTAGAATTAGAACTTAAACAATATACAATTGCCGAAAGCAAAATAATATTGTGAACCACACTTCATACAACGTTTAACAAGAACATTAAATAGATAAACAAATACCTTAAAAGTCTTAAAACAAATATAGTTTACGTATAAAGTTATATTTGAGCATGCATATATAGATTTATAGAGTTAACTATTTCATGGCGTTCAAGGAGACCATGTTGATTGAAATTGAGGAATGTCTCCATACCCTTCTCCAACCATCCTCTCCATTATCTGTCTTTCATGTCCATTTGTTCCCTGCAACATCAGGTTTCATCCCATGCAATAAGTGGAAGTAATATTTATAATATATTAGAAACGTATCAGCAAATCTAGAATGTTATATTTATAATTTTGTCCGTTGTATTTAGTTAACAATATATATGATTCAAGATAAACAACTTCTTAACAAGGATAGTTAAGAAAGCCACATGTCACCTTCATAGGGGCCATATCATCCAATTCAGTGGAGTTGAGGTCAATAGGTCATAGAACATCCTGGCTTCTGAAAGCTTCATGAAGAGAAACTAAAAATGCACAAAGAAGAGAAAAACTGTACTAATTAATTTTGAAAAATATTTTCTCATAAATAATTTTGAATATTGTTTGTTTATTGTTTTAATTGTTAGCTGCACAATTAAATTACCTCAATTTGATTCTGCAACGATCCAACATAGTTGATTATAACATCCAACATCACTGGCATTCCATTGTATATAGCAAATAACTAAATTTAAATGGAGCAAAAAATGATATATTATGAAGATAAATTTTTGTAATTGTCAAAGAAAATATGAACAAGTAGAAAAAAAATGTATATATGTATATAAAGATTAACTCATATCTTTATACCTTGTAGCATCCGGGAACCATATCTTGCAAGCGTCTTAACTTCTCATTGATTTTTTTCTCTTCTCATCTAATGAAGACATAAAATTTTTGGACAAAACAATGTTTCAAAGCATGAAATTAGCTCTAAGATTTTGTTTGGGTTTATGAAAAGACTATTAGCATTCAAGAAATTGATTATAATGAAGTATATATAATAATATAGATGAGGGGTTGAAAGGTCTCACATTTAAGATGCATCATAAGTTAAGTTGTATTTTGTGTTTTAAAAGTTGAACATAAGGGCATAATTGGGATAAGATTTTAGGATGTGAGGTATTGGATTATGTTAAATTTACTACTCTACCCTCCTAAGTGTCTTAATTGTCACAACTATGCCAATAATACCCTTAATTTTTTTGCTTAAATATGTTGTACATGTTGCTTCTTAAGTTGTACGGAGGTGAAAATGACTATGTTGTACATCACTCCTCCTTTATAATGTATTATAGATAATTGATTACGCTTAAACTGACATGGCTATTTATAGAGTTTTATTTGTTTCACAATCAAACGTAACATGTGCATACATTCTATCTATGTTATTTAGATTTTTACATTGACGACGATAACTAGCCATTTATAATCGAATTTAGTAACATGCTATTTGTTATCATTAAATTACGAGTCTTGTATAAAATGCAAACATCAAGTAGAGAAAAACATAAATCATACATCTCATGTATACGGGTTATCATAGTATAAATTTAGAAATATGTACATGTGACATACTACCAAGTACCAACTTCTTTGAAAATTCTATTACATCATATATTATGATGAACATGTAGCTTAATAAGATCACCCGTAGTCGAGCGCTATTGGGGGCATCATAACCATTTTCGCGCCCCACACACCACTACGGTGGGGCGCTATGCATCAATTTGAAGCCCAAGCGTTATGTTGATAACTCCAGACACCAACTTTACCAACCAACAAAATAGAGCCACGTGTGAATGAGTTTGCTGCTGTGATGTTTTCAGTTTTAGTTTTTTTTTTTTTTTTTTTTTTTAATTAGTGCCCCCTTTTTTCCCACTCCCACTACACCCCATTTTGAATTCAAGCCCCACGCTGACTAAGCTGTCACGTGGACCAGTCAGAAAGGGAGCCGTTATAATTATCACTCCCCACTACACATGGTATAATATGTTGGAATTTTTTAAAATATGTGAATGGAATTTAATTGAATAATATTATTAATAAGTTTACTAATATTATTAATGAGACTCTTCATGGTAAGAAACTCTTGAGTAGAGTTTTTCATGACACTTAATTGGCTTTTATTAGAGTTTTATGTCTCTTATTAAATCCCTAATTAAGTAAAACTCTTGACTATCATGGCTCTTGTAAATAAGTAGGTTGTGTGCCTCACATTTGTAAAAAAACAAGAGAGATACAAGAGAAAAATATTATACATGAATACATGAAGAGTTCTTGGAGAAGAAGAAAAGACCCATATGTTGGGTACTATAGAGATGAATACTCTCTACTTGATTCCATTAGTTTTTCCTTTTATTTGTTCCAAATGTCATACACTATAATTCTACCCAGTGCAACCTCGGGTGCGTGACTTTCTCCGGCAGTACAGACTGCTTCGGCTGTTGTACCCTGTGAGACAGACGCGTTGTCTTTGGTAGAGGCGCGAAATCTGTTTTAAGGGAAGCGTGTTGAACACGTGCCTCAGCCTCAACCGTCAACATTAGGTTTGTTTATTTTTGCAGCCAAGAATGATCGTACAAAAGACATTGTTCAAGGTTTCATTGAAGACTATGCAAAGATTCTTATGAGAAGACGCAATTCAAACTCTTGTTGAAGACTTCGGTTTGAATCTTTTTATGTTGTATTTTATATTATTTTCGTTTGAATTTGTATACGGTGTGTGTACTACGATTTCCCAAAATTGTATAAAGAGAGTATCTTTATTATTTTATTAATGTTATTTTAATAAAATTGTGACCCATGTCCTACAATCTTAAAACAGATTTCGTGAGATTGTTGCTACAATCTTAAAACCTTTTTCATAAGGATTTTGGGTTCACGAAATGGTTTAAATAAAAAATATTTTAGAGATTTTTGTATAATCTGGTGAATATTTTTTTTTTTTGGGGGGAAATATGTATGTAGTACAATTTGTTGGGTTTGGATTTATAGAGATTGTGGTATAATATTAAATCCTACACCGTGATACAAAACAATTGGTTTTGATTCAACCATTTGGTTTTAAACGGTCTTAATCGTGATTTTTTTTAACATGTGTGTTATACCGGGTTTATTGGTGTAAACCATACGTTTTTTGTAAACGTTAAATTCCACAACGTTTGCGTAGGACTTGGTTTATTTTATAAACAATAAGTTTTTTGTAAACGTTTCATTTTCTAACATGTGTGTTAGAAATGATTGTATTAGAAAAAATATATTGATTTGAGAAGTTTGTCTAAGCGTCTCGTTTCTTATAATGGGTGTTGGAAATAGTTTATTTTGATAAACTAAAAAGCCTTATAATGATTTTTGTAATCATTTATTTCTAACGAGCATGTTAGAACCGGTTTGTTTTATGCAAACCGATAAGTGTTATAACGATTTTTGTAATCGATAATGTCTAACAAGTGTGTTGGAAACAGTTTTTTATATATAAATCAATAAGCATGACAATGATTTTTGTAATCATTTACTTCTAACGATGGTGTTAGAATTTGTTTATTGTATATAAATTGTCAAGTTCATAACGATTGTGTAATCATTTAATTCTAACGAGCATGTTAGAACTGATTTATTGATAAGTTTTATAACGATTTTTGTAACCGTTTATTGCTATCGATTGGGTTTAAAAAAAAAAAGGTTTAAAATGATTTTTGTAATCATTTGTCTTCTAACATGCGTGTTAGAAATGGTTAATAAAAACCACCGATATAAAAATAAAAAAGGATGGCAATAGTTTTTTTTTTTTTCTCTAACTTGTGTGTTAGAAGTGGTTTAATATTATGAACCATGTGTGTTTAAAATATTTCGTATAGAAGTTTTTAATACTTCTAAATGTGCACATTAGAACTCGTTTTAGTTTTCTAACATGTGTGTTAGAAAACTGTTATCGCTGATACGAGTTTAAATACGATCTATTTTATGAAATGGAATATTTGAAAATATTTCATGAAAAAAAAAAGACTCTAACATGCGCGTTATGATCATTTAAGTTCTAACATGTTTGTTAGAAAGGTTTAATTTTGTAAACCACAATGAAACAGAAAATGTTTTATGTAAACATTTTATTTTTCTAATGTGTTCATTAGAAATGGATTCTTTTATGAACTATATCATTGGAAAAGGTTTTATGTAAACGTCCAATTTTATAACGTGCACGTTATAACATGATTTTTTTTTTCATGTGTGTTTGAAACCGTTATAGTACATGTGTATTAAACTGAAACCATATAAAAGGTTTGCTATTTTGGTTTCGATTTACGGTTTCATAAACCCGTATTGATATTTCAAAACTAAGGAAATGTTTTAGAATGGTTTTTAAAACAAGTTTTTCATAGTTTTGATAATTCAAACGGTTCGTTACTTTTGCTAGATGTAGCATATGTTGAACCAAAGTAGTGTTCTTGTTGACACTATATGGTGGAAAACAACTTGGTGTTGTTGTGAACAAGATCAGTTGTTCAAGCTTTACTACTTAATTGTAGACTTTTTAACGACTTGGTGTTGTTTTGAACAGATTTGTGACTGTCCAACTTTAGAATTTCACGATCAAATGAGGAACTTGTACTTATAAGTGCATAGAGTTCTCAAGACACGTTGCAAGACGATATTGTTGTGATGAATTTGATCGGATGATAAAAGTGTTGAAGATGATAACACTATGAGATTTGATGTGTAGATATGTCTACTTATCCATTTAAACTTTTAAAAGTGTTTTGCACTTTATGATTTAGTTTCGAATGTATATTATTTATTGTTTTGTGTTCAACATCTTCGGATAACATATGCAATTTTTTACAAAGAAATAAATCAAAGGTTTGTGACGTATGATATATTTTTTTTCTTATTTGAAGAATAATTATAACGTCAACGATACAATGTTTAAAGAACATTGTTATAAACGGATAGTATATGGAAAGAATTTAAACAACTTAATAGTTGTTGCATTGACTAAAAGCTGGAGACGACACATCAAATGTCTAGCCACATCATGAGAGAATCGTGAAAGAAAGTGGTGAGTGTATTGAGATGAAATACACAAGCATGTTACATGTCGACATACTTCATTAGAAGTTATCGTGGAAATTCACAAGTGTGAAATTTAACATATGGAAGAAATATATGTTAATACAAATCTCTAATGAATCGGGCAAGATTTGTTCCAAAAGTACCATTAGAAATGGAGGACATGTTAATATGTCTACCACCTTCAAGTTGTTGGAAGTATGTAAAGGTTTTAACCTTTAAATTGGGAGAGTGTCCTAAATATACATAGCTTTCAAAGAAAATGACAAGGCATGTCACTTAAAGACACAATTTTGAAGTTGGTTTGTTGAGAGTGAATCTAAGTGATTTCATATCAACATAAAAGTGATTGTACACTTATACTATTTATACCTTTTGTGGGTGATGAATGTGTTCACCAAAGTTACTCGAGATAAAACTTATAGTCAAGTACTTATAAGTTAATGGTGAAGCCTTTGACATCAAAGGCAAAAATGTTATATTCTTAGACTGAATAATGGAAAATGCATGTTTATGTAACATACATATGTGACTATATGATCTCATGGTCATGTCTAAAATAAGAATGAATGTTTCTAAGAGATAATGAGTTTATCTCTTAAGGCTGTGAAGAATCAGAATGATGCATCTTCTGTTCACATGCTAGAGTATTGTAGTCTAAAGCATGCTAGACTAGTACATGTTAATTTATATGCTCTGTGGAGATTAAATTAACTCTAAACATTCAAATTATAAGATGGCATGAGATTGAATTTGGTGTATAACAAAGTCTAAAAGTATAAATTCATTCAATCTATTGGAATATCTCGAGAAAAATCGATTAACTAGATCAGATAATGAATCAATTCGGTTTTATAAGTGTAGTGAGGAGAACTCATACACACGTAAGTGTTGGCATCTCAAGCTTAGGCATATTTTGCCTTGTTTAGATTTAAAACCTCTTGTGCATAAGTGGAATATGAGGTGAACAGTATACACGAATGACTAGACTGGAACAAAGATGTAGATATTTGTTATCTAATCAAGGTGTCTAGTAGTCATCGTTAGTAGTATTGCTTAAACTTGATCAAAGTGCAAGTAATGTGGGGGAGAGATCCATTAAACAAACAACTATAGGTTTGTATAAATGGTGTTTGAGGAGTCTCTCAATCCATGTAAAAAGATGACATTTCTTTACCTTTATCTTGTGTTGGATTGTTTCAATACAATAAATGCTTAAATGTGGGGGATAACTTGCATTTGATAATATGAAGTTAAACTTGATAAGGAGTCAATCTAAATGATTAGACTCAGATGCCAACCGGTTTGATTTTAATGCCTGATGATTGAGCATACCGGCCATATGCATAATGAATACGTGTTCATGTTGAAATAAGATTTGTTTTATTCTAAAAATAAGACGTTATAACTAGATCAAACTTTAGATCACGAGTTATAGTCTTACGAGTTGACAATAAGGCATGAACGACTTGCGAGTTAATAACACGTAAGTACAACTAACCTCAATTGCAAATTATCAGTAGTGACTTGACGAAGTCAAAGATAATCTTATGGATCCAACAACCTGAGGGTTGATGAGAGATCAAGTTGTGGAATGAGACTAAAGCCCATAGAAAAAGGCATGTGAAGGAAACCTACCTTAGTTAATTGGAGATCCCAAGATCTAAGTTCAATAGGACAACTAATTCATACGCCTAAGGGTGGTCATTGTGGGGGCATGGCTAATATGTGTAAGCTAGTATATATGGTTATATATATATATATCCCCCTAAACTATAAAAGGGTGTTTAAATACGTCCTTGTCCATTCCTATGACATTCAGTGACAAATTGTGAGGATAAGCATAATATAGGGTAAATGATGTGGGTAAATCATGGTAACCATAATGCTTTTAATGATTTGAGAAAAATCACCTATGTTAGAGAGAAGTGGGGTCGCTTCAAATGGAATTGGGGGCACAATTCCTAGAGCTCTCGCAGAACCAGGATAGTGTTCCAGGACCATTATTGGACACGAAAATGAGGGGATGGCCCGGCTAAGGAGAGTATTGTGTGAAGTGTATTGTCGTCTACACAAATGGGGGTTTGTTCAAGGACATCGCGTCCACAAACCGCTAGGAGACTAAGTATGCTTTACAAAGGAAGGTTCAAAGCTAATACCTACCTATCCTGCAATACTCAACTGTCGAGGTTGCATTGGAAATTTTATGTGTTTTGATCAATCTCCATTCATGTGGGGGATTGTTGGAATTTTTTAAAATATGTGAATGGAATTTAATTGAATAATATTATTAATAAGTTTACTAATATTATTAATGAGACTCTTCATGGTAAGAAACTCTTGAGTAGAGTTTTTCATGACACTTAATTGGCTTTTATTAGAGTTTTATGTCTCTTATTAAATCCCTAATTAAGTAAAACTCTTGACTATCATGGCTCTTGTAAATAAGTAGGTTGTGTGCCTCACATTTGTAAAAAAACAAGAGAGATACAAGAGAAAAATATTATACATGAATACATGAAGAGTTCTTGGAGAAGAAGAAAAGACCCATATGTTGGGTACTATAGAGATGAATACTCTCTACTTGATTCCATTAGTTTTTCCTTTTATTTGTTCCAAATGTCATACACTATAATTCTACCCAGTGCAACCTCGGGTGCGTGACTTTCTCCGGCAGTACAGACTGCTTCGGCTGTTGTACCCTGGGAGACAGACGCGTTGTCTTTGGTAGAGGCGCGAAATCTGTTTTAAGGGAAGCGTGTTGAACACGTGCCTCAGCCTCAACCGTCAACATTAGGTTTGTTTATTTTTGCAGCCAAGAATGATCGTACAAAAGACATTGTTCAAGGTTTCATTGAAGACTATGCAAAGATTCTTATGAGAAGACGCAATTCAAACTCTTGTTGAAGAATTCGGTTTGAATCTTTTTATGTTGTATTTTATATTATTTTCGTTTGAATTTGTATACGGTGTGTGTACTACGATTTCCCAAAATTGTATAAAGAGAGTATCTTTATTATTTTATTAATGTTATTTTAATAAAATTGTGACCCATGTCCTACATAATAAACATCTCAAAATTTCAATTCTAAGACTAATTAATAGCTAAAAGATGTATGTTTAACATGAGCACTAGTAACCACTAATACATACGTAACACTTATTAGGGTACGTACATTCGAGTAGGTGATATAGATAGTCATGGTTTTGTGCATAAAGTTAGCGACATGTGTACACAACACTATATATTAATAAGCAACGACTTGTTAAGGTCGTGGTGCATCATGCATGTGTCGATGCTAATCAAATGCCACCCATATACAACAATATTTGCATGATCGACACGTGTCCTCAACCCTTCTACTTATACTACACTCTTCTACGGTTCTATACCAACTCAACTCACTCAAAACATGGCTAAAACATCAACCAAATGGATGTTTTTCCTGGTGGCGGTGGCGGTGGTAGTGGTGGTCGGAGTTAACGGACAACAAGATCGAAGGGCCAGCAAAGTCTTCCCACCAGAGGAAGACTACGACCGTGGCGGTTATCGCGGTTACGGCGGTTACGGTGATCGTGAAGGTGGAAAAGATAGAAGGGACTACGGCCGTGGCGGTTATCGCGGTTACGGCGGTTACGGTGATCGTGAAGGTGGAAAAGATAGAAGGGCGAGCAAAGTCTTCCCACCCGAGGAAGACTACGGCCGTGGCGGTTATCGCGGTTATGGCGATCGTGGCGGTTATGGTGGTGGAGATGAAGATAGAAGGGCGGGAAAAGTGTTTCCGCCCGAGGAACAACGTGGTGGACGAGGGGGGAGGGTGTTTCCGCCCGAGGAAGAGCGCGGTGGTGGGACGGGTGAACCGGAGGGTGGGGGGAGGAGGGGGTGGGCGGAAACGAGGCCGTATATATTATCGGACTCGAGACGGGTGATTGCGACGGATGCGGGTGGGATGAGGGTGGTGAGAGGTGTTGGTGGAGGTTTAGAGATAGCCCCATGCATATTGGGTTTATTACTATGGAACCTAATAGCATGTTCATTCCTCAATATCTTGATTCAAGTTTGATCCTCTTTGTCGAAATAGGTATGGTTATATTTATATGTAGGCCTGTAAACGAACTGAACGAACACGAACTGAACGAACACGAACACATAATCGAACGCATTTTTGTTTTTGTGTTCGTTCATTAAGAAATTTGTCGCGTTCATTTATGTTTGTTCGTTTAACCTAAACGAACACTTCATGAACGAACATAAACGGACAATCATGAACATAATAAATGTAAATGATTTTTGTATTATTAAAAAAACACTCAATTACTAATTTGTTATATTTATACAAACCCAATTTATTTGTTATATTTATACAAACCCAATTTATTTTTATATTTATATAAACATAACTATTTATATTTAATTAATTAACATAAACGGACATAAATAAACGAACATGAATAAACAAACATAAACTACGTTCACATACATAAATAGTACATAAATAAACGAACACGATGTTTGTTCATGTTTGTTCATGTTCGTTCATTTAACTAAATGAACAAAAAAAAATTCGTGTTTATTCATTTATTAAATAAATGAACTTCCCACCGAACAAGTTTACGAATAGTTTACGAACATTCAGTTTGTTTACCGGATTAATTATACGTCATCTTTTATATAGTAATATTTTTGTTGTTGATGTCCAAATTCTTCGTTTTTATGCTTTCTACTACTTTTGAACAAACTAGCACTCAATATTGTAGTAGTAGGTGATTCGGTTACTGACATGCTAATGTAGCGACAGTGACTACTCTTTAAGCGAAAACTATTACCAACATATGGGAAAATTATATTCGTTACCATTATTTACCAACATATGGGAAAATTATCATCTTACCTGTCAAAATTACCAAAATGGGCTAACACCGGCTAATGCCCACAAATATTGCAGGCTTAGCCGGTGTTTGTCTATTTAACCTTATAATAAACAATAGTCAAATGTTTTGTTTTGTAATTTTCCACCCAACATATTATGCAACTGATAAATGGTCTTTTTGCTTATTTTTCGGTTATTCTATCATCGGTACTATTAGCATCTTTATTTGATATTATTTTTTTCTTAATTATTGTTACATTTAATTATTATCATTATTATTATTCACATTGATAATATTACTAGTAATAGTTTTGTTTCTGGCTCTAATATTGCATTTTTATTATTATTGTTGCTATTCCCTCTTGATCCGTCGGAAAACAAGCAGATTTTAAACCATTACCGACGGATTATCCGTCGGTAGTTTTATTTTTTTATTTTTTTAAAAAAACTTTGTTTCCCGACGAGTCAAACAAAAAATAATAAAACAGAACATACATTCCATGAAAACTTAGTTGATAAATAATAATAATAATAATAATAATAATAATAATAATAATAATAATAATAATAATTTGCAGGTGAGGCGAGAATCGGATCGATCTATAAAGACAACCTGGTGGAGAAAGATCTAAAAGCAGGAGATTTGTACAGAATCCAAGCAGGTTCACCATTCTATATAGTCAACATCGCCCAGGGTCAACGGCTACATATCATCACTAGCATTGACACCGCCGAGAGCATCGACTGGAGTTCTTTCGAGGTACTTGCATCTCCAATGGTCTTATAAACCATAACTATTATACACTTGATATCAGCTATGATTACTTTGATTTGCAGTCTTTTGCCCTTGGTGGAGGCACAAATCCGAGATCGGTGCTTGACGGATTCGATAAGCAGACTCTAGCAACCGCGTTCAATGTGAGTTACTATAAAAGATACATTAGCTAGTGTTTTAAGTTGAGTTAAATGTCAATTTAGTCCCTGAGGTTTGTCAAAAATTGTCATTTTCATCCAAATCTTTTTTTTTTTTTTTGTCAATTTAGTCCCCGTGGTTTCATTTTTTTGTCATTTTAATCCCTGTGGACTAATAAGATTTTGATGAAGGTGACAATTTTTTACAAACCTCAGGGACTAAAATGACAAAAAAATAAAACCACAGGGACTAATTTGACAAAAAAAAAGATTTGAATCAAAGTGGCAATTTTTAACAAAGCTCGGGGACTAAATTGGCAATTAACTCTTTTAAGTTCAATGTGACTAACCTGTCATTTTCATCCAAATCTTTTTTTTTTGTCAATTTAGTCCCCGTGGTTTCATTTTTTTGTCATTTTAATCCCTGTGGACTAATAAGATTTTGATGAAGGTGACAATTTTTTACAAACCTCAGGGACTAAAATGACAAAAAAAAATAAAACCACAGGGACTAATTTGACAAAAAAAAGATTTGAATCAAAAGTGGCAATTTTTGACAAACCTCAAGAACTAAACTGGCAATTAACTCTTTTAAGTTCAATGTGACTAACCGGAAAAAAAATATATTAACTAGCGTTTATCGTTGCATGATTACGATGCTATACAATAGTTGAAAGGTACAATTTTATTAGGTTTCTTTTATAATTACACACATTGTAATTGTTCTTATACAAAATAGGTTTCGCACGATACGATTGATGAGCTGCTATCCAGCCGACAAGAAGGGGCGATTGTGTTCTTGAACCCTGATAGCGAGTCTACGGACCAACCGAACAAGTGGAAGCGGTTCTTGGAGCTGGGACCACATGAAAGGAAAACTCGGATGAAGGGGATTGTCAACAACGTAGAAGAGAAGATCAACGAGGATGTAGAAATGTCGCCGTGGTCAGTAAGGAACCTCTGGACTTCCTTTTTTGGAGAGAATAAGGATGATGACTTGGATTCTTACAATATCTATGGTGATAAGGCGGATTTCAAAAACGACTATGGTTGGAGCCTCGAAGTCAATGGTGACGATTACAAACCACTTAGGTTATCCGACTTCGCTGTCTATCTTGTCAATTTGACCGCGGTAAACAAACCATATTAACCGTTTATAAGTCTTAAACTTAAAAGACTGCTTTGCTATTTCTATTATTAATCAAAATATGTTGAAACATTACAGGGATCAATGATGGCACCACACATTAATCCAACAGCAACAGAATACGGTGTCGTATTGAGCGGAACCGGAACATTCAAGTCGTGTTTCCAAACGGAACATTAGCAATGGATGCACAAGTGAACGAAGGCGACGTGTTTTGGATTCCACGTTACTTTCCATTTTGTCAAGTGGCGTCACGGTCAAGCCCATTTGTCTTCTTCGGGTTCTCGACATCTGCACGCAACAACAGGCCACAGTTTCTTGTGGGTCAAGGTTCCGTTCTGCAGACCATGATGGGTCCAGGGGTTGCAGCCGCATTCGGGTTGAGCGAAGAAAGAATGGCTGAGATTATTAATGCTCAATCTCAATCCACCATCTTGCCGTCGGTTACCGCTTCTCCAGGCGGGGGCGGTGGGGAGATCCCGCAGGGCGAGGGTCAGGGTGATCCGGCACAGGGTGAGGGTAGGGATGATCCGGCGCAGGGTCGGGGCAAGGGTAAGGGTAAGGGTGATCGGGACCGGGATGAGCCACGGTTGCAAATGGGGTCTAAAATAGGGATGAAGAACAGCTCTGAATAAGAATGTGTTTTTGTTTTGGAGGTTTGTAAGTAGGAAGTGTAGGAAGGAGACTCTGGATGAGCTTGTATTATGAGATGTATGTTTCTGTGTTAGCTGGCTTTTTTGCATGGTTTGTATGTGTTTAGAATTTGTTTTTCTTGTAGTAAATAATAATAATGATAATAATAATAATGGTGGTGTGTTCTTGTAAACAATAGCAGTGAATTTCAGTTCCAAACTCAGTAAATAAGCCTGGGTTAGGCCAGATGTTCCTCCATTCTTGTCATGGACATTCTGTGCAAAATGAATTTAAGAACTTTCATGCTACCACCCACCCTTGTGGTGGAGTGGTATTGGAAAGTGAGGGAGAGACACTTGATCCTTGTGGTCATGGGTTTGACTCCTGATCCTTTCAGGTTTTACCGGTTCGCTGTCGTCGTGCCTTCGGGCGGTATGTCGTGCCTTCGAGCGGGTATGCGAGCCAGGTTTTCCGTGGAACAAAACATGGGTGGGCTAGAGGGCTCCGTGCGTGCAGATTGGGCCGCTACAAGATACGTCTTGTGGGCTAGCCAATGGGGGCCGCGTACAGAATACCCGACAATACTTTAGTTGGTCGTTAAAAAAAAGAACTTGTCATGCTCTTTTCTTTAACAAAATTATTATTATTATTATCTCTATATATTAAAGCAATTACACATGAACAGTGACTTATTGTGATCGGTGCAAGTCACCTTATTTTCTTGCCTTCTGCCGGTAATTGATTTTTTTTTTTTTGCCAGCCCAATGTTTTGCTTAGGCACATTATTATATTTATCAAGTAAATCATTTGCTAACATTGTTATTGGTCGAAGCCTTATTTTCTCGCCTTTCGTCCAGGTAATTTATTGTTTTTTTTCACCCTAAGTATAACAGTACCTTTATAAGGTAGCATAATTTCCATTAAGAATATCTAAAAATGGATTATACTCTTAAATATTAATGATTTTTTTTTTTTCAGTATCGGTATAGTGATATTTTCCTTTATCGTGGAGGATCGACGCAGTATTGTCTTAATACCGGTACCGATGTCGTATTCTTTTTTGTAGTTTTCTCAACGTAACAATATAAAATTCATCGAAAATGGAGTATTATTACCAATAAAACATTTATTTGATATCATTAGCATTTCTGTTTCGATACGTACAACGTTCAAACAACGTCCCGCTGCAACAAACGGGTGTAAACCGCATGCCGCGACAACAATTACATAATGTTATCTCAAATGCCCACTAAACTTTCAACGAAACAACGCTCCCCGACATTGAAGCGTTGTACCGATCATCTTAGGTATCCTTACCTGTCCTAATTCTTGCCATTTTTCAGGATCGATACTTTCGGTAATGACACCGCTTCGATACCAATATAGTGATATCGCGTCTCACGGCAACGCGTATGTGTAAACCGCGCCCCGCGGCAACGCGCGGGTAACTACCACTAGTTATTATTATTATTAAGAATTTGTCGTATCCCTCTTTTAAATAGATTATTATTTATATATTTTTTTCCAATTCATCCTTATGTTCCTGAAATGTTTTCATTTTAGGAGAGAATACAAGATCTTTTCTCTTCTTTTCCTCTCTATTTTCTTCAGATTCGGAAGGATGAATTTTGGGCTAAAACTTCTTTGGATAATTAAGAGTTGCTTTTCTCAACCGACCGGCGAAAATTTCAAAAATGTTTCAAAAACATTTTTATATGTTCATACACTTTGGACATAAAGGAAACAAACGTTTAGTGTGCTGCATTTGTTTGGTGAAATTTCGATCAGTTGTTAATAACGAAGGGATTTCTGAAGAAACTAGTCTGTTGAATTAGTTAAGCAAATAATCAAATTGGATGGCGTTAATGAAGTAGATGATGAAACCAAAATAAAATGGAAATGGGTAAACATTGTGATGGATAAACTGGTATGAAAAAAGCGAGAGACGGGGACTTAACCGGCTTTCAGGATATGAACCTCTCATCCAAACAACAAAACTTTTGTGACAGAGGGAGTGGTGTAAGGTCTCCAGCTTCGTGTGATTTTAGCCGGAAAAATGTCATTCATGTCTCCGTTGATAGATGATCTAAGCATCTGTTTTAGCTAACATGTAGAGATCGCATTACACTAACGGCTACACCTTAAAGGTAGTCTCTTAACAAATCTAATAGAGTGTGTGCGTCTTTAAAAAATATGATGTGGCCGGGATTGTAAACATTTTTAGCCAACTGATGCACATGTTTAATAAGAGGGTGTTTGAAATTGCGTTTTGAATCTGATTTTTAAATTATTGCGTTTTGAAAACGCAAATAATCAGTTTTTAGTGTTTGGATTGCGTTTTAAAAACGCATATAATCAGTTTTTTTAGGCTATCAAAACGCAATAATCTATAAGCAGCTCCACCCCTGCTTTTCCAAAACACATAATATGTTTTGAAACTGTAATAACATCAGTCAGGATAATTTAACCTTACCTGATTCCTTAGTTTAGCTTTAAAGACATCATTAGCAAGCATAAAAAGAAAATATGTCTAGTAAACAGTAAAGGCATAGAAGTTCAACATAATCAACCAACAAAAGCTGGCCTCTGGATAACTTACACCGCCGTCATCAAGCAACTACAAAGTTGCTCAATACCTCCACCCATCCTCACAAGTGAGGCTAGAGTACAGCAGTGCAAGCACCAGAAAGACCAATTACCAAAAATTCTTAACCAAATATGAAAATAGTTCCAAAATACGATAAAAACTTCATAAAATATAAAACCGCTCAAACCGTTTCATTTAGCTCCCTTCTTCACTGCAGCCTTGGTCACCTTAGCTCCAGTTGGGTCCTTCTTGTCAACACTCTTGATAACACCAACAGCAACAGTCTGACGCATGTCACGAACAGCAAACCGACCGAGTGGTGGTACTCAGCAAAGGTCTCAACAACCATGGGCTTTGTCGGAAGCATCTTAACCATACCAGCATCACCATTCTTCAAAAATTTGGGCTCCTTCTCCAGCTCTTTTCCAGACCGTCTGTCGATCTTGGTCAACAGCTCAGAAAACTTGACGGCAATGTGAGATGTGTGGCAATCCAAAACCGGGGCATAACCGTTTCCAATCTGACCAGGGTGGTTCATGATGATGACTTGGGAGGTGAAACTGGCAGCACCCTTAGCAGGGTCATCCTTTGAGTTGGATGCAACGTAACCACGTTTCAGATCCTTGACAGCAACGTTCTTGACATTGAACCCAACGTTGTCACCAGGCAGAGCCTCTTGTAAAGCTTCATGGTGCATCTCAACAGACTTAACTTCAGTGGTCAACCCAGATGGTCCAAAGGTAACAACCATACCAGGCTTGATCACACCAGTCTCAACACGTCCCACTGGCACAGTTCCAATACCACCGATCTTGTACACGTCCTGAAGTGGGAGACGAAGGGGCTTGTCTGAGGGTCTCTTGGGCTCATTGATCTGGTCAAGAGCTTCAAGAAGGTTGGACCCTTGTACCAGTCAAGGTTGGTAGACCTCTCAATCATGTTGTCACCCTCAAATCCAGAGATGGGCACAAAAGGAATTTTGTCGGGGTTGTAACCAACCTTCTTCAAGTACGATGACACTTCCTTCACAATTTCGTCATACCTTGCCTTTGAGTACTTAGGAGTGGTTGCATCCATCTACCAATAAAAAGATGAAACAAATTAGCATCTTACATAATATTAATTGCAAACAGGTAGTGATTTATATTTAAGTTATGTTTTACCACCACCAGAAAACCATGTATTAAAGTTATGTTTTACCGAAAAGGGTCAACGCTTCAAGAAAAATGAGAATCAAGCAAAGTGCATAGATAGTGCACAAAAACTATTTATACACAATACAAGTGTTGTCATATTTCAAAAACCGATTGTTTTGTAACGAAATAAACTCAGGTGTTTTAGGTCAAACCGTACATATTACCAAAAACTGTTTTCAGCTGTTACCCTACCCACCATTTAGCTTCAGCCTCTCTATAATCAGTTATAAAATTAGCAACAAGAAAAAATACTAATAAACAAGAAAAGACAGCAACAGAGTAGAACATCACCTTGTTACAGCAGCAGATCATCTGCTTCACACCAAGAGTGAAGGCAAGCAGAGCGTGTTCACGGGTCTGACCATCCTTGGAAATACCAGCTTCAAAACCACCAGTGGTGGAGTCAATAATCAGCACAGCACAATCAGCCTGGGAAGTACCAGTAATCATGTTCTTAATGAAATCACGATGTCCAGGAGCATCAATAACAGTGCAGTAATACTTAGTGGTCTCAAACTTCCACAGAGCGATATCAATGGTGATACCACGTTCACGTTCAGCCTTTAGTTTGTCAAGAACCCAAGCGTACTTGAAGGACCTCTTGTTCATCTCAGCAGCTTCTTTCTCGAACCTTTCGATAACCCTCTTGTCAATCCCACCCAACTTGTAGATGAGATGACCGGTTGTGTCGACTTACCGGAGTCGACATGACCAATGACGACAATGCTGATATGAATCTTTTCCTTACCCATTCTAAGATTTCTGGAAACACAGTTAATAATAATATCAGTAAAACTAAACCAATAAAAGTTATCAAAAATAACAGCAATAATATATTGCACAAAACTTTACATATAAACAATAGCCCAAATTATGGCTAACCTATAAAACAAGTTAACATACACAAAAACTGAAGATTCAAAATATTTATATGAAACCAATAACCTAAAATAAAAAAATTCATGATCATACTTATAATTAAAAAAAAACATAGAGCCCTAAACCATGACTAATATACTGTACAAAACTTTAAATAAATTTAACAACCTCAAGGAATAAAGCTCAAATAAAAAAAACTACAATTATAATAAAAAACAGCCCCATCTAGCCCTAAATCATGTATAGCCTGAAAACATAGCAAAACTATTTATAGCACAAAACATTAAATAAAATCTAAACTTCAAAGAATAATATTCATATAAACATAATGAGCAAAAACATATCACTTATCCCCAAATCATGGCTAACCTAAAAGCTTAGTTATCATAATTTATATAAAATCAATAAGCACAAACTGTCAAACAAAGGAATTAATAATAATCATGGTTAATCTGAAAACATAGCTATAAAAGTAGCTCAAAAAGAGCATCTTTTACTTAGATCTGCAAGAACAAGACATACATCTGTCATCTGAAACAAGTATGACAATACTCAGAACAATCAACAGAGTTAAAATCATGAACAAATCAGACAAATTAAAACGATTATTAAATCAAACAGCTAACTCTTTAACTGTAACTAAAACTCAACCGATTGCTTCATCAACAAGTAATATCAACAAACCCTAATCGAAAACCCCAAGACAGATCTAGACAAAGAGAATCGATACGGTACAGATTCAAACGATTGAAGATCGAAGGGTTAGGGATTACCTTGGTGAATTGATGTGAGTGGTTCGCCGATTAGAGGGATAATGTGTTAGGAAATAATAATGGGGACTGCAATGAGACTTTATAATCGGTGGAGATGAAGGTTTAGGTTAGGGTTTTCTATGAGCCGTTGGATTAAATGATCTGATGGTTGTGAGAATATGTGCGGGTTTGTCGTATTGTTTTTATTATCAGCCGTGGATTTGACTTTATTGCCCTACTCCCTGGCCGGTTATTTTTTACTTATCTACGTTAAGAGTTTCAATTATTTGATATTCTCGTCTAACTCTTAGTGTCAGCTAAGTCATGGGTAATTTTGTCAATGTATGTTTTAAAGTTTTAATTGTCAAAATCATCTCCTCTCCAAAATTTAAAATTTTAAAATTACAAAAAAAAATTTAAAAATTTAAGTCGAGTCTAACCCCTACCCACCAATTTCATCTTCTTCACTCTAACCCACCCACCACCCATCTCCACTTTTCACCACCACCCATCTCCCTTAACATCCACAACCACCACTGCAACACCACCATATCCCCACCTTTCACCTCACTGCAACTTCGCCATAACCGTCGCACCACCATTACAACCACAACTGCACCACCATGGAAACACCACTACATCATAAACAACCATCATCACAACCAATAAGATACTCGAAAAAAACCCACCAAGTCAAACCCTCACTGCCATCTATCAGATCTGAAAACCAACCACACCACCACTCTCGTATTTAAAACTCTCTCTCTCTCTCTCTCTCGATCGACTTTGTTGCTATAGGTTAAGGACTATTAGAGGAAAGAAACATCTGAATTTCAGTGGTTTTGTGCATATTTTATTATTGAATTTGTAGTGAAGAGAGAGAGGGGGTGATTTTGAACGTTAGTATAATTGGCCATAACTGCCGCACTGTAACACCCCAACCGATGGCGGAAAACATCGGGATGTCACGTAGTGATGATTGTTCAGTAGCTCATGGTGAATAATAATTTCATTACATGATTTAAATAGTTTACATACAATGGTTCTACATGAATTCGTACATCAAATTGAATAAAACTATGCACATATCTTCAAGCAAATCTTCAAGCAAGTAGAACCTGAAACATGTTAAGTTGAAAATATTTTGGGTCAACAATTGTTGGTAAGAATACATAGGTTTTATTTGTAAATACTTGATAATAATAGTTTGTACAACATCCACAGTTGTATGATGATAGAGTATGATGCAGACATGTAACAATGCGTCTTTGTACAACCAAACCTTGTGTCGACTGTTGACTAACTCGCAAGTTAGTTAAATGTTGTTACTGTTATCGATCATCCCTGAATTTATGCGGGGGATGGGTTTGTCAGACCTATAGCGCTATAATCTAAACAGGCGGCTTGATCATTGTTAATGATTGTACTGTGTCTTTTTGTTACAGTCAAATGATAGAATGATGATGTAATTGAATCACAAGTAAATATGAGTAAATGATAGTATAAAATGTTTAAACATGTTTCACCCCAAAAATAGTGAAAATAGAGAAAAGGGGGCTATGTAAACTCACCTTAGCAAAATGTTATAACTGTTGAAAAATTGAATAATGGTGTTGCCCAAATGTGTCAAGTATCACCCTATAATAAGGTAATAAATACGTCTAAGTCTATCTAGTCTACAAATGTATAAATTTCTAGGGCTTCGAATTGGGGATAAATGCTTGTTTGATTAATATCAAAAATGTTTGATAATTGAGGGAATATTAATAAATAAATAACCAAAAATATTTTTAGGAAATTTAAAGTTAAGATGGTCACAATAATGTATTTAAAGTGTAAAAAAAATAATTTTTACAAAATTATTTTCTTTAAAATAGATTATTAAATCTAATTATTACAAATTGTCAAACTTTAACTTTAATAATTAAAAATTACTAAAATTAAAGAATTATCAGTTTAAAAATTATATTTCTGTTCTAAATATTCAGAAATAATTTGCATAAAATTTTGGTGTAAAAATATTAAAAATTGGATTTATTATGATTTAAATATGATTAAAAATGACAAAAATTGATTAAAAAAATTAAATAAATGATTTTTCTGAAATAAAAATCATTTTAGAAAAGTTTATTGTTATAAAAACTTAGAATAATTTTTGTGGAAATTTATAAAATCGTTTTGATATTTTAATGGAATTTTATAAATATAATAGAATAAAATTGATTTAATTTTTATATATATTAAATAAATTAAATGTTGAAAACAAAAAATTGTGGTGAAACCTCTTTGTCAGATTAGCCTAAAATAAAATTTTTAGAATTTTTAAAACAGTTTTAATATTTAAAAACGAATTTAATACATTATATGTTTTATATATAATTGTTTTTTGTTTAAAACTGAAAAAAGGAAAAAAAATCACGCCACTGCCGGGACTCGAACCCGGGTGGCTTAGGTACACAGCAACAAACACAACCACTTGGTCCAGACCAGTGGTTGTGTTTATTCTCGTTTGTTTTAAAATAAATACCGTATGTTAAATTGTGATTATCCCCAATATTCAACCCACGAGCCCTAGCTTTTTCAATCAGACGATTCACACATCAATAACCTGATTAATCTTAGGGTTTTTGATGTGTGGATGCCGATGATCAAAACCCATAAATATAATTATACTTACAAGGTTGTTTCACGCTTGATTGGTCGGTCAACGTATAAGTCAAAGAAACGCGATCTAAACCAAGAACTGAGTATTTTTAAGTGTAATTGAGGGTTGAGAAAGATTGTTCGGCGAGGTGAGGGTGTGGTGTGAGGTCCAATTTATAGTGCCATCGTCTGAAACATCGAATTGGTAACCATTGACCATCCATTGAATGATATACGCGTTTATAGTTAATTTTGGTATCAATTGACTGAAATTAATCGTATTGCTGTGTCATAGATGGCCGAATATCGTGTAGTGTTACCATCTATAGCCTAATTACGAGTTAGAATTGATTTGATTGACAATCGCGTAGCACAGTTGACTTTCAAGTCAACTGTGAGGGTTAAATGCTAGGGATATAACAAAAATGTATTGGATTTAAATCAAATACGAAGGCTAGAGCAGATGGTAATTGTGTGTGGGTGTGATGGTTGAGGACTCGGGTTCGAACCCCGGCCTCAGCACCTATTACAATTTTTTTTTTTTAAAAATAGAACAAGGGGAGGAGGATGTTGGGCTGGCTTGGGCTAGAGGTTTGGGCTGGATTAATGGGCTCAGGCTCTAGGGCTTGGGGTGTGGGTTAAATTAACTAACTAGTTTATTGTTTCTACATTATAGTTATTATTATTATTATTATTATTATTATTATAAATCTATATATATACATATATATATATGTGTGTGAATAATTATCATTGTATTGGGGTCCAAAATATCACCAAGAATGATAATAAGACTTGTCGTTTTATTCCAACTTATACGTAACGTACAACTATTTAATGCGAAATGTTACACGCACCACCATTACAACAACAACTGCACCACCATAGAAACACCACTACATCATAAACAACTATCATCACAACCAACAAGATACTCGAAAAAAAAACCCACAAAGTCAAACCCTCACTGCCATCTATTAGATCTGAAAACCAACCACACCACCACTATCATATTTAAAACTCTCTCTCTGTCACACCACGCCAATGGCGGAAACACGTGGCGCGACGGTTCAAGTGCATAAAGTCAAGGTTAACGTAAACTATAAGTAATTAATCAAAATGGGGCTCATTTATTTTCACGTCAAACCAAGTTTGAGAGTTACATATCCAAAATAACTTGTTTTAATACGTCAAGGGGGTTTCCAAAATATATCCCAATATTTGGGAAATAATAACAAAACCCCAAGTTATTCGACGCGATGAGTATGAGATTCCCCCACCCCGCTAGCCACTTCCTGTCTTCCTTCAATTACCTGAAAGATATGCTTAAAAATCGTCAATATATAAATATTAGTGAGTTCACAGGTTTTAGTTTCCAAAACTTTAATTCTTTGGGAAATACCATGTTATGACAATTTATAGGATTTGCAAATTCCTACAATTGTACTTGAGCCTATAACCAAACCAAGATTAATAATAATGCCCCGCTCCAAGTCGTTACTCGGTATCCTACGACTTGATTTCAAAATACGTGCACCCCAGGCATACGCCGATGCATAATCGACGCTATCGATTAGGGGTGGGCCTTGTCAGGCACCAATAATACTATCCAAATATTCCTTCAGTTTCATTTCCCGAATTAATGGTTATAGAAGAGAGGGCTCAACCCCGAGTGGCGATCACAACTCAAGTAATTATCCCGTCAAACATTTTCCCTAACATATCTTTCCCCCGAAAAACGTAAAATAGTTTAAAATGGGCCGTGTATTTTTTTAGTCACAGGTTACTGTATTTTTTTAGGAACTTGTTTAATTTCCTGGAAAAGTAAAAAGCAACCTACTGTTTCTAGGTCGTCTGCTGAAGCAGAGTATAGGGCATTGTGTGCTACTGCTTGTGAAGTAATGTGGGTTTTGAGTCTGTTGTCTGAGTTTAATATACAGGTTGAGTTACCAGTTCCTTTATTTTGTGACAATCAGGCAGCTTTGTCTATTGCTGCAAACCCAGTGTTTTTTTGACAAAACTAAACACTTTGGCATATATATGTTTTTTCTAAGAGACTTGATTTCAAAAGGAACAATTAAAACAAGTGATGTTAGTCTGATCAACAGGTTGCAAACATAATGACAAAAGGATTAGGTCCTAGTTAGCATCATGAGTTATGCAAAAAATGAGTACATAAAGGTCCAATCTAATAATCGAAGTGTATCGTTTCAAGTATATACTTGTGCTCTAATATGTTGCATAAGTGTTGTGTTGTTTTGTAGGTTTATAGTGGAGTTGATCATGATGCTGTGTAGATGTGTTTGCCGAGTAGATATTAGTGTTGCCATGTAGCCGAGGAGCAGTGTACGAGTTGATGTTCCGTGTTCGAGTTGTAGCTGATTATAATTGTCTTTTGTTTGGGCTATTATAAGCTATTATATTGGGCTATTTCATTATTAGTCATAAGAGGCCCAATATGTAGGATACTATGCCAAGCCCATTCTGCTCTTGGCCCACTTCTACATAAGAGTCAGATATTTATTTCGGGTGCATTCTTAGCCCGGATCATAACAACCTGATTAAATATCAGTGGTTGATTGTCTTGGTTGGTGAGAAGCTTCGAGAGCTATATATAAAAAGCTCTCTCAGTCATTCATTCGTTGATCACCACCTCACTTTTTATACTCTCACTTTTCCTCTGTGTAATCTCTAGACGATTAGGGTTTTATCATCCTTTAACAGATTCATCTTGAATCTGTTGATGATCTCTTAGTCTTTTGTTTAGTAGTTGTGATTTAGAGAGTTGAGAGTTTGTTTTGTATTGTTTTCCAGGTCTTGTAATAGTTTAGGGTTTGTAATCTGGGTTGGGATTAATAAACTTTTGAGTATTTTAAGTTGATATCATGTTTTCTGACAATAGTCATTTGTCTATCACCCTCTATGCACACCACATCCTATGGATGAACTTAACTCACCACTTCATTTTGATCTATTTTGACTAGATTCTATCCCACCCACACACCCACACCCCACCCCCGGGTCCCCCTCTATTTTTTGCTCAGTGATTGAAGTTTACGGTTTTCGTATGTATTTTTTATATGAATTGGGTCCGGCCCCGACCGACTTAATCTTCCGACTCCCACAAATAGTAAAAAATTTGAGTCTCATAATTTTCGGCCCACCACTATTTATTTCAAGCTTTGCCACTGTAACCAACACCTTCAATCTTCACTTCCGGTTGTCACACCCTAAGTCCCGGTTCGTCATTTACATGCATTCCACATTGACCGACCATTGTCACAAGCCAATCATCATCTACAGCCAGTTTGAAGTCCAAACACCCCACTTAGGTAACGGTAACTCCTAATCGTCATCGACCTCCGTACCTATTTTTTAGACTAAAATGATGAAGATGGGTTGACTTCCTAAGGCTAAGCACCATTCTTGATGTATTCTTTATTCGACAGTGAAGAAAGGATGCATTTCGAGACTTTGTCGATGAAAATTAAATGCATTTTGGTCCTTTTTTTCCCTTTTTATTTTAGACAAGCTTAATATTTGGATATCCTTTTTACTATTCGAATCCGTATCCGAATTTTTGGATATCTGAAAATTCAGATAGTGGAATCTAACTATCCGAAATTTCGGACATCCGAATTTGAACACCCCTGGTCCTTTTCGGTTTATGAATCCGTGGCTATTCGGTTTCGGTCCGTTCCAATCCAAAACCAGCAATGAGTCAAATAGTTGGATATTTTTAAACTATAATTATTTTATAGTATTTGTGTTAAACATTATACATAGAGTTTGAATACAGACAAACTAAGCAAGCATATATAAATACTTGCAAAATCGTAATATGGCAAAAGTATACTGACTCCAGCGATGAAGGGCTATAAATAGAGGTCAGAGGTAAATAGAGGTCAGAGGTAAATAATAATATTCATTCACAATCATAAAAGCTTTGGCTTTACTCTCACACCTAGAACCAATACTTATTCTCACGCCGGAGGGTGGTCACAGGAAACCCCCCTTTCCTGTGACGAGTCCTAACGGTGTTTGATTTGCAGGCACCCGGATTCAGCTTGGGCCAATTATTCAGTGCCGAAACAGCATTCTTGTCTACTAGGAGAGGTATTTACTTCTTTATTGGCGCCATCCGTGGGACACGTACAAGGAGTTAGTTATCGGCTGAATAACCCAAGAAATCAAGATGCCCTCGAATCAGGACACCGCAGTGGCTACCGATCCGGCCGAAAGCAATCAGAACCTGATTCCCACAGTAGAGCAAACAGATGGAGCTGTTGCGTCTGACTCGGAAGGAGAAAGGGATGGAGCGGCTCCGGGGTTCTCCTCAAGGACATCGACTACCCGGTCGGGCACCACACAGCCTTTAATATCGCCCGGGAGTCACCTGGGACGCTTCCCACTCATAAGAGGACTGGCTTCATCGTCCACTTACACTCGACCAATTGTTAGCACCAGCTTTTTAGCCCCTCGAGTGCCGGCACCAGCGTCATCCATACCTTGGTTTACCGCAGCACAAAGTCTTCCCCTGTTCTCAGCCGCAATTTCAGCAGCCATAACGTCATCACCACAAGCCACCCTCATGCAACCGAACATGCCACCTTACACGCCGGTTACTCCCGGAAATCAACCGTTCATGCCTTATTATCCTATGTCCCCATATGGATATATGTGCGCACCATCAACTGGCGGTACGTTCTCATACCCCTACCCTTACATGTATCCTCCGGTGCAGCCACCCCTTCCCGGGTGGAATCCTCAAACTGGGATGCCTTCAAACGAAAGGTTGAATGACGTCCGTACGCGCCTCACCTATGAAACCACTCCCGGGGTCCCGGAACTTCTGCGGGACTTTCCCAGGGACGACAGCAAAACCCAATGGTATTACAGGAGAATGAGGACCAAGGTGATGATGAAGACCTTACCCGGCCATACCGTCCTCCGACGATGGCAACTTACTCCAAATTCTCGGAAAGGATAGCCAATGCTCCATTACCCCAAAACCTGTAGCTCCCATCGACAGTGGGTAAGTATGATGGAACTGGGGACCCGGATGATCATTTGAGCATTTTTGAGTCTGTGGGAACATCCAAAGATTGGCCGATGCAAGCCTGGTGCCACATGTTTGTTCAGACCCTCGTGGGAGCAGCACGGGTCTGGTGGGATAGTTTGCCGCCCAGGTCTATTTCAAACTGGAGAGATATCCATAAGGGATTTACCCAGCAGTTCAGTCAGCAGCGCAGACATACCAAGTACAGAGAGGAAGTGATGCATATTCGCCAGAGAGACAATGAGCCGATGGAGAATTTCATAATACGTTTCAACAAGGAACGGCTACAAATCCCGGGCCTTACTGAAGAATTGGCATGTACCGCATTCACCATGGGAGTGAACGACGATGGATTGTTAAGGAAGCTTCATGGTCCTTATGGGTATCCTCAGACCATGGACGAAATGATGACAATAGCTAAGGCATATGTCAAGCAGGAGAAATCAATTGCCATGAATCATGCGGTACGGAAGAAGCATGAGACTGCCAAGGCAAGTGACAACCAAGACTCCCGAAGCTCCAGAAACAAGGGGCGGTCAGGCCAACCTTACTCAAGGGATGACCGTTGTGACGAACGCCGGGATGACCGGCGAGATGACCGTCGGGAGCAAGGACGAAGGTCGGAGAGGTCTCGTGATTCCTACTTCAGCAGAGGGGAAACGGCTCCCAAGCCTAAATTGGATTATCCGGAGCTGATCAAGACACCATCCCAGATATTAGAAACGGAGAACCTAAGGCTGAATACTCCTCGACCGGTCAAGGATTCGCCATCAAAAGACAAGTCAAAATTCAGTGATTACCACAAAGGCAATGGTCACGATACAAATGATTGTTTTCAACTGAAGAGGCAAATAGAATACTTTGTCAGGACGGGAAAACTAGCACATCTAGTCAAGGATATGAAACCGGCCCCTCGACTTGGGAGGATAAAGCGGCCGGGAAGAAACCCAGAGAGATCAACGCTATACGGCCAGAAGCAAACGGTGGCACCAAGAGGCGTTTTGAGACAATTGAACCTTGGATGGAAGCAACGATGACAGTACCGCCTTATTACAAGGCCTTGAAGATGGAAGCATTAGTAATATCAGCCGCAGTGGGTGACTACAGCATGAAGAGGATCATGGTTGATACGGGCAGTTCAGAAGACATCATTTATGAACCGTGCTTCAGAAGAATGTCAAGTGAAGATCAGAAAATGCTAGCTCCGGCCCACGGTCCGGTCAAAGGGTTTACTGGGGAAAGTGTAGAGCCGCTGGGGCAGTTGACATTCCCGGTAACTCTGGGTGATGGCTACAAGGAGCGCACTATCTTGGTCACTTTCCTGGTGATCCCGGCCATCTCTCAATACAACTTAATCATAGGTCGGTACACGTTGGGACGGATTGACGCCCTGATTTCTATTGCCAGGGGGTTTCTCATGTTCCCAACTCCGCATGGAATTGCCACCGTTTCCGGAGAAAAGGTTTGCGCAGTATCGGAGGGCACTACTTGTCGTCAAGCACCATCTGGGATTCGTGGCCCAGAGAGATGGGTTCTAAGTGCGAAACACCCTGACCAGACGGTCACCATTGGAAACTCCTTGACTCCAACCACGCAGGACAAGTTGAAGCGGCTATTGAAGCGTAACATGGACGTCTTTGCTTTCTCGCACTCTGATATGACCGGGATAGCACGGGCAAAGGCAGAGCACAAATTGTCTACTTATCCAAACGTAAAACCGGTCATGCAAAAGAGAAGAAGTATGGCTCCTGATCGAAGAGCAGCTGTAGTACAAGAAGTAAAGAAGTTAGAGGAAGCCGGGATCTTGAGAAAGACTAAGTACCACACGTGGGTTGCTAACCTTGTCATGGTCCGGAAACATGATGGAAGCTGGAGGATGTGTGTGGACTACAAAGATCTGAATAAAGCGTGCCCTAAAGACGCTTATCCGCTCCCGGAGATAGACCTAAAAGTTGATTCCCTGGCCCCATTCCAGTTTAAATGTTTCTTGGATGCATATAAGGGGTATCATCAGATTCAGATGGCAAAGGAAGACGAGGACAAGACGGCTTTTCACACGGACGCCGGCATATTCTGCTACACCAAAATGCCGTTCGGTTTGAAAAACGCCGGGGCTACGTATCAAAGGTTAATGGACCAAGCGTTCGAGCACCAAATTGGCAGGAACCTGGAGGTATACGTGGACGATCTGGTGATAAAGAGCAAGGCAGAAGACATGATGCTGAAAGACATAGAAGAGACATTCGATACTCTCCGGAATACAACATTAAGCTAAACCCGGGGAAGTGTGCTTTCGGAGTTGAGGAAGGTAAGTTCCTGGGAGTGGTAGTATCAAAAGATGGGTTCCGAGTCAACCCGGAAAAGGTAGCGGCCATTCGAAACATGCCAGCCCCTAAAACGCTGAAAGATGCTCAAACACTAAATGGGAGGCTGGCTGCCATCAGCAGGTTCCTGGCTAGACATGCCGAGCGATCGTTACCGTTCATCTCTACGCTCAAAGACTGCCTGAACAAGAACAAATTCAGATGGACTGTAGAAGCAGACAAAGCATTTGAGCAAATGAAGGCGTTTGTCAGTAACTTGCCCATGTTGACAGCACCACGGCCAGGAGAAGTATTGAAAATGTATCTAGCAGCCGGTCATCTTGCTGTTAGTTCTGTGCTGTTGGTCGAAAGAAATAAGTGTCAAACACCAATTTATTACATCAGCCGGACACTTTCAGATGCTGAAACTAGGTACCCCACTCTGGAAAAATTAGTGCTGGCACTGGTTCATGCTTCCCGAAGGCTGCGAAGATATTTCCAAGCACATGAAGTGGAAGTCTTAACAAACTTCCAGTTGGGACAAATCTTGAATAGACCGGAAGTATCTGGCCGACTCGCCAAATGGGCAATTGAGCTGGGGGCGCTGGATATAACGTTCAAGAAAAGAGCGGCAGTAAAGGGTCAAGTCCTAGCTGATTTTATGACCGAGATCCCGGAAGGTGAAGAGATTCAAGAATCCCTACCAAGATTGGAGGAAGCATTGGAAGACGAATCTAATCCATGGCAGTTGTATACTGATGGATCTTCAAATAGTAAGGGAGCCGGAGCAGGGTTATTGCTCGTCAGCCCGGAGGGTGCAAGATTCCTCTACGCCCTCCGGTTTGACTTTGAATGTTCTAATAATCAATCTGAGTACGAAGCCCTGCTAGCAGGACTGCGGGTGGCTTTGACCCTGGGCGCCACCCGGGTAGACGCCCATGTGGATTCACTGTTAGTCAACAACCAGGTCAATGAGTCATACGAGGCCAAGGATGAGTCCATGATCAAGTATCTGGAAAAGACGAAGGAGTTGATGACAAAGTTCAAGAAGGTCACATTGCATCATGTGAGAAGGCACAAGAACGACATAGCCGATGCACTTAGCAAGCTGGCTTCTTCAGGCACAGACGCTAACGTTCATATTGAAACCTTAAAGCACCCGTCCACACAGGTAGCAGAAGTCCACGCGGTTCACACGGTCGAGGTCTCCTGGTTGACCCCCATACACAGGTACCTCACAGATGGAAGCTTGCCGGAAGACAAGGCGGAAGCAATGAAGATCCGAACCAAGTCACTACAGTACGAGATCCAAGCAGGGATTCTTTACAGGAAATCATACCTGGGACCGGCTTTAAGATGTGTATCCCCATCTGAGGCTAGGTACTTGATAAAAGACATCCATTCAGGAATATGCGGTATACATGCGGGACCCAGGGCGGTAGTAGCAAAGATAACTAGTGCAGGTTATTATTGGCCCGGAATGCATAACATGGCAGTAGAAGAACTCAAAAAGTGCGTCAGTTGTCAGAAGTACGCACCCGTAACGATTCGGCCAAAGAATAACCTGATCCCGGTAACAGCAGCATGGCCTTTTCAGAAGTGGGGTATTGACTTGGTCGGGCCTTTTCCTTTAGCTCCGGGAAAGCTCAAGTACCTGGTGGTGGCCATTGACTATTTCACCAAGTGGGTTGAAGCAAAACCTTTGACTAAGATAGAAGCATGCAACATCAAGAAGTTCTTGTGGGAACATGTGGTTTGCAGGTTTGGGGTCCCCTTGTACCTAGTCAGTGACAACGGGACACAGTTCGTGGACAAGCATATACAAGAATGGTGCAAGAGTCTGAACATACAGCAGATATTCACGTCTGTGGCCCATCCTCAGGGTAACGGCCAGGTTGAGAGAGCCAATAGAAGCATATTGGACGGGCTGAAGAGACGATTGGACCAAGAAGGAGCATCGTGGGTTGATCAACTCCCACATGTCCTTTGGGCTCACCGGACAATGCCTAAGACAAGTAATGGGGAAACCCCCTTTTGCCTAACATATGGGTCCGAGGCGATGATCCCGGCCGAAGTAATGCTGCCGTCCCGCCGACATGCTACTCAGGATGCTGACAACGACCAGCTGCTAAGGCACAACCTCGAGTCGTTGGAAGCCCGGCGTGATGAAGCTCACATTAAAGAAGCCCGGTACAAGAGATTATTGGAAAAATACTACAACAAAAGGGTTAGGAGCTGCTCATTCAAGATCGGAGACCTGGTCATGCGAGATAACGAGGCCAGCAGACAACTGCCCCAAGGGAAGCTAGGCCCAAACTGGGAAGGACCGTATGAGGTCGTTGAAGACCTGGGAAAAGGAGCATACCGCTTGAAGCAGCTGGACGGCACGCCGGTGCCCCGAAGCTGGAATGCTGCCCAACTTAGAAAATGTTACATGTAATAAGGGACAAAAAGTCTCAGGCCATAGGCCACTGCAAGTATGCCCGACCGGTAGCCACGATACCCCGGGTAGTCAAACTTTTATTTTTTGTTATGAACATTACAACTATTAATAAGACGCCGATGACGGCATTCATAGTTTTTATATGCTTCATTATAATCATACTGCTTTTGCCAAGCAAAATTACAAAAAAGGTAGGGGCAGGACAAAAATCCAATGCCTTCAAAACACATACTTCCTACCACCTATACATAGCGCTATTTAACCTAGTCTTACTCGACTACAAAACATTAATTACTGCAACCCTCCAACATGGCAAACACCTCTGCAGGGGTGTACAGCAAGTCACCTTCGGGGTTGCAAGCAGGGGGGAGGACCCAAAACTCCTCATACATCCTCATTTCCTCTGAGTAGAGGTTGGATGGCCATACTTCCGGCTCCTCGCTCACCTTTGATGTTCCAACGGCAACATTCCCAGGAACCATGGGAATGGCATCTTCCAAAGGAACCCAAGGAGAGGGACGGCGTCCAGCACCACGCCGGTAAACTAATCCATAGCGGGCAGGAGCGGAGGCATTGAATGACTGAACCTGGGCATCGTCCTCCATCTCCTGAAGAGTTGTAGAAATCCTTGGTGTTGCAGTAGGAACAGCATGTTCCTCTCCTTCATTCTCTGCAACTTCAGAAGGAAATGGTTGGACGGGTTTTGGTCGCCGATGGTACACCAATCGATAGGACCTTTGTGGAAGAATCTCAACCAGTTCTTGAGCGGGAGCTTCCATAACAGGCACGGCTGTATCCAGCTCCTGGGATTGTCGTTGTAGCTCCTTTAATCCCTCTAGAGCATCGAGCTCTTTCAAGTACTTTTTTAGGGAGACGAACTTACGTGGCATGATGAACGAGTGCAAATGTGCACGTTTGCATGATATGCAACCCCACTTATAAAGGGATTAATTTGACGGTTAAGTTATTCTTGGGAGTTTAAACAACCTGCAATAATGACACTGACGCACGCCGCCTGACACGTGGATGTGACGGTTAGGTTGCATAGCTGACGTCGGCAGTATGAGTACAAGTATTAATGACGACAAGACGTTTCATTATGACCCACTGGAAGATCTCGGATTAACAATATTATATCTCGAGTATTAAATAAACACAACATTTATTTAAATAAAACGTTCATACAAAACACCCTACAAGATCAGTACACACATAACAAACTTCAACACGTTACAAAATGTTAAACTACTATTCATCATCTGAAGAACTAGCAGAAGAGCTGGCAAGCACGGGTTCAAGTACGGCCCGGACGTTGGACATGCCTTCGTCACCAGTCTGGACCTGTAGCTGTGCAAGCTCGTCCAAAGAATCACTGCTAAGGGCTTCTAGGGCTTTGGAGGTCCGTTGTTCAACTCCCTTTTCATGATCAGTGGCATCCGGCAGCTTTCGCCCGAGAAGCCCGTGACGATGACCATGCCTCAAACCATCCTGGTACCCGGACTCCACGGCGGTCCGGTAAAAGTCGTTCAATCTTTGCTGGTACTGGGCTCCTCCACGAATATGGCTCCACGAAGCCCGGAACCCCCTGGATATTAGCCAATCCCGGTCAGCCTCCAAAATATCCACCCGGGTGTGGGCAGCAGTCAACTGCTCGGTCAGACTGGCAGTGTTCTTGGCAGAAGTTTCAGCCTCGGACTTCAGAGCATTCAGTTGCTTCAGCATGGTGTCCCTCTCTTCTTCGGCCCTCCGAGCACGGGATTCGTAGCCTTCTATATCAGAAGCCAGCCGGTCATACCTTTCCTGCTCAGCTCTTGCCTTAGTAACATTCTCTCGTTCCACCTGCAAGTCTTTCTCTAAGAGCTTTACCCGCTCCTCTAAACCCCGTACCAGTCGGACCTGCCCATCATGGGCACGAAGGATTTCAAGCTTCTCGTCATTACGAGTGTTAATTAGACGAGTTTTGTCCCGCTCATAGGTCTCCCTGATGGATGACATCCCTGCGATCTCCTTCCGGCAATCTCCTAAGGACTGCATCAACGCTTCAGCTTCAACGGACAACTTGCTGTGAGACACATGCATGTCATATAAATCACCTACATCTGAACGCCAACGGCGTAGCACCTCATACATGGAAGATACAAAATTTACGCAAGATCCAAGGGCATTCTCAGCCAGCTGGGCATTGTCCAGACCCTGGAGATAATACCGTTCGGCAGGAGGAATGGCATGGTCAACCCAATGCCTGATAACGTCTGGATCAATGAACCGGGTAGACTGAGCAACCTTCCACTTAGGGGTATACTTTGTGTCCGGCAAAGAGGGATTCCAATTAATACCGGGAGCATAGGCATGCGAAGGCATCTGAGTCGATTCAATGGGGTCCACACTGAACGGCATCTGCCCGGATCTCACACCGCCGGGGAAAGCAATAGGATGGTGTTGTACATCATGTAGCAGCTCGGTAAAACTGACCCGGGACATATCCCTAAGGGCTTTGACACTAGAGCTACCAAGGTGCAATCTCGTCTGGGCATCAGGAGGCATGGCAGTGTTAATAAGAGCTGACATAGTGCTTGAAAAAGCTGCTGCTGATGACGTGGTCATCATGGCTGTACTGGCAGAGGCTGACAGCGTGCTTGAAGAGGCAACCGCCGTAGGAGTGGCAATCACGGTAGCTGGTGAAAAGGTGACACCGACTGACAAGGTGTTGTTAGGCTCTTCGGTGACAACTAGGCGAGGAACCGGGATGGTAGTAGCTGTGACGGCAGTTGATGGTACATCATCAGCGAGAAGGGTAGTAGTCGCCGTAGCTGCAAGGGCATCCACGCCCTGTTCCGATAAAGCTGCAGTGATAGGGCTGGAAGCCTTGGTTGGCTGTGTGGAAGTACCCTCGTCCAGAAGGGATGTACCTGGATACGACATTGCCAAATATAAAAAAAAAAAAAAAAAAAACCAAAAACAACAAAAACCGAAGTGCACAAACAGACCCGTACCTAGCCTTTCTTCTTTGCTGGCCAACAACTCATGGCGATTGGCAAGGAATGATGATATATCCGGCGAACCGGCTTTCCGTTTCCGGGTCTTCTTCTTTTTCCCACTAACAGGGATAGCAGGATCAGAAACATCGAGTGGATCTGGATTCAGAGGTAAATAATAATATTCCCGGACTGCCGCCTTTTACGCGTCTAAAACCGGCCAAAGCAAACGGTATCTAGGCCACTGCGCGTCTGTGATAATCGTTTGCGCAACCTCCACGCTGCCGCACGCCTAAACCGACGATAACATAATACAACGCAACGTCCCTGAAACCGGACATGGATGATGCTCAGTATGCCTAAATTGAAGGCGGGTTCTCACCTAATCGCATTATCGCTTTACAACACCTGGACTGTACCTATAATAGAAATCAACGGACATTAATGTCGAAGTTTCTACAGTTTAACTATTTGAGTCCATGAGATACCTCGAAATAGGGGAGTATAACTCAACTCGTAACACAATGTTGTCATTATTAATCATTTTAACATTTATTTTGACAACAAAGATCGAGTTTACACAGGATAGCACAAAAATTGTTCAACCATAACAACCTTATTACGTGACCTAGGTGATGGGCATGCCTATCATAATCGTACCGGTAAAGCCGCGAGTCCAAAGTGGCCGCTATCTGAGCCAGGCTTCACTATGAATGAAAGTGGGTACTCAAAACATGGCGGCGTAGAGCTATAAAGTATCTATATTCATCTCATACTGCCGTCTCCAAAAATGGGTACAACTTTAAAGTTGAACCAAATGCAAGAACACAACACGGAACGCCACTCGGTAGGCTACTCAGCATCGGATTTAAAGTCGTATTTCCTCACTGAATGATTGATGTGACGTATTGCTTTTGGCTTACTGCGTTCTATGGCGTGACATCTGCAACGGGGTGAATTCTTTGTGATGCTACATGTGGCGGTTGACGTTTTATGCCGTATAGCCTACGACGGATGATTCTCCATGATACGCCATTACAATAAGAGGAATGACTCTAATTTTTTCGCCATGTATGGCAAGCGGATACATTATACCACCATTGACGAGTAACGTTCCTCGTAGCGCCACCACTGACGGGTAACTATTTCCCCGTCACCTCCGGTGGGCGCCTACAATATGCCATTACTGGCCGATGAATTCTATGTCAAATTATTTCTGGTGGGTGATATTTTTTGTAACGCCGTCACTTACATGTTACCCTATTATTCTCGCCACTTTCGGCATATGCTACGTCATTTCATTATCAACGACATACTTTCCCTTTCTCATGGCTGTACCAACATCATATATACATGTAAACGTGTTGTATGTGTGGCCAGAATCGTATAAGTTACGATACATAAAATCAATGGGAACGATAATATACTATATATATTTGAAATCCTCTCACACATATAAACGTGTTGTACGTATGACCGGATATAAACTGGGGCATCAGAATAATCTTGAGAATGAGCTGTTGATACCACGTTTTTTGCGCTGTGAATGTCTTGCCCAGTTCCTATTAAATAAACATGTGTCATTACGTTTGTTGGTCACTGCGTCACACGACATTATACTGGCATATTTCTTGAATTACAAATAAGACGCCAATTATGGCATTCAGTTTACCTTTCACTGAGGTTGCATTACATAATGGCCATTTTCTTCGATAAAAGGGCATGGGGAGTGTTTGTTTTCTGGGAAAACATACGCAAATAGCGCGACATGAGAAACACGGGATAACTTCAACAAACTCTTCATTCGCGCTACACTCCTATAGAACATTTCCATGTACCTAGTAAGTGTTTCACACGCCATGGCATGATATAAAATGTAAACAAACACCCCACACGCTAACGCGTGATAAGAAACGTTTTTATTGCATTAGAAAGGTGTTCGTTCATGCTACATGCATATGAAAGACTTTGTTAGTCAAATACCAAAGTCCATCTACTCCATGAGAAAGCTGGAACAAGAGAACTTCACGCCACATGCCTTATAAATGGCTTTTATCAGTCAAATAAATACCCTATGACACGCGGAAGGTAACACCATTTGATAACTCATACATGTGTTCAATAACGTCACTCGTGTTGCAAAACGCTTTATATGTCATCAAGCGTTCATTCACAACACAAAATTTAAAGAACACTTTGATACTCAAGTAAGGTCCTTTACGCCGTCTGATAATCGGAACACGCCTGCCCCAGCGCCATAACGCATCATCATGCGCGCTACAACATTATTAGGTCGCGCACTACATTTGGCTATGTTATGCACCACAGTAAAAAGCTTAAATCAAAACTTTGGACAACATGCCAAAACTAGGTCTCAATTCGGATCACACATTATCCTCAAATGTGCATAGCCTGCGTGCTCCCACAAAGCACCCCTCACAAAAGGGTAAAAAGAAATATGATGATAATGAATAATGGGTCCGGAAAAACGAAGTTCAGGCTACATCCTACCTAGCGAATAACGCTTGGATATAACAGTCTATCGGACATCGTTTTTTTTTTTTCTGTCATTATTATGTTGCTATCATAAGGGTACTTTTATACTCCTACCAATAAATGAGTTGTGGTGCGGATTAATCTCGCAATTCCCTAATGAACCGGGCAATCCAAGCTAGATGTAACTACATAATATATTTGGCCTGATTCACATGAATCGAATTTTTCACGTTCCTTTGACAACATTTATAGTCTAGCGTCATACTCAATGTCGACCATCACACCAGACTGGGGGGGTAGGACCAGGTATGATACGGGTTAACCCTAATCAAACCAGACAATACTTATAAATTAAGCAACATACAATACACATCAAATGTGCACAAGTTATGTTGCATCAAGCATCATGAAAGACACCGCGCAAACTATATTTTATTATTCAGACTACGCATTTGTAGTCACAATACTTATAATCAAGTACATTTGATCTTAGAGCCACCGTCACATTTCAAACCTTAAGGCACCTTTACGTGTACTTCAAAAACATGGATAGATAGTTGACTGTCCACACATTTATCGCATGCCACCTGATTCCATCATGACCTACCTGATGAGACAATATCTACTATAGGACTACGAGTTTCTTCTAGTCTAGCATCATCATCTTAATCATGATACTAGACTGGGGGGACATGACGAGGTATGTCCCAGCTCGGTCAAGCAGGTCAACACCTGACGTTATTTATATTATTTTCATACTAATATATATTATTTGTTATTAACCCAATAGCGAGGCCCATCGTAGTGTCGCTTGTATTAAGCTTACTGGGCCGAGGGTTTTATGGAGGCAACCCTCTAACTGGGCTTGGTGCCAATGGGCTATGTGCCCATATAGTTAGGGGTCTGTGATGGTGGCCCATGAGTTCCCTATTTAAGAGGTTAACCTCTAACCCTAGGGAACAGGTTGGAGCCCTACCACACTTTTTGTGTCTGTAATGGGAGGAAACTCCTGGCAGTCGCCTCCAACCCTTTTTCTCTTCTTATTACAGGTCTGGATTTTGGAGATCGAGAAGACGAAGTCTGGTCTCGTTCACCTTCATCATCGCTGGAATATCTACCCGTACAGGTACATGTTTCTTCATATACAAACTGAAACGTATCATTGTCACTATCATTTTATGTGTGCACCGAACATATATTGAAACAATTTAAAAAGTCACTATTATGTATCGATAGCAAGGCATATTACATTCACGGGTGGCTTTTTTAATCGCTTTTAAACTGGTCCGACGAGTGAACTAGTCAAAACACAACCGATCATGACCGGAACTCGCTAAAATCTAACTAGTCCGGTATTCGGTTAGGAAATTTTTATATTTTCGATCTCTCTCTGATTCGGTCCGAAGCTAGGCCAGCCCGAAGCTGGACAAGTCTGCTTCTGACGTACCAATATCCCCTAAGGGGCTGTTTGGTTGATTAAGTGTTGAATCATTAAGATGGTATGAATGGTTAAGAGACTCTGAATGGTTAAGAGCTGAATCATTCAGCATCCCTTATTAGCTTAATGGTTCAGCAATTAATCATTCCATTTAGATGCTGAAACAAACAGTCTGAATGCAGAATGATTCAGACCTGAATGGTTAAGAGGTTGATTAAGAGGCTACCAAACAGCCTCTAAGTAAATTAACAAGCAATCTATAATGAGAATTTGCAACTTGATAAAAAAGATATTTAACATCACAACAATAATGCAATTGAACTTGTCGAGTAACATTCCAACCGACCTAATAATTATTAATTACTAATAATGTAACTTTGTGAATGATAATGTTCAAAATTCTGAGATTCAATCCAACAGCCAACGAAATGTATGAAGCGCTTACGTATATAGTTGATTTGATGATGAACATAAACATAAACAATAATCTTGAAACATCGAATATTGTATTTCACACTCATTTGTACTTTCACATAACATCGACGTAGAGATGAGATATACGAAATGAATAAATATAGTCGAGTATTCGACCCTCCACCACACTAGCAGGTTTGATTACAAACCAATAATTTTTTTTGAGAATGCAAATTTCTTTAATCTTATCCTATTTACAACTTAAACTCCTCTAAGCCTTTTTTTTTTTTTTTTTTACAAATCAATAATTAAATTATAATAACATAACTATCATTGTTTTTCTTCTTTGGTTATTTTCATACCAGTAATTTGCAACTTTTTTTTATCTTTCATTGTATTGTACCCAATGCTTGGAGGTTTTCTTTTATTTTAGGATAGAGGGAGTGGGGCGGGAATAATGGCGTGGAGTGGCCTCCACAGGCTGGAACACCGCCCCTTAGAGGCGTGGAGGGTTGGGGGGAGAGGCAGGCGCGGAGAGTAGGTCGGGCGTGGGGGAGGGGGGAAGCCACGTGTCGAAGTGTGATTGGCCGATTTTTTTTTTTACTTTAAAACAATATAATATTATTCCTTTCACCCGCTTTCACCCCCTTCCACTCTCCACATAGGTCCCACAAGTGTCACATGGCGCTTCACCCCCTCCCCCCTCTATAGTCTTAAAAAATGTGATTTTCCACCTCAGACCCAAACCTTTCAATCTTTTTAACTTTTGACCCAACAATTTTCATCTTTTACAATTTAACACTAAAAGTTTTTTACTAGTTCGCCATACTTTTCATCTTTCGCAAGTTTTTTCGTTTGCGTTTCATTCTAAATTTTGTGAGTTAACACCTTGCAACCTTGCAACGTTCATGTGCGGTTCAACATTTTTCATCCATTTCTTCCCGTTTGACAGGTCCGTCGCAACGTATGAGTCCTAGATCGACTTAGTTATTCTTTTCTATGTTTTACTTTTTGGTCTAAATTTTTCGCATTAACAAGTCGCAACACGCGTGCATGATTTAACGATTTTACGTATTCTTTTGATTCGTTGTTATCTTTTATTTTTTATTTATTTATTTTGTTTTACGATCTTTTTCTTTGTTAGTTGTCTACTTGGCACGTAGGGCTGACAATGGGTAACCTGTTAAGACACGATAAGACCTGTTTGACTGAAAAGTACACTATTTGATTTTTTGACTTTTTTTAATACTTAGAATTAAGAGGCAAAAATCTTTAATTTCCCTTTTTTGGTACATAAAACATAAAACTGTGTTATAAACATGAGATATAAATGAGTTACAAGTCGTGTTCATGTTTAGAACTTATTTGTTCGCACGCGTCAGAGACCTGTTAACCTGTTAGGGACACGATTTGCCAGCCCTATTGGCACGTTAAGAATTAGTTCACTATTTTCAAATGTACTTGTGTGTTTTTTTTTTTTTTTTTTTTTTTCTAACAGGATTTGCAATAATATATTTAGCACGTTAAAGATATTTTCCCAACCCATAGTTCAAGACTTCAAGGCACACAATACTTGCAAGAACAAATTTAATGCAGACACTAACAATTCACCATCAAAACCTTCTTATTCAACACAAAAAATCGATAACCGAATCAAGAGATCATCACATAAAAGTAGCACAATGATCTCGATAATAATAATAATAATAATAATAATAATAATAATAATAATAATAATAATAATAATAATAATAATAATAATTTCACTTTCACATATCAAACACATAGACCGATTCATAAACATAACAACAGATCTGAAACCTAAAAACTAAAAAAAAAAAAAAAAAAAAAAAAACTGGTAACACTAAACACCTAGGCAGCTTTAGCTGCACAAGTAGAGTTACGACGATCATGATCACTATCATGATCATGATCTTCACGGTTATCGAGGTTAAACATAACCAGATCTGACGATCTGATCACAGCTTGAATTTCTCTTACCTCACCGTCGATTTCATCAGCCGGAATAATGTTTCTGTGCTCCGTTGTTATCGCTCGCTTCATCTCCTTCCGTCTCCGGTCATGATCTGCAATCCTGTAACAAATTACATGTCAAAAAACCTCATAAACTGTGTGTGTGTGTGAGTGTATCGGTAAAAACTAAAAAGAGATAACTAAAGAGAGAGAGAGAGAGAGAGACTGTGTAGAGAGAGAAAGGTGATGGAAGCGAGTGATGGTGGAGAGACAGAGAGGGAGGCCGTAGGTTGTACGGATGTTGATCATGGACTGCATTCTTCTTCAATGGAGATGACTGATGGTGGATAAAGATATGTGTGTTAAAAAGGGGGGAAATAATAATATATAATAATAATAATAATACTAATAATAATAATATTAAATGGAAGATATAAATGGTGATGAATCATTAAATTGAAGAAGAATTTTTAGGGGTGTGTGGAAAAGGGAGGGGCGATGGTGGGTTGTACTTTGAGTTTACAGTAACTTTTACACCCCCTTTCTTCTTTATGGCCATCACGGATTTAACATTGCTTTCCCTCTTTTTTTTATGTGTAGTGGATGGTTGTAAAAATTCCGTCGGGTTTCGGTTGATTAGTGATTAATCGTCAGTCAGAGGTTTACTGAGTAATAATTGATTAATAGTTAGTTGGTGGTCGTCTAGCAATTCTAGTAAATTTTCTGACAAAATATGTAAATTTTGGTCAGATTTTATTCGAAACCTGTAAATTCTGGTAATTAATTATATATACTTAAAGATATGAGTAGATAAAGGGGTTAAAACATGTAAATTTTGGTCAGATTCCGATAAAAACATGTAAATTCTGACGATTAATTCTATACTTAAGGCTATGAGTCAATTAAGGGGTTAAAACATGTGTACTTAAAAAACTACATATAAAAAATGTGTGTATGCGTGTGTATGAAACCAAAAATTACATATAAAATCTCAATCCAATTAATCTCTACTAATCCTGATTAATCGTTATTCGGTACTTCATCGGCTGACTAGCGCCTAATAATTCTTATAACACTGTATGAGATAACAAAATGTTTTGTATTTGTAATTTCATATACATTTATAAATAAAAAAACTTATGAAGGTTGTTTTCAATATTAGACATAAAAATTGGGTATATAAATAAAACTATTATCACTGTCAGCTCAAAACTTTTGACCCCTAAAGAGGATAAAATTGGGGCCGTTTTACATAAATAAAATGAAGAAAAAAAGAAAAAAATTGTTTTATATACAATGGCTAGTTTTTATCCCGGAAGCTTTTCGGGTTGAAATATCTAATATAACATAATAAAATATATTATTATTATTATTATTATTATTATTTTAAACAAATCTCTGCCATAAGTTATCATATTCAAATATAAAAAAAACGAATCTCTGCGCCGGGGTATAAATCTAGTGCCATTACAAATGAATTCGGAAGTTTGTAATCGATTATTTTAAAAATAACTAACATGAAATAAGAAAAAAAAAGTTAATTATTGAAATATCAAATGCATTAGTCTAAGGGTTATGTGATGCGTTAAAAAATTCATGGTTATATGATCGGGTATGTAGTTCGGGTATTTGGGTATGTTGTTTCGGGTAATCGGTCGGGTATCACCTAATCCCAGACATGACCCAAACCCACAATTTTTTTTAAACTAATCCCAAACCCGACACAATACCTGTCGGGTTACAAAAAAATAGTCATTTTTTTCTCCGATTTTTATATAGCACTATGGTACTCGTTGGAAAGATAATAAAGCGCTCGTTAATTTGGTGTAATTTTTTTCTTTAAAAAATCTTGTATATAAAAGATATTAACGTTTAAAAGTTATGGGAGGAAACACGAGAGATAAAATAATAAAGGTTTAATATTTATATTTAGCAGATTAGATATTTAATAGATTAGGTTAAAGATTATAATAGATTAGGTTAAATCATATTTATTTCTTTTTTTTTAATTGGTTTAAAGTTGCCACATCACATCCTATGTGGCATCTCTCAAATGAGAGATTGCATAAGAGTATGACATGTAGGATTAATCCCTTTGCAATATATATATATATATAGGGGCAGGATCAAATACAAAGTAATATAAACGTGCGAAGGATCACTTTGTACATGATAATTACGTAATGATAATTACGTAATGCCTTCATGAACATACAAAAACATTACGTAATGATAATTACGTAGTGCCTTCATGAACATAAAAAACATTACGTAATTATCATTACGTAATTATCATGTACAAATGCATGATAATTACGTAATGCTTTCATGAACATAAAAAACATTACGTAATTATCATTACGTAATTATCATTACGTAATTATCATGTACAAATATCCTTCACACGCTTCGCACGATTCTCTATTTTTGTAGAATAACCGCCCCCTATATATATATATAAAGACATAGATACATGTATTTTGTTTTGCTTAAGAATTTAAGGCCTCAACGGAGTAGGGGCTCAAAACCCTTCATCTATTTCACTCCTCTTTAAACCGTCTCTGACCTTGGTGCAGTTATTTTAGTTTTATTTTTCAGTTTTGATTTGTTAAATTAGTTTTTTCATTGTTCCGTCAAAATAACAGATCAACTGGGTTGTACTGTATTGTAGATAGGATTAATTATCTCTACATTATAAAGAGGGAGCAATGGATAAAAATGTTCAACTTGGCAAAGTTAAGATGACATTTCAAAAGTCTCAAGTGTAATCTCTAAATTTTTACCTCATTTCTTCCATTTATACCCTTGTGTACAACCTTTAATGCCAATAGTATAATTGTCTTATACACAATTTCTACCCCTTTAAATATGTAACCCTCATTATAAAGATGGTTAAACTAACATTTGGTTAGACAATAATGAATAATCTTAACAATTAGTTTCAATAAACTGTTGGATTTGATTGGTCATATTGACTTGTAGTGACTTCAAGTTGTAATACCAACTTAAAGAGCACATCCAAACACCTATATATGTTGTACGTATCAAAAATGTTTTTTTTATTGTTTTAGTATAATTCCTATTATCTTATACAACTTTTACACATTTTTAAAGAGAATTTTTGCTTCCTCCGTAACATGGTATCATGTAGATATCCTAATTAATTTTAGAACTTCCCTACCGTTAAGCGCGAGTGCTTTTATATATAAATATATACAACTTACATTTGATTTTTTTTATCGTTTTAAAGTTTTATGTTCTCGTCTGTTGTTTAAAAATGAAACAAATATTTTTTTAAAGGCTTAGTTCAGTGGAAATCTTTGTACAACCCTAACCTGGCGGTCCAAAGTTCGAATCCCTACCCACACACTGGTGTCCTCCTTGCCTAAGCTCAAAGCGTCACGGGGAATTTTTTATGATGTGCATGGAACGAACCTGTGACCTACTCCCAGGATGGAAACTCATAAGGGAAAACTCACCCTACCTCAAACCAGCCGGGCTAAAGATCATTTACAACCTAATTATGTAATAAAATAATTTTTATGGGCTGCATTTTATAATAGAACCTAATCTTTTAATGTTGTTTGAAAATGAAAATATTAATGAATGAATTAGCTACGAATATCCATCAAAATTTGAAGTATGGTTTTCATGTGTAGCGTATCAAAGTATCAAACACTCGTATAATGGTGTGTGTTTAAAAAACTTATTTAATAAAAGGGTATTGTCGTCATTTGTCAATGCACGGGTTTTGACGTATAGGGCTGGCATAACAGGTTACACGAACCTGTTAAGACACGAACACGAAACCTGTAAACACGAACACGACACAAAATCTAATCGTGTCATTTTTTTCAAACACGAACATGAACCTGTGTATAACAGGTTAACACGATAAGGCACGATAAAGAACACATAGTAAAATAAGTTAACACGATAAGACACGACAAGACACGATAAGAAACGATAAGACCTGTTAAGACACGAACACAAAACAAGTAAACACGAACACGACATGAAAATAAACAGGTCTTAACGTGTCGACCTGTTATGGACACGAAACATGTTAAGGCCAAACACGAAACCTGTTAAAATCGTGTAGGTTCGTGTCAGGTTATCGTGTTCGTGTCTAAATTGCCAGCCCTATTGGTGTGTCATGTGATGTTATAGGAACGGTTTATTGCCATGTCCCAGTATTGAGATTATAATCGTTCACGCCTATTTGTTGCTCATTCGTGAATAATGTCTTAAGGGGTTTAATAACAATATCAACTGTATGCATAATATGTATGTATTGACTAGTTACATTTATATGTTCAACTATTGCATGTATATGTCTTTTTAGAGAAAGTTTAAAATACAAATGATCGTTATCATGCAAAGCCTATGAAGTGAGTGTATAGGGTGCGTGATTTTTGAAATTTGGTCACGCGGATTTTGATTGCGTAGGGATTATAGTGTTACCATGAGTTTTCCGACGTCAGAAGGCATAAGTGGTTATGCAGGTGGTGTAGACTGTTGATATAGTGGTGGTGGTGGATGGTTATCAAGTGTGTGGTGAATGATGGCAGTTGAAGGTGGTTAACGAGTTTTGGAGTGAGCTGTTGCAGATGGTGGTTGATGTTTGGTGGTTGTCGATTTGATGGTTGGTGATGCTGTTACGGGTGGGAGGGTGACAAGGAAACTGATGGAGGTAGGTAGGTTGCATGTGTGGATTGCATAAAACATCCCACCCTCAAAAAACCAAGGGTTTATGATTTTTCTTGGTCGTGCATAATTGTGAATCACTCCTTCATACGCTTTGTATGATAAACGTGTCATTTGTAGGTTAACTCATCTCTTGTTTTGTATTTATTGGTTGGCTTTATACTTAAATTTGATTTTTTTTTTAATTTCTCCATGTTTTTAACTTTTTCTTTTAGAATGACACCTAATTACAAACTCCTCATTTTAATCATCTATACATGTAGTTCCTTGTCATGCAAGATTTGAACCATCCACCTCTTGTCTAGAGGAAAGACACCTTATGACCTTACCATCATCAGACGTCCCTAGTGACATCCATCAACGTCCATGTCGTCGACCGTGGAAGCCAATTACCGGCATTGCGGATAGTTAACATCAAAATAGTTTTAGATAACTTACTTTCAATCATTGTGTTAGAACTCAGAATATACTGAGTCTTGTATGTGTTAAACTCAATAGGAGTGCAATGGATGGTACAAACATAGACCACGACTCGAATCAGATGGTCCATTAAATGTGTAAAATTGGTGTCAAATTTTGGACCATACAACAGGCCCAACTATTATAAGACCATGGCTCATGAATAATCAATCAATGAAGAGGATAGAAAGACCTTATCCAAAATCGACCCACCCTCCAACAAGAGCATTTGATGACTATAAATGAATGTATTGTCAATTGTCAATGATTATAACTTAACAATTGATGTTTGAGCTGTGAAATTTTGATTTTTATAACCCCTTTTAAAATTTAATGTTAATAGTACATCCACTTGGATTCTTTATTATGCTAAGTTTCTTAACAAACAATATAAGAAGAATATTAGTTATTTGTTTTTTTTTTTAGAGATTTTCGAAACTTACAATTTTGTTTGTATTGTCTAGGGCTCGTTAAGCATAAAAGTAGGCTAACTGGGAACTCATCTTGAATACACAAAGATAATGTACACAAAAATTTACATACATAGTAATTGTATCTTGACATAATGTTTTACTAGCCTATGTCCTTATCCTTAATAAGCATGTCAAAGCTAAGTCCCAACTTCTTGAAGAAACTAAACTTCACACTTATATAGGTAGCTCTTTTATTCTTGCACCTGCAATGCAATTTGTCAAAAGAGCTATTAAGAATATATACATTCAACCTCCTTAACTTGCAGGTCTGAACACATGCCTTGGGATAAATCTTATAATGTGTTCCAATCTCTACATATTAAGCTTTCCGCATTGAATTATGAATCTAGCGTCGTACTAGATGGGAATTGGGAATCTTAACATCAGAGATTTCTAGTGGACTTTAATCTCATCCTTATAGCCGAATTTTTCACGAGATCTCTACTTAACCCTTTGGTTAAATGATCAGCTAAATTGTTTTGAGTCCTCACAAACACCACAGATATCACACCATTCGTGATAAGCCCACATATCATGTTGTGTCTAACACCTAAGTGTCTAGACTTTCCATTATACACTTGACTATATGCAGCCAAGCTCGACCCCAGCTAGGGGCTCTGCCCCTTGGACCCTACTCTCAGGGGTGCTGCCCTCGGACCCCGTCCCTTAGGGGCTTCACCCCTAAGTTCATAGTAAATTCAAATATGCGTGCACTCAGCACCACCATACCTATATGATGTCTTATTATGAAGATATTGGTCAGACAATCCAATTACACTAAAATATCCAACACACTAGAGGTGACAAAACAAGTAGATTAGATTGGACCGGATCAAGACTTATAGTTTTGACAACATATCTAGGCTTGTAAATGAACCGAACGAACACGGACAATTAAATGAACGAGATTTTCTTGTTCATGTCTGTTTGTAAAGAAAATGTATGGGTTCATGTTCGTATATGTTTGTTCACTATTAGTATTAGTATAAACGAACGGTTCTGAACATAGATGAACGAACAAAACAAAGCTAACACCAAAATGAGAGTAAAGATAAAATATAAATAGGCTTAACCTATTAAGCATAAGAAATTAATAGGAGATTTTTTTTTTCTCTCATCTGCTTAATCATGCGTTCTAGATGAATAACATAAAATATAAAAAAAATTAGTGTAATTACGTCATTAGAGTAATTACAGTAGTTTATACTAGAGTAATAACTCTACACTATTTTTTTGGATTTCAGTAGTAAAATACACGTTTAATAATATGGGAAATAATTAAAAAAATAAAAATAAAAACAAAAACACTTTCTTTCACTTCTCACGTTAAGAGCTATTAATAGGATAAGAACCATTTGTACGGGAACCTTCATCTTCAAATTGGTTTTACATTAAGAGCATGTTTGGTTCTCCTTATTTCCACCTCCTTATAACTTATTACTTTTTTCAAAAAGTTAATAAGTTAAAAAGTGTTTGGCTAATGAAAAATGACTTAATGTTTTAACTTTTCATTTGTTATAATAAATTGTTTTTGAAAAGTAATAATGTGTGACTTTTTGAACCTCCTTATAACTTATTGATTGATATTTACCTACATGTCTTTCTTGTATCCTTATACCTACAATCCTTATATCCTTTTTGGTCATTTTACTTAAATAAGTTAAACCAAACACTTTTTCATAAAATAACTTATCAACTTATTGTTTTCCTCCACCACATAAGTGAATCCAAACACTTTTCTAAAAACTTTTTTTTAAAAAGTCATAAATTAATAAGTCCTTTTGGACTCAAATAAGTTTATCCAAGCATGCCCTAATATAAGTAAGGGTAAACTGCTAAAATCGTCCCCATGGTTTGGTGAAAGTTGTCACTTACGTATAAACTTTTGATTTTTTTGTCATAATCCTACCATGGTTTTAATTGTTTGTCTAAATCGTCCCTGGCACTAACTCCGTCCAGTTAGTGCTAGGCTAAGTCAATGGTAATTTCGTATATTCACCTTTTAAAGTTTTGTTTGCTGAAATCGTCTCTCTCCAATTATTAAAAAAATTAAAAGAAATATAATTAATATATAAAAATTTAAGTGGATCCCACCCCTACCCTACTCATTTCATCTTCCCCACCCTACCCTCCACCGTTTCATCATCCTCCAACAGAACCTTCAACTTCCGGCGACACTTTGTCTTCCCCACATCGCACCACCACCCATCTCCACAGACATCCACAAACCACCATTGCAACCCCACCACAACCACCACTGTAACCCCACCACAACTACCATTGTAGCTCACAAATTATAAACACCATTGAAGAAAACACCTTCTTCACTGAACAATAAGCTCAAATTTACCTGGCTCGGTTTTCACTTGTACATGTTTTATCAATTCTGCAAAAACAGGGAGAGAAAGAGACTTAGAAAAATAGAAAGAGAGTGACGAAGAGAGAAAAAGTTGTAGAGAGAGAGAGACTGAGAGAGATCGAAGAACAAAGATGGTGGGTCGTCGGCCTTGACCTTTGGTCGGCCAACCTGCACAGCTGACGAACGATGGAGCTGACGGTAATGAGGTCCTTGCAGTGGAAGGTGACGGAGACGGCGAGTGGTGTGTAGGTGGTGGGGAAGATGATGACAACATATGATAAGCTAAGATTCCGGTTAGAACTCCAACTACGGAGATGACGTCAAGGACGAATGGGCGTTCTAAGGGTAGGTTGGTAATGATCTGTAAGAACTAAGAAGGATGATGATAGCGGTGGTGGTGAAGATATGATGGGTTTACAATGGTCTCAGGTGATGAGGGTAGAAGGTTGGCGGTGGTGGATTTGGGATTCGATTAAGAGGAGACTAAGGCTGGCAATTTCAGACACGAACACGAATACCCGACACGAACCTACACGATTTTAACAGGTACAGGTACGACCTTAACAGGTTTCGTGTCCTAGACAGGTAGACACGAAATATACCTGTTAAATTTCGTGTCTAAACAAGTTAAATATTTGTATACCTGTTTAGTACCCGTTAAGACATGTTAAGGATTTTTTATTTTTAATATAGGTTGTGGGGGTGGAGTATCGGAGTTATACATTTTTATTGGTGGAATTCTACATTTTTTAAGCTTGATGATACCCATTTAATGTATCGGATTTGGAAAACATGTTCGTGTATTATCGCATTAACCTAGTATAAACATGTATTATTGTGTCTTATCGTGTTAACTTGGTATAAAATGGTATTATCGTGTAAACCAGGTATAAACAAGTTCGTGTCCAGGTTTTGAAAAAAAGTACATGATAAGTTATCGTGTCGTGTCCGGGTATACATGTTTCATGTTCGTGAATTAACAGATCGGGTATACACGATTTTCCAGCCCTCTAGGAGACCGATGATGGCCGTCGATAATGTTTGGGACTAGGGTTAAATAAGAGGTTGTGGTAGTGGTGTTTCATGATGATGGTGATGTTGGTTGTTGAGGACGGTAAGGTAAAGTAGAGGTGCTTACGGTAGTACCTGGAGGGGTGAAGGGATGATGTGGTCATGGGTGGTGGTGGTGAAAGGTGGAGATCGGTGGTGGCGGGGTTAAGGTGGGGAAGATGAAATGGGTGGGGTAGGGGTGGGACTCACTTAAATTTTTATATATTAATTATATTTCTTTTAATTTTTTAATAATTGGGGAGGGACGATTTTAGCAAACAGAACTTTAAAAGGTGAAAGGACGAAATTACCCTTGACTTAACTGGCATTAACTGGATGGAGTTAGTGTCAGGGACGATTTAGACAAATAATTGAAACCATGGTACGATTATCACAAAAAATCAAAAGTTTGTACGTAAGTAACAACTTTCACCAAACCACATGAACGGTTTTTTGCATTTTACCCTGTAAGTAATAATAAATAAATTTGAATCAATTTTTAAGCCAAATTAAATAGACGGATAAAAACAAATGTAAATGAACTAATATAAAAGGAAAGAAAAAAAAAATAACAGATCTGACATGTGTTCATTTCGTTTCTTGAGCGAAAGTTTGTGTTCATGTCCGTTTGAGTATTAGACCGGGTGTAGTGAAGCGTGATTGTGGTGTGATTGGGCAACATAGCGCCCCCCACACCGTTACTGGGGCGTTATGCTTCAAATGTGGTTGATGGCGTGATGATTATAACGCTGTGCAACAAATAAAGAAACCACATGATGACACCTCACCTTATTCCAACATATACATTGTAACGGTCGTTTTTTTTAAATGCAACGGTAATATTATGGGTATGGACTTTATATATACATAACATACCACAAACCATATACATAAACACTACACAAATCATATACAAAACACACCAATATTTTAAACAAATGGGTTCCCCCGTGTCATCATCCGTTACCAGGGAATATTACAAAGAGTTTCTAGGCGATGAGGGTGAGTAGACAGACGAAGAGTTGGAACAAGATGCGGTTACGAGTGCGCTTTTGCTTGCGTCAAGATATACGGAACAAACTAGTGCACCTACACGTCCAAAACTGTCTAGACAATATTACGAACGAGATCGTGAATTGGCAAATGCTCGTTTGATGAAGGATTACTTTGATGAAAACCCGACCTACCCCGACCCAAAGATGTTTAAGCGTCGTTTCCGGATGAGCAAACGTGTATTTCTATGTATTATCGGAGACTTGGAAAACGCGTTTCCTTACTATCATCAAAAATCGGATGCTAGGGGTGATGGGATTTACCGCTATTCAGAAGTGTATCTCAGCACTGTGCATACTCGCATACGGTAACACAACTGATATCAACGACAAGTATTTAAAAATGACCGAGAAAACAACACGCGATTCTTTGGAGTATTTTTGCCAAGGTACATCACTTTTTTTTAAAAGTAAATTCATTTACCTTTTTTATATTTAATCTAACACACACACACACACACATATATATATATATATATATTTGTATTTATTTTTTTGGAATAGTACAGTTGTACGGAGCCCGTTATCTTAGAAGACCCACTTGGTACGACTTACAAAAAATTTACGAGGTGCATACGAAAGAACATGGGTTTACCAGGAATGATGAGTAGCATTGATTATCGTCACTGACCGTGGTATAATTGCCCAACCGCTTGGCGAGGTCAACACACACGTGGTGACAAAAAAGGACCATCGGTTATTCTTCAAGCGGTGACTTCAGTCGATCTTTGGGCTTGGTCGGCCTATTTTGGTGTTTCGGGTTCATGCAATGATTTAAACGTTTTTGAGCAGTCGCCTATTATTGAGGATTTCATTTCTGGCAGGTAGAAAAGGTGTGTTTTTATGCTAATGAAACTACTATCCACATGGATACTATTTGGCTGACGGAATATATCCGAGGTAACCATTATCCTTAAGACGTTCAGTAACCCGTACAATGAAAAAATGGCACATTTTAAGAAAGTTCAAGAGGCTGTGCGAAAGGACGTAAAGAGATGTTTTGGGGGTTCTTTAACAGCGTTGGCATTACATAAGAAATCCTTGTCGTGCATAGACCAAAGACAAGATGCAAGATGCTATGTATGCATATATAATCATGCATAATTAGATATTAGAAGATGAAGGTAAAGCGATATGTCAAAATTATGTACCGGAAGCCGTTTAGGATCTACCGCAGGTGACAATGGAAGAAAGAATACTTAACGCACATGAACTTCGTGACCATGATGCACATGACGCGTTAGCGGCGGATATGGTCCAACATGCTTGGTCGGTTCGGTATATTCCAAACGGAGGTGAAAGCGAAGAGGACGAGGATGAAAACGAAGGTGAAGACGAGTACAACGAAAGCGAAGATGAAAATTAATATTATTTGTTGTGTTTTTTATATTATTTGTAATTTTTTTAATATTATTTGTGTTTTCTTTTAATTAGTTTGACTTAATTAATTAAAAAAAATAATAAAAATAAACAACCCATCACAAACAGGGCCTTATTTTTTTTCCATTACCACTACACCCCAATATCACTTCAAGCCTAATGCTGACTCAGCTGCCACACAGACCATTCAGAATCAAGGGCCTTATGTTTTTCCCTTCCCCACTACACACGGTCTTAAATGAATCGATATGAGCAGCTTTCCGACAAACATTATCAAAACGAGCCAATAATAAACGAGCCAAAAAAATAAAATTATTTAATTCCAATTCCCCTAAAGAAAGTGATAGGGTTTGTTTGGTATGTGGTAATGGAATGGATAAGTGAATAGAATGGGAGAGGTAATGGAATGGACAAGGTAATGGAATGGATCATATACCATTCCATGTCTTGTTTGGTTGTGATGTGGGAATGAAACAAAACATTACTTTGTGTTGTCGGATAGGCAAGAAAAGACGTAAA